>CM061092.1:15997500-20812549 GCA_030770545.1 Macropodus opercularis
AGTAAAGTAACGTATGTTGTTTAATTGTGTTGTAAATAAAAAGCCTTTATATAGCTTCATATATAGTCTTTAGAACTTACTGTACCTAAAAGAGCTCCATGTATTTCCTAACTGAACTGTGTCCTTTAAGTGTCTTGTCTTAGAAGTGTTACAAGGACAACAAGGTCCTCAGCTCATGATAGCACGATATGCTTTAACAGCATGACTCAAATCTCCTCCGAAGCCAACCGTAAATTACATTTCCTGTCATCAAGCACTGTGAAATTAACCAAAGACACAGAAAAATAACTCACCACAGACGATAATGGAAATAATGGCTCATCTTTCCCGTTAAAAAGTGGTTTGTAGCTAAGCAGCGGGGTTTAGGTCAACATGAGGTGGGCAGCATGGCGGAGAGCTTTTGCCAAGTCACCGAGGAGGACTGCCTGTCGTATGCGCGGTTATTTTTAGGCCTGACAGTGACACTGTGCTGAAATCAGATTCTAAACAACACGCAGGGCCCACAGCTGCTGTAACAGGCACGTAGATAGCATTTTCCCAGCAGGCCTGGAAGCCAGCAGAACTGATAAATCACATTCACCAATGATTTTGAACATGAAGGAAATTATAGATGTTCTATACATTAAACCATGAAGGTAAATGTGTAACAAATAGATTTGTACTATTGCTAAAACCGGTGTTTTTCCTGTATGATCATGAATCTCAGGCTTTCTCGAGAATATGTCCCAGACTCAACCTCAATTTAAGTCTGTTTACCTCTATCACTGTAACGTTTAAATAAATAAAACAACTAAAATTAAATTAATTCAAAATAAATAAATACCAGACTTTCAAATACCTTTCTTTTCTTTTTTTTACAAACTTTGCAAAAATCTGGGCTCTTAAATGCACTGATGTTTAATGTTTAACACAATCAAATATAAAATTAACAAAATTGGAATTCAAATTAGGCAAATTTTGATCAAAGTAAACAATGTAAAGAATCAGACTGAGCTTATACAGTAACACATTTCAGTGCACCTGTTACACAATGACATGTTCGCTGACAATTGAAAAGGTTTTGTAGGCTTGATAGCCAGCCTTAAAAAAATAGAACAAAAAATGATATGTGCAGCTACTCAAAATCAAAAATCTCGGCCTCTTTTTCTTTCCAGAAAGCAAAACTGCGGTCAATATATCTGCAAATCTCTTCATTGCTAAAACTAGAAATGTCTGTTCCTCTGTAGACGGTTCCTTCATCAGGAGTAGGTGTCTGCACTATGACTTTCGGGACCTTTCTAACCTCTGGGAGGCTGTGCTTCACCACCTCTGCAGTCTTGTCAGACTGACACACAGCATTTCCAAAGAACTTTACTTTGATGTCTTCAAACCCGTCCTTCCACTCGCGGTTCCCAGCCTCAATGTCTTGTATGACGGCTTTGTGAAAGTCCCTGACTGCCTCCCAGGAAAAGCTCCCGATGTGATCGAACACCTCGAAACACAGCAGGTGTCTCATTTTGCGCTCGTCCACGGGCAGCTCCAGCTCCAGGATGTGAAAATAGCCCAGCATGAAGAGATCCAAGGTCAGGCTGTCGTACTCCACGGGCATGCCGTCCAGTCGTGGTAGGAACTGCTCTGGGGAGTAGAGAGCCTTCTGCCTGTGGAGCCTGTACATACAGTGGTTACGGTGGTTAATTAAACCTAGAAATGCTCAAAATAAGTTTGTCAACAACTGAATCTGGTCTCTATTGATCAATGACTCATATTCATATAATGCCCTACCTACGTATCTGCCTAGATGGAACGCTGGAGATCATGTTCCTCCAGTTTCCCAGCATTTTGTTGACCGCGCTCCTCTGCTTGAAGAAATGTCCCAGCGAGCTGGTCATCAAGATGTTCGACTGGGGGCTCTCTACGCTGCCTCTACGTCCTGAAGCAGCTTTGTCCCCCATCGTTGGGTCTCCTCCGCTCAGCTTCCTCTCCACTGCATCCTTGGTCTTCAGCGCCACAGAGTAAGCAGATTTCTTCCAGTGGCCTAAAAACAGCACAACTATGCGCTCTTTTCGAAGGCTAATGGTTTCAAAAACATCTGCGACAGTTTTACTATTGTCAGGTCCGGAATCGGGTTTCTGGTCTGCTTCTGGGGTTGGATTCACGACTTTAGGCTGTGTCTCTGACTCTGTGGCCCCAGGCGGTTGAGAAGAACTTAACACTAAAGCCTCCTCTGGCTCCTTAGGCAAAGGTGAGTTCTGTGTTTCAAAGTTAGACTTAAGAGTCCTTACAGACACTCCAAACTGGTGGATTTCATCCTCTATCCTCTCCCTGCGCCCCCTGGTGGAGCTGTGTCTGTCTGACGTCTGTGAGAACACAGCGATCAGGTCAGTGTTGGGCATCTTGCAGTAGGGCTGGTCTGTCAGGTTAGTCAAGAGCAGGGACATGCTTTTCACGATGCCCGAGATGCGTCCGCACCACACAGGTAGAGGAATTTGACTTGTGAAATTTCTAAACTGCGTGTTGACGGTGATGTTGACTATGGGCGCGGGCAGAATGTGCCGGAGCTCCTCGGCTAAACGAGCCAGCTCCAACTCGTAGCCTTCGCGGTTCTTCTGCGTGGAGAGGCTGGCGATCTGCTGCTCCAGATAGATGAGGTCATTCTCCGTAAGCAGCTCACCAGAGGGCCCTAGGATGGCATTGTGGGCTTGGGAGTACCTCCAGCTCACTTTGGGATATCTGCTCCCATTTTCCTGTAAGAGAGTGGAGACCGAAACACAGCATGTCACATTTAAAGTCGTTTTTAACACTGCAAATAGCTCAAGCATGAGAAGAAAAAGAGTAATGATTCAGTAAAACTGTCATCCAAACCTCAAAATCACGACTGGACGAGCAATGTGTTATGGGATCCGTGATTTGTTATATGTAATTAAAATTAAATGACGATGGTAAAAGTGTTTTTTAGTAATGCTGATTTAGAATAGTATCACAAACTCAGGCCACAATTTTTGCTGTGCTCATTGTGGTCTGATTAAGGCTCAGCAAGCGCTGCTTAAAGAAGAAGATGGAGTTCTACAGTAAATCAGCTTTAAACATAAACACTTTTCTAGGGCTGCAGAAAAAAAGTCACATTTTAGAAAGTTAAGAAATGTTCAAATGAATTATTTATTAAATGAGATGGTCCTGAGATGTGCCATTACTCGTACAGTACCTTCCTCCTCTGATCCTCCTCGTCCAGCAGCCTGGCCTGCAGCTGTCTCACCATGACTTGCCGCTTCCACTCAGCTATGGGAGTGCCTCTGTCATCGTGGGTGGGCACCAGGTAGTCGATGTCCGACAGGTTGGCCTCCTCGGTGGGCAGGACCACCATTTTATTCTTTGTCAAACAACGGTGATTCAGCATTTAAGTTTAGGAAAAAGTAGCAAAAGTTTAAAAAGTTCAAAGGAAGCCAGCCTACTGAACTTACCGCCTGTCCGGTGAAGACTCCTGATATTCCTGATTGCTTGAGAGATTTTATAGGCTTCATGTCCCTAATAAGTTTTTTTTCACCAAGGAAATCCGTGTCAGGCAGCATCGTCTTATCGGCAGAGACGGTCTCGTTCACGGCTGCCTTTGACTGGCTGAAACCTTTAATAACTGCAATACAAATCATAACCATCTCTGCTTTAGCCAGATAATCATAGAGAAAAACACACATTTGTTTCCATCCAGCCGTACGTGATGAAATTAGATCGTCAGAATTGTTCCTCTCACCAGAGGCTGCGATTTGAACCTGCTCTATTCTGCTGACAGCGGCCTTCCCTGGCTGCACCGGTGTGGAACAATCAGAAGGCAAAGGGGGTGTAGCAGGGGGCTGAGGGTATCTAGCCGACGGGGACTCCTCACTTTCAGGTTGCTGAGATGGAGGTGGTTACTTTGGGTTAATAATCAGTTATTAATATTAATATTAGAAGAGTAAGAACAATAGAAACCTTTAAAGTATCCATGTATGTGTCGCTCAGGGACCCGTAGTAGTCCCGCTGCAACAACACCGCCGTCTTTACGCTCAGCTCTTCTTCCTCTGGAGTGATCAGCTCAATGGGCTTGTCCACACAGGCTGTCTGTAAAAACAGCACAAAGCTCTGAATACCAAAGTGTAAGGACTCACATACCTGCTAGAAAATCCAGGGACAGGAAACAAAGACAAAGGATTCGAAAAATAGATGGAAGTTGGTCATTTTCCTGACACTATTAGTTAACAGAAGTGTTGTTTCCTTTTAGACACAAATGCAGCCAGTCAACTGCACAGTAAATGTAGTGCATACAGTAAGGCTTGAACCGAGTTGGTTTTGACTTTTAATCATGCAGGTACTGTTTCATATAAGAGGAATTAACATGTAGGGCTTTGTGCAATCACTTGAAATGAAATTAGGAGCAAAACAAATGCACGGGACAGTAAGTGCCCTCGGATAATAGCAGCGTTTCACACCCCCCTAGGGAGGATGTGGGATGTATGGAAGCATTTACATCCCCTTTAATGAACATGCGTTGCCCTAATGCGCTCCATGCAGAATACATATCAAATTCAACTCTTCAAGGACATTTGAAACCCGAAACATCAAAGGCAGCGCTAATACACTGCTGCATGCTGTTGCTGTGCTTTGTGTCCACGAGGTGGTCCTTGCCATTTACTCTCGCACGGCACTTTGATGTTGAAAAGCACGGAATATGCTGTGACACTACTCGGCTGAGGAATAAACTTCCCCGAAGTTGCGCAATCCATAAATAGATAAACAAGGAGGAGATAAACAAGGGGCTGGGGAAAAGGGGGAGCGGGGGAGCCCGATTCCTTTGTGACCCTTCTCGTAACAGTTCAGTGGCCTGAAAACTGCGGTGAACTAGTCCTTGTGTGCGTATGTGTGTGTGTGTGTTTAATTAGACTCAGTGGCCAAAGAGCATTTGGTTTTCATCAGCACCCCATCACAATTGCCACGCAGATATAGATAGTCTAACCCTGTTTTGGCCTGGATCCACCCAGCCTCTATCAAAGACCACAAAGACCCCAATCACAACAGATGAGGAGCCAAGACTTAAGAAACAGCTACTCAGCGCAGCCTCGTAGTCAAACACGCAGCACCAGTAATCTGTGGTGCCTGTGGGTCGAGCCATGAGAGAGTTTAAGTATTTCAGCACACCATGTGTATTTAAGAAACATGTCTTGTAATTCTGTGCTCTGGAATCAATCATTAAAACAACCTGCTTCCACATGAAATATTCACGTTCTTGGTGATAAATTGCAACGTGGAATGTATACAATGGGTGTGCATTATACACAGAACACTATAGTGTAAATACATGTCCAGTCACATTTTAAAATACTCTCAGGTTTCCTGCACGGAGGTAAATGCTTGCGAGGTTCCACGACAACAAAAGGGTTTCGCCAACATTTACAGCTTTTTTTTCCATCTGCTGTGGCGAAACAAGACAAATGACAACATTTGACTACTTCACACTGGCACATTATAACACCTACTGGATTACAAACTATATGTAGAGAGAGAGCAAGACGGGAGAAAAAAGCATGTCCGCAAAATATAGTCATTGGCCGGGAGCCTGGTGTGTTAGTCATGCCTGACCGTAAGAGGCAACAACTGATCAGAAAATAGGTAAAACCAAGCCAAACCTTCTGCCATCTAGGGCCTCTTTAAGTGAAATGACAAAATGTTCCTTTCGTTTCAGAAAAATAATTACTTAGCCTGTCCAATTTGTTTCCTAGGAACAAATTCTTAAAAGAAAATGAGGCATTAAAGCCCCAAAATGAATGAGAACATGCAACTGTGGTACAAATGCTTTTAAAACTCATCAGCCAACCAACCTTAAACTCACTAACCTTGACCAATCCTCCCGGCGCTGCACGGCTACGGCTGCTCCGCTCAACGAAACACCGAAGGCAGCGGCTCGTGCAGCCAGGTACCCAGGATGTGACGCTATCTCGAGATCACCGACCGCTTGTTTGACACCATCACGGGCATCTGCGCCAGTGACCAAAGCTCGCCAGGCAATAAACAATAAACTCTGATCGGAGAATGCCGTTAATAATTAAGCGATAGGATAGGGTGGCCGGTAATGTCACTAATGCATGGACAACCCAATGACCATGTTGTCGCACGGAGGGAGGTATCAGAAGAAGACTTGTCAAAGCAAAAGGAAAAGGACATTTTATCCATGTGTGTTCCGCTGATTTTTCCACTTGGGACAATTGGATCAGGCAGCTGTTGCTTTTTTTTTGTTTTTTAAGTGGGGTGTAAAATCACCTGAGATGACCTGTAAAATGTGACACCAAAAGCCTCATTTCCATTAATGCACAGCTTCACCATTTTGTCATAAAACTACAGGTCCTGTGGTTGATAATGGCCATTGATTACACTGCTGTTATTTAGGCAAATTGATGGATCGCTTAAAACATAGAGTAGAACTGATGTGGGTACAAATATTGCCAGGATCAGAATGAAGTGTTCTTAACTACTGCTGATTTAGCATGTCCTTCATTAATTGCTTAGCATATTAAACGGTACATGTATAAAACAATGTGTGAAGGCACCGAGTAGTAAAAGCGTCAGATTTCCCCTAGAGACCAAACCCGACTTGGTCCAACCACAACCAACAATTAAAAACTTGCTTTAAGGATTAAATCTGTTCTGAAAATAGTTGGAGATTAAGTATGTGTGTGTGTCACCTCGTTAATTGTTGTGCAATCCCATGTAGCTCTACATCTATTAGATGTCAACAACCTAGCATCACATAGTTTTAAATGAATCTGTGCTGGCAATCACATGAGGATTTGACAAAGACTTTATAGGGCTGTAAAAAATTTTTCCAAATCTGTGATTAATATGCAGCTGTGATGCAGCCCGGCTTCGCAAATCAAAAGACAATCCCACCAATGTAAAAGAGCATGTGTTTTGTTTCCCATCGCAAAAAACAATGTGGAAATGTAGAGCGTGTTCTAAAAAACACAGTGATGAATGGAAACGACAGTGCGTTTCCTCCGTCTAAGTATTCTAAAAATACCGTTCTAAAACAACAGCTACTTTGGCCTGATCGTTGTGGATATAGAGCAAAAGCCACAAGTGTGTGTGTGTGTGTGTGTGCAGCAAATCACACGCCACGCACTGTTTATTTGATTGCAGCTGTTCCTGAGATGCGAGATGAGGAAGAGCGGTTGACAGGGCTGAACAAATCTGACCTCGTTGCGAGTGATCCAAACACGCAGAGAGGCCAAATACACAGCTCTCCCTGGTCAGCGTCCCAGTTCATTCAGGTCCCTGCCCGGAAATGAGATTATGTGAACCAATAAAACCTGTGATCTACTCTAAAGACCTGAAAAATCTACTGTACTTATACTGCTCATCTGCACACAGTAGCCTGATCGTCAACTATTTGGAGGACTTCAGACAATTTTCGATCAGATAACCCCTTTGTTCACATCAAACACGAAGAAACAGAATACAACTTTCTGTCTGCTTGCTTGCTACCAACATTAGACAGTATGCAGAGGTGATAATCATAGCACTTTCAAGTCCCTGGAAAAAAACATGACACACAATCAAAGGTGTGTTTGAAGCCAATGACATCCTGCTCTCCAAGTCCACAGAGGGATAGAGTTTCAAGTTCCAGGCATCGGAATGGTGAAAACGCTGAAACCAAAGGATCTCATAACAGACTTAGCCCCAGGGCCTTCCACCTGAGCTGCTGGAGAGGGGTAACTGATAGGCCCTTACCTGGTGGCGGCTCCAGCTGGGTCTGATGCCGCTGCGGCCCCAGCGCTAATTAGCACTCCACTGTTGATGAGAGGATTATTTCTGAAGGGAAGCTTGGCAGCCATGCCCCACTGGTCCTTATCATCATCCTCTTTGAGTAAGATTTCCGTGTATTCTCTTCTCTTCCGGCTTATTCGGGCTTCTATTGGCTGACAGCTTTCATCACTCTGCGTGCATCACCGTACAGGGCTGCACTACAGGTTATAAGCAGCAAACGAAGCGTGATAGAGAAGGTCTGAGCAATCTCTGATGCTGTAAAGTCCATCACCTCTGTTGACAGAAAGCTTCTCTGTGGCCTTTACTATTTAAAATCAAATTCACAAGCTCAAATGTCAGTATTTGCATGAAGTGTAATCCTGCAAGCCTAATTATATCTACAAAAGAAAGACACATAAATCTAAATACAATGCACCAATGCAGGCAACTCACAGCAAACTGACTTCATTCATTTGCGTTAAACAAAGCCCAGTTTTAACTGCTTTGACTTCTGACTTGAACATTCAAAGTCATCACATACAAAGTGTTAACGCTAAAATATTCATAAGTGTCATGCTTAGTCCACAGAACTAAATTGCACATCTCAGGGAGGCAAATTGAGAGCCTCCAGCACTCAGGGCATCCTCAGTTCTCTTAAACACAAAAGCAATTATTCGCCACTTTCCTAGTCCCCTTAAACCAAGTGCAAAGCAATCGGCACAAGCGGAGGAGAAGCGCTGTGGAGGAGGAGACCGGATTGACCTGAACAAAATATGTCACATGTTAGGAAAATGATCTACAGTTGAGGGGTTTTGCAGATGTTTGCTGTTGAGAGGCTGTGCTGATCAGACGCCTCAAGCTCTCTTTGATTTTCATGGCCAGTGTTTTAGAAAGAGAGAACGCAGTGAAGAGGAATGTGGAAAATAACATGTACAGTAGGTTGACGAAACGCTTACGTTTGGCTCCGCAGCACGAAGATATCTGGCACATTCATAGTGTCCGTTGTACTCTGCCAACTCCGCTGCTGTAAACCCATCAATGTCTTGATCTGAAGGGTTTGCTTGAAAAGCCAACAGGATTTTACAGCACTGAAAAGATACAGGTATAAAAAAATGAAACAACATGCATACTTTAAGAAAACGGCTTTATTTTTCTTAGAAAACCCTAAACAATAACAAACAGTTCAACTTGGTTGCAACCAACCTCCAGCTCTCCATTCTCTGCAGCATCATGAAGTGGTGTCCCACCCCAGAAATCCTTGACAAGCTTTGAACCCATGTGAAGCAGCCTCTTCAAGATGCGATAGTGGCCCCTGCTGGCAGCAAAGTGCAGAGCAGTTGCTCCATCTCTGTCTTGGCTGGAGAGGCTGACATCAGTACAGGTCAGCTGTGGGAACAGACAGATACTGTGTGTGTAGGCTGCTCTTAAAAAAACAAACAAACTACTATATCAACAATTAGTGTTTTTATGCTGACCAGCCACACGACCACAGCTTCGTGGCCCATGTGAGCGGCAGCATGCAGGCAGGTCATGCCATCGTGGGCCTTCAGATGGACGTCAGCACCGCATTCCTTCATGAGGTACTCCGCCACATGCAGGTGACCTTCCTGGCAGGCTAGGTACAGCAGAGAGGCACCGATAACCGTCTGATGGTTCACACACCTGTCATCCAATACACAGTCACAACATGGTTGTTTACAGAACGAACGACAAAATGATACCAGCAACAATGCACCGTTGGGATAGATAGATAGATGCTTAGTCAGCTAAAAAAAAGCAAGTATTATACCTTCAATCACGCTGAAGCAATGTAATTTCTGTATTTATAATAAACAAGGAATGGGATGAGCTTTTTTTCTATGGTGGTGGGAACAAAATGTGTGCTATGAATCAGAATAAGCCTAAAAGCCTGTTGTGTGAGTGAAGAACAAAATCTCATGACTCATAAAGGAACATTTCCCACCTGGCTTTTTGTTTACTGAGACAGTAAATGATGTGTAACCATACACATTACAGCGGTTGGTGTACGCATCACAGCATTTCAGATGACTGCGGTAATAGAACTTCTATAAAGTAAAACAAAACCTAAATAAAAGATACTAGCTTGCGACCTTGCATTGGTATTTTTACACAGACTGAAAGCATCACGTATCTTAGTTAAGGAATCAAAGAGTCAGCCCACCGCACGCCTCAGGCCTACATTTACAGTGACACGCTGTCCCTCAATGGCCAATGTGATCCACATTCTGGAGGCATGTATTATTCACAGGTTACTGATGCTCAGCTGCAATGGTTGTGATGAAGGAAGAGCAACATCTCTTTATCTGGTCATTACTAAATGCTACTGTCTCAGATTTAAGACAGGTTCAGGGGGATTAGTGTTCGGGAGGTTGCAGTCTATATTTAGCTAGTGATATTTCAAAATATGAGATGATCTTCTAAATTAATTTATCAACGGATGCACAAATGGTTAAAGCTTCTTCTTTCAATTTTTCGTGTAACATTCATCACAGTGAAGGTGAAAGCAGGGACAGTGAGCTGCTCACCCGGGTGCCTGCTGAACAAGAAGTTTCAAACAGGTGAGGTCCCCGTTGGCTGCAGCGTAGTGAGCAGGAACGGCTCCGCAGTTTGTCTCCACCTCTGCCGCTCCTCCGACAGAAAGCAGCCACTTGACGACCTCCACGCAGCCAAACCGCGTGGCGAGGTGGAGAGCAGTGGCACCAGCAGCATCCTTATCCTGGAAGCGTCCAGAGCAACATCAACATTAGGTGGAGCTAACGTCAGGAGGAACAGGCAAACAACAAAAAAGAGCTAGAGCAGAGATGCTAATGAGGACCATTAATAATGAAGAGTCACGTATGTGATCTGTCAGTTGGTAACACATATGAAGTAACTGGGGTGATGCAACACTAAGATCAGTTGGATAACCACCAAAGCCATCACCTTACCTTACACTCACGCACAACTGAGTGGGTAGCACGAAAACTAAGAAAAGCTGGACACGTGGCATCTCTCCAAGGCATTTGAGCTCTCGGTGTAGGTTACTCTCTCTCTCTCTGTATAAAATTAAACTTACCTCAGTGTTGCAGCCTCCTTGGTCCACCAACCACTGGAGCTCCCGGATGTGACCGGTAGCTGCTGCATCATGTGCTGGTGTGGCCCTGTTCAAGGCCCTGGCATCAGCTGCCAGACCCAGTTCGTTCACCAGGAACTTTAGGCACTCCAGGCGGCCACACCTCGCTGCATGGTGCACCGGGCCGGCACCCTGAGCATCAATGATGACTGAAGAAATAAGACCAGAAGATGCCAGCTCTCTCAGAGCGGCAGTATCCCCAGCTCGGGCTGCCTGGATGGCCCGATGAAGCCCCATACCTGACTGCTACAAGTGAGTTATGGCACGCAGAACACGCTCCATGGAGCTTGCCGGACTCAGAGCAGGTTACGATCGCACTCTATCACACACACACACACACCCCGACTCTCATACAATAACAAAGCACCCATGCACATTGCCTCTTCCTGAACTAGGAAAGCGACACCCTAAGCGGCCGCCAGCTGGCCGGCATGGCCGCTGGGGAGAGAGAACGGGGTCAGAGCCAGTGAGATAGAAAGGTAATGAAAGACGGGTGGAGGCACAGCACTCGTGGCCTTTGTGTGGCAGCGACCATATGCTGGCACAGGTAGCCATGCTTCACTGGAGATGGGGGAGCTGAGGCAGCACGGAAACTTAAGTAATGGGAGAAGTCAGAGCCAAGGCATGGCGGATTACGTTTGAAGTTTTTTGTATTTAATAAATTAATAATAGCAAGCTGCTTTAAAGGTGATGTTTTTGGTGTCAATCAGCTGTTCTGAGCATCAGCAATAACAAGAGCAAATAATTGAAAAAATTCATACTTGAATTAATAAATTTCAGTTACATTCATATGTTGCCCAGGATCCAATTAGCAGATGAGCTACTCATATGACGTGATGGAAGCTGAGTACATGACTCTCACAGCATCGTACCTCAGGTCATTCCAAGTTCTTCCCTTTATATTGATATTAAATAAATGATCCATTTTACATTGTTAATTGATGTAACAATAAACGCAGATGATGCATTTGTAATCCTGTACATCCTTAGTTTGACCTACAGGACAACTTAGGTCTGTGCACGCGAAGGTCATCAGTTCATTTTTTCCAGCAGTAGCACAGTTTCCCTCAGGTCCTCCACAACTGCGTCCACGTCTTCTTTGGTCGTTCTCCTTCCCACACTCAAACGCAGAGCATTAGCTGCCACCTCTGTGGGAACGCCACAGCTCAGAAGAATGTGGGAAGGCCTGATAGACAAACAGTGCAGGGGAGTTATAAAACAAAATGGTCGCGGAACCAAAGCGGAACAGGTATAGTAAAGTGAAAGACTCTTATTTTATTTTTTACCTGTTTTCACTGTCTGAGTGGCAGGCGGCACCAACACTGGCCAACAGCTTCCTACAGTTGGACAATACCCTCCAGCCTAAAACAAGAGAGAGAGGGATTAATCATTTAAAAGCCTTTGTAGTTTACAAATGGCCCCGTGCAGGTCATGAACTGCCTCTAACAAACATTGGTGTAAGGTTAGAGGAAACTGTTTGGACTGGAAACCAAAACAGAGGCCGGACAGGGACTTAGGAATCATGACATCACCTTGTAACGTCGGGCCCAGGATGGACACGTTACATGTGTTAGGGAGGACATCAGAGCCAGGGTAATGGCTGTTGAAGTGAACTTTGTCTTTAAATGTGGCCTGAAAAAGAAAATAAAGTCTCATACGTGACTATCTGTTAATTCTTAAAATCAGATTCATACTATTTGTATACTGTTCTGTACATGTATGTCAATATTAATAGTGATCATAATAGCAATAATACAGTAACTTGAGAGTTTTTGGACGCACCTTCAGTCGTTCTTCTAAGTAGAGTCTTGTACTTCTCATGTGAGTCTCGTACTCTGACAGATTAGCAGCAACCAGTTCAGCGGCCTAACGCAGATCAATAGTAAAAAAAAACAACACACATTTATCACAAACATGGATCTTTAACACTTTTGTTTCTGTGTACCTACGTAACAGGATATAACTGGAACTGACACATCGTTTTCTAAATGTAAGGTGCCTTCTCTCACTCTGTCACAGTCTTACCATTTAAAATGACAGACTTCCTAAATGTTGTTTTCTTTGACTTTCCTGCGAAGGCCCCTTTCAACATTGACTATCAATCTGCATTAAGGAACACCTTTTTAATAAGGGTATATACAGTAACATATCATACTAAGTTTTTGCCTGAGCAAAAGTTATTAAAATAGTAATAAGCTAAACTATTAAGCAAACCATATGGTGCTTTAAGAATCTATCAGAAGAGTTATAAATATTTCTATTGGTTTGACGGTCTTGTTGATGTTCATATTACTGTAATACTAATATTTACTAGGATGTAATCAATTCATTAATGATCAAAAAGCCATTAGTGCCTTATTAGCAAGCGGTATCTACATTTTATTTACTTTAGAGGCTATTTCAGATAATGTCTGAGGGGTCTTAGAATAACATTGGTATATCCTACACAGATGTCAGTGCCCAATCTGATTTCACATATTAACCTACCCAATAAAAGAAGTGACAAATCCCAATTTAAAGACAAACATTATTTAATGTCAAAATGTTAAAAACACAAACCTTTCCTAGTCCAGCAATCATCGGTGTATTTTCAGTGCTGAAGTATAAATATATATATATATATATATATATATATATATATATATATATATATATATATATATATATATATATATATATATATATATATATATATATATATATATATATATATATATATATAAACAATATTTAGACAAACATTTCAGTGACGTTGGCAGTTGTTTTGTACAAATTTCATACACTGTAAACTGTGCAGTGTGTCTCTGTACCCTGGTCTGAAGTTTCTCTCTTGGCCTCCTCCAAACAGCATCGGATACAACGGTGTTTTTGTTCCAGGTCCGTTCACATACAAAGCACCAATCCGAGGGGCGTAAAACTAAAAAGGTCAAAGACTTGTCAATAACAACATGTTTTCCTGTGCTCTTCTCATACTGTATGTCTAAGTTCAGATATTTTATACAGACCTTGTGTCCCACTATGGTAAGGTAATCCACACCCAGCTCACAGGCATCAACTCGGATTTTCCCCAGAGCCTGTGCAGCATCAGTGTGGATTAGGATCCTGAGCCGCTCTTGCTGCTTGTTGAGATATTTTATTCTCTGGCAAATCCCTTGGACCGGCTGACGAGATGAAAAACATTCAGGGAGACTGTACTGTCAGTAGAGCTTCATTGAAGCGAAGCGTTATGCATTCACCCTAAAAAATGATCACCAACAATGCTACTAGTCCTAATATAAAGTTCTTTGTTGTTTGATTTTGTTTCTTTGTTTTCTTTCCCTCTTACCATGATGACACCCGTCTCATTGTTGGCCAGCATGATAGAGACGAGACAAGTGTTGGGACGCACCATAGCAATGACATCCTCCACCTCCACACGAGCTGTTACCTTAGACACAGGTACAAATGTCACGTCTGTGACAGACACACAGTCACCCAACCAAGCCAAACAGGAGATAAAACAAAAAGTTGTATTTTTGAGTAATTATTGAGAATGCTCTTGCCTGCCTTGCCATCCCTTTGTAGGCGCTGAGCTGCTAGTTTGACTGAGTCATGCTCCACGTTAGAGGTAATAATGTGGGGAAGGCCAGTGCATCCATTCTGGTGCCGTTGGCCTTGCTCTGCTGCCCTGCAGTTTCTTCTGAAGTGCTCTACAGCAGTGTGGAGCACCAGGTTATTAGCCTGAGAAATTAAAATATATGAACATAAGAATGACGCATTGGTACATGGCTGAAAAAAAATCATTATTTTCACATGTCCAGTAAACATAAATCCTCTTACCTCTGTTCCACCTGAGGTGAAAATGATGTCCTCTGCTTGACCTCCAACCATCCTCGCCACATTCTCTCTGGACTGATTAATGATTGCCTTGGCTTTGGCACCTAAAGGTAAAGATAATAAAACTTGCATGTAAAAGTATTGTTTGTAAACTCAGATACTCTAAAACTTCACAGGGTGAAATAAAAAGTGGAGTAAAAAGAGCCAGTAGACTTCACCTGCTATGTAGCTGCTGCTCGGGTTTCCCCAGGCGTCCTGAAGGGCTTCAGTAATGGTCCCAATCACTTCTGGTTCCAGGGAAGTAGTAGCGTTGTAGTCCATGTAGATCCTTTAAGGCATTACATCACAGAAAATTATAGATAAAACATTCTCATCTCACTGACGCCTGGCGCTTTTGAGCACACAATATATGCCACAGTACAGTAGCACCGATTAGACCAAGCTACTGTAAACATGCTTTTTGAATAAATGAGTGAGCAAGTCAAACGTACCTGTCTAGATTCATTTCTGAATAATGGACAGAGGCACGATCGGTGACGGTGAGGCCATCGGTCCGTTCAGCCATACTCTAAGGAGAAAGGAGAATCTTAGCGTCAACTGTTTAGATGTTTTCCACTGGAGCAGATGTGTCCCATGGCGGCACCGTAACTGGTTATTACCAGGTAGTGTGTAACTAAATACCAGCTGGCTATGTCGGATACAGGGGTTTATTATTATATAGACTAACGAACCCAGTATTTAGCGTTGACGTGTGTTCTCCTCTGTTGTCTTTATTTCCGTGCTCTGTCGCGGACATGACACGTTTTAACTAAGCTGTACGGAGCCTGATACCGACTTTGATTTCGATTAATGAAGAGCTAAATAAACGTTTAACCTGAGCATTAAAATAGCCTCTGTCATACCCGGAATTGCCCGTTAACGGTGTTAATAATTAGCCCGCTAACGCTAACTAACGTTAACTGACATCTGTTGGCTTTAGCTAAAGCTAGCCAGTACTAGTACCGTTTTAAAGATACATTTACAGATAGACAACGGTCTTCTTTCTTGTCGCTAGGCAGGCTGCTGTCTAATCTGCGCGTCTGACCTTGCGAAGGGATGCGAAGACGGTCTTAAATAGATTTACAACACCCTGTGTCAATCATCAGCTAGCTAAGCAGTGTATGTCAGAGAGACACGCTACTCCTCTTCACGCTGGGTTGCCAGATCTCTTAAAGGAAAACAGCAATTTAAGATGACATAAAACGCCCAAAAGATTTATTAAGTATACAGAGAATAGCAAATGAAGACTCTAGTGTTTAATATTGTCATTACGTATTGTTTATTATCTATAGTAAATAGCTAAACATAAAACACAACATAAAAATAAACAGACCATTAAAGGATAGGGGTTAACATATTACGTGGAATTGGAAATAGTAATTTTAAGAGATCAGAATTTTAGGTTAATTGTAAGATTAAGTCTATTAGCTCAAAACATTAAGACAGAAATATGTTTCATAATAAATATCGAAGAAATTCCTAATAAGCAAGGCTTAAATGCAGACCTGGCAACTCGGAATCCGGCTGCCATAGTAACGCTCGACAACCAAGTCAGCGTTGAGTATTACTTTACATGTCATTTCCGTAATGTTTGTGATTGCTATATAAATTAATTCCAGTTTATCAACTATAACAAGTGATGCAATAAATATTTGGATTAGAACCCAACTTATACATTTACTTACACCTCATGCTTGTACAAATCGAGAATCGTTTACAAAAAAAGGCGAGCCATTTACTTTGTGTTGCATAATTCCCATCTTTATTTACCGTATGACAATGTGTTTAGTGTACACAAACATTTGATGCTAAACTCCAACACTCAAAGACACCGACTGATCTACTTCCCATTTAGGATTTTGTAAATGGCTGCAACTTTGTAATATGCTGTTCACAGCAATCATGTTTATATACAATGCAAAATTCATTTGATAGTGCGAAATCAAGATTTGTGGAAGCACATGTACATGATATTCCTTCAGAAAGGAGGGATTAGAAAAAGTAGGTTTTGTGAAGACTGAGAGCAAGAATGTGAAGATACAGGAGATAATAAAACAAGTGTGACAGTACAGCATTACTTTGTACAAGATGCAGTAACTAACAGGGTCATTATGTACCAGTTAAATCCTCCCACACACCAGTGCGCAGATTATTAAAGGTGTTCCCCACAACTTCATGTAATAACCTGCTACAATCAATAAGCAACCTCCAGGAGACAAGTCAAAGCAACCACTCCAGCAGAAAGCATTTTAAATATCATTGTACATTCAGTGTGATTTTTTTTTAGTGTGTGACTGAACCAACAAAGCATCGGTTGGCTCAAATGTGACACTGTTCAAAATTCCAGTGAAAACAACAGGGATAATGTCAGGAAAGCTCAGAGCAGAGCAATCCCAGGCTCACATTTTAGGACTTAGTTTAAAAAAAACGACAGCGATAAGTGTTTGAGCCAGTGCAGTGTAAACTACAGCACATTTTACATGACATAAAATAGCTGTGAAAGCCTGTGATTGACTTCATTCACATTTCTGTCACACAAAAAAACTCAACAATGACTAAGCTGTTGTTGATTGTTGGGTTAACCACAACTACTCAACTGAAGGGATGTTAAATGATTTGATTGAATAGCTTTTAATATTATGTCCACAAAACATTGAATATGTCCCAAGATACAAGAAATACACGAGTTGAAAGAGCAGATAATATAAATATATACTGAATGGCTGTTACAATTCAACTGACTGCTTCTAATGTTCAGTTTTTCAGTTAAGTGATGCTTTGAGATGTTGCTGTATTAAAGTGAAATGGGCTCCACTGTAGGGGAGCATGCTCTCTAGGCTGGCAGACCTGAGATATGCTCAGTTTAACTTCATACTGTACAGCAACTCTCAATTTCATCACTACTGTGTAAACAGACATATTTAAAAAAAAAAAAACCCAGAAACATTTTTCATCAATAATCAGCTAAAGGGGGTTTTAAGTTTTGCATGTTGCCCTTTGACACCCTCAACATCACTGATTTATTTTCCATTCAAAGGACATACAAGATTTCCGTCCGCATTGTCATGTAAACCTACAGTATATAACATACTACACGATAACTAATTGCTAAGTTAGAAAGAAATCTAGCATTAGCATGACTAAAACCTCTCATCCAAATAGGTAAGTAATGATAATGAAAAGCGGGAAAGTGATGATATGATCTGTAGACACTTCCAGAAAAGTATTATAGCAGCATGGAGAATGTAGTTCCAGAGCAACTAGTGTAGAGGCATATTGTACAGTATGATTGAAAAAAGAGGCACTACATTTAATCAATATACATTTCAATCAGAAAACCGGTTTCCTGCTCAGTACTGTGAGGGACAGCGTATACTTTTGATCACTTACTGAAGTAACATTGTGCATTGCTCTTATCAAATACCCAGCAAGTATACTGGGTAAATGGGCGGGTGTTTCTACCCAAATCTTAAAAGATAGTATTATTTAAGTAATCTTCAGCACAAATAAAGTGGCTAATCACAATGATAACGAAGTGTTTTAATAACATTATTTGCATGGGGATAACGTTGTATTATTTAAACATTTAAGGAACTCATATTAAAAAGTGCAGTGTGCAGAAATTGCACCATACTACTATTTTAGAAATATAAATGTCTTTGTAAATAAATACATGCTGAAATAAATAATAAATTGTTATATATCTAAATATATCATTAAAAAAATTCAGGTAGAGAATGAGATTAAACTGGGAGGATTATTTGGATGATGTTGGATTATTTCATTTGAATGTAGATGCCCTCAGTGCTCCTACAAAACGGAATCATGAAACTACCACAAGATCGAGTTCCTCTTGCCTGGCCGTGTGTGCTAAAGTTTCAAAGACATTTTAAACTTAGGACGCAGTTTCCTCTGTGCAGGATTCATGGATCAGAAAGAGAAATATGGTCTAAAGACTAACACTGAAGTGTCATTTTTTTTCTTGTACACTATCATGTATTTTGTAGCTGTATGCAAACCTGGTAAGACACCATACATATAGAGCAGAGCAGAGAAGAATCTGCATGTTTGTCTAGTTACAGATGCAACTCGAGTGACGTGATCCTCACATTTAGGTAAAGATCAACTGCATTTCTTTTAAAGGAATAAATGTATAAGGCTCGATGTGGCTCTGACAACAACTACAGTACATTATCATACATATGTATTCTGAGATAACAAGCTGTTGCTACCTCTCCACGTCGTTCATCCAGTACAGTACGGTGACAGCTTTTTGAAGAAGGTTCTTCAGACTACGAGACTCACACTGCAGCAAAAAGCCTGACATGAAGTGGTTGCTTTAGGTGCTGAGGACACTAGTGTTAAACTGAGAATGTACTGGGGGAAAGATGGTTGTTGGTGATGGCAGAGGTGGGAAAGGGACTCAGCACAGAGGGGTCGGGGGCAGGGATCTATATACAGTTAAGTCTTTGTGTTCTCTGATGAGATTTGCTCATTAGCCTTGTTTCACATCCTCATCTGACCGGCCCGTCTTCTCGACAGCTTTGATCTGGTGGGCAGAAAAAAGAAAATATTATATTTACATCAATAATTTGTTTCCAGTAATTTGTTCAGGCTTTGACCTATTAAAGCATTTTACCTGATAGTTCCAGCAAGAAGAGGATTAAATGCATACAGCCAGTCATGCATCTCTTTGTCATTTGCGGCTTGAAGCAATATTCCACGATGCTCTGTACACACGGCAAATGTGTTTGGGGTCTATGGAAAGACACAAAGCTAATTATAGACACTTTCTGAATTTGAAGAGCCAAGAGGAGTAAAGAGAAGATTTCTCACTGCCATTTGGGAAATCACTGACCTTCAGCATTGCCTGCTGGTCTTCACTGTACTCAACCTGGGCAGAGGAGAGATTGAGAATAGCTCGCTCCACAGTGTCCCTTTCTGTGTTGTAGATGTAGACGTATGGACGCCGCACTACCACATAACGCTTAACCCACCCGTTGGTTTGTGGCTCCAGGAAATGTATATAACCCTTCTTTGACACAATGGGGCTGAAAAATGAACTCAGTTAGTATCATAAGAGAAACCAGTTAGTCACTGTGCCTTTATAGTTAAAGGTGATGGCATGTTGTGATAGAGCAGTCTCACCTGACTCTAATCTCTTGAATATCAGGGACAAACTTGCGAGTTCGAGGTCTGGTTTCAGAAGCTCCATTGGATTTCTTGGTCATTGCGTCCTGCTGTGCGTCAGGACTGGGGCTGACAGCACGAGAACGAGGTGTAGGTGGTCTGTAGTAGTAAAGGAGATGCTTTTGAACCTCAGTAACAAAGCAGCTGCTCATAACTGACGTATTATTATCCTAAGAGTTGCATGTCAAGGCTACCATGACAACCAAAGAACACTATTAATGGAAAAACAATAACTACACACACGTCATAGGACCCACCTGAGTTCAGCATTGGTATAGCAACCCTCAACCAGCGAAGGGCATGTTGAGGAGGGGATGATGGTGTTGAGATCAGAAACTGAAGCGGAGTCTCTTAATGTTGTGACAGACATCTCTGAAATCTATAAAACAGAAACACACAGTTGAATCACACAATATATACAGTATATCTGTATATATTTATTGCACGTGTGTGTTTACGTGAGAGTTTTTTAAAGACTACCTTGCTTTCACTGGCACTGACACACACATGGCTGTATTCTCTGTTGAAGGAGTGAGTGAGCAGCCTCAAACACTGTGTGAGGGCAACAAATCAGAAAGACATCACATTCCATTAGGTGTTCTGACTACACCATTTAATGTAAGAGGCTGTACAACTTACAGCTGAAGGTAAACAAGTTGTAATGACTGACCTTGGTAGCCAGCTCTCTTTGTCTCTCAGTGGTGATTTCAGAGCTGGTCTGGTCCTGGTCCACCTCTGAGGGCTGAGGAGAATCACTCAGCTCCTCAGTGACACAGGACTGTAAGAACTCCTGGCCCATGACCAAGGTCGATTCCAGTTTCTCCCTCAACAAGAGGTAATGTTTGGTCTTCTCGACCTAAGCGGATATGGGAAAAACAAAGCTGCAGTCATTTCAGTTGTTCCAACTTAAAGAAAGTTGTCTGAAAGCAGCCTTTCTAAATGATTCACATCAGTCATAGATATATTCAATAGAGCATATTCAAGTTCTCCAAAATTAACTTTATTATTTTTACTAGCAAAGGATTGATATTTCATATTTCAACAGTAAGCATATTCCTCTTCATATTTTATGGTCTAATGGACAGTCAGTGTTTCTATGCCCTCCTACGAAATGAAAGATCATATGTCCCTCACATCTTGAAGTAGGCTGAGTTTCTCCAGCTCCCACTGGTGGTCCAGAATGAGGCTGTCGCTGCGAGGCCTCCATCCAGCTAGGTTCTCCTCCCCACGGACGTAGGCCACTGAGGTGTCCAGCACCCGCCTGCGTCTCCTCTGCATGCCTGGGGAGAGACAGGTGCACAATCAGAACTGTTGCAGAAGTACGATTAATGCTACATGTGGCATCTCGCTACTTACCTGGGCTTCCTGTATCTGCAAGGTTACATAAGCTGACCTCATAAACTCCAGTTATGCGATTTCTAAAGGACAAAAAAAGAGTTGGGTGTTTTTTTCATGTTTTTTACTACATGTTTTTCTTTATTTGAAATTTTAAACTCACCCATCTGCCGCCCTCAGATTTCCAGTACCAAAAAGGTTGCGAATAGAGCGTGATGCGGAGAGCTTTGTGTCACGAGAGTAAAACACCATGCAGATGTCTTTGGTTATAACTGCAGGCTGGGTGCAGTTCTCCATCTACAATTGAAAGAGTTTTGTCACTTATTGTTCTGCTGCGAATCATACTACAACAGCTATTTGTTGCCGCTAATGAATCGACGGTTCTGTACCTCCAGGTAGGCTGAGAGGGTCAGGTAGATTTTCTCCCCGTATGGAGTAACTCGATTTAAAAGCAGAGAGTTGTGCATGGAGCTGTCCCACGCAGCCTCAAAGCGATAGAAGGTTCTAAATTGGTGTGTTGGAAAACAAGCAAAGAATTTGTATCGGAAGTCAGATTTTAAGCACCACAGTAGATGTCAAAGCGAAACCAAAATATGTGGATGTGAACAAAATTAGAATTGCTACACTGAGAACATAATCTTGCTATTGAAAATAAAGTATTCACCAAAATCTGTAGAAAGCATAGAAATATGTTTGCATGCACCAGGCTGACGGAATTGATGCTTTGCTTTGTACAAAACATCACAGAAAAGCAAAGTGAGATGTGGTGACTATTACAGAGAACTGTACAGCAAAAATGAGAAAAGGGGGAGATTAAGAGGCAGCCTGATGAAATGAGGGACAGGGCAGTGAAATACCTATGGTCAACTCCCAAGGAAATGCTGTGAGGAAGAAGAAATCAGCAAATGAATAGAAAGTGAGAGTCAGGAGGTATGTTGTGGTTTTGCGCTTGTGTTACTGGGATGGTGTTTGTCTTTTCTCACACTGTTATCTCACGATGTAAACGCTGTTATGGACAGCGCAGCTCTGCCACAACAGATGAACTGAGAAATTCTATGACGGGTACTGATCCTGCTCTACCTCTGGAAAATCATAGTAAAGCAGGAACGTGAACAAGCGAAATAATACTGCCTCTGATTTACTCCATACAATAATGTACATGATTTTTCCCATTTCCCCTGACGGCATATAATCACACACTGAAACCAGTCATTGTTCAGGCTTTCTGCCCAGTACAACCTTAAACCTAGAAAAGTAAGACTCTCTCTGACTCATAAAAACTGCACGATCGGACTTTTCATAAGGTTCCATGAATGTTGGGCCCAACTGGCCTTGGACGGAGGTGAACCTTGTGGGAAAGTGAACAATGTGACACCCAGAAAACCTGACAGCCAGTATTAAAAAAACCCTGACAGCTGCACTGCAGGGCTTTAGCCTAGAACTGGCCTGTTTTTAAGTCATTAGTAATTGCATTAAAACACACGCGCGCACACACACACTCTGCTTTCGCAATAGTAGAAAACTGTTCACTTACACTACAAAGAAGCAATTTCCTCACACTACACCAACATGTGCTTCTCTACATTTTACTACCTCCTAAAATCATTGGAGCCAGGACTGAAGTCATGCTGCTGGCGTGACATGTGAGGAATCATTTGTTTCTGGTGTTTGGCAGGGATTCAGGGATCCACATGTGACTAACTTTGTCTCTTTTTCTCTCGTAGTTGTGCTTCTCTCTTTCTCTCTCTCTCTCTGTCCTCATCTACAGGTATTGTCAGAGCTGTGTGTTTCCAGTGTTTAGCTATTGTTGTGTTGTTTTCTCTCTTCTCTATCCCCAACCGGTCAAGGCAGATGGCCGCCCACATTGAGCTTGGGTCTGCTGGAGGTTTTCCTCCACTGTTGCTATTAAAATGTACAATTTATAAATTGGCTACAATTAAAAGCTTGCTCTATGTGGGATTTGTTGGGTTTAGTTGTGTAAGGTCTTGAGATTACTCTTGTTGTGAATTGGCGCTATATAAATAAAGTCCGTGAATTGAATTAATTCACTGAGGTACTCTCAGGATTTGAAAATATTCACAACATTGCAGCAATTTTGGGCCAAGTGCTACCGGTGAGGTAATGGTTCACATGGACTACATTTTAAGAGCTGCATTTGAATATGGTGCCAGAGCGGGTACTGTAAATTATGTGACTATTTTATTATTATGGCACTGTAAGAGTAATAGTAGAGTGGTCCTGTTAACATTCTGTTGCTGTGATGGGAAGCACTCCTAGTCTCTTGGGAGAACATTTAGCAAATGTCACATAACAAAATAATGTCCTAAGATTTATATTTCTTTCACTCCAAGGAGAGTATAAAAAAATAAACACATTAAATCAAATGAATCATCCCTGAAAAGAAAAAGAAAAAAGAAATGTCTTCCTGCATCCTAAGGCCTTTAAAACTATCTGTGTTGTAAGAATGGACCGCTACCACCCTCTACTGACAAGTAGAATTAATACATGTTATGAGAATGGGAGAGTAATAAGACACTTCTCGTATTATATGTATAAGATAAAAGTCCTTGTGTCTAAAATATTGATGTTAGTGGCAAAATATTGACTCTACCCTAAAATCAGTCATGAAGCTTAAGACTGGCCCCACGAAACCTCCAGCAGAGACACAGTTAAGAACATAAAGCAAAGCCATGCAGGCCCAGTCCACCATAAACCTCAGCCCGATAACAGCTCAAACACACACCCAGCGCAGCAAGAGAACCAGGGACATGCAGAACCACTTCCCGCACATCTCATGAAATGGAGAAAATAAAGAGCCATGGATGACGCGCTGACAGCAATGGCAGAAGGGGAGAAAAGAAAATAACTTGAGTGGAAGTAAGAGGGTGTAGAGGACATGAAAACAGATGAGGTGTTTGTGTAACTTAAGAGCATGAGAAGAGAGGCAAAACAATATACCTAGGCATGTCCGAATCAAGAAACTGTCTGCAAAAGCAAAAAATAACATTCCATTAGTGGACTGAAGGGAGAGAAATGTTAGCATCCATTAACATCTTGATGTTAGTAGCAGCAAGACTGAGCAGAGACCACATCAGATCACAGCCTGACGTGAGATGAACCCCTCAAACTAATTCTTAATCATATTTAGTGTTGCATTATCGCTTTAAAAACATGTACTGTAGAGCACGTAGCACGACAGGCCAAAATGGGCTGGTTGAGCAGGATCCCTGGTCAGAGCTGCTGGAAGCATTTTGGTTGCTTTAGGTTGAACTGCCTAAACTGACCCAGGTCTGGGTCTGCTTTTAGGAGAGTGCTTTCAAAATTAAAGGGGTTAAGCGATCAGCCAAACAGCATAAGTTTAAAACAAAAATCATAAATAGATAAAATATTTTTAACAAAGGTTGCAGTTTTTAATATTTCGACTTCAGATAACATATGACCCTTTAGACCAAAGGAGATTAAGACACAAATTGCACTTATACACATTGTAAGACAACTTTGAATACATAGCAGGGGTTTAATGCCATCACACAGGTTATTGTCAGAGGTAAAGCACTTCAGATGTCAAACCAATAAAGAGTTATTATGAAATTATTTTTATGCTAGTACTGTAAATACTACATTACCTCAAACATTTGCTACCTACTGTATATGTACAATCACAAGCTTTAAAAGGGTCCTATTGACATCTAATGGCTGACTGCAGTAAAAGATTTTGCACTATAAGGGACTTGTATGTCAATGTTGGTAATGACATCCTCCTCAGTGCTGTGAATGATTCAGGTTGCTGCAACTGGACTTGTGTTCCCTCCACACACTAGGCTGCAATCAACACATGCAGAAACACTATTTTCATGGTTTTCAATGGGTCAGAGCTCATTGAAAGAGCGTCATTAATCATCTACAGTGTGTGGTTCTTAAATAACGAAGGTTATCAATGTGCCACTTCATTTGAAAAAGTGAGGATGAAATGTTAGATGTCAAATGCCCGACATCATTAAGTCTGAATAAAAGTAGTTTAAGGTGTTGTAGTAAGTTTACACTATTTTAAGTGAGGCATGCTATTAGAAAGTGCATTTTTATTTCACGTTCATGTTGTGTCCAACAGTTTTAATTCATAAACATTTCTGTAGATGGAAGTGAGATCAAGTAAGTCTATGAACATGCCAGCATGTAGTTTAGTTGGTGTAATCATACAGTAACTGAGAAACTGGAGGAGTTAGAGAGGAGGTGATGAATGCAGTGCGATGCAGGTGAAATGATGACAACCACACAAGAGCACAGATAAACGCCAAGGAGGGTCGCACAGCCAGCACAGAGAAGTGAAATCATTACTACACGTAGTAAAAAGACCCACTTATGTTTGATACCAAACAAAGAAGAAACTACACTCATACAGTTACTAATTCTGGAGGCTGGGTCTCTCTTTGATGACTACAGCTGTTTTACTGTGCCATGCATTTGACCATGTGTTGCAGTGGCATCTATGACTAGTCCTCTAAGGGGAAACTGTTGCTAAGACATTAAGTTCAAACAAGCTAAATCTGAATTTCTCATTTTAAATGCTCCAAGGTAAGGGAATATTTGCATGTGGTGCACGCGCACCTGTGCTGTGACAAGTTCCTTTCAAATGACTTCAGCAGTACGTACCTGTCGTCTTGCATTGGCCTGACATACCCAGAAGACAAGATGTTGAGAGAGAGAATATTGGGGTCTACGAGGGTCTCATCAGACTCTGGGGTGTTGCGGAGACGTCCTGGGAGAGCATAGGTGCCTCAGTACGAGCTCATATGCAATGCTGGTGAAAAAATTTGGTTTTCAGGATGAGAAATCAAACTTACCCACTACAAGCTCACGGACTTCGTTCCATTCCATGTCCCCGCCTGATTCGTGCACTATAGTGACAGTGATTCTCCTCTGGAGGCCCTTTACACATTAGGAGAAACAGACAGAGGGCAAATAAAGGACAACACGAGGGCTTACATTCATTAGATTACATTCACATTTAAAATGAGTTCCAAATAAACACAGTAGTTATTTATTTACCTGGTGCAGCAGGAATGTGCCATGGCAAGGCATCCCTCCTCTGTGGTCAACCACTGCAGGGATGTAGCTAGAAAGACATACAAGAGAGTTTTCTTTTAAAATCAACCATTTAAGCTTTTATTTCATTGTAGTCTCCACTGAAAACGGATGGGTGGCAATTTTTGTCACCCATGACACTCACTCTCCATTGGCCTCCAGCTCGCAGATCTCGAAGAATACCATCAGATCATATTTAGAGTAGCACGGTCCCGGCTGCGGGCGAGTCATTGCTGTCAGCTTGGTAGCCGGTACTGTTTTAAGAAAAAACAAACAGGCAGACAATATTATAAACTTTTAGCTTGAGGGTGGACAGAAAGCAAAATAGTGGTTATCAAACAGGGTGTTCAGAACTCTAGGAAAGAGAAAAGAGAAGAGGAAAGAGAAGGGAAGACAGAGGAACGACCCCTCTGCAGTTCTCTTTTAACGGAGAAACAACACGTGTCCTTAACAATGTCTTTACCATTTCAGAGTTTGTGCGACCCTTCACTAGCTGTGGTTCTTGTGTACACACCCTCAGCAGTAACCAAGACACGGCAAACCATGCTGTGCACTTACTGAGCAACCTACTGAGGTATCAGCGTTTTGGTATTGATGCTATTGACACATGCGCAACATATTTCTTTTAGTCTATAAAGTAACTGCATTGATCCAATTGAAGACATTTATAGGAGTTCTTCCGGTTTTAGAAAATGTGCTTAAAGAGCATGCAACAGAGAGGCTGAACCCAAGGTCAAGCTGGAAATTTGATTTCAAACTCAATGCAAAATAGAACACGTCATACTACTGTATATGCTGCATGATCACACCATGTGCATACTGTATTAAAATTTGTCTTTTATTATTGTGTTTATCATTTGATGTAATTCCTTGTATTTATACTGTACATTTGTATCTGTATGCTGCTCTAACACTGGGGATACATCAAATCTTGCCTTTACAGTACTTTATATGTAATATGCAGTATAATGTACAAGTGGGAATTATTCATCACTACAGTAGCAGAAAGACACTGTGATCCAGTTCAAGAGGAGAGGGAACTGTAGGGAAAATTCACCACAAAGGTCAACGGTAAACGCACAGTAAAGCAGAGTCAGTCCAAGTGAATCCTGACAAAAGAAATTTTCTTTTTTATATCAATTCATATCAAATACTGCAGCTTCTACTAGTCAGTGAATAGCAGTAACTGTAAGACAAACACATTCTTTTTAAAAAAGGTAAAATGTTTGTAATTGTTTTCTACACAAGTCTATCATAAGTTCAGTTATAAAACATGGACCTGGAAAAATTAATGTACTGCATTTTGGCAAGGCTTTAGCAAGTCTATGCATGTGTTGCATGAAATAACACTGTACTTCATACATTTCACTGCATACATTTTACTCCAAGTCATAAAAAGATTTATACTTGATATAAAAAGGTTTTTCTGTTGCAGGATTCTTTGGGGTTTGACATCAATAACCAACCCGGCTTCTGAGCCTTAACAACTGAACAGATAGAAGTGGGTGGAGCTGGCAGCTGAGCTCGCTCATTTGCTTCCAGTAGGTAGGAAGCAGCCAAGCCAGCAGCAGACAGAGCGTGGCCTGACAGCGAGTCCACCAGTGTCCCATTGAACACGTCTGGAACCAGGTATCGGATCAGATCCAGCGATTTCTCCCGGTCTGGAGAGGCGTCAGAGTCCACTGCTCACACCCAACAACATGAAGCTAAGATGACATGACGTGCAGGCAGACCAGTACAAAGACTATGTACAGTAATATACATAAATGTTGCAATTCAGGAACATTTACTCCAACTTGGCTTTATTTACCCGGTTTGGAGAGAGGCATCACTCGTGGGAACTGTTTTCGGCAGGGACGTAATGGACTGTTTGTGAAAAACACAGTTACAGCATTTACAAATAGAACAATACCACGATAAACAAATAGTGCCCTGCATGTAAACAGTGTTACTTTTACAAACAGTCACTTCAGTACCTGATGACATCTTTACAAAGAGGAAGAAAAGGCTGCTTTTGGTAATGTCCAAACACCTCAAACACAATTGGCTGAGTCTTGATGTAGTCAATGAAAGATTTGGTGACTTCAACTGCAATCTACAAACCAAAAAACAAAACAGTGATGTTAAACAGGGAAGTACTTGACCAATAAACAGATAGCTATACATGATTATTCAGGATCTGTGCTGACGCTTCTCACATTCTGCACATGGTAGAATCCAAGGGGGGGGCCACGGCCTGTGTTTTTCAGTGGTTCAGTGGAGAAAGCCTCATCGTGTCGGTGGATGAAACTGAAATATACAAGCACAATTAGCAAATATAAATAATACATGTAATTCTGGAGGTGTCATTTTAACGAATGCTTACTTGAACTGGCAGAAGATGTCAGCATATTCTGCAGAGATGCTGGAGGCCTGCAGGACAGTCACCCTGAAGGTAAAAATGTTACCAATCTTGAGGTGCTCCAGTGCATCAAGCGGGGCCTCAAGACCAGCCTTCAGCGTAGCCTCCAACTCATCTGCACCAGCTGTGAAGAAAAAAAAAAAGGTGAGGTTTGGCTTTGACTTGGGCCGACAATCAAATCCTCTTTGCCTTGAGTGAATCTTTCAGCATGGCATGAGTTTAGTAGCAGAGTGAGCTACAGAAGACTGACAACAGACACACACACAAACCAAACCACACAATGTGCGCATTCACACTAAATACGATTACCCGCACATGTGTTGTTGTTGACCTCATCAGCTGAGGGTGCCATTTCGGCATTCTGCCCCTCCCCCTCCACAATACGAAGTTCCTCTTGGGAAACGCCTGCGCGGGGGAGTCCTACAGAGCAGGACTCTGACTGGAACTGAAAAAGCAAGATGCAGTATGGAACAAACGTAGGTTACCAAGTTAACTGTGTCCAGGCTAGGCTGTGAACGACAGTGAACTAGTTTTCCTTACCTTTTCATATTGCTGATCCTCAAATGAGATTTTGGCAGTGCCTGACTGCCTCACCCCTGAGCCGTAGTCTGGAGCTTCCTCATCAGCTGGAGGAAAACACAAAGCACCTTCACTTCACTCCCTCAAGAAGTCACACACGTGTTGTTCTTTCAATTCCTCCATGCCCTTTCTGCTGAAGACAGGTGACGCTGAGGATCTGAGCCTTACCTGATATGGCCTGCACTGCTACTCGCAGGAAGCCTTTCACTTCTCCCTTCTCACTGACAATGGCCACGCGATGCACAAGAGGAACTGGGTACAGTAGATTACTCAAATAAACAAAAGCCCTGCATAGGAAGCAGAAGAAGAGAAAGAAACAACGCAAGATCAAAAACTATATATGTTAGGAGGCATGTGTCACACTTGATAAAATATATACAGTCACTGGACTGGACAACAGAACACAGAGCTGCAAAGCAACCAAACAGAAGCTGGGACTGCTCTTGCGATGGCCATGGCTGCCCTTTACTATTGCTTCTTAGGGGCTTTTCCTCACTATGTAGCAATGATAATATCAGGACAAATATGAGTCACATGCAGTACGTTTTACACTACACTAATGGAAGCTTGGTGAGGCTACGGAGCATGTGTGTGAGGGACTGATTTGAAAATATTAGCGACCAGCTCAAAAATCAGATGGACAGCAGACTAATGTTCATATTGTGCTCATATTGTGATTATATTCTATTGTATTATATTATTTGTCATGAGATTGAGTCATGAAAGTGCATCAATTTAATTCTCTCTTCTTAAATAGAAATGTGGGAACAACTAAACTACAGATATTTCTGTTTCTGTGCTTCAATCTGTAGTTTCCAGCTATAATACATGACCCTGCAGTCAAAGACCATTTTTTCAATTAGTCAATAGGGGCAGACATTTAAGGGTGGCGTGTAGAGAGGGACAGGCTTATGACAAGATTGGTGAGGTGCAAAGAAGGCATGCTCAGGACAAAAAAGGTGAACAAAAATGCTTTTAACTTCTTGACTCAAAAGAATTAAAGCAAATGGAACAGAAACCATCATACGGAACATGGCTCAGCCTGAACTGCCAACAACGTAATATATTGTATGCTACACCAAAACTCAACGAATGACATTAGAAATAAAAGCGGACCTCCTGGATTGAATTGTTGGTTTGTGCAAAAGAGGGGCACTAGTTCATCAAACTTGACATAAAAAACCAAAAAAACGGTCAAAATATAAAGACTTGTGCTCTGGCATGCCTAAAAGAGACAGCTGCAGTAGAAACCAGCTCTTTCATCATGAGATTCTGAGTCTTCCTGAAATTCCCCTTTGCTCTGTCATATGAATAATTTCTAGAGTCCTTCATACTTATTCAGGTTCCACAGCATGGTGAGAACATTTCGAAGGGTCCCCATGTTACCACAAATCAGACCTCTGTGTCAAATGTCAATGCTTCGACTAGCGAATGCTGCTATTTACTGTACATGTAGCCACACATACTGTCAACAGTGCACACACCTCAAGCAATTATGGAGCATTAACATTGCTTGACGTTGATAATGACAATAAACAAGCATAAACAAGTGATAAAGTATGACCTGACCCTTATTTGGCACGTGAAGCATTTAGTCTTAAATGCAGTGCAAAAACACAAAAACCAGTAAAAACAAGATGTTAGTCTCATGAGATTAAAAAGATAAAGCACAAAAATGTCCACACAGCAAATTACAGTATTCTTAAAAAAAATCTGTGTAGGTTGGGTTGACCTTTGACATTTGTGTTTCACACATTTGAGACACAGTGGAAATGACAACTGAGATTTTAGATTTTAAACAATAATAAGAGAAGTAACAAATGAGAGTGTATATTAAAATCTCTACTTGAGCCGTCCAACTACACAAAAACCTCTGTAAACCAAAAAGAGGAGATCTGGATCTGGAGATCTGTGGCTGCTACAAAACAAAACGCACTGTCCAGAAAAGACTGAGAACATACTCTGACGCTTTCAATTTAGTGTAAATGTCAGCTGTGCTGAAATCTGTCAAAGGAAATGGACTCTGCGTCTCAGCGTGAAAGAGCTAGTTTCCTCCACCAGCATGCTCTTGAAACCTCACCAACCTTCCCACTACACTGAATAATGGTGAGCGGTCGTAAAAGGGATCCTGGCCTTCGCTGGAGCCTCGGCAGAGCTCTCCCTCATCATCATCATAATCATCATCATCCTCTCCCCCGAGCTCCGAGCACGGGTCGTCCAAAAAGGTATCATCGTCCAGGTCCTCCAACTCCTCCAACACCTCCTCTTCCCCTCTCCCCTCCCGCTGCGAGTCAGCCAGCTCAGTAATTTCAGAGTTGGAGAGGGTTGGGGATGGGGTGGGGTCACTCATGCGATCGCTCATGCATGTGTTGAAAATGGGGTTTCTGGTGCAGCCAGAGACATGGGAACTATGTTAGTGCAGTTAGACAGAGAGCACACGCTAGTTTAAGAGGTGGGTCAGTAGAGCACCAAATGGAGGGAACCACAGGAATAAACCTTCATCCCTTTGCTCTAACATCAGCTTTTACTTTCAGGTTAAGTGGACAGCATGTGGTGGAGACAAAAAGGACGGATGGAAAGAGTGGAAGCAAGATACAAAGTTTGGGAGAAGTGGTTACCTGCATATGCCGAAAGAGCATATACTATAATATATAATATGAAGTTCGGAAGCTCATCCATGGCATTTCCACAGAGGCCAGTTTCAGTTATCACAGGAGCCAATTACGATATTGAATTATTTATGAAGTATTACCCAAAACGTGCCCAATGAAAATTGACTGCTGAGAGTCAATACAGATTATTAGTAATTAAATTTAATAACAAACCTCTGTGGACACCCGTGAATCTTTACCAGCAGAGACTGCTGTTGTTGTAAAACCAGCAGACCTGCGTTATGAGCACCAGTGTTAGTAAGCCTGCCTTTGGCCTCAGTAAATTTCATTAGATGTGCTGCATTTGACTACATATGCCTTTAATACTCACCTACTCTATAATTAAACATTCTTAATAAGCTTAATAAACATATTTCAGTGATTTTTCTGACTTCTGCCTGATGACGTTTGCTTGTGTTGCAGGAGCTACATTACATCAAAAGCTTGATATGCTGAAAATTATGTAACAGGGGCATGTGACTGTGTGTAGGACCCATCTGCAAGAGAGAGAAAGATAGAGAGCTTTGGCAGAGACACTGGGCGGTTACATGCCAAAGTGGGAGAGAAACAAACAGCAGGTTTTCAGTAGGAGGACTTAATGTCTTTCTCAAATATTCTGCTGCCAATTTTTCGAGGAGGACAGGAAGAGGACATGCCTGGAATCAGCAAGTCCGTGAGACTGCATCCTGCTGTTAAAGCTGCAAAATCCATGGGCTATAACATATATTTACACTGCTTCAAAAAAGATTAAAAAATGTCTTTAAAAGACCACACAGATTGTAAATCTGATAATACAGTAAATTAAAACTTAATATGATGATAATGGTGCGATTAGAGCTTTGACCGGAAATACCATTTTTCATTATGTGATGGAAGAGACATATTAATAAAATGGGTTTGAAGGCTAATGCTTTGTCATTATAATCAGTCAGCTGACCACATGCACATCATGCAGCAATTACAACCACCAGTCTCCTACTACCCTGAAGGGCACAAGCAACAACAACGGTCTTGAGTTCTCTGTTAGGGCCAGTGGCGTTCTGCATTTACCTGCCAACCAGTCGGAACCACGGGAAGCGGTCATAAAACGGGTCTCCTCCAGTCATCGCATTTTCACAGTCCTCCGTGGTATTGTTGGGCACGTCAGCAGCACGGTCATACATCTCTCGCATGAGATTGAGCCGCTGCCTGCAAGGAGCAGAGACAATTCCTGTACTGAATGCAGTCCTTTATACAATATATCAATAGCTAATGAGAAATGGTCTTGCAGTAAACAGCAGTTGCACATGGTTTAGCTGAGATGTATTCCTCATGTCTCACAGAATTTATTTAAAATTAATATTAATTTTATAAATCTAATAAGTATAACTTGGTTACCAGAGCAGCCAGCATATTATTTAGAGACACAGCCTCAGATTTGAAAAAAACTTGCATGTACCTTAATTTTTCTAATGTCCAGTAGTGAGTAGCTCCATTCTTTTGATCCTGCACCTCCACAGCCACAATGGTGCGTGGGAAGTGTCGCTTCTCTCTGTCTTTTGTCGCTTCTGGGGGCAACAGGTCTGGAGGCAGAGGGGAGTAGAGTGTGTCCGTCAGCAGCACAAACTGGAACTGGACCTGCAGAAAGACATAATGCATACGTACATTTATATACATTCACAGCATATTTGCCTGTTGGTTATTGAAAACACTTTAATTTGATGTTTGACTTTGGACCTTCTTCTTGAGTTCCACGCTGATGGCATTGGCCTCTTTGAGAAAAATGGCATTTCCCCATAACAGGTCACGAAGTGAGGTAAACTGGTAGCATGTCCACTTGCGAAAGCTCCACACAGCTAGCTCTCGCTCCCTCTCTGTCCACTGCACTGTGGGCCAGAACAAGAAAACTACATAGTTATACAATATTATATGTTTAGAATTATTTATCATATTATATAAATATTAAATCTTACCAACAACATACAGAGCGTATATATACGAAGTTTGAGCTATACTACCTTCTTCTTCAGGCTCCTCTTCTTCCTCAGTGACTTCTGGGTAATAACGGTCCACTTGCTTCTGAAGAGCCTCCAACTTGCTCTCATAATCCTAGTAAATTGACAATAGAGGCCAATGATAAAATAGCTACTCCTATCACATTAACAGCAGAATATTTTCTGTAATCTAAATCTAAATATATTACATTAAAATATAACACAACATATCCACATTATTTATTTATAACCAATAGATAAACATAAACCAGCAATCTACTGTCTTGTAAACTTAATTCTTCATGCCAGGAGCTGATGAATGTGCTCTAGTGACAACATTTGCTGCTTATTACGGTACCAGTCTTTGTTGCTCCAGAAGATTGTTTGCCTCCTCCCGTTCTTTGCGATACTGATCCTCCAGTTCCTGCAGTCTTAAGACAAAAATCACAAGAGAACAAAATGGAGCCATGATGCAGCATCGTAAACCAAAGTACTAAACTAATTAGCATTAGTCTTGTTTCCCTCGTAGCTTATCTGGTGTTTCCGTCTACAGCATGTACTTAGATCCATTCTATTAACCACTGGTAGACAGGCTTGTATGGAAAAAAAAAAAAGGAAAGCACCTCTGTTCCATTTCCTGTTTCATGTCAATGCCCTGTTTCTCCAGCAGCTCCCTCTGGGCAAAGGCCCAGTCCACAGGCTCAGCAGGTGTTTCAGCGCAGGGGGTTCTCTCCCTCTCAGCCCTGGCCTGCACAGGGTGGTTAAACCGGAACACATGGCTCTTTCCCAGTATAATGCGATTTCCTTTAAGGGTAATAGAAAACAGAAGGTACATACCACATGGACTACTTGGAAGTATGGAGCAGGTAAGGAGAAATTCAGGAAGCAATATAGCTTACAGACCTGATTTGAGGACAGTAGGTTCGGTTACTCTCTTTCCATTGACATAAGTCTCAGCTCCTTCACAAGGTTCTAGGACAACTGCTACTTAGGAACAGACAGGACAAAATCAGGTTTTGCTTCCTGTCTTGACAGTAAACAGCTACTGTACACGTCTTTAGAACAGAATAAAGATCACTCACTCTCCCCCACTGGATCAGAAGAGCTAGTAAATGTGCAGTGCTCGTCCTTAATGAAATGGCCACTAAGGACTATGTCCTGGCGGTTACTTGCATCTAAACGTCCAACCCTAAGAAACAAAAGCAAGTACATCCTGATTTTATCCATATTTTTTTCAAAAGCTGAATTTGCACCATAAAATGTCGGTCTTCTCACCTGGTGATTCCATCTTTAATGTAGTACAGCAGGCACTCAGACATCAGAGGGTCCTCATTGAGGTTCACCAAATGAGGTGTCTGACAATAAAAGGAAATAGGAAAAATGAGTACAGAGAAAAAATGTATTAACCACGCGATTTTTAGTATATACTACAGCATACTGTATGCACATTACGTAAAACTGTTGGTAGAAAAGCAATCTCTGCCACTCAAAACATCAAGCAATCAGTTGCACAGTAGTTAAAACCATGCAGTCAGATTCACTTCCCACTTCCATGTTTATTGTAATCTCAGTCAGATGTCATGGGGCTGTGTATTATCTTTTTCTCTGTGTTCTCACCCATTGCAGCTTTCAGCAAAGTGAGGGAGCGTTTGAAGTGAGTAACAAAGTACTTTTAAGATAACACTTAATTAAAAAATGAAACTCTCATCTGATCTGTCTTGGCAAAGTTCCCGTACAAGTGGGACTCAAAGCACTCAGAGAATGAAACAGCTTTAGACACACAGCTACAAACCTCATTGGGGGAAAACAGCCCAACTGTGTCAATAAACACAGGCTGGGGCTTTCTAGGGCAATCGGGGGGCTTTGGGGTAAATAAATAAGCATTTTAGTGAATAATTTAAATGTTTTGAATTAGATGAGGTTAGTTTTGATAATCTCTTACTTTTTTAGGGGAGAAGACTCCAACTGTCCCACCATCTTCTCGCATTGCTACACCCATTTCTGCCAGCAAGGCCTCTCTGTGAAGGGATGTCAAACTAAGTTTAGCAAACATGACTCGTTAAAACACATAAACATTTATCAAATTATTATTTTTTTGTATGTTTATTACACTAAAAGGCTGGAAAGGTCATATTAAAGCAGCTTGTCTGAGCAGAATGGATTGATTTTGAGCCTCATGCAAGGGTTCTCATAAGTTACATAATAAACATTCTTTATTTGGTCAAAAGGGTTTCACCATTTTTGCACTTTCATGCAAATCATCCCATGCTAAATGAATTTATAGATTAAAATGAACAAATGATAAAACTTATAAAGCAGAATCAATAATAATTGATTGATTAATTATATAAGTATAAACCATTTTCATTTTCAAGCTAATACAGTATGTGAAACACTGAGACATATAATAGTCCAAGCATAAAACCAATCCCTTTACACAAAATCACAAGGTCATTACAAAATATTGTTTTTTAATTGAGTTGAATGTTAAAAGTAACTGTGCTCTCAAAAGTAAATAATATAGTTGGAGAGATTCATCAAAGGAGCAATACTGTATATCTTACCTTTCCATTCTGATGGCTTCAGTTCGCCGAAGTTTTTCTTCCCAAGTCTCATTAAGTTCTGCAATGATTTTCTCTGTTTCCTGACATTGAAAAAGACAGTGGTAATGAAAGCAATGTAGAATACAAGCCTGGTGATGGTTTTATACAGCTTTCCTTTTTCAACAAATTCCCTGAAAAGACCAAGGCCGCCAGTCCCTTTATGCTAACAGCAAAAGCTAGATGTAACCACAGAGTTTCACTGTCCAAAACAATCTATGACTGACAACAAGGCCAAAATTAATAATTTACAGGCCCCATTTACTATAATATAAATGCATATTATCTTTACCTTTAACAAATAAAACTGACGTTTAAGGTTATAAATGCCATGATAAGACTTATGTGGAAAATACTACAACAAAATAATCATACAAATATTCAGATGCAGTAAAAAGCATGTCTAAAAATTGTGAGCCATCCAATGTTCACCTTCAGTCGTTCAATAGCCTCCTCACTCCCTGGGCTGAACATTATGCGGTCATGCAGGCTGGCGATGGATCCAGCACGGCTGGACAAGGCAGAGAGAGACGGAGAGGGACTCATCCCCGTCATGGCATGGGTCACTGTGGAGAGATCATCCCTTTGATTCATAGCTTGGTCTTTATTGTTATTGTTCTTGTAATCGGACAGATCTGTCGGGCGGGAAGGGGTACGAGGAGTGTACAGGAAGTGGGTTTGGAATAATCAGTAACAGAGAGTAAAGAAATGCAAAAATGCAGGCGGATAAGGAAGAGAACACAGAAAGAAAATATGTGGCTTTACACAAATCTAACTCACCGAAGGATATTTGATCTGCTTGCATACAGTACAAGTGAAGGTAGCACTAGCAGAAAGCCACGCAGAGAAGAGACCAACTTAAAAGATGCAACATGAAGGCCGTCAAGCCATGACCGACACAAATGCAACTACTGGACAAAACGCAAAGCATCATATGCATAACGTAAATACCATGTATGTTGTGTCACTCAGACAGAAATCTAGAATGAGACAGGTATTCAATTGCTCATTTCCGAACAAAGACCTAAATTTGTCATTATGAATGGAAACTGAAAGCCAGGCAGTTCTGTACGCAGACACATAATGACTCATTTGTAATAAGGTCAAATTTCCTGCAGAGAACATTGGGAAATCAGACCTCCCATTAAAGATTATTATCTAAAAGCAGCGAGATGCATTTAATGCTCAGCGATACTTTCAAAAATTAACATAAGAAAATGGCAGAAAATCAGAGACAGCTGTTTATTTGTTTTAGCAGCCTTAAAACCAATATCCTACTTCTTCATTGTTGAAGACATTTAATAAAGGTTAAATATGTTCTATTTATCAAATAGCATAATCATCCTGTTCTCCGTTTTCTATTCAGTGAACAATCTTGGCATTGTTATGGCACCTCCAAGGCCTATGAAAGACACTACAAAAGCAGACTATCAACCCTGCAGGTGCTGCCATGGCAACACACAGCAATAAATTAGGAAAGTGCATCACACCCATCCATCTGGACAGGCTGCTGTCAGCCAAGATGGATCACATAATATTGCCTTCGTGGCATAGTTAGGAAAGTTGTAGAATATGGAAAGAGAATCCAAATAAAAAAATCCAATATTAAGCAAGTGAGTGTACTCTATGAGAGTAGGCTGCATCATCATCTTATGTTTACTGTGTGATTTCTCATCATAGTGCCAGACAGACACTGCCAGGGAAATAAGCAAATCTCTATATCAAGAAAGTGAAACATATTTCATTATGATATATAAGCTGCAATATTGTGTACTTCTGCTTTATTGCTCTATGACGCATTAAGCTCTGTGCTACCAATGCTACAGCACAAAACCTTAGCCTTTAACTGTATTTAGTATTAACATTAGCTACTTGTGTTTAATTACAAACCTAAAACACTCAAACTAACAACCCAAAAAAAGCAGACTTAGGTGCTGCAGGGAACACAGAAAAGCTACTGTATACTGTCACAGTAAGCGTTGCTGACGCTAAGCTGCCACAAGCACAGAAGCAAGAGCTATAAAACACACATTTCAAACCCTCTATCTCAGCACCAGATGTTCGATATGCTGGCAGAAGGGAAGAAAAAGAAATAGACAGCAACACGACTTTAGATTTTTTTTTAAATTGTCTAAATAAATAAGTAAGTGTCAGAGTGGATGCAGTGCTTGATCCAGTGCATTAAGCATCTCACACGTTTCCTTTTCTCTGACAAACGTTCTTACTAAAATAGACTTTTGTGTTTAATGTTCTGATATAACATAAAACAAATGCCGTCTTAACACCTATTGCAGTTTCTAATAGAGGAAGCTGCAACTGTATGCTAAAAACAATCAGTATCTGTTATTCTCCATTCATATATTTCCATTGATTTCTAATGATTTTTGTGAACTTATCTCAACATGTGAAAGCTTAGGTTAGAGGAGATGTGTAGGCTGAGGTGAATCACTATACACACAAAAAAAAAATCAATGGTCATGTACTGTAAGTCCCTTGAATAGTTCCTTACTCTCAATGATGTCGCCCAGGCCCTGGGCATAAAGAAGATCTTTCAGGCGTGACACCTCCTCCTTCAGCTCGCGCACCAGTCTGTTGTTGGGATCCTCATTGATGACAGCATTACAGCGAATCTGTTTAGCGCGGTCGGCGTACCTGTGAGTATAAGGTAGGCATTATTAAGTATGCAAGGGAAGAGTCAAGAAGGCGCAGACACACACATACACACAATTCCCCAGATATCAAACACGGTCACAATGCTGCAGCCTTCTACTGATCTTGGGAAGGGTGTTTGAAGTGAGAAGCTGATGCAAGTCACTGAGGAAAATGATGTGTATTATGCAACACTTTGGTCTCACAGGCATCCAGGTCCTTCAAAGCCACAATCTGTGGGGGAGGGAAAAACTGACACAGTACAGCATGTCTATACCTGAGTGTGCTCAGGGTCTCATCGTAATTGATATCAGCTGGACTCAGAGCGGCCACCATCGCAGTACGAGAATTCCCCCCTGACAAAAACATAGAGAAGAAAATCCATTTTTATTGATTTAATGGACATCTAGGAAATATTAGCCTGTCAAACAGAGAAACACTTGTGTTCATACCCAAGTTTTCTCTCAATAGCCAGGTCAAAACAGAATCTCTGTAGGGGATAAAGCTTTCCACTTTTTTTTTCTTTTTGTTCTGTATAAATATAAAACACAAAATTAATGTATTTAGCATATGAAAGCAATAAATAAATGAATAACAATTTGTATAAATTAATTAAAATACCTTATTTGGCCCAGAGTCCTTAGTGGAAATAGACAAAAGAATTAACACATTTATAGTAGATGCTTTGTTGACAATTACTTAACAATGTATAATACATTGTGCAATACATACCACTTCTGCCAAGGCAGAGATGACTTTTCCCAGTGTAGTTAGAGATTTGTTGATGTTTGCCCCTTCCTAGGATAGCATGTGAGACAGAGAGTATTTATTTGTATTTGTGTTTATGTAAAATCTATGTGAAAGTAAATATGCTTTATTCTCCTTATTAATAAAGTAAATAAATTTCATTTGTTGTTTTGAACGCTTAAAGTCAAGATTTTCACCTTAAGCCTTGTTCCTTTAGCTCCAGTAGAATCTGCCCTCTCGCTGCCAGCCAAATCTACCAAACTTATTTTGCTGACCTGCAACAAAGTGACCAACGTATTAGCTGACAATAGTAGAGCTACTTATTTTTATTAAAGAGACAGGTTTCTTTAAAAAGAAAAAGTTGCATAACAAAGTTGACCTTCAAGCAGTCATTGATTTTCAATGTACACCAAGACACACAATAAATCAGTGCAATCAACTCATTTATACTGTATGTAGCTAATGAATGGTGACATACAGCTCGATAAGAAGTAACTTGCTTGGGATGTGACAAACCCACTGTACCTTCTCAGAGGTGTTGTCAGTCTCTGCATCATGGCGTTTCTGAGTGAATATGATGTTAAAGACAGCATGAGAGCGACTACTTGTCTCATTCATGTTGGTGGCAGCCACAGTCCTGCAGAGACAGTTCATGCATTTTATTGTTATTGTTGTAAAAAGTATCCTAAGTATCTACAACAAGGAGAGCACGTGTTCTACTATGAGTGTGTTTAACTGTCTGATCATGTGGTTTATGTTCTCCAAACAACCTAAACAATTACTCAATATTATTAAAAGTCTATTGAATGTAGGTACTAAAATATAAATATATAAAATCAAAAGAATCTGAATTTCAGTCTTTAAATGTTTAGTCAGCTTTGTCGTGTTTCCCTTTAGAAGGAACGCTGCTTTATTAGAAGGTGTACTGCCACAGAAAAGACACAGAAAGAATGGACATCGGCACCTAGCCTTGTTTCCAGAGTCCATCAGGTCCTGGATGTCATTGTAGGAAGTGACAGCCAGCTTAGACAGGTCCTCCACGTAAGGTCCTAGTAGTGGATGCTCCCGTACACGCAGGTGCCCTTTGTTTTTGGGATTCAGTAAGTCCCGCACACGTTCACAATAGATCTCCATGTAGCTCACCTGTTGAGATTCACAACATACAACATGATGAGTTCGGGTATACTGAACAAACATGAGGATTTGATGACACCCACACTTACCTCCACAGAGTAGGACAAGCTGTTGTCTGTATTGTCGTTGATTTTAGTGAAAAGATCTTCACACATCTGTAAAGGGGAAAACTATTTAATTTGGAATATGGTTGGTTTGAAAACGTCACAAATATCTTTCTTTTAATTATATGTAAGGCTGTACCAGGGGAATTATTCCTTTTTGATCCTTTACATCCTGCTTCCCCATCATGGTGTAAGACTTGCCAGCACCTGTCTGACCATAGGCAAAGATGCAGACGTTGTAGCCCTCAAAGGCATGCAGCAACATTTCCTCTCCAATGTCTTTGTATACTCTCAGCTGAGAGGCAAAATTAATGTCCTCGGGCTGTGGACAGAAATCAATAACAAGCCACTTAAATCTTTAAACCTGACAAAGGCAACATAAATTGATCCACAGTAAACCAAATGTGTGTTTGTGACCTTATGTGACTGCATGCATAATGTTTGAGGTAAAGCAGTGTGGAAATAGTTACCGAGGTGTGGGACCAGTAGGAGTAATCAAAGTTGAAGCTCTTGTTGTCTTTGGCTTGCTTGGGGTTGATGATGGCTGAAAGACAGGACAAGCAGCACAGGTCAGAGTGAGAGTGAGACACCTGCCTGAAACTTGACCTGACTTGGTGTCATCTAGTGCTTAAAGTTGCCTCTTCACTAAAGTCAAAATTGCAGATGACAAGACTGCTGATATTTTTTTAAAAGATCAACGCAAACATGCAACCATTTTGGTGCAACTGCTTCTTCTTCAGTCTGTGAAGGTTCTCATTCATCCAGGTCAAGTTGTCTGAAGGTTGAGTCATGGCAACTGGACTTCTTCTAGTTAGTAGAAACGTTTCACCACCTATCCAGGTGGCTTCTTCAGTCTGTGGGAAGTTGGTGGAGACCACTAATATATCCTCCAATTGGGTTTCACTTAACACCTGTGAAGAATGGGCTCGTTATGCGAACAGAGGGGGGTGTGAGGGTAGTGAGTAGGTGTGAATCCTCAACTACCGTGACTCCTCCTACAACCATTACAGGGTCGTTAAGTGTCTCCTTTGTGGGGGACGTGTGAAGTGGCCTTGATCTTCCTGGGCATAGTTGAAAGGGCAGCATGGTAAATGGGAGACAAATTGTGTCTGAGGCCCCCACCTCTGTTGAGAGAGGGGCTGTTTACCTGGACATGTATGGCTTCTCTGACGCCTCGTTCAAACCACCTGTCTTCTCTGTCCAGAATGTGAACGTTGTTGTCATCAAATGAGTGGCCTTTGTCTTTTAAGTGGAGATACACGGCAGATACTGGTCCTGATGTGTTGTTCCTCCTATGCTGGGCCATCCTCTTGTGTAATGGCTGTTTGGTTTCACCAATGTATAGTTCCGAGCACTCTTCACTGCATTGAACTGCATATACTATGTTGCTCCTCTTGTGTTTTGGTGTCGGGTCCTTTGGATGTACAAGCTTCTGTCTGAGGGTGTTGGTGGGTTTGAAGTAGACAGGTATGTTGTAGTTTCTAAAAATCCTTTTAAGCTTTTCGGACACTCCGGCCATGTAAGGAATGACCAGATTCTTCCGTTGGCTTTGGGTGTCCGGCTGTTCTGTTGTCCTTGTTCTGGGACGTGACGCAGCTTTGTTGAAGGCCCATCTGGGGTAGCCACAGGTCCTGAGAGCTGCCCTTACATGCATGTTCTCCTTCGTCTTGGCTACAGTGGAAGTGGGAATGTTCTCCGCTCTGTGGTTCAGGGTCCTGATGACTCCTAGTTTGTGCTGAAGGGGGTGATGAGAGTCAAACAGAAGATATTGGTCTGTGTGGGTGGGTTTTCTGTAAATTTCTATTTCCAAGCCGCCGTCATTCCCTCTGATGACTGCGCAGTCCAGAAAGGCCAGTCTGTTGTTTTTGGTGTCTTCCCTGGTGAACCTGATGTTGCTGTCCACTGTATTTATGTGGTCTGTGAAGGTCTGTACCTCCTGGATCTTGATCTTCACCCAGGTGTCATCCACATATCTGAACCAATGGGTTGGGGCTGTACCTGAGAAAGAGTCAAGAGCTTTCTTCTCCACTTCTTCCATATATAGGTTGGCCACAATAGGTGACACAGGAGAGCCCATAGCGCAGCCATGCCTCTGTCTGTAGAAGTCCCCTCTATAGCTGAAATATGTGGTGTTAAGGCATAAGTCCAGGAGAGAACAAATCTGACCTGGGTTGAGGTTGCTTCTGGCGCTGAGGGTGCTGTCCTCTTCCAGTCTTTTCCTAACAGCTGTTAGAGCATCGCTGGTGGGGATGCTGGTGAAGAGTGATGTAACATCAAACGAAACCGTGGTTTCATCCAATTCCAGTTTCAGGCCTCTGACCTTGTCTGCAAATTCCTCTGAGTTTCGGATGTGATGGTCTGTGTGTCCAACCAGAGGTGCCAGGATAGTGGCCAAGTGTTTCGCAATGTTATATGTGACCGAGTTGATGCTGCTGATTATGGGTCTGAGAGGGGCTCCCTCCTTGTGGATCTTCTTCAGTGTTAAAACACAAACAACCATAATTCTGTATATTCAAATAAAATCCATTCTGACAGCCACTTACATGCAGTGAAAAATGTTTGTACTGTATAAAGAGTAAATTACTAAGAAATACATGTTGCAGGCTAGAGTGAGACTAATTTCACTCACTAATATGTTTCTCTTTTTTAATAGTCATTAAAAATTCAACATGCAACAGTCCTGCCCTGCTGATGGCCCTGTGGGGCTGTAATGTTCATAATACTCCAGACCATGAAAGTCAAAAACTATTTTGTCATCTTTACATTCTACTTTCCCATACACAGTTTGGCCTAATGGTGGCACTACATGAAGGCCATGTTGTTACCTGCTTGGGTTCCTTAGTGCAGTGGCCATTTTAGGACAGCTCACACTCAACTAAGAGCAATGATGTGTACGTTGTTTTCGTTTCATCAAGACCATCAGATACGTATTTATATAACTTCAGAGCTTCCACTATACATCCACCATCAGCCCTTAAAATTTGAATTCACTCCACGTTTTAATCACACATTAATACTTTAAATTAAAGTTTGACAGACACATTGACACTGTTTTCTAGACAATAATGTGAGGCATACTCTAATATGGCCAGTGATGACAAATCTTAACAGCTGAATTGTGGCGCCTGATCAAATCATATCCTGCTCATCTGACTTAACTTATATTAGATATGTCTGTTCTGTGACACCTTACAAACTGAAACAAAATACAATGATGATGATTTGATCTGTTAGTTAGTTATGTACTAGGTAACGATCCTGATGATACGGCAGCGCCTGGTAAAACCAAGAACATGTGAAAGATCATTCCACTTTTACAGAAAAAAAAATTGTCCAGTTGCTTAACTACTAATACACAGTCATAACCAGAGGAACAAAATTTAATCCATTACCAGATAACTGAACTGGATGGAAAAACAATACTAGTAGAAAAATGCATAAAAGCATTTCTAGCAACCAATAAACAATCTTTAATAAGCCAATTTATTGTCATTAAAGACAATTCTCAGGGTGGCACAGTGGAAACATGCTGCGCCACAAATAAAAAAATCATGCTCAGGTGTTGACTCCTCCTGACTACGTGTAAAGGTGTCCTTCAACAAGACATACTTTAAAAACTTATAATAGCACCAGTATCTAAGTGCAGCTGTCCAGGAACAATTTCCTCAAAGGGAATAATAAAGTGTGTCTTTATTTTAAGGAAATCACTTCCACAAGCACAAAGTGAAATATGAGCTAAATAAATGCAAACTACTATTGTTCTTTTTCTAAGTAAGCATCATACTAAAATATTGACAACAAAGGTTTTTGTGTAAATACCCAGCATCAAATAGTGTACCCACTAGGCAACAACACATCTGGTGCGGTCTGCTGATGCCAACTATAAAAATGCTTCTCCGTTGCTCTCAGAGCTCCACGAACCATTTTCTCCGCTAATGTAGATGTGGTCGATAATAGAGCAAGGAGCCCAAAGCTAAGTACACTCTCGTGTAAGTTTACACAATTATTTCTTCAAGCGTACTCGCTATTATTTCCTTTCTAGGTTGTGAAATATACGCCAGTGTGACAAGTTTTAGGCCCATTCTTCACAACGAAAAAAGACTGCAAGTTTCTGTGCAGTGGTGAATTAAATGAAACAAGTAGACTTGCCCAGACTTTAAAGACGGAACCAAGCTGTAATTGCGATAATTATTATCAAACACAATTATTAGTCTGATAAGGGATTGATGTCCCACATGGTTCATGTGGTGAAAAACAACAAGACTCTGATTTGGATTTCTGGTAAAAAAAAAAAAAAAACAACTTATATTAATATTTACAATGTAAAAAAAATATTTAAAAAAATAAAACAAACTCAACTTATAAAGCCACTCGGATGAGTGTGTTGCAAACTGATTTTCTGTATTTTTGTGCTATATTCTTAATAAAAAAATCAATGATGTGTAAAACCTCTGGGACAAAAAACATGAGTATCTGACTTTCCATCTAATTACTTAGAGGCAGTAAGACATCCCGTAGCTGTTATGAGTCACTCCAAGGAGAGAGGCACCTTACTGTCAGATAAGGTAATTAGTTTAGAGTGGCAGTGATTGGCATTACTATATCAGACCTGCCTATTTGAAGTGCACTCAGTAATTTGGTGACGTTCTGAGTTGCCATAAGTTGAGTCATCTCCATCTGAAGCCAGATTTAGCTACATCATTGCATGCAGAGTATTTCTATCAAACTCCTCATTCATACCTCCATGGAAATACGCACTAGTTCACCACTGTTAATTGTGCATTACTAATGAACAGCAAGGAATGATTATCCGCTAGTTTAATTTCAGCTTTTATTCTATAAAGGTTCTGCATCCGATTATAGCATTTTTATCCTTGTCATTGCTGCTGCTACAAATGAGATGCTGGTCAAAATCTCACGGGTGACCTGCTGCAGTCAAAGGATGAGGAAATGTGGCTACGTCAGCAGGTCTACAGACATGAACCCACTGACAGGACAGATATGGAGATGCTAATTTCTTCAACAACACAGTGGATTCAGGTGACGTGTTATCGGCTGCTTTAGGTCGGATACAATTGAAGTTTATTGAGGCTAAATCAAGTGGCACTTCCTGCCCAAAGCAGTGATGCTTACACTAATGGTTCGTATGCTGAAATGTAAAAAAATAAAAGCATGAATCCACTCCATCCTGCCTGATCTCATTTATGGGTATGATTATCTTGTGTATACACATCTTGAGTTAGTCCAGCAGTGAAAATGTTTTATGTAATTTCTGCCCATGTTTTCTACTAAACAAAATGAAGTTTAATTTAGTCCTTTAACAAGAGGCTCATTATTCCTTCAGGTCTGTCCCCTGCATCCTAATTAAGGTCCGTGTGGGAGGGAAGATTTCTCAAACAACAAGATTGCTGCCATTCTCCTGCTTTGTGGGAACTGGGCTATTGACCCACATGTGGGTCTCAGAGAGCACAAACGCAGAGAGAGAGACGAACACAGAATTTCTTTTTCTCCTTCTTTTTTTCAACCCAGACTACAGAAGAACACTACAATCAACAAGCTTCTTCATGGCATAAGCGATTTCACATTTTCTGATTCACATCCAGAACCACTGACTAAGTTGGAAATAGAACAATCTGCTCTTACTAACGTGAAACTAGACTGTTTCATTTGTGGAGTAAGTGGGAGGATGAGACTTCTCTAAAGTGTGATTGGTGTGAGTGGGCTTAAAGTTGAATGTCAATGAAATAAGGTTTTATAAGTTAAGTAAATTTTGAACTATGCCATGTTTGAAAGTTGGTGAAGGTTTTGAATTAATATTTGTGTTGTGTTTGTGGTCTGTATGCCACTGAATGAGTCACATACAGTAATAGGGTAGCAAATATATCAATGGTATAATTTAAAAACAATCTCCTTAAAAATTTCATAACTAGATTTAATTTTAAAAATGTTAAATATGTTTAGAAACCATATCATCACAGATGAATTAAAATACTATATAGAGTAATATACTGTAGAGTGTTTGACAGCAAATTACTAATTACCCACAGCTTTTATTGTGGGTGTCAACACATTTTATAAACCATTACGCTGAGGCTTTAGACACATATAATGGATAGATTTATAGCATTATAAATACGTAGCCTGGTGGAGAACCTCATCCTAAAATGCAGCAAATCCCACAGTTATATTTGACGACCAAAAAAGCCACCCAGCTTGTTGTCTAGTCACCCATGACACGAAGAAGGAGGGGGGAGTTGGCTAAATTAGGCCAAACGGTAAATATTTCAGGGTGCCTCATCCATTATTGACAAATGGCTTTACCTTGCTAAGCAGTCTACATATCGAGTATCTTTCCAGTCTCCTCCCAACCACAGTCTTCTTTCTGTGCACTGTATGACCCAGGAAATATGTGGAACTCTGAGATACACACAATTAAAACTGACATTGACTGTAGTTTCCTGCAGAATCCTGTCACTATCATTTATTGATTACTTTACAATGTAACAATATTTTTGCTTCCTCCAATTCTTCTCTTCAATTACTGTCCTTGCACTACATGTTTTGCACTACTGGCAAATATTAATAGAGAGCTTAATTACAAACTTTGATTATGGAGCCATTTTAAATCTGGTTTAATCTGCTACAAAAATAAATAAAATGCCTTGTGCTAAATAAACACTAGGTTACGTTTGCTGGGAGATTAAGTCACAGCATGACATTCAAGAGTTCCAGAGCAGGTGATTTTAATTAGACAATTCCTTTCATGCTCAGTCGTAATGTCAACATTCTGCCTCTTACATTTGAAGCTGATCCTAAATACTGTAAATGTTCTTTTCATATCAGATATCTGGCAAAGTCACCCCAGAGCCTACACAGAGGAAATGTATCTTTTTAATGATGTGCCCACACTCAGGAGGGTCAGATGTCAAGAATCACAACAGAAGAGCTTAAAAAACATAGTCTAACATGAACATCAGTACTCAGATTTCTACTCTTGTACTCACTGGTGGTGTTTCCAGACATCTGAATGATGCACTTGCTTTCCTTTCCAATCTCCCTTGAGTTGAAAGGGCGGACGCGCACCGCCACCTTCACAGAGGCCCCTGCCATGGTGCTGTCTTCTTAGCACCAAGCCAGCAGAACTGGAGAATGGAGGAGATAGTGAATTATGATTATGGTTATGTCCAGTTGTGGATGTGCACATTTCATGTTACGGCAGATGAAGGACACCTTTTACTGTGATACTTGTGATAATCTGAGGCGTCATTTTTAGATATCTTTCCAAAAAAATGAAAAAGTAGAATATTACACCTCATGGCTGATTTGAACAGCACAATAGCAAAGGGCAGGGCTGTGTGGCTGTTACATGAAAAAAACCATGCATGGTCAGCTACAGCCAGGAGAGAGAGCTAATAAACCCAGCAGTAACAAAAGAAGTGCAGCAGCAGCTAAATGTCAGGTCAGTGTCTGAGTGACAATGGCACTGAAACCAGTCGCAAATCCAGGGTCGGGCTCAATTCAGCAGCTCGGTTTCATTGTTTCCAAAAAGACAAAATATCAACATTAGTTGAGTTGAGTGTGTGGTGGCACTGTGGGTACATTAAGCAACTATGACTCATCATCTGAGGTGATCGAATTACAACATTTTAATTCTTTCATCAATACACTTTAAGAGTCATATGACACAATTAGCTTTTGCTGCACGTCTATAATGGAACATGTTATTATTAATTTAAAACGTTAAATCTCTTTTACTGTACTTAACTGATCCCCATTCAGATTTAGTGTCAGTATCCGTAAGTATGTACTAATGGACTGTCATCGTCATGTTGTAAATGTGCTGTGTCACCCTGCTTCTTGGTACAACCTCCACAGCTGACACCTCAACAGATTCACTGGCAGTGAAGTGTGGGGCAGGTAAACAATGTTACAAGAGCAAAGCATCAGGTAGGTTTTTAAGGTGGATCTGTATTGTGGGTTTACCCCGGGGACTGATCATACGCAGTATAGACACAGACGATCTGCAATCCACTTCAGTATTGTTCTGATATCTGAAAAGAGGCGAATCGTGTGACAACACAGTTTGGCATAACATAGGCGGCGCTAAAGAATCACGTTTGAATAATAATCTAAAGAAATGTTCCTTCATGATCATAAAGGTGACGCTCAGACCAGTCAGCTGATGATGCAGCCTCTGTGTCGCCATCATTTTCCGGTGACAAAGGCTAATATAATTTACTACGGTTACTCAGCAGTACGACACTTAATTACAAAAGCCCATATATTACACTAAATATCTAACTACTGATGTTGGTTTGTTTTTATTTTCTTTGACAATAGCGTGAAGTCATAAATCGTAAGTCAAACCTTGGTGAAGCTCTCAATATCTTTCAGGCTAAAACCGGTAATAGTGGCTGTAGTTACTTTCTGCTAATTAGTTCTTGCGTCATTGAAGACCCAGCATGTCTTCATTTAAAGCCCTCTATCCAACCTACGTCTACCTTTAGCATTTACTGGTGTCTTTCTGAGCATGTAGTGTGACAATTAGGAGCTTTTCTGTCCATAACCTAATATAATCCATAACCTAATATAATTATAGGCCCTGATATCTTCCCGACAATGACAGGCTCTTCAATGGCCGCACCCTACACCCATCACCTCCCAGGAGATTTAACACCGAGTAAATAAAGACCTTGACATTAAAGCTGCCTTAACGGAAGGGACAGCGGAAAATGAAACATGTCAACCTACTTATTCGGCGCCTGGACCGTCCTGCTCCCGAGTCCAACCCGACTTAGCGTCGCTCGTCTGTTTTATTATCCAGCTCCGTAGCTGCTTCCACCTCCGCCGGTGTCTGGGTCTGGCTCTGCCACTGCTAACAGCCTCTCCTCTCCATTAAAGCAGGCGGGCCGGAGGTCACCGCCGACGGCGTCTCGTAGACACACACCGTCCCCTCTTGCCGTGCCTTGCCAAGGGGACCGGGGAAGGAAGGCGGACGCTGGGATGCTCGGTCGCTTTTTTCTTTTCTCCACTCGGAAGCGGTCAAAATGGCTCTGTTGTCCCCCCTGTCTTTGGCAGGGATGCTCGAGCTCCACTGAGCTGGTGACATCACCGCCGAGGGAGGTAACAGCATCAATGCGGTGGTGAGAGGAGGGGGGAGGAGGAAGAGGAGGAGGAGGAGGAGGGGCGGGGCCAGATCAGGAGCCCTGACAAGCACCTCATATAAAAGATGCTGCGAAGTACCAACATTTAGGTTTTTCTGAATTAAAATATAAAATATAAACTTTTTTTTAATACGCTGTTTATAGCAGCATAGCTACTGGATTCGTTCTCAATGCAAGAGAAAACATTGAATAAAAACACAAATAAAGCATTTGTGGTGGATAAAGTTTAGTAGGTCATGCCAGGGGCATCAAGCTGAGAGGAGGCAAAGTGGTGCAAAGCAGGCGTCGGCTCCACACAATACCGTGTCTCACATCCGGTTCTCTCTCTGTGGGAAGTGGTACTGTACGCATTAACACACACACGGGCAAGATGTGGCATTTAGAGGAGGTTTTGCGTTAAAGAGCACACATCACCATAGTGTCTGAACATGCACAACACCAGGACCCAGAAACCGATGCAGCTAAATGCATTGCAGTCATTTCCACCTGTGATTTTCATGTGAAAATGTGGGTTATGTCACTTGTTTGACACATTTTTATACTGGGTTATGCGACTTCATGTTAAAATGGTCTTCTCTGGACTTGTACAGATGATGTATATATATAGAGTTATTTATTTTATTAGTATTAATATTATTTTCAGTTCCATTATTTGTCCTTGTGGAACCCAGCCTGTCTGCACCATGAATAGGTTATGTTAATCAATAGCACCGTTGTTTTGTTTGTTTTGTTAAATACACTTTTGTTAGCATTTTGACATGAAACTCAGTATGTGTGAACACTGGTATAATAATTTATGACTGTCACAGTGTCACGGAAGAATATTTGTCAATATTATTACACTTGGGACTTTTGGAATTGACAAAAATATTTGCTGAGAAATGTTTATATAGAAAATGTAATTTTTCGTTTGTGTATTATTTTATTGACTGTGGCCAGGCCAGATGAAATACAGTGCCGGAAGAGTTGTAAGGCTCATTAAGCTAATTGCATAGGTGACAGGATGAAGCCTAGTAATGTCAATGCGTCCTTGTCCATGGAACGTGACCCACATTTCAGAGGACAGTAATGGTTTGGTGGCCGCAAGTTTCTGCTAGAAGATCAATACATTTCTTTTCACTGCCATGAATCTTAATATAAACAGTGTTAGAAATAATATTATATTACATTATGGCTTGGAATCTGAACAACTTGGCTTGGTGGTTGCATGTTTCAGCCATAATGTATCAGGTAACCAACTCCCTATTTTCTATTGATGTATACTTCTTTGTTGTAATTGATTTTCATGTGTTAATGTAAATGAGTTTATAAGAATTTATGCCAGGCTTTTATGATAAAATACAGAGCCAATGGCACATGAAGCATAGGCGCAACAAAGGGCAGTGAACAGGAACTCTCTATCCTGTGGTAGGATGCATTGGCTGCTCAGGTTTCAGGCTGAGTGAAACACAATGCAATTGGGTTTCATGACCTTGCTCTTTTCACAGTCCTACCGTTCCTACAGCTCTCTCGCTCTGATGATCTTTCCTTCATGTGTTACATCTCTCCTGGGACCTCTCTGTCTCCTCCACTTCAGTCAGATGCAGTTGCTTTATTTATTAATCACCATTAAGATTTCAAGGTTTAACCCCTGTGCTTAAAGAATGTGCCGTTTAAAGTGTCAACCAGCCTTCCAGTATCCCATAGGCAAAAAAAGGAATGAGTCTGAATCATAGCAGATAAAAAAGATGATGTCACCTCCCATGAATCACCTTAAAACACATACTGGATGAATACACTTACGTAAAGTGGGCCAAGCGTCATACATGAGCTAAAAGAAAATGTCACCACTACCACTACTGTTTAACACCACTACAAGAAGATGGAAAAGGAGCTTTGTTGTATTGTTTCTGCCCATCCCTTTGGCTCTTTTCTGCCATGTCTAAATTCAGCGGCACAGGAGCCTGAATAATTTATGGCTTGAGTGAGTTGTTGCCTTGAGCCTAGTGTGACAGACATGTGTTTTTAAAAAGTCTGTCACAGGTTAGGGTTAGCAAGTTTATCGTAAATATAAAGATCATCCACTGAATGAAATGAGCTTCTCTCATGTTATGCTCAGTGTGAAAGTCCCATTTAAACTTTTCTTTTGACATCCTAAAACATTTTGGATCAACTACTTGAGCAAAACTAAGGAAATATGTAATAGAGTGAAATAGAATAAAATATACATTGCTGTTACTCAGCTCTCACACTAAATACCATATTAATAATATTAAAGATTATATAATAAAATGTGATTTATTTACTGTATGTATGAATCACTTACTGCGTAGGGTTTGGTTTGTTTGTATTATTTTAATTACTTATTAAATATGTACTTTAATTAATATCTATAAATGCAATATTTATCCTCACATTAACCATAATAATACTCACTCACTTGTCATGTAGGGTGGGGTACATAATGGACAGGTTGCCAACCCAGCAGGTCCAAAGATTGATTTGTTGGTTATAATCTTTTCGATCTGTAAGTAAATACTATTGTAAGATGCCTCTGAAATGCAGCGGACCAGATGTATGTAGCATAGACAGGAAGTAAAGTGTCATGTGATTTTCTACCATATTCACATCAAGCTTTGATGAATAAAAACAGTTTGAGGGCCACCTGTGAATCCTCTTTCCTCAGTGGGTAGATGTTAACCATTTAAGTCGTCCACATCTGGTAATGCTCTTGTCAGATCTCCTCCTCTGTCTCTCACTGGGTGCAGGACAATCACAACAAAGAATCACAAACGGGGGGATTGTCTACTTATCTGAGACATGCAGGACTATATTAGCGCATGTATAGCAGAGCAGAAGCAGATAATATGTGTTGATTTCTGAAGCATTGATACACAGTCAGAAATACACTTGTTATTTGATTAATGGAGAACAATTTATTGTAGTTTCCAATGACACATTACACCATTATCCTGACATGTAACCTCAATTTCAATAAAATCTTATGACAAAAGAAAAGAAACTCTCAGTGACAGGAGCATTTGTGACAGTTTCTAAGCAACACCTTACTGACATTTCATGTTTACATCACTTGCACTGCACTGACCACTTGCGCTGTGGTCACCTCAACACTTACCACACTTTACATCCATCACAGTCACAGGGGATGACAGGTCAGTGTAAGCAAAACAAAACACGTGTTGTTGTTGAAAGCCTTTATAAATTAATGTGTTCTCCTCTTGCTTATATTGCTTAGATGACCATAACCCAGAAGGCCACACCCTGCTTGGAATAATTAGTATAACTGGTAAGAAAAGCTGTTAAAATTCCTTATTATTTAGAAATGATATTACTTACCTAATTCAAGTTCACATTTGTTTTAAAAATCCAGTTGTAAGTCACTAGCATTGCCTTCTAGCTTGCTGGCCATCAGAGGATTTGCAGGTTCAAGACTATAAAACTCAAAATACTGAAAAAGTACAACTTCTGTTTTTGTAATAAATTAACTTGTCACTATATTGCAATAAATCAAAAGCATCTATCACTAAAACACTATTAAAACATGTCGCTGCTAATAGATGGTTAGTAGGCTGACATTTAGCAGCACCGTCAAGTGGTAACATTACAGCACTGAATGTACTGTATTACAATACCTTGATGTATTTGTAGGGATGGACATAGAGGTATGTTTGACTTCTACTCTTAAAGTCAGTGTTACCCTGCCATTCCATGCATAGTGCACAAGATCAATGCCCTAATGTTGTCATATAAGAAGTAGGGCATTGTGAAGTGTAGCAATTTCTATTTGACTATAAAGGATCGATGTGCAACTACTTCAGTGTGACTGAACTTACAAGTTTCCTGGCTCTTAAAATGTGTGTTTTAGGCGACTAATGATGTCTTTTACATTTTTTTTATCTATACGTGTGATATGTTAGGCCAGTGACTAGTTTATCATATCGTATTCCATTGCAAGTACACGGTGTAAGGAATCAAAATGGGAAATTTGCAAGCTGATAAGCAGATTCCATGAGGAGGAGAAGCTCTAATTATTTAATCTAGAAGTAGTTATGATCCATTTTTATGAAATGGCATTAATACATCTATTTCACTATTTGTGTAAGTTGTACAAGTGTCATCTGCATATTGTTAAACAATGTGCAGTGCAGTAACGTGTATGTGTTATTACTCATTGTAGATTTGCAAAAATATGAAACATGGTCTCATTACGAGATGAATTTTGTGTTGAATTGCTCATTTGAGGGTTGAGGCTTGAGACAAAAACGCACAAGGTCATGACATAAATTGTTTCTAGTTAGCTAATACATTTGTGTGCAGAAAACACTTAAATGAACAGTTTGAAGAAATAGAGATTTGAAGAAATATTTTTTGTTGTGCTGAACAGTTTTAACAGCTGTTTAATATCTGCACGTTGAGTCCAGAAATAGCCTGGGGAAGTGTTTAGCATAGCTTAGCCCATACAGTAGCTTAGAGGTTAGGGGAAACGGCTAGCTTACAAAAATGAAAACAAACAAGCAAAACCAAACAAAACAATCACCTAGTTGGCACCAAGGGGCTTGAACATTAACAAAACATCTATATAGACATCAGTAACCTAGTTTGCTGCAACAAAAGGTTTGTAGGGAAATGATAGCTTTGCCATAATAGGGAAAGTTTTATCATGCTAGCTACACTAGCATCTGTTCTCAGTATTTGTGCTAAGCTAGTGCGCACATACTGTAACTATTTCTGTCCTGAATGACCTCTTGTCAGCCTGAATGCGAGTAAGCTACCAAACAAGGATATTTCTTCAAATCTTTTTAAAAAAATGAAGAACATGGGAGCATAACTAGGATGCTGAATAAAAGCCATTAGCACAGCTGGAGCTGCGGAGTCACTGAGGCACTACTTCCTTCAACGAGGCCAAGGCCGAATGAATGCGGACGTGAAGCCTGTTCTCAAAGTCGTAGCCTGTAAAATCCTCCTAAAAACAGGACATAACAAGACTTGAAACGTAACAAACCGAAATATTTAAATAAATGATAGACTAAACCACGACGCTGACTATTTTACCTTTGCTTGAAGTAGAAACGACCTTCCCTTTCCCATGGTCTGAATTGTAGTAAGAGAAAAAAAAAACATATATAAACATACAGTATATTAAAATCACTTAAAACCCAAACTCCTCTTTGCTTCCTGAGGTCACTCTTCCTGCTATATGATTTCAAACTGACCTCTGGTTTTGCGAGCAGTATGCATCCCAGCTCGTAGACGGCGTACGGCTGAACGTACGAGTTGATCTGTCGGCCGTACTCATCTCTGGCAGCCAGCTGAAATGACTGACGTCGCAAAAGGGAGACAAAGAGCTAAGTGAGTAGCATCACAAGCGTGGATCGTCTGCAAAGGGCATACGGCAGCGTAGACGCCTACCTGAATAGCGTCTCTCACATTCCCGTGGCATTTGTGAATGGCACCGAGAAGGAGGTGTTTCAGGCCCCTGCACGAAGCTTCGTCTAGACTCTGTAACACTGGGAAGAACACAAGAAGAAATGATCCCACGAAATGAGATTCCGTGGCTAAAGTTGCTATGAATCACGTACTGCGGACTAACCTTGATTCATTATCTGTAGTTTAGATGAAGAGCAGTTTGGAAGTGCTTTCCATAGATATAGCACTTCGATCACACCAAGGATGCATAGCTCTCGGGTGGGCGAGATCTTTCTCAGTCTCTCAGCCTGCGCAGGCAGAAAAGAAACAAGTCGACAATTTCTGGGCGAGAAACGGAAATAGAGAGAAAAGGAACACAAATTGCAGCTGCCCTCACCCTCCTGACAGCAAACTGCTCTATCTGGTTGTTTTTTCTCTTAAACAGCTTCTGCACATCTTTGAAGACTCCACTCGCCCCGTCCAGGTCGCCTGAAGCACCCTGACACACTGAAAGGTCACAAAGTCATTCTCATTAGGTGGGAGGCCTAATAAAACCTTTCCACTGTCGTAAGCATTTGCTGTGACGCGAGTGTGTCGAGCTCACCTCCGGTCAAGTAGGCATAGTAGCACTGTGACCAACGTGACTCATTCTTCAGCCTTTCAAACGACCTGTATGCATCTTCAAAATTCATCTCTATCATGCTACACCAACCTGATAAAAGACAGACAAACACACACACACATATAGTAAATCTCTGGAGGGACAGTACCTAGTGCCTGTGTGTGACACAACCAACCTGATGAGAAAACACGTACCAATCTCATAGAGACACACATGCTGGATCTCTCTTTGGTCTGATGCAAGCTCTAGTGCATCATGGAAACAGGCCAAAGCACTGTTGATATGGCACTGAGGACAGAGGAGAAAGCACACACACTAACAGGTAACTGATCGTGTTGGACGTGCAGCACATGCATGTGCTGAATGAGTTAGATCAGAATTAGATGGTGGGTCGCATGTTAGTGAGGTCATGCATATAATGAGAACAGAAGCCACTAAAGTGACCGATGGAAGATCACTTCTGTCTATATACAGTCAGTCTAGGCCACGTACCTCCAGCCTCTGGACACGTCCTTTAAAGAACATGAAGAGCGATGAATTGGGGTAAACCACCGACTTTCTCTGCAGGATTGCTTTGGCCTCCGTTAGCCCCGCATGCGTGTCAGAGCCATCGAGAGCAAAGAAAGGTAGCACTACTGTGTGGTACCACAAGAGGGCCAACCTGTGTAACACATCAACACAGTCCATTCAGACTGGTACAACTTAGCTTAACGTTCGGCGTCAGCACTTTGTGTAGACTGCTGTTCAAATTTTCACTCTTAGGAGCATTTTGTGGAAAGTAACCAACAAAACAAGCCGTGTAGTGAGTCTGTATGTTGTCCATTGGTTATGAAAAGCCATTAAAAACCCCAGTGTGAACTTTGTGAAGTTAGTTTGTCTGTATTACTAATGTTAATATTTTATATACATGTAATAGATGATTTTTAATATATAATGCGAGTGAGTGAGGGAGGGATTTTTTTTTTGCGTGGCGATAACACAAAGTCATTTATCAATAAACCTACAATGAAAAGATGATAAATATACATTTCAACCGCTCACAGCTGAGTGAGGAACAGCAAGGTGGTATTGTTTTATAATATTATTATTATTATTATTATTATTATATTCATTTAACGTTAAAGTTGTAACTAATGAGAGTGTAAAAATGACTGTACACACCCATCAGAGAAATATGGACAATTCCCTTCTATTTCGGTCTCAGCTGTGTTCGCCAGCTAGTGGCTAATTTTTTGTGCCATCTGGAGCTGGACACACAGTGTAGCCGCAGCAAGTAAACCGACCAATAAAGTTATGGGCCCACAAAAACCCAACACTGAGCTCAAGTGCATTAAAATGCTCCACAGGAATGAGATGACTCCCTGATTTTCACTTTTGAGGGTAAACACAGTCTTATGCTCTATTTTTAATATGAATGTTTTGATGAATGTAGCTTTAAAATGAAATAATTCACAACTACAAGATAAGATACTGTCCGACCCAGGCGTACTCACGTAGCTAGTGGCGCCTTCATGTCCTTGCTCTCACTTGCGTACATGAGGGAGGACAGGCCCTGCAGTCGGTCGCCAGGGAAGCCCAGCAGGTTAATAATTTTCAGCAGGTGAGGTGGTACCATGGAGATGCACAGATGGAAGAGGCCGTAGCCAAAGCTGACGGAGCCCTTCAGCCGGTCCAGGGCCTCAGCCGTCACGTTCTCCACCGGAGCATTGTGGTTGGCGTTGTCAGCGGACAGGGAGTCCTGGCTGACAGAGGACCTCCGCTGACAGGCCTCCTGCAGCTGGCTGATGTCGCTGTGGCACTTATTGTACATTTTCCATGCCTTACGGAGAATCCAGCCTCCTTTGATATATGCTGTCAATGGAAACAATATGTCATTCAATGATGAGGGAGAATAAACCATAATATTTATAATATTGGTTATTGATTATTTAATGTAATTAATGTACATATACACACACACATATATATATCTATGATGATAATATTTAATACACTAGACCAAAATATCTTTAACTATTAACTCTTAACTTGTGCTTGGGATAAACATTTCAACCATTACTCCCACATCCATCGTCTTAGGCGTATTTGATTATTTCTCATTAACACAGAGGTGCTAGTAATTAAAATTGGTCATGTGTTATGTGCGTGTATAAATATGATCTTTCTATCATGTCTGCTATACACACTCTTGACACACATACTGGTATCCATTAGAGCCACGCTGTACATTCAGATGATACTGGTTGACTTGTGAGTTACATTAGATTACCTGAAAGCTCCTGTTTGACAAAAGAGAGCACGGCAAGGTACACTTGACAGTCGGCAACAATAATTTGTCTCTGAAGGCGGTCAACAACAATAACGCCCGACCTTTGGGAGTCCATCTATAACAGAAACACATGTTCCGTAAGTAGGACATAGAAAAACCCTCCCTGCAACGAGTTTCCAGAAGGACGCAGAGACACTAGACCCTGTGTTCCTCGCTCAGTTTTCTAATTACATTTCACACAAATACTAATTGAATCTGTGTGTGGATTTAGCATGATCTCACTGCTGCATGCAGCATTAGGCCAGATGCCAAGTACATTACCTGAGCTGTATCCTATCCCAGTTGTTAAATCAGGAGATGTCGGCACGAATATCCACACGCACAAACTAAACTGAAAATCCAGTTTTGCACTTACACTCTTCTTAATCTTGTTCCTGATTGTCTCTATCACTCCGGCGCTGTCGCTCTCACACAGCTTCTCAGTGGTCCTCAGGTCATCGCAGGCTGTCTGCATCTTTTCCTCCTCGAATGTCATCATGGCATTCTGCAATGAAAGGCAGCAGAAAGTCTTGGATTTAAAAACTTACAGACTACATCTGTGTGCGACCCAGTTTACAATCGTGAAGGACTGTTTCGTAATCGTTTCAAGAGCAGGCAAACACAAAGGGCTCTTTCTGGAGAACAGTGAATGGTGGAGCGCAGTGACATCTGTCTAGTTGTGTGTCTGGTCATAAAAAGACACAGCCCAACTGAAATGACCTGGAAATCTTTCATATGGTGTTGCTCAAACCCTCTGAGACCACGGAGGAAATTTTCACGCATACAGTGAATACTTAATAAAAGAATATTTCGTTGAACTGTGAAGATGTTTTTTATTTATGCTTTTGTTTCTGTTTACATGTCTTGGATAATATTCCCAATCTTGCATTTAATTTTCACTGTGCTTGCATGAATGGTTGCTATGCTGGTCAGATGTCACCCCCCCTCCCCACTGCCTTTAGGGGTGTGTAGCATCTGGGGATGCAGAATGACATCATCTATGGCTTTGTGGCTCACGACATGAAGGGACAGACTGTGTGTGTGTGTGTGTGTGTGTGTGTGTGTGTGTGTGTCTGTGTGTGCGCGTGAGACCACGCTGTGAAAAATCTCTCACTCTCTCATCAGTGATGGAGGCAGTGTTTTCATAATGTGCTTCTCTGCAGGAGCAAGGCTGTTGTGGAGCGGAAGATGCATCCATTATGGTAATGGACTGAAAAGTAACGGTGAGGATACCAGTGGTGACATGATACGCCCACTTTGACAGACTAGGTATTGTGTTTTTATTGCGTTTTCTCAGGAGCATGGAAAAGATTTATAAATACAATTAAAGCAATTATAGTTGTTGAACACTCCTGCATAGCTAACATTAGCGTCTGATTCGTTATTTATTTTCACTAACTATTTTAACATTTTATTACAACCTGAGAGGAAACTCACCAAGAAACTGACAAAACTGGCCCCAAAGCTCATCAGTGGGCTCTGGGTCCTAAAGGGTGGAGAAAATACACAACAGGCATGAAAAACAAATAAGTGTTCTTCGTCTAGAGCTTTAGCACCATTCTGTCATAGCCTCAGACCGCTCACTGAAGTCTGATTTGTTTAACATCTCTCCCAAACAGGCTTCGGTCACGTGTTAAGTGATCATCATGAGGAGCTGTGTCTGTGACAATGTGAGGCCTGTCTGTTAAAGGTGGCCTGTCATATGTGCAGGCATCAGTCCAGTTGTGTACTACAGCACGTTTTATTGGCTTTATTTCAGCATTAGTCATGACAAGAACGAAGATTCATACCTGTATCTCCTGAAAAGCTCGTCGCTCTCCTTGAATCCGTTGTTGAGCAGCATGTTTATACCTTGCAAGGCCATCTCAGCATCATCTATGTGCTCTGCCTTCTCCTCCACCTGCTGCTGGGACTGCTCGGGACCCGCCATTGTTTATATTACAGCTCGGAGGCTGCTTGGTTAAACCGGTGCGATGCAGAACTAAATGGGATCTTGTTTCTGGACTAAACCAAACCCACATTGGTTTATTTCCACTGACGGATCTGATTTAAACAAAAACGCGCCTCTGGCTGAGGAACAAAAAAAAAAGAAAGCAGCGCACCTTCCGCGGGCTCCAGACGTCTGTGCACCTCGGGGTTAGGCCGGCGATGGCCAGACGGAGTCGGTTACACTGCGCTCCAGCGATTTACCGTTAGCGTTGCTTTCGAGTGATCGATCTCTGCGCTCAGTCGCAAAAGCAACACAACGATCTTCGGTAGCAAACCAGCCATTCGTCAAGTTTCCGCTGCTAATCTCAGCTGTGCTGCGGCATCCGACACATTACATAACGAGGGCCCAGGCTGCTGCGCTGTGCCGTGCCGTGCCGTGCCGTGCTGCCAGTCCCACGTAGAGCACCCGTCAAACGGCATGGCGTCATAACGCACAGCGCATCGCCGGGCGGATGCAGGGAGGATGCCCGCTGAGGCGAAGCTGCATCCCTTTAGTTCGCATCCTTCAGGCTGCGTCGGCACCCACACGCTCTCAGCGCCAGCCCCGCCCTCTCTTTCCAGCTGTCAGCCAATCGATGGACACGCTGCGCATCCTGCAGCCAATAATGAGCGACAGGTGCGGACAGGTCAGACTCGCTGCGGCCTGGTCACGTTATCTGTATGGACGTTGCCTTTAGCCTCAAAGACAAAGGAGTTTGATCTAGGTACAAATTTGAGAAATGTGTCACTCTTTACCGTTTGCTTATACCCGTAGAGCTCAATGGACAGGGGGAAAAAAAGCTTTTTACATACAAACATCTGAAAATTGTCTGAGTGACTTTGGGCGATGTGTGAAAATTTATTGTTGAGGCACCGATTTGCAGGAGAACGATGCATCGCGATCAGGAAATGGGCAAAGTAAAGGGTGACACAGCTACAAAACTGTGGAACAAGCCCACCCCAACAAAGATCTTGACAAGGACACTATATCTGCTTCATTTCTGACTAGATGGTCCGCAATTAAATACACAAAAGAAAGAGTAGCACACTAGAGCCGGGAAAGGTAGAATATCCCAAGTAACTTCTGAGAGTGTAACGGTTCGGCCCTCCAACCCCTGGAGGGCGCGCTTGTTCCCCTTTCTTCTTCCTTGGTTTTGTTACTTCCTGGTTTCTGTCGTCCGTGATTGTGTTTACCTGTTAGTAGTTTCCTGTTTTGTATTTAAGTTGCTTGCTTTGTCTTTGGCTGGCTGATTAATGTTAATGGTTTGTTAAATGTTCAGTTTTGTGGTGTCACGTTCAGGTTTGTTTCATGTTGGGTATTGTTGCTTCGTGTTCTGGTTTGTTGTAAGTGTAGTTACTTTGTTCTTGTTATAGAGATTGACACTGTGTTAGTATTTGTTAAGTTTATCGTACCCTGTAAATTGTTTATTAAAATATTAGTTAACTGTTCATGTCTGTCCGTGGGTCGTGCGTTTGGGTCCTCCCCCCTTGTTACTTTAGTGTGGGGGGCGTTAGGCTCTAGGTTGAGCAGCCTTTTGTATCTTCGAGGCTTGTTGTGAGTAGGGCGATAGACTCTAGGCCCTTTTGTTATATTCGAGTCTCGTTAATAGGGTTTAGGCTCTAAGTTGAGCAGCCCTGTTAGCTTTGGCGTCACCAAGTGGTGACTAAAGGTAGTACCATGGGCTCAGCCGTTCCTACCCCTGGAACTGCGTATTTAGTATAGTTCGAGTCCTCAGAGTTTCGTAACAGAGAATCCCAAAACACACATTCAAGACTAGGATTAAAACTCAGGTATTTGATATTGTGGCATTTCTGACCTTTCTCTGGGCTGCAGCCACAGTGTAGCCATAATATTAGCAGTGAATGATTTGATAAGAAACGCAGCAGGTCACACAGAGGAGCTAAGTCAATCATTTCCTTGATCTATTCAGCAAGGGTGGAGCCTCAACACTAGGCCACTGAACTGTCAAGATAATGTCAGCGCAGCAGAGTTTGGAGAGTTTATTGTGTTCGTTAACGCTCTGGACAAACAGACATGGAGCTCGGAAAAGCCGTCAGTGCTGTGAGGAGTAAGAGAGTGCTGATTGGCAACGACGTGTGCCCTGCCGTCATCGTAATAGAGGACGGGAAAATCCATCAAATACTGTCACACAGCAAGTTTTCAGAGGATGTTGGCTGCGAGGTAAGATGGCTTTGAGCTCAGTTCAGAAGACTCCCCCTGGTGGAGTTGAGAGATCGGCAACAGGGAGTGAAAGGCAAAACTGATAGTAGGGTCAAAATAAGATACGCACTGATGGATCACTGTTTTACCTCCCAAGTGGTGGATTGATTCCATTTGACCTGATGCACCCGTGTGCGACTGCAGGTGTTGGACGTGGGCGACAGAGTGGTGATGCCAGGCGTTGTGGATTGCCACGTTCATGTGAACGAACCGGGCCGCACCGCCTGGGAAGGGTTCTGGAGCGCCACCAGGGCGGCTGCAGCGGGAGGGGTGACAACCATTGTGGACATGCCACTGTAAGTTGGAGCTTATCCCGAAATCAATCAGCGCTCCCCCCACCGTCTGACTCTGCTCACAGGTCGTTTGGTGAGAGGTTGCGGAGTAAATATTGTGAAATATATTATTAGTTCATCAAATTAGCAGTCAACAACAACAACAACTTTCCCCATCAGTCCTGCATTGATGACTCCTTTGGATGCAACCATCTGCCAAATGACAACTGTACATAGATTTTTGCTCAGGACTTACAGTTCTACTAGGAAATTATTATTTATTGATCCTTTTATTATTAAAAACCTCCACAGAAATAGCATCCCTCCAACTACCACGCTTAGCCATTTTAATGAAAAACAGCAGGCGGCAACGGGGAGGTGTTTTGTGGACACAGCCTTCTGGGGAGGTGTCATTCCTGGCAATCAGGTACAGTGAAACCGCTTGCACAAACTAAACCCATTTGCATCCAGACTGTACTGAGTCAGTTGTCTTCCTGCAGCTAGAACTTCGGCCCATGATCCAGGCTGGAGTGGCCGGCTTCAAGTGCTTCCTCATCCACAGTGGGGTGGAGGAGTTCCCCCATGTGACTGACATCGACCTCCACGCAGCTATGAAGCAGCTGCAAGGCACAGGAAGCGTCCTGCTGGTGAACCTCGCTTTGTGAATATGAAATTATTATTATATATTTCAAGTACAGTGGTGTAACTGAAATACCTTCATCTTTGTCTCATCCAGTTTCATGCAGAGTTAGCTGTTCAACAGAAAACAGAGGAGACTGGTGGTAATAACTTTACGTTGAACTAAAAATCATCACTTGGATTATTGTTATTATTTGTGATAACACTGTTACTTTGCCCAATATAATAGACTGTCATGTCCCATACCCTGCTCCATATTAGATCCATGTCACTACTCCACTTTCCTGCAGTCCAGGCCAGATGTCATGGAGACCGAGGCCATTCGTATGGTCGTAGAACTCTGCCTGCAGTACCAGTAAGAGCTACAGTGAGGTAGCAAATATTACGTTGGTGCTTGTAGCATGGTTACGATTCTTTCTGCTTCAGGGTGCGATGCCATATAGTTCACTTGTCTTCCGCAAAGTCACTGAAACTGATCCAGAAAGCCCGGCAGGCTGGAGCCCCTGTAACAGTGGAGACTACCCATCACTACCTCAATCTGTGCGCAGAGCACATACCCGCGGGAGCCACACAGTTTAAGTGCTGTCCCCCTATCAGAGGATCTAACAACCAGGTAAGGAAACTGATAAAAGTCTGTCTGCTCTATCATCGAGTTATTATCCTTTTATTCGTAGGATATGATTTACTGTCCCCACACAGGAGCAGCTATGGTCAGCACTAAAAGCCGGACAGATTGACATGGTGGTGTCCGATCATTCGCCCTGCACCCCTGATCTGAAGAAACTGGACAGCGGAGACTTCACTCAGGCCTGGGGAGGAATTTCTTCACTACAGTTTGGTAACTACTGTAGTGACTGACAAACACAAAGGGAAACTGCAGATTGGAATCTTTCCCATTTTTGACAGCAGCCATTTTATCTGAACTACTTCCATTGCATGAATTGCACAAATAAATCAGTGAGACGTCTACTTGACGTACATATGGTCACATAAGCCAATGCATATTTAAAGTCTTTTCCCAAATACTATCCCCTCCTTCCTCCTAATCCAGTGCAGTTGTTCCCTGTTTCATTCTGGCCTCCGCTATGATCCTTTGCACAATCACTGGCTAAAGTGCGCTGTGAGGTAAACAGAGCGGGGAACAGAATAATCATTTACCATTCTGACGCAGGGACAGTCTGCTCAAAGTCTGACACCAGGAGGGCTGCTGACATGTTGAATGTTGTAGCGCATCAACACATAGAATAATGACGCTGCCTGTAAAACAATAAAATACCACAAAGCGTGTTCCATCTTTACATTCATCTGCAGGTTTACCTCTGTTCTGGAGTTCGGCCAGTAAGAGAGGCTTTCAGCTGTCTGACGTGGTGCGGCTTCTCAGCCGGAAAACGGCCCAGCTGTGCAGTCTTGACCACCAGAAGGGAACCCTTGCTCCCGGATATGACGCTGACCTGGTCATATGGGAACCCGAGAGACAATTTCAGGTTAGTACGGGGGAGTCCAGACAATTAATGATCCAACCTGCAGTCAGCTGTGTGTCAGCCTCTGTTGTATTTCACAGGTCAAAGAGGAAAGCATTCATCATAAAAACAAGGTAGGTCAAATCCAGAACAGACATTTAATACAGTAATGAATGTGATGGACTGAGCACACACTCTAAACCTGACTGTGTTTGTGCAGCTAACACCTTACCTCGGTTTCACACTGCAAGGAGCGGTGTATGCCACCATCCTCAGGGGAAGGCTGGTGTACAGAGAAGGCTCTTTCTGCGCTGAGCCTCTGGGGAAGCATCTCCTCTTCCCCCATAGGAAAACTCAGGGCGAGCTGTGAAGCATGATGCTGGAAGAACAACCCTCCACAAATCGGATGTATTTGTTACTGATTCCGCGGATGTGGATGATATTATTTTCCAAATATATCTCGATCCTAATACTGTAGTTTCTCAAGATGTTTTATGATCTAAAAATGTACAATAAAATGTTCATATACTACATAACTGGTAACATTTGCTATTTAAACCAATGGTAAACAGACAAATTAAAAACCAAAACACCAGAAACAAGCTCTAATAAAACAATATAACCTGTCACCTCAGTAACACCAATTCCAGCTGAAGCAAAAAAAAATCTGGTTGAGCTTTTGTGCACTGAGCTATACACACCTCACAAACACAAAAGTGAACGTTGTGAAACCCAAAAACATCCTATAAACAATAGATTTGTTTTAGGTTCAAATTGCAGCAGTGTAATAGTTAAACCTGAGACACTGTGGAGACTCAGCGGTCAATCATTAACATTTGGGGACATGTTGGGTGACATGATCAACGTGACAGAGGAAGAGAGGTTGTGACCTCACTAGTCAGAAAGACAGAGAGAGACTTCATTTCACACACTTTCTCGGTGCACCTCACTCTTCGGGCTGGTGTAAACATGTCGTCTATGTCTGTTCTGCCACCAGCATGCCTGCAGAAACCTCTAACGGTTCCTTACCGCCACATGTTTGGACCAGGACCTTCCAACGTTCCACCTCGCATTTTGGAGGCTGGGGCCAAACCCGTCATTGGACACATGCATCCTGAAATATTTGAGGTAAAGACTCTGTAAAGAGTAAAGTTATGTATAGGAGCACACGGGAAATGTGTGCATGAGTGTTTAGCTTTTAACTAAATTATATTTTTATTGTTTTGCTATATTTTTACTGCTTTGGTAAAAAAATAAAAATTCTGAACATTTACAGATAATGAGTGACATCAAAAGTGGAATCCAGTACATGTTCCAGACTCAGAACAGCATGACTTTGGCTGTGAGCGGCACTGGCCACACCGCTATGGAGTGTGCCATCTTCAACGCCGTAGAGCCGGGGGACACCGTGCTGACTGCAGTGAACGGCATATGGGGAGAGCGAGCAGCAGACATGGCCGAGAGGATCGGTACGAAGGGCGATAATGCGTAATTGTTTTCCGAGGAGACCAACTGGAAAGTTACTTTGCAAATGTGATGTGTGTTGAACCAACAGGTGCCAGAGTTTACAGCATTGTGGCGCCTCCTGGTGGCTTCTTCACTAATGCAGAAATTGAGCAGGTACCGTGTGTTGACATTTACTCTTTTCTGTCACAAGCAGCCGTAGTGATCAGTCTCTCATCTCATCTCAGGCCTTATCAAAATACAGGCCGGCTCTGTTCTTCCTTGCACACGGAGAGTCTTCCACAGGAGTTTTGCATCCTTTAGATAACATTGGACATCTGTGCCACAGGTCAGTCGGGTAACTCACGGTTCTCTTGTGATCACATACGCGGTCAAAGACAAGTATGTGACAGCTGTGCTATGATTTGTGTCTGCAGGTATAACTGCCTGTTCCTCGTTGACTCTGTGGCTTCTATAGGAGGAGCTCCTATATACATGGACAAGCAAGGTGCCCAGCGTGCTGAAGCAGATAAAAAAAAATGTTGTTGTATCATCATCTGTGTTATATCATCTGATAAAATGATAAATATAATTTTTGTGAACGTCTGCACTTACAGGGATAGACATCCTGTACACAGGCTCGCAAAAGGTTCTGAATGCTCCTCCGGGTACAGCTCCCATCTCCTTCAGTGAGCGAGCATGGTGAGAAATGATTAAGCTGTAACTATGTCCAAATATTTGAAGGTTATCACCGTGTATAACCTCTAAATACGTTTTTAAACTGAAAATTGTGGGGTTTATTCACAGCCAGAAAATATTCAACCGAAAATCAAAGCCTGTGTCATTCTTCTTGGATTTGAGTTGGCTTGCAAACTACTGGGGCTGTGATGGAAAGCCGACCAGAATGTAGGGATGTTTTTTTACAGCATGCAGATGTTGATCCCAGTTTGATCCATTTTTTTTACAAACATTTGCCCAAATCTTGTTTGTTGTTCAGTCATCTCCATGTCCTGTTTTCAGATATCATCACACTGGCCCAGTCACGGCTTTTTACTCTCTGAGGGAGAGTCTGGCTGTGCTTGTTGAAGAGGTGGGATGTGTTAGAATACATTATTTTCATTTTGCATCAGTCTGGAGAGAAAATAGTCACTGTTCAGACAGTATACCATGAAATATACAGTATATCTGCAAGGCAGTGAGTGTGGGGGAGAGAGTAAGCGTTTTAATATTGTAGTTAGTGATCAGTCATTCGATCGTATATATTTTTGTTTCATATTTGTTACTTTAAGGGTCTGGAGAATTCATGGGAAAGACACCAAAAAGTGGCTGAGTATTTCCATAGCGGCCTGGAGAGAATGGGACTCAAACTGTTTGTTAAAGAAAAGGTGAGTTGGAAGTTGTATATATAAGGATTTAATAATGGACTTAAAAAATAAAGCATACCCAAAATATGACAAGTAATAGAACCATGGTGATCAAAATGGTTGTTACAGAGCGTGAGACTGCCTACTGTTACCACTATTGTTGCTCCTCATGGATATAACTGGAAAGAGATCACAACCTACATCATGAAAACGCATAATTTAGAAATTTCTGGAGGGCTTGGGCCATCGGTTGGCTTGGTAAGTGATTATGTGTTTATATAGCTATTTACTTCCTGTGTCCGTCCACTAATTTGTCGCAGATGCCATTCATGTTTTGAATATTAGATGTGTTTTGTCTTTCAGGTGCTACGTGTGGGACTGATGGGATGTAACAGCAGCAAGGCTAATGTGGACATGGTGCTGGCAGCGCTGGAAGATGCTCTGAAACACTGCCACAAGAGCAGAGTGTGACAAGTTGCTCCTGAACCAAATGTAATTGTCATGAGGACGAACCTGTGTGTAATAAAAAAATAAATCCTGTCAGTATTGTCTTCTGCAGATTAGTCAGTATTAAAATAGTTTTATTACAATATTGTTTTCTAGTAGCAGGTGTAAGTCTGCGAATGTTTTTTCATTATGAAACATGCAGTAACACAGAAGGTATTTTTATTTTCACGGTGCCTCACATGTCAGTCAAGTGTGCTGAAAACACACTTTCTGATAAATTCTGTCCATATTTCATGCTCAATATTGACTTGCATAAACTATTATTTAGCAGGACAAGAAATATTATTAATTTACTGAAACTTAAATACTGGCTTCAAATAAACCCTAAATAGTGTTAATCTGTGCGTCTCATCCTGCAACTAAAGAATCAAGCCGACAGAAACAAGCTGTGCTTGGAAAAAAAATGCAGTTTGTTCTGTTTACTTGACAGTTACTTATAATTTAAGTATATATAATATAAGTATATATATATATACACTTATAATTTAAGTATATACAATCTTATTTAATAGGCGGTGGTGTGGTGGTTAGCACTGTCGCCTCACAGCAAGAAGATCCCGGGTTCGATTCCCAGAGACGACCGTGGGCCTTTCTGTGTGGAGTTTGCATGCTCTCCCTGTGTCTGCGTGGGTTTACTCCGGGTTCTCCGGTTTCCTCCCACAGTCCAAAGACATGCAGATAGGTCAATTGGAAAATTGACCCATAGGTGTGAGTGTGTGCGTGACTGTGACTTGTCTGTCTATATGTGTGGCCCTGCGATGGACTGGCGATCTGTCCAGGGTGTACCCTGCCTCTCGCCCATAGCCAGCTGGGATAGGCTCCAGCACGCCCGCGACCCCTTCGGTGAATAAGCGGAAGAAGATAATCTTATTTACTACTTCATTCATTTTCCGCTTCTTTCAATAAAGTTGTCAAAAAAAAACTACCTACGTAACAGGAAGTCCGGCCTTATACTTTCTTGTTATCAGTTGGATTCAGCAAAAGAATTCTCAGTAGGAAAAACCAAAACGCTAATGTTTTCCAAGAAGAAGAAAGAAATCAAAGGTGTGGAGATACGGATGTATGGACAAATAATCGAACAAATAAAAACATTTAAGTTTTTGGGAGTATGGTTCGACTCAAAACTGAATTGGAATGAGCATATCAATAATGTGGCTAAGAAATGTAAGAAGGTGATAAATGTTATGAGGTGTTTGTCTGGGTCAGAATGGGGAGCAAGCAGAGGAGCTATGAAAAATATCTATGTAGCACTGATCAGATCGGTCCTGGATTACGGGAGTTTGGGATACGGGTCAGCAGCAAAAACATCACTACAGAAGTTGGAGGTAGTGCAGGCACAAGCACTAAGATTGTGTTGTGGTGCGATGAAGTCCACACCTATTAATGCTCTGCATGTAGAGATGGGAGAAATGCCAATGAACCTCAGACATCAGCAGCTCCTGATGAATTATTGGACAGGTCTAAAAGGACAAACAGAGGCTAGAAACCCAGTAGTTTCAGCACTGGCTCCCAGCTGGGAGAGTGAGAGGGACAGGAGTAAATGTTGTATATGGAGCAGGACTGCAGTTGCTGGAGAAATGGGTTTACACCAGAGAACAATCTCTCCCGTGGTGTCTCTGACAGTAACGCCTCCATGGTTATTGCCGCAGGTGTCAACAATCACCATCTGAAAGAGTCAGGGTTAATCAAATAACATCAGACCATCTCGCCGTTTACACAGTAGAACTGTTGGCCATTACAGCAGCTTTGCAGTGGGTAGAACAAAACAAACCTTTTCATCCCAAAGCAGACAGGATATAGCCAATGAAATATATGAAACTCTGTTCAGAATCCAAACGTTAAAAATACCAGTTACATTTATGTGGATACCAGCACACACAGGAATAGAAGGGAATGAGAAGGCAGATTCACTGGCAAAGGAAACAAGCAAACAGGACATTACCATGGACATCTCTCTTAGCAAGGCAGAAGCAAAATCTGTAATTAAAAGTAAAATCCTCAGAAAATGGCAACACAACTGGGAGACAGGGAAAACAGGCAGACATCTGTATAACATTCAGAAGGAAGTGGGGCAAATGAGGGCAACAGTAGGAAACACAAAGGAGGACAAGGTAATATCACGGTTAAGACTAGGTCACACAAAACTGAATAAGTCACTGCATCGAATAGGGAAACACCAGACGGGTCTGTGTAATTTTTGTGAATCAGGAGTCAATAGAGCACGTGCTATGTCACTGTCAAGCATATAGGTCAGAGAGGGAGACAATGGAGCGATCACTTGAAGCACATGGAACACGGGTATTAGATTTAAAGCACATACTCAGTCAATCAGGGAGTTATAGAGCACTACTGACAATTCGGAAAAACACGGGACTAATAAGTAGAGTGTAGTTGTTGGTTTTTTTTTTCTCTCCAACCCTGATCCACACTCCAGCATAGTAGGTGGCGGTAATGCACCCTATCACTGGATGCCACCCGCCATAAAACTGAAAGAAGAAGAAGAAGAAGAAGAAGAAGAAGAAAAAAAAATTCAGCAAAAGGCGGGTAAATGCTGATAAGGGGAAAGAGTTGCCCTGTTGGAATTTAGCACAGCGTTAGCTCATGGACGCCATGGCGTGTAAAAGAGGAGCTCTCATTGTGCTGGAAGGAGTGGACAAGGCTGGCAAAACCACCCAGTGCAACAAACTGGTCCAGTCGCTGCAGCAGAGCGGCCGAGCCGTGGAGATGATGCGGTTTCCCGGTGAGGACCTTGAGCATGGTAGCTAAGCGTGTTCACTATTATGCATGAAGTAACGGCTCGTCTCGTAACGCCTTGCCGCAGATAGGACCACCACCATCGGACAGCTGATCAGCGCCTACCTGGAGAAGAAGAGCGACTTGGAGGATCACACGGTGCATCTGCTGTTCTCTGCCAACCGCTGGGAACTGGTGTAAGTCTCTCACTCCGTTGTGCTGAAACGCAGCTAGACATTCAGTGAAGGCAGTGCAGAGTATGGATATTCCCATTAGAATAACTAAAAAACAAACAAACCTACAGGTTCAAAGCTGCAGCAATTTAGCTTTGTAAAACAATTAATACAGACCAGTGACATCTGGTGGTTTGCTAAAGTTGTTCTGCCAATCTGGGACGAAGTTCAGCATCTCACTGAATTAAAAAAAATAAATACTATAAACGAGTATTAACATACTCTATTTTTAAAGGAGATACTTACATATGCACCGACCATTTCTTCAGTTTACACAAGCATCAATACAAAGTGACTGTGTGCTTTTTTTTTCACTTCAATCTGAAGAAAGGGAAGCAATTAATTAACCTTGACCAGTTCATGCATTTCTTATAGCCTGTATCGTCTCGACATTTTGTCTAACGCACAGACCTTTGATGAAGAAGAAGTTGGAGCAAGGTACCACTCTGGTTGTAGATAGATACGCCTTTTCCGGGGTCGCCTTCACCAGTGCCAAGCCAGTGAGTCTTTTTTTCCCACATTCTGCATTCACCCAACCGTGCAGATTTTGACAGTTTAAACTAAAAGCTTTGACATCTTCTGTCTTCCCCAGGGTTTCTCTTTGGACTGGTGCAAGAAGCCTGATGTGGGTTTGCCAAAACCTGACCTTGTTATGTTTTTGCAGCTCAGTCCTGCTGAGGCTGCTCTCAGAGGTCAGTTTGGCGAAGAGCGATATGAGACTAATGTTTTTCAGAGAGCAGTGCAACAGAAATTTGATCAGCTAATGAAGGATACTTCAGTCAACTGGCAGGTATGAGTCTTGGTTGTGGGTTTACTCGCTGCCGACATCCTAAATGCACTAGATGTCAACGTGTGTCATGATTTAAATTGTCTGTTCTAGGTGATTGATGCATCTCGGAGTGTTGAGGATGTGCACAAACAAATCTCATCCCACAGCCTCAATGCGATCAACACAGCGCAAAACCTGCCACTTGGAGAGTTGTGGACGTAAATTTGCACCATTTAAACATTATGATGCACATTTAGATATTCTGTATAGAAAATCGCACGTTCTAACAATTGAAGAAAGATACTTTTCAAATAGGTCTCATTTTATTTTAGTTTTAATCTTCTTACATGTCTATTGTTCTTTCAACCCTAAATATTGTGTTGATTAAATAAATTATCTTCAACTGAGCTAGTGTAGCTTCACTCTTGGCATGGATACATCTTTTCTGCAGATCTGACTAAATTTGGTTTTGTTACAGACTTCAGTTATTAGTGACAAACCGCTTAAGCCATGGGCATCATGAACCATTGTGTTCGTATACAACATAAAACTGTTATGGCAATTTTACTTATGGAGTCAGGGAAAGGCACCATATCACTTCAGAATAAACATTTAGAGTGTTACGACTCAAATGGAATCACATGTATGTGAAGATGTGCATACAGAATTTATCCTGAGCTCCTGCTACGGCTTCCACCAGGCAGTCTCAATGTTGAATACAGAGAGCAATCGGAAGCTGTGTGACACACACTGACTACACCGTCAGAGCTGGACTGGCTGAAGAGGTCTCCAAATAATGTTCATCCCCTCAGGCTTCCCTTCTGATACAGAGAAGAGACAGTGAATCCCCCGCCTACTGTTGAACAGTAAATCTTTGTTCATATGTCCTTCACAGGGAAAGGATCTCAAACTCTTCGTCCTCTGAATCAAAGAACCGCTCCAACCGGTCTGAGTCCGAGAAATCTGCAAAGTGAGTGTCAGCACATAAAACAAAACCAAAATGGTAAAATAATTGTTGCTGCAACATTTTGGGAAGTACCGATAGAAAATATCCCGTTTATTTACCAGGCGTAAGGTTTAGGGCATCCACGCTGACCATGTGAGACGGCTGACTGTCTGCGAGTTCAAACATGGGCAGGCCCCCTCGGTTGCAGGAAAGCTAGAAGAGAACAATCATTTCATCATGCACCATGATGTTTTATGTAACTGCTTTACATGACTCGAGGAGGTGACAAAAGAGCAGTGTTCACGCAGACATACCCTTCTTATGCGCATACACCAATCGTCAAACTCGTCCTCTGTTCTGCAGAAGAAACCCTGGCAGACATAGGGAGAAAAACATTTAGCTATAGGAAATCTGAGTTGATGTGCAGGCTGAAATTTTATATATTATATCAGATTTCAGCCTGCACACCTTCATGTTTACCCATGAGTTTTTGTTTCAGACACAAAATCACGATAAAAGGTTCTCTGTTCCCACCGCTGCAATTGATGGATCGAGTTCACAGATGTGCATGCGACAGGGTGGGTGCTGACAATGATACGTCTCATCAAGAACCAGGCCGTCTTCACTCGGCTCTACAGCAGGCTGTGTAGTATGTGGGTCTAAATAGATGAGTTCCTCTCCTGAAGAAGAGCATGTCAAGAAACAGTGGACAAAGCATCAAACCAACATGAATGAATTTATTTGTAATGTAGATTCTTTATTTCATAACCACAGAGACTAGACATACCGACAAAACCGATGAAGTAATGGGCACTGTTGGGTTTGCCACCAATAACGCCAAGGGACTGAGGCAGCATGAAACATTGCTGTGAAAATAAACAATGGATTTTGTACGACGTGAGCTGAAATTCAAGCCCTATGTTGGCTTTCATTTTTCTAATGCTCTTAGGGAAGAGTTATACATTTAATATAAAATTTGATTCATACAAGGTGAAGTGTCTCACCTTAAGAGTTTCGATATAGGCCTCATTTATATCACTCAGGCCCAGCCTTAGGGGTATGAGCAGTATCAGAGGTTTCCAGAGAGCGGTCTCCTCCTCAGTCAGGGCACATGCCTCTTCCAGGCAACCGTTGAGCTCCCCTACTCCCTCTGACTCTCCACAGGCAGCCGCAGCATCCAGCCAGGGCATACAGAGACGCTCTGCAGAAAACAAGGAAAAGGTCTAAATACGTATGGTCTATGTTGTACAACCCGAAAGACATTTTTTCCTTAGTTTGTCACCTATGTTTAAAAAATCTATACGTTAGCAAATTAACATACGAGAGGGCATTAAGGGTTTTTAAAAAAATAATAATAATGGAACTCGTCAATCGATTTCTTGCAGGCTCATTCCAGTTGAGAGTGGGATCTGGTGGTGACTTTCTGCTTGAAAAACTTTTCGGCGTACAAATACGTGAACACCAGCATTTGTGCTACTGAATGATAACAAAAAAGCTAAAGTTACAACACAGCTGCACTCACTGATCTCCTCGATGACCACAGTGTTGTCCATCGCCACGTGTACAACTAATCTGCTCCACGTATCAAACACTGCCAACTTCCTGAAATCACAACGGCACATTGAGTCACACTAAGGTCAGACTGTTCAATATTAAAAGCCCTCCCTCAGAGGACAAAATTATCTGTGGCTTCGTTTTTGGACACCTTAAAGTCAATACATAATGAAACTTAAGAGAAGAGAAACTAAAAGACTGAAGAAATATGATGCAATCAAATCACACTGAACGTGTCCTGGACAGAGGAGACATCTATTCATTTGGCTGACACTTGTGTGCAAAGCTTTTACTCAGCAGTATTTTGCTTATAGTAGTGTCAACAGCGTTCTGTTCTGCCCTTTTCATGCTGATGTGCTTTTTCAGCTTCCACTTAATACTTTTGCAAATGTGTGTAAAAAAAATTATATAAATACAAAACAAACAAAAGCAAAAATGCTGTTTTGTTCACTTCTCGTAATCAATGGCTCCATATTTTGGTGACAAATTGCCTATTAGAGCAATGTTTTTATGACAGGGTCCTGATTTTGTTTGTATTGTGCTTGACAACTAGGCTATACAGAACTGTGTGACGTGATACACATTCCTGCCACCAGGGACTTATGTTGACTATAAAGCAAAGACATCTTTGAACTGGACCACAGCAAGCTCTTAATGTGGGTTTCTAAACTGCAAAATAATCATTACTATAATTGAGAACTAAAATATAAACTCTAGAATCAAATACAATTTCCAGGTTCCTTACAATACTTACTTAAGAACCTGGGCAACTGTGTTTGGTCCATACCACTGGCCTATAGGCTTTCCTTCTCCAACTCCCATCTGGGCTGCAGCAGCATTCAAAAATAAAAGAACAACTTTATACACTCTTTCAGGATTGCTTACGTGATCCCTTGGTATAATTTAAAGGAACATTTGAAGGAGGTCAACACATACCAATCTGATGGATGGAGTAATAACTGTCTTTTTTGTCGATAAATGCATTAAGAATACTGATGTACTCCTCTCTTTGTTTCTCACTTCTGGCCCATCTCCAGTCTGAAAACAAGAAAAAACTGTTATTAAGCATGTGTCACTAAACTTATATAGCTGCTAGTGAAGCACATATTAATTTATCATGTAACGCTTATATTGTTTTTATATTTCTGAAATTAGCTCACCTCTGCCTAAATGTCTACGCATCAAGGCCTCGCCTAGGATCATCTGGCCACATCGTAACATACATCCCCATCCTGTATCTGACGTTGGTCCTGTCCCACCTGTCAGAAATCAGTCCCAAAATCCATTTAGTTAATAGAAGCGAAAACATATATGACCTTAAACATTAAAAGCTATGAAATGGTGGAAAATGCCTTGATTGTGTCACTCACCAATTGGTGGAAAGTTTTTTCTGTATGTGAACCACAGCCGTGAAGTGACGTCCGATAAAATGTTATCTTTCTCTACAAAGAGTGGAAATCAACTTTTTACCATCCATCCAAATAGGAAAGCAAATGCATACTAACAGTTTTCAATGACAGAAAATTATTCTTGTCTTACATAACATACGTTATATTGTGTTTAAATCATACCTGTGAGTGCATTGTATTCTTTCCCTAAGATCCACACGGGCTCAGAGGTCTCAGGGAAATCTTCAAACTCTCCAAAACGAAGTGTGTCATATGTCAAAGTAGCTGTAGAAGAAGACATAAGCAAAGGTTAAAAATGTGCAAAAATTAGACAGAAACGGCTTGTGATCATCATCTTGCAGCTAATAAAATGGCACTAAATATAAAGCATCCATTAGTTTCTTTATGAGGACAGGAAAAGGATAGGAGGTCCTGTGTGTACCCACCTTTATTTTAAAACTAGTTTTCATGTGCTGAATCACGTGGAATTAATCTGAACCTAATGTCTACCATCAGTGGAAAGCACCCTTAACAAACAACACTACACGAATAACAACACACACACACATCTTCCAAATGAACATCCTATCCGGTAAAAGGCAGCCGTTGGGTAGCTGCTTTAAAGGCAATTAGAGTAATGGTCTCTATACATGTCAATGCAGTAGGAAATGTCGAGTTGAAAACTATGAATTATGTATTCTGTTTGCTTATTAACAGTTCGATTCGAGAAATAAACACGGCCAACTTGTGCCTGTTATTATTCACTATATAGACGAATGAAGATGATTCATTATATAGGTCTATTAGTTCTGAAATGCTTTCTGCAGTGTATGCTAACGCGTATAATGCCTAATATTTATCAACACCCACGAAAAGTTGACGAGCTATCCCAGAACCAATTACTACGCATGGACATGAAATTTTTGGATTCATGTTTGGCGTTATGGATGACATCAACATTAAAAAGGAAGTGATATCAAAGTCCGCGTTAGAAGTTAACAACAGTCTGTACCAGGAAATAGCGGTCCCGGTGCTAACGACGGATGTGATGGTGACAGTGCATTGGCTGGAATGTTCATCTTGGGCGTTACAGCCCGTTAGCATAAACAATCGATGCGAAGATAGAAGTTCAATTATTATGAGTGAAAGTCAACAGCGACGCGTGGCAGTAGCACGGAATGCAACTGAACACCGTACGGGAAGTAAAACCCCCGCACAGCGAGCTGTCAAAGCATGGAAGCCATTATATTTGGCAAAAACAGTAAGCTAATGTTAGTTAGCAATTAGCTTTAGCCACCAGTTTAGCAGGCTAACGCCACCGAGGCTACAAAGAATGGTGTAGAATTTGACGGAGTGGGCAATTTATTACCAGCCTGTAAACAATGATGCTGTGAATAATCTGTAGATAGACTGACTTTCAACTGAACAGAAAGAAACATTATTTTTGATTAAACATTCGCTTACCTGCATCCATCCCGACGGTCTTCACCCTATCTTGTTTGTTGTTCTCTGCACTCCGACACGGTGGACCAATAGGAAGAAGGTCCCGCTGCGGAATTCTAAGGAAGGCGGGACACTTAATTAACACCCAATACAATTCGGGGACAGGGTTGCATTTTCACTCCAGACAACCAATCACAAGTAGGTGACGTATCCATGCTGACGCGACAAGTTGAAAACGTGTGAATTCGCCAGTCCTGCGTAAACCTGCATTAAACGTTGCATACAAGTGGTTGAGGACTTTAAATGTCCTTCTTCTGTGGAGCACAATCGAAAAGCACGTTTCCTCTACTTGAATTAAATGACATAGCCTAATATTTATATTCTGAATTAGGAAGAAAAGACAAAATATAAAAGAAACAAATTTGATTGAATGTCTGGATGGATGGATGGATGGATAGATAGGACTTTATTTAAATGCCTTGCACACACGATTTGAACACTTTTAGCAATGATAAAAATCCATTACTATTTTATCAGCACCATTGGTCCAGATAGAACGATTCTCATCACTTAAGAGGTATTGAAACGCACCCACACCTATTTTGTCAATACTTGTCCTCAATTTTGTGGTGATCACAAGAAATTAACTGCAAACAACTTAATAAAGTGTAGACTTCATGAAAATGTTTATTAATGTGAATAGTTACTCACACAGTGTTCACTACAGGCCACACAAAAGTGAAGTTATTCACGGAATAAATTCTACTTTGTCTAAATTTGAGTGCTCTAAAATATAGTATATATTAACTATAACATTACAGCAATATCATATTCATCATACATCATGCCTTACAACAAATAAATCTAATAAGCCTAAATCGTGAAAATATTGTAAACATTGATAGAGTAATGGCACCCCACTCAAAATGTCTTGCAAACCAACTTTTATATATAGAAACTTGTAATAGAACAACTGTTGAAGGATACAGAGGATATATCTGAAGATGTGCATGGCCTGCTGGATGTTAGGTATGAAAAATGTAGAGCCTTGTGAACATAGAAAAATAAAGAAACTATTGTAATTGATAAGGCTGAAATAACGCTTTCTACAAATAAAATTAAATACAAAATAGAATTAAAATCTCTTCTCTTTACTTAAACCTTTCCCTCTTATATATTTTGTAACAAATATATATTGTGTTTTGCATTTATTCAGATGTACCCTGTCGTCTCTGGAAATATATAATTCCATAAAGGTGAAAAGTGGAGATTCTCATGAACATACGCTACATGCATGTCATTTTCGACAACTGGGGCAAGTGATACACTACCAGACAACAGTTTGGTTGATTGTGGGCAGGTTATAGAGTCAAAGCAATAATGTGTGCTATGTAACCCATAATAATAAATATAATAGAAGCAAGACGAGTCCACCAGCTACGAAGGGACATGTGTTCACCAGTGAAGGCTCAGTGCAAAGGGAGTGTAAACGCAATCCAAAGCCGTGGGTGCTTCCGTGTAGTGCCATTGGTTCCGTTCAGAATCCAGTGTGAAGCCGGCCTTTCACTTCTCCCTGAGGAGGTGCAGCACAATGGTCTTCAGATAATGTCCAAAAGCAAAGGCAGCAGACACCAGCCAGTGAGAGTGGAAGCTGGAATCAGTGTTCACCACGCATTTAGTTACATCCACCTGTAAAGCATCAGAGACGGGAACATAAGATAGGCAAGCTAGAAACGCGTGGTTTAGGATGGGTCAGCACGCTGAGAATGTTCTCAGGAAACATCCACCTAGCTATGATTTCGCTGCCAAACCCAATACAGACAGCACAACCGGTCCTTCGTGTGACTAAATGTTCAGATTTAGGCCGTGGTGGCTGTGACTGTGTTTTCTCAGCACTGAAGACCGTCCGAGTTTAGACTGCAGCTTCGAAAAATAGGTCTCTCATTTGTGCTTATGAGGTCAATTATGCAATGCTTTGTTTCTCACACTCCATTTGTTTTCAAAACACAACTTCCTTGGGTGCCATGTTTCATCCATTAGCTTTTTGTGGACAGAGACGTGTTGTTTTTCAGACAGGCTATTCTGTGCTGGGATTCTACATAAGACGCAGTAACATTTTACTTCAGGGCTCGTGTGATACAAATAAAATGTTTCGAAGGGAGATTTAAACACATCTGAGGGCAGATTAAACATATTGTATAATTAACTGCTGTATTCACACACTATCTACTTTGGGCCTCAGTTACACTGCAGTTCAGAACTTAGTGTAGTTCACCTGTAGCATTATAAGCAACCGTCACACCGATGCGTGACCGAAACAAGTAATTCATAAAACGCTGGCCTTACCCAGCCCCCTCTCCTTTTCAACCAGGAGGTCAGACTCTTGCGCACAAACTCCCCCATACAGTCGACGATGGTGTGGACCATAGCCGGGTGCCCGTGGCGTACACAGTCCACCGCTAAGGCCCCTGCCACAGCGTACAAAGAAACCACCTTTCCCCACGTCACACCTGACAAAGACACATAAGTAATAAATCCGTCAGAAGAAAACAAACGGGATGCTCTTACTCAAGACTTTAACCGCAATCATTAACGTCCTGCTGCGTCCAGCAGAGCGGCTCCTTTTAATGAATAGCTTGAAGAGGTTTCAGAGCAGCAGCACTTTCTTTGCCACCGGCTCTCTTCGAAATGGATGAGCAAATTACAAATGCCAGACGCTCGGCCTGCGTGTCCCACAAAGAGGAAAACGCGAACACGTGGAGCAGCAGACTCGATTAGAGAGCAGATCATTTTTACTACTTGTTGTTGAGCAACGGTTTCTGCCACCAAACCATTTACAGTAAAAGCTTCAGACTATTTCTGTCCAGCACAAACAAATGGACACTCAGCACCATCCATCATGTTTCTCTTTAATGGTGGAATCTGGAACCTGCAGGAATGAGGTCACTGCTTGTGCATGTTTCACACCGCACACAACATTTGCTGAGCTACTGTAGGAGAATAATTCAAAGTAGTTTCCAAAATGCGGCTAGTGGTGAAAAAAAATTTGTTCCATTAGGGACTTGGTTCCAGTGAGAGAACCATCAGTCCAAAAGCAAAACGCTACAAGGTGCTCGAGAGCTGAGGGGAACAGGGAGTCGAGGGTTCACAGTTGTTTGTTACACTGTTGACATCGAATTTTGAGCAGAGTCACTTTAAATAAAGGCTTGGAAAGTGGCCTGTCATCCTACGTTGTCAGAAGTAGGATGTGCTATCAGATTTGTGTGGAGAGCAGCGCAGCTCGTACACGTTAGAGAAGTTTGCGGTCGCAATCTGCTGCTGCCCGTTACTTCCTCTTCACACAGAGGCAAGTCTAGACTGTCAGCATGACTCCATGCGTTTAATATGACAATGTCACGATCGAAGTTTCATCCTGTGAGCCCTAAACACTGCTCAGTAGGAGTCAGTTATTTCTCTAATCCCTTCTCGTCTGAGGACTGGACTAACCTGCTGGCTTTCACTCTGCAGTCGAATCTTAATTACCTGCGCAGCAGATTGTGTTGTTACACCCTGAGGAGTAAGCCAGCTGAGATTCATTACTTAACTCCCAGGGTGGAGTCCGAACTCTCTCTAGCAGTAGCTCACTTCTGCCACAGGTTTACCTAAAACCTTTTTTCCTCTTTCTTTAACCTTTTCCAGCAGGATTCTGAATCAGTGACAATCCCGTGACAACACAAAAACGTTCAACAAAAACAAAAGTAACAAACTTTGAATATCTGTATTTGCATTTGCCTAAAGCACTGAAGTTCCTCCTTCCCAGTGACAACCAAATGAAGGACTTCCCCAAAATAACATTTACATGTTCAGGTTTGTGTACGTCACAGATAAACTTGATAAGAAGAAACTGGTTCTCTGGTATAGTTTCAAACACACAGCTTGATTTACTGGACAATATGAACCAAATTTGAACTGGACAGTTACCTGTGGAGAAAATGTCTGCTGCCACAGCCAGGAAAGCATCAGATACTACGCCCTCTGACGTCACTGTGATGTTGAGCTGACGTGCTACGTTACGGTAAATGTTGGGTCGAAGGTACTCGAGCTCATCACCTGCAACAAACAAAAGTTAACACTAAGTGCAAACATTAAATCAAGCGTCTATTGGCTGTTTGCAGACCTTGTGATTAAGTCTAAGCAGTAATTGTGTAGAGGGAAATAATCAGAGTACTTTAAAATATGAGGTTTGATTTGTTAGCAAGATGCAGCCAACGAAATTCATTATATATATAAAAATGTGTCTTTGGTTCTGTCTGGACTCTGTTGTGTTCACACAGTTTGATCTGAACTGGGAAGATTCTCCACCTGAAAAACTCACAAAAAAAGTGTCCATTAGAGCTCAGCTCTGCTGATCTTCTGTAAACACAGTCTTCTTTTGTTTAAGATCTGAGTTTCCAGTGAATTGCATAACTGCCTGAACTGGCGGTGGGTTGACAACCACAATGAAAACTAGGAGCCATCTGCACTCTGTCACTCTTTCTGTTGTTGTGGGGATTCCCTGGAATCCCTCTGAGGTCTTCTTGAGAAAACAAAAGGCAGTTCCTCAAAGAATTGAGAAAAAACAAGTTCTAACATCAAACAGGCTGAAACCTGAATGTTTTGTTTATTTGTTTGTTTTTTTACAAACGATTAAAAAAATAGAAATGGTTAAATTTAGAAACATCACTTTAATTTCTTAATTTCAGTGTGTGTTGTTTAACAGTTGTTTGGCTTTTCCATCACCAACATTTCGTTATAGCAACTTAAATAATTGGGTTAACATCTTAAACTTAAAAAAAACTGAACTACATTAACCTGGTTTTCAAGAAACACCAGGAGAAAATCCACGTCTAAAACTCACCCAACCATAGGAGGACGGTGGATATTTCCCCCAGTGTCCCACCTGAGGCAGCCAGTCCGTGTTCGGGCTTAGACCAGCCTATCCCGGCACGGTTCAGCCTGGAATGGATGTAGTCCCTGCACAGGGCTTTGGCCTGGGACACCAGCTCCTTGTCGGTGGGTGAGCGGTCAAACACTTCGGCCGCAAACACAGAGGAGCGGCGCAACATCTCCATGCCCCCTCCGTCATCCGCCGCGGAGCGCGCTGCTCGCCTCCTCCCCCCTCAGCCTCCACCGGTTCCCCTTCTAGCGCGCAGGAAGACTTTGGAGATTATTTTTGCATTAGCAGATTAGTTGGGGGACAGCCTGGATCAAGCTGTCCCCAAGCAAACACAAGCACGACCTAACGCAGCAGCAGGTTGGGCCGTTCGTTCCCCCCAAGCTGGACAGGGAAGGAGACTTAAACCAGGAAAAAGTTGATCGAGAGTGATGCATGAACCCACAACCTCCCCCAGTGAAGATGAGACGCTTACCCGAGAATTACAAGGCCAGCAGGCTCCAGCTACAACATCATCATCATCCTAGACAGGCTGCATAGCGAGCTGAGAAGTGGTCGTGATCAGTGATCTGCGGATTTTCTGCAGCAGCGGGCGGAACAAACGCTCCGCGGTCTGGCGTCGGACAGGCTTTCCTTCTAAGGGCACTTATTGTGGAGACCAAAGGCGGAGATAAGCAGAGGCGCATAAAACCCAACCCCTCCCCTTAACCCCAACATCTCTCTCTCACACTCACACACAGTAGGATCTCAGTTAGTCAGCTGTATATAATCTACACTAAACAAGGAAACATAACAAGCAGCTTTTCTGTCAAAGTAAAACACAAGCTGTCATGAGGTCATGAAAACAGCATATATCAAAATGGAACTAATAACCCTTCCACTTCCTCAGAAACGTCCTTTGAATTCATTTCTTTTGCGTCATGAATTATGGTTCCACTCTAACTGTAGTTTTCTTTTTTTTTAACATGATGTAACATTTGCAAACATTTATGCAGCTCAGGAACATGTCTGTTCAACTGTTGTGTGTTGTGCAATGCTATGAAGCCATGTTATTTGGAAACTGAAGACAGCACCGACACTGTTGCACTTTCTCCACTCCCTAAAACACTTTCGGTTCTTTGCAGGCGGGTGTTAATAGCATTTCTTGGGGAAGCCACTCCACCCATGGTTCGCGCTGCCTGGACATGCTTGAGGAATGCCTCGCTTTGTTGGTGATCATGCCGCAAGTCTGCGGCTCACACTGTAACCAACACCAACATGATCACCAGTGATCAGCGAGACTTTTAGCAGACGCCGTGTGGGAGGCAGCTTCCAAGGATCAGGGAAAAAAAAAAAGACAAACTGGTCAAATACCTTTTTTTTTTTTTATTATTTGTTAGGAATTGGAATAACATGGGGACTACATTAGGACATTCAGGGGCAGGGCCCTGAGGACATGCTAAACAATAAATAGGAGGAACATGCTGGACGTTAACTGTGCAACAGACTCAGTCTCACACATGCGCAAAATCCAAGACGCTTCGAGTTTGACCTCCACCATCACCTCCTGTCACAAGCTCCAGAGGTGGAGGAGGTCTAGCCTGGACTACACACACACACACACACGCGCGCGCAAAATAGACACAAATGCACATGCAGAGGGTAAAGATTCCAGTCTTCATACAAAATGTGTACTACATGATATCATGAACCGATAAGATGAGGTCTCATGTGTCTAGAACAGTCTCTCTCACACACACACACCAAGTAGAATTACTTCAAACAGTGTTCTTCAGGTTGGTTTTCAGAAAGAGCAAACACTAGAGCAAGCGCTGCACAGCGTTTCCTCTAGTTGTTATCCCAATGCAAAAACAACAACAACAACACCGGGGCGAAAAGATTACATAGGTATTACGGAGAGAACTGTAGCACCGAACTGGCCGTAACGCTGCCTAACTGAGCAGGCGAATTAAACAGCAGCTGGTTCTTTTTCGAACTTCGCTCGGCGTTTCCGACACCTCACTTGGTTATCGAAGAACCAGGGTTTCTCAGCATTTGAAACAAGCTTAGACTCCTTCGCTTTACTGGGGAACTGAAGCCTCGGGTACGAGTTTTAGAAATAAATACTACTAATGCCAACGATTCGTACGGGTTCATGCCTTTTGAAACCCTCCCAAACGTCTTTTTGCCAAACAGACTCGACACCTTCTGTCACCTAAAACGACAACTCTAAAACTTCTTTTCAACATGCCGCGGACCTTCTTCCTCGCCCTCCCCAGGGCTCTTTCAAAGCACAATGAAGAGTGCGAGCGCTATTGTGTACCTTCATTTTCCACATGCTGTGCATCATTTGCCTCCTAATCATAACAGAGCTGTACCCAATGAAGCTTCATTCATCACAGAGACAAGTCCCTTGGAGATGTATTTAAGCCCTTTGTCTTGGATTTGGTCCCATAAAACAGTATTTCCCATAAATCAGTCTGCATCAACAGATAAACTCAGCACTACATATGCAATTATCTTAGAATGTACATCCTCTCCCTTTCATTATATCCTTTATACTGGAACAAATGTTATCATTTACATCATTGATTGAAAAAAACAAAAAAAAACAACCTAACAGGCCAAAAGCATTAAGCAAAGAAATGTTAACACGTGAGCATCTTTCAGTCTTTAGGTGTATTAATCACTTGTAGAGGCCCAGCCTCCCAACACGCGATGTTTGATTCAGTTCCCGTTTATCTCCATGGTGCCTCCTTTAGGTATGAGCAGACTCATCCGGCCCGTGGTGCTGGCTGCACTCTTGATCACCTCCATCCATCTGAGAAGAGGAGACAGCAGACAGGAGATTTACAACACAGCCTCCTAACCAAGGGGAGTACGAGTGTGTTCGCACGTACCTTTCAAAGGTGTACTCGCTCTCCGCTCTGAAGAAGTAAACGTGGGACTTGAACTGCAGTTTGAAGACGTACTCCTTGTGAATGCTGTCCGACTCGTCGGGGGTGCTCACCGTGTAGCCGAGCAGAGGGAGGCTAGCCAGGGGGAAGTCGTCCTGCAAAGAACAACGCGTGCTCGCCTCACTCGTTTGCTTTCACCAACTCCGTACTAGAATAGGAATAACGCATATGTGACGACGTACCTGGTGGGTCTTATAGAAGAAGAGGCAGAAGTTGGTGAAAACAACCCAGAGTTTCTGCCACCCATTGCTGTTCTTGAACTTCCTCAGCAGGTAGCCTGACAGCTGGTTCTGTAAGGAGATGGACAGATCAAGTTTGAACATTCGTTACAGTGAAGGAGGTTTCTACATTCAGGCAGTGATTTGTGCTTGTGTGAATACAACTGAAAAGCTCTTTGTTTTAACTTGTTAAAGCCTTCGTATAAAAATGTATTTCACGCATTTATCAAAGACGTTTGCTGCGCTGACTTCTATAGAACACGTGCAACAGTATCAGTGAGGGGATTTATACCTTGTCACAGCTCAGGAATAACATGGGTTGAGTTTTTGTAACATCTGCCACTCGTTCAGCCATTTACATCACTGCACTCATTCAAGTCATTAGTGAAACCCCCGACACAGATCAGTGTCAAGTCTGAGCACTCAGATGGTCAAAACAGGTTTGAAGAACAGCAGCAGCTACAGCAAAACCACATAACGATGCCTCTGCTGTAGTTGTCATAGCAGCAGCGTCACACATTTTCTGTGTGATGACACTTTACTGGTAACTCAAAGTTAAACTTATTGCTCATCTGGAAAATTGCAGGCAGATGAAACCTGAAACTCACTCCTCACATTTCCTGCTCTGGGGCTATTTGTAGAGATCTAAGAGAAACGGAGACACACTTGCTCTGGTGAACACCTGGGTCAGTAGTTTCAGTAAACCACTAGTGCTGTGATTAAAAATGCATTTTCAGTGACATTTAGGATTAATCACTCATAACCACCAAATTATATTTATCTACACAAAAACGTATTAGGTTTTATAAAATGTGACATCAATAAAAACATTAATTTCACAAACTTTGAGCACAAGATTTAAATGCACCATCAACTGCCGTTAACTCTGTGATGTGGTTCTCTGGTACCTGATCCATGCGCAGGTAATCAGTGAGAGAGAGGTTCTGGTTTCGATACCAGCAAACATGTGTGATGGTGTTTGGTCTCTGGCCCTGACCGAGGAGATAACGAGGAGGAAGCTCCGGTGAGACAGCCGGAGAGCTGAAGACTAATGGGGAGAAGAGACAAGAAGAAGAAAGGGTGCAGAGATGCGTGTTAGAAGGTTAACTCAGAGGAGGAGAAGAAGAAAGTGGAGAGAAGAATTAGAAGCAGGAAGTCCTCAAGGTCTGTAGAGTGAAAAGGTTAGAACGTCATCACTTCCAAAAGATGAATAAGTTTTGAACACACTTCATTAAAACTGAGACAGACCGACAGGAAACATTAATCACAGGGAGGAAGAGCGACATTAGAGGAAACTGAGAGGTTAGAAAAAGAATGTGAGGACCAGGACGGACTGTAGCGCAATGATGGATGTGCATTAATCTACCTGTGGTGCAGGTGTTTTCATGAACTCATTGAGAGTGTGTATGTGTGTGACTGCGGGCGGAGGAGGAGTACCTCCACAGCCAGGCTGTGATCAGACATAGACACACTGGTGTTGCGGTGCCAGCACACGTGCATGGTTGTGTTGGCACGGTGATGTGTCTGCTTGTCCAGTGAAGTGCGGGAAGAGTTCATGTCATCCTCCGACTCCTGCTCAAGTGAAACCTCGTCAGATGACCCTGAGGGAGGAGGGAAGAGGGGGAGAAGGACGTGTGGAGGAAAGGGATGAACCGCTCATCTGAATGACGTTTGGACCAAGCAAAACACAACACACTAAGCGCACTCTTCTGCTCAATAGGTACAAGAGGAATTGCACATCCTAACAACACAAAATGCACAGGCACGCTTACGGTTTGAGCGATCGCCGACTTCTGCGTCAAGGAAGATGCTGGACTTATCCTGAGACTTCTTGGCCAGGTCTATAGCCACGTTCAGATCCTCAATCCACTTCCCCATCTCCACCTTAGAGCTGACACACAGAACACCACAGTGCAGTGAATGACCGGTAGCCTCCAAGTCGTTCAAAAGCGAACCGTTCACTCTTCTTCCGCCTCTCACCTGGCAGCCACCACAACTGTTCTCTGAGCGGAGTAGATGGTGAAGCAGTGGGGGACTGACCACTCATTTTCACTTTCCTCAACCTGCAGACGAAAGAGGAAGACGGACGTTCAAACCAAGGCAGACGGCGTCAACACGCGCCACTCGACAACCGTTTGCAACAAATGATGCAAGAATAGGAATAGAAAGAGCAGGAGAATCTCACCAGAAACAGATCTGCAAAGAGCCTCTACAAGTCTGTCTGCAGGTAAACTGTTTTTATTCAACCTCAAACCTATCAAAACACACCTATCAGCTTTAAATTGAAAACCATGCTCAGCTTAGTAGTCGCATTTTAATGGCATCCACTGATTTTGGACAAACAGTAGAACCACAGAAAGTGGAGCCATGCGAAACGTCTGCTAGGTGTGCTTTTCGTCCGTCTGTCTACACAAGCATGGGAGAAGGAGGGAAGGGATCGGGCATCCCGACTGCATCAGCGTTAGAGGACTTACCGGCGCATCCAGCACTATGAGCTGCAGCCAGGAGTAAAGCAGAGACATGCAAAGTTAAAAGACCCAGGCCCTCCCTTCTCAACACGCTGCCACACTGACAAATCCTGACCTAAACAAGCCTGTGACAGCCCAGAGTCTCAGAGGGATCTGATGCGAGACACATAAGAGGTTAATATACTCACTATCATGCTGTGAAGGGGCAGCTGTCCGTGCACTTTAAACTGATTAGTTGCAGTGACGCCTTTGCTTGTGTAGAGGAGCATGTCTGAGAACTGAAAAGACAACATGAGCAAAAGCTGATCAGATCCAAATCGTTAAGAACATTTAAAGCTTTGACTACATATCAAGGGATTTTAGCGTTGTACCAACCAGGAAAAACATTCTTTGCTGCAGGCCTTTTTTGGTGAGTTTGTACAGACACCCCTCTCGAATGAATTCCTAATTAAAAAAAAAAAAAAAGAAGAAGAAGAAAATAAGACACAAAACTCCTCATCTCATCCTCTACCCTCCTGCAGTTTCACTCACCCTGCCTGGAGCTGTTAAGTTCTCTATACCAATCAGATCTCTCTGAAGTTCTGTGAGCTTCTGGAAATTCTCCAGTCGGATAAGACTGCTCTGCAACTGGGTGGCTATCTCTGCTACCTCTTTCAGAGCCTCTGTAGGGGGAGGATTAGACTCCAGGTTAGTTACATGTCTGAACAATTTGAGAGTGAACAAACAATAACTCACGTTTGCAGTCATCGTGGTCACGGTGCGCAGGAGAATAATGCTTGCACAGCCTCTCCAAGATGAGTTTGTAATGAATGAGGCGCTGGATGGGCTTGAGGAGGAATGTGTTGAGGGGCAGGTAGCAGACCTTCTGCAGCTCGAACTCTTTATAGACCGTCTCCAGCTTCTTCAGCCTCTTGGTGGCTTTCTCCAGCTCAGTCAGCACCTCGTCGTGCTTCTGTAAGTAGCTGGTGAACTCCTGAGGTCACATGTACAAATACCGGTCAACAAGCTCAAACGAAGTTACTCAAACAAAGATTGTGTTCAAGGGTGAGCAGAGTTTCTTCACCTTCAGGGCATACATGTTCTTCAGCATCACATCACCGATCCTCTGGTAGTCTCCTTTGATGTGAGCATTAGAGCGTCCCTCCCTGAGGAAACCAAGTCCTCCTCATTAGTCAGAAGTCTCAATCGGTCATTACCGCATATGAATTAATAAAGCAACACCTACCAGAGAGCCAGCCTCTGGTCCAGCTCTTTGAGGAAGCCTCGGTGAAACTCGTAGATGGGATCGATGTTGGAGAAGAGGAGGGTCATCAAGCCTTCTGGCATGGCGTTGTCTTTGATCACAGCACTGCGGAACCACTGGGAGCAAGAGGACGATGAAAGTGCAGCGTTTGAGTACTGAACCGTTTACGGATTAATATTCTACGATAAATTATCATATGGCAACCCTCTCTTAATTATAAAAGGTGCGGAAAGCAGGTTCAAGCATCACACACTTCACAGGGTTGACACATGAGCTGTACAGACAAGGACACTTAAGGCGGAGAAGAAAGGAAAGTCAAAAGTCAAGGACCACTCACCACAGTGATGACCTCAAGGTCTTTAAGATAGGTTCGCTCTGTGGTCAGAATCTCTTTGGCAATGAAATAGGCTTTATCTGTGGGATATCGCTGTAAAAGAAGAGAAAAGTTCATCTTTAATAAATTCAAATCTTTATAAAGAAAAACTGTTTCTCCAGACTATCCCTCTACTCTGCGAGGCAGGGGGTGGAAGGGTGGCATGTAAACTGTGTACCTTCCTCCTGCCCTCCTCCTCCTCCTCTAGCCTGGCATTGCTGCCCACCTCGCTCAGGATGGGGCTTTGAAGGGGCGACGGCGTCTGGCCTGGCAGGCTGAGGGTGGACATCTGGAAGGAGGACGACAGGCAGAGCGCGCCTTTGGAGTTGAAGGGCGAGAGCTGAGGGCTATCCACGACTGAATCTGTGGATTAAAAGAAGACGACAAACAGAATGAACATTTTAGCCATTCGATGCAAATCAGACATTTTCTAAATCATCATAATAAGAGCTGAAAATAAAACGGTTAAACTTGATGAATCTCTCTGATATGGGTGGAGTTAAGTCAACACCTGCGCTCAACAGACAGCATATGCGTAAAAGTGCCTTAACGTGTTACACACTGGTGAACATAAAACATGTCATCTTCACCCGACCTGTTCTTCCACCATTATCTTACTTCTTCCCAGAGGAAAAACACAGCTGCACTTTTGACACAAACAAAGTGGAATGGCTCATCACGCACACTGGCCACAAATGAAAGGAAACGCAGCAAAGCAAGTAATGGTTCCCACATTTCTCTCCCCCTCACTGCTACTACTATTGTTTTCAAAGCCCTCTGGTAGGAGGATGAAGGATTCACTGCCAACTTATACGAGTCTGATTGTACTTGAGACCCCTGGAGCTGCTGCCTTTGTTCTGCCTGTGAGCTTTGCTACGCAACAAGTCGGGGGGACAAAAAAAAACAAAAAACAAAACCGCTCAGCTATCCTCTTTAAGAAGTCACAGGTCACCACAGTCGTTCTTCTAGCTCTTAGAGAAGGGGGGAGTAAGCGAAAGCAGAGATGAGGCAAAAAAAAAACAAAAGCAAGAAAATAAACATCACAAGTCGACCCGGAAACAATTGCTCATGCAAAGACTTATTAGGAATGTGGCCTGTCTGGGGGCAAAGCGTTGTTTATGGTTTATCTGGAATGCCCCACAGGGAATGACATACGAGAGGAAAACTGCGAACGTCAGGGCTCCACAGCAGGAGGACAAGGGTTTGCAGTGGAATGACTTGGCACAGAGCCCGTCCAAACAGGCAGCACACATGCTCAGCTGGAATGAAGTTGAGGAATCTTGTGTACAAGTTTCTCCCAGCCCCCTCAAAAAAAGAAAAAAAAAAAATGTGCACACTATACATGTCTCTCCTTTCTAATCTTCATAACACTTCATACTAAATCAAGTTGAGTAACGTCATAGATAGAAACAAGTGAAGCAGGTTTGAGGGACTTTAACAGCGTCTCATTCTACAGGTGACTCCAGCTTTACAAGAGTTTAATGTCGTGGGAAGACAGGGATCACATCATGCCAGGTGGTCTTTTCTAATGTTCAAAATATGAGGAGGCTAAAACAGCAAACCTACAAACAATACTTCCAGTCTATTGTAAGATCTGGAAATGTTATGCTTGGAGGAGAGAGACTCTTTGGGATTATTCTACCAGACAGCTTTGTTTAAAGGAATATCTAGTAACATCACTGGTTCTGTTGGAGTAGTTCTAAGAATTACATTGTGATTGCTTGTTTGATTTCAGTTTGCACCTCATAAAGAATTTTAAGTCTGACATTCATGGTACCCAAAAGTGATTACTTTATTCTTTAGAGGAAAACATACACACATTTAGTACAGGCTTTTTAAAATTAGTAAATATACAAGCTCAGAATTAAGTGATGATTACTTGATGTCTAAGTGCAGTTAGCTTAGCTGGTTATAACTGTCAGCCACTCATTAGTTAAACCTTTAGAGGAGATGTGCGAAGTATATTATATAATATATTATATAAAAAAAAAAGAAAAAAAAAAGAATTGGGGGGCGGGATAAAGCTATTAAGATAAGACAAGCGCTTCACCAGATCACTGAGCTCATTTCACTTAATAACTGAGGGCATTCGAAACAAAATGCCACGAAACAACTGTCATCATTTGTACTTTAAGCAGGTTTAAGTATTGCCCTTAAAAAAGGCTTGGCAGCATCCTTTAAAATTACAATGAGAACAGGGGACAGACAAGTGTTTCAAAGAGAAAGACCTTCCCTCCACACACACACACACACACACACACACACACACACACACACACACACACCTATTAGGATGTACATAGGAACTTGCACTTGGAAAAAAAAAAAAGCACAAAACGATGGTGTATGATCAGTGGAGTAAGTGCTTTAAGGCACAACGGTGCAAGTGCTGCAGATCAAGACAACTCCAACACATACTGCAGAAAAGAAAAACTAAATGAGAAAAACAGACTGTAAAAAGCCGAGTGAAACCTGCCCCATGGCAGATTAACGCAGAAAAGGAAACTAAACAAATATCACTGATTAGCTTCATGTCAACACAGCATTGGCTTTGTGTGTTCTATGGCATGTCCATAAATCATTTCAAGACAGACTTGACAAGACCAGACCGCAGACACATCTGAGGCCTGGAAGGTGGACAGAAATCTAGTGAAAAAGCTTTGTTCATTCTCGTACGTTACCGACGGACAACGCGACTCCAAGTGTGTTCATGCATCAGCCTTAAGAAAGATAATTAATGATAAATTACGATAAAATTAATGCTACTGGGAAAGTAAGTCTAATACGCTCCTAAAATACTATCTTATTAGTATTATGAGGAGAGCTAATGCCAAAACCCCAAACCCACACGCCAGGAAAATAGAACAAGTAATCACCCTGTACTTTACGCTGCTGGTATGATAAACATTTACTACATCAGAGAAAGGTGCCCTCAAAGCTGATGGTTTCTAATGCTAAAAAATGATGACAATCCAGCTTTGAATAATCTCTACTAGGTACTACTGCATCGAACACTGTTACACGTGTGTAAGATCATACATTCATTTTGCAAAAAGTGGTGTCAAAGGTGCACTTAATGGCTCATTAGTGCACTGAATACATTCTTCTACTAAAACATAAAAAGACGTTAGTTTATTTCTATTGTGGAGTGTTTTTTTGTTTTATTTTTTTAAATTCTTCAGACACAATGATCCTATGAAACTACTGCATGCTGGGAATTAGCCTGACGTCAAACTACTTCAGCCAGCAGATGTCAGTGAGGCACAAGTGCAAATAAAAAGAAAAAAAAATGGCTGCATGGCATGTCTTCTTAATCGCAGGCCTGTGAGGATCATTAACCCTGGATGACTGTTGGCTTTATTTTACCCTGAGATTAGAGGCATTTAGGATTAACATGCACAAGAAGCACCATCTAAGAATTACATTAAAAAAAAAAAAAAAAAAACAGGCGATGATGATTAATAATAAGTCTATGTTAATATAGATATCACATCTCAAGCTTTGACTATTTTAAAATTGACCACACTAGTTTCATTAAACTAAAATGAATGGTAGACACTGTTTTCAAACAACTTATGTTACATTACTGTGTATTCAGTATGTGAGGCTTTAACAGGACATTCCACTGATCGCTTTACATTTGAGTAATGATAGTGTAGTCTGGAGCCTTTTTGGACATGCTTCAGGAATAAGTGCATCATTTCATTCAATACTTGATCATTTGAGCTAGATGAAATAACTGGGATTAAAAAAAAAAGGCAGGGTCTACTAGAGCAAACAGAAATAAAAATAAGAGCATGTAAATGTTAAAAACATGTACACGACTAATATGCACATCAATACTGATAGTGCTGCAGGATTAGCCATGCTCAGCCAAAAAAAAAAAAAAAAACTACAATGTGACAAGCGTCTCAATAAGGTATGTGCTTTACATTTTAATATGAGGGGGCGTAGCAGGGTCTGACAGTGCAAGGGCCTGCAGGTTGTGGCACTGAAGGAGAAAACCCTCAATTCCACCACTCCCTGTCAAGGGATTACTGTAAAACAGGTTCTGCTCAGGGGGAAGGACGCTGTCGGAGCCCCAGTCAGAGTCTGAATCTGAGCTGCCATTTCCCGAGCCTTCGGTGGCTGTGGGAGGGTAGCTGAGCTGCTCTAGTTGCTCTACCAGGTCAGTGAACTGCACGGCAGAGCTGCTCTCAGAGCGCACCGAGTACGCCGGGAAGTTGACCATTGAGCTGGCCTCCGACTGAATGTCAGAGCCTGGCAGGCGAAGCGAGAAAGAGTCTGGGCCTCCGTAACCCACTGACAAGGACTCACCTGCAGAGCTGAGTCCCAGGTTGTCTAGGGAGCTGCACCCAGAGCGGTTATTAACCAGGGAGCTGGTTTCTGAGTGACCGACAGTGCAATCAGGAAAGGGATTGTTATTCCCATTGAGGTCCTCTATGCCCACACTAAAGATCCCACTTTTGATGAGGTCAGAGTTGTCCATGTAGTCAAACTCATCTATTTTATCATCAAGCCCAGAGGAGTAGGCTTCTGCCCCCCCTCCATAAAAAGACATTTCAGTGGGATCGTCGTCTATGAACTCCTCACTAACGTGCAATGGTGAGTTGCGCATGGGATTCTGTTTTGTACGCAAAAGCTCCGCCTCAAAAGCCTCAGGTGTAAGAACTCCTGTCCTCATCCCCCTGCCCCCTCCCAACGAGCACCCAGTACCCCTTCTCCCACCAAACTCATTATCCTCATTGCCATTTCTGGAGGACTGTGACTGGGAAGTGGAACTCTCTACACACACAAACAAGGGGCTGCAGTGTCCTGCTGCCGGATTGCTAGGGGCACCTTGAAAAGCGTAGTGAGATGGGGAAGCGGCCTTGACGGGTTCCTCCTTCAGGGGGCTGGGGGGTCTGGCAGCTTGCAGGGGGGACTGAAGCTGCTGCTGGTTCTGGTACTGCTGTGGAAGCGCTGGAGACTGATTCAGCGTGGTCAGAGGCTGCGTCTGAGGTTGGAGTTCTGTTTGTGGGAGGAGACCAGAGATGTGTGCTGGGTGGGAGGAAACAGTAGCAGAGGGAGGGGAGGCTGTGGTTCTGAGACTGTCATTGAATGACAAACTCTGAAACCATGAGGGAGGAAAAACAAAGTAATAGAGGAAAGAGTTGTATTAGTTCATCCACTAGGACACGGTACACTGATATTTTTCACTTCATTTGTTGCACAAATGTGTCAACATTGGTGCTCCACAGACCTGTTTTGGCACATATGTTGAGATGGATCGAGAAGACATCCGTACTTTACTGTTTCTCCTGAACATGAAGAACATAACATCGGTATGATTATAACAGCAAAGAGAATATTTCCATCAATACGAGGAATTAGAAATGTAAGCTAGTTTCCATCTCTGAGACAAACTGTGGATGGAAAACACACACACCTCTGGTATGGAGTTCTCTTTGATCCATTTTCCCTGACATACTCCACGAGCTGCTTCTGGGTCCTCCCACTGACAGAAACAGTTTCATCAAAGCACGGAATCATCGCTTTTTGATTGTTTTGCCGCTCTACTCTACAGGCTGTAGAGACAACATATGACTTTGTTTCTAGATCAGTATTTAATACCTGTATCTGAAGGAAGAGCCTCTATTGAAGAGCATAGTTTTGGATTTGGGTTGAGGTTGGTCCAGTAAGCGGAAAAATGAGTGGTACTCCACACAGATCTTCCAAAAGACTTTACACTGGTCTCGACTGGCCATCAGAAACTCCAGAGTATCCTGATGGGGGCCCTAAAAACAAAATATTAAAAAGACTAAATGTAATCACACGCTACATGTGCATCAGAATCACAGACATAATAATCAACTAACTCCAACTGAGTCAACTGCATGAGTACGTACATGGACCTCTGGGTGGAGTTTGATGAGGAACCGTTTTCTCTTGAAACTAAGTTTGCGAATCTTGGACCAGTTGAAGGTGTTTATTTTTGTGTGGCCCTGTAGCAGAGAGAAACACATAAGGTTTAGCAACACTGTCAAGGACTGAGAGCCGCAAAGAATGCTGGCGTGAGGGCCCGGTCACCTGAAAAACCTGCAGGCCCATATGAGCCACAGCCAGGTTGATCTTGGTGCCTTCCCGGTCAGCTGCTGGGTGGAAGCGAACACCGTACATCTCCAGTTTACGAGCAATCTCCAGGATTTGGAAATCTGATTCAGCGGGAGACTGGCCCCTGCAGAGGGCAACATAAAAACAAACAGACACAGGTGAATGACAATATGTCTGCTTTATGTTTATCAGTGCCACGGTTTACAGGTCTGACCATATAATACAACTATAATACAGATTAAAACCTCCTCCCAGACAAAGTTCTTGTCCCTTTGGCTTAAATTCCTGTACAGAATAAAGCCACCATGTCTTAGTGACCCCTAATTCACAACTGGGCTTTTTTCAGATGAAAAACCAACAGACAGTTTACTCTCTGTATAGTGATCAGTCTTACAGAACACTCTTCACTTTTAACTGATTATTATCTATAAAAGGCACACGAACGCTCCTCGATTAATGTTGGTCACATTTGTTATAGGCCACAATGTGACCTAAGTGATCATGTTTCCACTTTAAATGGGTATATCAACTAAGAATATTAAATCCAGAGAGAGTGCCCATCGGTGTACCTCCATTTTCTTGCAATTGACAGATATTATATGCTCATGAAAATAGCACCTAAGGAACTGTTGACACTTTGCCAGCAGCTCATACGTTTATCTGGTCAACACAATAAATGGTCAAAGACTTTGGTGTTTCAGGATGCAGTTTGATGATAATGTTTAATGTCCTAAAAATACAGTAAAGCAATTCCTCAAGCCAAGTCTTTCTAAGGCCAGAATTGATAATCAGAATGAAACTCCCTTGTGGAGCTCAGAGTGCCCGTGCTGCAGTATTGATTTGCCACATCAGATTCAATCAAAGATCATGTCATGTCTCGTTTGCAGGGTTGTGTGACCTTAGATCTCTTCTAACTTCGAGGATTTGAGAGGCATTATCTGAAACCATGTGATTACAACCAAACAGTGTGTTAGAAAGACATATCCATCCAATCATCACCACATTCTAATTTTGCTCATCCGTTAAGCGGTGAAATCTCCTTAGGGCCCTCCCCCCTGCCCCACTGGCCTTACGGCTAATAGGCCGGCCAGAGCAGGGGATTAGGACGGAAAACTCCACACTGCTTCCATACTGGCAACCAAAGGAAGAGATTAGCAAAGGTCTTTAGAGCCACCTAAATACACTGAGATGAAAAGAGGTTCTATTGGCCATAGGATAGCACTGTGCTAACAAGGAGGCTGGTGGTGGGAAAAGTGCAGTTAGGTTTTGTGAAACTCTGAACCCTGAAATGGGGCAGACCCTCTCATTATGGTTGTTAAATAAGAAAACATTTAGTTCCCTCGCTATACTGAACACTTAACGTTTGTGTTTAAAGACATGAAAAAGGGATGTGGAGTACACAGTGACTAGTGTTATGCGGATACGTAAATATTTGATTGTGAGAGGTAGAGGGGCTGTCGACAGAAGTGGTAACACAGTGAATAAACTGTACATCCACAAGCTTTTTTATGAGTCAGTGATGATACCTTGAACAAATATTCAACATAGCAGGTGTAACTCAACTCAACCCCAGATCTCATAGGTCATAGCGTTAACAGGAGCGATGTGTTGCATCAGGGCTTACAGGTGTCTCCGATGAAGCTCCATGATTCTCTCTTGCACCTTCTCTTGGTAAGGCAACAGCTTGTTCATCCTCAGGAAGTCCCTGTCCGCTGCATCGTCGTAGTCGCCAATCTCAGCTGTGAGAAGGAAAAAAAACAAAAAAACAAAACCCAAAACGTTAGTTGATCTTTGCACAAGGATAAATAGATTCAGAGGTTAGCCATAATTTCAGTGTGTGAAATCTGTTTTAGTATGGTTTTGTACCAATGATTAAAGTTCAAGCTTTGGATGATGCCCAATTATACGAGGTCTGTGAACACTTTTTAAAATCACAGTGTGTAGTGTTATTTATAAAAACGTCACATTAAAACATAAAAATCTAATGGCTGTGAATATGTTGATGTGTAATGCTATCCACATGTTTTGGCTTCTTTCGGGTGTGTACACTTATTTTAACAACATCTCCTGGAAATATTTATGCTCAACACTGAACAACAGTGTTAAAAGACTGAACTTAGTCTAGACAAACAACAAACGTAAAAAAACAAGCGATGATGAATCTGATTTGAATCAAAGTTCACTTAATACTGTAGTAGGAAACATACACTGGACAAGGTGAGAGGCCAGCAGAGCTCCAGTGTTTTCTGTGCAGACCAATCTGCCCTCGATCAGGTCTCTTTTCATCTGCAGCGAGAATAAGTACCTGTAATAAAAGCACTGAGGTTTAGTGTTCAGCTGCTTTGGCCACAAGAAATAGATTCATTTCACAAAAAAGCGAAAAAACATTTTTGAATGTAATGTAAGAATATACTGCAGCAGATATTTTCCCCCCATAACGAAAACCCAGCAGGGGAATTTCTGTGTGATGCTTTGAGATTTTGGTTGGTTCTTAGAAACACGGGATAAACATAATATCCAGTTGGACATTACAGTCACTGACCTCGTGTACTCCTCCTGCAGCTGACCGGGGTCTGGAGGAAAGAATTTTACCGAGAGTCTAAACAGTGTATTTCCTGGTCCTGAAAAACATTGAGCACATCTTCAGCACATAGATAAATTTTTCACACTGAGGAAATCGTCTTAATGTCTGTGCTCACTTACTTCTTACTTGTTTCACAATGGGCTTTGTGGGTTCCAGCCAAACCTAAATAGAAAGAGATGGCACGTGTCATCACCTTTGTCAGATGGCGAGATCTCTACCTTAAAAGGTTTGTTTATTACCCCTCTGTGCGACTTGCAGTTCTATGGGCAACAACTGACTTTAAAACCTGACACTAGGACCCTGCTTGCTTTATTACATCTGGGCTTGATTGAGGAAGGAATGTGCTAAAGCCAGACAGATATATTGAGAAATTGGTATCAGCTGGTATTTTTGCCTAAACTCCTCTTGCAGCTGTGTGAAGGGTAACAAATAGAAAAACTTGATTTACCCATTGGTAAATAATCACAGCTTAATAGAATAGTATGAACAATTGATTGACTAACTAGTTTGACCAACATTTTAATATCACAGGGGACCAACACATCATGATTTTAACTGTACTTGAGCTGCTGTCTGCTGGAACCTTGTATAAAAGTCACATTCAGAGTAACAAGAGGTCTGTATAAATTCAATATGATCTCCAATGCTAAAGCCAATAGGATGGCGTCATATTAAACTCAAATGCTATTCTATCGACGGAAAGCTTCTTAGTGAACCTGGAATGCACTAAAACAAAAAGTACAAAGCTGAGTGAGTAGTTGAGAAAATGTCAAAGAAATTGATTTTGTTCCCCGACTCTTCAAGCAAGTTGTTGGTTTCAACCTTTGACTTTTAACATGACGCTTTCCTTTTGCTCGTATTAAACTGACATGTATAATCAATCTTTGTGTCAGTTCCTGGATATTCATGGCATTTGTTTCAAACAGGAAACGGTTGCTGGTATACGTACCCAGTTCATCTGCATGTTCTGAAACTCAAGACCAAAATAATCACTCTCAATGAGGTTGCCTCTGTGGAAAACCTCAGAGAGGAGAGCTTGTCCAAGAGCCTTTGACTGAAAGAAAAGAAAGAAAGAAAGAAAAAATAAATCTTTACTATGTCAACACAAAGCTCATAAGTCACTGATAATGGAATAAAATGTGAACAGGATGATAAAATGCAGTGCTTTGACAAAAAAGAAAGAAAGATCATAACTGATCCACTAGCATCAAACATGGCCAGAAAGAAATATGAAAACTAATTTTACTGAGGCTACAGTGAGGTAGGCCATGCTTAGAGTTTAAAGCTAGCAATGACTAAACGATGTCTGTGTGGTGCCAAAAATATTTGGCATCTCTAAATTACCCACTGTTTCATGTTCCACTGGACCATTCAAATGGTTTCCTTTACTTGGAGCAGGTAAATTCCAAAAATATGCCCTACCGAACATTTACCATCATCACAGAGCAGCAAAGCCATAAGCAGGAAATCTGCTGAAGTTTACCTTCTCACTCCTTTGGGATTGTTTTCACTAAATGAAGAACTAATTACTATGTACTAAGAACACACTGCGCTTGAGGTTTGGAATCTAAGCCTGTGACTTTTTGAGAAAATTACAGCCTTAAACATCTGGTTGTAATGTAAAATCGTATTTTTAAAAGCCTTATAAAAAGAAATGTCTTTGCATTGGCTAAAGCGAAGCACTGCAGCTCAAAGGGTGTCAGGAGATTTACCATAGTTAGGTCTTTTCATTCCTTTGATACAATCTTAAGGTCAGCACCCCCCAAAATAAAATAATAAAAAAAAAAAAAAATCTATGAACTGCAGGTGAAACCTAGTGACAACATCCATAAATTCAGGAATTTGTTGTAAATATGCCCCTTTTCCAAGCGTTCACAGTGTCCGATTACAGCTGCGCTCACCCGGAGAACAACACTGGTGTGCTATAATACTTATTCTGTCTGGGTTGCTCTTGAGTGGAGGCCAAACATACTATCCAGACAGCACCAGTTAGTATTCTAAATGGATCTGCAGCCAAATGCAAGGAACATTTTGAGGTATTCCATGTTGTTTTGATCCGTCCACGTAATCGTACACCAAGTTTCTGAACAAAAACCAAATCTCTGCTGTGGATAAAAGCATTTCCCAACAATAACTGAATTTCATCTGGTTTTCCCCTTTAAGGTTTACTATGTACACATCTTTCTTTTGAGTGAAGGCTAACCAGTGTTTAAACTGTACATCCAGTATAAACAGGAATGATAAATCGATATAAAGAGCCTGATCACAACTTCAAAAACTTCGTACAATTGGCCAGCAAATATCACCCACAATGGAAGCGACTGGTTTCAGAGGAAACTGAAGGCGGAATAAATTAAAATGTAAAATGAATGATTACAGAGTAAGGAAGGAGCAAGTACTGTATACTGACTGACGTGTGTGTTTCATAAGTCCCTGCTTTGTTACTCATTAACAAGCTTGAATTCACAGCAATCCAGGTTCAAGTGAGAATTAAATCCTCCTCTGGGACATTCAGCCTTATTTTTCACATTCTGAGGGGAACGGATGGTGTTTTCACAGAAATCTAGTACGTCACATAAAGCTAATAAAAAAAATTTTTTTAAACAAAACAGGAGAACTGAGGTCACCTTCCTCTCATTCTGTGTAAATAAACAAAAAGGACTCGTTCAGAGGCATTTCATTACATTACAATGCAGACATGCAGGTAATTTCCTCTTGAAATACTTCCTCACACTGTGGAGCGAGCTGCCTTATCTGTCACTGTTGGCACACGCTTGTTAGTCCAGAAAAAGAAGGGAAAGAGTGGAATAATGTGATTACGGCAACGAGCCAGCAATATTTAGGGTTAGCAAACTGACAACCGGTTTGTAAAATGCATACTACTCATCAAGTCTCACAAAGTACTGTGAAATTACTATTAGACACTACTTTAAAAGCAAGAACATAAAAACACATTAATTATAAATAAGTGGGCTGCCACCTGAAGCCTGTCTGGCACTTGAACATCAAGGTCATCTGTTTGATGTGACAGTGAGACCACATTTAGCTTGCTCACGCCCAATTAGTGCCATGGAACCCTTTCTCATTTCTGAGCTCCAACATTAGGGCAGGTCAGTGGGTCACCCAATCAAGCTCTCAAAGCGCGGCGGATTATGACAAACAGATGTTTCTCTTGGAGACTAATCTTGTGTGTGTGTGAGTGACTGTGTAGAATAAAATAAAACCTAAATAAACAGAGGTGTAACTCAATATTATGCAGCCTGATTCAAATCCGGGCCTTGGGTGTACCTTGCATGACAGGTTAAGCGTGGTTTACTAAAAAGCAGTTGATAGTCCTGCTTTTAGTGACTGGAGCATTAGTAGAGCCTCCGACTGACAGCAGGGGTGTGCTGGGGACTTGTATTTGGCACAGTGGGGTGAACATTGTTTAGTCGTTGCCACCAGGAGATTTCCTGCTGACATACATTTTAAAGCTCTACACACCAGTGGCCACTTTGACAAGTTGGTGAGGAAAGACTCAAGAGGTTCTTGACACCTTTCCTAACTCAATGGCAGGTTTGATTCAAATCACCAGCACTGAATTCTTTTGTTTCTGGCTTTAGGTCATACCTCTGAGCAGCTGGCCGGGACATTTGTTGGCACATAAACACTACACAGCAGTAACAAGGAGTCACGTGTGCATGTGTCTGCTGCTCAAGTCACCTGTGTAATACTTCACAGCTTCGGCTTGGTTTTCAAAACACAGAATAGAACTCAGATTGGAGGGAGCTGGGACCGTCTAGCGCTGCAGCAAATATCTTGGGAAAGGTACGGCACTTATTAAGATGGTGAATTCAAAGTACAGTCATTACATCTGTGCAGCTGTGACGCAAAGAGTTTTTTCTTTTTTGTGACAATCTACACAAAGCTCTACAACCTTAATTCTCCTCCATCCATTACTGAACGATATGTTCTGTACTACAGCTAAACTAGTTCTAGTACAATATCACAGTTTTATTAAACTTTCTCCCCCAAGTGTCCTTTTTTAAAAAAAAACAAACAATACTTTTCAATCACACTGCAAGTTACATACGTTTTCTCATCTGGTTCTGACAATGTCAAAATAGGATTTCTGCTGCAAGCGGGTGATTGAAATTCCTGGGCCAAACATTTAGCAGGTCGTCACTCCTTGCTATGTCCCCTCCCCCACCACCGCTGCTCAAACTTTGTACTGGCCATCACTGCTCCCTCTCAACTGCTCTTTTAACATTAGTGGCTCCCCTTCTCTCTCTCCCCAGCCCACTTGGTTGTCAACTTTACTATTTATGTGGTTGTTTGCTGAAACTACAGACAAAGCCAGCCCGGGATTCCCTCCCACCAGTGCCCCAACTGTACTGCGTTTTCACACAGCCAGGTTCTACATGCCACCCTCGGTCATTTTGCGAGTTAGAGCTGGGTAGTTACGGCCAGCAAAGGGGCTGGCTGAGCTGGATAAAAGAAGCCTGTGTTTCACTGCCCTCCTGACCCAGCCTCCCTGTCCAGAAACCACAAGGCTGAGCTTTCTCCTGTGCTGGCTGTGGGAGGGGCCTGTAGACGTGAGCCATGCAAACAAATGTCTGCTGATGCTGGCCATGCTTGGGACCTGAGGCAGATGATGAAGACCAACACATCAAAGCACAAGTGCTCTTGTGTGATTTGTCTTCTGTAATACCAGGCTACAGCTATTATATGGCTATAAATCCATGCACTCAACCACACCAGTGTACAGCTTGTCACTTTCACAATAGATGCAATCTACAACGCTTTGCTGATAGTAAAAGCTGCCATAAACGCGGAAGTGTATAAAAGAGCAGAATGTTAACACACTTGTGACATGAGCATATTTGTTCTTCACTACACAGTAGGAGCGGCAGGAAACAACAGGTGATAAAAAGTGCACACAAATGTACAGTATATTTGGGCAGCTGAGCAACCAAACTGCCACAGTGAGGGCCCTCACTTGTTCCTAGGCCACAACCATTTCAAACATTCAAACACTGCAATTTTGTATCTATTTTTAGTATGCAGGCCTGAAAGTACACTTCTAAATCCAGGAGACGCTTTGCTGCTTTGTTCATTTGCACTTTGTGTAACTCCAGTCACATAGACTTAGGAGGTAATCAACGTGAGCTAGCTACACACACACACACACACACACACACACAAACACAAACACAGAAAGACAGAAAGAAGCTCAGCAGACTGAATGAACAGAAGCATTAAACATGGAGCTGGGGGGGGGGGGGGGGGGGACAACAGTGTCTCTCACAGACCATCTTGTTCCCGTCAAAACGCAGCCTGCTCGACAGCAGGATTGTCGTCATTCCCTTCTTCTGCAGCTATTTATTTCTGTCGGTCACCTCCAGACAGCGCTACGTCCAGGGTTTGCTTTGAACTTTGCAGGCCCGCTCCAGTCGTCTTTTAATACAGAAGGCCCCACATGCTTGCTGCAGCGGTTTGCTTTCTTCCAGACCGAGCGGCACGGAGTCAAATTAAAACTTGTGTCTGTCACAGTCTATTAGCTTAAGACTTTGAGAGAACATATGGTGCATAAGATTATAAAATGTCCATCTCAGCAGTGCCCCCAAACTACATCTGCTAGAACATTTACTGTTGTGGCTACGTGAGGATTTAGAAAAGAGTCGTTACAAGTTAACTCTACACTAACAATTAGTATTTTCCAAGTCAGCTATTTTACACTGTAAACTAACTTGCATTAATGAGTCACTGACTTGAATGTTTTTTGTTCCCCAGCAACGCTGAGAGAAAGGACAGGAAACACACTGTGATATACTGACTTCCTTATTGCTTCCTATTTGCCTTTTGAATGACTCCTGCAGCAACCTGGCAAGTAAACATAGGGTAAGCACTATAACAGTGTGGATGCGAGGGCTTGTTCAAAGCATTTAATAAGGCTACAAATGAAGGGGAGGGTATCATACTCTATGCAAAGATATTTTGCTTTATTCAATTAGCACAGCCAGATTTTAAATTAAGCAAGAAACACTACAAAGAGTAAATTCTATAAAAGCCTGACTGCAAAAAAAAATAGGCCAAAATTACCAGAGAGGTTGGAAAATGTAGATCTGCATTTTGCTGCTAAGCTACATCCATTGGAGCAACCCAGTCTAATATCAACTGTTTAAGACAGTACACTGAGGAACTTTATGATAATTCCGCAGACTTAGAAACAACTGTGATAAACTGAATGATGAGTGTAAATGCTTTCACACTCCCTGTTTGTGTTGCTCAAATCTTTGACAAACAAAACAACTAAACCCACCACAACAAACCTGGGCTTGAACAAATTTCGACAGCCAAAAAAAAAAACCTTAAAAGTGGCCTGGCGGGTTAACGCTAAGTTGTCTGAGTAAGAAGCCTTAAGGAGGAAGGGATTTCAGCATCAAAGCCATCTGGCAGCTGTCACCGACCCGAGCTGGGCAGCCTGGGACCAGAAGCTGCGATGTTGCCTGCTGCGCACCAAACTGCCAGCTTATCGCAGAGCAAATACACAAGGGTGACGAGGATCCGAGGAGGCAGAGAACAACTGATAAACAACTTACATCTATATCGAAGAACTCCTGGGACTCGTCCAGCCCCTGCACCCGGACCTGCAGCCCTCGCCCGTGGCTTTTGCTCCCAGTGACCATGTTGCCACTGAGGCTCTGGCCCGGCTCCAAGGTGCTGATGCCAGCGTTGAACTGGGCTCCCAGCCTGGTGCCAGGGGTCTGCAGGACCCGGTACGAACCCTCTATCTCGCCCATGACTGCTCGGAGCAGCTCCTACGCCTCCCTCCTGCAAACACAGAAAGCAGAAATCAAAGTTGGGATTAAATGTACAACATGGTTAAACAACTGTTGCAAACAAAGTGTGGGGGCGAGTGAAGCTGCCGTGAAAAAAAAAAAACTACAGGTGATGACTGGTTTAACCAGTTTTGGCTTGTTCCATTTAAAAGAAAAAGAAGCCGTTTGTGTCCATGCGTGGCTCATGTAGAATAGACACTGTTGAGTTATGCCGTTGACTATACGTAGTAGTAAAAGCCTCCACGACCTGAAAGGCAGAAGGAGAAACGACGACGGACCGACTTTGCAGTTATTGTCGAGTGTTGCATGGGGGCCTAACTGGGTCAGCGCGGCTTTAATGTCGCTTGTTTCCGCAAATGTAAACGACATAAACACGTTGAAAAAGCACGTTTTCGTTCACTGCGACAAGTTGGGGGGAAAAAAAACGTACGCGGTGAGTTGCGTTTCTTTCTGGAGCAACTAAAGGAGCTCGGAGAGGACAGTGGTTCACCGACGCCAGCCGAGGCTGTGGATAAAAATGCCTCTCAAACCGCGTGCTCTCCGCGAAAAAAAAGAGTCGCCGCGCGCGGATACGTTAAATGCGAAAAGACGTCGACGGTGTTGCGTTGAACTTACCGTTCTGCGCGCGTGGGGTGGGGGGGGGGGACTCAATGCGAAAAGTTTGGAAGACCGAAGAGGACGCTGCTCCGGTCCATGGTCGTCGCCGTCGTCCACAGCGGTGCGCACCGACGCTGCTCCGTCATTGGCTGTGCGGGAGTCGCGTCCGTGCTGCCATTGGCTCGGACGCGGCGGAGGGCTTGAGAGCTGACGGGCGAAGATTTACCTTCCTTCACTTTAAATAGCTTTCAGCCACGGAGGGTAAACACCTCGAAATTACAGGCTTGGGCTGCGGCCTTTTATTAAAGCCCCGTGGAAAGTTGAAATCGCTCCCGTGTGTCGAAACCACGGGTAACTTTTACTTATTGAAAATCGTCAATCATCATACAATGATTGTCTCAACAAATTTCATTCCATTTCACCCTAAAGTTCTACTTAGGTCTGTATGGAAAAACTCATCACAACATGCATTATATTATACATTTAGAAACACGTCTCCCTTAACACGAGGTGTCACGAGACTTTACTTATCCCAGGTCAATACGTCGATCAATGCTCCGTCACAATCGTGATGACATTAATCAGTGTGAACTTGATGGACACTGGACTTTGGTTCTTAGTTTATTGGCCCTTTAATGATAAGAGTCCAATTGAACCTATCACGAGGACGGGAATGGCGTGTTGTGATATAGTAAGGGAGCGCCCCCTGCTGTTTTATTTGAACAAAACGTTTAAAGGCTAAGAACAGACAATCAATCGTTTGCTTGTATAGGGCTAATAGGTGAAGTGACGCATGACATTTATTTAATTACTGTTAAATACTGATACTTACCATTTAGTGATGCATTTCCATTTTTTTTCTTTTTTACTACAGCATTTACCAGCTCTCGTGACGTAAACAGCTGTTTTGCTCCACATCAAGACAGCAGGATAGACGTAACTAAGAAAATTGTGCAAGATTTATCACCCACTAAACAATGTGGGCATATATATTTACTATTGTAGTTTGAAAAGGTTGATCATACAAAAGTGTTAACGTATTATATATCCTCCTAAACTGATTATAGTATATCCCAATTTTTAGTGTGTTTGGCAAAAGGTATTGAAATGAGATTAGCTCACGTCTTCCATCAAATGAGTAAAAGAATAAACAGACTCAAAGAAATTACAACAATTTTCATATCTTGATTACTGTTGTATATTGGCCATGTTGTTATTTCTCTCTTTTGCTTAAGTTTCTTTATTTAGTTTTCTCACTCCGTTATCTGATGTTGACTCAAACCACATAAGACACATTTAAAGATCGTCCCTAAATATAGAGAGGATCCATGACTGCTTGGCCTGCAGTTCTGTCTTTTGATCTGTGTTCATTATCTTCAAAGAGGCCTGGGCTTCCTTGCAGTGTCCAGAAGTAATGCAGTTAGACTGACATGAGGGTTTGAACTGTGCTACTGTATCAGTGTTGATTTGTGGGGTGGCACAATAACACTGAGACATGCTGTATGCAGTGTAATGTGTATCAGCGTTCTGAGAAAAAGGCGCTTTCTTCTTATTTGTTGGTATTATGTCACGCGCTCAATCTCAGATTTTAGAGGTAATCTGTGAACTGTATCATAACTGTGTAATTATTTAATGCAGGCTGTTGTTTTGAAGACTTTATTCTCTATTCTTTGGAGGATGTGGAATCTGGTAGAACCTGTGGTGGCGCTGCATAACATGAACATCTGTGTCCTGCAAGAGGTGACAACAGTTTAACCATCATTCTCATTTCTCCCACCTCCTCTGAGTCCAGAGAACAGCCCAGGACAGAACTGACCTTCCTTATCAGTTTGTCCCGATTTTTCCTGTTTGCTGCTGTGATATCACAGATGACCGGTGCTACTACGTAGTCATACAACAGTATAAGCAGTGTCCTTCATTTTATTCAGTAATCTGTAAACAAAGTATTAAGATGAGAAAAGCGTGATTTTGGAATCTATTTCTGATTTTAGATCATCTTTGTTTTCCCTGATGTTACAAGATACCTTACAATTACTTTTATCAACCATTTCCGTCAGCTATGACCACGTGGCGTGATCATCTCTGGAGTGTCATCTAAAAAATCTAAATCTGATTCAGCAGCTGACATAAATCCATAGGCAAATGTGTTTAGCCTACAGTGGATGAGTACTAGCATCCATGTTTCTTTCATTCCATGCTTTCACTGGGGATCAATCTCATGTATGACATGTGCAGGTCATAATGGACTAAAAAAAGGATTTTTTTTTGCCACAGCGACTGACTTAGTGCCTAAACCCAGCTCTAGGCGCGGTTGTAACACGTCCTTTCATTAGGCTACGTCACCGAATCGAAAACATACAACCCCGATCACATTCTGTCGAACATGTAATCAAACTTCACAAGTTACACAATATTCTGACACAAGCGGAATAGAAGAGAAGTTATTTGTAACCGGACTCGCTCTGACGTTGGAGGATGCGATTGGTGGGTGGCTCTGGTATATATCCGTCAGGCTTCAATCCCACCTTCTCGCCAGTGGAATTTCATCTCAGCTTCTGCACCTTCAGGGCAGACGAGAACATACAATAAGTAAGTACCTCACGGGTTTCCACGGAACATGGCTGGATTTCTATAACCGACGATTTGTGCCTTTCGTGTAGGCGACCGTGTGATACTTGTTGGGGAAGACCGTGTGTGGGCAACCTGTAACGTTACAGTGCGTTCTGGCCTGACTCCGTGTCATTTCTCCCCTGCTCAGCTGTATGCCTACGTGGACTTTAGCGAGCTAGTTGAAACTGGGATGTTAGCTAACGTTAGCTCGCTAGCTTCCTCGGCGTGCAGTTCATTTTGTACTTTTTAAAATTGGCACCAGTTGGTGGTCTACAAAACGACACGGTCGCAGTCTTGAGTATGGCAGAGTTTTTAGTTTTCGGCAACGATAGCTCAGCGCTGTTAGCTAGTTAAGGCACAGCTTGAAGTTCTGTGTAGGTCGGTGTGAGTGAAGCCAAGCTACCCATTAGCCGACGAGCTACGTGTCACAGTCGCGCACGGTACAAAGTTTTTAGCAAGTTTGCTAACTAGCCAAGGTTTTTCAACGAGTGCTGTTAACAACGGGGGGTTTACTTCTGAGGATACGACGCCTGATAAAGAGGCACATGTGTGAAACACCCGGCGTTATTCGTAGCTTCCCACAATCCCAGATTGTCTCGACGTCCGTACATTTTTATAGTTTGGCCAGCGTTAGCCATCGTGACGCCAGTTAGCATTAACTGGCAACCGCCGACCAGTTCACTTGATACTGGTTAGCTAGCTCTCGTCCTAACAGCCTACTTATCTGAATCCGTAATCTGGTGGGTTTGCTATCTTGTTACACTCGAGGTCTGTCCTTCGGCTGCCAACGTAGAGACACGTTTTACTAGCTAGGCGAGCTGCTCTGTGCTCGCCTATTAACACCGATGATCTCTCGGGCTACGTTAAATAGCCAGATCAGCATTACGAGCAAATGGAGATTAAAATAACAAGGACACATAATGTCTGTAGAAGAGCTTTAGAGGTCAGAGCCCGTATCACATTAAAATGCGTTGACTTGCGAGCAAGCGCACCTATGTTGGCAGCTCTGACCAATATGCTCTTCCCAGAGTGAGTAGAAACTGGTGACACCCTAATCAAACTAGTGAGGTTACTGCAAATGTTCATCTGTCTGAAGCACAACTTTGTTACTGATGAACGCAGAGTTCTGCAAGCGTACAAGCTGTAACTGATCCACTCAAAGATGCTTTAATAATTGCTAGGCCTGTAGGACAAAGCAGTGTCCAGTTATAGAAACCCCATGGTTGTCAAGAAAGGTGAGCTCCTCTGCCACATGTGTTGCTGGTGTTCACTAATGTGCTTTTGGCAGCACCTTCACCTGAACACTTCATCATTTTGGGATCGTTTTAGTGTCACCGTTTATACTATGCTATTATTTTGTAGTTACCACACTAGAACAGTGGCGATCTACATAATAAACAAATTGGGCCTTAGTAGTGTTTACTCCTGTTGCCACTGAGAATCAGGTGAGTTTTAATTGTGTGTTTGTAATTTTTATTTTTATTTTCAGGCAAAAGCTGGCAGGCTGACGGGAATTTGCATCTTTACAGGACGGATTATCTGGTAACTGACCATTTAGCTGGTAAGTGTTTATCCCTGCTGTAATATCACTGTAACCACTGACCAGTTCTCATGTTTTTATGTACATCTGGAATAGTCTTTCCTTTTGTGCAGTTTACTTTTAGTGTTGGAGCTTTGACAATTTTAAATTTAGATTCTTCGTCTTACGATTTGAGAATTTCCCAAAAGTATAGCAATCAAAATGTTTAAGATCGCCCGTTTAGCTTGGGTGTGGGTGTGTCTCCATCATTATGGTTGGCTGACTTTTTCACCATCTATTGCCAAAAATGCCAACATGGTGGGGGATGCCGATTTCAAAATTAAACCATTTACTTGTTCACATTGTTTATCCTAAATAAAACAAATGTTTTAAAATGACATAAATGTACTGTCCTCCCAGCTAAATGCTGTCATGAAGAATATTTGCAGACTTATGTTGGCCAACTGCAGTGAGGACTGGGCGGCGCTACCTTAAGTTTATGAAGGCTGACAAGGAAGAGGCCACAGAAAGGGTCTTCTGAACGCTGTATGGGAGAACTGCCCAATAAACTGACTCCCACCATGGTGGATGTTGTACTGAACTTTTTTCAACAGTTGTATGGAAAACTAGATCAACTAGTTGTGCCTTGACATTTGGGAAATTACATTTAGATGCCTTTTAGGCAAGCTTGGGGCAAAATCTCACCCTAAAACATTTAATTCCTCTACTCATGTTGTTTCTGTGCCAGTCAGAAAAGGCAGAGGGACTCCTGTTTGGAACGTGATCATCATGTCGTCACTGATGTGACTGAGGTGGAATTCACATTTTGTTCATACACCTCTAGAGAGCAAAGAAGTTGCTGGTGGTGGGACTTGCATAACCCCTTCATATTTATGAAACTTTAATATAACAAATCTAGTTCTTGTTTGCCTATTTTCCTTCTTGTAGATCAATGTTCCTATGCATGGAATTCAAGTTTGTTGGTGGGTTTAGCTTTAATCCTATGCAATGTGGACGTACCGAGGGGTCAGTGGGGTAAAATCCTCTTAACTTTGGAAGCTACTCAGCGGGCTACAATTCTTAGAATAGCACTAGGCAATGACGTTAGAAGTGAAGACAAACTGGTTTCTTATAGACGGGTAAAATGTCCTGTAGGTGTAGTCCTGCGCGTTCCAGTGTTTCTTGAGTGTCATGATGGCCTAGTGTTTGCATACACTTCCACAATGCTGACATAGTAAAGTGACAAGAAGTGTGATTTATTAATTGAGAGGCATTTGGTATTTCTTTATCTAATCTGAAAAGTAGCAAGGCTCAGCAATTATACACTACTACTCTTTGAGTAGTCTGTATTGTTGCTTTGGCTTTTGTAACAAGGGCCTATATGCAAAACCTAAATTTCTTATTTAAATAAGGAACCTGTCCTGTTCTTGGCAGTGTTGGCGTGCACAGGTCAAACCGCTGATTTAACAACATACTGACATTGCCAGCTTCGCAGAAACCAAAATTTCTGAGACTGCGACATGTTTGATTATTCTCAGATATAATGTAATGATTGACAGATTGCATGATATAAAATTAACTACTGTATAACTAATGTAACTGTAACTCAGTTAATATAATAATTTTTTGGGGGGGCTTAATTGGTGTATTTGTTAAAATATTAGATGTTTTTGCAGACTTGTACTTTGAAAATGCAAAAGCCACATATTGAGTTTAACTATATTTGATTTTCACTCTTTAAACCTTAAATAGAACAGAGTTGTTGTTTCTTTTGTTTTAAAAATCAATTTAAATATCCAGAAGTATAAATAAACAAAGCTCCATGCTTGTTTTGTTTAGTTGTGAAGATATGCAGCGAGCTAACAGGCCTGCTTAAAAAGAAAGTGTTTGTTGTGTGTGCCAGAACACTCGCTGTTGCAGCCGTAAAATAAACAAATGAGAAAAAAATCTTCAACCTCAACTTCAGTCATATAATTTTGTACTTGTGTAGGACATAATGATTTATATTAAGAAGTTAACTGAGAAGATGTATTGTCTAAAATGTGGTTGCTTGCTAAAGGTACATTTTGTTGTGGAAAGATCTTCTATATTAAGTTGAGCGTTGCACATTCTCAAAAGAATTGGAAGGAATCAAAACCTGGATGTGTGATGAATCGTCTCTGTTTAATTAACATGTCGACATGGAGAAGAGCACTTACACCTCAGCAGTCTTCTAACTAGTGTCTTTACCAAACCTGTTTACCCTGTTACAAGTTCTTCGATATACATGAATACAGTAAAAACCCCCAAACCACATGTCTGACACCCCAGGAACAACCCACAGCCAAAAGGCACAGCATGACATGACTCTAATCTAATTTCCCACAATTTCGAATTTTTTTTCAGTGACACACTCGGACTCTGTGTTAACGTGGGATTTTGACCATGAGCTCAGTCGCTGTACTTACGCAGGAAAGCTTCAATGAGCACCGCAGTGGGCTCCTGCCTGAGCAGAGTGGTGAGTATTTGAACCTGTGACGGCCATCTTGATTTCATAAAGCGGAAACAAAAACCCATCTTTCTTTTTTTCCGTGCTCAGGTGCTATAGCAGGAACCACTGCTGGAGAGGATGAGGATGCCCCTCCTACCTACAAGGAAGCCTTCCCACCTCTGCCCGAGAAGGCAGCCTCACCTGAGGGGACCCAGGAAATGGCCAACGCATGGACCAACAAGATCCGCCCTCTCAAGTCCTCTGTTATCACCCAGGTATTGCTTTTAAAATGTTGGAACCAAATATTCACTTCGATTAGTCCACTTAATTAACCATATCTACATGCTTGCAGGTGTCCTTACAATAGATTCCCCAGATCAAAAAATATGTCCCATATTTTGTTAAGTCATTAACATTTTATTACATTTTACTGACAGGTTTTCCATGTGCCATTGGAGGAGCGCAAGTACAAGGACATCAACCAGTTTGGGGAAGGAGACCAAGCAAAGGTCTGTGTGGACATCATGCATAAGACCGGAGCCCACCTGGAACTCTCCTTGGCAAAAGATCAGGGTCTGTCCATCATGGTTTCAGGAAAACTGGATGCTGTGATGAAGGCTCGTAAGGAGATAGTGTCCCGACTGCAGACTCAGGTCACGAGACCCTCCCCGGCTAATAAATGTACAACTTTAATTATTTGCAGTTAAGCTAGTGGTCCCAGCTCTCTCTCTCTCTCTCTCTCTCTCGCTTTTTTTTTTTCCTTTATCAGGCATCATCTACTGTTCCCATCCCCAAGGAGCACCATCGTTTTGTCATCGGTAAAAATGGGGAGAAGCTTCAGGAGCTTGAACTTAAGACTGCCACCAAAATCCAGATCCCACGACCCGATGACCCTAGCAACCAGATCAAAATCTCTGGAACCAAAGAAGGCCTGGAGAAAGCAAAGCATGAGATCCTGTTGATTTCTGCTGAGCAGGTAACACAGCTCTTTTCAACATGGTAAAAGATCTTCTTACTTGCTGTATATTTGTATTTATTTTAATGTTGTTGTTGGGTTTTTTTTCTTTAGGACAAGCGTGCTGTCGAGAGGGTGAACATCGACAAGGTCTACCACCCATTTATCACTGGTGCCTACAATAAACTGGTAGGCGAGATCATGCAGGAGACCGGTGCTCGCATCAACGTCCCCCCTCCAAGTGTCAACAAGACAGAGATTGTCATCACTGGAGAAAAGGAGCAGGTGGCCCTTGCTGTGGCTATGATCAGGAAGATTTATGAAGACAAGGTGTGAAAAAGAATCTGACAAAACGGATCACACTAGTTTGCGGAAAAGTTAAATGTTGATTTAACTCCTTGTTCAACTACTCCTTTGAATTGCAGAAGAAGAACGCCACCACTATTGCAGTGGAGGTGAAGAAGTCTCAGCATAAGTATGTGATCGGCCCCAAGGGAAACACCCTGCAGGAGATCCTGGATAAAACTGGTGTCTCAGTTGAAATCCCACCGTCTGACAGCAGCTCAGAAACTGTCATCCTTCGTGGGGAGCCCGACCGCCTTGGTCAGGCCCTCACTGAAGTTTATGCGAAGGTAAAGGGATCTCCTGCAGATTGCTAGCTAAAATATATATTTTTAAAATGGAGGAATAACCTAATTCTTTCTTTTGCAGGCAAACAGCTACAATGTTTGCTCCGTCTCAGCTCCTTCTTGGCTTCACCGTTTCATTATTGGCAAGAAGGGGCAGAACTTGGCCAAGATCACCCAACAGATGCCCAAGGTCTGTTTGACTGACTAACACAATATATTAAACAGCCATTTAGTATTTATTTGTCATCTATGTTTATGCATATTGCTCACAGGTGCACATTGAGTTCACTGAGGGAGAAGATAAGATCACCCTGGAGGGTCCCACCAAAGATGTGCAGATGGTTCATAGCCAGATTGAAGCAATTGTTATAGATTTGGTCAGTACTGAAGTGCTTCATACATGTTTTGCAACTGGACCTGAACCCTTTTCGTCAGAGAAATGTTTGCTTCCTGTAATATAAATGTCATAAAATTTGAAATTGTCATTTAACAGGTAAACCGTATGGATTATACTGAAATCACCGTGGATACCAAATTCCATCGACACCTGATTGGAAAGGGAGGTGTTAACAGTGAGTAGTGTTGCTGTCAAACTTTCTTAACTGTCCTTTGCCGCCCCCCCCCCCCCCCTCCTTTTTTTTTTTTTGTTTAAAAACCATGTATTTGTTCCACCCCTCAAGTCAACCGCATTAAAGAGCTGCACAAGGTGACTGTACGCATCCCCCCTGACAATGAGAAAAGCAATCTGATCCGTATTGAGGGGGATCCCCAGGGTGTACAAGAAGCCAAAAAGGAGCTGCTTGAGCTTGCGTCACGCATGGTTGGTACAAACCTGCAGGCACCATACTACAAATTAAATCCTGCCAGTACTAAATACGCTGCGTTTCACAGGAGAATGAGCGTACAAAGGACCTGATCATTGAACAGCGTTTTCACAGAGCCATCATCGGCCAAAAAGGAGAAAAAATAAAAGAAGTGCGGGACAAATTTCCAGAGGTTAGTTGGAATCTGTTCTTTTGGGTAGTGACTGCATGTCATCCACACACACTGGTCCAACTGGAATCACCGAAATATTATGTTCCAGGTCATCATCAATTTCCCTGACCCAGCACAGAAAAGTGACATTGTTCAACTTAGGGGCCCACGAACTGAAGTGGAAAAATGTTCCAAGTTTATGCAGAAGATAGTGGCTGAAATGGTAAATACACTTTCAAAACATTTGATGGACTTTGCAAACGCGGTTGTAGTTGAGTGCTAATTATAAGTAATTCATTTCTTTAGGTGGAGAACAGCTATTCTGTCTCAGTCCCCATCTTCAAACAATTCCACAGAAACATAATTGGAAAAGGAGGCTCAAACATCAAGAAGGTATCTTTATATTATACTGTGTATAGAAATAAAGGGTGTTCTCTAGTGGAGTTTGATTTGACATTGATTGATTTTTCTTTTTTTCATAAATAAGATTCGGGAAGAAACAAACACAAAAATTGACCTACCTGCTGAGAATAGCAACTCTGAGATGATTGTCATCACTGGGAAGAAAGCGAATTGTGAGGCTGCGCGGAATCGCATCCTGGCCATTCAGAAGGAGCTGGTAAGCAGAGTACAGACGGAGCTTTGGCAGAGGGTTTCTAATGTGGTCCATATGCTTAATGACGTGTCATTGTGTTCAGGCAAACATTACAGAAATAGAGGTATCCATTCCCTCCAAGCTGCACAACTCCTTGATTGGGTCAAAGGGCCGCTTGGTGCGCGCGATCATGGAGGAGTGTGGCGGTGTCCACATCCACTTTCCCAGTGAGGGCTCAGGAATTGATAAGGTCACCATCAGAGGCCCCGTGGAGGAGGTGGAGAAAGCCAAGCAACAACTGCTCGGCTTGGCAGAGGAGAAGGTTTGTATGAATGCCACCAGTTACAAAGCAGAACTTCACTGCCGTTATACATGCCTGGTGGTATTTAACAAAAATGGCAAGCTTTGAAATGGTTTGTGTCAGAACCTAAAGCTAAAAGTAATATTGTCTGCTATAACTTTGTTTACAAAGGTGTTAAGTACGTGAAAGGTCAGAGGGTCTTTTCATTAAAAATGTCAGTTTTTGTCTAGTTTATTTTGTAACTTTATTTGATTTCAGCAAACCAAGAGTCACACTGCAGAGCTGCGTGCCAAGCCTGAATACCACAAGTTCCTCATTGGGAAGGGCGGTGGAAACATCAGGAAGGTTCGTGACAGCACTGGGGCCAGGATCATCTTTCCCACGGCAGAGGATAAAGACCAGGAGCTTATTACTGTGGTTGGAACTGAAGAAGCAGTAAGGGATGCCCAGAAGGAATTGGAAGAACTCATCAAAAGTTTGGTAAGGATTTGTGACAAGCTGAACATAAACACTGGTTCCCTTGCAAAAGCTCAAATAGCAATTATTTACTCTTTGGTTACAGGACAATGTTGTTGAGGATACGATGAATGTTGATCCGAAGCACCACCGCTACTTTGTGGCTCGCCGTGGACAGGTCCTTAGAGACCTGGCTGATGAGTACGGTGGCGTGATGGTGAGCTTCCCTCGCACGGCTTCTCAAAGCGAAAAGGTCACCCTCAAAGGAGCCAAAGAATGTGTAGAGGCAGCCAAAAAGCGCATGCAGGAAATTGTTGACGACTTGGTTAGTGGATGCATTATATATTTTTTTATTTTTTTCAATATGCATTTTTGTTTTGAATAGAACCTTCTCTTTTTCCGTGTTTTAAAAATTCTCTTTTCCAGGATGCACAAGTGACCGTGGAGTGTGTGATTCCTCAGAGGTTCCATCGTTCAATTATGGGTCCCAAGGGCTCACGGATCCAGCAGATCACCAGAGATCATAATGTTCTGATTAAGTTTCCAGAGCGTGAGGACCCACAAGGTAAAACCAATACAAAGAGATGAGGGTTTTATTTTTATTATTTCTAGTCTAACGCTATGCGTTATTCCAGCAGCACCTCCTTCAGAGGCCCCTGTTCAGGAGAACGGAGAGACTAACGGAGAGGTGAAGGAGCCTGTGGATCCAAACGCACCCAAGAAGTGTGACGTCATTGTGATTTCTGGACGCAAAGAGCGGTGCGAGGCTGCTGTTGAAGCACTGAAGGTTGGCATCTTTTAAGGGTTACTGTACATTTGTTTTCGGTTCTTAGTTTTTGTTTGTTTAAGTACTGGACTTTATTTTCTCAGGCGTTGGTTCCCGTCACCATTGAGGTGGAAGTGCCTTTTGAGCTCCATCGCTACATCATTGGACAGAAAGGAACTGGAATTCGCAAGATGATGGATAATTTTGAGGTGTGTGTGTGTGGAATAGTCTGGCAGTACATCTTTATAGAAGATTTTTGCCTGCCTTATAACTCTGGCTCGCCTCACTTGTCTACCTCCAGGTTAATATTCAAGTGCCTGCTCCTGAGCAGCAGTCTGATAAAATCTCTATCACCGGCTTGTCCAGTCACCTTGAGCGTGCCAAAGAGGGCCTCTTGGAGCGCGTCAAAGAGCTGCAGGCTGAGCAGGAGGATCGGGTTAGCATTGTTTGACGTACAGTGTGTCCATAATGTGATTTTTAAACCTGTAAAGTATGTAGGTTTGTGTCATGGTTTGGTTTACGCGGTACTGTGAGACAACCGTTCTCGTGTGGTTACTTATCTCCAAGTGGGGGGTAAAAGGTTTAATAAGTAACTGTTTATTTCTGTGCTGCAGAAATAGGAGTTAGGTTTCAAACATGTTCCAAACTTACGCCGTTACTTCTATGATCCCCTGCTCAGGCACTCAGGAGCTTCAAGCTGACCATCACTGTGGACCCCAAGTACCACCCCAAAATCATTGGCCGCAAAGGAGCCATTATTACAAACATCCGGACGGAGCACGAGGTTAACATCCAGTTCCCAGAGAAGAATGATGAAAACCAGGTACAGCATTTTTTTCCCCTTTTTATTATTTTTATTAAAATTATATGAAAGCAAAACAGTGAAGGCTATATCCTGCCCCAGCACAGCAGGTGGTGCTAAATTACCAGTTCCTATGTGCTGTGCATGGGAATGCTTACATTTTAAGCGTGTTTTGCTTATATGCATGCAATTGAAGATTTAACCTTAGAATTGACAGCAGCAAGTAAAAACAAAACAAAAACAACAACAATTAGAATCAGGTTTAGATTTAATTGTTGCTTTTTTTTTTTTTTCCTCCTCAGGATCAGATTACTATTACAGGGTATGAGCACAAAGCCATAGCTGCACGAGATGCCATCCAGGCTATTGTGGACGAACTGCAAGAGATGATCTCTGAGGACATCAACCTGGACTGCAGGGTCCATGCACGCGTCATAGGAGCCCGCGGCAAGGGCATACGAAAGATCATGGACGAGTTTAAGGTGAGGCCTCGAGTTCCCTGGTGACTCTCCTAAAATTCAGTATTCAAAGCACCTGTAGTGGTTTGTAAACAACACGTTTTTAGCACTCGGTGTTCAATGCCAACTACTAAAATGTAGGAGTAGACTAGGAAGAAGAAGGTGTACTGGCATCGACACGGTCTTCATGTAACCAGAATTAGGAGGTGCTCAAGTGTCTTAAACCAGTGCTTTGGTACACAGCCTTTTCATAATAGCAGTAGTTTCTGGACATGCTCTTGGGTTTACATCTTGAAAATAAAGGTTAATACAACCCAATAAGTATTTATATACTACCCAGCAATCTCAATTTCTCTAGATTTAATCTTTTTTACTTGTAGTGCTTGCAGAAACCGTTGTATCTTGGTGAGTATTTGCATTCTGCCACCCACATAGATGATGACGACAGTAGCTCTGATCTAGGCCTGTGTCAGGGCTTCTTGTCTGCCTTGTGGCGGGTGGTTATGATGATGAGTGGAATCCTTGTGGTCCCAATAAACGTCCGCTTCAACACAAAGGTGCTTTGCAACAGACTTCATTCTGTCAGGGTGGAGGTGGTCAAGATTAAAAGCAGAGACCCATGTTGACTGTGCTCTGGTGGTTACTTCAGGGGGAATTCTCCACTTGTTTTACTTGGTCTTAGTCATTTTGTTTTTTTTTTAATTTAGGTTGATCTCAGGTTTCCCCAGAGTGGAGCAGCAGACCCAAATCTTGTGACAGTCACAGGTCGACCCGAGCTTGTGGATGAAGCCATCGATCACCTCCTTAACCTGGAAGAGGAATATGTAAGCTGTCCTATGCATGACCACTGCTCATTTTAAGATTCTTAATGTTATTTTTTTAAATCTTTATTTCTGTTGACTCTTTATTTCAGATGGTAGATGTTGTCGAGAACGAGGCAAAGATGGCTTACATGAGGCCTTCTGGTGGTAGCGCTGCTGCCGTGGATGAACATCGTGGTCCATCCAAAGGCTTTGTGGTCAGGGAGGCCCCCTGGACCACTGGCAGTGAGAAGGTGAGCATTTTCCCCAAATGTCTCCCTATTTAGAATGGTTGCCCACACTTTACTATCCTAATCGATTTGTTCTTTTTCCAGGCCCCTGATATGACCAGCTCTGAAGATTTCCCCAGCTTTGGAGCCCCTGTAGCAACCAGGACCTCTCCCTGGGGCCCCAAGCGCTTTTAAGCCGTGCTGCTACAGAGGAGCCTGAACTTCAATCCTCCCCATCTTCGCCCCTCTCCCTCCCCCTGTTGACCTGGACTGACCGCTGACCCTAAAAGTCTTTAAGTTACGAGAGCATCACCTTTCTCTTGTCGACCTACCCTGGTCTGCTCTTGCGGATTTGTCGAAGTGCTTTCAGATACCGTAATTGACTTGTGAGCTATCTGCATTAAATAATGTCTTGCGCAAACAAATGTGAGAGATGTTGCAGTTAAGCCTCCAGTCTGTAAAAGACTGACCGTTTAAATGTTTATTAGACATTCATGGTGGTTTCAACTGTTACACCAAATTCGGTGGCGGCATCACTGACGAGACGTCGTTTTTTTTTTAAAGCTGCTCTTAGTTGCCTTTGCAGAGTGGGATAAAGGTACTGAAATACATATACAAGACCTGATGCCCGACCAAGGGGCTTGTTGTTTCAGTAGCCAACCCTCCCCCTTCTGCTTTACTCGTGTAGCTGAGTAAAAGTCGTCAGTTGTACGCCCTCAAGCACAATGTAGTGGTCGTCCTGTCACATTTCTCCATTTGCTTGTAACCGCTTCTGTGAGTCTGGTCAAGTAGTGGCACGTACCTTATGAATCGGTAAACTCTTACTAAAGGGGGGGTGGGGGGGGAGGTTTCAGCCACTGCAGAATGGCACCTACTACTCAAACTGCCAGATGCTTGGAGGTCCTGTCCGAACTAAACTTCTTACAACACTAGGGGGTGGGGGGAGAGAGAGAGAAATGTGTATGTGAGCAAAACAGCAGACCATCTTGTGCCAACTTAGTCCAGTGGTGTCCTGTATTATTCATCCTCTGTGCTGGGTCAGTGTCCAGTCCCTTTGTCTTCCAGTTGCTATGCAGATAGCAATGGCCCTTTTTTTTATCAGCCTTACAACTAGAAGGATACAAACCAGGCAGGTGATGCCTAGATGTGTTTTGAATGGACAACTGGAAGGAATTGTTATTGTTCCTTTTTAAAAGCTTCTTGTAATTAGTTTAATCTTGCTTGGGGAGGGCAGATTGAGCCTACTGGCTGCTAATTCCACATCTAGCATCAACCTACCTTGGTTTGTATCCTTCTAGTATTGAATGAAAGATTATGCAAATACCATTGAAGTGAACGGTTACGGATGACAGAGGAAAATGTCCAAAAAGTCAATAAAAAATGGAAAATCTGTGCTGTGTCTTTTGTGAACACTAATTGAAATACTCATTTTCAACATTTAGTTAACTGGTAAGCTATCTGGTTCACAGCCCACAAACCATCAACAGTCTCCAGGTCAGGAACAGGAATATTAATTACAAATGAATATTACTTACAATATTATTAACATGATCCCCACTTCATTCATCCAAACATTAAACAAATGACAATCTGAGCCTCCCAAAACTGAGGTGGCGTGCTTACATTGACTCTTAATTCCTAATTTTTTTGAAATTGCTTAAAATGAAGCTGAATAAATACACTTCAGTATCTTGATTGATTGATCTGCTCAGTACTACTGGCCATTGTTTGTACTACACCTAAAAGAAACCATTGTCTTGTTATTATCCCTTCAAACTCCCAAAAACCCAGTTTGTGAGCCAAATAGTTTCTGCCTGGCAAGATCTTCGAATATGCACGTGTGGTTACATTTCTACGTTTGTGAAACGCAGAAAAGAGGAGACTGGAATGTATTTTCCTCTCGAGAGCACTATCAGCCCTCATGAAGTGCTCCAGTGTGTTTGAAAGGAGCAATGTGAAACTCTCACCGGAGCTGTGAGGCATAATCATGACACAATTAAGATAATTTCTCAATGACTGCTAGTGGCAAGAAAAGCAATTTTTACGCCTTGTAATCGAGTCTGGCTGTCAGATTAAGATAGTAGGTGATTTGAGGGAAATTGTCTTGGCTAACTCTTTGGAGCGGGATCCAGGTGGCCTCAGGTGTCACGTTGCCCACCGAGGTTGCCTGAAACGCAACGCAGTTTGGGTTCTGAAAGCGAAAGAAGCGTTTGAGTGCTGGATTTATGTCTCTGGGCGTTTGTCATCCTATTACCTGCCTTCGCTGCCATCTACTTCTGTATCTTCTGACTTAAAAAGAGTTGACTAGCCCCGTTATCTGTCACACATTCTGTGTCTGCCCCCCTGTTTCTGTCTTTCACTTGCCAGCCAATGACAAACTCGATGTTCACTGTATGAGACGTGTGTAGGTGAAAGCTATAAAGTCATTTATGTCCTAATATAATAATGTCAAGGGCTGGATTTAAAGGTATTCACTATTCGGGTAGTAATAAATAAAAACGAATGCTACAAAATGTCTTAATCAAATCAAAATTCTGATTCTCAGGTTAGAGAAGCGAGCCTCACTTTAAAACCTTTAGAAGCAAATACCTCTGCACGGCTGCAGTGTTACTCAGTGATTCCTGGACACATGAGGCTCTGATAGTATTGCAGACTGGCAGCAACACACTTAACTACAATTTACATGTGAAATGCAAATCAGATAAACTAAAGTGAGTTGTAGTAGTAGTGAGTTGAAAATGTCAGCTGTGAAGCTTGTTCCTCCACTAGATGGCATTGATAGACTTAAATTTGGGGACCAGCCTCGACATTAAAAGTGGAAATAACCAGTTAAAAGTAAAACGCTGCTTCTTTATCCTGATATCTTTGATAGGATTCATTTTAGTGACATTTTCTTCTTCACTGTCCCTCATTAATTTATCTCCTTACTCCTAACCACGATGCAGACTTCTGCGCCCACGGTGACCTCAATAAGCATATGGTTGAATTATTACCCTTTTTGACAGCTTCAGCTTAAAAACATAGAGAAATTATAAAAGTAAAAGTTATTAAATTAATGGCATTGTTGCTGTTTCAGGCACTGGTGTACCTAATAAAGTGGCCAGTGAGTGCGTTTCACGGCTTTCTTAGGTTAATGAGCTGCATCGTTCAGCAGTGGTGAGAATGATAGTTCACATTCAACTTCACTGCAGCTGTGCACAAGGGCCTGCTGGCTTGAGCATCACATTTTCATATTATATATATGTTATTTAAAAAAGGCTCTATCTGTGCGCCTGTCTGGGTCAATTTAGATTTTAAGGCCCTGCCAGTCAATGGTGTAAATACACTGTGCCCCCATCCCCCCCAACCCCATCACAACTGACAGTGGCAGAGCTCAATCAAATGATGAGAGGCAACACACTCACATGCCTGTCATTACAATAGTCCCTGACACTCTCGCCCACAACAGGCTTGAGGATATGAAATTTTGCTAAAGTTAAAGACTTCCATTAAAAAAAAAAAAAAACATCTAATTTGCCTTCTGATTTGTCCTGCATCGGGGTCTGGCTTGGTCACATTTCTGAATCTGATGACAGGACATGAGCAGCGTATCGAAGTAAATATTTGACTGTGTGGACCCTTCAGTTGTTACGAACAAGAGAGCAGCAGAGAAGAAGTCTGCGAACAGGCAGTTTGTGTTGGTTGGGCTCTATTACAGTGACCAGTAGGGGTCACATGAGGCCAAGGAATTCACAGGTGACCTGAAGGCAGGTTTTCTTGGGGTGTATTGTCATTTCATGTACAAACATTGGAACGACACTGACCTGAGCTGGGAATGTTTTCAGTCAACCACGTCTCATTAAAAGCAGTGATGCAGCCGTCATGTCCATCACACTAACTGTCAACCTCCAGGACATTTACCACTCGCTGATTTTCACAACACAAAAGCTGCTTTTTCTGTTCTTTTAAAATTCTTTCGTTTTTTTTTTTCACCCGATATTATCATTTTAACTTCAAAAGCTAGTGAAGCTCAACTTTTTCGTCGTCTAACAAACCCACATGCTCGTGTAATGCTGTGATCTGACACGCATGACATCTTTCCATTGCAGGGTTTTAGTCATATTCCTCCCCATCGTCACACTTTACAGTTTATTGCAAGAACTTGTAAACAGGTCCTGAATCTGAATTCTGTATCAAAAAAAACACCCGAGTGCTGGCTTGTATTTTGCCACCAAAACAAAAAAAAGGTGAGGTTGTTATATAGCGAGTGGATCCTGTGCGCTCGTGCAGGCTGTGGCCTGCAGCTGCTGCTATCTCTCACTGCTCAGTCTTGACACCTGAGCACAACAAACTTCATTGCATTTCTGAGGTGTTTAAAATCTATAGGAGGTTTTCAACCTTCTTTGCAGTTGATATGAGGTTTGTCGTACGCCTGTGCTCTTTTTGGATTTGCTTAATACCTTCTACAATGTATAATAATAATATGAATGTCTTTGACCTGTGGAGTTCTTGACCACACCACAGTAGCTGATGACTGTCCTGTGAGGAGCTTGTACTAGAAACAAAGCAGAATCCTCAGATTCAGTCCTCAGAATCAGCTTTGCTATTGTTTTATCAGCAAGGAAGCCCAGTGACAATTCACTGATTTCAGACAACTTAGCAACAGCAATGGGGTTACCATTACCGTTCATTGGATTCAGGGAAGCTCCCCTCTCCTGTCCTGCCACACGTTCACGGTAGATGGTGATGAAAAATAACTGCAGGAAAGGGGATTTGGTTTCCAACAATGACATTGTCTGAACTCCAGCCTCCTCTGTGCACCGCGCCTCAGCGACAGCCCTTTAGTATTTCCTGTCAAACAGAGCATTGTTGCTTTTAGTTCACCTTAAGTGTCTAGACAGTGGTTTTCCTGCTCCGTTGGTTCTCTTGGATTGAGGCCAAATCTTCCCTCTTGGAGGCGATAAGAGTCTTATCTTGCTGTTAGAGGGGCTGGAGACCGGAGCAGAGCTCAAGTGAGTGTCACTCAGGTGGGGAGTGTGGGCACCTCTAAGAGCAGCAGGGATAGTCAGGCAGGCTTACAGCACTTGACAAAGGAACGTGCAAGCAGCACACCTCCATGTTTGTTTCACCTCGAAATCACGAGCCGAAACTTTCACAGCGTCTCCTGTGTGGCTGAAATGCTTTGACAAACTTTAACTAAAAAGTTTTATTCATTCTCAGCTCTGTGGAGAGCATCGGAATTATTTATTCCAAGATCATCAGTGTTTACTGTGTATTAGTAACACGTTCAACAGCAGACGAGGGCACGGGAAGGTCCCAAGTGTACAAATTTGCAAGAAATGCTACTTAAAAACGTCACCGAATAGCTAGTGGACAATACAGAACAACGGTTTCCAAAGGCAGCTTTTTACTTTTCAGCACCACAATGATAAATTGCGAGATTGAGGTCACCCATTGTACAATGAACAGCCTACATTTTTTCTGACAAAGGGCAGGAGGGTAATACAACGACTATTCAAATGCTTCCTTTTATGCTTGTCTTTGCAGCAAAATGTTTGTTGTGAAAAGTCCAAGGTCCCTCAAGTAAAAATCAATCCGTAGATTGTGCGCTGGTCCTTGTTTGAAGTCCATTGTGGCTATATTCCCCAGCCAGGTAACACAAGAATGCTGCCTTTCTTCTCAACATAGTTGATCCACAATATTGGCAAATGGTCCTTAATTCCTCTCTATGCAAGGTAACTCTTCAGCTTGAAGTAATTCAGACTCTTTTCTTTTCGCTTTGAATGGTGGACTTGTGTTGCAAAATGAAAAGGATTCAATGGATGTGGATGATTTATTCAAGAAAAAAAAAGCATTAACACGTTGGAATGAGAAGCAGAGCGGTGTTCTTTTGCGAAGGACACGTTATTTTCCCCAACACAAGGCGGAATCTTCGGCTGCTCAATTCATTCTGCGCTCACAAAGGGAAGTGAATTGATAAAAGGTAGAGAGGAGAGGGATAAAAAAAAAAAAAAGTTTGTCTAAATTCATAGATGGGCCTCGTGTTTGACTGGTTACCGCAGCGACGGCAACGTGGTCCCGTTTAGTCACTGTCGCGTGCACTTGCTGACCCTGACCATGTGGTTGTTTTGAGTTTAAATTAAAAGCAAAAAAATGTTCTCAAGCCGTTTCCTGAATACAGAATAAAACTTCATCCTGGACTAATGACATCTCAAATTCCCATCATCCATGTCTCCATCCATGTCAAAAAATGGAATTCACATTATGTCCACAAATGCTGCGTCGCTGTTTTTTTCTTTTTTTTTTATTTTTTATTTTGACCGCATGTCGTATAATCACAGCGTTTTGATGCTTCAGCTGCTCTGACATTTGATGGTGCAGGCTGTCAGGCCTTGTCTTGGATTAAGGGCAGCATCAGGCAGACATATGTCCTTTCTGCTTTTGTATTGGTTAGTTTTTTTTTTATCTGGGCAAAATATAATTTTTATCTCACTTCATTCAGAATGACAGTTTCTCAAAATCGCTCCACACCAAGGGATATTCATTACTTTTTGTAGACCTGCCTGGGTAGCCCGTCAACTTTTCCTCTCCCTCCATCTCTCATCTATTTCACTCTCTTAGAAAGCCCAATTTTTCGGGCAATTTCCCCGCTTTACTTTGCTATGACCTTCCTGCTTAAATTGCTTGGCTTGTGTTATTCACAGTTTGAGATTTACAGAAAATAATATTGCATCGTAGGATTTCCCACACTCGTAGCCGCCAAATAACTTGTGACAGAATTTCTTTGACCTGGTTGTCTGTATTTCCCCCGGCTTAGGTCAAAGTGATGGGGGGGCTGTAGTTGTCGACTAGCTTTGCATGCAGCCAGAGCTGCGCCTACAGTTCAAATATAAAATATAAACCAACAAAGCACATTTTTAGTTTACGTTCATCAGGGGCAGTAACAATATGAGCATGTCTGTGCGTAAGTTTTGGAGCACGAACAATTGCACAATCCTAATGCTTCTTACTACATTTAAGACACTGAGCGCTTATCTCTTGTCTTCTCGCCACAAGACACAATGCGTAAAAAGGGACGCGTGCAAGTAGACCTCATTCAAGTTTCTCTCCCTCTATCTTGCAAAGAGGCTTTCATATTGTCACTCTCTCATTTGTGCCACGTAATAGTGTCTGGAACTCTCTGTGGCCCATTGTCACCTACAGGACTGGTTGTCCATTTGGAACACCTAAAATACAGGGAGAGCTTTAATCTTTCTTCATTATTTTCCCATTTTGGATAAATGTGCTCATAATACCTCCCTCCTCCTCTAAATGAAACTCTTTGACTCGCTCCCCATCCCTCATTTTTTCCTCACTATACTTTTCACCTGCTTTCATCTTTTACACAGGACAAATAAGTAGCCCGCGTATATGGTCCAAATGTGGAGATAGAAGGATAATTGAGTCGATAAACATTAGGGTCGGGGTGAGATCATTGCTCATGAAGTGCTTAGTCCAATATCAATGCGCATATTACCATGTTTTTTGACAGTTGCAGTGCGATTTGACCCAGGATGGGCTACTTTGCACAACTGTGATTGTATGGCTGGTTAACAGAACATTTAGAGGCCCACTGTGACCGCCTGCCTGCTATACCATTTTCCTTATAGAGCTGGACCTTATAATGCAACTAGCAAGCACCGTGCAATTTATTTTGATATCTGTGATGAAAAATTAAAGAAGTGTGACAGTTTTAGTTCTGTTGCAGAGCACGTTTATGATGTGAAAATGTGTATAATTTGCGACGTGCTCCGCGGAAATAGGCCACACGAAATATCAGCGTGCCTTGATCTGACCCGGGAGAATGTTGCGACTGTGACGGATGCGATTGGGAGCGTGCACGTGCTCTGAGCTGTTGACTTTGGTCACCAGCACTTAAAGCAGACGTGGAACAGTTAGCGACAGCGCTATTGTATCCTCGACTTCAAAACTAAAGGTTGATCAAATGGAAGAAGATAAATGTGCAGTTTAAACATCCTGCGATGGTGGAACGTACATATTATATGTCAACCTGAGGAAATAAACGATAAATGTAGCAGAACCTCAAGAGCCTAAGTGGCACTATCACACATATTGAACACGTGCTGCGTTTTACTGTCCTGTGAAAATCAGCCTGTACTGTAAATGTGTGAATGCATTTGAATATGTAACTTTTTAAACTAATTTAAAAATCTGTCCGTTATAGGCAGTTTGTACAACTGTCATCACGCTTTAAAATAAAATCATAACTCATTAAGAAAAATCGTGATTAAAACCAATCAAACCACTTTTCTGCTGTCAACTGCCAGTTGAAGTTATTCTGATGATCATGAGGAACAGCAAGTAAACTATAAAGTCATGGTTAAGCTAAAGTCAGTTTGGAAAACCACAAATCTCTGTTTTTTGCAAGGCAGTTGTCCAGTTATTGGTATCAATCAATAATCCCATGCGTCCATCACGGAAATATTTGTAAGGTTGTGAGTTGTGGGGCAATGTGTCTGAGTCATTGCACCACAGAGCTCGTTCTACCAAGCCAATATTTCTCCTCTTGATTCTTAAAACATTTTTGATTGCCATTAAATGCAAAACAGTTATGCTACTGCATAAGCACCCCGGCAGCAATATGTATACACTCTGTCGCGGCCTGGATAAGATCTACGCCTGTAGCCAACAGGTCTGACCCCACACTTGCGCGTCAGGCTAAACACGGCTACGTGGTGCAGACGGGAGACTGAGAAAGTAAAGAGATTTTCCTGCCCTAATTTTCCCAGTTTTCCATTCCACAGATTAGTGCAGACAGGTCCTGCGATCACAAAACCTAAGCAAATCGAGTATTACAATGCAAGATTTAGAAGAAAATCATTTGCTCTTAATTAGATGTGTCAGGGTTCATGGAATCTGGACTTGATTTACCTCAAATGATCATCTTCCTCTGAGGAAGATATTAGTTTGAGTCATAGAGAATGTTAATTATAATGTGTTGTATGTTGAAAAACTCACAGGCTGGTGTTTTCACTGGGACATACTGGACGCTGCTGTCTGTCAAGAATATTTGTACCTAAAACTGTCACGATGACACAGAAGTGCATAAAGCCGTCACGCAATATGACAGACATACTGGAAAAGATCAATATAATATGAAGGTAAAGATGAGTAAAATGAAAGCTCGTGTGAGGCAAGAAGAAGGAACAGAGGAAAAAAAAATGTTTTGAATTAAGCATTCATTGAAAAAAAAAAAAAAAAAAACTGAATTCCTGGGTCCTAATCTTTCGCTCCAAGCACTGCACTGCTAAGCTCTGGTTTGGGATGACAGGTCCCCCACCTGGACAAGCTTGGACAATGTCTTCGCTATGTCTCATTTCTGTGGGAACAGTGCTGCACAGACGGCTAATCACGTCCGGAACCAAAGGCACCTGCCCTATCTGCCTCTACATTTGGTCGGGAATCTTTAAAGAGGCTAAACCTCACTTTCATGCTTGTCTTTTATTCACGGTAAGTGCTTATCGAAACCGAGGCTGTTGCCACTGCCCCATCTTCCCTCCCACAAGCTCTGAGAATGCTTGACGTAAGTACAGCCAATCTGGGTAAATACGAATCTCTCCTTACTGTCACTGCTGGCATATTATGCCCCTGAGGGAACATTCTTTTCATAATATCATAAGCTGCTTAGCGGTGTGCTTCTATTTAAGGCATACATATTAATAGCTATAAGGAAATCATATTTGAACTGTTCCCTGCAATCAATGTCTTTGGGTTTGCTGTTATACTTTGTATAAGAAGGTGCTAATAACTTGAAGGCACTTACATTGGGCAATCTAATCCCTTTGTATGATAAAGACTCGACTTGGCAGGAGAGTGTGCCAGATCGTAGGACAAGGTGCTGAAGAGGTTTAGTCCCTCATATCACAACCCTGCTTTTTCTTCTTCTCCCCCCCTTTTTTTTTTTCACTGGCAAAAACGAGCAATATGAGACCAGGCAGCCGAAGTTCTAATGCAAAAAGTTACGCGATTCCGCTTGACAACAGCTGGTTTAACCCCTTTCCTACAGTCTGTTTAATAGGGTTGTGTATCCAGAAACGCTGCTGTGCCCTCTTCCTGTGTCACGCCTGACATGAGCGGCACGTGCGAGAGGCGATTTGGGGGATTTAGCGGCAAAACTGAACAGGGACACAGCTAATGGTGACTAGCACCGATTAGGCAGGGAGATTGTTTGCTTTACAAAACATCACAGTGATTAAAAAAAAAATTTACAAAAGAAAAACAGACACAGGAGAAAAAGCTAATTCAGTTTTTGTTGTTGATTAAAGAACAGTAGTTATTTCTCCTCCTGTCACGCTATGTGTTACGTGATTAAGACAATTTGCAGGAAACGCCGAATACAAACTTAATGCAAATATGAATAGCAATAACAGCCAAATAATTAAAATAACCTCTGTGGTCTCTTCTCTTTTCTCAGTGTCAGCGACTTATTGGTAAGTAAGTCTTTCGCTGCGTTGACTCCTGGAAGTCGTCACATGGGGGATAGAAGTCAGCATCCTGTAATATCTTCATTCTTCAAAATGGTTTTATTTCAGTTTTTCCTGCTGACAGAATCGCTGGTTGTTGAAAGGATGTGTGGCTGCAGGAAGCTCCAGGCTCAAGGTAGAATCTGAACCCTAAATTAAAATAATATTGTTGCCTTTTTTTTTCGGTTTGGATTTAGTCGAAGAACAAAAGAAAAAGAAATAATGAAAGAAGCATCTGTGTAACTGTGCGAACCGCAGGACATGGGTGGATGGAATTTGTTTGGAAACCTCAGCTCCAACGCTGTGTTAGAATAACTCACGTTCATTATTTTACGCCACAGTTCCAACATCGCTGACAACGCTATTGGTGGGAATCCTGTTTTCCTCTGCGGTGAAAACCAGTGTAGGCTTTTGTAGACTGGGTGCCAGCGTTGCAACGTTGGAGAGGACTGAAGCTCATTTATTCTGACACAAAAACAGTACCAGAAAAGGCCAAAAAATAAAAATAAAAAATTGACATTGGAATGAAAAAAACCTCCCCTGGCCTGTCTCTGTGCCAAACAAAACAACCCAAAAGCATTTTTATTTGACATCTGACAACACTTCTGACTAATGTGAGTTAGCCAATGCAGAAGAAAAAAGCATGTGTGTGTGTGTGTGTGTGTGTGTGTGTGGGGGGGGGGGGGGGGGGGGGGGGATCATCTCTGATTGTGGTTGACCAAGGCTGTGCGCACTTTGTCCAGCAGGGGGTGCTGGCTCACAGGGCTTCGAGTCAACAAGCGGGAGGAAGAATCTGGCGCAGTTGCTGGGGCACAGCTCTCTGAGCCCAGATGAGTGCTTCAATTGTAGGGATATTTTCCCTCTAAGCCTGTGGTTGACAGCAGCACAGTGCACTTATTTAAAGCAATTTCAAACATGTCTTGTCTGACAAGTTTTAAATCCTACTTAACACCCCGTAACAGCCATGAGTTTACTGTCAGAATTAAAGAAGAGAATTCTCAAAGGGAGAGAAATTATCACTTTCATTTTGTTCGCTGCTCTTGTTTATAAAGGACATGGCAGGGATGTTTACCTAGGGATGAATATATTATTACCATTTGCTGCACCATGTTTTTCATGCTGGAGAAAGGAGTGTTTAAAAGTTGACCTTATATTTTTTTAATTGCTGCCATTACAGCTAAAGGAATAAAGGCTGAGCCTCAGCAGCTTTAATGCTAAAGGCTTGTGTAACATTTTTTGTGGGAAAAACCCTTTCATGCCTATAAAGCATGTATTAAAAGTAAAGACACACGTGATACAGTTGCCTTTGCTGTGTTATTCATTTCTTACTTACGTACGTACGATAAAATCCAAGCAAGAAATTATTTGTCAACTTCTGTCCTGCTTGAAATGCAGGATCCAATTTGTGCTGCGTCTTATCTGGGCTGCACCTTTTTTTAGTTGCAGGTATCGTTCAACAAAGTGTTTTATTTACATTAAGACACAAGAGAACAAATCAAGGCCTGCCTCAGCAGTAGCTCACGTCACGCCTGCAGAGACGAGCTTTTCCTGCTCAGATTCCAAAATTCTTTATCAGTGCCCAAAGCACACACAAAAAAAAAGAAACACAACAAATCACCAAATGTAACAATCTTTCCCCTGTCCTCCTTGTGATTGCATGTTAGGCACTGAGGTGATAAGCACACTGCTACGTGTTGTTGCTGTGTGAAAGACACCCTTTATCAGCTCATACCTCTGACTCGTGCTTAGTCTAGTCAGCCGGAGAAATATGACGGAAATCTGATATGGGAATGGTCCCATCTCAACATCAGCGCAAGTGCACGCCTGGCAAGCCAATGTTTATGCTTCCTGGGCCTTGTGTTCTCAGGGGAAAAAAATGTCAATAGAGTGTCACAGGGAGCATCTCTCCAGTGAGAGGGTTGAAAACCGCAAATGTGAGCGTGTAACGTAAAAAAAAAAAAAACGTTACTTAGCTCAGTCTTATTTCCAAATTGAAATTGTGTGTGATTTCTCTAGATCCTGGTTACTAGTCAGCGTGAGGGTCTCTGCATGAAGGACTTCCTCTCGTCTCTAATTACCGCTGCGGGAAAAGGTCATCAGCAGGGATGTCGCACACCTCTCGACTCCGCCGCGATGGAGTGTTTCATCGCCAGCGTTGAAAGGTTTGATTCTGCGTGAACGTCGCAGCCGGCCGTCGCCATTGTCACACTGTTTTTATGTGTGGAAGTTGGAGCAGTTTTGTGATGTAAAGCAAACTTTACACCCCTCACACACCCCCAGCTTAGTGTGTGTGTGTGTGTGTGTGTGTGTGTGTGTCAGTAAAAGAACACGGTGGGACATCTGAACGGTCAGCCTCTCTTATCTTGTCAACCCCGGCCGTTGGTGGTCCTTGCTCATCTTCCCACCTCGACTTTGCGTCGTCTGTTTCTTTCGAGGTTTGTCAAAAACACCTGGGGGGGGGGGGGCAGACAGACAGAACAAAGCCATTTGTTTCCAGCTATATTGCCACCATCAACGGCAACATCTCGCTCGTTAGCTGTGCAGAGCGAATGGAAATGCGAATAGGGGTATTTGGAGTTGGAAGACAAGGAGATGCTATCCCTGCTAAATGAGGGAAGACTCACACAGTATAATGAAGGCTGGACCCATGGCTTCACGGCTGATGTGTATCTAAAAAGGCCTGGTAAATACTGTTTCGGAACACAAGGCTTTATCTGCAGATATACATATCCCCTGCAACCACTGGCCCCCACATGAGGGCCAGAGCTATCTCCTCAATCACCTCTATTCATGTTTGAAAGGGTGGAAAGAAAAAAAAAAAACAAACCCAAAAAACGTGAGACTTCATCAGCTTAACTCTTCGGGAATTTGAGTGGAATTCTGGTCGAAGAGTCAACAAACGGCGAAATCTAACGGACATTTTTGAAATTCTCGTCCAAAACAGAAACAATAGTTCTTGAGCTTCTATCCTGATCTACATTCCTCAGCGATGTAGTGTCTACTATATGTTTGCTGATCTGTAAGATGCCAGGAGAGGTTTTGAGTAGAAGTAAGGGGTCCGAATAATTTCTAGTGTTACTGATGTTCTGTGAGAACCACTTCTTGGCATCAGTGAATTTGGTTGATCTCCAGCTTTTGAGATACGTAGAAACAATGCGCTAGTTTAATACAGAACTCCTGAGCACTGGGTGTTCAAACTGTAGTCTGAGAATTGATTCCCTCTTTATAGATCATTTTGCTTAGTTGAATAAAATGAAATAAACAAATTTAATGGATTGGTTTGCATGGTAGCAAAGTATAGTTCCGGATAATGCAGGCTTCCCCCTCTGGTTCGTAGACCTTGAGAGAACATCAAATTTTCAAGCGGAATATTCTGGAGATTGTGCTGCATCCATGTCACCCACGTGCACCAGCCACTGCTCAGAGCTGAATAGACAGTCGTGGTGGTTTTGTGCATAAACATAGAGAATAGACCAGAAGCCTAAACACACTTAGGTTGGAAGTGACATGCGAGCTGATGAGTGTTTTGATTGTCCACTACACAGTATTTTTTTCTGTTCTGAACTCACAGAGGTTTCTTTTTTCTTAATGTTTCATTTATTTTTTGCCTGCCAGCACAGGTTCGTGCGTTAGGAGCAGGAAAGCTTGATTACAGTGTTGAACATTACTCAGCAAAGTGTGACTGGTAAGTTATGACTGCTGGAATTTAAAGGTACCTTCTGGAACTGGCCTATAAACAAACAATGTTATGTTGACATTCAGGTTTTCAGTGTTGTTTTTTTTAAATTTTTATTGAAGGCTAACATTCTAAAAGCATTTCATATTGGTAGATATGATAAAGAAATAGAGTTGCTTTTGGGATGAGATTATTCATGGTGACTAGTCATTGATGACATTTTGTAATAGTCCTCAAATGATGGATCATACCACTACTGATCTCTGGCTGTGGATTAAATGTAAGCTTGCAAATAATTCGACAAACAAGTATGCTAGTATGTAAATTCACAACATTAGCACTGTGACTGTGAACGTCTCAACTTGCTCCTGTGTCAATATTTGGCTTTGATACATATCAGTAACACGCCAGGGAAGGAATCTTGGGTGATGGGTTCCTGTTATGTCACAACATCACCTGCAGTTGGTCTAATTACCACCTTTAGGCACAATCAATAACCAAAAAAACAAAAAGATGAAAAGATTTAGTATCTGCTTTAGCCTTTATAAGAAAATCAAATGGCTATATGAATACAGTATAGTAGGTATAGTTTAATGCTACTAGGCAGTTAAAAGAGAATGACAGATAAGGCTGGAGCACGTGTGTTGAGCTTCAACATCTCAATCTGTGCTATATTTTTGTAACCTTACTGTTCAGTTGTATTTATATGTTGTACACAGGGCAGATTTTCACGTTTCACTGCACTGAAGGAAACACCCAACAGCAGCAAAATGCATGATCACAATGTGGAATTTGACGGAGACAGTATAAATAATGAGCAAACCCAGGCAATCCCTCTTAGACCCAGTGGAAATCACAGTATTACTTGCAAGAAGCCAAGACCTTGCCATTCAGTGCCAAGGCCTTGGCTTAGATGGTGCAGGTTGTGTGTCCCCTACAAAACATATCGTTTTCTTTGCTCCTACCTCACTGCAATTGAGCTATTGCGAAGGCCGAAAAAAAAAAAAAAAGAAAGGTGTAGGAAAAAGGTCAACTGGATGTGAAGCTCCTATTATCAGCAATCTTCCGCTGGCTTCCATAAGCAGCTTGTTTCTAAGCTGCAACCAAGCCAGGGCACGAAGAGAATATAATTTCAAGCAATCTCCTGCTAGCATGGGTGCATTGAAAGCCATTGTAAGGCCAGCAAAAATAGTCACAATAGAGTCACTGGACCTCCCTGATAAAGATCTGCATAGGTAATGCCAGGGCAGCAATGGAGGCAGTTCTCGCCTGCTCACATTTACCTCAGCTCCCTCAGTCTGACCACTGTCCCGTGGTCAAGGAAGATGGATAGCGGGTATTGTTGGGTATAATTATCAGCAGTACTGTACAGGGACCTACGAGCCTCTTCTTCATGCTTTATCTGGCAAGCGCTGAGCTTTTGTCTCTTTTCAGAATTCCCAAACTCCCATTGTTTTTTTTCATCTTTATAAAGGTTGGGATGGGAACTAAAATGCCAAGTTAGGTTTTTTGATATATTAAAGAGCGTTTCTTAAACCTATGACCTGTAAATGTCTGCCAGAACAATTCTCTTGCCTATGACATCGGTACTTATTCAGTTTGGTTGGTTCATAGCCTGAAGTCTGAGATTTAAGAAAACAGATCATTCATGTCATTATAGCGTCTAATTGTGCTGCTTGTGAAGAAAATGCTGACATGTGAATACACCTGATCTCGTCTAAACTGCATCCACTTCAGACTTGATGCTCCAGGCTGCCTGCAGTTCCACCATCAGTAAACACTGGTGAGTCCATCCACCATGTTTCATACGTAAAGAACACAGGAGACATTCTTTGATATAAGTACTAAATAGTAAACGCCACAATTAAAAACAAAGGTGAAGGTCTCAACTTTGATTCTAACAGGATTTCTTTTATTTCAAATCTGCTGTGGTGCCGTATGAAGGAAGAATCTTCTACCATTGTCCCACATTTGATAACTGCTCCCACCTACGTACAGGTGGAAAACCACCCCACAGCAGCAACCCAGGCCAAAATCCTGCTACAAATCTGTGTTCTGTGAACAAACAGATTAATTCACGCTTGAGTTGGATGCTGACCTGTTAGAGTGGCCATTGTTTTTTTTAAGCTACTTTACCTTGACAGCCGCAACGTGAGCAAAGCGGTGGAAGAGCGAGTGGGATCTTGTACTTAGTGGGTGGTGTAGTGATCTAATAATGCATAGCAACATAGTCATCGACTTCACGAAGGTATATATGTCACATCAAAACACAAAAAGCATAAAAGGGAGTTATTTAAGGGCGGTCTTGTGGATCTGTATCAATGGGCCAAACAAACTAGCACAACTAACACCAGTCTAAGTTATAAAGAGGTGAGAACCAGAGAGTACAAACAAATTTAATATGCTAGAGTATAATATAGAATTAAAAATGGGTTTGACAAGTTGGCAATCACCACAGAATAAACCTTGGAACTAACAAAGAGATGTTGGAACACAAAGGAACGTAAACTAAAACTAAAACTCACTGCTGGTGCAGGAAACAAACAATGTGTGGTACTACCAAGAAAACACAAACAAAGAAAACAAATACTGTACCAAACGGAAACTCACTGCAAGAGCAGAGGGTAAACCCAATCAAACACACTAGAGCAACTGACATGCAACGAGCAGAGATGAATCCAGGGCGTGGCCACGAACAGAGATCGGAACTGGATCGGTGGTCTGGAGTATCTGGGGATCAAATGCTGGTCTTAACATATGTACACTTTTTTATTTCTGTCTTTACGAACACACAGATGATGCAGGCTTTTCATTATCTGTGGTGACTAGACTATATTAGCTTCCACTCTGCTACAGTGCAAGTCCTTTCAGTACTTGAGGCTTATTTGTGGCTGTGTTAATCTCACATCTATCATATACTGTAACCGTGATGTAGTGAGCAGTCACACCCGTCGGTGGCGAGGGCAACTGAGTGAGCCTTGCATCACTCATTTACATTTTTTTCTATTCAAACGGTTCGTTTTTTTCTTCTTTTCATAAGGATGAGATCTTCATCCCATGGCTCAAGTTTGAATTGATTAATTCATTAAATGTACACATTAACAGACTGTTGACTGATATTATTCGTCACCACTTGCAGTTAAATGACTGTCGATGGTGTCGTTCTCTTAAACAGCCCAAAGAGAAAAAACCCCAGCTGTGTTGTCATTCACACATCATAGCAGTTTTGTCCAACAACGTCATCTATCATTAGATTTTACAGCAAAGTCAAAATGCCTATACATGTGACTTAAGGGTCTGCAGCAGAGCATAACATTACGATTCCAGTCATCATGCAGCCAACACGAGAAGAAGAAGCCATATTACAGTATGTAGTGCATGTATAGTCCTTGGTCAATCAAGGCCACGTTGTATTGGCATATTTGCGCGTTCAGACAAGAGAATTGTTATATAAATATTTGTTCTACTGTGAGACAAGCAGTGCTTTGAATCGTGCGCTCAGCAGCTGGATGGTCACACCTGTCACAAATGGGATAAGGAGACCTGTCCCAGCTGATCGTGATGAGTTCTACTGCAGCTTTCTCTGCGCGTCTTTTCTCAGGTTAGCTCTGTGAAGCGCGTCCTAATTAAAATGTATCTGACGTCACCTGGGCCGAGTCGCAACCTATTGAAAGCCGATCGCTTTCCAATGTCAAGGAGTAGACGCTGGGAAGTTGCTGTATTACGATCTGACCGTACACAAGTCATATATGAAGCACTGGCAGAAAAACAATCCAGTCTATGTTGAGAACATGTATATTTTAAACACGTAAACGTATCTTGTTATTTGCTATATATTGAAATTCCTCCAGCTTATACAAAAAGGCACCATAAAAACATTTTCGACGCCATCTGGGCAAGCTGTGAGTTGCTCCTCCTGTGCGCCGCAGCTCTCTGCCCACTTGGCACCTCCACCTGACAAAGTAATTCATTGATCATGCTTTGCGTGCCATGTGAACACAAAAGGTGAGGCCATGCTAACTTCATCTTGTGAGCATAGCCATGGTAGACTACCACATTGTGCCTTAAACAATGTCCCGTACCTCATAATTGAGTCCAGCACTTTCATCCTTTTTAATTACACAGGCACGAGCTCTAACACCTCACCTGGGACTCAGTGCTCCAGTCTTTTACTGTTGTCTTCATGTAGCTGCGAGGCTTCACTCAGCCAATAGAATGATGATGCCGGCCATTGTTGGTGCATTTAACGACTGGAAGCTCATCTTCCTTTGACTCAGCGGCTGAATTACAGACATGTAAGCTTGCCTTTAACAGTTTATTAATAGCTTTTAGCATTCTGACGCAACTTTTACAAACCTTTTAGAAGAGTGGCCGCAGTAAATGATGAAATATGACAGAAGACAAGAATTGTTGGGCTGTCAACAACTTTGAATTTAAGCGTTTCAGTCCTCCTACTGAATCGTCATTAAAACAATAATCCTTGTCATGGTGCCAGGGCCTTTTTTCATATTGTAAATTAATCTGTAGGCTATGCTTCGTGTTATTAGATCAGACATAGAGCGTTTTAAGTTTTCCCGCCTTCATAACATCTCCGGCATGGAATTAACGTTGGCCAATACCCTCACATCACGTAGAGTCATTATCACATAAAAAAAGGTTCAGTGCTTTAGTTTAAATCTTGCAAAAGTTAAAAGTTTGTCACATGCGAAAATCACACCAGTCGTACTGATCTTCATTTAGACATAGTTTATGGTTATGTTCTTTAAAACATATACTGTGAAGTGCAGATCATCAGATTACTGTATTTTAAAGCCCGACTCACCTTTTGAAGACAACTCGCAGACAAAACATGAAGAAAAAAAAATTGTTGTGGAATTCCAGCAGGAGATAGGGCAGAGATTAAGTTCTCTACATCTATAAAGTATCACTTCCAGCTGTTGTAAAATCTATCCGAGTTAAAACACTATATCATCTGAAGCGAAGGCGCTTATAATAGAGGGCAGTGATCGTAGCCACAATACAGATTCCATCTGGTCTGTAATCTCCCAAAAATAATCTACCAGGAAGGTGAAGTTTCAGAGTGGAGCGAAACGCTGAGATGCCATTTTTAGGTGACAGGCTGCTTTGAAAAGGAATAGATGCAATTATATTTAATATATAATAAAAGCTACAGTGTGCAGCTACATCTGCATGCATACAAACTTGAAATACATATTATTAATGTATACGTTCAGTGTTTTGGGATTTTTACAAGGACGAACCAAAGTGAAAACCAGCTCGTTTCCTAATATGCAGTGGGCGGCTGAACTAAGAGGTAATTATTTGAATAACTGCTATGATGGCAAGTCTTGACCCTTTCCTCAAGTAGTAATGAGAGAGTATCTGAATATTTCAGAATTATCTCTGGAGCACCCAGATGGTTTGTCCTTAACCACACCAGACACAGAGGCGCTATCTCCGTGCTGTTGTTTCCTTAGTTTTACTGTATAGCAGGGGTCACTGGAAGAGGTCACAGTTTTGTATCAGCATTGTGCGAGAAAGAAAATACTTTTTTTAAGAGATAAACCGTTTTTTTTCCCACTTACTGCAGAATTTTTTTTTCCTGTACTCACACAACTTGCGCAGCTTGAAAAAAAAGAAAAAAAGAAAAGCCACATTCTCTCACACTGGCTTGTCTGGGGTAGAAGAATGCTGCGTTGCTTGAGGTAAAGAGAAGGCAATGGCCATTTAATTAACCTTTCCCGCCTCAATCTGCTCACAACAATTTTGCCTGTGACTCCCTTTAATAGTTTAATGACCTCGCTGTCAGTAAACTGGGAAGGACTGAGTCAACGTATGATTTAATTAAAACCAGTCCATATGTTTAAGGCTGTACCTACGGAGATGCAGGAACAGGGTTGCTGCGAGTGATGGAGCTGACCCAGCTATTGAGCGCAACAATAACGGCTTGTGACATAATGAGACGGGAAAGGGGAAGTGAAAAGCCCCCTTTGAGTAATGGGGCTCCGTGTTTGTCAACAGCGTGAAGTCGTTTTTTTTGGTAATCAGTGTCCAGTAGTGCTGACTTTATCCACAATATGGTGCTAGTGTCCCTTTCAATAAGACGTGGCTTTATATGCAAACCGTCTGCATGAAGGAGCGAATGCTATTCAATCCAAGGTGGTGGTGAAATGTATAAAAGATATATATATATATAGTGATATGAAAGGAATAAAGCTGACATATTTGATATTTGTTTTTGATATTTTCTAGGCACAGGCAGTAAAAAAGTGAGACGCATGATGATTGAACCTAAAGATGTTCGCAGTGCATTCATTCTGTTAACAGGAGGCTTAGAGATCATTATTAGCCGTACTGCAACTATTAATGTGACGCGCTGAAAAGCTGAGCTGACGGGCCGTGACCGTGTTTTACCTCCGTGTTAGTTCTTGACCTCTCTCCGACTGGCAGCTTTTAAGAAGTAGGCCTGTGTGCTTCATGGCTGAATGTCTGCTTCTGGTACTTTTTGCAATTTCAGTGGGAATCGAGTCCACGCGTTCTCCAGGAAATCGCCGCGTTCATGCTCTAAAGTCAGCGACAGCCCCCCCCCCCACCACCCGCTAAGCTGTGAGCCACACACTACGCTACGTAAGCACCGAGTTAGAAGCTTAGATACAAACCGGCATGTTTTCCTCTTTCAACGCTTGTAGTCTTACTGGGCCGATTTTAAAAAGTTCCTATTAATGCCACGATGTGTACTGCACAGTAGATTTAGCATGAACTAAAACACAGACCTTCTTTCCCCTGTTGACACTTGAAAAGTGACCCTACAGTCTGGAAATAAATAAATTAATAAATAAAACAAATATTTCCACATCAGCATCCGGTTATATCCATTCTTTCCTCAGCAGTTGTTATTTCTTTGATAATTAAGGCAACAAATGAGTAAACTCAACTAAACGTGTTTCAGATGAGACAGTGCTCCTCTGTTCTCTTTCACAGTAGACTCTGCCGGCGCAGAGACTGATGGAAGACTGTGATGGTCACCTGTGACAGCTCAGCTGACTGTCACACACAGTACCAGTCCACTGATGAGAGTGAAATTACTGCATAATAGTAGGGGTGTTCCTGGGTTTATATAACGATATGATAATCCTCTTTTCACACAATGATGATAATGATCGTTATTATGGCAGGGGAGTAGGGGGCGAGGAAACCTCTCGGAATGGAGACTTTGCTGCATAATCCTCCTGCCTTGAAAGGTTAAATACGGATTTGAATATTATGATCCTCCGCTCTGAAAACGATACTACGTATTTGAAGCGAATGTGCTCATTGTGCACTTTACCTTGCGGAGCAGTGCGAGTTAGCACACTTCACCATGGAAGACATGCTCTCTGTGCCGTATTTGCACAAGAGTGACTGACTTGAAAAACGCACGACTAGAGTAGTAAACAGTTCGCCACAAACTTACAGATGTTTTGGACGTCCTTTCAGTTAAATATGTCAAAGGCGAAGGTTTCATTCAAGTTTCTCTCTTGGTGGATTTGATTCAATATAATTAAAACAGAAAACTACAAGCAGTTTCCAAATGACGATATTTTAATTATTTCCCTTCGGTCCTCTCCTCTTTTTTTTATCACTGTAAGAAACAAGGAACGTCGCGTGTTCGCGGAGGAAGCCGCCACACTGTGATGACAGCGAAGCATTCAAACGGAAAGGTTAGATGCCATTTGAGTCTAAAGCGAGACAAATGACGAACTGTGTAGTAACTGTACGTAACAATAAAACACTTAAGTGCAAAACTGAGCCCAGCTGGTTTCTACATGGAAGATAAACTGCGTGTTTTCAAGCCCTTTTGCCGGCAGCAGCCATGATAGTGACCCTAGACATTCAGCCTGCGCCTTGTAAAAAAAAAAAAAAAATCAACCTGCTGATGGGGAGTTTTCTGCCTAAATGTAGCATCTCATCGCAGTCACTGGTATTTTAAAGACAGAGAGGCTTCACACATACGTGCGCCTCAGTCTTGACCATCTTCAACTATACACACGCGCTTATTAATGACACAATGTAGTGTCCGTAAATAAAACATCCCGTTATCTGCATCTGCTTTGACAGATAAACCCTTAACTCAAGCATCTCCAGTCCCTTGCGACATGTTTACAGCTACTACGCATCTAAGCCAAACATTCTGGAGAGTTTGCCAACACACTTCATTAACTGAATCACCTCTACACTATACGGTGAGCCACACAGCCTTTGGCGAAGGGATTACACCGAGGACCAAGCAATATCTTAAATGGAGCGCAGAGAAAAACAAACAGCAAGTGATGGGCTGGATGTTTTGGCAAACATTGTACCCTGTGTCTTCCCCATGAGACCTGATACTGGAAACCATTAACATTGTTGGTAAATGTCACGCTGCAGGGCAACACATATGGTCTGTGGGATTCATGGATAAACCCTGCGAAGGACAGGCGGGGTATGAGGTTATGTTAAAGAAACCCTCAGGTAAGTATAGATAGAGGAAAGTATAAATAAATTCTGTGTATGTGTATATATATATAATCAATAGACAGACAGATAGATCAATAGATGGATCGATAGATCAGTTCTCCCTGCAGACCCCTTGGCTACACTCTGCAGGTTTCGGTGTGTATATGTTACTGTACATAGGGAAGTGTGTATAATGTGAGACTAGCATGTGCGATACAGTGTGAGTCGGTGCGGTAGGGGCCGTGTGGTTTGTGCCAAATTTCAAACATGATTTACATTCTCAATGTAATGTATTAAAACGTTGACAGGGCAAAAGGGATTCACAAGATGCTGCATTAGAAACTCAATTTCTGTGATGAATTGCCTGAAGCCAGTGAATTACAAACTGCTCCCGACCACCTTCCTCCACTCACCCCCCCCCCCCCCCCCCACCCTCCCGTGGCTCAGAAGTTTTTTTTTTTTTTTTTTTGTGCATGTCAAAATCTTCTTAAACCTCTCTCTTAATCTGATCTGCTGAATGTGAGAGGGTGAAAGGATTTCCAGACTAAAACGCATTCATTTTTCGTCTTGTTGTGCATCGCCTTTTCCAAGTGCTGGGTCAGTAATATTCAAAAACTTGCTGCTCTGCTCTTCCGTCCTCCCCAGCACCACTCTGCTTGTCTGGCGCTTATGGATGTCCCTTTCCACACCTGCTCTTTCGTCATGTGTGGCTGGTGGAAAGGAAGCTGCCACTGTACTAAACCAAGCGTAAGCATTATTAACTCCGTCGCACAGATTGATGGTGACAAATATTAATACGGGCTTCTAGTAGTGGGTCATTTATAGTTACACGCACACCCTTTGTGCTCAGTGTGACTCGGCTGCGTAATCAATTATTACTTCGCGACAGTTTTCTGAAACTACGCATGATACAAAACAAACAACACAAGGCTATTTTTTTTTTTGGAGCAATGTATTTATTAGTCTGAAAAGGTTGAACAGTATTTGAATAATCTGTCGCGCTGTTCAAAAAGTGTCTACGTCTGTAAGGAGTTGTCACAACAGTGATGATGATTATTGGTAGAAATGGCTCCTTGCCTAGTTTAGTGGAACAACTGTGGAATTGTGATGAGTTTATTATTATTATCTTTTTTTTTTTTTTTTTACACAATCTCACCTTTTTCTTATAAAGGTTCTGGACATTACATTTTCTAGCTGTCTGACACTTGAGCACCTATCGCTTTAAGGCCTCAAACCTGAATGGATGCATGAGCAAGATGTAGAAAGCTGTTTCCCCATTACTGTGCCTTACTATGTGCAAAAATCAACGTACCTGAAGACTGAATCTCGAAGACATGTGCGATTTCCTTAAATAACCACATGAAACAAATATAAATGTCATATTTGCATCATGGTTTCTACAGTATATAGCTTTTCACAGTTTGGAAACATTATAGCTGCTCCAGATAAATGTACATGATGTACTGTACTGTATGTTATTTTCTTCTATTGGGATCTATTTACTAAATATTCTAATACTGAATCTTAGCACATATCCTTAAAGTTTTGTCAGGCAAGCTACAGTAGAGATGTTTCTACATTTCTCACATACACTGTACAGTCCTACTACATACTACTGTACAAAACGAATCCGGCAGATCGATTTATTAACATAGTGATAAGGTGTCTGCTGTGTCCATGGCAGATTGTTCCACGTTACAGCATGGTCGTGTAAGGTGCCCACCCAAATGTCTGCCTTCATTCTGGCTTGGATCTGGTGTTTCAGAAATAGTATAATAAAAATATAAACTCTGAATAGAGAGCTGGAAGACGAACACAATGAATAACTGGAGGAGGAAAGAACTTTTTCACAAGAGCGTCTGATTCATTGTTCTTTGGGTTCATGTTTTATATGGCTGACTGTGCCGGCCTATGTGATTGCGCCTCTTCTCATTGTTTCTGTTGATTTACAGCGCCAAGTACAATGGTGTAATAGGAGTTTGGCATTGCTGCTTGAGAAGAGGGTTTGAGTAATGCAAGCAGGGGCCTTTTGTTTGTGAGCTTGATTGCGAGGAGTGGGGAAACCTCGGAGCTGTCATCCCAATAAAGAAAGCTCCTCGGTAGAGCGTTAACACCAACATCCAATCAAAAGAGGGGGGGAAAAAAACAGATTTAGTTCACTGCTGTTTGCTTCTCACCCAGAAAGGCCATGCATTAATGGAAATCCAAATATTCCAGCATTACCAGAGGATGATAATGTAAATTCAAGTTAATATTGGTACAATGTGTGTGTGACAGTTTGCCATAATGCGCTCTTCCTGGATTAGTCATTCATTAAACAGGTTTGCCATGCAAAGCCACTGTCAGATTTTTGTCAAGGAGGACAGAAAAAGAGAGAAAACAGTGCCAGCAAAAGCTCTTACAATTAAAATCTGCTGCCTGATTATGGTGACCAGTTTAATCTCAAGCATGTGAGTTCCTCTGTAGATTTGGAGCAACAATTCTTTGCAATAATAGGACAGGAAGACAGGAAAGACAAAAGGCTGTCTTAAAGCGCTGTGTTCGCTTTAAAGGAGTCTAGGAAGCATTGTCGGGAAAATGGCGTTGTTTCACATTAGATGGTTTAGAATACCAGCATCTATTTATACGTCTTTCTTCCTCCTTCAGTGTGGTGTGCATCTACTTCGCGTTGTTCTATAACAGATAAGTAAACGCGATCAAATCCCTTTGTGTTTAGTGTGGAGAGATGTCTCCAAGATTTAGCATGTTTGTCTTGAAAATACCTTTATTGTGATGTTGCGCAGTTTCAGTCCCGAGTGCACTGCTAACATTCATCAAAGTGGTTCTACCCCTAAATGATATATTTTTTTTACAGTATTTATAACTTGATAAAATGATAAATTACTTGCTAGTGTAACTTTGTGTCTCTTGTTTGCTGCTTTGGATTGCGCTTAACTGAAATAACTGTGCAGACAGTAACAGCTGGATGAGCATCGTGGCTCATCACCTTTCACCAGCACACATAGCAACTCCATATGAGAATACTGAGCGGCTTTTTACATTTGAAGTACTGCTGTTTGTGTGGTTACTACTTCCAGCGTGTGTCCTTGCATGTTGGGGATTACGCTACAACACCTGATGCATTTTATGTCTGTTAACCTTTCATGTGTTGTAAATAAAAGTGACCCAGCCAAATGGTGAGTCAAGTGCAGTTGTCGTACTTTGTGTTCAGTACGTTCATACATTGTCGAGGTGCACAACGTAGCGACTTGAGTGTCGGTTTGAGGAGCGTTCCTCCCTCACTTTCTCGACAGACACTTCTTACAGTATGTTAAATACTTCGGTGCTTGACCCGTCAACTGTGCTTGAGTCCAAGTCTAGCAAAAGCGCATCACAGAACATTCACCAATGACGTACTAAGAGGAATCCAAATCCAACTTGATTCACATATATGATTCGTTGGATACGGAGGCTGGTACCTGCGTAACATTCTGTGTACTGTAAGTAGACAACTGTGTTAAACAAAAAACAGAAATATGTTTCATTTCTAAGTACATGTAGGTGCTGTATAATATTTGCACTGTGTTGACTACATGCGTGACGTATACTTGCTATTTGTTAAGGTCTAAAACCTCATTTATATGTATTCATTTAAGTTTCCAGCAGTTACATTTGTTCAAGGATTTTTTTGTAAAGTACAGTTGGTTCCTCTTTTCATTTGGAAAGAAATAACGAGCTACAATGTACCTCTTTAAACAGTTAGGATAAAAACCACCAGCAGGTAGTAACATAAGTTTGTTTGACTGCCTTTGTCATCGCTCCCTTCAGGACCCACGCATCATAAATTCTCCATACATCCTCTCGCACAATCCTCGCTTTGGGTGTGTGCTGTTTGTCGCTCGTTGAATTGATAAAAAAAAGATTGGTCTCTGGAGAATGTGCTGTTACTGTCATAAAGGGAAGGCCATGTGCACATTATTAATTTTCTCATTGCAGTCGGCGGTGTGTTGCTTTTCAGAACGCTTTAATCTGCTCTCCAGCTGGACACGTGGGACGTGGCCTTGCCCCCTTGTCACCCCCCAACACACTAAATATCAGATGGACCCCTGTTGCTGCATGGAGACGATGCAGTCACCATTCAGAACAATCCACAGCATAATAGGAGTTTTTCAACTGGTGGTTATGACCAAAAAATGTGTTGAAGAGCTTTTCTGATGCTTGGGCAAGTTTAAAAAAATCCTTTCTATCGCCACTTTACCGGTTTGGGGTTGTTTCAAATTATATGCATTTTAGGCTTTAGTGATCCTGTAACATTACGAGAGAGAATATATCAATAAAAGAAAAATTAATGCAGCAATAACTTACGTCAAGCTCAGTGCATTGTAAATACACAAACTAAAATGTAGTCGACGTGGCAGAGGGGCTAGAATGCTGTTATTATGAGTAATAACTTATAGTCCTGTACATCCAACCACACCAAGGTGAAGATGATAAGCCGTTGCTGGAGTTTTGATCAGTTTTGTGAATTGTTTTTGACATAATTTCAAACATCCACCAAATTATGACTAATAATTTCATTTCTTTTTGTTGGTTTTAGTTGTACTTTTGTTGTTGTGTCTTAAGTCAACATTAACTGCACCTGTGTTTGTTGGATGCATCGGTTTAGAAATGAAAGTAACTGGAAGAGCAACTGTCACAGTTCTTACATTTTGCTGCTGTGTGAGAAAATGCAAGAGAGCGGCTATGAAATCTTTTAAAATGCCACAAAATAATTGTTGTCCTTTCAAACAGTGTGACACTTATTGTTATTCCTATTTGAACACAATTTAGTTATTATTCACTCAGGTCATGGTGACTGCTGTCACTGGTGAAATGTCTTCAACATGAACCACCCCTCTGGGACTAAATTGGTCATTAACACTAATGCCATTTTCTGCTACAGGAACCTTCCTCCCTCCCTTTTTACCCCTTTCATTGATTTCAAGAGGCAAATGACTCCCAAGACATTAAAGCAAACTCACTCTTCCTTCCGTGGATGCTAAAGGGTCTGGATCGAGACTCTGTCTGAACTCTGACCTGCTGTTCCTGTGCACATAATCTCAGACAGCCCTAGGACACGGGATTCACTTCACCTAGACTGTCGGTCTTAAACAATTTGTGCTTTGTCGAAAGCGTACGGGCAACATCATTTACGGGTCTCGGCAGGGAGATGCTGAGAGGAAACGACAGAAAGAAAAAAAAAAGCTGTGATGAGGATGAGGGGAGGACAGGTCAGGTGGCAAGCTGCATCCTCAACATAGCTGCTATTGATTTCAAATTGCCCCCAGGGGAGGGACGGAACGTCACATGTGCAACACGAGTCGTTAGCGCCTCAGTCTGAACGCGTATGAAGGGATCACACAAAGTAAGAGCTGACGTTTCATATCTCAAAGCACACATCATTTCTGAACATATTCTCATTTTATATAACATCAGATTGTGTCTGGTAACTGCTGTCTCCTTGACCTAGTGCTAAAAACTCTTCTCTGTTCACATATTAGGTGTTATTAATTATTGTTAAAACCTATTAATCAAGCAGGAATATGTTTACTCAGCACGTTACCCCTGATCGCCCCTAACGCGTCTATTCAAGCTTAACGGACTAAATACGTCTGATAACAGGTGTTGACTCTGTGTGCGAGTGTTACGAAGGTTGAGGAGAAGCCCCATCGCACAAGCGTCAGAAAGGAAGTGGCGCACGTGTCCAAATGATGCGAACACTTGTATCCTCAGACGTCCGGCTCTCGTAATTAATTCAATTTTAATCAGGCGGCCTCTTTGGACGCATTAAAGCCGACTGAAACGGTGTAAAAGCAGTTCACTGAAATATACTGAGCCAAAGACAAACAGCATGTCAAAACGCTTACCTTTCATTAACTACCAGGGCATTATTGTATACTGAAGAGGTCACAGAGAAATGCCTGCACAAGGACCAACGATATATAGAGTGTAGCACATAAAGAATGGAAAAAGAAGCCTACTAATGTCTGTTGAAGTAAGCAGTGAAGCACTGAAAATGATTCATTTAAAAGAAATAAAAAAAACATTACCATTTGAAATGGACTCAGCTGTTGTCTGTTAATTAGATGTCCTTGAAAGATAGGGCTGCCTTCAAAAGCAACAATAGATCTTTTCATCGTGTTTTTATGGCTTTGCTATTTAAGCCTTCCTTTCCAGACTGTTCAAGGCAACCCACTAGTCCATGTTTAGCCCGTGCATTTTTTTTTTTTGTCTTCGTCGTTTCGTATCATTTAGAGTCACATGTTATCCCTATCGAGATATTTCAATTACATAGCTATTTGCCACAATGTGATTTATTGAATCGCTGCTTTGAACAGTACTACTGCTGTAGTGTATCACTAATGGTTTTGCAGGCCATAAAAGCCACCACTCGTGCGTCCATACATTATTTATCAACTCATGGCAACAGAAGGAGCCTAATCGGGCATTTGGAATCCAAAATTGACTGTATTTCAAACACAGCGTAGCTTATGTTTGACATGTCAGTCTGAGCAGCTGCAAGCGTACCAGCGCTATGAGGACTTTATTGTGAAAGACGGATTTTTTTCCTGCTTCCTGTACGTGAAAAGTGAAGTAGGGACACTAGTTGTCAACACCGGTGACGAATCCTTGGTTAAGTGCTCTTTGATTGTTACAAAATATGCAGACCCTTATTGCATGAAACTTTAATTTAGTAGTTGTTTTGACCTAATAAATTTGAAAAGGTGTGGGGGGGTTTTGCATCGAGAACCAATTTTCCAACGGTGAAGTGAGAGAGGAGACTTGACGCAGCAGTCTGGTGCGCATAAGAGGTTTCCTTTCCCTGAATCAGTAGTGCACAGAGCAGGTTAACAGTCCCGCGCCCAGGGAGATGAAAAAGCATAAATTAAAGCGCTCCCTCAAGGAGAAGAGGGGGGTGCCGGGTTACCACGGCATTATCAGCGCTGGGTGAGAAGCACACAGAGCTCAGTTTCATCCTCGTGTTCTTTGTTAACACAAAGGGGGTCACCACCATATGAAAGCAAATATAATAACACAGAGACCCCAGCACAATGGTGCGCTGCTGACAAATTCTTACCTAATTCTGCCCCTTATACACGCTCGTTCTAAACTCGGGGCCTTTCACGCAAGAAGCATCAAGGCTGTGGCGAATACAATGCGAGAGAGGCCGCGTGGAACAACAATATGTTTGCTGATGAAAAATATAGCTTAAAAAAAAAACACAAGCGCGCACATGCTCACTTGAGAAATGTTTTAATTATATACAAAAGAATGCGGCTAATAAAGGAGGGAATTAAGGCAAATGCTCTGAGCGATTGCGGGAATTTGGCCAAAAGGAAATGAGTTGCCTCACAACCTCTCTGTTTTGCTGCCTCCCTCTGCCTCTGTGTCTCCCTCTCGCTCTCCCCTCCACCATTAAAAAGCCTGCAACTTCAAGCAGTTTTTTAATCAGCTAAAAAACATATGTGGCTTTGCAGCTAAGACAGCTTGCCCAGGCGCTGATAAATGCCTATCACTAATTTGCATACGGTAGAAGCTACCCTTTAATCAGAACCTCTAATCCCTGACGGTATTAATGATTTTTTTTTCCTCCCCGTATAGTATCATGTTTGCTAATTCCAAAGTGATCAGCTTCTTGTATGCGTCTCTTTTTTTGTGCTGGCATAATGGCCGAGTTGAGAACTTCTGTTATCCTACTTTGGCACATAATTAGGACTACAAAGGGGGACAAATCGCGCTGAATGGGACTCACAAAGAGGAGCTCCTTTTTTCAACCCCCCTTTTTTTTTTCTGCTGAGCTCTCGTTAACAGTTGTGTCACTTCACATATAGCCGCAGAAATGGGAGAATTCGATGCCACATTTGGAGAACATGACAACACTTAAAGAGTTCTGCCCAGGCGCAGAGCAAAACATCAAAATTTACCATGTAATTAAAATGTCTATCACCCCTCGGATGGTTTAGGGGATGCCTTTTCTCCCTAAAGTGACGCTCTAGGCTATAAAACATCCCTTTTAATTTCTTTGCTAAGCACCATTCATACAAGAAGTGCTTGTATCTGACCTTATTTTCTTTTTTTCAAATGAGAACTCGCTCTCACTTTCGTAAATGAATGGACAAAAGTTTGTGATGTGAAACAAATTAAAAATATCATCTGTGTGATTAAAAGAATTGCTAAAATGTCCGCAGCCAGTATAAATACTTGAATAAATCCATATGGCCTGTAGTAGTGGGTAATCATAGTGCACGTTTAAGAAAGGAAAGGAAAAAAGACACAGAATGTCAACTAGGTACACATGACAGCTGATTTATACAATTCATTTGGGCCATTACTTTTCATTAAAGATCAAATGAAATGGGTACTTACTTACTAAGAGGCCTTTGGGGAGCTGAATTGCAGAGAAGAAAGAAGATTAAACTTTACATTCAGCCCCAAATTTAATTCAGAAGTAATCAATCGCATAATGGGCCAGCAACTGTAGTCGGGGTGATTGAAATGAAATTACCATATTTTTAATCTTAATTTTCCACACTGTTTATCTGACACTGTCAATATAAAATACAAACAGATAATGAAATAGCATTATATTGACACTACAATCATCTCTCGAGCAGCCCTCTGTGATTAAACCGCTGGAATGTTTGATTACATTTTGTTGGCTGACATTACAAATGACACGGATGCTTCGCCGAGACTTGCTGCCGGCTGGAAAATGAGCCTATCCATCAAGGACTCCTGGCAGCTTCTCCCTTCCAGTCGATGGCTACTGCCAACGGCCTGGGCACCCTTCTGTCAAGTCGTTTAGCACCCTAGAAGAGGGGAGGGGAGGAGGGGGGGCTGTTAAAAGGGTGGAAGGAGGTTGAAAAAGACCGGGGTGCGGGAGTGGGGCGGCGAGGAGGGCGAGACAAGTGATTCACGGCCCCCCTTGCTCTGCTAATGATACAAAAGCAAAGGAGTCATCGAGTGGGAGAGAGAAAAATGTCCCAGGCAACATATCGCCCATGCAGGTGTCTCTTGGCGTACCATAAAGGGACCATAAAGCCCTCACAAAGCAAGGCCCACAGTCTGCAAATCAACAGCTCAGCTGCTGCCCTGGATTGGGACTGCACTGCAGCCATCAAGCCCTGTCCACATGCTACACTTAAAGCCATGACTAGCCTAATTACTTTTTAAGGGGCTCATCCATTACTGGTTTACTCTTTGGAAATGTGGGGTGAACTTCAATAGCAACAGGAACAATGTGAATACTTCATAATTTTCACTCGTGTGGTAATTGGATTATATTCTTAATGACTTTATTTAACAACTTCAGCACTAAAGTCTGACGTGACATGCTGCTGTTTAGAGCGACGCCAGAGATTATTCTCTTGCCTCTGGATAGCTGTGCTTATTTCTAGTCTTCTCCCCCAGCGAATTTAAAGATGTGTAAAATGTGAAAGACTTAGCGACATCTAGTGGTGAGAATGCAGAATGCGGCTTGTGGGCCATTGTTAGGTTTGTCTGTTCTAGGCCACTGTAGAAACGCAACATTCTTGCGTTCATGAAGTCGGACCTGCTCCCTATTTGTGTCTTAAAGGTCCCTTCTTAACTAAACATCATTTTCACCATACTCATAAACACTACATTCCATTTCTGCTCATAGGTTTGCACGCTGCATCACAATTCCTCGCTTATATTTCTTGCATACATATTTTTAATAGAGCAGCTGTGCGTTTTGCCACAGTTATTGCTGTTTAAACTGAACATATTCCAAGATGAATTATTATGTCTAATGTTGACACAAAGGACTGTGTGGAAAAAGGAACAGAGCCAAATAATTAGAGCAGCAGTTTACCACATTGGCTTTAAATGCACTCATGCGTGCATCGCAAGGTACTAAACAACATGTGACCGACAGTATTGACTTGTTGGCACAAAACAGTTTAATATCTAAATGCTAATAGAATGCATAAATATTAGATGAGAAGCAAAGAAAAAACTATAGTGAAGAAGCTACTGGTTCATTTCCTCTGGGATATTCAGAATAGAATAAACAAATTACAATAAAACATGACAATTTGATCAGCCAGCTGATTTCAGTCGTCTTAGACATAATCTTCAGGCAAAAATGACAGACAAGTAGAATAGCGAATCGTCTGCGTAACGCGTATGCACACATCCATGCTGTCACGAAGCCGAACCCCACGAGGCCACCTGTTGAAGGCACCGCCGCGTTTTCACTGGCGCTCAAGTGGCAAAGGAGAGTCCTTAACCCTGCAAAGGTCAGCGTGAGCGTAGCGAAAGCCTTTCACATGTCTTTTGCAAGATTCATTTTGTGCTTATTTGAGCCCTTACAGTGTTAGTCAGAAACGCCGGATTGACACCGAAGCCACCGGCTGCTCAATGACAAGCTATTGTCCTTACACTGTGACAAAGTTTTACACCATGAAAAAAACGCGGCAGAGCGCTTGCTTTGCAGCGATCGCCGTTGATGGATGGAGGAGCTGCTTGACAGTGGGGTATGTTACCATAGCTGCCGCTCTTCTTTTCTAAAGAACAGACCTTGAGCATTGAATGAAGCTCATGCCAGGATAAATAGGAGAGTCTCTCACTTCTACCGCCACTGCAGCTACTGCTACTCCTGCTAATGCCACTATTGCTTCAGAGAGTGAAATACAAGGTCAACACATTTTCGAAATGATGTTGCTAACAAACTGTCAGTTCCAGTGATTTGTTGCAAATGTACATAATGTTTACACGCGCGCAACTTTTGAATTGATGAATTTCATGCTTTGCTCTGCTTCTGATTTTGCACTTAAATCAAATAAGAAATTATAAATGGCTTTATTACAAATTACATACACTGTATCTTGCATAGAAAGTGGCATTTTGTTATGGTTTACCTAATTTTTACATAATAATAATAATAATAAAACTCTCTTATGGCTGTGGTCTTGGATTTTTCTCAGCACTGACAGACAAACTGGCCAACCCACTAAGTCAACCAGGCATCGCCTAATTGCAGCAGTCGTGAGCGCAACGCTCTCCTGTTTTACAAAATACCTCAACACTGATCCACATCGGCACCAGCGTCAGAATCGTTCCTGCGATCAGTAGCATCAGCAGTCCAGAAGGTCAAGCTGATAAGACCTAGGATTTCCACCGCAGAATTGCATTGTGTTCCGACCTTGAGGCCCCCTGAAGTCGATCAAACCCGCATAACGGCGGCTCCACCGCGGGACAGCCAAGTTCACAGATATGAGGAATAAGCGAGGATCAGCGCGTAGCTTGGGCAAACACGCTGGAATGTCTCAAGTTAAGGGAAAGGAACCTGACAACCAGACTTGTTTCCCATTTACCTTTGTAAAATACGCCTTTAGTGTGATCTGTCATTATCTTACAGGCGTCTTTAATTTGTATTCCTTCACAACCCCTAAAACGCCATCAAATGTCATTTTATGATCATTTGGCGCTTGTTGACATTGTGAAGCCTCCTTCTCTGCGTCCTCATTTGGCATCTGTCTCTTCAGACTGTATGTTAAAGCTTTCTTCTCTCTCTGAAACGTCTTCAGCTGTTGTTCCAACGCTGCTATACCCAGAATGTCCAGCCTCACCAAAGTTCGTTCACGTCTCTCGTGTATGCTCACATCACACTCAGTAAAACTTGCTTTACATTTAGAAATATCAAAGCGACAGACAAAAAATATTAAGCAAAAATTCATAATATCAGCTTTGGCTCAGACTCAAAATTTATTCACACTGAATTGTTTATATTAAACTTTTTATTATACTGCAGATGCCTTTTAAGAAACATCCTCATATTATTTCCCTAGAAACTTGCCTTTGTCTGTCTTTTATACTCGTTTCTTTCCTTACCAAGGACAAAATAGCTTGTAAAGACATTAAATAGCTCTAACTTTGCAATACACAAAGACACTTTGATTTTCATTTTTGTGAAATGAGTCCATCGCTTTAATCTAGACCAACCAATAGTGACAGCATAACATTCACAGATATTCATGGTCCTAAGAGGTTGACTCTTACTTTAATGTTTGCTTGTTTTTATGCCATTTTCCAAGTCAAAATCTGTTTACATATATTTAAGTACAAGCTTCTATGGTCTCCAGTGGATGAATTCTACTCACTTTGGTCCCTGAAGGTAATATTTTAACAGCTGATAGATACAACATACAACTTGATTATCATTAGCGTGTTGATATTGTGATTGTGAAGCTGTTAGTGTGCCGATATGACCATTTAGCTCAAAGAAGAACTGTGCCTACAAAATAGCCTCACTGAGCCACAATCGTGGCTCTACAGTAGATGCTGTCGTTTATTTCTCAACATGGACAAAAGGTCAGATTTGAACTCCAGCCATTCTGTTAGAATTCAGTGGCAGAAGAAAGCACGTTTGAGCAGCCTCGTGAGAAGCTGGCTGAGGGACGGCGGTCACTCAGGAATCACGCCACCTGTTGGAGGACAATGAGTCTTTCACATGCAGCGAGACAGACATCCCCTTACTCCCTCTTCATTTTGTCAAGGCGTAACCTTCCCCCCCCCCCTTCAAAACGCAGCAACTCTTTCCAATTGAGTTGTTGCCGCTGCCATTGCTATTGGCTTTCAATAAGGCACGAGGTTATCAAAGAGTAAAGGAGAAATTGCCTTGGCTCTGCCGTAGCCCTGATTGCGCTATCAGTGCCGTCAGGGAGGCTCTTTATAAAGGGAGGGCACGAGGGAGAGCGAGGTGGCGGCTGGCGTTGCCCCCCTGATAAATCAGCGCGTGCTGGCAGCCACTGCTTAGTGCAGCCAGGCAGCACCAGAGTGCTGCAGTTCAGGGTCGGTACTTGGCAAGCCCCCCTCTCAAACAGGGCTGTCTGCACCCGACTGTAGACCCCGCCGCTCCCCAGGCTGATTCTCCACCGCTGCCCTTGTCAAGGTTTGTTTGTTTCTGCCCGATCCTCCCCTACCCTCACCATGCCACATTGTCCCCCATCGTGCCAAATGAACCCCCCTCCCGCCTTTTCTAACTCATCCTGCATCCAGTATATCCCAACTTCATTTGTGAAATTAAAAAACGGTACTGTTATTTGAACATGCTTCCACTTTTGTGGGTAATTTGTGGTCTGCTTTAGTTTTTGGTTCACACAGCTGCTGGATTTCTCTTTGTGTTACTCCAAGTTTCGGGAGTTTTTTGCTTTGTCGTTAACTATAAACAAGATAAGAAAGACTTGGTGCAGGGGATTATATATTGAAGGAGATATTGAGATGGTAATATTATGGTACACCCCAACCCCAGAAAAAAAAAAATCACACCATCTGGGTAGGAAATTACGCCACCACAAACATTTCTCATAAATTTGTAGTCTTCATCTCCAATTGGATGCTGGAGTTTATTACTTGCAATAAAAAATCGTGATTTGTTGCGCTCTCAAGTGCTTGATAAGGCTGGAGCACAGTCACCGCATCCGATGACCTGACAAGCCCGAGCCTCCCTGCATGTTGTCTCTTGTGTTAATTTCTACACTGTCTCCAGAAGAAATCACGATTCTAGTTGTTCGAACTTACAAAGTCAGGTAATGAAAAGATCATAACAGCACGTGGGGATGGAAATGGGGTGGGAAAGGATTTAATTAACATGCCCTCTTCCACTCCAGGTGCAGTGGGTTAATATAGATGCACTTTGCTGCAGCTTGGAGATGGGAGAGTGTTCAATTACACAGACTTAAAACGCAGGGGTGAGGCCACACTGCAGCCCATTCAGTCTAACCTCTGATTAATTTCAGATTTACGCCGTCGTACGCTTCACCCGTCTAAATTCTCCTGCCACTAAAAATCTGTTTGGAACTGTACAGGACCCGCTTAACTTTTCTAATTGGATGGACATGAATATAGCAGCGCGGGTCGTCAACAGCTTAAACGTGTCGCAAACACATTCCGGCTTTAATCAATGCGAAAAGTTTTCATTGAAAAAGGACTAGTTGTCAGTTTTGGTGTAAAACTACAGGTCAAAACACTTTGCTGGACACGGTGTCATGGTCTCAAGTCTGAGTTTTGCTTTGGCAGCGGTTAACTGGTGTTGATGTCCGTTTAACATCTACAAGTGCTGTTTTGAGGAGGATTGTATTTATCTTCCTGTTCACAAGTATGAAGGATGTACATGAAGGTGAATAGTGCAACAGCTGATCTTCATGCTACATTCTTCTCAAAAAAAAAAAAAGTCAAAATCAAAGCAAAACCCAAATAGCGGATGCATTTAGCTGTATTTCTAGACAAAAAACAAAGCAGAGCGTGTCATTGGTCAAAGCAGTGTCAACAAGTGAGCTGGATCTTTGCTAAACGATCCAGTTTGTACACGAGAGGCCTCGTCTCCCTCTGGTCCCTCAGCCGGCCTCCTTCCCCTCCTCCTTCTACCCCCTGAGTCGCGAAGCCAGGGGACGCGTGGGGCCTTTTGTCTGAGCGGTGTGGGAGGCCGCAGATGTCGTTCCCCAGAGACGCCGCGGAGGTTAATGATCTTACAGCCTCTGCTCAAATAAATAAATCATTTCCAGTCAGGAGTCTGCATAAATCTTCAGTGAAATGACGTTTTGCTGGAGCAAACACCACCAGTTGCTAATGACTGTTTTTTTTTTCTTGCTTGATTGCCCGGGGGGATGCGCTGTGACACAGATGAGTTCTTTTCCTCACTCTCTTTACCCCCCCCCCCCTCTCTCACACACACACCATTCTAATTCACAGCGTGTTTTGTCAGGGGACATTAGCTGGTTGACAGGCGTCTGGTTTGGATGGGGGGGTGCATTGTAGTGACAGTGGTAGTTGTTCCTTGTTTCAGCTGAGCAGATAGTGAGAGACGTGCGTGGGGGGTGCTGCTGTCATGCCCAACACAACACTACACAACACCACACTCACTCATTTTTGGAACCTGCATCAGCATATGTTGCTGCATATGTTAAGTCCGCTGTTTGTCTGTATTGTGCGTTATTGGGATTGTCGTGGCGTGGATTCATCATGCTTACCTGGGGCTAGCGTAACATCAAACAGTGCAGCATCAATTACTAGAGCTGTGCACTGGCCTGCACTGTACAATAAAATTACAATTTCAATTTATATTTGGCTTCAGTCGGTCAAGAGCTTGAAATGCAGTTCAGTGTTTGTGGGTTAGTGTGATTTCACAGAGCCTTTTGGTTTCATAGAAGTTGGCGAAGGTTACTTGATTGAGTGATGAGTCAGACAGTGACAGGAAACTAATCTGCACCTGTTTAGACAGGTTCAATGACAGGCAAGGCTAATCCACAGTTAGTCTGATGATCTATTAATCTATTTTTCATTCTTTTTTTAAATGGAAAATCCAGCATCCAGCTACTTCCAGCTTCTTGAATTTCAAGATTTGTTGTGTTATAATTAATGTTAATGCTAAATTATTCAAATAAATAAACTTGGAGATAAAGAGAGTGATTGTGAAAACATAGTTCTAGCTTCTATATCTATAACATTAGATTACTTATATAAAAGAAATAAATTAATTATCAGATTTATTGACCTATTATTATTGTTAATATAATTATTATTATTATGTTAAGTCACACGGTTTTGCTCTAACTAAATGACTGACAGGTTAAACTACACACATTATACTGGCAGCCGTTGCTCGAGCCACTAATTAGTGGCCAGTTACTACTTGTGTGTACTTAGCTGCTTAAGTAGTGTCATCAATAAACATGGCTCAGTGATCAATGAAGCCATTCAGAGCTAATTAGGAGAGACACAGTCAAGCATAAGATGAATGAATTATCATAACATAAGCAATTAAAACAATGTTTTTCATAAATTCTGTTCCTAATAATTAGCAGAGAGAAAAAGGAGGTTGAGTTTAGGTAACAACTTAAACCTGGTTCATCACTTATATATTTATAGTGTAGTATAGTATATTGCAGCTACAGTACATGGCAACAAGGACATTCATTTCCCCACATTATCACATTCATATGTTTAATATTTGATTTATAATAGTATTATTTTGCTTTTTGCTACAGTACACCACCCTGACAAAGAAAATGTATGGATGGATCTTTATTTCAAGGTGACAAGAGAAGTCAAACACACTTACAAATCATAGATGAAATCATAACTGTATTGACTGGTGCGGTGTTAAAAAATAAAAGGAGCAACAAAGTAAATAAATAAAGTCATTACCAGAGCTTAGAACAGAGGCAGTCGATTTTCTCTTTTATCCCTGCAACAACAAAAAAGGAGAAGAAGACAGAGGAGGAAGAAATAACAAAAAAGAGAGAAAGAATTGCACATAGGCTTTTCTTTTCTTTAAAATGCTGCATTAGGTCTTTTCCTGCAGTCAGTTTTCATAGTTCAAAGCTGGCAGTTCAATAAATAGCTGGAACTGGCACATCTCTGTTCTTGCAAAAAGAAATCAATGTTAATCCTATTACCGGCAGTTATCACCTAGCCCAGAAACGGTGGCAAGTAAAAAAAAAAAAACTGAGATGTCAAAGCGGGAAGGGGAGAGAGAGCGAGAGAAAGGGAGAGAGAGAGCGAGTCACCCTTCATTCACTTTCAAACACAGTTTTGATAATTTACTTCTGTAGAAGAAGAAGAAGGGAGGCAGGGGGATGGGAGGAGGGGAGCGGGCTTCAGTTACTAGGAAATGTGTGTGTGTGTGTGTGTATGTGTGTGTTCTTGTGTGCCTGTGGAGAGGGGGGGGGTCCGGGGCTACTGATGTATTCGCACATAATGCTTGGATCAGACCCTGCTGCTGTAAGCAAGATGTTTGAGGCACAAAACATCATTTTTGAAAAATGTTCACACCGCTTAGCAATCCTCTTCCTGGAGCGCCCTGACATCTGGCCTTTCTCCTTCTCCCCTTCTCCCACTTCCACTCCATCCTCGTTTGCCTCTCAGTCAGTTTGGGGGGCGAAAACGGGGGCCGCTGCTGTGGCACAGTGAAAGAAAATTATCAGTGTACTAAATGTGGAAGTGCTTCAGTTCTTTTGTAAAGTAGCCTTTGAGATAAAAATGGTCAGTTTAGCTCAGATGCTAAATTTTGGAGTTGTTTTTGTTCTGCTCCATTCACCCCCCCATCAAAGGTGACTATTATCTAATAAAGGCAATGATTTTTATCTTTAATGAAGGTTTGCATACCATAAAAAAATGCATCAACGTTTTTTTCATTGCTCTGTAACCTACAGCTTTTTTGTGAAAAGAGCAGCTGCATTCAGTTACTGTACGAACGTCTGAATGGCATTATCTGAAAAAACATCTTTGAATCAAAATACACATTTTCTATTAATTGACAGTGATTAAATTGATTAATGTTCTTTTTTGTGAGCCTAACTATTAAATATTAGTGGTCCAAATGTTATATATAAGGAATGGATTTGGATTTTGGGCAACGTCAGACATATTGCAGATACAAGGTGTTTGTGGCAGCATCACTGATGTGTGGCGTTATATCTAGGCTGCAGTTATTTAAGTATTTTATTTGTAAATATGATTTGGATGCAGCTATAATGTGTTGATTTTCTAAACTTATTGGGGTTTTGAACTTGTTTTGGCTTCTGCTAAGTCTTGATGTGATAATATAAACAATTCCAACCACTAAGGCAACACAACTGTAGTGATCGTACTCATAAACCATGGGAGATTTTACAGACAATCAAAATAAATAAACAGAGAAAACCATCAGCGGATGACTCACTAATACAACTGTGGTGTAGACACAGCTCTTTGCTCAGTACAAAAGATGTAGATCACACTTCAGTGCAGCATTTTATAACAGAATATATTTAGTGCAACTAAAACTCTCACAAAACAAAACACAGTGCCATTAAAAATCGCATTTCTCCAATGAACACACCAAAACCCTAGATTAGGCCTAATCACTGTCACCAGGAAGCAGAATCAGGCCCTCTCACTGGCGGATTAAGTCTTCTGTTGTTGTTGTCCTTATTGTTATTGCTGAGAAATAATTACAGCTGAATCTCATCAAAGCCAATTCAACTCTTGGCAGGACTCAGCTTTTTTTTTTTTCTTTTTTTTCTCCTTCATCTTTCAGGGAGGAACCTGAATTTCCTCAGCATGAAAGTGAAGAATAAAGTAGTTAAACGCTTCGCAGTGAACTGAGGGGACATCGTTAGGCTGGAGGAAAAGCCTCTGCCTTCAAATACTGTTGTTCCAAAGAATGACAAAATACATCTTGCTGACATAGGTTTTCACCTTGACTTGACTGACTTTGTATGAATTTATTTTCCGAGCTGCGTGAAGGCAAGTGACCCCATTCCAGCCCAGACCTATTCTATATTCTTATAATAAATTAGATGGCCATGCAGGGGCTTTAACATGTAAAATAGTGGTGACATGCTAAATAATGAGGCAGGGTAGAATTATGTAGCGCTGGCGAGCAGGCTCTGGGGTATTCCCAGGCCTCGGCGTAGCCCCGGCCTCCTCCTCAGTACTCGCTGCTCTAAGGGAGCAGAGGGCTGAGCGTAGGGGAGGGGAGGGAGGGTTGGAGCGGAGTGGAGCGCTGAATATGAAAATAGAATTAATGTACCAACACCCAAAGGTAGATTACGCTGTGGCAACCCTTTTGGCCATGCTTCCCTATGTTTGGGACCGACAACAAAAAGAGAATCGCTTTCTTCATCGTGGAAATTGGGGTTTTTATTACTCCCCCGTGGAAACTTCAGATGCATTACACTGGTCTTTTTCTGATGCAATAGGTCATTCCGGTACAGTTACAATGTCTCGATCATCTTGCCCGCGTTTAGGGTCGTTCACGCTGTGGTTTTGGGAGCGATGCACATCCGGGAGTGAGTAATGGTTGCGATAAAGATGCAGAGCAGCGCGAGCCGTGTGAATCCCAGGCAGAATGTAATCATCTTACAATGACTTTGTCACTTGGCGAGCGGCGGCTCTTTGACGGTTGTCATTGTTATTTTTGAATATCGTGCACAGTATATTGGTATTAGTGTAGTGCAGCCTTGAAGTACTATAGCGCCCACTGTTTTATGGCTATTGTCGCAGCAGGAAACAGATTTACCAGGTTTAATACAGGCGATTTTAGTTTGCAACAAACATGCTTGTAAACCTGCTTTACAGCCCCCCTGGCTTTTTGTCCAGAGGGGGATTAACTGATGAGCATAGCCCGTCCTTCAGGTGACATCCACGGAGCAATCCAAACTTGTATCACACTTTTATTGCCTCCTCTCAGTAAATACAAGAGTGACTCATGATTTGCTAGATCGTTTGAATTTTTTTTTTGCAAATTCCCGTTTCCCGAGACACAGACGCCGCCGTTCTGTCCGGTATCCAACTGATAAAGCCCGTGATGAGAAACGACCTCATCTTCTCTGTTTTCTTTATACTTTTCGTCTGCTTTCCCTGTCTCCTGCAGACAGTTGCAGTTATAACAGGTGATATGTTATACGCGCGCGCACACGCTGGCTGGATTAAATTTTTAATGGCTCCAAGGGCAGGTGTCCTGGCCGTAAAGAACTGCCACAACAGTGAGAATGAGGGCTAACTGCAAATACATTCTGTTCTTCCCTCAAAGGATGTCAAACACCTGCAACAGTTGCAAATTAGAAAGTTGTGGGACGAGCGAAGAAGAAGTTGCATCAGATAAAAAAAAAAGGGGGAGATCAGTCGAAACCTGATGTGAGTTATGTCATGTGATTGTCAGCCGACATTACGGCACGTTTGGGGCTAAATAACCCGAGGTGTGCATCGTAAACTGTTCCTCTTGCACGCCACCTTGAAGCGAGGGAGGCGCCCTCCCTCCATAAACAACTCTATCATTTTAAGTAAGTATCGCCCTGCTTACCAGGCACCTTTCGCGCGTGAGCTGCACCTAATTTAGAAGCTTTTAAATCTTTCGCAAGTGTTGTTGTGAGAAATGCCTGGTTGCAAATGTCTTTTATTGAATGCTGACTCTGTAGTATTACAGGCTTGCAGATATGCCTGGTGTAATATGTCCCTATAGCTTTATCTTGTAACAGTAAAGTGTATTAATTTTCCAGGACTTGAAGACGTGCATGTGTGTGTGTGTGTGTGTGTGTGTGAAGGGTTAGAATTGACTCTATTTGGGATTGGAGCGACTTGCCTCCAACTCCAAACACGGTTTTCACGCAAGGGCTGCAAAAGATGAAGCGCGGCTACAAAACGCGCTTTGAGTTGGTCGATTTCTTAAGTAAGCTCTCAGGTTTTATCACAATCCATCACGGGGAGTGGGATCTCAGTAATTAAAAACTTTTCCAGGAGTAGAATTCTTGAAATTGGAAATGAAAGTGCCCTAATAGCGTGGCCACTAACATGGATGCGCCTACTGTGTGACGCTGTGGTTTATCCTCATTTAGTAAATGTAGAGAGTAGCATAGATAGAGAGCCATTCTCGGTCATAGTGCCAGGCCGGTGTGTTTGTTAAACATGGAGCACAGAAGCAGGGTTCATGAGTTAAAATGGACGTGGTGTGACTTTATGCGAACTGTCAGTGAACGTCTCTCGTAGCTGTGGACTTTAAGCCACTGTACGTAACGCGATTTGCACGCCGGGAATATGTCAAACCTCTTTGGGATTGGTTTATAGACACATATAATAAAGCAACACAAGCGTCGGGCAGCTCCAATCATCATTCAAGCAAACGCTTTCATAGCATTTCCAAAAACCATCAGGTTGCTCATATACTCGATGTGGAAATAAATGCTCAGCTTTATGTTACTACAAATTCTGCTTGAAGGTCTCCAAAGTTGATCCCGAAATAAAGCTGAGTAAAGACTCTTCTATTTGCCCAGATAAAAACACTATACACTCGTCCCTAAGCGGCGAGGAAATGGTAAAATGGAGGAGACCGGTGGTCTTCCAAGTTTGTACAGCAGTGCTTTTTTTTCCTGATAATGCCACACATTCGGGGTTTCTGCTTTCAGTAGCCTTCGCACGAGTGCTCCAGTCTCACACGGCACTTAAGTGTGATTAATAAGGTGCTGTGTTGTGTGTGTATGTGTGTGTGTGTGTGTGTGTGTGTGGAGGGGGGGTGTTGAGGTAGCGGTGGTGGAGGTAGGGGAGTTTATGTCAAGATAAACGTGGAAATGACCTAGCAGTCACCGGCTTTTTCCTTTCGGCAACTGCACAGTGCCTAGCTCGAGAGCAGGAGAGGCTGGGGTTTTTATCAAGCCGAGGGCTCAGACCACCAGAGGCTCTTGTGAAGGAAGGAAATTACCGGGTGCAAACATTCACAATACCCCAACTCTATTCCCCCTCCCTCATCTCTCTCCTTTCCTTCTCTGTCTGACTTCCACTCTCCTGTCCCTATGTTTATCAGGTTTTGGGGCACTGTATTTTGATGTCAATAAGCAATTTTTCTTGCCTGGTCTCCTGCCTGACCCCTTTAATCCATCAATATATTATTAGAGATAAAGTTTTGTGGACGCCTGCTGCAGTCACAAGATAAATGACATCTCTGAAGTCACGCATTAAAGACTAGATTAAGGCCTTGTGACTGTGTCTTCAGTGCTCATCTGTGCGCCTCTGTCCAACCTATCACACTAAGTGACAAGAAAGAAAAATAATGAACTGAGGCAGAAAAAGCAAAGAGATATTTCTTACACACACAAGCCGCGTCTGTCTTCAGCCAGGATTAGGACGCATTAGAGGCGTGCTGGAGAAGGGGAGAAAGGCAGCAAGGGACTTTGTGTATGTCTAGGCTGAAAGAAAAGGAATTTCAGCCCTTATCCCTTTTAAAGTAAAGGGAAAACAGGCATGTTTGAAACAATGAAAGCGTCACACGGTCGACAGCAGATTGGAATTTTGAATTGCAAACTCTGACATGTATAAAAGATGCTAATTAGATTTGTTGTTCCACAAACAAAACAAAAAACAAAAAAAACAACAACCCGTCTGTCTACATAAACAACTCAAGATTTTAGTGTATAGGTTTGGCCTTCCATAAACACAAGACTCTCCCCATCATCAGCCTATCGGGACAATTCGGGTCCCACTAACGTGTCAGCAAAATAAAAAATAAAAATACAGGACTAAAGATTTAGCCCTTCAATTTTACAACAGAGCCCCAGTCTGGGTCACATAGACGCTGGTTTCCTTAAGGCAGATACTGTTTGCCCAAAACTACACCATTAATTCCAGGAATCAAGGAGAAAAAAAAGCACATTAAATTCCAAATAAAATAAATGAAATATAACAGTGGAATGAGTTTAAACTAAACTGTGGCTCTCTCCTGCTTGGTGAAAATTAAATAAGACTTATTTCTGACCCATTGTCTGCTCTTTGTAGTTTTCATACAGTTCCTAAAACACATGCTACTTTAAATGCTAGTTTAGATACTTTGATGGAGGCTTTATTTAAAAATGCTATAAAATATCATTACAGTAACAATCATTTACTTTACCTTGGACTGTACCTAGAAAATTACATGTAGATGAACACCAACATACAGAAATGATGAAGTTATTGTGCATCCCCTTACTGCAAGATTCTTCCTGCTCTCTGTATGTGACAGTATTACCTTTACAACTAGACCCCTAAAACCTCAGAATAATAGACTGGATTACAGACGTAAAATGACATTTTTATAGCTTAAACTCCTGACTACCTGCTCCAGCAGATATTAAACGCGTATCTGGTAGCACTTAGTGTTAAGTGGGACCAAGTGCTTATTAAGTTCCTGATGCTCTAATTCTGCGTCTGTTCCGGCCCGGGCTGATACGGGGTTGCTAGGCCGCGGTAAATGAACGGATGGACTCGTGCGGGCGGATTTGCGCTGGACTTAGACCTGGTTATCAGGGGTTCTCGGTTAATGCGGTGCTGTGGCGACATTGTCGGGACCGTGCAGCGATTGGCGATATTTGAATTTCCCGTTAAGCTCTTCCTGCTTGTGTTTCCACGTGGAACATCCTCACCCGACTGGTCACTTCCTCTCTGCGCAGACGGGCTATATTCTCTATATTAGAAAAAGAGGCTATTGTGGAAGCGCTGAATGTGGCCTGTTGTTCACGTCCACATGTAACCTCTCCTGTGTTTACCCCGTGATCTTCTGGGGGTCAACTATGAATAAGTTGAGAGCACAGTTTTTCTTTGTTTATTCCTTTCATTCCCAAAAAAATGTGGCTTCTAAAAATCAATTAAATCCTTCACACCAGGTTGAGGTAAAAAGATAGGGGGGGAGTGAAAGCAGATATGAAGCAGATGAACCCCTATAATTCAAAACTATGCATTCGTTTGGCTCCCAGCGAAAAATACCCAAGGTCTTTCTGTTATGACCAAATTATATGAGATCTTCTCATTCTTTGCATTTACGGTGACTTTTAAGGTGAGGGTTTAGGTAACTGAAGCCTTTCTGTGCTTTCACACTGGCCTTTTAATTCTTCTCTCGGAAAAAGAAACGTCTATGGACAGTTATTTAATTTCAAGCCATTCACAAACCTTATCCACAAATTAGTTTTCTTTTTTAGCGCAATTATTGCAATTTGAAGGTCCGTCCTTTTCCCCCACTTGCAGCGATTGTGAACATCGTCTTGTATAAGATGAATATGACTGATGTTCTGTGTCAATGGCAAAATGTCACGTCATTGAAAGGCTTGTGGCGTTCATGAAATATAGTCCTTTTCAGTTAGCATCGCTCAAGACCAACATTCAGAGCAATCGCGGAAATAATCACAATCGTGAGTGAACTGCATTGCGAGCTAAAACACGGCCATTATCTGAAAGTTCTCATAAAGCCTACTTCACTTATTTTTATTATTGAGTTCCATTGCAGTTTTGTGTCGTACAGCAGTTCTATTACGGTGTCTTTATCACTTCGTCATTGGGCTTTCAATTGTAGCTGTCTGCCTGTGAGATGATTGCGCGTACACTTTAGAGACACATCGATTTCTTACAATTCTGTGTGTGCCACACCAGAGAATAGAGGAAGATTTAAATACTTACAGAGAAACATTTTATTCAGATTTATTTTTTAAATAATCAGAAGGCCATCAGAAGGCTAAAGACTGCAGTTCTGAGAGATGAAAGTAATAGAGTATTTGCCATTGTTCTGGGGGAAGGAACGTTTACGTGACCGCGCCAGCTCGACAGCTATGTACGGTGTCGGTTCAGATAAAGTTTTGTCCCTGTGCCGATGTTTTGCAGGTTTCTTTAAAGTGCCCGTGCATATCCTCCAGGAAATGAAGCTCAGGTGCGAAAGGCTTTACTGTAGATTTACTGTACAGTTGCTTATTGCGATTTAAAATCAAGAATTAGTCAGTGTTGACTGTGCTTATAATCAAAATTGCAACAGTTACAGCTGATAAACCCAGAGTCAAAAATGACTCCATGACTACACACAATGAGTGGTCGCTACAAAGCTACAGTCACATGGACTCCTTGACTCTCCCTTAGATCTGTGTATTTTCTTCATTTCTATTTTCAGTTTCGATTTAATTTCCTTTACCTCTTGTAAAACGGGGGTTTCGTCTCCATCAAATTAAAAGTTTGCCCTCTTTTTCTATCCCAGCGTTCTTTAGGGCTTGGCTGGGTGGTGGTAGGGAGCTACTACTGTTTTACAAATGAATGCGATGACACTTTAATAGCTGGGTGTTCTCGACCGTAGACACACAGTGGCTTCTCGTGGAGCACGGTGGGCATTGTGGGTTATGTGCCCCCCCGGCAACCAAAGTAGATGTGTAGATGGCCTTTCTGAGCACGCTGAGTGTTTATCTACACTGTGGAGTGCATGATGGATCTGTAGTGATCAGTTAAAACCACACTGGTAATAAACTAATGAATCAAGGCCCACATTAATCACATCACAGCCTGCACAGAAAGACGAATGGAAATGCAAAAGTTCCGTGCTAATGATGAACTACTGACAATTTGGTGGTGGACAAGGAGAGGAGGGGGGACTACCACACTGGGGTTTCATGCATAATCTCGAAAGATATTAATATTTCACCCCTGTACCCGCCTTTCCGTGCCCAGCGATGCTGCCTTTAGAGGCGTGATCAAATTTCATTACCAGCCAAAGCGACATGATTAAACAGAACAGAGTCTGAGTTCAGAGACACGGCACACGTTGGCTGCCACTCACAGACGTCTCCACCCCCTCCATCATTCACAGACCCACGCCTCCCCTCACGACCCCCCCCCCCCCCCCCCCCCCCCCGCCCCCCCCCCCCCCCCTCTTTTTTTTATTTTGCCCCAGCGCGGCCCTGCTGGCTCACACAGATCCAAATCAGCATTTCATGACCGGCCTCACATCTCTGACCACACGTTTACTCCGCTTGAGCCTTTATCTGCCAGTCATGCGAGTCCCAGAGGAAAGGGGAGGGGGGGGGGGGGGGGGGGGGGGGGGAAGGGAGATTCTGCCGTTGATGGCCTCCCTCGAAAACGCTCAGAGGATGCGCTGGTGTCTCTCGGGCGGGATAAAGACAACAGTTGCAGAGTGAATACCTGCCTTGTGTTGTGTTGTACATGTGTCTGAAAACAGTAAATTCCGCCGCTTCGTCCACTCTGGCTCGGTTAATTTATCCTGACGTTATCTGCATGTTGGCCTGGTCAAGTAGGGGGCAAAATGCTCCCTCTTCAGCCTGAGATGGGCTTGATTCCACTCTGCTCTATGCTCTGCTGACCCTACTGGTCTCCTGTAATCTCTTTCACACGTCAGCGTCGCTACTTGTGACCTGTTTCCTTTTCTTCCGTTTCTTTATTTATTCATTAACTTAACGCAGGATCACATGTGTAGCCTCCTGTGAATGCGTGTGACGTGCTTTGAAAGGGATATTATATATATTTTCTGTATCTGTCATTTTCTTTTTATCTCCCATATGACTTCTTAATCCATCTGAATGCATAGAAGATAATGTTTTGGGCGAAATAACATAAGAGGAAAGATAGACTCCCAAGGACCAATATCTTTATTGCTTGGAGGATAAACGGATTATGTCAGCCATTTTCTGCTGCTGACAGCTTTTCTTATTAACCGATTTTATTTTTAATCTGCCAAGGAAGAAATGCGGTTTTATGTCACAATAAAACGCTGGTCACATCTAATGCTGCCCTCAAACAAACAGATTTCTCAAAGCCTTGCTGGGAAATTTGAAATAACTTTAAAGAGGGGTTTTTGGGGAAAAAGGGTGGTGGTGGAAAGGAATATGGGGCGGGTGGGTATAGTGTGTGTGTGGGGGGGGCTTCATCCACAAGCTTGTTCTACTGAGGAGTAAAAGATTTTTAAAGTCCTTCACAGTTGTATTCTTCTTTTAAATATTTATTTCTTTATTTTGCTGATCTCTGTAGAAAAAAAAAAAGCTTCCGTCTTGACAAAAATGCTTGTGTGTGGGCTGTCTGCTGGGTCCATTCATGCAGCTTGCATTAGGATAACACAAAGGATAGCGTGGATGCTTTACTTACACCAGTAAATGTGCGTAAGAAGGACACTGCAGCGCTTCAGAAACAATAACAGGACTAGACATCCTTGTGGATTTTTTTTATGCTTTCCCCATTTAAATCAGACTTACTATCTTTGCTGTTTCCCCGCTTCCCCTCGCTTACAGTAAGCACGTGGAGGAGATTCTGGGGATCATCTAAAATGAAACCATTTGGTCAGATTTATATGGAGGGGTGTTGGGTGCATGGTGCCAGGGAGCTATCATTAACCCCAGGGCTTTAACACTCCCTGCTCTCTCATTTCATGCTCGTGATCTGAGGGTGTGAATTAGCCATTGCCCCGGGCCATCCAACTTAGTTACCGGCTGGACAACATGAAAGCAACACACAGAGCCGCATAAAGAATCCTCTCAAAGCTCCCCCCAGCCCCACCCTACCCGCTTGCCTCCGCACCCTACATCCCTACCTTCTCCTGAGGGATGGGGGAGGAGGGTTGCGTGGGGTGCAAGGAGGGGTGGGAGTTACCGGCGTCATGTCGGTCATGGACAAGTGGCAGGTTCACCTTTGCCAAAGCCAGAAAACTTTAAGTAAAAACATGAAGATTCACTTGGAGATGTGCCCACACTGTAAAGTTTACAGTATGAGGATAAGTGGAGCGATGGAATGCTGACGTGATGTAAAACACACATGAACTCAGCAACATTGCATGAACTATATTTTACATTTACTGTTATCTCTTGCAAAAAGACTGAACTGTATGCTTGGGAAATATGCAGCAAAGGCCACAAAAATATCCCCAAACATTTAATGAAGGACTATTTTCCACCCAGTTTCACTTAACCTGTGTGACCATAAAGCGAAAGCAATACTTTCCTGTAAGTCTGCTGAAAGTATTGCGGGATTCTAAATGGATTCGCATCCACAGCGTACTGTACCAGCTGATAGAATAACGGCGCCGTTTATTCAGGGGGACAGCGCTGAGCTCGATACCGTGTGTACGTTTATGTGCCACTGCTGCAGTAATACTGACATCAGTGCCGATAGGGAGGCAGACAGCTGAATCAAGCCGCATGCCATTAAGGATCCGAATTCTTCCTGAATACCCATGACTCGCAGAAATATCATCTCCTGTTTAAATGTTTCTTGGAATCCTGCGCATGTATGGAGGCGAAAATAAGGCGCAGTCCACAAACAACAGGACACCTGCACATTCACTGCACCATTCAGTCTCACTTAGCAAGTTTCCTTTCCCCTTCCATCTCTCCCTTTGAATTTCAAAGTGTAATTGCACCATCCGACTAACACATTCATTCGCAATTTTCTCGTCTCTTTTGTCCGAGCTGCAAGTGGCGCCCGGTTTGCTTTATCCAGATGCACTTCTTTTTATGTGCTACATGTATCTTTCTTTTGGTGACAGGACAGACATTATGTTTTGAAAATGGCCTTTGATGACCACTGGTCACAGTCAAAATGTCAGGGCCAGGGTCACAAACGGATACTAGACCTGTCACTTTTTCCAGAAGTCGCTACGAATACTATACTATACTATGCTCTACTAAAGGATCCAGCGTGGATCTCAGTAGCTGTTGAAGAGAACGCCCGCTCAGAAGTTCCTGCCTTTGGCGTTGTTGTCGTCCAAACTGAACTTCCACGAACACAAAGTCGTAATAAAAGTGAGAGCCCAATGAGACCCTGCTTACTTTATGACTGTGATGATCAGCAACCTGCATCTACCTATTTTTCTTATTTTATCTCAGAATGGGCAGATGCATGTGCTTCTTTTATATTTAATTTCTATCAAAATGAGAAAGTAGCAACAGAGATTTTCAGAAAATGAAACGAGAGGGCATTAATCATTTAAGGAGCCATGTACCCACTGTACACTGGCATCTTAATTATTTTCCAAACCTCCCTGTACCTGAAGACTTGGGTCCTCCAGCCCTAATGTGTCCTACAGTCATGTACGGTAGTGCCCCTAATGTCTTTGGGATGGTCATACAAAACAATTTCAGTTAAATTTGGGTTTTGCAGCGTCTTGGACACATTTACAAATTTATTCTATAACATATAATTTTTATTTTTACTAACGATGAATACAACTTAAAAATCCCAGCTTATATTGCATTATCTTGGTGACACTGACAGTCCTTAAACACACCAGCACAAGTTCTCAACAAGCCGCTGCTCATGGATGAATTTAACCTAATAGTCTAAAGGTGTTGTATTGACTCAGTGCTTGGTCAGTTGTTACGCAGGATTTTTTTTGTCTTTTTAGTTTTTAATAGTCTTACAGTATTTCATGTAAAAACCAAGCATTTCACTCACTCTGTGGTGTAGTAATCAGCCCAATTAGTTGACTAATTATAATATTATGGTGCTTTATTGCTTATACCATTACAATTACTTAACAGTAGGTAACTTCGAATATATTGTACAGTGGAGCAGATCAGCTCATTTTTGTTGAGGCAACGCTATGAACCCGACCCACTTTCCAGGTCACCTTACATCCTTCTCACAACTGTTAATTCCTCGAAAATATGAAACAATATCAATTTGCCAGATCTTGCATACAGTCCAAACTTCCCCATTTCATTCATTTGGGATGTGTTGCCATTTCCCCACTTGTTTATTTAAGCAGTGCTTGTGAAAACTACAGTATTCACTGATGGCGACGTCTTATCTGTGGAAAGGGCTGCGGAGGAAACATTTAGAGAATTAGCGGCGGTAGATTCATTCCCTATCATTAATAACAATCCTTCTCATTTTCTCTTCAGACTTTCAGATGTTTGCATATCATTTGTATTTTTAATTGGTGAAGTTTGATTAAACCCAGCCCCTAGTGTTATAAGGCATTAGGCGCTGCCATATGTTTAGTTGTGTGGAGATACCCATTTCCATAATCAGTTTGCCTGTTTGAGGCACTTGCGTATTTGCCGCGCAGCTTTGATTGCATCTGCCTCAACTTAAATCATGCCTTATGAGTTTTCTCACTTCATCGCTGTGACCTTTAATCTACGACTTACAGAATGCTCCCATCTATCATGGTTGTCACTTTGAAATTCCTAATCTCGTCTGAAAAGTCTTTACAAGTGGAGCTGGATTACTGTGTGATAATTAATCATATTCAAATGCATGAAAACAAATTTTGTTTACGTATTTGCGATCACCTAAATCGAGAAAAACGAGGATGAGGGTGTGAGTTAGGTGAGCTGCGCATTTGCATAACATTTAGTCTCAACAAGCGAGCAGAGAATGATTTGTACAGAGCGGCATCGAGATGAACAGAGCGACGCGGCGCGTGTGTCATTTTTCATTCAGGGCATTTTGTTTAAATTTTTATTTATCTCAGAGTCATTATTATGTTTTCATTTTAGAAATAAGCACGTGCCAACAAATCCCAGCTGTGATTTCATGTGGTGTCTGATGGGCTGAATGTTAATGATGTTTTACAGTTTCACACCAAAGGCAGAGCAAAGTTAATCTGCTTTATCGCACGAGCAACAGGAGGCCGTTTTTGTTTCACAACTTACACATTTGTTGAGCCAAGTCCAACATGACATTCGTTTTTTGAGCAACAAAACAAATCTTTGTGTCGTTTTGGAGTAATTACACGTTTGCCTTGATTTAATGCTTTTCAACCTACACAGTATCTCATTATTATAACTGATACACACTCACATCCCAAATGCAGTCTTAGTGACACTGCAGAGTCATGAGACAGGGAGCACAGTTTTACAATTCACATTACAGTGCAATGCTATGGAGAAAAAAGAACCTGACATATTAAGACTACTTTGATTTCTTTTTTCAAATGCATATGATGCAAATGATCCATAATCCAAAAATGAAAAAAATACATAAGTAAATAAACAAAATCATTGAATTATTCATTGCCTGAACTGAATTCAGGCACTGAATAATGGTTAGTTATGGAAATATTACTTTAACTAAGCAACTACTGTTTGATACTCAATCAATATCAAACTTGAAGGCTTTAGAACCTTCTTCCTTAGAAATTTAAACGTGAATGGTTGTATTGACGTTGTATTGTGTTGGTATTGACTATGCCGGCCCTCCATGGTGTTAAAACATATGTTTATGTGCAATAAAAAACATTATCTGAGTTTATGTTTGGTTCAGTCATTCTGTTATTTTCAGCATGATTTGGAACTAAAAACAACCAAAGAAACAGAGCTTTCTTAAAAGGTTAACGCTGAAGTCACCAGAAAAAGGCAGCAAGCCAGAAGACTGTCCAAGAACAGTAATTGAGTCCTCACTGTTCTTGCAAAAGATGCCTGTTTACCACCATCAGTGAAGTGTACTGTAGAGGGGGAACTGTGATGACCTGCTGATGCTTTGGCAGTGACCGTAAAGTCTGTGATCGCGCTGCTCGATGCAGGTGCCATGAAATGTACGCTCAGATCAAATGTGTCACTTGCATGCTGGCAAAGCAAAACATAAAGAAAATAGATACCAAAGTCACTTTAGGGGAAAAATAAAACTTGACTCATTAATGTGCACGTCATAATTCAAGTTAAAAGAAAACAAATCACAGGTTGCCTTTATGGTTTTCTAATGTTGTGGTAACAATTATAGCAGAACAGACGGATGCTTGAATTCCTCTCCATCCACCTACTGTAACACATTCATTAATTTATTATTGCACATGTACAGTAATAAGAAAATAAACCGGCATCTTTTCCAACCTCCAGTGAATGAGGGTTGATATCTTTGTAGACTTTCTGTGCTGTGGCTGCTCTTTAAAGAGGATTTCTTTAGCAGATGCGAGTCCTGGTTATGTTTTCTTTTTGAAAAAGACACATTCTTTCTAAAGAGGAAGGAAAAAAAAAAACATTTCACTTTTCAATTACCCCCTCCTCCTTCACCTCTCCCATCCTCCCCAGGTCTAGTTACCAAGGAGAGGAGAAAAAGAGAAGGGATGCTTTTCACTTGCATGGCAGCACCCCTCCATCTCATTCTCCTCCTATCATTCCAGCTACCACTTTTATGCATGAAACAGAGAGGTAGATTGAAAGCATTCACCGGCCATTCAGACAATGAAGAAAGGAGATCCTCAGAGCTTTATTAGATATGAAGATCTACAATAAAAATCAATTTCTGGCCTCTTTATGCAGTTTAAATGACAAAGCCTCAACCCATTCAGCCATTGTGTGCAGGAAAGTAATTCTGCAGCACCGGCCGAGACAAGAGCGCCGTATACTTTCTGACCTGCGATTGCAGATTCTAATATGATACAGACCTACTGAGATAATAGGAGGCACTTAATATCATCTGTTGAGAAGAAAAAGAAAGTTATCTCATATCTTTTGGTAGATAGATGGTTGGGGGATGAGGTTTAAATCGTGTCGCGGGCAGAATACTAAACAGGTTGTGATGGACAGCTGAACATTTCACTCTTAGCACCTCTCTAAATGTTAAAGTTGCTACACTGGTACATAACAACACACCCGTGCAACACACGAGTGGCTGATCAGCTTGGACATGACAACACTGATGCTGTAAAGTATTACAGTCACAGTACACACTAAACGGTAGTAACTCATATGTATAAATGTACTGTACCAGTCCATCTTGTGACAGTTGGGTCCTCCGGCCTGCGGAGGCGCTTTTGCTTCACTCCATTTGTTTGTCTCACCTTGGCCACACACATCTGACATCATTTCCTGTTCCCTACACTGATAAATGGACCCTTCAGTATTAAGGATTGTTCACTTGATTGACCTTGTTCCCTGCTTCTAGCAACAGTTTTGTGTTTTGGTGTCTAGTTTCCTTATTAGTGTTTAGCCTTGCTCCTGCAAATGTGGTGACTTTTAGTTTCCCTTTATATTCATTTTGTTGTGTTTCTTCAGTAAAACCACTGGGATCATGTGGTATTTCATTTTATTAAAACTCTTGTGTGTGGTAACACTGTGTAACCTGTGACAAAGTGACTAGATAGATGAACTCAACTAACAGCTTTTAGCCTAAGCTATTCTGAACCAGTGATCTAAATGAATCTGTAACATGCAAGCTGTAATTTGATAATAAATGATTGTATATGTCCCAGAAAGTCATGTATAAGCAAGGACAAAGAAGTGACCTGTTGTTTGGTGTATTTGTTAGAGCAACATGGAAACATCAGACCTTCCAGCTTGTCTGACATCTGATGCATGGACTAAAATGTCTTGCTGTGCTGATGTGACTGTTGTGGAGCCAAGATATAGCTGCACCGTAAATGCAAAAAGGTCCTTATGAAAGTGAGACTGATGATGATGTTTTCTTACACTGTATGTAGTCAGGATCACTTAGATCAATATATCTGGGTAAAAGGAAAAACAGTAGGTGGTGAAAGGGTTAAAATTCACCCCTTCGTCTCGACAGGACGAGGAGGAGGAGGAGGAGGAGGAGGAGGACAGTGGTTTGGCTGCGTCTCATGTGTTCCTCTCGCTGTTTTAGGTGAGGTGACTCCTCTTATCGGCTGTTAGATGCGAGCTTACAGTGGCGGTCATTTGATCGGGATCAAGCGGCAAATGTATAATGTTTAATAATAACAGTCATTTGATAAGAGGGAACAGCCAGTGCTGCAGCGCCACAAAGGTGGTGGCGTTTGAATGGAGGCTGAAATTACAGCCACGTCTGAGCTCACGTTAAAGTGCAGGAAAAGGTCTCGGCAGGAAGCCACGCGACGGACTGATGGAGATAATACAAATATTACAAATAAATTATTAGCCGTTCCTTACAACGCTAAGTTTACGCTTTTACTCATTTCATTCACATAATTCTTCTTTCTTTCCTGTGCTTCAAGAAACATTTTTTTTTTTTTTACACGTGAGGACAGTGAAGTAATTGCAGCTGTCGTCTGTGTAGTTTGGATGATTGCTTGTTGTGTTAGACCTTTCTACTAGAGTCCTGAACTCTGGTTTTCCTCTGTTTCATGAAAACTCTAGTAATCGATGACACGTGGTGGAGCAAACTCAAGATAAATGATCCACGATGCCGTGATAAAAGGAGCTTCTTTTTTTTTTGTGGCCATGCTTTCATTCTTCTCTGATGGAGACATGGATGAATTGGATGAGTGGTACCACATCTCCAAGGGCAGGGAGATAAATATTATGCCTGACTTCTCCTCTGCCATGTCACCTCAAGTGCGGTTTACCAGCTGAAAAGCAATTGTTTCACTGTGGCATCCTGACTGCAAGACATGTGCTATTTCAAATTAAACCTTCAAGGTCCCAAAGTCATTTATTTGTGTCAAAAAACGGAGGCAGGCGGGCATTCTGAGAAAACAACAATAAATTCACAGTGGCTGTGAGAAATCACAATAAATTCTGAGTGTCTTAGCAGCGAGTGTTGTTTGCTTGTGGAGCAGAATAATATCCAGGACGCTGTGCTCCATTCAAAGCCTTAAAATGTGGAACTAATCTTCCTAAAAAGGCCACTATTTGGTTTTGTTGTTTTTGGTTCAGCCTTCCCCAAGTGTTAGACACACTGACGTGTGTCCGTAGGGAAAGTCGACGACTGTTTCCACCTGGAAACGGAAGCAGAGTAGATCCACGATTCACCGATAGCGCAAGAGAAGGATCCTTGAGTGTTTGCAAAAGTGTGGACCTTGAGATGAACAGCTTTGTCAAGAAATCCACTCGGAGCCCCAGAGACCACGGCACTGTGCGGAATGAAAACAAAGATGTTATAAGCTAGCTTAGCTATTATCGCGCCTTTGCACTACATCTCCCCCGACACCGCATTCAAATCAGGCTCTATTTATTTTGCGTTTTATTTATTTATTAGAACATTTTGTCCCTTTTTCTCGAGGCAGAAAAACAGCAAAAGGATTATTTGTGAAAGAACCAAAATAATTAGCAACGCTCACGCTTCTTTATTTCAGGCGAACTGAGCTGTGTTTTCATCAGTAGAATTCCGTAATTTAGGTGAAAGGCACTAAAGCTCTTTGAATCTATGAACCTGACAAAAGGACAGAAGCGAATATAGAGTATGGTGCATATCAGTCAGGCATTAAAGATGTGAAAGGGTACAATATCTGTAATATATGTCAAAGTCCAAAGGTTTTTCTTAGAAGATGAATGTGCTGTATGTTTACATTTTGTTAGGTTCTAGGGAAACACACCCACCAGACACGAACTAAGTGTCTTGTCAAAAGTGATTTCAACATGTGAACTACAAAAGCTTGAGCTCTTTATTAACAATGTAGCATTTGCTGCTCCAGTAATTTGACATGTGTGCTTCATCAAAGCCATTTACCTGAAATAACTGAGTATTGATAATTTGCTCAATTAATTAATCTTGGTCCAATAGAAAACACCATTGTCCAGGAGTCCAGATGTCATGACTCCACACAATATTGCCTGGATGACTGAGAATCTTCGCTGACAAGTACAGTGTGTACAAGTCAGCTTGGAGCATCACATTTCCATTAAAGTTCAGACTTTCTCAAAAAAATTGCAAATTAAATTGTCTCGAACCTTTATTTACATGACATTTATCAGATTTGTGCACAGGAAGATCTTCTGCATTCTGTCGAAGCCCCTTCTCTGTGCTTCACAATTGAAAAAGTGTGACGTTTTCCAAAGACGGCTGCCACCTGTCACTGTATACAAGACAGTGTTTTTACAAAACAATACTTCCATAGAATGATGAATTGCGTGATATAATTGGAGACGAAAGAGTGAAAAAGCCAGAGGGATGAAATGGCTTCTTCAAAGAAGCACCTGGAAGGTGGTGAAAAGGGGACGAGACATTAACTTGTCATGTTACACTGCTATAAGGGCATCTCTGAGCAGTTTTATAATGTAGAGCTGGCAACCACATGGGGAATGTGCTGTGTTTACAGTGATGTACCGACCAAAGCTGGAACGCCAAGGTGGCAAAACAGAGAGCAGCGGGTTAACACTGCTCAGGCATGGGATTTAAGGATAACACACTTGGTTCCAGTCATTCAGTCTGGATTTGAGTTTAATTTGATTTCCTTACGATCAAGGCGCCCCGCTTATTTCAATAAAGACAAACACTTCTTGAAAAATAATCACGCTGCTCTGCACTGATCTTTAGACAGTTGTTTAAATGAACCAGTGAATCCTTGCGTTATGCTGAACAAAGACCGCGATCCCGCTATCAGACACTTCATTCATGTCTCCTCAATGGCTGAAAGACAAAGTGGGTAGCACAACAAATTCATTTGAAGCAGTGCTAAAACATGATCAGCATCTGTATAGGCGTGGGGCCTTATTGCCAAGATTAATTATATTCATTATACAGCACACTGCATACAAATGACCTTGTTTTCTGTTCAATACATGCACTGATTTTAAATATTGTGTACTGAACAAAACTGCTAAGATATACAGAATATAAAAATACTGTATGTATTAAATTTACATATTAGAGAAGCTGCTACTATCATCACATCTTTAACTCCCAGCAGTTACACTATTACAGTGTATGCGATGACTTGTTTTTATTGTAAGCATAAGGTCTAAAAGAGTTTATATTAAATATTTGTATTATATACATTCATAAAATTATTAGTATATTATATTATATTTTATTATATTAGAATAATAGATCTTGCCCCTGGTATGAAGTTGCTTCGGGGTCGACTGTTTAGGCCGACTGTCTAAGTTCAAATGCTAAACACACGAGCTACACACTGACATAGAAGTGTCAGAGTTACATAAAAACTGAACTGAGAGTAATGTATATAGATCAATATGCAAATATGAAGGCAATACTATAGCAGAATTATATATTTGTTTTGACACTATGTCTGACCAACAAACCACAAACTGTCACTAAATAATTTCATTTTTGCCTCCATTGTATTTTTGTGTGTTCATGATCATTACTTACCTCTTATATATTAAAAAAGGACTGAAGCTATTATGTTTTATTCCCAGCTCCCTCACTCTTACTGTACCTGTGTAGATTCGGTATCTAAAGCTATTTATTGTTGACACGTCTGTGCCCCTGTTAATATGGAGCATCACTTCCAAGCTTTACAAGCGAGCCTGGAATTGTCTAGTTGATAAGCATTACGGAAAGAGCACCATGGTTTTGTTTCTAATTTATTTGTATAGTCACTTGGGACATCAAATATGTATCTTTTAATTGGATAGTTGCTGTGCTCTGTTGTGCTGCGCGACAGAAAGCTTGGTTGGTTATGTTGTTTTTGTTGTCGCATTGTGTTTATATTGTCATTTCTGTGTTCTTAAGATGCCTTTTGGCCTGGACTCCTTTGAAAAAGAGCTTTTTAAAAAGTAATGTACAAATCCACTGCTTCGTCCATAATAAGCCCAGTTAGGACAGGACACAGGTAAAGCCTACTGGCCTTTGAGAGAGATAGTGCCTGGACAGTATGTCATTATTGAGACAAGGCTGAATTTATGACTGTAATCCCACAGTTTTTAACTGTAATCCTTTTTGTTATTGAAGACACCAGAGGTCAGCTTTACCACCGAAAACGACTACAAAGCTCGACTGGGATCAAGCTCTTGAGTCCGACTCCTGTGTTAGTTTAACGAGATGTGAGACACTGACACACCAGTAAATGTTTGTCACAGTGTCATAGCAGCCAAGTTTCATTTTATGCTGTTTTAGTTGTTTGGTTAACACATATTTGACCAGATAGAGGTAAATACTGTGGGTGGGGGGGGGCAAACCCTCAAAAGTGTGGGCTTGTGCTCCTGATTACAGAGGAAGTGGTTTGATTACTGATTGATGTTTGCAGTTCAGCCGGTTGGGATTCATCCATAAACCAGCACAGACGTGGATGAACTGCGCAGATGATTTAATGATTAAATACGATCACAATCGGGAAAGAGATTAACATTACAACGGCGTTCTACACCTCGTTTATGGCTTCGTTGTCACCGGGTAACTGCAGTGTAAAAGCAGGTGTCTATCAGGAGCGCTGCAGGTGCACGTGTCTTCGGGAGAGGAGAGGTTTTCGCGGCTTGCTCGGCTGCATCTCGTCCTGCTGACGTGCTGTAAATAACGTCGTCAAAGCTTTTAGATGACGCTTCGCTTTTTATTGCACGTGCACTATTTTTGACAAATATCTACGGCAAACATGCGCTTGATGCATTTGAATCTACTCGTGATGTGAACTCTGCTAAATTAAATTCGATGACAGTCTGATATTAGTAGTCAACAGTTTTAAAGAGCCATATCTCAGAACCGCTGGATATGCCCACTGTTCTTCTGTGCCGTCAGCGAGTATAATATACAAGCATGACGTGGACGGTGCCTCTTACTGTGTTTCAGCAAGCTATTCCCAGACAGCCCCCAGGGACGCGATGTGCTTACTGTACCTGCTTCCTGAAACCTATGTAGCATTTGAAAGTGAAAGAACCTTAACTTTCAGTATTTCTTATCCCTCCACAACTGTTACCACACCAGTCCTCTGCCTCGCCTCTCCACACTAGCGAAAAAAAAAAAAAAATCAAAGAGGGTATTAGGCAGCAGGGTTATTCCCGACACTTTGCTGGAGGCTGGCGTTAATCTGTGCGTTTTGGAGAAACGAGGTTAGTTAAGCATTTTAATGGCCCTAGCCCTGTGATAATTAGGCCTGCCCTGGAGGGAGCTCCAGTTGAGCCACTTGGGCCTTGAAATGGAGCCAGGGAACTAAAGCCCTGCACGCACACAATGATCCTGAACTAATTCCCTGAGTAAATATTTTCTCCCGTTGACTCCACAGCGTCTTTCTCTTTAAAGTTGTAAAAGGCCTGTTTTCTTTTTCTCTCACACTTTCGCCTTTTTTTCTGTCTTCCCTCCCCCCTCAGATATTTTTAGAAGTAGATGCTTCAAGCTGTTTTACAGACTTTCATTTTCTTTCTTTCTTTCTTTCTTTCTTTCTTTCTTTCTTTCCTTCTTTCTTTCTTTCTTTCTTTCTTTCTTTCCCGTCATTGTGTCATATTTCATCTGATTTCATACAGCAGTTCTTAACAATCAGCAACTTTAGCTCTTAGAGACGGGTCCTCTGTTGTGTCTTGTCTGACTGGCATGGCCCTTGACCCCGAGGCCCACGGAGGGGCCCTTTGACTGACTGATCCGATCATCCTGAAGGGGATAGGAAGTCTCTGAACACTCTGCATAGTTTTCCCTTCCTGTCTGCGTCTGGGGCTCCCACAACACGGAGAAGCCCCTGAGCTACAGCTGCTATTGTTTCTTAGCACAAAAGAAAGACATCACATTAAAAGTCCCCTGCATCGTCCTGAACTCACATTAGTCTTTGTCATCGGAAGAATCAAAAGCAAACACTGACTCCAACAACATTGTTACAACTAACATGCAAACATTCATGAATATGTGAAATATGCAACAAAAGCTCTATTAATGTGAAATAAATACACAACTCCTGATTTTGTTCTGAATGCAGGTGACAGCTTTTTCGCGTCTCTATTGGAACACGTGATATGGACTGAACACATCCTGCCATTAAGTTGTCAATCTACAAGTTTGTGTGTGGGTGATAAAGTTCGTCAGCTTTCAAAGTGGTTGTTTGGAGGATGTTTTGACTGACACATGGCCCTCGAGCTACAGAAGTCGGGATCCCGGTTTCCCAGGGACACTAGTTGTTTGGCTCAGGGAACCTTTGTGAGAAGTATCTTCATCTCACTGCTGCTCAGTCAGCCCATTTCTCCAGGCCACAGTGTCAGGCATCATTTATCTCTGACAGCGGCGCTGTCTAAAGTGTGTGTGTGTGTGTGTCACAGTCTTTCTATGTGACTGTGCGTGTGTGTTTTGTATACGTGTGGCCACCTGTGTCTTTGCATTGGCTGTGTCACATGGGTGTCCCAAGGACGAGGCTCAGCGCAGGCTCCAGCGGAAGAAGAAGAAGAAGAAGAAGAAGAAGAAGAAGAAGAAGAAGAAGAAGCAGCAGAGAAGATCAATGTTTTCACGTCGTACATCTACGGTTGCTGGATGTTAACACAAAACCCGCAAATGGCTTCAGCTTAAAAAAACGTACTTATTAACATCCCACAGTCCATCAACATAAAAGTCTGTACTGTAACAGACAGTGTGTAATCTTTGTATGTACTTGATGTGCAGCAGCTGCCGACCTGACTAATGTACACATAACGTTACAGGGGGCTCATCTTCAGTATATATGCTTTTAAACTGTGAAAGAGTTAAAGGGACACGAGGCAATAAAGGTACTGTCCATTAAATACGTATGTATGAGGACACCTTTATCTACGCTCGTATATAAACATCTGTGAATCGGCTTAGTATCCATAGGAACAAGATGCTTGTCATGACACCAGAATTAACATTTAAAACAGCAATTTTTTTTAGGTTTTCTTTACTATGAGAGCAACCTACTTTCTTTTCGTGCGTTCCACATAGTTTTTATAGTATGAAGCAGCCAAATGTAAATGAATACTGGTCAGGAAAAGTACACGTGCAGTCTTGATTTTGTGTGATTTGGGTTTGCCACAGGGTCAGACATTCAAAACCCTTTTTCTAATGCATTCAGCTCTGTAGAGTCTTAATAAACACGCTTTTCTATGAACATACATGCTCCCATCTTATCCCAGTATATTAGCCTCACCCTTGCCTTGCACATTCTTTCTCTCTCATCCACTTCATCTTTAGTCCCTCTATGGCTCTGCACGTCCTCTGCACCCTACCTCTTTGTCCCGTCTCAAGGCCACGGCCAGTCATGGGCTTGGACCCATGCTCCTAGCAGCTACTGACCCTTTGTGCCACCTTTATCACAGACTTCTTCACCGTGGGCTACTTAACCACAGCACTAACTGCAGGTCCTGCGGGTCTCTGTGATTGTGCTCTGCATTGAGCAGAGAGATGAGGATTAACATCGACACTCGATAAAGGGGTCAGGGGTGTGCAGTGATTATTTGTGTGTGTGTGTGTGTGTGTATTACGGGAAGGAAAGCAAGAAAAGGAGAGAATGAGAGAGAGTGTGTATGCAAGGTAAGCCTCTGTGTGTGTGTGGGTGTGTGTGTGGCTCTCACAGGGCAGAGGATGAAGCAGGTGGAAGGGGGTTGGGGACATGGCTGCAAGGTTGAGGTGAAATAGATGGATAAGGTTAGCTGAGTTATCAGACAGGAGCATCACAATCAAGCTGTCAGCTCAATGCCTCCCTCTCTCTGCTCTCTCCCTCTTTTTGATAAACAGAGGAATAGGATTACAATTTGGACTGGTCCTGGGGCAGCGAGGAAGCCTGCCCTGCCTTTCAGCCGCATTCTCTGCTCGATGAAAGGAGCACAAGAAAGGCACAAATCTGCCAGACAGGGCTTTTTGGGTGGAGAATCCTAGTGGAAGTGGAAAGAAGGGCGTTTCGCCAAGGAACACGACGTAGAGGTCGGCTCGCACAGAGGAAAAAACTCAATCTAGAAGATCTGTTTGGAAGTGCAGTTCACTCAAATTACACTGTCATAATGCCTCAGTTGTTTCTATTATTACTTAGCCATCAATCCCTGTTTTGTTAGTTTTATTGAGTAAATAACATCTGTGCCTCTGCTATAACACATTGTAGTGGTTAGGGAATTTATGGACGCTCACGTAAAAACATGTAATTATAGCTTTCATTTTCTATTTTACCCTCCCTTTGTCCCATCTGTGGGGAATCTTACTTACTCCACTTAGTTTTATGCAAAATATCATCATGGAAACAACGACCTAATGCTGTGATAATTATGAAAAGATATAAAAGACAGAAAATATGTTGTTACTGGTGTGACAAACAACATGTATTTCTAATTTTGATGATTTTGAAACTGCACCAATCCTTTCACATGGTAGTTTTATGAGTAAGTAAAAATAATTCCTGAGCCACTGCTTGTGACACAAACATAATATGTTTATGATAAACCATTTAGTCAAAAAATTACAGTACTATTACATTAATGAGATGCCAGCGTGTTTTATTATAGCATTATTGAGGTATTTGTGTGATGGCAGCACTAAAGCCTGTGTTGTGGTTATTTTGTCTACTTTGTTCAGGAGACAAAAGACTCACTGTTCTTCCAGGTCCCCTGCTGATTGATCTGAAAGATTTTTTTAAATGCTAAATCTTCTGAGAGGGAAGAAATAATGTTGGGACAGCGACCAGAGCAGCAGGGCAATTAAGACAAATTAATTAAGGTGGGGGCGTGTGAGCAGAGCCCAGTTCAAACGTGAACTCACAGAGGTGCCAGAGTCCCGTTTCGGAGTCGTGCCGGCTCGCCCATTTGGTATCTCATTATCTAAATCCACTCCGTGACCCCGACGTGAAGAGACCCCGCGTCTTCCTCGGTGAGAGCAGCCTTCTGCTGTTCTGGCTGGTGAATGCATGGCTGGGCAGAAATTAAATGTGTGCTCCATGGCAGTCACTGACCCGTATTCTTCCTTCTCATCTACATGTACATAAATTCCCTTTTCCCACTAAGGATTGCTCACTGAAATATCTATTATTCTTCCTGTGTTCCCTCGCCATTTCTGCGGCTGTGGCGTCCAGGGAGTTGAGTGACCTTCTTCTTTTTTGACTCGGTCTTGTCTGGAATGCGCCAGAAAACCACAGGAGGTGCTGCCTCTTTCTGGGACATTAAGACGTAAAAGTCAAAGTTGGAGGAGATATTAGCCTGGTGGCATAGATTTCTCTATTTTTCATCTTTATAAGTTACCACAGAGCTAATTCATAGAGAACACACGCGTTTTATACTTTTATGCTGTGCTCTATGAATTAGCTCTGTGGTTCTAGTTATACGTGATCATATGCATGCCTTCCTTTGTTCTTGGAGAGCAAGAACTTGTTTGGCAGCGCTAACTCAAAGTGGCGATGTTTGTTTTGCTCGAATCGGATCAGAAACAGGAAGAGAATCAGAAAAATCTCATCATAAGCTCAGGCAACAAGTGAAAACATCCCCAAAACCTGAATGAGCAGAGACACTGACACAGATCCGTGCTCTATTCTTTTGTAAAAACCAAATCCCTCTTTTACTCCTTTCACAGGCATAATATGGTTTCCGAGCGAGGTCCAGCCAGAAATCTTGCGGCATGGCCGTGAAATAAAGGAAGTGCTGCCATGCCTGACTATGCCAGTGAATAAAGCCAAGGCAAATTGCTTAGGGAGAGTTTGGTCCAATTGGATGCCATCCCTTGGTATGTAATTCCCATGGTGCATCGTTGGCAATGGCGTCGCACGCCTCAATCAGGTGTGGGGGCCTGGAGGAGGCCTCGCTCATTTGCATGTCCAAGTAAGAGGGGAATTCCTCTTAGGAAGAAGCCAGGCTTTGATGTGGGCATTCCCACTTGAATTAGGAGACTAAAATAGACAGTAATGGATCAGTGAAGTCATTCATCACCAGTGTATATGGTTTGCCCAGTCCTCCTTCACCTCTTAAACCCTGGTTGGCTTCAAAGGGAGCCGTCCACTGAGCTGACACAGTTGACCAGGAAGTCACATTAATTGGAGATTGAGCTGATGACAGAGCCAACGTTAGGCCCTAAGATGTGGGTTCTGTCACAGAATTAAAATCTGAATGAAGACCACAGACGTCTGCAATATCAGCAACTTGGTCAGCGAGTAGAGCGCTATGAGAAACAATGCGCTTGGTTGGCAAAAGAAATGAAAGCATGAAGCTGTAATGAAGATCATAAAAAATGATATTTGCCTACTACACATGTAGCTTGTGATGTTTTAACGGCAACAAAGTAAAAATAGAATTTACTGTGGTTAGTTTGGTTTAACTACTGTAATAATATTTAATCGGTTATAATTAACCCTTTATACATTATTAGTTGTTACTGAACTAAAAGCAGCGTTATTTGAATTTTAGACACTTGTTTCAAGCAACGTGCAGTAACGTCACAACAAGGAACTTGATTGAACAGTATTGAGAGTATAAATCTATAAATATGCAGAAACATGCTGGGCTTTTGAGCTGTTAAACAAACACTAGTAACAACATTTACTGCATGTGGCATTTGCAGACACCCTCTCTACTTTAAAACTAAGCTTAAAACCTTTCTTTTTGACAAAGCGTGTAGTTAGAGATGGTTCTGGTCACTCGGAACCATGTCTCTCTTCTCTGTCCCTTCACTCCAACCGGTCAAGGCAGATGGCCGCCCACACTGAGCCTGGGTCTGCTGGATGTTTCTTCCTCTATAGAGAGGGAGTTTTTCCTCTCGACTGTTTCCATCAAAATTTAATTAAAGTTAGGAAATTATATTATTCCTAACATTATATATATATATGAATATACATGTTTTGCGTCTATATTTAGATTACAATTTATTGATTGGCTACAATTAAGACCTTTCTCTATGTGGGATTTGTTGGGTTTAGTTGTGTAAGGTCTTGAATTGAACTTGGTGCAGGGCAGGAACAGTCTGTGAAGGATCTGTGATGCTGGGGTGTCACCACTGACTCCATTTCTTGGAACAATAGACTTCTTTAGGGAATGTAGATTTGGTTTTTAAGTAAGCGTCTTTATTAATTCACTTAAATGAATTACTGTTGGTGAAAAATGATTGAGGGCTCACTTTGTTCGCTGGGGTCTTTATTCAAATAACACTTTCGTGTTTACTTCATCGTCAAATGTTGTATGAAGACTAGTTATTTAGTCTCCTCAAGTTCATCGTACTGGACCCGGCTAGTTTGATCTGTTTTATTGCTGTGGCTGTGTATCTTGCCACAACAGGTACACGGAGAGAGGACAGGTGTAGAAGAACGAAGGAGGAATAAAAAGATAAACAGTTTGACCTTCTGTTTCTGCCAATTTCCAGTGGTTGCCCCCCCCCCCCCCCCCCCCCACCACTCCTTAGCCTTCTCTTTGCCTCTTTCGCCCTCAGCCCTGTGTCGGACGAATCCTTTTTGGAGGGATAAATAGCACTGCTGCGCTTTGATAGCCCCAGTCCCAAACAGCAGCTACCGATAAATAAAAGGAACTTTCTCCATTTATCTCTGCGAGAAAGAAGTTCCTATTAGGGTCCCCATAGCCACAGGGCCTTTCCCTCCTTCATTGCACAGCTTTGTAGATTGCCTGCTTGGTTTAAGGTGCTATTGAGTGCTCACCAGGACAATTACATGCCAGGACCCCCCTCCGGAAATGTCCCTCCCCTCCACTTCCCTCTCCCGTCCTGTACCTCTGTGCCAGTGTTGCTCGAGATGCTATCCGAGATAGGGCTGGATGGGAATAGTGTGTGTGCGGTGCGTTGTGTAATTGCGTGTGCGTGTGTGTGTGTGAGCTCCCTGCTGGAAGAAGGGACGGAGGGGGTAGAGTGATAATGGCCCTCTGAATGGTATGGAATAAAGTATCATTGCTTAGTGCCTGGAGTCAGACAGTGATGCTAATGCAAATGGTTTTTACCCCCACCTTTCCGTCTGGTATAATGATAGCCCCATAAACAGTATGTATGAAGAAACAGAGCGAAGGAGGTGTATAAATAAAAATAGCACACACCTCAGTGAAAATGACTTTTTGTTGCCTTCAGGGAACTTAAGACACACCTTTACACTTCTCCCCCCAGTTCTCCTCTATTTCCTACCTCTCTTGATATATATTTTTTTTTTATCATTTGATAACATATAAAGTAGAGATTTCTGCGAGGAGCAATATAGCAGTGAGAAAGAGAATTGTGCTGGGTTTTAGAAAGACTTGGCCCTAGACAGGGCATGTCAATCTCATTTCCAATGGCTTCAAAAAAATCAAGGTGTTTTTCGACATATAAAAAGAGATGTGTGTATTGGTTATAGGGTGCAGAAGTCCAAGACTTCACCTTGAGAAGATACTGATATTTTCTAGCACATTGTCAAATCATAAATATCCAATGCATCCAATGATGAATAGTTGCAGGAGAAGACACGCAAACACCCGAATGCTATTGTTTGTCTTTCGACTAAGTCTCTTTGAGGAAAGCGTTGTCTCAAGTGCAACTGTTCACAGTTTGAACCACAGCACGTGCAGAAGAAGAGAGGAGGGGGTAGCGGCGAAGTCATAAATCTTTGACCACAGAGGAGGGAGCGGGAAGGCTGATCCAGGATCGAGCTGAGGATCTTAGATTCTAGAGCGGCGCAAAAGGCGTCTATCAGAGCGAGGACAGCCTCGGTGCTCATCTGTACAGATGCATCAGCTATAGTTGCCTCCCGTCCCACAGCACCACCGGAGGAGGAGTTCACCAGTAGGAAGAGGAGCCCAGATGACGGGAGGATTCTGGAGATGGGCAGTCTGCGAACTCGCGGAGAGGATCATGCTAATCAAGGAGCCTGCAGAGCCTCGCGCTCATGCTCGGTCCCTCTCTTGCGTCTACTCCGTTTACCCAGTTTTGCTCTTGGAGCCTAAGCTCCTTTTATTTCATGGTGTCAGTTTTCAAAGGCTTTTGTCTTTTTGTCTTGTGAAAAAACTGTGTGACTTAGCCATTCATTTGTGGAGTGGACTTATTGTTGAACTGCTGAAATTGGCGAAATCTCGCATACAACAAAACACATAATGATTTAATTTGTACTTTTTTAAAACACCCACCTCTCTTTTTCTGTTAAAGGCCAAAATAGTAGCTCTTCTAACTGAGGAAGCCTTATATATAAATACTATAACTGGTCATCTCTTTCACATTGCCTTTGTAATATATCATTTGGCTTCACAGCGCCCTAATATCTGGGTAAAGTTTCATAAGGGTGCCTTTTGGCGGCCTGAGCTAAGTGGTCTTAGCTGCCTGTGATAGGCCTGTGTGCTGAGCAGGTTCTGGAGATAGCAGCTCTCTGGTGGCATGGCTTCTCTCATAGGTCCCTCCCTGGCAGAAAGCAAAAGAAAGGGAATAAAGAGGGGCTGGGAGAGAAAAGGAAAGAGGCAGGAGGGAATTGACACAGAGCTTGGCGAGGAGCCAGAGCCGGCCTCCTCGCGTCTAATGTACGAACGGGGATTTATTTAAACAGTGAGAAGAGAGGACAGCTTCACAGTGCCAGATTAATTCCGCTTTTTATTCAGAAAATAAAAGAGACTTTGAATTATTAAGAGATAGCAGGATTAGAAGCCTCTCTTTCCAACCCCAATCTACGCTCCTTTTAATTTCCACTTTATTAGAATTCTTTTTGAAGTATTTTAATGTGGACAAAAGGAGAAGAAGAGAGAGAAAGCAGAAAATATTAAATATCAGTTAAACTGCATTAAACATAAGCCCAAGCCTCAATTTTTTTTCACAGTCATATTGATCCTACTCTTTCACTTCTCAATTATCAACTTTTATTGTAGGTTCAGCCAAGTGCAGAGGCCGATTTCGAAATGAAACGGCTTCTATCTCCTATTCAGCCTTGGGGGCTAAGGGGCTGTGGTGGGGTTTCTCGCTCCTTCACACTCTTTCTTCACTTCACTTCCTTAAACCCCACTCAGAATGTGTCAGCCAGGGCGATTGTGTAGCACGAGGAGGAGGAGGAGGAGGAGAAGGAGGAGGCTGCGATCTCACGTCTCCGCGGCTGAGGTCAGCTCGGAGGGTCGGCGAGGATCAACAGGAGAGGACAGGCACGGGTCAGGACTGTCTTGGTTAAATGTACCGCAGCTGCCTTGCTGTAAAAAGGAAATGTGCCGCCGTTTCCAACGGTGACGCCATATTTTTAACCACCCTCTGTTTACTTAATATGCACTTCATGCTATATTCGCTTCTTAGCTCTCCATCTAGGGAGCAGCTTGCCCTCACATTACTGGCGAGCCAAACAGTGGAGCATTGTGCCCCTCTACAAATCTCAGCAGCCATAGGAATTTGATTGTGCCGGAGGATTCTCTCTGTCAGACAACCGGTCCATAATCTCTGGCAATTCTTTGTGCAGGAGGATTACCACTGAAAGTGTTACCACATATTTACAACTACTCCACTAACTCTCAACAGGCTCTCCTGCATCCAGCCCAGCCACAGCTAAGCCATGGGGTTAACATAGGAAATCAAGCCGAGATGCAGGACATCTCCTTCTAAATCTAAGCGTGAGCTGTATCTGTGTAAATACTAAGGTGTTGGGGCGTTTACACTGTCGAGTTTAGCACAGATTTAACCTTCAGGATTACCTGTGTTGAGAATAAAAATGGGGGGGGGAAGCATCTGTTAATGTGTAAAGCACTTGACCTGTCTCCATGGCCTCCCCGGGGATTGATCAGCTGACCGACAGCAAACACACGGGCGTTCATGTGGAAAATGATCCCTTTGTAATTTAGGTAGAGTGTGTTCTGTGGCTAAATTATGGATTGAGAGTATTTGTTTCCAACTCCAACCAACCAGAGCCAGAGAGTGTGGCCTGAACTTTAGTATTGCTTGTTACATAAGATTTGTGTGGTATAGTTTCTGTCCTAACCCTTCCTAATTGGATCCAGGATCAGCTGGGGTTAACCCCTTCCTTTCTGATACTAATTGTTATTTTCTAAATCAGTATGAATTACAACCACTCAGTCTCCAGTCAACCTAACTGACTATCTTTGGACTCCGGGATAAAACCCATGCGAACACGAGGAGAACAAGGTACCAGGATGAACCCCTGGATTTGAACCCAGGACCTTCTTGCTGTAAGGCAAGAACGCTAACCACTATGTGCTGCCCCCCAGTGTGAATTCTAAAAAACTCACCAAGTTCATAAAACTGCAGTATATACCGTGTTTACTATGTCCACGCTTATTTGCTCTTCTTGATGCTAAAGCAAAGCGCGGGTCAAGAGGCCGTTCGAGCGGTCCTCCCTTTAGCATCTGGGCCTTTATCGCTCCATCAGAGCCCAAGTGTTTCATTCAAAGTCTGACTAGATAGGCCATGTGTCTGGCTGTTGTTATTGAAATAAACTGGGCCCGTGCTGCCATCTCGACCTACCCCAACCCCCCCCACCTCTCGCCCCTGTCTATTCTGAACAAGTGTATCTTCAGAAACACGCCAGCTTGTTATGGTAATGACCTGTGTGCTTTCTCCACATTCTGTGTGTGTGTGTGCTGGGGGGAAAGGCTTTGCCTCTAGGGGGTTTATAGGGTTACAAACCTAACAGGATGTGCTGGGGCAGGGCTTGTTAAACAAAAAAACCAAAACCATACTTGACTTGTCCAGTCAATGTACAATGTTCAGTAAATTATTAATCACTGGATTATTACATATTGTACATATACTAGAACTGCATTGCATTCAAATGTGAATAAGACATTTTTGCTACATAAATACATAGAAATGTGAGAAATTCCGTTGTGCGATGCCTCCACTGTCTCTATCACACACACACACACACACACACAAAGACACACATACAAACCAAACTATTATGTCAGCTAGACTCATGGCATATGTGAGATCTTATTTCCATCATTACAAAAATGCTGGGCACAAACTGACAAGCATAACCTAAGCACTAAATGGAAATCATCCAATATCTGATGCTAACAACAGCCAACAGTAGGTGGAAAAGTGTCGCTTCTTTGACAAGAGAAATCCCTGGCAAATAATCCGCCGGAATGTCGACTGGATGGGTTTAGGAGGAAGAACTACAACTACATACGGCTAAGGCAGGAAATATTCCTCATGCACTGTGTCCTGCTGTACAGGGCTATAATTAAAATAGCAATGAATTCAACCCCCAGACAGGAGCCCCTCTAAAAGCCAATTGTGGGGCCAGATAGCATAAAAAAGAATTGTGTGCGAAGGAAAATAAACAGAGAACAATGTCAAAACTCTGTGTTGAAAGAATAGCGATAAGGATCATCTATTTAAACAAACCTAATGCTTGACTGCTTGTTGTGAGCTACATTTCATACATAAAATATGTTCTGTCACTGATATTGGCCCTTATCTAAAGGGAGAGAGGCAGACAAAATTTGCAGCCTGTGTGCAAGCAATGGGCTGTTTGTGGAGAGTGATAGAGGCCCAGAGCTGGAGATGCACGGCAGATAGCATCTGTCTGTCTGTCAGGCGTGCAGGCGGGCTGGAGCGGTGGGGAAACACAGGGAGGAAGAGACAGAGGAGGGGGCAGGAGACCGAGTGGAAGGACAATCAGTCCAAAAGGCCCTGCCTCCTGAGGAAATAGGTGACTCCCAGCATGCCCCCCCCCCCCCCCCTCCTCTCCCTCCCACATCTTACAAATGCCAGTTTACTTGTAGGATATTCCCCGGTGGACTGTGACCACAAAGAGAATGTAAACAATACGCAAACTGCCAGCGCCCTGGTGGGGCGGCGTGTTAAATGCGAGGCATGTAGCAACAATGAGTCACGTTAAGCGAAGTCGCAGAGGTTGCGAGGTAAATGCGAAACCGCACGGCGGTTGTCTTTGGACCTTTGCTGCGATCCAATCAGAGCTTAGCCGTTATCACGTTGACCCCCCTCATTATGTAACTGACCTTGGTGTTAGAGCAGCGCTCATGATGAATTAGACCGGCGAACCGAGAACACACCAGCACAGCAAAGTCAAGGCTGCGGCAGCCGCCCAGGGGCAGATACTGTTAGCGGGTAGGACATTTCACACTACAAAAGCACAGAGGTCAGGTGACCACCGAGCCCTGAACGCAACAGCAACCCTCTGTTTATTGTCCCTCATAATGAAATGATCACAATCGGAGACAAGTATGTTTATTGTTTGATGTTTAGCATTCGCCTCTTAGGCAGAAGATGTGAGAGGGCAAGGGTGGAAGTGTTCAAATGCAATTGCCAGTGTTTTCCTACCTGGGCTGTGTAGACTAGAGGGGATATTTAAACGGGATTATCTGTTGGAATAAGGTCTGAGATGCAAGATGCTACCGTGCTGAAAAATTCCATTTGTCAGATCACTGGCTTTCATGAATACTTAAGAATGGATGTGCGGGGACAAAAATCAACTGCTGAGTATTCCAGACTAATTACACTTGTAAAACACAGTGAGGCATATGAAAAATAAATATATGCACTTAATTTAAAGGAAAAAAAGAGTCAAATATGGGATACATTCGGAGGATTGTAGCTACTCGTTCGAACCACGGAGGTGAATGACGGAGCAGGAGGGATTACCAGGCGATGTCACGTTGCAGATGATTGAGCTGAAAATGAACGCGGCTCCACTTCATTCTAGCTATTTGCACATGACTATTAGCAGAACTCAGCTGAGGAATGAGCCTGTGAGTGCATCGCAATTTGATTTGTGAAGTGGAGTCTGAAAACTTTCTGTTTATCAATACGCAGGCCACTGTGCGGAATCTCTTTTGCCTACTATTGTATATGACCTGTCCAGGTGATTTGAGGCTGCTGGAGAAAACGCGCCGTTGTTTATCTAATGCATTGACTGAACTGATCAATATTCACCCGCCGTCCTGGAGAAATTCATTTTCTCTCTATATGACATTGTTTGTTAATGTTGTGTGTTGTTTTTCGCGTCCATGTCCAAGCATGAAAACGCGGCCCGGCACATGAACGTTGCTAAAACTGATGCACAATGCATCAGTACACATTGATTAGACCTTGCAATGACATTCATACACTTTACACAGCGCGACCGAAGACCTTAAACTTCAAGGGATAATAAATGCTCTTTAAGATTATTAAGATCAGATATGACAGTAATGCAAACGTCTGCCTTAAAAATCAATGGCATACTTAAGCTGTGGTGAGTAATTATTTCTGTGATTAGTATTGATCAGCAGCGCACCTCTGTCAAGTTTCCATTTTATTGGTGCTGAGACAGAGTTCAGACAGCTGACACAGGTGTGTGTGTGTGTGTGTACAAGTAAAATCTAATCGTGAAGTATCTGCTGTGTGTTTTCATGTAGCTGCTTCAATGGGAATAATAATCCACTCAGGGTTTCTCTCTAACGTTTCTTTTCTTTTCCTGTTTTTGTCTAAGTGCAATGCTGGCCCAGGAACAGCTCATAGCTTTGCATACGGAGCACAGGTAAAGAATGAGGCACCCATCTTCAGGCTGTGTTTAGAGCTTTCACCTTCTCCCGCCTACTCGCTAACCTTTTATATGTTACTAAGCCAGCAGAAAGCAGTAAATGATAGCATCGCAACCTGAAAGAGAGCCGTGAGCCTGAATACTTGAACTATGCAGGTAGTAACTTAGTGAAGTTTTCACCTCATAGTGAATTTGCACATCGTGATTGGTCATAACAACAAACCACTGTGCTCTACATAGATACCAGTACAATACAGGCTTGTTATCCTACTTGGTGCTTGGTTTTATACTGTACGGGTTTCAGAGGTTCCCAGAATGTGCCCGTAAACAAAACAAAAATCCAATCTGTTACTGACCCGCCTGAACATATTCACCAACAGCCTGTCAGGTAGAGCTCCGTGCCTCGAAAGTATAGATATTGTTGTTGACAGGACTCACGAGGGGTTGTGGTGAAACATTTTACACGGCTGTGGTGAAGGACTACATCACTGTTCTCCCTATGATGTCACAAAAGGGAGAAATCCTGAGACAAGAGTTCTATAAAACAGGTAAATATGAAAAAGGAGGGGGTGCACTTCTGCAAACCTTAGTGTTAACAGACATGTTTTAGGCTTTGGTTTAAAGATACAGTATTTATCATCATACCCAGCATCACATTAGTTTAAGTGTTTTGTTCGCTAAATTAAATTATTTGAACATATGATTAAACACAAACTTAATGGGCATTAATGTAAAATGTTTGATTGTGAATGTAAGTACACAAGTTTCGTTTATTCATTATTAGCCACTTTTTCATTTGAGTTACAGACACAAACAGATTGTTTCTCTGTGGTTTTGCTAAAAGGCAAAGGGGCTGAGATCAGTAAGACAAGTGAGTGATCTATAGGTTTTTTCCTGAGACAGATTGTCTGGAAGGTTGCAGAGATTAGTCATATCTGGGGCTTTTAAGAATGCTGCAAATTGTGGCCTTTCTTTAACGCGCCCGATAAGCCATTAAATGAAGGGAGCTGCCTTATCAGCCCGCTGCTACCCATAAATCACAATTGCTCGCTCCCCTCGCGTACCCCTGGTGGTTTCTATCTGCATCCTGGGGCTGGCAAGATCCCACCATCACCGCTGCTACCACCACCACCACCACATCACGCAGTAATCACACTATTTGCCTCCTAATTCACCCTCTACAGACAGTGCATTAGAAGCATTCTTTCATTACGTTTCCCACTCATCTGCTCACTCTTTCTGTCTGTTCTTCTCTGCCTCTCACTGACTGCCTCGCCTTGTGTGTATTCACAAGTCTTCAAACGGGGGGTGGGGGGGTGGGGGGGGAATCATTCTTCCTGCGAGTGCTATCAGACTTTAATCCACAGAAAAACACTGACACTTCACTACCAATTCAAATGAATAGGATGTGGAAACAGGCTTTAATGGGATATTGTTCTCCTTTTGTCTCATTCAAACCAAAAGGAAAATAGAGTGGATAGCATAAGCTTTAATGAGCTTGTGTAAGTGACTCACATTTAATTATTTCTTTCTTTCTTCCTCGATAATAATGTGGCACTGACAGAGATTTTGTTGTGCTTGCCTGACAGTTTAAATTGCCTGAGCTCAGAGGTGGCTGAAAAAGAAATAATGTAACAATCAAAGCCCAGGATCATGTCAAAACCAAGAAATTCCATTTATAATGGGAGACAGAAGCAGTGTAGATGATAAAGTAAAGGGTGTGACTTAAATATGCTGTAACATACAAATATAAACATGTAGTAGTAGTTTCCAGTTGGATTCACAAATAAAGGTTTGATCATTAGCATTATATGTACTATAGTATAGTATAGCACAGTATAGCATTATATACTGTAGTAATAAATAGCAGAGGAAGGCTCTATAGAGTATATACTGTCTGGATTCATGCCTCAGCAGCTGGTACTGATCTGTGACTGAGCTACTTTGACAGACACAAAGCGCTTCTAACCTCAGGTTTCATAAAGTTAGATGTTAAAAACATTTTTCTGCAGCAAAGCGTTACGTGACTAATATGTGAAGAGGTCAAGAGGATGACAGTCACCGAGATGTTAGAGCCGAGCATGTTTAGCTACAGGATGTGACACTGTCAGGTGTTATAACAGAGGTTGATACCTCACCGAGACTCAGGCAGCCACAGGGTTCGACTGTGGCCAGAAAGGAAGAGTGGTTTTCCTTCGCATCTGACTGTTGACATGTAAGTGCTGCTATGAAACAGGACTGATCTGTTTGTTACTTACTGTATCTTTAGCTCTCCTTTATGCTTAGTTAATTGCATATTTTTGGCTGATATTAATATAAACGCCAGCATCGTGTGTTGACTCCATTAATAATAAGTCATAATAGTAGTTCAGTACCTACCATGTCAATTAAAGATTATTTTTCAGAAATTGTGATTGTTTGCTTGAAAATTTGGTATTAGAGCTTGTGGTAAATAAGTCTTTGGAAACATTGGTCATCCAATTGTTTGTTTTACCACAAAAGATCCAAATGACATTTTAAAGAGCGTGCATGAATTAAGAAATCAAAAACAAAGTTCAGTTATGACCTACAAATCAAATTCTGTAAAACTGAATGAATGTTAAATTGTGTCACTGTACACAGTCACTCAAAGGTTTACAGTGTTGATAATATAATAGATTTGCACAAAAGCTCTGAGATCTTTTCTTTTACATTCATCCTAATTACACGGAGACCTTTTCATGGCCACGCGTGCGCTTATCGCCGTGCACCTGTGTGGCAGGTGATAGAGGTGAGAGTGGAGGCGGCCTGCGTGGCAGCGGCAGGGCTGATGGAGCGGCTAAGCCGGAGCAGGAGTTAGCAGCGTAGGCCTGGCCTGTGTTGTTGCAGGAGACCTAACTGGAGACAGATTAAGGACTGTGCATTTATCTTTGCTTGTAAATGAGTGACTGGCCAGTGTTGTTACTGCCAGGCCAGGGTATTGGAACAAGAGGCTTAAGATGTTATCAGGGAATGCTGTGCCTGCAGGCACTCTGAAGATTATAAGGCACGGAAAAAGACAGTGGGAAAAGTGTTGACAAACAACCAGGGGTTATTAAACGTTAATTATATGCTAAGCTAACTCTCTCTGACCCATCAACACAAAGCTTATGAGACCTTTGGGGTTCAGCGTCCCTTTATCAAGGTCAGAAGTCATCTGTTCAGTTTGATTGCCTTGGAGCTTCATGCGTTAAATAGACAATAAGTATCACGACTCTTCACTGTCATTCTGTGTTTAGAGTTGAGAACATGAACATTAATATGTTATGGTCTAAAGATAATTGTCCTGCATGATTTCATACTTATCCTTTCTCAATCTGTTTGCGTTATTCACTGATTCTGGATCTTTATTTCTACCAAATCTTGAATTGTTGTCGTTTTGCCAAAGATGCTTTTATGGGGCGTGGGAGTTTTGTGTTGGTGGAATAAGAAAACATGAGTGTTTTTAACTGTACACCCAACATTCATGACCTTCCTTCATACAGTAGCTCTGTTAACTAAGTGCTTATTAAAGCGGTTAGCATCTGAACTAACATGATGATTTACTGACTCACTTGCTGATTTTGGAAGAGAAGAAAGGCAAAAACACGTGGGAAATAAAATGATCTGTCATTTCTGTCTGTTGTGAGTTTGAGAACAGTGCATCCATGTTTTGTTTAATACATCAACATCCTGGAAAATTCCTTGAGTGTGTCAATAAAACTAACCTACAGAGCATAAAACAAACACAATATAAATAAAGAAATATACAGCATAATAAAGCACAGAAAATGGAATCATGAAAAAATGCCCATGGGAAAAGTTTTTAAATACAAATGAATGGAACAGTTTCGCCAGAGATATAATGATGTTATTGGAGTCACAGACACTCATTACCCTTGATGATTAATGACTTGACTATTAAAATTCTCACATCCGCTTTTAACCTCGCTTGCAACACATTTATCTCTGCTCGTGCTTTTATGAGCTGCAGCCCTGTACGAGATGCAGAGATGATTTGTTAAACCTAGGAAGCCAGGTGATGGGTGCACTAATTTGTGAAGCTATCAAGCACTGGCATAACCTCCTGCGATGAGTCCAAATGGATCTGCTTTCCCAAATTGTTCTCAATCCAGTATTGCCATGGAAAAAAAAACAAACAACAACTTGGCGGGGATGGGTTGGACTTTCACACTGTGACACATTATTTCATTTAATCCCCCCAGGAATGACTTTAAAGGATTGAAGATTCACTACTTGATTCACGCACTGCAACATCTGGTATTACACCATGTTTTATTTAAAATATATAGTACAGAGGCTACAACCTGACACGATTGTGCTACAAACTATGTAAACGCTAATGTGATACATAATGATTTATTGGTGTAAACATGTTGCATGGAGGACCAAATTAGGGGACTTTATACTTAACACGTCAAAATTAATCAGACGCGCAGCCCTGCTTTAATTCGAAAGCCTTTGACTCGTGACTCACTTTGGGCTCGACAGCAGTTCTGACACCTTGACACTTGTTCTGACAATCTGTCTTTGCCTGGCAAGTAGATAAAAGTAATGTTTTTCAGTTTCACATCCACTCTGAACTAAAGCCACCAGCAGCCATTGAGACCACATTGTGAATGGAGATTACCTCCTGAAATCTCCTGTATCCCTCCTAGACACCACCCAGCTGCAGAGACACTCGGTAAATTGGTATTTGGAAGACATGCTTCTGAAGATAATTAGCTTTACTTTCATGGATTACACTGCCGACAACAAAACAAGAACTGCAGGCGAGAGTGCTACAACTTCCAACTTTGTACCATGTGTGATTTCATAAAGAAGCCAGATCAAAGGGTTAGTTTCTTGTTGAGGATACACTAAATACCTCAAGAATGAATGTGTGCTGGTCCTGACACAACACCTAGCAACAACCTGGCAATAGAGGACGTTGAAAAGCATTTAGCAAACATCACAAAAATCAAAGGCTCCTGAGGCATGTGCGCTGCTTCCAAACCAGACAAGACCTACAACCTCATCAAGCAGTATTTTAAGTATACACAAGCTGTTTTGCCTAAATTAAATTGGCTGAAATGTATTTAAATTATGTAATAATAAATTATGTATTAAATCAGTTATCAAAACATAATTTAATGTGTTATACATTGAGATATCCAAGTATTTATGTTACATTACTTTACAACGTTCAGGTATGGTACTATAGATTATAGGCAGCTGGCAGGGACCTGGATGTGGATGTGGACTGTCCCCCTCTTCACTGGGTGTCTCCACTTACTGTAGCGCGAGGCGGTTGACCGAGGGAGCATGGATAATAGTTGAGACGTGGGCTTGGCGACTGCGTAAGCCATGTGATTTTGGAAGGAGAAAGAAAAACTGCAGGTGACGTGAGGCTTGATGAGGAAAAAGGGGCAGTTGAATTAGTCTTAGTAGAAGTAGGCTGGTCCTGAATACCGACAACTCCTCACGTAGAAGATTTCATCTTTAAAATGATCTATTCTTGGACAACAGTCCTATATTGGGCTAATACCTAGTGTGAGCCATGGTGCCATCATTAATAGTTACCATATTTAATTGCATGGTAGTAAGAACAATAACTAGCAGGAGCCTGAGACAAACTTGGTATCTGTGGCATGATTCACATAGTCAATAACAAAGATAAACTCATTAACCTGACGCAGCAGGCACGTACTCAGGTCGTCAGGCAAGTTGCTAATGTACAAGCAACAGAATAGCATATATACGAGCTTTCTTTCTGCAGAAGCTGATTTTTCGGAGATATTTTGTAGATAGAGGGAGGTTCATAGGGATGGAGAGAGGGTCGTGGGTGTCCTGTGCTGGTGTTTCAGCGCCGGGCCTCTGTCGTGACCCCAGCTGACCTCGTGCTGTAAGAGAGGACTTGGAGAGTGAGGATACAAGAGATGAAAGCAGCAACAGATGCAAAACCCAGGTTATTGGCCATTCTCCACAAGATTACGTTTGCCCTTCTCCCCATGCCCTCGTCAGTGCGCCGCACTTCAAATAATCCTGCAGCGCGCTGTGGATTGTGTGTTACTTGTTAACTTTAGCGCGACTGCTACTTAGGAAAAGGTTAGGAAATCTCGGGATGTAAGGCTGTGGGGCGGGCTGCTCGTGAATAGCTCGGCTGATGTTGTAGATTTTGAGATTTTCATTACAGGTCACAGGATAGCAGGAGAATATAGGTGTTAAATGTCATGTTTTGGTGTGAGCCCCTCGGTGTCAAAGAGCGAGCACTTGTTCATACACTCACCACTGTCACGGGGAGAATTTGAAGTAGCAGATGGAGAGCTACTTCCACATTAAGCCAGTTTTCCACTAAACTAAACGAAACTAAAATACATATATACATATAATACATATATAATACACGCAAAAATACGTATTTTTACTACATGTCTGAGTTTTCCTTCAGTCTTGTGCTTCTGTCTGATGGAAGAAGGGAGTAACACCAATGCTCCAGCTCATTCGCCTCTTGGCTGAACACTGTCTCGTTTTTATTATTTATAAGCTCACGGTGAGGTCCGCAGTCACATGTAAGCAGTTTATAGAGCAGAGGCCTGGGGACGCATCTCTGTGGAAGAACCAGTGTTTAAGCGGGGCGACGATGCGACGCTCTTGACCCTTACACGCCGGGATGTGTGTGGTGAGGAAATCCACGAAACAGGTACAGAGAGTGGGAGACAGGCCAGGCTGTGGTAAAGTCATGTTAAGGTTATGCTCACATTCATTCACATTTGATGCCTGAAGTGAAGCTGTTGACAGTCTTTCTTTATAAACCACATCTAACGTAGGCAACAATAGAAATATGACAAGTTCATGGCAGTACAGTACAAGGTGTTGTGACTATGTAAACACATACAGTAGATCATGTGGAAAACCCACACAAATGTCCTAGTGAGCTGTCGATGTTACAGCTGTTTATATGGAGCTCATCAATTTGTTTTGCTCTAATCAACTGGCTACTTAAAAACAAATTGATTTTCATTCGGTTTGACTATAATCTCTTCCTGTGGCCCTATAAACTATGTTTCCCATGAATTTAGGGCCTCGTTGTTGGCGTGCTTGTTTTTAAAGGTTCAGATTTCACGGACTTGATGAGGAGACATGTTGGGACATGAAAAAAGGCAAGTGGAGGTTGTGTGTGTGTGTGTGTGTGTAATTCTGCTTTTGTTTTACCTCTTTCATAAGCAGTAACATCATTAAATCTTTTTCATGTTGATGACAGCATTACTGATTGCCAAGGACAGAGAGTGTTCCTTCGTGTGATGGGATCACCCATAAGTAGGCAGTACTTCCAATTAAACAAAGACTTGCCACATTTTAAAGACAGGTGTAGCTCTCATAGGCTTTTTCCTTTGAAGCTGGCAAGACTGGTTGGTTAGGTTTTAGCTGACTAAAGGCAAAACCACCAAACGTGTGGGATCTTTCTCGTCACTGTTGTTTGTCACTGTGCTGTGCACCACAAATGACCATGGAACAGCATTGCTCACGCAATTCACACGCTTTTCTGCTATTAGTCCTGCGAAGCGCGGGCCTGCTCCCTGTCTGATGCTGGGCAGGGACCAGAATGGAACTTGGCTGACTGAGCTCGGTCCTGGATCACTTGAATTGGGTTCCTGCTGGTGATGGTGAGACTGCTCCAGCGTCAGTGTGCTAAGGAACTCTGCCGCAGGTCCTTCCTTACCGCTGCAATCAGATTTCCACCTTGGATAATTGCGGACTGATTTACCTGCTTGCAGAGCTTAAGGCACCTGTCGGTTTGGTGCTGGTGTTTTCTTTCTGTCTTTCATGGCGTAACACACATTGGTATTTATAGCATTTCCTCTTTCAGATTTAGTTGTGATTTGATTTTAACTCTACTGTGAATTTTTACCTTCCCTAACCTGACCTGACTTGACCTGACCTGACCTGACTTACTTAACTTAACTTAACTTAACTTAACTTAACTTAACTTAACTTAACTTAACTTAACTTAACTTAACTTAACTTAACTTAACTTAACTTAACTTCCTCTTCCCAAATTAAACTTGTGATTTCATATTGCAAAAGTTGTCTCAGGTGCACGAAGAAGAGCCTTTTGTTTTTGACAGAACATGATGAATAAGCCATATTTTCTAAAACATTGCATTAATTACTGTAATTTAACAAACAGACAAGGGCTTCAGCTGCCTTTATAGCACTATCCTGGCTAATTTGAATAATATCTTACTGCTATGGCCTACAGACCACACATCTGGCAGGTTTTCATGTTATGAGTAATCAGTTCGTTTTATTATAAAAGGCCTTCAGATTCAGATTCACAAATTTCAACATTTGCTATTTCGGTTATTGATGTATCTCTAGGTAGCTTCTATTGTAATGACTTTTTTAGTAAATCTCCAAATCTTGACAAAACATAATAGAACTAAACATTTTACTGCACTGCAAGCCTTGTAAAGGTCAGATCACGTTTTCCAATTCTTTGCTCTCCTCAGAAGCTAAAATTCATCCCAGCCATTTACAGCCTCCGGCGACGCTCGGCTTTGCCCTCAGTTCTCTCACCCCTTTTTTCCCCTCAAAGCAACATGAAACAAACCAGAGAGCAAGCAATTTTATTGTTCAGTGGTATCTTTAATTGTGATGAAAAAGGATTATGTAGATTTCCGTAAGCCTCCCTGACAAGACATATTTCAAAGTGAATAGGCCATAGAACAGGAATATGTGTCAGTGGTGGAGGCTTAGCGTAACATCTTCTCAATAATAGGGTAATCCTGGAGTCTAGGGACCCCTCATTTACCCTCTCAGCCGAGAGATGATGTGCACTGGTCTCCAATTATCACCCATATTCTTTTTAAAGACAAAGGTAAGGACTCAGACTGTGTGACTAAATGTCATAAGGATATTGCTTTTATCTTTCTTACTTCTTATAGTAATAACTGTGGCCTGTAGAAGCATTGTCGGAACAAAAACAAGCAAAACTCTCAATTTAAGCACAAATTTGAAACACAAAGACACAAATATGAAGTCGGCCCTATTCTGTTTCTGTTGTTCTAGTCCTGTTTAAAGACGATAGTGTAGCCAGGCACAGCAGCAGGGTAGAGACGCCATGGCAACGCTGTTAACATAGAAATAAAACGAGTTGCTGTAAAAATAACTGTTTAAAAGAGCCAAATTTGTATGTGGTACCAAAACCTTTCTACTTCATTTCATTAGTGTCACTTATCTTAATATTTGCATCATATTTACAAAATTAAGAAAGTGCTTTCTGGTGATATTGGTAGAAGGAAGACTTTACACTTTACAAACTACTAAACCATTCTCATTTTAAGTGTGCTACTAACTGTGTCATTTGTTTTCTAATGCGGTAATTCACCAGGAGATTAAATAAGAGCTTTAGATGATATGTAGTGATGGTAGACTTGTAGTTGTCTCTGCAAATAGGCTGTTTTAGTTTTCCTTAGTCTAATGTGGCTGAAACAAAGGGTGTGGAATAAAGGCTGAAAAGAGCTGTTATTTTCTGTAAAGGATAAACAAAGACTAAGACTAATTGCTTCTGGAGGTCAGCATTCCAAATGTATATTCAAAGGAAGATTTATAGCAGTCACAGCTATTTATTAACCTGAATAGGCGATTTCGCAGTGGATCTGTAGAGAAAGGGGATATGAAAAGTTGTGAAGAATTGATGACGGACCCTCAGAGTGAGTGAGATAAAATTGACCATGAAATCTGGAGCTTGGAATTAAATTGGTCGGAAAAGGAGGAGGAGGAGAGGGGGGGGGGGGGGGGTTGATGTGTGATCACAGAAACACAAGTGTCTTTATGAAAATGCCAAGGTTAATTTGCACAACAGTTAAATGCATAATTGAATAGTAGAAGATTTGCTTGGAATAAAGAACGCCTATTCAAGAGAAGTGTTGTAAATAGTTGAGATGGTTATAGAGATTTGTGCTCAGCTTGGCATTTTTCTCTCAGGGCTTGTGGTAAATCCAACATCCATGAAGAGCTGTAAGCGTTGATGCTGGCTGGAGAGATTTTGTTGTAGCTCAATAATAAAACATTTCACCTAAGCCGGAATTAACAGGTGTAAATGTCAACAAATTTCATTTTGAACCAATGTTTAAATTTCAGACAAGGTTGAAAGCTTACCTTTACAGGACACGATATACTGTATGTACATACTCCATTTTCTTTAAATGCCAAACCCTGCATGAAATGCTGTGAACTTACTTACAGTCAAGCCCGAAATTATTCATAGGCTGACAAATTCTGACTTGCTACTTTTTGTTCAAATGTAAATAAAAGGTAGATAACTGTTTCCACAATGATGCCTCTTGTATTTATTATCTTCTGGGAGACGCCTGTGTCATTTCTAATCAAGACAAAACTTGCGGGTTGAATAAAAGTAACTTGTAGACTGTACTTCCAGGTATTTTACTGTTTCGGGTTTCTCAATATATAAAATCCTCATTTGAATCATTTTTGTGAAAAATCCACAAATCTCAAAAGATGATTGTCTTACTTTTCTTGTTTGGTTTGTGACAGTAATAAACTAAATATAAAGTTATACCGAAGGGCCTGGAAGGAAAAAAATATTCATCGTTCTCTGGTTTCCTGTCGTCTTGATACAGTTATAGAAGTTACTGTGGAAAGCTCGTTGAGATGTTTGATCAGTCAGAGCACAACTTTTATTTTATTTACATTACTATTTTGAAGGCTCTGCAGTGTTTTCGTGAGCTTTTGAGAAATTTTAAATGTATTCAATCTAGTTAATTTTGTCATTACCTGGCTGATTCTTTTGGAGACTTTTGGGCAGTCCCGATGTTTCTGGCACCAACTGAAATTAGAAACTTGTTTCATGAAGTTCCGTTCAAAGGTATGTGCTGTTTATTTCAACATGCTTTGCACAGTTAAGTAAGTAGTAATTTGTATAAAACCTCGACATTTCCAGCTTGTTTCACTTTTTCAGTTACTGTACCATGTCCTTCATTACCTCTCAGTGAATTAAAATGTGCTATATGTCATTACTTACAACTAAAGCTGGTCTGTTTCTTCCATTCAGTTATCACTGGGTTCCAGAAGACTACAGCAAGATGGTGAAGGGTGAAGCAGGCCGTGTGTAGCCTGAGCCAGATGAAGAGTCACCTCACATCTGATAGGACTGTGTTTATGTGAAAGGTTGAGCTAAATCAAATGGTGTCCTGCAGGATCTGGACCGATTCCATACAAAATTGCTCATCCAGTAAGAAAAGGCTAAATTAGAGCACTGACAATGTGAACTATGACAAGTTAGACCCAGAAAAAAGCTCAGTGATCAGTTTGACTGGACTGATCACTACTTGTCAGTCACATTCTATAAAATAATTCTCCTTTTTATCTAAACATGTTGGACATACAACACATACAGTCACAGAATATCTAAGTTATACAGAATAATTTAACCCAGTAATACTCGGTAGTGCAGCTTCATGCATATGAGCGGTGAATCACTGAACCTCCAGTAGCCGCAGTCTGCCGTCCTCAGATGGGGCAGAGTCAGAGATAGATGATATGAACCAACTTATCCAAGATTGCCTGATTCAGTAATGGGTGTTCGATTGAGAATAAAATCAAGCTTCTTATTGATATGAGACATCATTTACATCAAAGTCACTTCCAGGACTCTGTCACTTGAAAGAGTGGGGTTAAGACCAGGGTGCAATCCACAGCCCGGGGAGGCCCTTTGTGCATCATGGTAATAGAGAACAAAGAAGGCCAAAACCTTATGCTATTAAAATAGATTCACCAAAACCAATTGTAGTATATTAGCTTGGAAATGACACAGAGGAACTGACGAGGGTTTTCAGTGGCAGACGGAGTTTCCCCATACCATGAAATTTGTATACTTCCAACTAAGAAAACAATTCTTGCTGGTACGTTGAGCAGCCTTGCTGTTTTCACAGAGAAGGCGACGCTGGGAGAGTGAGGGAGTGTGAAGCCTCTTTAATTGCCTTCGGTCACCCACAACGTTGAACCAGAGCGCCACGCAGCTTAGCAAAGGAACCGGGCAGAGGGCCTGATAGATATTTTATCGCCCAAGTTAACAGTTAATGAATTCCCAAAGTGAAATCTGTCACTTCAAAAATAAAGAGCAAGGCAAATTAAAGGGCGATAGAGAGAGACAGGGGAAGAAAGAAACTGGAGAGGCTGACACAGTTTTAAAATGCCCTATCTTTTGGCCATCCCCAGTTTTTCAATGGAATAAAGAAAACTCAGCCTCTTTCTTCTCTTCTTTTCTTCCCCTGCTTCTTTTCTCTCCCTCCCATCCTCCTATCTCTCACTCCGTTTTTTTCTCTGAAAAAATTCTCATGAATGATTTATATGTGTCTTGTTATCAGCAACGATTTCTATAGACCCCAACGCATTCACCAAGACATTTGTGGCGTAATTGTTAATTTTAATGCCATAATGGCTTCAGATGGGAGCTCTGATTAGACATTTATTACACAATTAAATGAAACATACTCAAGAATCACAAAAGGCTTCCGTAATTATTTCAGGCCATTAATAAAATGGGCATTAAATTATATTGGACACAAAAGAGACGTGAAATAGATTTCCATTAGAGCAATAGAGGCAGAGAGGGGTAATAGATCCTGCCTGAATTCACTCTGAAATTAATTGTTGCCCAGCCTATTTCCACACACAGTGGAATAAATGAATGAGAAAAGAGAGGAAGAGAAGAACGAGTTGGTGGCCGAGCGAGCGAGGGGAGGGGGTTACATTAAGAGCCTCTGATAAAAAAAAAAGCTTTTGTTTGACGCACTACAATGGACCCTCAATTCAAGAGCGGGGGGGGGGGTTGGAGAGAGAGAGTCAGACCAATTTCAATCTTTGTCCATCCCTCCAGAGTTCTCAGGTTATACCCACTTTGCAAGTTTTGTTTGCTATTGGAAAGCCCTCGCTGACCCCACCTGTGAATACACATATCGAAATGTGAGGATAAGTATTTATCAGAGAGTAAAGTGTGGGTCAGGACGACAGCCACGGGCGACTGCTGTTTAAGAAAGAGAGGAATAAACGCTTCTGACAGGAAATCAATCTCTTCTTTGATTAATAAATGGCCTGCCTCCATCGTAGCAGGCTCTCTGACACCGAGTCACCTTCCACCCCGCGACATGATGGAGGTCAAGCTCAATAGACTCGAGAAGAAACGTGATTCTATCAAAAGCTTGATCCTTCAAGAAAAAGGTCAATATTTTATTAAATTATAATAATATATACAGTAATAATAAGTCACTGAAGACACACACGTAGAAGGTTTCCTGTGAATTATGGAGTGAATTATGATTATTAAATAATGTGTACTGACTAATTAGTACATTACACTTTGCATACACTAAAATATTAATAATAATTATGCTACTGGGTACAGTAAACATAAATGTAACTTTTTACTACTATTTCTGTGATGATCTTCAGTTTTTTTGTGATATACTAAAAATAGAACGTAAAGTCAAGAAAAACAAGTACTTACAATTTGAATGAATTAATTTATTTCCCCCATCTCTGAACAGTAAGATTACGGCAGTTAAACACATCAAAGCCCAACATATGGCAGAGACATTCTGAACCCATCTCCAGTGGGACCTCGAAATTGAACCGTCTTTTGAACTAGCGTCCTCTTGAGATCTTCTGCAAAAGTGTAAAAGAAATGAAAACTGATATCTCACAAGGCTAGAACGGATCATTCAAACCAAAATTAATTAATCATTCACTGATACAGATATGTAGTATTTCCGTCACTCTGGCTTCAAAAGATTTTACATTCTCTAACGGCCTCTTGTTCGTTATGTTTCATTTCGAGCGGCGGGTGTGTTTCGTTTTACAGTACCTACAGTCGAGCTTACATTTCACAAGCGGCTGTTTGTCCGCCTCACGATGCAAGTGCCTGTAAACAAAACAGACAGAAAATGTACGAGAGGAGGGTTGATTAATGTGCATAATTCAGACACAGTCAAAGAGCGCAGCTGTAGAATATTGATTTGTTTTTTCAGTTTTCTTCACCTGAGTCACAGTAGCTTGGGCAGCACGAGTTCAGGTCTCCGAGTGAGTGAGAGCACTGGGAGCCTATAATCACAGAAAGCTGTTCATTATCAATCATGGATGTTTTTGGTTTTAGTTGATTCAGATCCATAACTGTCACATTTCTACAGTACTCTGCCACATAACCAACACATCACATTATTGAAAAGGTTGGAATTCACTGTTCTGTGTAATGTTAGTTAAAAAGTATTTCTCTAGTAATTAAGAAGAACCGTCAGGGCCTAAATGCCGATGCCAAGCACGCACTCCAACAGACAAATTACATCCAGTGATGAGATATGGCTTGAGGCTATAATGAGAGGTAATATGTAAGTATCAATGTGTCATAGGTGTTATCAGGAATAATTTACTTAGAAACTTGTAGAACAGCTGTTATTTCATTTCTGATTTTCCCCATATTCAAAGGGTGAATAACATTAGGTGTCATCGTCTCATTAGCCCTGATGGTATTTAGCAATAGGTATGACCTCAAGCTATGTGTGGCATTAAGAAAGTGGAAGTTCCTCAAAAAATGTTTTAAAATAAAAAGGTAAAGCAGATAAATCCATGAATAAAATAAGCATTAAATTAACCCTAGATGACAGCAAACATTTCTCTGTGGGGCTTATCATGTTGTGAAGATTCTGGCAGAGTTGGGGTATTCATGTTAGCAGGAATGTCATCATCCCTTCAGGGTGAGGCCTTTTTGTCAGTATCAACTGTGGGTGGTTCTCAAAGAGTTTGTATGCGTTACCCCCAAAAATGACTGTAGCAAAGCTTGAGAAGGACTGAGAAGGACTGATAAGGACGGCGGTGCTGACTGTTTACGCATAATCATTTAGCCAACGTACCGCTCATTTAGGTCTCATGTGTGATTAGTGATCGTGTGTTTGACGCTACAGATGATGAGGATGTAGGCAAATCGTTGTCGTAGAAGTCATGACATTAACCCCTCTCCTATAGAAGCGTATTTCTTGGCAGGAGTTGGACAACCGTACGTAGATTGTGCTCTGATCCCATTCTTAGCGAAAACCAGTCCCCGTAGCGTTAAACAGTGGGCAACATGCGAAAAGTGAGCTGAAAGAAAACCAGATGAACTGAGGTCCATTCAAGATAACGTTGAAAGGGCAAATCTTTCGTTAGCGATATGTGATCGAAACCATAACGTGTACCATTACTTTTTTATCATAGAACAGCATGACGGTCAATAGTCATGGTCTTTCTTCAAGCCTAACTAATGAAACCAAACCAAAAACTGTCTGCTGTTACATCTGACTGCCTCAAGTGGTAGATTTGTGAAATTTGGGAATCAATAGGTTCAAATTGGACTAATGGAAGGCGTGGGGGGTGTAACTGTAACACAAGCTCTGGACCTGCATTGTATAGGGTTTGAGTGAAGACCTTTCAGTCAGACAATATGATTACTACACAGTATTGGCCCACACATGAAGTCCAAGATTCTGAAAGGCATGTACTGTAGCACATCCTTGGACAGGTCACAACTACTTAGGTGCAGAGATTAGCATGTAGGTGCCCTTCTAATTTTAGTTACATCAAATAGTTCAATTCTGATGTAGACAGATGATTTGGGCCCAGCTGGTTCAGTTTGGGGAATTTGTTTCAATTAGTCAGCAGATGTGAGATTGCAAGTTTTCTGGACCTCAACACTAACAGAACAGGTATAGTGTTTATTAACTACATTATATTTGCTGTCAGCCTTTGAGGAGACATTGCAGGGTGTGGCGTGCTTCGTGCTCGGTTACCGGGCTGTTTATAATCCCATATGTTGATGACTGAATGGTAACACATGTCAACAATATGCATGCTTGGTTGCAGACAGATGTCGAACTCAACTTACTGGGCCACTAAGACACGTCAGTGCACCAGACATTAAAATGCACACGATTCAGGAAGTAGGAGAAACTGGTTGGTTGTTAAATAAATGAATGCATACAATCTGTTTTCAGTCCAATTCAATTGAAATTCCAATACTTACAATATCAGTATTATAGGATATACATTATACATTGTGTAATGTATTGTATTACTCTAAATTTATATTTTGTTATTGTCTAATAGCAATTCAGATTCTCATTTAGCTTTGCAAATCTTATCTGGTGAGTCACAGTCTCGTGTGAAAGGCTCAAATCCCCCTGCAAGGAAGGCCAGCTCTAAATGAGTTTTTTTTCTCTTAATGAAGGTCAGGAGAGAGTCACATCTTTCCTTTTGTGATAATTTATCCCTATCTTCTGTTATCTCTGTTTTGCCCCTTTAATCCTAATTGTATTGTATAATTGTGCGGTGTGGACCTGGTGGTTGTTGAAGTATTGCCCCCATCCTTTTATTTTCACCTGATGCTTTGAACTTTTAATTTGTTTCTGCTCTGCCCTGTACTACCCAGGGCTGCAGAATAAAGAGAGAACAGCTTAGGTTCAGTTGTTTGTAGTCATAGTCACGTCCATTTTGTGCTGTGCTACTGAGAACCATAAAGATATGATATACGACTAATGCATATTTTGTGTAATGAACCCATTTGGAGTCTACATCATTGCTTATAGATTTGACTCAATGGGACTTACAAACAGATAACATGAAAATGTGTCAGTATTATGTGCAGAAGTTATTTCTACTCTAATCCATAGTATAAATATTATCAGCAATTATAGTATGTATGCGTTTCCATTTCCAGGAACGAGACCTATGTTTTGTTCATGGATCATCCATTTTAATGTGTAAAGATAATGTGAGTTTACAATTATTACAGGGCATTTTCTGTAAAAGCACTCAAAGTTCGAAGTCAAAGTGATGCGCAGCTGTTATTATTAGTGTAGACAGCACAGGATACTTACTGCTACCGTGGTGTCAGTATGCCCCTTCAGTAAAGGGGTGAGGTTTGTATAACATCATATGTGTGCTGTCTTATGAATGTCAATCAAGTGGCAATTAAGCATGCAATATAACATGACACATAGGTCCCAAGCTGATGCTTAAGAGCAGTCTAATGATATAAAAAGGATCATTTTATACAAATTGTTTGTGTTTAGCCTACAGTGTTACGACATTTAAAAAAATAAAACCATATGTACCATGTACCATATTTAAACATGGGCCAGTCTGTAAAAGGGCTTAAGAACCTTCAGCTCAAAAAGTTATGAAAGTTGTAGACCACATGAGTTGTCCAGGTTTCTAATATTTCATTTTTACAGAGAACCATCACTAAATAGGATGGAAATACAATAAAAGGCATTGAAATGTCAACCCTAGCTTTTAAGAGTTTTGAGGGAGGACGCAAGGGTGCAGTAAAGAAAACCACTTACCGCTTCAGCACCATGGACAGTTCCGGTAGGGGAGCTTACCTCAATGCTCTCCACGGGAGCCCAAGTTGGCTAATAGGCTCTCTGTGTGTCAGGCCGCTCCCCATTCAGTGTTTAGGGCGAGATGGATGGACATGTGTCCTTAGATAATCCTAGTGTGTGTGTGTGTGTGTGTGTGTGTGCGTGCGTGCGTGCGTGTGCGTGTGGGGTACGTGTGAGTGCGTCACGCGAGACAGTGCAAGTAAATCAAACTTGGACTTTGATTTTAAATTATATTCCAAATCAAAAAATCTAATCAAATATTGCCCCAGTAGACAAACTTAAGATGTAAGAACAAGAACAAAGATGTATATGTTACGTTCACTTTGCATTGCTTTTTAAACATTTTAAACATTTTATCTTTATGTTATGACTCTCAGGTCTGTTCACTTTTCGAAATAGCCTAAGTTTATACGTAACTTTTCACATCATGACACACCCAGGTCTAACGCTGTAACTATTTTATAGCCTATATACTATATGTTGAGGTTTGTATTCCAGAGAATTGTACTTTAACTGTTGTAGTTGAGAAAACAAGCAAAAAGAAACAGCGATTAATTTTTCAATCCCTTTTTTTTCTCATTATCCTGTTAAATTGTCGAGGGAACTTTGTGGCGTACACACGAGACAATCGGTTTTGGAATAAGAAGCACAGCTGACTTCTCCCTCGCGAATTGGGGACTCAGCCCCTAAAATAATTTCCGCTTATCTGATTCATTGATCTCAAAATGAAGCCTAAGCTGCGATGGGTCTATAACAGCCTCAACGCAATGTCAAATTACATATGCTGGTCGGTGAAAGATAGCATAACACAATTTAAAACTTCAAAATGCAGCACAAATGTACGATCCAAACATGCAATATACTACCTCCTGCTTACAGATGAACATCATAGTCTACCGAATGAGAGGATAGAGGAGGAAAGCATCCGACCGGCGCTCGTCTACTGGAAAAGTCGGGGGCGTCCGATGCTGGGGGCTACATTGTTCTCTGAGCCACGATGTGATTTTGTGCCTTTGCCGAAAGTGAAATTTTTTTACGATAATTTCAGAGGATGTAAAGAAACATGATGGAAATCTTCTGGTTACAAGCTGCCGACTGACGCATGCGTGCGGTGAGGTGAAAGTGAGCGGAGAGAGAGCGTGAGAGACACATAGATGGAGCTGAAATATGGGAATCACAGCAGCAGGAAAATAATTTTTATACGATTCTCATTGTAGTTTACACGTATACAAATTTAGAGGTTTGCCTATAACTACAATTCTGAGGCAGAATTACCTTTACTAAATTTCATTTTTGTGGAGTGTCATATAAAAGATACTACTGATTACTGTGTCAGTGTGGTAAAGAAACACACAAGCACAAAGTATGTGAACAACGTATTTGTGTACCCCCCCCCCCCCCCCCCCCCACACACACACACACACACAAACACACACATACACGTGCGCACATAAATGAGATAATTGCAATGGGATGTGGGCACGTGCTTGTGCTATATAAGTATATGAGCTGAAGCCTGGGCTTGTGTCATTTCATCGCTTTTGACGGTGTGGAAAAAAAAATCAGCTGTCTGTGTGTTTCGTTTAATAATCACAGCTGACGGAATCATACATCACGCGCATTAGCCCGGGGGCTATTAGGCAATGGTCCTCATTCAAATTTGCATTTTAAAACGATCAGTCGGTGGCTCCTTGAAACCAAACTGTCAAATTAATGTGAGCTAATGCAACAATTATGGACTCACGGTGTCGGGGATCCAAACATTTACAGTTGATGTAATATGTTCTTGCTGTTTGTAATTTTGAACTCCCCATACGTTCTGTGCCGTAAGTGACTGGCACGGGCCTAAACTGCGCGCGCGTGGGGTTTGTTTGTATGTGCTCGCGCGTCTTTGTTTGCGGGCCTTTTTCTTTCTTGACATTACAAAGGAAATAGGCCACATACTTCGCCTAATCATGGCGTCCTTTATAGCGAACATTTAGAAATGTTACAGCTCCTGAAAAACCGCAGCCACGTGTGACAACTCTTATCCGCCTATAGCTTGCCGCTGGAGCAGCTGGAGGACAGGGGGGGTTGAACTCCTGCTGAAGTGTCTTTGAGCCAGACAGCAAAGCCCCCCGGCAGGTGAGGAGCTGCCGTGTTGTACGATATATGCAGGTGATAGATGAAAGAGAGATTAATCTGTCATTGTCATTATATCTTCACTTAAAAAAATAGGAGCGCACACAAATAACTCTTAAAGTTGAGTTTGAGTCTCCTTTTTTTGGGAGGGGGGGTCGGATCGCTGCCCTGCGTTTAAGTGTGATGCTGCTTGGTAAATTGGTTGCGCGGTGTAGTCACCTCTCTGGATTGAAGTCGGGTTTCAACCGGAAAAGAGGTTGAAGGTCCGTGTTTGTTGCGATTCATTACGTTAAATGCAGTCGGGAAGGGATCCTGAGGTATTACCACCCCTCCTTACACACGCGCGCGCGCCCACGCCCCTCATTCCTTACTCGTTTCTTTTTCTTCTTCTTCTTACCAGCCGCTCTTTGTTTATGTTGTAATGTACATATATTTCTGGTGAAGGTATTATAATAGCCGGTCTCCGTGCTGATTGGGCGCTCAGGTTGGTGAGTGAACGCCCTGCAGATTATGTCAGATTGCGTGCGGAAACCAAACCAGCCCAGCCTTTGAACTTCACCGCTTTTGGCTCGTATTCACGCTCTTCCGCTCATTTCCAAGCCAGGTGCTCGACGACAAACCTCAGAGAGAGAGAGAGAGAAAGAGAGAGAGAGAGAGAGTGAGTGACAGAGAAAATAACGCCGAACACTTTTACGACTCCTGCAAACTGACTGCGGAACATTGCATTCACCTTTGTGGATTTTTTTTCATGTGTGCATATTGCATGTATTTTTCCTGTATTGCCTACCGCAGGTCTGACACAGAGTTGTAACTGGACTTAAGCGAACGCGCATCAGTGTTTTAACTCGGGAAAAGGCAAAGCGGGCGCTGGATTTTTATTTGATGTTTTATTCTTTCGGTCTTTTGCAGACTCATACCATCCTAGACGTGGCATGACTGGTATCTGGCATCTAGACAGGTGAACAGTTTCCCTTTTTTACGATAAGAACTCTTCCTCGACATTAACATTGGGGATAAAAGTACACTTTTCTAAAGATGTCAAAGCCCGCTGATCACATCAAGAGACCCATGAACGCGTTCATGGTTTGGTCTCGGGGCCAGAGGAGGAAAATGGCACAGGAGAATCCCAAAATGCACAACTCGGAGATCAGCAAAAGACTGGGAGCCGAGTGGAAGCTGCTTTCAGAGTCCGAAAAGAGACCTTACATTGACGAGGCCAAGAGGCTGCGGGCTCAGCACATGAAGGAACACCCCGACTACAAGTACAGACCCAGGCGCAAACCCAAAAACCTGCTCAAGAAGGACAGGTACGTTTTCCCTTTGCCTTACCTTGGGGATACCGATCACTTGAAGGGACTTCCCGTGTCGGCCGCGGACTCTCTTTTGGGATCCTCAGAGAAAGCCAGAGCGTTTCTGCCGCCGACATCCGCTCCGTATTCCTTCCTCGACCCGAGTCAGTTCAGCTCCAGCGCCATCCAGAAGATGACAGAGATGCCCCACACGTTGAGCACCAGCACTTTGCCGTACGCGTCCTCGTTGGGATACCAGAACGGCGCGTTCGGCACCCTTGGGTGCCCCACTCAGCACACCCACACCCACCCGTCGCCCACAAACCCGGGCTATGTCGTCCCGTGTAACTGCACAGCCTGGTCAGCGTCAAGTTTACAGCCCCCGGTGGCCTACATACTTTTTCCAGGTATGACCAAGACTGGGATAGACCCATATTCATCCGCACATGCCACTGCCATGTAACCCTCAAGACTCTTCTCCTCTTTTTAATTCACTTGAATACTGAGATGCATGTAAATATATTATGGACAGCGCGCCCCAATTAAAGGCATGAACAGTATTAAACTGCCTCGGACTTGCCACGGCAAAAAAAAAAAAAAAAAAAAAAAGAATAAAAAAAAAGAAAAAAGACAAAAACAAACTTTTCCAGAACAAGTTTCTGACCTGAGCAGAGGAGCTGGGATTTGGCATAAAGGATGGTGCCCTGTGAACTGTAAGAAATGTAAATGTTATAACGTTTATGGCAACCAGAAAAAAGGAGGCCTTTAACTTTATTTATTGTGTACATTTCAATGCTGATATGCTAATTTGTGTTAATTATTGATAGGCTACTCTTTTATTTTGAAAAAAAAATTGGCTCGCACAATTAGCATTCTTATTTCCTGTATAGGTAGTCGACATCTTGGCACTCGTAACTATAATGTTCTGGATAGGGTCAAAATCAGGACCTATAGGCTGAATTATATACGGGTTATATTGTTTATATTTATCAAAAACTGGCACATAAACTAGACGGTCTATTTAAGAGGACACAAAGAAACACTTTACATCCAAATGTTTCATTTTGCATTTTATCTGTGGTTCAGTGCTGATATAGTCACACGCGTCATTTTAATTATTTTTTTAATTTATGCCATTTTCTTTTAAGGATAACTTCTATCTGAATTTAAGGAGTTATATGTGTATTTTCTATCTAAGATGGTAATTTAAAACCTGTCATGTTATGGAAAGGATAATGTATCTAGAAGGTTGATACCCCTGCTCTTTGTTCAATTGCTGGGCAAAGACATTTCGAATAAAGACAATCTGTCTTCAAAGAGATCAACTTCCTGTATTTGTAGGTTTTTGAGATAGGGTAATGCTGCACAGCAGCCTTGGTGACGTTACAACTCGCGGAATTAAGGCCAGATAAGGACATTTAGAATTTTAAACAGACAAAAATAGAAAAATACGGAAACAATTAGACTCCGCGTAAAAGCAAAATAAACTCCACATTCAACACATACGATTTATTTTACTATTTCAAGTGTTAGACTCAGCTTGACCCTAAACTAATCGATACTGTTGACCGGTTACATCCTCGGCTCGCAGTAGAACAACTACGTCAAAATCAATCGCCTTTCTCTCGCGTCTGCGCTGCGCTCTGATCACCTCCTCACCAAGGCTCCATCCACCCCCTTGGTTGGGCTCCTTTCGCTCTTTTCCCTCTATCTGCAGCAGGTTTCAGGCATGTTCAGTGCAGTGAAGGTGTTTTTTGTGACACTGTGATGAACCGGTTGTGATCGTTTGATGTTTGACAGTTCAGCAGAGGCCTCCCTGGAGGGATTCCGCCCGTCCGACTTGTCTGACTGCTTAATCACCTCAAGTAGGAGGCCTCCTGTTTAATTATAGGTTAAACAAATGGAACAAAATGAATGTGATTTCTTTTATCCCTCCCGTGCATGTGTGTGTGTAACTTGCTGGCTGTGAGGCAGCTGTCTTACTACATTACAGTGCGGTTTGCGCGTTTCCCCAAAAACCAAATTGGGTGCTACAGTTAAAAAAAAAAGGAACAAAACAAAACTGCTCCAGCCCGAATCCTCAGATCTCCCACGCGCGTTTCAACCTGTACGAACATGTAAATGACATTAAGACAAAATAGCTTTTAAACCACCGACCGGGATGAAGACGCAGACTCTCTCTCTCTCTCTCTCCCTCTCTCTCTCTCTCCCCTCCACTCCGGTTAATAATAGAGAGATGGGTTTGCGGACCGCTGGGTTCAGCCTCATATTAGACGACTGCGGTGTTAATTAAAAAAAAATCATTCCACATTCAAATTGTTTACTTATCTGTCAGGGACATGTGCTAAGAGAAGTTAAGATTCACGATTCTGCACTATTGCCCAAGGTGCAATTCAATCCTGGTGGAGGGAGGAGGTGGAGGATGGGGCAGATTTTTATGACAGACTTAGTCCTTATCTAGAGCTGTAAATTAGGGTGATACTTCACTGAACCGCATGTGAAGTTTTACATCAACCCCCTAAAGCATCCTAATTCAACTTTGAAATGAGACAATTATAATTACTTTCAGGAGTAGCTGCAGACATGGATGCTTTTTTTTTTTCATGATGAAAATTGAAGAGAAACGCATCTTTAAGAGTAGGAGTGGTTTTGTTTCATATTCTCTACATTTTATTACAGCAGCCTTAACTTTACCTCACTCACTACCTGTAATTATCACGCTTAGTCACGGGAAATTGACTGTGGCTACAACGCCCTGAAATAAATAACCCTAACGATAAACTACTTCTCAGAGGTATAATGGGAGGGAAATTATGATTTGAAATTATAGAAGGGGGGGGGGGTTAAATCTCTTTTTAACTTTCCCCCCCTTGACGGTTTTATTGGAGCACAACAGAGAGAATTCAATCTGCCTTATCTCTCCAGGACTCCTTTTTAGCGGCAGATCAGAGAAAAAGGAGAGGATAATTGTTCTTTATTTTATTTAATTTAACGTGACAGCCAGCGCTTTCAGGTCATTTATATGCTTCATTTAATGATAAAAGTCAATGAGGGGGGGGGGGGGGGGGGGTTGCCGGGGAAAAGCAGACGCTTCTACTTCTCCCTCCTCCGCAACACTTAAAAAGTCCAACAAAATGTAAAATGAATGAAAGACAAAAAACGGAGGGAGGAGGGGGACAGGGCGGGTTTTTTTTTTTTAAATTAAAAGCCAAGGGTTCAATACATTATTGTCTTTTCATGTTAGCCTGAAATCATGGGCGGTAAATAGACTTCGATTAGTGGCTGATGAGATGTGATTTTGTTTTTACTCGTACTGATTTCCTAAATCAAAAGAAGGGAAACGTACCCTGCAGGAGGTTTAAAAAAAAAACATTTACAGATGACGATGATGATGGTGATGATGACGACAGCGTCAGTTTTGTTGATACACAAAGGCAATCATGTGCCAAATGCAGGCTCGCTTATCAGGAATGCATTTCATATTGGTTTGTGTCAATGCGTGATTTGACTCACTACGTAAAGAAATTGTTTTTAATTTTGTAATTTTTTTTTCGGTTGGTTGGTTGGTTGGGGGGGGGGGGGATAAAAACTGATCTCATTTCAGCATATTAAATATTGTCTCCGAAAGACCATAAAAAAATCATCGCCGACTAAATCCCGGTCTATCTGAAATTGAATCTGGGATACCATTTTGACGGGCAGAAAAAGTAAAACCGTACAGTTGTGTTGTTTGAAGACGCGGGGGCTTGAATTTGGGGGTCCCTGAATTCTCATTTGAAAGAAATGAAATCGTGAACGAGCTGATAAAGAAAAAAGGGAACGGATGAGCTGAGAGAAAAGGAATCATGCTACGGTTGTTTAATGTGCTGTGCAGTCGGGAAAGTGATTTACACCAAGACTTTATACCCCCCCCCCCCCCCCCCCCCCCCCATAGATATAAAGACATTGTGTGTGTGTGTGTTTTATTTATCGGCCCCCCCACACACACACACACACGGACACACGCGTGCGTATGGGCCCACATGTGGTCAGTTCTCCGGAGTTCATCGGATACAGATATGGAAAGCATCGCTGGGATTCAGACATAATATGACATGCTTCACTTAGAACCCGCATCCTGCATCTGGCAGCTTCATTTCCAGCACCGAACAGTCTCCTCCGCGTTTCTCTGGTGACTCTCATGGACAATGATCTCAGCTTCGGTCTTAACTCTTTACTTGCTCGTCGTTTGATTTAGAACGCGGTGGCTTCACTTGCAGCTTTTCAGGCCTTGGCATCACACAGTCGGAAGTCTGGTGCTGATGTTAACCCCAAACAACAACATGCAGAAGTACATAACACTCATGGGACACGTTATACGTTTCTAATAATCTTTAACATATTCTTAAATTCTCAAACGTGTTTTAAACATTTAAAGGATTTGATTCCACATTCATTCTTCATAATTTCATATATAACGCTGACATCAAATATATTTTATTTAGTATTCTATCAGGCTTTTAATTTGGGATATTGGATAATAATATTAACATGTCCCACCCCAGATGGCTTCGGACTCAAAGATCAACAAAGAAGTATTGTATTATAAGTTTCAACAGTATTATTAAATACTTTCACATTAGATTCTCAGCAAGTTTGAAGTTTTTGGATTGAACAGGAGCCACACAGGGCCCTCATCTTCACAACAACACAACTATAATTGAGAAACGTCTACATTACACATCACACATGTCAATATATTATTTACAGTGACTTCAAAAAGGGATTTTATTTCTCAGGGTGTTTTGAGTCAGTTGTAATCTATAATTTTGTACCGAGTTATATATTCCCTCTTTCATACCCTGTTATCTAAATTTAATACTAGATTTATTTCGCGATCACTTGGAGGAGTCCCAACCTGGCGCACACTGCACCGTAGGTCTCTCACATTTTCGGGTTCTATACATATTTCTCCACTCGTGCTATCTAGCTGCCTCATTATGCAGCGCTACTTTAGACTCGTAGTTATTTTGACACATACAAACAGTATTTCATGCCCAGAAGCTGCTGATTCAGAGCTGGGATGCCTGTGATCACACACGCTCCTCTCTACAAGTGACCAAACACTCGGAAGCCACTTATCAGCCTGCTTGATTTTCTCATGCATATTTATTATTATGCTTGTCCTGCTTGCTCACGCACCTCCCATACGTTAAACTGTGTGTCATGATTTACAGTATGTGTGGGCGTGTGACACCTTGCACGTTATGTGAGTTTGTGTTGTGTGTGTGCACTCTCTGAATTTGCATGCAGCATAAAGTTTTCATATATAGATCAAGTCATGTGGATGAATGAGTTTTTTGTTGTTGTATTTTCTCATTAATGCTCAGATTTTTTTTTTACCTGCATTGACTTCAAATATAGTTTTTTAATTCAAATATTTACTGTGTGATTTGAAGTTGAAACTTAACAGTTCTCTTCACCACCCTTAAGAGGACTTGAACCTTAAGTGGTTCTGATGACGGATGGATGGATTTAACAGTTCTAAGAGCTTGTCGCGTGTCTTTGGTTTATTATATTAAAGTTTAAACATGAATTCTTCACATGTGCGCATCCTGAAAATGTCCGGTTTGTGAAGCTTTTATTCAAGACGTTCCTACTTTATGAAAAACTCATAAGGTTGACACTGGATGTAAATTGATTTGTTTATTAAAGGAGCCGTGGAAAACACTCTAGATGAGCTCAAATCAAAGTGAATGTCAGGTTTAAGGTTGTCGTATTTTCCAAACATCAAAACGTGATACAGGATTTTTTTCCAAAGGTTGACCATGAATAAAACAGCTTTTCTTATGAAATTATTTGCATTGGTTCATTTTCTTCTCAAACGTCATCAGGCCACTTTCTGAATGTCTTGAAAATCGATGTTATTACCTGATTTAATGACCCCGATACCTGACCAGGTCTACACGTAATCATCTGGAATCTTATTTAGCCTCCGTATAATATCAGTTCATGTGCTGCCTCAACCTTCACAGGAAGGCTATTTCTTTAACTAAACAACCTTGGCAAAACACACTAAATGGTGTTTCACAGCAGAGGACAAATCCTGCTTGAAATCAAACGCGACGTGGTGGCGAGATGAAAGGATACAATCAGATCCACAGATATACACTCTAATAAATGTCTCCGTTTACAGCACCTGGCCACGGCAGCTCTAAGAGTCACACAATCGTGTCTTCCTGCCTCGTGTTTGACTCATTCACTGAGGACATTAAGGTCATGGCCTGCGTTATATTTCTGTGCATTCTGGGGGTGTTAATAACATTAAGAAGGATTAGCATATTCTATGATAGTACACATAGTATTTATGTTGGATTTTTATGGATGATTTCAGTATTCTTCATTAAAAATGCCTTAAAATTAGACTGTTAGGTCAAATAAAATGAAAAGAAATTAGTTGTCATCGCTAAACCTAATGACAATTTCAACATTTCAACTTGCTGCCTCAGCATGTCTATCTTGAATACAGCAATTTTACAAAAATAAACAGTAACATGTTTAAAAAATTTTCCCCCATGCTACAAATAAGGAAAATCGAGGAAACACACCTTGAAATATCAAGTTATCAAACACTCATTTCAAGGGTGGATGCAGACATAGACACACACACACACACACACACACACACACAAGCTACAGCAACCGGCTGATTTAGTGCCTTCAGCGACTCAGGTTGAGGGCAGTAGTGGCAGTCCAAGCCAATGGAATCCCTTGGTAAAGAGGATGCTAATCGTAGCTTCTTGTGCCTGAGCATGTCTTCCTGGGCCAAATGAGATTAGAGGGAGTGGGATATGGCAAAGCGACGTGCGTGGGGTTCTGGAGGTGAAAGGTAAAGGCACTTATCAGGAGGGTTCCCCTCGGGGTCCTCGACGGCTGACTCAATCAAAACCCTGCACGCACTTCTCACTGGATTAGACTAATCAGGCAGGAGCAGGGGATGTATAGACCACTTATCTGAATAAAAACATTGGGCTCTCTTTCCCTTTAAAAAGACCCTACAGAAATATTTGTTAATTTTATTTATTACAGGATGCTTGTCAATGTGGCAATCTTCCATGGAATCATTAAAGAAGGGCTCTTCCACTCACTGAAGGCATGCGCTGTTTACATGCTGAAAAGATAGAGGAGCCTTTGATGTTCCAAATTTTGCCCCGTTCACTCATTGTCACTATTATTTATATATTTACTTAGATTTTTTCCCCCCTAATTTATTTTCTCCATTTGAATTTCTCATACCACAACAGATCATACTGATGGAAGGTAGTCAACGTAACGAAGACCCTGAAAGGTATATGAATATTTATTACCGGGACAACTTCAGAGCCACACAGGCCGTTAGCAGTTGAAGGAACAGTGAGAAGATAACAGCAATTTTCACACTTATGATTACCTTCAAATTAATCTCTATTTCTTGAAGGGATACGGGGCAGATGACTGGTCTATCTTTCATTTCTCGATTAAAAAAGTTATTTAATCCAAGCTCTTCTTTTTTTTGCGTTTGACAAAATAATCCAAAAACAATTGCACATTTTAATAGGAGCAGGTGTAGAAAAGCCTGAGATAAATACTGTAGAACAATGATCAGGGAAATAAAGTCTTTTAAAAACAACCAAAACTATTATTGAAGTGAAAATGTTTCCGCATTTTAATGCAACGCTATGTAACTTCTGAAAGAAATGACATTTTCAGCTTCCAAATAAAAAGTGCATTTAAAAAAAACAGTTGTAACAACGGTACGATGAAGAGAGGTTACGTTGAAGCCTTTAGCACTAGGTTGAAGGTCACAGGGTTCATAAGTGCATGAGACATGACGTTGGTGAGCATCATAAATGTTGGTGAAAATGCAAATTCATAAAACACAAAGGAAGGTAAGAAATATGAAACAAGTGACTGCCAGGGTTAGCTAATGCTGCTACGGAGCTAGCAGTGGCATTCAGTGGCACAGCATCTCCAGACTCCATTTGATTTACGTCACAATGTACAGTAATTGGTTTACATAACACATAAACATTGTTTATTTGACACTGTTCTCTTAAACACTTTCCAGTTCATGACACATGATGTACACACAAAAAGCAAACGTGCTTACGGCTCATGTTCAGATGTGGTTACTTGTAAACACAAGTCCTCGCCTATTTGTGCTGGTATTCACAAAGAACACAAGCTGTCATCGCCTGACACACCCTGAAGTGAACAGCTACTGCGCGATGGAACCATAAGAATGGCCTCACAGTCGAAGGTTGTTATCGTATTGATTGTTATAAAACTCTTTACTGTGCTAAGAGAGAATTTGCAGCCAGTTACACAGTTTGCAGGAAACCTTCATACAGTATTCTTTTTAGTTCTTTGTATTGGTTTAAGTGCCCCCTTTTACTCTCCGTTCAGTCTGAAACTAATGTGCACTGTATAACACTGTTATCATCTCAAAGCAGTACTGTGTTGATTATGTCAACTAATTATGCCGGCAAATACTTGAGGAAGTGCAGAGCAGCTGATGAATTCGATATCGGCCTTGTAGAGAGGCTTGATTTGCTGTATTGTTGAATAATGTAAGATTCAGGTACCTTGCATGATAGTGAGAATCATACAAGACGCTTGGTTAATGTCATTTATTCAATTCATTATCTTTAAACTGTATAACATACGTATCATGTTAAATACAGTTCTTTTATTTACAGTATGATATGACAACTACACAGTACATTCAGTACTTTAAAAGCTCTATTCTGATGACAAAAAAATCTTAAAAGTTGAATGTGTTATTGCTCATGAAAATATTGGTGTCAAAATTAAACACGTTCTCTCTTTAAAGAAAGGAAATTTCCTCTGGGCTTATCGCTGACAAATCCAGTGTGTTTCATTATTGAGAAGCATAATTGCAGTATGTTGAGATCAAATGTTATGTGTGACAAATGGATGAACAGAAAGAAGACAGCGCCAAATCATTGTAAGTGTGAATATTTCAGGATGATGTCGTCAGATGCGACACTGGCATCTCGACACCTGTAGTAGTGGCTGGAAAAACAAACAGATGTAAGAGGGGATTGAATTAATGTAAACAAAACTGGGAATGCATACAAAACCAACAAGCAAGCAAACACCATTAATTATATCGAGATTGAAAAGCTATTAAATACACTTGTTACCAGGGACAGCTGTCACAGCACTTTCCAGATGCAGTGTTCTGAATGTCAAGGAATCTGTTTAATTTAGCCACATGTGGCACTTTACACCCTGACGTCTCCCTCGCCTTATTCCTGAGTCAACATCAGTTTAGAGTAGACCAAAAAAAGCAAAACAAAAAGGGAACCAAGCAGGAAGACGCGTTTTCTTCTTTATGTTGTTTAGTGGTGCGCCACATTCTTGAGTTTCAGCCTGACAGTTAATGGTAGATGGTCACGTTTCAGTCGCCAGCATATTCCCCACAATCCCAAAAAAAGGGTCATGAAATGTCACGCAAACAAAGCTGAATACGTCTAGACAAGTAAGCACTTGGCCTCTGGTGATACTAAAGTGCAGAACAGATGCAGAGCTTCCTATTGACATCTATAACTGTGTGGTCTGGCACAGATGCGTGCTCCTGCCACTTTGTGTGGGCATCACTGACATCCTATAACAAACCCTTTTTAACATATCGTTGAACTCGCAGTGACTCAGGTTTGGGAAGGTTGGACATGAGCAACTTTAGGAATGTATCGGATGTAAAAAAAAAAAGAAATGCTTGAGATTCTGTGCACACAAAGCTGAGGCGGGGGCTTGCTCTTTGAAATGAAATAGGCCAAGTCATCTGAATTCACAGCCAGGTCAGACTCAACATTTTAGGCACGTGGTCCAAAATTAATACACTGGCACTGTGATATTTTACATATACTGGAAATTGAAATTCGGACTTTGCTCTTGTACATTTTAAATATACAGGAGAGGAGCAATCCAACAACCCAGCCCAAAGTATTGGCAACTTTTGAAGGGGCTGCAGTGGTCACAGCACCACGCCAGTGCGGGATATTCTATGGGCCTCTTTTGTCTCTCTGGAAAATGTCAAGGCGTAATTGATATTTCTCGCTGGGCCCTTTATCTTTGTGCCATGTTTCAGGTTCTATGATCTAGGTTCACGCTGACCTTTACCAGTGCACTCTTTTCTTTGGCTTTTTTTTCGGAGAGGCCTTACTGAAAATAGCTCAATAGGCTTTCGACGGGGTGTCTTTCATTTGAGACAATCTTCTCTTCCTTCTCCTACCCGCAGCCTCTTTGACGATGGCTATTTATTTTGAGACCCAACTTTTCAGCATGCTTTTTGATCTGAGATTTACTCCAGGTGCTTTGTCCACTGAGATCTTAAAGGAAAAAAATCCTTCTTTTTCTCAGCTGTGGCAGAGGAGATGTGCTGCTGCCACTGTCCTTGGCAAACGTGCGTAGTATCGAATTACGATGTCCACCACACAAGACTCCGTGCCGGGTTTTCAACAATTAAGGAAATTCTAACACAAAACATAGTTTAGCTCAGTCACAATCCAAAAAGGTCATAACGATGTTAACTTGTTTCTATTGTAGACGTGGAAATGACTGGGTCTGACACTATCGCTGCTGCTTTAACCTTGAGTTCTTTTAATTAGTCTTTCTCTCAGCTGTCAAAACCGTCTGACCAAGGACTGAAACTGAAACTATTCACTCCATGTGTTGAGAACCTCCATTGTTCACAGGGTTAATAGAAATTATCTCCGGCCTCACGGTCACTTAGCTCATACTGTAGGTTTTTATAAAGAAATCCTCAATTAGCTTTTCACAACAACTCAGATGTCCCTTACAACGAAAGCATATACTGCTAGAGACTGCGATGACACATGGAATATTAATACAAAAACAAACAAAAACAAATGTTAATGTTAATAAAAATGATTAGGTCTTTGCTTTTGTTTTTCTTTTACTCAGAGATTTGAATACGGTGTGTTGTAAAGTCACACATCCTGCTTGCCTCTCGTCCAATGACAGCTGTGATTGGCTCCAGCATACCCCATGACTTTTGCAAGGATAAAATGGTTCAGAAGATGAGTGTGAGTGAGTAAGTGATGATGCTCGTATGGGGAAGTGTGTGTTCCTAAACAGGAAAAATAGATTCTATGGGTTTTAGTGGTTTGTTTGGATTCACCTTCATGGAGAATAGACACAAAACCAATGATCACTGAAACAACTTAAAAGAATTCACCTCATTATACTGCAAAGGAAACTCCGGAATGGTCTCATGAAGCTAACAAGACAACGTCATCTGCAAAAAACTGTGGTTGCCGAACCCAACCCCCTGTGATCCAGGGCAGTGCTGCCAGACTTCAGATCATTCTCCTCTCCAGTACCGTGGCATAAACTTTCCCAGGAAACCAGAGAAGTGTGATCACTCTAAATTTGGAACACATTTTCTTTTCCCCTCTCTTAAAAGAAGTTTAGGTTTAGAAGATTTGAGGTTTTGGACTCACAAAAGACAAAACATTTTGAAGACGTAACAGTGCAGGGATAAGCCAATCTACATAGTTTTAGACAAACTGTGACGCTGCGCAGGGCCCAGGCAGGTTCAGCCTGAAAGGATGACGTGGGCTTGACCTACAGTGGACTCACTGCCCACAGGAGGAGCCTCAGGAAGCGATGCAATCAAAACAAGTGCTGGGCACTGAAAACTGGTTCTTCACACATGGAATGTCAGGTTGAGCGGTACTAGTAGAGCTAGTTGGGCCCATCTTCACACACAGCCTTTGCCTTGAAACACAACAGCTAGATAGGGACTTCAGTGCTCACAGTGAGAGGCACCAGGATGGTATGAGCCTTACTATGAGCTAACTAAAAAATTACATGCTGTGGTTCAACTGATTTATAAAACAAACTAATGACATAGGCCTGAACCGATTTTCACATGTGAATACAAAACAAAAGTGTGTATAATAATAGAGTATGTTCTCCATTAAATGATCAGTGGAAAACGTGAAACTGCATTTCTATTAACAAAACATTTAATGTGGGATTTGCTAGTTTAAAGTTAATGACAATTAATTAATTATTTTGCTGTGTTATGAACAGTTCTAGAGTTTTTAAATGTAGAACAGGAGGAAGAGCCTTTAGTTACCAAGCTCCTCTCCAGTTTAGGTTCTAGAAGCAGACACCCTCTCTACTTTTAAAACTAGGCTTAAAACCTTCCTTTTTGAAAAATCTTATACTTAGAGATGATTCTGGTCACTCTGATCCATCTCTTAGTTAAGCTGCTATAGACGTAGACTGCTGGGGGACGTCCTTCATTCACTGAGCTTCTCTGTTTTTCAATTTATTCTATCCACTAACATGCCTCCATGTCCACATGTGACTAACTTTGTTTTTCTCTCGTAGTTGTGCTTCTCCCTTTCTGCCTTTCTCTCTGTCCTCATCTACAGGTATCGTCAGACTCAGAGTCGTGTGTCTCCAGTGTTCAGCTGTTGGTCCAACCATCCAGCCTGTGTTCTGTTGCTGCTTGTTGTTGTTGTGTTGTTTTCTCTCTTCTCTATCCCCTCACCCCAACCAGTCAAGGCAGATGGCCGCCCACACTGAGCCTGGGTCTGCTGAGGTTTCTTCCTATATAGAGAAGGAGTTTTTGGCTACAATTGGCTACAATTAAAAGCTTGTTTTATGTGGGATTTGCTCAGTTGTGTAAGGTCCTAAACCTTACTTGTAAAGTGCTGTGAAATTACTGCTTACTACTACTTACTCAATTGGCACTATAGAAATAAAATTGAATTGAATTGAATTCTTGAGGATCTATGTTTTTGTCATGATTACATAAAGCTTCTCTGTGTCTTAGGACTCACTTGTACAGCAGCAACAACCCCACATAGCTGGGATGTTACAATACAAGATAAAACAATAAGACGATTTTTACTGGTGAACAGAACCGGGCCACAGAAGGTGTTTCCTCTTCTTTCCACTTTTTGCTACATGGTAAATATTGTAAATAAGCATTACTTCAACCTAGTACTTATTTATACATAATTAATGCATCTAACTGATTCCCTTGGTTACACTTTTAAGGGTGTTTGTCAGCCCATTTCGAGGCCTTTAGGAAACAGCTGAATTTGCATTACTGAATACTTTTGCAGCTGGTGGAGAGATCCTCATGTGATGTCCGGATCCACTGCTTGACCAATCACCTCCATCTTTAATCCCCTTGGTCACGTTGTTACTGGAAACAAGCGACTGGAAAGCTCCCCGTTGTTCCCTGTGAGGTGTCTGCGAAAGCCGCCTGCTCACTTGCTCCTTGCTCCCAGTCCTTATCTCGTGGTCATCCACGCACAGACTTCAGCTCTCCTCGATTTCCTCTACTGCAGCATTTTTTTTTTGGCGATGACCTTAAACTCAGGTCAGGAGAAATTCCTTATTCATGCGGCTGATGGAAAGCTTCAGTATACTATTGTGGGTGTACTGTACCTACCGAGGTGGTGACTGGTGCACCATTAAGTCAATAACAGCATTTAAAAACACATAATAACTACATATATACATATACTACATGTATGTGGATTAAATATTTATATCTGTGGCTGTTGAATGTATTTTCTGTTGGTTACGAAGGGTTAGCAAATGGATGACTTCTTGTGCTCTATGTTTCTGTCATGTTGTGTTCAGTGTTCATTCCTTTATTTACTTTGTTATACTGTAGGTCCTTGTAGTACTATGCTAACGTTTTACGATAAACTACATGTATAATGTGTAATAATAGTATTGCAGTTTGTATATGTATTGATTTTCCAACAGCCTAAATGAAGATCAGTTCAATTAATTGTGATTTAGTAGGAAACACTGCAGATTCGTGTAGAGGGATGAGCAACTGTTGTCATTTTCACAAGCACTCATTGTGCAGTTGAATTTGTAATCCCTTTTGAAATGCAAAAATACGCTTTATATGTGATATGGTTGAATGCATCCAATTATAGCCTTTAATTTTTAAATGATTTGATGTTGAAACATTTTTTTTCCCAGGCAAGTGTTTCACACTAAAATACTTGTGCTCTTTAATCTTGCACAGAGCGTGGAATGAAGGGAAAACTACACGGACTAAAACGGGCTTTCATAACTTAAGTGAAAATCACCCGACCTCACACAAGTGTTAGTCTGATGGCCTTGCAGTAGTGTGTCATTAGCATTCATTATAGTCCTATAAGCCAGAGTAATTACAGGCCCAAGTGCAGGGAGGAATCGCAGTTTACACTGCTAGTAATTTGATTTGCATCTACGCTAATAACTTCTTTTGTGCGTGTTTATGTGCCGTGTCAGAACACAAGTACCATTTGCCTGCAGGCTGTATGAGGCAAAAAAAAGCCTTTTAAATTCTAAGATTGAGTTGCCTTTGCTTTCAGCACTCGAAGCCCTCAATCTGCTAAAGCGTTCAGATTAGCGTGATCACATAACAAGTGATACAGCATTTTTCTGAAAGTCATTTTGATGGGGTTTGAAGGAAATGCGGGCCAGCGGAGGAACAGAAAAGCAGACGGGCAGCTCAGACTTTTTCACTTCAGTTCTTCTTTCCAACCTACAAACGCTGTCTCCGTGTGACATTGAAATCATATCACTGTCATAATTCCAATTACATGTTTTGAACCACATTGTGGAATAGATCCTCTAATTATTCATTCATTCATCTTCTACCGCTTTTCCCCGTAGGGGTCGCGGGTGTGCTGGAGCCTATCCCAGCTGTCTATGGGCGAGAGGCGGGGTTCACCCCGGACAGGTCGCCAGTCTGTCGCAGGGTCACGCATATAAACCACTCACGTGCACACTTACACCTACAGGCAATTCAGAGTTTCCAATTAGCCTAACTGCATGTCTTTGGACTGTGGGGGGAAGCCGGAGACCCCGGAGAGAACCCACGCAGACACGGGGAGAACATGGAAACTCCACACAGAAAGGCCCCCGGTCGCCTCCGGCAATCGAAGAATCGAAAGGCATCGCCCTACACAAGCTTTTTTCTCAGAAAGGGTGAGGCGTTTATTTGTATGGTAACACCTTAGTTTTTGAAGCTGTTAAAGACCATATTAGCAACCTCCCTTGTTGCCACAAGTTGCAGTGCTTGCATCCTGTTCTGCAAGTGCACCAGTGGACCCCGAGGGAACTAATACCTGTGGTGTATAGGGAGTGTCTTGAAAAAAGCCGAGCTCCCTCTTCTGATGACTGACTGAGAATAGAGAAGCATTCCCCAAAGCTGATGAGGTCACAGGGTTAAGACTATGCTTTTGTTATGGGACAATGACATTCTATTTACCTGGCGGGGTCCTGCTTTCTTCTCCATGCAACTGTGACCTCAGTGTGAAAACCAGACCTTTGTCTCTTTGACAAATAGAGGCTCAACGTTCAGATCCGCTTGGTTACACCTCAGTGGGCCCTAGCCGCGAGCCCTGCGGGCTCCTTATGTGGTCACAATGTTTAGTTTCTGCTGAAGATATTTCATCAGCAGCTTTGCTTTGGGAATCAGCTTGTGGTCATATATTTCGCCAAAGTACACACTAGTTATCTTAGAAATATTTTTAATTGTAATGTAAAGCCAAATAAAACCAACTGGATCTATGCTGTATGTGTCCTAATCTTAGACATTCTTCAGTGTATTTAACCTGTTGTTTTGGTTTCACATCCTGCAGCTTTAATGTTTTTGGTGCACTCTCACATTGTGTCCACACAAACAGTTCAATGAACTACGACGCAGGGCCACACTTCAAGTGAGAATCATATTCAGTACTTCCTTTAAGAGTAATAAGTAGTGGTTTAACCGTTACCAGATCAGAAACATGTGAAGTCAGTGCTAATGTTGCTCCATGTTTGCTTAACACCTAAAAAAACAACAGTTCTTAGCTTTAATAGATAACATGTCAGTGTTGTGTTTACAGAAAAACATAATCTACTGCAGCTTTAAACATTTTTCTCAGCACCAATAAATACAGTAAATAAACCCAAGCTAGCCTGATCTGATCTTCCATGATATAAAAATGACCTGGCCACTAGGAAGCAGGTCTTAGTGCTGTATACGACACAAACAACAGCGAAATAACATTTCTAAAGGCATCTTAAGATCTTCATAAAGCCCTCAATTGATCATGTCTGCGAAATACCATAATGTTTTGGTTTTTGGGTTGTTGTTGTTGTTGTTTTTTTTTACCAGCTGGAAGTGATAAAATCTTGTAGTGGTGCTTGTAGTGCCCAACTGCCTTTTAGACATAGATGCCACTGAGAATGTCAATACTCCAGTTCAAGCCTCGACTTTTTAAATGGGCAATGCCATGGCCATCGATTCAGAAACCCTCTCTGCTTTTATGTTCTGCCAGTGTATCACCGTGGTCAAAAATAGATGGGAGAACAGCCACTTTCTGTTTGTTCTTAACCTTGGGGCAATGTAAGGCTTTGACAACAAAAAGAAAGTAACAAAGACGGCCACCTTCTAATTCCAGCTGTTCTCTGGTCTCGGTGCAGATCTTTTGACTGTATACCTTAATGCAATTTGATTAGCAAGTTTAAAAGCAGCAGCTGAACTGGTTTCAAACCCTGGACGGTCATCCGTGCATGTGTGTTATGAAAGCCACCTGATAGCTTGCCCCTGGAGCCTTTTCCTCTTCCGTTTACCCGCTCTCCTAATCCGCCGCTAATGGTTAGCAATGGAGGCCCAGAGGAAGATTCAACCATTGGTGTGTGGAAATCCCTGCTGGAGTGGGAGTGTCGCGCTTGAGGAAGTGCTCAGCGAAGCGCACGACAGACCGCGACAGGACCCCTCATGTCATGTGCACCAAAATGCTCAAGGTGACCCGGCGACACAAATTTACCGGCAACACACACGTGCACGCTAAGACACACTTTGATTGTGATCGCTGGGAAAAGCTGGGGCTGTAAAGAAGGGATCTTCCTCCCTGAAAATGTTCCAGATCTCTCACATTGTGGGGAGGCGAAATTTAATTTGTTGTGTCCCCTCACTTGTAGAACCTCTGAGTTCTTGTGCGTTTGGAAACGAGGATATCTGAGGCTGGAATCAACTTAGAGTCACACCTGACTGGGAGAAAGACGCAGAACCCAGATGCCAACAGAAACAAAAGACCTGAAAGAAGTGTTCAGTATCAGCAATCTGCTTCAGGCGTTTAGGGCAATTGTAGAGAAGTGGTGGCAGAGATGTGATACAGCATGATAGTACATAAACTGCTAATTAAATGTTTCAGGGTTGCAGCTGTGTAATTTCCTTCATCAGCTGATAAGGGACTTAAAGGTTTGTTCTCACCGTCTTGCTTGCAGTGCTTTGGCCTCGGCTTTGTTAGCCTCCGATAGAAGCCTTTATGTCATTTTTTTTCACAGGTCTAACTTTTCATCCACTACTTAACGTCACACTCAAACACAATCCACGTTGTTTAACATCGCTGTTTTAGCCTCGGGGGCCCAAGGTCACATTTATCTGCCATTCGTTAGTGTCTGGGTGAGTGTTGGAGGTCTGAACTTTGACCCTGCTTATGTGTGAGGGGGATACGGGTGTCAGCGCTAAACAATGGCGGGGGTGACGCCGGGGATTGATATGGTGTGGTCAAGGCAGTTGCCCGAGGGCTTTGGTGCAACCTTTGAGTGCAGCGCTGACAGATTTGTACGACACAAACTTGACGCTTGTTTTTTTTTTGGGGGGGGGGTACAAGTACTATCCGCTTACTCAAATGTGTACAAATTCATTGTTTTAAAGAAAGCACAGTACGTCTAACACTGTCCATCTTCTGTAAGACTGAATGTCGGAGAGAAGCGCTAATCTGAAGAAAGAGACATGTCAAGAGAAGATTGATATTAATATCAAATCAGAGCACGTGAGGGAGAGGCAGCGTAGCGCGAAATGCTCAATCTAAACCTCAGGGATGTCCGTCAAGGAAGCACCTAATGTGGACTGACCTCCTTCACCCATCCACCAGGATCCTTTTTGCTGTAATAAATAATAGAGGATTGGTTGGGTCAAGCATAGCGCCACTGGGTGCCCCTGTCTCCCAAGTGGAGGGTCTGTTTTGCGGATCACCCCTGAAGACACAATGCAAAATGTGTCCCAGAAGCCTCAATCAATAATTGATGCTTGATGAGAGGGGAGCCAAGACAATCTCCTAACTTCTAACTTCTTGGAGATATGAAAGTGAGATTGAATGGTCCTGTCGTGCACGGCACACCGTGCAGGTTAATTGTGGTTAAGCATCATTTGTGTGCACACAGCTTGATTGCTGCCCAGCACAGCTGAGATGAGACTGACCCCAAAAATGGGCGCTTTGAAATTGCTTCTGTGCACAGATTTTGTGTGGCGTCCTATTAAATTGTGAATTTATTTGAGCTCAGTCCTGCGAGCGTGCGAGCAAAACACGTTAAAATACTTCAGCTTGCTCGCAAGTTGCAGTTTGCCTGCTTTGTTTTTCTCCTTCTCCTGTCCTCCTCCAGTTGCCGTCGTCTCGACAGTGATGGTGAATAAATATGTACAGATCAAAAACAATTCGCATTTCAACTTAAATGCATGTAGTGTCCAAAACAGAGATTATCTGGGCAGTCGATCATGATTGTCTTCTCCTTTTTGCTCCCAGGTGACTGAGCGAGGTCCACATGTTTGCACGGGAACAGCATCGGCCCCTTGGGGGCAATGCTACCACAGCCTAGCTGTGATGCTTCTGATTGCACATCACACTGTGGTATATGTATGTTTATCTGTCTGTGCATTTAACGCAGAAATAGCCACACAGAGAAACTACAGTTGATAGAATGTATCACATCCCATTATGCCACCAAAAGATCGAGATAGCTCCCAGTTAGAAGGATGTTAATCTCCTTCATGGTCACAGAGTTTTACCTGAAACTTGCGAGGTGATCAAATACAAGAGTTCTCAATCCAGCTGTTACATATGATAGATGGAATATTATGATGAAGGAATGAACAATCACATTTCATTAGTGGTTTGTGCTTTGAAAACTGACTGATTTGCCATCACTTGGATCCATGACAGTTGTTTATTGATGTCTTGGGGCCAGGCGACAAAATGATGAATAGAGAGGAAGTAATCAGACACACTCTGGAGATGCACCACAGATAAGTTCCCTCCACAGAGTCTGCTAGAGCCATATAATAATGAAGCTTTTAGATGATTTCATTAATACTATTTTTTCACTAAAAATACTCCCTAAAGGAACTAAGAGAGTCTAATTAAAATCAGAACCTACTTTTGCACTAAATTGAAAGCAATGCAGAAAAACCTGCTTGCTTCCATTCATCCCGCCGCTGTGCTGTTTCCTAGCTTTCCATCTTTTATCTTAAGGTCTTGTACAGTTGTGGCTTATGTGGGGGTATATCGGTGCCCAAGGTTAAATACGTTATGTCTGCGTTCAAAACCAGCGGTTTGCTCAGCTTTGCACAATTACTGGGAATTAAAGTCTGCCCCCCCCCGCAAACATAATTACAGGGTTTGAAATGACTCATAGCACAGGCACAACAATGAAGGAGCAAAAACTTGTTCATCCGATTGCGACTGCCAAAAACATCGCCCCGTGGAGACGAACGAACTAAATGAAATAAATAAATCCAAATTCATCTTCATATTTCTTCTTTCCCACATTCTTTGATTTGAATACGCATGTGTTCACTCCCGTGTCAGCCAGTCAAAGTAAACACACAGTAAAAAGTGCTTGTCTTGGCCTTTTTGCTTTTTTTTGCATAAAGCGGCGTTTACCTTTTAATAGTGACTAATTTTACGAATAGTGACCAGTTTAAAGACAGTGGCACACTAAACTTTCATTCTCTTCACCCGCCCCCATCTCCTTTTCTTGAGTAAATAGAAACACAAGGACACTAAGTGAGATGGGGCTAGGGAGGCGGCGGTGAGAGGTGGCTCACCCTGTGGGAGGATTTGCCCGTGAAAATATTTCGCAATCAGACGAGAATCAAAAAGATAATAAGTGTTTAAGAATCTGTGAACCCAGTGGAGAGCGTCTCCTTTTATCTGATGCAACTATCGCTTGTCTTTTCTTCTTCAGCTTAAAGTATGAGATGCCACACAGCAACAGCAGCACTAACAGCATATGCCGGAGCTGAAAACGCTTGGCTACAGTGCCCTCTTGTGGAGGTCACGGGCACTAGACTTGTGGAAACTTGGTAGAGAGGCTCATCCAAGGAGTGCAGTGATGCACAAAGTTGTCTTGAGTCTTGGAGAGAAATCATCACCGTCTCATTGTTTGTGTCCTGCTATGATACAGACATATACATTTTAAAAGCATATTTCCAGAGGCCTTGTTGTTCGCCCTGGCACCATGTGACTGCAGAAGTGTTCCAATCAAATGTAGCCAGTTTAAGGCGCCCTCTCCAAGCCAAGTCTTCATGCTGTGTTTGGATTCTTTTGTCCACACCCTGCCCAAATGAGCCTCTCCTCCTGCCATAGGCATAAGAGGACAGGAGATAGGATTATGTGATGACTTGTGTTCGCCGATGATGAACAAGCCCTCGTTAGCGAGCGCTTTAATGTGCAGACAGATAGCGCTCTCATTAGCTCTAGTAATGACCACTTCACAGTGCACCGCCGCTCTAATTGCATGTTTTGTTCTCTCCTAGGCTCCGGCCTTGCAGAGTGGAACACATCCCCCCCCCCCCACCCACCCCCCCCCTCCAAGAACTGAGCGCTGTCACTCTCTAACCCAACTGTCTTTTCTCTCCCTCGGCCATCTATCACAGTTTGAGGACGCAGCATATTTGTGGTGCCTGTTGTGTCTGAATGAGGCATGGCAGATAAGAAGACTCCGAAAGTCATGTCGACTAAATGGAACAGATGAGACTGGATGAAAACCCGGGTATTATCCCTGTAGCTAGGGCAACAGAGGTTTCCGCTCAATTGTACGTCTGTCGATTAATTCAGTTATGCAGCAGTAATAATTTTTGGGAGATATTGAACGATATGATGAAGCACTAGAAATGTGAAAAACTTAAGATCTCACCTTTTGATGCAGTAAAAAAAAAAAATAGGAGTAGCTCCCAGCATCAAAAGCCCTAATCATATCATATTCTCGGAACATAAAAGGTTCTCTCCTTTCCCCATTTTATTTCCTGTGCTCTAGTGATATGTCATGTCAATCGTTATATTATGCACAAGTGCTGTCTTTTTTTATTGTAAATTCCAGATCGGGTGGGACATTTGATATGGAAGCTCAGAGGATTTCGATGCCCTTCTATTTTCCTTGATTTCGTTACCAGTGGGACATTTTTGCCTCCACATTCTTTCATGTCCCTCCCTTCTCTGAAAGTAAGTTGTTTATTCTCCGTGATGACTATCTCCGGCTCAAAAAAAGAAAATATCTTCTGAAAAGACTTCTGAGCAAATCTGTCCAGGCTTGGTCCCTTTTTAAATCTAAAGCTTGGGTAGAATCCTACAATGGCATAGACTCCTTGGAGGAGGCAGCTTTCTTTTACTCTCCCAGTCATCTTTGTGATACTTGTGAACACACAGCTTTACGACAAGGAGCTAACTTAAATCAATTTAAAACAGCTTTTGAAATGCCTTTCGCTATGCCATTGTGTTTACTTGAAAAAGAATGAAAAGAAAATCTGAATTGTAACATCTGTCATATTGGGTGCCCCCCTCCTGTGCAGCTTTCGTCACACACACAATGAAGTATTGATCGATTCGAGTCCATTTAGGTTTTGAAATAAATATGAAAAAAAAAAACATATAATCTATCCGGGCTAGAACGCTGAGAAAACAGGGAGAAAGAATCAGAGGGCCTGCAGGCAAACAAACGCATTAAAGACATCCAGAGCACAGAGGCAGCCAAGCTATGCTAAGCCAGCAGGATGATTCATTTAAGCACATCTCTCGTCTCTGTAAGCGCCACAGTCATTGTTGCTCGGCTGTGTACGCGGCTTTGAGCGGGGAAAGAACTGCGGTGGTCATTCTTTGGAACAGCAGTAAAAACTATCAAAGTTTGCGGCATAAAGAGCTGCTCGCTCACTTCATCTGGTTACAGTACGTCAGACACAGGCTCCAGTGCGTTTTGCTCCCCGAGAGGATCAAGCGCCTCCCGAAATCATCGGAGGCACTGACCATGAAAAAGACCTTCGCCTCGTGTTCCTGGTTCTATCTCGTAGACCATCGGGGGGCCGGCGCACAATGCGACACAGGGCCCCTTCCGAGTTGACATCTTAGTACAAACAGAGCAGTAGAATTGCGCTGGGACACCTCTTTGCAAAAGCCAACCTGAGCTACAAGCAAATCCTTTTAATCCAGTACAGTATACTTAAGGACTGACCATTGGTAAACCCTGGAGAAGAGAGAAGTATTAATAAGCTGTCACAAGGCTTACTCATTCTGTGATTTCCACAGACACTTAACTGCCATGGTGAGAGGCAGGGGAGGGCTCGGGGATGAGTGCTCACCCCTGATCTTTACCCCTCTTAAAGCAGTAGGGAAAATGGAAGCAGGCAGGGGATTATGGAGTGCAGTAATTGTGGAGAGGTGTTGGAGTCAGGATGCAGCGTTTCTGCTGGATTAAGACAAGAAGACAGGCTAATCTTGGATTGAGAGAGGAGACACAAGGGTCGGAGTTGTTCTGGAGCCCTGAGGCCGTTTTGGAAAGCTTAAGTGGCAAAAAAAAAAAAAGAAAAAAGAAAAAGAGGGACTGCTTATCCATACCGCTCTTGTGCTGCAAGACGGCCCTCTTCAAAATCACGCAGTGTCACCATCTTTTAGCATATTAAATGGGTCCACGTGGTTTTTTTTTCTTCCTTTAACGTGATAGAAGCACTAAAGTCTGCACAAAAGTCTAATTTCCTTGCTTCCAGTGCTGCTAATGCAAAGGAAAGGATGGGATTTTCGGAGAATGGTCACTTTCTTTGCCGTTTTTATCCCACTGCTGACATTCAGCAGCCCTTGATGCTTATTAGCAATAATAATCGTGATGGAAAACGCTGGCAAATTACATTTTTCCCACTTTACCCCCCCGCCCCTGCCTTCGTCTCTGTGCCTTTTGTGCCAAGCACAGTCCCCGGTGCTTCCTCACTCCAGTTTGTTGTTGTGCTTCCATTGTCTCCCTGAGGGGAGGTGACCCCGTGTCTGTTGGTTGTATCAGCAGCCCTGCATTGTACTCAGGGGGGGATTTAGACTCTCAAAGCATCTTCCCGCTGCAGCTTTCCCAGCAAACACCCAAAGTGGTATCTCGCCTTTTCTCTAGCTCAGACATTAATCTTGCTCTACCCTTCTACATCAAAAATGCTTGTATTGTCAAGGAGCGCTAATGTTTGCCTCCTATTCACTATATATACACATATATGTATTTTTGTGTTTGAGGGAATCAGTCGAACGCATTGTTCCCAAATCATTGTAATATCTATTTAGAGTGGCAACAGCACTGGCTGCCGATGCTCAGTATTCATACAGCATAAACCAGCCTTAAGACTTAGAAAAGCTGAAAGGGCTTATCCCTATATTCTTAAACTCCCCTCTTTTATGTTGGTCTTAGGCATTAAGCATAGGATTGTGAATAGCAATTGTTCAACTGCTGCACTAAGAGTGAGTGTGTATACGTGGGTGGGGGTGTTTTATTCCCTGGCAAAATCCTTTCCTTTTCTCCAATTTTTTTTTTTTCAGCTGTAAATATTAACTGTGTTCTTAACTCTTAACGGTGTATGGGACAGAGTAATGTGCTTTTAAGGATATATTATGTGAAAGATTTTCCACTGCATACACTGCCGCTTGAAATAAGAAAAGGGTATTTTATGCAGCCTGAAAACAAATTTGCTACGGCAGAAGAAAAAAGAAGAAGAAGAGGAGTAGAAAAGAAAAAAAAAATAGATGGAACTTTGCAGTATCAAGTCGTCAGCAAACAATAAACTGGAGCTCTGAAGGGGGCTGAGCGACTCTTGAAAAAAAAATGATCGCGTCCCGCTTTTATTTCTATATTTATATATTTTCCTCTTCTCTTTTTTTGTTCTGTCGCTATGTTTCAAATCCGTGCTTGGGCTTTCTTCGGAAAGTGTGTAGCGCTAATGCATTTCAAAAGCCTTTTTTCAAAGCACAATAGAGTATCACCGTAGAAGTTTAGCGGTCCGGCTAAAGAAAATGGCTCAGTCATTGAGAGCTGTACTCCATTGTACCCGGGCCTAAGGAAAGTCACCATCATTTTTTGGGGGTTTTCGTAGCTGCAGCTGGATTGCCGATAAAGCCTACGTATTTCTGTGTCGCTTTATAACCTGTTATAATAATTACTGGGCATTACCTTGGAGCAGAATAAGATCTGGTATAATAAGTAGAAGCACAGATTTCAAGTTAAGTTTTACGTAAGACTGAAGAGGCTCTCGAAACCCAATTCTTCTGTAAAGGATTTGACTTAATGTATCTCAGCACGCCCTGTATAAACATGTATTTCATTTAGGCGTATGAACCGGATAGAGAAAGTCATTACATGTACTGTAAAGTGCAGTCAACTGTGCATAATCAAAATAGCGAGTGGCACTTAGGGGATTGTGACAGCTGCAGCCACTCCTGTTGATATCAAATAAGACCTTCTGAAACCTTAAGGATGAGTTAGCATGAAACAAATTGCTCCTAATTGTCAGGAGGATAAATTGTGACGGTGAACGTTTGTAATTCTGTCAGCTACCATTCAACCCCTCATCTCCATTCATCTGGGCCCCAGCCCTTTAATTGAGAGGGTCTGGGCTGGCTGAGTGAACTGGTAATAGAAATGAAGACCCAGCGTGCACATTTTAATCAGCACTGACTTCTGTACCGGGGCAAAAACGAGCCAGCGCGCCACGGAGCGGCGGGCCATCCATCTCCAGAGCCTCAGGTGGAGATGGAGGAGAGGCTAAGCTCTTGGATGTGACAGTCACTCAAGGGGGCTAATGGTTCAGCACTCGCTGCTGATGTTGATTGGGATTTATGTCTCTGATCAAAAACAATAACGAGACCTGTCTGATCCTGCACAGGAAAAGACATATTTGGTATAAAGTGTATATAGAATGTATAGATAGAACATAGATATGTGTGTGTGTGTGTGTGTGTGTGCCATATGTTACCATATGGTATTGCAAAGATAGGACGTTACTCTACATCACCACTATGCTATCTTAGCATCCTAACATAGCATAGCTCATCTTAACATAAAGGGCACATAGGAGGACACAAACCTAAATCTTTAAAATATTGTGTAATGTTTAATAAAATACCAAAACTGAAAAACAAGGCTGTTCTGTGTTTCCCCCGGCTTCCCATATTTAGGCTAACCTAAGCCGTCATCTTCTGACTTATATTTAAAAGACACGAGACATGACAGATGTATTTTTCATATCACATCTATATATTAATAGGATGCATATACCTCTTTTTCAAGGAAGGCTTTGGAATCACGCTACACATTTTATCTACCTGCTGTATCGGGATCTGGGCACTTCTTCCGTCAGTGTTGCGGGTTTGATTTAGTGCTGCTGACTACTGAATCTGTAAATCACTTCTTGTCTGCAATATTATTACACATGACAGCTGAAGCCACGTCCTTATAGAAACATATACTCATAGTTCACAAAAAGGCCTGGCAGTGCTTCTCATACAATTGGGCAGTGGGGAGCAGATCGGAAAATGCACGTCTATTTATTTGGCTCCGGGATATTTGGCGTGCCTCACACATGCTAACTTCTGCATATTCTAATTTGTCCTTGTCATGTTTATCATTAATCTTTGGCCCCGGTTTCCCTCCGACATGGTGATTTGTAGAGATGTCCCCTGGGACAACTAAAGACATTCTCCAATATGATAATGGCATTATGCCTGCCTCGCTGAAATGTGTCATATAAATTATACATTATAAGTTATCAGTGACTACATGCATCATATGTTGATATGACAGTCCTCAGTCTGGGGCAAAACACTTGGATGTGTCACTTTTAATGCATTCTCACAATCCCACCAGCTCTGGTTACAGATGACCTATCAAAGCTCAAGTGTTGTCTTTGATCATAAATCACATACACAGTAAATATTTCAATACAGGAAGATTACATCTGAAAAGGGCTAATACCAATAAAATTATAAAATAATTCATTTATTCCTACAGAAGTAATGCACTGAGTAAGTTTACCATTATATGGTGGATTTCTTAACAAAAGTGAAAACTTTGAATGTGGTTGGTGATGTAAACATAATTTCTATCTGAAGTGATATTAGATTCCTTCATTAATCATTCATTTGACACGTGCATAAACTGTTTTAGGCTGTCGCTAGACAAAACTCATCAATCAACTTCTACATTACAACACACTTGGTATTATTGAACATCATTCACAATTGTCTCTCGCTCCCTGTACTTTTTCAACGTGTACTTTTCCTACATCCATCATGTGCATTGGGAAGCATTGATTATTTCAACCAAGCGGAATCACAAGATTAAGAGGAAATTATTCATCATCACAGTTTTCTGGTTGTAGTTTTGTCAGTGCAATGTGATTTCCATTGTTGTTCCTAACGTCAATTCAGCGTGAAATAAAAAGAAATCTAAAGGGTTAGCGATGGGAGAAATCCCTGGATCGCTTCGGCGCAATTGGGGAGAAAAAGAAAGTGGAGATCTGCTTCTGGCAGAGATGAATTAGAGCTGTGGAAAAGCACTCAGATACTAGCAGGTGGCATTTTTCGCCCTACCTTCCTTTTTCCTCTCTCTTCCATTTTCTTGCCACCAAAAAAGGGAAGATAGGGTAAAAGGGCTGCATTGTGCAAAATGGGACAAAGTATAAAACATATTCAAAGAAAGTATGAAATTCCCCAACTTCAAAAAGCCATTTAGATCATCTGCCCGAGTGACGTAAGGGAAAATAATATACTTGACCCTTTTGTCTGTGCACTTTGAGAAGTTTGTTATAATGGCAAGCCCTGTAATAATTCACTGTACCTCATGTATATTAAGTAGAAATTCACTGGCTTTTATGATAAATTGCCAGGGTAACACCAGGACACCTCTTTTGCATTTCAATGCAAGAGAGTGTCAGATTCTTATTTCATTACCAGGCGACACATTAGCTGATGGATTTTAATTTTCTTTTTTTTTTTTTTTTCCCTCCTGCAAGCAAGAATCCACAGAGACTGACTGGAAACAGAAAGGCCCCTGAATATGAGGATAGGAGGAAAATGAAATAAATAAATACAAATCAGCATCAGGAACTTTTATTGCAATTTTGAGGCCATCACTAACAAAAAAAGAAAAAAAAGGCGAGTCAGTTTCTTTGCATACCTTTCCAGATTGCCTGTCCGGAGTGTGAAACGACGTAGAGCCAATATCACTCGCGGCGCTCTCTTGCTGAGTGGACAGAAAATCAAGGTTTAATTCATATTGTGATAAAAATCTGGATGTGGCTGAATCTAAGACATGCTGAGCAGGGGCAATGTGGAGCAGATGTGAGAGTGGTAGCCCTTTCAGATCTTCACGCAGCAGGGTGCTGAGCGACACCTCAGCCTTCTGCGCCCGCACAAGTTAAAGCCTGTGGAAGAGGAGAAAAACAACACAGGTGCCAAATGTAAATGTTAAATGGTCTAATGCAAGAAAGTCCAATTAAAGACCCGATTATAAAGTATTGAATGTGTTTTGGTTTATAATTTAAACAATGTCTTTTGTTATGAAAATGAACCTGTAGATTGCTATAAAGAAAAACAACTAATCAAGTCACAGAGTTTATCTATTTTTTCAGCCAGAATTGCTCAACGTTGTGTTGAAAACCTGGGTTATCTCTGTACCATGCAGCTTAGCATGAGTCAAGTCCAACAACTGTCTTTATTGGTATCTTTTATTAGAGTCTGTACATCTACGTATAAGAGATTTGCTTATATGCTAGAAAAATGTTCATTCATGAAAACTTGTTTGTCATATTTATGATTATAATTAAATAAATTAGAGCCCCAAAATAGACCCTTGTGGTACAGCACAAGTTATACTAATCATTACATAGCCTGTAGTAGGAGTCTCATCTTTTTCTCAAACATACTCGAATACGATTTCTGTACATAACTAAATGCATAAGAAAACATCCTCAGTTTACCTACAGTACAAAATATCATGAGTAAATATGCCCAATGCTTTGAGCAAATATAGAAAGATGTGTGCAAATTACATTCATTTATTGTTTCCTGCATTCTGTCAACAAGATGGAAGAGTGATTGATATCTTAGTGGAATATCCTTTTCAAATCATTTTGATGCTCTCTATTAATGACATTTTCCAAATAGGTGCTGTGAGCAGTCTACGACACAACATGAGGGCTAGTCCGCCGTTAAGGTTGAGGTTGGGGACATTAGGGTAATTTCCTGAAATGTCTTTGGGACACATTAAAATACATTTCAGTTACAAAAATGTATCTCAGTCCAGCAAATGTTGTCCGTCTGTGATTTGATGGCCAAGGACGCGTTTGCAAGCCAACTGTACTGTAAGTGGGACATGGGTTGGTTCGAGTGGTTTTTCCTCTGCGTATGCCCAGTAGTGCCATCATCAGCTGCATTTATGCAGCTTTTCGTGTTCAACCGGGTTTTTGCATGTTTGAATACATTTTCTACAGCTTCGCTCAGGAGGAGTCAGCGCCGCGGCCTTTACAGCCTCACGCATCCGACTATTTTTCCACACTCAATGACAACAAGAACCTCCCTCATTTCATACCCGGTCCTCCGTCTGTGGAGTGTGCTCCTCCAAGTCCATTGTCACTGCATTAACCGTAGGCTACCATAAAAGTAATTGGAAACTGATGCGAGCCAAAGCTTCAATTAATGCACCACCAAAGTCCCCGTTCTGTGTAATCGGCAATAATGGTTTCATGTTTGGGAGGGCGTCTGGTCACTCGCATTCAGCGCTCACCTCCTGACAGACACTGTTAAACCCTGCTCAAAATCCCCACTCCGCAGTAATCTTCATTTCAGTCATTTTCCTTCTTTCTCCCCATCTCTGATGACAGCTTCAGTGTCTTCGCATCGCTTGCAGTCAGATCGTGCGCCTGAGTGAACAGGAGGTGTAATTGACTACTGACAACTAAGCGACAGGATTCTTAATTATTACTCTAGGGTATGGTGGCTGGCTGGCCTGGGTTCAGCTCTCTCACTGCGTATGCTAACGGAGTCATTTTCCTCTTCTCTGTGAATACCGAAACGCAGTTTTGTTCACTGCATTTCCCGCGTCAGACCCCGAGACTTTGAATTTCGTGGGGATCGTTGCAAATGAAATGCGCAGGCTTGTTAGCTGAACACCGGAAGCATTTCGCACATGTAACGTTGTCGGTTTCTGACACCATCAGTGCTACTGCAACCCAGGATATTAACAAATACATTTCTTTTACTACTTTGAACTAAAACAAACGCTATTTTTGGCAACAAACACAGTGCCTTTGGTTTTCTTTTGCCTGTGTGTGTCCATACATCATCTGCCCTTACAGTGATAAGACATTACACCGCTGCTACTAGTACTACACCAGAGCATAATTCCTCTGGTCCCTGTCTGTTTGTGCCTGCACTTGGCCTGCTCCGCGTGATAGAGCAGAGTAAAGAGGGTGAGCATCGCTTTGTGCTGCAGTCTATATCTTTTGTGTGGGCGGATATGGAAGAGGGCGTGAAACAATTGGACAAAATGGCCCTAATGTGCTTAAAGCATCTTCTGTCTTTAATCAAAGCTCACACACATGCACCACAAAGGCAGACAGAGCAAACCCAATTCTCCGCCGCTTCTGCCGAGTGACTGTTCCTCTCCTGGCTTCAGTTCTTCTCTCATTTCTTAAAATCAGGATCAGGTTGGCTTTGTTTTGTTTGTTTTTTTCTGAACTGTCATTCAATAGATTCATTGCCTCATCGCTCAAGGAAGGGACAACAGGGATTTAGCTTTGAAACCAGACAACAAAGTGCAACTTTGTGTTCTTTTAGTCGAGAAGATGTCGCTTGATCACTTGATCCACTATAAGTCAGAATTTATCAACCACATTTTTCATGTTCTAAAAAGAAGTGGGCACATAAAGGAAACATTACAATTACCTAAACTGATCATTGGCTAAATGCCTGCTTCTAACATCACACACGGCAGGTCTTCCATCCATTGGGTCGTGGAAGTGGACACTGGACAGATCAGTCTGTGGTCCTGTCACGATATAATACTAGTGGAAATAGCTGCATGTCTTTGGGCTGACGGTGACTCTATGTAAAGGTCATGACCTCCTATTTATAAGGTAAGAGGGTCAACCGTACCACCACCACGTCATTCCTCCTCTAGCAAACATGATATGATACTATCATCAACCAACTCCTGGAGCATCTGTTTGATTTACCTGACAGGTAAAGCTGATAAAAAAAAGAACCCGCTGCTTTTGTTTAACTTTGTCTGAAAGCACAAGGGGGTCGGGTCAGGCCTTGTTTATGATCATCAGGCTCAGGTCATTTGGTTTTAAGAGATTAGCACATGGTCCACTGGTATCAAATGACTAATATTCCTGTTTCTGCCTATTCAGCACAGTTAAGAGATCAAGAGAGGGATCGGAAATGGCAGCTCATCTCATCTGTAATTTGATGATGAAATACATGGGAATGAAAGGAAAAAGGGAGCATACCTGGGAGCATAAAAAGCATGATGGTTGCTTCATGACCGGTCCTCTTACCCTTAGTGTAACATTCAGGGGAAGAGTGTCCCTTTGTTATCGCCCCCCTCTCCCTGGCAATTATCACAACTCCACTTCCCCTGCCCTCCGGAGCCCAGAGAACTGAGCGGTCAGAGTGGGAGAATAGCTACATTTATAATTTTTTTTCTTCTCTTTCCATAGATTAATTTTCTAGGAAGCCCTGTCACTTGCTGTACAGGAAAGCGGAGCGAGAGGAATGGAGTGTAAAAAGGAGGGGTGGGGGGGTGTGGGGGGGTAGAGATTGGGGCTACAGTGCACAAGCCTTCTCGCTTTTTCGTTTTCTTTTTTTTTTTTTTCTTCTTCTTCCTTGACAGATCATTTTCCATGCAGGGGTATCAGGGGGTCTGGCCAATAATTGGCATGCAGATTGCAGCTGATGGCGTCCTGCAACAGAAGAAAAGACCTGGCTAGTTAGAATAATGAGCCAGCCTGCCTGATGGATGGGCGAAGGAGGAGGTCATACAAAACGTTTCAGACACAATTCCTAACCCCCCACCTCCCCTCCACTCTTACCTGCACCTCCCATTTTTTTATTTTTTCTATTTTTCACAAAGCCCTGATATTTCCTGATTTCCCTGCGCCTCTACCCTCCTCCGTCTTCTCCTCGTCGCCCAGGTGCGCAAACTTTTCTTCCTGCACGCGGTGAACAACTGTCTGCGCTTATGTACGGCGCCGCGCGGTGACGAGGACGGTTTTGGGCAAGTGGAGCCTCTGAAATGTCACAACTCATTAGGAGCTTGACACCCTTAAGAGACTGTAGTGTTTTAATTACAGTAAAGGAGTTAATTACTGGCCTCTCAGTGGATTTCTGGTTCTCACCCTGCGCTCACTCCAAGTTTCAAAAACAGGCCCTAAACATAATGGAAATCAATGTGTGCCATGCTCACAAATGTACTTTTTTGTTGCAAACTTTTAATGGGATTCTCAAGGTGGGACAGGTTCACTTGATTGAAAAGCACTGTATTAATTCAAACATAATAGAATAACACTACTGTACAGTCAACTATGATATTTGGGATTCTCTAAATGGCAACTCTGGCTTGTGGTACAGCTCCTCTGTTGTGAAGTCGCAGGCCTCCCTTTTACAAAGTTTTACTTCTCCACCACCCTTGTGTTGCATTTTATGGTGATTTCTTCTTCTAATCCCCAAGGCTTTACAGGTAATTAACCTAGAATGTCGTTTTGCCCCGCACGTCCCTGCTCTTTTGATCTACCTTCCAGGTCAGGCAGCAAGGTAAACAGACGCACTCTAATAGCCTGTAAGTGTCATTAAGTACCTTGTTTTGCTCGCACCGTCTGCTTTGTCTTGCTAAAAGGCCTGCGAACCAGTCAAAGTGTGAATTATGGTGTTTTAGGGAACTGTAAAGTCAAAACACAAAGGTGAGCAAGCAACCCAAAACATTTCGGAGGTATTTGTGATATTTTGACTCTAAACTACTTCTCAGTTCTTCTGCATTAGAGTAAATGCTATATACTGTATTATATATAGCGTTTTAGATATGTTGCAGATTAATATTATACTTGTGAATGTGAACTATCATCATAGATGAAACTGAAGGTAAAACTAGCTCAGTTTATCCTACATACAGTACAACATCAACCAGATCCAGTGCTACAGTATATTCATGTTCTATACTTATTACGTACATGGAAGTGAGAAAGTAAGGTTTCACTATTATTACTGTGGTACCAGGGTACCAGGGTATGATTTTTGAGTTATAGCACAACCTATAGCTGCAGTCCTTGACACTGAAGGAGGTTAATTCAAGTATATAGAATCTAAGGCTATAAGCTAAAACTACATAATAATAAACTCATATGAAGAGGCTAAAAAGGTGCAATCAACAAAATGCACTCAACCGACCTCTGATGCGTTTCAATACATAATACCAAACATGGGAGGCAGCTACTGGTGAGGCTACTGGTTTCTCAATGCTTTGTTTGTGTTCGGGCACGTTTCCGGGGAGACAGGTGCCCCGTGACGGTAGAACAGCTCTGAAAGCCGTAGAACACGTTCGATCTTTAAAAATATTAAAAGAAGCTGTTATGGTGGCAAGCCGGCGGTGTGTCATCAACCTCCCGAGTTGCTCCGTTATCGTGAAAGACGCCGGCAGAACACAAAAGTTTGCTGCTTGGAAGGAGCAGACATCTTGTCGATGTTTGATCAAGCCCTGCGTCTGCGGCAGCTCTCCGAGCAGCTCTGCAGAGCTTAATCTCACTTGCACCCTCATCAACACGACACAGAAGGGAACAAATTCACTGTTTCATCCTCATTCTTCCGGGCGCGCTAAGGAGCTGTATACAGTACACACCAGATCAAAGCCTTAATTGAAAAATAATTATAGGTACTTAATCATAGAAAGCACTGGGCTAATTGAAGTGAAAACAAGGAGGCAAACGCAGACCCTCAGAATCGTGGCAGAAAGAGGATATTGTAAAAGCTTCTTCTTCAATCCCCATTGTCTTCCAGATTAAATAGGAGAGGGCTATTAGCAGAGTTAATTGGCTCTCTAATTTAGATCTCGCTCCACTGAAAGCATAACGGATGTGAGCCTGTCGACCAATGATGTGTGCACTCTGTCACACCGTCCTGCCGGACTGTGATTGGTTAATTGCTCGGGGATTTTTGAAGTTTTCTCTCATTCTTCAAACGTTACAGATTTGTGGGAGGCTGTGTTTGTCTCCCTGGCTGCCCAGGTAGAATTCAATTGTTTGGAAGGCTTGGAGTAGGTGAAAGTTGGATTCATTTGCCGCAACTAGATCACACAGTCTGCCTCCTGGCTCCCACCAACCCAAATGCTCTTCATACTGATTTGAGGCATACGCACTCTCGTTCAAAGAAGGAAATATGTAGTGAATTCCCGATTGTCCTCGTCCTGACCTGCTCCTATTTTGTAGAAGTTCCCGATGCCCTCAGAGAAACAGCACATTCACTGCAGGCCGTGTTACGTGAAAAGCCTCCTTATCACACTTCCAGCAAGTTTCCTCCCCGCTGCGACGGCAGTCTGTGTTTTCTGTAGTCACTCTGCCCTCTAGTGTCTGCAAGACAGCAGTGCACTGATTACTGAATGAAAATCCATTTAGACTCAAAAAAAGAGGGGGGGTGGGGGGAGAGAAAGTAAATGGGCCATTTTTCTACAATTTTCCAAGACAGCCTTTCATCATTTCACCACATCTCTTTCTAGTGTTGTCTTATTGTAGCCTGAGTAGTAATGGAGCTCTTGACTGGAGTTCAAAATAGAATTTTCTATCAAGGTCTGTCACCCCAAAAAATCTTTTTGCCTCCACACACTTTCCAAATTCAGTGAAAAGGACAACAGATTCTGTTACATGCTCTGCTAGATGAAGTTGCTTTAGAACTGCTCTAATGAACATTTTAGGACAGGGGAAGATCCACGGGGTGGGGTGGGGGGGTAACGAGGGCCCAAAACATGCAAATCAAATCAAAGCATCTGACGGTCTCCTCGTCAGATGCATTCTTACACTGATATTACAGACTTTACTGGTTTGGATGACTTTCGGTTGTAGCAGGCAGCTGTTTTTAAAACGCCAAGATGACTTGGTCTGTCAGCTTGAAGAGCTACAACTGAATGGCATCAACTAAAAGTTGGCTGCTACCTTTGTGTCACTTTGCTTTTCATCAGCAACATTTCAGAATGGCCGGCACAATGGTTCATACTTTAAAGAAAACAAACTAATAACCACAAACTGAATTACTAGAATAAAACCACAGCTCCACCAACATGACTACACAAACACAGCTACACTAACATGGCTACAAACAAGAAATGCACAAGGTCTCACAAGAGCAAGGTTTACATGACCTGAAGACCGAGTTGAGAGGTGGCCAGAGTCCCATGGAGGGCGGAGTGACTGACTGAAAGCACAGGTGAGTGTGGTTTGGGTCATTAAACTGGCAATGGGGGATGTGGGAGTGGCTGGAGGCAGGGGGGGGGGGGGGGGGGGGGGGGGGGGGGGCAAGATCAAGGCCAGACCAGGGATTCTAAGACTGGAATAGGATCCAGCACCTAACTAGATGAGCAGATTAGCTCAGTCGTGCTGCACTCACAACATGTGTAGATGTCCGATGCTGTAGAACAAAACCAAGTTAAATAAAGATGATATTTGTCAAACAGACCTAAACATGACTCCAAACGGTCTGTCTATAACGTGTGGGCCAACTTTTTATTTGAACCACAACCACTTCAGATTGTGTTTTCTACAGATTTGCCCCGTTTCCCCACATTTAACCTGATATTTTCCAAACGAATCAGACTTTATTCAACATCACTACTTGGGCTGTATTGACTCTCACGTCGAGGGCAGACACTTATTTACTGCTTGCTAGCCTTTTTTTATTCACGACAGAATCAACATCACTAGACCAGACAACCCTCATCACCTAAACTAAAGAAAATCCATAAAGTAGCTTCTGTTTTGAATATTTGTGCGGCAGCTTATGATTAATTAACAAAGACTTTTACAGACTCGGTTCTTTGCTTAAGGTTCGGCGTGCTGGGAGACAAATGACTTTGCACAGCGGACAGCAAAAAATCATTAACCCAGCCTTTAGTGGGTTGCTGTTATTTTAGTGACAGTGATCACATTCACTCACTCAAATGCTTTCATCAGTGATTTACTGCGCAGAGACCTGAAAGGAAAACGAGTGCCGTAAAATAAACAGCGACAGTTTAACTTTGTTGGACACTCTGGCTCAAGTCAATTCTCCTCGTGGCGTCATGACTGATTATTTTGCACTTTCACTTAGGCTGAAAACCTATAACTGACAAAACAATCTGTAGAAACCGTAATGTGTCTATATATGTTCACTTCCTGGAGTGAAAAACAAAGCCCCGGAGTGGTTTCGATTCAGCCCTGCTGGCTTTCACGTTCTCCCCGACATATCAGCAACAGCCAAATTGGTTTCAGTTCACTACAATCATATCAGTATTTACTTTTGCCTGACCGGGTGCTTGGCGATACAGCGTGACTGCTTCTCTCCATTGTGTAACCTGGTATATGTTCGTAAAGGAAGTGGGAGAACATGGCCGTCAACAGGCCACAGTGTTAAAATCATATTTAATTTCATTTATACTTATATTAATAGAAATAAATCATCATCATATTTATGATAAGAGGTGTTGTATTTTTCTGTTTGGTAGTGACTGCAGCCCTTACATTAGATCGATTATTCAATCTCAGGATGAAGGATGACAAAGTTTCTCCCACTTACTTCCCACTTTTACATACAGTAGTGAATTTTTCTTATTGGTTCATATCACAGTACATAAAGTTGGGTATTTGGCATATCTCATAGTGAACCACATGTTTACCTGTTGTCTCTTGAACGAAGGGTTTTAATCTTGATTAAAGTTTAATTTTAAAGTATATATTTGCTGAAGTCAGAAGCCTTAAACTCTGAATCACACCTGAGTCAAGCTGTAGAGCTAAATGCCCTAAAGGCTGAGAACACACACACACCTTTGAGCAGGTGTTAGTAGGTTTCGCTTTGCTGATTTCATCCTACATGGCATCATATCCGGGCACACTGAAGCATCAAATTCAGATTTGGATGGCCGCTTGGTGAGTGGGGGGGTTCCTCGCGCTGCCACGTCACTGACAATCTAATCTAATCGGTTTTTATGGTCACGAATACGTGAAAATGGAATGAAATGGAAATCCGCAGAGAAAGTTTTCACCACATCAGTTAAGATTCAAGCTTGTAATCTTGGTGGTGGTTATTGTAGGTCTACACAGCTTGAATGGTATAAAACTGCCCTTGTTGGTGTGAAGTTAATGGGCTGAATGTCCTAATAACACAGTAATAAAAACTCACTGCAAACGACATCAGAGTGCATTTTCATGCTATGTTTGCCCCGACCGTGATTATTAATTAGTCACATTCAGCTTCGCTCCACCCAACTTCTTCTGCAGCCTACAGGACTGGGCTGTGTGCAAACACATGGAAGTTCTTTTTCACCTCACACCTGCAGATATCATATTCAAACACGCAGCCGCAGCACGGAGGAGCAGTGGCTCGACGACTCAACTTGACCTTTTATTTCATCCCAGCAGCAGGAAACAGACAGCACCATGGCCGCCACTCTCTGTCAAGTGATGGGTTTTGTCCTGAGTTTGTTAGGTGTAGCGGGAGTAATTGCCGCCACGGGCATGGACCAGTGGGCGACAGAAGACCTCTTCGATAACCCTGTGACGGCCGTGTATTCGTACTCGGGCCTGTGGAGGTCGTGTGTCCGCCAGAGCTCTGGCTTCACCGAGTGCCGGCCTTATTTCACCATTCTGGGACTGCCAGGTAGGTTGGAAACGCCAACTGGATGAACAGGCTCAATGAATCCACAGGGGCGAAGACGTAGGAAAGACCCATTGTCAAATGTAACTGTAAATTTGATAGAATCTACAAAACGCCCTTATTTAAACTGAAGTTTAATATAAATTGAAATTTAATCAGAGAATTAATCATACTGAGCGAAATAATTGAACATTTCTACCTAATGATGGCAAAACAACGATGAAAGATCAGACCACACCTTCTCTTACGAAACTCCCACTGCCGCCATTTATCGAAACTCCAGAAAATTTTGGGTAAACACCTGATAAGAGCCGTTCCCTGTTCAAGCGTACATAATGGTAAGCAGCAGCACCAGCGCAGCCATTTCGTGACACCGGTGTTTGAGCGGGACATGTAAAATGGCTGCCGCGTTCATTCAGTTAATAGGCTTCATGTTGTCTGCGCTGGGGCAATTTTTAATATCGGCAGCAACGGCAATGGACATGTGGAGCTTAGAAGACCGATCTATGGCACTGGTAACAAACGTTTACACCTATTCCGGCCTGTGGAACTCGTGCGTAGGGACGTCCTATGGTACAACACAGTGCAGGCCTTATTTCACCATCCTAGGACTGCCAGGTAAGATAATTACATTTACAGGGAAAAAAAAAAAAAAAACGACATTTATCGAACATTTCTCCACGCGCTGGATTAAGGAGAACATTTTCTAAAAGACCCTCTGAAGGCGCTTCGGAATATTTCGAGTTTTGAGGGCATATTTTCTCCAATTCCCTGCTGCATAAAAATGCAGTCGACTGCAAAAAAACACGGTGTCTCTCCAGAATCAAATGGAAATTTGATGAAACATCCAAAGCTTAGCTGAGCAAGCATAGGCTTTACCAGAGTGTCACACAATGTAAAGCACATTTCCACGCTCTCTACTTAACAGCTGAATGTAGTGTAGAGCAAATTGTATATAAGCTTTAAGGGCTACAATAATACAGGTTCAATATTTCCAGCTGATAAAAGACAGCATTATGGTCAGTGTGTTGCATTAGAATGTATGGTGATGAATGTGTTTATATTTTAGTTTTATCACTGCAGTTCAGGTTAGTTTTTCTTTGTACTTTACTTTAAAGTAAAAACTACTAGTGTTTAGTTCATATACTACATTTTTTTTAGATAAATCTGGATGAGCACAAATTATGTTAGGAGCTTTAACCCAACTTATACTTAATTCATAAAGGAACTGAAGTATTAGTGCTTCATTTAAGAGAGGCCCAAAATTTGTTGTCAATTTTGCGTATTTATACATGTAAAGTGCAATAAGTGTATAAATGTGTACTTTTTCTATTGACACTATTTTTTTTAACTTTATCCAATAAGATAAATTTTATGTTGTGTCCAAAAGAGGTGGAGCTACTTTAGTACTTTTTTGTAAATAAATATGAAAATGTATATTTTCTGTAACATGACTTTGGGAATCGGGAATTTCTTAACTTGTAGAATTTGATCTTCAGCCCTGCTCCAAGCTGTCCGAGCCTTGATGATCGTCGGCCTCGTTCTTGGAGCCATCGGTTGCCTGATCGCTATTTTTGCACTGAAGTGCCTGAAGATGGGGAACATGGAGGACAACATCAAAGCCACAATGACTCTGACAGCTGGGATCATGTTCCTTCTTGCAGGTACGGAGGCCTTGTTCGCAGTCCCTACGGTTGCAGTAAACATTCGCATGAGCTTTGCTTTGTGTTGCATTCAGGTGTCTGCGGCATTGCTGGAGTGTCAGCCTTTGCTAACTTGGTTGTGCAAAGTTTTCAATTCACAACATATTCCAGCGGTGGATTCAGCATGTACGGAGGAGGCAACGTGGGTGGACTGACGGGAGCCCTGACTCCAAGGTAAACTTTATTAATTATTATAAAATGTTTAGGGTGCTCTTTCTACTCAACCAATGTCGCTGTGCGTTACGATACTTATTGTTTTTTGCAGGTACACATTTGGCCCCGCTCTTTTTGTGGGCTGGATCGGTGGAGCTGTCCTGGTCATTGGAGGCGTCTTGATGTGTGTGGCCTGCCGTGGAATGGTTCCAGACAGAAAGCGGTGAATACTGAGAATTCTGACATCATACACAGACTTGGGAGAAACTGCAAAAACTTTGACGTAACAGCTCTGCTCCTGTACATTAAAGAGAACTGAAATAAGAGCAGACTGAGTAGAAAAGTGCAGTAATGTCTAGTAAGCAGGTGATATGTAAAAACCCACCCGCGTATAGATCGTATGTTATTTATTTGCTATAAAATAAAAGCGCTGCATGTCTGCAATACAGATTTCTGACATTAAAAAAAACACCTCTAGATATACAGTATTTTGTTGTGCTGGGGAGCAGCAAACGTCTCAGTTCCTCTAACACACAGAGCACATACTCAGCAAAATGTAAATGAAAGTCTTTTGGACTCCTTTCTTTCTTTTCATATATAATACAGAGTCGTAAATGCTTACAAGGTTTCTTCCACAAGGTCCTCATTTTCCTCCTGTGCTTTGCCATCCTAGTCTTTTTGGCTACTTTATTATTTCTCCAGATGTTAGGAGGTTGGAGTCTTCATAGCTCAGTTGGTTACGTACAGTAGTTTCCCTCTGAGGATTAATGTTGTACACATGTTATAATTCACAGCAAGGGCTGGAAAGATTTCATGTTAAACTTGGAATCATTGTTCTGCTCTATCGTGTATTTGAAATGGATTGTTTTCTAATATTCCTCAGGTATGACGGGATGGCCTACAAAGCCGCCTCTCCTCACACTATCTACAAGTCCGACGTGGGCGCCCGCCCTGCTTACAATGATTCCTACAAGGCTCAGAGTGCAGAAGGACGACAGACAAATCAGAGATTTGATTATGTGTAGAATAGCTACAAGTGTGATGTGGCTTTTTCATACAACTCTGTGATGATGCGCAATTACCTTTCTTGTTTGTTTATTGTTTTTTTTTTTTATTACTTTTCTTTTCTCTAATTTGAAAGAACTTTGCTTAACATTTAGTTTTTTACAGGTTTTAAATAGCTTTATATAATCCTAAATAATAAAAGCTATGTAATGCTTTGATTTGTGTTATATTGTTTGTGCTGCATACAGTTCCAGAATGATTAAAATCAAAATGTGATGTAGTTTGTGTGAATTTACAGGGAATAAAGATAGTATTAGTATTTACTTTTATAAATAGTTTTTAAAAGTAAGTGATTTAACTGTATAAAAGATGTATAAAATGTCTTATTAAAGTCCTACTAAATCACACCTACTGTTCATCAGACAAAAACTAATTCAATTAGTCTACGTCCCGTCGCACTAGTGACACAATTTGAAACAAATAACCATATTGATGATTGTGTTGTTGTTTATCCTATTAGGGAAATAATTAGAAAATGCTGTGGTCATCAGTTTATCTCTTGTTTACCTGTTATCTGTAGCCCTTCAGCACCCTATGATAAACATAACAAGTCACATTATTTCATTATAATTGAAAATAAACGAGGGGTCTCATATAGACACTGAACATCTGATCTGATGAGAGCTCAGAGACTCTCGCTGGTCTTTGAAGAACAGAAAGCACAGTTTCTGTTCCTCCTATGGGATGTGCTTTAATTCCCAAAGCAACAGGCAAATGGGTTCAAGAAGATTTGCAAAAAAATTGAAATGTATTGATTATACAATATATTAAGGTATTGAGTCATCTATCTGCACTAAAGGAGAGAATTTCTTTTTCTGTCACTTCATGAAGAAGTGACAGGAAAAGAAATTCATAATTACAGAAAGCTGCTGTGTCAGATGGTTATAACAACCGTGAAACACACAATAGACTTTGGCCAGGGTTACTTAAAATGTAAAATGAAAAGTCGTTTATGTTTTTTAAGTGGCTTATACAAAATTTACATTAAGCCTCTTTTAACTCAAGGTCACGTGAACCTGAGTTTGGTTCAGGCCTTCAGCACTAAGACTGAAAAGACACTGAATACAAACAGACACTAATTTATTCCATGATGCTCTGGCACCACCTACTGCACAAAAAATATACAGCACTGGTCTGTATGTAAATACTGTATCTAGGACTAATTAGTCACTGGCAACAGATCATTAACATGACTGGGTATAAAACTGGAAGACATTTCATCATTTACAGAACTTCTCTCACCATCAGACAACAATGAGACACTGCTAAAAGTCTGGCAACTGGTCTCATCATGTCCCAGGTGTTTAAAAAATAGAAGAGGGGACGCTACACAAATGCGAATGTGTTCTGAAACCTTCTGATCATAGCCAGCATTATACTTTTCCAGCTAGATCCAGATACAAGGAAAGCAGCGGGGGGTTCTAATGCTTAGTTGTATCTTATTTTACACCTTTGGTTGGACGTTTCCCCTCTGTCTGCTGAATGACATGCAGTAATGCGGGTTTTAGGAATTCTAATATTTCAGTTACCATCTGGGACCAGTAGCACAGCAACTGCAGGCTAGTTCCCATCACATGGAAGTCAAATCAAGGTATTCTTATTACCATCCTCATCCACCCGCTTGTTGTTGTTTCTTTCCGCTCATTGTATTGTTTGACATAGTGTTTGTCTTTCAGAAAGTAGAAGCACCAAAAAGAAGAGAACTTGTACTTCTATGTTTTTTGAATAAGCAAAGAGTCATCTCAGTTTACTTCCCCCCCCTCATCTGCTGGGTGGAAGTAAACTTGTTTCACAAAAGTTCCTTTTAGTGTTTTTCTTTTAAACCAGATGTGTTTTGATTGGACATTTCAGGTTTGACGCATTGTTGAATTATATGCATACTGTGCAGGACATGTCAGCGTGAATTATATACTCATACCCTTTTTTTACATACTCTCATATATGTATTTTCTACAGGCCTTCCTTGTTGTTTTTTTTAAATTATATTATTATAGATTATTATACAGAACTAAGATAAGTGTTAGCTTGAACAATTTGTAACAGTTCAGTAAGCGGTACAAATACAGAAGAACTCAAGAGGGGATTAAATATTATGTAAATACATTAAAACTGAATAATATCAGTTCATACATATGTGTTTTAAATACAGTAAATGAATGCCACATTTAAAGAAAAATTTAGCATAGACAGCATAAATTATAAGATTTTTTTCAGTAACAGGTAAAAAAATTATTTGTGAATAGGAATCATGCACAGCTCAATCAGCAGAATTAGTATTCTGATTTTTATGCCATCACATACTACTACTACTACTTGTACTATTACTTCTAGTGTGCTAATAATTTGGGGTTTCTTACATTTCACAGCCTGCTGTATGTCATTATGAATAAAAAGGAGACTTCTGTGTCAGCATTGCACAGTGGAAGCCTGAGAACAATGTTCTGCATTGATAGAGGAGAATCCCGAGTTTTGCTCCTGGGTTTCAAACTTCGTACGTATTTCGTTGTTAATTAACCGCGTGTAGCTCGTTTATCCATTATGTTGCGATGCGCATTCCTGCCCTGCAGGTGGCACTATGCACCGCTAACAGTGGTCGGTGCGCCGCCATTTAACACAGCGAAGAAGAAAGAGGCCGGCCCTAAATAACAAGGAAACAAAAATAAAAAATAGGTCAGACAGTAACGTTTTCCTTAATAGGTCAGATTCAAGTAGTTCCTGGATGAATAAAAAAAAAACATTTGAAATTCAAGACAAGATGTAGTAAATTATATACTAAAAACCTTGTATAGAATTATGAAAATTAGGTATAATAGTCCCATTTATCTGGATTCTTGCTCATACAGGTGTAGAGCGAAATTAAATTGCTGATTATTTATGAAAAAAAAGCAGCAGGGGGAAAAACTCTGATTTGAATATAAAGTAGAGTAAAGCTGAGATTAAAAGTATAATCAAATTGAAAGGAAAATGACAAGAAGAATGGGATAAAGGAATTAAAAGTAGATTCTATTATAACATACAAAGGAAAGTCTGGGAATTGATAGGATGCAGTGAAAATAGAATAAACAATGATATAATAGTTATGAGATTTGGACATACAGGGCTTTATAGTACAAGGAAAATAATGAGCAACATGAAACAGGAAATTGCAAAAAGAAAATAGAATGATAGATTTTTTTAGGAAACGAAAGGAAACGTTTTATTAGACATGATGGCAGGAGATATAAGATTTAGAACAGTGTTTAGTTTTCTAGAGGAATAAATAAGATAATATAGTTTTCGTGTATGTATCTATTTTGTTTCAATTAATAACAATAACATTATTGTTGTTGTTGTTGTTGCTTAAAAAAATAAACCAGTCCTTCTTCTTCTTCTTCTTGCGTATCCAGTCCTTCCAACGATGAAGGTGGCGGTACTGCATTTGTTTTTCGAAGAAGAAGAAGAAGAAGAAGAAGAAGAAGAAGAAGAAGAAGAAGAAGAAGAAGAAGAAGAAGAAGAAGAAGAAGAAGCAAAAAAAAAAGAAGCTTATTGATACTACTTATACACTGTAAACATAAATTTAACGTGGACTCACCTTGAACGATTCATTTTCTTCCAGTTCGGAGTTTACATGGAACAGCTGCTCCACGCTGTCACCAGGGTTGAGCTTGAAACACACGCTAGAGTGAGCTTCATAATGTTACTTAGCTAAGCGGCTAGCCAGTACTATGAGTTTGTTTGGCTAACGCTATGCTAGCCCTGTTGCACGAGCGTCAGTCCCCGCAATAGATAGCTTAATGGCGCTAACCAGCTAACCTCACCGACACAGTAATTAGATAAAGTGGTTAAAGCGATTCGACTTCACTGGTTAGTCGCATGCGCAACTGGCTTTTTCGTCATTAGCTGTCGACTTGAGACCCGTCACTGTCGATTTGCATCCGCGGCATGATTCATCTGGTTGTTTCATGGGGCTTTTAAGGATGATGTCGTCACCCAAGATCCAGCTTTTGGCTATTTTGGCATTTGGAGTGGCGATGCTCTTTATAGAGAACCAGATCCAGAAACTGGATGAGTCAAGAACCAAACTCGGTAAGACGAAAACAGAAGAAACTTGACTTTGTTGTCAAAATTGGTGCCATCGGAGTCAAAATCCAGATGGTAAATGAATGATTAAAGGTTTGGATTATATGAAGCAATTCATTGAAACCCCCCATATTACGCTGCTTTGGTTACGGGAGGTTCTGTAATGATCTAAACGCGGATATAGCTGAATAATATTAGTGGCATAAAAGGTGGGACATCTGGGTAGACTTCTAGCGTAAATGGATGCCAGTATTCAGCCTGTCAGCTGGCCAATAACTGTAAATCATCTGCTGGAAGAAGCACCTACCCCTGAGCTTCCTCTCTCCCCCTGGAGTCAGACACTGAGGGGCTTTACGAGCAGTGTGATGCCTTCAGTAGCACACAGCCCATCCAGTAGCTACTCACAACGCTGGTCCTTTAATTAGCTTTAATTAACATTTCTGTGGAGAAAACAAGTGGGGAAAAAAACACTTTTAATTATGCCTCCTGTCAATATTACCAAAAGCTTAATTACGTGTTTCAGTGTTATTGTGTTTTGAAGGACCGTCTTGTTTTCCTTAATTAATGCACGCTAACAAGTCTCGCCGGCCTTAATTTGAAAACGGCTTGTTCATTTATACAGCAGCCGTACCTTTGTCTTCTTCTCTACTGCGGGGTTAGTATCTTCACACCTGCTGTGTGTGCTGCCAAATGAGGAAAACAATAAGGCTCTACTAACCTTGGGCTCATTACACTCCAGGCAGCAGAGAAACCCTGCCAGTACTCTGTCATTAAAATCACTATATTAAGTCAGTTCAGTGATGCTTACCACAAATGATCCAAAGTTGCTAAGCTGTTATGCGTGTCTAAATGGTAAATCTCATTTGTTCAGAACGCACAATTGCCAGACACGAGGTGGCTGAAGTTGAACAGCGCCACAGCAGAGGTGCTGGGCAGGAGTTATCACCAGTGGCAGACAAAGAAGACATGGTCATCATTTACAACAGAGTCCCCAAGACTGCAAGCACGTCCTTCACTAACATCGCCTACGACCTGTGTGGGAAGAATCACTTCCATGTCCTGCACATCAATACGACCAAAAACAACCCTGTCATGTCTTTACAAGACCAGGTAAGAAAATAAGAGCACATGTATTGTAATTATAGAAAAGGTTGTGCTATTTTCGAAATAATTTGTATTTTTAATAGACACTAAACATAGGTTGCCGCTAGTCATTCTGCAATCATCCTGCAGCCTGGATCATCTAACTGCTGCTCAGAGCCAATTCAGATTCCAGCCAAGCTGTACTGTATCACCACGTTTGTAGGCATCTTAATGCTAAACAAAAGTGTTTAAAAAGTGACTGTCAATCAAAGAGTCACAAAGTTCTACAGGGACTTCCACATTTATGGCTATATGTTGGCTGGCCACACAAGCCATGAGACAAAAATAGTGCTGGTGTGAGAAGTTACATCTTCATCTCCAAATCAAACATGACAATGTTGGGTTGTGTTTTTAGTGGGAGAAGGGAGAAGCACACACCATATGCACCGCAGCTGCTAGACAGAAATCGCCTCCACCTTTCACATGTCGGTAATGATGATACTGTACATGAGGAGAAAGAACAGATGCTCGGCTTATGACAGACTTATGAGCACTTTGATCGTCACCGCTCTGTAGTTAGCAACGGGCTATTGTTCTGGGTATTAACGGAGCAGGGCTTCTGGCTCGGACTCGCACTGTGCACACATACTATAAGCACGTGTGTGTTCGTTCTTTTGTTTGTGTGTTAATGTGGACTACTTCAATAATGAGATAGATGAGATATGCAGGCTGAATGGTACCTAACACGCTTGTTTGGACTTAGACAGAGTGTTCTGCTCTCTGTCTATAGGACCATGATCCCTTTGAGTGACTGTGTCAGTGCCTGAGTACAGCATTAAGGTGTTGATTCCTTTGAGCAGATATATAAATGGGTCTGTTGTCTGTAAATGGAGTTGGTTTCACAGCTCTGTGCCAGTTTTGTTTTCTCTTTTTTTGTCGTTGCAGTGTTTTTTCCACTTGCCAGAGTTCCCCCGCTGCTCCCTAATTAGTTTCCATTATCTTTGTCTACAGGTGCGCTTTGTCAGGAATGTCACCTCATGGAGAGAGATGAAGCCTGGCTTCTACCACGGCCATGTAGCTTATCTGGACTTCTCAAAGTAAGGCCCTTTATTTCCTGTAATGCCATTAATATCCAGATTAGTTACAAACTGTTAGCAGAGCAGACAAAGGCAGGTCATGTATTGATTTCTGCCCTGTGATCTAGTGTTGATTAATAGCATTGTTGTCCTTATCTCCGCTGACGGTATCATTTCAATGATCACAGGTAATTATCCTAATAGTGTTACTGTGAGAAAGATCCTTTATACTTGCAGCTTCAGTTCTTCTTGATGCTGCCGCCTTTACATGGATAGAAAGTCAGATTCTATAGTAACATGAACAGATGCTGTAGGTTGAATTTTTGTTTTTTGTTTGTCTAATGCAAGTGATATCAATAATATATCAAGCTTTTTCCCTTCAGATATGGTTTGAAGCGTAAGCCTATGTACATAAATGTGGTGCGAGACCCCATAGAGCGGCTGGTGTCATACTACTATTTCCTCCGTTTTGGAGATGACTACAGACCTGGCCTTCGTCGACGGAAACAAGGGGACAAAAAGGTGTTTAGTCAGCACTCAGTCTTAATCAGTAAATAATTGACGGAGCCCTGGGGCCTTTTGTTTGTCAGCACGTCCATTTGTCACAATAAGTGTTTGTGTTTCTTTTAGACGTTTGATGAGTGCGTGTCATCAGGTGGCTCCGACTGCGCACCGGAGAAGCTGTGGCTTCAGATCCCCTTCTTCTGTGGCCATCATTCAGAGTGCTGGTGAGTGGGCTGCACCTGCTTTATCACAAACACAGCACAGTCTGAGGGACTGCACAGGTAATTGTGTCCTGCCAAGATGGTGTATGCAGGACATTATCAAGCTGGTTAGACCCATTTGTTTCTCTGCAGACGCATAAAATGTGCTAAGTAAAAGTTTCATAAATATGCCACAGATTCAGTGCCTGGAGTGGATGATTATTTAGACCTGTAGAACATTTCTACATTAATCTTATTACTGCACTATTGCACTAATTAGATTAATTAGGTGAAAAAATATATAGTTATGCTGCAGGAGAACCATATGGAATCAAAGACCTTATTATGTTTTTACAAGTAAAGTCTCTGTCCTATAAATCTTCTGTGTGGGTGTTAGCACTGTTTCTGGTGAAAACATAAATCACTAGGTCACGTAATCCTGTGGCTTTTATTCGTGCAAGGTCAGAATCAAATGAAACCTAATCGTTTGAGGTTCAGTAGAGAAACGGATTTGAACTGAAGATTCTAAATCTGAGGCAACTTTGTAATATCACTCAACCAGTGAACTAAAATGTGATGCTCGATTTGGTGATTTGATGAAAATAGGCTGCAGTATTTTCATCAAATCACCAAATCAAGCATCAAATCTTAGTTTTGAAAGTGCCTGTAGTGTTTGAATCAGGTGTCTGTGTCAAAATGAGTAGGACATTAATGTGTTAAGGCATAAATATATATTTCATAAAAAATTGTGCAGTTATTTTGATTATGTGTACTGATAGCTTGGCACACACATTTCTTTACGGGTGAATGAAATTCAACCAGATTTCATTGACCGGCTTTGGGTGTGTGTTGTAAAGTGTCCTACTTGTAGCAAAGCACAGCGAAAGGACTTAAATATACAAACTCTAGATTGAAGTTTGACAATTAACTGTGCCTTTAATGTTTTGTTGTCTGCCCCAAGCCGTGCCCTTATTCGACTCTTAATGTACTGTTGCATTTGCAGGAATGCAGGCAGCAGATGGGCCCTGGAACAAGCAAAATACAACCTTGTGAATGAGTATCTGTTAGTTGGAGTAACTGAGGAACTAGAGGACTTCATCATGATCCTGGAGGCAGCACTCCCACGTTTCTTCAAGGGGGCTACAGAACTCTACAGGACAGGTACCAACACCACACCACACACACACACACACACACACACACACACCAGCCGATCAGTAGAAAATGTAATTCAGACTCACAGACTGACTTCCTGTGTTACTCCAGGGAAGAAGTCCCACCTTCGAAAGACCACGGAAAAAAAGCCCCCCACCAAAGAAACCATAGCCAAGCTGCAGCAGTCCAACATCTGGAAGATTGAAAACGAGTTTTACGAGTTTGCACTTGAACAGTTCCAGTTTGTACGTGCCCATGCTGTGAGGGAAAAGGACGGAGAACTTTACGTCCTAGCTCAGAGCTTCTTCTATGAAAAGATCTATCCAAAGTGAACTGAGACTGTCTGCACAGAGCCTTTATCAGAAGTCATATACACTGAGAGAAGCTGGATTTATTATCCCTGAACTGTACAAGCTTGGACCCTTTACAGCAAGCACAGAGAAACTTGTCCAATGACATGTTTCCAACCTTTTTTTATTGCTTGTGCAACTGTTAAAAAGAGCTGATGGGGTTAAACAGAACTGTGAGGAACAGGAGCAGGGAATAAAGTTGTGCGGTTTTTATATTTTTAGGCGCACCGGTACTTGTTTACAAATGAAGATAAACTAATACATCTGAGCTGAGTTGGCACACTTTTTATTGACATGCAGTAAACGTGTTTGTGGACTAAATGGTAAGAACATAAAATCACTTGGACCGTTGCATCCTTTGGTGCGTGACTAGAATTTGTTTTTTTTGTTTTTTGTTTTTTTATCCCAGTTAGATCTTCTCAGTTTTTACACATTTATCACAAACAATGTGATGTGTGTTTGTGAAATGATAGTTGGGACGGGAGAAAGATCAAACATAGCTTTCAACAGAATTAGGTAGCGCTGATAGTGCCTTTATTACAAAGTAAAGGAAATAGTTGTTGTTGTTTTTTTACTTTTAGTAGATGCCACAATCATGTTTCCTCGTGTTTAGTTTTTTCTCGTGTTCAGTTTAAACTGAATTTTCTCTTTTTTTGTTTTCTTTAGCAGCTTAAAAATAGATGCATCACTGCAAATGAGTGTTTTGTTTTGTTTTCATTCTCGTTCCATTCAATTCAGTTTTATTTCCATAGTGCCTATTCACAACATCAGTTATCTCAAGGCACTTTACAAGTAAGGTTTAAGACCTTACAAAACCCAACAGATACTTTTATTATTAGCCACCATTAATGACAACACTGTGAATCTCGATTTATTGGTGCACAGATTTTAATATTTAATAATACACTATGAGTTAATCCAAATTTTAAGATTACAATGATTTCACTTAATATTCTTGTGAAACAGCAGTCATTTCATCCAATGTACAGCAGACCATCATGTGTTTTGATATCAGTTTTTATTACCATTTGATTGTAATTGTTTTGACTGTGGTTAATTGTCTGCTAGCGTCTCTGTGAATATGTACTTAACCCTTGTGTGGCCTTCGACGGGTCAAAACGCACTGTAGAATAGGGGTCGTCAAAAGTCAAAAACACACACAAGGGTTGGATAAAACAGCCTTCATGGGTGATACTATCCAAGCAATGAACACGTGTGGGTCTTCTGATGAACAAGTTCATCCAACCGTTCATCTAGATAAAGCGTGTTGTGATTTATCGTCTGTCTGCGTCTGTTTTATCGAACCCGTGTGGTTTTTGAGCTTTGAGCCCCCCCTGTTTTTCATTTTGACCCATCAAAGGCTGCACGAGGGTTAAGCACAGCAGTGGTTTGAGCTAAATGCTTATGTCAGCATTCGACGCGATACACGACTGCGTCGTTCACGTACTAGTTCTAAATAGGTATGATACATGTTACACTTGTTTCCAACTTGCTTCCTGTATGTGTGGCTTGGGGAGAACAAGTACGTGAAAGGTATCAAACTTGAATTTTCCGAGCTTGAAAAATAAATATTGAGCTGGGGTTAAAGGAATCATTTATTTTGCGGTTGGAAGCAGACAAAAAGTCATAGATACATTGATATTTTGTCCTGATGATGGCAACGAATCAAAACTCAGACAATCACCAGTTATTACAGTTGACCCTGGGGTTGAATTTAATAAATCACGTGCCATGCACTCCATTCACATCACTGGCCACAATCCAGTCTTAGTGGTTTTGCATTACTTGCTTTGGTTAAGCAGTATATGGATTAAAAATGAATGGAATGGTCAGCGTAGCAGAAGATGGATTCAGGTTCAGGCCTGGATTTATTCTGCGTCTTTCATAGCTCCGTGCTCACAGGTGGTGCATTGTCAATTGAATCTGCAGGTTTTCTTGATTAACCGATAAACTGTTTGGTTTGTGAAAGCTGTGACAGTTTTGTTTCTTTCCAATTTGATTTGTTACCCTGAAGACGTACCCTATTCAATTACAGTCTGATTGAAAAAGTGGCCACAATTATCTAAAGAACGTCTACGTTGCTGACCAACTTTCTGACAGATGATTAAACAAAAATAGTTCTGCTCTCCAGCTTGTGATGCAAATAGAAATTGCGCTCAGCAGAATTTGACTGATGAAAGGATTTTGTTGCTTCACTGCTCTGCTGGTTTTGTTTATTTGACTGTTTCGGGGTGAATATCTTAGCTGTTTTTCACTGTTTAATAAAAGAAGTTGCTTCTTTAGTACTGTTGAGATTGAGGATGATCTTCTGTACACTAAATGGAAGCGCTGCTGTTTGTTTTTGCGTCTCTCACTATGCTTTCCGTGAGCCCATTAACTCCTCTTTTGGCTTTATAATTACAGAATAATCGCCTCGCTATATCTTTACTCAACGGGGGAATACTTAACCACTGAAACTGTGAAATGACAGACTGGGATGGGATGATCTGCTGAAGTCAGCGGTATTACCAACTCTCGCCTCTTCTCTGTTGGGAGGTTGGAGTGAGGGCGTCTGCAGGGAGACGGCAGTAGCACGCTCCGGCAGTCCACAGCCCGTCCTTGTGTCTAACACAGAGAAGAGCACAAAGGCCCCAACCCATATTTGACGCTTTGTGGCCACGGACACAAGGAGAGGCTGCCTGTCTGAGAAAATAGAACTCAATTAACAGTTTTGCTGCAGGCATATTGGAACGTTGTTTCATTAACGAGATGAATACAGTCTGATAATTACTTCATCTCAATTAAAAAAAAAAAAGCTACACTATATTGATTGTAGCTGATGAGCTTGAAGGTTAATTAGGGAACACAATATTTCAAAAGCCTATCTGCTTTGTTGTTGTTTGCCGGTTGTGGGAGCTGTTTGTTATTGACTTTTTGCCTGTGTGCGGCTTTAAGGACTGTGTGGAGTTATCTATGGAACAAAAGCTATGTGTCTCGTTTGAGGATGGGGGGAAAAAAAAAAACAAACAAACTGTCTCTCTTTCCAATCTTCACTGCAGCTTGTTTTTAAAGTGCACCGTTTAGGCTTCGTCCCGGGTTTCCCGCTGTTCTGCTCCGAGCCACAAGAGGGAGCCGTGGCCCTGCTGAAAAAGCCTGCGCGGAGAAGCATGTGGGGCTTGGCAGGACTGAAACGGTTCACCAAGCCCCCATTAATGCACCTGTGCAAAGCCAAATGGAACAAACTAATAGTGCATTACCATTAACAATACAAATTACACCATTAGGCACACTTGGCTCTCAGGCCTTGTGATAGCTATAAATAGTTTCACTTGGTCTTGGACAATTTGTGCTGTACTTGCATAATGACAGCACTCAAATTAATTCAGCGTGGGCAAATGGAGTAGCCCTATTGCTGCATGTTGCGAAAGGGAACATTTGGGGCTTTTTTAATTAATTTATTTATTTATTTTTATGATGCGCTTCCTTCTGCAGAACCACCTTTGCAACAGGAACTGATGAGCAGGGGCCACCAGCTCGAAACCCGAGTGAAATGTCTCCATTACAAATCATCCAGAGTATTTGATCCTGTTATTGCTGAAGCACTGCGCAGAATAATGACCTCTTTTTGTCAATGGAAGTTGGCTGGATTACTAGATACGGCCCTCTGGATTGGTTTTGTTGGAGCCACCGGAGACCCAGCACAGTTTTTCGCAGCTAGCTGACCTCAAAGTGGATTCACTACTGCTCCATAAAACAAACAGAGCAGAGCAGAGGCAGCTTGACTTGCCCCCTCACTGGGACTGTGGACAGGACCTTAAAGCGCTTGGCCAAAGGGGACCATTATGTGTACTACTTTTCGCTGTGTTTTATGTAAATGCACCATGCTGAAATGGAAGGTAAATTAAGCCAGCATGTCGGAGGCACGGGGCCAAGAAAACCTCAAGACCTCCCGATATTCCTATTTTACTGTAGCCTTTTGCCAATGACAGATTATAGTCGATGGGGGAAGAAAGCGATCGAAGCCATCACGACCGTAAAGCACTGCCAGACACATGCATTAATGGTTTCTTTCCGTCTAGCCTGACATTTGATGGAAGAATACTTCAACAGGGTTACAACCACGCAAGCATCTCTGTGAGCTGTATAGGAACAGTTTAGCTATGATGGTTCCTTCTTAGGGAGTAATGAATGTGTAATAGATTTAATCAAATTTGATTCAAATGTTGTTTGGGACATTTTGCTAAAAACTCACGGGAATAAACCTCACGTGCATCAAAGGGCAAATTCCAAAGAGATGCCCTCTAAGGATCATGTATCAACATTCAGATGATGCTTAGATATTTCACAGTTTTTCAACTTCTAACAACTTGTCAAAGAGATCATGAGATCAGAAACAGAGGTAAGGTTATTAGTGGTCATCCTCTGGGTACCATGAATGTCTGCGAACACTTTTCATGAAGAGCCACACTGACAAGATGCTGACACGTCTCATTTTGGGCCAAGCTGACGCTTCCATCCTAAAAGCCGCACCAGCACGTCTGACAATACAGATCACAGACAACAGCAGTAATTCATGCGTACGTGTTGGTGGCCAACGCATCACAGAAAGACAATCCAGCTACGACTCCTTTTACAGACACGCTTTTATTATTCTAATTAAATAAAAATACGGACACAAAGATGAAGTAAAATGATTTAATCGCCAGGCACATGTAGAAGGACATGATGTAATACATAATGGACAATATGGGCCTGTGAGCACAAAAGGGAGGTTGACCCTACACAGGAAACTCTCTGATACTCTTAATTAGATTGCTGTATTGTAGTTTGACCTTGGTGGAAGACACTCTACACTACTCTGTCTCACCCTCCCTCTCTCCCCTGTCTTTCTCCTGCTCTTGGTTGTGCTGGCAGGCGGAGAGCACATAGTGGAGCATGGGCATTTTCTCCTGGAGGGTAGGAGAGAAATGCAATCAGCAATTCAATCGTGGCCATTGTGTAGCAGTGCTGATGAGCTTTGCAGAGTAGATAATGGATTAAATTATTTATCCCCCCCCCTCCCTCCTCCTCAGTGCTCATTGTTGCCGCCTCTTTGTGCTGCTACAGCGGTACACAGACGGAGGCTGAAGGCCTAGATCACTCGCTGCCTTTCATAGATCTAATTTTTCTAATTAGCGCGTGAATGCAAAACGGTCTCTCCCCCTTTACCCCCTGCTTCCACCACGGCGTTCATTGTCAGATACATTCCATGAGGTGAGCACGTGAACCTATCAGCGTCCAATTCAATGACAGAGAATATCGCTGTGCCGCCACATCGCCGTCACTCCTCCCCGTACTTTTCTTATTGAAACGCTAAATGATCTCGATAATAACCTAATCAAGGACAGTTTCTTAAATGAACGCCATTAGTCTGCAGCAACTGTGCAGGAGAACAGCGTGAGCAACATGTCACTCCACTAAGTGTTTTCAATTATGTAGGGACCATATGGAGGGTATTTAAAAGCTGCTGAATCCAGACACCTTGAAAACATGGACATTTTGTACAGCTTACTGTATAATATTACACAGATTTTCTTTGATACACTGCACTCGTGTTCCTAGGTGTTGTCAACACATTGGTTAGTATCTTAAACTTTAGGGACAAAATGAACTTTTACCAACTCAAAAGAGAAAAGAAGTATAACAGCAAAAGAAAGTTTCAACCTAACTGTACTGTATCACATATTGAAGGTGTTAGATGGCAAAAACTGAACGATGAACAAAACCTCATTTGGAAATGTGTTTACAACTAGAGACGCCTGAAAATGTCAAATGGCAACTGCTACAATGAATTATATTGAAATGTGTCATTTTATTTTGGAGGTGGGATGTATAATATACAATATAGCCATAGAACAGCATACATGTAAATAGTAAATATAAAGGTTTGATAAAGTTTTAGTATTGTCACAGATTTCCTGTTTGGCAAAACTTGCTTCACGTTTTATGACTACACAATTCCATTCAACTGCCATTTTATTGGAATGTTTGTCTTTTCTTAGGAGCTGTATTTGTGACAGAATATGAAATATTATCTTGTCCGTGACTCTCAGCTCCGGACCTAGTGGTTCCTATCAAAGATATGAATCTGACGCAGCATATTCTTTTTTAGAAAGGCTCATTAAATGTCTTAAACATCACTGACATTGAGATAAACAGTACATTTGCTGGGGACTATTTAAAGCTGTGGATTATTACGCATTACAGTATGTGAAAGTAATGGGTAGAAAGGTGAACGTGGGATTAAGTCAAATGCTGTCACACACACACATCCCTCCTCTGTTGGTCTCGGCCTGTGTGGCAGAGCTCATTCCGATTCCCAAACAGCTAATAAAGGCCCATGTTGGAGCGCTGACAGATGATGCAACTGTTGTGGTCACGCTCAGCAAAAGAAGAAAAATGCCACCGATGTCTCCGGTACAGTTGGAAGCGGTGCCGACTGCGCGTCGACATGCCCTCTCTCTCGTTCCTGTCGCGGCTGGTAAAGGCTTGCGTGGACTGTAAGTTCCAGAGCGATGTGGCCTGCTTGTGTTACATACTTTTGCAGGCCGCCTCCCTGACAACTGGCAACAAAGGCTCCATTGAGCGGAGGCAGCGACGAGGGGCTTTGATGGGTAATCTGCATGCGTTTGTAGAGGGAAACTGGAGCTGGGTTAAAGGAAACAGGTGCAACTAATTACAATATACCCAGTGCTTCTTTCCTCTGGATTTCCTTCTCTGCTCTCTCCTTCTTTCAGTTTTTTATCATTGTTATTGTGAAATCTATTGTGGGGGGTAAAATTCTTTAATGAGATCCTGGGTACACACACCCACACACACACACACACACACACACACACACACACCCACACCCTGCAATGGCACAGAGTGTGCAGCTTTGTATCCTTCTTCCTCACAGGTCAGACATCAAAGTGGTGAGGTAAAATCTGGGAGGGAAGTAGCAGGAAGACATTTTAATTTGATACTTCACACCGCACGTGTTACAGCTTTGTTCCTTGCACGTCATCGACAGGCTTTCCGATCTTTAATAAACTGAAAACGTGACGGCTTACTCCCTGGTGAAATATGGTCTCTCTTTGTCAAAAACAAGTGTATTCTGAGGCAACGACTGCGCGCTTTGCAGCCTACAGCGAAAGACAGTGGAACGTTCGAACCCTCGGGCTTTTATTTTCCGAGTCCGAGAGGGGCCACTGTGTGCAGACACACTACATATACATTTAAAAGCTGATCCATAGTCAAACGTTGAGCTTTCAACTGTCTCTGACATTTGACAATGTCTTTCTTTCCTCCATTTTCCGTCAGAGCATGGTTTAAGCGGAAGCCATGAGACAAATCCATACAGATAAATCATAAAATAAGCTGCTCGATACAAAATTCATTATATGTTTGGCATCGTCGTCTGTGGTGTTTTAAACCATAAGCAGATTTTTTTTTGAAGGAGTTACAGGCTGAGCTTAAACTTGGCAGCATATGCAGCAGGAGGGATTTAAACATTTAATAGTTGATCCTGACGTTCGCCGACCATTAGTTAGTTTACCAGATATCACAGTGTGTCATCGCATGCTTTTGGCTTCTTTGCATGCTGAAACACTGTGCACTGTGTTTTTAATGTGTCTGTATCATTCTGCCACGCTGGACTCAATCTTTTTACATAGATTCGTTGACTTTTAGGTGGTGGCCTATGGAGATCAAGTGTGGAGGACCTTCCTACAGGGCTTCAAATCAAGATAACGTTTGGAAAGCGAGTGGCTAGTTCGGCCAGCTGGCACAATAAATCCAAACCAACCTTCCACACGCGGAAAAAATGCCAAAAAATACAAAAAGGCTACCTCTGTCAACCCCCCTGCACAGTGAGCCTCAGTCACGCCACTAAATATTACTGACTGTGGATAAAAGATCATTGAAGAAGAAATCTTCTCTCGTTTTTCTATGATTTGTGTCCATAGGACCATCGCGTTAAAGAAGAAAGAGTTTTATATATATATATATCAAAACCCTACGTGCTCAGTTACCGTACTGCATTTGTTTGCTAATGGCTGTCATTAGGCACATCTTTTTGGATGAAAGCCTAGAAGCAGATTCATAATAAAAGAGAAAACCATTGGAACTGAAACATCCTGTGAGACTCTGTGTGTAGCTCAGAAATCCTTCTGTGCATTACAGTGTCTTTGACGTACAAACTGGATCAGGCAGTTAATTGACGCCTTTAGATCGTCGCCGTTTGTTGCACTTTATCTTGCATTCCTAGTCCTTGAGCTCTCCTTTATATCAGCGCACCATCAAAAAAAAATATGGCGTAATTAATTAGATGTTCTGTGTCATGTCGTTTCATTTGCTGCAAATACACTCAAAGACCTTCTTAAAACAAGGCGCTGAACTTATGCACCCCCCCACCCCCGATTATAATGTTGGGGCATCTAGAAAAGATTTGAGGATATGCATCCATTCACGACGAGTGAGTCACATTAAGAAACTCAAAGCCCGCTATCTTGCAACAACACATTCCAAAGTCTATGTTTCATGCCGTGCAATGGGTTCAATATCTTCTCCTGGACAGCCACACCTCCTGTGCAGATTAGCTCGGGTCTATGTGTGTGCGAGGGAGGAAAGGAAAACAATCTTACACTAACAAAACCATTATTAGTTCATTATGAATTAGAGAGCCACATCTGCAAGTAATACTTGTCCAGGTGGGATCTGTAAAGAGAGTACAGTGTAGAGTTTGTTCCACTAATACATTATAAACACTGCGAGCACATGTGGTCTTTGAGGTTATAGTTACACTGAATATGGAGGTCGATGTTACTCGGATATAATGTTTCTCACATGCGTCAACATTTTTTGAATTAAACAGTCTGGGATGAAACGAAGCGGCTCGCTTGTTTTTCTTTTGCTGAAAGTTTCACTTCTGCAGCAAACTCGGGGCAGAATGCTCGTCATGCGTTTTGGGATTCTTTGTGAATGAACATTAGAGCTTATTTGGTTGCAGTCAGATTTAAGACATGAGCAATTTATTTACTCTCAATATTCGTTTGAAGTGCAGTTATCCCTCTGTTGTCTGGTCTGAAAGCCTCTGGGACGATGAAGGTGGGTAAAAGGCCATTTTCCCAGGCTGCTCAAGCAGATTTTGGCTTGAAAGAGAAGCACCGCAATGAGAGAAAAGGGACATCAAAATTGGTCTCTTGTCATCAGGTCCCGGTATGATCCCCATTTGCCTTTCCCCAGGCAATCCGTCAGCAAGCCTTGATCAAAAAGGGATACCTCTTCAAGCATTCCCCTTTTCCAAGAGATGAGTGTCCCTCGCTGTCCTCCTGCAATCACTTCCTGTGAGCCAGGAAGCGCCGGACAAAGACCGGCCCTTCTTCCCGAACCAGCGTGAGCGCAGAAAAAGAAATACAACACATATTTACAAGATTATCTGGCATCTCGCGTTTCATCAAAATGAAAGAAAGAATTGTTTCGGCCTCACAGAGTTGAAACATGCAACACCAGGAAATGGTTTGGTACTGTTACTCTGTTGTCTGAGCGAAGGAGTGAGTTTCTTTGGCAAAGGAGGATGAGTGATGATGCTGTTCAAGACACTGGTTGGACAGCGTCGGATCAGCAGGGGAGAAAGGCAGCATGCTGTTCAGAGAACGAACTGAAGATGGGCCACAAACGTGAACAATAAAGTCCTTCTCTTATTTTCCTCGTTTATTAAACAAATCATTTTTTTGGGGGGATAAGCAAAGTAAGCTACAGTACGTTTGTACGTGCTGGACTCTCCACACCAGCTGGGCAAATCTCTCTGTGCTGAAAAGGAATGAGTAATGTTTGTGCCTCTAAAAATAACCACTTTGCTCCCATTTGTTCTGCTAATGTTGCTCAAAGGCCAAGAACCAGACATTTGCAGTTGCAAGAGCAAGACGGAAAAAAAAAAAGAAAAAAGAACTGCACGCTTAGCAAAACCTTTTCCATGATAAATAAAGGTGAAACATCAACAGCTGCAGGGGGCAGTCGCCTCAGCTGCTTTTTCCTCCATGTGCCCGAGTGACACGGGCTGGTTTCAGTTCAAATCATCCAGGAGACAAAGGCTTGAAGGTGCAGGGACATTAAATGGCACCTTTAAACTTAAACTCCTCACTTTGACTATGCTCTAACAGGCTTTATCCACTTGTTCAGTTGCATTGCACTCTTGTGGAAACACTCTTCATGGAGTTTACATGAGGTTTAAATAAGTTAAAAATGATTAAATATATACAATTTGAAAGAAGGTATGAATAAGTACTTTATAGTGCATGTCGTTCAGGGCTTAGCACTTTGTGGTAGAAGAAAGCATATTAAGTTGAAAGCTGTTGAAATGCTAGAAGAAATCATAACAAGGATCAACTGTCATTATAATAACATTAGAACAATATTTTCTTATGTCTTGCAAATTTGGCTAAATTGAGGATTAACGTGGCAAGTACTATATGTAACTACGCAACCACTCAGGTTGTGAAGGAACACGATCGATTATTAAAATGTTAAACATACTGAGAAATGTTTCAAAAAATCATGTGTTTCTTTCTATTTCTGATACAGACAGGGCCATGGTGATCTCGTTTATGTGTTTACGTAAGATAGTTCATATGAAAATGTGTCATTTGATAGATCTGTGCCGTGTTTTTATGTTGGCTAAGCTCTGTGGTGGCTGTAGTGTACTTGATGTGTGTCACTGTGGAGGTAACAGGTTTATTCTTATAATCAAAAGCTTTCCCTTGATGCTTTTCATTAGGACAGGCACACGGCAGTTCGTTTTAAGACAGACGTGGCACACGTGAGAAACTTATGTCCACTGAGCATGCTCAGTGTAGGAAGGGGTGGGGGTGGGGGGGGTAACTCTGCTTAGAGTTCAGAACGATGTGGACATTACAGTCCTGTGAAGAGAGAGGAAGGTTGTTATGGTAACCACAGGCTACAAACATTGGTGGACAACACACTAGTCAACTGTGTGCTGCTTCAGTGCGTCTAAGCATACAAGTCAAGACAACTGGAGGGATGGACGCAGTTTAGCCAATGGACGTGTACTTATTTGGTGGTGGAGAGGTTATTATTACCTGTAGGTCTTCAACGGTTGATTCTGCAAAGCCCATAACACATGATTATTTTCATATGTTCAGTGACACCGTGCGCGCTAGAGACAGGGCCATTGTCACCCTGGGAGAGACTGTCACAGCACAGGGTAAAGACGACCGCACAAAACAAACGGGATAATCATTGAATCCCACGTCCTGTCAGGAAGCAGGTCCCTACAGGTTCATCAACATGCAGAAAGGATTATATTTTGTGTTTTACATCTGTGTGTGTGTTGTACTCCCCGTCTCAGATACAAAGCCTTAAGCACGTTACTTTTCTTACGCTTATTTTCACCCTTTCAGTGACTGATGACACTTTGTGACATGTCGTCTGATTTTTCCAAAAATCAGATCCTTGATGCTACACAAAAAAAAAAAAAAAAATAAAAACCAGCCTGAGATGTGTTTTCCCTCCCTTTTGAGGCGAGAGGTGGGAGGGCGCGTGTACACCGTTATCTGGTTTTCATCACGAGCTACCCAAGCGGCTATAAATGAGGCAGGGCAGTAGAGCTTTGCGATGGTAAATAGGGTGTCTGATTGAAAGATTGGCCCACCTGACCATGACTGTCAGGAGGCCTCATCTGAACGCAGACAACCACAGAGCTCAGCCCTGCATCCTCCAGCACCCACTTCCTTACCCTGCGTCACCCAAATAGCCTGGGACGGGACCCGTGTCTGAGGAGATTGCTTTCGCAGTGCTGTGACTGGACCCTGATAGAGGAACACTTATCACTGGGTAATTACCCTCTGTGCACAATGAATAAAATGAGAGACAGCTTCATAATCTATGGTCTGGCAAGTGCGGAGATTACACAGCCACTTATATTATTCGCCAAGACTAATATGCACAGATGATAAACAAGTGAGGTTATCTTTGGCTTGTCTAGATATAGAGTGGGAGTTGTTGAGATTAATTTTATACTGAAATTTATTTCGTTTTAATTACCCACATACCACTCTATTAGCAGATCTATAGTGTTCTCCTGGAGGGATAGTGTACAGTAAAAGGACTTACTGTGTGCACCAGGAGGAATTGAACCTGAGAGTCCCATGTCCACTAATTTAAGCAACGCGCACAACAGGCTGCATATTAGATTTCACTTCCCGGGAAGGTGAGAGTGTTTTTGCAAAGTCACCCCATGCTTATGGATATTTTGAGCTCTCCATAGTCTGCTGTCTTTGTGGAGGGTATAAGACTTCCCCACTCTATTGTTGAGCTTTGTAATTGGCTGTGTGTTCATGACAAAAGAGGCTCATGGAGGGATCCTGATGAGAAACTGCCTCAATCCAGCCCCTCTGTTTCTGGATGGGCTTAATTAGAATTGCTGCAAAGACCCTAAGGGCCAGAGAGAGGGGCCTATTTCATTTTCCTGTTGTCTTTTGTCATCCTCAAATCGTCTTCCCTAATTATTTCAGAGCCAAGAAAATCTGCTGGAAGGATTGGGTAAGTGTCTGAAGAGGCCGGTCTTTTAGATTAGTCAGAAATGCATCATTAGATCTGGGAGAGGAGCAAAGTTTAGGAGAGAAGAGGCTAATTCCAAATAGCAATTAGCCATGCTAATCAGCATGCCACCCGCGCAGCAAAATATATCAGTAGGCCTGCGATTAAATGAATAGATTAACGTTTTGGGAAATTTGCTTTATGCTTGAGATGAGAATAATGCCATGTGTTATGATGTATGGCCCAATATAGAGTTATATATATATATATATATATAGTAACTACTTCAACATTCCGTAGTGGGTTGTAGTGGCAAAGAGATCCAAGAAGGTGATGTCCAAGGAAGCAAGGGTAAGACTGAGTAATAGACCAGAGTAAATATTAAATGATAACTAAATGAACCATCATAGAGGAGGGTAAAGTACCATATTATAAAAACATTTAAGATGATCAATCCATTCATCAATTATGCAGATAATAGTTGCAGTTGTAGTATCCTCCGTTTTCCCCCGTTATACACGTCCATAATCGTATTGACGTCTTTGTGGCCAAAGGCGGCGATGATCCAGTTGGAATTCTGCAAATCCAGGAGTAGAAAATTGATTCTGGCAACCGTATATGTAACAACCACACAGTGGCGCCATGAATGATGTTTACAACTTGTTTGTGTAAATGAATGGGCGAGGTGCTGGAGACTACGCCAAACTGTACCTAACTGTATCTAATACCTATAACTGTGAAATAACTTTGGACTGACTATACCAGTGGATTTATGGTGGTGGTGCCACCTTCATACTAGAGTATATACTACATACAATTAATCAAGGTGAAAAGAGGATCGACAGCAGTCAGCACAAATCCAGCGCACATACAGTACATGCAACATCTGCCTAGTCTGAGCGAAACTGCATTCTGGCATAAATAGTTCCTGACTGTGCAAATTAAAGGTGTGAAAGAAGCTGCGGTGCCATTACTGTACACAATAAGAAGTCATTCCGCGAAGCTGTTACTTGGAGCAGTTAATCACTTGACATAAATAGCCTTAAGAGTAACAATTTACCTGTGGACTTTTACATGTAAAGTCAATCACATTGGTTTCTTCTGCACATACTGCCTGTACTGTAGTAGAAAGCTATTTAGCAGGGATGTTGCGCTGTATGAGGGTGATAGGAGTAATCAAGGAGGGGAGGGGGCTTCTCCATAGGAAGTTCCTGCAAACAGAGTGCACCCACTTTTTAAACCCCATTTGTCTTGTTAATGCTCCCCTCTGATTACCTGATTGCACTGGATGACTGTGGAGAAATCTGATTGCGTAAAATTATATAGAGCAAACTTTTGATTGGGGAGGGATCTGGCGAGCTTGCTGCCACCATTGACAGGCTTTGTGAAATTTGGCCTCACTGATTTGAAATCAGCTAAGTGTCACGTCCCGTAATTGTAATCAGAACTTAATTTTTTTCCCCCTGTCCCTTGTTCTCTTTCACGGCACAACTTTTCTGACGTAAACTTTTAAGGCTTGAACAATGCCATGTTCCAATTGCGGTCGCGTGAAACACACCCATCCACTTGCAAAGTGAGCTTGAGACGCACTTTGCTTCCATACATGTCAGCGACAATGAATAGTCATTATGCTGAATTTGTGTATATCTCCACTGCCTCTCAAACATAACGCATCATACATTTGATGCTGTGATTTAAACATATTGCTTTAGATGTTCCTGCTTATTGTCACTTCATTTTGCACTTTGAACTGAACCTTTAAAGCTGCTCAAATGTCAGGAATGAAAATGAATGATTTAGATCAAAATTAGATACCGTAGATAGCGTCCTTGTTGAAGTTTATGTTTGAGAAGTAATTCTATGTGAAAATGTATTTTTGCTGCTGGTTGCATTTGTCTAAAACCCATTAATGTTATCAGTTGTCAATCAAGTCAGATAAGTTTAATAAAACTTTTTTTTTGTTTCCTCAGTCAAATTAATGACTGTTGAAGGGATGTGTGAGCTGCTGGTTATAGTCAAGCTAAAAAAAATCTTTCTTTATCAGATTAGAAAACCAAGGTAGTTTAGAGATAGGTTGATTTTTTTTCTTCTCAGATGTAATGCTGGTGACATTTCAATGACTGGAACACAATCAGAGGCATTCAAAAATCCATACTTCACAACATTGCATACTCTTCATTAATTAACTTCCCATTGATCGCTGACCTCGCCACTTCAACTTATTTCCATTTCACACATCAATTCAGTCAACTTGCGTAAAATACAGTGCATGGGTAATAATGTAAGTTTAATTCTTTTAGCCACTCCTGTCACCCACTTGGAGATTTCAAATGCTTTTTTTTTCTTTCATTAAAGCAGCCAATAAGTTCATCTTGTTGATAATGGATTTTTTTCCCCAGACATTTAAAGTGCAGGCTTTAGACTTAGCCCCAAGGACCTACCCAGCAGCAGGCTCAAAAGGTGGAGGATGTTGTGAATTCTTTGCAGGGCTGTGTTATTGCACCTACAGCATTAGAGCGTAGAGCTACTCAAGCTAAAATATGAAGTACTAATAAAGCAAAATATCAGAAAAAGAGTCATTTTTTTCTACAATTTAAACAAAAGATTTTAGTCCTTCTACCCCCCTTTCAAACATGACTAGTATTACTCTGGCTGTTTTATATTATTTGGCCGTTATAGGTGTTGTGTACTGATGAATGAGTCTTGAATATTAAAGCTTATGTAACTTCACTAAATCACTATTGTGATGGAACAAACCATTTGCTCTAATCACTAGTGATTGAGGCTGTATCAGTAGCGGAGTGTTGCTAATCTGATGCAAATAGCAGGCTGCTAATGTACCTTGTGTGTCGAGCTTGTATACACTTGTTTTGCCCTAGACTGAACATCACAGCTTGAACCAGCAACAGACTGGATGTACTGTCACGTGCTGGCGTCATGAAGGATGATGCTTCTACTTGCTGATGCGTGGACTGAAGTATGTATTTTTATTTTCTAATTATTTTATTAGCTGTTTAATTACCAAGATGTTTTGGACCATTTGCAATCCTGCAGAAGTTTGAATGTACAGATCCTTTTTTTTTAAACTAGTATTATTGTCAACAATCAAGCAAGATTAAATTTATTAGGCTGGTGGAGTGTTTTACATCGGTGTTCCTTTGAAACTGTATTTCTGGTTGTCATTACAACCTGTTAAACTCTGTTTTGGTCTTTACCAATTCTTGAGCAATGTTTATCACTTCAGATGCTTATTACTCTGCTACGTTCACCAGTTTTTTCTTTTTTGGTTCTTGTCAGCTAGTGTTCAATCACAGCTTTTTCACTAAAAATAGCTGCACATGGACCAAAACAGTAAAGTTAAGACACTAAAAATGTTGTGCAGACCTGCTGTCAAGTGTAGATTCTGGTGATAATTATTTAACGGCCTGGTCACCATGGGCGAGCACTTTAATAACACCCTAGTATTACTTTTTTTCAGCAAATTCCACAATAAGAGCAGCTTGTAGCTGTTTGGAAACGCCTGGAATGCCAAAAAGGTGATGACAGTCTGCTGTGCATTCAAGTTAGATTGTGGATACTTTGACAGAATGTGCAATTTCCTGTATTTAGCATGGAGTTTATTCAGGCTTTCATATAGTCATATCGCTAGATCCTTTGTTTTCTCACACCTTAAAGTCAAATATCTTTGTTAAATAGACTCCAGCAATGTTGGAGGTAGAGTGTGGTAGGACAAAAACCCAATTTGCATGCCCCAACGTGAATTTTGAAGTATTAACATTATGTTATTTCAGAGTGTGAGCATAATGACAGTCATACTGCATGGGGGAGACCCCATTATAAACTCAACAACTTCTCAACATTTTGGACTGTCTCCATGCAGCATTCTTTTTAGCTCCTGAGCCTCCAGCCACCTGTGCAACTTGTAATAAAACTGTCACAAATGAATGAAAGCCGGGTGGAGGAAGGAGGGGGTACGGGGGGTTAACACAGATGTCCAAATAAAGTGTGAATGATTCATTTTGCCAAGATTAGCAGCATCCTCCAGCAGAAACTTTCCCATGGCAAAGGAACTCGGCTCCTTTCATTACTGCCCAGTGGATTGTCATCATAAATTGATTTTTAGTCTGAAAGACAAATTAAATTGCACATAAAATACAACAGAAAGAACAAGAAAGTGTCTGTTTCTCCATTTTCTTCCACGGCTCCCCTTCCCTCCCATCTCTTTGTTGTCCCCTTTTTGTCAATTTCCCATGTCTCTCACATCTAAGTGATCCAGAGTGTTCAAACTTAAATTAAGATCTCTGGCAAGATAAACAGTTAAAACCAGTTCCCATAGTTACGGCTCACACAGTGTGGTGATTGCATTATAATCCGACAGCAATCAACTCTAAATGAAACAGGGATGATAAGGGTGCTATTTTCTGTGTGTGTGTGTGTGTGTGTGTGTGTGTGTGTGTGTGTGTGTGTGTCTGTGTGTGTGCTCGAATGTAGCTTATTTCTTTCCTTTGTTCAACTTAGATTTTTATTACCTTCCAATCAGGTCAGCTCCACAGTGAAGAGTTTTTGGACAAACATGGCCATGATGTGGGCAGAATGAGATTAAGACACTACAGCACGGCCTTAGTGAAGGGCCTTGTGCGGTTGTGGCAAACTCAGTGTCCTGTAATAATAAATGCCCTTCAACTTTAAGTCCTACATCATTCTGCTAATGTTTCGGGTTCATACAAACCAAGTCTCCTGAAATCCAGTACTTAGTTTATGTCATGTACTTTTTACTTGAAACTAATAGTTATTTATTGGTTCATTAAAACATTTTTACGGCAGCTGTTCTACAGTAGGTGATTCGGGTTCGGCAGGTCCGACTGGGATGGGTTAAATGCAAACTAAGTTGAATTAGCATCAGATAAATGCAAATTCCAACGTTCCCAATCTAATACATCCAACACCATGTCATGAAAGATTACTTTGCAACATGAATGCTGTATGACTCCGTGGTCATAGCAAGCAAAGATAAAATTGTTTCATATACTTTTCAAAGCAATGGAGGCAAAAGTTGGCACTAATGAACTTTAAGCTTATGTCCATGAAAATATCAAACGCAGATGCTTCTAGACTTACACCTGATTTAACAGGTTTAGACGTTAATGTTTGGGAAGGATTGTAGTTGTAAGAGACCAGACCCGCCTCCAGTGTTAAGGTAATTCTTTACTGAGCAAACAAATTATCTGACATCCTTCCAGTTAAGGTTGTGCAGTGCTATCTGATTTGCTTGTGCCCCTAACAGACCCATCACAATTCAAAAGGTCATAGTCAAGTAGTCACACGGTGGCATTTTACAAACATCCAGTTGCTGTCATGTTTTCAGAACACTTTGACTCATAGTAGCTCCTTGTTGCTAATCTTTACAAAGCACAAACAACTCCCCGATCGCACACATCAGCGTTTATCTACACCATCGGTTTTTCCCGACCTCAACACTTCTCTCTTCGTTCGCCCATACGTGAGACTTGGTGTCTCTGTGGGAAGAATGCTGCTCATCCGAGTCTGTCTGCAGGTTGTCAGAGCAAGCAGGAAAAGGAGTGAGGGTCGGGCGAACCCCAGGGCAGCCCCCATGACAAACAAGAAAGGCATCTGTGAGTGTAAGCCATCATCAGTCATCCTAACGAAATTATCCCATCCGCCATGTGCCACTGATCAACAAGGACCTGCTTGCTTAGACCACGACCTCTTTCCTAACAGACAAAAAACCTCATTCATTATTGTCTCGTTTTAATCTATATCGGTTGGGGCATACATCACTGCTTCTTACCACTTCTCTTATTTGAAGTTTTAGATGAAACACTAAAGGTTTTCCACGGTGCCCCCAGCGAAACAAAAACGCACATGCTGCGAAGTGGCAAAGTGGACGGCGTACAACATTGTTTCTCAGACTGCATTGTTTTTCTATAACAGCAACGACATGCTCAGTATTCATCGCAGAGCATGTCGCTGTAAATATAAAAGGGAAGGAGCAGTCATTCAGTAAAGTGGGGTTAGAGTCAAATGAAATATGCTCCCAATTATGGCAATGGGTGTAAGGAGCTAATAAAGTGAATGTCCCTACAAGACACTGAACCCTAATGGATCCCAACCAATTTGCTTTGACTGATGAATTTCCCTCTCCGGTTGTGTGGGGTTGAATAATTATGAAATTTATCACAAGACATTGAGACTCATTAAGGATTCACGACATTTCATTAAAGCAACGTTGTTAGAGGCAGCACATGGTGTTCTGTTTGTGTTTGTATGTGTGCGCACGCAGAGCCTCTGAAATAGTGTGTAGAAGTAATTATCAAGTGATTAAAGCACTTGAAGGAAGGGCTGCTTTTGGCTCTCTGTCATTTAGTTTCTGAATTCATCATTTCACATCTTTTTATTTTCACTGCATTGAGGCATTTTCTGGCTCTATTGTGCACATTCATTACTGTCAAGGGCTTCTGATGTGTTTGAAAATGTGCATCTTGATCCATTAAAGGCCTACAAAATCCATTACATTTATATGAAAATGTTGTGCCAGGCTAAATGGGTTCATTATGTAGCTTCTGTGAAAAAGCCTCTGCCTGAGACCCAAATCGTATATACATACTGCACTATGGCTTAAAGTGTGGTTAATTTGGGGAAGCAGAAATCACCTTTAGAGATTTTTAAATGAAATGAAAAAGTGTGAAAGTGATAAAAACCATAAAAATCCCGCCAAACATGGAACTGTAATAAAGAGTTAGGGTGTAAATGTAAATCTAGCCTATAAACATGTTCTGCCTTGATTCCTTTACTATGAAACTGTGGGTGTTGTTTGTCTTGAAGCAAAAAGTAGTAACGTGTTCTTATCAATTGTCGCTTTCAATTTACTTCAGCGTTAGTCAGAATTATCACTGGGCTGTTCAGTAGGAGTGACTTTTGTGTAACACTCTCTTAATCAGTCTATTATCAATAAAAAAAATGGAAATGATAGCGCATGTAAGTGCTGTCTGTGAGTTCGCCCAGGTTTGCTGCCATTCTGACAGTTCTTAATGTGTGGACAGAACCAGGTCTGGTGTCTCCCCACCTTTATGCCAGTTTGAGCCAAATCTGTCATATCCAGGCCAGAAATACAGAAGGTGTATTTCCACCTAGGCAATAATTTGGATCGTAGAATCCTATTCATTGTCTTTTTCACTGTGTTCTCATTATGTTCATGTCAAACACAATGAACTGTAAGTTCACAGATCTTTTTAATTACAATATTTATTTTTGTCTCTTTTTAAAAAAACCTGCTAATCTTAGGACGGGTGTACATTGGACAGACAGTAGTTTTTTTGTTGTTGTTGGTTTTTTCAGAATATTCTTCCTGGAACTGATGGATTCAAGATCTAACTAAGGCTTCAAAGAAATCCACTGGAATATTTGTTGGATTGTTGATTTCTGTTTATTTAAGCGCACTTGCCTTCTGTTTAAGCACAATAATAACCAAACAAGATTAATGCAACCAAATAAATTAAGTGAGACATATTTTAAAGAGGAATAATCATCGGCTGCTTCATTGTTTTGTGACCCAAGCTTAGCTGGGACCACATGGTGGAATTGTGGAAGGAGTACAGAGAAAACATCACAAAGCAAAGCAACAGAGCCATAAACTCAGATTGAAGGGTTTAATTACACTCATTTAGTCCTTCTGAATGTGCTTATTTTCATACCATTTCAACTCCACTCTGCATATCTGTATTCTCCCATGAAATTAAACTGGAGTACATTGATTTGTATTGAACTGCACGGAATATCCTTCCACTTACTTTATTGAAACATACAGTACAGTGGCACAAAACCTTTTCTGACAAACTTGACAACATGCTAAAACTGTTTCTAGGTTGTTGTTGTTGTTGTTGTGAGCAGAGATTAAACCAATGAGCTTCAGTACAATGTTTGATCTGTAATAATTTGGGTTGAAGATAAATAGATTGAAATCAAAAACCATCATATCACCATTCCCAAGACATTGAAATATTACAGTTTTTCATGGTTTCATTTAAAATCATGTTGAAACCTTACGTCTTCCCTGCATGTACAGTATTTCTGAGTTCATATGCTGTACCTGTCGTTTGAAGAAAACATAAACGACGGATCAGAAGCCAGGGTTGTTTATTTTGATGATAATATAAATGCTGCAGAGTATGATGAAGGATATAATGTTGATGGGTTGAATGAATTGTGCACATCATCAAACAGCTGAATTGAAAGTCACTGGGAGCAATTTAACATACTTTCTGACTCCAAGCATAACATTTTCATTAAATGTCTGTTTGAGTTTAAAGAACTTTACCCAATAAATACATTTACTAAGCTGGCATGGCCCTCACAGAGCCCTGATCTCAACATCATCGAGTGTGTATATATATATATATATATATATATAATTGTGTTTTTAGGTAAGTAGCCAGTTGTTCATTTAGTAGATTTCATTTAGAGATCTTTGTGGAGTCTGACATCCTCTGTGTAGTCATGGAGTGGGTCTTCTCTATCTGCAGATAATCTGAGCTCTAATCTTCCCTCATCAGTTGGCTCAGCTAACTGAATATCACTCTCTCTATAAGGCAGCTCACACACACACACACACACTTGCCGTAAAGTGATTGTGAGGCTACGCCACAAACAGAAGACAAGGCCGTACAATATTGTACGCGGTTGTGTGTACAAAGTGATTTTATGAGATGAGCGTGAGAGAGAAAGTTGTCGACCTTGTATGTTGTTTAGTTAGCGGGACGCCTGTGGTGTGTAAAGCAGAATGTTGGAACTGGCCTCTCTGCGGCCCAGCGCCATTGCAATATAATATAACGGAGACCAGATCTGAAGTTAACCATTGTGCTGAATGTGGCCCTCTTGCTTTTTCCCACAGGACAAGCAGCTTCATTATGAAGAACCGTGGTCTCCTTTTCAGGGAGTATCAACACTGTGAGCCACATCTGATGCTCTCTTGTCCCTGTTTAAATATTGAAACAGTGTTAAGCCATACTGTTGTGTGTGTGTGTGTGTGTGTGTGTGTGTGTGTTTTATTATTATTATCTGGTCTGCTCTATAATGCAGCAGCTTCAACAGGACCATAAGATCTCAGTGGAGAAAGAAGATGATCAATTTGTGAGGGACTACCCCCCCAACGCCAAGCCCTCTCCCTCTCCACAGCTCTCTGACCCCTTCACTTCCTCCTCCTTCTCACTTCAACTAGCCATAATTATTTTGCAAAGAGGGCTCCAGCAAAAGAACACGTAGAGTAATTTCTCTTGCCCAGTTATGAAAAGCTCATTAAAATAGGCCTGGAACAAACAAAGCTTTTCCTGTGAGGCCTCTTTTCAAATCCATTTCATAATTTCCCTCTGTTTTAATCATTTATATCAATTAATCATTCCTTGGTGGAAAAAGATATTCTTCGCCATCTTCTGTGGTGTTTTGTTCTAGTGAGTGAGAGGCTTGATGAGAATGTCAAGAGAATTCAACTCAAACCAAGGTGGAGTAGCACTGGCTTTGCCAAAGGGAAATCAGCTTGATGCAGCAGAATCTCTTTGGAGCAGCAGGAATAATTAAACAATTAAAGTCAAGAAAAAGACAATCTTTATACATCTGATGTCTTTCTAATGAAGCCAGGGGCATCTTATAATAAAGCGGTTTTGTCATGTAAAACCACTCAACCCAGTGAATCTCTAACAAGCTTTCTCTGAGGTAACTTTTCTCCAATAGCAGCACTTTTTTTAAGTTCCCGCTGAAGACGTCACTTGTTTTTGCACACAGCAGTTTCCAGCTGCTACTCTGCAGTACTTTAACTTTTAATTAGGGAATATATATATATATATATATATATATATATATATATATATATATATATATATATATATATATATATATATATAAAATAGGAATTCCGCTCTTTTCCAACAGCGTGTTGGAAAACATGTCAGCACCAGATTACATTTATTAAAAGGTGTTGCAATTGCTTCCAGTGCGTGTTTCTTTGATGACTGAATGAATTAGAGGATCTCAGCCAAAACGAGGTCTTGCAGATTAGCCTTAATAGATGTTGAAACCAATGACCTGAGGCTTAATGAGGTTGTAAACGGCAGCAGGCCTCGCTGCGATTATTTCCAGTGACAGACGATGGCGCCACTACGCAGCTATTAGGGTCCTGATATTTCCCAGAGGTTGGAGTCACCCTTGGTAAACTAAGTAGTTATTGAATGTCAGCTAATTAAACTCAGACGTGAGATGAATGTAGCCTATTGGATGTTGCCATGCAGCTTGCATACAAAGAAGCTCAGGTCTGATCCAGATTGAAACAAGCCAAAATGAGACTAAAACTCAAGAGTCTTATTAGATGATGGTTTGGCTTTTATGCTCAATGCTTCTCTTTATAAAAATTGACGTGGATGATGATACATTATCCTATGTATTTAACAATACTATCGTTAAAACAACGCAATTACAGTATTATAGTATTCATTTTTCTTTTATCTTGCAGTCCTGTCAAGCTGCTCGTGTCAGTGTTTAAGGTGTATCGGACACTCTTCTTTCGCACCTCTCCGGACCGTCTCCACCGCTCGCCTCCGTTTCCATCCCTCTGCGTGTCCAGCTCAACCCCCCACCCCCCACCCCCGCCTCTGATTGGCTGGATTTGTTACTCTTCTTAAATGCACCGCGCGCGGATTGGCTGCAGCGGCGCCTTCGTCACGCGGCTAAAAGGGGTTTTTACTGGAGGTTTCTTCCTGTCAGTGACACATGTAGAAGCAGCAGCTAACGGGACTCAGAGCAGAGCAGAGGACAGTGAGTTACAGTCAGATTCGTTATTTAAAAAAAACAACAACAAACAAACAGGCTTTTCTTCGGCTTTGGGGGACATTACGGCATGTGTAGACCTGTTCGCGTGTCTTGCAATGGACTCCTTTTGTTCGGGCGAAAAGAGAGCCGTGAAGCAGCAGCAGCAGTAAAACGGGAAGCCTCCAGTGGAAATACTATCTGATAACTCCATTTGCTCGGCGCTCCGCTTGTTGCCAGTGAAAAGACACGAAGCTCGACTCCTCGCGCTGAGCTTTCGCCGTCGCGCGGAGCTGGAGGTCGACCGCGCGTGCGATTTCGTGCCCGCCGTTCGCTGCACTTCTTTGGGAGACTCTGGGAGCCTGACGTTGCCGTTTTTACCTGGCCGTCCTTCAAATCCAGCAACTTTAAAGCCATTACTCTTAAGAGAGACAAGCGAGGTGGGTGTTTGTTGATACTTCGGCTATTCACTAACGCATATCTAACAGCTTCCACTGCCGTTTCTCACCTGAAACCAGGCGACTCGTCTGTTCAACTTGGGTCTTTTCTTTCAGGAATGCTAATTGTGATGAATGATAGTCTGTGCTTTCGCTCATCGTTCATTCTACTCAGGCATTAACCCAATAACACTACGATGGTACATTTTCTGTTAGCATCATGCTGTTTTCCATTAAACAGTGGCCAGCGGACGGGACCTTAGCATACGACTCTCTCTCTCTCTTCCTCTCCCATCTCTCTCTTTCGCTTTTTATTTCCATGACTTGGTCTCTGCGCCCAAATTGCCTGGCCGTGTAATTACTTGAGTTAGCCCATTTAAGTTAAAAGCCACCCCCCCCCCCCTCTTCCCACTTCTCCCCCCTGTCTCTTCCGTCCCCTCGCGGGGAAAAAAAAAAGAAACTCCTCTCTGAATGAAACTTGACGATGGTCCGTCTTGTTTATCCAGGGAGTCACTTTCAGGTCGGCTTTTTGATTCATCTCCTTTTAGATTTAATCAGCACTAAGGTACGCTGTGGTTTGTCCCTAAGAGCCATCGCTAATGGGCTTACTGAATGCTTTTCTGTGCCCCCCCCCCCCTCCCCTCCCAACTCTAATTAGCCTACCTGCCTTTCAACGAAGATTTGGCTTTATCCATGCATGTAGTCTGCCTGACCAAATTGGAGAGGATTACATTTGAAAGAACCCCACATTAATTTTGTGGGTGAAACAAATGCCTGCATTTCATTAGATTTGAACACTTAACGTCATTACTGCACGTCTGGGATGATCAGGGTGCTGTGTCTTGTTTAGATGTTGGTAAATGTTGGTGTGTATCTCACAGATCACATTTATAGGTGCTTCAAAGCATTAGTTATTGGTAAACACAGTAGCGCCTGCTGTAAGTATGTGTTTGAAGCCAGTTCTGTTACAGCCTATTCATACAGTATTCCTTTGTGTTTTTGCTAAAACCACCACCTCCGGGGCTGTTCAAAGTACGACAGAGTGTATTATGCCATTTACAATTTCTTAGAACAGCTGAACAAAAGCTTGTCCTGTGTAATTGTTCCTTTGACCCACAGTGTTATCAGTTAACAGACTTTCATCATGAGATGTCCAATGAAGCAACAGCACAGGGATGAGACAGAGATCAAGGGCAGATTAGTTCACTAAATGATTCGTAGCTCTCTCGTAGCAGGACAGGACCCGGAACTGTTCCCTTAATGAGATCAGCTATTGCGCTTTGGTGCGATTTGGAATCTGAAGCCGTTCAAAAACCACGCTGATGCAACAAGATGTTGGAAAAGGATGGAATCTGAAATTTGATCATTAACTTTTTGAGTGTGTGGTTCACAACACATCAATCACCCAGACCCAGAATATCTCTGACCAGTCTCAGATGCTAGAACCCCCCTTCCCAGTGTGTTTAAACCACTATTTCCATGGTAAAGTAGGAGCTGTAATCTTTTCAGTGGGACTGTTAGCATCATCTCCTCTTTGTGTTTGTCTGGGTTTTTTTTAGGAACAATGGTGAATCCCGGAGGCAACAGCCAGCCACCACCAGTGGGCACAGGTTCTCTGTCCTGGAAGCGATGTGCAGGGTGCGGGGGCAAAATCGCAGACCGCTTCCTTCTTTACACCATGGACAGCTACTGGCACAGCCGATGCCTCAAGTGCTCCTGCTGCCAGGCCCAGCTGGGAGAAATCGGCACATCGTGCTACACAAAAAGTGGCATGATCCTCTGCAGAAACGACTATATCAGGTGGGAAAAACACCTTAGAATAGACGAATGCATTGCATAGAGTTTTCAGATGGTTGTCACTGATTGTCTGTTGATATTCTGGTGTTGCAGTTAAGGGATTTTACATTTTGCATATAACTTTTACTTTAAGACCTGAAATATACTATCAATGACATCAAATCACCTTTAATCCAGGAGTTAATTTACATGGTCATTTGATGGTCATGCAATGAGCTGCAAGGTTGGATGTTTTCCTGTGGAACATGTGTCTCAAATTGTACTAACATCATCAGTGCTCATTAAAGTATCCTGGTTGAAGTCTCCCTGGTCTACCCCGAACGAGGTCAAACATGCTGGCATGTTGACAGAGCACAAAACAAATGAGTTGTTCTGCAGGCCATCTGCAAATCTGTCCTGTTTGCTGTTCATGGTCAACTGAAGGACAGAAAATTGTCCTGTATGATTTACTGTATGTTTGTTCTGGGAGACATGTACAGTGTTCATATTGGGTTTTATTTTTGGTATTTTTATATTTGATAAGATATTGTTTTAATTAACAGGAAAGCACCATTCGATTAGCAAAGATAGTCTTTTTTTGTTGAAGAACATGTTGAAGAAGGTGCCAGACACCCAACAGGAGCTGACTGATGACACTCAAATGCTTGTATTGTAGAGCAGTCTGATGTGATAGGTCCATGAACAGCTTAATGAAAGTTCAGATACTTTGTTGAATCACAGTGAGACGCACGGCAGATGATGATTTTAAACCCATTAAATTATGTTTTCATTAAGTTATGTTTTCCAGTTTTTATACTGTGCAAGCAAACAGTAATTATGGTAAATGCATGTATGTGATGTGGGCACAATTAATTGCTTCTGCATTATTCTAAAACATAAGGCACTGTACTGCAGTCAACATGTAACACTGCTATTAAATCTAATTCAAAATCTGGAGTGTGCCTGTGCGCTCTCACACCTACCTCATAAAAAGGATGAGGAAGTCAATGGGGTGCTTCATTCATAATGGGACTATAACGTAATTAAAATTGGAAGGGGGAAAAATGCGGATACACCTTTCCACTTGTAATGAGAGCATGCTTGGTGGAAGAGCTAAAATGCATATTATGGAACCATGAGATCTCTGTAGAGATAAAGACAGGAGCTGGGGAAAAAACATCTGACAGTGAGTCTACACAATTAAATGCTTTAATTATAGTCCCCCTCCATTTCCTTTAGTCCTGATGGGTTTTATCTAATGAGATCTGGTCCCTGGCTTGTATCCTCTCCCAATGACGTGTCCGAAATGAATGAGAGCCACACTGCAAACAAAACATTTAATTAACCAAATTGGCTTTTGAGAGAGAGCAAGAGAGAAAGACAGATAGAGAAGAGGGATTATTGCGAAGGCCATTTGCTGCTGTTTTTTTTTTTTCCCCCCTTCATCTTAAAGGGACAGGCCCATTTTTGTACCCCATTGCCAAACTCCCAGTATGACATCCATTTCAGAGATATCGCCAAACTTATATTAACACAGCTGATGTGAAAATGCTCATCTGATTGACCAGGAGTGGAGACGCATCACATCAAGCCCATAATAGGGTGTATGTCTGGCCTGCATTGATACCCATCTTCCATCAATCAAGTAGGAATATCGTAATAAACATCACAGGAGAAGCAGCGGCCTTGTGATTTCCATGCAGCTGCACCAAAAGCTTTAGCATCAGGGGCAAAGCCAAAGTTGTTTTTGCTATGGGGATCATGTTTTTTAAGCTGGAGGTGATATTATTTCTGTGGGCTGCTGCTAGAGGAAGAATTAATTTACTTGTGGCTGCAGGATTCAGGGAGAATGCTGTCCCCTTAATTGAATAAGCCTAGGTAATTAAATGGCACTTTTCCAATAGAATGTGTGAGGTAAATCTAATAGTTGGTTATTTAATATCACTTTGAAGTCTGCCCACTCAAGCACTATGACAGCACAAGAGAATGTGAACTATTAGGCCAGGAAAAAAAAAACGGGATCTCAGAAATTAATTAAATCGCATGCAATTTAGGGGAAACGTTTATCTTGATTTGTCATAACAGAATTAATTCAAGGCCTTCAATTCACTTGGGGCCAGATCTGTTACTCTGAATTAACCAAGTGTAATTTGGCTGATCCACCACCACCCTCCACCCCTGCATGCACACATCCACCCACACCTCACCCCATCCCCCTCCTCCCAAAACACATGCAGATACACAACACAGATCCACACGCACACTCTCTCATCCTCGCAATCTAAACCCACCCCTCCCCATCCCGGCCTCGGCCCCCTACACCCTTTTCTCTAATGCAGCTCTTGCCATTATGCAAAGCCCCGCTTCAGTATCAATATGGCCTAGTGCTTTTAAGGTGCTTTGGCTGCTGATGTAGAGAGGCATTTTTAATGGACTGTATTGCAGAAATCATTGTTGTGGGGTAATTTTACCCTACTCAAAGGCCTTGGTGAATGAGGTCTGCATTTACCAGACAGCCTAGCAGCAAGCCATGCTATATTTCACCTGGCAGTCAGTGCTGAAATGAAATCCAATAGTCTTTGCCTATATAGACAACAGACAGCTTCAAAGCTGTTTTTTTGTTTGTTTGTTTGTTTGTTATTTAATTTAATCAGACATGGTGTTTGTAGCAAAGTCAGATCCACAGGGGGGAGGAAAACGGATAAATCAAGATAAATCCATTCTCCAGAAACATATTAAGAACCACAGTTTTTTAGGGGGGAAAGGCTGAAACCAGATGTGTCATTGCAAATAAAGAGTCCCTTGGCCTTAATTATACTGACCTGAGGTGTCTGCTTCACCTCGGTGCTGTAGTTCACTGGCAGAAAAGGCCATTAGAGCCCAAGTTCAAACCGATATAGCAGCTTAATTGAGCACCTAAAAGCTTTGGCTCCTTAAATCAAATGCTATCAAGAGCTATCCCCTGTTAAAAATAATCAACCTGGTTCCACACTGGGGTGAACTACAAAAAGGCTGCGGTGAAACATCCCGTACAGTCTTTGTTTCGACACTGTCTCGCAGAAAAACCTCCTCGAGGAATAAATTGAACATGAACAAAAGGAACGTTGTTTTCAATCTGAGCAAAGTTTGAGTTTCCGAGTGAGGCGGCTTTGATATGCAGAAACGTCTGCACACACGCTGCACGAGAGTCTTAAAGCAAGACTCTATATGTTCATTTCCACTATCATGTTTGTCCCAGTGCAAGCTGCGAATTGGCAGTGTCGTGATGACAGTCTCCAGTTAATTAGTTTCTGAAATTGAGTTTTGATGGAGCTTTTCCAAATGATGCCAAGACAAAATTTGCTTCTGCCTAGCCTGTCTTATTCAAAACCATTTCTGCGTCCCTTTGCTAAGAGCTCTGGCTTGTTTGTTTGTCAATATATCTAACAACTGCTTGGGTTATGGTTGGGATGGTTGAAGCATTTAGTCTCTGTCTTAGTGTGAATTTGTTAAATACTTGTCATAAATTTGTCCTCAAGATTGTATGAGCAAAAAACACGTTTTTTTTTGTTAATTTTTAAACGCTGAACAACTTTGAATGATGAACACACACCAATGTTAACCACTCCCCGTATCCCTTTCTTTTTCTATTCCTCTCCCCCTCTATCCCCTTCTCTCCGGAGCATGTCAGATGCTGTGGTCTTATTTGATTGCTTAGGAAAAGTGCAGTGATAGAGCAAACACCCGGTGAGATATGATGACAAATGGGTCCAGATCCCAGTAAATTACTTTCTGCTCAAATCGAAATTTCATTCAGTTTGCTGCTCACCGAGATGAAGTAATCTAAATTGTGGACTCAGAAGGAAGATAGAAGGGAAGCTGGAGCAAGCATTTCATTATCAAGAGGCAGAGGGAAGAGAGAGAGAGAGAAGGTTAGGGACGTAAGAGATGAGCAGAAGCAAATCTAAAGTGTTGACACCATGATTGAAAAGGTTAACCCATGCACATTATATATCAACCCGAGTAGCTACGAGTTTCTAATGGAAACACGGCACTGACAGAGCATTCACAGGAGTCCTAATGGCAAAAGCACTATGTCTCCGCCTAGATGTACAATCAAATCCTCTTAGGTCCTGATTGCTTATGTTCCAGGTTATTATTAGGTAGCAAAAAATGTGCACCAAAAGTAATATGCAGTTTCAGCGCTAGATGCTTGTAGAGTAGGATTCATTTTTCTGTTGATATTGTGATGATTTCTGTTCCAGTCCTCCCGTTTTTTTTTTTTCTTCTTCTGTCCTGCGTGTTTTCCCTTCAAGTTAGAAATGGAGCTGGGGAATAGTATGCTTAGCACTGAATATAGTTTTCATTCAGTCGCACAGTCCGCTGACAGAAGGGTGGATTGCCACAGTGCGTTACAAGAGGCCAAATCTATGCAGATTGGTTCTGATAGTAACACTTGCTGCGTTTCCTCTGCCCTGTGTTTTCTTTTCCTCAGATTATTTGGAAACAGCGGAGCTTGCAGTGCTTGTGGTCAGTCCATCCCAGCCAGTGAACTGGTGATGAGGGCGCAGGGCAACGTGTACCATCTCAAGGTAAACTCCACTTTTCCCTGTTACTCTTTATAGACTTGGTTTTCCTCGTTAATGATTTTCTTTTTTCATTTATGATATTCGTGATTGATCCTGTGGGGCAGTTGTTGGTGAGAGCTGCTGATACTCAGGCTGCTACTACTACTTGAGGTTGTCGTAACCCTGCGGTCTGTGGATGATCCGCTCCACCAACAGACCCACAGCCATTCATCACTGCATTTTTGATTTTTTTCCTACCCACCTGTTTATCTGTATTATGCTGCTGACTGTGACGACACATACATATGTGCATAATTACATTTGTTTAACACTATCCTATGTTATATAAATGCTATAATTTCACATCTGGTCTTGATTGAGATGCCTTAGAACTTTTGAAAATGAAAGATGTTGTAGTTTTTTATTCATAATATTTACATGCAAACTAAATCCCCATGTTTTATCATTCATCAAATAATTGAAGTCACATATTTGAAATCTAGGAATATAAATAGGACTGACTACCAGGTGATTTATCTGGATCTACACTGGCTGCATAAACATTTAATTATGTATTTTGGTATTCAGTTCTTTTAAGTCACACTCCAGCCTGTGTTGTGAGTGATGCTGCTTTATTTTGGTCTTAGTTGATGGTATATAAAATATTTGCATGTTGGTGCAAAAATGCATACATGTCTGTGTGTATACATCTGTGCACTATCAAGTATGTTTGCTCCAAGGTGGGTATTGCATAACCAGATTGAGCGCTCCCTTATGGTCCGCAGGCCTGGTTGTGATCAGTTCTCACTCTCCTTCCCCTCTCAACAGTGTTTCACATGTTCCACCTGCCGGAACCGGCTCGTTCCTGGGGACCGGTTCCACTACATCAACGGCAGTCTGTTCTGCGAACACGACAGACCCACAGCGCTCATCAACGGCCATTTGAGTTCACTGCAGACAAATCCACTATTGCCTGACCAGAAGGTAAGACGCCCCCTCCGCCTAAGTCCACCCCTCTAAGACTCCTTTGGCCCAGACATCTTTTTGGTCTCATTTCAAGTATTAAGAGAGGCAGCAGGCAAGTCAGTAAGAGCTCACCATCAGTCAGCTGCAGTCATTAGCAGGAAAAGAAAAACATCTGTAATTTTCACACCTACATTTTTCACTCTGTTTATATTGATGTCGTCGATTCAGCTCCTCTGCAAGGCATGCAGCAGATATTAAATCTTACAGAGCAGAGATGAATTTTATTTTTAGACAGCCAATGGATTTTTCCATCATTCTTGTTGGAGGACACGCACTCAGAAAATCTGTATTAACCGTCAGCACAAAACATGTGAAAATGATTTTTTTGTACTGCTGTCCTCGCACTCAGTTTGTTATGAGCAGATACATATTTGACTCGTCTTGAATTTATTTGCTGTCCCAGAGCCAGACTTGCAATTGTGCTGAAAAATGACACATGTTTCCATTAATACAGAGTGTTTAAAACAGCATTTGACTACTCTATCACTAAGGCTGGAATCACCTGGGCTAAGTTATTACTCCAAGGCCAAAAATATGTATCCCAGGCCTGAGGTTGAACACAGACAGCAAAGTGCTGCAGCTAGTACATCATGAAAGCTGTCATCATGGCTTTCCCTGATTTGATCTTGATGCCTCTGGTGAAAGCAAAACAGAAGGCCTAATCATATACGAAAGATAACTTCATTCTTCAGGATAGCTTCATTCTGCCGGCAGCAGATATAATCATTTTTGCCTCACAACAAGGAGCTTTATTGATACCTTGTCTGCGCACACAGTACACAGAGAGATATGGGAGGTGTTTGCAGTGTGTCAGAATCAGACTGAAAGAGGAATTATATTGTTGGGAGCATGCATTTCACCTTGAGTGGTTTTGTGAGTAGAGGAGAGGTAGAACTCCATTAAGCCCCCACCCACCCCCACGCTCCCTCCCTCTACGTCACAGGCCTTTTAAGGGCTTGTCACTTTTACAAATCAGCTCTTAGAGCTCCTCACATTTAAATTGAAAGCCGTTGCATTATCTAGCTTAATTTTAAATGTCTGTTTAAGTCCTTACTCCCACCCCCCAGTGTCTCTTGTAGCAGCACTAGCATAGTAAATATGAGGCCTCATTGTTTATTTATGCGCTAACATCAATTGTAGTGAAAACTGCTGAATTATTGATGCTAAAATGCAATCTGAATATTGGCCCTGGTGCTTTAATTATAGCGGGGAGAGAGAGAGAATTATTAAATAAACAGAGACATCGCTCAGTAGGAACACTCTCAGGATGCTTTTGTTATCTCTGTGAGTGAAATCACGCGAATGAAGCACTTCATCACACAAGCCTCCTCATTTCTTTAGCTAAAGAAGAATTTGGACAGCCTCAAATAACACAGAGTTACTCTTCTCTAGATCAATACACCTCATGTATCCTCAGCAGCACTACATAAATGGAGTAGAGAAGCACAGGCGGGTGTAGCAGACAGAGGATGGAGCAGTCACAGAAGCTTATGCTTATCTGCTGACCAGTGTTTTGGTTCTTGTGTGATTTTTGCGATGACATAATTGGTGTAGTCCACGTTCTGGGTGTGGGACATTTGATGCTCATTTATTAAGCTTTCTTCCCAGCTTCTTCCTAATCTCTTTGTTCACAACAGACAAATTACCTCTCTCATACTGAGCTGCTTTGACCCAGGGGAGTGAGACCCTCCCAGCGTCAGTCACTTTAATTAGCCTCCAAGTAGGAGTTTGCAATTACTAATAGACTGAAGCCCTCCTAGTGATTTCAGGGATGAAGGGAAAAATAAATCGGCCCTCAGAATTACGAAAGAGAGAAAAAAATAAAGATGAAAAAGTTGGAATACTGGTGGAACCCAGACAGATAATTGTCTTTACTCCCCTGCATTTTTCTGTTTCACATGACTGAACACCTCCTGCAGTTATGTTGGTGCGTGGTTATAATTATACCAAAGAGAATCAGAGAATCGCTTCATGAATGCACTTTTAAGTTAATGCTAAGTAAATGGGACACCAGATGGTTTTCAAAGCCTGGCTGATCAATAAATGAAACGCTGGAGCTGGAGGAAAGTTGATTCATCAGGGTATAAGATTGATGGCGTTTTGTGAACGGATGATCTTAATTGCGAACTGCAGTTTTTTTAATGTTTGTTTTTTTTTTGTTTGCTACTCTTCAGGTGTGTTAGGTGGGAGCTGTTCCAGAAGCAGGATGTGTGCCTTCATTTTAGCCCTTACTCATTGTCACCCGAGACAGCGTGGATCAGCAGCACCCCAGCCTTTTACACCCTTTGCCCTAAAGGAATCCTCCACCCATCTTACCAGTAACCTGACTTTAATATCTGCAACCCATACCCTACACTCAGCCTTCAACCTTGGCTTTTCCCCAAGTATGGGTGGATACTTGCACTTACCGCACCTCAGTCGGGATGCTGAGGACTCTATGACCTTGGAATTAAAAGACTGGAGACCGATCAGAATCCAAGGGGACTCTTCAGGAAGACAAAATTAAATTACACACAAGAGGATGTTGTGATTGAAGTGAGCGAAAGAGAAAAAGACTAATAAGGTTGAAGAGATGCAGGCTTTTCAACTCTGCATAATTTGTTTAAAGACATTTTGGGGGAAAACTGGGACCTTTTAATTTTTCTTCTCCTCCTTTTCTATCCTCATTTCCCAACAACATGGTGTTTCCACTTTATAGATTCTCTAAGTGTTGTCAAAGGGAAATTTGTTTAATTCTTAGTTTTATATATGTATATATATGTGTATATATACATATATATACATATACAAACATATATATAACGTGGGGTTTTAAAAGATCTAAGATTTAAATCTGTGGCTTTTGTGGAAAACAAATCATGAACACTCTCTTGGTGTATTTGTAAAACTACCATGTATGTACAGTTTGCATGTAAATGTTGTTGTCCAGGCGTGGTTACAGTACATTGGATCTCTCCACTCTCCGCTCTGTTCCTCCTTCCTCCCCTCAAAACCTAAACTCGTGGCAAACTGAAGATATTTGCTTATAGTCAGCAATGTAGAGATCATCACCATCATATAAAAGCTGAATGAAAGAGAAATTTATTTGTGATATTTTCCGAGACATTTGCTCCAGTATGGTGTATTTAATTAATAAAAATATTGACGATCATAAGCCTCGTTAAATTCATTGTAAAACTCGAGAGAGTGTACTTCAAAGCTGCAATGTTTGCTGCTGTAGATGTGAGGTTGTATTGTGGAATTATGAGTAATGAGAATAATACGTTGCTGAAGCAAAGCTGCAAGTCCCATGATTTATGAATAAATCATTTCAGGGGCGTCTATATGTCTAAATTACATCATTACAACGTCCTATTAGCGAAGTGCTGAAGAATTTATCTTTCATGCAAAGGCCTGATTTCAGTGCATGACTCACCACTGAAGATCCTGCAGCGCTGCTATTCCATTTCCAGCCTAACAATCAAGGTGCATGATGAGCGTCTAACCGAAAATGGATAAACATGTATCCTCTCTTTCTGTTCAAATGACCATTTGCTATTCATCACTCTAATACCTGACAGAAATAGAGGAAAATGTCCCTTTGAAGATTCAATTACAGCAGAGTGGTAGAGAGGTGTCTCTCTTTGGCAGGCACAAATTGAACGGGCTATTTGCAGAACAAATTGGTGTTTGAAGTCCTTGCAAGACCTAATAGGTCTGAAGGAGGGGACCCTGTAACGGCTGATGCGCTTATCATCAGAGTCAGGGCCCCCTCGCTGCTGTCGTTGAAACAATGCTGTGGTACAGGCGACGACGTTCATGCAAAAAAAAAAATCTGCAACAAACAAACAGGTGCTTGTTTCTTTTAAGGTGAATGACAATCCAGCAACAGTTGAGCCAAGGTGAACAGACTGATCGGTTGTCAGTGTCAGTGGTTCCAAATCCTCAGAAGGATCATTTGAAGCTTAGTGAATGTTACCAAAACATGGAGGTTTATAAAATCAGGCCTTTATTGTCACACACCAAAAAAGCCTTTTCACAGAGGCAAGGAAAAGCACATGTGTAAATAATAAATAATATCAAAGATGGCATTTGGCATTTTTATAATATTGAAAACAAAGCATTGTGGAAAATGGAAAAAAGTTATTAAATTCATTTAGTTATTCTTGGGAACCGGTTTTGTTTATCCTTAACTTTCCAACCAACTTCAGATCATGTTTGGGCACATGGTGCGTCCGTCCCATCACCACCACCACCACCACCAGGAGGTTTGAAAATAATGCGATGCAGATGATGGCTAATACCCAGACCCAATCCCACCCACCGCCTCACTTCAAATTGTCATTCACTCGTACCTTCGGTTGGGAAATATTAGCGGCAAGTGAACTTTAAAACCTCACTCTTGGAGCTGAATCTCACCACAAATGCACAAAAGCAATATGGTCAGATTAACAGAAAATAAAACAATCTCAAGGGATAATTCAGCTCTTTACGTGGCATTTAAAGGGCGCTTTGGCTGGACGTTCTGTGAACTACTTAAAACTGGAATTTTGCGGGAACAGCTATGTAAACATCATATTAGCATTAATACTTAGATGAAAGCAAAACGCTTCAAAACCTTCATCCTCATTTAGCTTAACTCACGCATTTGATTTAAGGTCTTTTCAGTTTGAATTACGAAGCATGTTGCAGTTGTCATCCATACTTTATGTGGCCAGAGCATAAAGACCCCTTTCACCTGCTTATTAAACATCAAAGTATCATTTATTTATTTTTTAAAATGAATTATCCTTTAAGTTGATTTGGGTTTGATTTTGCTTTAAAGTGACCTTGGTAATCCACATCAGAACTGCAGTATTTCGTGCTGCACTAACGTTGGCCTTTTCCATTATGAAATCCGCTTGGTTCCATTAAGCTGTTTACTCATACACACGAATATACATAAGCTGTACACGCGGCTCACACACGCACGCACACACACACACACACACACACACACACACACACATATATTAACACATCTTTTAAAATCAACATATTGAAGTCCAACTGCTAAATTTCAGGCTAACTTCAGAAATTATATATAGAAAAACCCATAATTTACACATAATCCATATGTGATAATTTGCTTTGATCTGGCAGCCCAGAGTGAGGACTAATGGATCTCACACACAACAATGGAGCAAACTTAAATGGCATGTCTGCCTAAGGGAAATCACTTTGCTTCAACTCCAGCTCCTTCCTGCTGTCACTGGGGAGCCTGCTGATGCCCCACAACTGGATTACTTATGATTAGTCACCTTGTATTTATTTGTAATTAGTTTATGTCTCCATTCTGCGGCACGTTTTTGATTATCAGCGTGATTGGGAGATTGTTATGGCAAAGTAGATGCTGTGTTTTGAATGATAAGCTGTGCAAAACGAGTAAAGGTGTCAACTAGTTTCCTCTCGTTTTGTTTAATGTGTCACAAGTATTACGAATAACATCTTCCAGATGCTCTGTGACACAAACTTCAACACGTTTTGTGCATTTTTTTAATCAAATGCCTGAAAAAGGACAATGTTTCCAAAAATACTTTCTTTAATTGTGTAACATAGGAATTCAAACATAAGGCTTTATGGAACATATTGGTGATTTGTTATGTATGTATGTTTTTTGATCATATTCATCTCACAGAAGAACCACAAAGACATTTGTATGTTTTTTGATCATCTTCATCTCACAGAAGAACCACAAAGACATTTGTGAAATGACACAGTGAATTTTCATAGTTTAAATGATTCCATTCTCTTAAGTATTAAAGGCGAATACTTTAGTTAACGTGGATGTAAGTTAGTTAAAAGGTTTCTCACTTCCACTACAAAACATATATTGTAAGAAAACAGTGTTTCTATTGATATTGCATATAGTGTAAGCTTCTCTATATAACACTCACTCAGCTATAATTTCTTCATTTGGTCCTTCATTAGTCCATCCATCCATCTGTTTTCTTGGCCAGTCTTAATCACGTTTTGCCAAAACCTGTGAAAATTATGCATCTCACCATCGCGTTCCAGCATTTCTGTAATTACACTGATTAGGTCCAAAGGGTTTTGCCTGTTCCTTTGTTCATTTGTATCTCATAAACCATTTGTCACGTTTTGACAAGACATGGACGAGAGGTGCGTTGTACACTGAGCTCCAAACCTATTAACAACTCACTGCCAGCAGTTAGGAGGAGAAGGTAATTAGCATCTACGAATGCAGCTTGGAAAACCTTATTTCTTTTGTAATAGTTAACATCTGGCCGATCGAGAGCAGGAGAAACATGCAGAGAGTTCCTCAAGGTCAAAGGCTCAAATTTAAAGAGACGTGAATTAGCACAGAGCTTCGTCTCAGCCATTTTTGAATAATTCTCAGCCACATGGTTTTACTGGCGATATGAATGCGAATGTTCTTCAAAGAAGTATCCACACGCTAGTAAATTAGAACCTGTCATATCACCCATCCACATTCCATCTAGATGTGACGGTATGCACTATAAATGCATTCATAATCTCACCGCTATAGAGAGATATTCCATAACGTGGTGCTAGTTGGGGATCACTGCTGTACAGCAATCATCACTCTGTTAATATTGTAATGACAAGATTAGCATGGATGCTTGTAACATGCTGGATTTCTGGGAATCAAGGTTTTTGATTTTTATTTTATATAACAGTTTCTTTGTGTACAGTTTTGGAGCATTTAGGTTTTTTTTCACCTGGTACATAGAGTATGACTACTACACTGAACTTAAAAAAAAAAAAGTTGAATCATTGTGGACAGGGGGGAGATTTCTGAGATCCAGAGTGTTAATTAAGGGGGTGTCTTTATTAATTTGGGGGGAACAGACAGGGGCAGAGCCTCCAGCCTCACCCTCTCTGCACATGGCAGTAGGCCAAACATCTACAGGTACATAGTTAGTACTTTAGCATAGTATTCACAGGCCGGAATCCAGGCTTTCAATGAAACCCAAAGCTCCCTAAAACACCATAATGGTGTGACATGCGTATCATAATTGTCTTGTTTCAACCCACCATGAAAACTTTAAATAGTGCCTGAGCCGTGGTTCTCAGTTACTTAGCAGGGTGTTCGATAACACAGGGAGGGACATGCAAATATTGGTAGGGCAATTATGTTTGGCCTAAAGTAGCAGGTAACTCTATCCTCTCCATTATGTGTACTGTGAACTCATAAAGCTTTGTTTTTTACCGATAAAAGGCTTCTTACCTCCTGAAGAAAAAAAGTGGCTCACTTTACGCTCACGTGTCCTTCGCTGTGGTAATGCACTCGTAACGCAGCGAGGGGAAACAAAGCACCTCCTGCCCTCAGGAATCGTCTTAAAGCCACATTTACTCCCAGTGGATGTACAGTACATGTAAAAAAATAAATAACGTTTTACATTTAACTTTTTTACAGCCCCTCTGTAACATAATGATCAGGAACAACAATGATAACATTAGCATTTTGTAAATCATTTTATTAAACAAGTAACTTCACAAAATAAACCCACGAAAAGAAATGAGGCCCTTCTTTTGTTGTCATAATTGTTTATTTCACTAGAGACTATTACAAACGTGACATCTGGACTGAAGCAGCTTTTATGAGGCAATGAAAAATTCAGCATAAATACAAACGCAATGAGATACTCGTGATTCATGGAATGTTTATTCCTGCACATAAACACACACACACTTGCACTTTTACCTTTGTGAATACATTCGCTAACATAACGCATTCTCTAGCTCTAACCACCACAACTCGACTTACTTTAAAGCTAACAAACTTCATTCTAACCATAGCCCTAAAGCAACATCTTAACCCTGAAACAGACCTTGGAAGTTGTGAGAAGTGGCTGAAATGTCCTCACTTTCCTAAAACGTCCTCACTTTGGTAGGAAAAAAGTTCCTTTCGGTTCTCACTATCTAACAGGAACACAAACACACACACACACACTAGTCCCTTTCTACTGGTTTGACTCTTGAAAAGCATTCCTTTTCCATTTTTCCTCATTCTCCTCAAGAATGTAGTAACAATAATAACGCATTAAGTGGGCTGAGTACTCTAAACACTCAGAGCTTCCTCTCACAGTAAGTGCAGAACCAGTTTGCCTGCTGTTGAAAGCATCTCACACAGAGTCCTAGAGAAAGCAGAGAGTTTACTCCTAGGCCCCCCCATCCCCCCCTCACCCCTTCAAACACACACACACACACACACACACAGATTGTGGACTGTCCAGTGAATTTGCGAACCTTAACGTGTGATATCATCGTTCCTGCACGGGCGTCCTGCGATGCCTGCAGAAAATGTCCCATCTGAGTTCCAGCGCTCGTCATGCTCCTGTCTGCTGGAGCCACCAGCATGGTGCAGCTCTGAGCAGGGGGTTAAATCCCCCATAAGAACACCAAAAGGTCACCAAATGCTGTTGTTTATCAGCCATCCAAAATGAAGCCCTGAGTGAGCATCCTGTGGATTGATTTTAGCCCCTCTGTGCCTGCAGCACTGCAAACACATCATGATGTTTATACTCCCTTTAACACAAATGCTGTGTAAAAGAAGAAGAGAAAAAAAATGAATTGAGGGAGGGAAGTGAAATAATATGTGTTTTCCCAACAACTTAGCAAAGGAGTGATGGGAAAATATGAGTACACCTGCTCTTTCTAAATGAAAACGGAGGCATATAAAACGGCATGTTTCGGTTTACGCTACCTGTGCAGACGAGCAGTTGCGAGTAGAAACGAGGAATTTCTCCGAGATTTAAAGTTGGAGCCATTAAAGAGCATAAATCAAGTTGCCAGTTGTGTCAGCGAAAAGGGGCTGTGTGATTTAGCGTTATATGTGCAATTACAAGGAAGGGAGTGGGATCTGAGTTAGAGCTCTCTGTCTTTGCCCTTTATGCACAAACACACACAAAGAGTGAGAAAGACAAGCACTCCAGGGAGAGAAAATACACCTGAGGCATATCCTCTGTCTTTGATTTCATAGCTCTGCCCTGCCGAAGTTCTAAATGAACTTAAATACCACGGCGATATAATAAAAGCGGGGGTTGTGGCGTCGAGGTCGAGGACAGAAGCATCTCGTCTTTGTCTAAGCGGACGTATATCTTCTGATCACCGCTTTGTGCTGGAAGTGCTACTTCTTTTTTTTTTTTTTTTCGTGGCGCGTGTCATAGTGTATGAAATGAGATGCGTTGCGAACGTAAAGAACAACAGATTCTACAAACACCCGGAGAGAGAATTACAAAGCACAAGCCCTGAATGTGAATGTTTCTATTCATCCCCCAGTCAATGACCTATACATGTAATTATGGGACCAGTTCAAGCAGCTTCAAATATACCCTGAAGAGTGTCCTGCACCATCTCTTCATTGCCTCACCACTTTTTTTGGTTTTATTTTTTAGGCACTGCAGCTCGCTGTTTCTTCATATGTCACAAAGATTCAGAATCTGTGACCTGAAACAGCCTGAGGAGAGCAACTTCACAGGCACTTTCCTCGGGGACCAATGTGTTTTCAGAGCGGCGACCATCTTTTTCTCTGTTTAATGAGCTCAGTCATAAATAAATGCATGGCCTTAATTAGCCTGCGTGTGGCGGGGGCACTGGAATTAGTGTGGAGCTGTGGAGATGGAGTCTCCGTGCCCGACGTCTTCTGGAGATGGTGATCCGGGCGTGGGGTGGTGGCCTTTGAGCAGATGCTCTTCTCTCTCTCAGCTTGTTGAGGCTTCTTTGACTTCCCTCCTTTCATCTTAATCTGCGTCTCACCGAGCTCTCCTTGGCTGGTGGAGAAGCTTAATGGACAACGGTACCAAAGCTCAGCCAAAACCGAGGCAGGCAGTAATCTGCACTCCTCTCATTGTTTATTTGACGATCAAGAAACCGATGTAAACATTTCACAGTACTGCTCACATTTTGTTTTACATGTTAACCAACTGCTGCGTACGTTATGGATATGGATTTATTCCGCTGACTGTAAAGTGTGAGCGCTAACTTAGTATTACATACTGATCTTTAAGTAATACTCAAGGAGACAATTATACAGTAATATTTGAAACAAACTTTGCGAGCAAGCAAATCTACAGTATTACAGTATAGACATGATTTTATCTGGTGAAGCGCTAGGTTGAGACACAACGCACTTATTAAAATAAGTTATTATTTGTTAAGGCCGATCACAACAATATGTTTGGTTTCCAGATTGCTGCTTTTCATGGTTGCAGAAAACCAACTGAACTTTTGGAAAATTGACGTTGACGCAAGAAAAAAAAACACTCATTAGGACTCTCTCTGTCATTAACATGTGTTGTGACATGGGGGTCTTGTGTTGTTGATTGTTTTTCAACCAAACATCCAGATGTGCGGCGACTACAGCGCGTCAGGCTCAGCGGATCAGTCGGGCCGCTGAAACGAGAGACAGAACCATTTACTGTACGCAGGTGGTGACAGGAACACTGCTACTGAGGGCGGATGCCTGTCGGGGAAGCGGTGACTAACTCTGCTCTCACGTTGCACTCTAAGTTACAGCGCAGCCATGAGACAGCTGTGGGGGGGGTTCAAGCCAGAGCTGGCTTGAACCTGACCACACACCCACACACACACAGAGGCCTATCATCTCCCTTGACCAGAGCACCCACTGTTCAGCTCCAATGTGGTTCCGGTTGCCGTCGCACCACACATCAACATTCGTCCAAAACAATCTGTAGAGAGTGGTCCTGGATCAGGATTGTAAAAATACATTAGGAGCATACATTAGTAATATTGCCGGGCCATATGTGTGGCAGACCGCTGAGGTCACCTGACACTGAAGGTCACCTTTTTCAGTTCAAATTATTAAGTGCTTCTCTTCTAATCAGATGAGACGTCCCACATACTGCCCTGCACATAGCAACCAGTTTATTTATGGGCTCCAAACTGAAATGACCAGTTGGTTTAATTTAATAGTGAGCAATAGGATTATACATGGAAACAAATTACCTAAGTGGGGGTACTCGCTACCAAAATCTTTTAACAATGATGGAAACCATGGACATGATGTCTCCCAGTATTATTTCATTATTGGGTTTAGCCTCTGCATCTGTCAGCTAGGTCTGGATGGTCCCAGCTTGTGTCCAGACCGACGCACAGCTGCTAGCAGCTCAGACAGATTCACGGCCCGGCCATCCCACAGTCCGGGGTCACAGAGGGGAAGGGCAGCGTCCTTTCCCGCCATCAAGCACAGGACATTACTCAATTACTATTGAAACGCAGAGACACGAGCCTGGACGTGAAAGTTGAAACGTTTTAATACACAAAGACTTTTATCCGCCGTAGCAGAAGCAGATATCTGTTATTACGTCTGCCTCACGCTCCCCGTAGCGAACGAGCACAGCATCTATCCCGATGCTGCACCTCTTTAAACATGAATAAGCATGGACATTATTTAATCAGATGAAGTACAAGGGGCCAACAGCAGCATATGAGCAGAAAGCTTAAAGAGCGTGTAGTAAACCATTTCTCCTCTGAAAGAGTTGTACTGGTGACAAGATTTTTTTTTATATTATCAAGGAATGCAATTAGACTTCAGCCTTAATATCTCAGAGGCTGTCACATTCTCAAACTACTCTGCTATGCTTGCCAACTGCAATCAGAAATAACTCTGTCCCTTCAACTTAATGAAAAACAAGTACTTGGCTATAAACTTGTAGTCATCCTCTATCCAATCACATTGTCTTGAGTAATTAAAATGATTAGCTTAATTAGCTTAATTAACTAAATTTGACTACAGGACATGGCCATATGGTGAAGAAAAACAAAGATGGGAGCTAATTAAAGTTAAAATAATGCAGGTTTTAATTAACTCAACCCTTAGGCATCAACATTTTCAAATTTATCCAAGCTGATAATTAAAAAGTCCTCTTGCCCAAGCAACATTTCTTCTCTGAGCTAATTAAATCTGGAAATAAATTAGCAACATGACGCTCCAAATATTAATTCCTGCTAGAAGATGACTTCACTTTCTAATGAAATTAATTAGCTGCACTGGACCCTCAATCAGATGCCAGGCGCTGTCCGTGAGCATAGACCTCATGTAATCTAGCGCCAGGCTAAGGGCCCGGGGGCAGAAATTTACAATTGTAATGAAGACTCTTTAACTGTGTGTCTCTGTTAATATACCAAATGAACATGTAGATCTATTTATGCCAAGGGCTTCCTCATTTATAAAGGAGTGGTAAGACCAGCTAGTTAAAACTTTCTCTTTTTTTTTTTTTCTTTTCAGAAAGAATGTGTAGTGTGAGAGAGCACATAGCTGCCAAAAGCAATGCCAAGACCAGCTTCAGCAGCCTGTAAGGTTCCACAGGCTGTGCCTGTGTGTGTGCCAGCCTATTACAGAAGACCCTCGTGAATTCACCCCCCTACACTCTCTTGGCAGCTTAAGGGGATGACACTATGGATGGGGGGGGAAATGCAGTAAAATGTATCCGTCTGCATTTTCAAGTCCTTACCGTCTCTATTGCCCGTTCGTATGATTTACAGTATATACTGGAGCAGCACTGTAAAACAAACTTCGTTATCCGCCATTATGGCTGCGTATAAACAGACGTCTGGCGTGTGAGGCAACGACATGATGTTCAGATGCTCTTCAATAGACCTGATGAGTTTGCGTTGAGCGTAAACCAGAGCGGAAAAAACGCGTTCCAACGTATTGGAAGAGATTTTAAGATTGTGATTAAGATAAGATCAAGATGAAATTTTAATAATCCCCATAGGGAAAATGCATAAAAATTAAATAATTACAGCTAAATGTAAAAGTTCCACTCTACAGAGCCATGACTCTGAGCCAGGTAAGATACTTTGTGTGATAGTAAAATAGATTATCAATTCATATTCATACAGTATAACTATAAGTGCTACGGCTGAAGTTGAATCTAGGTCAGCGGGATAATATAATCATTGAAAGCTACACAAATACAGCATGTTCATGCCAGAGTCTACCTGGAATTAATGTCTGCAACAACCCTCAGTGCTGTGTCCACCTTCCTTGTTAGCGCGCTGCTTTATATCTAGTAATGAAGTCAGGACGAGTCTCTGCTCAGTGACAGTGATCAATATTCTGCACTTTTCTGCCCCACCGTTCAGAGCGCGCTAACCACACACCAGCAGCTCTGACACGGAAAGCAAAGACGCCTTCGCTGTTCAGTAGGTGGCTCTCCAGAGGCTGTACCACGTCCACACTCTGGCGCTTGTTACAGCCTATTGGGGAAGCGCAGCATGAAGGGCAAACCTTCGTTTTACTGCGGTGCCAGACGAGGCTCCGGCCTTTGTGTCGAGCTTGTTCTCTCTGAACAAGACGCCCGCAGTGTCTTTAAAATTGAGATAATTGTGTTTACTGGGCACAGAGTGGCGTTCAGTCTGTGTAGACAACAAACTACGGAGAGGAAAAATTTTCAATAATTAATGCTCTCCTCTGGCAATTTTGATCCAATATGTAAATAGCTTCTCATCCCATTATGCAGAGCGCTGATGAATACGACAAAATTCCAAGAGCTGACAGTCCGGCTCCCACAGTCGTGGGCAAACATTACAATACACTAATGACCCGGGCCTTTAATGTCATCCCATCTGAGACATTAGAGAATTTGAAATTAAAGGTACAGTTGGCAAACGCGACAAAGTGGCCCTCATCTAAGTGGAATACCCACATCAGTCAGGATGCTGCCACGACGCGCCCGAGCTGAGCTTAAAGCTAGTTACAGCTCACATCAAAGCGCCGTCATCATGCCCAACAGCTACCCTTGCCATTTGGATCCCACTGAATCCGATCCTTTAGTTACATATTTCAAGCTATCTCTCCTCCAGCTTCCACGCTTAAACGCCATTAAAATAGAAAATATAGTGTTTTCTGCAACCGGACCCCGGCCTTCGTTATTTCACAGACTCGTCCTTGTTATCTTGATCACAGTAAACAAGCAGTATACAGCGCACTCCTCTGAATCCCCGGCTCTAGTGTGGAGTTGTCTGACAAAGTGGTCAAGAATGCAGACACAATTAGCGGTACAAAGAAATGTCTAGATATCAACAAGGTGGTGCGATGACCTTTAAAACAAAGGAAATAGTGGAAATTCACTCGCTGATATCCTAAGTGTCCAAGTCATTTATTTCAGGTGATGTTCACAATGTTCTGCTTTGAAGAACAATAAATCTCAACGCTCTAATCACGCTGCTCCGGGCTATGATTCTTCCCTTGGATATTAATAATGCAGAGAAATAAAGATCAGTTTGGGTCAAATCCATACACAGCCTTCAGACACAAACGAAGCAAGCGATGCTGATTGTTTATTTGATGTTCTCCGAGCCTCTTTCCTAATTATCCTTCTGTGGATTGTATAATAAGAGAAACTTGACTTTGTCTTTTTCTTTTTTCTTTTTTGAAACAGATTCTCTTTAGTTCAACAGAGCGAGGCTGCGATTAACCCTAAAAGGTCGTTTTAGAAAGCTTTCAAGAACCATGTGACGGAACCTGCTCGAATGTTTCTAAACGATGTACTCGGAGATGGAGACGCTACACCAGTCCTGCTCAGCGACCCTAAAAATACACTTCATGCTTTAATAAGCAGTGACAGCGTACAGAAGTCATTCCCAGACCTCCCGGCACACGTACCTGCAGAATAAATAAGCCGTCTTCCAACAATATTATATCAAGATTCTCCTAAATGAGTCTTAACATGTCTCCACCTGCACCTTTGGTGACCTGACTTCGACATGAGAGGTTAATCCATGACGGGGTTAAAAACTTATCTGGCCTTTCTGGTCACATAACATCCCAATTACTTTAACAATCTCCCAGCGAACGGAGAGAACGAGGCAACGAAAGAGACGGGGGGGGGGGGGGGGGAAGAAAAATACAATAGATAAAAGTCTGACTCGGAGTAAAAGATAAGTTCTTATCTTAATCTAATGACTCCACAGCCTTAATTTGTCAAACCTGGATCGCAAGGAAGGGAGAAGAAGAACTGTTTCTTGTGCACAGTGTTAATAAGGGACAGCTTTCAGGAAAGGAGAAAGGATCAACAGCTGAACGTTCAATGGCAAAAGTGAGATGTGCTTCATTCTGTGGCTGTAGTTTTTTTTTTTTTTTTACTTCTGCTAACAGTTGCTAATTAGCACCTTATCACCCTCCAAGTAGCTCCATACTGTGGAGACGCCAGGCACAGAGTATTTATAACCCGACTACAGTGGCTGAGGAGATAAACAGCTCAGCGTGGCTAGTGGCCAGATCAAACATTTTGCCGGTGTTACTAAACAATTTTAGCTGCTTTTATTCTCGACTAAAACGTGAAATCAAAGCCTTTTTCGCTTCGATCCCACCTGAACTCCGTGTAACGTACAATATGCACTTACCCACATGAGCAAAAACGTTTGATAAATTATGCTTAAAGCCTGTTTATGAGTGTTCACACCTTCACGATATGTGTGAGATTGTGTGTGTGTGTGTGTGTGTGTTTATTGCCAAATCTGCTAATGCTACTAGTGTATTCATTTACTGCATGGTTGGATCTCTTTAGAACCAAAGCGTTAAACCTGGCAGTGTTGGTGACATGCTTTGCTAACGGAGCTACACGGGACCAGACTGACGTAAATGACATGAAAGAAAAAAAAATTATAAATAAATAAATAAAACATGCCTCCCCAGCCGCTACTTCTTTGATGAGACAAAGAAAAAAAGAAAAAAAAAGAATGTGAGCATTGTGTGAGAGCAAATCTCAATAGATTAATTTGAAGTGTTCACTGAATTGTGATTCCTTTTAATTAATGATAGAATTAACTGCTTTGTTAATGCGTTCCTGGAGGAAATGAGCTGCTGGCAAATTCTGCAGCGAACAAAAGGAGGACACGTCTCTCTTGACATTTATACAAGTCTAACTTTGCCAGTGTCAGGGTGCAGCAGCTCATGTTGGGTGAAATGTGTCTTGAAGTAATGTTTCCCTGTGCTGTTAGAAGACAGTGATTCCAAACCCCACTGCTGTTTTTTTTTTTTAAATCAATAATAAAACTTGGGTGCATAAAACTGGGCTTTCACTGTTTGTCTGATTTGCTGCGTTGCCCTGTTGCCCCTGTTCAGGAGCCTGGCGTTGTTTTCTAAGCTGACACAGAAAGGGAAAACCCGTAAGCCAAACACCTAAGTTAATTCCGGATCTACGCTAAGGTGACATTTCAAATGAGAAACGAGTACAACTGCAGTGAAATTGTAAAACTACAGTTTGATTATGCAGCCAACTGGAGGAACTGTGTGGTGATCAGTCTCTGTGAGGTTAGGTCTGCCCCCTCTGGCCACACGGGGGTGGGTTCAGACAGAGGTTCACAGGAGGTGCCATATAAAGTCCTATTTTAAGAAAACAAGCAGTTTACAGAATTTAAATTGTCCCAAACTATTGCAGTAGAGCCCAGAATAATAATATGAACATAAAATTCCACATAACATGGCCTCCTAACGCGGTCCTTGTGGTGACCCGCAAGTGATGGGGTATGTGAGTGTCAGCAAACATTTACGAGTATGGAAAAGGAAAACACAGAAAAAGTGTTGTTTCTGTCCAAAGGATGTGTCACTGAAGGACAGGAGAGGTCGAAACGAGAGGTATGGAGGTCACCTGGAGCCAAGAGCCAATAGTCACCAAGGCGCCGTGTGATGTTAAAGATTAAAGTTATTTTACGTTTTGCATATGAGAGCGTGCAGAAAAATCACGGTGAGGCAGTGAGCCAAAGTAAATAATGCAGTGTATTTCACAATTAGGCCAAACTCTGTGTTTGAATTCATTTGAATGAATTACATGTTGGTTCAGGTGTGCTTGTCAGAAAAGGTGACAGCGTTGATTTGGCTACAACCTTAGTTTGTTTGCAACCTTGGAAACCTTATTTCTTGGCTCTGGTGTGAAAGGTGTGAACGCGACAACATAACCAGGATGAATGAAAAAGCCGGAAGCGATGCCCGGGTTTGTAAAGCACGTTTAAGCTTCTCCCCTGTTTAATGGGGACCTGTTGTAAAGACTTTTGGTTGCTGATGTTACAGTAGCTTGTTCTGAAATGAACCCAATGCGCTTGTGTTTTTTTCCAAGATTTATTTGATTGATTTATTTCTTGTTGGGTGAAAATGCACAAAACTACACGCGTTTCGGAGAAAGCGCATCGTGAGGTTACTGAGACGACCGATCAGCTGTATTAAAAGCATTTGACAGCCTCACTGAAAGACCTCAGACTTAATACTGCACCAGTGCAACACTTTGACAATGTTAGTCGACGGCGTCCGCTTGGAGCCGATTCCATGTTTCACAGCGTTTTCTTTTGGCAGTTGTACTTTGTGATGATTTTGTGTTCGGCCACGATGCCGGTGACAGAAAATCATTGGAATCACAGGAGCGGTGCCATTGGACGTGGAATTGAGTGAGTATTACAGGCTACATCCCTGCAGTGGTTTTTAACACATACTGAATTACTCTGCGTCCACGCCCACACTCAATATAAATCCATCAAAAGCCAGGGGGGGGTGGGGGGGTGGAGCTATATCTTTTCATCCAGTCATTCTAAGCATTTAATGAACTATTTGAAAAGTGTCTCTCTGGTGAGTTCAGACACGCTTTCTTTAGTGAAAGCAGATTTTGAAGAGGTGTTTACTCAGCAACAGCAGCGTGTTCCTCAATCCGGTGCCACTGGGAATCACATGACAGCATACTGTGCTCTTTTAAAAGGGCAGGTGACCCGCGTTGCTCTAAATTAAACAGACGTTTAACTCATATGAGACTTGGTACCGGATTTTTAAAGAAGGACAACAATTCCTGCCCCCTCTGTTTTGGGCTGCGATGTCAAGACAGCTCAGCTATCAAGCTTGAAACGTTGACGCAAATGTCACCTTGCGTGAGTCGCTCTGCCCCCAATGACCCTCAAAAAGAAGACAAAAAAAACTAAAGCATATTCTATTCAGGAGCAGGACCGCGGGGCATCCATACGAGTATAAAATCACCGAGCAGGCCATCCTCTGCACAGGCCTGTCGAGCATGATGTACGTAGCGGACCAGTATCTTTCCTACCAGAGCTCCGATTGTTTTGATATTTTTATTAACATGTCCTCAATCATAAATCACCCCGTGGAAGTGAGGCCGATGCCTCCTCTCGGCGCGGCATCAGATTACAGGTGGAAGACAAAGTTATCGGACACCTTGCCACGTGTCCTGCGTTTAAGCCGCGGCATTTCCTTCCGCATTTGCGCAATTCAGTTTACGTGGAATATTGCGACGCGGCGGAATGCAATATCCATAATATTATGTAAATGGACGAGCTCAAGGAGTAGTTGGGATTCAAAAGCAGCCTTCTACCTTCATCGGGTTTTATCAAAGCCAAAGACAAAACCAGTTGGACAGGCACCTCTTGCAGTGTCAGGATTTGATGTCATATCGCTTTAAATAACCTCAGAGGACATCATTTTGTGTTATTGTGTCTTGTGATGTTATCTTTCGAAAAGAGACACATTAATGCATTGTTTAAGCACAAAACCGTGTCCATTTGCATCACAATAACATTTTTGGGGGGGGCAGGGGGGACTTTCTCAGCAAGCCAAGCGCTCAGTGCCCTCGACTCAAGCCAAGCAGCAGCCCAGCGGTTCTGCAGCCACACATATTTTCACGTCACACCAACTTGCCAGTGTGCGCAAAACTGTCAGACTCTCTTAAAGGCTGTGGATGCTATGCGTAATTCCTTTAACACGAGGCCATGCAGATATCCTTATCATTGTTGTAATGGCGTGCTCATGCCACCCTGCATCCTGCAAACTTGCACAAGGCCGCTGGTAATTCCTTTAATTTATTCAAGTCGACCCGTTGGAGATCAGACAGCGGCGTGCCGGCGTTGCGTCGGCGGCCCCGGACGCTCAAGCGTCGGTTCTTCAGAGGTGATCTCAGGGTCATTTGTGATTCTATCACAGGCCAGAAAAACATCACTCGTGACTTTATATCTGCAGCCACAGACTCTGCTTTCATGAGGAACCAATATGGGAACACATGGAAGAATGAATGAAGTATTGATCAGAGCTGTGGTGGTTAGTGCAAAGGTATAGACTTCTTGCACTGCAGCTAATCAACATCACATCTATTTCTTCCACATTAGGCTCACTTGATGAAAGCATTTTTTTTTTTTTTTTTTTGCACAACAGAGATTCTGTTTGCTTGTTTAATATGTAAACACCATCTGTATTTTGTTTAATCCTCCTCAACAGGTAGCCAACACTAAAGCAGATCCCCTGTCACTCACAACCTAGGATATTTGGCACTCATGACACATTGATTCAAATCTGTGTGTTGATGCTTCAAAGCAAATATCGTGTTCGCATGTAGCCTGACGCGCTGCGGGTGTGTTTGACTGGATTCTCAGTCAGCCCAGAGCGGCAGCTTTATCTCTCCTGATGGATCTGGCCACTCTATGTGAGGTGGACTTGTCTAATGAGCTCTGATTTCACAAAAGCCTTGGCTTGAGTTCAATCTCACAGGAGTGTGCGGCTTTAATAAGTCAGGTCGAGGTTTGTGAGCATGCCCTCTGCGCTGAGGCCGAATGAATTAGGTTTGATGTACTGTATACGCCAGCAATGCGTTCATATGCAGATGAAGAAAGGTGGGATGAAGTATATTCATCAAAAACGAAGTACATAATTAAGGCTCATATATACTCCACTGCAACTTTAGTTATTGTCACATGCTCATGTCAACTGGAAATGGAATGGAAATCAACTGCTACGGTACATGTGCGGTCATCTCGTTCATTTTTCACCATTGAAGGTTTGTGGTTCCACCACATTTACACTCTTTTGGTCTCTGCGCTCTGTTGGTTTGTTTAACCACCAACCTTTGCTTTTTAATTGCTACTAAATGCAGGAATGCTGCTCTGCTGAATAGAAGAAATTAAATAAATGATTTTCCTAATAGAAAGCTTTTCGAAGTTGCTCTCCTTGAATTTGTGCATGAATTAAATCGGGCCTGAACTAAAGAGAGGGAGACACACAACTATGAGAGACACAGTCAGTCATATGTAGTACAATGGTGGCAAGTTAGTAGGTAGAAGGCGGAAAAGTGAGGACAATAGAGGAGCTTGGTGTGAAAAGGAGGTTCCCAAGAATCTAAAGCTGTAATAGCTGTGACCTGAGCCAACTCTAACTCTAAACTTTATCAAAAAGTCACCTGGTCTTCACAGGACAGTAAGACTCCAGGAACCACACGTAGGCCAGTGCTCTGTGAACGAAGTGTTGTGTTGCTATGAGTTAATTTAGAGGTGATGGAGCTCGGTCACTGATCCAGTGCTTTGCATGTAGGTGGAAGAGTACGTTTCTCTAATCTCCCTATGTCCAGCGTCTTTTACCTTTCATCCACGTGGTTTGGTTTTATTATCTGCTGTGACAAACATCTTTTTCTCATGCCAGTACTCCAGAGCCACTGCCGATGCTCAGACTCAGGTTTTTTGAAGCTGATAGCTATCTGCTTCTCAAACTGGACACACTAGTTTTTGTATTTGCCCTCATGTAGTGAGTCCTCCAGTTTTTCCAGCTCTGTGAATTCACAGCGTTGTCCAGTATGACACTCTTAGTTCACTGGCAGTTCCTTGATCCTTGATCTCTAAGAACTAGGATAGAATAACCGGCTTCAGACAGAAGGACTTTCTCTCTTTCTCTGTCATTTTTAGACTGTGATCAAACTCATATTTGTAGACTCAGATTCTCCAATATTCTGAATAAGGCCAGTATTATTGCTTCTTTGAACTTATATAGAAAGAATCTTAAATTACTACGTGAATATACTTATGTTACAAATAGTCAATGGCCCAAAGCTTAACAAGAACAATCAACCTAGGCTTCACCAGGTTTCAGTGCGGCCTAATGGTGAAAACATGCATTTTCACTTTTTTTAACTTCAAAATCAAAATGACTTTGGATCAGTGGGGCCTCAGAAAAATCCATAAACCTTTACTAGACTAGGTGTTGCAGCGAAAATGATACTGTAGGTTGTCACTGCCAGACAATAAGGTAAAGATAAGGAAAAGCATGCAGTACTTGCCAGAGTTAGAAAGGAATTTGTCTTTTATGAGCTTGTAACCTTTTGATTTGCCATTTAAAGCGATTGCCCAGTCGGTGGGTGTAGACGTACGACAGCCCAGTGGAGGGGTGCCCTCCCCACGTGCCCACCTGCCTCTCCTACTGCAGTCTGCTGCACCATGTGGAGCCCCAGATGTAGCCGGCAGAATGATCCACACTCATACACTCATGAAAGTGTCCATCTGGCCCCACATACACGCATTAAGCCCCGGAACCACACAGGCGCGGGGACACTGGGAAAGCTTCTGCAATCCTGTTGTGGCATTTACCAGATACGGCTGCACGCCTTCTATTCTGTCCATAGACAGGCCCGATCTGCGGCGGCACACAGAGGAGAGTCACTTGGCTGTGACTGAGAGGTACGACGGGGGAAAAAAGAGGGACTGAGCAGGATAAGCCTGCAGAGCTCACTGCTAGCAGAGCAGAGTAGGGTGAGGAGGATCTTTTTACATTAGCTGTGCCTTGGGCACATGCAAGATAACAACAGAGATCCTGCCTGGAAGAAGAGGCACCAGCACTGCATCCCTGCATCACAGCTGGCAATGTTTAGACAATCTAAATAAAAGACTGCTTTTTTTTTAATTTCCAGGTTTTCTTTGGAGATCTAAAAAATATTTTATGTATTTTTCTTTGACTAAAACACACATAGACCTGAGAATCATTCAATATGAACAGCAGCGAGAAGCCTGCCTCACTTTGTATTTGTTAAGCTTAAATAGAGAAAAAGTTGTTCATTGAACTTTGAAAATAATCTAAACTATTACAAGAGAGTTTCACGGACATACAGATACTGTAGGAACATTTATTCACAGTACATTCAGTGCAGCACGTGCATTAAAGACGAACCCCCTGTTGTCACGTCGCTTCATGAGAAGGTAAGAAATACACCTTGATGCCATCGGGGTTTGTTATTTTGGCTTTTGAAAATTAAATTGCAAGTTTATATACTTGAAATTGTTGGCGAAGACAGCCGCCACTCATGGTGCATTGTTTGGGCGATCGCTGTTTCGTCCAGAGACTTTATGACACGAGGACAGGATGAGCTGGGGGCTCTACAACCATTACTGTGAAGTTTGATGGGTTGCATTTAGATGTATGCAGGATAGGTGTTTGACACTGAGGCCTAACGCAGCAGGGAGTCTGACAAAACATATTAACTGTTGCATTATGGGGAATACAAGACCTTCGCAATAAAAGTCAGAAAATATTGACAAGACAAACCTACAAATTGTGAAGTATTAAAACCCGAACCCAATTGAAGCCAGTGTCTCACAGTGGTCACCAATGTGAACACGCTTTAGTCTGACACTAAACATACACCATGTGCAAAGGGACGTTGTACTGCACCTTACTCAAAGCAAGAATATTATAACATGTTCGGTCAAAGATTTAATATTTCACCATAACTGATCGAACGGTGATAAAACAAGAGCTACTTACAGTTTACTGTTAATGGCTTAAGAACTAGTGTTTTACTGAGACGCTTCACGCTCATTCCTGAAGCCGCAGCGGGACAGACGGTGCTCTCACCCCCATCCTCGTCACCACTTCACAGGCTATTCAATTAGCAGGAGAAGCATGGGAGATAGAGCCATAATGGAGCTGATGAGATGCGCAAGGACAGGTGACACTAATCAGAGCGGCGCCCCATTGTCTCTGTGTGGGCATCATTAAGGAAAGAGAGTGATTTCAGGCTTTTTTTTTTTCCCCACTCTGAGCCTGAACACACTCACGGAAGCCGCGTGCACTCTCTTCCCCATCATCAATTTGCAATATGTGAGAATACATCCGCGGGAATAAAGCGAGAGTGTAAGGGTTTCACATAGGGGAAAACAAGAATATCTGACACTTCGAAAATAGGTTTTAAAGTGTAAGATTTCATAAATGCCATGCTGATAAACGAAAACTGTGATATCTTTAATGGCTGTTAGGCACTTCTAATACCCAAAGGCTTTACTCTCACACTGGAATCTGTAAACTCGTCCCGTTAATAGTTCAGAAAAGCCTAAGACGTCCAGATTTCGCTCTCTTTCCTCTCGGCAGTTGGATTGGGCGAGTCCGCTGTCTCCCAGCAGCTCGGGCCCGATGCGTCCTCCTCGAAACCTCGGGGCCGGATGACGAAGGCGCTCCGCTTAGCTTGCAGGTACCGACTGCCGATGTAGCTCGACAAGCATCTGAGGGAACACAGGGAAAGGACAAATATTAAGGGAGAGCGGGCGACTGCATCCCATATGGTTCTGTCAAGCGAGTCCAATTGGCCATATTCACACTTGGACTCATCCTAATCTCAAGGTGCATCTTAGACATGATGTGACCACACAGGTCGGTAATGTGACCTAAGTGTCCAAATCAAAACATTGTCTCTCATCAGTTCCTATGCTCATTTTACATTACAGTATTTTTTATCCACATTTTGGAAGAAAAAAAGATCAGGATTAAGTTCACTGTCCATCTTTTGTTCAGTCGCGGTACATTAACGTAGGCAGATGAACACACACCTTGAGTCTGGTTCTGCCGGACGTTTCTTCCATTAAGGGAGCTTTATTCCGCTACACGATTCACTAGGGCTGCATGAGGATTTTGTTGGGTTTTCTATATTTATATAGTTATAGCTATAGTTATATTTCTATACAGTTGTATTTTTAGTTCTGCACCAGGTTCTTCTAAACCTTGCTGTACTTGGAAAGTGCCTTGAGAAGACTTGTTGTAAATTGGTGCTATATACACAAACTGAATGTTGAATTGAACTGAACAAATCCCAATATTCAATCTTTCTGTCTCCAGTTCTGGCTCTGATAATTGCTTCTGGTTGTACTTGTAGTAGTGGTTCAGGTAGTTTATCAGAGTTTTTTATTTCCTGAAATATCTGCTTGCTGTGGCTGGAAACCAGAGCAGTAAGAATGAATCAACAGCATCAAAACCAAAACAATCCGCTAAAAGGGGCTAAAACATATGTCCTTGATTTAGATATACAGTATAGATATATAGTTGTGTTTTACAGCATTTTTTTTTTAAGCAATAAAACAATCGGGAAATAATCACAAACATTCAATAATGAAAACAATTGTTGCCTCCCTGCTTATTGAATTTGGATTAACATGGGCATCACCTGGAGTTAAATTGCTATTGACTATTAGTCTATTGTTCATTCTTCTCAGATCTTTGGTCTCCATCACCCCCTGAGAAAAATACCTGCCACTTAAGCTGCTATAATGTTCACGGCATACCTCTAACTTGTCTGAACGCTATCTGCTAGCTGAATAGACAGCGCGCAGTGGGTCTTTAGAGCTTTTTTTTTTTGCTGAAAATAGCCGCATTCTGCAGCTAGAAACAATGCTTAGGAGAGCGTCGAGATCAAAAGGCTAAAGCCGCCAAGGGAGAAGCACAGTGGGCTGTGAACATGCTGTAAAGCTCCATAAAACTCAAAGGAACATGGGCCTCTCTCCAAAAGTGAAACCTTTCACATTATGCCATTTCATCCGTTGTTGATATAAGAACGATGAGCAGTTTGATTATCGCTATGCTGTGTTCGCACACACACAACCTGTCATCAGCATTTAGTTCCAAAACATCAAGGTTTGTGCACCAAAAAAAAGGGTTTTACACAGCTTATGTAATGTATTGTGTAAATACATGTGATCCTTCATTTGGGTGCATTTGTATTGCAGCGATAAGTTAGTTATGCTGAGGTGTATGTGACTGATGTAGGAGCTAATCATGACAGCTTGACTCTGAGCCGGTTGGACAGCCTCATACCGTATCATTTTCTACAATCAGTGGCCACTTAATATCAAGACATACACCTTTCACCACTGCCTAGCAACCTGGCAGAGGACTGTAGAAATCAAGGCGAACGCTCATTATTTCCATCTGTAACAGGTAATATAAGCACAGTGCCTTTGAATTCAACAGTTTAATGAGTTTAGAAGCTGTTTGGAACAAAGTCATGCACAGGACAGCAAAAGAAAAAACGTCTTCCAGCAAATTGACTGAATGCATAACCTCAGTCCACTTAGTAATTGTCTGGCGAGGCAAATCAATGCCTCAGCTCAGAAGTGAAGCGTTCGGCTTGTTTACAACATCTATCATTTGTTCTTATCAAGTGTGATCAGAGCAATTTTCCCTCCCTTAATATAGGTTTGATGGGACAAAGAAAAGCTCAATTCTCACAGAATTGGAAAACACATTTCTCGTGCTTTGCGGTAACTAAACTGTCAACAGATAAGAGAGTCCATAGTATCAACTTGTCGGTAATTCATCGTGCAATTGTGCCGTTGCGTTTTCCTTCTGAGCGGCTTGGAAATATGGTTTGAGGTTCTTGCTCGGATGTCACGGCCGACGCTTTGTAAAGCAGGGCAGGGAAACACGTACATGCTTTTCTTTGTCCGCTAATTTGCTTAACGTTTGTGCAGGCGTTGCTTAAAAAAAAAAAAGTCTTGTTTATACCCTTGTGTGTGCTTCTATCAGCAAAAAAAAATAAAAGGGGCGACAAAGCTCCTCGTCCTGAGGCAGCTCTGCAAACTGCTGTAGACAGTAGCGTGAGGTGAGAGAGCAGTGTAGGCCACTTTGTATCATGTCAGCGCTAGCAGTTAGACGCCATCTCCACAGTGTCCCTTGTCACCAATCACATCCTTTTAAACCACCCAGGGAGCTCAACACCCCCTCACACACACACGCACATGCACGTACACACACACACACACTTGCTTATCTGTCAATGCTGCTTAAATAATGTAATTAATGACTTAATTAACATTTCCATAATCTATTTTAATAAATCTAACACGGCATAATGAGAGTTTCTAACCTCCAGGCAGTGGCATATAAAAATTCACAGCGCAGAGCTGCGTGGTCAGGGCACTGTCTCAGCACCGCAGCTCTTGTCATGACAGTAAAGAAAGGAGAGGGGCGCATATTGTGTGACAGCCTTCGGAAAAGGGAGCTCAAGCCTGGCAAATGTCATGTGACTTTGGGAACGTTTTCCAATAGCGGAACCGCGGCACGAGGAGGAGGAGGAGAGAAGACAAAGATTAATTTAGAGGTTCAAAGTGTTAAATAGACGCCGAAGCGTGAGTCACCTAAGATGGACATGTATCCACTGAAGTTTGGAAGAAGAACAAATGATCACCTGTTATATTGTTTAGCACCTTCTTCAGAAGAAGCTGGACAATTATGTTATACTTCAGTTTCACCCATAAGTGCCTTAATTGAGCTCTATAGATCACATTAAGCATAATACTGTAGAATGGAGGAAACTAGTCAAAATACAACTTACCATTATACCTTTCAATCAATATCTTGTTTAAATTGTGGGACGTGTGTTTTGGCTTTTGGGGGTTTCTGGGATTTCCTGCTGGCTGCATGTGTAAAGCCCACCGAAAACAGAGCTCAAATATTTTTATTTCTATATGGCTTTTTAATCAGCCGTGCAGTTCTGTTGTAAACAAATATTTAAAAGTACTTAAGCACGAGTGCAATTGTTAGGCACTAATTTCAGTCCGGGTGAACACAAGGCTGGTCTTCTTGGATTTACAGTACAACAGCAGTGTGTGTGTGTGTGTGTGTGTGTTAATGCTAATGAATAAACATGTCAACCCGTGTAGCTCACTGATGTGTTTTTAATAGCTCATGGGCAATAATGAAGCTCTGTGGCACAGAGGAAGAACGCTGAGGTTCCACGCATGAGCCACTTCTTCGTACGATCAGGTCACTTATCTTTTCATGCTATTTGTCTATAGTATTAGAATATTAAATATCAGTAGGCTCAGTCATTATTATGAATATCAAAATCAGTGCAGCGTTGTTGTTTTTGGGGTTTTTTTTTTTTACCCTACACAAGAAGCAATCTAGACAATCTGGAAAACTCACTTTTCATCTAACTCCACATTGCTGCTGACTCAAGTTATGCCATTTCATGCAGACTCCAAATGACTTTTTTTCCTCACTAGAACTTTTTTGAAGTTCTAGTAAGATCTACTGTATCCGACCTTGATGTGGGACAGTCGTGACGTTGAAGCAGCGGAAGTGTGAGATAGAAAACACTGAGTAACGAAATGAAGGCGACGTCTTAAATTCTGAATAGACAGGATGACAGAACTGACCTGTAGAGACTAATCTTTATACTACAGTATTTAATTACTTTCCAGCTGATTAAATGTGTATCTGAAGTATTGTAGCCATGGCAACCGACTACAGGTAAAAGAGACACAGAGGCTCAGTTGCTGAGCTGGTAGCAAAAGGCTGTAGCCCTCCTGCCATTTAACAGGCATCATAGCAAGTTATCGTTTCATTAAGAGTCAGTGTAAATGATCACATGGGTCCCCACCATGGGTCCAGAACAGTAGAAGGTCATCCTGAACTGTTTATCTTTGTCTTAAAGCCGTGTCCCAGCCACTAACAGGGTGTGCGGTGGGTGACAGACAAGGGAGGTTGCTCCTTACAAGGACTTCCACCCTGAGGCTGAAAAGTGACTGAGATGTTCTCTGACAGGGGGCAGCAGGAGGCTGGCACATCCCAGACAGCACAAGCACCACGGGGCAAGGGTCTGCGAGGCCCCCACCGAAATTAATAAGGGCACCCACCAAACCTTCTCACTGTACCATTAATAATGGAAGCATCAGTTGACAGCAAACCTGTTTACTGCAGCACAATACCTCCAGTGTCTGGGACTGTGTGTTAAGCTGACAGACACGTGTAGAGCGTAATGACCGGTTGTCTCTCCGGTAACATTCACACGCGAGGAACGGACTCAGCGCTGTTCAATTAGGATTTTACTGTCGCTGTGTAGCATCGGAATAACAAACGTGCGATGGCTGATTTTAAACACATTAAGAAAATGCAACCTCGACGTCAGCGCGGGAATTTATCAACGAGCACGTACCTGCAAGCTTGACGTGTGCCAGGAACGCGGCGCGTCTGAAGCGGCAGAATACGTTGTAAACAAACCAATTTCCTGTCATGAAACTGCAGCTCGTTATTAGCGCGGAAAAGGGGGGCTACAACAAGATAATGATGCAGAAGCACATTACTAGTGCAGCCATATTTATTAATTACCAGTTCACTAGCCACATTCCTTGCAAAGGCGGTTAATGGGGGGAAAAGTTACAAGCCTTGTTGAGTTAATTACAAACAGCCTTGTTTTTTTGTTAAGACAAATACTGGAGGAAGGAGACATGTAGAACACAAAGTTTTCATTTTGCTACTGGCACGAAAAGCTGTTTAGGGTGATTACATCACTTCTACTACTGCAAATTCATCATTTAAAACACATTTTATTAAGCAGGGAGTTTGCTTGTCGAAATCCCAGCATTCAGTTGATTAAGGTCAGTGAGTAAAGTCACACTCAAAACACCCCCCCCCCCAACATAATTATAAGTAATTTTCAGTAACATGTGTACTGCTTTAGGCGAGTACGCATTACATAACCTGTATTTGTAATCTGACTACAGTATTTCCCATATGTTGCTTGCTAATCATAGAGTAGATATTGTTTATGCCAGGAATCTAATGCATTATTTACAAGTTAGATGTTAATAAAAACAGACTGTTCATTTACTAATGGTTTACAGAACCGCAGGCATCATTCCAATTAGCAATATCGAAATGGGAAAGAAGACTAAACGAAAACAACAAGGGTGGAGGGGGTTGGGGGTCAGGCAACAGCATGTTTTCAGAGATGATTATTTGGGTGACATGGACGGTCACTGGCATCTTGTTTACTAACTCCGATAAAATTATAAAGTTGCTTGAAAGTAACGTTTGCATCTGGCAGATGAAAACACAGTAGAAAGGCATAGTGCATGTCAACAGGTACAAGCGCCCAAGACGAAAGACAAGACCACCTACTTGATCAGCAGGATCTCCGTCAAAAGACCAAAAGTAGCTGCGGCCACTTTAAAGGTGGCAGGTGGAGGTGGACGGGTGAAGGCGGTCATCATGCGGTGAACGACATACGGCACCAGACACAGCAGCAACAGCACGGTGATCAGCACGGGCCACGTCTGCCACTGTGACGTGACCGACCACCAAGGAGATCTCCTCTGGAGCTGGTACTGGGGAAAGAGAGAGCAACACACAAGGCTGAGTCCTCGTGACACGATCTCATGTCCGTCAGCCCATCAGCCCCGATTTATGCCTCTGTGCTACGGTAAATCCACGAGAAGCTGTAAGCAAATGGAATGATGATGGTGGAGGTGGTGGACCAGTCACCAGTCACATTTCTGGGGAGCTAATGATCGAAGTCTGCTCCAGCATGGTAGGTACGCTTTAATGGGCTTTTATTTTTAGTGCTAATCAGCAGCTGTTAACATGCTGACATGCTAAACTTAGATGGCAACCATATGCAGTAATCCTTACATCTGCCCAGCTTCAACACATTACCTTTATCACTGTGAGCACATAAGGTTTGTGTAGAAGTGTTTTGAGACAAAAACGAGAAAAATGAAACAATCAATCCTGGATGTCCAAACATTTTATCTTCTGCCATGTTTTTTTGTTTTTTTTTTATTCATCCCTGATCATTACCAGCCAGAAGAACTTCAATTCAAATGAAAGTAGAGAACGTGTTTTCCAAACGGGGCTATTGTCAGTCTGGATGCTGCCTTCATGTGCTAATGAGACAGAATAGCCATTGATTGCGGGTCGCCTCAGTCATTATGCTTGACATCAGAGCTAACGTCTGGCCCGAGATGGTTTTTGTTAACCTTCAACCTTGCAGCGAGTGACGTATCTGCCCCGCTGATGTAATTTTCAGCTGACACGGAACGTGCAGCGGCGAGCAGCAGATCTTATGACGTATAAAGAAAAAATGCTGACTCAAATTAGGTTTTTTTTTTTACGACTCCTTTAGAACAAAGTGTGAAGCAGCTGACTGAATCCTATATATATTGGAACTTTGCTCCTGAGCCTGTCCACATGCAAAGCTGCTGGAATTAGCTGTGGATGTAAATGTATGTTGACGTATTTAAGAATGTAAATATTTAATGGTATACATTTCACCTCACTTCTGTCCTTTTGGAAAACATGCAACCTAAACCCAGTTCAGGCTTCTTCACTAACTCCAAAATAAAAAAAAAGATTTACGTGCAGTGACCCGCACCTAAAAACATCGACGCTTGCGTTCAGTCATCAAACAGTGCCTTTAATCCCGGCCAAATATCGCCTCGCTCTGGAAACAAACCAAATGACTTGAACGGTGTTTGATTAGTGTCTGGAATTCATCTGCAAACGCACACTTGCTTTGTCCTCTTTCATGGCTGCTATTCATTAATTAGATTCTTTGTGCAACTGAGCTATCCTCAATGTTTAAGGTTACATCAGGCCCCAGTAAGTGGCTGCCTGATAACAGAATGCATCCATCTTCATTACTCAGCCCTTTCTGTCTAGGCTTGCTCCTCCACCGCTGAGCTATGTCAGGAGGGTGATACGTGCGTTCAGACCTGAACTTTTTCCTCCTTTGATTTTAGTCACTGTTATTAAATTACTGGCTTGTGGTTGGCTTTCCCATCGGCGTCCTTTGTGGTGAGTGTTCTGTCTCAAGATGAAACGGTGGTGAAGTCAGATTAAAGCCAAACACGTTTTTGTGTTTTCGAATTACAAATTATTTTTCTCATTGCTCTATTGCCAGATAAACAGCTAAATTGTATAAAATATCTTTAGGTCAAGTTACATCCGGCAGTTTTGCTGTAGCTTAGCTCAATGACATTGTAATTTTCAAATAACTATATCTGAAATGAATGTTCTAGCAAATTAATTAAAGGATTCATATATAAATAAAAAGCTACACTTTCTTCCATTTAGTTTTATGTACAGTTGAACCATGTTCCTACTGTTGAAGGGCTTTTAAAGACAGATCAAATAAGCTTAGAAAGCTTATTCCACCTTTTTCCCAAGGAAAGTCCAGACATTCAGATAAATGTCTTGACAAACCAAAACACATATTTTCAATCTTAGAGGAAATATGAATAAACTCGGCTCCCAAGGTAACAACAGAGCAAATGTGTTGCCACATAGTGAAGGCTTTTCTTTGTTATTTAGGGAATGGAACCTGATAACACAGGCTTTTAAGAGGGGACTAAATGCGGTGGTCAGTCCTTAAGGTTTGGGAGGCTGAAAGCAATTGAACACATTTTGGTGACAATCCTGAAAAGGCACGGTTAAATGAAGCTGTTAGCGTCACATCCATCAGCGGGACCACAGCTTTTAGTCATTTCAAGGCCAGGCCAGCTTGATTCGGGTTAAAAGCAGCTCTGTATGTTTATTGTGCTGCCCCTGCTAAATGAATTACCTGTGTGCAGAGGAGTAAAGTAATCGTAAGGAGACAGGACGGGATGTCAGCCGTGGTTTTAGCGTTTTGGAGCTCGTCATTCAGATGAAAGTGGAGAAATGAAGGTTAATCTCTTTCTCAAATGCACCACAATTAAAGACCCATTATATGAGTATTACGCGTCTCACATGCTTTCAAGGTTCACCTGCCTCTTCACCTGAAATTTCATTTGCTAACATCAAATTCAAAATCGACATAGTTTTCCAAACGCTAAATTGAGGAGCAAGCTATAACTTAAAACGTCAACAATTCATACATTAACCACGGGTAAAAAAAATATCACAGTGTATTAATTACATCCTTGTGTTTTATGACTATGACCTTTAAACACTATACCGATCAATCAATGCAAAACGGAGGCAGCCTATTGGGAATATTTAGATTCACAGATTCTGAAAGTAGGGCACAATTTTTCCAAACACAATCATTATTAATAACTGGACAGTCAGCCCAAATACATTTTCTGCATATTTTCCACATTAGTAACTCTACCATCGCCACATACACATTGTCCAGAAGGCAGATAATTAAGTGCAGCTATGTCACAGCAAAGAGGACAAAGCAACAAACGCGATATCATCCTCATAAAACAATGGTCAGGTATCATTCACCTGCCACTTAATAATAATAATGTCAACGTTCATAAATATGCTCAGGTTACAACTGCTCCAGAAAAACACTGTCAATATAATAACACCCGCACAACTTTCAATGCAGCTGCGACTTTACCCGCTGATGTGAAAGATGATGACATTTTTATCTCAAGCTGACATTTAAATGTTTTTTATTTTGACGAAACCCCGATTTTGCCATTCGGTGGAAAACATGACAGCACCCGCAGTATCGCTAGGTAAACTATGGCGCGAAGGTGAAGCTGTGATTACACTTCCATTGTTGAGTGAGTCCTAGCTAACGCAGAGCTCCCCTTTCAGATGTCATCACAACGTGACATTTACACGTGTCATACATAGGCTGCGTGAGAGCTTTTTTTTTTTTTTTTTAACATGTGAGCCACATGCTTACGCTATGAGCTTATACCGGCGGAAGCAGAGAATCTGGATTTGTTTTCCTAAACTGGCTCAGCACTCAGTAACCTTTAACTGGCCATTATTGGTGTATCGACAAACTTTACGCAGATCCTCCTAATTGCAGGTAGAAAACAAATTAACTGTGTAACGTGGAAATGCCAAGCAGCTCCTGAGACTGGCTCCTGTGTACAAGCCGCCTGTTTTCTAACGCCAGGGTTGAAGCTCTGCTTAGCACAGGCAGACTAGAAAGTCTATTAACTTATTGAGATTAAAAGCCTGATGCCTACCCCCACCCCCCCTCCCCGGCCAGCACCACACCTCCAAAGGAGAAAGGTGATTGATGAGATCCATCAGGCAGCTTGGAATCTCTTCTCTCATTAGAATCCTTATGCATCTAAGCTGTTTCAACACACACGAGGAGAGCGGAGGGGGAGTGAGGCATTGTCCATCCTCTGACTTTTCAGAAGTTAAGTACTCACTCTGAAATATTTAGCTTGTACATTAATCTCCAGGAAATTAATTTGCCATTATATCTTCTCCCTAAAAAAATTAAATAAATAAATAAAAGGGAAAAGAACAAAAAAAAAAAGAAAACGTTTTTAAACAGAGAAGTGCCGTTTCCACTCCCTGCTCTTCATGCTCCACGAGCTCTCACTCTTTTGACTCACTCATGGGACTGCTTGGAAATTAATGTCCCTAAGGGAGGCTGTTTGGACAATCAGGGCGGATCTCATCATCGACCACTGAGGCTCTCTTGAGAAGGGCCGGCTGGAGAGTGTGCAAAGAGGAAAGCGAATGGACGTTACATATGCATAAGACAAAAACGCAGATGTTCTGGTTCGCATTAATGCAAGTGCGGCTATTATTATCCGCTAATTGCCGGCGGACAGTGGCATTACTTTAACGTGCCGCTAATTGTATTGCTGAAAACCAAGCAGGGTCCGTTCTCCGTAGATAAATAACCTCATTGCACCTAAGACTATAACAAAGAGAAACAAAATCAATGTCCTCTTTGGAAACAATTCAGTTTGTATTACTGCTGTTTTAATAGTGTATGCATACATTGATGCAGCATTAGCCTAAACAGACCACACCACTATTACCAATGTAAACAAAGAACCATCACACACACACACACACACACACACACACATATATATACATATATATATATATATGTGTGTGTGTATTATATTGAATGCTTAAATACAGAGCTTTACCCTAAGCATGGAGGTAAGTCAGGCAAGAAGCAGGCCCTCTACGAATAGCTACCTTGAATGAGAAGAACCCAGAAGTATGTTTACTCCATTACTTATGCATGATCATGACTGACTAGGGTACTTAGCTTTATCTCATCATTCAAGATCATTATTCCACCTGGCTGTGATCAACTGGTGAACATGAAAATCCTGTTGCCGTTTGGCATTTAGTTTTAACCTCGGCGCTTTTCACGCGGCATCATGTATGTGGTTTATTCGATGCATGTTTAAAACCCCTTTTATGGCAACGGTGTCAGCAGAGTTAATCTCAGCCTAATTAGCGAGCTAGCCACACCTGATGAAAACCTGCCAGCGCGCCATGGTCGGGTTGAAAAGCTAAAAGCTGCCAAGTAAAAAAAATAAGACGCCTGCTCGGTCTACGTGCGTTTGAGTTTGGAAGAATTGGAAGAATTTCTCGCTGTTCCTACTCTTGCGAATCACACACGTGCCCGCGTGAGAACCGAATGCTTGACGCGTGCACCAACAGCAAGTTGGCAGGCGGTCAGTTGTGTCTTCGCGGCTCCTTGTGGGGGAAGCGTAAAGACGACGAGAGAGGATGTGCAATGGTTGTGTGCCAGCGAGAAAACAGAGACGCTATTGTATGGAAACCATTTGTGTGTCGCAGAAAGAGGGAGCGGGGGGTTTTGGTCATCTGCCATCGGATAAGATATCCTGACAAGGCAATCAGAGAGAAACAAATTCTGCAGCCACGCGGGTTCAACTCTGTCGTTCTTCACCTTGATGAGCTTTTGAAAAATGGAGTGCAGTTGAAATTGGTTTTGTATGAGAGGTTCAGACGTGTCTGCTGTCAGGATTATTGCCACCTGTCTTCATTGGCTGCAAAGGTCTGTTAATTAATCTGCCTCTCCTTCTTAGTGGCCGTAGAGGATGGAGTAAACGGAGCGCTGCCTTCCCTCCTCGGCTCTGGTGTGTAACTGTTCCAAACAAACGCAAACTTCACACGAGACTGCTGCGATGTTAAGCAACATTACTAATCGGCATAATTAAAATACTACATCATATCTGTCCTCTCTGATTTCATGAGTGAAGCTCTTTAATTGAATATTTAATTTAATTTAGTCAATGAGAGGTTTAGGAAATTTGTTGGGACAGTGGTACCTCATGGACTGACAGCGTTCTTCTTTATGCAGCGTGCTATATTTTTATGTTGTACATATATGCAGTCTTCAGAAGTTCTCTAGGAAGGTGATCCCTGATTAAACATGTCAGCCGATATCAGTAAATGTAAGTGGAAGCCTGCAGTTAAGAGCAGCAGCATGTGATCCAACATTGATTAATTGCACATGGATGGATTAATGCGCCATTAGATGCCCATGCCAAGCTTATCAGAATAAAAGTGGTATTACACAACCATCAGCTGTGCTGTAAATGAGCAGGTGCGCACACACACACACACACTTATTAGGCCTGGACACTGCAAGACCAGAGGGAAGGGGACAGCAACTCAGCGGACTCCATTTTCCTTTGTTGCACGAGCCCCAGTCGCGATCCCAGAGGATCTCGCCACTGGCCTCAGCCCCCGCAAAGTGTCAGTTTGATCAAGCGTTAGCTGGGATTGTCTTCTGCCGAGCGCCTGCACCTGTGCATTCCTCCCAGCATCGAGATCCCAGCGACTCTGGGAGCAGGGTTTGAACTTGGCCTGCCCGTTTGCAGCTCAGGCGTACCCAGACTTGCCTGGCTGTGAGCGGCTTGTATTGTATACACACACACACACACACACACACACACACACACACACACACACACACACGCACACACTCCTGTCACTCGCCGCTGTTCAGTTGGAATGTAAACTACCAGGGTGACACCGGTGCAATGTACTGAAACTGCGTGTTTTTGTTGCGGCGCAGGTGCAGTTTGAAGTGCAGCCCTGAAAGGCTTCGCCAAGTCACAGCACGCAAACCACTCAAACAAGGAAACGGTAACACGGACGCATGCGAGTGCACGATAAAGTTTTCCACTCCTTCACAAGTTCGAACAAAGAAAGTCCTCAGATAATGTTCATTAAGCATTTCCCCTCTGAATCCACGCCACAGTCCCCTTAATCAACAGCACTTTTACATATGTTTGATTAAAGTAAAAATGAGCTGTTGTTTCTCCAAGGACATCTTTTCAAGTGAAGAATACTTTTTCATTTAGCAGATGCTTATATGCAGAACAGTGTTGTTGCCGCCCACAGGTATAATCAACCAGAAAATTAATAATCATTCTGCAGGACTACAATAAATCATTATGCTTTGGACAATTAATAATGGAGGCGAAGCTCGGGATGTCTGATTACAATAGTTAAGCTGCATATCATGGAGATTTAAATTTAACATTTCACAATGGAGCTGCAGACGGCGGTGCACGTTACTGATGTTTAAATTTGGCAGTGGGGCGGGTTCGTGGGGGGGGGTTGAGGGATGGTGTGTGTCACCACCTACAACTCTAACCAAACTGCTATTGCAAAAATTACAGAGCACGCCAAGAAGAGCGCTGCACGAAGAAGAGCAGACTGGAAGGAAGACAGTGGGAATAACGGAGCGTTTTTCCAGTTTATGCACCATCCACAACTTATACAGTTTACAGAGTGATACACTTTATTTAGATATTAGATTTTCAGCATGTGTGGAGAGACAGTCCCTCCGCTACTGTAGCGTGGCGTTAACGTTGAAGATCGATCAGTGGCTGAGTAATAGACTGCAATAAAACGGCTGCTGAGGTTCCGTTTGATTTTAGTGCTGCATTTGATTGAACAGATTATGAACTGTGCATATTGCTATATATTCACTTAGCTAAGTGAGAGTCCTTTTGAAGAGCTTTGAAGTAGCTTTTCTTAAACAAGGGCGCTGCAGTGCGTTCAAACCAAACGTGGCTCCCTGGTACAATTACTCTTTATGATTAAGTGTGTCTCCAGATTAAATGAATAGTTTTGACTGAATCTTAGCACCAAAGAGATGAATAAAGAGATGGTGCTACTCGTATCACTGATTCCCTGCTCATTCAGCAGTGTCTGTCCAAACAGCACCCATCAAATACCAACATGGTCCAAAATTGACAATGACACGAAACTAAAAAAATAAAACAACAACAACAACAAAAACACAAGAAGGCGTCAATGTTCCCATGGTAACACAGAATGGGGATCAGTATAACAACATCAATCTAAGCCTAATTACCATAAAATACGTTACTCGACTTTCTTCTTTCTTCACACAAACATGTTCTTCTTCATTTTCCGATAACATGCTGTAAACATCACCTGTAAATGATCTGTAGCTCAGTGTCTAAACACGTTCCTCCAAATGTTCCACGAAGCTTTTACATAACCCTCGCGGCTCAGGAATGCAGATGTCCTGCACATTGTGAGGCCGATCTCCGTTTTGACACCTACCTTTGAAAGAGCCAAAGAAGAAATAATGAAAAGCACCAGGGTCCAATACCTGAGCAGGGTAGTCAGCTCATTGAGTGGACATAAACTTCCTGCACCTGACATGTGGTGGGAAGAGGATTAGTTAAACACACTCAGCCTTGGCTGACTCACAGTTTGTGGAATCACAAAGTAATCTCGAGGCACATTCACTTAGCAGGCAGCTTGATGATCCCAGCCCAGTGATTTATTCATCTTAGGCACGTTGTGAGGCTGTAAGAATTTGTCAAGTTAGAATCCTAATTAAAACTGTTAATCACAGATTCCTGTTTGTTCAGCACTTGAGCGAAATGAAAAATGTGATCAAATTATTCATTGCTCCCTTTCAGACAGGTAAGTCAGCATAGCCCCGAGCGTCAAAGTGCCACAAAAGTTTTTTTTTTGGAGGCTTATAAAGACTTTAGGCCCTGACTTTTTAATTTATTTGATATACACAGAAATTATACGTTGACATCAATAATTTAACCACCTGCTCAGTTCGGCTTTATCTGTTTATGCAGATCAGTGTAAGTTGACACATTTAGAAAATGGGCTCCAGGTGAAGGTTGAGTGAAGCCTGTCGCTAGATTAAACACAGCCCATGTACTGTAACTCATACTGCTCGTGTTTGGATTTTTAAAAAGCGAAATGACATAAAGTTAAAACATTTTCATCTTGACTTGACATTTACTTTAAATACACCCCGTTCGCAAAAGCCCAAAGACAAAAAAAGACGGTAACAGGTACACAACTCAAACCAACACCAAACCCTAAAAATGGACGAAGCAGAGCCCCTGTATTGTTTCATTGTGGCTAGAGAGCGAGGAACCAGAGACCACCAGGGAGGAAAAATAATGCGAGGATCCCATTAAAACCGGTGCGCACACCAGCAGGCTGTCAGCCTGAACGCCACATGTACGACCCCTTGGCTGCATCTGCCAGACTGGCCAAAGGACCACTCAGCCATCAGTGATGCACTGACGTTGTCTCAGAATGCAGATGGATTTTATACCAGTCGTAAATAAATATGAGATTTATGGATCAAAAATGCATTCAAAGCTCATGAGGAGCTGTCAAAGAAAGGTTCCAGCAGTAGCTCATGACCAGCATTTACTGTTCTAACGCTGCAGTGGGAAGCTCTTCTTCGAAGCTGGGCATCGCTTGAAGATGCTCAAAGGTAGAGTCTGAGATATCTGTCGCATCCCGACTTGCTAATGGGGGCGCGGGAGGGAAAGAAGACCCTACTGGCTCACAATGCCTTAAAACGACCTTGTACAAATAAAGATCAGTTGATAAGGTTGTTGTTGTGCTTTACTGATGCAAATACACACGTTTTCAGTCAAGCAGCATCTAAGAGGTTTACTTCGATGGTAAGGTTGTTCCAGGACTTTTCTAGCCAGTAACTGGAGGGACAGTATCTACTCTATCATGTCTGATGTAACTGTGGGGTAAGGTTAAAATAAATCAATGAGGTAATCAGGGTGAATAAGAATCTGTAAATTCCACAAGTTCCTAAATAATGTGCTCAGTCTGCCAAAGACAAAAGAAACAGGATCCATGCGTCTCTGCTGATCGTGAGCCGACCAGCAGGTGCAGACCCTGACATGTGTAGATGACTTTAACACCTGCGAGTTGCTAATGTGAATAATTCAGTGTAAATTCCAGGTGCTACCATGGTACAACTCTTCCTTTCTGTGATCTTAAGCACATCTATGTTTAATATTCATCTAAAATATGTTGTTTATATGTAGCCAGCGTGAGGAAAATTTGATTTTAACATTCGCTGAAACAGCTTAGCTGTTATGTTATATGTGTTTGGCCAGTTTTAAGCAGCAACAGAACACGGGAGTGAGTAAATGTTTACATTGTGTATAAGTATAGGGACTAATTAAATAAATCAAATGAACAACCTCCTGCAGATGCAATTACCCAAATGAATGAAGTTGCTGGGTTTTTGTTTGTGATTGCGATTATAATGTTGATCTTGGAACATGCTTGAATGTATGATTTAAACTCTTCACTCTCACCACATCAAGATGCTCCCTCAAAGCGAATGATCTCCTTCGGGACTCCAGCATGTTCAACGCCTGTTTTGTGGCTAACAGTGAATTTATGGTGGGGTTAGTGTAGATGAATTGGCCCGTTTCATCGAATGTGTCATCTTTACTATTTTGTCAATGAAACAAGATAATTGAGTACAAGTTCATGTTCGTGGGAAACACTACCTTGTCACTGAGCACATACAGGATGCAAGGGTTTAGATCCTCCACGGTATAGTACTGAAAGTGTTCTCGATAAGATTAAAAGCATTACATCATGCCACGCTCTCTCAGCGTGCACCACAACAGCTTCTGATGTCTCCTCGTTTGGCGAAAAAAGAAAGAAAATGCACTGAAATGGATTAAATGAAACTATTAAAAAGGCAAAGATTGACATATCTAGGATAAATCTGTCTAGGCCATAGCTGGGAAGAACCAGAAGATGTGAAACCAAATACAGTTGTATCATTTTCTTTGGTCTTACCTAAAGCTGCTCTATGCAACCTAAACTAGTGCTCTCATCGGACGCCGTGCTGACTATTCGGGTGGTCAGAAATTAAAATAAGTGCTCCAAAGCCTGCCAATAAAGCAGAAACTCCTGCACATATAAAACTGTCTAATGTCTCATCAGTCTAACACAACAGCTCTACAAAATTATTGATGATTATTATATTATCTATTCCAGCTGCCCAAATGCGACATTTCCTGCTCCTTTTAAAGCCGTGCACCTTCTTGTAAAGTCAGTTTTAATGCTCTTAGGTTTCATTTATCATATGATTGGATGAAATAAATGAAATGTAGTCATTGAGTGTATTAATAGCTAAAAAGCCATAAGCAAACAAAACAGTGATTACTAGAATCAATTAACTAAATTATAATATTATTGCTTCCTTAGCTTTATTTATTGCATGTTACTGTGATAATGTGACATTAGTGACGCTTTTGGACTTAATGATCTGAGACAATGATACAAGTGAAGCTAGTAAATTGATACATTACTGTTGTTTTCACTGATTCTTCCCAGTGGGAGGCTGTGTCTGATGTGTCTGTACTGAGAGTTTAGAGAAATATTATTTAACTCGTTGGGCCTTGTCATGTGGACTGAACCAACAACGGAACCAGTAATTCACATTAAAAACATAATTCCCTAATATTACATTGCTGTAAATAGAGATGCTGTACTGTATGTTAAATATTTTATATATATATATTTTGCTGACCTGTCATCAGCTAAAAACAGATAATATGCCAGGTTAACAGAAAAAGGCATTTTGAGTAGTCTTCCAGTTGTGTACGTGAGTAAAACTCTTGTTGAAGTTGTCAACAAAGCAACTAATTGTCAGTGTTATGTGAAATGGGTTACATTTATGAATTACTCGACCAGCTGTCACTCAAGTCCCCCCCCCTTCATCAGAAGCAAATATCCTGCCCCTCAGTCAGCTTAAGGTGCTCATTCTACCATTTGACAGCCCCTGTGGGTGAGTGGGCTCCCCTCTAAAAGCCCATCCAGACATAGATGCGTAGCACTCGTGACCTTTAATTTCATTCAGACTGTGTACAAATGACTTCAGCATAGCCCACTTAAGAAAAAAGAAAAAAAAAAAGCCTGTGAAAGAAAGTCTCTGCAAGATTGTAGCTACTCTGGGTTTCGGCACACTGGCATTATCTACTCCCTAGCTTTAATGACTTCCCGCCGAGAGGAGCCACGGTGAGAGCCTTGACAGCCAGACTAAGAATAGCATTAGACACAAGGTTATCTGGGCATTACACTCACTGTAACATGCAATTAACTCCACTCCTCCATTTTCATTACACAATTATTCATTAATGTCAATTTAATTTTATGCATTGTTCTACATGACCAAAGCCTGATTACAGGGCCCTTGCACTCCAATATCCCAAGTTAACTGGTGCCAGCCTCACTTGCAGGCCGACTAATTGCAATTTAGCCCTAGACAGCACCTCCCTCTTTAAGCCCTCCTTAATGGAGCAACTGATTCACAGACAGGTAACGATTGGCAAGACAAAGTGCTTCTCTCTCTGAATGGAAAACAAATGCACTGCTGCTAAGCTGTTTTCTTTGTGATAGCACTAAGGTCTGCCCTTTGTATTCAGAGAGGGACAAGAGGTAATGTGTTTCCTTAAGTCCTATTTGTCTTCAAATTCTATCTCCATACAGAAATAAGAAGACGCTATTAAATCACACAGGAATGTCTATACAGCACGGGCAGTGGAATTTAGTTGGTGGACAGATAACAATTTGCATTTGCTATGTCAAGATTAAGGTCCCATATGTAAGTTTTTCATTTTAAACTAGCTAAAAATATTCCAAAATGGTTTAAAGATATGAGGAAGAATACCTTTCTGATTTATTTATTCTTATATGAATGTTGTTTTACCCCTTCCAATACTTCTGAAAGTTCAGGTTTGACTCGTACTAGTACAGTGGTGACGTACTGCTAAATAATCAGTGGAAAATGTGATCTAATGCCAAAAAGGCATAAGATAAATGTTCTCCCTGTGACGGGCTCGCGAGGCAGCTGTTTGGTACTGCTCACTTAGAAGGTTGGGGTCAATCTGAAGATTAACCGGACACCAGATTATCACCAGAGTGAACACTCCTTAGGAGAATTTATGTTTTGTTTTTGTGAAGAAATTGCTGAACCTGAAACATTTAGCAGGTTTAGTGCTTGTCACAAGTTACATGTCTTCCAGGGTCTGTGTCCAAAGACAGGATGTAAAGCGGAGACCGTAAGGATTCTGGATGAACAACATGAGTATTTAGCCTGTTAGCATGTCTGCAACTAACACTTGAGACGGACTAAGCCATTTAATCTCACATGTTCTGCGTCGATGATGAAAAATTGTTCATTAGTTTTCATCATATTAGGAAATAAAGTGTTGGACAGGTGGAAATTTCAGTCCGCTGATATTGCTTGTTTAAATGTCAGGCAATAACTTATTAGGCTTTGTCCTCTGAGGACAGTGTATGACTAAACCAAATATAATGGAAATCCATTCAGTTCATCCCTATTGTTAAGATATTTCATTGTGGACCAGAACGCTGGACGGAGGGACAGACAGACTGAACGTCAATATCCCCGGAGCCGCGCTGGTCGTGCGGCTAAAAAGGCTGTGACTGACCTTTCGGTTCCATCCATCTGATGGTAATTAGGTGCTGCAATCCGAGTGTTTATGAAGGCATTAACACAACAACTGTTAGGGCTTTTCTTCCCATCTTGCCTCCGTCCTCTATGATGTCTTTCACAGCAAGCGCGAGTGCCGCGTGTGATAACTGAAACCGTATTTAGGAGCAGCAAATTGTTTCACCCTCTTCTGTAATGAAATGTTCCTTGTGACATAATAACCCAAAAAAAAGTTATGAACTACAAGGGGCCATTTTTAATACACCTGACATGGAATACGTGATTAAAGAGTGCAAATTTGAGGGTGACCTCAGGCCAATTGGACCTGTCTTTCATGCACTGATTCACATCAAAGACTCTCAGGCAAGACTCCTCAAGGCAGTGTGTGATCAAAGCACTCTCCCTTCCGTAAATTCTATTTTCTGCTTGTTCGTGTTATGTTTCAGAGTAACCACACGCATTTCATGCATAATTGGGAGGGTAAAAGACATTTTAATTTGTCCATGTGCCGTGTTTCGTGCACAAAACAAGAAATTGTAATGTTAGATAATGATTAATGTACTTCTTTGTTGATTGACCATTGAAAAGACTACTCTTTTATTCTTCTCTTCAACAGACTTTGTAAGCAGTAGGGCAGCAATTATTGTTCATTTTCAGAGTGGGAATAATCAAGGCCTTCAAAGGAAAATTAGATAATAAGCATATAAAATATGAAAGGAAAGAAACAGCCAAGTAGAGTCTTCACTCGGAATAAAAGAAGATGTGATTAGCGTGGCCAAAGGTTTACAACATTTTGTTTGAATATAATAGATATAATTACTTTCGTGTTGAATTGAATTCACTTCATAACAATATATCAGAACGAGGTGAAATATGTCTGAATTAAAAGTGTGATATTCTTTCTTCCATGTCTTGCCAAGTGAATGAAGATCCCACTGCAGTCTGTAGTTACTATGATTATTTTATAACCATAAAAAAAGTCATTTTAAAAGCACCGTAATTAGATTAATTTGTTTTCCAGTATTGCATCAATATACATATACAACACGTACAGTATGATGCGTATGACGGCTTCCACTGACCTCATGAGAGCTTGGGGCTAATCAGTGCTCTTCATGAGGTTTGCTACATTTGCTGCTCCCTGATACTTTTCATTACACCGAATTCCTCTCACAGTAACACATGTGGCTCTGTTTAATCTAATGTTAACACTTCAAACACGCTGGGTTCGGAAATGACTCCAGTAATGTGTAGTGGGCAGCGTTTTAGCATATTTTCCCTCCTCAAATAGTTGTCAGGGTTGTCTGGGGCGTCATCACAGAGCGCTGGGATTTGTACGAAAAAGTGGAATGAAAATTGAATTGTGTATGAAACAAAGACTGATTGATGATTACTGAATGAGTGTGTTTCTGAATGATTCGATGAATTAAAGACTAAACGAGATTCCTGAAGTTAAAGTTGTCTAAAATTAAGCGTACGAAGCACAAGCTGGGGTTTAACAGCTTGTGATTATCTAATATTGTAATATTCAGAGCATAAATCCTGCATTTGCTTATATCTGGGACCTTTACTATTTAGGATTCTGTGTTTTTCTCTACTGTTATATTTGGTACTAGTCATTTAAATATTTGTAGGCTACAGAATTATATCAGAAAAAAAAGCTGTTTGTTCCGTTTTCTTCCTCGGATCATTGAATATGTTCAGTGGCCTTGTCCTTTAGCCTCACAGCCTTCCCCTGGTATAATCAAAACTTTGTAATAGTCATCTTTTAATTACATAAAACCTCACTCCTCTTCACAGCAAATCAACTTCCTCATATCAGGACACTGGACTAAAAACGCTAAATGGAATTCAGCCATCTTTTATTCTATTTTTTTTTGGATTGTGAATCTTATATTATGACATTAACGACATTCCATGAACAAAAAAAAGGAAAGATGGAATATGTGATGTATAAGCGCTACAAAAAAATGCTAATTCGGCAGGCGTCCCGGCTACCTTCAGACTGCAAGTGTTGATTTAGTAATCAGTTATCAATCTGTCTGCTCGCTGCTCACCTCATTGTGCTGACGCCTGTTGTGCCATCATCGCCCTGCCTGAGCGGTGGGGACTGATTAACAGCTATGGGATGCCCAACCTCTAATTTCTCTTTGTCTTTTAATTAAAGCCCGGTGCACGTCGACTCTGGTTGTAGTGAGCGAGAAACAAAAAAAAAAAAAAAAAGAATGAATGAAGGAATGACGCGCAGCCTAAGGGCAGGAGCACTGCTCATCACATTGTAATTGTCAAGATGAAACTCTCCTAAATGAGCGTCGGCAAAGCAAATGTCCTGACATGAATCAGTCTGTTCCCTTGTAGAGTGAACACATGCACGCAGAATTTTGTATCTTGTAGAAAATTACTTTATTAAATATATCCTATATATTTATTTTTATTCCTTTTTTTTTGTGAATAACCGTGTTAACTGGTAAAGAAGAACAAAACGCGCATGTTTATTTATACGTAGCATATGGGACAGGAGGCTCAGGATGTTAATGGCAGCCTGAGCTCTCTCTGTATTCAGTCGTTCAGCTGGAGTGTTGAGATGGGTCCTCTGATTGTCCACTGAGAGTTGTTTACATTTCTTCAAAAGCTCCATTTAGCTTCTCCTGACAAGGTGGAATAAGTGACTTGGCCATGATGGATGGAGGCACCTGTCCTAATGGTGGCTCAAACTGTGCCCACTAGTGCACAATACATTGATAAATTGACAACAGTTGGGACATGCTCCGCGAGCAGGGAGAGGGAGGCTGCCTGGACAGCTGACTGCTCGCCGTGTTTCCGTGTCAGCGTTATGGAACCTCATGAAACCGCTGCATTAAAGGGTGTGATGTTTGAGGTTTTATCGTTGTAATTTCCAACTAATAAAGACTTTCAGCTGTAAGAGATTCAAAGGTGAATCGATTTCCGTGAGGTGTGTCGTGTTTGAATAGTTTTGATTCTCTTCATGGTAATAAAAGCCGCATTTGTGGGGGTTTTTTTATACTTCACACTGAACCAAATCCAAGCTACATTTTATAAAACTTACCTTAGACTAAATAACTCTGCAAAGTTTATGGCATTCATTGTATTTATAAACACATTTATACTGTATCACCTTCCTTCTAAGCTCTGAACAGCTTCACTGCCTTGGTTTGGTTTGGCTGCTCTCCTCACCAAACTTATTTCCAGTTCGAGACCGATGCCATTGTTTACGAGCAAGGAGAAGAAAAAGGAGACTATATGCTTGATTTACCCTTGTCCTCAAATGAGAAAAATTCCACTCAGCACCAACATACAGTATATGCAGTATATCCTAATTGGTATATTACAAAAAAAAAATAAAAAATTGTTTCCGTGTCGAGATTCCAACAATAATGCCTTTAAAGTCTTGTGTAATCAGTGGTGCTAACCATCGCTCACACAGCTCATACAGTGTATAATGAGTGTCAGTTGAGCTAACCTCAAATGAGACTCATAAAGCTTCCCTTGGCATCCTCCCTGCTGTCTGTTTTGCCTTAGTGTGATATGGGGTCCATAACAATCAGCACTACCCTAATTATTTTTGGCACTCTGAATAGGAGAAGAGACCTATTTGAGGCCTGTTAAATGCCTTAACCTTCTTTTAAAGAGCCAATTAGCTCGCATATCTACCCATGAAGTCCAGCTTTACACAACTCCTGTCAACACTTTTGCAGGAAAAGCTACTTTACACTGATAATAAGGATACTCTGCAGTTTTACTCCCACATCTATTGTTATCTGTGCAAGTTAGTCTTTTTTTCCTTTCTCTTTTTTTTAATCTCCATGTTTGTCGTCACATATTTCTTTGCCCGAATAACAAGAAAGCACGTTTTTAGTGTGTGTGATTAAACAAATACATATACACAGTTTCTAATATCCCTTTACAGATTGTGGCAGGTCATGTTGCGTTTAAGAGCAGTAGGGAAACAAGAGAGGTCACCTATCACCCCTCTCATATTCACAGAGTAACTTCTGCAAATTGTAACTGAATGTTATTTGGAGAGCCTGTCTCTGCAATTATCTCACATCTGCAAGTACTTGGGTTACTCTGGTGATTAGTCAGACTCCTCAGGCCTTACGAGATCAAATCCAGATGTGTCTAGCCATGAGAGTTTAATCGAAAAAAAAAAAACGTCTGCATGTTTATCTGCGTAACGAACGCCAACAAAAGCGATCCCCCATTATTAAAAGGTACTTTACACATCTACTTGTCTACTGAATGGGCTAATCATATAATAGAAAGCCCCCCCCCCACAGGCTCTTTTCATACTCGTACAGTCAGCACCGCACGTGACTCGGTTTGTTGACATTTGTCTCATGGACAAAGTAAATGTCACAAATGCTCTCGTATCATTTAAAGCTGTTGTCTGACGACTTTGTGTAGACACGGATTCAGCTTCGTCAAACACCTTCTGCGTTCTTTTCCTCTCGTCTGATCGGTATTACGCGCCGTTATGGGAAGAGCTTGTGATCTTAAGTAATGGGGAGTGGGGAGTTAAACTAAAAGGATTCATGCTTTTGCTTTATTACTTGGTAAATTGAGTTCCAGTACTTTCCCGAGCCCCGCTTCACGTTTCTCGCACTGAACCCTTACCGCAGCGGTGTGAAAATGACAAATACAAAACTAGGTGAGGCTTCAATGCGAAATTTGATAACTTTAATATAGCAAACCTGGGCTTCCCACGTCACTACATTGCGTGTGTCAAAGTTCAAGTGTCGGAATTTGAGTAGAGGCTATTTGGGAGGGGTTAACAAGAAGAGACATATATCAGCAGATTATTTTAGCTTTGACAATCACACAGCAAATGCAGAAAGGATTTGATGTTAAAAAGGGCATATGCACAAAATGTCCCGGCCTGGTAAACCAGCACTGAATCAATCGGCTTGAGTAGAAGCGATTGCCTATCTGATCGGGAGCAGGGCAAAAAAGTTGCACAGCAAGGGGGGCCAGACAAAAACAACCCCTAAAGGCTGATCTATATTCTTGTTTGGAAGTAATATGAGTTCTTACACACCTTCTTGTGATTTAAATCAAGGTCATTAACTTTGATGTGTTGGAGGATGCAGAAACTGGGACATTAATCCTGGGGAAATAGTTATCTGCCTGAAGAGGTGTGATCAGAATGCAATAGGACTGGATAGCAGTAGATGAAAAATGTGACAACAAGTCTATGTCACCAGACATTATCTTCCACAACTTTTGCACATAACTCGTGAACTATTCAAGATGTCGCTGAAGGAGGAAAATCTAGGGCTTTGCCTCTTGTTCCCATGAGCCTCATTGCTCAGCTACTTATTGTGCATTACTGCAATTCTCCCTTTGTTCTGGGCCTACATTTCAAAATGAAAATACATATTAACAAGAGACTTTAGCTGCATTTTAAATGGCATCTTACAAGTATGAAAGCCTTGAAACTACTTCAGAGGAGAGGCCCATTATTTCTTGTTTCCCCAGTTTTTTCATCTGTTTCTGTTTTGATTTGCAGCTTCTGCTGTGTGCGATTAATGCAAACTGAAAACCTCCTCTATATTCGTCTGTTATCTTAATAAATTCAGTATATTTAATAAGTAATGACGCATTTCCACAGTAGTAATTCCATCAGTTCATCAGAGTCATGTGATACTCATCCCTTGGAGCTTTGCTGCTCAGCTCTTATTTCCACTTGCTTCAACTTTGCAATTTTTCAAACATGGTTTAGTTACTGAGTGAATCTCGACACATCCTCTGACATTTCGCAATAAATTCCTCACAATTGCCAGAGTCTCTTTACATTCAGTTTCATAAAGCATCGAGGTGCACTGGCAGCATAATACAATCCATTAGCATGAATTTAACAATTTAACAGCAGGAGGCCTAAAGAATAACGCACAAAATGAATAGTGTCACGTGTTTCTCAAATCTTGCTGTGACCTGGCCTTCATTTAAACTGTTATTACTGAGCATTTGTCTGCTCTGGCCATTGATGATGTACGTACTGTATGTCAGACATCTTAATGGCCAGTTCATTAAATTAAATTCAGTTCTCCTTCTGCCATTTTCCTTCTGTAGCTGTCAAATGGTTTCAGGAAATACAAACTTCTTAATTTTTGCACCACTATATTCTGTGCATGCATTAATTAGACAGGTTGATAGTGTTGGTTGTCTGATAAGTTCCTTGAATTTTGTGTAAGTGTCCTAACATCTCACTCACGAACATATTGTATGGATTGTTTGCTATTCACAGACATTGTACTGTAGGTCAGAAAAGCAGATTAGATCTGTGTGTACAAAATGGGATTTCTTTCTCCACCAAACATAAATTGTGACCAAAGGAGATTAGTTAAGCTAAACCCAATCTAGATTTCAGCTTGCCACAGCGATTTGCATATCCTGAGGATGTAAGATCGAGCGATACACCTTTAACACGTTCACAGATGGGATCATCAAGGATCAACTCATGTGTCAATGTATTTTGATTTTCCTTTTTTCCGGCATTAAGTAGCTTTTGATAAAGTCTTAATTTCCTTAGTACACCATTATTAGCTTTCGATACCAACGTGCCATCTGGCAAATGTTAAAGCCCGAGCAGATAAGAATTCATAATGAATATGGTTGACTCTATGACAGATTGTAATAAAAGAGAGGGGCTGTGACAATTATCGCAGAGACAGAGCGTGAGGGCATTTGACAATGTGGCAGGCCTGCACTTGCTAATTGCAAAGCTGCTCGTACATTTTCTACGACTATCTCACCGATCATCAGAATCCTTATGTGCAATCTCATTTTGTTATGTTTCCACTCTCCTGCACAGTCAGATTGTGTATTTAAATGGATTTTATTTAGCAGTTAAACGGGGTTCAGTGATATATAACAGAAGACCTATAACACTTTCCCACCTACACATGGTGAGAATGAATCCAAATCGTTCTGTTTCGCAGCCGTGTCAACTCCTCCCCAGCACCACCTGTCATCAGGATATTTTGCAGCAATATCAGAGGAAACACAGTGGAGTTTGTGCGAGCTGTGTGCTTTCATCAGTGCCCCTTAATTAAATCTACCTTTCCCCAGGCTCTTGCATGATCTCTGCAAATAAAATACAGAGTAAACACACCTAATTAAAGAAGTTAAAACACAACACAACCAGGTTCTGCCTCAATGTCAGTGGTTGGCATATCTGCAGAAGCTCTGCAGTGCACTGCGATTCCTCCCTGGCTCACAGTCTAAAATCATGTGTCATTAGTAAATTACACAGGTGCCAGAATGAGTTTATCATCTTGAGTATGAAGAGCTTCATAATAACCTAAGGAGGTGCTTCTAAAATGGTCCTATCTTCTAAGCTAAATGAACACGCCACACTGATATGAGATTATCCAGCTTTAGAGCAGACACTGTTGCCCTGAGGCCTACAGCCAGTTTATGATGCACTATTTTGTCTCTAATCTTTTCAACCTCAACAAGCAAAAGTACACAGCAAAGAGCAGAAGAGTGAAAATTTGTTGTATTTCATTATACATTTTTTTAATATGCTGCTTTAACTCACTGGTATTTCCAGAAGACATCAGGCAGACTGGTTGACAGTGGTGGGAGGGGTTGCTGTTATCATCTCCCACCACTGCTGCACAGTGTGGCAGACTGTAGTCTTATAGTAGGAGGAAGGTTCAGCTACTTCAACAGCTGCAAAAATAAATTTCTCTTCAGAATCCAACACCCTGATTTGATTTAGGGTTTGATATCCTCTATCTGATTTAGCTTTCAGCAAATAATCCCCTTAAGACAACTATAACTACTACTACAACAACTATACTTAGATTTCATGTATGTGTACGTGGTGGCCAGATTGACAGCCTTTACTATATATACAGGACTCATTAAATACATATTGTATACTGTATGATTGTATGTCACCTTAAAATGTATAAATAGATGAGGAGATTAATGAGAAAAACATGAAAACATGCTGGGCTGAGCAGCATAAAATTTCCTCTTCAGTGGATATAGGCCTTGGTTCATATTTCTCTGATCCAGCAAGTCAAACACTGTCAAACAGAGAGATCGACAGATTTACTCAAGATTAAAGGAGGAAGAAAGACGGCGAACAGGTGAGCGTGAGCGTACCCAGCATGCTCAGAAGGGCCCGCGTGTATGCTGAACGCCACACGTGCTCGGATGCGCTGGATGAGATGTTATATTACAAGTGACACATTTTTTGTTAACTACTTCAAAGCTCTAATTAACAACAAAGTTAAAAAATAGTATAAACTTTGTATTTCATTTGATTTCATATAAAAATGTTTAAATCTTGTTTCTAAAGTTGATAGAACTGTACATCAAAAAGGGTATGTGATCATTTACTGTAGATACAGTGTAGGGGGAATAGCTGTACAGATAAAATAAATAAACTGTCTGTTTAAATAGCTATTTATGTGCAAAAAGCTTTTTCAACCTTCAAAAAACCAAACAGACCAAATCATCTGTGTTCTTTAGTCCCTAAATGTGTTTGTCACGTCTACTGCGCTTCCACTCGTGGCCTCCACTACGTGTCTGTCTAACACTTATCTCTCCAGGAGTTATAGGAGTTAATGAGTGCAGCTTGACAATGCTAGACTACCTGGAGCCCGAGGGCCTGTTGGGGAGTGAGTAAACCATTAGCCGTAGCCCCGGGGCAAACGGCTCCTAAAACGTGGAGAGTTCTGCAACACCATTTACTGCTAAAGTCTCCATGCAAAGGATGACACCATGCTGGTATTTACTGGAGTTGGGACGAGGGCGGCTTTGTCCTGCCTCTGCCATCACAGATATCTAATACTGAGCGCCTGGAGAAACCTGAAGCCCAGGTCAAAACAAGCCAGAGACTGACATACAGTAATCCCTGCAACAGGCACACAAGCACTGGCTTTTGAGAAAGGCAGCGAGACCTGTTAGAGACAGGAGTAATGGGTCTCTCCACCTGTAACATGACTCTGGCTTTAGAGCGAGGCCTGAGGAGGGGTGGGTGTGCCCGTGCTCTGTCCTCCCAGTTGGACGCCGCTATTCTGCAGCTCATTGTCTTTGCGTGATGGGTCAAGTAGATAAAGCTCTCCCGTTTTGCAAGCAGCCACAGAAAAATGATAGCCATGGGAGCATATTTTTGGCATCATATAATAAGAAATGAAAATAAAAAGACATTATACTCCTGAAAGAATTAACTAGTTTGCAGACAGCAGGTCTGTTCCACACGTTTAGATACTAGATCACATATTTTACTCCATGTTATTTGTTAATACAAACTATGTAACACACTATTATGTAGTTTTAAAAACATAAAGCCCATCTTTCTGTTTGATCTAAATGTTTTATCAACAGATAAAAGTGGTATTAATGAAGTAGCTGCATTTGATTTATGTTATAGATTCTCTGCTGAGACAGATGCCGTCATGTTATTATTATTCTGCACATATTTCTTTGTATGTTTTTACTGCTCCTTTATAAATAGTTATAACACACACACAAATCTCCATGTTTAGCCAATCAAATTCTAATTTCGATTTTCATCATCATCATCATTTCTCTTAAACTGTTCTTCTTGGGGTTGAAGGTCAACTATGCGTGTTATAATCGAGTCATAAATACATATTTTTGTAACATCACCGTATATGAATGCTTTGGGGTGACGCCACTAATCATCAACACATCATCCCCATGTTTACTACCCCCATTTATTATTTCCTTATATGGACGTTTTGAATGAAATGAGAGAGTTTATGTGATTAATAATCTCAAATCCTTATTGTTTCATGTTTCCGCTATTGATAGATATTGAAGTGCCCATTTACGTGGTGACACAGAAAAAGTCAGCTGTAGGTGCTGCAGAAGTTAAGTTAAACTTTCAAAAATCTACAAAGCTTAAGGAGAGCGGCGGTTAGCCTGACGTGGGGTCATTTGAGCATATTACAATTACTCTAAAACACATGAGACGATTCCAAACATTGAGGTGATTTATTACATTAGTGGTGAGCAGTACCACCAGCACAAAGGGAGATTGTATGAAGATTACAGTGATGAAATAGTCAAATTTATTATCTTGACAGCTGGATATTCCAATTTCTTTGCCGCTGAGCCATGTAGATTTTCCAGAGTGCAAACACGTTTAAGTACTTCTTCAGAGTCAATTAAATCAGATACTAGTTAAATTACCATTTTTATTAACCTACAGGTTCCCATTTTTGTAATTTTAATCACTATTGGAAAGACTATTAGAACAGCTTTCCTATGAAGACAGAACTAAGGGTCATTTAGAGAGCAGCAGAATTAATCACACTATGTCACTTCAAATCTACCTTTCAATTCACTTTAAAGCTCGCTCTATGATTTACACGCGCACGGAGCATTATCTGTAGCTAGTTAAAGGAAAGATTAGGAGTGGCGATGGGCTGCACCCACCTAAAGCCCCGCCAAACTCGAGCATCACACCTGAGCCGAAGTAAGATTATTAAAATGAAGGTTGTAGAGTGTTTCAGAAGGCTTAACGTGGCTCCGGTTAATAGCCAAAGTTCAACTACTGTTAATATTACGCTGCAAATCATTTCCCGTATCCCCCTCCGTACCTGTGGAGTTTGCCTTTCCCTTCTCAACTGTTGGCCTGTGGACAGTAAATAATATCGCAAGAGAACATTAACCTTTAAGTTGTGGTGTGAAGATGGAACCTCAATTAACAAGAGTAAATAATCCTTGTGATTACTTTGGGCTGGCCTTTATCTCGTACGTAACCTAATTAAATGGACCATTCAAACATAAAACCACAGCTAATCAACAGTTTTGTTGAGGTATTGCAGTATAGCTGTGTAGGATTTTTATAACACGCCCACCCATGTGCGACCTTCCGTGCGTCCCCTAAATTAGAGTAAGTCTAAAAGGTTTAATGGTTAATAAAGAGTTCTCGTCTTGGCAGGGTGTGGAATAACTTCACGATTCAGGTAATTACATGTACACGGGTTTTATTTTAGTTAGGTTTTTTAACGGGATGAAATTAAATTACGTTTAAATGTCAGCCTTTCCGTTTTCCAACCAAAATTAATTAAACCAGATTATTAAGAAAATGAGTCCATGTCAATTCATTTTCGGACAATTAGAAAAGCCTTGTAGGACCGTCGACTTTGGCCTTCAAACATGCATTGAAGACTAAACAACAAGCAGGACCACGAGCTATTTCTAGCTGCGGTGGACTTGTAACGCTGCTGATTAGGGCTGTGCAATAAACCCAAAGAGTAATAATGGCTTACTCAGCTAACTAAACCAGGCCCGGTTCAGTCCTGTCAGAGCAACCTCACCCACAGGCTTTCTAGAGACACTCCTTTATGTTACGGTATGGAACTATTTTAAAAATGTGGAGAGGTGCTATCAAAGACTCACTAAAGAGTCTGGGAGCAGGATATCACCTCCTTAAAGCAATTAAAGACAGCCTTATTATATTATTTTTACTTGGCTGGTAATTTTGTACACAACGGGTCACATGACTGACACATCTTCATCTCTCGTTATTTATAATCATCTACTGTATATGCGTCACAATAACTGTCTGTGCAGAAAGGAGGTGTACAGTAGGTACTGTAGGGTGGAGGAGGATCAGTGAGCAACAAAAACAATTTCCATTTCAAACTCTGTAACCTTCATTACTTTTGTTATTTCAAACCAAATGACAAACATGTCAAACATTTTCCTAACTAAGCAGTTTTCAGTTCCCAAACCCAGAAGGGTTTGTTTTCAGTTTGCAAACATGGTTGCACAGATCTGGCACATGATAGCAACCTAAAACAAAGAGACAATACAGAGTTATACCCCTGCTACGCAAGAGTTTTATTTTTGTTTTTACTTCCTGAAATTCAGGTTCTGTAAGAGTTTTCAGAGGCTGTAACATATTCAAACTGTGAATTCATGAAAAATAAAACCCTCCACCACTCAGCTTAGTCCTGTCTGGGCTTTGCTGCCTTACTTGGTCTGGAATGACCAGCAGCTTGTGGTGGATTCCATTTGTTACTTTTAGGAGGATATCACCATATAAACTGATACGAAAGAGCTGTTTTTACTGACTCATTCTGTCCCTTAACAGTGACATAAGTCTGGATAATTATGATTAAGCCTGGAAATCATCAGCAGATTAATTGCTAATAAAAATAATCTGCAGTTGCAGCATTAACACAAATTAATGTGTTTTTAATTTTGTCGATCTAAGAGTCTTATGTTGCTCTCATCGTTAATGAGTGTGGAAGTATGTGTGCCAACTAAAAGCCTCCATCTAAATGCAAATACTTGTGTTTTTCACAATGATGGAGGGCAAGTAGCAAAATGATCGGATCATTTAAACTTTAGCTTTCCTTGCTTTGAAAACATTGTTTACAATTGCTGGGGAGTCCAGTGTGTAGTTATGGTTTTCGTTTTGCAGAGCATTAGCACAAATGCTCACACTGACAAACTGTACACATCCTAACCTCAACATTATTTCAACAGTAACTCAGTCGCCATTTGAACTTATTTGATGTCTTTGGGCAATAATTTCAGATTTGGATTCACTTTGTTTGCAGGTTGGAATTGGTTTAAATAGGCCACGGGAAATTGACTCCATTTAATCTGAGCATTGAAATGTAGACCGTGTAATCAGTTCTCCTTCACATGTGAGCCAAGATAATAATGGTTTTATTTGTGTGTAAATCTATCCTGAGAGGCCTCATTCTTGGCTGTGGCTATAGTAAGTCATGCCTCCAAGCTATGAGAGCGTGTGTGTGTGTGTGTGTGTGTGGACATAACTGGTCCTTCACTTGGGTCCCCACCCTCTGCCTCAGGATCCTTGTGTACTTGAGAGATGATATGGGCATCGCACACAAAGCATGGTCACACTGCCTCAGGAAGTGAGCACAGTAATCTCTGTAACGAGGCGAGGATGCGTCTTCCTCTCTCATGGTGGAAATAAGGAAATGTAACTCAAGGGAAGATAATATAATTCCTTAAGTGTAATGTTCGGAGGGAGAAGGAAGAAAAACTGATTTTAGCCTCAACGAATACAAATCTAACATATATATCTTTTAACGTGTCGATATCCCAGACAGGAGTGTGAATGAAAAGTGTTGCCTTTGTCTCAGCCAGAGTTCCAGCGTAATAAAATCTGCATTTGCATCCGTATTTGGCACAACGCGCTATGAAGAAAACTTGACTGCGAGTTGTCACCTGAGCCACATTTCCTTTAATTACATCCGTTGCGTAGACATATACGCATACAAATTGCTTATTTAAAGAGTGGATGAAAAGGAGTTCATTTGAAAAACTACAACAAAACCATTTGTTCCCACCAAAACTGCACTTGCTGTATGACAAATTATGCTTCTGTCTTATGAATAATTCTCAAATTCTAAGCAATCAAGTTTTAAAGATATCGTAAATCCTGTTTCAATGGGCTCGTTCATTACGCGACGGAGATGGGAGGGACACTAATAAAGTGTTATGTCGGAAATTGTCACCGACTGCACGCGTTGCCGGGGCATGTTCGTCGCTGGGCTGATGTATGGCGCGACTGACTGTATGGAGATGGAAATGTCGCTGTGGCCTTGTTAGCATTCTGCTGTAACCCTCGGGCAGGGGTGTCAGATTCTCTTTGCATTTACAGCTCGGTTTGGAACCAAAAGGTTCTGTGTGTAATGACTGTGGGGGTCCTTATGGTGAAAATACTGATTCGCATTAGCAAGGTCTGCTGTGAGGAAAACGCTGATTAACGAACGACTACAGACACGGAAGGTTAGCGGTGGTTGAAAGCAGCAAACACTAAGTGTCAGACAGTAATAGACATTAATTGTTCCTGCAACTTTTCTTTCTTGCATTACTTTAAGCACTTTAATTGCTAAGACAACTGCTTTATGTACGTTTATGTACGTCTAAGCTCACAGTTCCTACCTTGGAGGTAGATGCAAGAATGGAATACATGCAGTTTAACATTAAAGTATAATTAGGTATGTATGAAACAATGAGACAGTGACATCATTTGTTTTGGTCTTTTGTTGTTTCTCGCCTTGTAATTTTCATAACAAGTATGACAGACACACTTCATGGTGAGAGAACTTTCTCCCTCTGTGCAACTAACAACGACCTTCTTGAGTCAAAGATGATCAACTCTGCCCCTGCACGTAAGAAGAGGCTAGTGTGGACCTACTGAAATCTTTTCATCCATATACTGTACACGTACAGAGAAACGGCTCAAAGAATTCAGCCATTTTCAAAATGGCCGCCGTGACCACGTGGCAGCGCAGTTTAAAGTTAATCCACTTTAAAACGAGGAACAGGCTAAATTTTCAACATTTGCCTCCATATCCTCAGACTTCAGTGATTAGATTTTAAGCATGCTGGCACACCTAAAATTTGTAGCTTATATTCATTTCAGTAAACTGATATCTATACCTATCTACATATTTATCTATACCTATGTTTTACTTGTAACAAACCCTGAATGCCAAACAGTCCGCGCGTCTTTGAGGCTTGAGAGTGATTAAATGAACAGACTTTCCAATGTTCCTGTGTGAGGTTGCTCCCCCCCCCGTCTTGCTTTAGACATCTCATTCCTTGAGCACTCGTCTAAGAAGGGTAGAAAATGTGAATTACAGCTAAGCTACTTAACCACAATAAATTAAGGCCTAACATTTGAAAATTTGATACTGAAATTACTGTCATTATGGCGCATTATGTCGGAGCATAATGATTGCTTTGGCGCTGTTTGAAGACAAAGGCAGGCTCTGGGTGGGGGGGGTTGCAGTCAGAGGAAAAGTTGATTTCATGGCTGTTAATGATATGTGAACTTCAAACCTTAATTTGGCAGCCATCATTTGCTGCCATTTCACAACTCGGCTTTTGTTACCTACCTAAATAATAATCTGACTGCAGATTATTTCGATGATTTCTATTTCTCTACGGGCAGAGCCACGCTCACAGTGAACAGACAGAGAAATAGCTCTTATGTTTGCTCGGTGGAGAACAAATGAGAGAGAACGTTCTGGAAAGTTTCAACAGGAATGCAGAGGCCGTTTTAATCTTTCATCGCTAATTGATGTATGGGGTGGGTTTGGATGGCGGCTAATTCATATGAATCTTTTAGCAATAGCAGGAATTGTTAAACAGGCTGTACTTATGCGGAGCTTTCTTTGGCCTCTGCTGTGTTTCTGTGGGTACGAAGTTTGCACCAAACATCTGAGGGTGTTGACACAGAGATGTATTGCATACCAGGAGCAAGGACCACACAGCGACTGCGGCCGCGTTTTCCTCGCAGCTGAAATACTAAAGCAGACACATGGAAAGCAGGACTGACTAAGCCTCCAATTTTTTTGTTTCCCAGGTTGCAACAGTACAGAGACCAACTGGAGCTGTTATTAATTCTCCATCAGTTTTAGTTTGGATGCCTGAAAGCCAATTAAGGGGGGGGGGGGGGGGCTTAATTGAATCAGCCTCAGGACCCTCCTGAACAGGAACTCAAATGAATTGTGCTTGGGGACCGATGGGAGGAAAGCGAAGGAGGGCAGAGAGGTTAAATAAAAAGGGGGAGATTACCGAGAGTCCGAGACTTTGCTAGGAGTAATGTCTCTAGACCGACCCAGCAATGATGACAATTAAATCTTGTTGCTTCCAACCAAACCAGATGTTTTAGTGTCTGGTGACAACAGTAGCTTTGACTTACACGCACAACATTTGCACAAGGGACAATGTCTTCCAAGGAGTGAAGTTGTAAATTTAGATCCAAGTTCAGTAAATACTGAAATACCATCAACAAAGAAGTGACGTTTTGTCACAGGCATTTTGTTTCACATATATCTTGTTCTTTACCTGTGAATTTACACATGAGCGTATCTTTCTTTTAAATACTTCAATGTTATTTTGTTCATGGCCCCTTTTTGAAAGTTGTGATGTTGACACTGTTGACACAGATTTTGATAAGTGGAAGATGCTGCACTGGTCAGAAAATCTTCATTTTCAAACTAGGGATTGCAAGTGGGTGGTGGATGTAAACAGTTTTCGACACTTAGCTGCTGGTAATAACAGCAACCCCGAGTCGTAAATGTGGGCCCATTGCAGCCGTGGGAATGACAGATGCTTCCACAGACTTTCCACAAATGTTTAACAACAGTTTCACCCTCTTAAACTCAACAGCTGCCATATCATTCAGTATAATATTTCTTTAAAAGTAAATACCGTTAGAAGGGAAAACATCATTTGAAGAAAAATGCAGTGAAAGCAACTCTTGTCTGATGTTTTGTGTCTGTTAAAGCGATGAAGTAGTTCACTATTAATTATCACACACACATATGCACACACAAACACACACACTACCTCAAGGCCATGCTTCATTGTCCTGGGAAAGCCATGAAGAGGAATTCCTTTCATGTGTCATCTCCTGTCACACAACTGTCCTGACAGAGGCTTAGTGACATACGAGAGGCCTCGGCAGAATGTCCTGCTTTTAGTCAAATGAAGAGTCTGGCAGCTGCTGCATTCATCAAAATCAAAGGATAATCTGCTTTCCATATAAAATGAAGTGATGATTAACATTTTATTTCAGCGGGGGGATGGGAGCGTAAATGCGAGCACCTTTAAGGAGACATTTGAAAGACACGGGGCGGGGAAAGTTCGGAAATTCTGTCGAGAGAGTTTAAGTTGTAGAAAACCCAGCGTTTGGTTTTTATTCTGTCTGATCTGACTTCTCGCCGATTTTAACTGTCCTCTGTCCAACTCAGTTGATTTATGTTAAAATCCCATTTAAATACCATTAGTAAATAATCACTTGTGATATGTCTTTAAATGTAGAGTGCAACACTGCTGGAGATCTGCTTTTTAGTGCAACCCTGACGAACGTAGATTTATGGCTAAACAGTGATACTACATGGTAGTCATACATTTCACCTGCAGTGAAGTCTATAAATTGGATAGAAGGCCTCCAGTCCAGGGGAACAATGAAGTGATTTAACCAGTCAGTCAGTTTTCTTTTTAGTTATTATTTAAATCAGTTTCATTTTTGCTTTTCATAACAGCTGACAGGCTAAATCCATGCATGCTCTTCAACAACATATATAAACAATTCAATTTTCAAATGAAACATTGATATTAGAAAGATAAGCCAGTTTTGCAGTAGGAAAACTTAAATTGGCAGGTCAAAAAAGCAAAACAACTAATCAATCAGTTTCTTCTGAGCAGAGTTCTCTGTTAGACCAGTATGAGTCCAACAGTTACCAGGTGTGATAACTGAACCCTCCTGATACCAAGAATTTTTCATAACAGTGCATCATTAGATCCACAGTCTGTCCTCCTGACCCCGCTCTGTGCTTGGCCTAATCAGGACAGAGGAAAGGAGCTGTGAATCTCTCTCTCTCTCTCTCTCCCTCACAACTCCCCACCAATGTCTCCTCCGCTGGACTCCAATCAAAAGGAGCAGAGGCCATTAGGAGGCTCTGGACCTCCTTTTCTTTATAATTACACCCTCCTGGATTGACTGAGCACCAGCTAGCCCTCTGCTATTTTCGGTAATTAGTCCAGAATGTGAGCTGTCAACATGCAGATATCGTGCCAGTAGGCCCACAATGGCGCGGCCACCCCCACTGTTCAACAACAAGCACCTAGCCTCTTTTTTCTCCCTCGGCGACTCGTGTCAAATCCAGGTCCCTCAGAACAAAATCTTAATAATTAACTGGCAAAATTAAACATGATTGCTTGTGACACACCTACTCTGGTAATTATTGCTTTGAGGCCATGTGCTAATGAAATTAATGCATTCATTGCCCCAACAAATTAGCATAACTCATACAAATGGCCCACATTTAAGGCTGTGCGGCAAAAAGGGAAAACAACATACAAGAAAAAGCATCATCGTCAAGTGCAACAACAACGACGAAGACACAAAAGCTCGGAAATGAAATGGCTGGCACATTGAATTAGAGACCATACGATGAGCACTGCTCGCTCAAAGTCTTAATGGCTAAAGCCTCCTAATGTTAACCAAGTGTGATTGCAGCAATGCATTACAGAAGGACAGCATTGCAGGACCGAATGATTATCACTATCATCATTATAGTCATTGCGGATCTACATATACATCTCTCTGTGGACAAATATTAAATGGCCGTGCAACTGCAGACATTAAAATGTTATTATACTGATGCATTAACTTGCTGTGGCAGAGTTCATATCAATACCCAGCACAAGCCTCCCAACGATCACTCACTAAACTGCCACTTCCAGCATTCACCAGTCCTGCCACTAACCCCTGTTCGTGGCTGTTTGGTCTCTCAGTGGGATGTCTCTCAGACATTTACTGCTCTCTATTAATAATTGATGACAGTGCTATTGGTATAATGGTTGAAGACAAGTGCGACAGTCGGTTGGAGGTTCTGCAAAAGTGCAAGAAATGTCCCCCTCGTAGGTAAAAGAAGAGCAGAGATTGTTTAACACCTAAAAATGTGTTTGCCCGCGGCCAAATACTGTCACGGAAACAGCGAGTAAATGAAAATGATGTCCATTTAGGCAACAGCGACTTACACTGTAACAGTCAGGGGAGAGTCTGCAGGTTAACATGACAGTGGCTGTGCCTATGCCCAAGTCTGACCATTAACCGGCATAAATGGAATCTTGAAAAGCTAGCCATTGTGTCTTCCATAATGCATTTCAATGAATGCATACATATTATTATTATTATACTAGTGAACTTAGTGCACAGGGTCTGGCAGCAAACCACCGGGTATTAAAATCAATTTAAATGAATAATTTTTGACTGGAAGCTACTTTTTATTTAACTTATATTCTTAATATACTGTAACAATCTGGTCAGTTGCTGTCACTTACTGTACATCTATAAGTGAAACAGGCTGGTTAGGCCAGAAAGCTAATAAGCCTACGGTAGCAAACAGGACTCCAATTGAACATATATATATATATATATATATATATATATATTACATTTACCATATATTTGGATGTTTAATAAATGTAAAATGGTCTTATTGTCTTACTGAGATAAATGAACTATATGGTATATCTGAAGTTTGCTGGTTTCTACAGAACAGAAAAGTTAACCCCTGGATGTTAAAGCGTATTCATCACTGTGTTGGTAACAAACTCAGCTGTATGGAACAGACACATGCTGTCTTCTATAAAAGACAACATCAGACTTGTTCTTCAAGCCCAGTGAGGACTCATACAAATTCCTGGATCAAGAAAAGCACCGTTGCTCGCTGACATCAGTGGAGACTTCACCCAGACTAAATGTTTCATTTAACTTTCATCAGCGTGCAAACACGTGTGTTTGTGTGTGTGTGTGTACGCGTACGCGTGCGATTTCATGTTTAAAATATCTTAAAATCCCGAAAGGTCGTTGTCAGAGTTACTGTGACATTCTCTTCCGCGGAGCGCATCCCTCTCATGCATACACACAGGAACAGACAGCAGAGATCACATTTTCAACCCGCTGCTGTAGAGCAAACAATGAATAAAACACTCCAGCCAGCTTGTGATGCTTTGACCTGCAGCGCAAGCATGAATACATACAACACATCAAGCACACTTCCTAATCTGAGATGGTTAGTAATGTAGCCACCTTTATCCAGCATGCAACCCCATCTGTGATGACACATCAGCTTCACCATTTCATACGAATAAAGTCGCAAACACAAGACACAACGTGTTGACAGAAAAATTTGCATCGCGAATGTACCACAGGAAAGCGTGATTAATTGCGCTCATGAAACGAATACAGATTTTGTCATTACATGGCTTGTGTCCTTTGCCAAATATTGTAATGTTTCTCCTTCCTTTTCTGCAGCGAGTGTTCTGCTGGAATAATAAGGAATAAAAGACAGCTTACCGCTCATAAGCAACTGCTGGCAAATCAGCTAAATCACAGAGCAAAACAAAGACCTGATTGCTCATTAGTATTATGGATCTGCTCCGTTTAAATCTGTTTTGTGAGATGCAGTCGCTGTTTAATGACTTAAATGGTGTTTGTTTAAATGCTCACTACCTACATTTCACACAGTAAGATTAAAAGAATGAGACATCATCAAATATCTCATTGGATTTTTATAACAGCTCCCTCTCACCACACACACACACACATCAATGCACTTACCTTGGCTTTGCAGATAATGCATCGCAGCCTGTCTTCACTCCCACACCCCTGTTAGAAAAGCATATTTTGAAGTCATTTAGTGACAGTGAACCATCAAAACAACAGATCTTAAGCTGGACTGACGTACGCAAATGACAAATTATTTGTTTGTGTTTTCATCAATAAACTAATTATGTTTGTTTGGAAAAATGTGATCACATTTTTAACCCAAATGTGCATTGTGCATAATGATGCAGATTTAATTGTAATACCAAAAATCCATAAATTACAGTGGCCCTGAGGTGAAACACATGACAATATTAGACAAAACATAATAAAAAAAAGAAGAAAGACATTTCATAAAACAAACAAACAAAAAGGATGAGAGCAAAGAAACAACAAAACATAAAGCGGCGATTTCTAGAGGGTGTTGTGATTTCTATATTGTTATCCTCTTGTGTTTTGCACCTTAATATCACTGCAGCATACAACAATTAATAGTTAGAAGTATATAACTAGATGTTGTTTTACTGCTCACGCCAAATGTTCCACTTTACATGACAGAACTACACATAAAACAAAAATAACTTGCTGGCAATAATCCTCAAGCCGGTGCTAACTACGTGAAGATGCTAATAACAAGGAAAGCACTTGTACCAACACAAAGTGCCAAATCCACTGCTAATACGCGTGGCATGCAAGAGCACGCTTTGATCGATGTTAATGGCATATAATTATAGAACACAGCTATTAGGCAATATGGTTTTATAAAGAGGACCGTTGCCCCTGGCACTGTGGCCTGATTGCTGTGAGTGTTGGGCTAATGAATGTAAACCAAGTCCGTTTGCAGCGATGAGAATTCTGAGGCCATAGGAAACACACACAATTGCATGGCACATTGCATGCACATGCATCGCGGATGACGAACACATTCAGTATCGGGTCCGTGTGAATGTATAGTAAACGTATCTTCTCATTGTGTTTTTCATCTTTGACGCATTTTCAAAGTTGCTCGTTCTACTCTTATATTTTCATATTTTCATTTACAAATCCTGATGCCTTTATTCCCACTGATGTTAATAGAGGGACAACCAATGTATGAGAATAGAAAACATTTGTCTTCGTGGCCAGTGAGCGTGTGCCGCCGCTTTCTAAAAGCCTGCGTCCTTGCGCTGTATTTTCTCAGGCTGGTTGTTGGGTCGTGGCAGTGAGACACGCCAGGCCACACTCAGCTGGTGCTGTAGAACCATGCAGTCCTCCCATGCCCTTGTACTTAGAGCTGTGAGGGGTTTCACCCCTCTAGGAATGCACTCGCTATAATGAGGGTCAGGGGTCAAAGTGCTGCTGCGCCTGGAGGCTGGGATCTCCTAACCACATTCAGTCACTGACTCTGTCCCTATATTTAAATCCAGCCTCAGGACGTGTTTTTCAAAGGGCATCTCCTAACTAGTTCCTGGTTACTAATTAGTTTTGTGCCATGCTATTTGTCTTTGGGAACCTGAACAGGGATGGTGGGCCAGGGGGTGGAAGCTGGTCTGGGGCAAAGAAATAAGACAGTCTAAAAAAAGACAGCGTATGTTTTGCCTCAGTGCAGATGATACTCATTCAGAAAGCTCTGTGCTGCAAACGCGATGAAGTACATCTCAACAGTCGCCAAAATAAAAGCCAGTGCTGTTTCGTTGCGTTTGAATTGAAAGAGTATGACAACATCTGTGTCATACTGTTGTGGGTCAAATGAAATGAGGACGCGCCGAATTTGCCTGCTCCTTTTTGTTCAAGCTGCTTTTCGGAGCGGTAACGGTGCGTGCGATCGCTCCCAGCTGGCTGCCTCTCTCTGTTGCAAGTCAAATCATTATTGGATTACATTTTCTGGCTTCATAAAGTGCGGTTAAGAGGCACTTTAGACATATGTGCATGACCTGCTTTCCAGAGATGGCTATCAGAGCAAAAGTGACAGGTCAATTGCTGATTTCTGTTCTGTAAAAAGGGAAAGGGGCTCCCTACCCTGAGCACTCTAAAAGGTTGCACACGCTCTCCCTCACTCGTTCTCTGTCTGCTTCCCGCTCGCACAAAAAAAAACTAAAGTAGTCTTGTAATATCGACACACATTTTCAACACAGAGCAGGGCTCGCTCTCATGAGCCGGAGTGTGTGTGTGTGTGTGTCTGTATATAATTGTATAGTGGGAAGACACACACTTAATGGAAGTGGCTCTTCACTCTGACAGCTGGGTAGTGCAGATGAAAGGTCTGTTGCAGCATGTTGTCCACCACTTGTAGAGTATCCGAAGAGACCCAAAGCTCCCAGCGGCGAACAACAACAACAACAACAGCATTTGAACGAAAGAGATATACTGTAATTACACTTTAAATAATATACCGCTATTGTATGTTATATACATATAGATACATCCATTGCATAAACGGCACCGATTGGGACGATTTTTTGTTTATCTGCTCTTTGGCACTTTTGGAAAAGCATCTCCCTGAATGGTTGAGCCTCCATTTTTTATTCAGTTTGCAGTACAGTCCAAACACAGGCTACCTTTATAACATCGTCTTCTGGCAAATTAACTGAACTTATACCTTGGTAAAGTTTTGGCATTATTGTAGGAAATGATCGACGCATTTTTCCACAGATATCCCCAACGAACTTGAAGCTGCTCATCTACCTTTTTTTTAACCTTTTTTTTTAGAGCCTAACAAAGCGTTGGCAAACGACTACCTATACACAATCAAGAAACATTCAGCAGCATTAGCGTTTTGCTTTTATTTGGAGTCTTGTTTTTTTGACAAAATAGAAAATGGCAACAATCATTCATTGTCTTTTTGTTTCGGAGCACATTTCTGTGACACTTCATTACTCGGAGCAACCCTGTGAACATTCCCTGCTGTGTTTTTGTGCCATTATTAATATTACAGCACAAATTGATCAGTGCAGCTTTAAGTTTTTATGCTTGTTCTGTACAACCAAAGCCCCTGGTATCATAAGAAAATTGTCAAGGCATATTTTTTTATGGCAGTCAAAGTGAGAATGAACAGTGCGTTAGAAGGCGCCCGAGCTAAACTGTATAATTATGTGACACCATGACGCATACGGAGGTCTGTGTTATGCAAAGCTGCTGCTCAGAAGTTACAGTTCGTAACGCAGTTACATTTAGCAGTTTCATCTTCACTAAGACCTTTCAGCTTTTACTCTATTTTTGGGGTAAAAGTCTAATTGGTACACTGAGGTAATTATATATTTTTACTAGTCTGGCAGGAGCAGTTTGCAGGGATTTAATGGTGGAGGAATAATTAGCACGAGCTGCAATAAGCAACGTGACTGAAAAGAAAGAGAAACGGATGCGACCTACAGAAATGTACATTTCACTAACAGAGAGGAATAAAGTGGTCTTTTGGGAGATGCAGAGGAAAACACAAGAGCAGTAACTGCAATAGTAGCGCTGGTTCAGAAAGTACTACAGATGTTAATGAGCTATTTTGCAGTGTGTGACAGGTGTCTGGTGCACGATAGCTTCCTGGATGTCTGCCAGTCCATTACGAGGTACTTCTCACTGTTTCAGCCTCTGCGTTTCAACTGTATAACGGTGACGTGTTATCATTGTTAGCAAGCCTCATTAAAACTAATTGGTATTGCTATTTGAAAGGTAGCTCATTACCTGGAGGCAAACAGCAAAGTTTAGTCTCAGCGAGGAATGCTAACATGGCAAACCCATTTATTCATTGTTAGAATTCCAACGTAGACATTTTCACCCTTCACATATTCACAAATGTCTGAGAGGGGAAAAAAAAAAGGGGTAAAACTATCAAAATATCAAGGTTCCCTACATGGAAAGTGTTTCTTACCTTCTGGATCCATGTGGATAGACAAGCGTGATGGGCAAGTAAATTCTTGCAGTCACAAAAATTCCTCAGTGGGTCACTGGCTTGAAGTTCAACATCCCTGCATATAAAACAGTCTGACGTCTCTGTAGAGGAAGAGAACATAAGGTTATGGATTTATGGATGATTTAGTGCTGATTTCACACAGGCTAATTCTTTTCACCAATATTCTTATATTAAATAATTCTCCCAGTGGGAGCAACACAATGTGAAAGTTTGCTTTAAAGGTAATTGTTGCAGTTTGATTGTCCCAAGGAGACAACAATATATATAATTTTTATGATTATTCATTAATTTCACTGCTAATCTTTTCTTCATCATGACATCTATCAAATTAAGAACCAAAATCTTTAACTAAATCATGTTTTTTTTTCCACTTTTACCTTCAGAAATAACTTGTGTCTTAGTACTGCAAGTACTAAAAGTAAATTTTACACGTACTGCATAAATGTTATGGTTTACAGCACATAACCCTAGGACACAACCTGCCCATTTTCTAAAGGTTACATATCTTATAGTAAACATTCACTGGCTTGCCATCAACCAACTTTAAGTAATTATTTGAATCTGACTTTGTTTTATCTAGATTTGGAGCAAGAAGAGAACTATGAGTCAATCATAACAGGCCACGAAACCACAATATGCCTAATGCCACCAAAACACAATGAAGCAGCGGATTGAGTGTAAATTAAATTTTTGTGGTGAGATTAGGTTATGATAAGCATCAATGACTCTAAGAACACCACAATATATTTGGCCATTTTGTATTTAGTAAATATTTAATATTTTATTATACTGTATTAGCTCACGAAAGGTAAACAGGTGTCGTAAAACATATTGAAAAGACTGAGGAGTTAATTGTTAATGACACCATTTATGCTGCCTTCACAACTTGCACCAGTTCCTTTGAATCCCTGACTTGACAATGAAGCCTAATACCTCAAAGTAAAATGATCTGTCCCGGTTCAGCTGGGAGTGGACATAAAAGGTGAGCAGCAGAATACATCATGCGCAAGCCGCTGGACGTGCCGTTGTAGCCCAGGGCTCGGGTTAACCACAAGATCCATCCATTGTTTATGATCCTTTGCGCCGCAACTCACATCAGTGATTAAAAGCTAACTTCACCAACATGTTCGTCAGTGACGATCCCCAGAGAGGAGCTTTGAAGCTAAATGCCGGACAGTAGCTGGGAGCCAGATCTGCTGGTTCCATCCCATAATAACACTGGGAGACAGCGGAGACGGCTAGATGTGATGCGCGCGCTTGCCTGGTTGGGGGATAAACTGCTGCCTCAGAAGTTCCTGTCTCTTTTGGGGCTCTCGCTGAACTGGATCGCTTCAGGTGAAAAATCCAGCTTCAGATGAAAAATCTTTTAATCAAAGGACGGGGTTTTTTAATGTAACCATTCAGAATCTGTGTAAGCACATTTTATTACTGACTGAGCATATATCTCGACTCGCATTAATATCTCTGAGACAAGCTGTGAAATTGAGAAACAGGATAACCCCTCTCCCTCCCCCCACTCAACACTCATTACGGGTAAGTTAGGAACCAGGTTGTTTTTAGATAAATGTGTGGTGTCTGACTGCCACTCTGTCCCAGCCTGTTACTGACACCAACCACCTGGCCTACTAATGGAAATCATTCCGGTGAGACACACTCCAAACACAACTGTGTGTCAAAATTCATATATTTGCTTCCTTTTAGTGTATCAGTGTAACAGTGTATCAGGTTTAGTTGGTTTTCACTCATTGTCAGAATGACTGTGCGCGTGCGTCTGTGTGTGTGTGTGTGTATAGAGTTTGCAGAAAATAATGGAGCCATGCAGAGGCATACCTATGGAGTATGACAGTCTAGCTAACAGGCAGTGTACTTGTTTCAACAGCCTGACCGAAAATATTTCCAAAGTTACCATGATGGCAGGTTCACCAATTATACAGAGTCCTTTTTAACATTTCATTCCCCTGAATCTGTACTGCTTTTACGATCATTATGGCAAGCCCCGAGGCTCTTGTGGAGCTAAATAACGGATGCACTGCAGCTGAGAAAATGACTAGAAAACAACATTACAACAGAGATGTAAACATGCGGCATGTCAATCGGAAGCCGAGCTGACACGTCGGCGTGATCTGTGACTCCCATAATTAGCTGTCAGCGGTGTCAGTGTTCAGCAGCGTTTCACATGAAGGTGAGTGCTCGACTAACTGGCTAACAAAACTTCAACTGTGCAGCAGTAGTAGCAGCAGCAGCAGCAGCAGGAGGAGCAGCTCTGGGGCTGTGTTGTTTCCATACATGGTGATGATGTACTAAAACAAAGTTTGTCAGTTGGAGATGTTGATGTCCCGTTATCACAGCGGATTAATACCAACTCCGTCAAGGGCTCTGTTTATACCGCGTGCCTCAAAACGACTTTGATGGTGGGCCCACGACACTGGCGTTTAATTCACCACTGAAATATAATTTTAAAAAAAGCAGGGATAAAGTCGCAATCTCTACAGAAGCGATGAAACACAGCCGCGTTATTCTGTACAGTGCGCTATACAGTAAATCCAAGAGGAAAACACCAGATTGAGATCATTTAATTGTCCGTTGCATTGCTAATGACCTCATTAACAAAAGAAGGATGGGAAATCAGCACGGACTGGACGACGAACTGCCTGTGTGACAGCCATCTGGCTACAGCGGGGGTGGGGTTGGGGGGGTTGGTAAACTTACAGCACAATAGTCACAATTTTTGAAGTGCAGGCCTAGAGAACCTCTAGACAGAAGAAGGAATCTGTGCTTTACTGACCAATTTGATAAAATAAAGAAAATGAAGACCCTGCAAGTGCCTTTCAAACGAACAACAATCATATGGCAAACTAATAGAGTGCCCCTTTAACAAGAGGTGCAGCTGAGAGGGGTCTTCAGTGCACAGGAAGACCCCGTCTGTACCACCGTGGAGAGGCGCTGCATTGTTCACAGAAGATTTGCACATCTGTGCTGCGCATGGAGCATTAAACAGTGCATCCAACATGCAGAATATACTTTATACTATTAGTTAGTTTCGTTCTGTGTTGGATTATCGGTGCTTTTAGTTTCAGTTCAAGTTTCAGTAGGTGTGGCTGAGTCACAAGTTAGTGACTCAGGCTCAGGTTACAGTGCTGCTGGCATATAATGATGCAGATTTTCCAAAATTCAAAACACTCACACACGTTTATGAAGTTTATGTATTAACAAATCCATTTAAAATAAGTGGAATTCAGTTTAATGCAGTTTCCTCAAACTCGTTAAATCCCATTTAACACCACATACATACCGATGAAGAAGCTCCTGCAAGGCTCTGCTGAGGATAGTGGTTGGTACTCGCTGCCCATGCTTCACTCTCAGTTGTAACAAAACGTCAGAGTGCTGCCTGGTGCCATCGCTTTCCTCCACTTCCTGTTCACATTCCTTCACCTTCTGTCGTACTAAGTAATGTTTCGAAACCGCATTCTGCACAGCACTCAGCTGATCGCTCTGTGTTTTTGTTTCTGCGGAAGTTGTGAAGTGCCAGACCAATCATAGCAGCGCACCAGACCACGCCAGGACAGGAAGTCGAAAAAAAAAGAAAAGAAAAGAAAAGAAAAGAAAAAAACAAAACACACATTGCTTTGCACTTCATGCGTGACCTAAGACAAATGTGGGTGAGAAGCTGATGATTCACAACAGCTAACAAGCCAACAAACCTTGTTTGTTTGTCAGAAATGGAAACGTTAAGAAGATTTCATAACAAGAGTATGTGACAGACTAAACTTCCTTTAAAAAAAAAAACTTACTACTTCTTTCTACATATTGTTGTAGAATTTCATTGTCTTCTCACCACATTATATTTCCAACAGCAGAGTCACAGAAACTGCAAACATATGGATGTAAATCTAATATAAAAATAAACAAGATATAGCGCTCCACAATAAATTGAGAAATCAAAGCGTGTGCCCATGAAAAAAAAGAAATCTGAAAGGAAATTATAGTGTACAGGTTTTACTATAATTTTAAATACAAACGTTAGATAGTCTATCAAACGTTAAATTTCTAATAAATATATCTGAGTGCAAATAAATAAATGTATACAGTATATAACGTAGTGTATTGCACACATTCAAGGATTATCAACTGATAAAGAAGCTGATCAAATGTTCATAAGGTCATGTTTTCTGTGTCCTCTACAGTCTTTGTACGGTGTTAATGTCATCACCACCCCAGTCCCCAAGGGTCTGGACAGACTCTACAGACATGACACAAATTATCTGCAGCCAGTGCGCAGCCTGCCACATGTTCAATTCCTGGACGTTTATCCAAAGCCTACTGGAGGCTATTATTATAAAGCGGTTAGTCATAATATTTCTGTTGATGGCTGCAGACCTGTTTGAGTAGTTATCGGTAGTAGACACTGTTCAGCTGGCAAAATCAGCCAGGATCCTCCACCTCCAACTATAGTCCATAGAGTACGCGTGAATTCCTCCTCTTGGGTAAAAAAAAAAAAGGTGCTCACCAGCTGAGGGGGCGTGGCCAGAGACAATGTAAACAAACAGGAAAGAAAAGAAACTCCCTGCCAGGCAGAAGTGGTCTGTTCCTAAAAGACTGTCACGTATTTGATTATAACCAGGTTTGTGTCCGTCGTGTATCTGATTATTAATATATGAATAATAAATGTAATCTTATCAAAGGACTCTTTTTGGCTTTTTGTATGAATGAAGTGCTTTGATCACCACCAGTGTTTAAACCGTTAAACTGCCCAGCTCGTCTTAGTAAAGACTGTCAAACGCTTTCTAAAAGGACAGGATCACACAGGTTTAGGCAGATGCTGAATCGGAGGAACCTCACACCTTCTCTGTCAAAGCAGTCAACTCCAAATGAAAGAAACAACCTCAAAGAAGTTTTTGGGGATGAGATAGGTCCACACTCTGCCTAATTAAATGGCATGTCTCCTACTATTCATGAAGAGCACTTATTAAAACAAGCATTCACATCCAATCCACTAGATAAATGACTTTACACCAAGTGCCATGAAGCCCATTAAATTGCTTCTTTAGAGATGGATCGGGTCCAAACACACAATCAAAGGATTTGACTGGGATTATCTCAGATTAGAAACACTCTGGGACAAATGAGGAGATGACAGGATATCATACATTGAAAGGATAAATTAGCAGTCACATACCAGACCAAATTTGTGATGGGTGTTAGGAAATAAAAAAGTGCGGGGGGGGCAGATTGAGTGCTAAAAAGCAAGGAACAGCTCTTTAGTTTTTAGTAAGCCTAATGATACATGGCCAATGTAAACCACAGTAAAAGCTTTTCTCTCTCTCCCGCTAAAACCTCCTGCCATGTAAATAACAGCCACATCAAGCAGAGAATCCAAGACCAAGGGCGAAGGCTTGGAAACAAAGCAAACTGGCTTTGCAACTTTATGCTTTTACTGTGAAGAACACATTCGGTTCGCACTTCGAGAAGCCCCAGTTAGGTTCAGATTCAACATTCTGAGGCAGATTTGCAGTAATTGCACAACGTGGAACTACGTTTATGAAACACGGTGAAGTACAACATTGCACCACATCGTAATATTGGAATTTTCAATATTACAGTATTATATATTTCATGTTGTCAATCATGAGCTTTCCTGTGGTCAAAGCTCCATGTCTCCCCAGTTTTGTCATTACTACAATTTATTTGAAGCATGTAAGGGGAAAAAAATGGAATATTAGGGACAGTTAGGCCTCTGGCATTTCCTTTCAGAACTGCAACGCAACAGAATTTGCAATAAACCAAATCACGTTTATCCAAACATGAGAACTGTGAGCTTAGTTTTAAAATCAGATGTAAAAGAGGCCTTTTCTTGCACGGTAGATATTTAAGTTCTGCTGTCATCTGAATATTTAACAGTAAAGTAAAGCAGGCCTAGTGCTGATAAAACACTTTTCAGACGGATAAATAATGTAGGCAGTGGTTAATGTTAGCATGTACTTCTTTGCATATTTTAAAACAGATGAAGACCACTGTTCGACGGCTCTGGAATGGGGGCTTTCGGGTTCCTCCTAGACAGCAATAAAAGGTATTTCGGAAGGTTTATGCAATAAAGAAACGTGACCTATGAACTCATAATCTTCTGTCATATGCGCACTTGTCAGGCTCTTTTATGAGTAGGTGGCACGGACAGTGAGGAGCGCCATGGGCTCAATGCAAAGCCGGGTGAAAGAGGAAAAGCTGAATTCACCTACTCTTTGATCTGTTTTATCGTCTTTAATGATGAATGATGCGATTTAAAGGTTGTCTTTGTACAGGATTTCATTAGCATTTCTCCACTGCAGACTAAAAAGTTCAGAAATTCACTATCTGATAAATTGGAGTTCTATATTTGGAAATTTAGCATTTCATGAGTTAATTCTTAAATCCACCAGATAATTACTGTTGCTAATACCTATACATTACATTTGATACCGATTGTACGCTAGGCAGTCAGTTGGCAAATACAAGCTCTAAACCATTTTTCCTCAAATATATCATCATTTACATGGATCACAGCCTCTATGTATAAAACAGGCAGACAGATTTGCTTCTGCTCACTTTTAATCATCATTACGACCTGCCGACCTCGACTTGAAGGCCTCGTATTCGGCCTCCGTTCTGCCGCCATCGCGCCGCCATCTGCTGTTGCGTGGAGCACTGTCCTCCTCCAGACTCAACGTTTCAGCCTCTAACCATGTTTGCACCTCACACAAAGTATTATGTTTCTGAAGAGGGTCAAAGAAAGCGCACACACGCACATCGACCCTCGCACCGCATCAACTTCAGAGTCAGTCTCCGCCTTAGCAAAAGTAACTATTTTTCGCGGGGAGCAATTTATTTTATCTTTTTCATGAAGATAAACTAAGGGTTTAAATATACTGCAATATATCACATCATCATTATGTGGAAGCTAGTTCTGTCTAGTTTTAGGTCTCTACTGTAGGACTTTGCAGCTGGTTTTACATTAGATTTGCTTTAGATGCACGCAAATTCAACGTAATGCACAGCCTGCCTCATGCCAGATAAACAGTGTTATGACCAAACGCTGGATGTGCCAATTCCCAACTTCTTTTCTATTTTATGTAAAGCTCCACCCCCACACGTTGCACTTCTCAAAAGAGTACTGAACGCCTGTGATCATTCCACTTGATCACAGCTTTAATGTCAGCTGGGAGAATTTTTCATTGGCTGCTGCCATCTCTCTCTCTCTATCTCTTTGTCACACAATCTTACTGCCTTGATTTACAGCAGAAGCTGACGATTTAAGCGTGAATGAGGGCGCTTCGCAGACACGTAACTCCTTATCCAGCACCTCCTCGCAAACAATAAACTGATTAAGCTATTTTGCTCGTCTCTCATTTTCTTCTAGTAACAGACCTTTATTAACATGCGCTGCTCTTTCAGATTAATCACTGAAGCTCTTCTTACCGCTGAACAGAGAAAACACTTACTAGTTCCCAACCAAGGTCAGATGTTCCAGTTTGCAAAACAGTTTAAATATTCAGGCTTGATCATGTAAAGCTTTGGGAGGTAGAGCATTTTCACTCCATTAGAGAAGGGACAAGCATAATTATGAAAATGAGATAAGGGAGAATCAAAATGACCTGACTGGAAATAAGAGAAAAAGTCCTCCAGTGTAGAACTTTGTTTGATTGATTCGGAGCAGATGAGCCCAGGGCTCCACTGTTGGCAGCCCAGGGTTCGTGCTGTAATGATAGCTTTATAATTAAGATTAAAGACCACCGAGCACAGACAAGACACTCGAGTGGTGTTGGGGGCTTCTCAGATGACACTGGGAATAATTGGAGAGAAGTATCTACAATCCCTACCTCCCCAAAGAGTGGGAGACTGTGGGTATCGCTATATGCAAACACCGGATCTGACTGACAATCAGAATGAGGTTTAAACATCCGGAACACTGAATTCTTTTCGGACCGCGTGACAATTCAGAATCTCGCCGTCGCTTCAGGATCAAAGAGGAAGAGGTTGATTTATGTATTACTGTAGTGTATAATTTTTAAAAAATTGAAGCGAAAGGCATGTGTTAAACAGCAGATTATGTGTGATTATGATGATTCGCTCTTTACATGGGGCAGATTGGAGGAGCCATCTGGGCAGCAGTTATGACTGAGGCAGTCTGACTTCTGTTACTAATGAGATGGGCAGCGTGAAAAGAACAACCGCAGTCTCGACATTCTCCTTGTATGATACCTCCGAACACAGTGATGCGTTCCGTCAGTGTTTAAAAACACATCAGCGGTAAATCGTGAAGAAAAGCCTTCCTGTGCAGACCTTCTTTGTTAAATAACATTTTCAGTCAAACCCCTGATTTCCTCTGTTTCACTGCAGCTTGTCAGGGTTCGTGTTCAAAGTGGCCATCATTTCTCACCTTTGCTGACATTTCCTATCTGATGAGGGTGAAGTCAAGTCGCTTAGATGACTAATAATCATATCAAAGGTGCCGTGTCATGCAGCAGATTTAAATAAGAGGGTTTGGCGGAGCATTTGCATGCATCTGTAGGCCTGGGCTAAGAGGCTAATGCCATAAAGTACAGCGCAGACATGATTTAATGTAATCTGTCATGTCATATGCTAATCTTCAGTCTCCCAGTAACATACAGCATGTTCGCACGTTAGGATTTCAAGGAACACTGCATTAAGTCAGCACCAAACAGTCCGAGACAGCCCACAGTGCAGGGCAATACATGTGTTTGTGCCGAACCGGTCACTGTGATGGTAAAGTCAGGTTCGGCTTCGTAGATGGGGTAGGATAGCGAGTTTTTTGGGGGGTTTTTTTTAGGGCCTTAGAGCACATTTATTTTAAAGCTGACTAAGACATCGACTCTTACTTGTAATCTCAGCTAAAAGATAATACTTGTTGTAAACTAGCTAACATTGGAAAGACTGAGATTTTTTTCTATCCTTTCTTTTACCAAACAACCAGTGTTTATGTCATTCTAGCAAAAAACGCAATCATTGTTTATGATAAACAACCAAGTATAACAGTATTTCAATGTGTCCCTTGAAACCAAGTTTTGAATTACGCTGTTGTGAGCTTAGACTCCTTGTTGAGAACAAGGCCTTAAAACAGTCAAATTAACCTGTGATGCAAGACTCTCTGCATTACTGACTTTTATTATAAAATGCTGCCTGTAGCTTTAAATTACTTTACAGTGAATTTGATTCTGTAGATAGGAAGCGTTTTGAACTTTCTTCTACACGTATTCACAAATTCACAGTAGCTCCAAATCCTGCAAAAAGATGTACAAAAAGACATCAATCAGACGAACCAAAAAATATATATTCCAATATATAACACCGCTACATTTGGTCGTTTGTAATTCATTAATGCAGAGTGAAAATTCCAGACACATTTATAATTGCCTTGCAGTTCGTGGTGGGAGAAAAATAACATTTGTTCACAAGCGGCACGGCAGCCAAAATACCAAAGAATGAAAAATAAATTCACTGGAGGAAAATGTCAGGTACGAAGCTGCGAGAGGGACTTTGGAGGTCTGACAAGACACAATTACAGAGCGCCCCCCCACTGAGGACTGGGATGTGGTATTTTCATGTTGGTAGTTTCTCAAGTAAGCCCACAGCAGTGTGGCATAGCCCTCTTTGATCCGTGTGGAGGGGGCATCTGATGCAGCTGATATAGTGTGGGAATGAATGTCAGGACAAAGTCAGCAAAGGCCCAGCTCCAAAACCCTTTCTATGAACACTAGTAGGAATTATTTAGTGGCTGTATGTAACACAATTGATTATGAAGTTACAGTTTCTACAGTAATGTGAAGGGCTGTTTTAGAAATGAATTTAAAAATTAATATTCTACATTTCCATCTAAATCTCCACAGAATGCAGCATCCGCTATTTAATAAACACTGTTTATCCTGATATATACACTATATGCTCTCATCTAATAATCTTTCCAATTATTCATACCATCAAGACAGCCTGATAAATTGCCTGTGGTAATTAAAATGATTAAGTGAGAAGTGCAAAATGGTAATTTATCCTTGCATGACAGAGTTAAATAAACCTGGTTATAAAACCTGCCTAATTAGCTGTCATAAAATAGAGCAGAATGTTAAACCAGTAAACAGGTAGTAACAGAATGAAGTCATCTATTTCAGGCTTGCCAAACACCCGCCTCGCTTTTCTTAACATTATTAGAGCCTTTCTACCGCATTTACAGGAGCAGTCACCAAAATGTTAATCGAAAGAACTAAATAATCATCGTTTCATGTTAAAACTCAAATATCACCGACTTTATAGCCGTTGAAATATTTTACTTTGAAAACCATCTGTCCGTCATCCGACACACTCTGCCCACTCCCCCCAACTGTGTCAGATAGCAGGCAAATGTTAGCGGCTGCTCTGAGCTTGGTCTGAATTTTTTTTTTTTTTGGAAGCGTAGTTGCAGCAACCCCAGCCAAATGTTTTAATCGAGATACTGTTCTGTTTACAAGCCGCAAGGCCTAAAGCAAGTAAAAGCTTGCGTTTTAAAGCACAAATACTGAAGTAACTTCCAACCTCGGCTTTGTGCAAGTATATTTTTCTAGAATGCATAGGTGGATAAAAAAATTATTCTACACACAAACGGTTCAAATTGAACAAAACTGAAGGGAAATACGGTTTTAATGACAGCATGCATGAAGGGCTAAGGACGGGACAGAGCTACAATACGTCACCATTCCTCACTAGTGAGGGAGCAGTTTCATAGCATCGGTTTAAGTTAGTGATTAGATGATAATAGTTTTTTTGTAGCTTTGTGCTAATCCTATTTATTGATGGTTAATGCCACAGACAAATTGAATAAATATTTCTCCCCCTTTTTTTTTAATTTTCCTCTTCTGTCTCCGTCTGGCAGGCCTCTCCTCACTTAAGCTTTGCTCGTCCGCTCCAGCCTTTGATATGAAATCACACCAACCCCGACAAACGACATGTCGCAGCCGACGCACAGCCCACAGACACATGCGCAACAACCTTTCCCAACATCGCCCCATCTCAGCACCAGTCTGTCACATGCTCGACGGCATTGCATGTGACACTACACCGGGGGGCAGATTTCTTCCAAATATGATTTGAGATGATTGAAAGCTTTTTGATTTAGAAGTGTATTCTCTTAAGCTAAGTGCTCTCAGAGACCATCAAGGAAATTTAATTGCCTCACTTAGAGAAAAAAAAGCAGGTTTTCTGACCCAAATGATATCAGAGCTTAACATCTCAATAGAAACACATGGAATTGGATGGTCAACTGGGCGCCTAATGTCATTGGGAAATGCAATTTTCTGATGGCATTTCCGAAGTCTGTCTCACCGAAAAGCACAAGATTGATCAAAATCTTAATGAGCCATTATCAGAAGTGGACTTTGGCTTTGGCTTTATGTTAGATTATGGAGCCAAACAACCATGAATGTTGACCTTATAAAAGCAAAGTTTGTACATTTGAAAAACGGTCGACCTGATGCGACTACCAAGTTACTGTGCACTAGACATGGCAAAGCAAGACAGGAACATAAATACTGTACAGTAAGTGTGCATATTGTCCAGCAGACAGACATACTACACAGACAACACAATAGCCCACACACTACAGTATCATGGTGTTGATTTGTCCTGTAAATCCATCTGTGTTGTCTGTAATTACCCAAAAAGATGTGAAGTTCAGTCCAGCCTGTGGCCTGCTGGTGGATTACTCACGGACACAGGTGATGCCAAGCTGAAGTGGATCAAACCTCTTCAAGCAAGATGGAGATATTATCTGAGCTGAAAGCGCAACACACTCCTGGAATAAACAAGACAGAAAAGGAGAATTATGCTGGGAAAGATTTTTGTATAAACAAAATATTATAGAGCTGAATATGAGTCAAGGATACAACTTTTTTTTTTTTTTTCCATCAGGCCATACCTTCAGGTTGTTGATATTCAACTAAAGGCAAAGTAAGCTGCTCATTCCAACAAACCACTCAACACTCTCGGTGCCATTAAGCCATATTCGATTTGGCTCGGCTCCAGAAAACAGGGAATAATACTGGTTTGGCAGCTGTACCGCATGAAGCTAATGTTGTCAACGAAGATGTGGCGCAGCCCATTAAAGGGTCCCCGACACATTCATTTTTGATCTCATTCATTCATTATTTTCGGTGCGAGGCTGAAGCAGCGAACACATTCATTTATCTGTAACTCAACTCTTTCCACTGACTTTAACTACCGCTATGAATTTCGTTATCACCAGTAAAACAACGTTTTGCTGTAGTTCGCCCCATTCATGTCAACTTTTATTTAACCCGTTTCCTTTACTGGCAGCTCTCTCACTGTATGTGTTCTCGTGGATAAGGACGGGATCGTTATCTGTCACTGCACAGACACTAGTCAAGGTGACGGGAGGAGGAACCAGGTTTGTCAGCTGAACGGTATGAGGGAGTGTTTATCCACTCTTCACTGTGAATCCAGTGGCTTTTTCAGTGAACAATGGAACAGAAAGAGGACAATGGCCACCGGCCGTTGTAAACTCTCACAGTTGGGCGGTTGTGAGTCTGGTTAAAGATTGGTCAAAGATAACATGCAGTTGCCCAAATGGGTAATTTGGTTTAAACTGATGTTTGCTGCCACAAATATTCATGTAGCGCTGACACAAGGACTGCTCACAAAAAATGTTGCTTCATTGTTATTTTGTTCCCCCCAAAATAAAAAAAATAAATAAAGCATATATATATATATATATATATATATATATATATAGAAGGCTACTTCATTGTATCATCCAACTCAGCAGTAAGAGTACCATGTGTACGGCAATCTGCTATCATTTACAAATATAATGTGATACTTTGACAAACTTATTGCTTAATTTATAGTTTTGCAGCCGCTAACCCTTAATCAAACTGTAATTAAACTGTAATTAAAACGAAACAAACCTAATCACAAATGCATACCAAGAGTGCTTCTCATCTTAGGTTTTGTCAAATGTCCCAATGTGACTTTGTTAATTGGCAGCATTTCCAAAAAAGTTCTACATAATAACGTACCGCCTGTAACGTTTGCACTAAGCCACAGCAAGAAGAAACTCACAGCAGAATCAGGGTCACGGTGGCCATCCGACAAACTGCTAGTTTATTTAGCTAACGTTAGAGTTGCAAATCAAGTCAGGTCAAACCATTTCAACAAGATTATTTGGAGAAAGCCGAAAAAAACAATTCGGTCCAGTATCCGATCACCTCACTTCCTGGACAATGCAAACTTACCAGCCATTGCTTTAGCATTTTGTTTGTTGTTTCTAGTCCTCAGTTATGTAGAAATAATTATATTATCACTATCACCGAATAAGCTTCAGACTAACACACTGATCCCATTACCGCACCAGTGTGGAGGCTACGAGTCTGATTAGAAGTCCTTTCTTCCACATATTAGTGCAACACAACATCATCTAATCTGTGTTTCTTGACAGACATCAGGCACATGAAAAAGAGTGCAAATGATTATCAAGCTCATCACACTCATCTCAATCCTTGAGGATTCAAAACAGGATCCACTGAGTTTCTATGTCAGGAACAAAGACTTTATGACGGCTTTAGTGATCATAGTGAGAAATACCTTCTGAGATACATATGTTTAGTATTTTCTTTTATATTTGTATCAATACAAACATTCCATAATTAACCTTGCTATGTAAAATATCTGCAAGCAGTAGTTGGACCCCACCTGAGGTAGGAAATAAACACAGCTTGCACAAGTTAGACAGCTCTAAAACACAGCCTAAGCACCAGCATCAGAATCACCACAAATTAGATTCTTCATGGATAATATCAAACCAAGGTGCAACCAATAAAGACAATATTAACACCAGCGTGTTCCTGCAGAATGATCCAGGACTGGAAGGCCTACTATGGTGTTTGTTTGCCGTGTGGTAATGAACTCGCTTGATTCACTAAAACCGAGCCGCCGTCGTCGCCACGCTGCGACCGCAGAGCTCACAGCTGCACGGGAAGGAAGGTAAACTATCACAAGACATGACAGAGCTATCGGTTCCATCTCGCTTGAATGGGGAAGTTGTTTGCCACCGCACAACCTTCAGGAAATATACAGGGACCAGGCCGGTACCACGAACTACGCCCAGACGCGGAGCACAATTAAGCCCCGCGTGGCATGGGCAGCCATTATGTATGAAATCAAATTACCTTCATTAACCTGCCAAGTTGGCTGAAGGCGTCACTACCCACTGGTTCTTTCTCCACCCTCACGGAAGAAGATGAATGACAAACCAAAAGAGGTGCAGCATGCTGATATCCCTGTGGAGTTCTAATACAACATCGCCGCCCAAAATTTTCTAATGCATTCATACTCATGGAAACCATTTCTGCTCCACCACGTATGTTTTAATGTTGCAAAATGAAATGCATGGCTTGAAAACAGTACCACGCCGTATGAGATAATTAGCTCTCCTGGCTTGATAAATGGGCCAATGCCTATGTGCATACATGCTTTTCAGTGCTGCATATGTTGCCTTCATGAATAGGCATCGTGCTGCATCCCCGCTTGCAACACACATATTTACTGCCATAACTCTTTTTTTTTTTTTGCCCGGCACAGAAGAAATACAGCTAAATTGCGCCACATTGGCAAACAAGGTGCAGCGAATAAAGTTATGGGATCATAGAGGACACCTACGATCACGTCGCAGTCGTGGAAATACAAGAACACGTTTTTCTTTCTTAAAAACTATTCTGACTTTCTACCGCTGACCTCGTTTCCCACCGTACAGGATGTCAAACAGTGTTGGATTTACACTCTTAAAGGGAAAAAGATCTCCCCCACAAATGGTTATTTCTCAGAGGAAAACACGAATCAAGTTAACAACAGAATCCAATCCTGTCTGGTTGCACGCATAATCATTTGGCCTTATGTAAAATTGCTGGCAGAGGCACATGGGGGAACTGATATTTGTGGTGACTGGCTATCAGAGCCAGCATCAGAGGTAAGTGATTCTATTTAGATAGATAATAAATATGCGGTCATGGGGAACCTATATCTAAAACCCACATAATGACTTTCTGCTGTGGTGGGAGGAGGAGGTTGCCCATCAGTCTTTACAATATTTGCAGCAATTTGCTTCCCTTCATCCCTCTCAGTGCTAATTCTGTTTCCTCTTCATTACGAAGTGTTTTTTTAATGAGTGAGGCCTTTTCCCAGCCTAAGTGTCTGCTCAATTCTTATGTTTATCAATCACAAGGAGGCTTTTAGGCTGGAGGCTCACGTGGGGAAATCGGCAGATCAGTCTTGAGTTCCGCTTAGGCGATGCACTGACGGATTGGGGAATTAGCTCGCGTGCTGTTTTGAGTTATGGTCCATGTAACAGTTTAGAAACAATTGTAGCGTGTGACAAATGCGTGTTGCAGAATGAATTCTCAGTTTTTCTTATTCAATGGCGATTTGAGAACTTCTGTTGTAAAGCAGTGTTAATGGTTTGTGTCTAAATACTGGACGTGGTTGCACCAAAAGCTAAACAGTGACATGCTCTGATAACATCCGGGGGGAAATAGCGACTCAGTGAAGGTTCATGTTGAAATCTAACAAATTACACTTTGTGATCACAAGCAACGAATGAAATGATGCAGTCATGTTTGCTGGGGAAATATTATATATTATCAGACGTCCTTTTTTTAGGCCCTATAAACAGAAAGTCTCCGCTGGTGTAATAGACGTGACGAGTTTGACCTGCATCCATCTGTAATATTGCATCTTCCCTTAGCAGGCTCTCTTCTTCACAGCCATGTGTGACAGAACATCCACTGTGTAATTTCTCTAGGAGATCTTGATGAAGTAATTAAGCAGCTTAGCTCTTCCACCTGCTCCCTTGACTCCGTCTCCACCAAACTGTTTAAGCCAGCTTTACCGTTTACATGTGCTAGTAACGCCTCGCTGCTTGGTGGGACTCTCCCAACACCTTCTGCATGTTTTGAAGGTATCGGACCATAAATAAAACTAAAAGCAAACTTCGGTCCTTACTTGCATCTGACAGACGTCACCGTACCACTAGCACGACCCCTATCAGAGTAATATAGGATCTCCAGATCGATAGTGGTTGGAACAAGATTGATTGATCTCAACGTTGCATTTCATGCTGCTGATCAGGCTATTTTACGGTAAGTAAACAACTTCATAATTTTAATTTCAAACTGACTGTGTGGTTAACTGGCTCACTTCCTCACTTACTGTATATTATGTTAGAAACCAAAGTCTGTTCAGACATTTTCATACATCCGTCCTTACACATTCTTTTGTTATGATTACATAAATATGTGCTCTAGTACAGTTCTACCATTCTACAAATTTACTGACAACACACTACTACTAGATACATGTCAAGTGAGTCACATAATATAATAACAAAAGGATCCTTTTAACACTTAAAAACACAGCCAAGGTCAGAGGTTCCCTAGTTCCCGCTACTCTAGCTGATTGGATCATGACTGCGTTCTTTTTGTTGGGCTGCCAAATGATGCCAGCTCATTCAGAATACAGCAGCCTGGGCCTTTACCCAAACACACAAATAAAACCCTTCTTAAATCTTTTCATTGTGCTCCGTTACAAAATATAATAACTCTGGCTAATAAACAACTATGAAAAGTTGTGCTGCCAGTCTATAAAGCAACTTAACAGTTTTAATAAGCTTCCCAGTACATCAATGACCTGTTCACTGAGTGCAGTTCAAACAGACCAGCCAAATCACCTGGAAGTCACTTCCTAACAGTAACCAGAAGAGGAGCTCTCAGTTGCCACCATCTGAACTTCTACCAGTATCTAGTATTGTTATTATTTTATTTTAGGATCGTTTCATAAGGTTAAAAACATTAGAATTTTAACATTTACACCCTAAATAACTGCTATTCATTAAGCAAATCCCCTCATAAAATACAATATATATGAAACCAGTGATTCTTCTAATCTAACACATTTTGTACCCGTGCCACTAGCTAGAGCCGCTCTGTGCATCGATATAATGTAATATCCTCAAATGAGAGTAGATGTTATCAGGGATTTAGATATTGTAATATTGTGATGTAGTCTAAATGTTGTCTTTTCCTGCTCCTAAAGGCTGCATTAGAGTTAATGGAACAATTTCCCTTATTAGAATCTTGTGGCAGAGTGAAATGAAACATTCCTCTGCCTGCCCTGTCACCACATCAGCATCGCTAATGAAAATTTCTTAAACCTTTCATATCTTATGAGAGCACCAAAAGCTAAGCCAACGACATCATCACATTACTGACATAATTAGGGATTGATGATTGTCAGTATCATCGAGTCTTTACACCATCGCAGGTGAAGTGTTGTAATTAGGGAGTCCTGGTTGGATGTTTGTATGTGAACAGCACATGTGTGTGATCATAAAAGCAGAACATGTATCTGGGAAATGATATCATCGCTCAGGTTTTTAGGCTGATACAATGAATAATGTTACCTGAGAGTTTGGCGTACGTCGGCGTTGCCAGGACGATCTGTACCGGACTGGTCGCCAAGTTTATCACAGAGACATGGGCGATTTTTAAATCACCAATTAACCTGACTGCGTGTCTCCGGAGGATGTGAGAAACGTGGAGCACAAACACTTTAAGCTCGCAAGTGTCATTCCCACGTTTCAGACATTTTAAAGGCAAACTTCATCCTGGCTTTGATGTGCCGCTGTGTGAACAGTGAAGGGATGGTGACCTTGAAGCCCATCGTGATGAAGAGCCCTCACGACAGCTTCCCTCGAAACATCAAATCCAGAAGAGGCCAATTTAGTGAAAGCGATGTTGGAAGAGGTCATGGATCCTTGTTGACATCACCGTCATCACCAAATGCTCGTCTCCACTGGTGGTGGTGAAACCTTGGGAAGAATTTTTTGGGTGTTTTTAATTATTATTTTAATTAATTGCATTTCGGTGCATCAAGTAGTAATATTAAGTAGTCTGTGTCTTCTCTATAAGTCTTTTGTAGTATTTTAGCCATCTGCCATCCTGTCTAAATGTAAATGTATGCAGAGTTCTACAATACAGTGACATGTAGGTGAAGCCTAAATTTAAATGATCTGTGCTTTTAAGTGCACGAAAGTGCGTGTGACTTAATTTCCAACTCTACTTTTAGCATCTCATCACATCTCATTTCACTTCTTCAGACTTTCATCAGACACAAAGCATTACAGTAATTAAAGGAATCCTGGGTAGTATGTCATTGATTGACTCTAATAGGTTACGGTAAATCACATTTTTCTCCCCCTCATCAATTACTCTCATTTATGTAGTGGACCATAACTCTATTTGTGAATGAAAATCTTATTCAAAAGACAAGAAAAATTAGCTGGTGGGCGCTGGATTGTTGGAAAAGGAAGAAAATTAGGTGTCTAACCCAAAGTGACATTTACAAATTACCTGTTAATTTCAACTGGGTTGAAGGATGATAGGACTGAATTAGACTGACAGGAGGGTAACCGGGTAATGAAAGCCGAGTCTGTAGCAGCCAAATAAGTAACCTGCACTTAGAGAGAAAGTGGGTATATTTCATGTGAGCGCCTGAAGTATTTTCCTCTCTTATCTGAACTGTATTTGGTCCACATGCACCTGAGAGACTTGTGCCCCTCTACAATCTACTTTTTGTCCAATTAAGCTGAGGCTGGATGATGAATAGTTACAATCAGCCTTGTTTTAGAAGCCTGTGCTCAGGAGGATACTAACCATGCACGGAGAGTGCAGGGGAACATCGCGGTGTCAGAGCGCAAGGTGAAGTGGCGAGACTTACAACGGTGTCACCTTGCATCCGTCCTCGCTAATGTCTGCTAAAAAGTTCTTCCCCACAGCTCAGGCAAGAAGCAACAAAAAAATACCCGGTGTCCCTCGTCCTCGCTCCCCCTTCACCTCTCCCCTATGCCCCCGAGCAAACATTAAGGGAGTGAAAACAGTGCCAAGTGGAAACAGGTGACATTTGAATTGAATACCTCAATAATGGATGCCATCTCCCTGTAACCTCCATTTAGCTGGCAGAGCCGTGGCAGCACAAAATCAAGACAGGATCCCTGAGGTCAATGGAAACAGAGGACGTTGGTTAATGATGCTTGTACTGCTCTGAAAGCATCACGCTAGATGCAAAAGGGAAGATAAAAGCCCCTGCGACTATTAGCAACGGAGAGAATGAACATACCCACTACACAGTCCTCAGCGATCTTAGTTGATTCAACGTTCCTAAAAAAAAAAAAAAAAACACATAAAAACAGTAATTACCAACAGTCGTAATGCTCACCTCCCTGTTTTGCTTTCGACAGGGATTAACCTGTCAGGCTCTACGGCTCTAAAACTTCTGAGCGAGGTTAAAGACGGTAACAACAAATGTCATTTCACCTACGAGCTCGATAATCCTCATAATAATCCTAACCGTTATTTCAGCGACAATGCGAGCTATTAACTGACCTGCACTCTGAAGTTGACTGTGAGGGTGAGAGCAGCAGGTCAAAGTACAAAGAGGAACAGGAAATGCAGGCGTGATAGTCACCCTTGACCCTGTGGTCAAATTAGCAGCATGTATTGTTTCCCTGCACATGATGATCATATGGTTTGTCTCGTATCTCGTACGGTTTGTAAAGGCCTGTCTCTTTAAGTAATGAAATATTGGTTTGCATACTTACATACAACAACTGGCTTTGTTGTTTGCATGTATCTTTACTTTGACTTAAGCAAATAATGTGCCTTGTCAATATAAACAAGGTTGTTCATACTCTCTGTGATTTAAATGCTATTATGTATATGTAGAGCTACAAAACAGCAGTGTGGAGGTGGTGTGTTAAAAAATACAACACCCAGTTTTGAGTTGTCAGGTTTATTAACTTGATATACTTTACGTTCCAACACAGAGAGAGAGAAATGAAAACAGCAAGGAAAAAGAGATAAAGTCAGTCAGAACTGTGCCCTGATCTGCTTTAAAAAGGTCACCAAAGTCTTCAGCAATCTTCCCATTCTTGGATACTGGGTGAAAATTCCCTAACAATATCTAGTGCAGCTCTTACAAAGCAGCCGACTCCACCCTGACCTCTTTAGAAAGGCCGGTCCAGCTTCTCTCTCACTCGTTTGACCGGAGAAAACTAATGAGTGTGAGGCTGTGGGTAAAACCTAATGGGGCTCAGTAGTTTTTGCTCCGGGCTGACTGCTGAAAATGAACATTTAACCACAGCTCGAGTAATTGAAAAAATGACAAGCGGTACATACAGGCCAATTGCCCCCCACACACACATACACACACACACACACAGCGCCCGAATTATTCTGATTATTTGCCACCTCTGGATTAGAAGCGCCTCTCCTTGCTGTCACTTACAGCACCAACCAGCAGCAGCAGCAGCAGAATACACAGGAAGAAGCAGAGATGTGGAAGTAACATCAATTAAAAAAAGAGACTGTTAGCCTCTAGTTATGTCAGGAAAGGCGTAAGCGCAGGGATGCAAGGGGTTGATGTTACATGGGCTACACAGTAATAATAAGCTCTCTCTCTCTCTCTCTCTCTCGTGCGCTAAGAGAAGCCTTCTCAAGAACACAGCGTCACGTCTGTCTCTAGAAAAAACTAAGTGAAACGTTACTGGGAGTTTAACTTTGCTCACAGCTCCACCTGCTTGTCATTTATTGACACTGACACGTATGGCTTTTGAAAGTCAAGCGTGTGAGTGATGTAACCTTTGACCCCTGTTACATAATGCTGTATATCTAGTAATGGACGTGCAGTTCTCAATCGGGATAGATAACTATAGAATATATATAGAAAAAATCAGTAGTCTATTTCAAATGTATTTTTATTATTATTATAGCGTTTTAATATAAACAGGCAGTGATATTAAAATACTCCTAAACGTGTAGACATAAACATGGACTGGCCATTTATGATGAGGTTGTTTTAAGAAGGTGAGCTTCTATTTACTCTTTATTGGTTAATAGCCAAATACACATTAAACATGAGCCAACGGCATGCGGTTTGTGAAGATACACAGAACTTTTATGTCACACACACACACCAGTCTGGTGTTCCGTAGGCAGAATGACCTCCGCTTTTCCTCACAAACAGAATCTCTCTCTCTCAGAGTCAAATCGCAGCTACAGCGAGGCTTTCTAAAAGGGTCATCGCACGGCACTCTGTGGAAACCGGATCAGTTTTATCCAAAGTATGATCAGGCAGAGCAAAAAACGACCAATCCAGATCGATACATTACGCTGTGTTACTGCCAAATAAAGGGTATCGCGTAGTCGTCTCGGAGGTTGAGTAGCAGCCTGGAAGCTGCTTTTTCAGCAAGGGGGACAAAAAAAAGCTAAAACATAGTGGTTAATGTTTACAGATGTCTGTTTATCCCACAAAACGCACTTGTTTACAGAAAAAAAAAGATTTATGGTGTTTATGTAAAGGTTAACGTGTAGCCAACAAGTATGTGGAGTCGGTTTTAAAGCCTTGTGCAGCAGGTTAGCGTTGGGAAACGGTATTGCCTGTCATGGGGCCTGGTGGACTACTGTGACATCCCAGCTTGATGCCCAGTGTGACCCAGTGACAGGTCAAAAGGTCATTTATTGGCAGACCACTGAACTTCCTGCACATTTAACTGGGAATAACTCAACAACAAAGTCAAAATATGCTGTTCCATTGTGTGCTTTAAGTTGTTATTGATAATAGTGGTGGACCATGTAAGTCACAGAGTGCCTCAGGACCTAGTGGTGATTTCAAATGTACGAAATTAGACTGAAACTAAATTATTATCTCAGACATTAACCAGATAGAACACAAGCACTGAAGCCGTGATCCATCATAATAGTTGAGCATTATCTTAAATGTCCAATGGCTGTTCCATTTATGAATGTTATGCTTGATGGATGATGGCAATTAACAAAATGTAATCTCCAAAGAGTTCTCAGAATTCTCGCCCTACATTAAACACACATGCTCACAGTACACCATACCTTGTTTGGTGTGATGTCCTTCAGTACAGTGATATTTCATTCGATTGAACCACTAAAGAGAGATCATTGTGTGTTCACGGTCATTTTTAAAAGCTACCCCAAAACAGGTTTGACTGCAAACCTCAAATATCTGTCTAATCGTGATTTATTTTAAATATGTTTGCACAGACCTGTGTTTGCAATTACCAGCATTGCAGGGGGACAGACTCACATTTTATAACTTGATCCAACGAAAACAGCACTTTCTGCAGAGCACTTATTCACCGTGAAACAAAAGGCCCTTGTTAATTTCCTGCCAAAGCGAAAAAACCTCAGCATGCAGATGGTCTGTGTGAGCGGTCCGGGCCTTTCTCGGTCCTGACAGACTGGAGATGCACCAAGAGAATTCCTACAAAGAGTGTTAATTGCGTGGATACTGGTAATAGTTTTAGAATTTTGATGCGTGTGTGTGTGTGTGTTTGTGTGTGTGGTTCATTCACTGGCAGTGCATGATTACTGCTCATCTGACTCACACAAATCAAACTTTGGCTTCGACACACAATAACCCTGACAATATTATTATTTCATTATTAGTCTGGCACTCGACCTGTTTTACTTCTCCGTGCATCCTCTTCCCCTGGCCTCTGTGTGGCCATCATTACCGCTGCATATGTAGATGCTTCTGCCCTGACTGCCTGCTGTAATGAGGGAGAGGCTCCGCATATGGACACCAGTTCGGTGCAGACTTAACGTCAGTAGAAATGTTTAGTAAAGGAAGATTTCCACCTACACTGAAAGGGGCTTGAACAATTGGTGTCGGACTCACAACAAAGTTGATAATGATTCATTCAAATGATCTTTGAAACTCGGGGTTGCTCCTCCTTCTGTCACTGCCTTAATGTTGTACGCATCTCATTTATAACTGTCGAGAACCTACTCATCCATCCCCTCTGCTCATTTGGGTGAAAATCACACATAAAATGCATTTTCCACCACAGAGGGAACTAATCTCCCTTTTTTCGACACGTGCATATAATGATTTTTTTTTTTTTTTGAGGGGAGACAGTGGGGGATAATCCTTGGGTGGATGCGAGCCTGTTGCACGCCTGCAAGTTTGGTAAAAACAGGAGATGTAAGTTGACTTTCAGACGTACCCTCCAGCTTCTGCAGCCAGGGTGCAGAGGGGTAAAAAAGAAGTAGGCACAAGAAGGAGACACTAACAAGATCATGCAATATTAATGAGATGTTGAGATGTGGGACAAGCAAGGCAAATCGGCCACTGTGTATGCAGGGAAATAAAACCGCACATCAGCATCGCGGGCTGCATTTGTAAAAGTGAGTAATTTGGGATTATAAAAATAAAAAGGCCAAAAAAAAAAGACAGTGAACGTATGTATAAATGTGATTCATTCAATCTCTACTTTGCCTCCTAACTTTTGCCTACTACTGAGGACACAGGTTCACATTTCTGAGGATGTTGTGTGGCTATGGTCCTGCGAAATCTAGTTGCTGTGCTTAGTTTTGTGGCAGTAGCCAAATCCCAACAAATAAAAAGACTGGTGCTTCATTTGTTTTGTTTTTTCCCCCCAACCTTTAGCTTATACAGTACATTTATTGTACAAACATTTGTTTAGCATATGTCTGCACCAAATGTGCCTTGTCTGTGAAACTATGCTGTTCTGCTTTGCACAGAGACAGTAGAAAAACACGTCATCGTGGCGAAATAGCAGGCGAAGACGGGCTCACACTCTCCGTCGCGCGCGTTCAATGGCAAACGTACGGCCGTGCCTAAGATTGATGAATCTGGGGAGTATTCGATTATTCAGATGACGACAGAAACAGCAAGACGCGTACGGTGTAACTGTGGTCTTGTGAAGCTAAAAGGCAAGTCGACACAGCGGACAGCTTGTAGCTGGGAAAGATGAGGAAAGATGAGGTTGTAGAATCTCCATGTAGACCTCAGAACAATAGATGAATCTGTGCAGCAAGTGTGAGAGGGTCTTATTCAGCCGTTGCTATAACTGATGGGCCGTATCTACATCATGACCATAACCCACTTTCTGCAGGATTTCCAAACTAGGTCAGCGAACCCAACAATTGGTCCACTTCATTTGACAAGTTTAGATGAAATAAAATGTATTTATACCATATGTAAACTGCATTAGATATGGTTTTCTACAAGCATTCACATGCAAGTGAAACGCTGCATCTCTCTCTAAGTGAAAAGGCCCCATTGGGGGAAGGAAAAAAAAAAACAGAGACCATCTGGCCCTCTGCAGGTGACTGTCCCCAGATAAAGAATGGAGTTAAGCTGAGACAGCGAAAGAGAGCAGCAGGGTAAACTGTCCTGCACGGAAGCAGCTGCAGCAGGCAAAGAACCATAATAGGTCCACGCTATGCCACCTTACAGCCAGGCTCTCCTTCTCTAAAAGGTTACCGTTCTCCACCATGAACACTCACTTCTGACTATGCGCTGACCCACAGGGGCAATGCTCTGTTGAACGCCATCGCCCCCGGTTCGCTCACCAGGCTCGGCACTGCCGCCATTGGTTTGTTCCTGTCTTAGAAAGGCTAAGAATGCCACGCAGTAAGACTGCTGCCTCATAAGAGAGATGGTTTCCCTACAACGTTGGAACCAAACAAAGAAAAAAAAAAAAAAAATCAGTCAGGAATAATATCAACCATTAAGAGTTCAGGTATCTCTGTGATGGTTACGTTTCATTTTGCAACAAAGGTCATGGAAACACTGACATTTCCTTACTGTAAGTCTGAGCCAAAAAATATGAAAACTGATTTCCAGAAGCCATTTCAGTCTCATCTCTGATCACTTTGCTCAGCGACACACTCCTCCAAATTCTCATTATGCAAACATAGCCTGAGGTAATGCAAACCTAAACAGCCAAAGCAAATTAGACAATACAATTCTGTGCAGTAAAGATACTTTAATTAACATCTTAATCAACAACGTTACTTTTTTCCCCATTTAGATCAAAGGAGTGGGGGCTGTGCGATGCTTGGTTTTAAGTTTAGATATGCTGCTTGGACACTTAATGTATAATTTGCCCAGGAGGATATAGCTTACCTAACATCAGTTTATCCGCAAACGTCAGTGATAAGGAGACTTACTGCAATTTGACATGCTCCTGTTGTAGCCAAAGACGAGTTTATGAGCAACATAAAGTAGGGCAAACCTGAGCAAACTCATTATAGGTACAAATATAAAGAACATATATCTGTGTAAACAGTTGGGCAAATACATAAAAAAAACTATATTTACAAATAATTAGGCCAGGATCAACTTAAAGGTAATTAAAGTTACCCTGTGGAGTTTTGCACTGTAAACAGATTTACTCACAAAATGGTTTGTGCATATCCTTACAGTCTTATGTAATGGATCTTTGAAAGCTGTTTTGGTGATATAGACGTGACCATCAGTGCAACTCAGTGTTAACTCACTGTTTAGTGCCTACAGTAGTAGTCATCTTTGTATTTTTTTCATTTAAAACAATTACACAACTACCGCCATGTAGTCAATAAAGTCAGACCATGTTGAGAGTCGGGCGCGTGGGAAAAGTAAGATTATGAATGTATATGATGTCACAGTGTCCTTGACCTTAGACCACCAACATCTCATCACTTCTTTCTTGTGGATTTATTGTGCCAGAGCCCAAGAAATTTCTAAAACCACATGTAAGCGAAAAATATTTCAGCGTAAGATCCCAAAGTCGTACTGAAGACGTAATTCTGTTCATTTGAAGTCTGCATGCGTCGGGGAAAAGCAGGAGTATCATTACGCTAATTTTAATTAACACAAACTGTTTGCGTGAAAGGCTGATCACCTGCCAACCTGTCTCCCACCATTTCACTGACCACCTGGGGTACACGCTTTGCAAATTTCTAAATTAGTGGGGCACTAATTTGACGAACAGCGGATTTAACAATGGCTTGTCTTTTCACTCAGGCTCTTTGTGATGCCCATCTCTGTATTAAAACACAAAGTCCATTAGCTAAAAGCATGGTTTTCTGTGCTTGTCATAACCTACTGCTCCAATTTTACTATTATTAGATCTAATACATCAACTGTGACATTATTTTAATATGATAGCTTTTACAAATGTCACCCTAACATCTCTGATAACAAGCCACGCATTTCTCTAAACAGAAATCATCAAATAATGTCTTGATTGCATCATAATGCTATAAGTAGATGAGCGACTATTTGGTAAATGGGACACGAATCCACAAAACAACAGACCAAATGCATATCACCCATTGATGAAAACATCTGTGAATCATTACACAAACTTAGGCTAATTCTTTAGAGTTCGATTCATTAAGGAGTATTGTTAGTTTCAGTGGCTGAGCCCCTATTATCATGCATTTAGGAAATGAGGCAAATAGAAAAGGCATAAGAGCCCAATCAATAGCTCTTTTCATTTTGCCTTAATGGCCTCCTCTTTTTTCCCATGTGGACTAAAAAGAACACAGGGGAGGTTGGTGTTGCAACCATAAAATGTAATTTCTCTGCAGGAGAAAAAACATAATAATGCCTCCTATCCTCTTTCTGCATATTCCTATAACATTCTGCAAAATTGAGTATGGATTTAACATCAAAAGGTTACATGAATTTTTCAAATGAGATATTAGAGTCCATATTTCAAGCAGAGGATATTTCAATTCACAGGCTTACATGATAGGGGGCTGTGTGCTGAGATGAGCTGGCTTCCAGGCATGGCTACAGTTTTGCCACAAAATTAACTTGCTAGCAAAGTCAAACCCAGGGATTTGGATGTCAGACACGAGATGGAATATAAAGATGCCCAACACCGTCTTACAGGCTAAGATAAAAGAGAAACACAGTACAACTAATTTGTATGTTAACATGCCACATCACAGCTTGGAGTGTCAGGATGCGAGAAGGAAGAAGCATTTGTTGTATTGGACTAAACATAAAACAATGAGGTAAGTTTAAAAAAAGGTTGAAGGGGGTGCCCTTTAACCTCCCAACCTTGGCTTTTCCGTTTTTCCAGACGGGCTTCCTGAACACATCACCCCCCCCACCACCACCACCACCACCACCACCACCCCCAAAAAAATAGCAACACTGTGTCCAAGCATTTTTAGAGGTTTTCGTAACTTTCGCAACAGCTACAAAATTGGACGTGAACAAATGACCTCTGACATAAAAGAAAGGAATAATGACAAACATTTAATGAAAACACCTGCGTACGTTTGGTTAAAAAATATTAAAACTTTACTATCTGTATGATTTATATCGCATCAGTATCTCCGCTCCTGTTTTTTGCTCTTTACATAGCACATTGCTACACGTGACGCCTCATTACCTGCACTAATTGTGCATGACGTCACAGCGGAAAGTAGGAGAAACCCCCCAGGGCTGACAAAATGGGCCAGAAATTAAAAAGCATTAAATAAAAAAAAAATAAAAAAAGTGCTCACATTCATATTTAAGCATTTTAGTCCTTTACGATGCTAAATGTTAACAGGTAGGCTTATAATAATTAGGTACTGTTTATAAAACAGAAATCTATTTTACTTGACGTGAAGCAAGAATGTTTAAGAACAATTCGCTATTTTATCCAAAGGTTATTGAATCTGAAGTGTTTCAGGGCTTGTGGACCCTGTGCCATCGTCACCATATGGCTGTTGTTAAATTATTCGCTCATTTCAGTTTGACCTATATATATATATATATATATATATATATATATATATATATATATATATATATATTTTTTTTTTTTTTTTTTTTTTTTTTTTTTTTTTTTTTTAAATCAACGTAGGTGACATAGGGCGATCCCTGTCATGCAGTGACATTCAATGCAGTGGCCCAGGCACTAGAGCAGCAGTGTTGCTCATTTGTCTAAATCCAATCTTATATTTTCATATTTAGGTTTTGTTTTTGGAGGGAGATTATATAATCACATTTTGATTATTCATTAGCCCAAGTACCCATGGTTCCTACTCCCCTAGAGGAATTGACTCATTTAGTCCAACTAATGCAATGGAAATAATGCTTTCATGTGCATTAATAATAATAAACATCTTCATATAATACAAGAGATTTTTTTGTATAGAAATTCATAAATGATGCCCAATCTACTAAAGAAGAGAGGCACAGTAAGGTGAGTTTATTTATGGAGCCAAAACTAGTCACCTGACAACAGTAACACACCTTCTAAAGTTGATTGCTATGAAACAGAAGAGTGCGACACATAATGTTTCTAATCAGGCACTTTTAGCTCCTTCTATGAGACGCAACACTCATTAAATCCAAACGTCACAGCTTTCATACTGGTGTAATTAACTGCAATTTAGTGTGACTACAGCCAGAGCAGACTGGTTTAAGGAAGTAGCTCAGTCTGAGGAGGCGTGACTTATTCTTGTTGAGCGAAGCACAATCCCTTCACTGTTCTCCCGGATTAACAGCTGTATTTCCAATATGGCTCTAACTGGCTAATTAAGAAACAGGAGCTGAGTCTAGCAAGAAGCGATTCAAAAGAAAGTTTTACCTCCTCCAGAGCAGCGGGGGGTATTCTTGAGGGACCAGGTCGTGGGGTGCCCCTCTTCCCAAAATCCTCCACGCCTCATCCTTCATCTGCGGCTGCTCGTCAGGTCCCGTCACCAGCACAGTTACACCTGAACACTCTGCTGCTGCCAAACACCTGGCTCCATCTCCCACTGTCCAAATGAAAAATAAGCATAATCTGCCTTTCTGAGTATCCAGCAAATGAGGGATTTCATGACAAATTGGGTGGAGGTTTATTATGCAAAGGAGAAGGCAGAGCAGAGACAGAGAGGAGCTAACATAAAGGGAAGTGTAGTTAGAATAAAAGGAGGAATGGCTGAATTTGTCCTAATGACTTGTAAAATTTTGGCTCAGCTGCTGTTTTTGTGAAAAAGAAACACAACCGGTATGTTTTCTTCATTTTATGCATTCCAACATTACAAAGCTCTGTTTATCTGTATAAGTCAGTAAGGACATAGTGTTGTTTGGGTGGACACAGCACACTGTGGTGTGAAATATGTGCATCATTCTGAGAAGAGAAATTCAGATTCACACTGCAATAGTAAATTAGCTGCCTCAATAGCTTGATGGATGTGTTTCTTAAAACTTAATTAGTGTGAAGTTCACTCAGGATAAGTGGGCGTTCAATAAATGTCTGGTAGTTGAATAAAAGTGGCGTTCAAAAACATTTGAAATCGCATAAAACAGAGAGAGAGAGCAGCAGAGTTCTGAAGCCGCAAGGAGGCTGAGAGCAGAGCAACTCGACTCATATGGTCTGTAGTGATTTCAAGGCTGTGGTTCACACATAGAAAATATAATTAAACGTTTGATTTGCATAATTAATCTGTCAGTTCTATCAACCCAGGTCTCGGTTCCTTATCTCCCTTGTTCTTCCCTGATTTGGGGTTTTTCCATTTTCGTACGTCTTCGTTACATACATACGCTGATCAGTCACAGCATTTGAAGCACCTGTTGTTTAATGCTATGTTAATTTGTACACTCTTAAAGTTAAAACGAACACGCAGCCACTGGGAACCACTAGAAGAAGATTAAGAGAAACAATTACAAACACAGTGGCAGTTTAAATTATTTAATACTAAGTAGGTGTTTAAACCTCACTAACAACACCAGCATTGTTTTGTGTGGCATTCCGGTACACAAGGTTATCTTAGATTTTGAAAGCTAAAAGCTGTGAAGCATTCGGAGACAGTACAGGATGGTGATTCTGTGTGTTTTGGACGTTACCTGGCACCGCCCACTGACAGATGTCACTTTTGAAACATGGAGAAATCCACGATGTTTGCGCTCTAATCATTTTAATTAAAACAAACGTGTTGTTGGACATGTTGACTGTAAAGTGTTTCTCTCAGTATGTACAGTATGTTGTGCATTGGCTGAAAAAGTCACTGTTGTAAGACTTTGTAAAAAGTATCAATATCAGTATCTGTACATTTTTACACGCTCACATGCAGTTAGTTTAATCTCACTCTCACTCACTTATGAGTTAGTTTAATCTAGAAATTATTATTATTAATAAAAGGTAGAGGGATAATCGCAGCTTGACTGTAGTTGATTTGTTCTTTAGAATGACATCGTGCTTCAAACTAAAGCAATCAAAGCTTCTTTTCTTTAACTAACATTCACCCTTCAACATAAAGCCAAGGCACATACCTGAAAGCTTTCAACCATGCACAGCATATAAAGGTTTTAATTTTCATACCAAATTATTTCAGGTGAATAATCCTTTGTGTTTTTTTTAATAGCAGTTTATTTTGAACATCTAGTTTGGAGTTTGGAACAACAGCGTACACATAACTAAATACCACTGGCTGTACACCATAGTAGCAGTATGTGCAGAAATGGTTATATGATAATGTCACAGCCATACATAACACCTTGCTTCTTATCTACGTATTTAATAAAAAGATGAGCTACTTGTGTCTGATTAGGTGGTGATGTATGAAGTCACGGGACTTAAATACTTTAGATACAATGTTCAGATTGAATCTTAAGGTGTAAAACCAATCACTTACACCATTCTCGTGACATCACAAGCTCAGCTCTACTGTCTAGCTAACAGTTTTATTTTTATCCTCGCTAGAGCATAAATTGACAGTATGGATCTCACTCATGTATCTTTACTTTAACAATTATCCACGAGATGCATTTGTTAAAATAAGAATATGTTGCCGAGCTTTGTACATATACAGGTCCAGTGGCGGTAAAACTCCAGGTACCAGAAGAAGAACAACTGTAGCTGTAGCGTATTGTAACTCTTACTCACGTGTGTAGGAGTCATGTGTAGAGCTTGACTGGGGTTGGAACATCTCCTGAAAGGAGCAGATGCATGTTGTACAGACGTGTCAACCTAACCAGGACAGAGGACAGAAAAAAAAAAAAAACATGAGGGAAAATGTTTTTGCACGCAAACTGGGACATTAAAAAAGAAAAAGAAAAACTGCCGACATCTAAAAGGCAATTGAATTTGCATACCACAAACTTTCATCTGGAGGATGTGAAGAAGGACTCCACCACAGGAACCATTTAATATTTAATAAATTAGAAACAGTAGCTATGGCTAATTAGAATTTGCAGATTTACAAATCAGCCGTGATGGCAAAACAAATTATGAAATATAACGGTGCTCTGTGGATCACCAAGGGAAAATCAGATGATAGACAAAGCAAATGGAGTACCACTAACAACATACTGTCAGAACACATCACGCAGCTAATCCAGTTAGAAGGGAGGGTGCCATAGAGGCTTTGCCTTAAAATATTGATACGCTATTCCATAAAAGCCTTTTTCCCTTTTTGTGAGAGCACATTCAGCCTAACACTTGCTTATTGCTCATGGGTCATTAGCCTCTCATCCTCTGCTGCTCGGCCAGTTTGCTTTGAAAGAAAGGCCTGTGATTAAATGAATGTGTTTGCTCTGGTACTCCATTAGAGGAGGTCTGGATGCTTGCAGTTTCATTGTTTATATTACGGGTACAAAGGCAGGCAGTGTGTAAACTGTTGTTGTATTCATTATTAGATTACTTCCTGGTGCAATGGCTTTTGGTAAAAGCCATGGAATTCTTGTAAGGGGACTTGACGTGCACTCAGAGGAAAACCATTTATCAAATGATAAAGGCCAAGGCAGATCAAACTTAAGTAGTTACAGAGGAGATGCCATGCGAAATCTACATCAATGAAAGTCAAATAAAGAAATGTGGAAAAACACAGAGTGGATTAAGGCTATTCTGCATGTCAGGCTCGGGCTTTTAACGTAACAAAGTGAGAGCATATTCATCATAATGTAGTGAACACATTATGTAGCACTTTAACTGCATTTTACTCCGATTTGATTTCGTCAGCTTTACATTCCATCTGGGTTCCACACACAGTATCTGATATAATGCTGCTAAATGCAACCACAGGGCGAAAACCTAAAGTAAAGAAAACACAAAGTCAGTACAAAAATATATAAATATGCTAATAAATATTAACATTCTGTCACTATCCATATGTAAACAGTAGCATAGGAGTTTTTTGCTAGAACCAATAGCTGTACTTTAGGCACATATCATGGCATCCACTATGTTCAAGTGCACATTGGAAGCACTTTGCTGCCATAGAAAGCTCAGTCACTCACTTTCTACTGCTTTATCCTCATAGGGGTCACGGCCATGCCGGAGACTATCCCAGCTGTCAGTCAGGCGAGAGGAGAGGTTCACCCTGGACAGGTCGCCGGTCCATCACAGGGCCACCATGTAGCATACAGACAGACAAACACTCGCACTCACAGCCACAGGCAAGTAAGAAAAAATGTCCAGTTCAACACAACAGCTTGTCTTTTGGACTGTGGGAGGAAACGAGAGAAAACCCAAGCAGATGAAGGGGGGAACACGCAAACTCCAGTGTCACAGACGTGTCCGTGTAGACTAGTTCAAATAGAATTGTTCCGCTTAACTGATACAAAAAATGCATCTAAAATGAAAGAAACATTATTACTGCATCAGATGCCAAACGTTCTTATGAAGTCTGCATTAAAGAGCCTTTCCCCTTATTTATTGTTCGCTGCCTGACTGTTGACAGCGAGACACGTCAAATAACGCAGTTGCTGGGTGTTTGTTTGACCCGATGGGTCAAGTGTCGAAGTACGTACAGTGTAGATCCACCAACGATGCTGTGACACACTAAAAAATGTAATTTACATTTTTCTTATTTACATATTCATATAAGGCCAGGGTTGACAAGAATATTACAACAGTGCCATCAGAGGTTATTAAATCATAAACAATGATAAAATAAAAAAATATGAATGTGATGCTATAATGTTATAGACAGGACCTTAAAGATGGCTGCCACTTGCCGACTAAACTTTTCCAACAGGTCTAATGTTCTTACATGTGCACTGACAAAAGCTGGTTCCTCCCCATCCCCTCAGTTATCTGTCAAGATTAACATTAGATCCAGGTGTGTTTTATTTTATTTTTTTTAAATTGCAACATCTAAAAGCCTGATTCATTTGACCTTTTCTCCAGAAAATACTTGGTTTAAAAGGCAGACGTACAAAGAGATAGGAGAGAAGTATTACTCTAAAATTTGACAAATGTGCTTTTGGGGCATTATTTTTCCACTTCCTGTCTTAGAAAGTCAGTTAAATCTTTATATTAATCTGTCGCTAACATGTTAATATCTAAGATTTTCTTCCCCAGTAGTTTTCTTTTGTATGAAGGAATTTAAGCACATTTTATTACATTTACACAAGATTTCTTTTTTTTCTCATTGGGAAACCAAACAAGGAAGGCAACGTTCTAATGTTAATTCTTGTTCCCATTTTGCCGGTACTGTATTATTTACATATGCAGTCCAAAGCCTGGATCCTAAAACATTGCAGTTCATGGCATGTTCAAAAACACACTCAGATTTTCTGCTTCAACTCATCAGAAAATGATCAGAAGCCTCTACACCAGTCTGCCGCAATCTCTGAAAAATCAAATATTCTCTTGCCTCTGCCAACACCGTACTGATGTTGAACAATTACCTTTAATATTTATATTTATGTGCAGTTTAAACAAACACAGATCAAGCTGTGTCATTTCAAAGACTACAGTTCATTCAGCCACTAGTATCTGGCAAAGAGTGTCTTTAGAATGGAGGAGTTGCGGATGTCATCTGAACTCACCCACAGGACAAAATCTCTTTTAAAAGGAGGGCAGGGCTTTCTTGATAAAAGGGGCGAAATTACAACTAATGAATCCTTCTCTGTGGTGCCACTGTGTCCAGGCCTGCAAGGACAATGCAGACTCTGCGACTGCTTTGAACCACGCGATCTAAATTTGAAAACAGTCTTAAAAGTCCTCAATGAAACTGTGTTTACGCACTCACATTTCTACTGCAAGTCATTTAGGCAGCATCGCTGGCCCTGCATCAGTGTGTCAGTAAGTGTCTCGCGCCACAAAATACAGATCTCTGGTTTGATGCCATTGACATGAATGGTGTTAAGATACTGTAAACTGTGCCGTACAGAAGATTATTTTGCCCTTCATGTGGAGTCTCACCACAGGCACAAGCTGTGGGCTCCACCCCTCCGTCCCCATGTGCCAACACACGTCAATCAGCTGTAATTGCCATCCTGGAGGAACAATATCAGGCTTCGGAGTTCTAACCACACAGATTCATTGCAACACCTAATCTGCTAATGAGCTCAGCGTGGCTATTTTCAGCATTGCCGCAGACATCATAGCCATTGCTGAGGAGGCCTGGCGCAGCTTCCAGTGACAGCAGAGGACAGTTGGCCTGTTGGAGGAGGTACAAAGCAGACCTCAGTCTGCGAGCTTCAGGACAGCACAGTTGCTCCAGATCCTGTTTGGAGGGACATGTGTGATCTCTGCGCATCACAGACACAACTTAATATTCTGATTTACACAGCCTCGTTTTTATTGCCGCACAAATGTCTCCATGTAATTCAAGTTAAAACCAGTATTTTATTGTGCGTAAGCTAAGTATCAAACTGAATAAATAATACATTAAAACCAGGCCAGAAAGACACAAGTTTGTTTTGCAACCGCTCTCTGGAGCTGGAAGTTTTGCTGTTCAAGAACAAGAAGAGGGAAAAAAAAGCAACACAAACAATCCTTAATGGAACTGATACAAGAGGCTTTTTAATTATCTGACTCAATCAGCTAAAGACCAGCGGATCAATGAATCCCCATTACATTCCCCAGCTCTGTGCCCAGACAGCAGCAGTTTACATCAGTTCAAACAGCAAGCCATGCTGCAGCTAAGTGACAGATTACAGGTTGTGGCTAATCTAATGCAGCCACAGCTTTTGTACAGAGTACATCTTTAATTCAGACTGCGCGCTTCTCTCATTGTGACCATGTCACTTAACTGATACAACATCTCTGCAATATTTATTGCCCCCCGCAGCATATGTGACTCAACATTTTGAGGGCTTGTGCATAAAAAAAACGACACTTTTACAGGGTTACCTACATGAAAGGACGTGTACAACAAGAACAAAATCTATATTCTGTGCTTGTCTTCTTCAGATTGAATAAAAACAACACAGAAATTGTGCAGCATGTTAAACAATGAGTCACATTGCGACTACATCTGATGAAGAAACAATTTATGATTTGTTCCAGTCAGTTTTTGATCTGGTTGTCAGGCAATACCACGCGCACTTCACCTTATTTTTCCACTTTCAGTTTTTAGAATAAAATCAGAATAAAAATCAATACCGTTTAATTCACTTGATTGATTCTAATAAAATGATTATTGGAGACAGATTATATCGAGTCCTTCTACACTTCCCTACCAGCTAAACTTTGTTCCAAAGTCGAAAATGTAGCAAGGCTCCCACACATTTAAAACTATTTCAACCTCCAAAATTTGTCCATCAATATATTGACATTTAAACTTTTTCATTGCTGCTACTCACTGTAACTGATTTCAACAGACAGGCTCTGTTTACATATATGTTAATTGTTACACACATCTAAATCTAAATTTGTGGTTGCAATGCTTACTGAATCCTATTCGATTTTGAGTTAAGTATTTTCATTTAAGGAACATTCAAACTCAACATATTGCTGATGACTGATGCAGAGAATTCAATATTTCTCCAGGAAATTACCACAAACCAGTCACATTCATTTAACACGATAGCCTGACCTGCACAATTATTTCCTGAAAATGCTGTTTCGCCAAACTCTTCAGTGCGTTTCTCAGCAGATAGAAAATAACATGAAATTATTATAAGATAAAGTCAAATGCTCTTGCTTTGTCGTCTGCTTTATACAGATGAGAAAGCAGCAGGGCATATTGAATGGGCAGTGGTGCTTGTATCCTCGGCCTCTCTGCAAAATTTGTTTCTCATTTGTACTGTAGGCATCCACATAATTATTTTGGGTAGTGCCAATTGAATATCTGATTGAGGTTATGAATTCTGGGGATTAATTTCACTGCAACAATGCATGAATTGTTTCCAGTAAGGGACGCAGAGGCGGTGTTGTTCAGTAAAATGATCATACACAGAGTGTACTAATGCTTCTGTGGTGGAATCCATTGATCTGCTGTCCCCCTCCATAGTACTTTCCTAATGATATCTGAGATGCCACTGTTACAGAAACAGAGAGCAGCATTTCCCCAGCCCTCCAGAGCAATTTATTGTGGGAAGGTAATAATAAGTCTATATTTGAAAAAATGGCCTGGATGAGCCCCTTTATGAATGTGGGCTGTAAGCCTGAAACCACAGCGGCTCATGGTGGTGCTGGGAGTCATTTTCAATCTTTCTTCAGAGGGAGACATCACCAAGTGTAAGAGGGGAGCTAAAAACAGAAGTTAGACTGTAGTTTAGACCACAGACCATAGTTAGACCATTCTTATGTGTTGTCAAGGGCCTCTAAAATTTATTTTTGGCAGGGGATTAGCAAAGTCAGATTTTCCCAGGTAGATTTCTTCCACTGAAGCGCGCATGTGCGTAGTAAAGGCTGGTGTTGGCCTGCGGACACTAGGTGTCGCTGGATTAAAGAGGAGATCATTTTAGCCATAATATTTTATATAATGTGCAAAACATCTGAATGAAATTGAAACTAATAACGTGTTTGTAGAAGTTCCTTTTTATCTTTATTTAATTTAGTTTGAGACAGCACTGTCTATCTGTATGTCTCTGTTGGTGCCACACCCAGACGCTCACTTGTAAAGTGAAACTATAATAGTGGTCTCTTCTGTCTTTATGCACTTAAAATCTGTGAAATATGCCTCATAATAAACCAGAGGAGAGCTATAGGAGATATTTTTGTGTGCTTCTACTTCTACCAGGTCATGTTCTATTCTCTGGCAAATGGACTTTGTTCTTCTTGAAGTTTCGTCTGTCCAGAAGGCTTCTTTAGTTCTGACTGGCGAGCTGGGGTTGCGATAAATCGTCAGCATTCAAATTGCCACCCGTGGGCGGGTTGTTGTTCCACCTGACTTTCATGTGTGCCACTGGGGCCACCTGAGTTTAGGTGATGACTGCAAAATGGCCTGGGTGGTGATGAAAGAACTGCATTGTAAGCGGGAGATGAAGTAGATTGCGCCTTAACACTCTTCCGCTGCTGAGAGGGGGTTGTTTAGCCTTGAGGTAAGGGTGAACGACCCTCTCTCCACAGAGGTGAGGGTGCTGAATACATGGAGAAGCTCTGTTCCAAAACAAAAGGCCATCAATGGGCAGGAAACCTTAGAAAAAGAAATGCTACAAAGCAGGAGGAAAAATCCTGTTTATTGCCACTCTGAAGTGGGGTATACACCAAAAGGAGGATAACTGTCCACTCAGAAACTCAAATATAGTCAAAATTGAAAAAAAGAAACGCAACATAGGTCTTTAAAGAAAACATTCTCTGACTCTTCACAGACCAAACCTGTGGCTCCGGCAGCTACGATGCCAGAACTGATCTGCCTACAAAAACAGCTAATAAACTCCTTTTTAGGAAATTACACATACCACCAACATATATATATATAATTTCCGCAGAAAGGTGTTAATCAAACTGACAAGTCCTAATTACAGAAAAGCAGATTGCTTTGAATTTTGCAGCTGTTTATCCTGCGATATTATTATTTTACAATAGATGCCAACAACTAATAGTAATCTCCCTGTATTGAGGTTAGCTAGAGTGGAATGCATCACTGTAGTAATGGATGTCACTGATAATTAAACGGAGTACAGTTTTAAAATCGAATATAATTATATATAAAAAATATGAATGTGGTCATTTTCCAGTAAAACTAACAGTTTACCAGGTGTCCAGAAGTCTCTACCAGGGCCCAGTGGGCATGTTTTACTAGAGGCAGAGCACCCCTAACAGTATAATCCTACTGTAACATTGTCCCTGATATTGAAAGAAACTGTATTGTATAAGTTGTTGGGTTATAATTAATAAAAACTAAACTGATATCTACCATTTCGAGTTTTTGTTTCCTGTTTTTTCTTGACTTAACTCTTAACCTGTGCCAGAAACATGTAGTAACATGAGCAACAAAAGTAAATCAAGCAGGAACCTCTGAGCATTACACTATCTTCCCTTCAGTCCTAAATTCTGCATAATGAAAATGTAATCATTATCATTATTGGATCAGATAATGTTGTAATCCAACACATATGATCATATCGCTTTCAAATCAATGAAATGGGCGACTCACATACTGGCTGTGCAGGGACATGCTTCTCTACACTTCTAATACACTACTAATAACATATTATATATGTTTATATATATATATATATATATATATATATATATATATATATATACATACTATGTTATACATCTAACAAGTTCCCCCAATTAGGTAGCAGTAGAGGGTGTTCAGTCAAAAACTCAAAAAGGAATACAGCCACAAAAAATACTGGCACCTGGACTACAAAGATATATGGATGTATTTCACATATACCAAACACAGCTTCAATAAGTAAAAATACTTATTGAATTAATATCAAATTCCATCTGTTATGGGGTAGCCCATGCCCTGTATACAATAAGGTGCCAGATAAGCCCATGGAGACGTTTTCTGAACAGTGACAGTGATATTTACCAGTGGTTTGTGTCTGCGTATGCTCCACTCCATCCACAGGGCACATTTATTTCTTTTTTATTTATTTTTTTCTATCAATTTAACAGCTGGGATAGTGTGGTCTGATGCTAACCCCCGCATCAGTCTATAGGAGTGCTGGAGTTAGATAGTAAATTACTATCTTGACATTTTGAAGCAGAAGAGGAAATTGAAATTTGTGAAAGAAAAAAAAAATCTGTTGAACATCTTCTATGGAAGGTACAGTTGGTTTTATTATTCAGGAGAAGACAATCTATTAGTATCTTCAAGCATGCACAAATAGTTGAATAAGAGTTTAAAACTGCATTAAAACAGTCACTACACTTGTCTGTAATAATATTCTGATTCAATTGTTATTTCTTGACGAACCAAAATATATTTCTTTCAAGCTTATGTTGGGGTTACTTTTAATTAAATTTTTAGTCGTGTTGTCATCAAGAAGACAGATAGACAGAAAGATAAATTCCAATAACCCATAATGATTACCAGCAGCATTATAATAATCCAAGTGGAATTTACTTTTCAAAGAACTGCCAATCTGAAGTCATGCAATAAACATCAAGAAAACCCATCTCTGAGCATCAGCATTTCCAATAAAAATTTCTTTCAGCAAAAAGATAATTGGATGATTTCCTGAGTTCCTGAGATCTATTATAGAAAAACACTCACTTTCATTACACCCGACTTTGACATCATTTCAAGTTCTCATTTTACAAAAAAAAAGTGAAACTGGAATGGAGCACAGTTCAACCCCTGGGCTAATCGTGGGGCCTTTTATCTGTAGCAAAAAGAGTGTCTTTTGTCAGAAACAGCACCCTGAGTCTGGCGTAAGGAGGGGGTGGAGGAGGAGGGAGAGTTCTGGGCATTGTCTCTCCAGAGGACACTAATGGGTTTTGGTGTCATGTGTTTTTCACTCAACACTTGACACATGGAGCCGTTCTACCTTCAATCACTCCACTTTAATGTCCATTACGATGAGGTATGCCAAAGTAACGGGCTGGCTCTCGGTCACTTAGATCGTCCAAAAATGAGAGTCTATTTTAAAGACATACCTCCTTTTAAAACACCATCCTTTCTTTGTAGCTTTGCACGCTAAGTTGTCTTGGTAACACACAGCTGAACCGCTTCTGGTTGTGTATGTGACAATATTCTGTAATATAAAGTGTGTAAAAGGAAATGTCTGCCTGCTGGAATACCTTTGTGTCTGGCCATGTATGGAAGTAATAAGAAACTATTGGTTGTAATTCTCTTTTCGAGACACTGGAGTATCTAATGAACCACTGAATGCCAATGAGGGTGGGGGGAGGAGGCTTCACAGTATTTGGGGCAATAAAAGATGTATTCTACTCTAAAGGAAAAAAAAAAAAAACATTCTCCTGAAACACAACTTCTCCCTTTCCTCACCTGGCACAATTTAAATTATTGCTCTATCCCAGTAAAGTAGGACACTCCATACCTCCTACTCCATTAGGCAATTAATTTGGGAACTTAAAACACTGCTGCAGATTTCTGCCGAGCAGTCGTCGTAGTTCTACTAGACAGGGAGCACTCGCGGGCAGTCCCTGAAACTTGAGTAGATGATTAAGTGCATTTCTGTTCCTGAGAAGAGATTATATCTTGTGCCAGTGCAGGAGTCAGAGGATGGAGCTATGGCTGTGGAACTTGGCGATGGTCGAGGTACATTGAGATAATGATGTACCTGTCCTCAACAATAACACTAATCATATCTCACCTCTGGGGTATCGCTTTAAGGTCAGAACAAATTCACTGCCATACATTAAGAGCTTGTATTGTTTTAATGAAGGTGCATGTGACTCCTGCTGCTACAGACTGCACTTACACCTCAAATAACCGTAACGCGTAAATGCCTCCGAATCCTAATTCTCACCTCACGTGCGCCTCCGAACGCCGGACAACATGAGCATAGAGACTGTGACACATACGACTGCGGGCTTATTTGTAATAAATGTGAAACCTGGCCTGAGTTTACACTAAACCGCAGTGTGTGCCCTAAAATTATAGCCACGTAACACCTTTCCATTCATAAGGGCACCAGCAGCACTCTTAATGTATGGGGCCACTGAAACAAGCATCTGTGTCGACGCCACAGCCCGATGCCATAGAGATATATTTATGTTTCTTCCCCCATTACTAGAGCTTTAAATAATAAAGTAAAATAAATAGCATCCATTAAACTGATCACATTGTGCTAACTCAAATTGTGTTTATTATGCTAATGGTACATGAAATTAAGAAAAAGACCTTGATGCCAGTGGATTTAATTAATGGGCTTTGGGAAAGGCACTGAGACGTAATTCATTTCTGAGTAAGTAAGTCTCATTTGCAGTTCCATGGGTCCTCATGCCGCTGATTGCCTGAGTTATTCTTGCAGATGTGCTGCTCACAGCATGTCCCTCCATTAGAAATGAACACCTCATTATATAAACTACCTAATTAAACATAATACAGCTCCACATTGACTCATTAATGCATAGCCATCTTTCCTCTAAAGCAACGAATGTGAATGGGGAATAGAGAGAAGAAAAGAGCCTGTGAACGGTACAGTCGAGTCCACTGTGGTCCCACGGTACCAAATAAGACCCGTAACTTATCACCGTTACAAACAGAATTAAAAAGTGACGAAAACATTGGTTGTACTCTAGGAAAGGTGAAATTATTTTTAGGTTGAATTATTTTTACTTTCAAACAGTAAGTTCAAACTATTTTTTTTCTTAGCAATTATGACTGAATATTTTTAGACAAATTGCTACTTTCACAAAACGACAATGACACGTCTTAGTTTTAAGATAAGTAAAAAAAAAACTTTAATGGGTCTGGAGTGGGTAAAAGCCACATCCCTCAGTGGCTCAGTCAACTCCAAGCACTAAAGCAAACACTAGCTGTGTAAGACTCCATAATTTAACGCTAATTAAAAAGACACTAGGATATACAACCACGAGTGCTGCAGTCGCTAACATGGACACAGCCCTCCATTCATTCCGTGTGTGTTCTATCGTAGATGTGTTACAACATTTGTGGGTCGGTTTGTGCTGACATTCTGGTCTATGTCCAGCTCTAGACTGGTTTTAATTTAAAGCTAAACTTTAAAATTAAAAGAGCTGAGGTTTGGAATATAGGCTCGAGGGAAAAGGTTTAAAGTTATGTCAGTGAGAGTGTGACTGGGTTTGAGGTATATTTAAAGAACAATGAATAAATGATTTGTTCCTCGCACACCAGTGTCCATGTTGCTCAGTGGATGGAGTCACATGACCACAGTATCTATGACAAAAGTGGTTCATCCCATTAGCAAAGACTGCAAAATATTAATAGCACCTTTTATGTGTAGAGAATTTTAAATTTAAAAAGATGCCCCTGAAGGCAGATTCAAAATAAAACCAAAACTGTCTGTAGCAGCCTTTCAAGCCATGAATAGGCAAATCACATCAGGTTGAAAACTGTACTGTACTGGTTAGTGATTTGCCTTAAAAGTTTAGAATACAAACTTGAGTTATTGAGTAATTTTTAATACGACAAAGATTACATACCATGGTAGTGCTAATACAATGAAGGCTGGCCCAGGTGTGAGGTCATGACTTTGCTTCTTTGAGCGGCCAGTCCACGTCGCATGTGATGGGAACATCACATTGCAAACAGTCAAACCTGCTTTTGTGGATTATATGTACATGTTATACAATCTTTGTCCCCCTCTAAATGGATCACGACAAACGTCGAGTAATGCAAATACACAGACATGCAGCATGTACTATATATACTGTATATATACTATATATAACTGTGACTGTACACAAAATGAACACTTTGAGATTCTGAAGCACCAGAATGAAATGGAATATATATATATAGCTAATCTTTATTCATAGTAAACAATCACCAGGTGGCACTGAGTAGATTATAACTCTGTCTTGAAAAAGTCTTCCATTCAGAATTTACATTCCTAATTATGCTGTAGTTATGTCACAGCTTTATGGGGAAGTTATGGCCTATGGTGAGAGGCATAACCCACCGACTAATCCCTGAACCATAAACCCTATAATAAATGTTCCTGCATAGTCACAAAGAGAAGTCACAACAATTGCAAATGCGGATAATTAGTCTGTGATTGCTAGAAATTAGGCCATTTTGAAAACTGCAGACGCCCCCGCTGACAACTTCACTCCGTGATTAACTGTTAATAATGTGGCTTCCCTGTAAAAACACAGTTACTGCTGAATATGGAGCTTCCACTACCAGCTCAAATAGCAGTACACAATGACAAAAGCAGAACCTAAGCTAATGGTGTAGAGAATCAACCGAAGTCAGTGTCGAGGGATGCAAGAATTAAGAATACAAAAGATTTCCAACAAGTTGTAGATTAATGGTAACACTGATGAAAAAGGAAAGTCTGACTTAGCAAGAAAACACCTAAAAATGCCTCCTATGTTCTGGAATAAAACTTTAACAGAGTGATGGGAAGAGAGAAGTATTAAGAAGGAAAAGAAACGTCTCACGAAAGCATCAGTACCATGTCATGTGCCAAAATGTTATTACACTGCCTCCATGAAAGCAGCAGCTGCAATAACTTTAGGTCATAATTTACACATTATGATATATTGGTAAATGGGAGCATTTTTACATAATCAACACATTAAATACAACTAACAATTAAAATTGTTTAGGTACTGTTTTGCTCTGTGAGATTCATTTAAAAGTAAAATAAATAAAGCATTTAATGCTAAAAGCTATCAGTATCTAAATTCCACATGTGGGGAAGATTTTTCTAAAAAAACAACTTTACAATCTTTCACATTTAGCTTATATAACGATGGTGTTTGTACTTGTTTTAATGTAAAGTTTTCACGTGCAGTTTTATTTGCTGTGTATATGCTAGGTTGTAAATGTTATGGGACAGCCTCTGGTCATCGCATGCCAGCTTTTTCCATGTAATACAAGACCTTTCTGAAACTCTTGAAAGCTGACAGTGCTTTGACGTGAGCTGTGTTAATTACAGTAATGGCACGCATTCTCATTAAGTCATTGTTTACGTATCCTGAGGCCTTATGGAGCCTGAGTGGCGCTCTGGTCTGCTCCAGCACCGCCGCCTTGCTGGTCTGTGTGGCTATGGCCTTGTTAACACAGACAGCTGTTCCTCGGAGCCACAGCCGCGGCCAACGTGACGAGTGGCGCCGGACATGCTGCTGAATGCACCCACTGCGGGACCAACTCAGAAATAGAAGCATCCCACAAGGCAGGACAACATCAATGACTAATCAGCGAGAAAGTGGTCTTCAGGTTATGTTTTTCAGGCCCAGCCCCCAACCCTTCATCAACCAGCCACTCGCCTTCACAAGATGATGTTCACGAGGCTGTCTTGTGACCTCGTCCGATCCCTCTAAATCAATGCAGTCAAAGGTCGAGTTGGTGTACAGTTGCACTAGTGAGCTGCGGTCAGGAAAAACAAAGTACATGTGATGGACTCTGCTACAGGAATCCTATTTATGGTTTATCTGTCACAACATGCAGCTCAGGGCAGCAGAGGAGGAAGTAATGGGCCCGAATTTAATAAAAGAAGTTTAAAAAAACCCTACTGGCAAACTTAAGTAATTATTGGGAAAATTATTCTAAAGCAATGTAATAAATGTATCCACACTTACAGTAGTTAAGTCATGTTAACTGTTTAAGACTACGTAGTTTGCAAATAGTGCTCAAACCTTTGACACATTTATTATCTGATGGAATTTGATTATTTTTGCAAAACAGGTGCAGATGTCAATCACCTCCTGGTTCTAAAGGTGGCACCGTTAGTCAATACAGGCCTGTTCAATCCACTCCGGTCATGCAGCATTTAGCCACATGTGAACTTGTCTGACTTGCTGTTCTCTTTCTTATTAGCTTTACTTCTCACTTTTCATTTTTTTTCTACCTTCTACCTAAATATTTTGGGTACCGTGTCTTTGATTTATCAAATGATAAAAGTTGAAGGGATCAATCGTATCGATCGGACGATAATCAGCCCATCTACACATGACAGGTTTCCCACAATCTAAAATAGAAAAGCATTATCAAACAAGTACAAATTGATTACGGCTTTGAAAATGTATTGTAATATTTAAATTTCCAACTTATCATGTTGAGAAAAGATGGCAGCGATGGCTTCAAGAAACAGGGATTGAAATGTCTAATAAGCGAACTCTGGCTTTTCTCTGAATGTGAACTATAAAAGCTTTAATTTCCCTATCATCACTGGGATCAAATACCAATCTGTATTCTTTATTCAAGCAGTCTGTGTTGCTGCCAGACAAAGCCTTTGAAAAGCCAATTCCTGGGAATTAAAGAAAAGAGATTAAAATATCATTAGGTGCTACATAATTGAATGTCAGTTTTGAATAAACTTGAATTCAATTCCTGGTCATTAAACTGGATGTGCTCTGTCGTTTTCCAATCATAGTTTTGAGCCCACAGATGAGAGTGAGGTACTAACTTCAGAATCATTAAATCGAGAGGAGTTTGTTTGGCCTTGGTTTGCCAGACTGCTTTGATTCTGGCTCAGAAGCAGAGGGATGAGCAGCTGGAGGAGAGATCAAATTGAAACAAAGCATCGGAAAATTGAAGGAAACATGAGCATAATAATATTTAATAATTAAATTCTCACAAACAATGGCAACCGAATGAAGTAATCTGCAAAAGTGTGCAACATCATTTGCATAATTGACACAGTCCCCCCTTCTCCCTCCTGTAAATGAGCGATGAAGACAATAAAAGATGTTGCTAAAATTGGGAACAATAACAGCAAAATTTCATCAAGGCCCCCATGCTCTGATTAATCTGCGCTTGCAAATCAGTGCAGAGGAAGGAGAGAGAGAGAAGGAGGCAGAGTAGGGGGGGGGGGGGGGGGGGGCAGGTGATTAACAACAGCAGGGACTGTCGCCGTGGACAACGTGCCCTGTTTTGCTCAGCTAGAGGGGCAACATATGAACACCCCTTCCTCACAGCTGCTGCAGGCGCTGGCTAGTCTGATCATCCCCCAAAAGCCTCATTGGGCGCAATAATTGCTACTGTCATTAACCCCTGATGCACTTTCTCCATTTCTCAGCACTCATAAACCCGTCACTTCGCTTAAAAATGGCCGGGACGGAAAGGCCTGTTGACACGCACTTTCAAAAGTTTGCACTGAGTATTATGATAACAGTATGTGTCATTCCCAAATGTTTCTAATCTTTCTCAGCTCACTGTTTATTATCCAAGCACCCTGCCATTTTTAATTATTCCATGTTAAAGGAAACCATATTACAATGAGAGACCTATTTTATATTCAGGATTACTAATTAAGTTTCTCTTTATTCACATTTTTTATCTCTCTGATCATTTCGATAACAACTTTCATCATCGTCTTTTGATGTTTAGAAAATAAAAAACAGACATCATTATGAATTTGTGCTTGGTTCCTAATAACATTTGCATTTACTAGTCAATTAACTTGACATATTCCAAGTCTGACTCAACTTTTGTTGAGGAGACGGCGCTTTGTGAATTAAATGGTGGCATGAGCAAAACGATGCAACAGAGAAAAGGAGGGAGGGGGAACTATGTCAAGTTCTATTATGCTGTAAACAACACAGGGGCATGAGAAAACAGGCATTACAAGTAATACAAGCCGCGCACGGCATGTCTGTCCACAGGAAGAGGGGGCTTCTGCTCATTTACTGTACTTCTTTCATCATTTTTTTCAAATGGTAATAATTGACATTTTGTCTAAGATCATCAGTGTGATCTCTGTAGACTGCAGCACAGGCCCTACTGAACACATTAGTAAAACATATGTTTTCCCTGCATTCCTCCCCTACAACCTCTGCAGCATTTCCCCTGACTCTGTATTCCCACAAGCGAGCACTATCTTGTAAATTCGGCGCAATTAGTAGCCTTAACATACCTAGAGACATCCATTTGATTTTAACCTCCTCTGTCCAATTAACAAAATGTAGGTTGGAAAATAAATGGCAGACGCCGAAGCAAATTAATTATGTGTCCACCAAGCTGTTAGTCCGCGTGCACCGAGCACAGGCTGGCAATAAGAGCTGGCACACACTGCCATATGGCCTGTGTGAGAGCGGACAGCGTGCTGGGGGTGCAGCGGTACAGCCCTGAAATTCTCACACATATTTATGTCTCCGGCACAATACACAGGTAACATATGTCATCAAATGTTGAAGACGTCGCCTAATAGAAACATTGTAAGACTGTATTGATGATTAGTGTCTCCATCTGTTGTACAGTTAGTTCGACTGTGAGACTATTTGTGTGTTAGACGATTATATTGAGGGACACTTAAAATGTGAAACTTCCAACATCAAGTTAAATTTACTCATTACGTGGAAAGTTAAACTAGTTAAATAATGTCTTCAGTAGCAGTGGAGTGAGCTACTAGTGGAGTGAGCACTGATTAAAGAACGTCACGTAACAATACCAGGACCATTGTCATACGCTGGCTGGCAAAGTCTGGCTGCGCTGCTCGGCTCTGTTCTGCCGCAGAGGATGATAAATACGGCCACCTAGAGGTTACAAAATAACACCGGACTCACGTTAAGGGCAGCAATAACCCAATTCTTTCTTCACCACAGAATTGTGTCATTGGATTATGGGCACAATGATGATAATTAACATAAATCATGACAGTATTATTGCGACGGACATTTAATCCACAGGGATCTGGTAACAGCACATTAAATACGTCTGATAACAGCAGCACACATAATAATCCTATTCAGATTTTGGAGTGCAGTTGTTGTGTTCCCATCACCAGTTCTCACCCTACATTACAGCTACGTAGTATGGAACATGACTTAGGCCAGCAAGGGGTCGAATTGCCACCTTATAACCGTGAGGCCGTGGACACTCTATAGGCACAGCCAACTCAGTTGCAGAAATATATATGTACAGCCTGTGGACAGGTGTCATTTTTCATGTGGTTATGCATAAAGCCAGACTCCAGTTTCCATGACTTCAGTCTGCTTAAACTGAAAGGTTCACAGAGTAATAGTGTGTAGATGTTAAGCTGAGGGGTGGGGAGAGGGTGAACATCCACAGCCCTCCTCACCTTCCCCCTGTTTTTTGGGTTTTTTTTTTTTTCCACAAGAACAGAGAACCTTCATCCGTACCAACAGCACAATTTCATGCCAAGTAGCTTGGAACGTTCGCTATTAACTCTGAGGCTACAATTAAAAGGATTTCATCAGATAATGTTTCTTCACCAGATTAGGTGCGAGCACACCACTGTTGACTAGTCCAGCTGGAAATAGCTTTAAGTTGGTGTTTAGTGTAAGACACGCTTTAGGCATGACATACTATTAATTTGTCCAAGGATCGTCATGGTACGTGAACCTGCTGAGGCTCTGGATTTGAAAGGAAACATCTGTCAGTGCTTTGTAGGATAGAAGGTTCATCTTTTAAACAGCAGGTCATGTTCAAATGTCACAGACTAAACACTTTTCGCTCAGTGGTATTCTCCAACTATCATTACAGGATCCATGTAAAGGTGCTGTAAAGATTTCTGTCTCATGCTCCTTTCCACATGTAGGAGACGCTTAGTGTTGCACAGAGGGACTTGATGGCATGCATAAACTCACCGGCCTTTTCCTTTGACACGCTTTGTGGTTGTGGTTTTGGTTTGTTAAATACATGTATGGCAGGTACAGTAGTTGGGTTTTTCCCACCACACGTGTTCTAACAGCGTTGCATTGAATTTGTAACGAATGTTGTACCATTAGAGAAACAGCATGTATGAATATTAATATGAATAACACAATATCTCTGCATTGGTTTTTACTTACCTTCTTTGTGAAGACGTGCATTCTGCCGTTGATTTGACCAGTCATGATAGTTTCACCTTTCCACATCACTGGGAAATAAAAATATATTCGAATTTTTAAAACATTCAAATACCCTCAAAATGAATTGTGTTTTGTTTCGCTTCCGTTTTGTGTAAACGTGCATCATCAAGCTTAGTTTCAGTGTGGTGTACTTTGTCTCCCTCAAGTGGTCTGAAGGACAAACATGTTACTATTCAGTGTGGTGTAGATGTTCAAATGTGGACCCTTTCAAAGTGAATGCACTAACAGGTCAAAGTGGGAAAAAGCACAGTTGTGATTAAATGTGTTACGATGACTGCATTCCTTTTACCTGAACTACTGCCGATGCATAACTGAAATCTTCAAACAGTCGAGCCAAGCGATGACAATCTTTTCTGCTGTAAAAAAGAAATCAGAAAACGAAAGCTCACTTAGGCCTAGTTCACACAAAATAAAAAGTTGTTAAGCATTTTGTCTAAATTCCTAATCCTGCTTCCATGAAGCAGATTATGGTTTATTAAGAACACCAGTGCTAATTACTGTAAATTAAACCATAGGTATTTTAGTTAAATTAACAAAAAAACATGAATTAACATGAAAAATTAAGTGATTAAATCATCTAAATCACAAGAACATTCATTAAAGGTGAGCATACCCCCTGACTAACACCAAAGGTTTTACAAAAAAATCTCTAAACTAAAATCTGTCACATCTTTAGTTCTGTGTGTGTGTCTCACACTCCATTCTTGGATTTATTTTGACAAAACTGTCAGAAAAGTTTTTTTCTGTTCGCAAACACACACGGATGCGGATCATGCGTGGTTACGGATTGGTGATGGTGTTGGAGCATCACAGCCAGGCCCTGGGTTCAAGTCCACTGGTTGGTCAGGTGCCTCTCTATCTGGCATATGCATGTTCTCCGTGTGGCTTTCATCCACCTAAATCAGCTTATGTTTAATAAACCTCTTAATGGTTTTAGTAGTATTGAAAACTATTTTGCTATATGGTAACTTACAACTATGCACTAGGAGACTATGGATAGATGTGTCAGACTGGTTTGTATAAACAGTTAAGGGAAAAGACATTTAAATCACTACTAATGTGTTTACAACTAATGCAAGTTTATAATGAACAAACACTAAACAATTTTTAGCATTTCAGAGTTGGAATTGCAAGTCTCTATTGTATGAAGTGCAAACATATTGGCTAGCTGTGATTAAATAAAAGTAGGTATTCATACAAAAAAAGCTTTTGGAAACAGACAGTGTAATTACATTTAATAACTACACAAGCATCTGTATTGTATTTGAACATGTTATTGGAAAAGGAAAATGAATCTGTTACACGAGAATTATTCTTTTAGGGTAATCCCTTACTTAATCATCAGTAGTGTTTCTGATGGTACATGAAATTTCAATTAGCTCATAAAGTACTGAATTTCACAATTCAGAATGGCAGGAGAAATAATAAGTTGTTCATATTCACTATAAAATAACAAATTAAAGTGACATCTCACTATTAAGTTCAATCATGCTAACTTGGGTACTGTCTCAGAAGAGGTCCCACGTGTTACTAGAAGCATTCTAACTTTCCAGATTGTGCGCATGTTACAGTCTAATCCCAGTCTCTAATTTGACCAGAGTTCCCTAAAGTGGTGCTGAAGTCACAGCATCTCATTAAATCCTACTCCAACTCTTTAAGATCTTCTCTGCTGCATCCAGAGTAGTGTCTTGCTGTTAAGACAAAGGACACATGGTTATGGAAAAAATAAAAACATTTACTAGAATAAAAATTGCAGTATTAATAGCAAAATATTTCACATTTACCTTAATGAAACAAAGACGAATATATTTTTCAAAGTACTTCTGGGACTCCTCGCCCACAAATGCTGTGACTGGAATGGTTGCCAGTTTCTATATATTATATATTCATTGAATAAGCGTTAGAAACAACATTAATAAAAAGTATGAGGAAGTAGGAAGTATGACATTGTACAGTATTATTCATTTACCTTTTCTTTAATCATCCACTTCACAAACTTGTAGTCATAGGCTTCATCATCAGTTATATGTGACAGGTCCTGGTCTATAATAAACACATACATATTTAGTTAGTAGGGTTGGTTGGCTGATTCAGCTGGTTGTCCAGTATATTTCAGGTTTTAAATTTCATAAAATCTCCTTATTAATACTAAATAATGTAACATTACCAAACTAATCTCTACTTGAGTTCAGTTAAATGTAAATCCATGTTTAAAAAAAAAACTGACTGAGAGATGTGACGTCCACCAGCATGAAGTAGCCTCCCTCTGGAATGACAGGGGTCATACCGGCCTCTTGCACGATGGTGGCCATACGGTCCCTCTTGCTCTCAAGTTCCTGGGCCAGTGAGGTGAAGTAGCACTCAGGCTGACCCATCAGATCCAAGTTCTTAAGCAAACCCTGTGCCACCGCCTCCTGCATAGAAACAGACAAACACAGTAAGAGTGGCAGTAAAATCATTTTGCAGTCATTTCTCATTGAAGGGGACTTGCCTGTATAGGTGTGGGGCAGGTATACACAGAATTCTGCATGACGGTCTGAAGGTGCTTCATCAAGTGCTCAGGTCCTATGGACCAACCAAGCTAGATAACAAAAGAATTCCATTACATGGTGCACAAGAGGTGATTGATGAATATCTAAAACATTTTCAATCAACTGATTTCATACCTTCCACCCAGTAACACTAAATGTTTTCCCTGCACTGCCAACAGTGATTGTTCTGTCCCACATTCCAGGCAGAGTGGCTGCAAACACAGAAAAGCATAAATTAATTTTAATTTAATGTCATCAGTAGTTAAAGGTTACAGTATTGTCTACTGATATTTAACAAGCCAGTTATACAAGAGATTTGCTGCATCACCTGTTTCATTACCACACACTAATGCTGTGCCACATTCTGGTACAACTGGAAACTAACTGAACTGAAAGATGCTAGTTACAATGTATATATATGACTCTTTCATACAATTATGTATTAGTTGTATGAAACATACCAATTTTGATATGCTGATGGCCCTTGTAGGTGAGCCACTCATAAACCTCATCACTGAAGCACAGAGTGTCATGTTTAATGCAGAGGTCAGCGATCATCTGCAGCTCATCTCTGGTGAAAACCTGTAGGAAGAGAAGAACACTTAAAACTACTTCATTTCCAAACAGGATGTGCTATTTATGGGATATAACAAAGATTTTTATGTATTAACCTTCCCAATAGGATTGTTGGGGGTGTTGATGATTATGGCCTTTGTCTTAGAGTTGAATTTACTGGAGAGCTCATCTGGGTCAAGAATCCAGTCAGAACTTGTGATCGTCTTCTTTCCAGACTGCTTCTGAAGAATATTGCAGATGTGTAATATTTCATGTTAAAATGTACAAGCTTTCTCTAACCAGATGCTGTAAATAGTGTATATAACATGTTGAACAAAACTGGCTTTGGTTTTCGATTTTAAAACTTACACAGCGCAGTGGTATCAACACAGGCTTGGCTCCTGCCATTCGTACCATTGGTACATAGCAATCAAAGAAAGGTTCTATTATGATGACCTGAAGGAAAAAAAAAACATTACACTGTGAATATACTGTATTTACTGGGAGAACCTTACATAAATAAATGTATCTTATACATAATATGTATGTCTAGGTGTTCCTTCACCTCATCCCCCTCTTCCACCAGCCCTTGAATGGTGCAGAATAAGGAACCATAACCTCCTACTGTGACCAGGATTTGTTTAAATGGGTCAATCTGACGTCCACAGACCTTCCCATAAACCTGAGAAAGGGCCTTCACCAAAGATGGATGACCCTTTGAAATAAACAGAAGAAATTAACCAGTATACCATATAATACTGTATAGATTGCAACAGTGGCTCCCAGGAGAAACAAACTGGACCACATGATAGTTACATGAGGGGTTTTAACTGGTTGCTCAGCACAATACATCTGATCACATTAGTCCAATTTTGTGATGGACAAACTATATTTTGCTGTTAAACATGAACAGAATCACAGAGGTCTTTCTTCTAATGTTGAAATATTTCACTGCTTATCCAAGTAGCTTTTGATCAGTCAGAAAAGTTGGCTGGAGACCACAGCAGCATTAACATCATTAGACATTGCTGTGCCATGGGTTCTGTCACTCAGTATTGCCAACTTCTACAAGACAGACGTGAAGAAGAAAGCCTGGAACTCTCCCCCGGAGAGCTACATAAACCCACTGCTTCAGGTGTGTGGATGACACTCAAGATCCAGTAGGTACAGACTTTTACAGGCTACATGAATGTACTGGACACAATCGTCACGTTCACCAGGGAAGCCGTACCGGACTGTGCAGTTATCATTAGGATATAGAAACGGCAATTTAATTCAATTCAATTTTATTTACATAGTGCCAGTTATCCCAAGGCACTTTACAAGTAAGGTTTAAGACCTTACACAACTAAACCCAACAAATCCCACATAGAGCAAGCTTTTAATTGTAGCCAATCAATAAATTGTTGAGAGATGAAGAGGGAAAAACTCCCTCTATAGAGGAAGAAACCTCCAGCAGATGCAGGCTCAATGTGGGCGGCCATCTGCCTTGACTGGTTGGGGTGACGGGATAGGGAAAAGAGAAAACAACACAACAACAACAACAACAACAGCAGCAAGAAGCAACAGACACAAGCAGGATGGTTTGACCAGCAGCTGAACACTGGAGACACACAGCTCTGAGTCTGACGATACCTGTAGATGAGAATAGAGAGAGAGACAGAAAGGGAGAAGCACGACTACGAGAGAAAAAGAAACAAAGTTAGTCACATGTGGACATGGTGGCATGTTAGTGGATAGAATAAATAGAAAAACAAAGGAGCTCAGTGTATGAAGGAGGTCCCCCTGCAGTATATAGCAATTTAGAAGAAATCCATCCACACTGACCTTTATCTGTTGACTGACTTATGGTCATTACCCACTGCAACACAGAACATGAATCATCAGACTTCTGAACAAAACCCACCTACACGAAAGCCGATAAGGAGGATGTGCATCGAAAGCAGAGCTAACCAATAAATCACATTTTCATCGTCACTGCAAAAACATTGTGTACAAACACAATGCACTTGATTATTAATTAACACCACTGTATAGTCAAAATTGTAAAATTGGTACATGACAGGAGCAGTACTGGTGGTTTTCTGAGAATATATACGCGACTCTTAACTGTCCTGTACAAATAGCACTAACCATGATGATACTATGAGACACTCTGGTGATCTTCCACCAACCAGGAGACCGGACACCAAAGATCAAGTTAAACAATATAGTGTATGCGGTCAAATACAGTGAACTCTGTTCACAGTGCTGCACAGTGAAGAAGCTAAACAGCTGCTACACAAAAGGATGGTTCAGTACTGGAGGAGCAACACCTCAAGCTCTGAAACAGCAGTGTGTCTGGATTTGAACACAAAGAACACAATATTGTCCACATTTTGAACAAAAAGAAAGTGAAGTGGTTGAGGGTCCAGGAAACCTTAGCTTTAGCCTTATGTGCCAATAAATGGTCCCTCTCTCAAGAGAGGTGAAGGCATCAGACACAAACTGTCTCCTGTTCATCATGCTGCCTTATCATCTGTCCCCGGAAAAATCAAGGCCACTTCACACATCCACCAAGAAGGCTACAGTGATCAAGCCTGTGAAGGTAAGCGGTGCGACTACCTCATCTACCCACACCATCCCTTTCTCTTTTTCCACCTGACAAGCCTATTCATAGCAAGAGTGATGTGAAACCAGCCTGGAGGATATATTTGTGGTTCCCAGCCAACCTCTCTCAGATTTATGAAGCTACTTGGATGAGCAGTGAAATGTCTTGACTTAATAACAAGTCCAGATATGTCTCAACGTCCAGGAAAGCTTCACCTGGAACCTTGAATTTCCACAGGTTCTTATAGCCTGTGGGTCTTAGTTTTAGTAGTTTTTCTAACTGGGTATTAACGTTTATAAGAGTTATATTTCCACTATGAGTCGCAGTTGCTACAGTTCATGAGCCTTACAAAGCCTCTGGTGTACTGGTTCAGGCTGTCCACTGATGCAGCCTTCGCTAGTGCCTCTTTCACATAAGAAGGTGGAGGGATGTCTGGAAATCCTTGACCCAGATTAACAATGGAAGGGTCTGCTGCCAAAGAAGTGAAGGACACCCTAAACAGAAAAAAACAACAATTACTGGCTAGAACACTTAACTTACTTTAGTCTTAAATGAGCTCTGTGGCGAGCAAATGAAAACATGAATTTGATCTAACGACAGAACAGAACTGTTTATACATTCACTTACCAAACATTCTTGTCCAGTCCCTCAATTCTCTTGGAGTTAGTGTGTCGTGACATCCTTGTACCCTTCAACACAAAGCCACGTTAGATCATTACCTTTGTGTTACATGACACTAAATAACCATTAACTGCATGAGTCTGAAGGGTTTTTCCAAAAGCAGAAGCTCAACAACTGTCACATGCCTAAAATGTGGGCAATACGAGGCCTTTTAGAAAAACAATAATCATTAACAACAGAAGACTGATCTTTGCTCAGTAGTTGTGTAATTGTAACTGTGTCTCTATAAAACTGAATGTATTTGCCAGCAATTCACCCCCCCCCCCCCCCCCCCAAAAAAAAAGGTAGAACAATTTAACTCATATGGCTGAATTGAGCTGCACCAAACAGATCGCAAAGCAAACTTTAAGACGGCGAGCTGCCTTTTGACGTCTTCCCTAGGTGAACTGACCTGTGAGGTAGAAATCCTTCTCCTACAGTGGATGTTTAACAAACGACACGGGAACCGGGGACAACCCAGAGCTCGTCGCGCTATGTTCATGCTGCACAGAAAGTAAAAGACAGTTGCGGTGAAAGTGGGTTTACCTTTCCAGACGCGCTCTCTAGGGTTAACGGCTGCTCTTTCTTCCGCGCTGATGATCACTGTAGGTTCTGCAGGCTCTAACTGTCTGCACACACACAGTGTGTGTTTGTTCAAGTAACTGAAGTAAATGCACCACACAGAGAGGCACATAAGTCAACACAGAGCTTCGAAACCTATTTAACTAATTAAACTAACAGAACTAATTTACATCTGGAGGAAACAAATGCAACATAAGTAAACACGTTAATCAGCAATTTCTAATAAATGATCTGTGACGTCAACCTAATGTTGTTACTACAACAGTAGATGGGGCCAATGAGCCACACGATTACAGCTCCACGTTATGTTACAGAGCCTCTGACAAATAAAACCCCAAAAGGTCTCATAAATTTTTAAGCCTTTTGATAACTGGACATATTATTTTTTTCGACCGGTGCGTTTTCAGTAAAGCTGGCGTTACTTAACATAGGCGTGTTTGTCTCATAGTGACTATTTTGATTGCAGACCCTCAGCCCGCGGTTACGTTTAATTGCAACAGCTGTTGAACATAACGGCGCAGAACGTGGGAGTCCTCGTGAATGTCGCTTTCTGAACGCGTATGACATTATCACCACGTAGCTTGTGTATTTTTACGTTAATGCTCGTACATGGAGCGCGCGCGCACACGTTCTGTCTGCTTCTCATGTGTACGGCAGATGGCTTGCTGCACGAATTGCATTGTCCCAAACTCTATGTTGACTCATTTTTTGTGTATTTGGATTATTAATTTCTTTGTAATCGGGGTGTGTTTAGACAACCAAGTGTAAAATAAACTGCTAGTGCGTCACGTCCTCGAGAAACCAGAAACGTGCCCGACGTCTGTGGTCACTAGATAACGTGGCCACTGGTACATATGAAACACCTGGCTAGCATAGCTGGCTCGTTAGCGTTAGCTAAAGTTAGCAACATTTAGTTCTGCCTGCAAAGCCGAGAGGTTGTGCCGTGAATCACAATGGTGGCAGCTGCCTGCAAGTGTCTTTTAGATAACATACCGTGTCGTGACTGAGGTTAAGGCAGCAGCAGGTCTGCAAGCACAACTTACTTATCGTTAACCGTACAGCCAAAACACGGCCCCAGCGTCAGGAGGAGGAGACGACAGTCAGACCAAGCCTCTTGCTGCTGCGTTTAGAGCTGTCGGAATCCCTACACATTTTGCTAACGACGAAGAAAGTAAAAATATTATGTATACCCGATGCACATTTTATTGTGAAAGTTTTCAACGCACGACATGACTGGACGTGGACTGCTCAGCAATAAAACAAAAAAGACACGGAATATTTAATTTAACGTAGGCTGTCTTTGTATGTTTACTTGTCATGTAACCAATAACCTAGTTGTAAAATTAACGTAGTCACCTTGAATGCGGCAGAGTCCCGGCCAGTAGTTTATTACGGCAAAGCCAAAAATAACATTCTGGTCATTAAAACTATACATCCATTAATACTGGACAACCCGCGATGTAGTACGATCAGAGGAGTTATGTTATGGTTACTCATTTAGGCCGGTTTCTCCCCCTCCCCCCTTACTAGGCAGCTGTGCATGCATTGTTGACATGACTGTGCCAAGTCAGGCTGATGAAGTCAAACACATGTGCAGAATGTGTTTTTTCCGTTCTTCTGCAGCCACCATGCTGGTGTTGTGGAAATGACTAGATGGCATGTTTAATCCTACCCGTATAAGGATCCACGCTGAATTGAGAAAGAAAAAGAATACCCTGTGTTTTACAGTACACTTATAAGCATTGTAGCAGCCTGGGTGCGTCTTCCCTTGGCGTACTGTCGATGTGTGCTTGTCCCTAAACTTTGTAGTTTTGGAAGTACCTGCAGACCTGCTGAATGCAGCGTTTGATGTTTCTTGACAAGTTTTTTTTCCTATAGTTATCCAGTTTGCAATCTGAGTGCCCTCAGGTTCTGGGTGTTTCAGATTGCTGGCTCCTGCCAATCGTGCTGTCTTCTGATTTCTGTTATAAATGAAAGGCCATCAACTACAATATAAAAACCTCTTAGCAATTACTGTGTAGCTTTTAAAAAGTACAATTTAAAGATGTTATAGCATTATGTTATTTACCTTACACTGTATTCACAGTATGCATTTACTTTTGTTTTGTGGGATTTTATATTTTGTATGAAACACACAGTACCACATGGGTTTGCTTCTTTTCTTGTGGGTATTCAATTAACTTAAAGGAAATAAGGTGTACAGGAGCAAAGGGACTAAAACTTGCTGTGAAAAAGTGATTGCTTTTTTAGTTTTATTTTATCTTTCCATTGCAGCATGACTAACAAATACCGGTACATATATAAAGATCACCACATGTTCCTTAGTGCTGAGGTCTGTAAAGTTGTATTTCAGCTTCGGACGCACGTTTCTAAATCAGGCTTTTGTTTATTCGGATTGTCACAGTTCTCAAGACGTTATTTTAAACTTTTACTTAGGCCTAATGAAAAATAGCTGTTGCATTTTAGCAGTTTATCTTGGCAGTGTAGTTATTTGTAAGTCAAGAGGATGGTTTAAAGAAAATTTCACAGGACCCCTTAAAGCAGTGTGATACCACCGTCTTCTGAGTCTAAAAGCTACATGAGGTGTTCGGCTACAGTGACTTCCTAAGTTCAAGGAGACACAGCAGGCTCTGGACTGTATCAGCTACATCTCTACATCTAAGCCCTTTACTACATTATGGAGTAAAGTGCTATGGAGTCAGAAAGGAAAAGGAAATGTACCCTGGCGATCCAGCATTTTACATTATTAATACAATGCAATGGATCTGCAGCATCTTTCTGTCCAGCAGTAAGTAGAGGAAATGCTCAATTGCCAGTTGTTATGGCTTTTTGCTCGTTAAACTAGAATAGTCCTGTACTGCTCTAAAAGCGGCACATTTACAACTTTGTGAAAGCCTTTGTGTAGAAGGAACAAATGGGGGAAGGAATGATGCCAGACTTATATGTGTTGTCTGTCTGTGTGTGTGTATGAAAATATCAGCAAATGTGGTGATTGTATCTAATTAATTTATTGGCTTCCATTATATTTACAATATACTATATATAGAATGGATTTGAAAGTATAAAGTTATCCCAACTGACTGTCTGTGGTTCAAAATTTCCACTACCAATATTTTTTTGCATTAATCGTCTGGCTGACGTCATCTGTGTCACCTAAACTCCATAGTAGCAACCACGTGATCATCCAAACCGTGAGCAAGCACAGATGTTGAATGAAGAAGTTGAATGAACTTTAAAGGAAACAAACTGGAGGGAAAAAAAACAAAAAAAAAAACAATGACGTGTCTGCTCGAGTAGAGGTGAATCATCACTTCTCCAGTAAAAAAAAAAAATCCAGTGGCAATATGTGGAAAATGACATTTCCCTTTTTATTCGGATTACGAATGGTTAAACGGTAAACGTGAAATAACTGAATCAGAGATGAGGAGACCTACAGACACCCCCCCCCCCCCCCCCCCCCCCTCACTCTCCCCTTCACAGCTGTCCCGTGTGGGCGAAGTACATCCCACAGTAAAGTCTCTGCCTGGGCTTCTTCTCCAGTCCACGCCCCTGTGGCTGGTAGCACATGCCTACACGGTCTTGCCCGGGATCCAGAAAGGCTGGCGGACGGGGAACAAAGAGCACCGTGCGCGTCCCGGATCCCGAAACCTCAACGCATGCAAAGCCGAACCTTCAAATCCTCGAGTCAAGGACTTGCCCTGAGTAAAAAGGTAAATTACTAGTATTGTTTTGATACTGCAGAGAGTATATTATGGGGCAGAGTGCGCAGTGTTTACCGGTCAGCCAGAACTGAGGGTACCCGTAGTGTAGTTTAGCAGGTACGGTCCGGATCACTGGACACACGGTCACACGGTCACGCCGTGCGTCGGCATGAACAGTTTCTGGATTTAAAGCTTGATCTTCTAACCGGATACAATCATTCAGCGGCGGTTGGGCTGATCACGCACTGAATGAGCGTCTGGCCGGTTCGCACTTTTCCAAGAGCTTCCTTATAAAGTCTCCAAAAGTGTGCTGCGTTATACAAAACATCCAAGATGTTCGGTTTCCTCCTGCATTGCGGGTGTTTTCCTTCTCGCTCCACATCCCCAATAAGACGGGACTTCTGTGCGCCTGGGGCTGGGTGTGTTTCAAACATGTCTGTTTTTAGATTATCTGGGATACAGACAAATTTCCTGCTGGAAAGGGACAAGGATATGACCTGGTGAGCTCAAGTCAATGGCTGACTCATCCAGTGGGACGACAGCATTGTCCACCGTTTTCTCTGTGTCGTTTTTTTTTTTTCATGAAGCCTCCACAGGAAAATAATAAAATTAGCAAATTATAAGACAAAACTAACATCTGGTATAGTCGTGTGCTTAATATGTAAATAGGTTGGATATGTCCTAAAAGCTCCACTAAACTTTAGTTTGGTCATAATGTGTGGTGTCATTGGTCTTAATTCCACATCAGCTTCAGGCCCTTGTAAGGCTCTAATTAAAGATGTTGTGGCTTCCTTTCAGGAAAAGCAGCATTTTGGGAGCTTTGTAAACATCTGGATGTGTTGACCTTTTCCAAAGTTATATGTTTGTGATCAGCTGTATCTGTTCCCCATGTTTATAGGGCATTAATGGTATGTCAGATGAAATGAAGAATTTTGTTTGTGGTGCTCAGTGCGTCAAAAATGACAAATCATTAAAAATCTAGCCTGCAAACACTAAATTACTCATGGTACAAATGAAAATCCGCATGATGTGAGAGTAATGTAAATGATGATTATTACTGTTAAGACATAACCAGAATTGTATTGCCTTAGCTCGTTAAGGTGGAGCCAGTTTTTGTTTAAGTCAGTTTTGCTTATCTTTTATCTGCACGGGTCATACAAAAAGCCACGAGGATTTAAGGTTCAGCGAAAAGAACAGAGAGACATCAGTAATTAGTGGTCAATTTCCGGAGGCACAGCCTGTACTGCAGTTTTCCTCATCTTTCCCAAACACGGCTTCTCACAAACGTAAACAGATGTGGAGCTAAATGTACTTATTACGACTTTTTTTTTCTTCTAAATTTAGTAGATAAAACTCAAAATCCTTAAAATAAGCCTAAGTAAATGTACTCACTGTATTGTTAACACTTAATTGTTTAGGCAAAAGTACAGCGCGCCCGTAGCAACTGGAAGTTTGTTTCTGGACAGATTTTATTATATGACAAAACCATTGTTCATGCCAAAAGCAGAATTACATTATGATGAACATATCAAAACTTTGCTCCATAAAGTTATCTTCACGGTTCTATACAAGTTGAACTGGGTGAGACAATTGTATGTTTGTAATTTTGTCCTGTAGACAGTGAGTGGACTCCATCCTTCCTGTTGTTCCAGTAAAATGGAAAATCAATAAAAGGGATTTTGTATGAAAGGCTTAATTGAATAAGGCCTATAAAAACCCTCAGGCTTTTAGCACCCAATTCAGCAATATCATTAATAATGAACTATGGTTTGACTGAAGACGCATTTAGCTGCTGACATAAACTGTCTTTATGTAGAACTGTGGATAATAAAACATTGCACATTATCGTCTGAGAACATCTGGACTATTCAGGACCTTCTTACACGCACGGGCATTTTTGATTCTGCTCCGTCTGCCTTGTTACTGCAGAAACCTCCTCACAGTCAGATCTTAGCAACGTGATCTTTGCGGCTTTAGTGAGCTCATTTTTACAGGACGCTTCAGGGATGCGCGGCTCTTTTCGCGTCATACTGTTCTTGACAAAAGATGGGGTTTATAACAGGCTTTCAAGAGCTGGATGACTTGAAGACCATGCTGTGTAAATCACCACAGGGCTTGGTTCTGGTTTCATTCACCATTGTAAGTTGGTATGTCAGCATACAGGTGTGACCCTACTTTATAAACAAGGTCAAACAAGGAGCCTTTTTGTAACTATGAAGCCAGTGTCATAAGCTGTATTATCAGAGTATTTTATGTATCTGGCTTTAAATGATTATATGTTAAGTTAATGTTGAGCACTTTGGGGAAGCATTTTGTGGATAAAAGGGCTGTTGGCTGAGTTGATGCTAACGATGACGCGGCAGATAAAGTCAATGATTCGTAGGAACAGCCTCCTGAGTCAGGGTTTAACATAACTAAGGCTGTATTCACGCAGATGTTCACTACACATGGAAAAAAAAAACCCTCTCCCATTTGAAAGGAGGGGAAGTGAGGGGGACGGGCCTAAACGACTCAACGTTAGGCGGTAAAAAGTTTGACGGAGGGCTTCTGTTCAAATCAAAGGTGCTGTGGTGTTTTTTTTCTGCGTGGTTACAACTGGGTCAAATGCAACCTAACAGACAAAGTGGCTGCCTGTCGCTGGGCTCTGGAGGTGTATGCTGCGGAGTGTGTTTATTTGCATGCTGTGCTGTGACTGGTTGCTTACGTTCTGTCATATCTGCCACTGCCAGACACACCAGCAATGATAGCGATCTGTTTTTACTAGTCCTCGCTGGAACATAGGCCACAAAACATGTTGAACTAATCAACTATGCCCTTTAATTAAGGGGCGTTAATCCTCTCAGTAGTGGGACGGTAAAGTTTGCATGAATAGCATGTTTGATCCATAAATGGGGAGCAATGCATGATGGGATGACCATTATGGGAATGCGCTGAAAGACTACCCAGTATGTCCTTTGACATTAAATGGCAGCTGTTGTTGTCTCATCTGTGTGTGTGAACACATTGGGAAGCTCATCCCCAGGCTTGAAACTCTCGTTTTACACTCCCAGTGACAATATGAGCGTGCACATGCTTTAAAGTTATATTAATCATGCTCACCGTAATAAAAGGTAAAACATTATTCCACTCTGTGTCGAGGAAGGCCGCAAAAACACAATGTAGTTATGAAGTGGAATATTCTCGGTGACGCGATTGTTTCAACCCCCTGTGGCCAAATAATTTGTCCCATTGTATCGACTGAAGGTCGTGTCGTCTAATTTTGTGCTCTTTCGAAACAGGCATCATGATTCCCGTGATGGAATTCCGGCAGTTCACTGAACAGCAGCCAGCGTTCAGGGTCCTAAAGCCGTGGTGGGACGTTTTCACCGACTACCTGTCCGTAATCATGCTCATGATCGGCGTCTTCGGGTGCACTCTTCAGGTCAGTAATAAGAGTTTCACTCAAGGGACCGGCCTCTCCCTTCATGAGTGCATTTTCTAATGGCCTGTGCTGCTTGCGTTGATGAACGGTTACTGATGTTAACCCTCTGTTTGAAGGAGAAATGTTCCTACTGTGCGCTAATGTAACGTGAAAAATGAACCACCCTCGTGGTAAATAAATCAAGTGGCCGCACGTGTTTTTTTTATGATACTTGGAGAAAGCTTAGGCCTTCTGCTGCCCTGCCTCCTGCTCTGACACCAGCTCCGAACTGCAAAAACATTTTTTTACAGCGCTTTTCCAACCTATACTGTGCATAGCAAAGGCAGCATTCAGCCTTTCAGGAGTTTACGAGTGGAAACATTTGCCCACCCAGCCCCCTTTTAGTAAACAACGGATTCCAAACTCCTGTGGACTGATGCTTTGCTTCTTTCTTTGTGTGCAATCGAGACGCTTTTGGCCGTTGCAGGACCCTGTAGAGTAAACTTCTGGGAATGATACCAAACACTTTGGAAAAACTGTTAACAGGATATTTATCAGGGTGGGAAATCTATTGTTTCTCGCTCTCTCTCATTACAACAATGTTTGGACGTTGTCTAATAGTTATTAAATAGAGTGGGCAGTTAATTATGCAGCCCAGTTTACTTTATAGCTGGGGGCATGTTGTGTAATTACTTTATTGCCTGACGTAGTAATCCCTGTATTTATAGTCAGAGCAAAAATACAGAGAGATGGAGTTAGTAAAAGTCTGCAGAGCAGTCCTTCACAGACCTCAGCAGTTCTATTATTAGTATTAATTTTTTTTAATTTGAAAAGTGCTGCTGCACCACGACATCACTCTCACTATGGTTTCAGACATCTTGCATTCCCCCGCCTCATAAATCAATGTTATTCACATTTCCATGCTGCAGTAGTGTCAGATCGTGTTACACAATAACGAGCGGAGCGTCGGGCAGCTTAACGGAGAGAGAACAAAATGTCTCCTCTTCGTCCCGGGCACCACTGGATAAAAGTGCCCGCTTCCTGTTATTAGCATCGCAGAATGAAGCGGCTGTTTTGGGTTATTTGCGATACAAGTAAATACCGAAGGCAGTTGTTGTGTACCGATGCTGCTTTGTGACCAGTGTTTATATGCAATTTGTAAACCAGGTTAGGAAAGGATGGAGCAGAGAGAGGTTGTTTTTTTTTTTTACTGTGAAATCTTGTACACAGGCACTGAGTTCAGAGTCAGGCAACTTTATTTGCGTTTCCACATGGAACCCCTTGCACAGTAAAAACAAAAGAATCGCACAAGGCTGGACCTTGTGAGGCCTAATACCAAAGAAATAAAAAGAATGTATCTTGATCACTCTAACTCTTAAAGCTAAACTACTTGAATGTAATAATGTAAAGAATAAGAATATTTTATACTGTGTGGCGGTGCATGCAGATATGTTAGATCATGTCCTACAATTAGGTTTTCCCATAGTACACGTGGAGTGTGCTGAGCATTACCTGTACTTAATTTCCACTGTGTCTGTTGAGACACAACAGGAATACAGGGAATAATACTTGGAAGGCATCAACTATTGTTATTTATGTTCTTTCCATACAAATGATTCTGACCTCATATCGGAGGTATTACTCGTTTACATGTTGTTGATATTTGGGGCACCTACTGTAGCTAAATGTAATTCTGGTCTAGTATGATAGTCTTTATTGTCTAGTCTAATTGTTTTCTCTTATTCCTATTGTTGGTTCAATTCATCTATTTATTTCAGCCCTTACATTGTCTTGCTGCTTGCAGACATAGTTGCAAATCAAAGATAACTTGCGCTACTTTTCTGACTAGCAGAGATTTTTTTTTATTTGGACTTTATTTCCTATTTTACATTCAGGATGGTCTACTATAAACTTGTTGTTGTAGTACTGCGAGTAACCACTGGGACAAATCTATAGGAGAGCTAATAGTTGTAGCCCTGTCCAGCTCTCTTCATACTATACATCCATGATGTAAAAAAAAAACACGTATTAAGTGTCTAAATGTCTCTTTTTTTCAGTTTTTTTTCTTGTTTTTGTACTTACTTCTAGGTAGCGCAAGACAAAATCATCTGCCTCCCTCAGAGGACGCCATCGAACACAAGTCAAATGGACCTAAAACCATCATTACCCGTGCCGTCCAATTTTTCAACTCCACCTAAAGAAATGAAAGGCCTGAAGACCAATCTGGACATTCAGCAGTACAGTTTCATCAATCAGATGTGTTATGAGAAGGCCCTGCATTGGTATGCCAAGTACTTTCCCTATCTGGTTCTCATACACACTATAGTTTTCATGGTGTGCAGCAACTTCTGGTTCAAATTCCCTGGCTCGAGTTCTAAAATAGAGCATTTTGTCGCCATGCTGGGCAAGTGCTTTGACTCTCCCTGGACCACGCGTGCTTTATCGGAAGTGTCCGGAGAAAATCCCGAAGAAAAGGACAGCAAAAGGAACAGCGACCTGGCATTATCTCCCGGAGAAGGCATTTTGGAGAAGTCGCCTTCCCTCCGGTCTATCCCCGAGAAGATTGTCGCTGACAAGGCCGCAAGTGTCCTTGATAAAAAGGAGGGTGAACAAGCCAAAGCTCTTTTTGAAAAAGTCAAAAAGTTTCGTTTGCATGTTGAGGAAGGAGACATCCTCTATCTCATGTACGTTCGCCAGACGGTGTTCAAGGTGTTTAAATTCCTCCTAATCATTGCCTACAACAGTGCTCTGGTAAATAAGGTGCAGCACGACGTACATTGTGAAGTCTCCATCCAAGACATGATAGGCTATAAAGAGTTTGAGTGCAATCACACCATGGCTCATTTGTTTTCTAAGCTTTCGTACTGTTACCTGTGCTTGGTGGCTGTCTATGGATTAACCAGTCTTTACACCTCCTACTGGCTCTTTTACCGCTCGCTGAAGGAATACTCCTTTGAGTATGTACGCCAGGAAACGGGCATCAGCGATATCCCAGATGTCAAGAACGACTTTGCTTTCATGCTGCATATGATCGATCAGTACGACCCGCTGTACTCGAAAAGATTTGCCGTTTTTCTATCGGAGGTCAGCGAGAACAAGTTGAAACAACTCAACCTAAACCACGAGTGGACCGCAGAGAAGCTGCGCCAGAGAATCCAGACTAATAGCAACAACAGACTTGAACTTCAGCTGTTCATGCTTCCCGGGCTGCCGGACACGGTTTTTGAGTTATCCGAGCTGCAGTCACTCAAACTAGAGATCATTAACAACGTCACCATGCCTGCCTCTATCTCTCAGCTGGAGGACCTTCAGGAATTGTCTCTTTACCAGTGCTCTTTAAAGCTACACGTAACAGCTACCTCCTTCCTCAAAGAGAACCTGAAAGTGCTTCGTGTGAAGTTTGATGACAACAGGGAGCTTCCAAACTGGATGTACGGCCTTCGCACCTTAGAGGAGCTCTATCTGAGTGGATCATTCAGCACCGACGCCTCTAAGAATGTCGTTCTCGAGTCACTGCGCGAGTTGAAGTGCTTGAAAACTCTATCCCTTAAGAGTAATTTGACTAAGATACCCCAGTCAATAGTGGATGTTTCCAGCCATCTGCAGCGGCTGTACTTACACAACGATGGCACCAAACTAGTAATGCTCAACAACCTGAAAAAGATGACCAATCTGATCGAGCTGGAGCTCGTGCGCTGTGACCTGGAACGCATCCCGCACGCAATCTTCAGCCTGACAAACCTGCAGGAGCTTGACTTGAAAGAGAACAACATTCGCTCAATAGAGGAGATTATCAGCTTCCAGCATCTTCGAAAGCTCACTTGCCTCAAACTCTGGTACAACGGCATCATGTATATCCCAGAGCACATCAAGAAGCTCAGCAGCTTAGAGCGCCTCTACTTCAGCCATAACAAGATTGAAATATTGCCTTCGCACCTGTTTTTGTGCCACAAGCTGCGCTACCTGGACTTGTCGAACAACGACATCCGATTCATTCCCCCAGAAATTGGAGTGCTTCAGAGTCTCCAGTACTTCTCTGTCACCTGTAACAAAATTGAAAACCTACCAGATGAGCTCTTCTTTTGCAAAAAGCTCAAAACGCTGAAGCTGGGCAAGAACTCGCTGTCCATCCTCTCACCAAAGATTTCGTACCTAGCTCAACTGACGTACCTGGACCTGAAGGGCAACCACTTCGAGGTCCTGCCACAGGAGCTCGGTTTCTGTCGCGCCTTAAAGAGCAGCTGCCTTATAGTGGAAGAGACACTGTTTGAAACTCTGCCTTCAGACGTCAGGGACCAAATGAGGGCTGAGTGAGATGCCTTACTGTAGCCATTGTGCCTGCTGCTTTGTTTTATTCCTCGAGTCAGAGCTTTAGGTTTGTTGTAACTCATTACCACACATAAGTATTACACTATGATTAAAAATAATGTTTTTCCATTGTCCTTGATGGAGGGAAAGTTAACGTTTTTATGTATTGTCACACACCGTGTGGCTCAACAAGGCTGCTTGATGCGCTGTTGTTACATAGTCCAGCATTTTAGGAGTCCCACCCTTATTGTTTACTTGAGAGTTTTTATGAAAAGACTGAAATCAACCGTATATTCACAAATAGTATTAAACGCTCAAGCTACAGAAAGAGATGAGCTTAGCTTTAGCGTAGTACAAACAAACACTCAACCTGGCTCTGTTTTAAAAGTGACACCAGTCAAGTTAGACAATAAACACATAGAAGTTTTGGGTTGAAAAACTTGGGAAGTTTTTTTTGAATCGTTAGAAGTTGTGGATTCGTGGGGAAGTTCCGCTGACTGAATTACATGGAATGTTTTTTTCAGCCCCGTGCTTTTCAAAGTCTCCTAATTAGAGAAGTCTAGACGTTCTTATTGGTGTATTTGTAATCACTGGACCAAGCCATGACTGCTCGTCTTTTTACTAAGCTAACTGCCTCCCTTTGTTGTAGTTTGCTGCTGAAATCACAGGTTCTGACTGTGCTACATAAAATATGCCTAAATTAATTACTGAATGTAAATTTAAACTGAAGACCTCACTTAAGATTAGGGCTGTAGCCTTATGCCGAGTTGTAAATATTTTATGGTGCCCTTATTAGGTGCCCTTTTATTTTCTTTAGGAGACTGTTATACTCATACACCGCAGCAGGGATATGCATAATAAGTTAAGAACATATCTTATACGTACATATAGTTCCTTGGCCAAATACTTCTGTATTAAATATAGATGTCATTGTAAAGTGCATTAAACTGAAAAGACTATGCCATGTTTTTGTTATTATTTTTTGTTGGCTGTTAACATACTAAGCTGCCTATTACAGAAGTGTATTTTCATAAACAGTGTTTTGATGTTGCTGCCCAATAAAATTGGATTTTAAAAAGATCTATTTCTTAAATTAAGTCAAAAGCCCATTGGAAGGCAATGAATCATTTGGACATGTCCATTTTTAAAAATTAGTTAGTTATTAGGATATGATATTTGTAGACCAGTGGGTCTGTGTCATACAAACGAAAAAATTCTAAAACAATTGTGTGTTTTTATAATTGTAGGAAATGTTGGCCACCATCAGATCAGTTGTTGAATAAGGACTGAGAATTGTTTTGTTAAAGTTGTCAGGACTTTTAACTAAGAAACTAAATAAAAACAAATTAGAATGGAAACACTGTTCATCGCATCAGCTCTTATTGTAGAAGACAAATCAGCTGCGTATCACCGTCTGGGCTTAATCTTGTAAACTAGAACTAAACCGCCGTCAGCTGATGATCGCGGTCACACGCATCGAGAGTCGTGTCCCTGTGATGTGCGGCGTGAACAGCATCGAACCGAGCGCGCTTCCAGCAGCTGCTGCAGCGGCGGCCGTGACAGAAGCAAGAGGACCCGACCATCCGAGTGCGCAGTGGGGGTAGCCGGCTAAGCTGCTTACAAGCCCGGCCAGCAGGCCCGCGGAAGAATGACCGGCTCCGTGCCCAAAGCTGGACATGGCTTGTGAGAAGCGGCGTTGTCCGGTGCTGCTGACATCGACATAACTCGATCGGACCTCCAGAAGGTGCGTTTCGGTGCGTTCGGGTCCCCGGTCCTGTGTTATTCAAGGCTCTTAATCTAATAACTGAATGCTCTGGCCCCGGTGATGTTAGCCGGCTACACGGCGTAACGGAACACCCGTGGGACTGTATAGCACATTAGAATAAACCGACACACACTGTACAGCTCTAAAATACCCCGAACCGGTCGGGAAATAACGGACCTCAGATTTTAGTGCTGCGTTTAAAGGCCTCACGGACATTAGGTTTCCCTCCTGTGCGGGGTTTATGGATGCGTCTAGCTGCTGGAGCCGGTCTTAGCCTGCTCTGCAGCCGCATTGGCAAAAGTGACCTTCATCCTTTCAGCACATACATGCAAAATAACATGTAGTCTAAGAGGCTCCGATTTAATCTTTTTATAATAAGAAACCACTTTAATAAGAAACAGAGCTTTAGTTTTGTAAATAGGCTTATGCAAAGTGTGTTTACAGTCAGCATGCTTAATATACCTATTGTGTTGTGACAACTGGTACATGATCCTATATCATGCAAAAGCTATTTCACTAAAATTTATTACATACGGCATTGGACAAGTCTACAGATAGCTGAAGTGTGTGTATGTGTGCGTGGCCCTGCTCAAGGGCAGCTTCCTCTCTAAATCCATAACAATCTGACCAGGCCCTCCCTGGGCTCCTCCTGATGTGCTTGGGAAATCTGGCCTTGCCTGAAACTGGAGGACACGACTCCTGTATTGTTTCCCAGTTACTTTATCCCATAATGAATTATGCATTGACCTGATTATTAGCTCACCAGGAAGCAGAATTTCCACCAAGTGATGACAAGTTTTTTGGCTTTTGCAATGTTATAGATTTTGTTATAGATTAAAAAGCCGGAAAAGTAAAAATTTAGTAAAAAGCTAGTCAAATTATCAATAGACATACTTTTAGATCAGATTTATAATAATATGTAAAAACATAAAATGGTCAAAGCACTGCTTTTCAATCTAAATACATCCAATCTGTGGTACTTAATAAATGTTTTTAAAATCAAATTTACACATTGATGTAACATGTCAGTCTAGGATTTCTACTTGTAACAGACTATTTTTGGAAAGAGAATTTCCCCCCACCAGTGTAAACCAGACTATAAGGAACTTTATTGCTTTGTCACCCATCCAAGGTCAAATTCCTGGCGGTAAACGTGGAACATTTTAGACTTTACAACTTGGTAAGGACTCCAATAACAGTCACACTAGTGGCTGCATAGACGCGAGGCATGGACTCCATTTGGAAGCTAAGCTTAGGGCTCTGTTTCGCTGTAATTTCTCATAATTGTCCTGAATCCACTCTACGCACAAAAGACATGAATGCATTGTGCATGTGGCTGGTTACATCTAAATCCCCAAAAAGGTCAGTAATTTAGCTTGAACAAAACAATGAAAGACCCATTCATCTGCAAACTCAGCCTGAATTAATCAAAAAGACAACTGGCTTGTCAAAGGTTATGTGTAGGAGACACAACATAACAAACCCTTCTCTCCAGGGCCACTGGAGCTCTTGTGAAAACAACAGCTCAATGAAATGACAATGCCTTTTCATTTATTCATATTATCTGTTGCAGGAATGTTCACCCTCACAGAAGTAGCCTCTCTGAACGACATCCAGCCGACGTATCGAATACTCAAACCATGGTGGGATGTCTTCATGGATTATCTTGGTATAGTTATGCTGATGTTGGCCATATTCTCTGGAACCATGCAGTTAACTAAAGACCAAGTGGTTTGTCTTCCAATCCTGGAACAAACTCGAGAGGGGTCCGGGAGCTTCTTGGGCACCCAACCACCAGAGACGGCCGATGTTTTCTGGAATAAAGAAAATGCCATCGGAGAGCAAGCCGCCCCACTAAGGGCTAAAAGGCCTCCTGATAGAATTGCACCTACAATTCACTTCACACAGTCAGCTACGTTAGGGCAGCCCCAGCCTACAGGCGTTAGGACCAAGCTGGATTTTCAGCAGTATGTTTTTGTCAACCAGATGTGCTACCATGTTGCCCTGCCTTGGTATTCCAAATATTTCCCTTACCTCGCTTTAATCCACACCATTGTTTTAATGGTCAGTAGCAATTTCTGGTTCAAGTACCCAAAGACAAGTTCCAAAATAGAACATTTCGTTTCCATCCTTGGAAAGTGTTTTGAATCACCTTGGACTACTAAAGCACTGTCCGAGACAGCTTGCGAGGACTCAGAAGAGAACAAGCAGAGAATCGCTGGCGCCTCCACCCTCCTGAAGCACCTGTCCACGAGCAGCGAGGAGGGCAGTCCGAACCAGTCCGCCCCGGTGCTGACTAAATCGGGGGTTGCGTTTTCTTCCGAGAAGCTTGTTAGTGAAATTCCCTCTATGACCATTCTGGACAAGAAGGACGGCGAACAAGCCAAGGCGTTGTTCGAAAAAGTGCGTAAGTTCCGTGCCCACGTGGAAGACAGCGACTTGATTTACAGGCTGTATGCCATTCAGACAGTCATCAAAACAGTCAAGTTCCTCTTGATTTTGTGCTACACCATGACTTTTGTTGCCTCTATAGATTTTGACCACGTGTGTGAGCCCGAAATAAAGCATTTGACTGGGTACACTAAGTTTCATTGTACACATAACATGGCTTTCATGTTAAAGAAGCTCCTTGTTTGTTATATTGCTCTCATATGTGTTTATGGCGTCATCTGTATTTACACGCTGTTCTGGCTTTTTCGCCGTCCGCTCAAGGAGTATTCCTTTGAAAAGGTCAGAGAGGAGAGCAGCTTCAGTGACATTCCTGACGTAAAGAATGACTTTGCGTTCCTCTTCCACATGGTCGACCAGTACGACCAGCTGTATTCAAAGCGTTTCGGAGTTTTTTTGTCAGAGGTCAGTGAAAACAAACTTCGAGAAATCAGCCTGAACCACGAGTGGACCTTTGAGAAGCTGCGGCAGCACGTGACACGCAACCTTCAAGAAAAACTGGAACTCCATCTTTTTATGTTGTCAGGAGTGCCGGACGCCGTGTTTGATCTAACTGATTTGGAAATCCTGACGCTAGAATTAATCCCGGAGGCAAAGATAACAGCTAAGGTCTCACAAATGATAAATCTCCAGGAGCTGCATCTCTACCACTGTCCTGCCAAAGTTGAGCAGACTGCTTTCATTTTTCTTCGCGATCACCTCCGGTGCCTTCATGTCAAATTCACAGACGTTGCAGAGATACCTAACTGGGTTTACATGTTGAAAAATTTAAGGGAACTCTACTTAGTCGGTAACCTGAACTCCGAAAACAATAAAATGATTGGACTCGAGTCTCTGCGAGACCTCAGACACCTAAAGACTTTGCATCTAAAAAGCAACCTCACAAAGATACCGACAAACATAACTGACCTATCCCCACATCTGATCAAGCTGGTCATTCATAATGATGGTACAAAGCTCTTAGTGCTGAATAGTTTAAAGAAAATGATGAATCTCGCTGAGCTGGAGCTTCTCAACTGCGAGCTGGAGCGAATTCCCCACGCCATCTTCAGTTTGAACAACCTTCAGGAGCTCGACCTTAAATCTAACAACATTCGTACCATTGAGGAGGTCATCAGCTTTCAGCACCTTAAGAGACTAACTTGCCTCAAACTTTGGCACAACAAGATCATCGCCATTCCCTTGTCGATCAGCCACGTGAAAAACCTTGAGTTGCTCTATCTCTCGCACAACAAGCTGGAGACGTTGCCCTTACCGTTATTCACTCTCCTCAAGCTGAGGTACCTCGACGTTAGCCATAACTCCATAGCGGCCATACCGCTGGAGATCGGCTTTCTGCACAACCTCCAGCATTTTGCCATTGCAAGTAACAAAGTTGAGGTAGTCCCCAAGCAACTGTTCAAGTGCACTAAGCTGAGGACACTGTGTCTCGGCCACAACTGTATCTCGTCCATTCCGGAGAAAATCGGCCAGCTCTCCCAACTCGCTCACTTGGAACTGAAGGGGAACTGCTTGGATCGTCTGCCGGCTCAGCTCGGTCAGTGCTGCCTCCTCCGTAGGGGTTGCCTGATTGTGGAAGATCACCTTTTCGACTCTCTCCCCATAGAAATTAAAGAACGCATCAATCAGGACTCTAGTGTTTCTTTTGCGAATGGGTGTAAGTGTCTAAATGATGGACGGTAGTTATGTCCGTCAAAACACTGGCCGTTTCATCCTGCTGTTTTAAATCATGCAAGTGGAACCAGTAGTTTAGGATGCAGCATTGGTAGACTTCATAATGTTTTAAACGCTTGAACAGCACATACACAGTACAGAGTACCTAACAGAGCACATATGCCTTGGGTTTATTTATTTTCATATTAGTTAATGTAAGTGCACAGTAGCAGTAAAATCACAAAGGTTATATCTTTTTACACACACAAATATTTACAGTACATCAATGGAGAGGACATTTCTATAATTTTAGAAGGAGACATCTTTTATGGTTCATACAAATTAGAGAAATAGCTGATCTTCCTGTTACAGTACCCAGATGTGCAGCTAATACAGAATTCACTGGGCCAGTTGTTGTTTCTAAGTTTTCTGCCTCAGTGCTTACAGCAATATCCTATATTTATAATAAAAGTATTAAAAGTATAACCTTTCTTTTCAGACATGCTGTCCCCGGATAAGATCTCACTGTTAAGTGTTTTTATTAGAGAGACTCTCCTCTTCACAGACACTCTCATTTAAAGCTTTAAGGTCTGATGATTATCCAGAGCAAGCTGGATGTTGTTTACCAAGAAATGTCGCAGTGAATTGTAAATTGTTTTGAGAGCCGTTCATTGTAATTACACTCTGAGTCAGATAAGTCGAAACTAAAAATACTACATACACTACCAGCATACTTACATCCCACTAACAGTGAGTCAGACAATATATATTTTCTGCTATTTAAAATATGTTCATATGTGTAAACTGTAAACCACAATGCTACTTGATACATAAAGTTTAGTGGTTCCCATGTGATCTTGGGGCTGTAATGTTTCTCAGTTACCAGGTCACACCTTCCAACCACTGGTTTCTAACCCTAGAGCAGTAGAAAGATGCCTGTAGACATTACAAGCACCGTTTGGGAACCACTGGTGTTATGCATTCCAGTTTAGTCTTCAGTTATCATTTATTTTCCATACAATACACTTAGGAATATACAATAGATGCTTTCAGGTTTTATTCTAATAACCCTTTATTAATGTGCTTTGTGTGTTGTTTGTGTCAATTGTCTGATATTTGTTCTTCTTTCTGCACAGCACTTTGTAAACCTGGTTTGAAATATGCTAAATACATCAAGGGATACCTAATTCTTTATACTATTATTGCCATCCTTTAAAGAACAAAATAAAAACAACAAAGAATAAAAAAAGAAAGAAAGAAAGCTTTTTGCTGTTTCTTCCCGTTAAATTAGGGACATGGAAAATTAAAGCCCTTCACTGGATGATCCCACAGTACATCCACTAGACTGACTGTGTTATTTCTTGTCAGGTATCGTCTGCGTCTTCTTGATCCAGTATGACATGCAGAACCTCAACAGGTCAGGTCATACCACATGGTAGTCTTATATTATTTTAGAGCATAAGGGGGTAAATAGGCCATTTGTACTTTGTGGTGGATGATGGGTATAACATGACACTGGCACTAACTAGTTAGCTGATCCTTCTGGGGAAATGGTCGGACAGCGACCCTTGAATGAGGCCAGTTTGGGGTTTCTATATATAACCAGGAGTCAAACTACTAACCCTTGGGTCTATAGACAATTAATCCATTGCCACCTAGGTAGGCCAGCGCTTCATCAGTTTCCAAGCACCCTTTATGCTATTGCAGTATTGTTTGCATTTGGTTAAACATTTTCTTTTATTGATTGTTATTCCAATAAGTACAATTGTATCTTATTCATCAGCAGCAGCTGTGGACGTGGCACTAGTGTTGTTGTGTAAAAATTTTGTTTGGATAACTGCTGCCCTCTAGTGGATGTAAATTGTCACAACATATCACAGCACTAGTTTCTACGTTTACATTTAGTGAATTTTCATGCAAACATACATAGAAAGACTTATGATTCATTATAGTGTCATTGGAGCAGACGTTTATAATACCACTCACCAGAAGATTTGATTAAAAGGTTTGATAAAAAAAATCATTTTAGTTATATATAATACAATATGAGACGATAACTGTACTAAATGTGTGTAAATATGCAAACATTCTAAAGTAATTCTAACCTACACAGGTCCCTGATATTGGGGACTATTTATACATTTCGCCACTAGTGGGCGTCGTTTCATTTTACTCTTTTCATTCTTTAGCATGTGTTTTTGTACAGCAGTAAATAAACACGCTGTGAATTACATATAGGACATATGTCACCGAACCAGGCTGGCTTATGACAATTATGCTATTTGGCTGTGTGGCTGCGGGCCGGGGGGAAAACATGTCGTGACAAGTCCGGAGGAGCGGTAGAGGGAGGATGGGTGACTTTAAGTCGGCCTGACACCGGGGTTGTTAGAAGCCTGCCATCAGGTGGATAAAGCAAACACACAGCCTACAGTCCAGCCTTCATTACTTCCTTGGGATCAAGCAGTGTCCTTAGCGCTCGTCACAAACACTTAGCGTGCACTTTTCCCCACGTGCAGCGTTGCACTGCCAGCTGCGTTTCTATGAAGTGGTCATCATGCAACCGATGGCCATCAGGGCGTACCGTGACCCGGGGACAGCGCTAACATGATGTCAATTTAAAAGGTCGAGTGGCTCCTCAATCTCGCGCGTCTGCGTTTTGCAGCTTGACACTTGGGCCGAGCAGACAAGTTATTGCTTTAACGACCTCCTGTGCACCGTGTGCTCCCTTGGTTTGATGAGCGCTGTCTGGTTTGTCCTTGGCAGACAACATATTTTTTTTAACAAATGCAGGTGTTTATCGCCCATAATAAGCTCTCACACAGTTGGTAGCACCATGAGAAACTCATGTGAATTTTGAATCTGTGGCCTCGTGTAATATTATCTTCTGACTGGACAAATGTATTTAATTTCTGCTAATAAACATAAGGATGTATTAAGAGCAAGTGTGGAGGATTTGGGATTCACGTGGCCTGCTGCTCTACTGATGCCCCCGAGGACAGCGACAGATCTCCAGCAACAGCACTTTGCGAGCACTTGCACAGCTGATGAGCTGTAATTATGTTTTAATTATTTCTTTGGGGCATCATTCTCTCCTGACGTGAAACAACCCCTCCCCCAACGCATATGAAGACATTTGGTATTTTGAAAACATTTGGTGATGAAACTCTCGGCAGAGAAGTCCACTAATTACAGCGCAACCTTGTGTCAGCACCCACGGAAGGCAGCGTTGACGTCTACTGCCCGGGATGATAATCACAGGCACAAATCGCTTGGTGATTGGCTGTAATTGGGACAAGTTGCTTAAAAAAAAAGAAGCACCGCATGACTTTGACGGCTGCTTTCCACAGCCACTGCTCCGAGACACTAACCTCCCCCTTCTCTCGCCCTCCCCCCGTACGCTGTGCCCACGGGTGAGGAAGGCTTGTCACTTATTAAGGAGGCTGTTGCCACAAAGTGACAGATGTCCTGATGTGATCTGTCTGCATCTTTGGCCTCCATCTGTCTTGTTAGTACACATAGTTAAGGGTGGTGTGAGGAGAGAGCTGTTGTTCTTTCATATATGTTAAATGTATTGGAAGCTCTTTCTGGGAGCTGCAACTGGCTCCCCTGGCAATCCTTCGACAACAATCTCTAACGCTTCTTTTCCACCTCTTGTTTTTCAAGGTTTCCCTGCCTCCTCCACCACCACTTCTGCAGGCCTTGACGTTGAGGGTTCAGTGCCACTGAACCATCTCTAAATCTTCATTTTTTCCCCCCCTTTCACTCTGCTTTGCTCCCTGCTTGGCAGAGAAAGATTAGGGGCTCGGGTCCTGGGGTGCACATCCCACCCTCTCTCTCTCTCCCCGTCCTCACACCCTCCTTCTCCTCACCCATCCTTGGAGATTCAAATCCTTTTAGCTTCTTCCTCAGGTAAAATTGCCAAGGACCTTGTGAGCCCTAGGTTCCCCTGGAGGTAAAATCTATAATGGAGTTTTGATTTGAGCAAGAACAGCCTTGAAAATGGACTTCTTTAACTAGGTAGCTGCCTCACAGAAGGTCAACAGTACTCCAGGTGGACACCACATGCCACAACTGTGTTAGAAAAAGGCAGAACAAAGGAACAGTTTTACTCCAAAGACAGTGACCTGTGGACACTGTTGTAAATAAAAAATCAAAGTGGTGCATCGCTTGTGTAAAAACTTCAAACTGCATTAATCAGCACATCACAACCTTAGAATGAGGTTATGTCGCCATCATGTATCTATTAACAGAAGCACCTCATGTCTGTCATGTGTTTATGGTTATAATTTAAAGTAGTCACTAAATTAAAACTCAAATTAATCAAACTGTAAAGAACAGGGAGACACAGTTTCCGTCCTTCTTCTTATTTTGCAGTTTCGACTCAGAGGGATAGAGGGCACTAACACCTCACTTTTGAGACTATTGTAGAAACATTAACAACACAGGAGTGTGTTTTGTGAATGTAGTGTTTAGTGTTGTAATGACGGCTACCCGCCAACCAGACTGTTAATAAAACCAGCAGTGATAAGAGTTGGAGGTTTGGGGTTTGATGTTGGGGGTCTTAAGATTTTGACAATTTACTAAAAGATTAATTAATAGTAGTATGAATCCTGCTCTTAATAATAATATTAACAATAATAATCGTCATATTTCAAATGGTTTGTACGTGTATACAAATGTGCCGTTTAATACGGTTCTAATTGGCAGCTTCATCAAGGCACCGGATGTTATAAGAGTAACAGAGGTTGAGAATTAGAAATTTCACACAAATATGCTTCATTACCACTTTATTGATGTACCCTCTGCTGACTTTCAATAATTCATCAACCACTCGAAAAAAAAAAAACCAAACTGTTTGCTCTGCCTCAATTTGTGCTCTGTATCAAAACAGAAATCACATCCCTGCCGCAGCTATAATCTTAGTTAATCAGCGTCATTTAATGCACTTAGCAGCAGTGTTTCATATTCAAATGAAACACTTGTGTAAAAGCAACCGCTGTCTGCCCTAGTTCTCATCGATGGTGGGTTTCTCAAAATGATGCAATCGGTCATTACCTCACATCAGACGCCTCAGAGACATAATTCTGCCTGACAGTTGGATTCTAGCTCTGACAGCCTCAAACTTGTTGAGTTTTCTCTAAATACTTGCCATTGCAATGAGTTAAACATCCCCCGGAGGCACGGCAGAGTTTTCCTTTTGAACAAACACCCGAGGGACGCCAAGCTGGGACTGCATGAGGAACTGGAGGTCTTATGGAGAGGGCTGTTTGGGTTTATCTAATGGTACAATGGGTAATTTCTTCTGCCACTGCAGGAGGGGGGGGGGGCGAGAAAAAAGAAGGATGAGAAGAGAGAGAGAGTATGTTTAAGAGACAATCTTTATCTGGGCTTAATTTCCCATGCTCAAGCAGAGTGGAGGATTTTTTTTGCTGTACAGATCTCTTTTGTCAGATCCTACCTACCCATGGAAGACCCAGGGGCACTCTAAGAACATACGCATCACCTAGATTTGCCTTCCAGCCCACTTCTCTCCAGCGATTGCACCCTCTCCCCGCTGGCTTCTTTGTGTAGAAAAGACGAGCGAGCATTTTGGAAATCAAATCTCAGTTTGTCGGAGGAAAACTGGAGCAGACTTCAATTTGAATAGATTTATTTCGACATAATTGTTCTGAGCACATACATGCAGAAAAGCTTCTGCTCCCGCGCTTTGCCTGGTTATGATGCAAAATGGGGCTGAGCGGTAACAGCAGCGAGAGATACTGATACCACCGAGAATCCCCTCCAGAATGGAAAATCTAATCATCAAATGTAAATATCGACAAAAACTATTACCGTTATAATCTGAATTCTCTGTCTTCTACCATTACAGCCTGTTCGCTTCTGCGCTGTAATCGTCTGTTCAAGTCTCCCAGCACCCTGAGAGGCCCGAACTGAATGGAGTGTGGCTGGTCTCTGAAGGCCAGGCCACTTTGCAAAGGAGAATTCAAGCAGGTGCAGTAGTCATCATTGTCAAAAAGGAGTGCACAACACTGCTGGGACAAAGGAAGGTGCTAGTGAAAACATGAGGTGAGTGGAACCGGCTGAGGTGGAGATAGGAGGGGTGAGGGAGCAGGGACGGGAGGGGGGTGGGGGGTAGGAGGGGTGAAGAGAGTCCCAATGCTCCCTGCCAGTGATGACCAGAGTGTCCATCAGCAAGGTCTCACGGGTGCCCGGTGAAACAGCAGCGCTGGCAGAACTAAAAAACACCCACCATGGGAAAGTGCTTTTTCTCCCGCCAGACGCCGAGTGATGGATTGGGCCGGCCAGTGCACACAATGCATTTGTGAAAAGAAAGAGATAGAGGTGTGGAGGGAGGAAGGAGGAGGGGGGAGGTGGTGGGGGGGTGCAAGGTCTGTCAGAAAAACACTTCCACTTTACTCCTAGAATGCACTAAAATATTTAAGAGTTCGATATTTATTTCATTATTCCACACATCGGATGTGAGAATGGACGTACACACAAATGGAAGCCTACAACAAAAGGTTTAAAGTACTGTACAGAGAAAGTGGACGAAGTAAAGACAAAGAAGTGCCTGGATGAATATTTGAAGTTATTTTTTGGTTTTTTATGCCGGGAAATCGGAAATGAACTGCGATTAAACACTTGCAGTGACATCCGAGGGCCTTGGAAAGCTGGGTGTAGATATCCAGTTTTGACTGCGTGGAGGTTTTCTTCCTGAATGATGGAAATGCTTCTGCTCGGAGGTGCGCAGCAACCACACCTGCCAACCTCAAGAGTCAACAGTATTGATTAAACCGCCGCATCCTCTCAAATCCATCCCCATTTCCTTTGAAGGCGAAAATCATCCTTGATATCTGCCAACAGCTTACTTACTTAGGGATTTCTTTCCTTTCCATCTAGGTTGTGTTAATTAATGCATGCTTTTTCTTAAATTAGCCCTCAAAGGAGCTATAACTCAAATTCCTGTATTTATGGAAGTAATAGGTTGAAAAAAAAATGCTAAACTGAAATAATTATGCAGTCCAACGCTTTGCTTTCAGAATAAACTGCAAGAAACCTGATGAAATATGAATGTGCGTTGGGTGCAAAGATAGTTAAATATTTACTATCCTGTGTTGGTCCACAACCTTAGTAAAGATGCTAGTCAACTGCAATAATTGCTGTGCTGCAAAACTTTGCACTTGATTCATGGATTCACAGGGATTTACAGTTCAGAGTGTTTTTTTTTTTTTTCATATCTGCACCCATGAAATATATATATATTTGAAACTGCTCGTGCACCCTGTACATTCCTGTATATATTCTATATTTCCACTCGTGTAGCAGGCAGGTAGTTGCATCTTAAGCAGAACCCTATACTGCAGTTAGGAAAGGGCACGCTGCAGTGAGATGGTGAGGGAGAGAGCACCCTCCCCACCTCACCCCCACCCCCCGAGGGGCTGATCTTATATCAGGAGACTGTATATTTTTACGCTAAAGAGGCTATTCAAACCCGCTAGTGCTTGAATTATTAAAGACACTGTATGTTTTTCAAAGCCTTGATTTAGCTTTTTTTTTTTAAGGGGCGGGATATGTGCTGTGTTAGTAGTGGTGTGGCCAGGGGTTGGGGATACCTAGAAGGGAAGGGAAGAAGCGGTGGAGTTGTGGGCTATCAGAGGCTGGATTGTTTCTGTTCTCACCCCTCCCACCGTTGCTAAAATGGCCTTTTACTTTCTAAGCATGCTTTTACTGCCTTTGAAGAGTTATTTTTTTTTTGTTGATGAAAAGGATACGCCGCCTGGGTTAAAGCAAACCTGGGCTATTCACAAGGTTGTTTAATACTTTCCCCTCAGTTTGGCTTATAAATTTATCATCGGTAAAGTACACCGGCGATCCGGCGCTGTAGTACAGGCTTCAGGTTTAGTGGCTACGGTTGAGTGAGCGAATGAAGGCCAGAGAGAGACAGAAAGAAAATGGTTTAACAGCAGTTTGATCCCGTTCTGAAGCGGGAGAGTGTGTACTCAAGGTTTTAAGACATTAAAAGTCTTAAATTGGCTCTATTGATGACTCTCTTGATTCCTAGATACAGTACAGAGGCCTCACTTGTTAACAACTTGTATGTTAATGACTTGTATTAGAACTGATCAATGTACTTTGGATGCGAGTGTTTCCCATCGCTTTGAAGTGAACGCATTGATTGGTGAGAATATAACAGAATTAAACAATCGGTCCTCATCAGTGCAGAGCGGAGCGGGTTCAATAAACCAGCCTTCCTTTCTGTTAATAGATCGGACTGTAACATCGCTTTGTGAAGACGGATTAACAACACTGACACCGTGATCTGATGTGTTTTGGAAAAATTGCTGATCTGCTGCTTTAATAGCCTCCACTTTCCTGGTCTCGTGCTACAGAAACGTAGGCGATGTCAGGTAGTAAGACCTGACCCACAGGTGGCGTTTCTGGACCGAGTTAAGGTCATGGCTCTGTGCGGCCCACTTTAATTTGTTCAAGTACGTGTATAAGAAGAGATACGAACGCTCACTGCCTCCACGGCACAAACAAACAGTGTGTAGAAGAAAAAGGCGCAAGACAAAGTGAATATGTGGACATTTAGAATACTGGATATAACTGAATACTGGAAGAGTTAAAGCTACTCAGTGGCTAAGGCTAATCAATACTTTCATATTGACACGGGATTAATTAACTATGGCTGATTTCTTATGTACTGTACGGTGACAGATCCACAGAGAATTGTGGCCAACGTTTCCAGAGTTACAAAGCATTTGATGATTAGTTTTTTTATATATAAAAATAGCCGAGTACTCTTTTAACTCCATCTCACTGCTGTCCACATGCTATGGCCACCTCAGATAAAGCCACGATTCTCTGCCTCTCCAACACCAAACGACAAACAGGCACCGACAGCTACTAGCTGGTAGCACTTAGGAGAAAAAGAAACCAAAAGACCAAAGACAAAGGCAGAAAGAATAACTGCAAAATCTAGTAACTGTGTATTTTAAAAGATGATGATAATACTGATATGGGGTCAATTTTGTGATTTCAAATTAAATATCAGTTCACATATATATCCTAAGGTCCAAACAAGATTTATAAAACAAAATCTCATAGGTGTTCAACTATTTTTAGTAGAGCATCGTTCTACCGTAATAAATGCACAGTGCACTTCATTACTGTCCTCAGCTATGAAGAACTTCCATTGCTTTCAGTTACAGATGTTCAAGATCCAAGATGTCATTTAGAAGCTGGCACAAATGGTGTTAAAACCATCATATCCTGTTCATAAACACACATAACCTCCTCCACCACCTCTGCCGCGCTTTGTTTGGAGGTGCAAAGGAAGAGATGCCGTTTGTGAATGCAATTCCAGGTGGAATATTGCTGGTGTATTGCCCACCAAACAGATGTCTCTCCTGAATTAGTTACCTCAGGATCCTCCCTGAATACCAAACGAGGGGGAAACATATACAGTACACGTGGCCCACGTTTTCTGATTCATCCGTTCAGTCGATGGCTCGTGCTTCGACAACATCATGCAAATGGAGGCTGTTTATCCCTGCTTCATGGTATATGGTATACAGCAGTAAGGACACAGCAGTTTGATGTTTTATTGATTTGTCTTCTACAAGGATATCATGGATAAATAAATGATACAGCCTTGAATTAAAGGTGCTGCTGCAGCTTCTGATACCGCCCTGCTGTTGGGATTTAAATGAGGCTCAGCCAAAAAACATAGGTTGCAGATGTGTTGCAGTTGGTGGTCCAGACTGCTCTGTTCCGACACAGTTACACCACTTCCTCTTCTAAGGTGGGAGGGAATGAAAACAAGTGGATCTCATGGTATCACCCCCCATTCTCCTCCTCCTCCTCCTCCACCTCCTCCGCCTTTAGCCGACCACAGGGCCCGGCCTTTCGTTATTGATAGTAGAATGCTTGACAAAGCAGGGTAATTAAAGCAATCGTACCGGTTGGGTTTCATTGATAAAGATTGGAGCCGATGCACCAACTCTGTGGCGTGTCAGCGGCAGAGAGCTCCCCGTCCCCTGGATCCCTCGTTCGCCTTTCATCTCCCCCACTCAGCCATGAAAAATTCATCCAAGACCTCCAGAAATATTTATTGTAAAATCTCAGGGAGAAGTGGTAGCACTGAAAAATTCATGGCCTTATTCGCTTCCAACAGCTGTGGACCCCTTAATTAATTTGATTGCTCACATTACACAATAAATTAATTTGTACAATATGAGTCTGTCCTTTGTCTCGGCTTGATTTAATCCTAACGATATACATTCAGAGCTAGTATGCTGCAGAGTCACACTTCAGATTTCTGTTTTAATGGTGCCTTTAATTTGGTTATACTGCCAATAATTTTGTTTCATACAATACCCCCATGTGGAAGAATATATAATGCAGTTTTAGCCATTTAATATAAATATAGGATTTTAAATATTGCACTTTTAATGTGTGAAATGGTCCAGCCATGCCAGCAGCTCTGTCGGTTTGTCCTTAGACTTAGCAGTGCTTCAAGTTTATAGATTTACTCACATACTGTACTACACTACATCAGTGTTAATCCACTTTGCAATATATTAAGTAATATTCATTATGATGCGTAGTTCTACTCTCTGCTCGAATATAAATATAGCTTGATGCATTTCACTTTTAAAGCTGTACACCTTCTGCTGCTGGAGCTAAATGCTTATTCTACGTTTCTAATGCAGTTTCATTTCTTTAACCTTTATCCTTTAACCTTATCTCACACATACACACACACACACCTATGTATAAATATATATATATATATATATATATACACACACAGTGAAAGCTCCAAATCTCTGCAAAGTAAATCTCTTCTCTATGTCTGTGATTGTTTTGTCTCTTTACAACGTAGTATCTTGTTTCAGAATCTGGGATTTAGGCCTACGCACAAATAAAATGATGCGCTTCAAGATTAGGCTCGTCATTTTTTTTCCATGCATTCATACGAGATATGAGCAGCAACCAATCTGTAGGAAGCCTTGACAGCTAGTAACAGCTAGTAACAGCTCGGTGTGACAGGTGTCTTCCTCTGGTATGTAATCACAGTGTGAGTGCTCGGGCTGTGTAAAACAGACAACAGTTTTTATAATGATGGAATATCTACGGCGTGCACTCTTAAAGCGAGAACTCTTGAGGATGCTCCAAACGCTATTTTATTTGTATGTTTAAGCCACTGGCGGAAGTCTCTGAGAGGCACACTGTGCCAGGAACACGCGAGCTGGAGCGGATGAGAGATTATCAGGCCCGATCAGACAATTCATTACCCGTGGAACCTGGTATTCACTCTTGCTGCCCACTGAGATTTGGTACCGGTCCAGTCCTGCACCAGATGTAAGCCTGAGGGGAGCGCTGGGTCGGGGTTAATGGCTACAGCATAGTATCATGTTCTGCTCTGTTGAAGTCCAGCCTCTCACTCTGTCAAGAGGGCTTAGAGGTCAGTGGGGACATTACTCTCAGCCCTATTCTTCATTAGCCTCGCTAATTACAGGGCTGCTCTACAGGGATGGACGCTCATACCTGGGACACACCTTGGGCTCTTGTGCCTCCTGTCTTTATTTTACACCACAGGCCCTGCCACACGCCGAGCCTCCTCGTATAAAAGCGACACTTCTTATTGACTCAGTGCTTGTCCTGCCCGTTTAGACATATGTCAACATATCCACACCTAGCATCGCTTACCGGACTGTGCACTCTGACACGAAGCCCCAGATTTTTGCATGTTGACAGGCCCTATTGTCTGCTGTGAGAAGGCTCTCTTACAAGTCCTTTGCGCTCTTATTGATTGAAGGGTGGCCTCTGACCTTGACTTTGGACTCTCCTGCTTGTTGGGGCTGTGCGGAAGACAGCTGGTGATGGCCCGGTGATGCTCTGAGGTACAGTGCTGCCTGCTGGGCCAGGTGTCAGGATGATGATTGCTTTCTGACCTTGGGCAGCACCCCATTACATCCATAATAATACTTTGCACTTCCTCTAAAGCTTAAGTGGTAAAAGGTACCTCACACGCACGTCGTTTCCTTTGATTTTCTGTGGTTGTTGGCATTTGATCCTTAATGCATTTCCTCTTTTGCTGACGATACACCTCTGCCACCTGCCATCACAACACAACGGCTGGATGCCTTCATTCATTCAACTGTGGTCCTGTCTGCAAACCTTTGATTAGGCTGTGATAAAGTCAGTGGGACCTTTAAGGCGGCCTCATCTCAGAGTGTAGACCAAGCCAGTGACCCTGATGTAGAAAACTAACCTCACTACAGTTCAAGGGATATCTCACAGCTGAAGGTCTTTCAGACAATATCAACGGTAGTTCAGCTTTTCTTGCCAATATATTATATAATATTTTTCACATAGAGTCTGGCTTACTGTTGTGGAAAGCACAATTCATTTCATTTATATAGCATCAATTTACAACAAATTTCATCTCAAGGCAGTCTACAAAGTAAGGTTTAAGAATTCAAACATCAATCAAACCTTAATAACAAGAGTGGAGAGGAAAGACTTCCTCTAACCGAAGAAAACTCCACCAGACCCAGGCTCAATGTGGGCGGCCATCTGCCTTGACCGGTTGGGGATAGAGAAGAGAGAAAACAACACAACAACAAGCAGCAACAGACACAAGCAGGATGGTTGGACCAGCAACTGAACACTGGTCTGACGATACCTGTAGATGAGGACAGAGAGAGAGAGACAGAAAGAGAGAAACACAATTACAAGAGAAAAAGAGACAAAGTTTGTCACGTTTGGACATGGTGCCATGTTAGTGGATAGAATAAATAGAAAAACAGAGGAGCTCAGTGTGTGAAGGAGGTCCCCCAGCAGTCTGAACCTAAAGCAGCTTAACTAAGAGAAGAGAAAATAAGGAGGAGACAAAAGGGCAACAACAGGGAGGAACAGAACACAGGCAGAATGGTTAGGACAGCAACCGCAAAAGACAGTTTGATGTGTTTCAATCAATTTCAAAACATTTCCTTGTTCTCTCTAATGAACAAAACCCTGCGAATTGGCAGCAGGTCAGTTTTCAACGCCGTGTGTCGTCGTCTCGTGCCTTTGGAGCATGAAGGAAAGGAGAACGGTGGTTATTAACAAGTGAAAAAGTGGAAAGGAGAGCTTTGAGCAGCACAGAGGTACCATCCCATAACTTCTCTGCACATAGGGCTGTCTGAGGAGCCTCATTGATCAGCTCCGAGTCTCTTGTTCGGCGCTAACCGCTATCCCTCATCCCAAACTGTCACAGAGCCATCAAGATCAAATCCATGCTTCTACATGGCAGGCCTGAGAGTGCGTTTCCCTCTGATACCATACAATCCCAATAGACAGGGGAGCAACAGAAAGAGCCCAGTAGAAAAGCAGAACTGCTGCGACATCTTTGGCAACCATTACTGCCTTTTTTTTTTTTTTTTCTTGCGACACAGTTTTTGATATGTCACCTTCTGATCTGATGCTGGTTTCTGCTGGTCTCGCCTCAAGGGGTCGGGGTGTGGGTGGTGGTGGTGGGGGGGTTAGGCTGCGCTTGCAGAAAAGTCGGCGAGAAAACGAGCACTTTGCATTCAATTGCTCCCCGTTTGGTACTTCTTTCCCCCGCCGCATCCGGAGAAAAGAGCAGAAAAACAGATATCCAGTGGAGCTTTCTCTCCTTTTTCATCCCCATTGTCAAGTTAATTTACAGCAGAACCTTCCCTCGATGCAGGATGCTCTGTGAGTTATTGATTATTTTCCTCTCGCTCTCAGAGCCATCATCCTGAGGCTTGATGGAACAATGAGGGAGGGTTGAGGCCCCAGAGGAGTGGCATGTACAACTCTGTACATGCCACTTTACACTTGTAGTCACTGTCGAGAACATACAGCACAATTCAATTTACACCGCTTTTAGACAAATGTAAATATATCGAACGCGACGCGCGAGCGGAAATCTCTGCAGTCCGGGGTCATCAGACACAAGCAGATGGGAATTTGATATGACTTCCACTAAAGGAGGTGTAAATTAAATCAGAACAAATATGTTTTATGAAAAGTAAATCCTCAAAACAATAAGTGTGAAAACACTTTTTACTGGTTTGAACATTTTCTACTTTACTAGGCTATCAATGCGGTAATGGATTTGAAAGCAGGCAATTCCTCTGGATTGTTGTTATTTTAAAAATAACTGAATGAATTCCATCCCTAGAGACCGACAAATTGGGAGAGCATGCAGGGAAGAACTGAAGCTGGAAGACGGTGAAGAGGTTGACCTGGTGGAACACTGTCAGAATGTCGAAAAGCCTTGCTGACTCCACTAATCCCCGTCACCTACGGGGTACTCCCACCCGCGATTAAACTGTCTAATGAACATGCACAAAGACGAAACACTGAAACAGGTCAGAATACGGCTTCTTAGGCAGATAAGACGTTTGCCCTCTGATGTTGGGCAAATTAAAAATTCTTTGGCGATTACCCCAGAGCACTTAACCAAAGATGAGCTCAAATAAAGCACTTGGACACTCATCAACTAGTTTGATCTAAATGAGTTTTTCCATTTTCCAGCAAAGAGTTTCTATGAAGGTATTGATTTAATTCACCGTTTTATTTCAGATTAACCGGGCCATATGATCCTATAGCATCGTCAAGCACTTCTCAGTCTGGGCTTTGTCTGTGTTTGCTAACAGTTGGCTCCATCGGTTTTATACTGTGTCATGAAAAGAAAATCAAACAGAGGGATTGTTGCTTTTGATGTGAACAGATTAAACCATCAAAGATTTTAATTGTTTCTAAAACGCTTTCAGATCTTTAGTATTCCCTTTGCTGAGACCGTCTTCCATCTGTCTCCTAAACACTGTACCATGATAGGGGATGCGGCGTATACTCGCACAGACACACACAAACACACAAGTGGAGGCCTCTTAGAATTGTGTAGTGTTTATTCATTAGAGAGGAAAACTTGTAGTGCTCTCATTAATTAAAAATTTGATTATTTCTTGGCACATTAGCACATCACATCAAATCGGTTGTTCTGTCTTAAAGATGGAGGTGGTGATTTTAAGGTTGCAAAGGTTGCTTAGTCTGCTCCATCTTTCTCCTAAACTCCATCCCATTTGATGGGTCTAGTTGTGTAAGGTCTTAAACCTTACTTGTAAAGTGCCTTGAGATAACTGTTGTGAATTGGCGCCAAATAAATAAAATTGAATTGAAAGTTCAATGAAAGTTCACGAAAAATTACTATTTTATATTAACAGGGAAAAACCAACATCAGACAACATGCATTGCTAAACATCTATCATACTGTAACTGCCCCAGGACCAAAGAAAAACAGAAATCTTTCCAATTAAATTTGGTTTTTAGGAAAATAGTTTACATGAAGAAAACTCTCAGCAATTTAAATGTGCTTAAGGTCTATATTAAGATTTTCATTCATTTTTCCAGAGAGAACATGTTTATATCACATGCTTAGAATAAATGTGTTAAGAATTACTCAGTGCTACTCTTATGGCTTAAAAACCAATGTCGCTGTAACTGTGACGTCTGCTTTTCTTTCTCACGTCTATAAATAACCAAATTGGGGCAATTAGGAACGTAAAAGTTGCTGGAGTGGTAGAAGCGCCGAAACTTTGTGCTGGCAGTAATCTTAGCTTCACAGCGGGTCTTGGCCTCGGCTTCAACCTCTGTCTTTTATCTTGCCTTTGTTGCCGTGGCTGCGTTGAAACAGAGGTTCGGCGCATCTCCTCCCTCCTCTGGTGTGGCTCCACAAAGATCATTGCCTTCTAGTAACAAGCCTCTGCCCTGGATCACCGCTACCATCTCCCACTATACCTCTCCCCCACCTCCCCCCCTTTCTCCTTTTCTTTCTCCTTGTTCCACGACTCTATGCTTAGCAAACATCAAAGAGACCTATCATACCCCAATGGTTTAAATCTTTTAACAGGGAATAACAGCCGGAGTACATCCAGACCTCTCGCGTTCTAGTCATGTCACCATGTGTTCCCACAATGATCGCCAGGGGAGAGGCTCTGGCCGGGTGGAGAGCTTTTCTGCTGGTGTGTGTTGTCTCTGCAGGATCGTGAGGGGGGCCCCAGCACTGTGATCAGGGGCCAGGCCAAATTCTGTTTGAAATGTGAATGGGCTAATTTTCGTCAGCCTCCCTCATGCTAGGGGAAGTCCCAGGTGCCACAGCATGCCATGGGTCATCATTAGAACACGGCTGCCTTCAAAAAATAAAATATATACTTAAAAAAAAAAAGGGCAGCACTGCGGCCTCTTGTGGCAATGTTTCTCTTTTATAGTTTTATTGTACTTAAATACCAAACGATAAGACTGCATTAGAAACGTAGCATTAGCATTGAGCTCCAGCGGCAGAAGGTGTACTGCTTTAAAAGTGAAATGGATAATAATAAACTACAAATAATAAACTTAAATTCATAAACATTAGTGAACTAAATTCATAAACCCAACACTTCTTCTACGAGGCTCCCGCATATTCACCTTTTCTTTATCTGGTTTCTTATTTTCTTTTTTATTTCCTCCATTTCTTCTCGAGTTGGTGCGTAAACAAACAAAATAGTGACTGAAAATGTGGAGACAACCTTGCTCCAGATATGGGGTGAGTGTGTGTGTGTGTCTGTGTGTGTGTGTGTGTGTGTGGGGGGGGTATCTGATTTGAAATTCAGACAGATTCTGTGATCAAAGGAGGCTCAATATCTCTCAGCTGTTCAAAGGGACGTGTATAAAACAAATGCGATGTGACCAAGTGTAGAGGAGCACTCATTAAGAGCTAAAGCAGATAATGACAGGTAAAGAAGAAGAGATGGCGCCGCGCTCTAATTCTCTCCCCCCCCCACTGAACAGGCGCTTGTTTGCTTTCGCGCGTGTTTTTGTGTGTCTTCCTCGCGCCCGCGTTTTTGTAGCTTTTGATATTGATTAGGGAGGGAATAGGAGAAGAGGTACACGAGGGTTTCAGACACCGCCATCCCCGCTCCCTTTTGTCAGAGACAGCCCTTGAGTTCTTAGCTGTTGTTCTCTGCCGTGCGTCAGCGTGGGGAGTTTGGGTTGCTTTGCACACAAAGTCACAAGGAGCTAAACGCCTCCCTTTAGGGTCTGCAGGGTATAAACCACCCCATTGTTTTCTCCTTTGTGTTGTTTCGCCTTGTTGGAGACGTGAGTGAATGTGAACGTTACACCCGCCTTGTCAAAGCTTTCTATAATAAAGATCAACTTTATGCATTAACAAGTAGAAGGAAGACACATCAACCTAATGAACCAACTGCATCTGCTCTGGAGAGCAGGAGTCTCAAGTCTTCAACAGTAATACGCGTTTCACTGTGGATGATCTCATCTGTGAATTTATTCTAACAGAAAAACAAAACACAAAACAAACCCAACAAATCTAAAATTTTATTAAGCATTAGATACATCTTTGATGTTTGGCCCTTTTCTCATACGAGTCTTTTCCCCTGTCACTCTGCATTCAGGTCCTGACCTTCAGCGAGCACGCGGCTCCAAATGAGCTGGGTCAGTTTTGTAGTCTTTTTGTGCTTGGAGGAGCCATGAAATATTCAGGCTCAGTGCTTCCCTGAGACCAGGCTGGTGGCTGTGGCTTTGTTAGCGCGCCTCGCCCCGCGCTCCTCGCCCACTGTCCACTCTGCACCTTGAACCCTGCTCCTCAGGGGTGGAGGACTCGGGGAGTCCGCTCCCTCCGTAACATAACGTCCCGTAATTTTCTGCTCATCTTCACCGCAGGTTTTTCTTGAGAATTTTTTCTTCGCCGTCGTGTAATTCCTCCCACCTCATTGCTTGATAGGAGCGTATCTGCTTGTATGGCTATTTCCAGCAGGTAAGGGTGTGGGATATAGCTCTATGTGGACTTTGTCAATTCATGACCAATGGCGAGGTCCTGCATTATACACTAAGCTGAGCAGGAGAGCAGGTTTGTTTTATTCACAACCTTGTGGATTCAAACAGATTGCTCAGACTGGGGAATTGAAGCAGATACTATCATACAGGTCCAAGATATGGAGAGAGAACAGGTAGGAATAAACTATGTATAAAAGCAGTGGTAAGCTTCAGCCTCAGGCAAAGCTACATGGGCTACAATGTTACCCTCCCCAAAGCCACAATCAATTCTTGGCTTCACGGTATCCAAATGTTTATTTTTGCTCAGTTGAAATATAATGACAAGTCGTTCTGAGATGCAATTGGACCCTTGGCTCGCCTTGGTTTGATTTACCTTGGTTTAGGAGGAGCTCAGAGCTGATCAAATGTGAACAAGTTCTAAATACTAACACCCTGCATCTTCGCTGTCATACGCCAGGAAATGTCCTTGTATTTCTCGATGCTGATCAGTTTCAACAATTCAGATCTTTTCCAAAATTCAAATCCTGCAGTTCAGACACAACAGCTGTCACATTTTACTGCCCCCCCCCCCCCCCCCACCTTTTTACAAAACAATCACCTCATTCAAATTCATAACGCTGATGGCTTTAAAGTTTCATCTATGTAATCCTACAATAATGTCCTCTGATAAATAACTGTACCAAGACCAAACCTTTAGTAAAAGGGCAGCGTGTTTGTATCAGTGTCCATCCTGTGTGTGATGTGACCAGCCTGTGCTATCTGCTCCGTCTAGCCTGACACGCACTTAATCCGGCCTGACGAAGGGATGCGCTCTGTCGGTTAGCGGGGGGCTTCGCGGAGGCGGCGAGAGGCACTGCGACCTCAAATCCCACCTCCACCCCAATCTCTTCCTTAGCCTCCGACACACTACATCCATAAGTATTCCATTAACCTCGGTCCCACCCGTCTGAAGGAGGTGAACGCGGTTGAATCCGACTGTGTGGTGTCTTTGTCTGTCTCCATACATCAAACCTCAGCAAATGTAATTGTATTCCAGCCTGGCTACTCGCTAAGCCGTCTTTTTTGCGTTGTGGCTGTTGGCGTCTCGTCTACATACAATGACCCGCCGTGGTCACCTGCAGGTGTGAATTCAGATGCTTAAAGTGCTGCACTGGCCCTGTAGGCCCATCGCAGACTACGATTCTACGCAACACAGCGTAGAATCCCAGGCCGACAGTTAGTATCGCTGCACGTGGTTGACTAATAAGCATGAATTCACACAACATATATTCATGATGCTGATTCGTCTTGGATTTTAACAGAACCAAACACCATAACGCTCACCACTACCTCACTACTAGACCCTGGCACACAAATATAGATCTATCCAGCAATGCCTATCTCAGTTAATCAAGCACACACACACAAAATCCACTATCACGCCATGTTGATAATCAGGCAGTTCTCTAACACTATTCATTGCGTCTTCGCATCTCGTAATCCACTTCTACACCGAGCATGTTCTCCCACAGGAGCAGCACTGCCAGGGCGTGCACTGATTCACAACCTGCAATACTCCGCACTCGCACCAGGGGACAGTATGTGACTTGAAAACACATTCCTTGGGCAAGGCAGCGCCTTGTCGTGGCCCACGTGTGTGCGGCTCCTGAAAATTAAATGAAAAATTTCAAGTCAAATTGACGTTATCCTCTATGAAAGCAATTCTCGCCGCGCGCATCAGCAGCGTCATGCGGGCCGTGTATATACTGTGTGTGTGTGAATTTAACCGCCTCTGAACAACAATAAGTTCTGGAGTGAGGCTGCATGCGTGGAGGACAGCACATGTATAATAGCCCACCATGGCAGGATTAGTGGCTCATCCCTTGTTTTCACTGGGAGGTGCATATCTCAGAGAGGAAGCCGTTTTTTTTAGAAATAGAATCAGAATTTACATCATATACATGCACGCATGTTTACAATAATGTATCTCAGTTCATAAAAACATGTGTTTTATGATAATTGCTTAATTAATAGAAAACTAGATGTTGTGGCTCCAGATGTGTGATGATGTTTGATGTTACACCCCCTGTCAACGCCTAGCGCTCGGATTTACGCTTGTATGCTGTACAGAGGCCCTCGGTTCCTCTTACTTCATGATAAACGCTTTTAATTTGAGAGGCTTCTCAGCATGTGTAGATAAAGCTTGATTACTCGTCCGATCATGCACAATTGGATCCGCTTGAATTGTTTTTTAAGGATGATGCGCGGCGCAAAAAAAAAAAATGCTGTTGTGTTTCTATCTAAAATGCAGGTGGGCAAACTGTGGCGCTGACACGTGGACCAGTCCACGAACAAGAGTCAATTAGGAGCGGCTGCAGATTATTTGTTAATTAAATAGGGGCTACCTTAACCACAGAGGTACAGCAGCTCACACCTCACAGTGCAACACTAACAGCTGCCAGGCCTTGTTCTGCAGAGAGAGAGGGGGCTGTTCATTAAGCAGCGCTATCTCTCCTGGGCTTGTCCACCTGCCTTGATCACGTTTGCATTAATAATGCATCGCCGAGTGCAGTAATACAACCATTACATTCTCTGCTCTTCTCAGCCTCTCGCTGGCAGCTCTGCCACCACAACATGGGGGGAAAATTGTAATCTTTTTCTCCTTTATCCGGGGCTCCTCTTATATTGCCACCCCAAAGAACACATTTCTGCTGTATACACACACCAAAATGGCTTTACCCTTTCTCTTCTGGGTTCACTGCACTTTGAAGACAATGCTGTAGACACCGCTTCCGCTAGATGAAAGTTGACCGTTTGGAATCGCAGTCTGAAGAGTGCTCATTCCTCTGCTCTGTTTCTTATCTGGTATGATATATAACCATATTGCGGCAACTAAAGAACGACAGCGTTTGTTTCTCAGCGCGAGAGAGGGAGAAGTGGCCGTAGACACGCTGTTCAAGGTGACCATGAATTTTAATGGCAGCCGGGAATTGTTTGGGAAAGATTCCTGTCGATTATTGGACCTCGTCTGATAGGAATAAATTGGGGGGGAGATTTGCATAGATTTCAAACACCTGTAATTAAATCTAAATGTGACGCGGCCTCTCTCAAATAGCTTTAAATGAAAAAGGACCCAACATCTGAGAACGAGACACAGTGTCCAGGGATCACATTCTTGTTAAAATTCACAAAATAATTGTCTTTATATAGGAGAACAGTATATCCAAACAGTCAATAGGAGAAACTGAAGCAGTTGGGGAGCGGCCATGACTGCTTGCTGGCTGGGCAAATATTACTTATTATTTTCTAATGTAACTCTCCTAAGCCTGAGCTCAGATTTCCATTTGGAAGCAAACATTAAGGAGATTCAGGAGCCATCCAAGTGGCCAAGTAATTAATGTTACCATGCACGCCCAAGATATTAGAATGTTAACAGTGTTGGAGCCATGTGATTCCGAATACAGAGTGAGGGCTTTATTACTACAGCCCAGACAGGGGGTGACATCCCTCCTAATTGGGGACATCAGAGTTCCCGCTGCTGCGTCTTATCCTCAGTTCAGATCGCTCCTTTTTTTAATTTATTCACTTTCCCTTCTCCCCCACCCTTCCTTTCTCCTTCTCTCTCTCTCTCGCGCTCCTTATCGCTGGGATCTGCTCTCATTAGCAGTCGACTGCGGCCCCCCTCGTTTGCATTTCAAGTGGCGGCACTGTGCAGGAGCAGCCCCGCATTACCGTCAGGCAGAGAGAGAGAGAGAGAGAGAGAGAGTGAGAGTGAGAAAAGAGGGGAGGCGAGAGCAGCAGCCGTCGTATGCAGTTGATGCTTCATCACGGTGCCGCATCCCGACATCTGGGGCCGTCTTTTTTCCCATGAGCACCAGTGTGTCATTAACAGGATTAATCTGGGCCCTAATTTCCTAATGATCGCTGTTTTAATGTATGTGAACGAGTGCAGTCTCTTGACTCATTACCGCCAATTTGCCTGAGACACACATAATCAGACTCTCTAACAACCCACCAACATTTATTTTTGCTAATATGATTTTTTTTTTCCCCACTGTGGATAGAGCAAACACAGTTTAGTTCTGGCTGAGTGGATTCCCAATCAGTGCTTATTATACGCTTTACCGAAACTGAATGACATGCAAATGAGCAAAATCTCATTTATCTGTGGATGTGTGGCTGACTGTTACTTTATGAGGCTGCTTAGTTTCTTTCCTTACGTTGTGAAGTACATTACATCCTGATGAAGACGACTGGGAAGCTGCATTTGCAAAAATAACATCAGACCTCCTTCAACAAAGTTTTGCCGTCAACAAAACTTATATTAACAATACCAGCAGCGTGAGCTGGAACACGTACTACACAATACAGCAGTAACTCAGTAAGCTCACTTAAACATTGACATCAGCTGTACTATTGACTGGGGAAATGGGCTGGGATTTTGTGGCTAGTGGTACCACCACCATATAAACACACAGATGTATTTAAGCCCCGGGGCAGCTGCAGGGCGGACCTGTGAAACCTGGCCATGGTGCCTTGGTTTAAAGGAAAAGTCTCAAGGATCTTCACCCAAGAGGATCGTCTGTGGCTTCTGTGACAGTTGACCTTTAACCCCTGCAGCCTCTGCAGTGATTGGAAAAAAAAAGAAAAGAAAAAATAGAAAGAAGAATTGGTTCAAGTTTCATGTTTGCAGGTCAGCGGCCCCTGTGTGATTTCATGAAGCTGAGCCGCAACAGAAAGTGAGGATGACACAATATTTAATATTAATGCTTGACATGTATAGAGGGCTGGTTGGAGTCTTTATGCAGTGAGAGGTGGGACAAAGCTTCGTCGGCTATCACCTGAAATACCAGACATACGCTGCAGTTCTATGATTGATTTAGTTACAACAACACGCCGCGATGCTCAGCGCAAACCCAGGACAGTCGCGCCTTAAGGATTTTATGTAAAACCACACGTCTCTGTGTTGACTCTGGTACGTTAGCGGCCGCTGCACACACATTTAATGGTCTCGCGCGAGAGAAAGGCTTTGTTTAACGCGTGACTCTGGTGAGACTGAAGTTGAACTGTGTCTGCAATATGTAAGACGTTGTGTTCATGTCTGACACGTGCTTCACCAGCGCAATAGGACTTTTACTGTCTTATAACGAATCCTTATTCAGACGTGTTATCAGCAAAATGAGCTAACATGTTTTTCCAATATCTTGGTATGAATCAATATGGAACCTTCCAAACATGTCACTTAATAATACACAGCTTATACAGTTATATTGTTAAATTTTTTTACACTTAGATGTGTTTACTTTTTATATTGTTGGGTATTTTAATATATAATGTGTAGTATAGCAATTTATATGTCTTGTATATACAATCTCAGTTGGCAAAACAACTAGCAACCATAATGTGAGTTAAATAAAACGCAATATTTACTGTTCTTCTGAAAGCAGACTGTATATTAACTTGAGTACTAAGCAACCAGCAGTTCCTTGGACAAACTAAAAAAATATCCAAAATCGAAACAGATTTTCCACTCAACATATTCAGGTTGTACAAAACTAATGATATAGAAAACATGACATACGTAGATGAAATATTTATGTTCACGTATCAGTTGCATCATCACACCTGGAGAGCGATCTGCAAACTTCCCAAGCCTGGTAACAATTTTGTTATCGTTCCGCAGCGAGTGCATAGCGCGTGCGTGAGGTGTCAGCGGAGTAAGCTAAATCTCCGTCTCCAACCTGCTGATGCACAGCTGCCAATAAAGCAGCTTCCAATATTTGAAAAGTGACGAGAAAGACATTTAAACATAACTGACGTCTAATTTCATCTGTGACGAAATATTAATTAAAGTCCTCTAAATGTCAGCCTGCTAATTGGTTTGCACCTGCATGCGAGGAGCAGATTTCATGATTAATATTACCCCCAACTCACCCTTCTATCCCTGGTAAAAACTCCCGGTACAAGTAGAGGAGTGCAGGGTAAATATTGAATCTGGGACTAAACTCCTGCCGTACACGGTAGAACAGGGGAAGATGTGTGAGAGTGGAGAAGCTGTCCTAATTAAGGAGCTGTAATCAGGCTTGGAGCTAGGGGGTAACTCCCTGGGTGTCATTTGTGATATTAAACCATGCTGTCCTCCTCCTCCTGTTTGTTGTGCTTCACTGGCTGGAGCTAATCCCTTTTAATATAGCTGCAAATATGCAAATGGCCATTTCAATATACCAAACCTGCGATAGATATCCTCTTTTAATTCAACAAAAGTCAAGAGCAGGACCTTGTCAGTCAAACTCCTTTCCACTTCATAATAATACTAATGTTTTCCCATTACGTGCAGTCCAACTAATTAAGGAGAAGTTTTGTGTGGAGATGGGCTCGTGTTTCCCAGGAGTTTACAGGCCGTGACTTTTAATTTTTTTTTCACATTTTTTGCAGGGCTGGCCTCAGGTGGATCTGAAAGTTGTTTGCTTACACTCTTCACGAAATAATGCAAAAATGGGAATTCGCTTAACGAACGGCTCGGGTCCCCTGGTGCACGCAATACTCTCCACAGGAGCAGTCGTGGAATGAAAAGCTCAGCATCACTGTCTGCGGATGAATGGCGCCGTTTGTAAGCAGGGGTTGGAAAGGCCAAGTACCCCACAATGAGATAGCAGCATTTATATCCTTGCGACACAATTCATAAATAATGGATGAGTCTGTAGATCTCTAGCACCCTGTGCATCTACATGTCACAAGTGACTCAATGATGATACCATAAAGCAGAGCTAAAGTGGTTTAAGGTCTATTCGCTGGAAGTCTCAGGATAAAGAGGGCTAAGAGAACCAAGGGACACGCTTCCTCTAGTATTCCCCTGTTGCCCGTGGGGAATAAGAGAGGAAGAAAAACTCTGCTCTCAGCTGCTTAACCTCCAACTAAAAGCAACCCAAGAACTCAGTTGTAACCAGCTGATGGTGGAAGTTTTCACAAAGCATAAGACGGGAAGCTGCCTCATTTCGGGATAAATCGGCGGACGCAGCTCACGCGACCTTCGTGAAGCATTTCAGAGCAGATCGGCCAACTCCGAGCTGTAGGTAGAGCAGAAATAAAGCTGATATGTGTAATGGCAGCTTAGCGAGACACATTCAGACCAACGTTTTCACCAATTTACCAATGCCTGGAAAGAAAATTAAACAAAAGTAGTCAAAATAAATAAATTAAGTGCAATTAATGCACATAGTCATGTAGCATGTGTCATATTAACTCATGTTAAAAACTAACCCACGTTTATTACATAAAAACAATTTCATCAGGATTTCTATACTTTTATTTTTACGCTGCATATTGCGTGGTATTTGGCTGTAATTTATCTACGCACACGTTTTCTTTACATGCAGAGCGATGAGCCTTCAAGGCAGCGTCACCCTTCCTTCGAGGAGCGCGCTGTGCATTCAGCACTTACCGAATCTGATAATGGCCCAATTATTGTTTGAATATGTCTACGTTTAATTACATGTAAAAAAGCTACGAAGCCTGTCTGAATTCGCCGTCAGCCAATCACCGTGAGACGTTAGTGGGCATGATGCCTGACTTGACAGTTGTTTGAAGGTGTTACCTCCAGTAAGACTGCAAGTGCTGGGTTATGACCTGTTGTTAATAGTAGTCAGATGCATCCCTATAGGCGCGAATGAGGTGAAAATGAAGATCAGCTAGAAACGGCTGAGGCCGTGTATTCACTGTGTGTTTGTGTGTAACGTGCAGCTCAAAACAGGATTAGGCTTAATACAGATGCCAAAAAGGGGGGAAAACCCTCCCAGGCTTCAGAATAAAGCAGGGCTACACTTGCGTTCACATCCTCCGCAGCAGCTGTATCCAGTCTGGCAAAGCTTCTCGACGTGCTTTTTTAACTTACTGGGTAAACTCAACCACCCTCGTGCCCCTTTCAAATAGCTGTGGAAAAAGCTTCTTCAGTGGCTGTTCAATTATTGATTGACAGTAAAAAGCTTGTGGGTTCATTAAGATCATAGATGTACTGGGGGTAATGCTCCAAAACTGGGGTAACTGCACAGCACTTAGTCACAGATGGCCCGGTAACAGTGCTGAATAGCTGGAAGGAAGGAGACAGACAGGAGTCTCGGTATCACACTGAACCTGGTATTGGTGTACCATTAAACACTGAGCCAGACTGCTTCTGCTAAGGATCTGTGTATCTGCTCGAGGGGAGCTCAAAGCAACAGCCACAGACAATCTCCTCAAGGATGCCACATAAACGTCACCTCTTACTCTTGTTAGATAGAAGCGCGGATCTCAGGATGCCACATGCGAATTAAGCCTGTCGCCTGCTAAAGCGCATGAATATCCATATGGGTGATCGAATCAAAGCACAGCTGAATTGTTTCTGAGAACACAGCCTGGGAATGTGCCATAGCCAACACACTTCTACCCACATCTACGCTGAGCGGGGGAACAGCGCTGAATGACATTATGTGACATTCTTGCCTGATAGGCGCCGACACTGTACAGTACCTCCGGAGTCAATTTATTTGGGAGAGTTTACATTTCTGGGAGTCAGGGTGAAGGCTGGCTGTGTCACAATGACGCAAGGTAATGGGGCTCGGGACAAAAGCAAGCCGAATATGAAACAAGAGACTACTTCATTAAAAAACAAGCTGCTATCTGGGTCACTTGAACTAACTGTATAAAGATCTCTGAATTATTAACCATAATTGGGGCACCTAGTTGAAAAAGATTGAATCAGAAGAAGGAATCTTTAATAGTAAGTCTACAGGATTGTGTTTACCAGCACTGGCGCTAATTATTGCAGTGAAAAAACACACACGATATTAAGCCCTAGAAATCTTTCTCTGATTATGTTTCTCGTGTTAAGTTGGCAACGATACGCAGCAAAGTGTGCTTATAAATAGAGCAGCGATTGTTGTTCGCAGGCTGCCAAGCAATAACCACAACGTTAATATGAAAAGGTTTTCTTGACTCTCCGTACTGTCTGCTCATAATTAAGTCAGAGACAGGACTTTTCCATTCCCCCTGAGGTGGACCAGGTTAAATTGAGTTGAAAATGAGATTTTAGCATCCCCTGCAATAATAGCAGGGAGCTGAACTTGGGTATGATCTCTGTTAATAGAGTGAGAGCACAGGAGAATTTGGTGTTACGCTGTGAATAGAGGCAGAGCAGGTGGAAACCAAGATCCTTTTCATGAACAGGCATGAAGTCAATTAGACAGGAGAGAGGGAGTGTGAAGAGCGGAGGGAGGAACGTGTGCGTAGACTGTAGGCAAGAGGAATCTGGAGCTGTGGTTGGCGATGTTTCACGTGACAAGAGAAAAGCAGGCTTGGCCCAGCATCAGAGCTGTTAGAGGAAAATAAGTCTGCTCCAACAAACGCTGGATGAATTGATTAGTACACGGTCGTGCTCTGAGTAGGATAACAGGTCATGAGACGGTTTTACTTATTATCTTCCTAACTCTGATTTTGGGACACTAGTAATTGGTAGCACAGTGTGTCAGTGTAACAGAGCCAATCTCAGCCAGTTTGTATCTTGAATTAGCTTTAATCAGCCCCAAGTAGTGGCTAAAAAAAGGGTTTTAAGCAAAATGTACACCTTCCCTTTTGAAACAAGACCCAGTAGGAACCTACACATGGGTCTATCTTTAAGTCACTATGAGACTAAGAAAACATCGATTTGAAAATGTGAAATAACTGGACAATCTGAACCAGCAAAATTTAGCCATTTTCACAAAAAATAGCTCACATGATTATTAAAATCTGTGTATAAGAAGTATTTTGAGTATTGTAGTCGTTCATACTATGAAAACACCACAGATACGCATTTTGATGAAGGGACTTCCTGTGTGTGTTATACTTACTATACTAGTCTTTTTGTATATGTAACATTTGTTCAAAATTCTGATTGCATGTGAAAACTTGTAGCTTGATGACCAGCATTATTTGAAACCACGTGCCGACTCATGTCTGCTGCATCACCACATGTGCCGATGAGATTGCTGCTGTCGCTGTGGTGGTGGTGGTGGGGGGGTTTGTGTTCCGATGAAACCCATGTCGTCTTTAACAATCCAAATATGCAATCAAGCTAATTGGGGAAGTAACTGTGCTCCATTGTGGCGAATGATGAGGGGCAGGTCTCGTCGGCCCCCTCTCGTTGGCCTTTCGCTGTATTCTGCTTCACTAGGCACACTCTTGCCCTCCCCATTAGGACTATCCCCAGAGGAGAGCCCTTTTCCTGCATTACACTGTAACAGGCTTGTTAATAATACATTAATGAAGAGCTGCTCCTCCAGATTAGGTGGTGGCCCCTGTGATAATAGGGAGCTGGAGGAGGGCCAGGCAATCACCTCACCGTTGTAATCTAACCTTGGGTTAAATAAGCTTTTGTTAGTGAGAGAGAACACGAGAGAGCGCGGGAGAAAAGGAGGAGGGGTGACGAAGAGAAGAACACTTGCCCAAGGAAAATGTAAATGACTCTTTTGTCTCAGACACGGGTGGAAATATGTAACGGCGAGGAAGCAGAACGAAAGCTGGCTGCTGTTTGTGGCCTCACCGTACGTAATTGCATGATGGAAATGCAATTACCAGATACTTTAGGAGCTGACAGGTGACTGTTGCTCTCTGCTTGTGAAGTGCTGCAGACGGTGGAGGGTTGGGGGGGGTTAGCACCGTCAGCCAGTGTGTGGCAGGGATCGTTTCCCCCCGCGTGTCAAATTTCCGCCCCGCTCTCCGTGAGTGACGGTCCACGGTTCCGCACGAGATGTTCTGCTTCGGGTTTGGAATCGGCTGCCTGCAAACACATTCTGATGCTCGCAATCAACAAACAATAAACACCCGGGTGGGGGGATAAAAACAGCAAAGAGTTTGGTTTAAATATTTTAAATACCCTGCGCTCGTTTTGAATGGTGTTCCACTCTCAGGATGTATACGCTTGTCTTGTTGGCGCGCTGTTTTGGCAGGCTCTTCCCTTGTCTGTCTCCTAATAGAAATCTTGATAGAAATATCAGAAGGAGATTTTAATCACAGGGGTGTTGTGCATGCTTACTTATCTGAACCACAAAGGAAGAAAGAATCTCCAGCCGACGCTGTCACCCCTCTCATACAGCAGCCTCTGTCAGGAGAAATGTGCCTTAAGACACATCTCCCATTCAGGCTATGTAACACTTGCCAAACTGCAGGAAACTTAACAGCAGCCAAGAACAAACGGAATGAGGAAGCGATAGGAAAATAAGATCGAATGAAATGTTTCCTAGAGTCAAATACAGTATGTTAAAGGAGAGCCTTGAGAGAAAACATTCAGGGGGAGAAGGTAAACACAACCATTAAGTTTCTAACTGAGACGGCGCGCGCAGGGAATTTGGATCGTGCTTTTGTCTCCTGATTCGCCTCCCCTCCTTCTACTCACCCTCCTGCTTACCCAACTCAGTCTTTGTTTTGTTATGTTCCTTTAGGTGTCTTGATGGGACAAATTTGAAAAACCCACCACTCAAGTATTTAATTTGAGCTTCTGGAGATGAAACGCAAGCCGGCGGGTTCGAAGGGGTGAAACCCGCGTCGGCGCCCTTCCTCTGCGTCGTTGTACAAATCGACGCCTCATTGTGCTGCGGCTGTATCCGTTAACGTCCCCCGTCTGTAAAGTTACTGCCAAGAAATCTCGACTAAATCTAAGACATATCTTTTACTTTTGTCTGTAATAAATAAATAACGGCACAAATAAAACTTTGGGGAGTGGATTAAAAATGAAGAGCGGCTGCTGCAGTAGAGTCAGTCGTGTTCAATTAAGTCCTAATAACCAATGTTCTTTCTAAAGTTGGGGTAATTTGAAGCTCCCTGATGTTTTCATACAGGCCTTTTCTACTCATCTCCACATAAAAGGGGCAGTTCAGAAATTGTTGTCCCAAAGTAAGTTCTAAAAAGACCTTCAAATCATTAAGTATGAGTTTTCAAAGAGCTGCCGATTGAAAGCCAATGGGAAAGTCCTCACACTTTTATCTAAGATGTTAAAGAAAAGATGAGGATCTTGAGCCTGGGCCTTTCAGATAAGTGAATATATTTAATTTTTGAAAGAATCACAGAGTTGGTGTCTTTGGTCCTCACGCCTACTGGGACCAAGGCGTGAAGTCAAAGTTTTTTTTCCCTCCCTCTCTCCATCTCTCACCCTGCTGTACTCATAAAGAGGAATAGGCCCTGAAACCTCACTGGGCCCCTAAGTTGATTTATTTATCAGGTCTACTCTGCTCCCGAGTGACGGCTGTGTGATGGATACCCAGGGGTGGGTCTTCGCAGAGAACCCCCCCCTACTTACCGCCACCCCTCCTCCCACCTTCCTCCCTCTCGCTCCCTCGTCGTGGCATCAGAGCTCACGCCTTGACACCGGGCTTTCATCGGGGGGCACGGCTCAGGCCCCTGCGTCTAATGAATCCCGAGCGGGGCTGCTGCTGTTGCTAGTATGTACGAGAACGTGACTGACCAGGCCATTAAACACAGACAGGTTAGATTTCACATTCCCACCTCCATTCCCCATATGCCGCAGCTGTTTGTTTAGCCCTAGGAGAGCTCTCTGTCACGCTGCCAAAACTGCACTCCAGCAAACTCCTGGAAACCACACATGGATCACAACAACAAAAAAAAGAAACTCCCTCATTGACCTGATATGGAAGGAAAGACACAATGAAAAGCAGCTGAAAAAAACACTGGCACTGTTTCTCTAGAAAGAGACGAGTTTTAGGCCTCCTGCTGTCAAGAGTCCCGATAATTCCTTTTGTTATTTGTTCCAAAATGGCTGCTGTTGGTAACAGAAAACACTTGTTTGTTGTTGTTTGGTTTACGTCGCCGTGTTCCAACATGTTAACGGCGCGGGGACCCGCTGATAGAGAGAACATCTGGCTTTTGTGCATAGCTGAAAGAGTACACATACATTATACATGATGTTCTGAGAGCCGGAGCCAGCCTGCGACGCTCCTCAGTCAGTGCAAACATGAGTGCACGTGATAACGCAACCGCTCCCTGCGTATTTACCGACCGAGCGGCACGGAACGCGGCACCGCGCGGAAGTTCTAGCACAACCGTGTTGCACTTTCTGTTTGGGCAAACAGAGTTAAATATTGAGTTTCCCAATTAGGTAAATTCTGTGAGAAAACAGATGGATTAGCAGTTGTGTTACAGGCAACACCTGAAATCTGTCAATAACTACACCAAGGTTAAGGTGGGAGGCATATTAGCTCCAACCTACTAATCTCTTGACATAATAAGCATGTCTTATGTGCAGAAAATATATTTTATACTGCATAACAGTTTAATTTACTCCTGGCCAATCGAATTTAAAGACATTTTTGCTGGTCTTCATCTATCATGACGGCCCTTTGCGATGTAAAATTGTTTACATCAGGGATGCACGCGAATGACCGCGCCAAAAGAAGATAAATGTTAAGCAATCCATGAAAATTTTTCAACCTGCCACATGTGAACACAAACTTCTTCAATATCACAGGCGTGCCAGGCATCTGAACAGTCAGCAGCCATTCCTCTGGGCTCTGGGTTAGTGGGGTTCCTCTCACCATCTGCTTCATTACCACAGGAACGTTCCCATCTTTTCATAACTAGCGGGAGAAAACAAACTGAACCAAAGCAAATTCTTTTCTTATGGATTTTGAGGTTAATACAGAAGTGTGGTAATTAAATGGGACGGCACAAGTAGATAACACCATGTGTAATTCTATTACAAATGCATAGGGATCTGACAACTCTGTAGTGAAAGTTGTCATCTGTAACGCATTTGACAGGGATGCACAAAGACTTTCTCAGATTATATTAATAAGAAATTGATGATGATATTAGAACCACTAGCGAGGGCTAAAAAAAATCTACTTCAAAGTTGTAATAACCTGTAGTTTGCCTTTCATCATTTTATTTCGTTTTTTTCAAAAACTTAATAGAGACAATAGATCACATTGTCAACACATATAGATCAGATCACATACAAGTGGTCAGGCAAAAAAAGTGCAGTTGCATCAACTGTATTGTAAAGTTCATTTTCTGGAAGAAGTAGAGAGTCATTTTCATTTATGAAGAATATGAATGATAACAATATCCCCAGAGGCGTTAATGACGTGACAAAAAAAAAAAGCGCAATGGAGAGTGAAAAGCTCAGTCAAAATGAAAATGATGCTACTGTACCTAAGTTGGTTTTAGTCTGATAAACATGAGTTACTTTATGTATATATGTGACTACTATTTTTCAGCCAGCAGCAAATCAATAAAAGCCAGAATGTAAATACCCAAATACCAAAGATCTAACATGCTAAAAGTTTCAATGCAAGAACATTTCATTTTCATGCTGAAAAGTTGTGGTGGAGTTGTGTCGGTGGAGATTACAGCGAAGAACTAGATATTTATTGTACCTGTAGCATATTGTATTAAAAAAAAAAGACAAGCAGCATTATTTTTCTGCCTAAATTTAGCTGGCAACATAAATATTTTTAGGAGACACGCTTGCAGACTGTATACGTCTGCCTACATTCACTGTGTAGACACAAACCAGTTCCTAACTAGCTATGGTAAATTCAGTGCACTGAGTAATGCATCTCACTGTTGGCTTACAGTCCAAAATATGTCACATTGTCTCCTAACATAACACAGCACACCTCTTGCCTTATGTGTCACATCTATTTGCTGTCAACTGGGGGCGAGTGTGTGCTCTACATGCATCATGAGCCGCACTTCTGTTCTCACAGGAAAGTTTCGCTGTTCCGCGGCGTCTAGTCGTGAGAGCGATAATTGGGTAATGAGTAAATAAACAGCTGGAGTCCCCGTGTTTTGGCTCTTCAAGTGAAAAAGCTTAAATGTACAAGTCGAAGTGAGCGCACGCGCTCCCACTCGATCCTCTGTGGCGCTCCTTCCAGCACTGCTGAGGTAAACTTGTCATAGACGGAGCACTTATTTGGGGGCCATCTTGTTGTGTGTGTGTGTGTGTGTGTGTGAGTGTCTCCCTGGCTGAACTGCAGGGAACAATGACAGGAAGGAAGCAGGCTGGAGGTGAGTGAGGTGTGAGAGCCCTGAGTGTGTATCCAAGCCCTAATTAACTCTCTGCTGCTTCCTCTCTGCCTGGCATTCCTGCCTTCCTGGGGCACATGCCAGTTACACGGCTGGTGTGTGTGTTTATGCATGTGTGCGTGCACGTGTGTGTATTTGCAAGCACCGTAATATCACTGTCACCACCGTTTGTTCCTGTGCACCCCCCGCCCACCCCCCGCCCTCCCGTGTCAGGTTTTGTGAAGCGTCCCGAAGCCACCGGATGGAGAATAATTACCCTCTGCTCGCCGTGAACCCTTGTCCCCCAAACACAAGCTTTCTTAGACTGTATCCATAAACAAACCAGCACACACACCCTCCTCCCGCTCCCCGTGTGCCACCCACTCATTACGGGTGCTCTTCTCACTGCAGACCTGGTCAGAGAGTGCCCCCAGAGTCTGACAGCAGCCTTCTAATGACATCTCAACATGGTAAATGTTCTCTAACAATACTGTCTTGTATAGTAGGTTCGGACCCTTTCCTTAAAAGGAGGAAAGTCAGCCATAAGTATGACCCACGACAGCGACTGCTGCTTATTGGAAATGTATACAACTAAAACAAAAAAAAAAGAAACGAGCAGTTTATTTATCCCAAGGTGCACTATCCGCCCAGCCCCTCATTTTGCTTTAAGTAGCCTTGTCAGAACTTGATGCGAGCCATTAAAGGCAGTGATGATGCACACCAGCCCCCCCCCAACTCTGTCAGCCGCACTGTCGCCGCCAAAGCTGCAAAGCTTTAATACATGACTAGGAAGGCGTCCAAAGACCAGAGTAAATAAGGGAGGGAAAAGATGAAATGAATGCGACAGTGAGGCAGACAGCTGAACAAACGCAATGACTTAGAAAATGGGCCTAACAGTAACCCCCCCCCCCCCCACACACACACACACACTTTATACAATCAACCATGTAAATTATTGAGATATCATGAAAAATAAATAGTCCAATAAAAAAGAAGGCTCTGCCAATGCCCAATTATGCAGTTTAGCTGAATAAATCAGTGTTTTTCTCCTTGGTAATGAATGGAATGAAAAAGACTATTATTTTTTTTTTCTGTGGAAAACAGTTCAGATCTAACAGATCCAAGAGCGACTCAGAGCGTGGAGGAGATCCAAAGAAAAGGAGGGCCCAGACCATCACATAACACAGCGAGCTGCCAACTTTTATCTTTCCTTCCAACAAGGTTATCTAAGAAATCAAATCAGGTGAACTTGACACAGCTCACTTCCAATCTGAATCAGGTTGCTGCGGAGCTGCAGCAGCAGCGCTGTCTTTAAAGCATTGGCAGAATGAGTCCTGGAGAAGGGAGAATGCAAAAAGCTCTGTTAAATGCCCGTTGTTCTAACGGTGCGAGGCTTCAAGCCCGTGTTCTCCAGTGGCCCTTCCTCAAAGACTAATGCCCTGGGAGTCCAGACACTTTGAGCTGGGACTAGCCCTCTTCCTCTGGTCCTTACATGTGATCTCCTTGATTTTAATGAGGCCACATGGACCCCCTGTGATGTGCTTTGGAGGATGGAGAGAGATCCAGCGCTCGCTCTGAGGCCGTGATGGTGGTGGAACACCCGTGACCCCCCCCCCCCCCCCCCCCCCCACCACCACCACCACCACCACACACACACGCCACGCGTTTCTGCTGAGGCCTCTCAGGTGCTTCTAATGTTTTATTAACCAGGTTCACTGGTTCACACTCTTCTGAGAAAATACAACAGCCTGTCAATCATCCATCTGTATAAAGTGCATTGTGGCTTCACAATGGGCCCTGCAACTATCACATCCACTGGATCGATACGAAATCTTTCTGACTGCTTCACAGTTGATGCTGATAGGTGGCAGACCCTGAATGTTAAACAGACCTCAGGAGGCCTCTGTAAATGTTCAGTATTGCCAGTAATTACACAAACCCAACAATTCCTCCACAAAACACTGTGATGAGGCTCGACTAAGGTAAGAAAGGGCATTTGCAAAGGATGTCAGAATTTAGATTTACACTAGATGGTCTAGAACAGTCTCTTGATCTGCTTTGTTCTCATTTCCAGGTTTCCATATCAATAATCATAATTTAAATAAACTAGTCAGTTGTGGGGCGTAGTATACAGCATGTTGCTGATTGGTGACACTTTGTTTACATGAAAAAATTCACACAAGTTGCTCCTATGATAAAAGGTGTAGCAGTAGTGCTGGAAACAAGACTGTTGGTTTGATCCGTCTTGACTTGGACTGTTGCATTTATTTCTCCCTAATTAACAGTCCTTACTCGTTAAACTCTTCTGTATTATGAGGAACGTGACACTGCAGCCTCTGAAGGACAGGGCAGCCCTTGAAAGATCTGCCTGTGTGACATGTAAGACAAGGTATGAGGTGCGTCAGTCTCAGAGTATTGTGTATTGCTTGTGTTTTTATTGTTCACACACAGAAATGGCACTGAGTCAGAGGTGACAGTGCTGAAGGTGCGACAGGGAGCCAGAGATAAGACGCAGGAGCGAAAGCGGGACGACACAGGATCTGAAGCAGGCCTGTCATGTCGTCGTGTGGCTGTGCACAGACGCGACTTTGCTCCGGTATTTATAACTTTCATCATAAAAATCAATAATTTCACCCATTGTGTGCAATTAGTCAATCATAAATATACATTTTACACAATAATAGTGACTACAGAGCAGGAGAAGCTGAGAAAAAGACAACCTTGCTAACTTTGGTCTACATGGTTGACCCACCGCGACAGGAAGTAGTATCACAGGGCCAGTAGGTATTGACAAAAACGACTAAAGCAAGAGTGACACAAAGTTAGTGGGAAACAAGACACATCATTTTCTCTGAATGCGTCTAAACTCCAGGAGTTTATGCATAATAACACAACAGAAGCACAGAATATGAGATATTGTTACAGTGTTAGAGACACATAGCACTACCTGTATGTGCAGGTACGATTGTTTTAATCTCCTCTCATCTATTGAAGGTGACGATGAGTCGCTTCATACAGACACCCATGCACCATTTAGCTCTATACTCTATGTGAGGACATGTATTATATTATATTATATTATATTACATTCATGCCCAGAAGGACTTGGACCTGACTGTAATCATAACCAGTATCCACTGTAACCCTGAAACTCACCTGGACTGCCAGCCTCAAAATAATTCCAGAAATGTCATCTCAAAAAACAACCAGCAGTCAGTCCCCAAAAGCACAGATTTACCCAAACACGCAGCTCACAGAAGCCTGGGTGAAACATCTGTTCCAGTCACGGCCCCCCCTCTCTCTCAATTATGCCAACATTTGAATCCACACAAGTTATTACCGAGCGGAGGAAGGAGGAAGGCACACACCTCAGCACTTGTTGTAAAACTAATTCCATTTTAAAACTCACTTCCGCTCTTCGCCGGATCGGGTCAGCGGGTTCCGCCACCGACGGTCGGCAACACTCCCGCTTATTCTAAACGGATGAGCGCAAACTTAAAGAGGAGCTGAGAGTTATTGGGTTCGGCACGTCTTCTGTGTTTTCTCCACCTGTTAGCGAGGCGTTATATGTCACTGCATATGCATTGCGAATCTGTCTCAGCCTCCAGTCCTGACAGGTTCTATTAAGCCTGAAAATGTATGAAACGTCTCACTGTCAGACATCTTTGTCAGTCCAAGGCCATAAACGCATCTCAAACGGAGCACATTTCATTTTATGAAAAGGAAAAAAAAAATGCTATTGACTGCACTCAGACTGCAAAACCTTCATATATATGTATTATTCTACCTAATCGTGTTAAATTTAAAGAGTGAAGGTTGCTCAGTCTCTGTGACGACTACAAATGCACTGTGCACATTTTTTTTAGTGGAATTGATTTTTGATGAGGAGAAACAGCAGTTACATTATAATGTACGGGCAATGTTTTTCTTTCTTACCGTGCATTTTTGGTTATATATCAAAACAAATGGGCAAAATGACAACAGAACACTGAAGAACTAGTTAGAGCAAATGAAGCGAGATCTTTGCACAGATGTATCCTAAAGAGGTCATAATTTGCCTTGTTTGTCTTGTTTTTCCTTCCAATAAATATTGCATAGAAAGTAAACAGATGAAGATGACAGTAATGGCCACAGTGGTGAGTTTACACTGGGCTCCTCTCTTTAAAAGGATCCTCGGTGGGAGAAGAGAAAAGGCCTTTGTGACGTGTCCCACAACATCGCAGTGAAGGGCAGGCTCAGGAGAGGAAAGTGACATTTAGGAAGAGCTAAAACAATGGAACAGTAGTGCTTTAATGTCTCATAAGACGTCCTCTAAACATGGCTTTTCCATCTGAAAGCATCTCCATGCTGAGTCAAGTGCACTAACTGTGCATGAAAGAGCTCGTTCCCCCAAGGACAAGGCTGCCTGATACCCGCAAGAATAAACTGGCCTTTAACTGCCAAGCTCCTCAGCACAGGGTACACAGAGTAAAGCTCCACATCAAAACCAAGGATACAAATCTGTGAAGACCCAACACTATCTCAATAAGAAGCGCACCAGTAGACAGTACGTCTGTTTCTATGCAGATGAATAACAGCTTTGCGCTTCAGTTAAACGACTTGATGAAGAAATTGGGTTTTGGAGATACATTTATTATGTAATTAAATAACTACTGTCATAAGTCAAATTGTAAGTTGAGAACATTATTGCTGTTGCTTCTTTGCTTACTTATATATTATAGATTGTATAACAGATTTTAATAAAAAGCTCACGATTATTAGGAACTTTTCATTGTGACCCATGTGTGTACTTTTCTCTTTTTCACTTTTCATCTTTGTCACATTCTTTTTTGAACAGTACTTCCTACTTTATCTTTGATAAGCCATTATGGTTATCATATAATAATATAGAAGTAAATAAGCCAAGAACACCAAATGTCTGAACTCACATTTCACTTTCATCACCTTTCCATTTGTTTCATTTAACTTCCCCTGGCAGAGACAAGCGTTCACAAATGTTCCTGTTCGTTTCTGTCATAGTTACCCAACATTACTCAATAAGAGGAGAACAGTGACGACTGGACCTCAGAATTACAAACAAAACTTCTTCGTCTTCTAAGAGCTCTCGCAATTGTTTGCCAGACATTCTCCGTTTTGGAGCTAATGCTTTCCAAGAACCGCTTTTGTCTTAGGTGCGATTAAAATTGATGTCAAAAAACGTCTCGCTCACAACAGTTTGGGATGGACTGCTCAGGAAAACAAATATTTTTTGCCAAGTGGCTGCGGTTGTGAAGTACATACATCCTGCAGCTCTGATTTTACATCCTGTCACATTAATGATTCAAAGCACTCAATATAAATATTAAAAGTAATAGCTTCACTATTCAGCTATTACTCCATCATTCCCTGAAATCATCATAAAACATTCAGAGCCTTTTAGAAAATTTACACACTTGAATTTGATGGCGGGGAAAGGAGGCTGTCAGAGTGCAAGGTCCTAGAAGCTTAAATAATAGTGGAAAGCTGTTTATGGAACATGCTTTATTTATTCATCGTCTCAGAGTAAGGTCTTCAGTTTAGAAGGAGAGACAGAGGGAGGGTGAGAGACACAGAGAAAGACACACGGCAACACAGAGGGAGAAAATCCAAGTAAGACCTGTCTGGGGAAAAAAACTAAAACATAACTCTTCCCACAGTGCAGTAAAAGAGGGAAAAATGCAGAGTCCATGAGATTCTGGAGACAAGGTCAATCAATGGAAGGACTCTGGGTCCAGGAGCAGCTAATGGATTGTGAAGACGTGTAGCAGGGTTATGAATTTTTAACCAGTTCCTCCTTCAGCCCAGACCTCCATAAATCAATGACGACTTATTGGAGAAAATCAATTATGCAAACTTAAAAACATTTAATGACAGATAATGAAAAGGTCCCCGGAGGCCGGCTCCGACCTGCCTCGTATCCCAGGAATCGTTCAAGGGGAAGGAGCGGAACTACCGTAGTGCTCTTAGCACAACTTTCTCTCAGATTAAGTGTGAGTCTGATGTGGCTGTTAAAGACTTCGCCCAGGCAGAAGAAAGAGGTGGCCATCTTAAACAAAACCAAAAAACAAAAACGTTTTAACCGGCGACATTTTCCAAAGCTTGTCGTAAAAACGCCCTCGGGCCGCCCCCTGTGGCAGTAATCTCAAATCACTGAGCTCTAAACAATGTTAAGCACAAGCGCGCACATTAAAAGACTTTGTGCAAATCTGTCCCCTCTGCTCACGTCGCGCACACACACACTCTCCTGTGACCCTGTCGCCGCGCGCTTCTATGACGCCTGTGTCCTTTGAACAAGTCATGTTTAATGTATTGCTCCTTTTACTTGTCTGGCCACGTGCGCAAGCTGTTCGATGATTGTACAGCAGCTTTGGTGCTTGTTACATCTCCACAGAAAGAAGATAATAATAAGCGCCATCTGCTTTTTTAAAAAATTTGTTTATTAAGACACCTTTAAACAGGTGCTTTCGGGATCAGCTCTAAGTAGTGAGGCCTTTGGGTGTTGTGGGTTTTCATTACGCTGCGGCTGAATCCCTACAGGACTCTTTGGAGATTGTCGACTTTCCTCTGAGTGTGTGCGAGCGAAGGAGAATTGCATGAGATGCAGAGAAGACACAGACACAGGGTGGAGGGGGGGGTTGAGGATGGAGGGGGGGATCAAAGCAGATCTGAGCAAATGCATCGTGGCTCAGGTCATTTGTGTTTATATCGCGGCAGGGAAATTCATTTTTTATTACTCTAGGTACTGTATCAATCCCATTGACAATTCTTTCCAGATGTTTCTGCGCATCCCAGGGGTGTCTGAGCGGCATCTACAGGCCTGATGGAGAGACTAAGAACCAAGCTCACATCTGTCCCTCTCACTTTCTTTTTTTTTTTTTCTGTGAGAGAACAACCTTTTCATCACTTTGACAGTAGAAGAGAAAGTGCTCTCTCCGACTACAGCGAATACGGAGAGAGCACAGCCGTAAAGTACAGCACATTCAGAAAAGTGTGTGTCTTCTATGAGTGACGTGTTTGGTTTGTTTCTCCCCGTCCATAATGCCAGAAGGTCATTTTTTCCTTGTCTCTAGTGGTTGAAGGAGGTAAAGAGGCACTTAGCCGCTGATGGGCTTTACTTCAGACAGGCCTCACTGGTGATTTCTTTGCCCCATTTCCTCTCACATTTTTCCAAATGTACCTCTGAGACATGTAGTTAGATAATTACATATAATTTAGAATGACATTTACTCATTTGCTCTATTATGGCGTCACATTTCCTCGTCATTTATTACATGTGCGTTCCATATACACTGTATTTTGTAAATTAAAAGTCATATTGCTTAGTAGATATATCTGATTCTGTTTCTGTGTCGTGGCTTTTATAAATGCTGAGGGTGTGAAATGATAAAAAAATAAATAATGTTAATTTCACTTGCATTTAGAGACACTGAGGGAAATGTTGACAGTGTAGCGCTGGAACAATTAAATGTGTGGGCTGAAAGGAAAAGTCTGAAGTGACTGAGTCAGTCGTAGGGTTTGTGCAGGTACATCTTCACGCTCTGCTGGGTCTCGTCCAGACAGGAGAGATGACCCAGAGTCAGGCCAAAATGTTTACTGGCAGATGTGTTTTAAAGGAGCTCTCCTTAGCTGGTCATGGCAGCGGAAAATACCCTGCTGTTCAGTGCATCTGCAATTCGCTGCTCTTCCCAATTCCACCTACAAAATCCTGACCTTTTGAAGAAATGATGGATGAGCTGGCCACGCTACTGTTTCTTCCCCTTCCTCATCTTTTGCTTTTTTTTTTTTTTCTTTCCTATTCCATTGAAGATTGAAGCTCTGTCCATGTTGAGCTCCGAGGCGAATTCCGCCCCTCCTTTGCTCACTGTTTCAAATCACTTTAAAGTCTGATGCTGGCTTTGGCCGGAGCCCTTTGGCACTTGGCTTCTGTGCAGCGGTTCGCGTCAGGAGCTACGATTTGTGATTTGCGGATGACATGAGCAATGCCTCGCTTGTGGCTGTTGCAGTGGATTTGAAGGTTGAGGTGGTTTTGTAAAGCAGCCAGTAACGTGCGATATGATGTGACTGAGGCTTCACATCGCAACTATGTTAAACTGATTTACTTGCTAGACAGAACGATTTTCATCCAGATTTGTGACCCTAAAATTATCTTATGTGATTGCACATAGTGCTGTATTTTAACTATATCAGACCAGGATGTGAACATTTTTAACATTCCAGTGGTTCTCTCTCTTTTTGCTATTTCTAAAATGAATACAGGCACCATCAGACTTTAAGCTGCTGAAGACTGGCTATAAAATGATAATCTCTAAGCACTTTCTAAGATTAAAAGGTAATCTTCTGCGCGTAAACGTTGCCTCTGACTGCCTGAAGTAAGTTCACCCGTCGATGAACATGATCATTTCAGTGTGATGAAACAAAACCTACCTACCTTCATGGTTTTTTTTTTGTTTTTCTTTAATAACTATGCAGCCACAGCAAGGAGAACGCTAGCGTAGCTTAGCATTTCTATTCAACAGGAGGAAGACTGGGCTGCTCTGGACATCAGCACCTCTTAGGCTCACTGATCAAACAACAGGCTGGCTGCTTAATGGAGCTGGAAACTACAAGAGCTACACATATGTCATTTCTTCACTATTTAAACAACAAAGTCTTCACTTTATGCTTCAGATGTGTCAAACATGATTCTGCTGAGCCGGATTGTTCCCCCAAAATCACACGATTAATTAGTAATAAGAAATAGTTTAATGCAGTTCATTTTATTTACACATGTCATATCTGTTCTTCATGTCAGTGTTTTTTTTTTTTTATCTTATTCACAACTGCGATGCTCTTAAAATACATACATTGTAGTGCTGATCACTGATCTGCCTGACATTTAAAAAAGAACGAGACATTCAGCTGGTTCGCTGATGGTTTACAGGTGCCTGTGATGCAGTAGTGGCATGGCTGCTATAAAAAGCCTCAGACGCGCGCAGCGATCGCATGCACGTAATGACAGCTGTCGTGGGCCTCGCTGAACTGCACGGGTACCAGTGCGTTCGTTCAAGTCGCAGCTTCTTTGTTTGCTAATGAGAGGCTGAAAGGGAAGGAGCCGCGACGTGAACGAAGGTGAGGGTGGTTCAACCTCCGCTCACAGTGAACTTCAAGAGTGAAAAATCAGGTTCTGCTCATGTTCCCAGCTCTACAATGATTAGGATTCAGCAACCAGAACCTCACATTCAATAAATATCTCTAAAGAAATTACAAAACAATCATGGTCAGTATAAGTTGATGACTTCGTTTTCATAGGCACTATACTGTAAGTGTACTGTACAATGCTCAGCATTCTGGGAATCGAAGTATATCTTACTTTGGCCAACAGTTCTCCAGAGAATACAATACGCCCTGGGCATTGTTTAGTTTGAACAATCTTCAACAAGAGCTTTGCAGGATTCTATTGGTCCCCCACTCAAAGATGGAATTGAGTGTGTGAGACTGAGTAAACACGAGAGAGAGAAAGGATTGACAGCGTCCCAGACAGTCAATCCCCAGTGACTGTGTCTACTGATAATTTACTTTGCAGGCGGAGACGTGTTTACCAAGGGTTACAATTGATGTGCTAAAATATTGATAAGGGACATTTTATAAGCTTGGAAAGCGGTGGGACAATTGATCCCGCACAGGGTCTGGGAGGACGGCTAGTGTGTGAAGAGCCTGCTGATAGTCGCTATTTCTACAGCGTGGGAAGGTTACTACATGCTAAAAGACGTGTAACAAGTCTTTTATTCTAATTGTGTATGGATATAATTTATTTTTAAACAGAAATACCAGAAAAAAGTGATATAGGTAAATACAGTATGTGGTGAAGCATAATAGAAGTTATGTAAATACATAACTCATCTCCATCTCTGTCCGGGACACCACTCTAGACACTGACGCGGTGATGGAACCTATCAAGTTGTGCCTTATATTTTTGAAGTGCAAATGTGATGACATGGGAGTATTGATGGCTTTGCTAGTGACACATGTGGCCTGGGGCTAGGTCAACAACAGTGAGTCCTTCATTGTAATGCCTGCTCTACAGGGACGCTCAGACACATGCCTCTGGCCCTTTGCAGCAGCCGAAGCCACAATCCCTGGCTGATGAGGTGGAGACCACTGCCTCCTTTTGTCCACCGGCCTTGCGGATCAGGAAGGTGTTACTCCGGCTGTCAGACAGGGTGAGCAGTATTGACATAAATAGCTTGACCTGGCTTATTGCTGATGGCTCTACCTTTTCACAATAACCTCTGAACTGTGGCAGCCTCTACCGTGCGCCTGCCCTAGATGTGTGACTGATGAAAATAAATACATTGTCTTTATATTAAAGCTTGAAATAAGTAAAGCGTATATTTTCCTTATTACACATTTAGGAAAATGAGTAGAGAAAGTACCAGAGCACATTTAAAAACTGATTTCAAGTTCAGCTACAGGATGAGCAGTTTTTTTAAGGCTTGGTATCATCACGGCTGCTACGAACCACGTTTGTCCACACTATTCTGTTTCATTTACAATAATGTACTTATTTGAATGCATTGTAAAATATGAAATCCTGTGAGCATTTGGCTTTAAATCAGCCAAATGTGTTTGGTATAAACTTGTTTAGCATCTGAATCCATAGTAATGATTATGGTGTTTTGATTTTATTCTCCATTTCAGGTAATATCTGGCTTCAGGACAGATTAGTTTGCCCAGATAGGGTAATGTAAACATGTAAATATGTAAATGTAATCCTTCTCACACCTTATTAAAGATATGACTTTATTGATTTCTTTCCCCTTTTTTTTCGCTTTCAGGGTCGACGTGGTAAGAGACATGGTAATAAGCCGAACCATCTCAGGGAAACCCTACAGAGAGCGAGCAGCGCAACTCGATCCTGTGCTGGCAGCCTTCTTAAACAGGATCCAGATAATAAACTGTGCCACTGAGCTGATCAAAACGTCCCGTCTCGTTCCTGCGCGTCCTCTGTTCTGTCAGGCTGCGGCTCCGCTGTGGCACATTAACGCTGCCAACGTGTCAGCGTGGTCAGATGAAAAACAAAAATAGCTCTGCATGCGCTCACGGTGATAATGACACATAAACTGGCGAGGCTCCTCTCCCGAAGCTCCATCTTTTCCTTTTGCGAAACACAAGGCAAGAGGCCTATTGTGACAGATTCAATTGGACGCTCCGAAGTAAGATTAACACTGAGTTACTTTTGAAGATGCTGCACGTGTGTAATATCAGCTGACATGATGGGAATATCACAGATGTATCTGCACCGTATATAGTATGTGTGCTGCAACGCTTGTGTTCTGTTCAGTGAGAATCACAGGGAGATGGGATGATAGTCTTGTGGTGTTGCTGTGGAAATTAACTGCAGCACTCCCACAGCTAGAACGCTCTAACTGATAGGGTGCATGTGTGGACAAGCTCCAGCTTTAGGGTCCAATAATTGTATCCTCGATGTGTCAAAACATGGTCCTCCTCCAGCGCCGTGGCCTCGACTGAGCCGTCACGCTTTCTGGTCGAAAAGGTAGAGTTCAGATTTGCCCCGTCTTGCGAAGGCACTGGGTCTTTTTTTTTTTGCGCCATGAGCTAATTGTGTATATTATCACACATTTTTGGTCTCTGTCCAGTCCACAGCAGCGAAACAAGCTGGATGCCTATCAAAACCATTATTCCCAGGTGTGAAAAGCTGTCACCTTCGCATGTGTCACTTTTGTCTCTCTGCCTTGTCCCACTTACTGGCCCATTTTGCCTGGGCAGGTGAAATATGTGCCACCTGCCACTGCTTGCCCGCTTGCCCGTGGGATTGATGGAACCCATTCTGCAGAGAAGGTGATGGTAACTGACAGGGTCTTTACATCATTCTGCGTTGGAAAAGGGAGGGCCGACCATTAATCAATACTATTTTCACGCGGAAAAAGACAAGGGTTGATTCTATTTTGGAAAATTTGCCCTTTGCCGCTCTAGTGCTACAGTAAACAAGCAGAAAACTGTGTGTGTGTGTGTGTGGTGTGGGGGGAGGGTCAATTGTGTTTTTTATTTCTATTTTATTCTCGAGACATACACTGCCAAAAGTGACAATTATTAAGCCACTAATACCCTGTCTGATGACAGCTTAGGCTAGTTTGTGGTTCTTTCCTGTCACAACAGCCACTGACCAGCAGTCTGGGAGATTTTATGCTACATTTCATCACTGACTGACCCATAAACCATGCGGTGAGTGCAGGGAGCTACATGCCACACCCTGTTAAGCGAAGCCAGCTTTCCATACCAGCCACAATCTACTGTGGCACATGCAGCGCACCCCCCCACCCTCCTACCCCCACCAGCTTTAAACCATTACCCTGTCCTGATAGTCCAAGCCATAGACACATCCATTGCTACTTCTTGGCAGTTCCCGGCACCCCAAAAATACTTCCCCTCGACGAAACGCCTTTTTAATTTCTCACATCTATCAATTTTTAAATGTAATGTTTGGTTTGAAGTGAGTGCTGCAGCAGGGAACTGCAACGCTGGGCAGAACCCAATCTGTTGATTAATCATCTAGTGTTACGGGCGAGATGACTTCCGCTCCAGCTCACCGTTCACCGAAAAGCTTTTTTCATGCTTTATTTAACATACAGTCATTTTGATTAGTGTGGAAAGATACTTTGAGTGGCACAATGACTAAATCCGACCTGTCAGTGGCTTTTACTTGCAGTGGGGATGATATTGACACGACAGGCAAAGGCTGAAGACGCGACTACTCAGGACATAGCGGTGCGTAGAAACATTCAGTGTGTTTGAAATTAAGATGACGTGCCAAACAGAGATTCAGTTTTCCACCTCTGATCTTCATTCTTGTTTTCAGCACATTTCTGAAACACTTAATATTTGCCATTTCAACAATCAATCAATCCACCGACCGCTACAATAAGGCTCCACATTTATGGGTTTTGCTCAGTCAGACTGCTTGACTGGTTGCTATCGATTCACTTCCCAGCCTCAAATGTCAATACTATGTCTTTCAGGTTGTGTCACAGAAAAAAAAAATCCTCTTCATTGATCACTGTGGTTGGTGAGCAGGTGGCTGTCTTGCAGTGTGCCACAACAATTGGAAACACTGGTTGGTACGCTATACCCCGAAATGTTACAAAGGCAGTTTATGGTCCAGTAGGTCAACCTGTCAGTCGTCGACAACCGTTTCCAAAGACATGTCTTCACTGAACTGTGGCCACCATTAAAAGGAAAGAACTGCACATGCACCACGACACACACACACATACTCATCTAACTTTTCTGGTTCCGTTCAGATTGTGCGTTTCCTGAATTTACTTAGAAAAACAGAGAAGAAAAAGTGCTTAAAAAGTAAATGTCTGGTAATGAAAGGTGAAGGGAAAGGTCAGTGCTGTGGTTGCATGGTGGGAAGAAACGTGTTCAGTGGTTAGTCTCATCCAAAAACCCTCGTTCCACTTGAGTCGGACTGAAACAAATTCCAAATGCGCTGAATTGATGTCAGTGCTAATTTAGCTGCGGCTCAAAGTGGAGGAAGAAATTGAAATGGCTTGTTTGAATTCATACATAAATGAAACATTCATGCCAGATGAAAACAGCAATAGAGCTACTGTATGTCCTGTGTTTGTTTTTGCAGCGATCTAACTTTGAATATTTATAAGAGGGGAAAAGGCAGAACATTGTAAGGAAATCAACATTAATTCAATGCACACAGCACAAAGCTTTTATATTCAACTGGGCAGAGTCAGTGAAGCATTAGAGGACGGAGTGGACACAATTATTCTACGCTCGGCATGTTAATGAACTGAATTATGACAAGGATGCATTAAACATTAATTCAAAATATATTAAGTAGTGCAATTATTGCATTAAAAGGGCTTCACTACGTTGCTAATACCAGTGTGATGGTGCAGCAAATCTCATACTTTGAGCTGTGAATGTAAACTATTAGGATCTGACAAAACATGAAATTCATAAAGAAATGCTCCAAAACGTATCTCCGTGTGCAAATTTGCTTTTAAAAACCCACATCCCAGATTTATGACCAAGGATTTTGAGTTAGGCTGATTGAGTGAAGGTAAATATTAAATATTTTTGCTACATTTGCTGTTATTTCATAGCTACTAATACCTGAAGAGATAGGTTGACACTGTAGCACAGACTGAGATCAGGTCTCAGACTACAGCTGGAGCACAAGTAGAGGCTGTACTTGAAACATAAGCGGAACAGTTCTCAAAACAAGGTTTGGCTCAATTTTCTACTGAAATTGATGACACACCCTAAATGATTAGGGATTTAAATTTGCCAGTCTTAACTGTAAACTGTATATGTGAAGTTTAAGAAGGGAAAACATGACAGACAGCTATTAATGAGATTACGTGCATTAACCTGATTACATTTTTATATCTGCGTAAACGACAATCTACAATAGGGGTTTATCCCGTAGCTTAGTTCTACAAAGTGGGCTTTTAATTCCTACTGAGCACAGACAGGACAAAGTTCAACTATAGAAAGAATTGTGGATTAATTCCATTTACTTCCAAAAGCTGAACGATTGTACAATACCGCACATCAGCTGTAACAATAGAAGTTGAAATGGAAGCAGCTTTACAGTTACATTAAGGCCATTTGACTAATTAATTATATTATACTAGTAATAACGTTTGCAGGATGCCAAACTCCACGGTGCAGATCTTTTCAGATTTTCTTAATTCTTGTGTATGTTTTTTTCAATCATGATCTCAGTCAGTCTCAGTATTAAGCAAATGCAAGATCAGATTAGCAACGTAAAACTTTTCACTGTGCTTTATTTAAACACGTGCAACCCTGTAGAATGTGTAACTCCAATTTGTATATGCTCTAAATGTTTTATAACCATTTTCACATTAATGTGCTTCTTTACAACCACTGCTTATGTATTACCATCCTGGCTTCGTGTTAACACCTAAATGCTCCAAACCAACAAACTGCTGCTGTTATAGCGATCCAGCACCTGATGACAATCAGTTAATCTAAGGCTGATGATTAGCGGCACTTGGCTGGAATCTTACCCTCTTCAATAATTAATGGTGTATTGAACAAAGTTGTGTTGATGTTCCTAAAACTAAGTCCATCTATGATCAATTCATTTTCAGAAGCGTTACAGAATATGATCATAGCTGCGAACAGTTCTGCCAGACATCTTGGACATCCTGAAGGTCCAGCGCAGATTATGTGGAATAAGTTTATAGACATGCCGATCACAAAGGTCAGGTCACTGACCCCTTTCAAATTTCGAATTCATTACACCAATAGGTAATAAACTGCAATTCAAGAAACACACGTTGCTCTGTCATTGTCTTACCAGAGGGGGCAATTTCAATAGCGCTGGCTCCCAGGAGAGCATCACACAATCGACTGTTATCAGTATCAGCGTTACTTGGTGATGCTCTCCACATATTGCTTAAAAAAAGGCAGAGATGGGAGACAAAGAGCCTCCTCTTCCTAATCATCATGATAAACGATGAAAGCACTTTTCCCTTCCAAGTGTCATTCTCTCATGGAGGAAATCTTTTCCACTTTAGATTGGGGTGTTTGAAGTCACTCTCTGTCTTCTTGTCTCATTAAACATAAAAGAATGAAATAAAAATTCAAATGAACTGTTTACCCTGTTACTTTAAAATGTGTAATTTACCCTCACTCTGCGAGACAACTCACAATTACAGTGGGTTGGCTCTCCCACATCCGTTTAGTATATTTTCTATAACAAACCCCTATTAATCATTTCAGAGATCAAAGTGACACTGCAGAAGAATTTTAAATATTTAAATCTCCACTATTCAAATCTTATATCAGATCAAAGAATTCTGCTTTAATTTTGGTGAGCCACATTGCCAGTAGACACAGAGACATACACAGAGATGTGCACAAACTCCAATTAAATATTGCAAATTTCAGTAAATCTCCATATGATTTTCATATCTGAGCAGGCCTCACACTGGGTACATCTGAACGGCTGAGGAGGAGGCAGCGACAGATAATTATTATTATTATGGTCGATCTTCAAATGTTGTGTGGATGACAAGTAACTTAAAAAGTGCATGGAGAGAGTGACACCACACAAATATAGACTCCATATAATATATTATATGAAAAAGGTTTCACCATGTGCAGATTGATACACACCCTCCCTAATGGTGCGAATTACATGTGAATAGTTCCTATTTATATAGATACTATTTGCATCAACATATATTTATGTTATGTACCACAGGTTTTGATGAAGGCAACATTTATTATTTATTTTTATTCACTTGCTACTATTTGCGATCTGTTCAGTAAATCTACATACAAGACATACAGACAGTACATATGTCTCATCTGCCGTGGCCAAAGGTCAGATGAAAGGACGTTTTTAATCGTGTCATCTCCTGACAACTCAGTGCACAGACCCAGCAAAACAACCAGACGCCATATTTAAACAATTTCTGCTTCGCTCAGTAGTTTCTACCTCTACTGGACTGTGTTTTTTCTTTTCATTTTACAATTAAAAGAACAAGAACTAGCCTGGTAGATATACTCTACACAACACATTGGTGATGCACACCGGTGACTGTAAATAGCCTGTAGCTGTGGATATGAGCATGATTAGTTGTCTGTCTCTATGTGTCTGTCTCTGTGATTGACTGGCAGCTGGTCCACAATGTATACGCCACTATATACACAGTGTCAGCTAAAATTATCTCCCACTACCCTTCAACCCTGATGGATAACGCGTATACAGTATTTACTGGAGAGATGGTTACACACAATGGGTAACATATTCCCTGTTTAAACTGAAAAATAATACATTTATAATTTTTAATCCAATACTTTATCGTTACATTTGGAACAGTCCGCTGGGTTATTGTCACGCGCGTTCTGTAAACGATTGCTTTTGCTTGTGCTGCTGGTTCACAGACGTGTTGTTTTGTTCAGCTATACTTGGAGCACAAAGGCATTTTATTGGTCTTAATTATATTGTTATTGTCATAATAATTGTTATTGTTCTTTTTCCTTCACAGTTAGTCCAGCTTGTGTGACAGACTTGTGATTAAAGAAGTTATTATTAGTTTCTCTCTCTGTCAGCGAGTAGTTTAGCCTGTTTTCTGTTCTCTACTTTGTGGTTAAATTATGCATTTATGTCATGATTAAGTTAAAACTGTTTTTCATCTGCCCTTGATAGCATCTTCCCATTTTATTCAATATGCCTAAAGTATAATACCAGCAAGCTTAAGTTCGGTCCTGGTCTTAAACATATTTATGTTTCGACGGCATGTGTAACCGTTATCACAACAGAATGACATCTCCTCCTCGTTTTAGAAGCAGGAGGACCTAAGACGTTAACAGCTGCAAAACCTCTGGGGCCAGAGCAGCGTCTGCTTTATTCCCCTGCAGCCAAGTCTTGATGACTCATGTCGAGCTGGATTGCAAATATTCCTGGCTGAGGCGAGACGCTCAGCCATCTCTTTTTTGCCAGCGAACTCGCTCTCCCCATGACGACGATGGAAGATCTCCTTTCTGTCACTCCCACCTTCACCTCTGCAGTCCTTCCTCTCTATTGTAGTTGGTAGACTCTTTGCCCCAGGCCTGCTCTCAGCCTCAGGGCGATCAAGTGCTTCCAGACACCCATAACATTTAGGCTAGAGCACTAAGGCCAAGGGAAGGTGCTCACATAGATCAAGCAGATGAGATTATTACGGAATAATAGAAAACAAATTTGTTGGGGAAGTTACTTACAATACAGCTGGTTCAAATGAAGTAGTGTATAACCATGTGTAATTATACAATAATATCATATATCTTGCAAAGTAATTGCTGTTGCATCCCTGTCAAGCTGTCTCCTTATCATTGCAAATTGGATGGATCCCTCCTAGTCAGACTAGCACTGAGCGATCAAACTTCTCAGAGGAGCGTGGAATACCTCCACTGTACCGCAAACACAGCCATGCAAATCAGTCAGCTGGAGCGGCGCTCTGAGGAGTTCCTTGTGAAAATTGCATCGAAATTTCAAAATAACGGGAAGGCGTGACACCTCTTTGAAAAAAATGCAAGAGCGAACAGATGGATGTGTGCCACCAAGAAGCTCTCATTGCAGCGGGCTAATGCTACGCCTTTGACTGTATTTCCGAGCTTGATGTTATCAGTTCATCTCTTTCTATTGTGTTTGTTCCTTTTGCAATGGGAGAAACATTTTTCCCTGTGGATCGGGAGGTTTGCGTGCGCAGGCAGATGGAGAAAATATTGTTGACATTAAACTGTTCCTCTTTAAGGGAACTGTTGTGACAAGGTGGAGCTCCCATCACTCGAAATAGCAGCTGTGTGCTGTTTACAAAGGGGCCCAAAGCAATGTTTGTTTCCATTGAAACGGTGGCAACTTTTGCTTTCTTTGTAATGAAGAAGCTTCTGGCGCTGTATGTTTGCTCTCATATCTACTGTCATCATAATGCATTTTTTTTTGTTACTGTTTGTAACCATTGCAACGTCTCCTGGTTTGTTGCACAGTATTTATTACCCCTTTTTATTGTGTGTGATTTACAGTATGTTTTTATTTGTTTTAGGAGCTGTGGAAAAATTACTGGCTATGGGGGTAGCGTTTTTCAAAAACAAAATCCCTCCCTTTGTCCCTACAATACATTAAAATTCGAAATGATTAATTTTGTTATTAAAGTGGTTTCCCAACATTTCAATCTTACAGTGCAGCAGCAATGACTTTATGAATTTCTTTACTAATAAAATCATATCCGTTAGAGAAAAAAATTAGCAGAATCTTGTCACATGTCATAAATCAATCTGCAGATCCAACAGATTTGCTGGTTAGACCTATGTCTTACTTAAACTGCTTTTCCCCCATAGATCACACTGAGCTAACTTCAATAATTACTAGATTTTATTACTAGATTAATTACTAGATAAAAACTAGATTACTCAAAGAAGTTTTTCCATTAATCGGCACATCCATATTAAATCAAATCAACTCTGTCTCTGTTTACAGGCTTTAACGTTGCTGTGGGCAAGCCTTTATTGAGAAAACCTCTTGACCTTAGAGAACTTGCGAACTATAGGCCTATATCCAATCTGCCCTTTATTTCTAAAGTTCTTGAAACCATTGTAGCCAAACCTGCGTAGAAATAACCTGACTGAAGATTTCCAGTCAGGATTCAGATTACATCATAGCACAGAAACAGCTCTGATTAGGGTCACTAATGATCTTCTCACAGCTTCAGACAATGGTTTCTGTACTTGTCCTGTTAGATCTTAGTGCAGCATTTGATACGATAGATCACAAGATTCTATTGCAGAGGCTGGAACATAGTATTGGGATTAAAGGCAAAGCACTGGGATGGTTTAAGTCTTATCTGTTGAACAGATTCCAGTTTGTTCATGTTCATGATCAATCTTCCATCCACACAAAAATTTGCTTTGGAGTTCCACAGGGTTCTGTGCTTGATACTTTTTAGTCTTTACATGTTCTCTTGGTGATATTATTAGGAAACACTCTATAAATTTTCACTGCTATGCAGATGATCAGTTATATTTGTCTATGAAACCAGAGGAAACAAACCAATTAGTCAAACTTCAAACTTGTTTTAAAAACATCAAATCCTGGATGTCCTATAACTTCCTAAAACTAAATTCAGATAAGAATAATTCAGATTCGCCAGAATCAGAGCCATGTGTCTCCAGTGTTCAGTTGCTGGTCCAACCATCCTGCCTGTGTTCTGTTGCTGCTTGTTATTGTTGTTGTGTCCTTTTCTTTCTTCTCTATCCCCTCACCCCAACCGGTCAAGTCAGATGGCCGCCCACACTGACCCTGGGTCTGCAGCAGGTTTCTTCCTCTTTATAGAGGGAGTTTTTCTTTTCTACTGTTGCTATTAAAATGTACAATTTATTGATTGGCTACAATGCTTGCTGGCTTGCTCTATGTGGGATTTGTTAGGTCTAGTTGTGTAAGGTCTTAAACCTTACTTGTAAAGTGCCTTGACATAACTGATGTTGTGAATTGGCGCTATATAAATAAAGTTTAATTGAAATTGAATTACATAAAAAATGAAAACAGTATAGTACACTCACCACAATGGGCAGACGTATTCAATACTGAAAGTGTAATGAACTTTAACTTCTTCAATGAAGAATTTAAAATTGAATTTAATGGGCATAAAAGAACATATAATATGGAACTTTGAATAAACTTTTATATTATATTTCTACATACACCCCAAAGCCAACGTAACTGCACTAAAAGTTGACTTTGCATCAGGATCCTAAATGTACAGGTTCATAGCGGGATAGAAGAAAACCATTCATTTGACAAAGCATCCAACATTAATTTCTATTGTCTATTTAGACAAAAAAAGTCAAATATACTGTATATAGAGAAGCAGAAGAAGTGTGATATGTCCATCCCAACTGTAGTAGATTAAAAGTAAAACTAATACAAAACGCTGACAGAATAGTACCTCAAGTTGCTGTTCAGTATTTCAATAAACATACTGTTTTGTTTCCATGTCTGTCTTAGATATAGTATAGAAAAATAAATATGACAATAGAAAAGACAGCAAACATCACTGCCATCAACTAAACCGGACACAGACAACAGCTCTGTGCCGTTAAAGGAAAGAGAAACATCGATACAATCCTCTCACATTAACAACAAGGCAATACAGTCAGGTCACACAGTCTGCGTTGTGCTCTTGTGAATGTAACTAAACTACAAACATGGCTTACGTCCTCGACCCCTAGGGGGCCCTTTTTCTGTGCGAATTCTCCAGCAGGAGGTCAAATCAATGAAGCGACCTGGGCTCTTAATTACTGCTCCTTTTGCCACTGTAAGGAGAAATCAATTATGTCAAGGATTCAACGCAGGAAGCAAGGGTGCAGTTTATTGAGGGACAGAATAAAAACACAGAAATGTACTGTCCTCTTACTCAGACTGACTAAAAGCTGCATGTATTCTTAGGATATGATGAAATTTAAATGACTAGAAAACAATTTCCCTCCATCAAAAAAGCTGAAAGTGAAAACCGTTGATATTAATAACACCCATTTGCGTTAATGTATGCATCAACCCATCCATAGGATAAGACAAGTCAGCTTTATGTTTCATGCTACAAGCTCTTCAAACACATAGAAACATCTCATCATGTAATGTATGCTTGTAATGTGACTTTTTCCTCTGTTCTGTTTCTCTCATCACAGAAACTGTGGTTCAGAGGGACTTTTATCTGAGAGCAGGGAGATTATATTCCGCCGGTCGCTGCAATCAGTCTCGAGCTGGATGACAGATTCCTGCTGCTGGTACTTTATAAATCACATCCACATATCCTATTCATTTGTCTCCCCCCTCTTCTGAACTGGATTTGTAGCAAGACAAGGAGAATATAGTGTTGGTCTGGATCAGGACAGTGAGTCTTCCCTAAATGCTGAGTGGGATAGAAGCTACTGGATACAGCACTAATAGAGCATCAAAATTAACATTTAACTTCCTAACAATATACAGTACTGTATAAAGCAGCTGACCAAAAAGAGCATTTCAGAAAAAAAACAACAAAACATCTGCATAGTGTAAAAATAACAACTATGTGCTGACTCCAGTCTTTTCAGACAAAGAAAGAGCATTCAGTGAACTGAGTATTTTCTATTGTAGGCATCTGTGTGAATAATGAAATCACAGCAGCAGCAGCAGCAGCAGCAGCGACTCTGGAAGACATCACTTACTATAGCAGGACCTGTCATGTCAACAGCACTTACAGCGACATAACGTAAGGCTTCCGACTTACTGTATCTCAAACTGAACAGAAGCCCTTGTATTTATAACATCATGCTTTATCAGGTGCACTGCGATGCTGAGTAAGGAGTCGACGTGAACGCTGACATGAGTGGGACATAATAACCGAATTAATAACAACAGACTGAACTCGCTCCTTGAGGAATCATTTACATGCCGAACATGTATCTTGAATTAACAATGTAAATGCATCATTAGCACATTAGAAACAACTAAGAGTAGGAGAAAAGACCAGGACTTGTTACGCTAATTGAATGAGCAGGTCTGTTAATCATGCATAAAAAGAGATTGCACTCTGAGGACAACATGTGAAATCAAGGTAGCGATTCTCTTTGTTGTCATTTCATTTTGCAGGGAGCTTCATCAAACAGGTCGGCTCTTCCTGTGCTAGTATACGCAATGTTTTCCTGTCAGTCCCCTGAAAACAGCAACAGTTTTATCAGTACATTAAAAAAAAGTTAAACCTAACCTATTTTCTTACATACCGTATATGATGACTCTGGGCAAGTCTTGTTCAACCAGACCTCAACATGTGGCCAGGAAAAAAGGGGAGTCACACCACTGACAGCTGTGGCTGGCGGACGACTAAATAAAATACCTCTAATAAAATCAAACCATGATGGAAATGATGGAACAGTTTGAAACCGTGAGCAAATCATTTGAATCTAAGTTGTGTAAACTGAAATGTTTTCACAGATACTTAGTAATGCCTCAGCAAACAGTTGGTTATAAAGCCTTACATTCACCGTTAATCCTTCTTTTTTTGCAGATCTCCGTCTTTTATTTCTGCTGTCAATCACTCAGAGCAGCACTTGACTAAATTATTTAAACTTGAGGGTAATTATAATTCTGTAATCCCACATTTGATCCCAACACAGACTGCGTAGTCAGACTCACTGCTGAACAACCCGTTATTCTATACAGTAGCTATGTTGCTGCTGCAGCCTCTATATGATGGCTGTGTCCTAAACTGCGTATCAAGGCTGTGTGACTAATGCAGAACATCTCCATTATTAAATACGATAAGAAAATCTGAGGTATTATGGCCACTAATAATTCATTCAAACGCTTCATTATTCAGTGAAAAGTGCTTATGATGTTAAATATAGAGATCTCAAATGCAGTGATTTACATTATAGAAATGTTTAAATGATCCGTCGTTTCCACCCGCTTCTCCTGAAAGTAGGTTTCTATGCAATTAAAGTGAAACTATGATTAGGTTTCTGATGAGTGGACCCTGACCTTTACCCAGAGCTGTCAGCGCCTGGAACATAAAAAATGATAAATAATAAAATTAATTACAGATGGAGAAACAACACCCGAACCTTGTCCTGTAAGAAACAGGATATTTTTACACTGGATATATTTTCAGGAATACAAATTATTATCCAATTAGCATCACCAATTACCCATGAACATATGAGCAATATGTTAAACATTATTCAATGTGTCACAAGTAACAACTACAAGTAATCACAGGTTAGTTGTAGAGAAACATAATGTTTATAAGTTGTATTCGATATCTTTTATCGCACAAGCTCTTATTAAATATCACACTGTGGTTTCATTTACTGTGTTAGGAAAATGCACAGCTACAACAAGCCTTCCACCCACTGTTTTTCTGAAAGTTTCTCGCGGTATTGTTTTGCTCAGAAAAGAAATAAATAAGTAAAGTGAATGTGGCTTTAAGCCTTAGACCCTCAATCGCGCACAGCTCCTCTTTCGTCCCCACACAGTGCCCATGGCGTGCCCCGACTTGCTTTCTCTCTGACTTCCACCAAACAGCGAAGGCCAGGGCCAAAATAATTTGTATCTGTTCAATAAAACATTAAAGACCATCATGCCACGTCCTGGTCTCTTTCCCTCTCCCTCTCCTCTTCTCTCTTGCTCTCAAAGGTCTTGTTAATGTTTCAAAACTGCACATAAGACAGACCAGCCAGACGATTAATTTGAAAGATACCCACAGGGTACCTGCAGGATTTTTTTCTTACTCCTCTAGCTTCTGTAGTGTTAACACCTAGCTTTCTTCAGAAATGAAGAGCGGAGGGGTGGCAGGCCAGGGAAGGGAGCGAAGGTAAAAAGCGCACAAAGTGTACCCTGCAGTTATAAAACAGAGCGCTTTGCAAAAAAACAGCCTTTTGATATGTGAAATACACGGAAGCAAAACGGGTTAAATGCTTTAAATGCAACAATTTTTATTTGTTAGAAGTGGGATGATTCTGTATATCCACAGTAAGAACTGTGTTTTCTGCTTCCTCATCATTCTGAATAATACACTTTCTTCTTCACACTAGTTATGATTTTAAATTGTTTCACTAGCTTTACTTTTTTTCTATTCATTTTGCAAAATAAGCTAATAATAATTTGACCTAAGCCATCATGTCACAACATTTCAGATTTAATTAAAAAATAAATAAATAAGCCTTAGTGGGCTTGCTGACTTGCAGGAAAACAGTCTTAAAATATTTAAGATAAATGCACAAGACAAACTGCTGAGAAATTGTATTATAGATGCATAACATGCAGGTCAGTGATGGTCAGTATCCTAAAAAAAATGTTCAAAAAAGGCTGATGAGTGCTCCGCTGAGGCTTGGGTGTGCTCTTACACCATGTTTTGCCTTATTGACATTGTCTGTGTTCCTCAGTATGAGTGTGGTTATTCCACAGTTCCTCTTTTAAAGCATCTCTAAATGCTGAGCTATGAAAACGAATGCAGGGTGCGTTCATTTTAGATAAATAGTTTAAGCTCGGGTGAATAAATGATTTATTTAAACTCATAAATAATTTCATCAAAATATCCCAAAGCACTTTTTGCCTCATTGTACATCATTTTCTAAGTATGCTGGATGAGCCCTCATTTATTTTCAAATATCACACCATGTCTCTTGTAAATATGTATACTGGTCTTTCTACTTATTTATTTTACAGATCTGATTTTAATATTTCATTCTCAGCATAAAGTTGTATTTGTTTCCAAGGGCATGATACCATAAAATAAATATCAGAAGTATAATTCCCAGTCTTAACATATTGGAGTGCATGAATCATTTAAGAGAAACAGATTTTGTACATAAAGCCAAGGCCTAATTTTCAGAGCTGCACAGGCTGAAAATGTTAATCAGTAAGCTCTGCCTTGTGTTTCTAAAAGGCTGCAGCTTGACAACACAGTTTAGGTGGATGACTGGAGGGTTGCAGGCTCACACCATATGGTGACAAACCTGGTGATGCTGCCTCAAGCCAAGGATTTACTGTGGATTGATTTAGTAAACATTCCTCTTATAACTGTATAAGGACGAGCAAACGGACGATTAACGGTTTGGACTCTGCCAGACACTTAGCAGCTAGTTGCAACCAACGACAGCAACAGCACATTGAGGCACAGTGACATGTGTTTGCTACAGTGTTATTGCTATTGCAAGTTTTTTTTTCATTTTGTTGGAAAATGTTGCATGTGTTGTACAGTGTGTGGAATAAATCTTGAAGCCTCCCAGCCAGATGTACGTCCATACAATTGGTGAACGGCGATACGGTATAACTTATTAGCATTTGACTGTGGTGAGGAGTTGCGTAGGTGGAGGTGTTACAGAACAAGTTGGTTTAAATGTCTGTGCGACTCATTTCCAAGCTGCTGCTACTGTACAGGGGCTTTTCAGACACTGAGTGGGCTGCAGAGCATTCGTACGACGTGCACAGTAAACAAGTCACAGCCTGCCCTGACTTGGGACACAACATCCATTTGAGTGGCACGATCCTGGTGCTGCTGAGAATTACAAACCAGTGGACTCTCTAAGCAATGTGCTGTGGCAGACGAGACTAAAACAACCTTTCTGGTAGGATGCGATGAGTAGAAATACAGGTTCAATTATTGTCTTTTATCTAATAGAAGCGACCTAAATAATGACACTGCACAGATTGTAGGAGAGTATTGTAGAATAAGAGAATAATCATTATTGTTTTATCATTATTTTAAATGTTCTGCTCTGTGACTGGTTAAATTGGCCAGTGATGTCGATAATAATCATTTTTATTATTAACTTTTAATAGAAATCTTAGTAGTTAGATCATATTTTAGTTTTGTGTCTATTAGTTTGTTTGCCCCCATGGGGGTTTTCATCTTTCATACAAAAATTTAATAAAATGAGCTAAATTCAGCTTAAATTAACTTGTAGTTTATTGCATTTGACTTTTTAGCTGCTAATGCTTAGCGTTTTTGTTAAATACAAAGATTCAAAAAATTCTGTTAACAAAAATTTGTAAATGCTGCTTAGAGCGAAGCTGGACAGCACGACCCTGACTCTGAGAAGACTTCCCCAAATGCTGGGGAGCAAATGAGTCTTTTTCCCAAATTTCTCAGGCTAGATAATCTTTATGGCTCTGGAGCAACACAGTTGGTAAAGTCTAGTAACAACTACAAACGAAACCCACTAAACTGTTAAACTACAACTGCCAATGCAGGCTCAGGTCATCGTACTGTAGGGTTGCAGCAGCTTTTAGAAAGTGCTGATGAACGATCAAGCAGTTCTACTATAATGTGTCTCACTATTCATGCTAAGAATTAAACACATCTATAACGTCCCTCTGAATAAAATTAATAGATATGTAAAGTGGAAGGAATCTGAGGACGGCGCTCCACTTATTGGGTATTTTCCAGAGTGTTACTTATGCTCAGTTGCGTGACGCGAAATCAAATATTCCAATGTTCTCTCCTGCCTCTCAGTCTGACATGTGAGTGCTGAATCGTTAAGTTCACAGCAAGATGCCTGCCCTGGTGTGGGACATGAGAATGCACTGGAGTTAAATGCCCTTCGTTCCAAAAGGTTGACCACAGAGTTATCAACAAGAGTCAACAGCGGTGAAAAATGTCCGCGTGCTCCAGCAACTCTGACACGCCAGCGTTATAACAGCTGCATTAGCATTTATTGGCATCGCTGGTAACAGTCAGATATACAGCTTGTTCTCACTTTTCACTGGCACAGTTACGCTGACCACACGATGAATCCGTGCTGAGACCCGAAACGAAAACGCCTCCGCCACGCTCGCTATTCTTTGTCTAAAAAAACTTTTTACAACTCAGTGACAGTTAATGTTAAACAATTTCATTTGGTCTGCGGCAGGAATCTAAACGGCGGGAGAGTCCGCCTGACAGCATTATAGCAGCATCTCTAGACCGAGAGTGTACTTTTTGACAGCGGCCTGACATTTAAGGGTCAAATTACACAGGCACCACAGGTCTGTTTCTTTCAGTTACGAAATGTATAAAAAGTTTGAGTTCTGTTACTTCAAAGTATAAATGTAGAGCAAATCTGTTTTATTTACATTCCCCGCATTGTTCATTTAAATAAGATAAGATAAGACGATTCTTTATTGATCCCACAGTGGGGAAATTAAATTGTTAACACACCTACAATCAAGCATACTTTTGCTTAATAAAGTCTTTTAATATGATCATAAAAACAAAACTACAACAAATTTCGGAGCATCATCAATAAGTATCTAAACATCAGGAAGTCTGTAACAATGCAGGTACTTTTTATATTATCCACTCGCAACGTAAGTTATTTTTTTCTCAAAGCCTCTATCCATTGTCTAATGAGATGCAATCTAACTTATTAGAAGCAAGAAGAGATTCATGACACACCTTTTATAACAGAGGAAGCAGGTGGAAACTTCATTCACTACAATGCAGTGCTCCTGGAGCCAGTGAGCCGTGTATGAAGGGTAAATGTCAAGTATTTTAAGTAGAGGGCACTCAGGATGACTGGAGGATATTAGGAAATTAATTAGCCTATAAAGTACATTTTTATGGCAGGGAGAAGCTGACACATTGATTAATGAGCCTGAAGGTGTTTGCTTGTAAGAATATCAATTAATTTTTTACATCCAAGTGGAGTCATTAAAATGAATAAGACCTTGACTTAGCAAACCCAGCAAACATGCAGAGAACCACAGCGTGATCACGGGGAGAACAGAGCGAGAGAGGGCTGCACGGCAGTTGGCCGAGCTCCCAGGTCACATGCTTGACCGGCCCCTGATGTCTTCTCCTTCTTCATCGCTCCACATCAAACCGACACGCTGTGCCAATTAGCAACATGTCTAAAATACCAAGGCCGTGCACTATTCTTCTTTATTTACCTCTTTAATGAAACTCAATCATCACCTTGATTTCCATCTAAAAGGACAAAGGGGGGAGGGGATAATAGGGGATAATAACATTAAATCAAAGATTAACTTATGTTTTCTCTCATTCAAAGCTGTTGCAAGTCCATAGATGATCTGTGGTTGGTGCTGTCACATATGCCACCCTGCTACAATCCAAGAACAGCCTTACAATGCAATGTGTAGGGTTCTGACTATTTAAGATGGACTTAAGGTTGCATCTTGGGAACAAACTGAGCTTTAAAGACAATCTCAAAGCTCTGCTCAATTATAACAAAGCACGAGGTAGAGGAAAAAGAGTTGGGCCATAATGGCCCCAGCCAGTCACTGGGGAGGGAGCCTCTGTGGGCCTGACAGTACGATGAAGAACAGGCCAGGTATCAAGGGCAAGCTGTTTCTCAAGACTACAGCGCCAACTGTTTTCGCCTGCCCTCATACTCGACCTCGTGCCATCCGCTTACCTAAAAGGATACAGGAAAAAAGCTGTTCACACATGAGCTAAAAGCACCATTGGTACAGTATGTGGAGAAGATGCTGGAACTGATAGTGTCAGGAGATAAAAAGCAGCAAAAAGTAGCAAACTGAAAGGAAAGTGGCTATTTTCCGTTATATCCCATCCTCACCTAGATTAAAGGCTTCATTCAACATGTAGGTTGTCACATTCACATTCATGAATAGAATGATGACTCAATAATTTAAGAAAAAAATGTGCACTCAATCTAATCCACAGATGAGTTCTATTAAGATCATTACAGCCCAGGAAGCTTTGATAAACGCTGTAACTGTAATCGAGCATCTCGTGTTTCTCTTTGGCAATAAGAAGCAATAATTTGGTCTGTGGGTTATGTGAAAGGCAGCGATAGGATCATGGAACAGAATATTATACGTATCCAAAAAACAAATCAAGCCCTACGCACATAATAATGTGGATCAAAAGCAATGAAACATTCTCAAGAAGCCTGAAAGCATCATCATTCATACTATTATACATTTAGTGATTTGTAAGCAAGGACAGTTTTTTTTATCATGAATTAGCTAAAGTGGCTAATTCAAAGTACAGCTCGTCCAGTTAGATTGAGGAGGCTGTTTTCCAAGGTCAAAGGTCAAGTAACTGTAGTCTGCAGTTCAGTAGTTGGTGGAGCCAAAACAACTGCACATTTATGTATTCATTCAATTTAGACATGTTCTCTACTGCCAGACAAAGCACTTTGTTAAAATGTGACGTCACATAAAGGCTAACAAGCAATCATGTTGACGTTACATAGAATTTTGTGGTTCAGAGGTAGAGCTGTTGACCACCAGTTGTAGGATTGGTGGTTCGATTCCTTTACCATTTACAAATGTGAAGGTTAATAGCTACAATAATAAATAAAATAATACATGTTCCACATATAGAAATTGATGAGATAAAATATTAAATTATTTTATTTAATTTATTAAACAAGGTGTGTATCAGAGAGACCACGGAACCCATTAGGGCGATCTCAGTGTGTCTTGTAATCAGATAACCTATGAATGCAGATGGTTGTGTACAGTGTACTGTCTTTGCAGAATACACAAAGATATACTGATCTACTTTAACATTTACTTCCTTAAAATGTCTCTCATGGCAAGATGTGCTGCTCTGCCTTGAGGTTATTGGGGACCAGCACCACTGCTAAGTATGGTATATATATTTTTATGACATCCATCATCGGTGGAGATCCACAGACAATAACCATAGCATTACTCACACATTGCAGAACCTACCACCTCTTGATACCCTGCTTGTTTGTGTCTCCATCTCTGTCAGGGGCCTCTCCACTCGTAAGCCTCTGCAGACGACTCCTGAGGGCCAGGTGTTACCTACACGGAACAACGGTGCAAAGCCATCTTAAATAAGCAGATGCTTTAGCGAGGCCCTCGATGCCGCAGAGGATCATTATTTTGAGGTGGAAAAAATCCAGTTTGACAGATGAACCGCGGCCGCAGAGAGACACATCACTGACACGCCACATAACAAGATCTCAGAAGAGTGAACCACCACCTCATTACATATCAAAAAAGTCCAGGAGGAAGGATTTATTTGTTTTGTTGCAGGGGGTGATGATTCTATTTCACGAGCGCTAAAGCTGTGCACAAGGCAGCCACAGGTTCAGGGGTATTATCACTGGCTCGGGTGATGAGTTACAAAGTCCAAGGCAAGCCGGTCCCACCTCCCAGAGTAGGAATACTACAAGATCAGCAGAGAAGTCAGAGCTATTTAATGGGTGAGTCACTTGGGTGTTATTAAAGTGTGCCTGTATCTGCAGTGCGGGAGCAGTGTTAACTTCAAATGACCACAACACATCTCTGCACACTAACCTGTTACATCAAATTTTGTCCTATTTTCTTGAGGCAGCCCTGTAATGGATCGAAAACGTCCAAGAGGGGTGAATGCTTTTTGTTAACAATGTATATGATACGAATCGCATAAATAACAGTATTAAAATAATATTTTGCTAATGTTCTGAAGTTCGTCTTGTGGCAGTAATCACTGTTAAACATACTGTAATGCATTTTTTATCCCATATACCTTTTTATTTAAAAGGTATCTATATTTCGTTTTTAGTCTGGGCCTAACTATCAGTTTTTTTGTAATAGCTTAATTGGTATCGTTCAACCAGCTAAACTTCTCTTAACCTGCTTTGTCCAGGCTAAAATGGGCAGCTCAGAGGGCGACTTCTGTACCTGTGAGTCTTCTAGAACCAGACACGAGCAGTGGAGTGGAGAGCGGGGTTTTAACCCCAACATCCGTCATCACTGATTAATGACTCATCTGAATCAACCTGCCAGTTTCCACCATTGCTTTCGCTCAACCCTTGCTGGCCCTGTGCGCTCAAGACCTGGTGATTGTCATCAGATGTGACAGCGCTGGTATTCCCAGGGTCAGCCTGTGACTGCAGTTTAACCTTGGTTCCACACTCCTCCTCTGTCCCCTTTTTTCCACGCTCTTCACCGTGCGTCCTGCTACTGTTGTTATCAGCTGGATTAAAGTACTTTTTGTTGATTTATTTTAAGCCAAGTTCCCACCACACACAGCCAACTTTAAACTCGGCCGTCGTGAGCAGGATCATCTGGCAAAGGTGAATCTGTGAGAGATGATGATTCAGCATGTTACACCTTACACCAGTTCCTAACGCCACGAAATACAACATACAATAAAAAAAAGAGAAAATATGAAACTAAAGATCTAAAGTCATTCAACTGTGTTACACAAATTAATAAAATGATGGACTGTATTTACAATGCAGTCCAAGCTAATTCTACTATTCCATCAACCCTATGACTTATCTGTCAACAGTTAAATAGATAAATGTGACATTAGCTCAGTGTTTTCGTAAGAATGTAAAATCCCATCAAATGCAAACAGTCTCTTTATTGCTTCACTTATGCAAATCTAACTACATGAAGACGTACATCATAGTATGATGCATGTAGTGTTTGGTGTCAGAACATCATATATCCACAATTTGGGCTGTTTTAGAGTCACTATACACACATCTGTAAATGTTTATGCAGACATTGCAGAAAATAATGTATATGTCTTATTGTGCTATTTAATAATTCGAAATACAGGTGCAGCTCAGATGTAGAGATCAACGCCCACATCACCATTCTAGCATTAGCTTTGTAGTGCTGTGTTGTTTTGTACAGTAGCAGGGGTTTGGGCTAATTTGAACACGTTGTACATTAATCACAACAAGAGGCGTTGAGAAAATGTGGACACTGTGTTCAAGAATTAAATGAACAGCATCACTAAAGTAGATCTGAAATGCCACATATTTACTCTTTTCTATCCCCCTGACCTAATCTTTCGGTGTCTTTATCGCAAAGTTTTAATTGAATAAGTTTATCCTTTAAACTTAACTTCTAATATCTTTTCAAATTGACTTTCAAACAAGCTCTTGCCTTCAATTAAACTGCTGGGGCCTTTGATTTAAGTTGCAAGGGAAGAAAAAACTTCTGTATCAATCAATTTGTCTCACTCCTTGCATTTGTAAAAACATGTAAAATATACTTTGGCACCTGATGGTGGGGGAGCAAGGCTGAATCAAAGTGTATTAATAATTAACTCTAATTAGCAGTGTGTGGGAGAGGTGTGATGCCTGCTTCGATGGGAGCGCTGCACTCCTTCCTGAACCTCTGCCTGTTCTTGAGATCATCCACGGTGAGAGATGACAGACTACAGACAGAAGAAGACAAACGTTTCACTGAGGAAAAGGCGCTGGGTTAAAGAGACAGGACTGACATTTTTGTATTTCTTTTTTATTTATTATATTTAGCTGAAAAAAAGGGAAACAAAAAAAAAAGACAAAGACAGAGCAAAGATAAAGACAAAAGTGTAGCCATTTGTTACGACTTCAAGGTAATTAAAGATCTTGTTGTGAGACGATGGGGGCACCTGCATGTGCAGGTTTTCACTAAGAAGAGCGTTTCAGGGGCAACCGCTGAAAAAAGGACCTGAAAGGAACCTTAATTAATGTCTCAGCAGGGGTGGAGGGAACATTGAGACAGAGCTAAAACCCTCACAGGCCCAGATCCAAACTAAAGCTTCACTAGCTGGGAGAGCATTTTATTTCAAACTATTGCATCATCGCGGATTATCTAACAAGCACAAGTGTCACTAAGCCAACAAACATCTCTAAGACCTCGAGGGGTAAATTAGTCTGCTTCCTCACACCCATAGTGTGGAAAGTAATGAAACAAAACTCAATCCCTTTAAAGAGAAGGGGCATGCCTTCACTGAATAGTTTAATTAGAAGTGCACGTTTGTGCCCAACCAGATCCTACATTCCTACGTTTGTTCACAGATACGTTTTGCTAACGAAGACAATCCATCTTATATTTAGAAGGAAAATCTGATTACAGCGAACACTTTGACCCTCTTTGCCGTGATGAATCGGGGAAGTCACATATGCGGATTTTGATTTATCTTCCTGACCTTTTGTATGCAAAGGAGACACGTTCTGTACAGCCATAATGTGACATGTCAGAAAAAGAGGTCAAGCCTGTGAGAAAACAAGCCTCCCTCCTTCTCCACTGCTCTGTGATGACTCTATTGTTTTGCCTGCCAGTGGCTGCTTTTATATTGCTGAGCACTGGAAGTTTATGTTGCTTCCGACTTTAATTTCATATCTCAGTGTGAGGCTGGCTGTAATTGATTATTATGTATCAAAAGGCATTATCTAATTCAGTAGGTAAGTTTATACTTAAGTTATATTATTATTTATATTTGAATTTGAATGAACTTATTTTCCAAATAAGGACTGGATTGAGCCCAGGGCATGTGTGTTGATACAGTGTAGGGGTGTGAGGGGATGGCAACAAGCACTTTAAATATTAATACCTGTTTTTCTTGCCATACTTCAAAAACACGACAATAATGCAGGGTTGCAAGAAGGCACCTCCTCTCAGAGGAGAGGTCTGCTGAGCGAACCGGGGAGAGAGAGTGTCCTGTCATAATTAAACATGCATGGGTATTTCTTTCTCCACAGACGCTGTTTGTTCCGCTGGCCTGGGTCTTGACAGGACGCCAAAAAACAAGCCCAGGTGGAACAGAGTGTGCAAACAAGCTTGTGAGTACAGGCATGAAACACACAAATTAGCACCTAGACTAGATGAACATGCGAGTGCTGGGACCAGGGCCAGCGCGCCATCCCACGATCAGATCACGCAGCCAAGTCAGGTGAAAATAAAACCTAAATCTAAGGAGCGACATCTTTTTCCAGGTATGTAGATGGAGCTAATTAAACCTTTGTGATATGCTTCTGCAAAAGAATATCTAATGAGCTGATGCAAGCGTTTCACGAACTACAACGTGGAACGTGAGAGGCAAGTTGTCAGTATCAGTGTAAATTAGTCGTTTATCTAAGAGAGAACCTAAGACAGTAGTGTGCAGTCAAAACGAGATCATAGCCTTTGGTTCTTCACTCATCCATCCTGCTACTGCAGCAATTGATACAAGAGAGTCTGAAACATTGGTCAGCGGGCAGCAAACCATTTGTGAATACCGACCTGCCAAGACTAAAAGAAAAACAATAACAAGCTACACAACAGATGGATGTGAGCGTGTGGTGATGGATGCGATGGGGGCTGGTGGAGAGGTAGAGAGGGAAGAAATTAGGTTGAAAAAAAAAATGGATAGACCTGAAAGAGAAGGGAGACAGGGGAGCAGGCTAAGGAGACAGACTGAGAAAGAGTGAGTGGTTGGCACTGAGGCCCACAAGAGAAATTGTAAAGTAAAGCTGAGTGAGTGAGCACCACCAGTCCAGGGACATCTCGCAGGTTTTTCCAGTCCGGACACTTCGGAGTGCAACGCCAGGTCCCCAAGCGCCTTGGAGCCGAGGCGCTTCCTGACAGAAGTAGCCTCCCAAAGATGAAAAGCATCACCCCAGCTACAGTTAGAAGGTCGAGAAATTGCTCCCGCCGCATATGTGACCTCCCCTCGTCATCCCAGAGATGTTTCCCCTCCTCTCGCTCGTCCACTCTGGCCTCTGAAAAAAAAAAAAAAAAGCAGCTTTTACACTTCTTAACTCTTCCACTTGGTGGGACATGGAGACCAGTGCAGCACAGCAGCCCTTTTTCCACATGAGTTTGCCCGTTAAGGCTGTTTTGAAATAAAGTTGCACATGAACTGAGGGTGAATTATGAATACGGGGGCCTTAGTGATGATGAAGTTTGGGGATGTCTTAATGACACCCAACACCTCTCCCTTCGAGTCCCCAGCCGCCATGAATTAACTAGCTCTCATAATTAAACTGGGGGAAGAACAAGCGCGGCCATCAATAAGTCATCACTGGCAGCTCCAATTTAACCAGCGCGCGTTCACTGATTGTGTCGTCTGAAGTGGTTGCAGACGCTCCTCTGGGTGCGTATACATGTACCAGCCTATATCCCCCCGTTCAACATAGCACTCAGTTAATAAAAGGCACCAAATGAATTACTTAGATTCAAACACTGTTATTGTGGATTAAGTACAATCTACAACAAGTGACGGTGAATAATGAATAATAGTCCCTGTTTGCACGTTAAACTCAATTTCCGTAACCTGTGGCTACGAATGCTGGCTCAGGGCGTGCAGTGACACTGTTGCACCCGCTCAGCGCTCCCTTAAGGCTTTTTTGGAGCTTCATCAACTTCAAATTCAGCGGAGGATACAGAGAACACGCGAAAGCAAAAGGGACATGGAGCTCCACATCCATTTATTCGCATTAGAAAGCTGCATGCTGCTGTCCTAAATAAGTTTGCAGTGTATACTTCAGCACCCCATCTAAGATTCATGGCTCCTTTTTATGCTTTTATCACCTTGGATAGACCCGGCTCAGCCAACCATGTGAGCTCTCCCTTATCTGCCAGTTCTAGGAACATCTAGCGTCCCGCCAAAGTAAAACACGTCCTGTGCAGCGTGTGCAACATCGCTTTTTACCATTTAGTGACACAAACATCAAGATGGATTATACGGCTCATGGAAAACAAATGTTGATGTTCACCCAGGTGAAAGTGTTTTTTTTTTAATCCTCAACAGCTCAAAGCACTACAGAACAATGCGTTTATTATTATTTCTAAACTAAATTGTAAAATAATTTGGTGTTTTACATGAAATAATCAAATGAATTATTACTGTTAATGTCAAATCAGTAGTAAGATTAACAATGTCTCATTTTAAGCTAAATTAACGTAACGCATTAAAGTAAAATGAATGTCAGCATTTTCAGTTTGGACTGTGGAAGCATTTGCATGAGAGGAAGCGTAGAGCTGGCGACCTCGCACAGAGAGCCTGCAGAGTGTGAATAGAGTGCACTAGTCAGGATGATTGAACTTGGCTGTCTTCAGGGACGGGGGTTGTGGGGGGGAGTACATGTGCTAATCCTAATCAGGACCTGTTCCCTGCCATGTAACGGAGTAGGAACAACCCCGAGCTCCACGCTGGACACGCTGCAGCTACATTAGTGAATAATGTTTTCCAGCATGGGACACAGTTTCTATTACGCTCCACATGCAGGAGGAAGAGGAAGCTGTCAGTGTGAATTAACCGCAGACGATGCCATGCAAACATATCTTGTGTAATTGGAGTAAAAAAAAAAGTGAGCGAGGGACAGAAGAGGGAATGGCTTTTTAAAATACCACTCCACTCTTCTACATCACTGAGATGGTATGTTTGAGACATTATGAAGCTTTTAGCAAACTGTCAACCTCCAGGACAAAGGATTCTCACACTCCATCCTCCGGTGGCTGTTTTATTTACTCATTCTGCACCCGCCTGTAGCCTGTCAGAAGAAGCCTCTGCTGGTATTTGCTCTCTCTGTGCGCTGCTATAGTGTTTCTTTTTCCAAAAACAGGCCAGTTTACCTGATTATATCGACAGCTCGACTGCTAAATCTCCTGGCATTAGAGGTCAGAGTGGTAGATGTTTTCTTATTGTCTCGCTGAGTTCACTTCCATCTAGAAGAGAGTAAATCTCAGAACGGAATCACTTTTCTGACAATAATTTATAAATTATGCACTGCTTGTGTTTGAATTGAGAAAGGCTTTCATATCTCTTCCATTAACTCAGATTAAGATTTCATAGTGATGCTGGGGAGAATGCTAGCAATATCCCCGTCTCATTTCAATGAAATTTTTATTAGTGCTTTTTTCTGTTGTACACTCCTATTGGGATGTCTGAATCTGAAGCTTGGCTTTGGACATGAACTCCCCTCAACCTGCCTGCCAGTGGCTCTGAAGGTTTCAATATTTTATGGGCTCCGGCTAACTCAGCCGTGAGATTCCAGCTGCAGAGATTTAACTCTAATGTAAAAATTGTGAACGGATGAAAACTGGGATGTCATAAGTAATACATCTGTTCCAAGAGAGGCTGTGGTTTACCATCCACGAAAAGAAAGAAGAAAAAACTAGCTAATAATAAAGTAAGATAAATAAAAGAAGAGAAAAAAGGCATTTAAGAATGAACACACCGCTCCATTCTTTCCCTTTGTGTTTTGAAAATGAAAAGACCTAAAGCTATATGGCTAAAATATATCATCCCTTATCTCCCAGCCCTTCAATTGACTCCTAATTGTGGGCACTCTTTACCCCTTTTTGTGCAGCCATCAATAACGCCGGTCCCCTAATGTCATCCTTCTAAAGAAATGGGCATCACGCCACTTACACTTTATAGGCCAAATCCATTTCTTTGAGCATCTCGCTATTTTATTTTTTTTCTCGCTCTCCTAACGGAATTCAAAGCATTTGGAAAATCTGTCTATTCAGCGTTAGCGTCCCCGGCACATTCTTGCCCAGAACCAACTGAGGTCAGACAAGATGGGTCTGATGAACTTTCCCATTTCTCCCATCCCTGCAATCTATAGCTTTCTCCCTTGAGCCATATGTTGTCCAGTGTAGTCAAGACTGCTTGTAATGGCCCTGCTAACAATACGCTCTTTGTGCTGGGTAAGGAAAGGAAAAAGCCTGATGCCGAGGGGCAAAAGGCAGAAGAAACACTTTTAGTGCCTGCTTATATATCTTTTTTTCCTTCCATTATACTAGTGGACTCTGCTGGAAATATTTGTCTTGACAGTAGTTTAGCATTGATCCCCACTCCACCGCCCTCGCTGAAAGATTAAACTATTGAAATTGTCATAAGCACAGATGCCACGCTCTTTTGCGCTGCAGAATCCGCTACATGCTAAACTAAAAATTTTCTTTACAAACTTGTTTGTTAGTTTTTGTACGAATGCTAAAAGGGCTTTTTTTTCTCCCTTTTCCTGTTGGAAAGATGGACAGAAATTCATTTAAAGCAACTCTGAAAGGTTCCAACACTCGGAGGAGGGTAACTTCTATGGAGGCATACGCTTCCCTCACACTGTATTTATCGCTTCTTATTACCAATAATAACATTGCTCCTCTGGGAGCTCAAGGGTAAGTATGCCCCCTAGCACTCCAGCCCTTTTACAGACTCACTATACTGGACTGAGAACAGTCCTCGCACTTGCTTACAACACACTGTAGCAGCTACTGAAGATTCTCAAGAGGATTTTGCGCAACAGAGCAACACAACAACCCGATTTATCTCCTGCAAAGATAAGAAGTGATTATAGAATGTATATAGAGAAAGAGAGATCGGTATGTTTGCATATTTATTAGCAACTGTATCTGTGTTAGAAGACCTCCAAAGGTTTCAAAAGGACTCCAAGACAGTGACTAGAAGAACATGATAAAATGTTTTCAAGATACACTCATTGCTGCTGATCCCTGTCAACTGAAGTTAATTGTGATTTAAACGTTTTGGGAAAATTGTGTGTTACATATTTTGTAAAAAGCTGAAAGCTAGGCTGACCCTTAACCTGCGTCAGATTACCTTGATGCAGCATTTTTTTTTAAAAAGAAATATGGGCCAGATCGAGCGTGGTGCTGCCGTTAACTGGAGCAAGTAAACTGCCTCGTACAGTAGCTTTAACGTAAATGAATCGCAGCGTTTGAAATAGTTAAGTTTAACTAATTGTTAGTTTGGAGCAGATGAACAAGCTGCTAAAATAGATAAAACTATATCTATAGCTATAGCTGTTCAAATAAAGATTTCATTACACAGAAATGTCAACACAGTCAAACAATAATGTATAGCATTGGTAGTGACGCACACAATTCTATTTTATTGGGATACATCTCTCCGATAACAATGCACTGTAGTAGCTTAATTAAGTATTAATAATAGATGTGAGATATGTAAGTGCAAATAGATGGCAGCAACCAACAATAACTTTCATTAACATTTGGAACTAGGCTAAATAGCACAATTTGTCAAGAGTGGTCTTAAAAAACATCTTTACAAAAGTATTTCAACAAATAGGAAAAGAAAATGTGTGGACAAAAAAAACAAACCCTCCCCATTCAGTAAATTAGATGTTTCTTATTGTGCAGACATGTGGTAGCAGCCTTAGCTCTGTGCTGTGTAATTAGAGTGATGCTGGCATATATGAAAGCAGGGGGAGCTACAGAGGCCAAGCAAGCAAATGTCCAGGTCAGTGTGTAAACACAGCTGATTGTCTGGGACAACCCTGTTATCTAAAAGTCGTTTCCATCATTAACGCAGAAGGACACACGTCTCCTCTGGGAGCAGACGGACTGCTCCGGGGGGGTTAAAAGGCACATGCTGAACTATCAATAACTTCCACTAATTGTATGCTTTGTAATTAGAAGCATAATCAATTATGAAATAGGTTGGTCTGACACTGCGAGAACAAAAAAAAAACAAAAAACAAACGGGCCGCATTTAAATCCGCAGACGGGAAAGTAAATATTAAAGCTGTTGTTCTGAAAGTGCTGAACGTTACGTGTGGGTCGAGAGCGTTTGCATCTTTCAAAGGAAGCTTAACGTTCGGGTGACAGAGAAGAACTTGGTCGTTTGACCTCTGCATTGTTGAACTGCAACTGATGCGCTTAATCGTCAGCTGTCACTTCCTATCTTAATTAATCCTAATAGACTATTGATGCGACACAACTGTTAGGCTTTATAATTAGTATTGCAATTTAGACCGGATAATCTAACAGGGCAGTCCAATTACTCCAGAGGAAATAGAAAGCTGTGAGGCAATAATTATAAAACAGTGAACAATGAAAAAAAAAAAAAAAAGAGAATCAAGAGCTTTTTTCTTTTGAAAGAGAAATCCATGCATACATTAAACAATAAATGACAAAACACTACCTCCTCTAATCTCATCAGCCATTCAGCGTATGAGACAATTAATTGAATTGATTGCTGCTATCAATAGCAAACAAATCTGTTGAGCTGTCCATGCTCATATAATCTGACCTGATTCCTTCAGCTGTCACTATCTGTGAGAAAGCTGCCACGCTACGCTTTTTTTTTCGAAATCTGTCAGGCCGGGGCGTTTACATGTCTTTGTATTTCCATGCTGATAGGGCAATTAATAAAATATATGTTAATAGGAGCTTAATTGTTTTACAACGGCGGTTTGACAAGGCTGAGGGAGAGGAGACGTGTCAGTGATGTGAAACGCGCGGCTACTCTCTGCAGCGTAGCCCTCAGCCTAACATATGGTCTCCTTTCCAGGCTGTAACTGTACCACATAATGGGAGCCTGCTGTTTATTTTTGAAACATTAGTGATGTCACTACTCCTTTTGTCTCCTCAAGACAATAGCTGCTGTCTCTGCTGTCTCACCCCCTCACACACACACACAAACACACACACACTCTTACCCCGCCCAAATATGACATTTGAATAATAATAACCAATCCGTCACTCTGAGGTACTACACATCTCAATTATGCGCCCAGCGATATGGTTGCATTTACAGCTGTGTTTCCAAACTGATTTCTTTCTTTTTTTTTGTTCACTCACATATTTCAAATTGTTTTTTAATTTTGACAGCTTTGGTTTGTTTTCAAGATCTCTCATTTATACCTTGAATGTTGTTTCTTGATGAGGATTTTACTAAATATATCAGAACTCAATAACAGCAGACGTCATAGGACAACGATGGTTGTGAGTGTACGTATAGATCACATTTACGGCCACTCAAAACAAATGAAAACAAAAGCAACCGCAGCAGCTGCTGCTACTGTAAATACGTACAGAAATTAGGAGCAAAGCTGCGTTTTTTTTAAGTGACTCACTGAGCCGTTAGCGTTAAAGCTTTCCTATCAGTGTTTACTTCTTTCTGAGGCAGAGCTGAGTGTTTCAGTGCAGGGAGACGCCAAGTGATTCATACACAAATGACCTGAGGGAGGCAGCAGTGCAGCGAACAAATGTGAGCACAGCGTCTCACACTCTGACTGCGCTTTAAAGGCCATTTACATAGTGAAATCTAATTACCCTGGCTCCGAGAGAGAGTATTTGATCTCAGTCTTAAACAGAGCAGAACATATTATTAAGGAAAAAGAGGGCTTTTCTTAGATGAAGGTGGCTTTACCGAACAGAGGCATCAGCTTGTACACAATTCACTCCTCCCTTTTTTTTAATTATTTTCCAACATAGATGAAAAGGGTAGAACACTGGTTTATTTGTGTCACGGGAGACAATGCGGGCGTTTGAAATATGAAAGCTAAAAGGGGGAATTTGGGTGGACAATGACAGAAGAACAAAGTCTCTGCCATTTCGTTGTTTGGGCTTAAAAATGTTCAACTTCTCAGCGTCAATCTATTAACAACCTTTCTCAGGTTTTTGACTTCGGTGTCAGCATAATCTTTTTTTTTTTTGTTTTGTTTTTTTACACAAGCCCCATGGAAAACTCATGTCCAGAGATTTAACAATGTTAATATGATGAGTGACTTTTCTCAAACAACAATAACATAATACATAGCATAAATCATCACAAGATATCAAAACACATCTACGCCAACAATTAACAACAATGGTTGGTCTCTTATCCACTGTAGTTTTTCCAGTCAAATGAACATGAACATACTGTATCTTTACTACCTGTGCATTCGAAATGCAAATCAGTTATTTATGAACTCAGTGCTGATCTTATGGAGAGGTGTCAGGACACACTGCTTAGATTTCGGTATGAGCATTTCTATACTGCATGACACAGCGACTGGGGCCTCGCAGGAAGCACCGCGTGCATTTACTACCATATCCATGAGCTTAGAAGCATGTTTCCCAGTGTTCTCCATGCATGCTTGCATATATATACTTGCCTTCTTCTGTGTTTCCAACCCCCCCCCTCCCTTTGTTGTGTTAATACAATTCCAGAGCCTCACCAATTTCAGACTCCATAATCTCCAGGATGTTTTTTCCATTACCCAAGGATCATCTAGTGCTTCTAACTTGCCCTTATTTTGTATTACAAAATTAGAGCTTTCTGGAAATTACGAGGCCTGTGCTCTTTTCAGTTCTTTGTTCCCGCTCTTGCAAAAATCATATATAATTGTAGTCACTCCATGAAGATTTTTTAGCTTTGACCTTTAGTGTGCAGTAATACAAAAAATGATGGGGAGCATATTTCCTGTCTGAGCCTCTTTTCCTTCTCACCCACATCTCAGTCTTTGAGAGGCAGCTGCTGTCTGCTGGACTATGTTCATAATATCCATAATAACGCTACCACTGCATGGGTATTACAATTACTGTCTCGTGGAGCCCAAGCTCTCATTTTACCTTTAGAAGTAACTGTAACACAATCTGCAACCTTTAATTTGGCAACCTGTCTCAGTCTACCATCAATGGAAACTGATGCTCCATCCTCATCACTAAAGATTCAACACGTTGGTAAAAACCGCCCGGACAGATCATTAGTGTGTGATTCATAGAGGTGCGAGAATGTCGAACATCTTCAAAAATCCACCCAGAACAAATCCACTTGAAAAACGAAATTTCACTTTTTCTGCTTTGTTGTGTATCCCTGTTTTCCCACAACACAAACCTGAATTTCTCTGGACCCAGCAGGGATCTACAGTATAATAACATTTGCAGGAGCCTATGGATTTGCTGTATAGAGAACTTGTTTGCTAGTTGTTGGCAGTTAGAGTACTGCATTGTGAAGCCAGCATGTCTCTAGATCTTATGGCTTCACAAGGGAAAACAATCAGGATGACTTCACTGTGTCATCCAGGGTGGTGGTAACCTGCAGGCAGGGGAAGGGGGAGGGGGATATGCTCGAGCCCTTCACTATTCCCTTAAAGCAATGTGAAGTTTGCTCCTTCTCAATAATCTGGGCTGGGACCTCAAAGTCACGATAGGGAGCATTGTTGTTCCCCTGGTCTATCCACAGACCCAACATGTGGTACGCTGCTCATTTCCGTAGCTGCCCATGGCTTCTTGTCGACTTTTTCAACCAGCCCTTGAATACAACTAAGACCACCAGGCACCCGTTCTCACCAATAACAACAAAGATAACACTAGTTAGTTTTTAGGATTTTACCTCACAGACAGACTCAAGTTTACTGTATGTTAATAAGGTGTAGAAAGGAGCCTGAAGCCACCTAAGAACATACAAGTTAGAAATTTAACTTGTCTGATATTTATGGTCATTGGTACAATATACATGCACAACTTCCAGCATCTCAACTCAAAATTGTAAACTGATCCATAAAACTGCTCATTTAATAACTTTTGAACTTTTTGTAGACACAGGAGCAAAAAGTATTGCAATACCCTGCCACGCTGTGAAAATAAATAAAATAATTAAGTAGTAAAACATCCTGCATCAAAAGATATACACAAGTAAAGGTATGTGTACATGACTAGCAAAATAAATAAAGTCTTAAAACTGAGCCATAAACAACAATTAAAAGAAAGAAAATGCTTGATGTGATGTGGGGATATGCTGCGGGCTGTTCTGATGTCAGCTGATAAGCTGAAACGAAGGCAAGTAATGACTTTTTTCATTAATGACCTGTTCCAGTCATATAATGAGGATTTACAGCATACTTACCAAATATTAGAGCTTTCTAACAGTGCTATTTAAAACACAGAGGCTAAAAGCGGATTTTAAATGTTAATCATTTTACGTGCAGAACCTGGGGCCTGCCTCAGCCTATGAACTGAAGCTTAAAGGGGTGCGGGCTCATTCTTGCCTGGACACTGGTTGTTATATATTTTTTTTAACCAAGCAGCAGAAAATCCAATTATTAGCAACAACCCAATTACTTTCCCCTCAGACTCAGCGGCTCAAATCCAAGGTTGGATTTGTGGATTAGCAAGGTTTATCGATAGACTCCTAAAAAGGGAAGCAACAATGTCAAATTTCCGGGCTGCCTGCGCTCTTCCGGGATTTGGGAGTCTGAGGGTGACATGATCATTGAGAGGGGCAGCTAATGAGTGAGAGAGGGAGGGAGGATGGGAAGAGCAGACAACCGTCCCTGGACAGTAGATCACAGTTAGCAGTTAGGTCAAAAGAGCAAGTAGGGCCTGTCGATGGAAACCCAGCCGCTAATAAAGTCATATTGACTTTACAGGCACACTTAATGCTGTGAGTTACTTGATAGTGAAAGTGCCGCAGTATTTGTAAGTCAATTAGAGGGGGTGGGTGAAGCACATGGCTTGGCTGTCACTCTAACCTGTGGAAGATTACACTGGACACTGACCTTTGACCTCAGCCGTTCAGAAACATCTGCAGATCACTTCTCCGGCAAGGCAGGCTGTAATTGCTCTGAATCACTTACTGTATTGATTACAACAAACCGGATTCACAATTAAATGGAATATATAAACAAAGAAGAAGGCGGTGTCAAACTGTGAAAGGAAAGCGCTACACTCAAGGTTATGAAACCACCATTAAGTGGCTTTTTTTTTTAATGCTAGACCCAGTACTTCTACTTCTGTCAAAGTGGGTCAAAAAGTAGCTGGAAATGAATTACTCATTAAATGAAACACTTCAGTTCCTTAATAATGAGATCCATGAATGATATGTGCCACCTGCTAAATTTGCAAATATCCCCCCTAAAAGCCTTGTAAGCTTCATCAAACTAATCGTAGCGGACAGCCACCAAATAGAATCTATTCTGAATTCTCCATTTGTGACTGTGCAGAGCAGGTGAAGTCTTTTGGCAATAATTGACTGGGAGGTACGCCGTTCTCTATTAATGTGCAAGGATTAAATTTAACACCCACCTTATATAGTTCTGCTGGGAATCATATTGCGCTAAAGCCCACAGTAACCTGAGGTACCTCTTTCATTATTGCCTAATTAACCTGCTAATAGCCATGTCCTTACTGCTTCGTCTCTTTAATTACTCTGCGGCCTGCGACACGTTCCAACTGTGTCAGTCAGCTCTCTGTCCTATCACAGCTTTTAGGAGATCAATTTCTGTTGGCTTAGCTCTAAAATAAGCTGTTTATTAACAGCTATTTTCATCCTTAGTAGAACTTAGTAACGAACGGCTGGGATACGACTTCCCACCGCTCTCACTCTGCCTCGACGATTTTGGCTGTGAGGCGATGCAGGTCGCAGGCAGACGACAGTGGAGGCTGAGAGTTGGGCGTGTAACCACTAGATGTCCTTTGCAGTAAAGCCAACAAGCCTGAGTGAGTCTGGCCACTGCACGGGAGAAAAGCCAAAAAGGCAAGAGTCATACAGCTTCATCACGTTAGTCATCCACATGAGACGCTGTCATTAATTGTAATAACGACTGAGTGTCAAGTCTCTGATTCAGGGCCAACACATCATGCAAACATTTGTGGCCACTCAGCAGAGTTTCTTAATACGACAGCAAAGAGCTCAACTTTTTACCCTTCAGATCTTCGTGATAAACATTAGCACAACTGTCTTCTCACGTAACTACTTATTTGAACTCTTGGCCTTTTCTCTACCGATGTTTGAAGGATTCCTATCAGCCAGGCATCTGGCATGTCATAAAGGTTTTCCTTTTATATATGATATTTTGGGGTTTTCCTGCACAGTTTTCAATGCTTAGCATTACAAATGTTGATATGACCAGAGCGTTATGCAATGATTTTATCATGACAGTCATGTCCATACGTTGTTGTTGTTTTTAAAGCTGTGAATTTCAACTCATTTTTGAGTTGCCAGTTGTTGTTTTTTTTAAAAGACATTATTATAATTTCAAGATTTAAATTACAGGGTTGTTATATCTGTATATACATATATACATATATGTGTGTATACTGCATATATATACTGTATATATATATATATATATATATATATATATATATATATATATATATATATATATGTGTTAAAGCAAAGATTATGTCACTGAATAAAACAAGGCTGAGGGGCAACTGTGCAAGTGAATATACTACTATCTGCTGTCATTTCCCTCTAGACGTACAACCAGTGGAGCATTTAAGTCGCTAGACATAGTCAAGGTTCAGACAAGTGAATTTATGTGTTAAGTTGGTGACCCCCCCTCCTCCCCACACTGTCTCAAAGGCCCAACACAGATAGCAAGTTCCATTAGGAATTTCAAGTCGAATTAAGGTGCTTGGGGAGGACACATTAACACATGTGCCGCTTCTGTAGTTAAATGTCAGAATGGGAATGAGGCCTGTGACTTTATATTCCATTAGCCACTGCCTCGTGTTTCCCTGCTGTGTATCTAAATAAATAATCAAGACAGCCTCCAAAACACGAATCATCTTTTCACAATAATAGAAAATTAATGGCTCTGCTTGGGTAAGTAAATTACACCAAGAACATCCCACAGCCTAAATCACTGCTGAGGGATGATGACAAAGGATGCATTATAGGCCACAGCAAAAAGGAAACCACTCGTCCAGAAAATTCAGAAATCTGAATAAAATGTCGGGGCTTTCAAGTTCTTTACAATCACCTTGCCTGGAAGTCTAATTCAGTTTGGCTTCTTATTAATTCATAAGCCATTAGTAACATATTTCTCAAACAAAAAGCCCCTGACAATGGAAAAGGAGTGCACTTGGGAGCAGTACGTGCAATTATCATTTAAGCATGGACGATTTAAAAGAACTTTCAAAGAAACGGTTTAGAGTAGGGTCTTGAAAGATGCAAAGACTTGAACCATTTTATGGGGTATTAGCCAGATATATTCGAATACAGCTGAGGTGTATTCCTGCCGTTGAGTAAGTATAACACCTGTCATGCTAAATCATGTACACAACCAACTACAGTACTGTGAAGAGTAAAGCCAGGATATGAGACTCTAAACTAACAGTAAGCTAATGCTGCCAGAATAAAATCAGGAAATCACAAAAGTAATTGCAAATCATCACGTGTAGGTTGTATACCTGTTCGTTCATCCCACGTGCAAAATGTTTAGATGTAAGTCAGAGCAATGAAAACAATCAACGTCACATTAATATGTTTAGTATGCGAAAATGAATTTTCCGATTTAAATTCCGAGGTCACAAACAGCACGACCCCCTTCTTTTGTGGACTTTGTGATTTTAAACCACTCGACTTCACGCTTTGTTCCTCTCACACTTCATTGCTGCTTAGACAGCAGCATCATTAAGACTCATCCCATTAAACAAGATTACGAAATTTCATGGTTAGTTATCAGGTAGTTGCTGAGATATTTCAACCTATTTTGTATTTCAAACTGGACAGATCAAGAAATTCAAAGATGTCACTTGGAAGTTCATACAATAAACGCAAAATGTATTAATAACTAATTGCTACAATCCAGAGCTTCAGCGCTGCGTTTCCTGTGCTACTTTTTGGACAGTTTCTCATCAACCTGACCTCTTACGCTCGTTTCCAGTGATGCCCTGCTTTAAATTAACACTATTCCAGACTTTCACACCTGAGATCTGATCTGACATGTGTAACCATTTTTTCTACTATTGGAGTCTTTCACAGCCAAAGACATGGCTAATTACAGCATAGCCAGTGTAACGGATGTCATAGAAAGAGCCCTGATAAACTAAAAAGGCAAATGGTTATAAAAAAAACACCTTAGAGGAAATATGTGTGGTAAAGGCATACAAAGACCTTAACAGCAGCTATGTCCATAGTGGAGCAGGTGTTAATCCCATCTCATTTCCCCACATAAACACCTTTCTCTCCCTGCACATAAATTATTAGCGCAGATGCAACTGACTGTTTATTTTTTAAACAGGATGAGCAAGCCGCAGCGTATGAAAAGGCAAAAAGACGCTCTATAAGCTGATACAGGTTAGAGGGGAGAGCGGGGAGACCCGGGATAGAGAGCACCTGGGGAGTCATGAATAAGTCACGCAGCCCCTGGACCTTCCTCTGAAGGTACCGAGGCTCTGACATGGGGCCAATTCACGCGATAGCACTGAAATGTCCTGCAGATGCAAGGGATTCAGATACATACATATGGGTATGGTGTGCACGCGTTTAGGCTGCGTTGTGTATGGTACGTGTGTGAGTACACCAGGCAACTCCATCCATCCTCCAGAGACCCACGCCGTCAACGTCAGCTTTTCAAAGTGATGTTTTCTCCTCCAGTGAGGCCAGCGTGGCGTCAGCTTGCCAGATCATTTAGCTTCCAGTTCAAATAATGACTGTAATCATGCAATTAAGACCTGAGAGGCAGCCAGGCCAATAGCTAGCAACATCTGAACACACTGCAAATTAGGATTCTGTGGGGGATACAAACATTATAATGGTGACATATGCGTGCTTCCTTCCACACAAACAGCTATAGCTATGTAAGAATTTTTTCTAGTTATAATAACCTTCAAGATCACTCGCTACGTTTTTGGAAACTGAAAAGTATTTACAGAATAATCCCTCGCCAGTGCACTGTTTTTACTCAAGTACCAACACGAGGTGCTGACTTTTTTTTTTTTTCTTGGCTGCCTGAATAGCCTTTCAAGGACCGCAGTGAGACACTGGGCAGCAGCAATGAGATATTTGGCATTTTCAGGTAGGAAAAAGTCCAAGCTGGCCTTACATTCAGAAATAACACAAGTTCTTAAACTATTGACTGCACTGAAGCAGTAGACTTCAAAAGGTCCTTCTGACCTGTTTGCTGAGGAGCCTCAAACCAAGTTTTTTTTTTTTCTGCTTCTTCTTCTTCTCCCTCCCCAGTACTGTGCGTTTCATTATTAATATGTTTTTTCTCAAGTTTCTCTCTGACCCAAGACATTAAATAAAACATTGTATGGTTCATGAAAGATTATGAAAGAGCAGAACGTAAGCAGCGGGAGGTGTAAACTCAGCACAATTCATTCTGGTATATAATGTCAATGCCAGCAACCCCCCTCTCGCCCTACCTCCATGCCCTGCAGGCATATTGGCGGAACTACCAATGGATGCTAAGCTTTTTCCGACAAAGCTCCGAAGATAAAGTATCTTCCTTTTATCCCTTCTGCAAATCAATTCTGGGCCTTACAGCAAAATCCCATAAAATAACTTCAAACACCACTACTTACTCCAAAAATTTGTATTATGGCTATATCTCTTTGAACCCTTACCAGTGAAGTTTTGGAGGAAAATGATTTAAGTGTTATCTGCTAAGACATCAGCATGTCAGCACTTCACCTCAGTTTTTCTTCACATGTCAACCTGAACCTTGTATTTCTCTCCTTGTGTTTGGTTTTTGATTGCTTCTAACCATCCAGGCCTGGTGATAAATACAAATGCTGCTTGTAAACTTAATGGCTGTAGTAAGTGCAAACAAGATGGTATGAAGCCCTGCTGGTGCTTCACGCGCACCCAGCTGCTGAAATATTCATTCTCTTCACTTTTCTTCAACAATGTGATAGAAACTGAAGCTGATAAGACAAGTAACTGAAGAGCAGCGCGTCTGTCAGGGGGTGATTACCGACAGAGCCACATAGCCTATTGATTGAATCATATAAAAACGCATCTGTACAAATGCACAATGTTGTACGATTACCTGCTTATACAATTAGGAAACTTTAAACCTATTTACAGTAGTACTGTAAAGTAATAAATGTTACTAGGTAACATTTACTGTAAACTACAAATGTCATATCAGGAACTTACCATGACTGATCACTTATATGAGACATTGATTTGTTGCCTAATTAAATACTTCAAGAGGTCACAGCATAGCAGAAAAAAAAACTCCCACATGCTAAATTTTAACTCCAAATCCACATGGTGTAGCCTTAAGCTACCGTACAGAAAACTGATACTGAGCTGATGTGAGATAAGGCAGTGTTCTAACATTTAGAGTAGGCAGTGGTACAAATTTAATCTTTCTGCCCAAAAAGACGCATTTGATAGACACTTCTTCTCTGTTGTGCTAACCAACAGCGACTGTTGGCCTATCTGTGGGATGAGTACAGAGCTCTGAGATCAGAGGAGGCTTGAAACGGTGACCTGGTAGTCTTGGCACGGTCACGCGGTCTTCCTGGGCTCCTCTGGCCTCTGTCAGCAGCACAAAAAAATGGTTGCACATGCTTTCACTTTAAGGGAAAAAGAGGAAACACTGCATGCCCAGTGAATCAATACCTTCACTTCTCTGTGAGGATAAACACCAGCAATTGCAGAAGTCACAATAATGGAGAAGTTAGTATGGGCCTCAAATATACAATGTACCCACAACACCAAAAGCTTCAAATGTCATGTTAGATGCACCTACTGGTCATTATTTACTTTTGTAAAACTTCTTTGCAAGAAAATACTTACGCGTGCGCAAACACGTGATCCATGTTCTTGGCATTGGGCATAAACCCATTAGTACCTACGAAGCTACCCAGAGAACTGCATTTGAGAGACGACTGTTTGTCTTCTCTTTCTGTGTTTCTTGTGTCAAACATGTGTTTACTGTGTGTTGACAGTGGGACCAATGAAAGGACAAATCAACATCCCGTGGATGGCCAGGTGCATTGTTTATACATGGCATGTCAGATAAAATGAATCTAATTAGAAGGAATAATCTAGATTTTAAATACTTTAGAGGAAACACAATCGTGGGGAAACAGGGGATCTGTTCAAAGCCTGATTCTCTGCACTCGCCTTCTCCTCGCTCGCAGGTGAACAACAGCAGTCTGGTGGGCAAGCCTGAGGCAAACCTTGACGTGAATCAGTCACTTACTAAGTGGCCTATTATACCCATGAAGACCTCTGTGTGTCAAAACACCACTCACATCCTTACAAACCAACCGACATTAACAGAACACAAATCGTGCACAGACAAGACAGTTAGAATGTGATATATTTACAACAATACATTAACAGATGATTGCTGACGGCTCTCGTGTTTCTTATTAATAGTTCAACATTAATCGTTTTGGATATGTAAACATTTTAACTGGAGATTTGTATCTAGTGCATTGTTTTAAAGAGTTACAACTTGTACAAATATACAGGTTGGTACCAGAGTATCACAGTTTTATTCCTAGAAACTCAGTATGAGTTTGTGGTATGTATTGAGGTTTTGATCCATTACTAATAACTATAGGTCACAGATATAGCAGCATATAAGTCCATCGTCCCATCCATTGCAAATCTGTTAAATGTGGAAGTAGTAATGTAGAAGTCATAAATACTAAGTACTGACAACATGTAAATGTGTCACAATTGTACTAAAATATTGTATGTGAGTAAACACACTTACTTTTTTAGCTTTCCCCATCTCAGTACAGAAAGAATTACAAAGGAGGATATGTTACTCCATTTAGATAAGTGTTATTTGCCATCAACAGTGGTGTAAGCTGCACAAGTATTCATGAGAATGCATTTGAATAATTCAGAGTGCTCTTGCCAACTGCTAAGGGAGGCCAAGTGACAGTCTGTGCATTATCCTTTGATCAAGGGTTCCATAAGAGCGTAGCATCGGCCACACCGGAGAAAAAAGCATATTTAGGCCAACGCGAATGCACAAATCCAAGATGACAGAGCAACCAAGCAGTAAGCCACATCCGAATCCTTTCACCAGCTGATGAACCAAGTGGTTTAGCATTGTGTTAAACAGAAAAGATCCATCAAATAAAAAACACCCCATCTGGTGGTTCAACACGAGAGACCAAATCCATATTCCCCATTGTTATGTCTTTTTTGGGAATTAAATAAAAGCTCCTGTTAGTATGAGCATACACAAAACAGTTGCTGGGTCAGAGGTAGGTTCGGTACATAGGGTCCATTTAGGTAAAGGATTATAACCCAACTGACTAATAACTTTGCTGCCGTCGCACTACTGTGGAAGTAAAACGATTCATATTCGAAAAGCATGAAGAGCGAAGACAAGCAGAACAAAGGAAAACGGGGCACAGTGAGAGGTGATGCTCAAATTCTAGAGCCTACACCTTTGGACAGCAAATCCCCAGATGCAGCCCTGTACAAACTAAATCATTTGAATAAACTTTGTCACAGAATCAAGCATTGCACCACCCAGGCATAAGCTACAACACAAAAAAAGTCACTTGCTGCTCTGAAATGGTTTGTCACTGAAATGAAATGTGATGTGGAGCGATTTTCCATGCATTTGCCTCTCAATTATGGATAGTGATTGTAATTTGTTCAGAAGGCGCCCGAACACTGAAGAGTTTTATCTCCTTCACGGTTTTCCAGAATAATTCACGGCTGGAAACAGTTACAGATTTGAGTAAATATTCTCCAGTGATTGTAGAAAAAGGACTCCAAGGCGTAATTACAACATTGACGACAGTGGAAAGGTTGCTCCTCTAAAAAAAAAAAAATCTGAGGATGAGGAATTTTGTACGTGCCGATACTCAGTTCAGTGACAGTTAGACAGGAAATTCATGATGAAGAGGAATCTTTCACTGACTAGTTCAGGGTTTTACTGCCGGCTTCTCAACGACAGGGTTCTTTGGTAGACGTCTCTCTCTGCGTAACACTCCTGTAAGTGCTATTTGTTGCCCCCCACAAAAATCAGCAATATCCCAGATTAATAATACAACATCTCCATCTCCATCTAAACGAGCTCAGCCAGAAAAAAAAAACAAAAAGAAAAACATGAGATGTGTGATATGAGAGATTTGTGGCCTTTGCCAGAAACCTCAACTGTCATCTTGACTTTTTAAAAGAAAACCTGCAAGGAAAGTAATCCACATTTATTTACCGTAACAGTAATGAATGTAACGTCACATATTGTTGTTATTCTTGTTGTTGTAGAAAATGGCCAATACTAAACAGAAACCTAGCGGTTAGTTTGTGCTTTTGGAATGACTTCACTGGGATAATGTGAGAGGTTATCTTTTTAGTTTTTCAACAGGCGTCAGCTAATTTCTTATACAAATAGTGGGCTATTATTATTATTGCTATTATGGAAGCTAAAGCCATGTGATTGGCTAAAGAGGTGTAGGACTGGGGTTCTACGATGTCAAGTCTGTAATGTCTAAAAATTCAATTTGTGTTAGATCGATAAATGGTGCCCTTCATTAATTCTTTTCTGTGTTGTCAAACATGATTATGGTAATGGGATGAACCACAATAACAACAAGGGCTGAACATGGCCTAAAGTTTTAAATTTGTCCACACAAGTTTGCTCGTAATTTTGTTATTCACAGCAGAGCTTGAGCCACTGTGTAGCTTGCCCACCGGTTTCCTTTCCCTTGCCGCTGCCACATCCACTAGAAAGAGCAGCAGTAAACTGTGTTATCTCATCTGGGCCTTCTGTGCCATGTATGCAGCGAGCAGAGACTTGGTGGGGAGGCTCTGTAAACACAGCGTTACAGGGAGCAGACATGTCTGCCTCCTGAAACATCAGTCTCACACTGAGGCTGTCAAAGAAACGAGGCACAGACTCACAGCACAACTCGCACAATGGGAACGGACCTGTGGCATCACTTTCAAATGCAATCAGAGCACAGAGAGGCAAAACAATGAAATGAAAGGGTTCAGTGTATTTTAGCTGAATATGTCACATCTGAAAAGCTACAAATGAAGTTTTGTTTAAAGGGTTTAAAAAAAAAAACATGACCCGTGTTTAAGGCAGGTGAACAGATACAAGTCACTGTCTTAAATCGCACAAACCAAAATGAAATCACAGCGATATTTGGATTGAAAATAGTCACTTTGCTCACCAACATGAAAGAAATATGCAAAGTCTTCTCTCTCACACTGCTGAGAAGCAGTATAATCGTTCGTAAACTTGAGATTTTACCAAAACTAGCAGGTTTCCTGTCATTGTTTCAACACCACCCACTCAGAAGCCAAAAAAAGCAGACAGCAAGAGAGTGAAAACGCAGCCATTTATGGGATGCCTTATACACTGAGCACACATTCTGCCATCAGTCTGAATGTTTTGAGATGTTAGATGCTATAAAAGCACTGGATAATGATTGTCGGAGACTCTACCACTTGCTGTTTTTCTTCACGCAGACACACCCGTCATTCTCTGCTTTAATTGAAACCATTTCCTCCGTTATGTCTCCACGTCTCATCAGAGTCTTCAATGAGCCTGGCAGAGGTGCTTTAAGGCAGCCCCGCCGCCAAAAGGATCAGACCTTTGGGGTGATCTGTAGCCTGAGAAGACAGCGTTTACGGGACGTCTTTTAAAGCAGCTGTTTTCCTGGCTGCTTGACTGGCTTTGGTCCAGGCTTCCTGTGACTGGGACAGTCAGGGAGCCGGTGCGATGCAGCCGCTGTGATGTCCTCATTTAAAAAGTTCTCGCTCCGAGTTGTGTGCTGTTCAATCCTGCGGCACTTAGGGAGAAAACAGCCGCTTGAGAGCGCTTTGATATGTAGAAATATGAAGGCATCATATTTATCCCCTATCCCCTTCATGGAGAATGCCTGGATGAAAGCAGCAGTGGGAGCAGGCTGAAGGCTGAGGATTAACAGTGACATAACATGAAGAGGGGTCTGTCAGCACAGTGACACCTCGTTTCGCCTGCCATTGTCTGATTACCCCAACAGCAGCCCACCAATGACAGGGATGATCACAGGAAGGCGGGAAGAACACAACTGTCAGGCTTAGGTTGCAAAGCCAATTCCCACCATTTCTACTCCTCCAAATCAGATTTTAGACAAGAAGAAACAAGAGAGCAATGAAGAGAGAGAGAGTGAGAAAGGGTGGAGGAGGAGGAGAACGAGAAAGAGTGAGGGAAAAGGACACACGGACAGCTTACAGGGGATACAAACCAAAAGATTATGGTAATCTTCCCTCCTTTGTCCCCTGCGAAATGTTTTCGTACTACGCCTTTTATCTGTGTAAGAAGGGATGTGAACCTCTTCAGTTAGTGACAGTGGGCACTTTCTGTGTGGTTTCTGGGTAATTAGCACCAGTAGCAGGCCCTTTCTTTTTCTCTGCTCAAGCTTATGGTCTTCTTAGGGACGGCAACAGGGGATTCCCCCCGCCCTCCAACCCCCTCTGTCTGCTGTTAAGGAGCGATTCCCAGCCCAGGCCGAGCCACAACAACCATCTGTTAGCGCTGGACGGATCAAAACCTTCAGAGAATCTCAGCAACACTGACAATCAAATGGACAGCTTAGGTTCAGACAGGTGACTGAATTAATTATTCTATTCAGGGCGCAGCGGAGACGTTTTCAACAGAGTGGCCAATGGACTGCTCATATGTTCTGCTCAGTTTGTTGTTACTGTGTCTGTACTGTGGGAAACAATTAGGCAAATGCAATTTAATTTCAGGGAACAGTTTAAAAAAAATGAATTTAACTTAGATCTTCAGCCCGCCAAGGAACACACCAGCTAAGTGAATCAATTAGAAGCACAAAAAACGTTTTGAATATGTTTTGACTTTTCTATTTCCCTCGGTGGTCATTTCACAGGGAGGGGGACTGACTGCTAATCTTTTTTCCCATGCAGAGTGACAGAAGCTAAAGGATAAATTGGCTGCTGGCACCACAAACGCGTCTTTTCAATTCGGGATAGTACCAATACAAGATCTAAAAGAACACCCAAAGCTTACGCTCATCATATCAACTGGGGCTTTTCATCGGGGGGTCAAAGGTGGCCCTCAGATATAGTGCTATACAAGAGATCGGTGGTGCTGGGACTTCTACACCTAATAAAGGCACACACAGCGTTAATGGTGATACATTTCTTGATCAGAAGTGTTGGCACTCTTGTGTGAATTTGTGCTTTTTTTCATCGCTCTTTGATGCTTGTTCTCATTTTTCTTCTTCAACAACACCTCCTCTCTCCACTCCAGTGGACGAACCCTCTTTTTGTTGTGGTTCAAGCTGCATCTTATTGTCTCTGTCACGGGTGCTTTGTCTTACCAAGGCCTGCTGCACCCACAGAAAAGCAGGGGGGCTTCATCAAAGCCTGGGTGAGATGGACTCAACAACAGTGGATTAAGGTCTTCTGCATGATAAAGTCCCTACCTAGGGGTGGAATTAACTTAATATGTGAAAGAATGTTATTGAGAGGGAATAAAGTGCCAAAGAGCTCTGTCATTCTCTTCGTAATGTCCTAATCCAGTGCCTGACACAGAGACCTTGGGCTGGAGTTTGTTAATCACAGAGATGCCCATCTGTATTCCCTGTCCTTTAAGCTATTTAAACTTCGCCTAAACTCAATTATTGTCCCTGGGAGACCAAAATGGCATATTAAGTTACGCCAAAGGGTATTGGACCAGGGAGAAAAAGGATTCCCAGCCTGAGAGCGAGGAGATGTCAACGCAGCCAAATTAATACAGCTAAACAGATTAGAGGCAGATCTATAGACCTGAAAAACAACGTGACAATAGGTTAAAGAGAGGAGGATTCTCACTTTCAAAGCATCCTCTAAACTGTTAAGCAACCTAATCATGGAGGATCCTACATTTCTCTATTTTCAGATGGCCGAAGACATTACACATCACTGCGTGTGGAGACAAGTTGGATTTAGATCGTAGCTAATTATAATCATATTTTAAATAAAATAACTCCATTGTGACGTTTTCTTTAAATAAGTCAAAAGAAGGTATTCATTATTAAATTTAATCATTTTTGCTTAAATGTCTTTCATACTAATAACAAAATAATATGGCAAAACGGTTTTAATCAGGGAAGCAGATACCTAATTTGAAATATGATATACTTAAAGTATACTTAAAAATATTATGTCAGAAACAAAAGTCCTGCCTTTGTTCCACATTAACATATGACTGCAAATATATTAAATTTGAGAAACTTGTATTTGTAAAAGTGCAGTAAATATGTAAATAAATGCAGTAAAGTATGCTTTAATACTCTAATATTAAAAATGGTAGTAAGTCACCCACAATGGAACCATCAGGCCATAACCATCACTGGTAGAAATCGGATTATTTTAATATAATGGTGTCAGATCACACTGACTACAGGTGTGTAAAAATGGGCAGTTTGGCACAGCTTGATTTCCTGCTCTCTGAAGTGCAGACTAACCATGAACAAATTGGACGCAATTTCACATTCAGCAAAGCACATGAACAGCAAATCCATGTGACAGCCGTTCTGTTCCATATGCAGCGTAAGTGTCCCCTCGTTTCAGGAGCGTGCTCAGGCGAAAAGCGCAGCGGTTGAGGCCAACAGACTCACTTTGTGGCGCACAACCACGCCAGATTAGCTCAGGAAGTAATGCCAGCGTCCCATCTAAACCAACCAAATACTTAAATGGAAGTGTTGGTGCATTAAGTGCCAGAGTTGCTGCCCTGTCAGATCCAAAATAGCCAAATGCTCTCAGTTTACATATTCTAATAGAGAGAGGCTACATTTCTCCTCATGTTCTCCTAGCATTCAAAAATCTGTGAGCAGGCAGATTAACAAGGTTTGCCGCAACATAATTCACACGTTTGTTGTGAAAATAAGAATGTGACTCCCTTCGTGCTGTGTGATATGAATTTACCAGGGCCTTCAAGAGGATAGGGGTTGATAAAATTAGCCGCTTGCCAGTACATTTAATAGCTCTGAAACCCAAGTCTTGTCAAAATATGTCTTTATTTTACTTTCTCATCTTCGCTTTAAAGCCTGCACCTGTGATTATAGCTTTAAAAAGCCCACACACATCTCCTGTGGTTCTGTCACAGCGGAACATTCCAATCAAACAGGTCTGAGCCTGGCCATCGCGCCAGCGTGCACGTGAATTGGCGAGGATGCATCTGCTGACATGCTGTACAGAGACATTAACCTGGCCAGCCGTCGTGCCAATGGTGAAAGCTCCGGCATAAAAAAAAAAAAGAGGACACAATTGTCACAGCGCGTTTGCGTTCTTTGCTTCCCTTGTCTGAGCCATAAGGCTATCGCAGAGTCGAGTGGAAAACCCACACAGAGGGGCTTGTCTGATGAATAGAAGAGATGAGGTGACACCGGGTTGCCTGTGATGTCAGCGCAGAGATCCTAAACATTGCCTTTAAGTTTTTAGCCTTTACAATACAAGAAATCTTAAAAATGTCTTAAGACTAATATTAACTGAACACGTGGTTGATACAATAGTCTGCACTGAAAGCAACAGCAGATCCTGGAACAGTGATTGTGTGAAAGTTGGCTGCTCTTCCCTCTGGATAAACCTTTGAGCAAAAACACCACAGGCTATAAGAGATAAGTGTGTCTGCTTAAGAGCAGAGCAAGTTTAATTACTGTGAGTAAAATGGTTACGGCTTGTGGCCTGAAGGGAACGCTACACTTTCCTCTTCGAGTCTTAATGTCTCTTTGTAACTACAACTTCCAGCGCTTCTAAGAGTCAAATGTTAATATCTAATGTAAAACAAGAGTTGCCGCCCTTGTTTGAACAGGTATCACGTTGCACTTTTTCTTGCTGGCAAGTAACATTTGTCGAGTGCGTGCCACGCATCCCAGTTCCGGCTGAGCATTTGTCTGATGACGATAACACAATCAGAAAACTGAGCTCCAATTTGTCTCGGTGGTCATCTCGCTCCCCTGGACACGCTTGTCGCAGAGAAGCCTGGCCCTCAGCGTTCAATTTGCAGCACTTTCCAAAGCACGGCTCCGCTCCTTGCCCTCCAGACTTCAGGGCGGCGAACATCAGCTGCAGCATACGTGCGACCGACGTCAAAGATTAAGCAAAACCGCAGCCGCGCGATTCTCCTGTTTGCACCCAATTCCGAACTTATGTGTCCGCTCGCGAGGACTGTAATTAAGGAGATAAAATAGGGTTTGAGGGCTGGATACGGGAGGAGAGTGGAGCTCGCAGAATAAAAGAAATGACCTAAGGACAGTCAAGACAGAAAAGAAAGCACACATCTCTAACTGACCACTCATGCTCCATCAGAATCATATTTTTTCCACTTCATGCTTGGTTTGCCAATGAACCTTTTCCCCCTCTGTAAACAAAACACATATTTGCACAGAAAATTACATATACAAGGAGATGTGCGCGTTACACTCAATGCTTTGGACACCGCGGCTTCTCCAAATGGAGCAAAACAAGAGCCTTTATATCTAGTTACGGACAAAGTGCACTTCAGCATGGCTAAGTGGTTTTAGTGGGGATAGGGGCGAAGGTGGAGTCAAGATCTGTCTTGACATTTTTTGCACCACAGTTCTGCAAGACAGAGAATTCAAAGACAGATGTGAATACATACAGAGACAAGCTTTAAAGAGCATTAAACAAATACACTTTGGGATTCAAAGCAAAGGGTGTCACAAGAGCATTTCCTGAAACAACCACAGTGGGAGGCTATGTAAAAATTTTGATGTTTATAGGTTATAATGTGGCCTCCTTGCTGAACAGCCTAGGATTTTTGCTTGAACACGTAGCACAGCAATACGAATGGAATCACATCTGACATGTATATATTCCAACCACAATTTATAAATAGACTAATAAATGTTATGTTCTCCAGCACCACAATACTTTTGTTCTGGAAACAAACGAAAGGAGACATTTGCCCTCTGTCTTCCTCAGCACACAAAGCAAGAAGAGTTGTTAGTAGGTAGGGATGGAGGCTGGGTAGAATTTTATTAAACACAACATTTTAAACAAATAAATATTCTGTAAGGGATTTGTTGTCTGTGTAGATGGACAAATCTGGGTATTGAACTAGATCCAGGATGAAACTGCTGTTGGAACTCATCTCTACAGCTGTGGTAGGTACTATATGTGCATTTGCACCTACTGAACGGTGAAAAACCTGGACAAACAAACGGCGAAAAGTCTGCTCAAAACCAAAGTAAAGAAACTGAGTTCTGAATATATCTCGGTAATACTTACTTTTCAACAGCTCAGTTTAAGACAGCAGCGAAAGAGCCGGTATTAGGAAAAGGTCAATTACCTTATTAGGGCTTGTTCAGGTAAAGGTGATTTCATGCTGTTGACATGCAAGCATTTCTCCACTCCCTGTGATTTGACAGCGTGCTTACATTCAGTAACATTTGCAATTTACACTGGAGGTAAAATGCAAAAAAAGCTGGTGCCCAGCACAGACAGATCGTGTAGGCAGACAGGCAGGTCGACAGATGGATAATGCTTTTATAAAAAGCACCGCGTACAGTATCTGCCAAGCTGAATTTATAGAATTATTTCACTTCCCACCGGTCTCAGTACCAGTAGGACAACCACTCAAATACGCAGTTCATACTTCAACAGCGTCTAAAACACCGGGAATAAATAGTGGCAAGGTGAAGAAGGGAAGAAAAAACACACAATTGGAAAAATACCTGCTGGCGTGGGCTGCAGAGAGGTCAGCTCATTGATACTGCTGGCCTGTCAACTGTGTTCTTTTTGAAACAAGACCAGTCTCAAGGGTCACTGCAGGGTAGCCACTGCCCGCCGACATTTGTGTTACCTTTCAACACCAGCCCCCGAAACAGATTTGAGACAATTTCTGCCTTTCCCATCGCCAGCTGCAGGAAATCATTGCTTCATCTTATTGTCTTGACCAGGGCTGATTCCAACTGTTCAAATGCAAATTCCTTATTTTTAATTAAAGCAAACAAAAATTTACTTGTGATAGTAATTCACAACACTAACACACTCTCTGCGTTGTGTTTCTGAATAATTTGATGTTGGAAAATGAGCTTTTGAAACAAAATGATGTTTTAAACGTTTGCGCTGCGTCTTTATGACTAATTTATGACTTATGTGTAATGCTCAGTGTCTCAACACGTTAATCTATTGTAGTTATTTGTTTTGCTTTAATAACTCTTTAGTGCCTGGCGTACAAACAGTTTTATCATTCTTGCAGAAGTCTCACATATTCATCAGGAAGTAAGCGTGTGGCCAGCTACAGTAGGAAATTGATCTAAAAGATGATGTCGACAATGTTAATACTCACAGAGTCCTTAATTCAGTATCTACAAAGTTGTAGAGGGGTGCATCATCAACAAACATTAGTCCTGTGGCCGCGTTGTCTTTACTAATACAATTATCACAATAAAAGATGAATGTAAGTGACTCCAAAGTGTCTGACTAGGTTTTAAGTAAGATGTCACATCTTAACGTACACGTTGTTGTCCTGCTCCAGCTTTAGGGATTTAATGCTAACACAGGCAGCCAGGCCTGCTTCCGTCACTGTGCGCTCCTCTAATGAACAGTGAAACAGCGCCATTGAACATGAAGAAGGAGGGCGCCGGTTTGAGATCGCAGCAGATCTGTCCACAGCGCTAATGATCATTGCGGTTAAATTCGACTAATTAGCCACAAGCACGCCCGCTGAATTCGCTGCTGGTTTCAGACGCGCAACGAGAAACACTGAGCTGGTGGTTTCAAACGCAGAGACGTCTTAAAGTGCAAAAACAGATTCCCCCCCAAAGGCGTCTGTGGTCGTGTTCATGGCACCCAATATAAGTTAAAGACATTCTCATGCTTATAAGAGAGGGCAGGCAGTGTAATTTAAATTCTGTTGACATTTACTGTCAAGGAGTATTAATTCACAGGCATCCTCTGCTTCATGGGCTTACTCAGCACCAGCGGGCCGCAGGCTCTGGAGAAAGACATGCTCCCTTTACTGTACTCTTAGCAGATTCCCCCTGCGACTGTTGCTGTGATCAGAGGCACACAACCCCCAACCCATAGGTCACAACAGCAAAATGCAAGGAATATAGCCCAGTGGAATGTCATATATACAGGTTGTGTCCTCTAAGACACCTTCAGACTGCATTTCGGGGGAAGTGCCTCTCCCACCATCTCGTGTCACAACAGAGGAGGCTCTCTATTGCTGTAGTGTTCCACTTAGAGAAAGATATCAGTCCGATTTCGTAAAACACAGCAGATCGATTTCTTCACCTTATCTTCACTCCAGTTGGCATTGGATTTTATTTCAATAATGTCTTCATTAGAATTATTCTTAGACGTGTGATGCTGTGTAGCTCTGAAACGTGCCTATCCACAATGTCTTCACATGCCGCTTAAAGTGCAACAACGCATGTGCGCATGTACGTTTAGCGGTTGAAATAGAGTGTGTTGGACAAGGCTTGTGCTCGGTTTTGCTTCCAGCAATGACACAACCTTGAGTGAATAATGCAGGCCTAATCAGCAGATGATCAGGGGCAAAAAACTTGAGGGGGGAAAAAAGCTGAAGCCTTTAAATGTAACAGAGAACATTTACTCATTTGCACGGGGCTAATAAATATTTAACCGTATTTAAGGAAATGGCTGGAAAAGAATCTAGATGTCGAGAAAATAAAAACACACGTACAAGTGCAAACAGCTTTATTAGATGTGTTCCACTGAAAATCAAAGTTATTCTTTAACTAATATTTATTTCTATGTTTAAATATTTAAAATGCAGAATTAGTCAGGAAACAGTGAAATATTAAAGACTAAAGCTGATAAAAGCTCATTTGATACTATCAGGGGTAATAGTGCTGATTTTAAACTCAAATTAAGAGATTTCTGAAAATAAACTGTGTTTATGCTGGTGAATTGTGACCTAAATGGAGGATTAAACTGCGTATAACAGAGCCTTTAACTGCCTGTGCTGGAGCTGTGACAGGTCCTTGGGAGATACACAGAGACTGCTTGCAACACATGTCATATATCATAGCTTCAATCTGTACCCCAACCACTACCTGCAAGCTACAAATGTGCACTTCTCCTGTCATTTCTGTTTGAGACAGAAGGGGGGGGGGGGTCTGAAAACCAAATAGCTTTGTTTGTTTTTGTCTAGACTACAATATTTTTTAATATAGGAGAAAGCTATATGGTTGTTATTAGGAAGCATCTATTTATGTTTTCTACCAGAAATCTTTGGACTATATGTTCTATATATACATACTCTTTTGATAATGATGAGTGGAATCTACAAAAATATAACATTTACCAAACCAACATGTGAGCTGAATAGCTTTTGTTTTTGTCTTCTTGAAGCTGCTTGCTTCAACCGGTCTACTGCAAAAATTAGTGCGTAGAGATTGGAGACACACTGTCGTTACAGACTTGACTTGGTTCTCTGACTTGAATTCGTACAGAACAATGTTCTAGTTCTATTGCAAATGGAATTAGCGTCTGTTTTCAAACCTATTGTATTGGCAACTCTGCCACTGGTGGCAAAGTAACTGGGAAATACATGTATTATAAGTTTTTGAAATAAAAATATATGCTTTTTTTGTCATTAACATTTACGCTGAGAATCTCTTTTTTTTCATAAACCTCATGGCCTAAATAAAACAGAATGATTTGCTTATTGGTGATGTAATTTCTGTTGGTTCTGTGTTAACTACTTTAGTGAATTGTAAACAAATGCACAAAAAGCACCTTGGTGAATTAACCACTTTGTATTTATGCTGTGTTGTTACTGTGTGTCTTCAACGACCTCAAAATGAGCTGATACCTGCTAAAGCATATTACCAAGTTATATTTTGTCTAAACTGCTTATTTTTACAGTAAATAACTTTCTACTGCAATTTACACTAAACAAACGTTAACATAATAACGTAACTTAACCACCAACCCAGAGCAAATCCTGTTGTAGCATGGTTCAGTTTTATTGAATGCACTAATTTGCTATGGCGTTAAACTGAATGGTGTTTCTCTTATTTTGTCAACCCCCTTAATATAAATAAGGAATGTAAATATAAGAAAATGAAACAAGATATCTGATTCTCAGAGAAGTACATAAAAGCTTTTATCATGATTCTTATTGGCATTTTAAATTGAGAAATACATTTTCACAAACCTCCCAATACCACAAACAGGGAAACATTTAGTTTAGCTGTGAATGAGGATACTCTCAGGTCAGTTTGAGATATTGTTCAGCATTATAATTTTGAGCAGACAGGACACATGCACCTGCAAATAAAATCAATCACTAACCAAACGTACCACTTAAGCTTCATGTGCACAATGAGCCACGCTGAAAAGCTTAATTTTTGGGTGGACCAAACCTGCCAGTAGAGTTTAAGTTAATATATAAACATATTTTTATTACCCATTTTGTCACAGAGTATCAAATGATATAATCCCGTAACATATCAAATGGCTAGACAGAGATCAAAAACTATTTAATGTTAAAGAACAACCTGGGCAGGATGAGCAGGAGTAATGAAGCTAAACGCCAACATTTATTTTTAAACAAGCATTTAGAAAGAAAGAAGAGAAAATTACTTTAATGAAATTTATCATTAAAAAAAATAAGCTAACAAAGAAGCTATGGATTGTGTAGCATTGTAAATTAGTTTTTACTGCTTCCTTTAATTAAAGGAAGGGTTCGCATGATGAATTTCATGCAGGTATTTTCATCTACCTCTCTAGTACTTCATATAGGCAACCTTTTTGAAAATAGAGAGGCTCCAGTGGAGCTTTATTGCTTTTCACATTTTTATTTTCTAATAGAATACCAATGTATTACAGAACACGAAAACAGTTTTTTCTTTAGAAAATACAACAAATCCCAGTCCAGCAGTACTTGGCAGCAGTTGACAGAAAAAAACATGGAAGGATCCTTCAACAGAAGACTCAGGGTGGGTGGCCATCCGCCTCAACTGGTTGGGGTGAGGACACGGGAAAGAGAGAAAAGATCAATAGGCAGTCAGCAAAGGGCACAGTGGAAATATACTGTACAGTTTAAAGACTGACAATACTTGTGATGATAATGTAAAAATAATTTGCATCTATACAAGGTTGAAAAGTTAAACTTTCTTTGGTATTTATACGAATTAAGAACAAAAAAAAAAAAGGTTTGCATTCAGTTATACATTGGTTTTACAACATTTGATGATTTTAAGCTTAATTTAAGTAAGTAAGTCGAGAGTAAGTGGTTGAGGAAGTAAATTACTGTGAGAATGTGCAAAAAAAAAAGAAATGCCGTGTTGTCCTTTCTGTGCCAACCAACTGACCTCAACGTTTGCCAATGAAAAAACTTTGCAAAATCTCACAAAAATAATTTATACTTGGCCTCAAGTGTAACAAAAGTAAATTGCTGCTTAACCCTCGTGCAGCCTTCCAGGATGTCAAAAGGAAAATAGGGGGCGCTCAGAGCTCAAAAACCACACAAGGGTTGGATAAAACAGCCGCAGACAGACAATAAATCACAACACGCTTTATCTAGATGAACGGTTTTTAATGGTGTTTTAGCCAACCCTTTGTTGCGTTTTTTAGCTTTGAGCGCCCCCTAGTTTACATTTGACCAGTCGAAAGTTGCACGAAGGTTAAACACATGTTCCACATGGGCAAAAAGCAGTTAAAGACAATATTTAGCACAAAGGTTACAAGCTGCCCTCTGCAGCTATATGTGTGCTGCTATGCAGATGACATTACTTTGTCTATATTTTGTTTTTATACATTTTTATCATTAGAATTAATTGATTGAAGAGGAAATATGTTTTAATACTGTTTGCTTGTAAATAAATAACAGATGACTGACTATATGTAAAACAATACAATAAACCTTTAGAGACACTTTGTAAAAGAGTAGAAATTTATTTTTGTATCATAGGACTTCACAAATAGTCGAAGTTGAAAAGATACTCCTTTAACCCTGTAGTGAAGTGAGGATACAGGTTGAAATGAGAAGTTAAATCAAATGAGCTGTTGCAAATGTTGCAACCTTCAACATTTTTACCTTTCAGCTTCTTTCTGTTCTGCTTTTTTTCCCAAATTATAGCAGCCAACTGTTTAAAAAAAAAAAAACAAAAAAAAAAAAACCCCAACAGCTTAAAAGCCACCTTTTTCACACCCAACAGGCTTGGAAGAAAGGAAAATCATCTATCCATCCGATAGCTCACATTCATACCTATAGGCAACTAACTGTTGCTAGTCAACGTACCCTAATTTGCATGTTTTTGGACTGGGGGATGAAACCTGTTCTAAACTCTGCAACACTCTGCCGCCTATGGCGAGGAAAACACTGGTCAAATTGACGAATGGACTGTTTTCCATTTCAATGAGGCAAAATCAAATTTAGGTCATGTTCAACCACATGTACTGAAATCATTAGACCTTTATCTTTGTCCTTAAACCCTGCTTGAAACTGGTTATCATTACTGAAGCTCACTAACATTCAAAAGATTAACTGACTTGTTTTGATTTAATCCCGTTCATTCAGCACCTTCTTGATATAGTACATTGTTCATATTTATTATAACAGCTGTACAATAGGAAATCTTGAAATCAGCTGTGTTACTCTTTAGTTACTCTTTAAAAAGACTCACGGTGCTTCTGCAGGAAAGTCTATTTTTATTTTAATTAAAGGTTTGAGTGACACCATGATCATCTCATGTCAGGAAACTTTTATTTCATGAATTCTAATCTGATCCCTGCCATAGAGAATGAGCCGGCTCATGCTGGCTTCTTAACTGCTGACACTGCCGGTCAATGAGATGATTTTTTTTTTCGTCTCCACGGGTGTTTCTCAACTTGAAATGGAGAGCATTGGCAGGACTTAAATTGGTGGCATTTTGTGGTCTTTAAAGAAAGGAGACTCATTAAAACTTACCCCGAGAAGCCTTCAACTTTCTTGCGCCATTAGCCATTGTAACAGCAGATGAGACAAGTATAATTATAGATCTGGGTAACTTGTGTGTTGTCAATTTGAAAGTGATGGTGCTGCGTAATTCACAACCCTGCAATATGACCCTCTACCCCAGAGCATCATCCCTGCTTTTAATGAGTGTTAGCCTTAGTAGAGGTATACTCACAGAGATGGTCAAAGCTGATAACACACACTGTATCACTCCCTATTAAATCACCTGCTGCTCATTTTGTCACTTTTGAGCTCTGTTGCCTATGTTGTTTAATGTTTTTACTTTACTCAGTAAATATCTGCAGATGAGAAATTTTACCAGCTTATATCCATTTTGTAAACATGCAGCAGAAGTAAAAAATGTCTTTCAGTCAAACATAGTGTTAAGTGCTTAAGTTCCTCAACTGTGTAGATAGTTAGAGTAATGAATGAAAGTCTATCAAAGTGTGTCATCTCATCCACTTATCTTATTTAAAAAAAATAAAGGCAAATGGCAAACCTTTATTGTACACATGATTATGTTTGAAGCAGACACATATTGTACATTTAAGTTCAGTTAAAGAGTTAAGTTGAGTCCAAAAACAACTCTTGGCTAACATTCTAGCTGATGGATAATGTGGACGGATAATGGATGCATTAAAAATTGATGACACAGAGACAACAAGTCTGACGTAGCTCACTTCCAACTTAATATTTATCCAACAGCACAACAATCTTGAAAAGGTGAATAGGTTTTACCAACAGTTATAGCAGAGAAGACACAAACACTAAGCACTCCATACATCTAGTACATTCACATTCAGTCATACATGACAGATGAAGGTTATTAAAAGTTAATTAAAACATTTCGAGTTAATGTTGCATGTTATTAATGTAGTGAATCAATTCACAAACGCTATGTATCACACATTCCATATTGACATAAAGTTTAAATTAAGAAGTTACAAAATCTATACAACTACAGAAACACACCTTCAAAGTTGGGCTCCTGTTTAGAAAGTAACTGTTGGCTGGATGTCCTGTGAAAAAACAGTAAAACATTCAAATATATATTTAAAAATATATATATTTTCCTAATAACCTACCCAAGGATGGTGACAAAAATGTAAAAAACCCCAAAAACTAATCTGATTAAAATAGCGGGACCTTTAATTAAAGCCATTCTGAGTTATTACCGCACATAATTTGAGAAACACTAAGCATGATTAAACATTAGAGGATATGGCTCAAGTGGGCGTTTTACCATAAAATTGCAGTCACCCCCCAAAAACAGATCAAAAAGGGAGAAAAAAGAAGCTACACAGCAGCGCCACACATGCGGTCGAGGGTTTAAAAAATTAGCAATGCTCAACTGGAACGGAAGTAGCTTGCGGTGACTGCCACAGCAGAGTTCCTCTAATCATATGTAACTTCTACCTTTGGAACGTAGCAGAGGGAGTTTACAATAAGCTTAACCCCTACTTTTATATTGCACTCAGCAGGTTTCTCCCTCCATGTCGGGCACTTTGAACACTATTTTGTTATTCTGACTTCACTTGGTTTAATAATCCGCAATTCCTCCTTTTTTTTTTTTTTTTTTCTAAAACTCTACCTCACAGGTCTTTGATGTTTTGTGGAATACAAACTATAGCTGCTTTACAACACTGCTATTGGAGGGGTTGACGATTAAAACACATCATAAAACTCTTAAGATTTATAGATCAGGATTTCTGACTTTATCTATATTGAAAGCAAGACTAAAACATAACTAGAGCAGCATCAGCGTGAAAACTGAGTTTTTTGTTAGGTCAAAGAAGGTAATTTGTTGATGGTGAGAGACTAGTGAAAAGTTCCCTCCCACTGACCCATTTGATATGACACAACGGAGGTTGTTTGGGAGTTTGGCAGCCACTGCGGTGTGGCACATTTAGCGCAGGTTGAACTTTCAGGGGGACTGAGGAAATGTGGGAAGATAGATCTGGGAAGTGGGTGAGAATTAATTGAAGTCTGTACATAATTCAGCATCAATGGCCGCTTCTATCCCTGCACTGACAGCTGAGAAAGAAACAGGACTTGATTGCTCAATATTCATCTGCATTGTTTTCCCCTGGATAGACACAATGGAGTGGGGCTTAATTAACTTCTGTCAAAGGTGAAGCAGTGCGCACCATCTGCTGTGAGACAATCACATGCGTATGCTTCTTTGAATAATCTCATTCCTTTATTAAAGCAATGCTGGGACAGAAGAAACGCAAAAACATTTCAATTATGTATCACTTCGCAATCCTCAATCATCTCAAATACATGTTTTTAGTCCACACACAGCATCTTTATCTTCTTAGCAAATCAGACAATCGATTCAATAAAGCCTTACACAAAACCACCTGTGAAAATATGAGAAATTTAAGCATGAAACAAACATCGTAGTCCACCTCAGCCCAGACCACTCAGACGGATTTCTGTGATAACGTTGTTCGTGTTATGGCAAGACAATTAGAATTCTTTAATATATCTGAAGGACCACACATTGCAATCAAGGACCTGCTGAACTTGCCCTAAAGCCGGGTCATTATTTGATCTTTGTGCATCTTAATCTGATTATCTCATTGTGGAGGTAAACTTCAGACTCAATCTTGTTAGCAGCTGGCCAAGATAGATTACGACGGCCAGTGAGGTGGAAAATGAACTGAGCAGTTCAGCTTTGGCCTTGCTCTCTTTCAAGATACTCACCACCACTACTTCAGCTCCTTCTGCTTTTCTTTCTGCTGGCCCTTCAAACGAGATATTATCCTCAGGAAAAGCAGCGGCCACCCCCTCCTCTCCACGCCCCCTTTCTTTATGTCTGATGCTTTAACCAAGTGAGGACAATGGTCCAAAAAAAAAAAATCCTGACCTCTTTTAAACATTGAGATTTTCAGACACACCGTGTTATGAGAAGAAGGTAAAGTGACTAAAAACCCTAAAAACTACACACACAAAAAGACGAATCTCACCCTGAAAAGACTGAATTCATGGACTTTGTGTTTGCAGCCGTTGTCGGACCATTTTGACCCAAACATGCAGCAACCCGATAGGTCGAGAGAGGTATGCGTTGCCTCGATTCTCATCTTAAATGAAGAGGGTTGGTTTTTTGCCTTTTCTTTTTTTTTTTTCTTCCTCCTCCTTAAATTATGCAAATGCCTTAGATGTGTGGTCCCGCTTAAGACACTCAGTTTTGCTTGTGGTCTTATTGCGGTATTGAGTGCCTTTACAGTGAATGCACACCACAGTCCACAGCACAAAAAGTCCCCCTAAAGGCTGAAAGGAGTTCAAAGCATTCAAAAGACAAAAAAGGACTAAGCTGGGATTTTTTTTTATGTACACTGAAAAGAAGAATAAAATATAAGTTCCCTATTGCTGCCTGTTATGGCGGTGGCAGTCATATTAAAGCATTAAGTTACGACATAAAGGCTGCCTGAAAATTTTCTTGCACACCATATGCCGAGAAGAAATGAGAATAAACTTAGAAAGGTGGCGATTTTGCGACACGAACCTCTGAATGCTCTTTTGGACGCACTATTGAGGGAACAAGGAATTCAAAAGAGGTTATATTCGATCAGGTTTTCTGCCTCAATAGGTTATAATCACTCCTAAAGTATTGAGCACTACACAGAGAAGAGAGCTTCTAAGGAGGCTAATCAGCAGGTTTTCTCCCTATTATCGTTTCCCATCTGAGGGTAACAGCGCACAGAAGTACCCCCTTCTATTGATTATCTGGACTGGAATTTAAATATTAATACACTGCCCGGCCCTGCTTGGCACTCTCTCTAGAGCTGGGCTGCATGGCAAAGCACTCATTCCCCAGATTAAAAACCCCCTTGTCTTTTTTTTTTTTTTTTTAGCACAATCCTGCTCTCTTTTCAGCTATAAGAAAAAAAAAACTTCAAGGGGGGAAGTTGAGAGGAGAAAGGGGCCAGAGCTCTGTGTCTCTGCAGTGAATTCAAAGACGACACTTTTCCTTCAGGCCTGGGTCTGCTGAAGATGCAGGAATCACACGGCAGCCATTTAACCACTGCTGTCTGCTTTAGAGAAAGGGAGGCAGAGGAGCTGCATCCCCTGTTTCGCTGGCTGAGAATAAAAAAAAAAGGAACTAAATACAAGGATTCGGTGAGCTTTTAGTCTAGTCGCAAGTGGAAAATCGGGCAAAACATCATCAGAGTCTCAGCAATAAAGCACCAAGCAGCAGCTAACACAAATAAACTGTGATAGCTTCTTGTATGTTCTGTATATTACATCCGTGAGTCCATAGAGCGTTGTCTACTCGACCTTGCGAATAAGCACATTTGCCTTGAGGGGCCTGGTTCTGCATAGAGGGGACAGAAGCGTGTTGACATCAGGATTGGTGGGGCGACCCACACACACAAGTTATGGCCCCACTTGACACAAGAACAGTGAACCACAACAGAGAGAATCGCGTGTCAGATGGACTGAGCGGGAGCAGAACGTTGAAGCTGCAGATACACAAAGCGTGTGCGCCAGGATGTCACAGACACAACATTAAACAACAACAACAACCGAAAATACTCAAGATTGCGACTTCTGAGGGGATTTCTTATCGCTCAGTTCGATTCCACCGTGCGGCACTCCTGTATATACCTAAGCGTTGTTTTTCGCCGTTCAAATTACAAGGCGAAGGGATCGCCCCAAATCCTGGAGTAATCCTCCGAGATCCATATAATGAAGAGCTCAACCCAGAGCACAAGACAAACAGTTTAGCATGACGTTAAGTCCCTGCCTCATACAGTGAGAGAGATGTCCACTAATACGCCTGTCTTCATTTGCATTCATTCCACCCAAGGTTCACAGAAAGAGAAAAAAGTTGGCCTCCTAAGTCAATCAGTTCCTTTCACTCTGAAATGAGGTCCTAGGATACATAAAGCTTTGCCTCGCTGTATGAGACGTATTCAGGTGGTGAGTAATGGAAACTGTTGCAGAATTTGGAATGATGCTCCACTGGGCTGGTAACAATGGTGTTCCTACAAAACCAAAAAAACATCTTAAACTTTATTAAAGCTTAAAAGACGTTTATACAAGCAGTATGAACCAAACACATTGTGTTATTTTTATTTTTGTAAATTATGAGAATAACATAGTGATTAATTGATTAATTATTATTAATTAATTGATGTTTTGCATGATGTTTGTCCAGTTTTTTTAAGCCACACAATGATCTCAGCTCTTTGCTTTACACACAATAACTGTGCAGCTCTTTTCACCAAACTATTAGAAAGACAGCGAAGTAACATTCTCCCAAAGCGTAGAACTTGATATAAATATATCAGCTATCATATAGTAATAATAAGCTCTAGTAAGCCAAGGCTGTGGTCCTAAGACGCACACATCAAACACCTTGTGAATCTGTTGTAAGTGATTATGGAAGGGTTTTTTTTTTCCCCAGCCACCATCAAGTTACTCATCCCTGCATGTCCTAAATATCTAACCTCATTCCAAGTATTAGTAGAGCTTTTCTGATTAAACTGTCTCGGAAAGGTGAGGACCTCTTCATACACCTCTGCCACATGATAATGTGACAGCAAAGGCCATTAATGCAAGAGCACAGAGGTCATTAGCATCACTCCATGGTGTAGCATAAAGTAATCACCTCCTGAGATCTGTCTCCTGTGACTGCTGTACTGTCTGTCCTCCCCTGTGGTTATTCTCTACATGTGTAAGGTCAGTTAATGATGGTGGACAGAGATATCTGACCAGGGGAGCCGCTCTGGCAGCTGATTATGCTCTGCTCCCGACACTTCTTAATCAGCCACGAGATGACAAGGCCGACACTGTTAGAGATTTTAAACATTCCCCACCGCTCATCAGATTTTCAACGAGAGCAGGCTGACCATAAATTGGGACTGAGCGGGTAGGTGTGAAACACTAACATTTCTGCCTTCCAGAGGCCTTAATGAACCATGTCTCAGCATACCAGAACATAAAAATAACATTTCCTGCTCGATTTTTATATCAAAACACCAAACTGTGCATTTCATCCCATTTAATTCATCTGATATTGGCTTGGTGTAATGACTCAGCCTTTAATGGTGAACACTGATGGAATCACACATCCTGCTGGAACAAGGAATTACGGGTGTTTTAGACAGTTGTACATCTGACATTTAGACTGTGTGCAAGGAGCTGTTGTCTCCTCACATGGAGCTGAATCACAAAGTCTTCACGTCAGGTTTTCTAACTTTTGCAAATATTAATGTCCTGTGAAATGTCCATCTCTTAATTCTAGCTGACAGGCAGACATATAAATGACAGAGATGCAACTTTATTATTAAACAAGAAACACAACTGGGTAAATGTCTGTCAATTCAATTATCATTGTAATGCGTCATGCAAACCATCAGTTGTCCTTTATACCTCCATCACCAAAGCTCAAGCAGCTTCAGTGTTTTAGCCAAGGTCACGCTATTTTGTAGACAGTCCAAGTACTGCAAACGCTGCACAGACCAACAGAGTATATGCAATATAAAAGTGCAAGACTCTCATTTTCCCTTGCAAACATACATGTAAAGCTTAGTAGTGCTTTCATTAGAAGCTACCAAACAGCCCAGCAGCTAAATTAGACCATTGAGCTATTTCAGTTTAGACTTACATAGAGTAGACTAATTATATTTAGCATTGGACGACCTCACCAGGTGAAGTTTACGAATGTACGGTTACTAAATACAGTGTAACGAGTTTCATGTTTCTTTTTTGTTCCAGAGAAGAGACTGATGTTTCTTTGGAAGAGGAAAAAAAATAACAAAAACTTTTGGAAATACTTTGGATATCAGGATGTGGCCGTAATGCTTGTCCGTGTCTGATCAATATTCTAAAGGGTCACTTAACCTTTTGGTCATCTCAGTTCGCTTGGAACCTAAGTGTAGGTTAAAAAAAATAAAATAAAAAAGCATTTGCTCAATCTGTATCATATGAGAGAAAAACACTGACAACAGAACCTGAAAGTAAGTTTTATAAGACAGCATGTGGTGAAACCTGAAGGAATTTCGACTTTCAGTGCATAAAATCAGGGCTAAGCTTTTGCTCTCGAGCGCTCAGCATTGGCGTAGTGGCTTTGTGGCTTACAATTTGTGTAAAACAGGCAGGAAAAATCAATAAAGCTGTATGTGAAGAGAGTAACTACAAGTATTGACAGAGGGATTAGTTCTGTAAAGTGGGGAAGAGAAAACCTTCATGAACTAATACGATTAGGTTTTATAAGGTGTCGGAAGCGTCGCGTAATTCAAAAATTGCACATGTGAGACAGTTGGAGGAAAACTACAGGAGGAAACAGGTGTTGTCTGATTGTGCCTGCGTCTATTGTCTGCTGCATGTAGGAAATTTAATTGAGTATTGCAGAAGCATCACAAAAGGACAGAGAGAGACACACAGCCCTTCAAGGCATGACATTGTTTTTGACTTGGCAAAGTGCTGAGCTCAACAGCAGACCACTAACAAGGAGACAATCACCCCTGAAGGAAGGATGCATACACAGAATGGCAGGAGGACTCTTCTTTAAAGCGTAAGAAGTAAGCGCTCACCATCTAATACTCCAGTGGTTAGCTCCTCCGTCATAATAAAGGTCTACCGGATGGTGATTCTCTCTCGGCTGCTCTTCCGCCGGCTTCATTTTTTTGTATTTGCTCTGTGCTTCAGCATTCATATCAACATTAAGATTTCTCTTGAATATCAATAATTTAGCCTTTGCTTGGAGTTCATTTTCAAAGCACTGCTTTTATCTAACATTGAGAACAAACCAATCTGAGGCATTGATGTTATTTCTCTGCTTTGTTGTCTGAATTGGAGCGTTGATCCTAGAGACACAGAGAGAGGTTTTGTTTTCATCTTTGGATTAAGGAAGCATAGGTCTTTTTTAGATTGGGGAGTGCTCTCACAGGGGTCAAATAACACATTAATAGGTCCAGTAATGAGCTCCCCGGAGTGTCCAAGTCTCTCTGACTTCCCCAGCCTCCATTATGTCCTTTTATGATGGATGACGGCAAACATCAATCACATATCTTAAAGAAAAATGACTAGGGTGCCATTTGTGTAAAGGAGACACATCAGCTGTAGTGATATATTGTTCTGGTATGATGTTCTCTTTTGTATCTTTGTTTGACATCCATGCTTAAACTGTCACTGCTGTCTCCCTTTGTTTGGTCTCCTCACAGCAACAGGGATGTTAACACATCTCTCTGGGTTTGTTGAAGGTGCTTTAAGGAAGTTGGGTTTTAGATCTGGTGAATTTGTCTGCTTTCATCCAATCACGCCCCTGATGCTCAGACCACACACCTGATACTACGAAGGCTAAGAAACAAAAGCGGCCTATTTTTTTTTCTTTCTTTACAACACGGCGCTGATTGCTGCATCAGCACAAATATGGTCTAATCTAATCTGCGCAATAGTGGCAGATTTCTTTCAGAGATCTGACAGTCGTCAAGTATGAATCAGAAGGTTTCATTTAGCTGTGTGTGCTTTAGTGTTCATTTGGCTTTGAAAGCTAGCGAGAGCTGGACGCATTCCATTATGTGAATCTTCATGAAAGTTATACTTTTACATAATATTCTAAAGATGCAGCTGAAGGTTTGAACTGCATGTTTTCGTAATTTGCAAAATGCCAAAGCCATTAAATGAGATGATGCAATAGCAGCTCATCTGGTGGAGCAGACGTCTATGAACCCCAAGGTCAGTGGTTTCTTAAGGCCCCATAGTCTGGAAGTTGAGTCAGGGCATGTGATCTTTTTTCTTCTCGAGTCAAAACATTTCTCTACTTATCCAAATAGCTTGATCAGTCCGACAAGCTCACCTGGTTGATAGAGAAGCTTCATCAACACTCGACCACATCGCCATCATCTGCTGTCTGGTTGCTATGGATATGGTTATTATATGTTAATGCTGATGGCCTACTAAACAACTGAAAGGTTAAAAACGAGTTTTAACACCAAACATTTTCTGCTCCCTTCTCCTATATTAGTTTTTTCTATAGGCTGATATAAAATAATGCAGTTTCAACATGTACAACATGTGAATTATTTAAAGGTAAGATGTGAAATCAGTGATACTGTGGCTAAGCCTACAGTGGATGTTCATGTTTTTAGGTCAGGAGTCTCTGTGTAGGTAGCAGGTTAAGAAATGATGACACTGTATGGACACTATTTGATTCTCACTGAAAGTTCTGGCTTTGATTTTCCCCTCACATGGCTGGAATGAAAAGGACAGTTATACATATTTCAAGGCCTAAGGATCCACAAAGGGACTTAGGAATAAAAAGGTATGAACCTTTGAACTAAACAAAGGTCCATCACCCACATTTCATATCAGATGTGCTGGGTAGCACTTGTAAAGAGATGGCTACAGAAGGAAGAGAGAAGAACCAGCATGCCCTTGCAGACAGGTTGTCTGAGTGTTGTCTGCATGTCCCATGACCCCCATCCTTCCCGTGCATCTATCTCACACACACACACCCACACACACACGCATGCACCACTTGTTGGCCACAGAGGTCTGAGGAAAAGCCTCTGCACTAGCATCGTCCATCTGCGGGCCTCTTTGAATCGGACCGGAGCCTCGTAACAACAGCCAGTATCAGTTGCATTAAGTTGATTAAAGTGGTTGGCGAACACAGGCACTTGGGCTTTCACAATGCCAGATGAAAGAGCAGCGTGGCGGCGGCCCCTCTCGCGGTTGTCAGAGAATCCGCCTTTGCTCTCAGCAGAGGTCAACAAAAGACCAAATAATACGAGAGTGAAAGCAATCGAAAGCTTCTTTGCCAAATGATCTCTAATTGACCCTTTCTTCCTTGTGGATCAGTCGTATGATTTTGGTGGCGACTGTCGACTTACCCACAATTCTACCTTTAAAAGCTTCTCTTGAAAGTGGGCTACTTGAAAGAAGTGACCATTACCTAAACTACAATTGTGGGGAGGGGGGGTAGAAAGTCAAGCCAAATAAAATTTCTCGAAAGCAATAGGTAATTGCATTGCATTTACCAAATAAGAAAAAAAACATTGTATTCAAAGAAAGCAGATGACATATAATTAGAAAAACAGGCATCTGGGAATTGTGGCTTATTTCTAAAGGGATTGTGGATACAAAAAAATAAATAAAATCATATCAAGATCTGACAGCATTTCAGTTTCACTTATCAGTGCTCCACGGTAATTCATTCAAATAATTACGATGCCAGATGCCATCCCCTCTTTAACCATCAAAACAAACTACAAGCTTTGTCCCTCCCATGCAGCTGAAGGGGTGTCATGTGAGGCAAGACTTTCCTTTTCATTACGAATACGATTTAAGCAACATGCCATATCCCACTTTTGGAAGGAAGTCAAGACAGAAACTGACAGTATTGTTCTAGTATCAGCGTAGAAAAAAAAAAAAACATCAGGAAAAAACAAACAAAAGCTTTGGCACTAAGGAGCTGTTCCAGGCATGATGACAATACAGAAAAAAAAAAAAAAAGACGCACTGATCAATGCTGTTCTGGATTTTGATAACACATTGCTCGTGCCTTAGACAAATGATGGAAATTCTTAAGGAGAGAGGGCCTGCAATATGCCAAGCGTGCTCCAAATTAGCCTTCAAGAACCATCCTCGGTGTGTATATGGAAGCTGCGTGAGTAAATAAAGGGCCAGCATAAATTACCTTTGGATGTCAATCGTGATAGCACACCCTGTTTTCTTTTTGTTATCGTGTCGCCTATTCGTCTCGCTGGCGGATGACATGAAATGAAAGTACTCTCTCTCCAGCACCACCACCAGTACTCAGAGCGCTTTCTGACACTTGAAAACGCTACGGGTTCGTGAAACCACAGCTGGGCCCCCACTGATTGGCTCGCGCGCAGGCTGCCACTAAACTTTCGCTGCTTGAGGAGTCGTCTGTGCCGGGACAGGTGGTGTTTATGCAGATGAATGAACACATTACTGTGTGCTCTTCCTTTTGGTTTAAACATTAGCGTTTCAAATGTGACAAATCAGATGTTCATCTCCTGCTATATGCAGCCGTTGTGTATGCTGCTGAGAGACCTTTTGTATACGAATTCCTCTAGGTGTTGATGTGCTCATCCACGAAGCACGGACAACTTATGCGGTCTCTCATTGTGATATATTCAGGGAATTCTCTTTGAATGCCCTGCGTTCAGGCAACGTAGCATACTTGAGTGCTTGTATTTTATATTTCACATATAAAATATGTTCGTATATACCTGCTGTATGGTAATGGCAACTTAAAGTGGGTGGGCAGGACTTAAATGAGCTGAGAGGAAACTCAGCTGCTGAATCCTAAAATAGGTTTTGTGAAAACATCCCTTCAATTATCTCCCTATTATCACACATGTTTTCCGTTATAATTGGGCCTCTCCCCCAGTCATTTCAAAGGAGTGGCTCCCTGACAGTGAATGGCAGCCTCTAATGACTTTACATTATCTACATGTGGAAAAATCGAAATGTCATATAACATACACAATAATAATAATAATAATAATTAACCAATTGAGTTAATGTCAGAAATGCTCTTCGCAGTTCTTACTGTATCCTCATATGTCCAATCAAGGGTCCAAAGACTCACATATAGCTTTGGTATAGTCTTCGTAATTTACTGGCTGATCATTTCAGCTCTGATTAACAATTTCTAGCCCATATTTTATATACTCGAGCAATTTGGTTTACTTCTCATTTAAGCCACATCATTAATATAGAAACTGTAATATTCCAATATGATCGTAGTATAATTCCATTAAAATAATATGAAATTTGCCTGCAATGCTACAAGTCCTTCCTATTGGCAGTAATGAAATAAAATGGAGGATAAATAAATGGGCTAGAATTTTCTATAATGTGCATTTGAGCAAAAAATACATTAAGTGCAATAAGGTGGATGGTGTATGTTGTCAAATATTGCTTTATAAATAAAGTCCACACACATATAAAAAAGGTTGCTGCTTGATGAGAAATACCAGATCGGACAGGACATTTATAGACTGGGGCCACGACTTTATGAGATGTTTGCTCCACTTGCAGCTAGCTGCTTTGTTTCTGTGACACTCTGTGCTGTGGGTGAGACACTAAAGTCCCTATTGTCTGAGTCAACTTGACCTGACCTAGCTGGTTAAGCTGAGCCATTGTGAACAGCAAATCGCTTCAACTAGGGGGGTGGCTGCTTTGTGTGGCTATAGGGAAAATAACCTTATAAAAAGCCCATGCCCATAGTTAATGCAGATAAAGACCAGTTTTGTCCCTGGAAAAAGCTCTGTTTATTTCCAGCTGCCAGTGGAAAAACAATTGTTTCCATGTACCCGTCTGACTCCCTTGGCGATCTGATTCTTCCTTATCCATTTAGCAGCACTTTTAGCAATCCTAATTGTTCATGCACACGCATATGGCCAAGTTTCTCACCACTTTATGAGTATGATATACAGACATATGTCTGCCTATTGCATGTGCTAATAATACAGTCAATCCAATTCTTGCAGGGGATGACGGCTGTGAAATATCAAGAAACACGGCGCCAATCAACAACTTGCGTTCTGGCCCGAAGCCCACAGCAGTGAAGTGGTGAGAGGGCCAGACAGTGCTTAGCACAAACTCCTAATCACATTTCAGCACTCGGCAGGCCTGTGCTTGCACATCGCAGGTACCTGTAAACTCCTATCAGTCCTTCTCTTCGCACCCAATGTTGCTCTCGGTGTCACTCTTCACCCAGTCGATCTGGAAACAGGCTTAATTTAAAAATGTAATTAGCCGTGCCACAACACAACCTCCAGCAAGTGCTGCTTATTCTTGTGACTCAAAACAAAAACAAACAAAGTGATGGAAATGGTGTTAATATCCGCCTCCCTTTGTCATATTGTAAAATTGAATCCGGCTCCAGTGCTGCATAGAAAAGACCGTGCTTACTGCTGAGGAGATATTTATCGTAATAACTTGAAGTTGAACAAAAACAGATGCATTTTCATCAGGCTAATGTAGCTTCAACACATAAATGACACAGCTGACCTTAAAGCTAAATCTACTGGGCCCCATACCCAGCTTTGTGTGCTTTACAAACACAATCCCAATCACACACAGACATACACACGTGATGGACCAACTGTGAAAACTATCAAAAGCAGAATTACTGGTGGTTTAGCCTAGACCAGTCCAAACTTGTATGATTGTCTGAACTGGGCACAGCTCTTGTTTGTGGTCTCCCACTGCCTGCAGAGTGGCCACAGAAGGGGGACATCCTGTATCTCCCCATAGACCCACTACCACCTCCTCATTTCCTGCTGGACCTCACTACTAGACACCTTCTCCGACTCTAATTACCGCAGCGTTGGATGCGGTTCCAGCATCAGCATCAGCAGCAGACGTCCTCCCCAGCAGCATCGTATCCCTGCGATGAACCACACTGCTAATTGTTCCATTACATCAACAATAACGTATCTTAAGAAGAACAAAAGATTAAAAAAAGAAAAAGACCAGAAAGAAAAAACCTGGGGTAGGGAGTAACTTGACATGCTAGTTTTCATTAACCCTGATCTTTCGGTTCTTTCATCATCCACCCTCCTCCCCATCGTCTTGCTCATGCAGGGTGGTGAAGCACTCAAATTATCCACAAGCATTCCAGCTATCACTAATTATCCAAAGAGTTCCTCATTAGGCTATTTCAAATCCAACCTTAGATCAACACTTACTCAGACCTCGGGGATGCTTGATTCCCAGCAGCAGTTAAACAAACAATCAGTTCAAAGGATCAGGTATTCTCTACTTTAAGAGGAGAAAAAGCCAAGGGTAAACAACTGCTCATTTTAAAAGAAACGACTCCAGCAGCTCTCTGGCATGGATGCTCCAATCTATAATTCATTTCGCTCAAACACATTTGACTTCTCCCTTAAATTAGGTCGTTAAGTTATGAAAAGGTCTAAATACAAGAGGACGAGCTTAGCCCACACGTAAGCTGGAGCTTTCTGCTCCATTCTTCTCACTGCTTTAATTATTATTATTATCAAAACTGTCTATTTATAGTCAGACACGTTTACAGTATCTGTTTAAGTGATATTTGAGTTTGCTGGTGTACCGACAGAAAAGAATAATGTCATGTACTAATGACAGTACTTTCTAATGATGGTTAAAAATGTCATGTCAGCAACTTGTTAGCTGAAGTAACACACTTAGCATCTAAGGAGTCAGAAATGCTTCTCAGGTGCTGATGGAGACCAAAAGCAGACCTAAAATCAATCAAATCAAGTATCAATTATGTTAATAATTCTGAATGTGTCATGAGAGGACTGTTTATAAAACACATTCGCTGATAATACTGTACTGTATGTCAGAGTTTGTCAAGACTGTACAAACATGGTTCCCAACATGGGACCCAAGTGGTCGCAAGATTATTCTAATGGGTTGTGAAGAGAAGCCCATATAGGAAAAAGCGCGCAATTTAACAAGGGGGTTGAGGACACATTGCCTGACATTAATCTGGCTCAGCGTAAACTGGTTAGCTATACGTTGTACACAGCAAAAGGTGCTGAGCAGGTGTTGTGTTCGAACATAAATTGCATTTTCATATGGGGTCAATATTTAATACCCATAAGGGCCACAATCAAAGAATCCAATGCTTTTCAGAGTATATCTTACATTGTCCTTTCTTTCCCCTTCTAGAGGCAGACCCAAACACCAGTCCTTACATACAGGATATTCCTTTCAGAGTTCCTGCAACTCCAACCAATCACAACACTAATGTGCAGTAATTTCAATTGCTGCTCATCCCCCGTCCTCGTGAGCACGCTCCCTTAATGTCAGCACTGTGCTCTGCGAAACACCACCAGAATTTGAGTCTGTCACTTAAAATATAATGCCGTCAGATCTGTTACTTTAACCTTGAAGCAATTAGCTGTTGCTGAGCCGTAATGAATCCTGACATCACTCCGCTGTGATGAAACCCCTAATTGCTCTGTAAAAATTGAAGCTTTTGACATCACTGCTGACAGACTTTTTTTTTTTCTTCTTCTAGGTTGTGCGGTCGCATGTGACGGCGCCTGGTTGAAACTTGAAAGGTAGCGGAGCTTCTCTGCCATCAGCTGTCCTGTCACTTGACAAAAAGGGAGAGGGAAACTGGCTGGATTTGCTGAAATGATGAGGCCATTTAAACTATGATATGTCGCAGCTATATGGCATCATTCAGCGGGGACTGTTCCTGATGTCCGTGTTAGTCTAGTCTCAGGTGGGTGTTTGAGATAGCTCAAAGTCTGTTCACTGGTTATTCACTGCTCTGAACAAAACTTTAAGAGCATTTTACTTAGGGAACACTATGAAGCATTGTTATCAATTACTTCCTATTATTAATACATCAGTGGGGCTGGAGAAAATCATCTATGTTGTTGTCTTCCAGACTTTCTGCATGTTGAGTGTCTTAAAAACAAAATAAGTGAAATGTTCTTTTTTGAAGCATTTTAGTGCTACAATAAATGATAGATTAATTTTAAATAAACAAGGCCAAATCAATTTATTTTAGCCCAATTTATTGCACGATTGGCTTTTATATTAATGAATTTTCTGTAAGTATTGATCTTAGAAAGAGAAATATTATGTCAAATAAAATGGTTTGCGTTCCTAATACACAAGCAGATTATAATGCTACTTGTGTCTTTACATCTAACATTCATCACAAGGTTTAGCATCAGTGCTGAAATGAATGCTAATTGATGCTAAAAGATGAATTAAAAAAATGAACTAGAGGTTCTAGGGAATAACGCAGGCGCCTTATTTATAAGAGTATATACATGACATGTGATGTTGCAGGTAAGGAGGCTGATGCCCAGGTGTTCAGACCAGAAAGTGCCCACTGAGAAAGATCAAGGCCGACCAGTTGCTGTAAGACTGGCTTTTTGTCTGTTCTGGGACCGATATCATCCTATGCCAGCCCTAACACACACACACACACACACACACACACACACACACACACACACACACACACACCCATGTGCTTGGGTGGCAAAGAGAGCACAGCCTGCAGTGTGTCCATCTGATGCGTGTTTCCCACTGAAGCTCCTAATTTACCATTTCAAAACGCGACCCGTCTTGCGACTTGCTGCTGGTCATGGGATTATTATGCAGAGCTTTGTATTCACCTGCAGGCTCCTAATGAAAAGGGCTGCAGCAACACGCATCGACGCACAGGAAGGGCATGGGGACGGTAGACAGCAGCCGTTGATAATAGTGTACAAGATATATAGGAGAACTTAGCGGGGAGTTGTTAGGTTTTTTTTTGGAGGTGGGCACGGAGGGTGGGGTTAAATTTGTGTTTAGTGAGTGATGTAGGAGATGTGATAATGAGAGGCCAAGGAGAGCAAGTGTTACCTCATTATTGTAATGAAAAGATATCCAGCCATTACATCAGATGGAAAAAGTGGCAATTAAAGTGCCCAACAAGGTTCCTTAAGGCAAGAAGAAGAAGAAGAAAACGACTCTCTAAAGCCCATCTGTTCAGGATAATATGCGCCATGTAAAAGAAAGGCCTAATCCTCTTTATTCAAGCCTGCTGCCCTTTTTTTTTCTACCACTGATTGTGTTTTCTCAAGTATTGCTCATCTTCACACACACACACACAAAAATACTCCGTGGTTTTCCCCTTTCACGTGAAGTTGAAATTCAAAATTCCAAACGTAACACTAATAACTTATTGCCCCTCCAATCGCGACAGTTGTAAAATATCTCCGATGATTATTTTATCGGAGCGAAAACAACACTGGCGCGTTTGACACGTTTGCGCGCTTCGACGTCCCCGGGTGCGGCCGCTCATTCAAAACGACAGAACGCAAATAAAGTTCACGTCATCGCAGAGTCCACGGCGAATGAAAGCCTCAGCCTCCCCGCTGCCACTTTGACTCACACTCACCGTGGCCCACTTTAACCTGCGTGAAATGTGCAGCGTGGATTCCGATCATTTCCATTACGACAACAATCGGATTGTAGCAACTCCCCGAATTACCAGGCAATATGGTTTGGATAGCAGCCTATTAATTCAGCAGTGCTGTATGGCTTATAGGCTATTATTAATGAATTGGAACAGCCCGCACAACCGCCAACACCCCCCCCCCCCCCCCCTCCACCCCTCCCACCCGCGGAGTGCAATAAATAAATAATGCTGCAGAAGTCATGCATATGAACAACATGCGTCGGCACTAGCTATACTGCAGTAATGGGAAGAAGCTGGAGGGTCAATATGGTAGGCTAATATTTTTCAACACTGGCGATATAGGCCAGCGCTGTTTTCGCAATCATTCCCCATTGCTTACAAGGCCACTGAGGGTGCGATTCATCCTCCTGCAGCTTCTCTCCAAACGCCTCCCCCCCCCCCGCAACCTGATGAGGACTCGATCTGTTATTAATAAACTCTGAGATTTATTGAGAATGGATATTAGATTTAGCGGAATTACTCTAAACTACACTATATAGGAGGAGCAGGGCTGTAATTCTGCTCCTGCCTTAAACATTTATTGAAACGATGGGGGCTTTTAATGTTTTGGGGATCAGGAATCGCCGCTGCAGAGAGGGAACGACACAGAGATGCGTCCATGTGGCGAGGGACGAGCAGGCGGCTTAAACAGGCCGCATCAACATGTGTTCAAAGTGTTAAGAAGCAGCTCAGCCTAAGCTCTGCTAATGTGTTTGGATGTCAGCGGATTCCTACATGTGTTCCTTAAAACAGCCTGTTTATACTATTTTTTTAATTTATTTAATTGTGTGCATTTCATTGAGCACTTAATATATTAGATTCACAACCAAAGAAAAAGGCCAAATGAGCGCTTACAACTATTTGTGTCCGGATATACACAGGAATCAAATGTTAAAAATAAATATGCAGGTTTGCACGTATTCCTCGTTTTTTTGCAGCCCAACAAAGGTCAATTTGCCTCACTGTAATAAGCAATGGGTTTAAAGAAAAGGAATCCAAACAAACAAGCCCCCGAGGCGTTAATTCACACGAAGCGCCTTCTCGCCATACTCTCCGGGGTGCGCGCTTATAGTAGGATAAGAAAAATCAAAGTATTCAGATCGGATCTAATTTCAGAGCCGGTCCAGCGTTTGTTCACAGCTGCCCCTTAACCGACGTCCTGCCGCAGCGGAGACACACAAAACGCGCACCATCACAATAAATCATCACCTCGACACAGCGCGGCTGTAAAAAGTGAAAACACCAAAAAAAAGATGCTTAATCAGGATGATGGTTGGGGAGAGGGTGCAAATTGCGTAAGAATGCCGTATACTGCTACATTGAAATGGGACTGAAAAAGACCACCGTGCCCAACATTGTGCCTCTAAACTTCCTGAAACAACTTCACTGACTCTACTGGTTATTAAGAGTGAGATTGTCAGTTTTTTTTTTCTTGCAGACTTCGTTTGCTGATCCTGCGCCTGAGTGCTCCGGCTGAGAAATTCAGGCTTATTGTCTGCTGTGCTCCCAGGGAACAGCTGCTAAGCCAAGGCCACATTCCCAGTATACCCAGCTCACGAAAACCATTCATCCCACCACCACCACCACCACCACCAATCAGCTGCGCATCAATATGTATATGCGCTGGGAAACATAACTATAAAGGCGTGGAAAATCGAGCTGTGTTCGCTGGTTTGAAACCAAATTAAATATCGTTCAATGCAAAAAAACAAAACAAAAAAAAAAAACATATGTTCCTTCAGCGAGATATTTACGTTGATCCATTCGTGCCAGAAAAATCATGTCACGCGTAAAAAATAGAGCGAAGTGAGATTCGGAGAGTTGGGCACCATCAAAATGACGGTGGGTCAAAATAAACACATGCATATTTATCATTTTGATTTAAATACTAAAATAAATAAAAAATAGATACAAACTCTTTAATACTTGTAGGATTTAACATATGACCCTATTTAGCAAATTGTTTGATAATAATTTGCTTACAGGTTTTCGAATCCTCTTCTGAGAAGTTTGCATTAAATAAAATTTCGACTGCAATTCAATTAGTATCATTACTTCTTTATTCATTCATTCTGCTCCATCTAATAAACTTTATAAGTTTATTTGCTAATGTAAGTGTATTTGTACAAAAGACAAACAAACAAACAATCAGACATGAGCAGTCCATGTGGTCTGTCTCGGCCCAGACAGAAAGTCTTTAGGACTGGGCTTAGGCTATTTGGGCCTATATTAAATACCTCCTTTACTTCTGTAAAATGTCTTTAAACGTGTCTTTTTAGGGGGTCCCAGCAATGTGGTTCCGATGCAGTTACTCACATCACGTGTTCAACCAGGTTTCTGGTCAGCGTCTTATTTCTTTTTTTTTTTTGTTTCTTTCTTGTTTTGTTTTTATCGCGGATGCGGCGTGCCGGGCATGGGGTTAGACAGGGGGTTTAGCGCCGGTTGCCCCCCCGGCCCAAGGCCATGAATGAGCACCCTCGGGACAAGAGGTCTCTGGAGGCTTGGATGCGGCGTGGAAGGAGTCCGGTACATACTGCTGTACATGGCTGCGGCCGCCGCGGCTGCCGTCGTGCTGTCCACGGTGCCCAGCAGACTCGGGTGGTAGAAATAGGGCGACGGGAACATTCTCTGTAAGGCCGAGTAGTTCCCTGCTTCAGCCAGCAGCTCTAATCCCACCGCCGTTTGCCTCTTCCACTTCGTCCTGGAAACCAGATCAAAATACAAGTGATGAATTATTTAAATACTTCACTATTTTAATTCCCCAAACGCCCCGTTAATTGGGATGCAGGGGCCTAATTACTGCAGTCACGAATTTATCGTTAAGAAGATAAAAAAAAAATAATTACCAACATCAGTCTGATGTCACGTTTATATTATGGTTCAAACAAATGTGTCCCACCTGCACAAGAGCCGGTAAAATTCCAAACAAACGAGCTCTTCAAATATTCAGAACGATGTTCTTACTTGTTTTTGTTTTTTTTAAACAGCAATAACTTACAAGAATTAAAAAAAAAAATAAGCAGAAGTTTACTCATCTTTAAAAAAGATCTAAAAATAACGTGTATGTACTAATCTAAGCGAAACACTAGAAACCTGCAACCAAATATCTACATTAAACGTGTGAACCTATAATATATTATTCCTTTAATATGTCCTTTGAATCCCGTGGAATGCATCTGGACGTGACATGACACAGACCTCACAGATGTAGGTGATATTAATTTAACTAATAAATAATCGTTTACCATACAAATAGATTTCTTTGGTTTGTTTTAAAACCTCATAAGGCTGAAAAGCATCGGGTTTGCATCGACAGCCACAAGTTTAACCTTGTTGAGTTTACGTGCTTTCACGTTTTTTACGTAAACCTTATTACAAAGCCCAGTCAGACGTGGGAAAATTATAATCAAGTAAATTTAAATAAAAAATATATATGTCATAAAGGAGAGAAACACGTGGACCCTGTTGTTTTGAGAACAACTCCCAGAACACTTCCAACTTTTTCTGAAAATTATTTAAAAACCCTGGTGTGTCCAAACCGAGCAGATGCCAGCACCGCTGCTCCAACAAAGCGATTTTTTTTTTTTTTACAGGAATGAATACGCAATGCTTTCATGATGATGCTTACCGTCTGTTTTGGTACCACGTCTTGACTTGTGTGTCTGTCAGATTGAGAGCCGCGGCCAGGTCCATGCGGTCCTGCACGCTGAGGTATTTCTGTCGCTCGAAGCTCCTCTCCAGCTGGTTGAGCTGGTGGTCGGTGAAGGCTGTCCGTGCTTTCCGAGGTTTTTTCGTGCGCACCGGTGGACTGTCTCTGCTACTGGAGATTTCCCGGTCACCTTCTTCTTTAGTCCCTAAACACAAGGCGGAAAATTTAGTTGCCTGAGTTGTATATATCTTCTAAATATATTGACATATATATATTAAATATTGCTTTAAATAACTTCCACTAACCAATAACTCAGAAATTAAAATCCAAAATGTGAAAACGTGCCGCAGATACGCAAAAAGCAATAAAAAGAAATGTATATTTATCACATAGAGTTTTTTAGTTTTTTCTATTTTGGTTCTATTTCTTTAGAAAACGAGAAATCAATATGTCAATCCATCTCTATTTGTAGCTGGGTTTCAGTGCTCCATGATCCCCCCTCTAGGAAGAACAATAATCTCTCTAATTGACCCACTAGGGAGGCCCCGCGCACGGGGAAGATCACCAGTCTTACATCTGTTTCCACATCTATTAGACTAATAAAGGAAGACGAGACAAAGAATGAGCTTCACCAAGCTTTGTTATTATTATTGAGGGTTTTTTTTCTTGGTTACACGTGTAGCCTGTAATAATTCACCTGCGCTTATATTATAATTAATAAGTACTACATCACACCCGAATGGCTGTTGATGGACCGTTTTTGTGCTCTTACCTTTGCATTTCATTTCACTTTGAATGTCGTCTCTAGAGTCCAACTTGCTCCTGTTTTCGTCTTGTTCCAACTTGGGCCTGAAGCCGTCCGGAGCCGTGGCACTTTCTGGTTTTGGCGTGTGATGTGGTGAGGATACACTGGTGCTGTAAGGTGCGCAGGCTGCCAGAGGTTTACTGTCGCCTAAAATGTCTTTGATTAAAAACGAAGAGGTGGCAGTCCTCGGGGCGCAGCCGGCCCCGGCGAGCGGCGGCGGCTGCTGCTGAGGAGACAGCGGCAAACCCTGCGCCTGATTGTGGTGATGGTGGTGATGCTGAAGGCTGTCCTGGACCAGATGCGGATCGGCGGCGTGCTCCATGGTGACCGAGATGGGGGATGAGGGGGCTGTTCCCACAGTGTCTATTTCCGAGCATGGTGACGGGGTAGCCTGGCTCCTGAAATCCGCTGTCCTGCTGTCTCCGAGCCGAAAATCTCCGTTCATTAGCACGGGGTTACCAGAGTTAGAGGCGCTGGATAAAATAGTGTCTATCCCAAAACTCGACCCGCTGGATCCTTCCATGTTAAGAAAGGAGAGCCGAAGTCTTCATAACAACTGTGAGATGCTTCTCCTCCGGTGCGAAGCAGAAGAAAGTCAGCAAAATTAACTCTGCGTTAATGGGTAAAAAAAAAAAAAATTGGGGAAAAAGACTTGATAAATAAACCCAGTAGAGAAACGAAATCCACGCTCAGGTAGCCCGTGATGCTCCAAGATGTTACATTCAGTGAAAATGCGGAAAAGCAAAGTGCGGATCTGCGTAGTCCACGTCCCTTTTTGTGTTTGGATATTGAACTTTGTGTTAAAAGTTGAGGCGTATAGAGAGATATACATAGGGCTGACTCCTCGACATCAGGCTCCCCCTTTTTGCTGCTAATCGCTCCAGTGTTGCTCTACAATGACTTCCTATACTGACGTCACGGCCCACGGCGAGGGGGAATTAATATTTTCTCCTTTATAATAAACACTCGACGCCTTTCCCTCTGCCTCAGACCCCCCCCCCCCCACCCCACCCCACAACCCTCTCCGCTACACATCCACCCACCCACAACCACCACCACCACAACCTCACTCAGCTGCCATTGGCTTACGTCTTGACCGGCTCCGGCACCTCACCAATCAGGGAGTTGTTTCTTTATCATAGCCAGTTCAAGCCAAGCTCTGAATTGCGTTTAATTCTAGAAACAGATCTTTATAACAAAACGTGCATGTGCTCTAAGGTCATGTTTAAAAAACGTTTTTAAAAGATTAAGTGGGGAAATAGTAAATAATAATAAAAAAATGAAAATTCAGACTGACGGTGCAGCAGGTGCAGCCGCATATGCTAAATCTTTTTTTATTATTATATTTCATTTTATTTACGGTTATTGGCTCTTTCCAAGATATCTTTTAAAAAGATTTCCCGAAACTCAATTGTTGTTATTATTTCGGAAAAAAATCCGACCTGATTTCGAATTGAGGAATGGTGATTGAAAAAACAACCAAACTATTCCAAACTGTTAAAAAAAAAAAAAAAAACAGCCCACGATCGCGTCCTGTGTCACCGGATGGCATCTATCTGTAAGGATGGAATCTACGAGCTGCAAGGTCGACGGGGAGGAGTGCTGCTGCTGCTGCTGCTGCTGGTGGTGATGACTGGCATGACGGCGCATCTTGTTAATAACCATGTCATCGTAATTAGTAAAGTCATTATGAGGCGCTAATGAGCGTTCAAAGGTAGTAGAAATTCAGCACTTTTCTCCCACCCCCCCTCCACCCCCACCTTCCCTTCCTCCCTACGACGCGGATGATGTGAAGGATATGGAGGAAAATGTGCGGCGCGTTCAGCTGACAAAGTGTCTGCAGCTCTGTGCGCACACGCTCTGTAGAGGATGTCTGTTGATAGGAAATGCCACTTCTCTCTCTCACACACACACACACACGCACACACACACGCAGAACCCATACACTTTTCCTTTTTTACTGGCGGACGTGTGTTATTTCTTTCAGAGGCATTTTTCTTGCTCCATAAGGTCCGCACTTCTTCCGGATATTTTAAGGAGGAATCATCGTAAGAGTTTAACTTTTATTACTAATATAATCATTGCTGTTATTTTCTTCTTCTTCTTTTCCAACAACAGCAGATTAAAGATGAAGAAGATGATGGTTACTGATGAGTTGGATGATGATTATGCTGTCCGGAGCTGGTATGTTGCTGAAATAATTGTTTATCAACAGACAGCAAAAACAGATGTTTTATTTAAAAAGCGGCTTATCTTATTTTGTGTATTTTATTCCATTTGTGTTTAAATCTAACACATTTATCAGAAAACGTATTAAGATAGATGTTTAAACGATTTTTTTGTTTTCTAAAAAGTGTCCGTTTTTAACCATTTTTCGTCAATTTGAAACATAAACTTCTTGCACTTAAAAATATTTAAAAAAAAAACAACTAAACTTTTAAGTAAGCCAAAAACTTTGGAATGTTAAACTACAACGTAGCCATTTGTGTAATATTTGATTATTTGTAAATCATTCAGTTGATTTTTTCTCTCTCTCTGCAGTTATTATTAATTACATCACGTTAAATGTAATACATATAATTAGAATAAAAACAATCAAATAGTTCACACAAGATCTAAAGGTAATTGATGGTATGTTAGGTGAATCTCGCGTTAAATTCCAAAACAGAAAAGACCTGTCTTCCTCTAACAGCGTCCAAAACGTGGTCCATGGACGAGCGGCTGTGAGATGCAGGCGCCGTCTGAGCACAAGGCGGCGACAAAGCGAGGCCAGAGTGTGTTGGTGTGAAGTTCAGGAGGCAAACAGAGGCCTGAGCTGCCCTTTAATGCCTCCACGGCTCCGCCAGACAACTTGATACGATATTTCTAAGGCTTTAAAACAGCTTTTACGCAGCGAGCTGTTAATGGAGCTCAGCCTGAAACAAAGTGACAGCCACAGAAAACAACCATCTAACAACATCACGGGCTCTGACAGCAAAGACATGTCCACAGAGGAGAAGCCAATTACAAGATCCTGTCCACATGCAGCCTGTAATCAGGCCTTTCTAAAACCCTCTTACCTACAAATCGCTCAAATCAGATCAAAGCGATGTTTAAACGCGTCAGTCAACGTGTGGAGCGGCGCACGGAGCCGCTCATCAGCCGAAAAACGCGGACAATCAATCGCTTTATTAGGTTTAAGGCGCCGCAGGAGCAAATTGAATGTTACCAGTTAGGGGATCGCCTTATTGGCCCCCAGCTGATGGTCGATGATGGGACAGTGTAACAGTGGCGGGCACCATATCGATTCTCCGGCGGCTTTGCGTGTAAGCTGTCACTTCACCGCTGGCGACCTTTGGGTTGCACAGTAGCAGCGTTTACGCAGAGACACCCGGCATGTACACTGCCAGTCAGTGTGGTGAGGAGGCGAGTGCTGGACCAGGGTGGAACACGGGAGTTGGACAACATGCAAAAGAAAAAAACCCCGTTGAACTAAGCTTAAAGGTGTTTCTAAGATGCGTCTGAATATATTTGTCTATTTGTATCTTCTTGACGTCGTTTTACAAAAAGCAGGACAGCTGACACGGACATAAAAGGATTTCTTGATTAGTCTGAATAAAAATATGCCAGAGAATGATTTAAAATATTGTTTTCTATAACAGTAACATTTTCAGTATTTGTAGCACCAAACAGCCGACAGGGACTAACACTTTCTACACCGACGTCAGCACACCTATATTGAAAATCTACAAATAAAATGTAATCATTTCCATTTATAGCATCGTTTAGTATAGAGAAACACACATTCTATCCAATTGGAAATCTAAAAATGACAAATGTACCTTTTTAAAATGATGTTGTTTGATAAAACTAATCATGCCAAGCAAACTGAAATTACAAACAAATCCTATTGCAATGCTATTGCTATGGCATTAAAATGGCTCAACCATTAGCATGTGCACAGTGGGGTCTTAAGACGTCATCCTTTCAGAAATAGATTGATAAAAAAGTAAAAAAAAAAACAACAACAGCACAGTATTGTTATGTTTAATTCTTATGAAAATATCTACCGGTACATTTCACCGGAGTAGAATGGGTTTTATAATCTAATCAAGTATTCTGGCTTCAATCAGCTGCAGTGATGACTTGTAAGGGATAAAGGCAAAATGGACCTGCGTGTAACCTTTTTTCCATACTTGGGGAACACAGGTGTTGGCGTGTTCTGATGAGTATGTGTGTGTGTGTGTGTGTGTGTGTAATTCCCAAGAGTTCACTACAGGCCAAAAGGGAATGTTTAGTTTAGAAGGGAACTGCTAACAACAGGGTTACCACCCGCTTTCAAGTGACTGTCCAACAACCAACCAACTGAACATCATCCCTGGTCTAAAGACCGTTGACATTGTAAAGGATCAGATGTTGTTGATTTCTCAACCATGTCTGAACACACACAAAGATTTTAGATGCTCAGACGCTACGTTTCAGGCAATTAACAGAATTGTTTTTCTTAAACTGTAAAACTGTTGATTAAAATGAATCTTTGAATATAACCTGGTCACATTATTCAGCTGCTGGATAATAAAACAGTTCCACTTCACTAAACTCGTGTTGTGTTTCATGCACCTTTGATTTGTTCAGCAGTGGTTTGGAAATGACTGGTACAGCAGCTGAGAACCTGACAACCTCAATTTAACTTAGTGAAGGTATTACCAAGGCAACAGCTCAGGCATCATCAAACTGGATGAAGCGGGCTACAAATCTGTGACACACCTTTACATCTACTGTATTTCTCTTTAGTCTGCAGTAATTTGAACAACAGACACATCGTACAAGCAACAATCAAAACCCACAACACAAAACTATACACAGTCAACCTGTGAGTGCAAATTTGATTTCATTCATCAATACTCATTTAACGTTTTAAAAAGTCAGTCTAAACAGTATTTTAGATGTTTGTTATCGTGTATGATTAATGTGTCTTTCGGTTTATGACTCACACACATTATAAGTGGTGAGTGACCAAGAAAGTCTCAACTGAAAGTCTTTTTGCTGGTCTTTTACAGTTTAAGCTATATTATACCAACATTTGAGAGTGTTACAATCCCTTTATGAAGTCTTGCATGTTCTAAATGTTTAACAGCATGAGAAGGAGATACATTTCATTAGTTTCTATATTCACTGTAACTGGACGCCTTTAAAATAAACAAGTAGGTGTCTGCCCCAGTGCAGTAATAAGGTAAATACTGTATTAATACCACCTTAGTACAAACAGCTTGTTAAAGGATGGTAGACACTATTAAAACATTTATGAACATTAGTGATCAGATTACAGAACAATGCTCTTTTCCTCTGGCAAATGGAAAACGTCTTTTTTATTTGAACGTTACAGCAATCAAAACTAGGGTAGCGTGATGATTTGAATCAAATTTCTCTGCTAAATGACATCCCAGTAGATGTGGCCTGAAAGGTTGCAGCGCGAGAGCGACCTGACATTTTCAGATGGACATAATGTATATTATTCCAACCTCTAAACCTCATTTCCACTCATGCAGTAATAAAACATGTGACACTGAAGTTCAGTTTGAAGTGTTGGCTCGTATTATTCTGTGGTGTGCTATTCAAAATATGATAAAACGGCAGGGAGAGCAAATTATACGTCATTTTATTAAAAGTGGAGATGTTAACATTTCTGGAATGCTGCAAAAATAAAATATCCTAGAAATTTGCATCAAGTGAGCGAGTCAGTTTTTTCCCCCCCTAAGATGTTTGCTGCCACGACCAAAAGTCAAGAAAAGCAATGTCACTGCACAAGATTGTGTTTTGCCTCCTCCTGTCTGGGGTACATGATCAGAAACGCTCAGAGAGTGGAGAACACATCGATTTGAACGTGTTCCAAACGCAGACTGGCCCTGACAAGGTTGTTATAACAGTCGGAGGGGTCTATACAATCACTTAATTACCAAAGCTGTCAGTCAAAGAGGGTCGCTGCTGGCTCCATCCATGGCTGCGAGCGGCGTTCCACTAGCAGCCTCCCTGAGTGATTGATCCATGCTGATGGCATCGCAAAAATAATTACAACTCGTCTCCTGATGTGTGATTCCATACCACATTCACGCTTCACGAAGGTAATCGGCGGGGATCAGGAGGGGTCAGTGCCATTTCCTATTACCTGGAGACCCAGCAAAAGGGTAACACAATGCAAACAGAGCGAGGCAAGGAGAAAAGACGGTGGAGTGGAGGGGGTAGGGGTGGGGGGTAAAGAGGTGGCCGATGGACATTACCCAGGAAGCTTGTGTACACTTTGTCAAATCGCACTGTGTGATTTTTTTTTTCACCCCTCTCTTCCCTCCCCAGAGCCACAAACAAGCACCTACAGTAACAGATTGATGGTGTCGGACGCGGGGTAACGAAAATTCAAGACAATCGCAGGGTCATTAAGTTGATTGGCATCACATATCGTCAGGCTGTTGGAGGCTAAATGAGGGAGTGGTGCAGCTCATTCGTGAGCTAAAACAGACCTGCAGGGGCAATACGTTCTAGTTCCAGCACAACCTGCCGTTTTGTGATAATAAAACGGCAGGTTGTTGATAATGTGATAATAGCTAAAGACGCGCGCACAAATGGCTTTAAGACTCTGCATAAACTCAACTTTAAACTCAGATTATGAGGAATGTTTTTATTCCTAAAGGTCTATTTGTGCCTATTATCTTCTTCTTATCACACTAAACTGTCCATTTTCCTAACGGATATTTAAAACTGAGCTAAATATCAGCAGTTCTGTGGCAAATGGAGGCATTCGTATCCGCAGGTAAAGCGTTAACCGCCATTAACCGTCTCCTCCCAGAACAGAAGCATAAGGAGAACTGTCAAAGACACGGTACATTTGCGCCACACATTACTAACCCTTCATTTCCTGACATGCTCACTCTCTGCACTAAAAGAATAAAACACAACACAATGTAAATCGAGACTCAAGCGAGTAAACAATGTACATATGGTATCTGCACCTGAAGGGGACCATCCCAGTCTCCATGTGTTATTGTGAGAGGGCAAAGTGGAGGCATGATGTCACTAATGAACCCTGCAAAACAGTGCGGTGAATAATGAAACGCAACACTGCATTTTGCAACAGAAGGAATAAAAGGTGAAATCATCAGCAAGCAAGGGAGCGAAAAAGTGAAAGAAAGCAAGCAATGATTAAATGATCAAAAGCTGGCAGAGCGAGTCTCTGTGTCACTGCAAGGCACACTCATCTACCCACAAGTGAAAGTTAGGTTTCAAGCACAGTGTAATTATAGCTGGGGATGTCAGTTTGACATTAATGCAGCCAGCAGAAATTCCCTAATTGGCCTCAGAGGAGAAAGTGAACCAGAAAATATATTAACATTTTAAAAAAGCATATTTTGCCTAATCCTTTCACTTTCCAACAATATTTGAAGACCAAAATGCCCCAGGCATGAGAATTTAAATGAGCAATTTTGTTTTTGAAGGAAACGGCCAATGAGACAGAAAATAGACTAAAGGGAAATCATTAGTGTATGAGAGATCCTGACAGGCTCGCCTTGCTGACTGGCTGGCCTGTCACTAGGAGTCTGTGTTCTTCAGCTCCACGCTATGAGCTAAGCTGATAACATGAAAAGACCCATAAACGTGCAGCCAGAAGTCAAAGCCTATTATCTAGAAATTCAAATGCAGGGGTAAGGATGAGAGGGAAAGAATATCTGAGGAGGGGGGAAGCCTAGCTCCCTCTGTCTTCTGTAGGGGAAAACTGGCCAGATCGAGAGATCCTGTAATAGGGCCTGTTATCCGACACAAACGTGTGACAGCGGCGCTGCCAGAAAATATTGCAACAAATCATAACATCACTCAAAGACGGGAAGATAAAAGCAGAAAGAACACGGACGGCAACAAACTGCTTAAAGTTAGGAGGAGATGCAATGTCACATGTGCCCAGGCTGATGTGATATGACCGTATCAGAGAAACACAGCTAAGTGAAGTCAGGAGACGTTAGCCCAGTCCCCCGGTGATGAAGCAGCTGAGGCAAGCATCGCCCCTGGCGTGGGACTGCAGGGCAAACTGCTCGGGCTGGAGAGCCTTGCCCTTTTGAAACAAAACAGAGAGGAATGGCCAGGGGAAGCTACTCGGCCTCGGCAAAAGGGGCCAGGTTTATTTCCTCGAGCAATGAAGAGAGAAAAAAAAAAAAGAAGGGTGATTGAGAAGACAGAGGAAAGTGAGAACAACAACAGATCTCAGAGCCTGCGTCTCTTTTTGTGCGACAACAAAGGGCATATGATATTCCAGCCTTCTTTACAGCTGGTTGGTCAGAGGTTTCTTCTGGCGCCTCTTGCTTTATTCTGCACACAGCCATACAAGGACTGCTTACCACCATATAGAGATTTTAGCTTTTTTTTTTTTTTCTATTAGGCTGTTACCTTGAACACAGCTATTTAATCAGGCCCTTTGATAAACATTTGACACAAAGCAGTGGGCTTCTGTCTCCGCTGCCTACAGCCCAGGGCAAGAGATTGAGACTGACGAATTTTCATCCACAATTTTCTCTATTTTAACTCCACCTGTCAAATAGCATGCCAGTCAGTGTGACACAAAGATGGGGGAAATCAAAGCCTCTCTCATCTTAAAGAAACGCAGACGTGCAGAGGGCTACAAGTTTAGCGGGGATTACACCGACAAACCGACAACGCACACCATACAGTACAGCGCACGCGGCCCATTTGCCACATAGGATATTTAGCTAAACAGCGACGTACTGCTAATCATTAATCAGCGTCTAGCTCATGCTGTATTCATGAGAAGTGTTTGTGAAGAAAGAAGCGCAGCCACCTCCTTGAGCAAAAATGTCAAAAAAACCCCTCCCTGCCAGAGACCCACTCAGCTCTCCGGCCAAATCCTCCCCGGTTCTCCACAGTCATTTGCAACAAACATTTAACTAGAGGAAACTACAAACTACAAACCATTTGACCCTGAAGCACAGAGTATGGAGCAGCCCTTCCTCGCCCAATGGAAGCAGGCTCAGGTCACGAGGGTCAACACCTTCTTTGCTGAGCCTACAGCAGGATGGAAGCCTCAGTCTGGTGGAAAACATCGAGGGACTTAACATGGCCTGAGAGCTTTGTGGATCCGCAGCGACCCTCCCTGGAGACTGTGGAGGAAATGTGCGCTGCAGTAACGCTGCACAGGCAGCAAATCGAAATGCAAAATGTGATTATCTATTCATTAACTCCCACAATTGAGGTGAACGCGTGCTTGTTACTAGCCTGTCATGGAGGCTGCTCTTACTTGCCCCCCCCCCCACCACCACCACCGTGGTACCAGCCTAGAATATTACACAGAGAAGCAAAACACAGCACATGCAGCATTCCAGAGGCATCAATGCTGAGAATAAATGATATGACCTCTGGCTATAGCATGGCCTTCAAACCTGAAACCCTACCTGACTAGCAAAAATCATCCTCCTTTAGTCATTCTTCCTGCATACCTGATTTCTGTACTGAATCACAGCTCCATGAATCTTTTGATTCCTTTCAATCAGTCTCAAGGACTGTAAACAATGGGGTTGTGGATATGATAAGGAAGGAAATCTACCTCAGCTCAATTAAGGAGCTGCCCTGCAGCTTCCCGCGGCCCTGAGAGATGGGGGAGCTATAATTAGAAGAGGGCCGTAAACTTGCAGACATTATTGATGATCCGCTCCTGACACCCTCCCTCATGTTAGCATTAGCATTTTCTGGGCGCTGGGGCTCATGTCAGCAGAGGCTGGTTTCTCAGAGTCCGTGTCAGCAGGGGGGCTATATACGAGCTACACAGCGAGGCCACATTACAGCTGCAGAGAGGGAGAGAGAGGGAAGCAGAGAGACACCCGAGCTCTCCTTCAGGCCCCCTCTTGGTGCTCGTCCACCTGATGGGAACACGGAGACTTGGCTGTTCTCCCCCTCATCAATACAGCAAGACTCTTTGTCAGTAATTTGCAATAAGTGTCCGCGCCACATCTTAAGGGACCTGGAAATCATTACTGGCTGAGGCCCTACTCTGCTACTAATTGGATGCGTTGGGCCTTATCAACTGAGGATTTTCCGAGACCTTTGACAGATACCAATTCGAAAATCATTGTTCAGGTGTCAATTTAAGAGACCGTTAAAAGAGCTTATTTTAATTTTAATTGGAACTTCCTCCTATACCTTCACAGTGAGCTGCGAGCATTGCAAAATGAGCCCAGGGCACGTGTGTATGCATGTGTGCGCGCGTGCGCTCGAACTGCCCGAGAAGACAAGCGAAACTATGCAGGTCAAATAGATGGGGAACAGTTGTGACCGGCGTACGAATGAAGACAGCATGCATACGCATTTAGTGTACAAGAGTCTCACAGCTTCCCTGGGACTTCATCATCAACATCAAATACGCTGGAATCTGAGCTGCAAAGCCCCCAATTAAGCAAAAACCGTATCCGCTTAAGATGTTTGTTGGGCCGGGCAAGCTGGGATCGTTATCGATCACCCCCAGTAAACTGACCGGCTGATAGTGCCGCCCTAACATATTTATGTGCTGCACTCTCACAATGACCCTGAACTGAAACACTTTCCTTGCTTTAATAAGGTCTGGGAAGGCTCAGCCCTGACTAGATATGCAGCTGCACAGGGGGAATGACCGCAAACGCTGGCAGATGCGGTAATAAGCTAATATGCGTAAAGGAGCGTCGGGCGATGACACGGTGACAAAGGATGCTAGAGCGAGGGCGAGGGGACGCACTGCAGAAGCGAAAACCAACTGAAATGTTTTCACACCACTGATGAATTAAGATGCCAGTGAGCTTGCACGAAAGCCGTGTTAGGTTTAACAAAATAAATAAATAGCATGGCGTGTTTTTCTTCTCCTTTTTTTTCTAAAGGCAAATAGAGCTGTCATTTGATAATAAACCTGGCATTAATGTTAATTCTACCATCCAGTATTTGCAGTATTAGAGGCTTAGAGCAGAAGAGCAATACTGTTCAGAGGGTAATAAGTGTCTAATTAAGGACCAGACAGGAGGGAAATTGCCAACGTATAAAAGAGTGTTTTTTTGTTTTTTTTGTCTCTCTCTCTCTCTCTCTCTCTCGCTTCCTTTCGCACAACCGTGTCTCTGGGAGCCGACGATGTGTTTGCCGGCTGTTTTACTTACTGTCAGAAAGGATTTGAGGCAAGGAGCCATCTAAGCATGTGTACGAGGGGATTCATTTGACCTCATTATACATCAATAAAGAAAGAAGCCGGTTTACTAAATATCACCATGCTGCCCGCACTTCATGTCAGATCATGCAGGAGTGTGCTAAAAAAGATGATTCCAGAAACGTGTGGTGATCGGCGAGGGAAGGGAGAGAAAGAGGCAGAGTGGAAAGAGGAGGGGGGAAGAGGAAGAGGAGGAGGAGGAGGAGGAGGAGGGTGGGTGGTTGAACCCTGACTAGCCAGGAGGGATTCTGACAAGCACAGGGAAAAAGCAGATACGCAAAGCCCTGTTTAAGAGCAGAGCAACTGAAGAAAAAGATTTATGCTTTTAATTAATGGCAATTAAACCATGCCTGTTGGGCTGGCCTATGGCAATTGTTCTCAGTAAAAAGGAGGCCGAGCTGGTGACAAGCATTTGAATCCACTAAGTTCTACCAGGGGAGCTGACACTGCAGGCATCAAACCTAAACTAAATCAATAAAAGAATTAAACTTTTATAAATTGCATCTTGACAAGTATCAGATAGCGCGCTTAGGCTTTGATATTACAAATTCCTCTGAGGTGATGCAAACAAGGAGAGGCACACTTAGAGATCCAAACAATCAAAGGAATCTCGTTAGCATGAGCTGTCAGATGCAGCAGTGCTATTAATTACTACAAATTAATGTGACTCTCTCCACCTCTGCTGATTGGAATGATCATCAAGCTCGGCTCTGCACAGGGAACATATGCAACCCTGCCAAAAATAATAAGAACACAAATCAACAGACGCTCCTCTATGGTTATGTTTACAAGCCCAAAATGCTTGTTGCTTATTTTATCCTGCAGCCACACACACACACACACACACGTGTACAGTATGCATATGCAAACTCGGTCCGTTTGGCTTATTTGCCACACATGTACATAAACGTGCATGATACATTTATGCATTAGAATTTTTACTGGAGCCCTTTTATCTGTGGAACACGTAAATAGATTAAAGGTTGCAGATCATTTACTGCTCTGTCCCCCATACATACAGTACACGCGCATGCGCGCGCACACACACAGTGGTGGGACAAAAAAGTAGCAGTTAAGCTGAGCAATATGTGTTTAGACAAAACTAGGCATGACGCTGTCTAGAAGGGGAGCAGGAAAAGGAGGAAGACAAAAAAAAAAGAAAAGAATAGGAAGTGTTTAAAGCTGGCATGACAGCTGAAATGTCCTGTCACTTAAATAACTGTTCATATCTGCACGTCACAAATCCAGAAACGCATCCAGCATCGCAGTGACATCATGCTGCCGAGCGCCAAGAGGCGTTCTAAATGAAACTGAAAGCAGTAATTAACCACCCCCCCCACACACACACACACACACACACACACACACACACAAGCACGCACGCACACACTAAATTGTTTACCATGAGACGGATCCAGCTTGCTAGTGTTGCTTACTCGCCCAATTTTTCGTCCTTAATATCTCGATCGTTCGTGGCACCAGCGAACGCTAACGCGCCGCAGCTCACACTGGTCTGATTTGTTCAACAGTTATGTATTATTCATTGTAATTCAGTGCATTTTAAAAGTGATTTGCAAATTATCCCCGTATACTTAAGTTTACACACATAATACAAAATGTACGATTTTATGTTTCCCTACAAGACACAATTGCTTTGAGGGAAATACATTTTACAGAGGTTGGCAATGTAAATTTAATGGCACAGATAAGTGGATACTCTGCTTGTGAACATTAAAATGTAGAAATTATTTTAATAACTGCACACAGCAAATGCCCAGCAAAGCACGAACAGAGGCAGTGTAATGAACTGCAGCACAAATATCTTAATTCTTTATTGGCAGGTGAGGGCTGTCAGTGTCACAGAGCACCAGCTGGTCGGAATGTGTCCTCCCTTGTTGATGCTACTTTAAAGGGTAGCCTACATGATTTCATTCCCTTGATAAATACGTCCCAGACTGCACCTGGCTTTGGTAACCTTTTGACCCTGCTGGATCTGAGCACCCCCGAGGACCCTAATCGTGACCTTATGGCGACTTGGAGCATGTTATTAGCTACTGTGTGTGGGTGTGTGTGTTTGTGTGTCTCTGCAGTGCCGGGAAAAACTGCAGCATTTTCACAGTGTAAAACGGAGCCTGCGAAGGTCCCAGCGGCGGAGCAGATAACCTTTCCTCTCCGGTCGTTAACTGAGGAACTTCGGAGCTCTGCTTTAAGACTCATTCCTATGCAACCGGCGCTCTCTGATCTCAAGTTAAAAGAGGACGTCGACGCTCTTAAAAGCACAATCCGAGCGCATTTCCCATTCAAGTCATATGTTGTATTTTTAATTTTTTTTACAACATCTTTCACCTTTATGAAAGAATATGTAAAACAAAGGCAGGAGGATGCTCTCGTTGTCATCGGAGTGTTTTAATAGCCATGAAGTGAGCTGCGATGCAAATTAAATTAAATTGTTACAATATTAAGCGAGGGGCCTATAGAGATGTGTACCTATAGATACGCTGTGCAGTTTGTAAGAACAGAATGTATCACATTATGTGTAGCCTCCTCCTTTTCATTTTAATGCTTAGCATTTATATGCAGTTAGACCTCATTATGATAATTTGATATTTTGACTGAATGGCTAGAGGCAGGATTATAACAGAAGTCTGTTTTAGAATGTTAATGTCTGCCTTTGAAACTAATGCATGTATTTATTGATTTTCCACTCCTAAATCTATCCTTCTTAAGTTGTCATGGTTTAGGTGGAGGGGGGGGAGTCTTTTTTTTCTTAACAAAGTGGTCAGGGCTCAAACTAGAGAATGCTAGCCATGCAATCCCATCCAATCATGTGTTACATCTTTTGTTTTTTTTGTCCCCCCCTCCCCGTCAGTGTCACATGTCACAGATGTAGTATTAGCTGGGAGACGTAAGTTAAGGCAGCAACTACGGAGGAAAGGGTGAAGAAAAACCCAGCGGAGGAGAATCTGAGAGACAGATTAATGTCTTGCTGGTACTTGGGTGTATCAGGACAAGGATTACTGCGGTAACAGCTGCGCCCGTGAGTCCCCTGACTGAGAAGAATTACAAGTATTATCACCTACATCATTAAAGTAGGGTTCATAGATGTGGAATGGCTTCAATCAATTCATCCCCAGATAACACCAAGCCAGCTGGACCCCCTGCGTGAGAACTTGACTTAATTGGCCAATAAGTGGCAGGGACGGGTGCATGCTATTTGATCAAATTACAGGGCCCTGGCGAAGGGATTACAATTCTCAGATAAGTGTGGAGGGAGGCTGGCGGCGGAGGCAGACCACAGGTCAAGGCTACCGTTAGCATGGGCCCAAATAAGCCTGTCCGTGGCTAAGTGTGAGGCCAGTGAAAAATGGTGGCCCACTTGGCACTAGGGAAGAGCAGGAAGAAAGCAGTATCCAGGTCAGGCTTTTGCTTGGGGAAATATACTCATTCATCATCCCCCCTTGGCCTCATTTCTGGCTGGTGATACTTGTAAACTAATAAGTTCCTCGTGCTGTTTAGCTTGGATCATTATCCTGTGCGTTGTTTAACATTTAATTTGGTCACGTTAAAGAGAAAGTATTTACCACAGCGAGGCCTAATCAAAACTGGCTATAACCTGTAATGCAAATGTGAAAACGAAGAAACGTGTGTCTTAAGCTTAAAAAGCTGTGTTTAGGTGCTTAGGTCTTAGCATCACATAAAGCAGACCAGCATTCCCTGTGTTGAATTGCGATTTCAGCTGATTATTCAAATGTTTAATTAGCATTCAGATGTATGATTAGGCTCTTGTGGCTATAATGCATACACAAGTAAATCTGCTCCGGTAACCATAAAATCAGCCCCAAAAATTGGAGAGATAACAAGAATTTAAATTAGTTAAAATGCCAACGCTTCACTGAAATTACCTCTTTGCAATATTCATGGGTGAAATGGCTTGGCTGAAAGGCATTTTCATTATCATTATTCCTAAGTAGAGTACAATTTAGTCATCAGTGCCCAACGCAGTTCTCGTTGGAGGTGGGAATGGATTCACCTCTACGGGACATGAGGGTAAAGAGACTCTAATTAGTGCCGGGGCCCTGAAAGGCAATAGAATATCTAAAAATGAGTTGAACTGGACTCTGTTTACAGAATGAGGATTCATGATGCAATTTCGGCTTGTGCTTATTTGAGTGCGTCTGGCAGTGTGAGCGAGAGAGGGACAGAGGGAGGGAGAGAGAGGGAGAGAGAGAGAGAGAGAGGGAGAGAGAGAGGGAGGGAGAGAGAGAGAGTGCGTCTCTGCAGCCATTTCTCAAGATAATTCCTTGCTGGAGAGCATGTTTGTCATCGCTGTTAAAGTGTGGTGCACATTAATTCTAGTTCTGCTGTAGTGTAATTCTGGCAAAATGAGCGGCCCTCCAGGGGGCCCTGCATGTAGACTAACTACTGGACAGAATTAGACTCCACAGTCCCCGCTATTCATAATGTCATTAATATAAAGGCAATTAAATGGGTTTTTAACCTCCAACCTTTCATCGTTATTAATGAACAAGTGCATAGAACAAAAACCCACCCGAGATGAAGCTGGTAATTATCTTTGCATCAGGCCTTTGAAACAGGTTTGAAAATTAAAGCTTGGCAAATGAATAGCAGGGGTTTTGTTTCCAGGCAAACCCGGAGGGACATGACGCGCTTTAATTTAATCACATGATGACACACCAGGAGGGTTAATTAGACGGGTTTTTACCGTTGCTGGGCTCGGTGGCCGACGTGCCGGCATCTTCCAAATCAAACTGTCAAAAAATGGTCGTTAGTATCTCGCAATCTTAAAGAGCACTAGCGAGAGGAAAAACACAGTATCATCAGGGTAATTACAGAAAGGACGGCGACAGAGCGCCTGAAGGTCATCTGTTTCAATATGCTCATTATGGCCTTTTAACAAAAGTAATTATGTAAGTGATTCCAACATGGTGACATTATCAAGCACCGCGGGTCAGTTTCACACAGCGAGAGACGAAAGAACTGCGGCTGTTCAGCAGCTGTGATTCATTCTGAGAACAGGCATCACCAAACCGGCTTGACCGGGAGCAGGACAGGTTTTTCTTCTCCAAGTCGTCCTGCTTCCCAGACGGTGTGGGCGAAGGTCACGGGGGTCATTGTCACTGTGTACCCAGTTCTGCAAACAGCTCATTACTGAGTCGGCAGTCTCACCACAGACAGCACTCTTGGGAGAGGGGTCGCGTTGGTACCTGCTCCGCGCCCCGTTTGTTTAGAGGTCTCTTAAGGGACTCTCTCCTGCTTCATGTTTAATTAATAATTAACTTCTGTCAACCGCTTGTTTACCGACACTTGGTAACACAAAAAACATATGATGCTGCAATGCAATGACAACTGAAGTCGACATGTATTGTTGGCTCGCTTGTTATTTCTGCCCTTTCGTTACTGGTTTAGAAAATATACACAAGCCTACTTTGTGTTTAACGGACGACAGTAAGTAGGAACAACAGAACATTTTTACTCTACTAAGGTGTCAGTCGTGTAATATACTGAATAATAGGTATGTAGACTGCTGCAGTTCAAAGTGAACCTTGGTAAAATCTCACAATTTCCAGTCTCACATTCACTGCATGGCTCTGAAATTGGAAAAATACAAAGTGTGATATTTCACAAGTCCTCGGACTGCTAACTAAGCTGTCAAACGGGTAAACTGTGCTCCATCTCACTGACAACAACCTGCAAATGAGCCACAAGTAATTTACTGTGATTACACTGGCAAATTCAAGTTTTTTTCCTGTCCCGCTCTCACTGACAGGAGGACAGAAAAGGCCACCCATCACCAGTCTCCACCTCACCTCATTCGGCTACTGCGTTTGTTTGAAATCTGGGCGGTATCCAGCAATCATGACAATTACTGGTGAAATGAAGAGTGACAGGGGTCAAAGCGTGACGTCTTTATTGCGGTTGTCTGCGTTCACAGCGGGCCGCGTCTGCGGCGGGAGACCAGATACTTGACAGTGTATAAATCTGTCTGTGTGAAGGTCAACAGAAGTGAAGAGGTTCCGCGACCCCGTGACCCCACCGATCCAAGTTGACAACTCTATCTATAGCCTGCGTCCATAACAAAGGCAGCGCTGACAGAGAGAAAGAGGGAATAAAAGAGCAGGTTGCACTTCTAAACGACCTGCAACAGCTTTTCTAACAGGACAACTACACAGCAAATAGTGTACTTTACAAATTTACTACTTTATCCTTTGATTGAGTCACAATCCAGAGGGAAATCTAGTACTTACTTATAGTACACTGCTATGATTCAACTGCTTAAGTTTCTGTTTCTTTGCATATTAACTTGACTGTTCTAAAAAATAAGTATATACCCAAAATAATGTAATGTAAGTGTAAATTAATAGAATGATATATAATATAATGATGATGATCCTAATATACTCCTAAAATACTCCTAATACTACTTGTGTAAGATATACTGTTCCTCCTATACATCTTATTACACTCCTCATAATATAATAAAAGTAAGACAGCTGAAATCACATTAGAATACTTTCCAGAATCAATACCCCTCTAATGTTTAGTTGAAGAAGTGTTCAATCAATTTTATCTTTTGGCCTAGAATTTAAGGTAAGCGATGAACCGTGTACATCGTGTATTCAACCTCAATTAGAAACATTTATTGGAACTCCTTCACAAAAAGCAAACACTGTACTCTTTGTAAACGATGAATTTATAGCTGATATAATTAAATGTTCCGAATTTAGTATCGCAGGAACAGTGTTTATGGAGTTCCGTAAGCAATTCAATATGTAAACAAATTGTTTTAGTGGTTGAGTGTAACTATTCTTAAATTTTGAAATTGTTTTTATGCATAAAGAATAAAAACTATTAATTAAAACCACAGTTTATATTGTGTTCCTTCTTTCTAATGTGACCTTGAGTTTGTACCATTCTATCATCTGTTGTCCTCACTGCGTGTCACAGAAGGAAACCTACTGAAAAACAAAAAATTTTTTTACTGAGTCAGACTTGCAGCAGGTAATGTTTCATTTCATTGCAGTAGGTTTTTTCCCTACTGAAGGGAAAATCCAACGCACTGAACAACCTGTCAAAAAAGGTCAACACATTTACGTCTTGACCATTTTATTATTATATTGTACAGTTGATAAAACTATTCACTTGCACAAATTTATACTTATTGTTGGATTGTTGAACAATTATCACTTTTTTGATATAAACTTCTCATTTCTGTCCCCAACAGCCATATTTGAAAATTTCTGCACGCACTGACTAGTGCGACCACACTAAAAGTGTTTCTGTGATGTGATGGTGTATTATTTTATAGGCACACGCTTCTGGTTCAGGCCCCTGTGGTTCTGATGGTTTTAATTGACTGTCTTGCTGTGATTAATGGTCACATGTTTAAACATGCACATCGCGGACATTCTTACACAGATGTGGACGGCAGTTTGAGGGAGAGGGGCCATCTCTGGAGAAGCACTTATCTCTGACTGTGAGCTCAGCATTTGGGATGGGATGGCAGAGAGGAGCACCGATCTGGTCTGCAGGCCCCAGAGTCGACCTACGCTGCATCACAGTGACACTGAAGATATTTAAAGAAATGGCCTCCCCCCACTGGGCCTCAAGACAATGGGCTCAGCTAACAAAGATATTCATGGCTAAAGCAGGGTAAAAGGTTGCAAAATACAAAGTCTGTGTGTTTATCATTTCTCAAAAACTAAACATTTTAAAAAGCTCCAATAAATTGATGTGAGAAAAGTATTTATTTAAAAGGTACATTTAGCGTGTATGTAAATCCTTTAACAATGTCAAGTTATGTTTGAAAGCTCTGTCCTGTAATCACCCTGCACGCCTCCTCTGGTCACCACTGCAGATTACAAAGCTTGCCACTGATCTAGGCTTTAAGGGACTAAAAGATTCACCACAGTGACAGTGTTTACACAGTGGGGTTCACATGGCAGTGCTCTGTATGAAGGCGCAGGCCAGCATCAATCAACCCAGCACCATGCAGCCACCAGCCATCGAGACCAACCACTGTTCAGACTGATTATCAGGGCAGCTCTTACATCATTAGCCCAACCCCCTGCCCCTTTACCCCAGCTCACTAATGACCAACGATGCTTGGCAGGCCACAGCTGAAATGTCTTGGCCAACATCACCAAAGACCCACCATCACCAGGAGCCACGTAAACGCCGAAGATTCCGACCCTGTTTACAGAGAGGATGCTGAGGATAAAACGCAACTAAAGACAAAGCCGTTGAATGACAGAGGCCAGTATCGGAGGATGTGACTGAGCTAATTGAAATCAACATCCATGACTGGACACACAGACTAGGGCACTTGGCAGCACATTTCATGCCAGCATCAGTCACCATTGGATGCTGGCCTGCCGGGCAGTGAGGGCAGCCTGCTGAGGAGTGGCAGGGGTTCCATGCCTGTCATGAGTTTACAGAGCAAAGGATCACAGAGGAGCTTCTGTAACTGGTGCTCTGTGCGCCTGCATCAGTGCTCCTTCACAAGGACATTAAAGATATGGATCGGAGGGGGCTCAAAGCCTTCACCCTGAGTTGGGACTGGACTGAGGTCTAAAGCTCTCTCACCTCCCATCAGGCTGCCTATAGGCCAGTGTTAATGGTGGCTGCTCCACAGAGCCATGCCAGCCCCCACACTCCCCTCAGCGACTCTGGCACCACGCTAGCCCAGGGCTGAGCACATTAATGCTACACTAATTAGCAAAGGAGCTGACCAACCAATTATGCACAGTTCAGTCAAGACTCAGAGGTTAAAGGCTATTCTAATACTGCATCACACGCTTCAAAATGATCTAACTGTACTGAGCAAACGTGCCAGCTGTGGGGGTCACACACTGCTCCCCAAAGACACAGCAGCACCCAAACAAGACAAGACCTCGCCAGTTCATTTACAGTTGCTCATACTTTCATATATCCTTTCATACGTATGCACAAATTATACACAAGCAAGACAAGAAAGAGATGAATAAATCAGATCAAGCTGCACAACAATATGCAGCGTTTAGGCTGGATGGGTGAAGTGTTTGTTACACAACAAACACAGAGTTGCCAGCAGCAACCTCTAGGAGAGACTCTATTTGAAATATTAAGGTGCACTGTGATTATTAAATGCCAGATTAGCCCTGTTACTGTCTGTTTCGCATACAACACAAATTATTAAGAATAAACAAACAAGATATCCTATTAGCAAGATGTAACGATTATTATGAAGGGTTATTACTTTTTTCAAGCGTGGTGTCTTTGTTTACATTGATTGTGATTTAACATAACGTTTTAACTCAGTATAAGTTCACAATACAAATGAAATATGACTTCAACAATAGAGTAGTTAGGCACCATTGTACTGAACTTATACTGTACATCATTGTAGTCAAATTGCACTATACAAAAACAGATTTTAAAACAAAGCTTTTAACATTTTATAGTCCTAATTCTTTAGATGTCACGGTAAAGGTGAATTGTGTAGTTCCGATGGTATCGTAAGCGCATATGAGAAGTTAGAGAAGCTTAACAATGTCGAATTTAGTGCCGTCTCCCAACCCATGAGAGAGTTCATTTGCTCTGAGAAGCTACTGTGTCAAATATTGCGGTGAGATGGGAGAGAAGACAATTACTGTCTGCCTTGTTGCCTTATTTGTTGTGTTGCGTCCTTCAGTTCTGTATAAAACACGTGGCTATATTTGCTCCAATTCCAATATGGCTTCTCTTCAAAAAGCTTTTCCGCTTCTTCACATCACGTAGTTCCACCACATCCATAAATCACACGCACACCAGCCATCTCCTCTGAATTTCCTCTACTATGTTGCTGCGTGTGTGCATTGTTTTTCATACCTCCAATGTGAAGCAGGAAATTCAGATCTAGGTTGTGTTGCTGGCAGAGCTGGAGTCCACCACTAAGGAGGAAAACTAGAGGTAACCAATGAGTGTGAATATATTTACCAGGCAGGGAAGAATAGAAGTGTGAATAAGTAACACACATACTGAACATGGGCATATTTTGGATAACAAAATTAAATAAAACTAAAATGGAGACAATTTATGGTAAATAAGATAACAGATAAAGGTCTGCTTTCTTGTGGCAATGATGTTGATATTATATCAAATTAAAATAAAGTGAGTTGCTTTCACTTTATAATAATATATAATATAATAATATAACCCAGATTTAACAGAATATGTTTTGTGAGATCAAACTTCTGGCACTGGTAACCAGGGGAGAGTTGGTCTCCTGAACGAACGTTCCTGAAACCTACCCACAGCCCAATTAGCAAAGATGTTTAAAAGACCAGACTTGTGACCAGAAGGTTGGAATCCCAACTGGGACGCCACTGTGTATCTAAGATACTTAACCCGAATTGCCTCAGTAAATATGCAGCTGTATTAACAGATACAGGACATACAATAGGAACATGCTTACGCTTCATATGGGGTTTAATGGGCAACATGAGCACACTGTCAGTTTTGTAGCTTCCTACAAATAACTTTGCACAAATGAAAAGTTTGCTACCATAACAGCAGCGACGGCAGACGGCTTCGTATTATCCCAGAGGTGGCCATTATTGTGCCTTTGTCCTGACGGGATCCTCGCTTCACTCTATCGGACTGCTGTTACTTGTATTCCGTTCACGCGACACTGATCATCTGCCACCATCTGCACAGTTTTACTGCCTGTGATCATAGCGCTGTTCTGAGGGGCCTGTCATTGAGCTTTACAGCATTGTTAAAGCCTGCCTGGGTGGAGCATGAAAAGAAACGGCTGATTCAAACGTGACACTTTTCGCCTGCATTTCCAGCAAGACTGAACCAAGGGTCACAAAATGCAACTCTTCAGCGCACAAGTGCCTGAAGAAAAACCTGACCAGCACTTTGCGAATGATGCACTGAGCCACTAAGGCAAGAGTGGATTTAAAAGGTCCTCATTTTCAGAGCCGTAAGCAACAGAGACTTTTGACTTTTTATTCTTCATTAAACAGACACACACATAAAATACATCATGCTACAATACAGTCAGTCAGCTCCTTATGTATACAGTAAAATGCTTCATTGAGATATACAACCGGCCTAAGGTTATGATATGCAATGCAGTGTTATCTGTTCCATGTAGATAAGTCATGTATTCTAGTATGTTATGAAAACAAAAATATAGAACTTCTTTGAATAATGACTTTCCAGTGATTTAATGTTGAAGCCTTCTTCCTTTTGTGAGTCCCAGGTGATGGCACTTTGCATATCGCTGTGAATAACATCCGGCTGTGAGCGGGAGAACCTAGCATTGCCCCTTTGGCAATGTAAAGCAGTCCTTTAGTGCGAATCACATACCTGGAGGTTATCACTTCATGCTTTTAAAGTAAGAGACAAATCAAAGAAAAGTCTACTTATTCAAACGAGTCAATTATTTTGTAAAATTGGGTGTTAATTTGAGAAAAAACGTTTCAAATTCAGTAGCGCTTTTAATGGTTTAGCTGTATTTTGCTAGATATGGTGGAGGTGAGAGTGACTCGCAGGTGTAGTGATGTTTTTTTTTTTTTTTTCAAAAAGCCTAATTCTTTTATTAATATAGTTTTATGTTTGTACCTCACTTTGTAAAGTGTCTTGTTAATTTGAGCAATATAAATAAACTGAATTGAAATGTATTTATTAATTTGACTCACTTGATAAGAATTACTACAATATTTCAATCTGTACATACAGTACATGTATGTAGAGAGAGAGAGAACTTAATAGGATGTTGCATAACATAAAGGTAGCAGTTTTATGCAAACTAATCAGTAAAAGAACATTATAAATAATGCGCATAAAATTTAAATATATTGACATGTAAACAGAAGCAGCCTTATTGTCACTGCACTATAGCCTTGAGTACCTGCCAACTTTCTCACCTGGCTATTGCTCTTTCGCCTTCTGCCAACATTCTCTCTGTATCCTACTGGCTCTCTGCTGTCAATATATAGGCAAACTGATGATTACATATTACATTATTATATCTAATACAAATACATCATTTTTGGCCTAATTATCTCGGGGGGGACCTGGCTATTACAAAAAGGTAAACAATAAGCCGAATTTACATTTAAAATCAAAAACCAAGAAACATAATCTATGTTTCTATGACAGACATCCCAGCTTATCTTATACTGTATGATCGTATAGCGTATATATCGTGTATGGAACTTCGTATTGATGTATTTCAAACTAGCCATGTGGAGTCACATTTCGTTTTTAAGGAGCATAGAAGCCAACCAATGCGCTAACGCTAAGCTAATCCGCTATCGGAGAACATTTTCAGTATTTAGACTGTAGGAGCAGACACTACCTGACTTACAGTATAAGTACAGTATAATGAGTCTAAATCCACTTGTAGACATAGTGACAAATGTGTAACGTGAGAAGCATTTCATATTAGTGTCTGCAATACACATAAATAAACATTTTTATAACTGAATGGTTTAGATTTCCCAGCAGATTTAATACAGAAAGTCAGACAGTAAAGGAATTTGTTGCAAGTTTATAGAGTAAGGAGCTGAAAAAAAAGGGGTGGCAGAATATATTGATTTCTAAAATACATTCTAAAAGGTCCCATGCCTAACTTTAGTTTGACAGCTGGATTTGTGAAGACTTTGAACTACTCTAGAACAAGGGTGCTGAGATAACTCTAACAAGACAGTGCTAGTGTGGACTGGGCTAAGAGAGGCCTTAAGGAGACAATCAGAAGCAGTTGAAGACTCAACTTCAACCAGCATGGAGGGCCAACCGTGGGCTACAACCAATAATGGTATGGGAGGATGCTGGAAAAATGCTGGCCCAAATTTGCATGTAAAAAAAAAAAGAAAAAGGCCAACGGCACATTCAGATAACAAGACAACAGAGAAGAGGGAGGAGGAAGAGGCAGGGTGGGAAGAGTAAGCAGCATCTTTAATAATATCAGAGAAAAGTCAGAAAATGAAACACTGCCTATAGGTATGGGGCTAATTAACAAAGTTTTGTCTGAGAGAGGAATCCAGGGCAAAAGAGAACAGTTAGATTCAATATTCCCCAAAGATTGTCTTCAAAGCTTAAACCGAGGATATTAAACGCATCTGAAATAATAATAATAATAATAATAATGCGTGTGCGTGTGTGTGTGTGTGCCAACGCTGGCGGCTTCCGTCTTTCTCTGTGTAGGCAAGATGCACGTGTTAGCAACCACGGTGCAGGAAAGATGCTTTAAACTCATGGAATCACAACAGCTCTTCTGGAGAGGAAGGATAGTTTTATACTGTACACGCACAAACTTGCACACAAACACAGCTCCTTTACGAGTACCGCCCCTCGGAGATCCCCCATTACTAATTAAAACTCTTCACAAATTGTCTGTCTGGCTGAGACATGGCCACCATAGGACCCCCACATGTTGTTTACTCAAGTACCTAGTGAAGAATATACTGATGATGATAATTAGCAGATAATGATCATTACAATGACAATCATCATAATGGTAATTATTTCCTTCTACCATGTAAAGGCTTTCAGATATTTCTGCCTCTACTCATTTTCAGATTACAGAATGGGACAATGACTTTTTACAGTCACACGTTTAACACAATACTAAAATTGTTTAAATGTAACTTGTAAATATTCTGATTAACACGTATAAATGCCCTTTTGCCGTCACAGTATTAGGAGAAGCCAGAAGACTCTAAAGCTGGGTAAAGAAAAAAAAACAAAACACAAACAAACTGTAAAATAAAATTATTCAATAAGCTAGTGAACAGCGGCTAGTAGGAACTGCTAAAGGCAAAATATGTTTTGCGTATTTTGGGTGAACTAAACCTTTAAGATGCCTTGCGGTGATGGAAACTATTTAAAGTGCACACCACTATATAATCTCTGTAACTGTTGCTGTAGCAGAAGCTGGTTACAAGAGCTTTTCCTTTCAGGCAGCCCTCAAATATCTAAGGCCAATTCAGCATGGCAATAAGTGAAGAATTACCATGGAAGCACTCCTGATTCGAGCCCTTTAGCTTTCTCCTAGCAGCTTGTTTACAGTCGGGCTCGCTGAAGGTTGACCCCGGCTCTTGTCAACCTTGAGCAGGTCTCTGACTCCAGGCCTGTCCCGTCCAACGCCTCCGTCCATTTGTGGATGTTGGAGGGCTGAGGGGTCAGCTCCATTCTTACACTATCAAGCCCCCTTGCCTGGATCCTCGCTCTGCCAACTCCACTTACTGTCTCCTGCCCCGTCTCGTGCTCTCTCTCCAATCTGCCGCTACCTCCGACCGACCCTGTTATATAGCGGAGCACTACAAGACATGTTTCCCTCTCAGCCAGCGAGGAAGGTTATGTGTTGTGTTATCTTTCACTATCTGTGCCTTTCTGCGTTTTTTTTTTCTCCCTCTAACTGTCGACTCACATTGCATTACAGCTGCGTGCTATAAGACTCCAAGCCATTGCAAAGGATCAGCTTCTATTAGGACGCCTATTATCATCCCAAATCAGTCGCATCTTAGCATTTAAGTGTCGAAAGTTCACGCTGAATTTTCCAGCACGGTGCCTCAAGGTATGGAAGGCACATCAGGCAGCCGCCGATAACGTGTTCTCTCTCTTTTCCTTCTTCTTCTTTTTTTTTTTTAAACTCTACATCTCTAACACACTGACTGTTTGTAAAATTACAAGGGATTTCACAGGGCCAGAAATGGGTGTGATGAAATGCTTGCTGAAAGTGCCTGGCACTAGCAATAAATGTTCACAATGTTCAGCCAGTGTTGCGCTGCGCAACAAATATTAAGCTAATCATCAGTCACTTTTGTCTTCTAGGCAACACTGGAGCCCTCTTTATAATCCTATTTCCCATTTCCAGTGAAGCCAACGCCACCCCCCACCCTCCCCTGCCCTCCCGTACCCACTGCCCACCCCCTGCATGCACACACACTACGCGCCCCCACCACCCCACCACTCAGACCCGAGGCTGTTCATCTCTAATGAAAGAGAAGATAACGCACAGACAGTCAGGATCACACACTAAGATGCCTGCCCTACATTGTGCCTTTTCTTCCACCAAATACTTCACAAGATGTCACTGACATTATTTAAAGTGATTACATTTAGCAGAAGTGAATGTCAGGGAACAGCACAATTATTCTCATGGCAAATTTAGCTCTTTTGACAATCCCCCCCCCCCCCCCCCCCCCGCCCACAGATTAGCCCCGCCCCACGCACCCCACCACCTTTTAATAGACAGACATACTCAAACGTCCTTTCGTCCATACAAACAACATACGTTAAAAAAAACCATGAGGGAATATTTGCCGTTGCTGTCACACGAGTTTCAAACTGGTGCTGGCTCACTTACTGCATGTTTACAGCAGCTTCACTACAAAAAGAAGAAAAACATACAACAATAGCAACATATGTTTATGTTAATGTTTTATTTCTATTCATTTGTCTTAAAACCCTTAAAAAAATACATAACTAAATGTAACTACATCCTGTATAACACGGAAAATCTCTTTTGTGTGTCTGCTTCAAATTCTGAAGCATATGATCACACACATTCTCACATCTTACAGATGTGCGCACACACACACACAAATAATTTAGCTTTTTTTTTTTTTTTTTTTCACAAGGACATGCAGAGCCTGGAGCCACTGCTTAATTGCAGGAGCTATCATTACACAAAAATCAACAATTTTAAAAATACACCGAACACGTTTCATCTACACCCTCCTCTAATCGCACCAGTAAGAGCCGTCTGGAAGGGAGCTTGATGTAGTCAAACTATCTAAACAGCGCCAGCGGGTGCCTCCCAATCAGCACCACTGATGCAGATCCTTTTGGACACAGCGGAGTGCTGCAATGCTGCCTCGCGCTGCTGCCATCCTCTCACCATCTCGTCTCCAGTAGGGGAATCAGATGTGACCTGCGTGCCATGTTTGCCTGTTTCGCCCATGGTGAAAAGTAGACAAATGAACCAGATTGTAGACAGTGGCACAAATCTCTCCCCACTGTGTTGGTCTCGGTTTCACTTTTGAAAAGCCATTTGGAGATTGGTGTGGAAACCAAACTGTTACTTGTCTCTGTCTTTGTGGAACAGAGAGGATGTACTCGTCTCCCTCCTTTTCCCCAACTGAGGCACTGCCCTCAGCCCTTGGGGAAACGATATAATGAGGATCTCTATGCCTGCACTCTGCCTCATTTCAATTGTAAACGCTGCACACACCCTGCACTTTGGACCAGTGATGGTTGCATTATGGGCCACGCTCACAATATGACAGTCCATCATGTCCGCCCAATGTGCCGCTTCACTTTTTACTGCCGTCTTGCATTGTTTATTCCATTGTCACTTATTTGCTGCTCTAAAAACAGAATCCTTTCTATCGTGGCCATATTAGCAAATGGTCTGAGGTGCAAGCTACTCAATAACTGCAGAATAGCTGAGCGCCACAGATCTCGTACCAGTGGCACCAGCTTGCTTGAAACCCATTTTTTTTTCAATTGTTCACCATGTTTTGGTGTAATTGAATAATTGAACAGGGCTGCTGAGACTGAAAGCAGCAATTAGCAGAAACAAGGCAAGCGAATGAATGACATGCCAGGTCAAAGGTCAGCTCACATTTGAGGCAAGCAATGACGGCAAACTCCCAATTTACACAGGCTGGCCCAACCTCTTAGCCTTAATATTGACAAATGCATAACAGCAGTGTCAAGTGCTCAAGGGTGATCTACTTTTTTCCTGATGTGGGGCTCCCTGGAGTATGGTGCAGAAACATATTCTCTTCAAACAATCCCAATGACAGCCAAATAGCCTGCTTGTCGCTTGTAAAAAACCTTCTAATGATGCGTGTCGAGGGAGCGCCCTGCCTTCTTGTAGCAGACGACTCCCCTGTGTACAGGGGAAAAGCAGGAGGAAAAAAATAATCATGTTTCCCCCAAATCATTCTTCCTCGTGAAACCAAACGACAGCCCGAGCATCTAAACAAACCTCTCCTTCTCCCAGGATCGCTCTCATTTCCATCCTGCTGAATTTCTGATCTGTTAAGTCAACATTCATTACAATAACCATTAAATTTCCATTTTCAAACAGTATTTGCACATATGCACAGACTGGAATGTGTTTTGGATTCAAAATTGAACATGATTGGTACATGAGTGGAAGCACAGGGGTCTCCGTGTTGCTATTGCATCAGTGTAACATGGAAGCAACTGTTCCAACCCTGTGCATACATTTCAGGTTTCATATTATAATTAGAGCAAAATGACAGGAAGCTGGATGTTCCCTGTCTGGGGCCTAATGTTCCCCCATGAAATATTATAAGAACACAAAATCATATGCACAGATTTCTAGTACAATTTCTTGTCAAGGACTCTAGAGTTCACCAGTAGACTGTGCATGTTGGGTTTGTTATGCTACTACATGTATGCAAGAAAGGTTAAGAAACATTCTATATTGTAACATTTGAATAATCTAGCCTGTCTAATTTGATGATCTTCTCAAAATATAAAATATATTAGGTTTACTATCATAGAAGACAAAGAAAACATCCTCCTCATTTAAGACCAAAACTAAAGAATATAATTAGAAATCCATTTACTTACAAACTAATCCTAACAAACCAATGTGTAAGTACACGCACCATGGCGGTTAATTTAGAGAAACTGTAAAACAATAATTTAACAGGAAATTTAGCACTTAATGAGATGTAGCGATACAACAAAATCCTGATCCTGAGGGAACAAGCTCATTGACAGATCACAGAGCCTCTATTAAAAACATATTTTTTTTCTATATTCACTGAACATTTGACAGGGCAGCCAATGAGAAAGGAGCCTCCGTGTCTTAATGCCAAGAAAGTGGGAGTGCTAACGGGCCCTGATTAGCTCCGTTTATCTCTAATTAATTACCTTTACCTAATTAGATGCTCTGTTTCAGCTAGACATGGAGTCAAGTAGACTAGATTATTAGTGTGCTCATCGGGCCTTTATAAAAGGCTGAAATTAATGTTACGTGCAAAAGAATCCGCTGCTTTAATTGCACAGGTGTTGCCTTATGGCAACACTTCATCATCCACTGGCTCCCCAAGATTATTAGCAAGGATTCATACAAAGGGACCATTCTGTGAACTGCACCGTCGCAACAGCTCATTAGTTAGGCTTGTTATTGTATTATTTATTACGTTTGGCCTTCCCCCATAGCCCATATTGATTCATAGAGCCTATTTTTTTTTATCTCTGCTCCTTAGCCAGTTAGTGAGACTAATTTCAAAGCCTGTTTTTGCAGAAACACCAGAAGCAATAAAGACAGGAAAAGACAGAAGAGTGAGTTTTCACACTTGCATCTCTTTTATAAAAAATAAGCCCCAATACGTGTTCAAATACTAGCTTTCCTTGATAAACAAAAAAAAAAGGCACAACACAAAGATGGCAGAAGAAAAAAAAAAGATAACCAACTTAACTTTGATAATATCACATATTTCCCAGTGTGGGTTTTGTGGAGCATATTTTAATAATGGACAGATTTGTGATGAATCAGACTGCTTGAAGAAAAACAGCCTCCTTGCAAAATATTCAGACAATGTATTACTGGGTTGCATTGCTCTACTAAAGGCCCTTTCAACCCACCATTTTTCAAAATAAAATACATAGACGTAACTGACTCTATTACTTTCTACAGCTTTGTCCTCGAAAGCATCACTAGCGTGATGGAGTCCATCCCAGCTGTCAATCAAGAAGAGACGGGGTTCACCATGGACAGGTCGCCAGTCCATCACGTACATACACAAATAACCACTCACTCTCGCCCTCACACCTACAGTACGGGAAACTTCCCAATGTCCAACCATCAACTCTTCTGGATAGAAGAACATTAGCAAATTTATTACAGATACATACCAACATAGAACAAGCTATCACCCAGTTAGCTTAGCTTAACTTAGCTTAGCATAGCAGAAGAAATATCTTCTGTGATCATAAACTTTGAACACCTCGTTGTTACAGGTATAGTTGGTCCTGTCAGGATTATAAAAAGAAAAAAAAAATCAAAGGTGACATCAAAGGTGAAATTATGTAAAATAAAGGTCTGAACTGCTAATTAAAACATTACAAAACTAGATTGGAGGAACAGCGTACAGGAAACAGCGCTGGAAAACCAAAGTGAAGGTGTGTGACACACACTACACTGCAGGTAATTGTCAGCAGTAGCAGCTGAAGCTTTAACAGTTTTTTTTTTTTTTGGTGGTGGTGGTGATGGTGGTGGTGTGGGGGGGGGGGGGGGGGGGGGGGGGGGGGTTGATAGTGAGGGTTTCTCTCCTCATCACTCTCCAGCTCCGCCAGATGTTATTTCTTGCTCTCTTCCAATCTCGCATCTTGTTGTTCCAGGGGAAGAGAGAGGCTGACAGCTTGGGGAAGTCTGATGTCCTGGCACTTATAGCCCAGGCAAAAGAGTGGATAATGCAGTGAAGTGAGGGATGTGAACAGTAGGGGGGGGGGGGGGGGGGGCCTGGGGGAAGCTGTCTACTGGACATGCATATGGTCCTCTCCTGGTTAGCTTCTCCACCGCTTCCTCCTCACCACTTTACGGCCCCTTGCAACCTCGTCTTATGGCACCTTTGCCAATAAGAATGGGCAAGGCAGCTGTAACCAAGCATGCTCAAGGCCACTGACCTGGAAACGTGGCTCAACCTAGCAAGCCCACTCACTAGCCCCAACTGGATTTGTATGGCCGGGAGAATGTGAACCGACACCCCCCCACCTCCCCACGACCCCCCCCCCCCCCACTTCTCATCATCATCCTGCCCATAATGCTCGGCTTCTTTGGCAGCGTTGTTATTGTCCTGCAAGACAAGCCGAAAACGCTCCGTCCAAAAATGTCTACGAGAATGACGAAGCAGATTACAATGTCAATGTGCGCCAACGCTTTTTTTTAACGGTAAGCGAAGTGGACGCTTCAAACGCTCAGCGGGTCAAGAGTCATGCGTGCATGACAGTTGTCTTTCAAGTTCTTGACTAGAATGGTCTTTAGTTCGCTGTGATGGACATATTAAGACAATCCCCCTCCATCTTTACTCCATTTTATCACGTCTCTAAGACATCAGACGTTTTCTTTTTGGTGACAAGACCCCACTTCAAATTTCTTCAACTGTAGCCCTATCACTTCAGGAAAAAAAAAAACAACTTAGGAAAAAACAAGGACGCCATGTTTGTTCAGCAGCTCAGAATGAGTGAAATTAACAAAGATGATGTGACACCATCTGTCATCGGCCATTACAAATCAATGGGCTCCTCTCCTGCTTGGGCATATTCCCTGTGGTTTTCCATCCTTAAAAGTACGGCAGGTATTTTAACGCGTGATAAAAGGGCTCATTTCATAGTGGAGCATGAAATATGAGGGACATGTGACGACTAGGATGCGACCTCTCGTTTCAGAAGCTGCTCGCGGAGACGAGACGGGGAATCAAGCGTCACTTTTGAAATGTGACGACCGGCTTTAAACTGAAGTATCTTAACTTGTGTCACGTTTAGAAACAATTAGAGGCCTATTGATGTTTGATGGCGGAGGAGGAAGGGGGGGGGCAGCGCCGCTCATTTTAGACATTTAGCATTTCAAGCATGCTGACATATTTGGCTTAAGACAAAAGGCTGTATTCTACTGATAGTGTAAGTGTAATGACAGACATTGCTTTAGCTTGTCTTACACTTGTGTCGTAATCAACTTACCTCAGCATAAAACAAGTAAAGGTGACCTAAATTTGCTCTATATTACTCACTGATGTTACTTCCTTTATTCCATTAAAAACACATATATGTATGACAACATGTCACTTTCTTGAAGTCGAATGTTTTTTTTTTTGTTCTTTTTTACCTGTATGTCTTTTTCTGAACTTCTTTAAACCCACTGCATAGTTGGATGAAGGCCCACTGCTACACAAAGGTCACTCATCCAAGAGCACACAGAACATTTTCCTACCTCCCATCCCATTTCTTCAGAAGTGTGGGTGGAGCGTAGGGGTGTCTCTCACACACTCTCTCTCTCCCTGACACACTCCCGCCGCACTGCTGTCCTCAGCATCTCCGTGGGGCGGTGACTAATTGCCCCCGTAAATCACTGTGCAGGCCATGCGATCCTCCGTTTATTTTTCCTGACAGTAATTTAGTGCTTGCTCTTTTACACACTTGTCATCGCGTGTTTTTCCTCACATTAGAGGCTGGTGGAAAAAGGACGGTAATTAACGGTACGACGAGCGCTCGCCATGCCTCTTTCATCATAGTGTGATAATTGTGCTCCTTGTCTGTCACAGTAACCTCTCAGTTTCCCTTGGAACTTCCTCTGTGCCATTTGTCAACCCTGAGAAATAGGAAGGATTCTCGGGGCCCGGGCTGCGAATTCGGCTCGCCTCGCCACTGGTTTTCCTATTTGTACCAAGACTGGGTCATTTATATTTCCTACAAAACTTGTCAGAAATATTAGCCTTATCCTACACAGGAAGATAAAAGATATATGGTAAACACACCTGAGTGCTTGATAGCTGTGGAGTTTCACACCTTGCTTTGCTTTTTCCTTCCTTAGCGCGCGTGTGTTTTTTGTATTCCTTAAAGGAAGGGAGGTCGCAGAGGAGTTGGCAGGGACAGCCTAATAAACATTCTTTCCATTCATAGTGCTGAGATGCAAAAGCCAGGGCAGTGGGATGCGCGGAACAGCTGAGACCATACAAACTCCATTCAATGAACTAATCTATTTACAGGAAAACCCAGTTCGCTCACCTCTTTAGAATTTACAGTGGAATAATGCAGTGTGTGTGCTGTAACACATGTCATATTCTATTTTTATCAGCTGTGGGCAGGTGATTCACTGTCTACCTTGTTATCCTCTGCCGTTCCGTGCTGGGGATGCACAGTATCCATCACCCATAACCTGCACCCCAGAGGTTAAGTCATCAATAACTTTGCTGCTGAAAATATTGCAGAGGACTTGGAGGTTTGCGTAAGGTCTTTTGACTGGCTGTCCGCGTCCAGCTCCACATCCCCCCTGCACCCTCTTCGCCAAAAAAGATTTTTTTTTTTTAAATATCTTTATTCTCCTGTCACAGACAGGGGCTAATGGGATGTGTGGTCAAGATTTCAGGATCCATCACTTGCTTGCTGAAGAATTAGCATGGGCCCCATGCATCACCTGCCAGAGCTGTCAGGCCTGCTGTCTACTGCGCTTCATTATAGCGCTGGCACTGTGCTGCCTGTCTCCCCTCTGTGCTCGCTTCTCCCCAGCCAGAAACCATGGCCGGGGGAAAGTAAGACAAAAAAAAAAAAGGCCACCCTACCACGCCCCTCAATGTCAGCCCTGGTTACCAGCCACTAAATTAGGATACACTGCCGTGGTTTTGAGAAATTAGGTAGAGGAGTGGACAGAGCTTCGGCCTGTGGAGGAGACAAGCAATTCTCCCTGCTTCCTCTTATGCCTTCGCTCCTCCTCCTCCTCACTTTGACATAACTTTTAGTGTTTTTCCTCTTTTACCACGACTACAAAGTCTTTAAAAACTATTAGGGTAATTAAGGAGCATTTGGCCCCTGTGGTGCTGAAGGAACTATTTGATTACTCATGACTCTCTGGTTGGGAGTAGGGGGTACTGCTCTCATTTTTGGTGGCTAACCCCCTTGTGGCTCATTCAGAGCATGGACCCAGAAACCCCCCTCGAGAGCCATTCTTTATGTCTCCTCTGCAGCGCAGATTAGACCAGCAGTGCTAAGAAGGTCACCGTGAAAATGAAGAGAGCAAAGCAGGACTACAGCTGGGGACCCTGCCCCGGTCCTTTCCCTTTCCTTCTTATTAGCAAATCAAAGCTGCCTCCAGAAAGATTCACACTCCTCACCTGATTTTGTCCTTTTCCGCTAATCACATAGCCACTTTGCCTTGACTGACAGTTTTCTTTATAATTGGCCCATGATCTGGCAAGGATCTAATAACCAGAAAATCTCCTCTGAGGGTCCGCTGGGCTTGGGCGACCTGTCTACATGCACACACACACGTGCGCACACACACACACACAAACACGCACACTCGACCATCCCCCCAACACCATCTGCAAAGGGCCGTTGCCATGCCACAGTGTTTGTGCATGACAGCGGCGAGCTAATCTTAACGCTCAATAATGGTGTGAATATTCAAAGAGCAGCCGTGGCAGAGGATCCACAGTAGCACACTCTAATTACTGTTCATTTGCCAGAGTATCAAAGCCTAATTACTGTTCATTCTAATGCTCCAGAGAAAAGGAGAGAAGAGTCAAGGCAGGGTTAGAAGAAGATGCCCTCAAGAGATCAGTCAGTCAGTCTGTATCCATCTCTTTCGCTGTCTCCCCTCTCGCAGCCTGTTCGCTGGCTTTTGTGTGTGTGCGAGCTCTTGTGTCTGCGTACACCCTGCACGCTTTCTGTGTGTGTACGTTTTATTGTGCAAGTAAACATTCAGAAATTCTTCAAACAAACATGTTAATCAATCACTGAGACAGCTTAGGGCGTGTGTGGGGGGGGGGGGGGGGGGCATGAGAAAACAAGACGAAGGCAACAGACAGGGTCCATAATCCCAAGCTTATTGTTTCTTTTCTCTTCTTTATCTGTTTAATGTGTTTTGGGTAAATATCAGACAGAGGAAAGGAAGGGACTGTCGTCATATTGTCTTTGCCGTCACCAGAAGAAAGCTCGCTTTTCTTTTTTCCTTCCCTCTCACCTAATACCGACAGAAGCCACCACAATCACTATCTGGCACCCATTTGACAGTTTCTGTCACCAATTAGCAGCTAAATCAGCATCTCCCCAAACAAGAAAACGAAGCAATTTATATGTCTATTATTTAGCACTTGTCTAAGTGGCTTTTCTTCTCCTTTCATTCACACACTTACTCCTTCACATTAGAAAACAGACTGAACTGCAGTTGCTGGCTCACTGGTCCTCTCAGATCTTCAGCCTCCCCCCCCCCACATCTCATCTCTGCGCAAGAGGCCACCGTGCACGGGGAATAAACCTTGTCTTTCCTCATCAGGAAGTTTGTCTTCTGAATTTTCTACCCCTCGCTCTGTAAAAATGTACAAGACACAGACAAGCCCTTTAATGAGGCGCACCAAGCTGTTCCCCGGCTTTCCCCATGATAGGATGTTAAATGAAAAGCTGTGTGCAACATGCACGGTTTGTTATCATTCAATCTGCTTGAGACCACAAACTGGTCATTATCCAGCCATTATTTTCCTTGATTTACAATCGCGAGTGGAGGAGGCGATTGCCACGGCTTGTTCTTCCCTCAGTGGGACGGATGGGAACCAGCTTGAAAATTTGCATTTACATGATCCGGCTGAGCAGCTTATTAGATCTGGATATTTATTTTCCACTTAAACCGATGTTTGATTACACTTTAATAAAGAACAAGAAAACCACTGAGCTGGCTGGGACTAACCGCTCCTGCCCAGTGGTGTCTGTGGGATCTTGTGTAATGAAATGAGACGGACAAAAGATAAGGAAGGTTAGGCAGTTTATAACCGTGATGCACATGAAGATGATTTGCAGGACAAGAAGAGGGGAAAGCGCCTGTAAAAATCATATCAATTCCCCTAGCAGGGCTAAACTGTTACTGTCTGAGAAAAGGTAATCAGGGGACAACAAAACAAAAACAGAATCCACATCAGACAAAACACACTTGAAGTAGCTTGAGTCTGCTGTTGAGGTGAAACATCCAGCTCATAAAATATGTCACGATCCGCAACAGTGGCAACAAACAACACTGTGAGGCTGTGTCTGTGCAGCGCCAGACACACGAAGAGCAAGCAAACCAAGTTCACGCCGTAATACCAGAGAAGCGGATTTCACCTAAACAGTTTCATTCTGTTCTGATATTTCAAACAATGAGAGCGTCGTCATAAAGGGAACCAAATAAAACTGTACCAAGGTACAGAGTTGACTCGTTACTGTCATGATTCATCTATGCATTTCTCTCAAATATTTAATCATTGATTCGTTATTTCAAGCAGACGATCATAAAGCTATTCTCAATATAAGGTCATATTTTTAAATTTTGAGTGGCCAGTACATCAAAAATGCAGCTGCAGTTATTTTACCTTCTATATTACGATATAAACAAATTGTGAAACTGTAACTGGGATCCTAATGCATTAGCACCATCTTTAGTTAGTTTTTCTTGTTTTATATTAGTTTAGTTCTTATATAGAACTTCTAAAAGGATCCAGTTACACAGACGCTGTATACATGACTTTTTAGCCTGAGGTTAAAATGAGTGGGAGCTGGTTATTGAATAAGTATTGACACTGACAGCACAAAAAAAAAAAAAAGAAAAATTCTGTCTCATCTGACAGGACATATGGGACTTTAAAACAAATGAGTATGTCGGCCAAAGCAAAAATGGAAAATACGAGCCATAATTGCTTATGGACATTTGCTTTAAGTTAAGTGATTCTACACTTGACTTAATCAATATTTGCCTTAAGAAGCCATTTATAATAAAGTCACAGTTGATGAATAAGTCACAATAGCTGCATGTATCTCTAGTGTAAAGGTCATGATCCATGTGGGGGTGGAGGTTTCGTGGCTGCATTAGTTCATTTCTGGACTTCAAGATGATGCATGTGATCCAAACAATGGGCTTATTACCAACACACACACTAGAGACACAGCGCCTCATAGGCCGCCAGTGTAAATACTGAAAGTTCACGACCAAAGGCCAATATCCACGACTTTCTCAAATCATAAAATTGACTTAAAACTTCACTACAGTGAACTCACAGCAACACATACCTTTCCTACAAATAAACATAAAACTATAGACAATCCCGTGTCCAAGTTCATGCACAGTAACTACTACTCGTTGTCCACCAAGCAGCACAAAACACACAGAGAGAAAATGCAGAGGTGAGCCCTTGGCCTGGAGTGCCCCTCATTTAAGACGATCGACAAAATCAATAAAGTGAAGTATGTTTCCTCGCTCGTTTGGCTCCATTCCTGCTCCTGAAGCATTCCCTCAAGTAACCTACTCCAGCTGAGTTCTATTACTGCAGCTCTTCCCCCACGTGTAAACCGCTCTGACTTCCCCTCAGCAAATAAATATCCACTTGCAGAAAACTATATGCTGTCGTCCTAGTGGTTAGCACGGCGGTGGAAAAACAAGCAGCGCCTCGACAAAAGTGGCAGAGAATGAGCTTAAAAAGAGTGATGAGTGACGTGTAAAAGCGCAAAGTTAGAGAGGGTGTAATTGAACAGAGGCAATATGGTAAATATACGAGTAAAAACACTGCAATAGTAATAATGATAATAATTCCATTAGTGTTATTTGAGTTCAGAAGTAAACGTTACACTGCCAGTCGTAAAACTAAAACTTCTTTTTATTACACTGTTAACAAAATACATACATATTGTGTTCATTTAGAGCTAGGTTCTGAACTAGAGGCTCGTGTGTTTACATCGCATTTCTCTTCCACGCTATTGTCTGCAAGTAAAGCAGCACGTAACATAAAAGGCAAAACCACCATAATGTTTGAAAACATCTGATGCTTCACAGCAAAGCTCCGCTCACATACCCTGAAGAAAAGCCTCGTGCCAAACCTTCAGCCGTTTCAATAAATGTCACATGAGAGAAAAGGCTGATTATTCCCCTTCTGTATTCTTAGTACGCCCAATTAGCTCACACCTTGCTGGGTGTGCACCCCCTCCATTGGTTACTGTACAAATGGGGGAAAGGCTGAATAAATTGTAGAACTTAGACACTGTGATTGACGTAGTGATCCTCCAGGCTATGTACTCAAAAAACACTGAAATCCGGGAGTCTATTTTTGTTAATATAATACATTAAACCGTTTCTAAAATCAAGACTGTTACAACGTTACTCATTATGAACTGGCTGTGTCTGATATCATGTGTAATGTATTGTTTACATGGATAGTAGATCACTGAATCACAGCTGAAACACTAGGATTTATGAAAGGTATAACCCAACAAAACAAAAGTCTGCATGCTGAGATTTTCTACTTTGACGTTCACTCTGCAAACATTTTGGAATAAACATTTATTCACTCTCGAGGAAGCTCAGGTGACAAGTTTAATAGTGCTGTCAAATCTGAAGCTTGAACCAATAGGTGGTCTACTCAACAACACATAAGCCAAAATGCAGCATACCACCCACCAAACCCTCCAAATTGTACTAAATATATTTAATTTCCCCTTCATAACATGAACAAATGTACTTGAACAAATGGTTTCATGTTTCTGCTTACTTTATTTACATTCTCACAGCAAGGGGAACCTGGGTTCAGCTCCTAGGGTTGGCTACTCTGTCTGTGTGGAGTTCTTATGTTCTCCACAGCTCAAAAACATGCAGTCAGATTAATTGGAGCCTTTCATTTGCCAATAGGTGTGAATGTGAGGGTGAGAGTCTCCGTCTGTGTGTGGCCCTATGATGCACCAGTGACCGGTTCAGGGTGGACCCTGCCTCTCACCCACATGACAGCTGGGATGGCATGCAGCACCTACTTTGAACCTTACAAGGAAGCAAGTTGAAGATGAGTGAGTGAGACTAGATACAACACGTTTAAGTAGTTCTGGAGCTGCCGATAGGTGGATCTTACTACTAGCCATTTAAAGGCAAAGTCACATTGCAATACACTTCAGCATTACAGGACGCTTTATACAAATATATATAAAATCGTTGGCTTTGTTCAGCTAAATATTGTTATTCCATATTACAGTTCTTCTTTGAAATACCCTTGTGCCATTTTTTAATGAGTACTCTTTGAGGTGGGAGAGATGACCGAGGGAAACAAAGCTCGAGTCTGCCAGGTCAAATCTTTGGGTTCATAGACCCCGAGGAGGTAAATTGATTGTTGGGCGTTAGGGGAGGGGTAGGAGGTAAGCATTTAACTGCTGACAGACAAACCCTGGCCCTGCAGGGGAGAGCAGGCAGCACTTTACTTGACATCATTTCCACAGGCCTGTGTTCCACAATCCTCCACTGTTCAATGAGGCAAGACCTTGTGCTTTTGTTACAATTAACCCATTAGGAGAAGCCTTTCATTCACAGGTGATTCCATACTCCCTTGCGTGCCTCAATAAAACTAGTTTGATCTGAGGGACTTTGGCCTACAGACATTTGCCAGATGAATTCTGTTGAAAAGTGTGCAATGTCTCATCAAAAGCGACGTGTCAGCACAGGCGCTCTTCCATCAAAAAAAACTTTGTTGAAATTAACATTAACCACACTGCTTGTGCTTCCTTACGGTTTCTGTAGTGTATTTGTAGTATACGGCCTACAATAAAAACAAATAACCGTTACCCTCGGTGAAAAACATAAAAGTATTTAAAAATTGACCCCAAGGGTCTGCTTTGTCCGTGGCTGGAGGCATTATTATACCCTGGTTGTCACAAAGTACCCCCTCAGGTCATTACTCCCGGGCAGCTATGGAGCCTTTGGCAGACAGAAGCTGAGCTCCATTATCTGGGATGCAGAGAGAGGCTGAGTGGAGTAAAGAGGAGAGGGGAACAAGGGGTACACGCTGGCCGTGGATCTGAGGGAACAGAAATGTAGCAAAGAGATGGCACCACTCTGTTATGCCGCTTTCTGGGGCTTGGAAGCTGCCCATTTGGGACAGGTTTTAGTGTTAGCTGGCATGTGCTGGCAGAGAAAAAATTAAACCAATCACGAGCATAATTGCAGATTTTTTTCATCTGCTTTTCATTTGATGCATATATTCTCTTTAGTTAAACTGTTTCCTCCTCACCAGCTCCAGCCCACTGGAGTACAGATAAGAGTGATATGCTTTTTTGTGTTTTAAATCAAAGCCAAGTCCCCACTGCAAAATACATCAGCTTTGCCGATCGGAGGCCAAACAAAGAAATTACTGTCAAGCCCACAGACATCACACCAGTAAACAATGCATTTCACTTTTTAAAATCCACAGGGAGGGTATTTATCAAGGTGCCACTCGGGTGCTGGACAGTGGCACATTGTTTGTTGGAATCACATGCCAGCCCACAGGGATTTCAAACAAACTAATCACTGTGAAGTTCAAGTATTTCAGGTTAAATTGTGTTTAAAAGTGTTCGCATTCATAACTGGGTCTGCAACGTGTAGCACACTGGCCAAACCAGCAGCCTGAAACTGAGTTTGTAGATAAAAATGAGAATGTAAGTGTCCTGTGTTTTGTTCACCCACCTACAGTACATGTACCTGCACTAACGCTTCCTAATGCTGACTTTGCCACTTTAAGCACATACCCAGCATCATCTGACTTCCTCTTTTGTTCCAGGCATATTTAGCAGCTACTAGGGGTCACCTACTGTAAATTGTACTATTACTACTACTACTACTTTGAATTGTAATACGTTGGTGAGCAGTAGGACAGATGGCACAAAGTGGATTCATTGACGCTTAAACTACAGCAGTTCAGCTGCGGGCCTTGACTGGTCGGTGCCATTCTGGCTCAATCAATCTTCCAGTTGGCAGAGAAAATCGTTAGAAAATCCAGTTTTTACTCTTAATATCCAATGTAATTCTCATAAAAATATTTGAAACATGTTTGATATTTACACCTTATGGTGAGGTGAATCCAGCTATTATGGAATTTCGACAGCTTTTTTTTTCTGTACCCGTTAGAGATTTTATCCAAGGAAATGAGTTGTTGTAGTTCTTATTCATTACACCCCTGGTTTGAAGACAGAGGGGACCATCGTGTACTCCATTCACACCGAATCCCTTCACCTCATCCATAGCATTGCATGTGCACGTCAGTCTGTCAATCAAACATGACAACTATTTACACTCACTGGGTGAGATGAAAGGTTTCGAGGTCTATCACTCAGGCCCTGTTCACCTAAGAGAATGGAAAAGAAGACAGACAAAGCAGGAAAAAGGCCTATAAATTTTTATATTCTAGGCTGTCTCTGATGCGTTCCCGCTGCAAGCACGCCGACGTGCACGCAAACTCACAGCAGCTACACAGACATGTGTGAGCGCCTCGCACGGAGTTACAGTAGAAACACATACACACACACACGCTCACACACACACTCTTACTAATGCTGCGGTGAAGTTCTTTGATGTTCAAGGTGCTGTATCTGTTGTGCATGTCTGTCCTCTCAAATCATTTCCAGCACCGGGAGTAAAAACATGGAAACAAAGGCAAACAACATATTCAAAAGTGTCAAACGACACATCCGGCGTTTCATGTTCGCTGGGGCTGGTGACGTGAAGCAGCTTCAGTCAATTTAGATGCAGGACGGGCTAATTGACAACGGCTGGTGCAGGGGGTGAGAGGTTAAAGAAGGCAGAGAGGATCCATCTCTGTTGGAAACCATCAGCCAGCAGACATGTAAACTTGTGTATTTTAATTAAGATTTTAACACAAAATAGGAGCATAAAGGCCCTGACTCCATAAACCAGGGAATACAATCAACTAATTTACTGTATCCTGGTCATTCACCAAGAAAAACTGTTTACACAGTTTCTAAAATATGGCAGTTTATGTTTTTGTATTAAATAAATCACTTTAACACAAGTGTGTTTAGACATAAATGAAAATCAAAGGTGTTACATCTTCAACTATTTTAAACTAAGTAGGTCAAACAAACAAGTAATGGATAAATTATTGTATATAGCAAAATTGCTTTTTTTTCTAGTCTCTCATCATCACCTTAATAAATGAAACCAATACTCAAGTGGTAAAACTACTTCACGGACTTCAAGTCACACCAGACAGTGAATGGTTTGGACTATCAAGGGCTTCAGTGTCTTTCAGTGTCTTGCCTAAGGACCAAGGGAAGCCCGGAATCAAACCACCAAGATTGCAGCCAATTCAGAAAGCTAAAGCTACAGCTGCTCGAAGTCGAAATCCTTTGACCAGTTATGAGTTAGATTAAGTTACAATGTTAATGTTGCTGTTACTGATTTTACTGTTACTGAACACACTGCTAAACCAGCATAAGCTGAATGTGTGACGCTGTCTCACGCTACATTTGTTTTGTCACCGCTTGGAGGCTGATATAGTAGCTACTGTGTAATACAAGTTGAATTGCCATTGAGTGATTAGCGTGAGACTGAAGCAGAATATTAAGATGAGGGCAATGCCAAAACAATTAGCTTATTATTATTATTATTATTATTATTAAGCCTGACCCTCAGTGGCATGTCAGAAATAATTGTCAGTCTATTGCAAGTAATGCAAGCGTTAATCAAATATCAGCACCTTGGCCAATACATTGTTTCATTCTATTCTATACATCCACACAACCGCCTATGTAGAGAAGGCTGTGAGAATTACATCGCTAATTAGCCTTTCATAAGGAGATAGTGTGTGCTGTCTGACATATAGCACCTTCAGCTCTTTAATAGACAACACCTTAAAGGGCAGTACTGGTGTTTTTGCATGTTTTAGCCAATTACCTACAAATCAAGTAGTTGAAAGTAAAGTCTGTGCTGTATTACCACATAGCAATGATCTATGTGAACACAGTAACAGGAGACATGATGTTTCCATTGTACTTAATGAATGAATAAAAATAACAAAAGAGCACTGTGATGGTATTTCAATCCACCATTCAACAAAGACCCCACATATACAGGCTTTAGTACATTTAGCCATTTCCAACAGCTGAACTGTGCAACAATAACATGTCCTGTAAAGCTGCAGCAGATGTCTACCACACAGCTAGGACCAGGTGCCGAGGCAATGGCTGAGAGTTTCATTTCAACCGGAAGAAGCAGCAAAATAAATCACCGTGCTTTAAAGACAATAATCTGAAGAGAAGCCCCGTGCACAGCCCAAAACAACAGGCCTGCTTCACATGGCCTTGGATTGCATAAATCACATTGTCGTTTTAAAACATTTGATTATGCAGGAGTGGCTCAGTATCACAGGGGCAGCTAAGGGGAGGGTTGTTCAAATCTTTGGAGCAAAGCTGTGGAGCTCGGGTTTAAGAGCACTGGGGGACGGCTGATCAACCTCTACTCTGTGACGTCGGAAAACATCACAGATGACGCGTCTCACTGCAACCTTGGAGATATTCCTAGCACATGCAACCAAACATAAAGCTTTTAAAAGCTTTTACTGTACTTTAATCTGATCTTAATGTATCCCAATGTACCAAATAAAAAGGTAAAATTAATATAATCTTTTGATCTTAAACCATCAACTTACATCAAAGACCAATGAACAAGGACTTTCACACTCTTTAAATGTCACTGGTTAAAAGTAATTACAACTTTGTAACGCTAAAATGAAACTTGAGAGGCTTGATCAGTGACTCCTTACTAAATGACAGCTGTGACTTCCAGTTTCCAGTAATAACTGCTCAGTCCTGTGTGAAGCAGCACAAAGGCATCCATCTCTTACTGTACCATGTGCCAACACAGGCTTCAGAAATGATAATGAAATTCTTCAACGCTGTGCAAGAAAAACAATTCCGTGCCTTATATAAATCATTTCAGAAAATAATAATGGAAGCTGAAATATATTTGACGATTATTGGCTGAGGGGAAACTTTTCAAATAAACAGCTTTATGGTAAGTCACATCACTTGGCAGTTGATCATCATGATCACTCCTGGATTGTCCCAGAAGGTGGCATATTTATTAGTATGCAACAGATGGGGAGCCTGCATTTTCCTTGCTAAGGCTTGTGAAATTGGTCTTTTGGTAGCAGTATAAATATGATGAACTGTAGCCTATAACAGGCGCTGGATCCCTCACAAGGACAAAACGTCCAAATGAGCAGCGAAAGGCGTCTTGTAGCTGCTTTACAGCAGTGCCATCAATGATTGATCTACATCCCGCTGAGCCACTACAGGAAACAAAGTATAAAGCCTATAATTTAGCTGGAAAACAATGCACGAGTCTGTCGGCTTGTGCATCCATTTCAACACAAGCATTCCCTGGTGCAGATAGATCATTAAACTAGCAGGCGCTTTGCAATATGGTGTAGTCAATGTCACTGAAAAGATGGGACAATAAAGTGAGGTAGGGGGTTGCAACAGCAGGAAGAGAGCATGGAGATGTATTAATGTCACATAGGCTTTAGCCTGCCTCCTTAAGCCCTGCAAAGAGTCAGCCAAGCCAATTTCCATTATCATATTGATTGAAATAGTTCATCATAGTGTAATTTTAGGTTTATCGCCACCCGGTTGGGAATAAGACCAAAGCATTATCCAACAAAAGCTATTGTTCCAGGGGACGTTTCGCTGTTCCAGTTCATTGATGGAGTTGATTAAGTTTAAATGAAGCAGACACTGGATAAAAGTGAGGGTATTGACCAGCGAGCAGTGTGCCGCGCTTGAAAAAAAGCCTGACACACGCGGAAAAGCAAGATTTGCTAAATGCTCTAATCTTCAATCAAATCTAACATCAATACAGACAAAGTTTGGTAATGAGAGATTCAATGAAGCATGCAGTCGAGAGAATTAATCCCCTTCGCCTAAACTGAGTTCAACTTTGAAGCTTGCTCCTCAGGATGGATGGTTATCTAAATGCTAAATAAGAAACGTATTGTACTTTTCACAGCATACTAATCATTTGTTCATTTTGTCTCGATTATTTGTTCTTTCACACGTCGCCGTTGTTGATCTGGTGATTAGATCAACCTTGGACAGTGGAGGAGAATGGAATAATGAGGCTGCCAGGAAGATTTGACGCATGGTGGCCCGTAATGCTCAGACCCGCTGGGACGCTGGGACTCTGTACTGTTACAGTTCACACAGCGGGAAATTGGACAAAACTATCTAAAGGCATTTAAAGTGTAGTATGAGATTACATCACTTTAGTCCACTGGTTATAAGAGGAAACAACACCTTCACTAGTTCTTTACCAGGGATCAAGATCAACTGTATTTTTGACCTAAAATCACGTTGCTCTCTGTTGTTATTATAGGAAATACTATTACAGCTTGCATTCACATGAGAGATCTCAGGTTTTATGAGCACTATAATGAAACAATGCATGTAAAGAGGTTCCCTACTATGCAGAAACACTGCATAATATAAAAAATAAGCTTCCCAACTTACCACGAGGCCTGTGTGTTGACACCAGGGGCAGGACGACTGGTTCGACTCTTACTAGTGAGAGAAATTAAGACATAGTAGAAGGATCTGTAGGGTCTTGAACCTGTTGTTTTTGTGGGGGTTGGTGTTATCTCTGGAAGTTCCTGACACAAACGCAACTGAAAGGTGGTTCCGTCCACCTGAAGCGTCCAGACGCGTTCTTGTGATAAATGATCAATCCGTTTAAACAGGTTTCTTTTTCAAAATTAACTGAATGAGCTGATTAAAGTCAAATCTGCAAACTTTCGCGATGCTATGGGCGAATTTCTTTCGCAGTTGGAGTCGATCTGTAGCTGGATATGAACTTGTATTTTTCGCCTTTTGGTGCCGTTCGCGCTACACCGGGATTGTTTACATTGACATGAGGTCATGACCCAAATCTGCGTGACGTAACTTTACCCACGTGACAAAAGATATTTAAAGGGATGACACTATTTAAAAAAACAAATGCTAGTTATTATAATTGTTTTATGTATTTTCTTGAGTTTGCTTGAATCGGGTTGTTTGTAATATTTGAACACGTTATGGTCCACTATTAAATGCGAATAATAATTAAATAAATATTTGCATATTTAGAAATGTATTTGTGTTGTTCTTGTTCTTGTTGTCCTACAAAAGTAAGAAAATTTTCCAAGTGTATTTATTTATTTAAAAATACAGACCATTAACACCACATTTATAGCCGCTATTCGCTTTTTACAGGTCCAGCTGCAAACAGAAGGTGTGTTTAAGGTGCGCCTGGGTGTTTCCCCTGCAGGCCCGTTGTAAAGCAGCATCCAGAGAAAGTGAGTGAGCGCAGAGGAGGCTGTGTGTTGCTGCTGCTTCTATTGCGGCTGCTGCTGCTGACATGTAGCCTGGTAGCACATAACAGGTGACATCTCCCTGCACTTGGAAATAAATGTTACACATGCCTCGCGAGGTCTGATTTGTTTCTTGGTGTTGGCTACGCCCAAATCCGTCGCGCATCAGTGCGCATCACAGACTTTTGAGCTATAATTTCTATTTTAGAAACAAACATATTTATATATTTATGTGTCAAATCCATCACATTCTCGTTTATCACATTATACATTGTTTGTATTATTTCAGATTTGTGTCTATACCCTTGAAAGGTCTAAATAAAGCTTTTGCGTGCCACCCATTGGGTTTTGAGCGACCAGACTTGTTATCAATCTGTCTTAACTTCCACTATTTATTTCCAGATGCCACCTCATTATTTGCATTTACTTTTGCAGAATGACGGTAAGTGTTGTCAACCGCGCACGGTGGATTTTTTTTTTTCAACCCTCCCTTTTCATTGTTTAGATTTGAGCTGTGGGACATGAAGTCTGGGCTGTGTGTTGTCACAATCCAATCTAATCTGCATCTTTGTTTCTTAAACAGGGCATGTTCGCTTACCCCCCTTCTTTTTCTGCAAATCGACAGGAGATGCAACCCGGGAGAAGTGCAATAAAACAAACTCGCGCTCTCAAAGGTGTGTGCGGCTTTGTACCGGCGCGTTTTGCCTGTTAGCTGCACATCCTCTGTCTTTTCATCTGTCAGTTATTCCCCCTCATGTTTTGTCATTTTCTCTGTATATTCATTTGTCGCCTCGTATTTTTTTTTTCCAGTGCCTGCATACACCCGCGGTTGTAATTAAATTTCTCCCTCAAATGCAACAAAGGCAAAGAAGTTTTTTTCTTTTCTTTTTCTCTTTTTCTTCGAGAGATGTGTTTGATTACTGGTGTGCTGTTGAGACAACCTGCACGCCCCCTGTAGAGTTGTGCGTCCTGAGAGCAAGGCGGGGATGTGAGCTTCCACTAGCCACAATGGAGAAGTATCAGATGCAAAATAAAAAGGCGCTTTAAAGGAGCTCGGTTTGGTTACTGCGTCAGCAGTTCGCTGCCCAAAAGAAAGGGAATCCTGCAGGCTGCAAAGTTCCGTGCAAAAATCCCCAAATAAAGCCAAAAGGGAGGCTTTCCCAGAAATAAAGACCAGTAATTAGGGATGACTCTGACGGCTTGAATAGAAAAAGAACCAGTTTTTAAATTAAAACCGTTGCTTTTGTTTAATTACAATTTGTATTTAATTGTCTCTTACATTTATTAAATTTTATGTTTTATTATTGTTTGTTATCAATTTCAATGTCACCACTGTGTTTTTCTTTCTGGCTCCTCTCAGAACGAAATGAGCAGCGCTCCCTACTGGTTTTTAGGTGACACTGCATATTGGCACTAGCACATTAAGCTCCTGGGCCCAATGGTTAGTAAACACTTTTATATCCCATAGAGCCGTTTCACACCCCTGTAAGTGATTACTGGGATGCGATCACAAGCGTAAATATTCACTTTTTCTGTGAATGATTGCTGGATTGGATTTCAGAGCACGTGTTTATCCTTTTTTTTCTTTTTTTTTTTTGTTAAAAGTGGCCCAAAGATGAAGAAAATATGACTGAATATGGATGGAAATCCATATTTAAAAGGAAAGCGGTTCCATCAGTCCGGGTGTAATATGATGGATCACAACAGACACTTCACAAAAACAGACACGTTAAAATCTGGACGTTCTCTCTCTCTCGCTCTCTTTCTCTCTCTCTCTCTCTCTCTCGACAATTTATTCCTTGGCTAAACCCGAAATCCTGCCTGACTCGTCATTTCTGGCTCATATTCTACATTTCTCCCCTCATCCAAATCAAAAACCCTCTGTGCTCGTATAGGGCTTGTCAAGCCTCCAGTTTAGTGATGTAAAAAAAAAGGAGGTCAGCGTGAGCCCGGCGGGATGCAGGGCAGCTGCTCCCTGACCGGTCCCCCCGTCACACCTACTGCAGCTCCGGTTCTGAAGGCATTTGCTAGGCTGGTAATTACAGTAATAGGAAATAATGATGTAGCCGAAGGTGCGGCATACTGTTGGCTGCATTATTAATCTCCTTACTGCAAATGATGCTGATGATAGTCAGACTGTAATATGAAGGAGCCACTACAGCTGAATTAATAAGCAAAGTGAGGGCAATTTTTTTGGGACTTAATTATTTAAATATAGAAAATCGTCTGCGTGTTTTTTCTTTCTTTTTTTGCCTCATTAATCAAATGAACATATTTCATTTTAGTACCTCAACCTAGAGCCATCTTTTTGTTGTTTTTTTATTTTCGTTATTATTATTTTTTTGGTCTCATCTTAAAAGATACGTCTGGAGGCGCCATGAGCACAACGGTTATTTCCAAAACACATATTCGCCGTCTTCGCAAGAAAAGGAAACACAATCCCGTGACTCACGTGTAATTACAGCAGATAATGTCATCGCGCCATAACGCACTTGTCTGCCCAATTAGCCGAAACAATTATTGCAACTTTGACTTTAATTACGTCTCAATTTGAAGCCTAGCGCTGGTCTATAATTCAGTGATTAAAACCCTCTTTGCCCCAGTGCCTTTAGGGCAGCGCATGATTAGGACCTGTCAGCTGCTGGAGTGAACGGAGCCAGTCATGCGTGTTGTGCAACATGACCCGCTGTTGTTAAAGCTTGTCAACATATTAACCTGAATTCCCCAGTCATTATAGATGGAAGTGCCTACATTAGAAACAAAATGTACACATATGTAATTGGGGGAGAAAAAAAAAGACAATAACATGCTTTGTGACGTCACAATGTCCCGGGGCCTGGGTTAGACAAAAGCTTCACGAGCTCGCTGCATGTTGAAATGTATCAGCTGACACATGACCGTGTTCTAAGCTCCAGTGTGAACACGGTGATTTCTATGCGTTAAATGTTAAGGGGTTGCCAAAAGTGATCTCACAAACCCACAGGAATCATGGGAAATCTGATCATTACACAGAGACAAACAAAAATAAAGAGATTTGACATGAGGAGAAAGACTGTTTTGGGAGGGCCAAAAGGTTCATCTGAAGCACATTTGATCCTTGTCAAAATATATTGATTCATGTTCTTTCAAGAGACAGTTGATGTCTTCCTTAATTTCTGACTGGCCATGTGAACTGACTGATGAAGGGAGACTCCTGTCTCCTTTGTGGGTGAAAAGCAAGAGACAGGAGTCATTTAAGAATGATTATAACTAATATTAATTTAAACAAGTGCTGTTGTATTTAGTCTGTACTGCTCTGCTGCACATTCAACACATACAGTTGGCTGCAGGTATACAGTAGCGTTTGCATAAGTTCAGGCCGAACAGTGGCTGCAGCTGTAGGTTATGAATTTCCCCTCGGCCACAATCAGTGCAGCCGAGTTTCCTTTGGTGTATCCAGAGGTGAATTATTTATGGGAGGATAAAAGCATTTGTGGTAGCGAGCTAGACAGGCAGACAGTAGAAGGAGGCTGGTTGGGAACCCCCCCCCCACCCCCACACCTCACCCCAACCGAGCTTGCCCCCTTGCTGTGCGGTGGCCTTGCACGATACCTCCTCGGACGGCTGCTTGAAGTGCAAATCTGTGTTCCAACTTGTTCCCGGTGTCTGTCAGCATGTTTTCCTCTTGTCAGCAGCGATTGAGTGTGGGCCTGTGTCACCCATGTACCACCGCTGTAACAGGATCATTGACAGGCCAGTGACACTGCCCAACCAGATAATGGAAACCTATTGATTTTTCTTATTTTTTATTTTTTTATTTTTTATTTTCACACAGGCAGTCTGTGGTACTCCTGAATAACTGGCCAAAGGACAGGTCATGATCAATGGGCCTGATCTCTGGATCACAGCTGCCACAGACAATGAATGGGGATAAAAAACACAAACAATGAGGCAAAAAAAAAAAAAGTGGTAGTTGAACTTGAATGACAGCATACATCATACAAACACATCAACTTTTATACCATTTTAAATGACCAGACCAAACATAAAGTAACCCAGGGTTTCTTACGTTTCTTTCTATTTTAATTAGCGAAATCAATAGTAAATCTTCTCAATTGAATGCAGATTTTTTTTTCTCTTTTACTCACATAGGGGTTGTCATTTGCAGTTTTAATGGAGCAATCTCCAGAGAGGAGGCCCCTTTGATACCCATGGCAATGATAAGCATGCGCTGGCTGCCTACCATTGGGCCCTCGTGGCAGATGGTGAGTGTGGGTCCTGCAACAACACATTTCTTTATGTCAGCCTTGTCCGTCTCTCTCTCTCGCTCACTCTCTCCCTCTCTTCAGCCACTGGAATAATGAAAAGCCCAATCCTGGTCATGGCTAACTCAATCTCATTATAATCTCTCCTTTTTTATTCACTCGGCCCCTTGGGATGCTGTCTGCCAGCAATGTGGCTTTCAACCTCCAGAGAGAACATCTTTTGAAACAGCCAGGAGACCTAATGAAGTCACAGAGTGGCACAATTATTTCCCAAAGAAAGAGCATTAATGTACTTCAAAATTCCCTCCGGAGAAAGCGTGATGACAATTGGTTTGTACAGCTTTGATCGCTGCTTTAAATACTGCCCAAGATAAACTGCAGGGTTAGACCCCTTTGCCACTGGTAAGTAGAAAACCCAGAAGTGGCTATCAAGCAGTGGATACATCAAATACTCAGCCTGAGATGCTTAAAACTGGAGTTTAAAATAGCACATAGCCCTAAAATTAGTTTCTGTTGGGAATACTGGTGCATGTGACACACTAGTTTTAGCTTTTGCAGCAAAGATGTACAGCAAATTTTAAACATGATGAAACACTTGGTTATTGTGTGTGGCATAAATCCCCAGGATTATCAAAGCATTGCAAGGAGAAATCAGATTCAGGGTGTTTTTAACTGCGTATATCTAAGAAGAAAAGTTGCTGATCTGCACCAAAGCAATCTCCAAAGTGTTTGGATGCCATTGTTTGAGTGTCAGGCATTAATGAAGAACGTCATCTCACCACTGTTACTGTGTTCATGAGTCCACCATTAGCACATGTGTGCATGGCGAAGCTGTGGGAAGGAAGCAACAACACTGCTGCTCATCTTCAGTTAAAGTAGCTCAAGGCCATGAAAACAAAGGCTAAGACAAACGGCTACTGGAAGAGTGGTCTATTTTAATAACTGCATTGAATCACAGGAATCAATCTTATCGTTGACATACTTTAGGGGTGGCAGTAGTGTGGGCCTGCTCTGCTGCCGTCACTTACACTTAAATGAATCACGCAAGAAAATACCACAGCCAAGTTATGGATTCTACAAAATAACAGTTGAAGTGGAAGACATGTAACGTCTCTTATGAGTGGGCTCAAAGGCCTGACCTCAGTCCTACATATTTACCATGGAAGGAACTGAAGGCAGCCATTTGTGCAAGGAGGCCAACCAACATACCTACAACGGTTCTTTAAGAACAAGTGGGCTGATGAGTAGGGACGATGAACCGTTACCAAAAGGTTTAGTTGTAAAAGGTTACAAAAGGTCAATGTAAATTAAAAATGATAATAATCATATATACTATCATATTCTCTGATCGTGTTCTATGTCAAATTCATTTAAACTTTCAACTGTGGAACAATAAACACGACTCAGTTGAAACCCAAATCAGGTGCCAAGATGAACACTTACACATGCCTGAAATATTATAATTGTCCCTACTACAGTACAGAGGCCATTAAGAGCACCCTTCCTAGAGTACTTCTATTATAAACGACAGGACACATCGTTCTTTACAGCAAACTTGTATCTATTGTAAGCTAAAATGAGGCTTCAGGAAAACCCATAAAGGAGATTTTATACCAAAACAACTACAGCGTTGGAAGATGTCAACTTGATTTCAAGGCTGTTGCCTTATACTATGTTTTCATTGCACAAAAAGTTATTTCCACTGAGAGACCCCACAGTCAGTGGAGGGCTGAGGGTCAGTATTATCACACGTATGACTTACTAAAAGGAGCAAATGCTATTTTATATCAATAAATGCTTACATTTTGTCATTTGACAGATGTTTACGTCCAAAATAACTGAGTAATAAATAACCAGTACCTCCAAGCCTCAGTCACCGTTCAGGCACAACCATTCATGGAAGTGTGAATATATTTCTTTATTATTCATATTCAGAGGCAGAATTAGTTAAACTAATAAACCCTGGGAATACAGTAGAATACATTTGCTGTTTATTTCCAATAAAAGCTTGCAGGCATTTTCTACAGTGTTTGATTTTTCAGAAATCTTGACCCTGAACGCAGACGTTTGGCTCAGTCTCTTTTAAACCACATCTTTGTCAACACCACATCAACACGTCTGCTACAAATGAAGTCTTTTGTTTTACCAAAAATCACAGACGCCATGTTTAGTTTTCCGAAGACCTCTCAAAACCTAATTCTACAAGCCACTGTTCCTGCACAGTATTTGCCTCAGCGGCGCTAACAAATGTATAGTTGGCTGTTTGAACCATGCAACCACGTTGCAAAAAGTTGAATTAAAATCTACAACTACAATACTATAAACTATCAAACCTGAGTATAAGAAAGTAAGATACTACATGTTTACAATGTTAAAATTGATGAATACATAAACTATCCAACTATTAGTGCTACCTGGTCACAATATAAAGCTTTATAAAGAGTTCTTTGATTTAATCATACACTTATATTACTCTTATATTACAGTAATTTCGACAATGTCAAAAAATTGTAGTTCAGGAAGCAAAATATAAACTCACTTATACAGTATATACGTTCCAGTATATAGTAATATGTTTAGTTCCTGTATACTGTGCTCTGGACTTCTGTTGAATATTATTTAGTGAAAAAGTAAATAATAAATGTGCCATCATTGCACAATGCACAGCCCATAACTCTGTTTAAAGCTCAGCATTGATGACTTGTGGCAGTTCATGGATATGTACTGAATTTATTTTGTGCCAATACTGTTTATATTGACATATGACATATTAGAATAAATCACGCAGCACTGAACCAGCATAAATCTACAAGTGAATGAGCAAGTAATTACATTCTCACATGAGCCAGAGATTAACCATTGTGGGTCCAGAAAGACAAAGCTACCACAAAAAAGTCTAAGAATGTTCAAGTGAAACTGGAAAAGTTTCTTGTTAGAACTTTGTCACCGTATAAACGTGTTGATGTCGTGGCTATAATGAAAGTTATATTTCCAACCTTACGTCGATGGATTAAAGTCAAGCAGAAGAACAAGCAGTGACAGAACAAGCTGTCACGGCATAATGCGGCATCTTGACTGGGACTTTGATTAATAGAGATTCTCTCTCTGATGCAGGCACAGCGAGGTGAAATCCTACAGAGCATCCACAAAGCAACAGCAGCCCTGTGTTCACTGCTTAACAAGGTAACGTGAGTATTTTATGTTGGCTCTAAAACTTAATTCAAATGGTCATGTTGCTTGCTACATGGGAAGTGGCTGTACATTGGCCTTTTACGCTTTTTTTGGAATCAAAAACACAAACCTTTCATAGGTGTGGTATATATTTGGATGTTTTCATTCTATAATGAATTATTTTCACTTCATAACCAAATGCTTTGTCATAATAACAAGGCACTTTTAGTTTATTATGTCAAACATGTGCTTTTGTAATGAATTCAGTTCTGTGCAGCCTTTTCCATTTTATACTTCCACTGTGAGGATGCCGTTGTGCCTAATCTAACATATATACAGTAGCAGTGGGTAAAGATAAAGTATATAAATTGGAACATTAAGATCATAAGGCAATGTGTTTGCTAATTTATACAATATTATTGATATATACAATTGTCGCATTGTCTGGATTAACTGCTGCTGTAAAGACTATATAAACACCAGCAAATGCATCTCAAATAATTCCGCCTGCTATAGCAAATACAGAATAGAGCAAACAGTACAGCTAATCTGGGTCATCATGAGACATGCTTATTTCTATTTTATGATGAAGGCCCAAGACCTCTACCATCCCTGTCCCTGAGTGAGGCACGCTGGTGTGCAGAAGGTGCCTCTGTAAATGCTTGATCCAATCCTCCTGGACAGACAGAGGGCCCTGGAAGACCAAGTCACAGAATCTGCAATTAGAAAGACAAGAAAATCACAGTTTGTAGACTTAATGCACATATATTTTGAGCTGATCATATATTTTAATAAGGGGGGATGTGTAGTGTATTTGTGTGTTGGAAAACCTTGGTGATTTATTCGTATATGAAAGAATCAGGCAGTGAATTCTCTCTTGACCAACTGGATAGTTTGGTGGCTTCTGCAAAAATGGGCTAGTGAAGTCTAATGTGCTAGTCTGTCAGCAGTTTTATACACCACTAGTGTGGCAACCACAATGTAATTCAAAGAAGGTAAGCAGTGACTGGACTGATTCTTGACAGTTGTCTCTCCCTTTTCACAGTTAAGCCAATTTAGTGGTCTCCCAAGCAGGTTTGGAGGATACACCTGATCAGCCTCTCCCACGACAACTGAATGCACCCTGACAAAGAACAGGCCCGCTGTTTTCTGGATGCATATGGCACGCCATCTGGCCTACATCTGAGGCGAATTCAACATAACAGCCTTGTGCTAACTGGTCATAGCACTCTGTCCTTTACATCCGCCAGTAACTTCTTTTTGCTGGCAAAATAAAAATAGGCAAGTCAAGCCTTACGGACCAAACAACACAAGACAGCAGAGGATAGAGAAGCTGCACTTCAGCTCAGTCGTCTTCTTCTCGGAAGAGCAACACAAAGACGATGGGGTGATTGTTGGAGGGTTGTGCTTGTCTACTGTAATGAGGGGAAAGGTTTCCATCAGGGAAGCAGAAGGACGAACCGCACCAAGATGTAAAAAAACAGCCATTTCACAAAGGGTTCATTCACACTGTAGCTTGGATCCCAGATGAGGTCAGGCACTTCCTCCTCACACCTTAATGTGGGGCTGGGCTCCCAAACTTGGTTCCATTGTGCATCTTCTAAGTTCCAAATTGGTAAAATACCCATATTCATCCATTATTTGAAAATTATGGTCAGTATTAAAACTAGTAAGATTCAAACAATGCTGAATATTGAGTTATTAGCTGTAGAAACTAATTGTTGATTGAATGTAGGATCTTCCACCTCGACCCTCACCTCTGATGAGCCTCTACTGTATGTGTGCGAACCTGTAGCTGAAAAAATTGTGCATTTCACTGCTTAGTCGAGCAACTGTGTAATATTAGTAAGACTTTACTCTGTACCTGCAGGTGAGTGTGTATATCTCGGCATTCAAGGAGGGGAAAATCCTCTGCTTCAGCCCAGGCCTTGGTCTTGGCTTCTTTCGTTTGTAATCATAGCCTGAAAAACAAAACATTTCATTGTTTTACGTGGAGCAGTGTATTAAGTTATCACAGACAGGTGACATAAATAAATGATCACAAAGCCAAAAATCTACTCTAATCTTTCCAGACCCCCCAACCAAAGCATGGTAAACATTCTTTAATATGGTTATAGGTTTAACTACTTGTTATGCCCCTAAAAAATAAGAAAAAATATCAAATTAACTGGTAAATGGCTAATAATGCAAAGTTGGTTGGTATTTCATGGGAAAAGGTTTTAGGTTCATGCAGTAATTTTATTATCACACAAAACTGTGAGTCCCAGCGCGATCTAAAGTCTTCTTCCACCTTTTTTTTTTTTCATTTGAAGCATCTGATTTGCACTCTCCTGTTTGAAAGTGTTGCTGCTAAAGTTTAACACAATCTTGTGTCTTCAGGGGGGCTATTTTCACATACAGTGCACCACCTCATGAGAGTCACAGATGATTCATAACTACATGAACAACATGAAAACTGCCAATGATACTTCTGAGCATGCGTTAATATATACTCTGTGGGATGTTTAGGTGTTCATCTCTGGAGATCTATCAGAAAGAAAAAGTGGTTTTTGTTGAATAATAAATATCAATCAAAGCTCATAATACATTAAATGAAAAGGTCCACAATCACAATGTCGAACACTGTGGTGATGCACTGCAAGGAGAGTACTTTGGCATCATCCCACTAAGAAAAATTCAAACGTAAAGGTTTGGCAGCATCTTTCTTGATAGCTGACTTGCTTTGGGAAGACATTAAACAAAATTGTGTAAACACGAATGATGGCCTTACAACTCAACATCAAGGGGCCTCATTGCTTTTTAATGTGAGCTTCAAAAGCACCTCAAAAGTGACATTTTCCCGCACAAATGATTGTTGCATTGTTAAGTTTCAACAGCACAGACATTATGTATGCGGATATTCTGTGTGATACAATATTGATTTCAATCAAAGCAAAATTGCCATTTTTTCTACTGGAAATCTATGAAAATTTGTCAATTCCAGCCTAAACTCATCTATTAAAACTTTTGTGACAGAAGGCTGGTAGGATACAGTTCTTGACTAGGCATAGAAAATCCTCAACCAAAAGCATAATTAAGAACAATTATTGTAATAGTTTCCTCAGGGCCCACATGAATTGTCCATATGACGTGTCTTCATGTTATGCTTGTTCCTCACCTGCAATCCCGTTCTCTTCCCTGTAATCTTTGGTCATATGACAGAAATTCCTGCGTGCATAGGCTCGCTGGTTGCTTGTTGTTGTGAGCTCCATACACCCCTGTCTCATCTTGAGAAGTTCAACTAAAGTGCTTGAAGTGGCCTTGGGGCATCTTTGTGCTTCTACCTGTAGCTTCCTCCTCTCCGAGATCGCCTCTGCCTCCTGCTTTGGTGCGAAGCTGTCAAATATGGGATATGAATTCCTCAGCCCAAACTGGGCTTTTACTGGGATCCCAGCATGAACCTGGAAGAAGCCATTACTGCTGATGAACCTCTGAGACACCAAGAGACATGGAGGGAACGGATTCTTTCTTAGAGTCTGAAGGATGGTCTGATTTGCTTTTTGGTCCTGCAGTAGTTCATTTATGATGCCCAGCGGGGACTTACTGGCGCTGGTCACACTTCCACCTATTCGCTTCAGGTGTCCCCTCACATGGTTGGAGAGGCCAGTTTTGGTATCAAACCAGTGATGACACAGAGGACAGGGGTACTCTTTCTGGTCTTCTGGCTTGACAACTGTAACATAAAGATTGTTATAGTTTCTCTTATGTTATATTCTGAATAAATTTATACCAGAGAATTGCTTGAAGTCCTACAAGCCAACATGAAACATTATCACACAAAACTGTTAGTTTTAAGTTAAAAACATAATCTCTACAGAACATGGAACTGATTTCTGTAACAAATCATGAGTATAATTGTCACTATAATAGTTGGAAAATAGTATAGTATAGTTTCTTAAGTATCAGAATATTTAACACAATTAATTTACATCCAGTACAAACACAGGTTCTATTGACTTGACTCTACGGCTTGTTGTACTGTAAGTGATAGTGCCAGGAACAGCTTAAATATATATATATATATATATATATACATACATATATATACAGAGAGAGAGAGATGCTTATTAATGTTCAATGTCAGAGAGTCAAGGATTAAAGAAACAGCATTGTGTGAACTAACCTTTATCTTATATGATACTACACTATATCATCTCTGACTTGAGAGAAGAGAAACACAGACCAAAACCAAACATCCCTACACATATTAACTAAACCGTGGAACCGTTAGAGTACCTTTTCTTATTTTCCTTGTACCCGAGATCCTTCTCCGTGTTCGCGGCTGATGGTCCCCCAAAGCCACTTGCTCTGGCGAAACCATGTGCCGAGCGTTGTAAGACAAGCCAACTCGATGGAGGTGCCCTCGCACGTGATTAGACAGACCCACTCCAGACTTAAACACTGCGGGGCAGTACGGACAGGGCTTGTGTTCTACCACTTGTGTGGAGAGAACATCAAAGCTGTCACTTGTAGACGTGCAAGGGGGGTCTGGGGAATCATCGCACACTGTTGCATCGATGTACTCCTCCTTGATTATGAGTTGCTCTATGTCACTGCAGTCTTCATCTCCATCATCTTCATCCTTGAGTACATGTGGGCTTTGGTCTTTGCCTGAAAACCTCTGCCTCTCTCTGTAATACCCCCGAGCAGACCGATTCCTTTCATTCTTGCTGTTCTCCAAGAAGCTGCCTGTAGCTTCACTGGTGTCCTTACTGAAGTTACTGCTGGCCCCATAGCCTTTCTCTAACTCCCTAACTGCAGACTGTTTCTTAAGCCTCTGTCTGTGCTTTGGCAATATATTAACATTCACACTGTCAATAGTGTTATACAGAGGTGCTGACATTTTCCTCATTGATGGCGAATGCTGGTTTGCTTGCACTTGTAAACTCTCGCTTGCAGGGTCGTTTTTGCTACCCTGACAGAACATCTGGTCTAATTTAAGATTTCTCGCTGATAGTAAAAAATCTGTGGTTGCAGCACAGTTTGCCTGCTTTAGGCTGCCAAAAGCCCCGCAGTCAGTGTTTTCAGCATCTTCTTCCACACAGGTGAGATCAGTTGCCACATCTAATTTTTCTGCTGGCTGCAGGAGTAATTTTCTATGTTTGTCGATCTTCCACAAAGACGGCAACGTTGTGTTTTCGGTGCAGTCGACATGGCACTTAAACTGAGATGAATTTGCAGTTTTGTCCTTCGATTTTTGAACGCGCGTGACCCTGCTCTTGTTGTAACTGATGGGGAAAGCAGTCGCTTTCTCAAAGGTTGGCCCTGGTTTAAGTCCAGGAATTTTGGACATTTTATAATTACCACAGTGTGGATGCTGCTCGAAGTGCCTTTCCAGCACTAGTCTGTCTTTGCCAGCGAAAAAACCCATATTACATCCAAACTGAACATCGTCTGCTTCCTCTGCATCATGAGTTTGACTCATCCTCCTGCACTGAGGCTGCTGTGTGTTGAGGTGTGCGACATGGAAGTGTGCTTCAAGTGCCTCCTGCGTCAGTGTAATGTAGTTACACTCCTCGCAGAAGTAGTAGTGCTTCAGATTATCGTGTGTTTTTGCATGCTGGACAAATATCTTAGAGCAATTGCAGCCAATTAAGTACTGTGGACACTGTAGCGCGGTGGCACTGTCTCCAAATTCGTTCTTTCCGAGACTGTGCCTACGTTTTTCAAGCCTGTCTTGGTGAATAATGATGTGCTTCGTAAGGGAGTAGCTATCACAGAACAAACGCCCACACTCCCTACATGTAAAGGGCTGGGAATCTTTCCTACTGTTCACCTGATTATGCTTGCCTAAATGATACATCATATGTCTGTGGAAATGTCTTTTTTCCGTGAAATTAACATTGCATATTGTGCAGGTGATGAAAAGTGGTTGCTCTGTCTTCAGCTGTTCCAATTTTGGACCAAAACTGTCTTCGTCTTCAGGGTCATTTTGCTCATAACAGCCTTCATGCGCTGTGCTAGGAACACGGTGCTCGGAGTCGAATGCATTGTTCCTCGAGAGGTCTTTGAACAGCGCTACAGGATGTTTCGGATCAGACTGTGAACCCAAAGAATCCTCTTTGTTGGCAGTGTCAACAATTTCATCATCGTTACCACTGCAGAAAAGTGCATTTAAGTGATTTAAGTTGCTGTTAACCTTTTCAAGACAGCCTGACATGTTTTGTACATGCGTATTGTGCTTCTGGTCTCTTTGGTGCATCCCTTCGGTCTCCAGCCTTCTGTCGCCACGCAAGACGCCCTCGCTTGCTGAATCCCATCTGATTACTTCAGCGACATGGTAATCACGCGAGGCGCTTCCTGACCATTCTACGCCCTGTTGAGATCTTGTTTTTATTGTCCGTTTCCTCGGAGGTTGGCTAAGGTGCATTTGCTCTGCACTGTCACCTGACAGTGTGGAATAGGCCAGTTTAGACTCATTCTCCTCCGAGTGAGACAGCGGCGCGTTGACACCTGGCTGTGTGGCCAGTGTTTTTACGGCGGGCCCTGCTGTGTTCTTCCAAGCGTCTGATTGAAGCTCACTAGGTGGTCGTAACACCTCGAGGCTTGTGTCCTTCTCCGCCTGCCATGCGGCATCCAGGACATTGTTGGATAAAACAGTGCCTTTGTTCAGGACACAGTGTACCTCTGAGGTGGGGTGTGAACCAGGTCCATTAACAAGTGCTCCTGAAGGCAATGAATTGCCTGCATGGGGAACAGCGGGGACACTGCTGTATACAAATGGATTCGGCTGGGTTCCATTTAAAGGGTTTTCGTGTTCATCTGAGGACAGACCTGCAGCATTGTTCTTCAGGGAGAATGTGTGACTCTGTAATGGCTCCTGAATACGACCTGGGCTGTCAGACACAATTTCTCCGTCTTTGTCCTCTTGTGCCTTTAGCTTCAGATCAGACATAGCGCCAATACTTTCTGAAATATAAAAGAATATCATGAATTATTAAGTGTACTGGATTTTCCTTATAATGTTGAGCATTAGCCAAATAAAGCAAGGGACAGTATTAGACCATCCAAAAGAAAATAGGCACATGTAAATGAGAAAATAAAACACTGTGACACAACAGTTATAATAAAATATAGTTTTCTCATTCACACTGATGGTGTGGTTCTGTTAAAAAAAATAGTTTTTGGGCTATTCCCACAGCTTCCCAAAATGAGCGTGGCATTATTCTGTGCCGCATTATGATTTTCCAACACCCTCTTTCGCCACCTCTATTCACAACAAACCCTGCTGTTAGCCCTGAATACCCTGGCGAGGATGCTTAATTATGTGAGCGTACCTCTGGGATACAACCTTCCTGCTTCTCCACCCAAAGTTCTCAGTCGTCTGCTAAAATTGACCAATTTCCATGGGAACAAAGTACACCTCCAATGAGATCATATTGCGTCTTATCACTCTGTGATGGTGCCAACACATATCCCAGCATGAGACTGTTGTTACTTGAATCCTGACAAATTGGCAGGCAGACAATCTGTCTAAAACACAAACACAGACCCACACAAAGAAAACACTCCACAAACACATGGACAAGCACAGCAATCTTGAAAATAGTTTCATTGAAGACACAGTTGAATTCAATTTATTAGAACATAATTTTGAAGAGAAAAGTAATAAATATAATAGGAATACAATTGAAAATGTGTATATTTTTATGACAGATTACACTGTGTTGTCCAAAGCTGATTTAGTTTAAAATGTAAGCTCGGTGGATTTGACATCTAGGGCTGGTCGCTCTCCACAGGAAGCTGCATTGCTAACGAAGTGGTAAATTCAGTGTTAATGAGTGGCTTCACTGTTACCACCTCAGAGGTAAAACCTTCCGAGCTCCATATTTTCCCCATCTGTTGTGGTGTTAGAGGTTCGAAGAGGAAACAGACGCTCCAAATTTAAAGCAAACTTCAGTGTTACCCCCAAACGGCAGGGTGGCAAAGCCATCAAAACGTCTTGGTTCAAAATGTGCAAGGCTCATTAGCAGCCAGCGCATGCGGCTTGCCTCTATGCCTGTGTGTTTGTGTGTGTGTGTGTGTATTTATATATACATACATATATATATTATTATATTTATTTTGGTTTGGTTTTTTAGATTTAAACATAATAAAATAAATAAAGACATAATCATCATAATGTTCTAAAGACTCAAACTAGAAACAAGCCTAAAGAGCTGTTGATTATGGTTGTTTGTTTGTTTGGTTGGTTAATAGGATTTTACCCAATAAGTTTCATATTTTAACCCTCCAAGCCCCAAAAAGGCTATAAATTATTATACAGCAACACTGTGCTGTGCATGTGCAGCCTATAGGGGACAGCAGGAAATGTTTCTAATAATCTGACCCGAGATAAAACATTAGAAACGACCAACAACATTAGGACAATCATTACTTATGCGCGAGATGTTTCATAAATTCTGTCAAGCCATTACTTCAATTTAATACCTTTAAAATTGTGTATTATTTTGTTTTGTTGACACTGTTGAAGAGGTGCTAACTCTACTATTTAATGTTTAATTGGGACGTGCCACATGTTGGCAGGGTGATGTATGATGTACAGTATACAGATATATACTGTATGTATAAACATCTGCCTACCTCATGCAACTCAAGCCAGTGGAGTGGAAAAACGCCAACATGCATGAAAAGATGCATATTATAAGATGTAAACAGATGGGATATATCACAGGGATGCTACCTACAGTAATAAACTGGAAAATGCACAGTCATAACAATACAAGGTTTCATTTTTAACTTTATTAACAGTAAAGTCAACTTAACGCTTGATTTCGAACGTCATCTTCTGCAGCAGGCTCTCATAGTTGGTGGGCTGGGAAGCGTGCCATGTATTCACATCAGTAAGGCTTTGAGTCTAGCTCACAACTTCAGCTCATGTCATGCCCTATTCTCTTTCATCTTCCTGCCATTCTCCACTCTGCACAATCTAATTACATGAAAATGCCATAACATTCTCTGGGATTTTTTTTATTTCCTGAATAATTTTTTTTTGTAGCTGTACAGGTTGGAATATTACAGTACACGGGGTTCTTTAAGGTATTATTAGCAACAACACAAAAAAAAGCTGGTGCAAATGAGTAGAGTCAAACTAGAGTCAAAAAGCAGAGTGACATGAGTTCAGGGGTCAAGCGTTATTGTAAGACCTGTCAATGCAATGTTCTTCTCCACATTTCAAGACCATCGTAGCTACAAGGGTCCATTAACTGACTCTTGGCTTTGGACAAAACAAGACATTTGAACATGTCACTTGAACTTGAGATATTTTTGATATTTGATTTCTCACAACTTTCCCAATGATGCTTAGACTTTAATATTAATAATAAAAAATAATCCCAATGTTATGGCAGGGAAACATTACTGTTACCCGCTCCTGTTAGCCATAGCAATGGATACTCATTGTGAGCCATGAACAAACTCTTTTTTTTTACTGAAGAACAAAACTTTAATTGCAGCAGGACAACACACTGATTGAGCAGTTTGGCCCCGCAGGCTTGTATGACTGTGAACGTCTAAGCAAATTTGTTCAACTGAAGACCCAGGCTGGCAGCACAGTGGAGACGGTGCTGGAGACCAACTGGGACCAGTCAGCCAAACCATTTCAACTGCTGGAGCTGTCTGTACGGATCAGCAGCAAACATTACATTCCTCTGCCACCGCCTTTGCTGAGGAGATGTCAAAACAAGAGGGAACAGTCCCTCAAGTGCGGCACTACACAACTTCCTCAGTTAATGGTATCTATTGATTTATTTGACACAAAGTGAATTTATGAAGCTGCCTCTTTAGAGTGAGAGTTTCAAAATATGGCTCAAAACAAACACAATGAGATTCAGCTTGACACTCCAGTAATGCTGAGGAAGATTAAAAAAAAAAAAAACCCCTTTTTCAATCTCAGCCCCGCCATTACTCCTAAACTCTCAAACAGCAGAAAAGCAGTAATTACTAAGACACTACAAGTCAAATGTCCCTTTCCCATGCGACTAACTGTCTTACTGAGTAGAAGAACGTAAAGCTTTGAAAAAAACATTTATAAAACACACATTTCTAACATTTGCACAGGAGAAAACAGAGAGAACCGCTTCAGTCAGTGTCTTTGTCTGGATTACGTACTCTTTTATCCCAATGAAATTTAGTCACCCAAAGGTCATTTGCATAATAATGGCCTCCATTCTCCCTAATGGGATTGTGGATGTGATTATGTATGCCAGCATCTTGTGTAGACACTATCAGCCCTGTCATCCTGAATTGCACAAATGTAATTACACAAAGCCTTTGATACCTAAACAATGTAATTTACTGCTTGAGTGAAAATGTATGCTGGAGTTATAGGACTGAAATGATACACTAAAAGCAAATATATGAGTGCCATAGGTACCATAGGTGACAAGTTGCAAAGAAAGATTTAAATGCTAATGTGCGCTTTAACAACAGGAGCATCTGTGTATTCAAGAGAGTTTAGAATTTATTTTGGAAGTAGACTTAGTGACTTTAAAGAATATCTTAGACATTTAAGGTCTATAGTCCTAGAGGTGGATTATAAAATGCCAATCTGGAGACTGTTTATTAATTTATTATATGAAGCTACAGCCAGCAGTCAGTTAGCTTAGTCAAGCCTAAGGGCTAGAAGCAAGGGGATACAGCTTGTCTGGCCAAAAATCCAAACCATCAACATCAACTTGTTTAAGTGCACAGAAGCTAAAACGTATTCTTAAAAGCAGTGGTTTGAAAACAATGGATTCAAAACTCAATAATATGCATGATAACAAGAAGTAACACTTAATTAAAATTAAAATTCAAGCCTTGAAAGATAACCTTAATATACAGCATGCTGCACGATTCGCTTTATAACTGAATCTTTATAATCAGTCAATAAATATTTATTTTTGCACTTATCCACTTGCTGCAAATTCACTAAAACCCAGGACCATAGCTGGGTTACAGCTATGGTCAAACAGGCTCAGCGCTCATGCTGTACGGCGTTTCAGCTTCGCTTGGCTTCTTCTTCTACTGGAGCTTCCTGTGTGCTGTTGCCCACTACAGTGAATTCAAGTGCTGTGACATTTTCTCATATCTTACAGTAGATGATTGTAGTATTAAAAATAAATCGCACACAAGCTTCTTCCACATTCAGCCTCCAGCTGAAGCTTCGTAATTTAGTGGACCTACAAAGTGTAGAGTAATTAATGCAGTCGTACTTTTGTTTTAATTAAACAAGCGTCGCATATGACTTGTTAAACTATCTGGGGAAGCAGATATAATACAACAGGTAAAATCAAAAAGACTCGCACATCTTGTTGAGACAAAAACTACAAACAGACTGACAGACAAGACAAGGGGCCAAACGGCAGAGAGCATAAACTTGAACTGCAGGTAAGACTCTCACAAACCATAAACACTCTGGTTCTTTAGCCAAGGTTCAACACTTCAGACCCTCTGAACCCAGCCACAACAAATTTCTCCCTGCACCCCTGAAGAAGAGGAATGAGTGAAATAGCTGTGATGGTAGATTTACTGATGAAAAAAGGTGAAGCGAGAACATTGGGAGTGATAAAAGGGGACAGGGAGCGAGTGACAGTTGGGTTAAGACAGAAGTCATGTTCAATAGCAGGTAGAAACATCAAACAGTGAGTTCACAGGAAACCCATGCAACCTTGTCTTGAAGGAGGATTTTCTGTTGTGTGGAGTAGATTATATCTGTTCAAGCTGCTGACACGGCCTCATTTGCTGCCCGTAGTGTTGGAGGGGGATTAAACGATATAAACTTTAAAGCTTTAAACAATACCTTTCAAAATTAAATGGATTAAGGGAGGGATGTCTGATGGGGATTTCCCAAGGCTTTGTTAGTTTTAAACTCTACTCTACTTTTAAAAGGGGGAAGAAGGAAGAAAAGAAAAAAAAAAAAAAACGCAGCACTTAGAGATTTCTCAGGCATGTGACCATTTTAATGAGGCTTCTCTCACGTTGAGGAGGGCAGTGGGCACAGGACAGCTGCCAAGCAGATGGCTCTCATAAACATCATATCTGCTCTGTTTAGATACATGACTTCTCATCTCCCAACACTGAGAGGAAAACAAACCCGACCATCACCACAAGCACTACCCTCTCGCCTGCTTTTGGCAAGCTGCGCCGGCTCGTTGAAATGGCACATTTCCATTTCCTGCATTTCTCCTCTATAACAATATGCATGAGTTGCGCAATTGATATACATAACCTCTAATCTCTTATAAGTATGCAGAGAAGATGCAGCGATTGCAGCGCTGGGTATTTTTATTTAGTGGCAGTTAGGATGTTGACTTTTATTAAATGTTATTATTACCATATAACTGAAAGTATAAGCAACCCAAAAGTTGCTGCTATGATTAGACATGCTCAGATACCTTCCACTTCTGTTAGGCGGGAAAAAAATGAATCACACATGTATAAATATATATATATATATATATATATCAAACTTTGTTGCTGCCGCTTTGCTGTAAGACATGTGACCATTCAGATGAAAGGGAGTCGGTGTCAAACTGCTCTCCAAATTGAGGACAGGCTCCACATTGCAGAGCAGGCATCAGTGAGCTTAAATTCAGAGACATGTCAAGCATCGCACGTATTAGGATGAAATCTCTCATTATCTTTCTTTAAAACATAATCTGGGTGCACCGCGGCAGGGAGACACAGAGAGCACGGGCCTCGCAGTCAGTATTAGCAACCAAAGTAAGTCCTCAGTAGTCACCTTGAGTTCTATTATTAGAGCAGGATGAACTACTGCAAACAGAAACTGGATCAAGCGTGTCGTTTGCGGCCTGTGATTGGGCTCGGAGACCTAGAAGTGGCTAAAATAAGCAGCGCTGTGATCATATGGGGTCACAGTGATGACACGAGTAGCAAAGCTGATGGAGAACAAAGAAGCAGCAAAGTCTCTGAAGAAAAAAAAAAAAAGAAGCCAAAACTGCAGCTGTCAAAAAAGTCACAAGAAATTCAGCGGCCAACAAAAGCCTATTTATCTAACTCTATCAGGAACAGTGGACAGCTTCAGCGCTGCAGCCTTGACAGCAGTGGGATTCCCTTGTCACTTCCCAAGGTCCACACACACACACACACGTACGGGCGCATGTAAGGCGATTATTCAGTGCTGCTTGTCAATTGCACCTTTTCAACCCCGATCAATGAGTCCTCTTGCACCAGGGGTCTGTACCAGCGCCAGTCATTAACATGTGAGTGCCACTCTATCAGCTCCGGCTCCAAATAAATCAAAGGGTCGGCCACAGAAGAAAAGGGGCTAATATTTCCTCAATAACCCCAGAGAGACACCATGGAGAGATGCAAATTGCCTCCCAGGAGACCCCAGGGGATGTGAAGGAGAAACTCGCTGGGAGGGAACTGGAAGCTAATGAGTATAATGGTAAATGTATACAAGGACTGGGAGAAAAGCCTCTCTATTCATACCAATTAATACAATCTTATCAATGGAGGTGTACTGTAAAAGCAGGGCCCGTGTCTAACCCCTTTGCCCTCCTCCTCATTTCCACCTTGCAAGCATCTGTATTATTCAACACAGGCCCGTCTACGGTCATTAGCCCTGTGGGAGGCTGGGCCAGGCCTGGGGAGTTAAGGAGATTTTAAAAACCACTCACTCTTCACATCAAAACAAATCGGGCCAAATCAAAGCGGCTCAAAAATGTCTTTTCTTTGAGGGGTGAGGGAGGACCTACTATTGTTATGAACGCTGCTTTATGCAGCGTTAGCACGAGCGCAAATAGCGGGAAATAGAATCATGAAGTAGAATCAGAAATCAATCATGCTGCTTTTGTAGCAGAAAAGATTAGTGACAATTATTGATGTATTTTAGTCATAGTGTTACAGTACATGTCTTTGCATGATGAGTCGATCATCACAGCATAAATACATTAAATGCTGCGTTGACACTGACATTTGAGGGTTCTTACTTCTAGATCATTAGAAGATTAACAGTGTCGTAGACTGTATTTTAACAATAAAATGTAAAATTATTTTAAAAAATGGTGACAACCCAAAACAAGGAACTGTGATGGAACTGCCTCTTAGCAATAAATTTTACTGCAGCATCCACTGTTACTAATATCTACAACTTTTACTGTGTTGTTGTTTATTTCTTTCGAGATAATCCTGTTCTGAGGTGACAGGATGATCTTTCATTTACAAGAGGTATTAATAAACTACAGTAAATAAATCTACATCTTTCAGATTAGTATTTACATTTTAGTTTTTTTACTTAAACAACTTTTATTTTCATGAATTCATTCATGTTTATTTGCAAATTGTTTCACACATTGCATTGCATGGACTGAGGCAGCCTTACCACGGAACACAGGAAAGCGATGCAGTTTAAGGAAACATTTAAACTAACTGAAAGGGCAAACAAATGCTTGAAAAATAAAGGGAGAAGAAGAAGAAATACCTTGAGCTACCATTCTGAAGGTCATTTATCAGTGTAGAAAAATAAACCTGACAGCAGCTAGATTTGCCTCTGAGAGATCACAGAAGGTGCTGAACAGAAGGTTAATCACTAGATAACTTTTTTACATTTATAATCCCATACTTTAGACTTCGTTGAGAATGTCTCCGAAAGCCCTCTGTCAGCGTAATTGTGCCTAACCTGTGCCCCGCATGCTCAAATCTCTAAAATATCACATCCAACTCTGAGAATAAATGGGAAAATAATGAGAGAACTGCTGAGCTCAACCTTAGGTACAGTAGGTATCAAAGAAACGATGAGCTGACTCACAGCTCACGCAGAATAGAACTCGCTAATCCAAATCCTCAAAGATGGAGGTTGTTTGAACTTGTGAAATGTAAAGAGGGATAAATACAAGACAATACTGATATGACATATTTGCAGATTCTGCTGTACAGCAAGTGGTTGAGGCACAAATGCATCTTTAATTTCACTTCTTTGTACATAAGAAATTTGTATTTAAATCGTAAGTATAAAAGCAATTAGCTAACATACTGATTAATAGTTTATTTGTAATATAAGGCATTCCCTCAAAACATCATCGCTTGACCCACATTATTACACAACAGCATAACTTAATCATAAGTAAATGGGATAAAGATCTACAAATTATTTATTATTTATTCTCAGATTTATCACGACACCTCCTTAAATATAAGAAGTGCTTGTATCGTTTCCTACCTAAAGTGATTAAATGAGCCACATCACTCTTGACTTAAGTGAGGACTTCAGTATCAGTGATCATATTCTGCCCCTTAGTGGAGGAAATGGTCCATAACCTGAATATATGAAGAAAAAGAGCCCAGATCTGGAGCAAAGAGCAGCACACTGGACTGTGGAACCAAAGACGTACTGTAGGTTGTCTGTTTCTCCTTCACCAGAAATTCATGTGAAGTTGACCGCAACTCCTTTAGCCGAGGCTAAAGGAGTCATTCCTTCATCATATGTGAGTATAAAAAAATACCGCAAATGAGACAGAACAGGGTAGGAATGACTTGACTTTCTTGGAAAGTGGCTTGTTTGAAGTGCTCTGTTAAATCAGGGCGGTATCGTGTGTCAGAGATGAGAAATCACAGAATTTACTCGCATTCTCGAGGAATATGTTTCTGTGAATCCTCCTCAGCAGAGCTGCTGTCACAATTTAATAAAGTGAAAACTTTCTCATCACCATGCAGTTTGCTACACAAGCAGCCGTGGATGTTCACCATTACAGAATGAAACGGAAGTGCTGAAATAGCCGGAGGTGACATTAAGGTGCAGTTGCACTGTAAGAACACATGAACCAACAAAATACCATAAATACTTTTTTATAAACCCTGACAAGATTTAACTGAATTTAATTAGACTCGTACAAAAGAATGCAAGTAGAGCCCTTTACATCCTTCTTTCACTTTCTGAATAGGCTAAAAGTTAATTAAACCATTCCAAACAAAATAGGAACATTTATAATAATTAAATAAAATTGAAAATCGTCCACCTAACCAGTGCAAAAGCATATTTCTATATTGCATTAGACTGACTTATTCTTTTATTTTTTAAATGACAAAGAATAATGCTGGGGCGTGTGAGCGACCTTTGAATCTGAATGATTATCATGAATTTAAACATCAGTATTCGCAAAGCTGGTTTCGATTTTATGAAAATTAAATAAGGACTACGCAGAATGGTAAACACGATTTGTGTGTCAGTGATTCTGTTTCGCACTGGAAAATAATCAACAGCCAGCTTGTCACTCCCTCCAACCTGCCAAGTGTAGGAGTGGAAGCACTGACACATGTAACTGACATCTCAGATTTAATTTGACTGGTAATCACACCCAGCTATAGTTTCAGAGCATTTCACACATCTGAGCTACAGTTTCAGGTGTTAAGCTGGTAAGGAGACATACAACTGTGCCTCTGAACGATAACACCTCATCACATGCGGTCACATTTTAGGCTTATGCTCTGCCATTATGATCATAATAATGAGAATACTAACGTGAATATTAGACTCACACACACACACACACACACACATCTCAGGCTTTACAAAAAAATGCAATCAACACTCATTTTGAGCTCAACTTTCCCTGATCAGACACTTTCATTTCAGTTCAGTGGCTATTTGAAACTAATTATAAGCATGTGTCGAGTCGCTGCGTGTCACCATGTTGTGATTCTTGTCTGAATCGTAAAGCATGAGCTGATGATATCACTTTTAATAAGAGGCATTGCTCTACTGTATACTGTACCAGCAGCATTTGTCAGATTTGAGCAAGTTCATCTGTATAATCATGCAGTATATTAAACAAGATGAAACAAGTGTTTTTACCAGTCTGTGCTGAAGCTCTGAATCCACCACATGGCCATTAAACACCAAACCTGGAACAAAGAAACAATGTGAAAAAAAGACAGATTTGTCCTGGATATCTGTGAGCTTTTTACGTCTGTTTTTATCATATCTAGAGAGAAAAAGGAAATGGGATGAAATGATTGACTGACATGTTTTTGACAAGAAATTAATCCTTGAGCTTTCTTGATTCTGGCTTCCTATAAACACCACTGCTTTAGGTGACGAAAGGCTAATCAGGGAATGTGTAGTTTACTCTAATACCATATAGATCATATTTGTGAAACAACTCTTTGGACTTTGACTGATTCCAAAACAAAGATGAATTATTTTCCTTGAACGCAGCAAACGCACAATGATGAAAGAAATCTGCCTGTATTCTCAGCAAGATTTTGCTTATATCAATGTACAGCACAACATTAATGGATATCTATCATGTTTCTATAAAGTCCTTCACAAACAAACTTGCAAATGCCCTAGAAGGCAGTGGCACCAAACTGGCCATTATAGTAACTTATGCAATTTGACTACATACAGTTACAGTATATACAGCTATATAATATTTCCCAGTTCACCATCCTTGTGAAGTTATGTGGGGTCACTGCAGCCCCAGATATACTAGAGCCATGCGTCATCTCCCTAATTTGCATACAGGTATAAAACTGTATGAGTGTGGTGTCAGCACTAATTGCAGAGAAGTGGCAAATCGAATTCAAAAGTAATTAACCATATTTAACTGCCAGGACCTCTGAGACCCTAAAACATACATTACATAATGTGGTAAATTTCTATAGTTGACTTCACAAAGAATTTGTCGCTGACAGTTTTTTAAAACAACAATATTAATAACCAGTTAATTCATTATTAAAAGTAATGCTTTCTGGTTTTAACATGACTGTAAATATCTTTGTATTGGACTTCAGAACGGATACACATACCAAGATATAGGCAAACTTATATCTGACAATTTAATATGATCTAGAAAATGCCACACATATGGGAGATGGAACTGGAAGCTATACATTAAACATTTACATCAGCAATGATCAATCAATGATACATGCGATAGTTAGCTAGGCAGTTAACTTGGCAATTTAATTGCAAATGGAAATATTACTCTGCAAAAACATATTTCTTCTCTTTTTTCTAAAGGCTGATATTTTCTGCAGACCTCTACGTTCTTGGTAGACCCAGCTGATTATTAAAATATCCTCTCTCCGCAGCTGGTCCTCAGCTGAGCAGCTAATTCAGGCCAGTGTACTCCTGTTTAAGTAGTCCCAGGTGTCTTCATTTATAGCTGTGTAAGCAGCAGCCCGGCTCACAGAGCACACATAACTGTTTGCTATGCTGAGCATTCAGGGACTTCAGGCATCTTGGTTCAAATATTTGACCTTGTCAAGTGACATATAATCAATTTGTGGATAACACGCCTCAACTACCTGATTTATTTAGTTAAGCAGTTGACTCCTTTACTCTCTGTGGTGCATGAGAATAACCACGCTGACGTGCTCCGGTAGCCATGTAAAACTTGTCCTTAGACACCTGCAGAAAGTGATGGACTTGCTCGCTGTACTCTATGTAGGTCCACACTCCGATTATTCATGAGCTTATAATAAGGATTCAATACAAAGAAACAATATGGAGTAGACTGCTCCTTTTGTCACAGTGCTTGTAAGACAGTGCCATATTTTTCACTGAATATTGTTTTGAGGCTCTAGAAATGGTTTAGTATAAGAAAAAAATGTCTCCTCTTGACCAGTTGATTATGAGCAGTACCTGCAGGAGAAGCTGGTCTCACCATAAATACAGACAGACAGACTCAGTGCAACCACAGTATATAATCCTCTACTCATCTAAATAATATAATTAAACTAATATAATATAGTTTGTGTAAAGAACAACTATATCTAAACCCCCTCCACTATAAAAAGTACCAGTATGTCTTCACTTTAGTTGACATTAAAGGGGCCACATAAATTTAATATACAGGTTTTTCATCTTCTGATGTTATACATAGTCAAAACTATGTGAACCCAACACCTGAAGTTGACATTTGCATTGCTGGCTATAAAAGTAAATGTTGCTTTGTACTTTTTTTTCAAAAATTAAATGAAACAAAGTTACTACTTGCAACGTGGAGACATGTTTTTATCCGTTCGCAGTAGGATTTTTTAGCTACAGTAGGTTGTACAGCAGCTTTGAGTAATGTACCTGAGCATGTGAAAACATCACCAGCGGGACAAGTAAGTTCAAATTTGGAGTGGGTTCTGTATTGGTTATTTACAAATATGCGTAAAGAGCAAATTTTATGCTAAATCAAATGCAAAATTGAGGCATTTTTGTTATTGTTATGGTTACTGTACATGTCTACAGGTTCAGATTCTTAAATGTTCTAGTTTTGACAGCACCAACCTGTAAATAGGTCAAACTATGTCATACTAAGTTACAGTGACTGGACTAAGGTCCTGTCAGTCAAACCTACTCCCTCATCCGGACTCACTCACACACCTGCCCACAAAACGTTTCATTGACCTTTGGACGCCAGCCACAGTTCGCTTCGGGTAGAATCTGCTGCTGAATCCCACCACAAGGCAGGTACCAAGAAAAAACGTAGACAAAACCATGTTGGCGGTTGCAATTATGTTGTCTTTCAGAAGTCTACACTTCACTCAGACTGCTTTGAAAATGAACCTCATTCAGGGCTGGCTATTCCTCAAATCTCAGGCTGACGTTGGAATTAATTCCCATAGTCCGTGAGATATATTAGGCTTTTTCATCTTATTTTTGTAGGTTAAGCAGCGAGGGCTGTACAGTATGTTGGGGAGAGGCATGGTTTGCCAAGAGGCAGCGTTCCCATGAAGCCTGGCTCCCATCACAGTGGCACCGGAGCTACATTTACCTCCAGTGCCTCTGTATATCCAAACTCTAGTCATTCTGACGCAAGTTTCCTTTTACTACATAAATGAAGGAAGGCCATATACATCCTACGTGCCCTCTACTGACCTCAAAATGAAGCATTTTAGGTGTAATATTTGGTGATTTGGTGACTGATCTGACTGTAATTTCTTATGTAACTTGAAACCTATTACATGTATGACGATTTAGGTAGGATGAGCAAACTATTTAGGTAGAGAGTTTCTCAGTCCCCCTGGTGTTTTCCGGCCTTTGGAGGACATACTTATAATATAATATAACATAATAAAATAAAATATATCATGCAATAATTTAAGCACCATAAAGTAACAAGACTTTAGGTTGTAGCTGTAAAGCAAAGATGCTGGGCTACACTGTGAAATTCAACTTTTTGAAAAGACTAAATGTTTAGATGGTTAACCCATAAAATCATAATCATACGTTTTTTTAACAGTCTGCCTTGACCTGAAGGTTGTCTGGGGTCTAGCATTTCATTCATTCAAGGGTCTAATGACTACATCCACCTCGCTCTCACAGTAACTGTGTGTCACTTCAAGGCGGAGGGATAACAGCCGAACCAGATTTGCTTTTTTCCCCCTTCAAGAACAGGAGCGAAACAACAAACGGCCAGGACTTTATTTTGACAGGCTATGCGACAGTCGGCTACAGACAGAGGAGGAGGAGGAGGAGGAGGAGGAGGAAGAGGAGGGAGGGGGGGAGAATCTGCATCAGTGAGCCAAGACTCTACACCTGCACACTTCACTGTCTCATCACCGCAGTCTCATCAGCGTCGCGTCCACCTCCACCTCCAGCGCGACGCGACGCGCCGGGCACTAGTGACTAGTGGATCCAATGGATCCCAGCGCACATCAAAGCCTTACAGCAGACTGTAACACCTACCTCGGGTTTGTCACCGTGTCACTGCACCTGACACCGCCAGTCGTCCTTCCCACTATGACACTGTCGCCATTTTTTGCTTCAAAATCACGCAGGTTGCGCTCCTGGACCAGAGCGCAGACAGAGAGGGAAAGAGAGAGAGAGAGAGAGAGAGAGAGAGAGAGGCGTTCACGGCGGAGCCAGAGGAGGGAGCGTCATCCAAGCTGCACACCGACCCCCCCCCCCCATAACCATGTTGTACTGTACTGGATGTCCACTAGTTCCTGCTCACACTCGCAACTTCACCGCTGTTTTAAAGCCACACTGTTTGCACACCGCAAAAGAAGTGTGTCAATAAGTCCACGAATCTGAAATGTTCTTCATGCTTTTCTGGCACACATACTGTCCTGCAAGAGTGTAAGAAGTTGCAAAGACAAAGTCAAATAAACCAAAAGCTACAGTATTTATTTATCTATCGGCCATCCAACACAATGTGTCACCAACACAAACTCCAGAACGTGATGGCAATGAATGGGTTAAAGCCCATGGACTGAAATCGCAAAATGGTTCCATTGCAAGTGAAAATATGCTACTGTTGTATATTTAATGCTCAATGGTTCTTGTACTGCACGCGTGAAGCAGTGAGCTTTAACCCTCATTTAAATTGTAGGATAATGATGCAGAATGGATGATGAAAATGCATTATTAATACTGATGCATGAGTTTTCATGCACAGATGTTAACATGTCCGTGTTCTACCGAAAACTGCACCAGTCGGTGGGGGGGGACCAGTGTCATCATAAGGAGACAGTTTCCAGTAGAGGAGGAGTTCCACCGAGCAACTCAGAAATAAGAATAATATAAATAAAATAACCAAATCTACGTTCATTGTGTGTAACTGTCCACTGAGAAGAATAGATTTGTGGTGTCTACTGTGGGTAATGGGACTGGTAATTCTCATACTCATAAACATATGAAATATTGATTGGATTAAGGAAACAACTAACAAACCTTTGAGTGTATATTGCTAAAGTGACGGCTATTATCAACAAGTTGTCTGCAGACAACTAGAGTTTCTTCAGAGCTGCTGAATATTTATGGAGTGGGCAGATTATGATTTATTTATTTTTGCTAAATTATTAAATGTGTGGAATGCAGATCATTAATCATTAATATTGATATATTGAGAAACTGTAAGACACAAATATTTGTGCATAAATATTTATCCACTCCACGCCAGTGTGGATTAACTCTAGGTTTAGCTCGTGATTCAACAGAGATATGTTTCTTTCAAAGCTGTTTCCAAGTCACTTACTGTATTTGTGCCTGCCTCGCTGTGATCTGAGCTTCTCCTCGCACCCACCTAGATGGCAGAAAGCACAAAGCGATTCCAAGTTGTGTGTTGTGTTTTGCGTGAGATATCGGGATTGACACAAGGCCTCTGTTTTCAGAGCATGAAGTAATTCTTTTAATGGCCTGCCAGCTGTGCACTCCAAAGTTTGATTTTGCTCTGCAAAATGAGAGCAAAAATCTCAAACAATTTATTATGCTGTTTGTGCTTCACTTCACTACTTATCGTCTGCAATTTATTTCCTACCTTGGGGTACTGCAAGCCATTTTTCTCCATTTTCAGTGGCTCACTTTTTTTTCTTGATCCTGCACGATGCTGACTAAACTCCTGCCTCCAGCCATGATGTTGGAACATCACAGAAAACCACATCATTATACTGAAGCTAGTTAACAAAGAGAGGCAGAGAACCAGTTGAAATCACAGGGCACAAGGCAGTATGTGAATTACTGAGTTCTCCAGCTCCGACCTGACGTCTCATAGCCCGTATCTCGCTGAGCAGCACAGATGAATGTCACTAACGAAGCCTGTTGTGAACCTCCGTCTCAATTCAAGGTCAGCGCACGATCAGTCGTCACTGTTTCACATGGGTTTACTATCTTATAAATGAAGCTGTCCCCCCCAAAGTGAGTCTGCACCAGTTGAACGGCGGTGACAAATCTGCTCATAATCTCTCCAGATCTAGATGTGACGGGTTGATTTGTTTGTGATTTAAAACATTACAAGTATTATATCATAAAGCCGCTCATTCCACATGTGAATGATATGCTTGGCCACAGGCTTTAAAGACTAGCACAACCCATGCAGCTACACTACCTCTACACCTACAGTAAAGTCAATCCAAAAGTATTTAGGAGTAAAAATATAGAAACAATACCTTAAGACATATAAACAATACCATCAAGTGTTGCTTTTCTTGCTGCTGTGAGTTTTCTGTTCATATTTTGAACCATTTTTGAACCACAATAGCTTTATTACTTTCTGTCCGTGTGGTTTAAATGCACTGTCTTCATTAACTGCATAATTTGATTATCACTATTATTATGTGAGAATATTATATGATGAAATCATAAAATTACTGAATTAATGTTTAAATGTGCAGTATGTGCTCCTTATTATATTCCACCACCAATATTTGGGCAATAAGCTGTAATGTGTGGCAGGAGTCTTAGTTGCAATGCTACCCTTCACATTAATATTAATATTTATTTTTAGATTCAAAATGTCTTTATGATTAAACTAACCAGTAGTCCCTCCATCTCACCTTATCTCATCTATGTTAATCAAATGATGTCATTGCATGTTGGAAATACTGTGCTAAGATAATAATAATAATAATGATAATAACATAATTCCATCTTTCCAATGACCACAAGGTGGCAGAGGGAAACCTGCAGTGCTCGTTTTCACTGTGCCTTTTGAATTGAGTCTTATTAAACACCATTAAATCACTGCTCACAAATTGCATTTTGATATGCAAAACGATTCTTAAATGCATATTATATGCTGTTTTAATCCTTAATATCAGTAAATATGCCATATTAGGGTTTTTAATATTCTTAAGAGATTAACAGGCACTCATTGCCTGTGTGCTTATGCAGGCTTTCAGCATTATCAAATATTAATTCTTCTAAACTTGCTCTTTTAGGAGGAGTTCTTTGATGTCTATGTAATTTTTTCATCGGCTAAGCAGATCTCACAGAGCGGTATCTTTTGGAAAGCAGTGGGCCATAATTCATTGATGAGCTATGTGGAGCAGATATTCACATCCTAATGCTTATGCAAGATCTTACACAGGTCTCAGCAGTGGAATGGATATAACAGAACAGAGTGGAGCTGGGCTGATTGAAAAGCTAAGTAGAGGGCGAGGAAACTAATCTGCGTGAACTTTGTACTCATTTCGAATGTTTTCACATCAGCCAGTAAAGCGTCTTAGCGTGCATGTGTAGACATCAGGGCAGATTAGAAGACGTCAGGGCTTCGCAGACGATGCGCGGAGGGCTCAAGGTCAAAGTCATTAAAAGATGTTTTCTGTCGCCACAGCGAAATAAACAAGCAGCGCTACTTTGGTTCTTGTCATGTCGATTTTGCAAAGTAAAGAATCAGGAAGACTTTTACAGAGGCAATTACAGCGAAACAGAAAGTTTAAGGTTATCATTATTAAATTATTCATTTTTGACAATGTTGGCCCTCAGAGTTTGGGAATTGATCTCTCTGTAAACACGCAGAAGCAAGCCAGATTGACATAAACTGCGAAGACGAAGCCATCTTTAGAGCACTCACTGCCTTCGCTTTCATGTTGCCTCACTTTGGGGGCTGAACGCTGCTAACTGTGTTGCTAACACACACTGATTAGTTTTGTACACTGGAGACGAGAAGCGCTTTGGAGTCTTGAGACGATATTTGTTTTCTTTTCGCTGGATATCTGAGGAAGAGAAATAAAGAGAATGCTTAAAGTTCCACCGATGTGTTTGTTCTCTTCAAAGAACAGAGCTATCTTGCGAGTCTGCGTCAGATGTTGTGTGTGCGCGCGCTCATTATTTCAATAAGCCAATTTTGCCTCCTGTGATTGCTCTATAAAGAGAATAGCGGATGACCCTGGCTCTGTTGTTAAGTTAATGCTTTTGCACAAAAGAAAAACAGATGCTGGTTTGGGTATCACTGGGGTTATAGTGAGACCCCCGTCTGTCTTGTTAATCGGGGGCCGCTGCCTCAAATGCACCAGATGTGTTTGCCCTCGAATGTGGCCCTCTGGAAGACGCTACACTTGAGTTAGTGCTCACACAAGACAAACGAGGCCTGCTCTGGCTCCTCTGTAAACTTTTTCACTAATGGGATAATTGATTGACAGACTCTGAGCTTTCATGCTGCGATATTATTTACTGTTTCACTCACATGCTGCAACACTTTCAGCTTAATTGAGAAACAGTTGGGTATAAGGGCAATACTGCCATAGGGGGAAATCAAGTGATGGGACAGTTTTAATGATTCCCCTGCCAGAAAAAAAATAGATGTTCAGTGAACGGAATCGCTCTGAACTCTGATCTTACAATGAGAATATGCTGCGAGTGATTTAATTGTTCGCAGCCATCTTTCTTTGTGTGAAATCTCATCCAAGTTAGCCACATCGTGTCAGCGTCAGTATCGCAGATTCACTCTTTTGCCTCGCAGACAGCAGCATTTCAGGAGTTTTACTTGTATTTTTTTTTTTCGAGGCCATGGCCAGTTATTCCCAACACTTGGCACAGAGAGCGCAGTCAGCGCGCCAAGCAGCTTCCTGTACATCCAGCTACTGTAATAAACACTCCGTACCGGACTGCGCCGCTGAAGAATGCAGACTTTGGCTTAGGGGTCGCTGTCTGCACTCCCCCACATGCTCATCATTGCAGAAGCGTCTGTCTGAGCTGAAGAGGTTCAGTCAAGTTCAAATGATTCTAAAAGTATCCCGCACCAATTATTTCGCTCTGTGCATGAATTCCGGGAATGTGAACAAGCACTGACACTTATTCTGATCTAACGTCCAAACGCTTGACTTTGAAATGTTTTATACTACCTGTCGTTGGTCTTTTTTCCTTTTTTTTGTTTAAATGATTGCATAATCGAAACAGTAGAGAAGTACTAAGCCGCCACACAGATAACAACACTGGCCTCTAACAGTTCTGTGGCTTTTGTAGTTCCTCTTTTATTTCTCTGGAAAACTGAGAGGATTACTCTGGTGATATAGAGTAATCTGGAATGGTAAATGCTGTTATTAAGCAGCAGTGATTTCTTTTTTTCACATTATGTCTGACATGAAGTACACACTATACTGTATTACACAGTATAACAGCACCTTCTCATCCCCCGTTAATCTAATCCTAAAGGTTATGTCAGTTATGTAGTTGAATGGCTATTATGAATAATAAATAAATAAATAAATAAATATATGTACAATATACTGCATTCTGATAATGTAATCGTAATGTACCGGTGTGTTGTATAATGTACTGTATCACCCTGCTGTGGCCCCATGTGGCATTTTATTTCCACTGGAGGGAGCTGCAGTTGAGCAGATTCCTCATCGTGGCTTCTACAGAAAAAGTCTTCCAAGTGTTACGTGAGCAAATGCTACAGCTGAGCGGCCTGACGCCAAATGCGCCAACACTGTGGTACTTCACTATTCTACTCAAGTTCTATGCATTTGAGTGGACGTGTTGGCTCTATGTATTTCATGCTTTTCACGGTGAACTGTATATGCATCTGTGAAGCATATTTCCAGTATACAAGTACAAAGAACCGGTCTGCTGCCAGGGCATGTGTGTGTGTGCGTGTGTGTGTGTGTGTTTGTGGAGGGCGGTGGGGGGTGACATTAGAATTTCCGCGGTGAAGACACACTTGCGTAGTTTGACTGCAGTGACCTGAATATATTTACCACAAAGTACACATCGTGTGCGTTATCTCACAGTTGGAGCAGTAAATGAGATCATTGCTTCACCTCTTGGCATTTGTCTTTTTCTCTCACATGTACACGTGGTTTCAGTCTATTCTGACTTTCTGACATGGCCCGCTTCAAGTTTTACTTAACTCAGACCCTGAGACAACTCGGTCCACCTTCACTTTCTATGCCTCCATGAGCGTTGGCCTGCAGACGGGGTCTCTCCCCATCCCCGATATTATTCACAGTGAGCTCAGCCTAATGTTGCGCAACCCCTCTCTGCTGGTGCTAATCCAACACAAACCTTTTCTGCCTCTACAGTGTGTTGCCACGGCTCTCATCCGTGCCAATGAACACATCTCAGACCACAGTAGAAACTACACTTTGTGCCATCTATAATCCCGTAGAGGTTTCTCTGAGCAGGCAAGAACAAGCAATGGCTTCACTGCTCCATTAGAATGAAAAGGTTTAAATGATCAGTAAACAGGATTCCATTGCGTTTGTCTTGGAACCTGAATCATGTGTCTCTATGACCCCTTGAAACTGTACAGTGATCACCAGCTGTAGTCATATTAAGAATGATTATATCATTGGGGGTGTTGAATGATGCCACTCCTCTTCTTGGACGTGTACCAAGAACTGAATGCTTGGAAACCTTGATCCGGCTCCAGGTCTAGAGGTCTACATGTCCCACGTGGCTTCAGGAAGAGCTGTAGGAAGCAGGAAATACTTAAACTCTTGAGGAGAAACTGGGACACTGTGGCATGTAAACACATCACCCAGGTTACTGAACAGTCTTTGTTCTACATCCATGGTGGCGGAGATGAGATGTGAAGACACAAACACACACATGATCAGAAGTAGTCAAAATGGTACTGTATATGTGGATACAAATAACCAGATTTTACATAGCCATCATTTTCAAAAGAAGATAGGATAATACTAGGATCTTAGAGTACAGCAATGTTATTTGGCTTATGGTTGTTGCAGGGTTCTGCAACCTGCTGAGCTTTCCATTCACGTCTAGCTTAATAACACTGAGCGATGTTGAACAAACATGCAACCAAAATGTCAAGTAGGTGATTTTGCAGAGTGGAATTACTTAATTATCCTGTAGCTGAAAATATGCCTGTGGTTGCCTGGCAACCTGTCCAGAGTATTTTACTGTAATAGTTTGTTTCTTCAAAGGGCTAATATCTGTGTTTTTGATTTTGGTTTGACCATGAATGAAACATTACCAGGGTCACATGCTCATATAAACTACACCAGAGACGCAAAATTTGACAGGATCGCTGGCATTGTGGGGTAAACTGGGGTTGAAGTTGTGTAGTGAGTCACATCTTTTTCACACTCATCAAACCATCCTGTGTAAACGTATGTGTGTTTTCTTACAATGGCAGTGGGTTTATCAGCAGACGTCTTCTGGCGCACACACAGACTACGTAGGAAGAGTCTGCAGCATAGATGCGAGGATGAATTATTTGTCTCTGTCCCGTCTAGAGGAGACACCGCTCCTCTGCCAGGACTTCCCCCATGGGAATTGCTTCCTCCACACATCTGGATCACTGAACATTTTTTTCCGGTCCTTGCATTAGGATCATTAGCAATATTCTGCAATGCAACATCTGTGCTCGCCTCTTTCTTTCACAATGATTTGGTGTCTGCTCACTGGCTTACACCAGGCGGCCAAGTCTCTCCAGATTGCAGATGTTTTTCGTTGCTCTGTGGTTGGTGAGGAACAGGTGACTGCTGCACGGCAGATACCGCAGCTTCCAGAACAAGAGCAATTTGTGAAAATGCCATGTACTGTTTCAAAGCCATAAAAGATCTCAATAGGAAACACACACATTACCAAATACGTAAACTTATACCCAGCATTGCTTTTGCAGGGATTTTCTTTTTTTCTTCAAACAATTAATCTTTTCCCAGTCAGTTGGGCAATAACAAAAGAACCGTTGTTTAGTTTCCTGCAGCTCATGGAGCTAATTTAAATGATTTGTTGCCATCTTAGTCTATTTCCTGTTTACTGGGATGAAGGCGAGCACACATATGACAGTAGTCTGTGTCTGAAACCAAATACAGCTGATGTGCATTTTGAACTTAATCCTATTTAAGTAATACACACTAAAATATCCTCAACCTGGCAGATTTTCTCTCAGATAAGATGTTACAACTACACAACTCTCACATACACACACATTTACCATAAAAATAAAACATTTCACCTTCAATTAAAGTGTCACAGTTTGATAAACCAACCTCTGTGTTTGCTCTGTGCAAAGATTGTTGTCTCAATTGGAATGAGGCTCAAAAAAAATGTGTGTGGCAGAGCCAACCAACAGCCTAATTGTCAGCTGTGGCTAATTTAATAGTTTAAATATGCTTCATAAGGGCAGAGGGAGCTTTTTGTGCGCAGGCCGCATTTTTTGATCACAGCACAGCTTAAATCCTAACGATTGCTCACATGATTGCACTTACCCCTGGGAACCGAGATTTGGTGCGGCCCAGCTACAGCGCCACACATCATTTAGCGCGGAGTTTGTAGCGTAGAAGGTCCCTATCGAGTCTGAGTCCACCATGAGCAGCAAACGCAACTAACACAAAGCACGAACACAAGTAAGTGTAAGTAGGTTTATTGACCAAAAGATCTAAAACATTGTATTAAATGTAAGTGTAAGCACATTTTGCTCAACTTACTCTCTGTATGTGTAGAATACAAATCAAAAGAATTTGAAGAATGTTGTTTTAAAGAGGACAGTTACATTTAAGGATCAAAGTGTCACAATGACTCACAGTTGCTATGGATTAAAGAGAATGTATGGGATAGCTGGAATGTTTGATTCTGTTGGTGAAAGATACTGACCACTAAAGGCGTATGATCAGCTAGACAGGGATGAAGAGCAGGCGGGATCCACTGAGATGCTGCACGGCACTGACACGTCTCTTGAAGGACTGCAGACTCCCCAGAGGGACACCAGTGAACCTGTCAAATCAAAGTGGGACTTTTTTATGTCCCCTAGTGAGACAGACTACAGAGTCTAATGTGCTACGGTTCTTCATTTGCAGCTCTTTGGCCCGAAGGTCGTCTTTGAATTCTCAACCCACACAGCAGACATATACAGTAGGACGTGAGTCTAAAATCTACCATTAGGGAAAAGGCAGCAGTCTAGGTCATAGCTAAACTCCTGACAAAGACCATCACGTTTCGCAATCAGGTATGAGGTGATAACACAAAGACAGTGATCTGTGCAGTGAGTAAGTAAGTAAATTCACAGGATTAAGAAAGAATTTGTAATGCGGGAAAATGTGGGTTGTTTCTACAGGTTCTTATTTCAAAAGACCACAGACCACAGTAGAAGCTTGTTCAGACAAGTCACAGTTTCCCAAATGGATTAAATGACAGACAGAGAGTAAAACAACCAAACAGTTTACACTACACGGTTGACAGTCATACACGGATTCAGTCATTGTCACTCTAGACATTGTTGTGAATTTGTATTAGCTACTCAGCCAGACAATGACGCTTTGTCAAGTCCTTTGGCTTGAAACGCGGGGATATCAGTCGACTACAATACTAACTACTGCCCCAGGCACAGCTGGGTCACCGACAAGCAAGACTTTCCCAGATGTTTAAGACCGGTAAAGTACTTTTATTTTGTTTTCGCTTAAAGTACATTTTTGAAAACTAACATTAACCTGGTCTTCTTTGTGCCTGAACACGACCAAACCAAGTTACAACAGCTGTGACTGAGCAGCTGTGATTGTTGCCCTGAGGACACAGGTTGGACTCGTGACGGCTTGATGGCAACATCTGGAGACAGACATCACAGCAAGAATTGCAAATTCAAATGCCTGTCCAATTAAAACACTATCCTCACTCTTGCATACTGTACCACATAGAATGCAGCCAGTCTCGTCAGCGGCTACGCTAAGACCAGCTGGAGAGGATGCTGAAAAAGTCAAGACCTTGACGAGGACAGTGCCTACAATAGCAGCTAGGCAAAAAAAATGAAGCTCAAGAGACCCAGTCAGTCGCAAGGGACAGGCAGGGTAAGACGACTAGAAAGAGGCTCACAGCCAGAAATATGGCAGCTTTCATACTGTAAGGTTAGTCTGTCAGCAACGAAGAGGGAACATGCTGTTCATCAGCTCTTTGTCTTTGCCATTACAGGATCACTGAAGAGAGAAACACACCTGGATGAGGTTATAAAGGCAAAATGAATGTTACATCAGTTCACCTGTGTATATATAATATACTTTCAAAGACAAAGCCAACAAATTACATCGAATGTGAAACTTGTTTACACATACTAAATCTAATATGTGAAACAGTTGTTACAAATGTTTCAAATTTTTACTTACTTAATAAACCGGTGTTGAACTGAACGCATGTTAACCTCAGCTCTAAGATCAACCCTCCCTGCGTCCAGGACCACAACAGCAGAGCGGGTGAGGGCCAGCTGGTTAACGCATTAGCCGATCAACCCAAACACTGTGCGAGCAGAAGCTCTCACCACTTCACAGCAGGGTCACAAAGCTCCGGCTCGGCGTCGCGTCCGCGTGTGATTTATACCAGCACTGAGGTGTTAGCGCGCCAGTAAATTCTCCTCATTATTTGAAAACGCTGAACAAATGAAACACACGTGCGTGTTTAATAAGCCGTACAGCTGATGTAAACTATCATAAGTAACATCTGCTCTGTGGTCTGAGAAGGTCTCACAGGTGCCGAAGAACATGCGGCCTTTTCAAAAAACCTCCGCTTTGATCCTTGCTGATCCTTAGGGTTTAATGGCGTTTGGATGCGCTGAGCTTACAGTGCATGCGTGTTTACAGCTCGTACTGCACTTTCCTGTGGGTTGAGAGTAAAATTTCATGCATCAAACTTCTGTAAACGATAGAAACCTTCACAAAAATGTGAAACCTCAAGACAGTGACACTGACATAAACAGAGGTCCTTGTGAATAATTAGTTTTGGGCCCGACTGTTTTTACTATGCTGACCATATAGGGTGTAAACTCATTGCACAGCAGCGGAGCATGGCTGCTTCTGCCGAGCGGAGACGGAGCTGTTTACATCAGAGCAATCAGGCCAGCACGACTTTTATAAGAATCTCTGGACTTCTTTTAATAAATGAAAATGCCTGCTGCCACTCCACCGGTGATGGCGTCCAGAGTTAAGAGAAGCAGCTATGACAGAGTGAAAGGTGCTCTGGATGCAAGAGCTGTTTATTGAACCCTAGCCTTGCCGTTCGCAGGACACTACTGGTTTTCAGGAACAAGTCAAGCCCGGCTGTCAGGCTTGCATACACCCATAGATTCGTGAACCCGAAACTCCTCAAGCTGAAACCGGTTAACATCTACCTAGGAATCTTTGGAGCAGTGCTGGATGAATAATTGCAGCCGACTGGATGAAGAAATGAATTGTGTTGGGTAAAAGAGGGGGATGGCTTGTAAAAGCAGAAGGAGAAAAAGAGAGGAGAAACAAACCATAGCCAGGTCTGACCTAACTATGACTGGGAAGAGTCTGTTATTAAGATTGAGAGAAGAGATGAAACCTCTTCGGGGAGTCTTTATGGTAACGTGTGTGTGGAATTTAGCTTAGTCCAGCCAACACAAGGCCCCTTTAAGGGATACCTTTGACGACTGTACTCTGATATTTTTCTTTGCCAGCCACGTGACCGAGTTAAGGAAAAAATGATTCCACATCTGTCCTTGAGATACCCCAAACACAGACGTCATCTTTCCCCCTTCGAACCTCACCGGGTACCACTTGCTGCAGCTTATTACGTATTGTCCTAGGTTTATTGCCAAATCTAAGATATACAAGACTTGGATTTGTTCGATCATAAAAGCAACACCATTCTGCCAGCGAGAGAAGGAAAGTTGAAAATCATATGAAGACCAACAAGTATTGCAGCGCGGTGCTGGTCTGTACAGCCGGATGCAGCTCCCTCTCATGCAAAGAAAACTGTATTTGCTTTACACTCTGCTCCACAACAGCAACCCTGTGCCCAGATTGAAGAAATAAAAGACTGCAATATGTGGAAGATGGAAGAAACCTGAGGAAGATCAACTGAGGAGGAAATGAATGAGTTGGTGGTAGCATCATAGTGGTAACAGTGTTTGTCAGTCTCACAGATAACAAACTGCAAACATACAGCAACAGTCACGGATCTGTTCCTCAAGTACAGTTGTCACTATTTCTTGATGTAATAATAACAGAATACAATGTAGAACAAACTAACATTTCCTCATTTCCATGAATAACAAGGTCTAATGAGTTAACAATGTGTACTGAGTGCTGCTGTTTTTGAATTTTAACCTGTTTGTTTATATTTATTGATTGCTTATATTTGCTGATTACATTGAGAGAGAATGACATCATTATTAATTTGCATACACATCCCAGCATGCATTCACCAATTATGTCTCAATGCTACAGTACTTATTTGTCGTATTAAAAAAGCAACACTTAATAACTATCCAGTGTTTCGACATTTAGAACCTAAAAGCATTTTTGTCTGTCAGTAGATTATAAGCGTTTGGCATCTTTTCAGCGACAGAACAGCTCTCCCTCTTCCAGTTATGGCTGTTGTACTAATAACTAATAGTATTTATCATATTTATGCCTTACATACTTCATATACATCACATTTTCTACAAACTGATTGAAAGTATAAGTATATGTATTGTATGCTTTCTTATCTTATGACCCATGTTTTACAGTCACTGTGGGCCACAATTGTGATTCATTGACTTCCATCTGACCCACACTCAGCTCATGTGCTCACATCAGCCTGTCATTCAGACAGTAAGTCTACTGTCTGATTGATTATACGATCGTATAATCAATCAGATCTGGCATCTCTGGTAATCCTAAAACAACTTCATTCCACTCATTTTCAGCCTGCAGCAGACTTTTCAGAACGCTTTCGAAGTCTTGATATTAGCAGAACAGCCCACTGTAACTTTCTTGTCCAGTCTATATTTTACTATTTTCTTTAATTACACATCTGCTCCATTCACCTTTCAGTGCAGCCTCAGGCTGCAAGTGTAATTTCAATGCACATCTGTTTTGTGGATGACAGCTTTCACCGATCAGCTGGGGCCTGCACTAGACCACTCATAGAAAAGGCAGGTATTTTCTCTTATTATTAGCTCAGGGCAGACATCTGGTTGTATTTAGGAGCGGGTAGTTGGCCCGGGCTTATTTGGTTTGGTTGCAGTGCAGGTTTGAACTCTGGAGGCCTGGTGAGGTGGTTCTCCGTGGAGGATCCTGGTTGGAATAACAAATCTTGATGAACTTTGGCCTTCGCTTATGCAAAACCTGTCCTGTGTGCAACTGGTGGGCCCAGGCAGTGTGAGAAGCAGTTTCAGCATTCAAGAAAATTGACCAGAATGAAGTCTATGAATGCCACTCAAAGAATTATCCCCCATCCCTCTTCTGCATCTGGGTGGTACTGTTGTATTAGGATCCTTTTTGTAGTCAAAATAATTCCAGTCATGTCATTTCTGACTATCACCCATGAATTCTTCAAGGCTGTTGTCAGGCCAATTCATGGGAAATGAGCACCTCACTTTACTCATCACTGTTTGTGCATTAAAATAAACCACTTCTCCTTGTTACAGCTCAGTCACTATTTTTTCCATCCTAAGTGACCAGAGGGAGAAAACCTGTCTTCTCACCTGTAAGAATAACTGTAATAACTGTAGCTTAATGTGCACATGCCCCTGATATTTGCTTTGACCAGAACTGTTTAATTTCAACAAATTCACTGCATTAATACAACAGAACAATTCAACAGGATCTTGCCTCTGCAGGGTCGACCCTATACTTGGGGGTTGGGGTCAATCCAGGCCCCTTGAATATAATCCCTCTGTCATGCAGTAACTGGAAACACCTCTCAGTGGAATTTTATAGGGTAGTGGCCATGTCTACATATTTGCCCTCATGTGTTTGCACTATGAATTTGCATCCTAGTGTCTTTTAATGGTGCTGTGCGTTTTATTACAGATGGCCGATACAGACATTACATACATGCACAGTTCAATGATTCTATTGAAATCACTTCCTCCATTAAAATCACCATGTTGGATATTTAATGAATAATCTGCTCAAGCGCTGCGCAGGTTTGGTAAACCAGGCGAAATATATGTTGCTTTTGTCTGAATTCACTGTTTCTCCCCAGTGGAAAGGGGTCACACAGCCACCTGCTGGAGGTGTGACAAAGGTAATAAAAAATCAAATAAAGAGGATTCAGATTCTTATCAGTTTATCTGGTACAAAACTGCCATCGATTTGAGCATCTGAGCCTCTTTGAAACTGAGGCCACGTTGATTGAGCATGTAAAAAGCCAAGAGCCATGTGTGCTGCAATGTTGCCCTAAAAAAGTTATGACCACGTGAGCAGAAAAGCTAACTTTAATTACCTCTAATGAAAGTTCTAATCCCCAAAAACTGGTGACAGCTAGAAGTCTCCTGTGTGAAGGGGATGTGACTAGAAATAAATATTCTGAAGATGCAGGGGGCCTGGAAGAAATTAGTAGAAAAGAGGATTTATAGAGTTTTTCCATGGATCGTCGCCCCGGCCGGTGCATACTCTGTTTCGAGCCTGTTGCTGGATTCATTTTGTTAAAATGAAATTAGTCGCTTTCACAAATGTCCAAACAGGACAGACAAATGACCTGAGTGAGCTTGGATTTGTGGCTTGGGCTGCAAATCAGTCTGAAAAATGAAGTGTCATGGGGACAAAAAAAAAAAAAAGCTTCTTGCTGTGTATTTGTCGATCTGAATGTCGTGCATCCTGCACATGTGCATGCAAAGGTCTAGTGGTTAAAGATGAAGAAAAAAATACTTTAATATTAATTAAAACATGATTGTGGTTCTTATGAGATGTATCATATGAGATTTTTGTCATTAGAAGCTGTTTAATTTTAGGCTTTTTCTTGTCCCCCCAACTGGAAACAGTTGAGTGTTTCCATCAGTAAGTATGGGGTGGCCTCAAGTATCTAAAAAAAAATTACACACACACACATGCTGTACCCATGTGCCACAGTCAAAACAGGGAGTGCAATTCAGCAAAATGAGGCGGTCTTATGGATTTTGGCAGTGATATGAAAGTAGTTATATGTCTGTGCAGCAGAGGAACCAGCTGTGATGTGAGGCTAAAGTTAGCATACAGTTTCACAGTTCCCGCAGCAGGAAAACATCGCAATCTGGATCAGACAAACACATTTATTGCTTAGTAAAACCCTACTTCAGCAGAGTTATGAGGATTAAAAATGTAGGTTCGCGAGAGTCGTGTGTGTGATGGGTGAATAAATTGAATATCTATTCAGTTTATAACAGCATTGTTGATAGGCGCACTTTATCAACAATGTTTACATGGATGAGGAACCGAAGTAGTGATGAATCCACACAAGCAGTAGTATCACGTCCGTCCTTCTGTCTCTATCAGCTCAGTGGACTTCTATAACCTCTTTCAGTCTATTTTTCAGTTAATAGCAAGCAAGTGGAAACCCTTACATGGTTCTGCTGGCATTTTCCCTTCGATGCTAGTGTATTAACATTTTCTATGATATGATATTTCTGTGAAAGTCTTTTGTAGCAGATGAAAAAGCAAAATAGCGGGCACAGATGATGGTGCTCCTATAGGGTTGTGGGGTCTTGTCCAAGGACACCATAACATAAGGCCAGAAGGACACAGGAGTTGAACCACCGACCCTGCAGTTCACAGCCAACTGTTCGACCTTATGTACTCAAACCCTGTACAGATTGAAAAGAAGAGCTGACATGTAAAGACAAGGCAACGACGCTCACAGTCACAGTTACGCAGGTTATTTCATCCGGGGACTCTGAAAACGAGAGAATGCAGCTTTAGAATGTGAAGACATGGTATTTCTAAACCACACTAAACACTGACTTCTAACCAGTACTACTGTACCATCATAGTTTCAGATACCAGTTGGTCTTGTTTTGTATAAGTTTTCAAATTACATTAGGGCGTGGTTCAGGAAAGCACCATTATTCTCTGTCATTTTTCAAGCCTCTGCGTCTGCTCCCAGCTCGTTGCTGGACGTACTGTTACTCTTCATCACATTAGTGTACCCACCCTGTAAGGGTAGTTACAGTACACAGACCCTTCATCCAGTCGCACCCCTCTCTGACTTTGTAAAGCCAAGCCAAAAGGCTCCAGCACATCTCACTTAACTTAATTCAGGTAATTAAGTTTCGGATGAAAGGTCTGGTTAACATTTGTCTACCCTCCTGAGCATCAGCGTCTGGTGCTCTTTTAATTGTACTGTATTTGTCATGCACTGTTGTCTGGGACCTACGTAATCAGTGACTAAATGAATTAGTTGCAAAGTCAAACAACAAACTTGGTGTTTCAGGCTCCCAAAGGAGCAACTGGAAATAAAAACAATGACATCACAAAATACAATATGACTCAAGAGGTGGATGAGCATTTTTTGGGCATGTTTAAAATTTCATTAAATTAGTCATGATTTGGACAAGAGCCTCATGATATGTGACCACAGGGTTGGAAAAAAGTGAAACAGGCAAACATCACAATGGCCATAAGGAATTCAGGAAGATTTGGAGCATGTGGACCAGTCAGAACAAACCTGAGCTGGCATGAAGATGCAGTGCCTCCCTCCCCATCAGCTCTTGGCCTCTTTCTCTCATAGTGTAATCACAGACCTTACATTCTAGTCCAAGACACGCAGCTAATAGTTCTCTCCAAAGAGCACTAATCAAAAGCAAAGATGCGGGTGGGGAGGGAGAGGAGGCGAGGACTCATGCATTACACTCATCTTAGTGGTCTCCCCCTGAAAAGCTCCAGCCAGAGGTCCACATGGTCTGTATCATTTATGATCTCATCAGAAACGAGTCATGACTTCACCGCAACAGAGCCAAAGTGCAACACATCATTATTACAGCTCGTTGTTCTAAACTAAACCCGCAAAGGTGGTGTCCACGATGGGCCCTCGCACGTATGTCCCCTTCAATTCCTAACGTGGCAGATAAATTATGAAAAACAACGTGAAAGGTTAGAGAATAAAATGAAAGTTTATTGGACATAAACGTTTTACATAATTCATGCGTATTTTGAGCATATAAAGACCAAAATGATTTTACACATTTACATGGCCCAAAAGAAGGAAAATCTTGTAGGAAACATCACACTCTTCATTGTTTGTGAACTGTAATAAAACCACACAAGAAAACGTAGAAACCAAGAAAGCTGAAAAAACACCCACACGCATACAAACACAAAGTACACATTCAAAAAACAACATGAGGTAGTTAAATGGTTAAAAAAAAATACAATCATTCATGTGATTTATGGATTTGTTTAGCCCAATTAGATCAGCATGCCTGTGAGTCAGTCAGCATAGTGGAACAGTACAGCATTCTTGTTATTGATAGCATATACCTGCTTATTTCTATTTGTGGCACAAGTGAAAAGTGACAGGACGTTTACCCAGAATGCACGGGGAGTAACAGAGGCGGAGGTATGTTGATTTTGAACGTTGAACAGCAGCTCTGACTTGTGCTGTTGGGTTGAGTGAAAGAAAATCCTCAATTGAGAAGATTAGATCCAGATCATAACTGTAGGCTCTGACTCTTGACGCGAAAGGGTGGAGGGGGATAATTACACATGGGGAGATGGATTTGCCACAGTTGATAAGCAAAGCCGCACAACTACAGGAATGTCAAAAAGCTTTAATCCCACAATGGCCACTAATTATAGGTCATGGTGCATTTCCACACAGCAAAATATAGATATTTTATTAAGTAAGTCGTGTATATACAGTGGGATACAGTGTTGTTGTGCTTGACAACAGGAACAGTGCTCAACACCGCTGCTTATTTACTGTGTAAGTTTGAGTAGAAGTTTTTACTGAATTTTGGCCTGAACACACCTGGAAGGAGGCCCAATAAAACAAACAAAGTTTTAATGTTGCTCCAAAACCAAGTGGTTCCAATATAACTTTTATGTAATTTCTCAAGTGTTATTGAAAACAGCTGAGTTTCCAAAAACATAATGAGAGGATTAAGTTTTCTTTTCTCCATTCTAAGTGAGCACATGCACATTTCTCTCTTTCAGTCTTTTCCAAAGTTGGTCAAAGGACTTTATCGTCAGTGGTGGTGTCAATACACCAATGATATTAATAGTTTTTTTACATAATGATTTAAATTAATATCATCTCATTTAATCTTCATAAAAATGTTTGGCCAAAGCATGACTTGTATCAATGTACAGCATTTGCAATAATGAGTCATTATTACCACGTAGGAAAATAAAAAATCCACTCAAATATTTGATGAAAATTCTAATGTTCAAACAAAACACAAGAAAGAGAGCTGAGAGTTGAATTTTATGTTCAGACAAAACAATCTGCTGGTAATACTTGCAGTATCTACATTCATTAAAAGCTCAAAACATATTTTATGACAACTTGTTCAGTAAAAAAATTATATTTAAACATTTCAAAGGTAAATACATTTTAGTTAGTAAGACCATCTAGGTTTTACATGTAATTTGTAATAACTGATTTATGATAAATTAAAAAAAAAAATGTTTCTGAACATAGTCAATGCCATTGTCATAAAATATGTTGTGAGGTTTTAATAAATAATTCACAGTACTTACACATAGAAGAAAATTTATCTCGGTAAATATATTCCAAAATATAAATTTATACACAAATATATATATTTTTACTCTGTTTCCTCTGTAGAAAGCTTTATACATGTTTACATATAAAAGAAAAGAAATAAGAGATTTACATTCTGTTTATCTCACTTTTTACCACGGTTAAAATGTTACAAGAAAACGTCCCTTCCCGAGATCTAAGACCTCAGCTAGTCCCACACACAAGCTGATAAAAACACAGATAAAAATACAGGTTAATACAGGAAGGCAGTACAGCAAACATTCAAGTCACTCTGAAACGGTGGGGTAAGCATGATTTGAAGAAAATATATGTGTGCCACATATTCAGATACAGCTTTACACACGGTCAGTGCCAGGATTATTACAGAACAAGTAAAATAAGGAACATACACCACACTAGACACTATTGTTTCTTAAAATCTGTGTTATAAAACAAAGAATATGGATTTTTAAGCCATTTATCAAAGAAATTACAAAAATATTTCTACAGTTTCCAAAATCATAGCATCAATATGGAGTGATGTCCTTAGGTTTTCATATTTGAATCTTTTCACACTGACATTTCTATTCTACCTAACCTAAAATGAGACATGGCTTTAATCTGACCGATCTGTCTAATCCAAAGATGTGAAAAACTGAACTTTCCCACACACTCACAGCATTTTCAGTATTTACAATATTAACAAAAATATACAGGTATTCAACATATGGGTCAACATTTAGGGGAAATTGTTTGATTCAGACTTAAGAGGGATAAAGTGTGTAAGGACTGATTGTGCTAAGTCTGTAGGAACAGCTAAACACACAAGAGCTAAGTGTGGTCAGCATAAAGCTAACGAGGGAAAAGTTTTAATCTCCAGTCTTGTTTCTGGTTCTTCCTGCTTACAGTCTTTATACTACGCTAAATTAACTGTCTCCCATCTTACTTAATTCACATAAAGAAAGGAATGTAATATGACAATGTACTGTAATGTGTGTTTTTTTCTTTTTCTTCTTCTGTGTTTGTACTTAATGCTCTCACACAAGAGAGACCCCATCCTTTCCATCACGTTTTGGATAGAAATAAACAAATTATTTGTACTTTCATTAACAATTAGTAAGGGAACCCATAATGCCCCTGTTAAGTCACATAATGTCTACTGTACTTTATGAACGTAAGCCTTACGTATTAAAAATTAGGTTTTGTAAAAAAACTGGTGAAAAATGTTTGGCTTACCTGTGTGTTTAACTCAGTTATTGGGGAAGAATGAATGGAATTAGTATATTAGTGTTCACATTTTAGCTTCACATTGTTTGACGTTTACTCTGTATACATTCATAAACTACACTGTATATTTCTGGAGTCATTATCTATCTGACTTCTGTTCATACTGCACATTAATCCCTATGTTTTTAGTGGTTGTTTTGCTCCTCTGCCATCTTGAGGGTTGCATGTCATTAAGTAACATGTTACAGTCCAGCCATCAACATCTCACTTAGACTGACATCACTGTTATTGCTTTTCCTCGCAGTTGGGAGTACACCTACTTGTTAGAAACAGCCCAAATCAAACCATTTAAGGTCAAAACCAAACCAGGGGTGTTGTAGGTAGAAATAACTACTGTTGTATAGTTTTTGTGCTTTGTGATATGAGCTAACACTGCTAAGCTGGGTCTCAGAATTGTTGTACATTGAAATATACTGTAAGGACAGTAGATTTGTCTGCACACACTCTAAGTCGCACAAAGAGATTTACAGATTAACAAAAGATGACATTGTGTTTTTCTTTTTAATTTGTTTTCCTTTCTATCACGGCCCTAAAAATTCCTTTCACAGAAGGAAGTGATCAGATCAGTCCCTGTGAACCATCGAGTTCTTTCCTGCACCACAGCAGGGCTCGTTCTGGGCTACGCTGTGCTGCTGCTGGAGCAGGGGGTGCTCTGCGTGCTCCCGATGCTGTGGGCTGCGCTGCTGTTCTCCGAGACAGGTTGAGACTTTTGGACCTGCTGTGTACCGGCTGTCTCACCTACACAAAGAGCAGGAAGGGAAGGAAAGACAAAGACAGATTGGAGCAGGCGGAGAAATGCATATATACTGTAATTTACACAAACAGAGGGCACGTCCATTGTTTCTCTGTGTTCGTACACTCCAAAGGAAAAGCTCTGTTGTTAATCTTCCACTGTTTACTACGACTGCGACTACTTGACAGAAACCTTTTAAGCCATAAATCTTAGCTATCTTAGTGCTTCAAGAACAGGATAAATTCTTGCTCCAGTATATTGTTATTAGGTTTTTTCTTTTCTTTCCAGGGCAAAGTAACTGGCTAATGGTCAGTTATACGGGGGAGAAGTCTGCACTTGATTTGCCCTAACTTTTCCTATCTTCAAGCATAATCTGCCACAGATTTATAAAGTGGTTTTGACTGCTGGGCCCCAGAAGATGTCACCTCAGAAAGCCTAAAACAACTGGTCGCATCCCCCTTGAAGTCGATATTTTGAAGAAAAGACACATGGAGCTTTGCTTTATATGGAATTATTTTTTTTTGCGTTCTGGAGTCAATTAGCCTGGCTTTAGCAGATAAAGCAGAACAAACAAAACACAGGACCTTCTGACTGGAGCTCAAACCACTGAATTGGTTTATTGTTCTATGTCTGTATAAGCATTTTCATTTTGTATACTATCGGGATTTGATGGTTAACTGAAGGAGCAAATAATAAAGTGCTTGCATTTGTTTACAATAATATCTCTAAAGGACAGAGAGCAGCTATTGAAACTGAGCCAAGTCTCTGTTTAATTTGAATTTTTGGCCACAGCTACTAAAATCTGTCCCTTGGTTGCTTCATAAAGTAGTTCCATTACTCCTGGAAAAGTAGGCAGTAAAATGTACCCAGTCCAGTGTGTGCTAGAAGTAGTGTGTGTATGTGGAAATTCATGCACATATGACAGGCGCACTGTAAGTGTCCACAGTCTGTATCCCGCTCCCTCCTCTGAGCCCCTGAGTTCTGCTAATGTTTAACCGATCAGAGCTGCCAGCAGTCTTTCCCTCACAGGACCAAGTACTCCACAAAACAAAGTGACTTGGATTCACCTCATCTGTGTGAGGAAATATAAATTCTCAAGTCCAATATTATCTTTGTTGATAGGGGAGATAACTGCTGCTTTTATGACTCAGAAAAATTCAGTGTATGAAAACGATCTGTTGCAACAGACTCAGCACAATTTAGTTTTTCTTGAACACCAGTACAGTCACTGTAATATTCCCAACATGCAATGTTTTAGAGCCTCCAAGAGCAAAAACTACTGTGAACTCCATAATTTGGCAATTGAAGATTTAGTTTCTTTCTATATGCTTTGTGTGACTTACGTGTTACTCTAGATGGACAGGAAACACTGTTCAGGCTGACGCTAAATGTCTGCTGAGGACAGTGTGCCCAGTATCCTTTTAATTTGGGAAAGTGAAGGAAAGCAGAATTTTCTGTGGTAAACTAAGTTATTGTTTCCTACCCGTATGACACACGAAGAAGATACTTAGGGAAATGTGCAAAGACTAACCTTCCATACTAGAAAATCATTGTGAGGGGAGGGTTTGTACAATAGCATTTTGCAAAGCAACAGTGCAAAACTTAAATGCATATTTAAGAAAACACTTTTGAGAGATGGTGGTACTACAATTTTCATTGATTTGCGGTGTCTTCAGCTTGATTAAAGTGACTTTCTAACGGGCAGCCAATGTTAATATTGTGACAAAGATAAGGGTACTAAAATCCGACAGCTGATCTTTCCCGCTTCATGAAATCCTGTCCAGTCGACACTTTTAATGGTGACTCTGCCTGTCTGGATTTTATGGTTTCTAAAGCAGTTCACACATGTCCATACTGCCTAAAGCTACCAGAAAGCATGATTTATTACTTTGACCATCTAACACAGTTCAAACTGTAAAACACTCGCGTTGATTGTATTTTCTGAAAGCTAAGCTTCTAACCTTAAACATCCTGACCACATTAACAAAAAGAGAGAACATTGAGTACACATCAAGACATGGCAACAGGTCACTGGCATAGTCGATCACCATTTAAACACTGAAGTCAACACGAACAGGCCAGCTCCATGCGATGGTGAACTGCTAGGAGTGCACTTCCTCTCAGGGGTGAGTTGGGGTCGGCATGCTGGGGATGATGGGGAAGGTCTTGGCATCTAATGAACAGATTGTGTGTCTTTTCCTGTGAGCGCCCACTAAACCCAACAAGGGGAATTTCCAACTAGTCTCCAGCCATTGTACTGAGAATATTTGCTGACCACTCCACAGCCTCGCAAAACATTCAAAGGCAGGAAAGAGAGGAGCTCTCGCTGCTCACCAACAGGATATATTTACAGTAAAGGAGTCAATACGTTATTGTGAACTGGCCTCTGTCAGCAGCAGGATGTTTGGCAATCCTAGAGGCCCTTTGGTGGCACTGAGATGATTGAACATTCCACTCTTATCTTTTCATTAATGCAGAGAGGTGAGCTGTGACCAATGAGCTCAGGTAAAGGACCTACCTGTGTGCGAGTAGATAAACCACAGGGCTCCGGTCAACAGAGCTCCAATCACAAAGGCTGCAAAGGCAATTCCCACCACTGTTGGAGTGTCCAACTTTGGGTCTGGGGAAAAACACCACATTTAATTAATATGTGTTTGGCACATTTAAAAAAAACGCTATCACTTAAGGAATTACGCCTTAATTTTTTACCAAATAATATGGCCACTACTTAACTAATCATTCAAATTGTGTGAATATTACTGGTCAATACGACATCTCAGTGAGGCAACTTACCACTATCATTTGGGCTGCCGAGAACTTTAGGAGGAATTGCAAAACAAAATATCATCAATATGTGCAGGACTATTATTATATTAGTATTATGAGGTCCAGAAATCATCCGTTTGGAAAAAAAAGCTTGCTAAAGGTTTAACACATTCACTTACAGGTTATATTTGAAACAAGTTTCACCCAATATACAAATACAACGAATCTATTTATTAAAGTATTATTTTACTCAACATTATAGTACTTATGTTACTACAGCAGTGAAATACAATTACTGGGAATATTAGATGACTGACATTACAGTAAAACAACCTACTTTCATATAAAGAACCATGTGGATCTGGGGGCGGTTTGCGTGTAGAAGTACCTGCAAAAATAAAAAATTAAAGTTGTGACCTACACACGCTTTTAATCATGTATATTGATGCATTGTACTTTACTAAATTTGAATAATGAAGACATATCACAAGTTAGCATGTCAGCCACAGACCATATCCGTGCATTGCCGATATTGCAGTGTGTTGATAAGCAATTCACTGTGGAATGTGACACAGAAACCTGACCTAGGAGAATGCTGAAAGAGCAGCTATTCTTGAAGCTGACATCGTCCTAAAGGATGACCAGTTCTGCTTAACCACTTATTTCAGGCCATCTGGAATGCTTTCAAAAAGTGAAGTTAGCTGTAATGATGTCCTAACAAACAATACAAAGGCGCTTGTGTATAGAAAGTAAGTTTGGTATGTGTCCAAGACTCCAGGACAATGGGCGCTATTCTTGGAAAGAACACCTTTGAATTTTCTTCTCTCATAATGGCCATCACCGAGGACTTTAATTTTAGAGGGGATGATGGCCAGAGGACGTCTTCTTTGCCGCACTCCACATCCCCAACGCTCCAGTTTAATCTGTCCTTTATGACCTGCTATGCTAAAAATGTAAAATGTGGTCTTTGACGTGCACACAGTCTAACAGGCAGAAGACAGATAGAGAGCAAAATGAACAAAAATATTTCTTGTTAACATAAACTGATATATATTTATGATTATAGCATATAACCCAATGTACCATTTTAAATAATACCTTGGGATTATGGGATGAAACATATTTTATTTTATTTATTTATTACAGTAAGTTGCCTACTTTAACAGAACCAGGCAGTACTACTATGCACTTTTAAGCCCTTCCTAAACTTGGAGCAGCGCTGACATCTCATCATTTGTTTATGTAAGATGGCTTGCTATGGATGACAAAGCAGTCCGTTATAAACAGTCTTTGTTTTTGGTTCAACTTTGAATTCAATTTCCTAATGGGGAGCAGAAACCTCTGATGTCATGCATTATCTGTTTGTGTGTGTGCGGGGTATATATGGAGAACTAAATAGTGTATTTAACATGCTAAAACTTCAGTTTTGTTCTGGCTTTTTTAAGGGTCAACCCATTCACTTACACAGTATATGGATGGCATAATTATATGATCTATACAGACAAACTCTCAAATAATGATGCTGGTCACGTTTTACTGAATGTTACCGGTTCTATAAAATTGGAATGAAATTTATTGATGTTGTGAAGCAATAAATCTACTCTTGATGGCTGGGCTTATGGGCTGTTATGTTTTTCCATGCACCAAGCTGGCCACAAGTGTCCCTCTTTGATTTGTAGATCAACTTTAGCTCTTTGGGATGCAGTCCAGTGCAGAAGTGTAGCCCTTGCAATCCTACCCTGAGAGATGCCTCTGTGTTAGAAAGCACAGCCTTTGAGTTGGGGTTTTTTTCCACTGTGTTTATTGGATATGTGTGTTGACTTATTCTCCTCCATGGAAAATAAACTCACTGCACTGGGATATGAGCAGTGAGCATTGCTGCCCAATTTCAACTAGTTCGCTCATTACTGCACATTTTATGGTCTCTGTTCACCAATATCTTTAGCCGGTTCTATAACATCAACACTGGCACTGTGCTAAAAATGACTACATCTATACAGTATCCCAATGTAAAATTAAAAATGAATAACTCATCCTTTAACTCCTCAGAGTCCAGAATAGTAAAATAATAGAATTATTGTCAATGAAATGGTAACTAGTTATAATATCCTAGAAGAGGATAGATATATTATTTGAGGATGGAGCCAGTGAGACATTTAGTGAAAGATAATTTGAGATTTTGCAAATTGTGTTTTTGTCAACTGAAGGCATGTTTCAGCTCTACTAGTGTTTGATACTTTAAAACTAGCTCTTCGTACATGACTGGCTACCAAATCTAAAACATCAAGAATTCTGTGAGCATAGCACTGGCCTGCTGTCATGCAGGGTGGGTGTTTAGCCCTCAAGTTGTTCTTACACCATTTTGTGTGGATTTCCAGTAGTAAAGCTTCGTAGCGTAGAATAATCAAGACGCTTTTGACGTGCCAATAAAACCTCAAACTCACCACAGGTCTTTAGTTGCTGTCATTGCCCACAGTCAGTCTACTATACTGTACATTGGGCATTAGGTCATAATTAGTTAAATGTGATAGCAGTGACCTCAGGCCCCCCACCAAATGTGCCCCCTCCCACTGATCCAGCTCAAAGCCGGGGGTTTTGTGATATGCTAAGTGATTGAATGGGTGACTAAACAACTGATCGTCAAGGGGCCTTTAGGCCTTGGCTTTACTCCCAAGGCCAACGAGAGGCCCTCCCCTCACCTCACACACTGCATACCCTCCCAGGTCTCCAGTGGGGAGGAGAGACCACAACGTAGGACCTACAATAAGTGAAAACAACTGTAGCTTGGTGCTGTATGATTCCAATTTTTCCACTGCATGGGCCGTTCCAGAGAACTGGACTGGGCCTCAGTGTTAGCACACTCCTCAGTACCTCATTCATTTATGTGCTAGTGTATACACACCCTAAAACACACACTTGTGTACATACAGTACGGTCAGTGTAAACAGACATGTACGCACACACCACATGTGCATACACAGGCACCCACATACACAATTAAACCCCAACACAGTCACACACCACACATAATGATGACCAGATGTGGGGAAGTGATGTGCGCTGCTTTGTGGTGTGCCGTAATCTCCAAAAACTGGACTGGGCTTTCTCCGGCGCCTTCAACTTTAGACCACTTTTTTCCTTTACTACAGGTTTCATACCACACTCACAGGAATGAGGAGTTAGAACTTAAAGCACAACTAGCACATGTTCTAAATGGGTGTGAAAATGCGCTTTCATCTACTCTCACATACCTGATCCATGAATCACGACCAGCGGCTTTGTAGATACTTTGCTGAACATCATCATCTTGAGTAAATTCTCAACAGTAACAGAATGACAGGGCTCGTCAGCTTTTAAGCACTGTGTAGAAAACATTTGAGAACGTAAGGAATGTTCAAATTTAAAAATGACTACATTAAAGACATTCAACACAGAACAAACAAGCTACTCTGAAAAAACAATAGTCTAGCTAAGATAAAGGATTAGGTCTTATTGGTCACATTACCAAACCTTGCATCAATACACAATTTTTGACTGAGCATTAGATTTTTTTATAATATAATATATATAGTATAATTATTAAGCATGCAAAACAATAAAAGTAACATGAAGAAGATCATAGTGCATACCAGTGGTAACCCTTGGTTGTTCTGAGATCTATTGGAGCACAGAGACATCTTACAGTGCAGGAAAAGCAGGGACATGTTTAACTTCGATTTGAAGGTGAAACTGAAACTTTTCTTCTCCTTTTGTGTGTGAAGGAATCCCTTCTGAGGATTTAATACGACAGAGTCATCGGTGGCGCAGACAGACTGAATGAGAGTGTAGTCTGAACAACCAGCAGAGCTAGGGTTGGAGTTGGGTGAAATGAAGCACGATACGATGGTAAACCCCAGATTTGGATCTGAAGTGGTTGAAGTAACCTGGAGAACGTGAGACGAAAGAAAAATAATTATTCCTCAAATATAGGGATCATTTACATACTCTCTACGTAGGTTTATGAAACCATTAGCTCATAAGTTATAGAAGCTCTGTACAGACGTACGGGAGTTTTTGCTGTCTTACTCAGTCCGATGCAAATATTTACATCTCTCATATTGCACTGACAGATTCAGTGAGCTGACAGTACAGCCAGGATATTTGAATTAACTTTTACTGGGTAAACCAACCAAGCGAAATGCGTGAACAAACGGAGAAACAGGCAGTGAAAACCACCAGGCCAAGTGAGAAAGCTCTTAAAGCTACCACGTTGCTTAACTCGTTGCTAAATCCAAACAGCCACACACCGTGGCAGAGACATTGAAGCCGTACTCAAAAAGGTTGCTAGTCAGTAAAAATCCACAATGTCAGTGCTTTGGGCAGAAACACAGTTGAGAAAATGAAACCTGACAAACTACAGTATAACTTGACATTTTTTCCGGTTTTGGTTTTAGTACAGATTCTTTTTTGTGGTATTAAATATTGTACATATTTTGTTAATAGTCGTTAATAGTAGTGGGGAAATGCTAGACAGCATTGCTTAACTGACAGCATCTGTCACAGTATCAGTGTTATGCCAAAAAATAAACAGCTGTAGCCAACATGTCATAGGTAGAAATTTTTTTTTAAATTGTGGTGAGAATTATTTTTTTGAGTTGGGTTTTTTGATTTCTTCTGAAAGCAGAACACAAAACAAGGGCTTTACAGATCATACATGCATTTTGAATAGAGATTCTTTTGATTTGAGGTTCAAGATTACATTTGGAATAAACCCTAAAAGAGTTAAATGATATTGATAACTGGAAAGATGTGCACCGTATTTGCCCCTTCTGGGTGAACCATTAATGAAAATGTAGCTCCCAATGTGAGTATCTGGAAACGACAGAGGTGCACAGCCTGGATATTGACACAAGGTAGAAACTCAGAGTTCTACAGTACAAGTTGTGTTTCGGTCTAAGCTTGGATGGTAGTAATATTTTTCCATCCACAAGGCAGTGTGTTGAATTATTATTCCTCAGCTTTCCTGTGTTTGGACTGTCAATGGTGGTATCCTCATTAGAATAAGGAACAGACCCAGACACATACACAAGGATGATAAAGTGATGCAAATTAAGGTTTATAATGTATAACAGAGTTTACGTTTATTTTTAGATAAAGTATATTTCCAGAGATATACATTATCAAACCCTATGCGCACATTTGGTGGTTTTGAAGGAACAAAAAGCCACTCTTTGAGCATCAAAGTAGACTTGTGCACCTTTTGGCCATGCTTCAGGTCAAGTCTCAGCACAGTGTGAGTTCTGACGAGAAGGTTACGCCACAGCCTTGTACACAGAAAACTCTTTGTAACTTGCTGGCTCTGCGTCCACACTGTCAGCTAAGCATCCCCGCAGATAGCACCATAAATCCTTAATTCCAAGGAACTCTTGACTATGACTCTTTGACATCTCTTCCATGACCTCTATAATCACAGTTTCGGAACAACGATTTTTAAACCATGTAGACATAGAGGAGGAAGAAACAGTTAATGTTAGGGACATTGTGGGATTAAATCTAATCCTATCTCAACTTATCTTATCGTGTTTTATTTTTATCTTATTTTATCTTTTAGCATCAAATACACATAACACAATTTGTCCTTGTGGATGCTACAAAATCAACAGGACACATGGTACAATTTGCTCTGTTCTTACAAAAGTTTGAGTTTAAAGTGTTAAATAGCAGGACACTGCATTAACACTGAAATAATTATTAGTACGATGCAAAGCGTACCTCAACGAAGACCTGCTGATTGTGTGAAACAGTGTAGAAGATCTGACGTTGGGAGCTGTTGGGCGCTAACGTGTTGTACAACTCCATATTGAACGTCATGTTGTCGACCGGTTGCCTGGCTGGTCCTGATACAATCCTGGGGACTGTGTCAGAGGTCTCCTTTTTCTTTTTGTATGTGCAATTGAACTACAAAGGAATAACACAAACAAAAAACAAACACAAATGTCAGCATGAACATCAGATTCCAGTGCTAAGCTCTCTTGCCCTGCAGTACGTAACTCTGTCTTAGTTTGACAACATTAGGAAAAAACAGAAAACACTGACCTAGGAACCTAATAGATATTGTATAAACAACTACAATACCAAGGAGTCTGGGAATGGATAATAAGTTGGAGAAACTTAAAAATGGAAAGTTCAAAAAACAGACATCAGGGAAAGACAGAGAGATTTCAGGAGCCAGATGAGTCGAAAGTAGCACCGAGAGACTCTGGGAAATGCTGTTTCCTACAGCTGTGTTTGATTTACACAGAGATGTAGATAATCAATGGTCTCAACTTGTCAACTTTCACCCTGCGATAAACTGCAGCTGTCATAAAGAAAGCACCACAATGAGTCCAGTGTCTTACCGATATTGCATATTGCTCTAATGTCCTTGCAAACTCCACTAGGTCTGTAGCTGGTGTCTGGAACACCATATCTCCAGATTCTAAATCCTCAAGCGGGCCACCACTCCCGTCCTTTGTCTCAGTGGGATTTATAAAAACCTGTGATCCAGAAAGCAGGCCATCAGTTAGTAACTTGCAGAAAAATTATTTCCAGACTTTTTTGTTTTTGTCAAGTATTGTTGCAAGTAGTACTGCTTAAATCCAACAAGGGCTGGAATCTTTGAGATCGTTCACTAAAACATTTTGTGGCCAATGAAGTAGGTTTCAAATGTAAAAACATCCAGTGAATTCAGCTGCGAGACTCACACTGTTCATTTCTAAGCATAGGAGAGATCTGTGCAACTGCTTTTAAAATATTTAAAATGCTTTCATTACTGTACGTATGTGCCCGTGTATTCTGCAGAAAATGTTCCAAATATTCCCCCACAAAAGAATTTGAAAGGTCAGGGAGGAAGTGATTCATCTTTGCTTCTTAGAACAAATACAATTAATGAATGCATTGCATAATGATTAGTTAACTGGAGCTGTCAGATGTGAATGATGAAAAACCTTTAAAAGCACCACTACAGAAAGTTCCAGGAAAATGGGTGACTTTATCTAAAAACTAAAATGCAATTTACATATACCAATTAATATTAATTACATTTTGAGTCTTTTAGTTGTGCAATAACCTCAAAAACAGAAGAGACAGAAGCAAAAAAAATAAAAATTCTAAAATTTTAGGTTAATATACAAGTTTCATGACTGGATATTAAAAAAAAAGCTATTCTGAGCCCTCAGGCTGCATTGCATGAGAAACTGTCTCCACCAAGTTCTGTTGGCCCCAGCTTCTGTTGGATGGACTGAAAACCATTACGAATATGTTCATTGCTCAGATGAGTTCGAGATTTTTCAGGAAAAATGGATGCCAGATTCTCTGTACTGAAGACAATATCCAGACGCGTAAAAGCCAGCATCTGTGATCGTTTGGTATTGTATCACAGCATTGGAGACTTGACTGGATACAGTGCAGTATGTGTAAAGGTACTGTTGATGCCAGGCTATAAATTGGAATTTTAGGCACATTCTGCATGCTGTCATCAAGGCAGACAACAGCAGGCAACAGCTTTTCTTGCTAAGTTCAGAGATACGTATTTCAGCAGGACTAGGTCAGGTCTCACCATGCGTACTGTATAGTACAACAGTGTAGTCTGTGGAAAGGGAGCGTGTGTGTGCTTGACTGGCCTGCCATGTATTATGAACACCACAGCATAATGAAGTTAGTTAACTCTATCTGAAGTCTGTTGAATTAATAAAGATTTGAGGAAACTAACAAAACACAGATTATAGTTTCAATGCATTTTGGAAAAAGTCTAAACATTTCAGGAAATGTAGTCCAGCGGAAATTCTCAGTTTTCGTGTAAGGACATTTAAATGAAGTTTTAATACGTCATGACACCAGTACATGTTTTCTATTTTCCACTCATGCACAAGAGAGGATGAAACCGGTTTTGGACATATTTTTGGAAAGAGAGTGTAGACGTCAAACTTTTAAGTGGACTTTTCCCATTGCAGCAGCTTTAGGAACACACTCTGTTTGTAATAAACTGTAAAATGTCTGAAGCGATGAGGGGTGGTGTCCTAGTTCAAGCGAAACAGCTTTTATGGCCATGTCCTTTTTTAAACTACAATGTACTCTAATAACAGGTATTATACTCACAGAGTTGATGTGGAGAGCCATGCCTTGCATGGGAAATACTGTGGTCTGACAGCCAGTCAGAGAAGTTTCCAGCATGTAATGGGTGGCATTGACTGTTGCTTTGCATTCTGGATCTTGGAGGGTAAGGTTGACGTGAGTAAACCCATTTGCCTGCGAAGACATCCAAAAAACCATGATTGGACAAAGACAAGAACTCTTTGTCTTTAATAACCAGTTTTCAGAACTGTAAAAGAAAGAAAAATGTTAAAGCGGTTGTGTGAGACGTTGAGGTCCCCTGGAACAAACAAACCCCACAAGGTGGTCTAGCTCCAACCTCAGCTTCTCCTAATTACAGTGTGTGCCAGTTTCCATTCTGTGATGTGGGCTGACGGAGCTGTCCCTGTGTACAGATCCCAAATGTTGGAAACAGTCCTAGCTGCAGTGGCAGACCTTATAAACCCGGAATTCTGATGAAAACCTAAATAATGACAGATTTCCTAATTCTACCTCTAGCTACTTGTGTAAAATATTTACCTGAAATTTCTACTCGTGATCAGTTTATCCCACAGGTGACCAGCTGACCTGTGTTTAAATCTGTACTCACTAATTGCCTTTCACCAGCCATGTTATGTGTTTTTAAAGCTGAACATTTACTATTAGAAAGAATAACTGAAGCATATATGCATATGCGTGTAACATGATGCTGTCCACTCACCTGTAGGTTCTCTTTGTCTATGCTGACCACCATTCTCGTGTCTTCACACTGCACACTGAGTCTCACATTCAAAAAGCCTAGTTGATCATCAGGCTCTTCGTTGTCCCCTGGCAGGCCTTCAGAAATGGATGGAGGAAAAGGGAAGAGCACACTGGGGCGCCACAAATCAGGTCTTCCTTCTGGACGAGGATTGGACTCGTGCACAATGGGGGGGGATATGCTGTCCAAAGGATCCACTAGGTGTGGATGTCACACAAAGTTAGAACATAGTGAAGCTAATTTCATACGGCAACACGAATGTAAAGCAGAAAACAGGAAAGAAGAGTGGTTTGTTGTTCACTGTTTGCTTCTGTTTACCTTGATCTCTGAGTCGGATATTAAAGTGATCAGCCACAGGTGTGCTGGTGTAGGAAGTGACTGGACTGTGGACGTGCTCCTCGGTCCATTTGATCAAAGCTTGTGACCCTGATGGTAATTGTTGATTGGGGGATTTTGATACCTGTATTAATTTCTCCTTATCAGACTTAACACTGATGGTGTTAGATGCCTGCGGACAAAAAGCAGACGTGTAAGTAGTCTCTTCATGTTGCGAATTTTCAACATTAACATGTAGAACGTCGTCGCGTTTGTGATTCTCATTACCAGAAGAGATGATTTACTGTTTAGGAATTATTACTGATTTTCAACATCAAGTACAGTCCTGCACTCATTCTGTGTCAAGTATGAGTCATGTGTGTGCCTGTAAGGTAACAGACATGCTGCAGCTCGATCTATGCAGAGACAGCAACATGTTAGTTCTCTCCTAAAATTCACATCCTTCTCTGCTGCATACTGTACCCCGCTGACAAACAGGGCAACACCTCATCTTTACTGTACATGCGAGGCCTTTTTCACTATTCTGAGGTGAACCGAATAAAATAATCAACAGATTACTCTACTAAAGAAAAATAGGCTAATGTACTGTAGGATACATACAGTATCTACTTCCATCAGAAGCTGTGCCATCAATTTGTACTATTCTATTAGGTTACATAGACATTCATCTGGCATTACAGTGAGACAAAGCAGCTGTGCAAACACACCATAGGAAGGGGTTTCAGTATTACACAAGAGAAGCATGCATGTAAAATCTGCACAGCTCCACTGAAAATATGAAAGAGCTAACAGGGCACAGAGGTACACACAACACATTAGCAAAAATGGTGGGTATTGGTTACTCCAATGTGACAGTATGCTCCAAATATCACCACATTCAGCAGAAACTCTAAATATAGAAATATAAAATACCGGTGAGATTCAGAACTGTGGAATTCCCGAAGCAGTTACTAACGGCCTGAAAAACCTGAGCAGCACTAATCAAGATCATGCTTACTCGTATTAAGCTTTGTAAATGTTCTTATTTGCACGTAAAAGGCACTGATGTATTGCACTAATTAGCAATTATTTGTCTTCCGTGTGTTGTGTGCAGGCTAGAAAAGGGCCTGAAACTGGCCCTGCTCATAATTCACATTGTGACTGATGGTAGGCAGCTCAGGCTCTATTTGCAGTACCCTTGGCCTTGAAAGTATGTGATACCCCACCACTCCTGCTCTTGGCTGTCTGAATGTGATGACAGTCCCTGGAGCTGCTGCGGTGAAATTTCACAGTTCTTCTGAACCTGTTATCTCCACCTTCTCTTGTAGTGGGGGACCAGGCACAGATTCAGCACACATTCAGGTGTGACAAATTCTTTGGTCACTGGTGCAAAGTGATGACATTTCTGCCTATGTTGTGACTTGTAATCCACTGTGATCTGTGATAAAAGGATGTCAAACTGCAGCGGTGGAGTCTGTAAAGGCAAAAAGACATTTCTAGGTGTCTCCTGTCTTGCAGCCAGCTTACCAGCACACGGAGCTTGCCGATCACACTGTGGGTTTTAATGACCCAGTTGACAGACTTAGGACACTTGAGCACCAAGACAATATCCCGATGCAGAGGTGCATCGTCTTCCAAAGGCCGTAGATCCACTATGACATCTACCTGGAGAGAACTGCATAGACGAAAAAAGAGAAGAATTGTAGATGCTTAGACTGACATAGTGCTGTTGTGCCTTCTTTGTCTGGCCAACCAATTAAAAAGCTGGATCCACTCCCAGAAAACTAGCAGCCATATGTACTACAGACCAGATAGCACTATAGTGAGATACAGATCAGCTACCAACACGTTCCCAGATTTGTGGTCTTTTGGGTATACAGAATAATTACTCCATTGGGGGAGTGAGGAGATTATCTGGCAACCTGGAGTTTGAGAACAAGTTATGAAATACCTTTCTCAAAAGAACCCGTTTTCATGTTAGTTCCCATCCAAGATAAACTCCATACAGATGAGAGAATCTTGACCTCAGAAATAAACTATGACAACACATATTTTTGGCTTTTGACTGCTCTGGCTGCTCACCTGCTGGAGTTGGGTGCTCTGAGATCAATGATGTGGACTTCTTGGTGTTTGTCAAGTCCAGACAGGACACATCCCTTTGATGCCTGTTGCTCCATGTACCCACCCAGATAGTTCAGAGACAGGAACTTGGTGTCAATCTTGCAGGTTTCAGGAAACACAGAATCTGTAAGCGGAGAAATGTTTGTGTTTCTGATCAGGGGTTCTATAAGGCTACTTTGATCTCCCAGAGGGGAAATACAGATTTTTTTTTGTTATCTCTCCACAGAGAGGTCGGAGTGTGAGGTCAGCCACAGAACAAAACCCCCTGCTTCTATCAGGAATTCAATGTCCTGCTCACAGAGACATTGATCGTTGATCCATTGTGAATCCAATGTGAATCCATTGATCCAGCTGAGAACTGTTTACCTGCTACCATGTATCTGCTATTCACATTGTCTTTATCTTCTACCGCTTATTCCCTGAAGGAATGGAGCCTATCCCAGCTGGCTATGGGCGAGAGGCAGGGTACACCCTGGACAGTTGCCATCGGGCAATTGACCTAACTGCATGTCTTTGGAGTGTGGGAGGAAACCGGAGACCCCGGAGTAAACCCATGCAGGGGAGAACATGCAAACTCCACACAGAAAAGGCCCACGGTCGCCTCCGGGGATCGAACCCGGGACCTTCTTGCTAACCACCACACCACTGTGCCGCCCTATTCACATTGTCTCTCATCTAATAATTCAGCACTAACAAGGCCCAGTCTGTTGATGAGGATGAGGTGTTCTAGTTAGCATGGCCTGTCTTCCTATCAAACTAACAATAAGGGAAATATTTCTTTTCATTTCACGTGGGAAAGCTGAGCAAGATATTTTACCAGTATTCTTACACAACAACAGGACAATAATATTCATAAACACATTTAATCTACCTTCCGATGTTTTTTCCTTGTTGTTCTGAAATGTCTTAACTAAGCTTAAAGAACCCTCAGAAAACGAAGTTAAGTCACACATAGAACCCACAGAAAGCACAAGACAGATTATTTGTTATCAGGCAAGCTTTGGGTTGAGTGTAAACGGAAGGTTGGCACTGTCCTCACTTGTTGGTACTTTAAAGAGTGACCTTGACTCCAGTTGTGAGTAGGAAGCAAGGTGAAAGTCTGTCCATCTTTATGAAAACACTACTAATCTGCAGCTCTTTGCCTGAAGTAAACATCATGGTCTTCTGCCAAACCAGTCTCTTAATGACAGAAGCCAAACTCTTGAAGGCTTAACAACCACATAACTCTAAACTGCAACATAAAAAAAAAGAGAGAGAGAGAGAGAAAACGGAGGGACAACTTATCTCAGGCAGAAGTGAAGCCATTATTTCTCACCAGACACGAGTTTTGCTTTTACACATGTGGCAAAAGATGCTCATTAAAAACAAGATGTCCTGTCTGAGAGCTGATGTAAGGAGACTTGGACGTGCTATCTGTCCGCTGTATACCAGCTGAGAATGAAGAATCGAAAAGTCCTCAGCTCAAACATCTGTGAACATCAATCATAGTCCCCCCTCATGAGACTCCCCTAGTTCTTCTACCCTCTAAAATTACAGTGTGTGTGTATTCTATTTATTAGAATGAAATACACACACACACACACAGTGTTTTTCCCCTGACATCTGGACAACCTGATGCCCTTCACAAAAAGCCACAATGTTACACTTTTGCTGTTCATAACAGTACAATAACGTTTATCGTATTAGATGAAATTACTGCAAATCATTAACAATACTGACAAAAATGATTTACATTTCTGAGCCATCTGTAGCAATTTGATGAAGTGGTCTGTAATGTGTGTGAATTCACAACGGTAGCCTCTTAAATTGTGTGAAAGGGTGAATGTTGAGGGAAGGCAATTTGTTCCAGAACAGTACACGTAAACCTTTAGCCATGGATCAAACACAAAAGCTAAGTAAAGTTATGAAAGCTGAAGGGGAATCGGGAGGAGTGCCTTGGAGACTAGAGCTATGTTTGGGAATTTTTGGGAATCTAGTGCACACCTTCTCCAACATTGATGTAGATGTCTTGGGTCATCTTAAGCTCAGAGAAAGAGGTGACTGCCTTGAACTTCTTCTGGGCCCAGTTGAGGAGGTGCTCATTGCCGTGGGGAAGGGTCTCATTCTCGATTTGACAGGAGAGGGAAAAGTTTCCTGACTGAAAGTGGACCTCAGAGCCCTCGGATACCTTATGGAGAGAGAAATTCAAGAGTTAGAACACAGAAAAACTGTTGTTATTTTAGTTTTAGTACAGAAGAGATAACTGCATGTGTTCTGGAGTCTGTTCAGCTTTAACAACGTCAACCATCCATTTCTGAAGTACTTCAATAATAACAGCAGGCCGTCAATTCAAATATTTTTTTATTTCACTTAACAGCGTAAGCCAAGAATGGCCATTTTGGAGAATAATATGCACATAAAAGTCAAATCATCTACAGTACACTCATCCTGAAGGACCGGCAGACAGGCTAAAAATGAGCTCAGACCTTCCAGAACTAAACCTCCTTTCTAAACATCCTAATGCATCTTCACACACCAAATGTTATTTCAAAGGTTCCACAAATATGCTTTACGTATTTGCACTCGTGCTTCCTCCACAATGAGGTTGCTGGTTTCCACTGTTTATGCAGGCTACTATGTCATCACACATGTGTATGTGTGCTACAAAATGACCACAAGGGCCAACACAAAAGTGAGAAAGAGAAACAAACAGGAAGACAGTAGGAGGTCATGATGTTGAAGTCACCTGCTTGAACGTTTAAACCACTAAAAACATACAGTGGAAACAAATCATGAAATAATTTACTACATTTAAGTACAAATTCGTTTAAGATATGATGATCAAGATTAAAATGTATCTGTAGATCCCTAAGATTCCCATTTTACGCTGGAAAATGTTATTGACAGAGCCAAAATGCAACAATATTTGAGATGCGAGTGTAAGATAAAGTTTCCAATAATGTTGGTTAAAAGAAGCATATTTTGGAATAAAACATGCATTGCAAAATCTAAACTAGATCTCATAAATGTTTGAGTTGCAAACTGAGTTCAATTATTCATCAGTTCACAGAAAAAGCAACAGATATCTTCAGAGTACAATAGAACAGCTATAGTGCAGAAAATATAGAGGGCAGAAAAGTTCAGATGTGAGTTTGACGGGGAAAAAGGTCTTGCCGTATGTGGGGAGGGACCACCCTCTGGCAATAATACAGCTCACTCCATGTGCTTTATTTCAGAGAGATAAACATTCACATGTGCTGAAAACCTATTGCCCAACCAATAAGTCCAAGGGCACAGTCTAGACAGCCTACCTCATTTTATTTCCTTGCTTATTTTCCTTTCCTCTAAGGTATCCTATTTGTATGCATGAGCTGAGCCAGCACTGGTAATCTCAATTAAAATGTTGAATCCAGTACTTTAAACCACTTCTTTGTGACAATGTTATGAAGTTGTCCCTAACTTGTGATTATGCTTTAATGGCAATAGAATAATATCCCTTTTGGATGTTTACTGTAGGTTTCTCAGACATAACTATTGAGATTCCCTTATGCGCAACATCTGTCTGACCTCTGGACGCTCCTCTCAATGTTCCTGGCATTGTCACCAATGGCAGTAAATACTGAGGCAGAGTAGACAGACACTGTCGAAGAATTCAGGTTGATTTTATTTTTAGTGTGTTAGCTACAATGAGGGGGAAAACAGAGGGACGATGAGGAGAAAAGATGTGGTGCCCTGAGCTGCCAAGGAGGGGCTGGTACCTCGCCAAACTCAGCAGAGTTTATCAGCGTAATTGCAGGAATATGACTGTAATTAGTCGCAAAGAATTAGAGGGGAAAGCCTGAAAGCCAAAGTAGCTCCATGCCTGCCAGAGTACTGCAAACCTCAGGAATTTGAAACAGGGAAGTGAGAGACCGACTATGGGCTTTCACAAACTCCCTCCCTCTCTTGTTGTTTCACTCTGCCATTTGCCCAGTTGACTATGGTGGCCTTCAGGTAAATATTACATTTTATTATTATTGCACATATTTTTTGTGCAAACTCTTTTCATTTAGCAATGTCTTATTTGATCGCATGAGCTTTTAAATTTAAGGGATTGTTTTACTTTTCTATTCTTTTATTTTTCCACAGAGGCCACTCAATATACTCAATTTTTGCTGACTGTATAGCTTTAGTTGCTAATTTAAATGAACTATTACACAAATACAATTATTATTATTATCTGAAATAACATTAAAGCAGACAGTGTTTTAATAAATCAAATTTGTTTGTGCTTACGCCACCAGTTTCTAGAAGAAGCATCAAGAAAACACATGGATTCCGGCTACTCCTGAGACCAATATGTGTTTGCAACAGCCCTTCACATGAGTTCTGAGCTGCAAGCAGCAGCCCACTGCCAAGTGCCAAGAATAGCCTCAATATGAAAGTGACCTCTTATATCTTTTGTGATTGTCGCCAAAAACTGTCTTGAATGTCCTAAAGTTAAAACACATAAAAATGTGTTTGTTGAAACAAAAGAAATATTAGACATTAGACTGATGAGCCCAAATAAAAATTGTCGAGAAGTCATTGTGAAGTCTTTCCTATTTATTACAAGTGAAGGATGTCTGCCAGTGCTGCCTGATTTGAACCAGCAACAAAAGCCCTTCCTGTCTATAAGCATCAACATATTACGGCCATATGTGCAGTAAAAGGGGAAGGCATGCCTAATGTTTGAGATCAATTATGACCGAGCTGTAATCCTCCACTGCGCTCTCACTAAGCAACACTCTAAGCCTGAGAAATCACAAAAGCCTGTTTGGTAATGAAGAGGTGTTGCAGTGGGGGTGATGCAAAGCACACAAGGGGTTGACAGATAATACGAGCATGCAATAACTCTCTGGTGATATTAATGTGATAAAGATTTGTGGCTTATTTCATCTTCTCATTCTGGATGAGATACAGGGAGCTAATCGCGCTGCAGATGTGCATATGTTCTTGTGAACTGGCAGGGTCTGTTGTGGAGAAAACAATACCATATGTCTCAGCGCCACTCAGGAGCGTTCCTCTCCCATTCCTGCGTCCAAATAAAAACCAATAGTGGCTACCCATGTTTTCCATGAACAATTACACAGAGGAAAGAACCCGGGTATGAGAGTAAAAGAACTCTATATGACAAGGAACATAAGAGTAAAAGAGCAAAGCTTTGGCAAACAAATAAAAGGCAACACAACCCAACAGCAAGATTTTACAGTGCAGCTCCATCAAGAATCATTACACATGTTCTCCAGATCAAGCAGAAATGACGCACAGCTCTCCTCCCCTAACCCCCAAATGACCACAAAGTCAACACAGTGCACTTTAAACCCTAATGTCCCTTGGTAAAATTTGGCAATTCAGTGTTCACATTGAATGTCATTTTAAGCCCATGATGAGTCCTGCCTGCTGACTGACAAGAACTACTGCAGAGAACATATTTAACAACAAAAGTCTGCATTCTGGCATTCGAAAAGCCAGAAGGGGCCAGTGGCCAACATCCATAGTGTGCGTAACATGTTTGAAGCTCTTCCAGGCAGCCCATCTGTGTCTGCAGAGCCCAAAACACTGGGACCAGGAAACAAGGTCTGGCAGGGTTGTGCAGGGAGTCCAGTTAGCCCCAGGAAACAGCACCTTCCACGGAAAGTCGGTGTGAGGGATGTCTGGCAATGTTTGCTTTTTTCCTAAGTGTTAACCCCAAAACCAGTTCTTCTGTTATGCTACGCTACCTGAGAGATGTTGTGCTAATGATACATGCACACAGCACAATGACAGTGTTTACTCTATTAAACGATTATCCTACTATAGCCCAGTAACTGTAACTACGTGCAGCAAACCCAACAAGCTGAAATACTTAGCACCTAATTCAACAGGGGTTTGCAGTCAATCAAAGCCATTACCTCAGTTTTGCCTCATTGCAGCAGAGTCCTTCATCACTTTTAAAGCTCCCTTTTCCCTCCTCTTCCCTTTTTTCTCCACTTTAAAACTACTACAGTGAGATGATTATCTCTCTAGAGGGCCAACAAGGGAAACTAAAGTCTTGGTTCTGTCGAAGTTCTTTATTATTATACTGACACAGATAAACAGCAGAGCATATGTGGCCACTGTAAATTATTATAAAGAGACACATTACAGGTACACACACCTGTCTTATTGTTTGTAGAAGAAATTCCAAAGCAACTTCTTTTACACATAAGATTAAAAAGGCAAAGATAACTTCTTCAAAATTGCTGAATGAATCCTGAGATATACAGTACAGGAAGAGCTCTGTCTTCACTCTAGGTTTTAATGAGGGCTGCCAGCTGTTCTCTGTCGGACAGCAGTGACAGGGGAGACATTTAGCGTGGTAATGACCTGATGGTCTCTACAGATACACCCATCTCAACAGCCACATAGCTTACGAAAAACAGGCCAGAGACTTTCCATGAAAGTTCTTCTGACATAAGAAAGCTTCTATCACTACAGGAAATAATAATTTAAAAAAGCATTTGGCACCCAGGCCTCATGTGTTGAAGCTGAGATGTGTGTTGCAAAATAAGTTCTAACTCTGCAACTATATTCGCGTGTACAGGAATCATTCGTGATTCAGATGATGCTATTTGAGGAGAACGCTAATAGGTCTGCATGGTAAAAGTCATAATGTCGTTTTGTCACGAGGAGGCATAATAATAGTAGTGAAGATAATCCTCTACATAATGGAAAGGTTTTGAAACCTGTGTATATCCTTTGCCTTGTCAGATCTGGTTTCCACAGCAGGTTGTTTGGCTCATGAGAACTATGCAGGAAAACACTCAACCACATATTGAAATAATTTGTGTACCTGACACTGCAATCTTGCAAAATGCAGTGGCGTTAAAATACAACTGAAAATAGTCACTAGTGTAAATGATTGCAAAGTCATACTGCTGTAAAGCCTGCTGAACACAGAGAGGCAAAGAAGAGGACCGTAGCATTGTATCGTACTATAGTTAAGCAACGGTTGAGGCCTGTGGGTCTCATTTTGTTGTGATTTTCTCATGTGATCCACAGGTTTTGAACAAGGGCACTGAAGAAATCCATTTTTAAATATCCTGCGAGGCCCCTTGGTACCTTTACTAAAAATGGCTAGGTCTCTAGGGGATCTGGCTCTAACTATACCACTCAACAAAACATCTTCTCTTCTTCCCCCATGTACAGCCTGGTAACAAACCTTTGCAAAGTTACTTTACAAATGCTTTAAAGAGAGATTCTGTCAAAATAAATAATAATTTTATGACTACTTTCTCCTGTCTTGTTCTGGTGCTGTTAAACTATATTTTTAACATGTTAACAAATTAACATTATGACGATAACCACAAGGATGCCTTTAAAGCATCTACTTTGAGATAATCCTAATAATCCTGTGCCCTTGTCCTGTAATGTATTTCACTGAATTCAGACTGTAGCAATCTACAGTACTTAAAACTAAGTTCAGTAAATGGTAGTAGATACCTTTCCTCAGCAAAGTTTTAGAGTTTTAGTGTGCTATCACACATTCCTGTTGTAAGCATTTTTGTGGTGTATGGATACGCCCCGGCTGATCTGAACAGCTGCCAAGCTATCAACAGGAGTACTTAAAGGCGGGAGGGAAGCAGTGAGGATGTGGTTCTGTGGTTGTGTGAGTGTGAATAAAGCTGACGAAGCACATTTCGTAATTTTTATATAAATAATTGTTGCCCTCTGTTACCAAGGCAAAGATTGATAACAGGCACTGCACAATTAAAAATGAATGATTTACACACTCTTCAAACTTGTATTACCTTTACGTACTACCTTTACAAAAGCAGCTGAAACATTGTTTATGAATATACTGAGATCAATAGGACATCGCAGAGACTTTACATGTGTGCAGTCAAACTAAAACCATTAAAATGGGAAACCACTACTTGAATGTGGAAATTTACATCACTTCAAATACTTGACTCAAAGAACAGGGCTACTGAAACAGAAATACTGTTTAGCCTGTGAGGAAATGAAGCCACGGTTTTGGGAAGCAGGATTTAAAGGCTTTTAGTGAAGCTGGACTCACATGAAAGGTACGTTTGATGCCCAGGGCCAGGTTCTCTGTCTTGATCTTCCAAATCAGTGGTTGGGGGGAGTTGAGCACAAAGACCAGGGGCTTCTGGTGGCGCATCAGAGACTGGATGGGCTTTAGATGCAGCTCAACCTGGTACAAAAAAAAAAAGAGAGAGGCGGAAATCAAATTTAGACACAACAGACAGGTAACACAGCATCAGTATACTGGGAAAGTAGGAGGAAAACTAAGTGATGAGTCACGGTACATACAATGGATAAAGTGAACAAACATTAGATTTTCTCATGTTTACTTAAATATAACTATTATTAACAAAATATAGTTATATAGTTACTATGAGTAACTGTAACTCTATAACGCTGTGGATTTCTAGATTTATCTCACGTTGTGGTTATTTATGTACTGACTCTGCTGATAACCTCACTAAGGCAGCATGCCGTATTCTCCCTAAAAGGCTGTTGCTTAGCTCTGTATTGTACCCTCAGCGGGATCTGAACTTTCACACAGTGGTGTCTTTGTTAAGAGTGAAAAAAACTAGTAAGTGGCGGCCCTCTGTTGCCATCTCTACATCATGCAGCTATAGTTCTCAGACTGCCATTAAAATAGATTTTCACAGTCTGTTGGTGACAGGGCAAAAACAAATGTGCTGTTTTGGGATCTAAGCTGTTGTTTTTCCGGTTTCCAGTGTGAGTTGTGTCTGGCTCAATTGAACCAACTCCAGTTAGGTGACTGATTAAACAGCAAATAATCTACTCTTCACCTTCCTCAACTTTTAATACAAATTAATAGTGACATTTCTAAAACCAAAATCTTGTTATTATTAATTATCAGTTGTTCCCTAAAGCAACTCTTGCAAACCAGCTGATGAGCCTCACATCTGTATTCCCAGACTAATCATATTAGAGTCATCCTGTGTGTCAGCAGTTAAAAGCAGTATCTGACTAATTCAACCCACAAGGCTTTGCATTATATAATGATCCCAACAGTAACTTAATCAGTCACAGCTTGCAAAAATATTGGTCTTTGCTTTCTGCAGTAAATATTAAAATATTGCCTTTGTTCTTTAACTGAAGCTAATAACAAAAGGTCTATAATAATAGCAATGAAGATTGTAAAAATGAGTTGACAGTTAAATACTCACAGCACTTGAAGTGTTTGTATGATTTAGACCAATGAAAGACTGAAGATTACATCCATACCTGTTGTTTCGATGTGGTAATGACATTTTGAAGATATATGGAGACCATTACATCTGACAGCATTCTGCTGCACTCACATCCTCTTACTTTGAGCTTCTATAAATCACATTACAAACAATACTGAACAATTTTAGACTAATTGTATAACCACTAAAAACCACATGCAGCCTAGGCTCTGAACCAAGCAAAAATTAACACATTCAATTTATCTTCTTTGTGGTGAGTTTGGGCTTTGAAAAAAAATATTTTTTAGCAGCTGTTGATTTTTCTGGTTACTGTCACCAGCAAAAAGAAAATGAAGTCAGATGTATTTCATTAGCATTATTCCAGGAATTGACCAAAAATCTACTTGAAGTGGAATCGGCTGTGTTTTTCTGCTGGCTAGCTAATGTGTTCATAGCATGCTTCTGTCTGTACTGTTTTAGAATCGAAGCCATGCAGACATTTTGTTGTTTTTAAGCACAAGAGTAGTGATAAAAACTACAAGTTTACTTTACCACAAAGAGCTGTACTGTAGATAATGAACGTTGCTCTGAAATTTTCCAGTTCATTCTGTGAAGTTAATGTGAGCCCAAACAGCAACACTGCACACCTGTCAACAGTCTCATTACAGGTCTTCTGCCAGATCCAAACTGTGACTAACACTGGAAGACCTGACATGCTGTACTATCAATTTCTCACAAATATGTTTTCAGTTTTCAACTTTTGAACGTTGTAATTATATTTGATTGTGTGTGTATTGACTGGCGATCTGTCCAGGGTGTACCCTGCCTCTCGCCCAAAGCCAGCTGGGATAGGCTCCAGCACGCCCGCGACCCCTTCGGGGAAAAAGCGAAAGAAGATGGATGGATGAAGATGGATGTGTGTGTATTCAAAATTTATTTTGAAGTAGTAGCGTCTTTACATACATGCAACCAAGTCTCCTCTAGAATAGGCGGGAATAAGTTGTTTTTACTATTAAATTATTATTTTTCTATTTAGACAGATGTTTCTTGTCTCTGTGATGTTGCAAGAAGCAATTTAACGAGAAACACCAAGAGCACAAAGTAAATATAATCATTAAAAAGTCTCTGTAAAACATGAAAAATTACTAAACACTTATTTATGAGGTAAACAGGACCATAATCCAAACAAACATTCAAGATGTGCTTTTTGTACATATGCGTAGTCCAGACTGTGGAAAAAGCGTGTGCATCACTCCTTTGAGAGGATCAACAATCAAGATATAATGATACCTGGCTTGGCTTTGAGGCCCTGGCTTCGACAGATGGAAGAGGGAGGCAGAAAAAGGATTAAACTGAAAGAGGGAGTTGTAAAAAAAGACGAAGAATTTTAAACCCAGACAGAGACACTTCCAGAAGACGTGAGTCACCTGCAAACACGAATAAACAGAGCACCAAGGTGAGAAAGTGCCAAGAAGCACTGAGGGAGGAAAGAGGAAAGCTGTGGTAACTGTTACTAGTGTTTTTCAAGCACTACCAGGTAATCAGCCAAAACCAGTGCAGGACTGCAGAATCTAAACAATGTTCAACAGCAGCTGGTGCACATCTCAGCCCCCGGAGCTGCTGTCATGAGGTCTGGTAAGACTGCACATAGCAAAAGACCTTGTCATGCTGCCAGGGTGTGGACAGAGGAAGTGCAGAAACACCAGACATCAAAGCAGCTCTAATATTGTGAGAATCAGGTGGTGCTGAGTTGCCCCTGGTGCAGCAGAGGAACCTGCAGAGAGGGTCTGCTGGGGACACCTGATTGATTATCAGGGGGCTGGCACAGGGATTTAGGGATCCAGTGTACATTACAGGGGCACATTTGCCAGCAACCAGGAGTGAAGGCTTGTCCGGACCCATCACGTTACTGAAATTAAACTCCACACAAGGGACGACAGCTGTAGCAGGATAAGCGCAGTCACAGAACATACCATTAGTGGTGGTAGCATGTGTAAACAATGGAAGCATAAAAAAACAAAACAGCTTCAGCATTAGGCTCTAAATCAATGCAATAACAATCATCGCACCAACTAATGAAAACACAAATTATAAATCGTGGCCCTATTGTATAGCAAAGACGCATGGTTAGATTTACATACAGTTTACTGATGCCTGAACACTGTCATGTTCACATAGACTTATTTATTTGTCCTCTCTTAAGCATGTTATTGCAAGTCTTTCAAGTAATGCTTTCACTGTCAAACATTGTGCCCACTATTGTAACCACCGGTGACCATGCAGTCAGAGCATTCAAAGTATCAGTGCAGCAGGAAGAGGGAGTTTCCTTTATTGACAGGGTTAATTAAGTGCTTGATGATCCTTGCAATTCAGGGAAAACCCAAAACATCCTTTAATTAGCTAAAAAATAAGGCTAATCTAGGAACACACTCTCCCTCCCAGGAAAAAATGTAATTAAAATTGAGAAAGAAAAAAATGCAATGTATTCCATGATATGTAGTAAAAATATACTCTGGTTTGAATACCAACGCAATTTGCTTGGATGCTTTAAATACAGTAGTAATGAGTGTGGGTAGATTATAGACAAGTTACTGCGTGCTGAATTTAGGAACACCACACATTCACTGAAAACAAAGAGAACAGCCTAAGAAGTACAAACACAGGCCTGCAAGGGGAGAATAGCTCAGCGTCTGGGACCAATCATACAGTGTTATCTGATGTGTCTATGTATGTGCATGTGTCTTGTCTGTCTGGATCTTGGTTCTTTCTGGATCATCGAGAGTGTACTGAGGGAAGGGGGATCTAGGGCAAAAGAGCGTTGACTGCCGTTATCAGTGCCACCAACATCCTTGAGTATAAAATGGATGCTACCTGGAGCCTCTCTTTTGAGTCTTGATGATAATCAGTCTGCATTTAGCTCAACGCTAAGCTGCAACAAAACAGCCTGAAAATACGTAAAAGGCAGACAGAACCCCTGGATAGCAATCTCTGAGTGATATAGAAGAATGGCAGGACATGCTGGAGAAAAATAACACTCCACTTAGGCAGGGAACAAACCAAGTAAACATTCTGATTAGATTAAAGACGATCACTGAAAAAGATTTCATTCATAGTTATTTTGTTCTTCTGATGTGCCTCCTGCAGTAGTGTTTTATACTGTAAAGTTTTGGGTTCAGCTGACAGTCAATAGTACTACAATTTGTACTGTGTGTGTCTGCGTGTGTGTGCGTGTGCCATTTCATTGGTCAACGATTGAACTGCTGGGGGTACACTTTTAATTGCTACTACAGTTTCATTACTTCACTGTCTTTCTCTTGACTGCAACACCAGGTACTTTTACAGGGCTACCCTTTGTTCTGGTCATTTATAATCCACACAGCTGAACCCGTAAATGAGGTCCAGTTACCAAAAAAGCGGTTGGGGAGTTGTGCACCTGCACGTCAGGAGACGTCTGCGATGAAAATTAAATCTAATGAGGAAAAGATGCAATACATTTGAGGACAGTGAAATGAAAGTTTGTTATATCTGTCAGAGCTCTTACTACAGTAGATGCCTGCCGGACACTTCCAGCGAGTCACTAACCAAGGCATAGCTATCTGTGAATTCCAGCTGATAAAACAATCATCTGCTCTGGCTGCTCTGGCTGTGTTTGATGTTTGCCTTTGGTAAACTGAGAGACTTTTTGCGATCTCCCTAGATGTTTTTGTTTATTTTTCACCTTAGAAACCAAAGATTGCCCAGTCTGCGTCTGTTTGTGAGTTGCTTTACATTTTGCAGCAACTTAGGAACAAGGTGTCTGTGATAATACGAGCTCTGTGTTAACAGAGTGTGTGGTCACTTATTAGGAGGGTGCAAAAGGTCATTTTGGCATGTGACAAATGAAGCATGTGGAAAAACAGTTCAAGATTTCATACCTAACTGTTGAACCAGAGCAAAGGGAACAGAAAAGACCACATGGTCCATGATGAGGTCATTGTTTTGGTAGAGCTTAAGCCGCAAAATACCAACACCTACAGGTCAACACTCAACCCACGAAAATATATTTTACCTAAAAATCCTAAGGGTTTAAAAGCTTGGATGAAATATGAGCATTAAGCCTAGCTCATCCAGCGGACTCTACCTCTCATTTGTTTTGTGACCCAAAAAGATTAGATCTTCTTTATAGAGTGTGCAGTGTAAATTTGTTAAATTCTAATTGGTTGTTTATTAATTATTTAAATAAATATCTATTTTCTGAAACACGTGGCTTCAACCAGACACTACATATTTAATGTGACTTGCAGGCCCATCCAACAATGACTTTACTAAGACCCATCCAAGCATACTGCCTTTCCAATCTGGCCAGTCTTTCCATTGAGGCCCACATGGGTATTAGGAATAAAAGGAGCTTATGTTACTTTGATCAGGACCACTGGGGCTGAAGAAATCATCACTTGTTACTTCAGACAAATGCGAATACCACTTCCGAAGCAAAACAGTATCATCAGTACTAGTTTTAAAAAAAGGCCAGTTAAGACCCTTTAAAAATAACCTACTCCGTGAAAGAAAAACTATTTTAAAATCTCAAACAGTATCACTAACATTTCCACACTGAGGCACTAGTTAATCCAGCACTCACCCACAATGACTGGCAAGGATTAGTAGTGAAATTATTTGCTTATACCTGTACCAATAAGCAGGGACATATCTTTTGGAAACCATGACAATAATAAGCACTGAGTTTTATATATGAGGAGGAAAAGTTTTTTTAAATCCATGTTTTCATCAAGGACAGTGCGGTAAACCATTTTCCGAGCAGCTAGAAACACATCACTAGAATACTGAAATATTAATGTGTGTTTCCAGCTTTAGACTTTAATTAATGAATACCACATTTACTCCATCTGCTGTTTTATTCTATGGTAATTACAAGCCCTGTATGTGGGTATCCCAAACAAAGCACTGTGCACAGTCACTACTGAGGTGTTCCATCTAGTAGTGGTGCAGAAACTGGCCAGGACCCAAGGTTTGTATTGTGAGTCAGGTCCAGCTGTGCCTTTCTTTCTGTGGGTAACAGCACATACTTCTCCATTAGTACTAATACAGAATGAGTTTAATGGTGCACGCAGGAAACAATTCATTTTCTCCTGTGTTGTTTGAAAATATGGACACGCCGTAAAATGCTACTTTCACAATAAGACGTGAAGCAGGCCTCACACAGCGCAGCTGCAGAATGTGTGCCTGTCTGGGAGTGTGTATAAGTGTCTAAAACTGGCTGTGTGATCCTCTGTATTTACCAATGCACACCATCTGCAACAGCAGATTTATTTCCCTACCTGGTCAAGGCCTTTCTCTGCAGACACTTACTAAAGAGTCACTAGGGCACATCATGTTCTCCAACAGCACCTCAACACATACGTAAAAAGCCAAAGCACAGCCACAGGTCCCTCTTGTACAACAGGACATCATCCAGAACATCCAAATACAGTCTGTTCTGTGGGCCAGACACCACTTCCTCCACCATCAGCTGATTTAAAAAGGAGAAGTCAGACACCAGACTAAGCGCTGACTTAGAAAATAAGCAAAGTATGCATGCATCAAAGAAAACCAGAGAAAATTACTGAGACTCAAACAAATTTTTGCTTTTCCAAATAAAAACATTACATTTTATTGTCAAATTTTCACACGTTATTGTCAAATTTTCCTGAATCATCCATACCTACAACTACTATACCCTATTGATCTATAGTTTTATGATGGTGTTAAAAAATATATTATATTAGGATAATATTCTAGCTAAATACAAATGGCATATAATATAATATTGCCATTATAATGGCAATTATAATATTATTTTATGTAAAGAGGCTTTGAAGTGTCTCAGAAAGTAACTTCACCTTCTAAATGTGTTAGTTTCTGACTTTCAATCTGCTTTATAAATAAGGAAGGGCATTTCAAACCGTGAAAATAAAAAGCAATGTGTTTGTCTGTCAGCAATATTTCAAGATCTCTTTCTTTTCAATCAAAATTCCTTTTCCTCTACTAGAGTATCAACTTCTCCTGTCACGAAAGATCATGGTAAATTGTGTCAATGAGACTTTCTGACGCATGCCCTTCAACGCAGCCTTGGAGGTGTTTAATGCTGTTTATGTCTGTACATGACCAGTCAGTGCCCACGTCTCAGAGTGGAAAAGCCATCAAGGACCAGCACGTGGGCATGAGGTGCACTGTCGTTTAGGTGATCTTATCTAATCACAGGCAAAAATCTTACAGAATGAGCTTCTACATGGCCACCTAATCTCTGTGAGTGGTACAGCGACCTTCTGTAGCCAGACTGAAGGCAAGCAGGATTTGTTCCCCCTCTCTGCACGAGCGCTCAGTTGGCCATGGAGGTGAAGGATTACCAGATATTGACGTAAATAGGTGGATTTCTACAAAATTAAAAGGACTATGTTGTGAGTGATCTAAAGATCTGAACCTTAACTTCATAATGTTCAAGTTCTTATTCTTATAATTTGGAGAGTTGAATGAACTTTATCAATATTTGTGTGAAATAGTGGGTTTCAAAAACTGCCACTTTGTATTGCAGCTATATGATTGACAGACATATTGTGTTGAAATACCTAATATTGTGGATTAACAACAACAGATTATGTATGAAAGACATACAGACAATGCATCTCTGTTATGTCTGTAATATCATATACTATATGATATAATATATAATTCAAATTTGAAAACTGTTGTTATTATTATTGTTTTCATTATTGATTTAATGTAAAATAAATTCATTTTAAACTAATTTCTTCATTCTATGTGATTCAGGGACAGTAAATAAAGCCCAAGACCACCCTGTTATTAAATAAATAATGACTGGATTATTATCTGCTCTCTCTAGTTGCTATCTCTATATAAGAGTGAAAAAGTATACTCTGCTAGTTACTGGCAAGCAAAAATGTTTTAAATATCGGTCCCTGTTATCAGTAACTTATGGTACAGTATATACTGTATTGTAATGTGTTGGGTCTAATGCAAACATCTGACAAGTCTCAACTGATGTATCTGCTTCAGCTCCTTTGTATTACATTGTGTAAACATGACAGACTGAACAAAGACACCTTTCTGCCATGATAACAGAAACCTATCATTCAGTACTTAAGTTCATGTAGTTAAGCTTCGGAAAAGGCATGAAGTCACTGAAACCAGAGAGTGAGTCTCGCACTCGCAAACTGTGTATTTGATCCTAGCAGCTTTAGAGCACCAGCAGCAAAATTGCAATGGCAAGCCTATACATGTCGCTTTGAAACTACTGTGACTGTGGGCGATTGCTTGAGACAGTTTGAAAACACAGAGAGAGTTTTTGAGGGTGGTGCGCCTGTGATTCATCTTTAAATTATGGCTGTGCTGCCATGACACATGCTGCACTTCACCAGATAATATGGAGTGGTTGATAAACTGAGATCGCCTTTAGTAACACTATCAGGAGATGTTTGAATTATTTCACTTTAGGCCGTGATCTGAAGAAGAACAAAAAAAATAATTTATACTACTCACCAATACCATTGAGGGAAAAAATGAACATATGATGTTTTGAATATAAACTAAACTATAAAAGAATCAAACACAATAAGGGGTAAAGGATAACAGATATTTTTGTAGTGTTTTAGCATGTCATTCTGTAGCTCAGTTATATTCATATAGAACCTGACATGTGCAACATTTACCTGACTAGGCCTTTACTCTACTCCTTCCTCTATGTACTGGCGGCAGTTAACTGAGACAAATTACAATAGAGCAAGAAAGTATCTGAGAGTAGCAGATATTGCATTTTTATCAGTCTTCAGAAGATGGAACTGCATGAATGGTTGAACGTCTCTCACTGGACATTTAGAATGTAAAAAAACACTAAACTCTTTGCACTTTGTTATTATAAAGTAATATAGTGAGGTTCTAGATAACGGTTCAGTAATTCATTTATGTACTATTTTTGGATCAAAGACCAACAGACAGTTTGGCTGTAGTATGGCTGTAGAAAATACATTTCAAATTTGGTTTCACTCCTAAGGATGACTCACTTCTGCCATGGTATTGTCTGGTCCCTCTGAAGCATGTCCTCTGAGGTTGATGATGTGGACCTCCTGAGGAAGGCTGGTGGTGCCCTTGCTTGCACAGCCTGCCAGGACAGTGACACTCTTTAACATGGCTTGCACTGGATGTCCCGTTCCCACCGGCAGAAGCTCACATGGGCTGCGAGCCAAGCGCACTACAATATAGACAAAAAAGACACTTTAATTAAATATCAGTTGATACTGTACATCACATGCAGCTTCAAATGTCATGTCTCACATCATGTTGACTTATGTCCAGTGCCTACTAGTAGTACACACACGGTTTAAATCTCCACATGGTACACTGCACAAGGTAACTTACTCAATAAACAAAACACACTAGAAGAACATATTCTTGATTGGTGTCTCTAATCTGGCAATCATACATACATACAATCAACATATTGTTTGCCATACGCATGGTTTTCCTCACTACCACTTAGTGAGACTGAGAGATATTGTCAAAATCTTTGTGACTCACATTGAAAGTCTGTCTCAAAATTCACCATTATTTAGCTATACTACCGAAAATGTACTCTTTCCCCTATTATAATTTACAGTAAGTCACTTTAGTTATGAAAGTTACAAAACGTAGAAAGTTACAGACGTCATACACTGACGTCTGTTTGGAAATAAGCATATAATTATTAATAATATTAATTAATAATAATTAACGGTTAGTGATTAGTGAATCTCTATTTAACATTCATATGCTAAAACCTACACTACTTCAAGTCTGAATTAGGTCTTACATGATTTGGAACTTCCTTTTCAACAGCTACAAACTTTTTTGTGGTTTCAATCTTCACCACAGCCTGAAATCTTCCTATAGAGTAAACTTCCTGTACGTGTTACATCTGTATGACCCATTTCAGATAAAGGGTGTACAGCAGATCAGAGTGCCAAAAAAGCAACAGACAAGGTTTGAATGAGGTACCAAGCAGTTGTTTTTTTTATTACAAAGTCATGTTACGGCATGCTAATGTCTTTGGCCAGGTTTTATCTTAAGGTCAGACCTTGCATTTCACCCCCACAGCCTTGTGCCAGCCAAGGCCTGCTCACATTTCAAACACATCACACTAAACACACAAAGGCTGCCAAAAGCAATCAGATGGAACATTTGGAAAGAATTAAAGTCGAACTGAAAGACAGTTCGATAACAATGTTAAATTCTCCCCAACTGAGTCCAAAAACACAGTTCCTCAGCGAAGAGGTTTGGCTAGGGGGAAACTTTTGCTCATAACACATAGCTATTGTTTTATCTTTGGATCAGCATAAAGCAAGAGATCTTGTATAGCATGGCCCCTCTCTTGTTGTGAAAAAAAATTGTTTCCATATTTGTCTCTTGAGACAATATTTTGAGTCTTTGACAGAGGTCTCATCCGAGACTTCATCCTGTCTCTTGTTGCTTGTGAATTCACTCCAAGCTCTGAGAGATTAAGTATGAGGCTCTTATTGAGGACACACATTCATACATTAAAGCATGAAGAATGGGCCATAATGTCAAAACCCTGTGGTTCATCTGTATTTCAACCCTAGTTCAGGCCCCCCACCTCCTTTTACCTCCCAAAGGACCAAAGCATATTCCCTTTCTAACCATGTCATCATGCCTTACTCCCACAAACACGTCTGAGGGCACTCCAACTCACTTTTTCCCCTCACACATGGAGAATAACAAATAAACGCCAGACAAACAAAGAAAAATGTAGTTCTTTCTGGGAGATTGCCAAAACATTACAATACTACTCCAAGATCTGATCTTGTAAATGCGACAGAAACAAAACAAGGAGGCATATAAGGACCTCTTACGATCTGAAAAGTAGGACACTCAGCATTTCATGGTCATTTTATTGCTGAGCCTAAAACCTGTCATGACAGTTGTGTGATACTATCTTCCTGAGCAAGAAAGCAGATTTAATACTGCCAATATTTTATTAAAATTTGGAATAGGAATTGTGTGTCTCATAATCGGGCTAGTTGTTCCCAACAGCACATTTGGTTACGCTGTATCTGCAGAGAGTGTGTCTTTAACTACTAATATGCTGTATGGGCGTCTTTAAGCTAAAATCTAAATGTTCTATCTATGTTCCTGGGGCTTGAGGGGGCAACACTATTTTGTTATTATTTTAAAAGTTGAGTTTCAAAAGTAGATCTTTATGCGCTTTCTTAAACAACATATTTCTGTGACACTTCATGAAATGACTTTTCTGAGATGGTCATTCGATTTTTTGGTCAAATAATCGTTTATGGGTTAAGATGAGCTATAATCCCAGCTATGAATGAATAATCTATAATGCACAAATGGGAAACAAAAACCTCCAACATAGCACATACAGTCAGATTCACACTGAATCAGTTGGGTTTACCCAAAACCAGTTCTTATTTCATCACATTACTCACAGACATTAGCCTATAACCTCTGACAACAGAAAAAAAATGTTTGGCATCTGTCAGTGTCCTTTGTCACCTTGTCTGCCTGCTTTTCTCCCCCACTTCTGTCCCCCATCCTCTCCAGCCATCTTTTCTGTTTCCTCTGTCATCAGTTGATTGCAGAGTACGTCCTGTCCAGCTGCCAGTAGTGTCTTTTAGCTGGCCAGGCCAAACGCCCAGAGCAGAGGAATGAGAGAAGTTGTTGTTCACTCTCCCTGAAAAACTGAGTCTAGCTTAAGCCCTCAAGATGTTCTGCAAACTATATTAAATACTTCCTTAAGTAGACAGTTACAGCTAAATCTGATGCCGATATTTCAGCGGTAACATAAATCCACATTTTTAAAAACCTTTCATGTAGGACACCACTACATGACAGATGAATGAAAACGATGTATGAGTGATGGGATGATGGGATTTCAAGCTCTGAAACTGTCAAAGAATAAGAAAGAGAGAGGACAAAAACTAGCCTGGGTAGCACCCACTGCAGCTTGTTATGCTTTGTGGTTCACAAGCATGTGTATTAGGAACTTTAATATTAAATGTGTTTTCTACATAATTCAGTTAGAAGTTAGGCCTTCAAAGTGCCAGGTGTCAGGGGTGTCAACAAATGTCACAGCTGTGAAAAACCACGTGACAAAAAAGAAAACGTTGTGGTTTTTGTTAAGCATGCTAGAAGCTATAGGGTAACTTGCTGGAAAAAGTGACAGACAATTTCGTGAACTTTCACTGCTAATTGCTCAGGCTGAAGGTTGGTACAGCAAGCTATATTCAATTCAACTTTATTTATATAGCGCCAATTCACAACATCAGTTATCTCAAGGCACTTTACAAGTAAGGTTTAAGACCGTACACAACTAGACCCAACAAATCCCACATAGAGCAAGCTTTTAATTGTATAGCTATATGAACTACCAGCCAGCCACTCTCAACTTACTGTGATAAACTATACAAGCATATGCAAATAAAAAAATTGTACTAAAGGGTATATAATAAGTATTACCCTCTGTGTTTAGGAAAAAACATATTAAACGATAATGACCCTTGTTATTTAAATAGCTCTACATTACAATGTTAAGCCACACAGCAGGTGTAACTGTAGGTAACAGTGCATCAGATACTTTATCAGAATATGTTTTGGTGCAATATCTGCATGTTAACATTAGAAATGAGCCACTGTGTTGCAGTCTTACAGGCATGGTGATCAAAACGAGACTTGCATCCAGATATTTTTAAGCCCATTGCAGGAATAAAAATACTTAGTCGGCGACGCCCTGGTGACATGAGGGCCTAGCAAACGTACTGCAGTGAAAATGCAGGTCCTTTAATTGCTAGAACTGTATTCATATACAGTACTATGCAAAAGTTTTAGGCAGGTGTAGAAAAATGCTGTAAACAGAAGGCTTTCAGAAATATAAATAATGATTGTTTATTTTTGTCAATTTACAAAATGCAAAGTGAACGAACGAAAGAAAAATCTAAATCAAATCAATATTTGGTGTTACTACGTCAGTACTGGAAGTGATGGCACGGCCCCCACAGAGCCCTGATCTCAACATCATGGAGTGTGTCTGGGATTATATGAAGAGACAGAAGGATGTGAGAACTAACCACAGAAGATCTGTGGTTAGTTCTCCAAGGTGTTTGGAACAACCTACCAGCCGAGTTCTTTCAAAAACTGTGTGCCTAGAAGAATTGCTGCTGTTTTGAAGGCAAAGGGTGGTCAGATCAAATGTTTGGTTCATTCACTGCATTTTGACACTTCCATTTTTGAAAGCATTCTTTGTTTACAGCATTTTTTCACACCTGCCTAAAACCTTTGCACAGTATTGTATATGAACATAAATACTCACTTTTTATATAATGGAAGTGTAAATTCCAGGCAGAGAACTTCTTTTGTAATTCAAACAATAATATCTCTTTCACATGTCAGGCTAAGCTATAACTATATAAAAAAGTCGGGGCCATCAGATTTGCTTCTTCTCCTAAGAAGAATTTCAAAAGTGTGCTATCTACTGGTTGTCACTCAGTATCTGTATAAGTTCTCTTTAGAAACAATCATATCCCAATCGGCAACCAACTAACCTGCTAATTTTGGAATCACCTAAAATGGTGTTTCTTAAATATCTAAATGGTTTTAGTTGTATGTATTCTATCTTGCCTCTGAGTGCGTTGAATATGTCAACCATTAAGCTCAGTGAAAACACAAAAATGTTGCCTTTGATTATAATAATCATTTCATGTAACGGGAAAGTAGACTGTGTGCATTTATATGTAATTTTGACAAGTACAAAAATACAGTAGGGGTATTTCTGCAAAGTGCAAATCAGTACGGTCCCCTCATATCTTGCTAGAGATAAACACTTCTGTTTCCAAGGAATGTACTTTGTTGCTTTCCACAGTGTGGCATCAGACCAAGATTTGGTACAGGAAGTGATGTCAGGCTGTGTGCCAGTTAGAGACAAATCTAAAATTCCCACAAAGCCATTTCCGAATATAAACAAATAGAGCCTTCCCCTTGTGTGTATACTGTACAAGTACTCACATGCCCAGTTCCTAGTATGGTTTAACAAGCAAGACTGTGTTTCTTCAATATATTATAAAAGAAATTCAAAGCAATCAAGACAATGTCACTTGAATCATAAAATAACAACAACAACCTATGATTTAAAATTGCATTTTGACTACACTAGTCTAAATATAATCAGTCAGATTTAATAACAACTAATAGAACATAGCACAGCTGGACATCAGTGTTTAAATACATCTCTTCTGTACCTAAGAAATCCCAGTTCCCATATGAAGTGTAGGATTAAATGAATCCTCTGATCTCTTTCTCTTTAACTGTAGGGCATGATTCCCATGGACCATGAGCCATGCAAACCAGTTTGTGGAACATAATATTGTGCCCATTTTTGCTTCCCTAGGGGGCTTTGGACTAAAGAATCACTAGCTCTGCAATGTTGACATTAGCACAGCCCACTCACCTTTGAACCTTAAGCCACTACTGCTACAGGAAGTGAGTAAAGTACTTTATAAGGGTAACATAAGTTCCCTACTAAAGGGATTTATCTCTGGATAGTAAAAATGGAAGCATGAGAGGAAGAAGCTGGAAGAGGATGAAGGAAAATGGGCAAGGTTAGTCCCGATCTCCATTAGCAAAAGGAAACTTCCCCGTCAAAGTGTGAAATCCAGAAACTCAATATCACCCAAACACTCTTTTTCAGTAGTTTAAATTTGTCACCTGGTTAATGACTGAATCAATGGATGTTATTTTATCCACTGAATGTAGGGGATGTGGAGCAAATAAGTGTGTATAAGTATGTTAACAGGTGGTCAGACAATAAATTATAACCGTATAGATGAAAAAACGTCCCCAACAGTAAATGCTTAGAAAACAAGATGCTAGGAAAAAGGCAATTTCCTTCCAAATGGTTCTGGATGGTAAAAAAAATAAATAAATGAACACCTATATATAAATATAAATTAGCACAACACTCAGTGAGCCTTGTTATTGTTCAACAACCCTGACAAATGCAGTTGGGCACCTGTTGGTAAACCATCAGTATTAGATAAAAAGCATACATGACCAGTTCGAAGCAGAACACAAAAGCCTACAATAATGCAGAAGATGGAAGTGGGTGCATTTCTTCTACCTCTAGATGCAGACATAAATCAGAGGACTTTGAAGACATGGTTGACAAGACTAATTCCCGGAGGAGCACAGGAGCCACTGTGTAAAGTGAGACAGCTGGGAGAGAACAAGCATGTGTGCATATGACCAAAGACATTACTGGCAGTGTTACAACTCTATGTCTTTACTGATGGGTGTTGACATGTGCTGTCTAGGCCTATAATATCAAGCAACACAAAAGTTGTCAGCGTAGTTACGAAACAAGACTGTTGTGCATCTTAAAAGTATGTGGATAATGCCATCTGAGAACAATCTGATCCAATTAATAAAGGCAACCAATATTCACTCTCTTGCACTCAAATGTTCCTTGATATGTGCCTTATTTCTCCCTGTGCTATGATTTTTAAATTTAATGATGAAGCAATTTAATCACAACCTGAGCCAAACCAAAAGAACAGAACGCTTTGTTGGCAAAAGCAGATAAAGAATGTACCAAATTTGTATATACAGTAGTTTCATGCAACGATTTCAACCAGACATGACTTGGGTGAGAAACCATAAAGCAGCATGCAACAGCTATCGACTCTCCCAGCACAGTGCTGTATTACAATACTCAGCAGAACTGCCCTTCTTGGTTAAACAGGCCAATGCAGACAAATGTCTGACCTGCTACTTCAAGGGCAAATCCCTCATCAATCATAAATGCCTGCAAAAGCCAAGGGCTCTGACAGCAGCCTGCTGGGGGTTTGAGAGCAGCCATTCCTCTACAGTCACAAAGAGTCAACCTCAGTAGGGAAAGCAGGGTGGTGCGCCCTAGGATTACTTGTACAGTACAATGTTCAGTATTTAATAAAGTCCACCTGTAGTAAAGAAAAGCCAGCCTGATGGAAAGGGTGGGGAACACTTGTTTTCTGAGCTGTTGACTGATCCAACCAGCAAATGCGAGTTGGTGAAACAATAAACTTCAAGCATAAATTTAACTTGTTTGATACTGATATAAACTATATATAAAAACAGACCCGTTGAATTGTGAACTACAGTTGTAATATCCAACATTAAAACATCGTCCAAAGCATTTTCCTCAGCTTGTTTAGACTCAGTCTAAATCGTAAGAAATATACATTTTAGTTTAGTGTTTTTTACATTGCATTTGACCCTCTGCATGCGTCAACAGACCTCAAGCTACTGTTTGACTGTGAAAATGCAATGTGGATCAAAAGAAAATGTGCATGAGCTTTAAAAAGACCCATAATTAACCATTTGTAAGCTAACCTAACATCCGAATAAAGATCTGCAAACACACACACGCCCTTCAATAGTCAAGAACACCCTCATCATTAGTCTTACTGCTTTGCTAGTGGCATGAGGAAGGGATTTAGCTAAATCGAGAAACAAAACGCATTCTTTCTTTAGCGTTAATCAAACAGCAGCCTCAAAGAGGCATCTTTGTTTCTGTGATATGTTACAAAAATAGCATCACTCATATGTGATAGCAGAGGCCATAGAGAAGGTTGCCATCAACAGAAAAAAATGCGTGAGTGAAACAATGCTGTGCTTTGTGCCAGTTCGTGAGCACTATGCGAAGAAGCCAGAGAGGTGAGAAAATGGCATGGCACACAGCGTTTTTACACAAATGCTGATAAAAAAACTACATTCCACCAGGATTCTTCATCTCAGAGAAAGAGAGGGCAAAGAAGAATGGCCTGTCAAATGTTACATAGTCTCGTGTTTGCATGTACAAACAACAGAAGGTCCTTTAAACTGCACAATTCATGAACATATGATGTGTTAGAAAATAATGCAACAACAAAAACACAGCAGATAATAGAAATATTATAATATTTAAAAAATGTATATGTGCTACTTTATTAAGTTTTTTTTTTGTGCATGAGAGAGATACTATAATAGCGTGTTAAATTCCTGGTACACAAACAATACAAAACCAACTGCTGCAAACTAAGTAGGAATGGGGAGTGTTGATATATGAAGAATCTCATAGAATAGTCTTTTGTCATTTGTTGGCCCAGCATTTCCAAAGGACCGGACAAAAATTAGGACATGGTTGCAGCACGACTGGAAACGGAGTGGGGAAGGTGAGGCCCCAGGAGGGGCTGGTCTGACGAAAGACACCACCTGGAAGCCTTCATCTAACATCCCACATTAGGACTGTTTTTAATAGATGCACTCCAAACTTGGCACATTTGGAAAGAGATGATGCAGCACAGTGAACAGATACAAATTTATTTATCAGTTTGACCACTCAGAATAAGTTTGTGGTCCATTCCTATATATATTATATATATTCCTTTATAGGTGTATATACATATACTGTAAAATGTGCTTTTCTCAATGATTCTGGAGGTTAAGTGAGATAGAGTAACTTTTTTTACTCTTACGCTCTCTTTCTTTAATGAAGTCATATTCTGCATAATTCTCCTACTCCTTGTCTCCCCAGATCCCGTTCCTTTTTTTTTTTCTTACAGGGCTCTGAAAAACAATGGAAAACGCACGATCACCCCAGCTGTCTCTCATTACTGGCTCTGACCGACATTATTTACAGGCCTGCTTACTGGAACTGTGGAGAGAAAGGGAGAGGGAAAGGGGCTGGGATTCAGTTTACTCCTTCAGTTTTGCGTAAGCGCCCTCTTAACGGGAGGCTGACGAGATATGATGGACCTGGGCAAAGATACAAGTTTATCTGCAGAGACCTGCCTGCTGCAGTTTATTGAAGTGCTTTTTCTTGGCCCGAGAGTATGTGTGAGAGAAAGAGATGGATAAAGCAAGTAAACAGAGTAAATCAAAGTAAATACCCTGCACCTCTATCCATACACTGCTGATAATTAACCAGGCTGAACTTCATTCAATAAACAAAACATACAAGCCAAAACCGAAGTAGTTGCCTCCTCCTTGACAAGATAAAGGCCTCACTATGGTCTGGAACAGACCTGTAATTAGACACACTATGAACGTCCGTTGCTATGTAAACATCACAACCCCTCTACCTAACAGCACTGTGCCTCTGTGCTGCGCTGATCCAGCCACTCGCATGACTCACAGGGCAACATCTGGTTTAGCAGTGCTGGATGGGACTTTGTCGGTTTGGCTAGCTAGTATGTGTGTGGAGTGTGTCGATATGGAGCAGACAGCCCACGCCTGCCTCTCTCCTCCCCCTGGCCACCCTAACTCTCAGATTACAGTGGTTGCACAATGCATTTTGGCAGTCCCCCTCTTTGTAGCCCTCAGAAAGCATGGTAGATGTAGAGAGATTCCTTTTCGCTGAACTGTGGGGAGAAAACATTAAAACCACTTCTGGTATTACTATGACTCTTGTCTACCAAGAATAAACAACTCTGCAAGCGAAAAGACAGTGGTTTACTTTTCTGTAAGCGTAAGTTAAACATACTGTATAGACCGTGAATGCAAGCACAATGTCAGTCCTTCCTCCAGTTATTGTTTCTTTCTTTCAAAGTCTCAGTGGGGTTCTACATCAAGTTGTCTTGTAAGTAAAATCAGCAAAAGCAATAAGAAAAGGAAAATGTTCTTCTCCATTCAGAAATAATAGTGTGTTTTTCAGTGAGAGATCAGTTCAATTTTGTATAGTTAGCATCCTTCTGGAGCTGCAAAATAACTAATTGGGGGAAGGCGATCACAAAATGGCAACAATTATGAAGAATAAAGTAGTAATAAACTTTTAAAAGTATAGTGAACAAACAAAGCAGAGACTTGGTGGCCATCAAGGTGTTCTCAGTCTGGCTTTTAGGAGTTATGGGAAGTCCTGATTGTGTACTGTAGACTGCAAGAAGACTCATTTTAGAGTAATCTAAATATTACACAAATGTTCTGACAAGTTTAGAGGACAGATGTGACTGTTTACACAGATGCCACGAAATGATGGATGAAGACAGAAAAAGGACCAAAAGGATGAAAGTGACAAAGAAGAAACATTTGCCTTTTGTGGTTAAAAACAATTACATGAAAAGTTCAAAATATGTTCATTCCCCTGAATTTTTTGGGCATCAAGAGAATTTGAAGATGCATCCATTCGTCACCGAGTAATGACTACCGTGCATGTCAGGGGAAATGGCATTTAGTGTACTAAACTGTAAATATCTGTCCTTTGTGACCATTAAACAACAATGTGTCTTGATGTATGAAGAAGAATTTGTGGAACACTTCATTTGTGACTTCATTGTGTTAGAGATCCTGGCATTGTGGGAGATTTCATGTTTACTTTGCCCACAGCCCACAGTTATTGCACTGCTATTGTTTCTCTAAAGGTCATAAGAACCTATGGTGGCAAAAAAATGCCAACCAAAGTTACGGAATGTTATGTTGCCACCTACTAGGTAATTATTTCTGTGCTACCACAGATGCTGCAGATTAAAGTTGGAGTCAGTCATAAACAGAACATCTAACCATTTTGAACAATCTATGAAGGAAAAACCGTAGAATATGTGTCTGGCGTTAGTGGAGATACTCAACAAAGAGTCAATCAATCACCCCCCGCTGTTATTTTATTTTGCATAGTTTATTTGGAACTTTATGTATAGTATTTTGTATTTGTAAAAATTGTACATTTGTAAAACAGATCATTTTCTTTGCATACTTTCATTCTTTTGCACCTTACCAATTGTTTGTAGCTGTGGTAACAATTGAATTTCCCCACTATGAGATCAATAAAGAATTATTTTGTCTAATCTCTCTATCTAGTCTCTGGAATTCAGTAGGTCGTCGCCCTCGCCACAGAAACAAGGCACTATTTGTGTGCTGGGTGACAGGTTATCTAGAATTAGCATTACAACTTGAACATTTGCGATGTATGAGATGCATATTTTGAAGCTAAGTCTAACAGAACTGCTGGTAGATTTACGGTGCACTGACTCTGAAGCCATGTGTTGACCTTCATTTTTCTAGAAGGCAGTTCATATAGTTATGTCAGTCAGTCACTACCACTTGCTGCCAGTCTCCCAGCAATTTATGTGACAGTAGAACAATGACAATAGAGAAGAGGAGACTGTGACAGTTGTAATGTCAGTGGTTTGAACCACTACCCTTTCCTGATAGGGACTAATGAGGCATAAGATATATTGGAAGAGAATTACTCATCTGCTAGATAAAATTCATAGAGTAGGTTGTGAGACTTTCATTACCTGTTAAAACACACACACACACACACATACACACCCCCACCCACACACACACACTTTGCAGCTGTTACTGTTTCTATCTCTTCATTTTGCCAGATTACTGGCTGTAGATTACTTGGCATTTGGCAGTAAGTGTCATTTCAATCTATCCAAGAGATAGATGTAGGTCTGCTGAGTGTTAGTGTTGTGTGTCTTGTCAGCAGTTTCCTAAATGTAAATCCCCTTTACTCATGACTCTGACATTCATTGTCTAGAAAGGCGTGCACACAGTGTGGAAAATCCCACAGCGTGGGCATAATTGTGACTGTCCAACAACACAACAAGACAATTCTCATCGTGCTGCTAGTGCTGATGCTCTCTGCCGTTTTTCAGCATAATTCTGACGCCGTCAACCGTCATATCACACACATTTAATAATAGACATATGATAAGCTACAAGAGAAACTTACTTGTAGATGCCAGGCAACATATTTCAAGGAGTAACAAGGCAATGGGGGGTCTTCTAGACATTTTTTCATATACTGCAGCAACGTGCTTCCAGTAGGAGGAAGGTGGATGAACAACTCCTTCTTCTGATTTCAATTTCTGCGAGGTGGTCTACAGGAAGACAGCCTCAAGCTCTGGCTGCAAAGTGAACAAAAGTAGAGAAAGTCAACCAGATGATTGCATTTGAGCATGGACAAACAGCAGGAAACTAAAAGCTCTGCTTTATAGACTTTTTGGGAGCGATGAGATGAGACAGCAGTTTGGACACCAGGGGATTAATCAGACTGGGTTAATTGAGGGTCATGCTCAGACCATACGGCACACAGTTGTGCCAGTTAGTAGAGTGTGGGACAGCTCACTGACTTATTAGATGTGAAGCAGTTTGGAATATGTCACAGGTTATAAGTGCACTTTAATTGAGAGTGTCAGGAAACACTGGAACCTCCGGTGGGGTCTTGAGTAAGCAGCTTAGCACCGCACTAATCAGGGATGACCTCGCCTGAAGCTTTAACTTTCTAATTAAGTAAGGCAACCCCAAACACTGACTGCCATGACAGGGCTGAAAAATATGAACAAACAAAAAGGATTTTTAACATTATTACATACTAAGGAGAACTTGACAACAAAATATCTAAAAACTATAAAAATCACTAAATAAACGTATTCAAAATTGATTATACAAAAGCGTAAATGAAAGGCAGACATCAATATAAACAAACGAATACACAACTGAAACAAAATTACAATAGATATTGCTGCCTTTCTGAAAAGCAGTTAATTGTGAGGATCAGACTATGGAGAAGCAGAGAATTCCAAGCAGATTAGAGTTATGAACAGCAGCTGTTATTACATTCTGAAGACACAATGTAGATTTGGGGCCTACTAATGCAAAAATACTGCAAGTCATTCATCCAGGCCTATGCTGTTCAAGGGCTGAATAAACAAAAAAGTGGCACCAATGCACGAGACTGACTTGTTGACTCTGACTAACTGAGGAATGTCTTCATCTTTATGGCAACAAAACTATAACTGAAACTTCTGTCTCATGTCTAATGTCAGATCAATGTGGTAAAGGTGTTGTGCCAGGAAGTGGCACACACACATTCACAGTGTAAAGGTTGCAAGTGTGTAGCATAACGTACAGTGACACAATGTGAACTGCAGAAGGTCTCGGGGAAGTGATGCACAAAGTAAAAGGTGCATCACTCTGCAGTGCTAAGAGCTTGTACGGGATAAAAGAGCCTTTCACTGTGGCAGCTACAGTGCTTGGGAAGTAATTTTTGAAGATCATGCCAAATATGGCACGTAAAAGAAAATTCAACACTTAGCATAAATCAAATAGAGCCAGGGTGCTCTATTTGATTTATGCTAAATGCTGAATTCAATCTCTCCACTGGCTAAATGATGATAAACTCTACTGAACCCAGAGCAAATCAAAGGAGTCTCCTGGCACATTTGAGTGTTTATTAAGCTGATGGGAAGGTAATCTCATTTTTAACTGTATTTTTTGTTTTGGGCTGAGTGTAAAGATGGCAAGGCTCTATGCCACGGTCCTGGTTTTGTTGCAGCAACAATTCAAATCACCTCATGTGACTTCTCTTCAACCCTGACCATCTAAGCCGAGCAACTATTTCATCCAGAGAAGATCCTTAAAGTTCATCACAACATGCAGACCCCAGACAGAACGTACTAACCATAACTGAAACCACGTACTTGTGGTCACTTCAGCAGTAAAGGTGTGGTTTACATATATCATTAAATATAGATATACTATAGTTATGTGTTCAACATAGAGGGAATCTAAAATATTGAATACTGTGTGCGTTGCCATGCAAAGTTGTGCATACATGCTGATAAGTTACCCACTGGAAAGAAAGTTGCTGCAACTGTGATAGACATTTAATGTTTACCAAACAACAATGGCCAATATTTACATGTTACATCTTCACAGCAGTATTACGTTGCTGTGAACACGGATTATGATCTGTTGCTATAGGACAAAATAAGCTATTTGAGAATGTTAACAGATTAGTTCAAATCAAATCAGTGGCTAGTGTGAATTTTCAAACAAGATGTAGGAAAAGTCTATTACTATAAAAATGTGCAGATACACAATATAATCTACGTATATATACCTACGTATATATGGTTGACGTTGATTAACCTGTCAAATGGAACAACAGAGGATAATTAGCATTGATAAAGATGTCAACTTCCTTCCTGTGGTTGTAGTTTGGAGAATACATGCATAATGCTTTTCATTTCACATAATGTGAGCTTTAATCATACGTATTTTCAAAATAACTTCCCCTGATGACAGCATTCAGATGAATTATTCAGCTGAGAGACTGTCTCTAGAAATAAGGAGCAATATTTTTGCATAGGCAACTTTAAGACCATTTACATGCATGTACTCCACATAATAAAACTACATGATGGGAGTAGGATCTCCCTGACGTTGCCCTTTAAGTAACCTGGTCTGTGCTAATCAGTGATACTCATCCATTCTCTGCTGATTCAAATCGACACCAACCCGTGACAGCAACACTGACTGGCATTATTGGCTTTTTTCTAGAATAGACGTATTCATCTTTCCTTTCGTCTTGTTTCTAAACTCATCACTCCGTCATGTTTCACTCCACAGCAGCGCATGTACTCTCAGAGTAGCTGACGCTGTACGTCTGTAGGGCAAACACTGGATACAAGCTCCGTGTAACGGTGCCCCGCGTTTATTTAGTGTTCACGTGATTAATAAAACGTGACATTAACGACACAGGCGTGTTTATCAGCGTGAACAAATAACAGTTAACGGCGTGAAGGATCGCTGCGTGTCCACGGGTTTAGCAGCCAGATGTTCAGCTGGATTTAAGAGCGGTTAAGTGAACACAGTTAGCTACAAACTGCTCTATTACACTCTTCATAGACAACGCGAACAATGGCAGTGGCTTCATGAAACACACGCGTCTTTAATAAAAACGTAACTAATAACAACGATAGCGTTTGGAGGAAAAAAAGCGGACGTACCACGCACAGGCTCCAGAAAATACCAAAGTTTACTTGGTAGAAGCTGAAGTTGGATGGGAGTCGACCTGAAGCGTCACACCATTCCGCTCTTTAGGAGAAAAAAAAACAGCTGCGCAAGACGTTGACGTGAAACTTCTGCGAAGTTTAGGTAAACAGCCGCTGTAACACAAAGTTTTAAACACTTCACTGCCATCTGTCTCCCCTTTTACTGAGGGCTTCATCTGGGGGCGGGCCTTGGAGGGAGGAGGCTGAGCTGTGCGCGAGATGGGCTGCTGCGTATAGCTTCCCAACGCGGGGCGCACGGGCCGCTCAGCAGCCCCCCGCACGAGCGCGAGGGGCCCGTCACTCATTTGTCCTTACAAGTCATAAACGGTGCCTATTAAACGGATTCACTTCCGTATTTATTCATCGTTTTTCATTTCTCGCAGCAACCACAATTACGATTGATTCAATGGGGCTAGAAGTACCAAAGTTAAACCAGATCTATACAAAGCAATATTTAGTTAAAAACAAAATAAACAATTAATAAAGCATGTTTTCGCTGGTTAACAGAAAATGACGCTAAATATGTAGCTGGAACCCGCAATAAGTGTCCAAGAAGAGGGGTTAATAGAAGGTCACCATTACAAGTAGACCTGTCTGCAACACATGCTACTGTATCTGTGTAATAAAAAATATGCAAATAAATCTGGAAATTGACAGAAATTACAGTTACGTATGACTAGCATAACCAATCTGGCAAAGTCAATCATTCACTATCTCCATGCAACCTGAAGTCCAACTCCAACAGAGTTTCAGCAGTTATACAAAGACAGACTCAATCCTGTACAGTAACCAAAGATGCACCTATGCCAGTAACTACTAACTTATTTTCTGTCGAATATTTTGAAAGATAAGTTTTCAGGCATTTGGTTTTCATTAGTGCAAAGAAAAAATGATTTCAACCATTCAATCAATGCAAGTATACATTTATAGGCTCTGTACGTTTTATTGTAGAGGTTGCAATGCAAGATTGCGTGTTGAAAGGCCTTCCCATTCAGTCCCTCTTACAGTGAAGACAGATCGGTAATATTATACAAAGACAGTGTATAGGGTTCCTATAGGTCAGACTTATCACATGAGGGCCCATAGAGAGATCTGTATCTACATGGGGGACCTTGATGCCAGATTATATAAATGTCTGGCTAAACAGAAGTCTTATCATGTCAGATCCACACGCTGGCTGAGGTTACTACGATGGCTGCAACAACGGTAAGATCCTAAATCTTGGTTTTAAGGGGGCTTTGTGATGATACTCACACCTAAAAAAAATAAGGTGCTAGCATTAAAGTTAATACTGTATGTGCACTCATCCCTTACTTTCCTGCACCACCATCTGCTCTTTTACCAGCTGTATACAACCTGGTCAAGGCATCAGTCCATCAGACTCACACTCACAAAAGAAATGTAGAGACTAAAATTAACTGACTGCGTGTATTTGGATTGTGGGAGGAAGCAGGGAGTGTCCAGAGAGGGCCACCTCCTTGGTGACTCTTGCAATAGAGTCCTTCTTGCTGGGGCAACGATACATCTAAATATACTATATGCTAGTTGTAGTATATTCTACTTTGGTTTATCCCGACTTTTCATACCACTTAATTGCTTTTACCCAGATGTGTGAACAGGAGAAATGTTGTAAAACGACAATTGCTGCACATACTGAACAAGTGCACCATGACATTAAAGAAAAGAACACAACAACACTGTAGATATATTAAGTCATAAGCACTGGTTAGTAAATAAAGGTTATTTCAAAATGATGTTTTTTATTGAGTTATCAAAGTCAAGTTTAATTAAAAAACATAGCCAAACACAAAACATTAAATCCCTACAATAAGTGTAGCTGAATTCCTGCCACTCACTAAGCCTTTTTTTCCTGTACATTATTTTGGTTTTAAGAAAAGATTATTATTACGTTCTATATTAAAATATTGCATGGATTCTAATATTAGGATGTAAAACAATTTTTACAGCTAAGATGTTGTTGACACATCCTCTTATTTCGCCACTCCCCAACACTAATCACAAGCACTAAACTAAATTGTGTGCTGAGTGTTTTCTGTGTGTAAGAGCTCTCATACCCTGCTAAACAAACAGTGCATCGCTTTGCTGTGATACGAGACCTCCTCTGCAAAAGGAGATGGTACACGACTGGGTACAACATAAATGTCAGCTTAGTGATTTACTACTAATGAGACGGCACCTGTGACAAGAGGGAAGGAAACTTTTGTTGTGGAAAAGACACAAAAATACACTGATGTGTCGCCTTTGAGAGTCGACAAGAGAATGCTCAAAGGGATCAAATAATGTTACATCTCATACATATGCATGTCTGTGTTAAAGTGCTCCACTTTGTTTATTTACACTGTGTTAGGGTTGCAAATACAGCTGAGATGAAGGGGAATAGAAAGCATAACAGTGCATCAAAGATAGGTGAAATCTGACGCATCTTCACATCCCATTAATGTAACTCATGTGCTTCAGTCTGTATTGACCCAGTTTATTGCACTAGCTGTCATATCTAACCATGCACTGTCAGAGGTAGCACGTTATTCTCTGTGCAAATGCCACAGAGAGTCTCCATATGTAACAACAAATGAACTCTGTGTTGGATTAGATTGTTCTGGAGTCAATAAAGATGCGTTTTTAGTTGAATCAGGCTTCCAGAATTTACTGCATATTTGGTGTAACTCTGACAAATGTCAATTTGCACAAAATTGTATTACCTTAATGAATGTTCCAAATAATTTGCAGTATGAAAACGAACATAAAAATTGTGAGGTAAGATTAGTCAGAATAAAGATGTGTTCTAACTCCATTTGACTGAATCCTTGCATGACAAGCAATAACAGGTATAATGATTCTACATTTCCAGCTCAAGTTTCCAATGCTTCCAGCTTTTAATGTTATCAGAGCAACACCTTACAAAAGTTTCTCAAATTATTTTACATAAAGCATACATGCACAGTAAGTCACAATGAGTAGAAATTGTTTATAAAGTGGACTTCAGTACATAAGAACAAAATTAATAACTAGAGTTCCTAATGACAAGCAGTACACATGTAGAGCACCACTTCAGGAGCTAGATTTACTCTTTGAAGATTTAACTTATTGAAGGTCAGGTATATAATTTCAATAAAATGAAATATATATTAAAAGTAGCTTTAATAGACCTTTCCATCAATACAACGCTATTTAAACATGCTAAGTATTAAAGAACCCATATTACACCCACGATCCTAAGAAGACTTACATAGATCATACTGTGCATCACAGACTCCTAACCCTGTATTGTATGTAGCAGCCCGGCTCACTAAGAGAAGTTTTTGTGCCTGGTGCATAAAATGCCTCAACATTTCTTTGGACATCCAGCACTTATTTTACATTAAATCAGGTTGATCATTTTTAATGAGCAGAATAACTTGTCACAGATAGATTCCCTCTTTGCTTTGCCCCTGTTCCAGCAACACTTTGGGACTCTGTTAATATTTGATTTGGGTGGGGATTGTTATTGCTCTGCTGCTGACTGGAGTTGCAGGGAGTTATCAGATGTCTAGAGCGGCGAGGGATCTGCTGCCTCATACTTTCTCCATCACATAAAGGCCACAATAAAGGCTACTGAAACTTTCATCCAGCTGGCTCTTTATACTATATCATGACAGTGTCTCATATTTTCTAATTTTGATTTTAATATATAGGAGTAGCAGATGGGCTGCTTTTCAATAATGTGGAGAGGATTGTTTGAGGGTAGTTTTATTGCAATAAAATTATTCAAAAACAAACCAGAAATCTATTTATATGTGGACCTTGTTATGGGACCTCTCCCATCTACAGGCATATGAGCATTTCACTATGTTTGACTACAAGCATACAGAGGACAGATACTGTAAAAGTTAGTTAATACTGGAATCTTGAGCATACTGCTCCTGTCACGTCCTCATCATAGTAGGCTCTTGGTCAGAGCTGTCCCTGTCGGCAGCTGTACTGTATGGACAAACAAAACAGTGGCCAGCGGCGACTACTGTCACGCCATTAAAAGCATTATCTATTCTTACAAATTTAAGATTGACGTATAATTGTTTGTATATAGCTTAAATCCTAGTTCCTGTGAATTGAACTGTTTAAGAGGCTATGTTAAAATAATATATTTTGCTAGTCGATTAGTTATAGCTAATGTGTTACTGAGTAAGGAGTGTTTAAAAGGTGAGATTGCTAGTTGTTAAAAGTTGTTACTGGCTAAGACAGAAAATCTCAATGTGTAATTAATACTAAGACATATAATTAGTATTTGACTAATAGACTGGTATTAAGTAGAAAAAATATGTATTAAAATAAAATAAGAAGTAGCTATGTGTTAACTTCCCATGTCTCCTACTTGTTTTGAGCAGTTTATATATACAAATTCAAAAACAAACAGCCCATGTTACTCCTCACATTTGAAACATCAGGGGCAGAGTCTTTTCCTCTATGACCTCCTCCCTTCTGAACTAGCTTCCTGCCATTGTCAGAGGAACAGACACTGTGTGAGTATTTCTGGTGTGATCCAAAACTCATTTAGGACCTCTGACAATCTGACTTAGCACCCATTCCTTTCACTTTCCGAACTTCCGAACGCACTACCCTAAACCTCTGGTGTTGTTATTTGCTGTGCCATTGTTGTACTCTACCACAGAAGGCAACCTTAAAACAAAACCACAAAATGCCCTTGGTTTTACACAGCAAAAACTAAATTGTGTTTAACTATTATATATCTTTTGGTTGCAAATTTTTTAAAATGTTGCTTGCAGCTGATCTTAAGATGCTGAAATGGGTTTTATTCCACCCTCTTTGGACTCCTTGGGCTCTGCTTCCAAGAATTTAAATAACATTATGTCACATTCCAGTGAATTTGATCTTAGTCTGCACAAAATTGCAAATATTTAAGTAAGAGATTTGTGGGTATCATGAACATATGTCCTCATAATTCTTCCTTTATTTTAGGAACGTTTAACCGTGCAGGTTTGACAATGGCACCATCTTGTGGGCAAGATGCATCATATTCTCCATTGTTGCCGTCTGCCAGTGCATGCTATGTAATATTTATTAAATGTAACATTAATGAATTACTATCTCTTGTTTAACTTAAACCATGAACACAATAAATGTAATCTTATGTAAGACAAACAATGAAAATTGAGATTTGGGGTTTTAAGCAAATTTTGAGTTCACCGGAAGTGAACATATGTACAGTTCAGGATCCATTTGTGAATTTCAAAACCGCCCTCTTTAATTAACACTTTAACTCCATTAATAAAATAATCTGGTTTTCAAACATCTCTTAATAAAACTTCAAACCATAATCATTGAGCGTTTTGCATTTACGGATGAAACAATACAAAAAAACACTTCTATACATGCACAAAGCTTGTGCCCTTTAAAAAACACATGCTTTAGTGTTTAAAACATGCAGTGTAAAAAATAATACGAACGCGCAACGTGATTATAACTTACCAAATAATGACGTAGTAAAAAGGAAAACTGATACAAAACGCACTTTGCAGTTACTCAGTGAAGGCACGTTTTCCGCTTCTGGGGCAGTTAGTGAACTCATCGCTCCGCCCAGGCTCATGTCTTTTCTCAGACACTTTTCCGCATGTCGGCTGCTCCAGTCCGGGTTCCACAGACCGACACAGACAGACATAAAAAGGAGAGTTTTATTTTATTGCACTGATCAGTCGGTACTCTAATCGAGTTATAATGTTCTAGGATTCTTCCTTGACACCGAGTCGCCATTTTGTTGGGAGTAACTTGACTTTATCTAGTTGTGTTTTAAGACATTAACCAGAGCTACTAATTTGCAAGGGAAACCGGGGGTTTGCATTGATTGCAAAAGTAAGTAGTTTCAGGCGCCTTTCTGTGCAAATGAAGCACATTAATACGGGTAGATAGCACTTAACCAATCAGTTGTGCAGCCGCGAGCTGAGGGGTATAAATTTAAGGCGGTTGCCGTAGAGACGTCTGCCACCGAAGAGTTGAACACATGAGGCCGTGATACTGTAACTCCCAAGGTAAATCTAGCAAGGTAATAACTGTCAAATGTCATACTTAACAGAATCGTGTTGATGTAGCTGTTGCTAGTCAATGAAATCTACGCGAATTAGGTTCGCAGCTATCTTAAATATAAATGCAGGCACATTTCAAACGTTGGCAGGAATTAAGTAAGGTAACGTTAGCCAGCAATACGATAAAATAGTCTTCCGTGCTTTAAGGAAAACCACAACGCGCAAAATTTGTCATGGTAGGCAACGTTACAACAAAGGTGAACGTTACACGGTGCACATAATTGGCGTCAAGAAGCTAGATACTGGCTGCGGGCAGCTAACCGGCACTGTTAGCATTAATGTAAGTGTAAATGCTACCGATAATTGTGCCAGAGACACATTTTGGCTACGCTCGAGAACAGCCGGCGTTTTGAAAACGTAACGTAATGCAATGCCCTGTGTGGCTTTCCTCCTTTTAGCGTTAAAACCAGCCTCTCTAGGCAGAAAGCTAACAACCACGCTAACCAGGTGGGCGTGGTCGCGGTGGCTTCACGTGTTTCTCCGAGCGTTGTCAACATTGCCGCGCGTGACATCCGAGTTACACCTAGAGTTATTAGTTACCAGAAGTGTGACGTCGATCGTAAGACCGTTACTCGTCTGGTGGAACTACTGACACAAAGCGTTGCTTTTGAAGAGAAGTGGGAATAGAGGAAATAACATTAATTATGCATAGTTCTCCACAGACAATTATGCATGTAGTTTTTACCAGGGACACCAAATCATTTTCCCGTTTGTTATATTTCATGTGCCATTGTAATGGTATAAAATACTTTGTAATTTGGGTTATGTTTGGTAAATCTTCATGTAAAAATGTCTCAACTCAGTTTTTGTAGTAAATTTAAACAAGAATATTAAAAAAATATTTCTCAAAGAATACAATATTACTTTTTCATTACAATATTGATCATAGTAATGTGAGAGTTTTTAAGTTGGATACATCTAATCTTACTGGCTGTACAAAAAAATCTATGACCTGTTTTGTGTCGGTTTGTTTTTTTATACATGCAATAATTATGGCCTTTCAACTGTTGTGTTGTGCTCTATCAGAAATACATTACTGAATTTAGGGGTTGAGAATATAATCCCTTCTTACAAAAGCAAGTATTTTTGATTAACTAATGCACCATGGTATTGCATGGCTATATATGCACTCACACAGACATACATATGCTCACTGGCCACTCATTTGCAGTCTAATTATACATATACATATATTAATATACGTCCATCAACCATTTAAACTGCTACCCTTGCAAGGCTACAGATAATGAGGAAACTTGTGAAATAAGGCACAACTAGTGAAGTACACTACTTTAACAATTCTTTAAATGTTTACATTTATATTTTTCTTTCAGTTCAATACATTTTTCACTTTTTAAAAAAAATCTTAGAATAATGCTCATATGTTCTGTGTTTTAACATTTTTATTCTTCGGTGAATGTAAAATAAGATGTGCTAAATTTGTGCATTTAAAAATGTAATATTGTCTTCATTTGTTATCTTCAAAAATAAAAAGAATTTGCAAATAACATTATTTGGGTTGAATTACATGATAAAACTCAGATTTAGTGCTTCACATTTTCCTTCGAAATTTGACTGCTGTTGTTACTGAGAGATGCTGCAGGTGTCAGTGTTGCCAGGTTTTGCAGAAGAGAATAAGGGCCAACATTCTTCATTGAAGTTATTAACGATGGCATCTTCAGTAATTGCATGAATCGCTAAGTTGCAGAGGCTGAGTGTGAACATTTCTACTGGAAATACATTCTTTGCTTCTGTAACCTGTCAGTAAACATTTAAATTTTATGCTGGAAGCATAGTTTATTGAAACTAATTGACAATAGTGTCTTGACAATTGTTAGTGGTCTTAATTCATATTTGATAGAAATAAATGCTAAGAAAAAACACCCAGCTTTATTTATTGTTTTTTTTCTCATTTATTTATTTGCTTATCTGTCTATGTTTTACTGTATACAGAGTAAATATGGATATTTAGTTTCAGTCACTCACTAATCTTTATTTATATATCTTTCAATAGGTTTGTTAAACATAAGCATCCTACGATTAGATTGTAATTTAAAGCAACAAATTCACTCTCAGTTGTGAATGAGCAGACTTGGCAGAACCATAAATGTTCTTATCGAAGTAGTCATGCTAACTGTAAATGTTTTTGTTTCTTTTAATGATGCCAGTACTTTACTGAGAATATGTATGTGAAAACTATTTTGACTCCTTGTCTAGGAAAGCGTGTGATGAGCATTAAGTTACAACTAAACTAAACTTTAGACCAGCCCTCCCAACTTGGCCTTTGGGCAAGACAATGTGTGACGTAAAGGCCTGTCCCACTGTGAGTGGAAATCCACCACCACCAGAGGTCACAAACACCAAGAGGCCTGGACGTGTAACCAACCAGCTACATTATCTGGAGAAGGTGGTGATCAAAGCTTTATGGAGGCATCACTTTTCATGGCCTTTCCATCAGCCTGTTGATGCAGTAGCACTTCGCCTCCCTGTAAGTTGATCCATTAATATTAATTTATGGATCAATTGGAGCCTCACGGCCTGTCACAACATGTTGTTAAGGTTATCAATAGTGAGTGTTTTTTGTCAGTTATGTAAGCCACATATTTAATAATTTTTACATTACTTTTATCATGTGAAGAAATGGTGATTCACTCATGCAATTGTCTGTTGTTGTTTTTTTCAGGATTATTATACAATTATTACAAAACCTATGGACCTTGGCACAATCAAAAAGCGTCTTCAGAACAAATATTACTTCCAGGCATTTGAGTGCATTCAAGATTTCAACACTATGTTCACTAACTGCTATATGTACAATCGGGTAAGGGAATGCTTTTTGGGTTTTGGTGTGACGTAAAGTGGCACCATTTATAAAACTGCATTTCAACATTAATGCATAATGTTATCTGTAAGTTTTGTTTAATTTTAATGCAGTAGTTTCCAGTCTGCATTTCTTATTGTATTATGCTGTAATGCAGTAGTTCACCCTCTCAGAAAAGTTCTGCATAATTTCAACAGTGCTCAAAATACTTTTTCAGTTCAAACAGAATTAAACGTTAATATTTAATATGTGTATGAGCTGCGAAGAGTGCCTTGATTGTAATGTGACATACACTGTGCATTTCTTTCCACAGCCTGGAGATGACATTGTTTTTATGGCTCAGACACTGGAGAAGGTTTTTTTGCAGAAAGTGTCTCAAATGCCTAAAGAAGAGTATGAAGTTGCAAGCGTCACGACAAAGGAAGAAATAAAAGGAAAAAAGACAAATGCAGGTATCTTTTACAACTATAAAATGTGCAGCGGTTTGTGCATGAGGTTGTTTATGTAAATATCATTCCAACATCTGCAAAACAGATCTAGGCAAAGACAAAACAACTATGTAATTATGCTAATTGAACAGTTTATTGGAAAGCATTTAAGCTAATGATTTATCTCAAGTCACACCTGAAAAGCATCTTACTGAAATACTGTACTTTTCCAACTGAAATGAATTTCTACGGGTACAACGTTCACTTTTTTGCTATGCTCACTTTATGGAGCATATGGTGAAATGTTTTCAGCATTCAAAATGTAATTTCAAATTGCTAAAATAAAACCCCAACCTTCCTATGCTGCTAATGTTTTCTAGATACGTATTATACTGATATAGATGACACTAAAAACGTCTCTAAAACTTCACTTCTCATACATGTGTTCTATTTTTCAGGCACTTTAAACCAGACTCTTGTGTCTGAAGTTGTTCTCCAACAGACAGTGACAGTCATGCCTTCTGATATGTCTCAGTTCAATCAACCATTGCAGCTGTCAACCAAAATTGATGCTACAGTAAGTATCTGAATGTGAATAGTGAAAACATTTATTTTTACTGCATTTAAATGTTTGTTGTTTAAGTTTTATACTTTTCAAAACGTAGTATGTTTATAATGATCTCTGTTTTTGTCATAAGTTACAATTTAGCACCATGCTAAGTAGAGCACAGTACTGTAACATCTCCGTAGACATTTTTTCCATTGCATGAAATGTTAAACATCTCACAGACCTTTTATTATATATGGTATTCTGGCCAAATACCATGTTTACAATTTTGTCCTATTGCTTTGTGTGATTTTCACTGACTTTTTTTGAGATTTTAGTATTTATAGTGAACTTTCTCTAAATATTTAGATAAATAAAGGTTTCAAGAGGAAAGCAGACTCCACAACCTCCATCACCACAGCAATCACCAGCAGTGAGATGTCTCCTGTTGAGCATTCAGCGCCTTCCACTTTATTATCAAGGAGGGGCAGTGGAAGGCCCATCAAACCTCCTAAGAAAGATTTACCTGCTTTTGAGGACAAGAAGGTCAGACTGTCTGACCACCTCAGACATTGCAATGACATTCTAAAGGAGATGCTCTCAAAAAGGCACTATGCATATGCATGGCCCTTTTACACCCCTGTTGATGCAGCTGCATTGGGCTTACATGACTACCATGATATCATTCAGCAACCGATGGACCTGAGCACCATCAGGGTACTGCAATGATGCCAACTAGAAGCAGCATAAAGTATTTTTTACAATATACAATAAGTCTGATACCAGTTTTCTAACTGTTTTATTTCCTCAGAAAAAAATGGATCAAGGAGATTATGCAAATGTCAGGGAATTTGCTGCAGATGTTCGACTGATGTTCTCCAACTGTTACAAATATAATCCACCTGCACATGAAGTGGTCTACATGGCAAGAAAACTCCAGGTATATAAGTATTATTTGGCATAGATATTTTCCATTTCTCGCCAACATGTGTTGGCGGTATCTTTTTATGTGCTCTTAAACTGAACGCATTTTCTTCCTCAAAGGTTTTTGTGTCCATGGTGACCACTTTTGTGGGACCCTTTATTGGCAACACACCGTCACTAATTAAATTCTCTTCAGTTTATTTTTATAGCACCAATTCACATAACTCCTCCTAGGGTCCTTTATATAGTAAGACCTTACGTAACACAATAACTCAAAAAGATCCCACTAGAGCAACTAGGCGACAGTGGAGATGATAAAAACTTCCCTTAATGGAAGTACCAAACCACACTCAGGGTGGGCAGCACGTCTGCCTGGTTGAGGTGAGAGGGTAGAAGATAAAAAAAGAGTGTGGGATTGTGTTTCCTCTGTATATATTCAGATACAATACGATTTCTATTAATACTACTGTCTGTGTTTGTATTAAAAGGATGTTTTTGAAGCTCGTTATCTTAAGATTCCCCAAGAACCAGAGAGCTGTTCTTTGCCTTGTCAGCGCATCATGAAGGGAACAGGAGACAGAGTCAGAAGTCTGTCAACCTCAGCAAGTTCTGAAAGTGACAGCTCCTCAGAGGCAGAAAGTTCATCAGAAGAGGTGGCCACACAGCTGGCCAATCTGGAAGAGAGGGTTGGTATTCTACGTGGCAGTGACTGTTCAAAAAGATGTAGTAAAGTTATTGACCTAATTGTCTCATTTAATGACTTACCTTTCAGTTAAAAGCTGTCAGTGATCAGCTGAAGAGACTTACCCAGGACCCCTTGATGAAACCAAAGAAAAAGGACAAGTCGAAAAAGGACAAGCGTAAAGTAAAGGATATAGCTAGGCTAAAGCATAAATCAGCAAAATATAAGTCTATTGTGGAGAAACTTACCAAAGTCGCAAGCTCCTCTTTGTAAGTAATGAATACTTCATTATATTTCTACAAATATCACATTTTCTCCAAATAATGTCAAGTGTATTTTGTTTACTTTTAGGCGTGGCATTCAAAATGATTTCCACAAAGTGCCCATAAAATGTGAGGACGACAGCTCATCAATACCAATGACTTACCAGGAGAAGAAACAGTTGAAACAGGACATTGACAAACTGCCCGGTTACAAACTGGGCAAGTTAGTTAGCATCATTAAAGCCAAGGAGTCTTGTCTGCAAGGTTCTACTCTGGATGAGGTTGAGGTTGACTTTGACATACTCAAGACTTCCACACTGAGAGCCCTGCAAAGGTTTGTTGCAGCAACTCTGAAAAAAAGCAGAAAGACTGATAGTAAGTTCAGCTCAGGGTTGGTTTTGGTTTTTTAACCATTTGTTGTCAAGGATAATATATATTTGTGCTTTTTTTTTTTTTAATCAACCTTCAGAAAGAAATGTAAAACCCACAGAAGGAATGCACACAGGAGCACTACAAGTTGCTGGGACATGTCAGAGTGTCAATAAAGAGCAACATTTGATTAAGAAAAAAAAGCCAGTAGGTAAGACCGGAATTTTAGGAACTGCCTTGTGTCATAAAAAATCATTGGGTGAAAGCATTTTTATTTGACATTCGGTCTCTCATTAACAGCTAAAGTCATGATAACGCCTGACTTCAGCTTCCCATCGTGCCTCAGTGAAAGCAGCAGCAGCAGCTGGTCCTCAAGCTCTGAATGCAGCAGTAGCAGTCATTCCAGGTCTGATAGCAGCCGGTCTGAATCAGGTTAGCAGATCTTTCCAGCACTCTGCTCTGTTGTGTAACATCTGAGTAAATGACAGGAAATAGTACAGGGCAATTGGTTCTATAATATTTTATATGCAGGACAAGGCCATAAAGCAAACAGCTGGTAAAATGTGTGTCCCCTTGAAGGCGATAGTTATTAAATCAAACACCTGCAAGGATAGGAGGGGGGGGGGGACCCTACCCTCAGGAGTGGAGAGCAGGAGGGACCTTGAATTATTAAAAAAAAAAATAAAGGTTTCACACTTTAGTGAGACACAGGTATAATCATCAAACTAGACACAACCATGGAGAAGCATGTTTGGGGCACAATAGTCCGTCTATCCTGGAGGCTTTTTGTGTCTGTACACTGTTTGTGTGAATAAACGCGTGTTAAACTTGACCCCTACTGACTTAGAGTTTTTTGGCTTCAACAGAAGATGACTTTGCATAGATAGATACAGTTATAGTTGGATCATTTTAAACTTGTTCTTTCAAGTGTGCAGATTCGCCTGCATGTGAAACATGAACCTCCATTACCATTGTTTTGTGTGGTTTTGTGAGGTGTTCTGTCTTCCCCCTTCCCCCTATCAACCACACAAAACAATAGTAAAGACGCACTCTGTTGTTTTAAGTGCATAACTCAACTGGCTGAGTTAATAATGTATATATTTTTCAGTGACCACAGTAAAGAAGAAAACTAAAGACTTGTGCCAGAAGGCCAAGAAAAAGGTAAAGATCCTATTTGTTTACAGTAATTAAAAGATTCAATGAAAAGAGAGCCTTGCTGGTTACAATCAAACACATGTTATTTTGTTTCTGCAGTCACTGGCCAGTCAAGCTGAATGTGGAAAGCAGGTACCCATGAAAAAAGATTTGATGAAAGCCGCAGTCCAGAATGTTCAGCCCTCTCCTGCTACACAACCTAAAGACTGTCCAGCCCACCATAATGAGCCCACTTTATCACCTCCAGGTAATGCATATATCCATCCTTTTTAGAATTAAGATTTGTTTAAAAAGCATGGCTAATATTGAAAAAACTACTAAATAAGAATCACTCATTGCTCATTGTTTCATAATTTTGTGGTGTGTTAAAAATCTGTTTCTGTCATCTACCGTTTGACAGATTTGTCTGCTTTATTATCCCCCATGACCTCTCCAGGAGTTCTGCTGGACTGGGCTACTGCCAGGTTTGAGGTAGTTCTAATGAAAAGACTTGTTACATACAACCCCAGTATCAATTCAATTTGGGCACCAAATCTTTACAGTGTGCAGAGAACCGGTATGTGTGTTTCATAACCATAGAACATAGAAGCGAATATCAGTCCCAAAGAATATGATGTTTAACACAAGTAAACAAGATTAAACAGAATGCAACAATTTTCTTGTCAACCAACATTTTATTCATAGCAGAACAAAGCAGATGTTGAAATGCAAAATACCACGGAAAGTATTGGCTCATTTTGAATGTTATAGCAACACACCTACTGTCTGCAAACATCTGGGAAGTAGGGAGACCAGCACCTGGAGTTTTTTCATGTAGGACAAAAATATTGTGTTACATGCAGTGATGTCCGGTAGAAAATCATGGCTGTTTTTAATGCAGCGCCACCTGAGGCAATTCATTTGATTATATACTGTACACAACTGTGTAATTCCACAGCAAAATATCCCAAAAACAACATGCGCATCTGGACAACATTGGTGGGACCCTTCTATTCTATAGCACAGAAAATCCACAATGACATAATAAGAAACTGATCAAAGTACTAATGATAAACATATACTGAAAATTGACTAATAAAATTCAGTCATTCCAAAAAATGAGATGAAGAAGGGGTGAACGTGTGTGAAGTTACATCAGTGTCGTATTGCAATATCCTGTTTGACACAGCCAAGGAGACCTCTACTCTTAAAAGTAAATCTTAAACTGGAATTTGTGAAAATGCAGCATTATGAGCTTTTTGGAGAATGTCCGTTGGATAAATGAGATTAAATTTGCAAGTCACATCACAGATGCATAAATAAGAGAACACTGTACTGAACTACTGTGAAACATGACGCGATTATGTTATCATCTTCGCTTCATCTAGAACAGGGTATCTCGAATCTGTGAACGTAACAATGTAATGTCAAGACTAAATTCAAGACATTTTGGAGCAAAATGTTCTATGGCCCCTTATCTAAATCTTTTTGGAAGGAGCTGAAGCATGCAGTGTGAAAAGGAACCTTTCAGACCTGAGACCGCTGGAGCAGTTTGCTCACAGGGAGTGGGCTAAAATACCTGGTCATTATGAATTAAACATATCCATTGCACCTTCTTGTTTTTGTAGTACAACCAACAGCATTGTATTGTGCTGTTTTCAAGTATCCAAAAGCCACACGTAGGTAAAATTACAAATATATTGTTAAATAATCAAATAAAGTCTCCCATTATAATTTTACTTGAGTATCTGAAATAAACTACTTAACTAATTAAACTTAACTACTTTTCATGTCTGTTTTGTATTTATTTATTTATTTTATATTCTAATCTGTAAAACACATCTGTATACTATACTTTATCTTGTTTTGCACCTTATACTGTTTTCTTGTGAGCTGAACAAAGAAAATATTAAAGGAGGGCTGAATGCACTTCACACACCCCACAGCCATGCAAAAGTACAAAAATGCCCAAACAGTTGATTTTAACCCAGAATGGCCATGTTAAATTATATCCTTATTTTGTGTTTCTCAGGGCCCTTGTGACTTTTATAGTTTTGTGTAGCACTTCCTTATGGCATGTTATCCTTACACCTATTTTATTTTAGTTTAAAAATTAAACTAAAACAATAATTGTAAAGTTGTAATAATTCTTCTGCTTCTATACTTTACACTTAAACATTTAGATTTTGTCACCCATTATAATTAGATTTTGTATTTTTATTTTCATGATTTCCATGTATAGTCTTGTATTTCCTTTCACAGCAGGGTCCAGTGCTGTCCCCCCTGAGAGACAGTCCACTGCAATGCAGAGAGGAGATGGAGTCCAGTAAGTCTCTACAAGACCCTTACTTTGACATTACATTTTTTTTTATGCTAATACTTCATCATAACATGTTTTTACAGTAATCATGCCAGACTTGAGCTACACTGATGATTTCCCTGATGAACAGCTGAGTGATGTGCCTTACACTAACCCAGCAAGTCAATCTGCAGAAGAGGAAAGACCACAAGCTTCCAAAAAGGTTGACATTGTTAAACTGCATTTACAAGTGCTAAAGATCTGTTTTCTCACATAAATGGCAGTTCAGGCAGTGGGGGATAAAGCTGCACCCACAACAACGATTCATTTGTAACTTTAGTAGTAGGGTGGAGTTATTTATGACAGTGTTTTGGGTAAGTCAGTTCAACTTGATTATCAAGCTTCCCATCAAATGCTGGGCAGAGCTGGGAAAGAAAGGAGCAGAGCAGATTGGTTGCTAGTGAAATTCCAGCTCTAGCTTAAGTTGCACCGTGTAACTTCAATTTATAATTGAATCATAAAAATGTGTGTGTCTGTCGAATCCATCCACCATTATTCTAATTGCTTTTTTTCTTATGGGTCGCAGAAGTGTTCTGCTACAATACAGTAGTGACCAAATGTTGGTAATGCCATATTATGAGGAGACATTTGTATTAACAGTTATGAAGCGTATTCTGCCATCCTGATGTGTCTGGGTGTCACATGACCCACTTCTGAAACCACACCACGTTTTCTGCCATTGATGTGCTTCTCATCTGGGATTTTTCAAAACATTTGCTCTCTATTAAAGTTGGTATATGTTGGTGCTAACAAGGCCCTGAACATTTTAAATGAATGACAATGATAATTGGTCATATCTTCATTTGTTCAGGACATTGTACTAAAGAACGCTCAGTCCTGGGCGAGACTGGTGAGACAATCAGTCACTGCAACTTCAATCAAGTCCTCAAAGGAGAGCTTTCAGCATTTCCGTAAGGCTGCCATAGAAAAAGAAGAGCGTGAAAAAGCACTGAGGCAGAAACAAGTGAAAGAAGACACACCGGTGACTCACTCAATAAACAGGTAACAGTAGCACATGAACTAAATATGTTCTTAAGCACTGATTCAAAGATTTTTCAGAATCTTAATATCTCATAGGAAAAGAGTAATTTTCAAATATTTTGTTTGTTTGTTTCATTCCAGCCTGACGGCCTCATGTAAAGCACAGCAAAATATTATACCAGAGAGCTTTCAATCAGAAGCTATATTGGATGCTTCCAATGATATTGAGCAACAGAAGCTAAATTCTACCGATGACAAACAGCTTCTAACTACACAGTCACCACTAGATGGAGAAAGAGAGATGGCCCGCAAAAAGGAGCAAGAGCGTCGCAGGCAACTGGCTGTAAGTGCAGTACTTCTGTTCACGTATTGCTGTGACATTGTACATTATTGATCAAGTAAACGTTTAACTATTTGTTTCTGTTTCTATGTAGATGACTGGAATTGACATGACTAGGCAACGGGAAATAATGACTATGTTTGAGCTTAACCTGGACTAAAGTCACCTTGGATTTACTTGAAACGTGTCCTTTGTGCAAGTGCCAATAATATTTCACCATAACATGAGGTGCTGGCTCTTTTTTGGACACAAATGACAGCTGTGTTCATAAGTCACACAAACATTAATGGGGACATGCCTTCAAACTGTATTCGTCATGTCTGGAACGTATTTGCACTCTTGAATTTTGGGAAGATTGGGGTGAAGCACTGTTATAACTGTTCTTTTCACATTTCAATGTTTCTACAGCTTCCCATTCTGCCTGAAGCTAACTGAGGCCTCTGTTATCCTGCAGTTAAAATACCTCATAATTGTATTGTTTGCTGAAATGTGTGGCGTTTTCTTCCTGTGTTTGTTATTCCAGTCAATGAACCCATGCTTCAAAAACTGCATGTAAAAGACCAGTATCATATTTAAAAGAAGACACTGAAGTTAGATTTCACCAAGGATTCCAGATTAATACTCTCAGTTCGTTGTTGATGTGACAGCTGTACTTGAAAAAAACCAAACCTTGTGTTAACTGAATATGCACTGCACTTCATGCATTTTTCAGGAATTATCAGCATATTTTGTATGTTACAGTTTGTACTGTATGTGTTGTTGTTTTGGTTTGTTTTTTTTTTTTACATAAAATAATAAAGCTGTTTTCCTTAAGCAATCTACAGTACATCACGTCATCATGCATGCAGTGCGATTTCTACAGTCACCTACAGCATACGTTTTGGCGTAGGCCCGTTTTATAGATTCATTTACCATAAGAGTTTATCTGTTGTTTTACTTTGCCACTACTGCTTTTGTAATGCATGTGGGTTTATCATCATCTTGTTGAAAACATGAAAATGTTCATCTGGATGGCAACATTTGTTACAGTACTTCAAATGTCAATAACATTCCCAAAGCTTTTAACTCCTGCCTAGAGGAAGCAGAGCTAATGAGAGGAACTTTAGTTTCCTCTTAAGCGTTTGCATTGGATCAAATGGCCCCTAAAGTAATATTTTATAAAGGTCTGTTTTATTCATATTATAATGGCAGCTTTGCACAGTAGTGAATTCTAGTTACTCTGTATTTTTAGCCTCTGTTTTGTCAGCTCTGGCTCCATATTTGTAGCACAAAGGTTAAAGGTATTGATCCGTTACAGTCACCTGAGGGATGATTAGATTATATTTCGTCCGCTCAGTAGATTCAAATGTTAAAGGTCATACTTGTTACATATTCAGCGACGTGACGTGAGGGATGATTAGATTAGACTGATGTGAAGTTGGCTAACTCGTGTTGCCCTACTCACTTGTGTGGTTTTTCAGCACACGCACAACAATGAACAAGGCACACCAGTCACGACATCAGTAAAATATCAATGCGCTCCGAAGGCGCGTTTGTAATGTTTAAGCTTTGTTTATTTAGATATAATAATTCATTATGAAAATAACAGGCAACATGCACGCTGCCTTTATGAGCAGTCTGCGGTGCTGTTGCATCGACAGCCGGTGCTTTGCAGTGATTTTCGGGGTGTCTGCCCGCCTAACACCGCCTCTCTGCCTCTCCTCAGCACTGAAGCCACAAAAGCTCCGCATCGAGCGGCTCCGTGCCTGGTTTCGGACTTGCCTTGTATAGTCAACAACACCGTCTCCTGCTAAACAACCGCTGCTGTCACACGCAAGCGTGAAATCTGACGTGATGCTCTCGCCACCGTCCCATTCAACCGCTTGTTGGGATCCTCCCTTCAGACAGTCGTGCGTATGCGCTGGTAACGAAACAACGGCATTGTCGGAGCAGTATTTAAACAGAAACCACCAGTTAACAGAAGGAAATCAATAGGTAACGTGATTCGCATTGATTTCCTGCGGCAATGTAAAGATGGCGAGAGTGCTCCACAACTTGCTGTTCTTTCTAATTAGACTTGCGCTGAAAATCAGAGTTTTAGGGTACTGGTCATTGATATACGGTTATTGTGCTCTCTGCACCATCGTAGCTCTGCTCAAACTTTGGTGGAACATCATCTTAAGGCCGACAACAACCTTCCAATGGACGATTCGTGAAACTCCCCCGGCTTGTCTGAATGACACGTCCTTGGGAACCCACTGTTACGTTCGGATCAAGGTAAGACACACGCCCGTGCGATTGGCATGAAAGGTGTCTGGTGCTGTTAGAGGGGAGGTGGAGAGGAGCCCATTGTTGTGTGTGTGTGAGAGAGAGAGAGAGAGAGAGCGACTCCTCATCATGCTACGATGCTTATCAGTGAGACGCCACAACACCTTTGGCGTCGTGAGAAGCCAAACAGGGCCTGGTGTCTGAGCAAACCAAGAGGCGACTATTTATTTCTTTTTGGTGTGGAATCACCAAAATCTGCTGTTCGGGCGCTGCGTTCAGGTGGTGGTGCTGAAAGAACAGCTCCTCCGCCTCTTGTCGCTATGTGCAGGGTATCAGAGGCAGGCTGCCAGCCTCTAACAACCAAGGTGTTCAAAATTATGTAATTTAAAATGTCGATACCCAACTCAAAGCCTGTCGTGTCAACGCTGGGACAATGAACCACTTGAAGTGTAAATAAAGGAACCGCATCATTTACTTAGGTGAAAGTAGCAGTAGCAGCATTAACCTTCTGCAGCAACCCTCATAAGCCCCTTATTCAAATCCAGTTTATTTAAATCCAATATAAAAGTTTTCATTCTACCACCTTCTGCTGAATGTAATCCGTTTTATAGTGTATTGTTAGTCCATAATGTGTAAATTAAGTATCCTTATACTATAGCTTACAAGTATATGCTGGAGTGTTTTTGTGTGTGAAACCATGTGAAGCATGAACTACAAAGTTGCAAAAATGATAACACTACCTAAGTAGCCATACGCTTAGAAACTCAAACTGGATGAAATTGATTGATTTTACCTAAAGGACCTAAAGGATTCATTGTAAATGTCAGAGGTAAATTGTGTAAATTGCATACCTAATTGTCATACCTAATCATAAAAAAACAAGGTCACCATTTAAAAATCAATGCTGTTATACTGTACTGTCCTAAAGTACAAAACAAACAAGTACGTACCTAGATCAATCTAGGGATCATACAACCGTGAAACTCTCCTAAAGTTACCTTACAGATATGTGGATGTGTGTGAAAGCAGCACATGAGGAAGGAAAGTCAAGCATAGATTAAAAAAAAGGGAACAATGCTGACAGAACAGGGAGTCTTTGTTCATACATGCCAATGCTGTCTGTGTCTTCATTGTGTATGGCTAGAACGAAAAGATCTATGAAAGCTGAATGCAATGATGTATGCTGAGCTTGCCCGATGAATATATGAATAAAAATAGCTCAGATGAGCTTGTAGATACAACCACTCTCAGGTCTCATAAATCAGCATGTACCTGTAATCCACAGAGCTAATTTACACTCTACAGTATGAGAGTTTAACAAATGCACAGTGTGAGTCAAACATAATTGTCTAAATAACTGCATAGGAATGAAAAACACATTGTGCAGTATATTCAATGTGGTCTAAAGGACATACTTTAATAAAGTTATTTCTTCATGCAATGTTCTGTTAGATTTTACCTATCCATCCATCCGTCCATCCATCCATCCATAATAACTATACTCAGCAACTATCAAACCACACACACTTTTTTTCATATCCACTGAGCGGTTTCTCACTTTCACCTTGATGTTAATGTGCAAACGTCTTCTCTGCTCACAGGAGTCTGGCCTTAGGTTTCACTATGTGGCTGCTGGAGAAAGAGGAAAGCCGCTCATGCTGTTTCTACATGGCTTCCCTGAGTTCTGGTAGGTCCAAGGGAAATCAGAGTGCCTGAAAAGTAACAGTAACACTCAGCAGAGGCAGTAGCAGAACACAACCATACATTTATAATGGTCACTTTTTCAGAATGCAATAGAGCAGATTTCTCTGCTCTGTTGTTTCGTCTGATCTCTGCAGTCCAGCCCCTGGGTTGCAAAACCCAATCGTCATTCAAAGACATGATTTGCCATGGGGGGAAAGCGGTCCAAAGCGTTCAAGATCTCTTCCTCCTGATGTGAAATGGTGATGTGTGCTGCTCCTGGGTTGGAGGCCATAGAGGTTGTCAAGAGCTGTAAGATCATTCATATCTGTATCAGAGGATCTCAGCTGCAGACAGGACAGGGATTAATTACCAGTACAGTGGAGCTCTTTCTGCTTCACCTGCCATATTCTTCACATGAATGATGAAGTGTGCTCACCCTGGGAGTGACATGGTTGGAAAGAATACTTACTTAAAATGGGCTAAATCTCCCCTCAGAACAAAGAAAGATAACAGAGTATGTGTGCGTATACGGGTCTGAGTCCGAGAGGCTTGCTTTGCTTTAAACCTCATCCATATTCTAACATCTCTGGGTTCAGTGCCGGGATCTTACCCTGACTCATCAGAATCGCAGCCAGGGCTCTGCATCCTGCTTCCTCTCTGCTCAGTGGTGGTGGAGAGCAGTGGGGGGTGGGAAGGGGAGCTACAGCAGAAAAGAACTTCAATTAGAAAATCATCCCAGTCCGCACGATCAGTGGGCGAATTCAAATGGAAAACAACTTCTGTTATACTAAGGTGACCTTCACTTAGCTAGAAAAGTTCAAATAGTAGCAGTTGAATGATGACATTTTAAACAGCACCAGTTTCACACAGCAGGTTCAGTCTTTTTGCATGTTTAGCCTGTGTTAAGTGACTCTTAGTGTGAACAAATACCATGTTGTCTTGGTCTGGATCTGGAAGACGCTGAATGCACTGAAAGTAAAGATGTACATAAACAGCATTATAGGAAAAGCATTAGGCAGCATTTTCTGACTATATTGATTAGTCTTGTTGTTCTCATTCAAATCTGCCCATGAAGACTGTCATTTTAATAAATTAAATAAACAAGTCATCTTTTCTTCTGTGTGTGCCTCAGGTTCTCCTGGCGCTACCAGCTACGCGAGTTTAAGAGTGAATTCCGTGTGGTGGCTGTCGACATGCGGGGATATGGGGAGTCGGACTTGCCCCTCTCCACTGAAAGTTACTGCTTTGAGTACCTGGTTACCGACATCAAAGACATTGTGGAGTATTTAGGTGAGCTTGTAATCTAAAGTAGCCCAGATGAGTGGACAAAGTCAAAAATAAACTTGTTTATCAGTCTTAACCACGGGTAGCCCTCAGGCCCGCAGCATGGCATGACAAACTTCCTGTGACTCATTCTTACTTTGTGCAGATAGAGAGAGTCTGCTGGCAGCATGCTAACACTGGCAGGAAGCTATAGCCCAAGATTGTCTCCACACACCAGCATCAACTAGTGATTATCTGACCAGAGTGACAGTTTTTGCTCTGGTGCTGGGCAGAAATTCAGTGCCCATATTGCTTTAGTAAAGCTTTGCGTACCGCATAAGATGGCCTGTTTTATCGTGTGTGGGAGTGAAATTTTTCAAAGTACAGCCTTGACTTTTTCCCTCACACCTGTCAATGTATGCGTAAGTGTCTAACAGCTCTGGTCTATTACCTACGTGTTAATCAGGAAACAAAGTGTACATTCTTATTGCAGATACATTCACACAAAGCTTAAAACAGCCCTAAAGTAGCTCTATTCCTCCTCTTTGTAATTGGTTTACCTTAATCTTACCTTAATGGTTCGTGGTTTAATAGATAATCTAGTCGTACTCCTGACTGTCTAATCACCTGAGCACTTTTGTTTCATGCCCTGCTGAACTTTGCTATAGAGACATCACTACTCTAGTGAGGCAACATCATGTTAATCAATAGAAATGATGGCCTCACAGCAACTAGGATATGACACAAGAGTTAGCTCTAACCGTCCACCAGAGGTTCGATTCATATTGGACTGTGATACTAGAACAATATGATAAAAATGTAAAAAAAGAAAATGTGCCGTAGACCTGCCAGAAACCACAGAGTTAGATAAAGTCTCTATAGGTTTCAAGTGACGTCTTCCACATTACGCTGATTTATTTAGTCTGTTGTAATTATAAGTACAGTACAATGTGGTGCTGAATGTAGTCATAAAGGGCATGTTCCACAATTTTAACACAGTGAAGGTCGAGCCCAGAGGAACCATAATGGACTGTAAATATTCTCAAGTGGCCTTTGAACACATTCCTTATAAAGAATTCACATTCCCTTACAAAGTGCTTTTTAGAAAAGGTCTGTGGTTGATATTTTGTGGCGTCTTTCATCACTTTGGCTCACTGTTAATTTCTTGATAGGCTGTCTGGAGCTCAGCACTCAATAATGTATATTGATGTGTCCTTAATGGTCATTTCAGTGGAAGAATGAGGCTTTGATCATGTGGTAACTGCTCTACTCTCATTCGTGATTGACTACCTGTCATATGGGTAATGCCCATGTGATCCTCATTCCAATCCACATTCACAGACAGGTAATCATTTTGAGGCAGTCAGAGGTTTGGCTTTTAACTGTCAACATGCAAGCAACCTTCCCCTTTCCACGTTTTCACTCAAACGCAGCACATAAGCAAACAGCACATCATTTCCCATAAGACAGTCCCTCCCAGACAATCCCTGTAGAAGGACATGGGATGAGCTTTGCTGCGATGATTCGGACCAGTGGGTGTAAATGATGTTGGCACAGTAAAGGGGATTTGTTTGTAGATACGTTATAGTGATCAGAATCCCAGAATGTCTTGACCTTCATATGCATTTGCCTAAAGGTCATGAAAGATGTCCTTTTAGCTTGTGTATGTAAATGTCTTCTGAAAGAGGAAGTTAATACTGATTTTCAGAGCTGACAAGTTCCTTAACAGCACTGCATCAGCTAGGACATGAGTTAGTAGGAGGCTCTCTTTTTTGCATTTACTCTTTCTTTCAAGGTTACAACAGATGTTGTTTAGTCGGCCATGACTGGGGTGGGACCATAGCGTGGCTGTTTGCCATTCATTACCCGGAGATGGTGACAAAACTCATCGTTCTGAATTGTCCCCATCCTTCTGTGTTCTCAGGTAAGATTTCACTGTTGACAAAAAGAGAAGATGCTCAGACATAGTCAGTCCAGTTTTATCCCTGCTAAATGGAGAGTCTCTGGTTTGGATACTTTCACTCTATTAGTATAATTATTATCATTAATTAGGAGGTTGCACTGCTTCAGCTTCACAATAGTTTGCATTTGGTAAATCCCTCTTCAGCCATATGAGGAAAATGAGGAGATAATTACAGGAAGCTAATAGCAGATAGAGATGCAAAGTCATTACGAGCTACAGTGTTATGTCCACGACCCCATAATGCACACAATCTAAGCCTTTAATTACTAAACTTCTTTCTCCTCTTCTCTCCTGCAGACTATGCTCTTCGTCACCCGAGCCAGCTGCTGAAATCCAGCTATTTCTTTTTCTTCCAGCTGCCTCGTTTCCCAGAGCTCATGCTCTCCATCAGTGATTTCAAGGTGGTCTGTTGTGTTTGGGGCTTGAGCTGTTTCAAGGTCAAACTTTGTGTGTGTGTGTGTGTGTGTTTGCAGTGGGTGGACGCATCCTTACCGTATGTGCTCATGCAGTGGCGTATATTACGTGTTATTACTGCATTTGCAATAACATGAAGTCTAAAAATATCTCCTGTGAAGGACGCTAGTTGCAATAAACAAAATGTGCATCTAATCCTGTAGAAAGTAAAACCATGTAACCAAAATATTATGTAGCTCTAAGGCAATTTTTTATTAACACATCAGTTTGTTCATAAGTAATCATGTCCTTGATAGAAATATATATTCACACTAGTGTTTGCTGCCGTGTCTGCTTTAGGCTCTGAAGTCTTTGTTCACCAGCCGCAGCACAGGGATAGGGAGGAAAGGCCGATGGCTCACTGCAGAGGACTTAGAGGCCTATCTGTATGCAATGTCACAGCCGGGAGCTCTGACCGGAGCCCTCAACTATTACAGGAATGTTTTCAGGTAGGAAAGAGCTCCGTCACATAAAACTGTTTCATAAAACAATGTCAAATAATTGAAGTGAATAGAAGAAGAGGTGGGCTGTGGAAGCCCAGCATTTATGTTAGTTATATTGTATTATTATTTTTACCTCTATCAAACACTGTGTACATAATAATACACAACATAATAGATATGTTTATTGTGTACGTGACCACACAGTACATGTTGTCGTTTACTAGCGCCATCTACTGTTTGAACTTTGAAAGAGCAGAATAGAGCATTCTCCTCTGCCAAGAGCGCAGCACTAACAAATATTTACACGTAGCCCATATTTGCCTATATTAACTCTTGCTGTTACAAGTAAGACAAGCTGGCCAAGCGTGATTGATGCAAATCAGATCAAAGAAAATTGTCTGTTCATGTATTTTTAACATAAGAACTGTGCATGCATGGCTGCCCACGCCATCTGCTCCCTTCTCAAGCAACGAGTTGTCTCAGAATAGCTTTTATATGCTTATGTAAGAGAAATATCACTGACCCAAAGTCCAATTAGTTTTCCCAAAGTGCTGCACCAAAACACCAGGGACATGCGGGAACAACAACTTATCCAGTTTATAGATTTATTGATGAATATATACACTGATTTTGTCCAGAGTGATTGACAGCCTGTGAGTGAGACATGAAGCTACATAATGTTAATCATAGGGTAAACTGCCCATGACGTTGGATGTATAAAGTTATGTTTTTTGACTAGTCCTAATTACTTCATTTAGGATGAGCTCAGGTTCTTCTCGCTCTCTTTCTCTCTGTGCAGCTCCCTCCCCCTGAGCCAAAATCATGTCAGGTCTCCGGTGCTGCTTCTGTGGGGCGAGCGTGACGCCTTCTTGGAGCAGGAGATGGCCGAGGCTTGCCGCCTGTACATCAGGAACCATTTCCGTCTCAACATCATTTCCGGGGCCAGCCACTGGCTGCAGCAGGACCAACCTGACATTGTGAACACTCTCATATGGACCTTCCTCAAAGAGGGAGAGGGACGCAAATGCTACAGGAATTAAATCCACAACACAGCCTCCTCCAGCACGTCTTGCCCCCTTTCACTCACCACACCTGGAAGCCTGGAATATGCCTGTGATACCAAGCAACGTAGTGATAATGCAATCATTCTTTTACATTTCTTTTCACATTTCAAATATTTTTTAAAGAAGTGCGCTGTAAGGGATAGAATCAAAGCACACTTCACTGGAGAGGACACTGAGACATATGTGTGACACATACTCAAGATGTTTTTTGCACATGACATCCGCCTTAAAGTTTGTCAGTTACAGCATTACAAATGTGTGGCAAAATCTCCTTGTGACTTGTTTTGTGTGGTGCCTTTTAACTTCAGAGTTGTTGCAGTGTTAAGATGTCCTGAGAGACTGGGATGTGGCGCCTTCTGCTATAATTGTGTGTTTCACTGGGTTGCTCTACTCTACTTTGGGCACAGTCCTTTGGGAGACATAACTCTCCCTCGTTCTTTATCAGGTAGTGTTGTCTACAGGAGTTTTTGTACACTCGCTCAAATGTAGAGAATGTTGTGATCTTGATCTTCCTGCATAGAAAATGTCAGTGATGGTTGACTATTGTACTATTTTGTAACTCTTCCTACACACTGCATTTTGAAGTTCACTGAGCCAGGTCTACACCATCCTATTTTATAAATAAAATAAGTGTCAATCTGTTGGACTATGCTGCTCTTGAAAATGCCTGACCTGTTTTTAATATAATAATAACGGTGATATGGGTTTGAAGCATTTCATGCCCCAGTGTTTATCCCAGAACATTTGCTCTCTCACTGCTTTTAGAAGAGATGAAAAACACCAGAAATGCTGCTGGATGGGCTGTTAAATATAGCCCAGCGTGGAGTGACACAGCAGGTTGAAGCTGGCTATTTAAAGTCTGTCTGTAGAGCAAACCTTCTGATACTTTTTTAGAATCATATTTATAACTTCACTGCCTGGTCATATGCCAACAGAAACACTGATGTAAAATTACATCAAAATGTTTATTCATCTGTCAGATACTCGGTCACGCATTAATGGCTTTTTCAAACACACACACACAGGAAAAAAAACACACACTCACTTCTGCTCCATTTGAGGATTAGACCAATCAGACAACGCATGAATAATTCTGTTGAACACCAACAAACTCTTAGAGGATTACGTTATACTTGTGTACATTTTAAAGTGTTTTAGCCAAATTGAACCAACTGAGGACCAAAGAAGCCAAATATAGACCTATTCATATGTATCATATACACCAGCTGTTGTCTTTACTGGTGACTTACTGTTGTACTGTATTGATAACAAAATAAACAACTACCACGTGCACTATTAACATACACCAATCACTCTGCAGCATTTCTCTCATCCAAGCTGATTTGACATCTAGGGCTTGTGGCTCCAGCCCTGATTCCAACATTTCCAGTTTTATTTGCGCTGGCCTCATAGTAGAGGCGCAATGACGCAGGAGTGGACAATGACATCATCTCAAGTCAAAGGGTAAGGTAGTTTGCTGGCTTAATTGACAATCAAAAAAATAAAGCTTTACATTGAAGGAATGAACGACTTCCCAAAGGATTAGACTGGATATTTTTGTTTTACATTTACGCATGTATAACAATTTGTTAATATTACCGCATATTGGACTGTAAAGAGTTAACATTTGTTGTATGCATGATCTATGTTTTATTGTCTGTCTATATTCACCTTTTAGCCATTTGGTTTTATTTAGTCTAAATTGTTTTATAGAAGACGTGTCTTTAAATCACCACATATAAATCTACATCTATTTCAGACAACGACACAACACGCAAATTTCATTAGGAGCAACACTTGAACGCACCATTTTATGGTACCGTACGCCATTCTCTGACACTGCGCATGTGCACCAACTTCCAGGGTGTGACGACCTATACACTCCTCCTATGTTTTTGAAACCGTGTCCTAGTAAGGAACAGCGTGCAGCAGTGATGTCAACAACATCGGTCAGTGGGTCACCGCTTTAATTAGCGTACTAGTGATTGCAAATGAACCTCACGTAAATACTGTTTTAGCGGTTGCAGGTCATTTCTACAGGTTTGTGTTTGTCACCCAGTTTGCAGGGTTTCAGGTTAAAGCAGGCGGCTAGTCGTTAACGGAAGCTAGGCTTAGCTAGCGCAGTATGCTAACAGTTGAGAAAGGGAAATTGGAGCGTGGTTTTATCATGACAGCTACAACCCGGAGTCCGTCCTGCTGTGAAGGGGGAAAGCTTGTGTTTAGGATTTTTGTCTTAGTGTGTTTAATTTTAATGAGAGCTGCTTGTGAAGAAATAAAACACAATTACGTGTTAATAAAGAAAACCTGGTTGTTCTTGGTGATGTTAGAAGTTGTTCTCTCGTGGAAGCCAAAAGGATCGGGTCTTCTTCCTAGTTGTTGCTTGTAGTTTTATCGCACTGTCAAATAATGTGCTTGCTTATACACTGGTAGCATATGACCAATTTTCTTGCCACTCTGTTGTGGTCGTGTTCCCCGTTTTCATTGATTTACTTTAAACCAGCGAAACAGCGCGACCGTAACTCGTAATGCAAGACAAACGTAAAGCCACGAGTGTGGTGAAATACAGTATTGCACCCTTGTCATCGGTAATTGTATGAAAGTAACCTGAATGTTGAGTCATGGCAACTGGACTTCTTCTGTTTCGTAGAAACGTTTCACCACCTATCCAGGTAGCTTCGTCAGTCTGAGGGAAGTTAGTAGAGACCACAGATTAATCCTCCAGTAAGGTTTCACTTCGACTCTTGTAAAGAATGGTGTGAATGACAACTTCACCTGGATGACTGAGAATCTCTACAGACTGTATGGAGGTCAAGTTGACAACTTATGAGAAGAAAATAGAGAATGTATATGATCTTAAACACTTTAGGGGATGAACAGACTTGGATCAGTATATTTAATACAATTCATGGCATTTTTAAGTTTTAGTCAACCTTGTGAGTACAATTTCTACACCACTGGATTTTGTCTCTTGCTTTAAGATGATTCTCTTTTGTCTTTGGTTTAGACAACACAATAAACTATGATTACCACAGAAGCTGCAAAAGATTTCCAGACCAAACATCGGAGGTACAAGGAGCAGCTGAAGAGATGTCTATCGTCATCTCTGTCTGCAGATTTCAACAGGTAAGGCTATGTATACTATGCAGAGGACAGCAAAAACCATGATTAAATGTCAATTACTAAGTCCCACAAGGTGACGTTTTTCCACTACAGTGAAAGCAATGCATCCCTGGTAAAAGGAAAATATACATCCTGCTGGTTCTGCAGCTTCTGTTAATGAAACTTTATTGATCTGCCTCCAAAAATTTTCCGCTTTTTATCCCAATGCAGAACAAATTTTATTACAGCAAAAGAAAGTATAACCAAAGCACATTTTGATTTTGAATAGTTGAATGCATTCACATGCATTGTAGATGTTTGATAATTGCGTTTAAATTTACAGTGATGTCAGAAGGTATTCAAACTGCTCTGTACAGTATATGCTGATATGGATTGAGTTTTTAATTTTGATTTAAAATTCATTAAAAATCAGAACTGCATCATATGTTTAAGAGAGTCACCCCTGGAAAAAGTTATGTTGTGCCTTTGCAGGTTACTGCAGGAGGAGCTGGAAGCCGACGTTTCTCTGTGTGCTGGCTCAGGCTCTCTCCGAGCACACAGAGCTGTACTGTTGGCCAGAGCTCCTCAACTTCTTCAGGAGCAGTTGCACAAAGATCCCACCATCATCCACTTGCCTGGATATGAGCTCTCTGGGCTGAAGGATTTACTGAGGTAGGCAGTGGGTTCTTCACTAATTCTATCTCCCCCTATAAGTTTCACAGTTTCACCATCTGTCTGACAGAGGGCGCCAAGCACACCATTAATAATCTGATCTGCAGGGTTTGCTGGTGTTTGAATGTTACTCCTAGGAAGCTTGGCAAATGCTGCATCTGTTAAATAATGGATTGCAGTTCACATTTTCCCATTGATGCTGAGACCCATGGGACCCAAATTTAATGATTTCTAATAAGGATGTAACAGTTATGTAGGTATGGTCTCATTTTCACTTGAAAGTGAAACATTCCTGGGTTTATTTGTTCAAATAAAGGTGAAGGCATTGGACTTTTCCAAGAGCCCTTTTACATATAGCTCCATGACATGACTGCTTGAGTACAGCACAGGACAGACATGTTTTATTTTGCTGACTTGCACTTTTGACCTGTGAAATCTGGATCTGTTTCACAAAAGTAGGTTGGCTGGGGAAGATGATTTGCATCTTCAAACTGTATCAGTAAATATATCTTTGTTGATGTTTTGCCATATGGCCAATGACCACAACAACAATATATCATAGCAGAGGCAGTTAATGCGAGTAAAATCAGAATGTGTGTTGTTAAAGACATCGCTGTCTACTGTGCCACTGAATTCACAGTGCATTCAATCTAATTATAATTTAAATAAGTGCAAAAGGCCCCGTTTTAATTAACCTTCAGAGTTTCCCCCCCCTGCAGGCGAGTGTACACAGCAGAGCAGAGCATGCATTCGGGTGAAATAATCCCAGCCGTGGAGGGCTCTGTGCCAGAGAGAACTCTGACTGTTCTCAACCCAGCAGACCTTTGTAGCTGCACAGACTCAGGTAAACAGATCAACATGCTCTTCAGTAGGAGGGCTTATTCTAGGTTATGTGAGCGTTCAGCTGTCCTCTCCTCCCCTTTACTCACATTATGTTACTTCAGCCATAATCTACTTGAGAGCTAATCGCATTTGGGTCCCGGTTGTGGTTAATGCTAATCGTAGCTTGTTCATACTATGGATCATTCCAGATTTCTTTTACCAAATGTTTTTCTGCACTTTTGTTAAACAAATCAATGAGAGTTCCCAAAACTACATATGTGGTCTCCATAGGTTAATGCAGGTTAATTCTCACTTTTGTGTCCTTCCTAATTGTCAATCTCAAACTCTGCCCAGGTGCTGTTGTTCTTGAGCCAGCGTCAGGCCTCGGTGCTGACTTGCTGGATCTGTACCAAAGAGGAGAGCAGTGTGACATCACCATCCAAGTAGGAGAGCAGGTCTTCTCTTGCCACAGGTAGTAATATATACAATCTATTCGCAAATCTTGATTGCTCTTCTTTTAAAAACATCATGGTAGTTGACAGATTGTAAGTACAAATTAGTACATCACAGCCACATATGCAAGATGTAAAACACGACAGAGGTCTTACATCTGTTGTTGACTCTTGCCAGTGTGGAGCAGCAGTGGGTGGTCACTCAGCGATGTGGAGGTAGTAGCAGCAGCTGGTAACCATGGAGACAGGTTTCTTAGAGCTTGTGCTCAGGGCAGCAGCCAGGCAGCGAAGACCCGTCAGACAGAAAAATCTGGGTTATTTTTTGGTTCCTTTGCAGCAGTGATCACAGCTCAGTGTTGCAGTTCATGGCTCTTCAAGCCCTATCATTTACTGCATTTAGTTATCATTCTAATTTCAATTAAGATATTAGAGGCCTTTTAAGAAAATGTTAAAATAATGTTTCCATCATTCATTATTTTGTTTGAATAATGAATGATGGAATAGAGTTGGACACTGCTGAAAACAGGTAAAGTATTACATGAGAAGGGAAGTTTACATTTGTAGTTCAGACTTTACAAGACTAATCCTTTACTGAGCCAATTAATTTCTCTAAACATCTGGGTTGTTTTGTATTTCCATGTGACAGAACCCTTTGCCCAGTGGAATGCAGTCTCCAGAGAATACAAAACCCAAAAGTTTAATAGTTTGTCCTCCTGCTTGTTGCTAAAAAAGTGCATAAGTAAACACAGAGCTGACAGATGACAGGTAAAATAATAAAATAGTGGGTGGATCTGACATACTGTTGCCTGCTTTATTGGGTTTCTAGGGCAATCTTGTGTGCACGATCAGAGTACTTCAGAGCCATGCTGAGCGGTAGTTGGATGGAGAGCTCCAGACAGTGCATCACCCTGCAAGGGTAAGACTGGTGAATCAGCGTCGTTGAGCAGGAGGTCACACCTCCACCTCTGGTCTAATAATTCTACGTGACATTCCAGAAATATATAGCCAAGTTACTGCTCTGATTATTCATGCAGAGGTGGCCCTGCACAGAGTGAGCTTCACTCACACCATGTGCCATGTACAGTATGGAAACCACACATAGGCACCCACTTGCTAGTGAAATTACTAATTGCTTGCCATGTTTGCAGCATTTGCCACCTCCACTCGTCTCCTCGCTACCAGCCACTTTTCAGCATGACAGTGGCAAATGTCTTCCATTTCTTCCCCTTGGGAGAGATGTGTCACTCACCTCAGTATTACTGATGTGAGGGTAACAGGGGGAGACATAGCTGTCAGAACGGAGAGTGACTGCCTTGACAGTCAGGAGAAAAACCTGCGAAGTGGCCTCCAGGCTGTAGTCACATAGTCTGAGGGCTTCATGATGATGATCCAGCCCTTATATTGTAGTTAGATTTACAGCATAGGCAAAAAAAACAATAATTTATAACACACTACATACCAGTACCTGCACTCAAATAGAGGATATTAGATTGTGGATAATTCTTCATTTTTACATTGTGAAACGTGGCCCGTGAGCAACTAACTGTGTTAGCCCTTTTAGTTTAGGGCCAGAGGAGATGGAGATCTTGCTCCAGTTCATGTATGGGGCAATTTCGGATCTGCCCCCTGGAGCCAATGCCAGGTATGTAATGTGAAAAAACAGAGCATTTAAATTTGACCACAGTCTCAGAAAAAATAGACTGGCATTTGGTGTCTTCTCTCCTGTAGCCAGGTGGTGCTGGCAGCAGACATGTTGGGTATGGAGGGACTGAAAGATGTGGTGGAGATGGTTCTGACCAGAGATTACTGTCGCTTCTTCCCCAAGGTCAATTAAACTGCGTGTATCTTAATTCTGCCGCCTACTGCTGTTCAGTCCAATAGAGAAAAGCTACTACAATGTTCCATGTAGCGCAGACATGAGTTGTTAAAGGCAGACATTCCAAAACTCACTTTTTGTCTCAGTTCATTAATTCCAAATCTTTGCATTTTAAAACGAATAATCTGTTTTATACATCACATGACATATATTTTGTTCATCACTTGACATACATCTTTCTTTTGCAGCCATTTGATGGAGTTCAGAGAACAGTTCTCGAGTGCCTCTCACTCACACATGCCTTAGGCCTTCAGAACCTTCACTTGCTGTGTAAAAGGTGAGATTTCTTGTAACCAGATAAGAAAACGTGTTACAACTTGAAACAAAGCATTGTATGTATGTAACATTTGGGAGAAATCAGTCAGTTTTAATCGTTTGTAACAAAATAACTGCTTTCATTAAACTTGACCTTTAAAAATGAGATGTTTCAGCTGAAAATCAAGTGTGACATATTCCACCCTGTCACCACATCAGCACCTTGTTACTAGGTAACCAGCAGATATATGTTTAAGCTTCAGCTCTGCTTTTGAGTAAAAGGTGATAAACTTGCTAATATGCAGTTTGAACATTTTTTCTTGGCTGATTTATTCTTATGTACCCAATGACCGCTTCATGCTCATATAGTCATTGGGTACATAGAAATTGCATATTTCGACACCATAGTCTTTATATTGCAATCATAAACCTACTTTTTTTCTATTTATATCTGTGCATTCAAAAAAGTCAGTTCCTGCTGTCAGCTGATGCTGCTGCAAGCTTTGCTCTTGCACGCTGCAGTGAGGAGACATGAAGTGTGTAAATGTAGGTCAGGGAAATGGGGTGTGTTGAGCAAGGCTGTAAGCTGGTTGTGCACAGACTTGTCATATTTTTGCTTAGTAAGTTAGTCACATGAGTGTGATGGTAAACTAGGTTATACTACTTTGTGCAGTAGTGCGTATGTGACAGTCTCATCCATACTCGGACATTCTTTTGTTAACCAGGCGATTTCAATTACTGCTGAGACTCCTCAGGCAGACATACACTGCAAACGCGTGGTGCTTCTTATTTCACCTTATTATGTATAATATTGTTACATCCTTCCCTGCCTAACCTGAAATATTGTCCTTATCCAGCATCACCAAGGACATCTAAAGGTATTTCTGTTCAGAGGAGCAAATACGTTTCAGCAAGGACACGGGAGAAACAACACACAGCACATTAAGCTGTGTCAGTTACTTCACACCAAATCTGTTTACCTGTAATAATACAACAGTTTGGGTTGTTTATTTCCTAAGTCACTGTTTGGTTGGTTAATTTGATGCTAGAAATTTATTCATCTTAATACCAGAGATGGTGATGATAATTAATAAATAATAGTAAATATCAAATAAAATAAAGGTCAATAAAGTGAGAGGAAAAACATACTAAAAACAATAAAACTTACTAAACATGTAATAAATAATGAATAAATAAAATCTGTGATGGAAAATAAGTATGCAGAATGTACCAATATTTAATGGTTGGCTTTGTCTTGCGCTTAGAAGCAAATAATAGACTTGCGTCAGAGGACAGAGAGTTATCAATTGGTTATAATTAGTTTTTATTGTCAGAGGCAGCATTCATATTTATAATCAGGTTGTGCTTTAAAAGTATACATTGGTGCCCATATTGCTCAAGCAAACAGTAATCTTAAAACTAATCCTTGGGGAACACCATACGATATTTTCTGGATTTTTGATGTATGTAATGGTTTTAATGAACTGTCTGTCAAAAGGTTGTTGTTTTTTTTTAGTAATTAGAAAATATTGAAATAATGGTTAAATTGCAGAAAAACTTATAAATTCACCCTGCAATGAATATTTTCAGGTGGGTTGCTGAACATTTTGTGAAAACCTGGTGTGAGAGAAACTTTTCCCTCCTGCCTCCAGAGCTCCAAAGAACCTGTTTTACTGCTGTAACTGACAACATGGTGAGCTTCTTGCTTTGAGGGTCATCAAGCACAGTGTATGTTATTGTACAAATATCATTAACCCATTGTCCAGTGTTTTTCCACAGGAAGGAAGCTGAAAGATGATCTAATCAAAGATGAGCTTTATTAAATTGTCAGTTATTAAAGAAGGCTAATTTAAGAATATAATGTGGATGTAGACAGATGGGGGGTGATCCAGCCTTGTAATTGATAATTGAGTCTTGAGTCTGTTTTTCATTGCTACAAACATGCTGTGCATTCTGTGAAGAAAGCAAAACAAACTGTAGCGCTGTTTACTCCTGGCAAGTGTTGAGAGCTGGCCAAGAAGTATTACACAATTCAGGAATACTGCCACTGATCAATAGTTCCTCTGCTGGGGTTAACAGTTTGATTTGTCAAGGGTTGTGTTCATTTGACTTTGTTTTGTGTTGTCACGTAGAAAGAGTTCCCTTAGTTGATAGCTGTTTCCATTCAGACTGTGCAGAACGCAGTGACGATGCTCTGTGGCACTGAGCAGTTGATTGGCAGCCTCCCAGAAGTTAAGTGGGCACAACAGGTGAAGAGTCTAGCCACAGAGTTGCAGGAGGAGTGCCTGCATGTCATTGTCGAGCAACTCCCTAAAGTCACTCGCACCCAGGCCTTCAGGGACCTTTGCAGGGTAAGGCGGTGATGGTGAATCCAGTGCGTTAACGTCTCCCACAGCCAATGTTTCTTCTAATTTTCTCATTGATGTGTGACTCTGTTACAGAGAGAAGAGTTCACCCGAGAACCCACATTGTTAAAGAAGCTGTGTTTAGCCATTAGAGAAAGCGTGACTGTGGACAACTGCTGTGAACTTTTTGCTGCTGTAAACTATCTGTGTGGAGATGAGATGAAGGACAACGATCTCCTTGAGCAGGGAGTCCAAAAACAAGAGGAGGTAAGATGAGGCAGGTTCCCTTTACTTAACACTTTTGTGTTTGTCTTTTTGATGTAATGTATCCTTTAACCACTCTGCATGGATAATTGTGCTCTGGTGGCGGGTCTGGTGCTGCTTAGCTGGTTTCTGAAATTACTACTGAACTGCTCTAAACATTAGGCAATTGGATGCAGGCCATGACTCACTGAGCAGTTTTGGTCACACTGTATGTCTCAGGACATTCAATCACTACATTAAATTCAATTCAATTCAATTGTAGTGAGAGAAAACAACACAACAACAACAAGCAGCAACAGACACAGGCAGGATGGTTGGACCAGCAGTTAAACACTGGAGACACACTGAGTCTGACGATGCCTGTAGACAGAAAGGGAGAAGGACAACTACGAAAGAAAAAGAGACAAAGTTAGTCACATGTGGACATGGTGGCATGTTAGTGGATAGAATAAATAGAAAAACAGAGTAGTTCAGTGAATGAATGAGGTCCTTCAGCAGTCTAAGCCTATAGCAGCTTAACTAAGAGATGGTTCAGAGTGACCAGAACAATCTCTAACTATAAGCTTTGTCAAAAAGAAAGGTTTTAAGCCTAGTTTTAAAGTAGAGAGGGTGTCTTCTCAAACCTGAACTGGAAGCTGGTTCCACAGGAGAGGAGCATGGTAGCTAAAGGCTCTGCCTCCCGTTCAACATTTAGAAACTGGGTTCTAGACATTTCTTTTATGTATGATGTAAAGGAGCGATCTTGGTCAAAGATGACACCAAGGTTCCTCACAGTAGAACCTGAAGCTAACGTTATGTCATCCAGAGTAACTATCTGATTTAATAAAGGCTCTCTATGGTTTTAACACCAATTAGCCTCAGTTTTATCTGAATTTAGTTGAAGGAAGTTAGAGAAGGAGTTGATGTCTTTTAAACAAGTTTGAAATTGGTTTATTTCAAATGGTTTCATAGATCAATATATTATTATAAATATAACTGCATATCATCCGCATAGCAATGAAAATTTATAGTGTTTCCTAATAATATTACAGAGAGGAGACATGTATAGACTGAAAAGTAATGGCTTAAAAAAGGGGAATGTGTGTTAATGGCATGTGAACAGGGATTGTAAGGGTCTTGTCTGTGGTCAGTTACATTATTGCCCAACTTGAAATGAAATATTGTCATTTTATTTTTGCTTTTAGCCCAAGCTATTGCCTCACAGCACTAAATTTAGGTTTGTGTGGGTTCTGTCCGGGTTTTCTGGTGTCATGTCACAGTCCAAACGCATTCATTCAGGTTAATTGGGGACTCTAACTTGACTGTGGATGTAAGTCTGAATGGTTGTCTATTCTTCAGTGTGTGTACCCCACTTTTTGCCCAGTGACAGATGGGATTGGCTCCAGCACCCTGCAACCCTCATGAGGACATGCAATGGATACAATTTAAATTTAAATGAGAATTAAAGATGTGTTTTTATTTTATTTATTTGCAGTCCATTTTTGTAAAATACCTGAGATAAAATCATGCATGAAGCAGGTTAGGTTTGTGAGATGACTGCCCTGTCTATGCAGAACCCTATACAGTATGGCAGAATGGATTAGGCTGAGACTGTGACGTGAGCCAGTGGCCTTGACTAATCTGACTGTGTATCTGCTGGTATGGTTAGTGCAGCGGAGGAGGTGCAGATAGCTCCTCCCTGCTTTCCAGCTCTGTTTTTATAATCGGACGTAGAAACAGGAGCTTCAGCTGCTGACATCACGTTCGCTCAAGGGAGATCAAGTGGATTCTGCAACAGAGACAGAGTGAGAGAGAGAGGGAGGGAGGAAGGGAGGGGTAATTGTTGCCATGGTAAAAGGTTCTTAAAGCAGCTGCTGATTCGCTTGTGCTGTAGCTCACCCATTTCCATTCTTCTCCTCTCCCCATCTCTCTCCTGTGTGTCTCCGCCAGCCATTCAGGCAAGAAATCTGTACGCTACGCTGTCGGCTGTGGACCTTCCTGCTTCAGACTTTTTACGCGGTCCGCCACACAGAGGGATGGGAAACGCTCTCGCTGAATCACAGAGAGAAGATACTTGCAGGTAGGGAAAGGATGTCTGTGGTATTAACGGTCTGTTTGTGTTCACACTGCACACAAGGTTCACACTGCAGTGTCTGGTTAGATGTAGGTTTTTTTTTCCCACTTACCCAGCCTAGAGCTGGAACTGAACCTCTGCATCAGTAGAGATGAACCGAAGCCCTTAGAGCATATTGTCTGTTTTCCACTTCTCTTTCAAAGCACCTGCCAGCCACTACTTACTCATCTGTTTGTGTTGTTGTTTTTTTATTTTATTTTGTTTTTGCAGATGTGTATATGTTAACATCATATATCCACCCTATGCGATGCGCTATAATTATTTTTAATAGGTGAGAGTTGAGCTGGATTTCAGTCTTCTTCAATCATCCACAAATACAGAGAATATTTTGCTTCCTCATTGTTGAGCCAGTAATGTGTCGATATGCACTGCTTTAATAATTAATTTAACTAGTTTCAGTGTGTGGCTTATGTTGCTAGATTTCATCCCATAGTATTTGGCTTCTAGGTTTCATATAAATGAGCAATGCAGTCTTAAAAAGTGAACATTTTAAAGTAATGAAATTGTGTGGACAGGAAGTAAAGGGTTGTGTCAGTGCTTTGTTTAAAATGCTGCTCACAAGACATGATTGTTAATTGATTTGAATGTTTTCTTGTGGCAAATGTGTAAACACTGGGTTTGGAAACAGCAATTTGTGAATGAAAGTAATAGGGTCTTTGGCTCAAATGATGAAGGACTTCCTTAAGGAATGGTACAACCCTTTTCTTCTGTGTTATGCTCTGATTGGTGCTTCGCAGAGAACTTGCTTATAGATGTATGGTGATTTTGTGTTGTATTTTTATCTTGTTTTGACAGATGCTATTGATAAAGGTGACAATAGAAGACTTGGTAAAAAGCCAGTATTCACTAGCTCACAGGTAATATTGTTTTTCAGCTATTTTCTCTTGATATACATGATTTATTTAAATTATAAAAAATAATTAAGACTTTTACTAAGCTAATGATGTGAAATTAAGAGGTTGAATTAAATTTTAGGAACTCGATTTATGATTTGTGATTACACTTTGCGACTACATTTCATAAATGGCATTTCCTCACAAATACTGAAGCTGAAACAACATGCTTAAGTACATATTCTACAACCAATACAATACAATAATGACTTTTCAGTATGTTGAGTTACTTTCCAAAAGTTCACAAGATTACTTGTAAAGTAGAAAAAGAAAAGAGCACTTTTTTTTTTTAAACTATGGACTATGTATAGACAACAGCCTGCAGACCTTTGAGGTGATATAGTATAATGCAGTGGATTGTTTTGTGTTTTGTTTTGTGGTGGTTTTAATTTAGTCAATTATGTAATGGATATTTTTTTTTCCTTGCAGCAAAGGGCTGTAAAATGCCCCTCGTCTGCACCTGAGAGTCCTCCTGTACAAAGGACCCAGAGAGTGTCTGAACGCACAAGTTCCTCTGCTCGTAGTGTTGCATCAGCCATGAAGTCTGATGGACTGGCAACAGCTAACAAACCAGGAGACGGTCATCCATCTAAGACAAAAACTGTAAAGAGGCTGGGAGATCGGAGTGCAACGGCAAAAGGAAAGACAGCTGGTACACCAGTTGTTAATGGCACAGGAGCCACTGGAGGCAGGCGGGATGCAGCTAATACCAATGGCCTAAGCAGCACTCCTGGGGCTAAAGAGCAAGAAAAGAAGCCAAACCCAGGTGCAAGGCCTAAAACCTCTCCCTCGAGCGGTACAAAGGCTCCGAAAAGCTTGTCAGGAAGAGCTAACAGCACTGCTGGCACCACCCAAGCTCAGCCCAGTGCATCCACATCAGGCAGCGCCTCACCAGAGAACAGTGCCAGCAGCCCTCGCAACGACACCCACTCTGTTCCAGGTTTACGCTCTTTATTGACCACTTTGCATTTTATCATTGAGACAGACACCAATTACAATGTAGTACATCACTGCAGTCAAGCAGAGTCAGAGAGGATCTATAGAAGAATGAGTTTGATGAATGCTGTGTTGTAGCCACGGAGGATTTTTGGAAGACAAGTGCATGTTTTGTATTAATGCTGATTTATCAGGAAACAAAGCGCACGACTCTGTCCTGTGCGTTCTGCTTTCATCAGATGTATCAGACAAACTCCTCTGCAGCTGCTGGGCAGGTAGTTTGACTGATCACACTTGAGCTTTTATGGTGGTTTTTAGGAAGTGGTGTAAGTTCCATTGTATATCCATCCATAGCGAGCCTGACCTGGCTGTCTGTCCTACATCATGCGTTCCTGTAGTCTACCATGAAAAGTGGCGTTCTAAGCCCTTTTGTAGTTGTTACCCTGAAGATTATTTGATTCAGTGTCAATATTTCCAACAGTTGGACATAGTTTTTCTTTGGTGTTTCAGGTGTAAAGCCTAAACTCCAGGCCAAGACAGTGAACAAATCCCCACTGACAAAACCTCAAAAATCAGAAACGACAAAGACCAGCAGGTGAGTTTAACTCTTAGAGTGTTAGTATGCTTTCTCACTGCTTCTTGAAAAATCCTTACTCTTGTCCTTTTGTTATTTCCTTTGGACTTATGTACCATTTCACTGCTCAGTCTATTAAAGCAACAATAATAATACATCTAAATTAAAATGCACTCAAGGTCACTGAACATCATTAGATTAACCATATAAAACAAATTGGTGAAAGAATTCATCTGAAATAAATGATATTCTCCTTGTATCCTGTATCGGTAGCATATGTAAGGAATTTCAAACATGACTCTTGAGATGTATGGGAAGGAATAAAACTATTGACGCAATGTGATAATGACTCCAAATCTTAAATAGCTGTTCAAACTCTGGACAGATCGTCAAAAATATTTTTGTTTGATAAGCTGATTTAATAAAACAAATCTATTAATCTACTGTATACTAATGTTTACTTCAGAATATAGAATCAAAGGAAACAGTAGAACAGTATGTTACTCATGTAAAAGTGGGGCAAAATTATGGATGCAGTGTCCCAGCATCTCTTGTTTAATTTATTAGGCCACATGTGGCCATCAGGAGGATAAAAGAGCCTGTGTAGTGTTTTCTGACAAGCCTCTTATCTCTCCTTCAAAGATGTTAAAAATATCTGTTTTACAATCAGCATCCAAACTCTATCTGTCCTAGGAGCACATTAATATTTAATAATGTCCATGGAAAATAGCAATGTAAGATAGGCATATAATAGCTGATAGCCTCTTTAAACACAAATGGGTTTGATCTTTGGCCTGGATTCTTTCCTAGAGAAACATTTGGTACAGGAAGCAGATCATTCATGCATTATTCAGTATTCCAATTCCATTGACCTTGACCACACAAACTATAAAAAAACATGCTCTTTGGTTTTTTGTTTGTAAAGTCAAATTTTGTTACAAGTCTGGTCAAACCCTAACCCCCCCCCCCCCCCCCCATTCTTTGCTTCCCCCTGCTGGTGCTAGATAAAAGAATGAATTTATGACTTACTGTCCCTGAAGCTATTCTTGTGTATTGTTTCATGATGATGTGGGCCAGTCGCATTATTTAAAGGGATATTGTGTAAAACATTTGCCATCACTATATTGTTTTATGGTGTTTGTTAATTGCAGCCCCACCAATAAGTCAAGTTTAAGAGAAGGTGGCAAAATCAAGACCGGTGCAGCAGAAAAAGTGCCTACTGGAGTGAAAACTGCATTAGCAGAAAGCAAGGGCAGAGGCACACCAGACAGCCCTGGTAAGATGTCCAGAGTATTTTGAATTTCAGATAGCGTACTGTGGCAAAGCAATAATTTGAATAGTTTTTTTAATGTATCTTTTGCTTAGTTTCCAAACATGGGTCATCTGGAAAAAAGCCAGCTTCCCCCAGCAAGGACGGTTTAAAATCTTCAGCACCAAACAAAACAGGCAATGAAGCTCCCAAAAAGATCACCAAACCTGTTTCAGCAAGTGCCACTAAATCTACTGCTAAATTGACAAAAGCTCCTTCAGCTCCTTCAGCTTCTTCTAAGCAGTCTTCAGTCGTAGCTGCCAAGTCTGGACCAAAGCCAAAAAGTGCTTCTGAATTATTGGAGAAATCCTTACCAAAATCTGGGGCAACATGTAAAGCATCAACTGCTGGCTCTAAGAAATCGGGAAGTAAAGGAAAACAGGTAGTGAACGGTTCAGAGAGTAAAACTGAGCTTTTTACTACTGAAAATTTGGAGGTGGTTGCAGAGCAAAAGGATAATGCAGAGGTAGTTCTCTCTGACCAGACCAGAATAAAGGGTACACGGATAACAAGCCAGGATGGAGGGGATTTGGATAGGTTTCAGCCAGAATCGGTCACTAACCAGAGTCTCCAAAAAATTAAAACGCAGTCAGAAAACAATAACTGTGGATATGGAGCCACTGTCACACCAGCAGCTGACAACCACCCTCAAGTCAAATCTGCAGACGCTTGCAAACACACTGAGGGGAGTCAATCAATACACTCTCCAAGTGGCGTAATCCCTGCTTATACCAGTGCAGGGCAAGCTCACCAGAGCAATTCTCCAAATCCGAGAGACCCTGAACACCCCATAGACACACCCTGCAGCTTGGGAAGCACTGGCACTCCCATAGAGGACTCGTGGAGCAGCATCCACCATCAGGTCAGCCCAGAATCAGAGACAGGCAGCACACACACCACTTCCTCCGACGACATCAAGCCCCGCTCGGAGGACTACGACGCCGGAGGCTCGCAAGACGACGACGGCTCCAATGACCGGGGTGTTTCCAAGTGCGGCACTATGCGCTGTCATGACTTCTTGGGTCGTAGTAGTAGTGACACAAGCACCCCAGAAGAGTTGAAGATGTACGAAGGTGGGGCCGGTTTAAGAGTGGAGGTGCGACTCCGTGGAAGAGAAGCAGAGACCACAAGCGAAGAGGAGGGACTACGACGACGTCCTCTCTCGTGGTTGCAAAAAAACGAGGTCCCTGTTCAGGAGGAGCACTCAGACGTTGAGGCCACAGTGACTGTAAAAAGTGTCCCTGACCACCAGCTCTTTTCCTCTGAGGAGGAGGAGGATGAAGATGAGACAGAGGATGAAAAATCAGAGGTTGAGGTTATTCCAAGTCATGTTCCGCCACCACCAACCGAACCCTCACCACACTTCCAGGGGATTGTTAACCTAGCTTTTGATGATGATGTTGTGGACCAAGAAAATGACCAGCCTGACTACCAGTCTACTTCTAACTTCCGGCGGTCAGTGTTGCTTTCTGTCGACGAGTGCGAGGAGTTGGGATCAGAGGAGGGTAGTGTTCAGAGCCCACCACAACAAAACAGCGATGCTGTCACTCCTTGCGATGTGTTTGAGACTGACTCTGCAGCTCCTCAGACCGGCAGTTCCCCTTCCAGCGAACAGCTGAACCACCTGCCGTGTCGTCCTAAAATTACAGGTACGAAGCACAAAATGAGAGTCAAGGAACAGGAGGAAAACTCCGCCATATTCCTTACAGAGCTCCAGGATCCCGTACAGGAAGAGGGTAATCACATCCAGATGGATGGAGGCAAGTCTGTGGTAAACATCCCTCCACCTGAGACTGACACTAGAGACCTGCCCCACCAGGAGCGTCCATGCCACCTTGATCTGCGGCACACTGAGCAATACAATGGAGGGTCCCGCAAAAATCACAACAATCCCTCTGAAAGCAAGAAGGCTGATTTGCATCTAGACTTAAATGAGCCTCAGCTGACAGGGGACTCTCCTGTACATGCTGCACAATCTCCAGCAGGTAATGTATGATCTACAGTACAGAACATTCCTAGACCCTGAATCCAAACCTATGTTCTACCCCAGAACCCTGTTAGTAAAGGTACAGTTTACTCCTGCTGGATTCATCTGCTCACATTATTCACCTCACAGCACCTGTGCCCAACATGTACCTTATCCCTCCTTCAGAAAAAGGCTCATCGTGAGCATCGTAGTTTAGTAGCTAGTTAGATGTAAAAGGTCACATTTAGATCATCTCAATAGCTTTGATTTCACAGGTAAATGCTTGCTCTCACCTCAACCTATAGAATGTGTAGCTATTGTAAATTAGCAGGATTTAATATGCGTTCAAAGATAGCCTCATTTAAACAACTGAGCTACAACTCAACTACCTTTTAGTCAGAGGCGTGTAGGCCTGAACTGATCACTGAATTGTATTTGGCAAACATAATTTGCCTAGTGGTAAGGCCTGAGACATGGTTCTACCAATGCACTTTTATGTACAGAAGAATAAGAATAATTTTTTTTATTATTTTTGTCATTTTCTTTTATGCAGTTAAAAAGTCTTTGGTCTTTTTAAGCCATAGATAGTTTGACAAAATTCAAGGTACTACGTATGGCATTTTACAACATATCACTGAAACATTAATTGCAAATCTTTTGTTGCTCCATAGGAATTTCTTTAATTTTGAAGGAGAGATTATTTTTTTCTAAGAAAAACAAGCTTCTAGCTGTGTAAATTCTTTTCTGATGCCATGAAGCACAAACAAACCTGGACCACGGTGGTATAACAAGGTTTGCTTGGCTTTTCAGTGGTGGTCTTTCTGTTTACGTTAGTTACACTAACATCTCCAAATTAATTTGAGAAAGATTTGCTTGTTAAAATGCTGTACGCAGCACCTTTAAGACTTGTGTTCAGGTAAATTAAAGCAAAGTGAACACGATTATTTTTCCAATTCCTGGAGAGAGACCACCTGACATAAAGGTCAATTATTACATTTTATGTTTGTATAAAAAAATATGACTCGAAACTGCCACAGCTTCTCAGAAAAATGTATTGCAGGTTACTGGGGAGCATTTCTCTTGCACTTTCTTGCTCTTTTCTGTTTAATTTACAATTTTAGTTGTTTAATTTAATTTGTTTGTTTCTTTGTTGTGTGTTTTAATTCTTATGCACTGCACATCTGCATGCCACCATCTGAATTGATTTATCCCTATACCATCCATTATTTTTGTGTATTTTGTTTTTGTTGTACCTTTTGTCCATGCCCTGTACACTTTTGTCTGGTACAGAGAGTAGATGTCCACTTTTTAAGACAACTTATGTTGTCTGTGTTTTCTAGGATCTTTTTGTTGAGTGGGTTTGTTTAATGTCAGTAGCCTCCTCTGTAAAATATGTGATGTGTCTCTAGAACAGCTGTCAGGGTTCTGCCATGTCTCTCTTTTTTCACACATAATCAGGGAAAAAAATCTGCTGCACCATAACTCAATGCAAACGTGTAAATTGTTTTCTTTTCAGCATCTCACAACGGCCAGATACTTCATTGCCATTTTGAAGTTGTTAAAAATAGAACACAAAAAGAATGTCAAACCTGGTGGTGTGCCATCCTGTGTGACTACTGAGTAAAACATTGTTGCTTGCATTTGTACTTAAGTCTGTTCTTTAGGTCCCTCTGTTGAAATACCTGCACGTAAACTCCAACACATCATCATACTGCATCTTACTGATAAATGCAAAGTTGACTGGTGCTGGCAATGCATGGTTCATTTTGTCTGAACAGGTGGATAAAGAGACGCATTCAGACTGCAATCCTTTGTGCATTACCTTTAAGGCAACTGTTTACTAACATCCATATGATGACATTTCAACATGGTGTGGTGCTTTAATGAGATAATTGTGCTAATAATTGTGCATGATGTGACCAGTTCACTACTTCCCTCACCTGGCATCACTATGAGATATATTTTTAAAGACACAGTTGCATTAAGGGTAAACCTACAGTACAGTAATGTGTTTCATTGTAGCAGGCAGTAACTAGACTGTGAAGTGAAGAAAACTGGACAAGTGAATCAGTTTGTCATTTTGCAGTATTGTCAATTGTTTTTAGGGGACAATGGTTGTGACAGATTGGATCAAACCTGCAAACATGATCGCCGACCATCCAAAGCCCTCTCTCCCATTTACGAGACGGATGTTGGAGAAGCCTTTGAGCACTGCTTGGAAAAGGACAGGAAAGTTAAACTACAGGCAGAGGAAGGAAAACAAAAAGGAGATGATGACAAAAGCAGTGAGTTTGCAGAGCGGGACTGGAGCCTGCTCAGACAGCTCCTCTCAGACCACGAGTCCAATCTGGGAGTTATAAACCCTGTGCCTGAGGAGCTCAACCTGGCTCAGTACCTTATCAAGCAGACGCTCTCCTTGTCACGTGACTGCCTGGACTCGCAGGGCTTCCTGTCCCCAGAGAAAGATACCTTTAAGCGCTGGGCAGAACTCATCTCGCCCATGGAGGACTCCTCCACCAGCATCACTGTGACCAGCTTCTCCCCAGAAGATGCTGCATCTCCACAGGGAGAGTGGACCATTGTGGAGCTGGAAACGCATCATTGATTACACAGCGGAGTGTCCCATGAACAACTGATGCCATCTCTTTTAATACCTTTATGTCAGTTTATTCTTAATTTAGAGCTTAGAGTTTGTATCAGTCTCTTTTTCTGGACTGTTGCACTCTGCAGCTGCTTTTCATCCCCCATAAAGCCCTTGACAGTTTCTTAACGGGCTGTTAATGCATGCTGGTATTTTTGTATGTTTCGTTGTTGTTGCTTATAAATATTAGACAAAAAATAGCTGAGCTAAGTTTCTTAAAGGAAATATATTGTTAGCCTACTGGCTTGCATTTGGTGTCCTAAAAATAAAAGCTTGTGTTTATGAAAGAAAATGTTTTCCATTCTGTCAAAGGGTTTGAGGGACATAGGCTTCTTGTATATAAATTAAGGTTCAGGCTGTTTATTAGTATTAAGTAAGTATTATTAGTTTCGACAGGAAACTAAATATACTAAGGCTAATTAATAAGCCTTCAGTTCTAAAAATGAAAACATTATGCTGTTGATGTTTTTCATGTACCTAAAAGTTACCACAAAGGCCACAGCGACCCCTCGTGGTATTATGACGAAGTAGCGCTCGTGCCGTTTATCCGGACAGAGCAGCGGTTGGCTCGTGCCGGGACAGGTTCAACCATCTAACAGTTAACGTTTATCAGTTTGACGGTGACGTTATCAGATAATCCTTTTTAACTCCTCTTACAGCAAGCGGTAGGTAATGTTATGGCAACACACAAAGAAACGACCCCTCGGTGGAAAACAACCATTATTATCAGCACATCGCTCCAGGTGTGGCTTAAATCTCCAACTTTCGGCCATAGTTAGCTGTTTGTTAGCTTAGTTGACAATACCATCACATAGAAACGCAGAGCGCCACTTTCACATCATATTTGATATGTCTTACTTTTCTTAATATTTCTGATTAATTAGAGCCACGATGCAAACAGGATCCTCCACGCACAACAGCATCGAATCAGATTTTCAGACAGCGTTGAGTCCGGATCCTTTATTTTTCCTCTGTCAGGTAAATCTGTTGCGTTTTATGTAAGTACAGTAAACACAATAAAATGGAGCGTTAGTTCTTCAGTACGCTTCTTAAACCCGTTATAAAATATTAATTCTGATAATATTTTTGTAAGCTCTCTATAATGTTGTAGACGTGTGCTCTGTACATGTTGTATATGTCAGTAGATCTAAATCATTTGGTCCCTTTTTGTCTTTTTTGCTAGGTATTGCATTTCTGTTTGTTGACCCTCAAGACCTTCCAGAGCCACTTGAGGAATCAGTGCTCATTGAGAAGATAAACACATTTGTGCAAGTACACCGGAACAGCTTCCTACTTCTATACGCACCCTTTAATGGGAAAAGGGAACGGGATACTTTGTCAGCAATTCAACACAGGTACCTAGAGAAGATGGTGGTTTGTTGTTATAATCTGCATTGCTGTGTTTAAGATTTGTTTACATATATCAAAATATCCTTTAATCTCTCAGATTCTTTAGAAGCAATCTCAGGATCCTGCCCGTGCGAAACAATGCAGAACTTGTCAAAGCAATGTTGACAATCGCAAAGGTAAAGAAAATGCAGTACACACGTATCATTCAGTTATTCCAGGGATCGGATTTTGCATGTTGTCGTCCAGTTGTGATGCTATGAAGTTATCGGATGCTCCTTCACCTACAGGCCACCAGTAAGCCCCATGTGAACAGTATTCGAGACCAGATGACTCTGGCACGGGCTCACATAATTGAAAACAGTCCTATGTGGGAAATGCTAAAGAACATAATGTAAAGCCCACTGGGTGATCCAAGATGTTTTCAAACTCAAGTATTGTTTTGTGCTAATTACGACAAGCCTTATTTATTGTTAAATTTAAAGATGTGTATACAATATAAGCACACTGTTTTAGTCAGGGAAAAGAAATTCATCATCTGATAAATGTTTTAATTAAAGTAAATAAAACAATGTAGAAGACGAGCCAAGCATATTAATGAAAATCTTTAGTTTTTAGTTTGACATCTTCAGCTTCTCCTCTGTGAGCTCTTCTATACGGACTATCAGACTCTCCATTAGGTCAAATGTCACCAAAGCGCTCTGCAACACCTGAGACACATGAAACTAGTCAGTTTGTTGGTCCTTAAAATTTAAAACAACATTTACGTCATCATTAAAGAGACAATGCTTATACCTGGTGCTGGACCTCAGGGGACATATTTGATACCTTCTTATGTTTAACCGTTATACTTTTGACGAGTGTTTTGGCTCTAGCAACATCTCTGGCCTCTGATGGTGGACAATAGAGAGAGTTTACAGGTTACACTTTACAGGATGAGAACAAACTATGTACCATTGGTCAAAGTTGTCCCATTGCTACTGTATTTTATGTTAATCTTAACGATTAGCATTGGATCCTTACCTTTTACTTTTAGTTTCTGATCATCCTTATGTGTCTTTAGTTCAGTAGAATAATATGCTCTTGATAAATTGATACAGACGCGCAGTATTTTTAGGTAATTGTCTTTGATCCTGCACAGCCCTTCCCACAGACCAGTCTAAAGAGAGGAGGTGGAGATCAGCTTTCTTTATGAACTAGTGGAGTTGGCAAAGAATAGAGAAGGTGTTGAAATGGGAAAACTTACACTGCTCCTCAGTTTTGCATCTCTGATTAGGAGATAGCGCAGAAGATTCAGAGTCTCCATTATCCTGGATAATGAAAAATAGGTCACTGCTTAATGTCTCAGTATTGATCAAGTGAACTACTTTAGTTTGTTGAGTTTGTCATTGTATTCGTGCAGGAAAGAGACAGAGATTGCATAACACATTTTTACATCTAAATCTACACACATTTAGCACTGATGATATGTGACAAGCAGGAGACACAGTTGTATGAAACTCCTATCGTGTTACTCACCTGTCCATATTGTTCAGTAAATCTGTTTCAACACCTTGTGGCAAACATAACACCAGTACCAACAGTGAGAGAAATTCTGTTCCCAAGAACCATTTATTGGCGTTACTGGGCTATAAGAGAGTTAGGGTTAGAAAAGATTTACTTAATGCTTCAAAGAAAACAAGGTCTGACTTTAACTTCACATCTTCCATCTTTAAATTCACCTTCATGGAAAAATCAACTTGATTCTTGATGTTCTTTATTATAAAGCTTTCTACTCCTGCATGGTGGCTGCTTTTCAACATGCCCCTGCAAAATACAGCGATTAAGTTCATTTGGTCAGTATAAGGTAATAGCATACCAATGGGATAACATTTAGGCTTTTTTGTGTGGCTGACAATTCCTACCTGAAGAACTTGTGCTTTGCTTCGACATCTAATTTGTTGATGAAGAGCTGGAAAACCTGCAGTCCTGTTTCTCTCTGCATTAGCAATGTTTACACAAAGAACAAAAACCTAATCCATGTGTTTCATACTATCATAGAATAAATCCCTATCGTCAGAGATGTTGTATACCCACCATATGCTGCATTGGACAGTCTGTAAGAACTTGCCGCAAGTTCTGTATTTACAAAACACCACAAGTTGTTGGTTAATATTCATAAGGGGTCCAAACTGTACAGTAAGTATGTAGACCTGTATGCTGACACTGTTGCTCCTTGGTATTTGTTTTTGAGCTCATTTCATTTGTTCATACTTAAGTGTGTGAGATGTATAAGCAGCACTCGAACAATAAGGGTTTTAAAATAGTCGAAAGCACTCGTCTAGTCTTCTGGGCCAGCTGTGTTGTTCTATTATATGTTAATGTGTAACAGCTCATATAAACTGTGTAGAGACTATTCTTATTACTTATTCTAGACTCCTCTGATCTTACTAAGACTCACTTTCCAGGAGTATGTATCTTTATGTTAACCTAAGCATAGAACTCCAAAAAATGGTTGTTGATTGATTTGGTTGCACAAATTGCTAAGTTGTTTGATACAATTCTTACTTCAGCTTTTAAAATAGCAAAGAAACAATAGTAAAGTCATGCATGTCTTACCTGTGGTACACTATAAAAGCTCTGCAGTTCCAGTAGACTCACTGTGAGGCTGTTGTCCTGCACACTCTCCAAACTTTTTGCACACAGCGCCTGATGATAATAATGCAATTATGCTCAAGAATAAATTTTGTGTTCCTGTTTGATGCATACTTGTGTGCTTTTACCAGTCCTTTGAGCAAGTGTGATTCCTTTTTGCTGTTAAAAAAAAAAGATCCCAGATTATTTTGAGAAATGATTAATTGTGAAGCAATATTTACTTGTAGGTTGTACTGACATCGTACCTACTAAGCAGCTCATTGATGTATTCCATATTGCACTGAAGAACAAATACAGGACTAGAACAGCAGAAAAGGTATGTTTTTAAAAGGTTGACTGTTAACTGTTTCTTATATGTACAACTGAATAGGAATCATCATCAGTCTGATGAGATTATTTCTTCCCATCTCACCTGAACACTGTTGGAAAGCTATCTATGGTGACGAGCTGGACAAATAGTAGATAAGCCAGACATGCCCTTGATTCTTTGGAATGGCAGTCGTCTATTTGGATTCTTTTCTTCAAAGAGTTGAAGAACAGAAGGTCAGATAGGGGTTGTTGGATTGCATGAAGTGTGACCTGTAGGATTAAATGGAGAAATGACATTGGATAAAAAAGAATCTACTGTATTACCACATGGACAAGGGAGGACCGTCTTACCAGTATCTCTGTTGCAAATAACCAAAGGGATGATTTCCTTTCTTGGTTTAGTTCAGCTTCTAGCAAAGGTTCTCTTAAGCTCTGAATGCAGCTGCAAGGAGAAACTGAGGCTTTAAAATCATTTTGTCACCATCCAGCCATCTATCATCAAAGACGTTCTATGAACGTGTTAAATTAACACTGTCACCAATTACAATATATATACAATAATAAATGTAATGTACAGAAGGATGATTACTAAAAATAAAAATACAAAATTAAAATAGGGAGGAGCAATAGGGAAAAGCAAAACCATCTGATCTCTTAAATGATGACACACGTTTATCTTTCTAATCTGCCTTAAACAATACAACTTCACATGGTATGAATGAGAAGGAATCTTACAACTTGAGAAGCTCAGCCTTTAACTCCTCATCCTCAGTGGTGGTATCATAGTCTTCTTCTTTCTTCTTCACCTCCTGTACCACAGACTTTGTAAATTCAGCCACGGAAGCGCAGCAGCGGCATAGCCCATACGCATCAGCCTCCTCTTGTTGCTGGGTGTAAGGCACGGGCAGTCGGCCCATGTGCCTCTGTATGGCAGACAGAACCAAGCCCACATAGGTTGCTTTATTCTGATCCAGCCGGAATAAAACTAGAAGAACATCGTTGTTAATATTGCTGTAAAGCAGGGGGAGCCAAATACCACTGTTTAACAACTGCATGCTTAATGAAAACGACTACGCCTGCATCCTTGCATGCTCAGTAACCGACAGCTTGGCATATGTCATGCAGAATTATATTATACTATATTTTTAATTCATAAAAAGTTTTCTTACCCGTTTTAAGATGTGGAACAACAGCTGTGATGTTGTCAGAAATTGCACCTGGATCAGCGTCTTCAATTAGTGCAAGTAAACTCTGCAGGACTTCCTGCGGCTTGCAAATCTAAACCAAAACAGACACTTAAACTACAGTGATGCTGTGTCATATGAAGTATGTCTCTCGATGCAGGCGATGAGCTTGAGTTTGCGCCTACCTTGGTCAGATGTGTCATGGCAGCATGACAGTGTTCAGCAGTCTTCCCTTTTTTAGCTAATTCATTTACAACGGGCGCTACAAGAGCAAATCCCATAGACTTCAAAATCCCCTGCATGCAAGAGAAACCTGTTACATTTTACCTCAATATAACACAGTATCAAACTTAATCAGCAACTTGTAGGTTTAGTGGAGCCTTCCTTTGTGTTTGCATAAGTAGGTGCATGCACGAAGAGCAACTGCAGTTTCACACTTAGTTTGCATCCAAATAAGACCCACTGCAGCATCAAGTGTGATCTAACAGGTCAAAATGTATTGTTGCAAACCATATGCATCTGTGCATTTATTTAATTTTTTTTGTGCACTAACTAAATGTGTGCAAGCCATTAATTACATGTCATTCAAGTGCACCTGTATCTGTATTTTAGTAAATATTAAAGGCATTTCTTCCTTATTATTTAAGAGCTGTAATATTTTTTCTGGGCAAAACTCGACTTGATGTCAAAGTCTAATGTCAGGGGTGTTTCGTTTACTACGCACTACCAATCATGGAAATTCAAAGAGCCCCTGAAACAGGAAGGATGACACATTGTTCTACACGTTCACTGCTTATAATTGCATGAAGTGTGCAGAGATGGGGCGAACAAGGGCACTTAAAAGAGTGCAGCACTGAAAATGGTTATCAGTGGAGCGAGAAATCTGAAGGAATATCTATCTATCTTGTTTCTTCCCCACACCTCTAGGTCAGGAGGCCGGCAGGCACCGAGCCGTTGCTGGACTGCATGTTAAATGTTTAGCATAGCGGCAGGGAAGTGGCTGCTGCTGTTCGCTTCAGTAGAGCGACGAGCACTGTCACTCTGGAGGTCGCAGTGTGACTGTGTTTTCAGTCCCATATGACAGATTAACACAGTCAGTTCACTGTCACTGCATTTGGCAAGGTGACAACTGCTAGTCAGGATAGAGGATAGATCTGTCTCTTGTTTGTTGCATTGGTGGTAGTGCAGCAAAGTAAAAAGTACCTGGTTTTTCTCATCCTGAATACATTTCAGTAGTAGTGCACTGTTGCCCTCAACCAGACAGGCAAATCCTAAAGTTGTCATCTGCTCATAGTCCTCTGGCTTCAAATCTTCCCCTGGAGTGTCTCGCTAAACAGAATGTAAGATTATCATACATGATATTAGTTTGTTTTTTTTACTTAATGGTTTTGAGCTGATTGTGCTGCCCCTTAAAAAATGTTAAAAATGTTAAACAGATCAAATGATTTGATTAAATATGTTTTATGTCCACAAATGAGCTTCATCCAAAAAGTCATGATTTGATTTAATGATAAAGATCTTTTTATTTTTGTGCTCAATGAGTCATCTCTATAAAATAGGTGAGTTATACAGACTACAAAAGGTAATTATCTCATGAGTGATGACGATAGGTAACCGTGAGTATGATTGACTTACCCATCTCTGGATCACTTCATTCGCCTGATCTTCATTCATCGTCAGTGTGTGCTGAGCCCTCTTCAGCAAGCCTATTATAAATTTGTGTTTATTTCACACCACAATAGAGTCTATGTCAGCTGTAAGAACCGATGTCAGCGGCAGTGTCAAACTGACCCAATGTGAAGCTTTGTCGATGCCTCGGGGGAGTGAGAGAGACTTGGCCTGTAAGAAACCTGAACGTAAACCTCTTATCCTCCTTTGTGCTTGACATGTAATAGGATTAAACCACAGCACTTGTGCGTGGTCACAGGAAACATGGAACTGTCTGGAAGGATAAGGTCATAGTAACACATGCAGTCCTGTGGAATAAAAACTTCAGAAGAACTCCAAATATATTTTTTGAGTGAATCTCTTGTGAGTTGTTGTGTACTGAAATTCAATTGAATGTTACTCACACATCCTTTCACTAAATATTGTATTTGCCTAATTTCCTGTGCTGTAGGTGGGGATATGCCACCAAGCACAGTCTGTGACTGAAAATAGCAGTTCATATTAATTTTGTCACACTAAAGTGATGATGTTGAAATACAATTCATATTTTTGCGGCTCTCTTTTTTTAACAGCAAGGCTTTCTGTGCCTTAAACACCTCCAAGTATGCTCAACAAAAAAGTGAAAGACACATGTGACTAACTTTGTCTCTTTTTCTCCCGTAGTTGTGCTTCTCCCTTTCTGTCTCTCTTTCTCTGTCCTCGTCTACAGGTATCGTTAGACTCGTGTGTCTCAGTGTTCAGTTGTTGGTCCAACTATCCTACCTGTGTCTGTTGCTGTTGTTGTGTTGTTCTCTTCTCTCTTCTCTGTCCCCTCAGCCCAATCGGCCAAGGCAGATGCCTGCCCACATTGAGCCTGCTGGAGGTTTCTTCCTCTATAGAGGAATCCAATATTAAAATCTAATTCAAGTTAACTATTTAGATTACAATTTATGGATTGGCTACAATTAAAAGCTTTCTCTATGTGGGATTTGTTGGGTGTAAAATGTCTTGAGATAATTGCTGTTGTCAATTGGCGCTATATGAATAAAACTGAATTGAATTTAATTGAATTTAATTTAATTGAAAGCAGGTAACTTTAAGGAGTTTGACCAGTTTTTGACCTGTGCATAATGAAAGAAAAAACGGTAACTGCCCAAGACACTTGTAAGTTTGTGACTCTGATCCAGGGAAGCTCGATTGTCATATGTCATTTGTTTATTATGAGAAAATGAAAATGATCCAATCTTAAATATTTATTTGGCTTCAGTAGGTGGCGTGACCATCTACCCCTCTCCCCCTTTTGGACAACAATACCTGCTTCGATATGCTCAGAGCTCAGCCACTGAAACATTAGATTTCTTCTACTTTAACCATTCTTTGCTAGAACAACATCTGTGTTTTGGGCCATCGATTTGCTGTGTGATGTACATGATGAGTTTAAGTTCATATATATCTTGACAATTTCTTTTATAATTTACATTACACATATTTATACATGATTGGCATATTTATAATTACTCAATTACAATTCATAGCTCCATAAATAATAGCAAGCTGTCCTGGTGCAGAGGTGGGAAGGCAGGATCAACTCATGATAGTCCTGTCATCCAACATATCCGTCCTTCTTGATAGTTATTGTTATAGAGACTTTATTGTGTTTTAGATTGCATCTAATAACTTAGTATGCTGGTGTTAATTGCAAGGACATGACATACTGTATGTCATAAATAATATCTAAATGTAGGTGGTGTGTTATAGCTGTGTTCCTTTTTAAATGAACACGAGCAGGACTCGTCGGCGCCTGATTGTGACTTGACAGTATATTGGATCCACCTGTTTACCGAGTTGCACTGGGATTAAGAATGCTTTTCCATGATTGCTTCATGAAACATATTGCTTCTCTGTGTCAACACAAAGGCTTCAAAGGCTTAGACCCCCCCCCAACCCTAACCACCATCCAGTGTTGTGTACGTGTATAATACAATAGAATTACAATCACTGACTTCCTGCTCCAGCCCTGACAGCTTCGGCAAAAGAGCAGCTCAAGTACTGATTTTAGATGAATAGGGAGAGGAACATGTTTGAACGGTCGGATTTAGCCGACAGCTGCCGCTCAGGTTTACTCTCTGTATTGCAGTGTGATGATAGCCTCAGGCGAAAGCCACAAAGCAAATACAGTATGCAAGCTGTTGCCCACTCCATGCTTGTCCCTGACTTTGTCATTCTTAATTGCTGGCTGATGAAGTTTTGTTTTGACAGTGGACTCTGGCTGCAGAAGTAAATAACATCTAGGATCATGATAGGTTTTAATAGTACTATTATTGTTATATCAGTATTACTTATTTTTTAAATTGAGTATTTCATAATATTTTGGTAGGCAAAAATGTGTTTGAATGTGAGCTCAGGTTTGTATATTTTTTTATAGAAAGCTTTTTCAATTAACCCAACTTTATGTGTAAAACAAATCACTGATCCAAATGTCTACAAATATTGGATCCTTGATTCGCTGATTATTTTTAGCACACACCCATATCCTCCATAACTAAGTTTCAAGTCCTGCATCTATTGATTGTACAAATGCTCAAAAGTGTTACAAGTACTGATGCTCATTCATGGAATTAATTAAAAATTCATTAGTTAATAGTTAACTATGATGTCTTAAATAAACCTAGAAGTATCACTTGTCTTACAGTTTTAACAAATTAGACAAATTAATCATCTTTTGAATTTAAACTTTTAAAAAGAGTCTGGAATCTGGAATATCTGTTTGATTTTACACACAGATATCTAACTTGACCTAAATGTGTTGTTTTATTTCCCAACCTACTCTTATTTTTGTTTTGGTTTAATCATTATTACAAATAACAGTAGTGTAATTTTGGCTGTTAATGTGTATTGCTTCCCTATCATCGAGTCTGAAGAGCTAATTGTCCAGTGTGACACACCTGCAGCGCATCTACACTACAACTACATCCTTGCTAACTGTAGATATCCATATATACTTTATGATAATCTATGTGCTTTCTGGTCATGTGGGGAGCGGTCCGCAAAGTTTAGAGATATACTGTACCTCAGGTCACTGATATCAGATATCCATTTATATTTAATTAGCTGGGCTACGACACAGTGTGTGCAACACAGTGTGTAGGGGACTGACTTCTTCGAGCTCGAGTAGTGAAATAAATGCAGTGGATTAACTTTTTGCAATGGAAAAGTTGAGTTTTGAGAACATAGCTCAAGCTGTGTACTGTAGCTTAGATGGACACAAGTAAAAGTGAGTCTGTTCCGGGCTTAAAGGGGGAAAAAAACAGAAATGAAGCAAGATTGACTCTCATTTCAGTTGTGTAGCAGATAGTGCAGTATTTATGGAGCAGTCTAGTATACAAACAGGCAGCAATCCTATGAGAGCTAGATAAAGCCTCTCCACTTTCCCTTTCCATCCCATATTTCCTTGGTGACCTCTTAGAGAGCAAGAGGTTCTAAGTGAACTATTTATCCAGTCGGCTTCCCCAGAGGCCTCTGCAGACTGCTGCAAGCGCTCCTGTCTGCCCAAAACCTCCCCAGGCCCCACCGTGCTTGTCAGGAAAAACCACGCCATGTTTAGGGCCTCTCTCGTGGGTCCTGCTGATTTTAAATATTTTTCAGTCCAGATTTGCTTTGTGATTGCTGCTTTAGTATTTGATATGAAGTATGTCATCATCTCTGTAAGGTACAAGAACAGTAATAAATTATACAGTAATAATCCACATTTGTTACATTAGTGCACAGCACAGGTTAAAGTCTAAATATATTAGTATGTGAACAGACACATGAATTAACTCCCATTCAATTCAGATTTAGTTTTTTGTGGGAGAAACCTGAGGGGCGGGTACCTTAAAACCTCAACTGAACAACATGTCATTGATTCGATGTTACTGGGGGTAGGTGTGCCTTTTGTCAGCACACATTCGATATTTGTTATTTGTTTTATTCTTCTCTCGCCCGTGGAGCTACTGTATACCTGAGTAGTAGTAGAATACGTCCGGGGGCACTGAGGTACCCCAGTGAACAGAGAGCTAATGGAGATGGTGGTCTCACAAGGGAGAATCTTGACCTTAGCCCCTTTTTGTAAGAGCTTTGCTCCTGTAGCAAACAATTGCAGGGAGGGGTCGTGTGTGGTGTAGTCTGAGTGGGTCTGGTGAACATTTGTCTGTGCACTGGCAAAAGCTGTTGTGGTCATGTAGTCCTGTTTCTTTCAACATGGAGAAAAGCAGCGTTATCTGCCCGTGTACGATGAGGTGAAAGCTCCCAGGGTGAGACGAAGGCCAAGGCTGGATTCCTCAGTCCAGCCTTTGTCTGGTACTGAGAACTGCATTAACAAATCCATACTGCCTGGACCGTTCCAACTGTCCCACCGCCTACACAGCCTTTTGTAAAACGGTATTTTGATGACAGCTCCCAGTGTCGAGTCATTTCCAATCAATACGCACAGAGCGGACGCTTTACTAGACACAGATAACCGCTGCTTGTCTGCTGTATCTCTGGGATGTGGAGACTGACACCCTGTCTGAATTTGATCAATAAGTGGCATGTGCCCATTCTGCTATCACACACGGGGCTTGGTTTCCCCCGGCTGTGGGGTAAAGCTGCCCGGCAACTCCCTAAGGTGGATGAATCGGAGATGTTACATGTGAACTGGCTGTCAGAACGATTTTGTCATCTTCTCTTCTCACCGGTGTTTAAAGATGCTGACACACTGTGTTTGGGGTACCAGTGTCTTGTTCGAAGTGATGGAGGCTTTTAGCTTTTTCTTGCCTTCTCCCTTTATTCGTTTAAGTGTTCACTCGAGTGTTCGAATTTCTATTTCACCTGCCATAGTCGTCTCCCGCCACTCTCTGCCACTCAGAACTTCCTTTCAGCTCATCTGATCTCGGCCTCACTTTGAATGAACAGACTTTACAACTTTATGAAGAATTTTTTCTTCATTCAAGGTTTTTCTAGCACTGCATTATTTGTCTGGTGTTATTTAAATTTCAGTTAGTTTATCCAGTTAACTAAACTTAATGTTAAGAGCTAATCAATAGTAAGAGAGGACGTTAAGTACGAATGATCAGTGGGGAAGCAGTTGTGAGTAAAAACAGGGTAAAGAAGGCCAGATCAGATTCAGCCTGCTCTCATTAATGTTTCACAGAATGCCAGAGGGAGAATGGAAGAGTCACTGCACTGCCGGGATCCGTTTCCTTTGACGGTGGCTTTGTCATTTTGGATCAGACCCACCTTACGCATGCCTGCTGCAAAGTAAGCTCTCTAAACGAGTGAGCATCAACATGCTAAAAAGAACTATGGATACATGATATACGTAATCCACTGATTCAGCAACAGCTTTCATGTAGATAAACCTTTCGTTTTGGATGTTGCAAATCATTGTTGACTTTATTTCGTGGGACATTTCTGCATAGACACTGTATTAATGTGTTTCCTTTTCTTGCTTTATTTTCCCCCACCCAAGGCCCAATGTAAAACCTCTGGGGCAGTTGAAGTACTTACCAACCTGCTTCTCTGTGGTGAGATCTCCACAATAGTATTACTCTGCTTTGATCCTGCTGCAGTCTGACACATGACCACACAGACCCCTGAATGGGCATTAGTGCAGGCTTCAGCAAACCCAACATCTGTGCCTCCCAGCACTGCCACTGCTCAAATCATTCATTAAATCAGAACACAAAAAGTAACTTTACTTGAATGCCTCAGCATAAATATTTGATCATGGCTGAGAATAAATCTTTGTCATTTTGCACTCCTTCCTCTGGCTGCGGGTTCCTATTATAGATTCTTTCTCGTCTTGCTCTCTCTTTACTATTTAGATACAGGCACATGCTCAGCTTCGTCATTTGTGAAATGGATCCTATGAATTTTTTAGAGAGATTCATAGCTGCAATCAGGCCTGTTTAAGGAGATGTCTGCCTCACACAGTAACATCTGGCGCTGCCCACTTGACTAGCAAAGCATAAGAATGTGTACAAGGTTTTTGTGTTTATTTGAGAGAGATATTCAGCTTTTCTTTGTTACATATGTTAATATTTTAGCTACGCTTTATTGTGTTAGATGATAACATGGTTTTCTTATTGACACAATGTTGAATAAAATATATATTAAGTTTAACATTTTAATGAACTTAAAATAGATCTCTGCAAAGTCATTTAAATAATTAAAAAACACCTTTGCTTTTAGTATCAAAATTGAAATGAACTGTGTTTCAATGCTCTACAGAAGTCCTTCGGCAAATAAGTGAAGGGCTGTGGGGGAAGGGCTGCTGGAGCCAATCCCAGCTGTCATTAGATTTTAAACCAGGCAGACCATAAAAACAGGGTTTTGTAAACATTTAAAACCGTTATTCAATTGGCGATATTGCACAGAAAAACAGATCAAATGTTAAAACTCAAAGTTGAAGGGTTTATTAGATGTTAGAATTTGATGCCAGCAAACACAGTATGGTATGAAGGCAACAAATACATACTAAATAAATTCTTGGTCAATTGTTTAGCAACTTGAGAATAATATTTTTGCAACATGAAAGCTAATTATTACATTTTATTAGTGGATCGTTCTAGTGAGATTCACAGAATAGGGAGAGGTCTCTGTAGCCTAAATGAAACCAAAGGCAATATTAAATAGCTGTGCTTACCAGTATTACCAATATTTACATGAATACTAATGAGAATCAGAATATCAGGCTCCACATTTGATATGTTGTCATTTTAGTAGTTTGCGCCAATATAGTCTTTAACTTATTGGCAAATCACTGGATTCAGTTTGCATTCACATTTCACACTGTACCAGCAATTTTGAAAACAGAGTTGGATCAAGGCAGCCTAAAATTCCCCAGTAATAAAAACAAAAGGAAACTTGTAAAATCTTTACTTTCTGAACACAAAGTACTTGCACAAAAAATAGCAAAATTATAAATCAAAACACCACTGATTGAAGACTAAAATCATTTTACGCCTATTAATATTGTAGCAGACAAAGATGTATATATATCTGCACATCTTCTCATCAGCAATGTTCAGTATTATGAGACAAAAACTCATGTTCAGAAGGTTTTGTTATCATGTATTTTCTTTCCCTTAAGAGAAGAGAATCTGATGTAGCATTTTAAACAGAGTGGGTCCTTTTAATGTCACATTCAAGACTCATAAGTTATTAGACAAGGCTTTAGATAATAGACAAAACCAGGCCAGGAAGGAAGGCTCCAGATGCAGTAAAAGGATTGAACACAGGTTTTTTTTTTTTTTTGTCAGTTACAGTATATATGTAAAACCACCCAGCCCGTGGTGCTGCCATTCTTACTGAGCTGTGATAGAACATCCTTTTTGTTCCTGAGTGACAGCTCACATCCAAATTGTGTAGTGATATGTAATGCTAAATGAACCGGATAAACATGCCTTTAAATGAATGGGCAACCCACCCCCATTCTACCTACCCTCCCACGCACCCGCCAGTACCCGGACTCATGCTGTTCAGGGCCCTGGACCCTCACCGCAGAGCCTGACTAATGGAAAGCTTTTAAGGCAGCCGGAGAAAAATGTCGGCTTTCATTTGGCTTCCACCGATTGCTGATGTCACCTGCGTGTGTGTGTGTCTGTGTGTGTGTGTGTGTGTGTGTGTGTGTGGTCATGGCTTTAAAATCACAAACACCTTGGGACATGCCATTATAAACGGAGTAATAACTGAAAACAACAGCTTCCATCTCGTACCCCCCTTTTGTGAAGTTGGACTATATTACACATAGTCAGAGGCCCTGTTGAAGCTCATATTATTGTTATGTTATAATGTGAAAAATTTTACTACAGGCTTTATTATACAAAAAGTTGCTCATAATATTCAATTAAAATATCTGTTTTGTGACAAATACTAAAATATGCTATTTTAAAGTAAATATTTACTAAATGTGCCTTTTAGGGGTTTTATGCACTGAAATTCTGCATCTTTTCATCACAATTCATGTCAGAAAAAGCCCAAAGCAAAAAGTATAAACAAGATTTAGCTTAGTAGTGAACAAATAAATATCTCAGATAAAACATAAATTCCGACTGGTGGTTGTGTATACGGAATGCAAATGATCATCTGGAAAGAAAATGAAACAGGAAAAGCTTTGCCCAAGTGTCATTAGCTTTTTGTATGTAACACATACAGAACTTTATTCAAATATGTGTGTTCCTCCACCCACTAGGTAGATGGTCCCACCTGCACTCCCACGGAATGGGGTGAGACAAAGGGAGGCCTTAAAGACATATGAACTCATCAGAGCCATTTCAGTCTAAAGACCAGAGGTTTTAAACTTTCAATCACACCACCTTGTAAGGTCCCAGAATAAATTCTAGACTCTAGAAAGTCTAAAGATACTTCAAATCAGACGTGGCCAGTCTAAAGCAGATAGAATGTTGGTTGCTGTTGCTAGCAGTTCATCAATAATATTAATGAGCGTGTTCCAGCAATGACAGAACTGACCCTTTGTTTTGGTAAGTTAATATTCGTTTGATCAACCAATACAACTTTGTTCCTTAACCTTTGTGGCTCATCTCTGTAGTTTTCTGTAAATAATGCGAAATGAGCTCCACATTTCTGCTCATGAAGTATCGTTTGCACTGTGCATCGTACCTTTACCACTGCTCTGCAGAGGGTGTTGGTGATGTCACTATGTGTGGTTTTTAGGGTTTTCTTCACAGCTCCCACAATGCTCCTCAGGCATTGTTGCATTTCTTAGCTCACCTGTACCTGTGTTGCTTGGTATGCCAGTGTTTTATTTTCTCTTTAATTGTAGTCTTGTTAATCTTTTAATTGAAATTTTACATTCACTGTCCAAATGGATGAGCCGTGCCCTTGACTGTTCCTTCTTTTGTTGCTGGCCTTCCTGCTGTCGTATCCGTTTTTAACTACAAATACAGTCTTTACCCAGAGTGATCTCTTTCAAAGGTGACACAGCACCTGTGAAACCCTGTATTGTTTAATATACAGTGATGAAAATACCAAGAGTTAAAAACTTTAATTCTCATCTCTTGATCTTAACTTTTCATAATGTTACATTTGGAGACTGTATATCCATTTTGGTCAAATTTAAGTGTGCACCTGTTCATTTACATTAGCGTGTGACTTTATTCATGTCAAAGGAAATCCTGTAAGACAGTAGTTCAGATGAATGCACACCATAAACAGCACCAGTTCTAATAACCCAGAAAGGAGTAGTCATACATAAAGGAGTGTGGTGCAGCTATGCCTGGCACTGCAGGAAGAAGCTTGTCTGCCCAAAGAAACTGTCTCTCCTCACATGTGTTCAGCCTGTCAGCTGCCTCGCTGATGTCTCTTGTTATTATTTTCCTCTCATTCTGCTGCCTTTTCTTTGCAAAGTCATGAATAATTTGTGTCTACGCCTTGTTGCTTGATGACAGCTGTGCAGTTGGTTTGCAGTCTGTTTTTCAGATCAGGTGAATAATGAATAAGCCTCGGCAACAAAAGAGCTGTGTCCTATATGAGCCCTGGCTTTCTTCGTCCGCCCTGGCTTCGTTGGCGTGTCAACCAGGTGGGAGGGGACAGGTGAGCAGGAAGGACTTTCTGATGCTCAAACTTTTCTAAATTAGATTTCGCTGTGGAAGATGTGAAAAAAAATTTTTTTTGGTATATTTTTATCATCCAGGAAATACATATCATCATTTCCTGCACTCAAGAACATTAATCAGTGCTTTTTCTCCGAAAGCTTGCTGCCAGAAATCCTGTATCACTGTCGGGTTATCGCTCTTTATCTCTTTAAACCTGTGTAAAATCTGCTGAATGCAGCGGGAAAGCAAACACTGCTATTATTACATCATACACAGCAGATCTTTTCACTCTCAGGGTCAAACAAATACATTTGCTCTCTCCGCATATGTGTAATGCTGCCTCTGTTTTTTTTCTCATGGGTGATTTTTTGTCAAGGCCCATATCCCCCGTAAATCAGCAACATATCAGTTTTTACTATGCTTAAATCTAGTTTCTTTATATTGAATATTAATCTTAAATTCAGCTTGTTCAAACAGTAACAGGGCATAAAATCAAAGCGTGTGCCACTGAAATCCCTCGTTTATCATTTATGTGTAATTCAAGGTTAATAATGAATCATCCAAAACCACAAAGCCAGACTCTCGGCTTTCTAATTGCACAGCTATCTCTGTCAAGCACAATTAATCCCAGTCACACTACTGTGTGCGGCACACATGTGAAGCTGTGTGCACACAGATGTGTGAATCCGTGGACGGTTTTGACCGGGCACTCCTGGGCCGAGACGCAGGCCTGGATTGGAGCCCCAGAATGCAACGCTCTGATTACTCGCCCGCTTGAATCGATCGAGCCGTATTCTATTCATTTTTTAAAAAGCCTCAGGGCAGTTGGGTAATGCTTTAAAAAAAATCCACCCTGTGCCCTTGGAGGAAATCCACTCGACCTTAATGGTTCATTCGACTTTTACTTGAAAAGCTTCTCTTCAGAGATTGAGCTTGAGATTTGATAAATCAGTCATTTAAAAAAGGCTGCAAGGGGAGTTTATTACTAAAGGATTGCTCAGCGTGCACCTGTTCAGCAGCAGGCTATTCAAAGGGTCATGATCAAGCTGCTGACACTGCCTCAGCTACTTTGACATGGCAGCATTTGTCTTGGTGGTTTATCTGTCACTTAATCATTTCCTTTGGAAAGTGACCTGCTCTTTTAATTTTACGCTGACCTGTTTTATTTCACTAATTTTAGTTCAAGGTATATAGAGTTGTTGCACATGAACGATACTGTTATTCACAGACCGTGAATGACGTGACTCTCCGCCATGTTGCACAGCTCCGCCTCTACTTCTCGCTTTAAATGAGCTGGACTTTCCCTGTTCTCCTCCAGCCTGTTCATGTGGGGGTTTAAAATATTCAGTATTTTCGCAGGCCCTGGAACTTGTACGATTTTAGGGTGGGAAGTGAAGCATAGAAAATCCTTGTGAGTCAGTGATTTCAATCAATGTTAAGGCAAGACAACTAACTGATTGTTCCTCTTTTTTTTCTCTGTAGTCTTTGTAAAGGTAGAAAAGATGACTCAGCAAAAGAACTAGCAGGAAGTTGTTTAGGTGAATTTTAAATAAAAGGCATGTATTTATTTAACAGCCTGTGTAAATATCTGAAATACTGTTCATGTCCCTGCTGCCAGGTTCTTCAGTTTGCTGTAATTGCTTCAGTTTTACTCAGCGTTTTGTGAATTTGGGGAAAACTTGTTGCCAGATATTTAAAAGCTCCACATGCTGGTGTCCTAATCCATCGCTGTGGGTCCAGATTAAATCAATTTCTCCTCATCACTCATTCCACAATTCGGGCTGTTATAGACGACTCAGCACTGAACCTTTCAGAGGATCACAGCTGCTGTATGTAGTGCCTTGTCTGCCACAACATGTTTTTTTTTCAATAACAGCCATGAGGGTTTAAAAGCATTTGGTTAACGGTTATATCTGCTCAGACTGTTTAGGGTTCAAACACTTTGCTGTAGTGGCCAAAACAAACAGGAGCCTCTGGGCATTTACAATCACGGCAGCAAGACGGTAAAATGTTGTCGTTCGGTCGCTGGCTTTAATTAAATACACAAACACATTTATATATAGAATTATTTTGTGGGTGGAAGTTAACGTAAAAAATAACGTATTTAACTACCAAGGATGATCGAATAAACTGGCAATAAACCCGCCGCCCACAATAAGAAATAAGAAAACTATAATAACGTATAATATAATAAATTAAAGGGGACAGATACTGGATTACTCATTTTATTCGCTGTCTGTAGGTTTTCTCGTATATCTTGTCACGAAGAAAATAAGTCATGCATATTATTTCCTATATAATGTCAACAAACGCATAGTAAACCAGAGCTATAAAACACACAGGCATCCTGCGGGGAAAAAAACCCAACATATTTATTTCGTTTTCTGACGTGAAAATGTGCAAAATGGAAAAAAATAAACAGATATAACAGAGATAACAACTTCGTGAGCGTGAAGCTCCCACGTAGGCAGTAACCCTTCTGTTTATAAAATCACACAGTCTGAGGAGGCTGTTGTGCCAGCATCGCTGGCCCTTCAAAACAAAATACCTGTGTTCTTTGGAGAGGCGCAGATTTCCGTCTATTCTTGGTGACTTTAGCGTCGGTCCGGTTTTTGAAGTGCGACTATAAATATTTAGGGTTAAAATTCCTACTGAAGCTGATTCCTATCGTTGACATACAAACATGATGAATTTGTTTGATCACGCATCGCCATAGCTCCGCTTCTTGTAGTTCACAGCTTATCTCTGGTTGTCTGGGACTTTATAACGGGTTGATTTAGTGTTGCGCATGTCTTCAAAACCGGGTCTTCTTTTGAAGTCTTTTCTTTGGGGAAATACTATATGATATAATGTTTTTTTTTCAAAGTTCTAACAAATTAAGTTTAAACAGATGGATCAAAGTGTGTCCTTATCCAATGTCCTGGAAATGTCCTTACGAAGGTCGACTAATTTGTAAAAATTCTTTTAGAAATTTAAATACTCATGTTTGGTGCAGTGGCCGCAGCCTCATTTCAGTCCGTGCTGCGTCTCTTTGTGTCTCCTCAGGTCCACTTTTCTTTGGAAACCTTTGCCGCAGAGGTCGCAGCCGAAAGGTTTGTATCCGGTGTGTTTCCTGCTGTGTGTGATGAGGTTGGAGCTCTGGCTGAACGCCTTCCCACACACCTGACATTTGTGTGGTTTCTCACCTAAAAAAAAGCAAAAACAACTTTTAGTGGAGTTACTTAACTACATGGCGCGGCTTTAGAGAAGTCAAGCTTCTTTTACGCACACGCGCGCGGCCGCTTATTCACTAATTTATTATCTCTGCACAATATAATATCTCCCACGTCCCGTTTCTTTCGCCTGTTTTTACCTGTGTGGATAAACGTGTGTTTCTTCATGTCTGACTTCTGGTGGAACCTCTTCCCGCAGTACTGACACGGGTATGGCCGAGTATCGGAGTGGATGAGCAGGTGCGTCGACAGAGTAGACGACCTCTTAAAACTTTTGCCGCATATTTTGCAGTCGAAACTTCTTTCCTGAAACGTGAGCAGTTAGTCATTTCAAGTTAGTGAACGCTTTCTTGACAGGAAAGCAGGTTGAAAACAAGATGCAGACCCGCAGAAGGTGTGAACTGCAGAATGCGGTTGAGATCGTGCGGCGTTACCTGAGAGTGCACAGCCTTGTGTTGCTCCAGACTGACTGCGTGTCCGAAGGTTTTGCCGCAGATTTCACAGGCAAACGGCCTGGTGCCGCTGTGCGACCTGCGGACGTGGACTTCTAAACCGTGCGGAGTAGAAAACACCTGATGGATACACAAGAAATAAATATCTTTTAAAAAATTAACTGTAACTACTGGCCTCCATTAACCAGGTCAGAGGTCACTTACACAAGGGTGACAAGAGTCACAGAAGCCACATTTGGAACAATTACATTTAAAAGCAACAACCTAAATAATCCCAAAACATAATATTGTTATGTTTCTTTTAATTTTACAATTTTTAGCCTAAGATTGTTTTTATTTTCCAGCATCTTCATGCTCACCTTACTACACTTGATGCATTTGTAGGCACCATTAAGGATGAGACTGGGGCACAGCAGGTCAGACTGGGCCTTCACCTCCTGGGTTTTTGCGTGCAGGCCTCTGTCGTGAAACAGAAGAGCAGCGGGGTGCTTCCTGTAGTTGTCATAGCTTTCTTCTTCTGCAAACAGAGCAGAGTGGGCACTCCTGTCCCCATAAAAGGCCAACGCTGCCGGGCCCCTGTCCACCCCCACGTTGGGATGGAGGCTCTGCTGCACCAGAGGCCTGAGCCCCGGTGCCAAGTAGCTGCTCCAGGCATACGGCCGGAAGGGAACCGTGAATGGCTGGGTCTCATCCACCAGTGGAGACAGGGATTTCTCAGAATCAACTGAAGAGAGGAAAAGAGAAGCCAGATGAAATTTTAATGAAACCAGTGACATGGCTAAAGGGGGCATTTCCAAGGCCCCATGGGGCCCAACAGCCATGAGAAGTCATGCAATGTTCTTTCAGAGTATTTCCAGATGATCAAACTGTTGTAGAAATTAGGACTATTAAATGACAGAAACAGAATATGTGCAAGAGGAAACTGGAGATATTAAAATTATAGTTGTTTCAAGGCACAGTCGTCATATACTTCCAAATTGTTAACAGGATTCATAGAAAATAATGTTTTGACTGTATCGTAACCAGTATTGAAAAACCAAAGTATATCATGCATTATATGAACATTACTGAGGCTTGAAAGATGTGTTCAGGAGAATTATCATTTAGCATCTGATTTTTCCATTGAAGATCGTTTCCCCTCCATCTTTTAATGCGCGTTGTGTTTATTATTTGATTATTTGAGAGGGGGTTATGGTGGTGGTGTGGTTCACCTGGTGACGCCGATGGGGACGGGGGCCTCCAGAAGTCCTCATAAACCGGGGAGGGGCCGCACAGACTGTCGGCGCAGCTCAGTGGAGACTTCGGCGAGTAATCACCAGCCTCCGTCAGGTGGGAGTCCGGAGAGAGACCGTAGGTGTCCACCGTCACGTCGGTGTCATCTGGGAGCTTATCGGCATCTTAGGGGACAGGGGGTGGAGGGTGGGTGGGGAAAATAATCAGCATCTTAAAATGACTCAAGTACGTGCTCGGGTTGAGCCTGTGCCCACAATTAGAAATGATGCAAATAACGATGAAGGCCACACACGACGCAGCACCACGAATTATAACAACACAACAGCATTAGTAAATCTGTAAAAAAGAAAAGGCCAACATGGCCTATTTTCTGTATTATAAAGCCGCAATTTTTTAATAGCTGCCACATACGGCAGTTCTGAAATAAATCGCATTTGATGAAGCGTCCAATCTCAGCACAAATTCCACTCTCTCGATTTGTTATGCTTCAGTATTTCTTTCTGACAAAACGTTTTGAATCTCGTTCATAAAACATCTGAACCTCTTCAGTCCTTTAAAACCACGATACTGACACGTAGTTCAAAGTCAACAAGACCGCAGTGTTTGTTACGTGATAAAAGAAATGAGTAGGTTTACGCGCAGAAGGATTATTCACAAAGCAGTACAGTTAGCGCATACCTGAGCATATGTGCGCCAGTATAGTGTCCAACTTGCTGTAGTCATCCTCGAAAGTCCGGGGCTGGTGGTAGGTGTGCGCCTTCTTACTTTTGACCAAGAACGATCGAGGCATGTCTGGGCGCAGACAAGACGGCGATGACAGTCCAGGTAAAAAGATAAGTCCTCCTGGCGACAGTGCCGCTCGCTCTCAACTCTGCAGAGGATCGGAGCTCCACTGTCGGGGAGACGCGCGTCCAAGTGTTTTAAGAGATATCAACCTGACGACGGAGCATGCGCAGACATCGCTGTCTCGTCCACCAGGTGTTGCAAGGACAGGTGTAACTGCTGCTGGCGTTTGTCTTCGCCGCACTGCAAGAAATATCAGCGCGTAATGTCAGTCAGTGCGTAATTACAGGTAGGAAAATCGTCTGCGGCGGGGGCGACTTCTTGTCACCTCGTACCAACGCAAATTCACTCATCTCAGGACTTCACTAGATAACATCTGACGAAATGTTCTACCTTTGCCCTGTTTTGGTTTCAGGAAACACCAGTGGAATTATAAAAAGAAAAGTCAGACAGTAAGTGTGAATGCAAGGGACTTTTGAATCCAGTCTTTTTTTTTTACAGTGTTTATTTCACCGCCTGGAGCAACTGGAGCCCCTCGGATCAGACTGCAGCTCGTGTCTCCAGCAGATCAAGAGAGACGATACACAGTTATCAGCACCTTACTCAATCTCTGGAAGGGGTTGGGGGAGAGGAAACGCGGAGGCGCACCCCGGGGTGTCTGTTACTGGGAGCCTGCATTATAGCACGTAGTGGTAAAATAAAAGGGTGGGGGAAACTCTGCAGAGACAGATATAGACATACTGATCATAATCCATGTAGATATGCATAAGAATAGGCTCTAATTTGAACAGAGTGGTGCTTTGGCGGCATTTTGTTACACTGCAGCGCTGCGCAAGAGTCTTAAAAGTGCATTAATGTTCTCCTTGAAGGCCGGGGGCTCCCGTGTGACAAAGTCTCGTTCTGCTTTATCTCTGGTCCGGTGGTCAGTTGGTGCCATAGACTGTAATTATGCGACAGACTCTCGTCGTCCTCAGGCCTGCGGAGGCAGTTTCATATTACCCCGGTCATCATGCTCGCAAAGAAGGAAGCCCACAATAGAGGATTGTTTTTCTGCTCGGCTGTTTAGCGTCATTGCGCAGCGAACAATGGAGCAGGTCCAGGTCCCTTTAATCCAGCACGCGGCAAATCGATCGTGAAACTGCTACAGTGAAGTCTGGACTTTAATAACGACCAGTGTGAATATGAAATATACGTGTATATATGAAATATATCAAATGCATGTCAATGCATGTCATGCACCAAATCGACAGTTTGGTTTTAAACGATTTTGACACACATACTATTAATAAGCAAGAGTTACTCTGCGGAGTCCAGCAGCTTCGTCATCCAGCTGCTGACGCTCAAGCTGCTTTGAACGCGTTCACGCTGTCGCTACAGGCAAAGCAACATATCAGCAAATAAAGAACAGGAAATCAAATCGCCACATGCCCGGGCTCGATTAACAACATCACGGCCGTGGCATCCGGACATCGTGTTGGTGGAGATATGAAAAACCCAGACTTAACAGATAGGCCGTCGCAAGAGTTTCGCAACGGTGCGTAACCGCTTCCAACGGTGGCGTGATAGCACAGAGCTAATTACAAAACGCATAGTGTCCGAATCATAATAACAGGCATCCACCAACATTAATATTAGACTGTAACGATCGTTTGGTGATTTCAATAACCCTATCTGCAGTTAAGGATAGTTGGAGAGTCTGTTTACCGATGCATCATGCATCATTACAGCTGCAGAATTAAATTCTCGCAGTTGAAATTTAGTTTTCTAAACACCTCTGCATGTGAAAACACCAAATGATTCATTACTTCCCACTTGGCATCACTGTCTCTGATTTTTGATTTTTAATCTTAATGTGAGCAACATTTTAAGACTCAACTATATCAATTTAAGCCAATTAAAATATAAAAGTAAAAAAGCGTTTTAAACTGTACGGTCCTATTTCAATTAAAAATATAATAAATCTAAGCATGCTGATAGAGCCTGAAATGATATAAAATATATTGAATACTGCAAAATAAAATGCTGAGGTCTTTTACAATTTGCATGAACTGGAGAAATTTAACACTCATATCATATATAACATCAATCAATACAACCACACTGAGCTCACTCAGTTAGTAGTTTAGGCATCAAAACACTGTTCAAGGCCTACATTTAAAACAAACAAATACAATATGTCGGTAATAACACAAACCTTGTAAATCGTTCAGCGCGCTTGAGGAGAAATGCGCCTTTAAAATGTGGTTTTCTGCATGAAATGATTAGTAGTTGAGGCTCAGTTCTGAAACCGCGAGAAATCACTTCCTGAAACAGTCAATCTAAGCAAAGAATCTTCACAGAGGAAGGCAATGTTGAGACTAAACATCCCACATTGTGCACACAGTGATCTGAACACCCTGAACTTGCTCAGAGTTAGGTGTTGCCACTGTTTAAAGACATCAGACAGGGAGTTCATCAAAACATTTTATTGTGAAATTATTTAATTCACTCTCTCTCTCTCTCTCTCACACACACACACACACCAATCTCATTTAGTCTCCAGAGTGTGCGGACTGCTCTGTAGTGTTGCCATGTTTGCCTTTACTGCACTGCAGACTCAAAAAGTGCCATTGTGTTCTTCGTCCCACCATGCAACACAGTGTATCTTATTCATCAAAGAGACATTATCATCACAATCGCAGTCAGCATCATTTCTGTTTCCTGGATCTGACTGTCTCAATGGAGACATGAGTTAGTGTTCAAAACAGACATTCAGAGAAACGCATCCAGGTCGTCAAATGTGGACGAACACAGTACAATGCTGCGCTTACTTTGGTAACACTTGACAACTCCCAGTTCTTCTTCAGGTTGTGTTAAATCACGTCAACGCCAGTTGTCGTTATGTGATCTATACCACAGTTCAAGTTCTCAAATGTGTGCAATGTGACATACAAACACAGCAGGTGGTACTTATGTGTGACTCGTGCTGCTTTCTGCAGGGCTCAAATTGAAAGTACCACTAGGATGCTTTCAGAGAACTGAGTACAATAGCAACAGTAGTTAGTCAATAAATCAGTCCCCCGCTGCAGTTGTTATTCACGTCAGCTTGTCTGAGCAGCGAGCTGACGTACTGGGGACGGATCAGTTTTCTTCTTAATTTGCTCAACTCAAAGACAAAGTTTTGTCATTTGTGTCACTGTAGCAAACTAAACTATGTCCCTTTTTCTGGCTTGTAAAACTATTCTATACATTAGTTATGCAATAGATACGCATTTTCAAGTTCAAAAGCAATTGAAAAAATACATAGTACACTTTTACATATCTACAAATATGCAGATGTCACACTGAGCTTGTGATCTTCCAGCCTAGGTGAAAGGCAAGCGTTATGTGCGAAGGCCAAAAGTCTTCATTATGTCAAGTCAATGCCAGCTGAGCAAGCAGCTTTGATACCAGGCTCTGACCAAGCTCTTGGAAACAATAGATAGATACACACAGCACTCATAGAATCCTGCCTCTGCATGACGGACACATAGTAGTAACAAGGTCAATATGCTTTAGATTTATAAAAAGGCTTTAAAAATATAAAAACATATTGAAAGAAGTGTAATATAGCATAAAATGTTTTTATTGCACAGTCTTTTTCTCTGTGTGGTACCTATGGGGGAGACTGAGGAGGGCAGACTGACTGCCCTTTCCCTTCAGCACCTCCACCTCCTCCTCCATCAATGGAGTTTGATAGACATCACATGATTGACTTCTCCGGTGAAGTCCAGATGATCTGCCAGCTGTCTGACGTTTCCTTGCCGCGAAAAAATAACAAAAACTGCAAAACCGGCGGTAAACAAAGAAAAACTACATCTGATCTCTCATGATATAAAATGATGATGCATTTCCTTCTCCAGATCCAGAGCTTTGTGAAATGATTGCTGGAAGAACACTAGTCTTTCTCGTGAGTACAGGCGTGCAGCCAGCTGGTGGTCATCACACGGTGGTGGACTTGTGGTTGCTGCTGGGAGGCACAGACAGCCGCAGTTCCTCCCCATCCTCCTCTTCACTGTCACTTTCCCTGAGGTTGGGATGCAGCCTGATGCGGTTTCTGCGCTGGGTGTCTTGCAGGGTTGAATCCTTGACTACGTCTTCATCTGAAGATTGGTAAGACTCATCCCCGACATAATGATTGATGATGTGAATCCCATCAAAAGTGTGCTGATTGGCCAAGGCCCTCTGACCTTTTAAGCAGCAAATCTGTGGGAACAAGCATGATGGGTATTAAGAGAAATGCAAAGACTTTTTCACCCAAAAATCAGAATCAAATACGCACATGCGCATTCTGAGGGGTAGGACAAAAACAGATCAATGTTTACATGTTAAACATTTAGAAACTGCTGGACACAATACATCCATATCTCAGGCAGTCAGTATGACCAAAGGACACGTCTTAACATGCTGTTCAACCAAAATCCAAAATGGAACAGTGTGACAAAACATCAGCCTTGTCCCATTTTCAAACCACATTCTAAAAGCGAACACCTCTGTGTGCAGTTACTGTACTATTCAGTACCAACAGGAAATGATCCAATCTACCGCAAGAGAACATAAAAGAGGTTTACACTAAGTTCATTCTTTGGCTTTGACATGTTTAATCTGAATATGGGACAAAGCTACTGTAGGATATTATTATTGGATGGACCTCAAAAGGTCGTGAAGGACAGGTGAGAAACAATACAGTACTGAATGAATGCTACCAAAAAAACAAACAAACGGGAATTGGCTGATTCACCCATTAATTAAACCACAACTTACTCCTTACATTTTGCTGAAGCATGAAGCTCATTTTCAAGTTCATCATCTTTGCGTGTTTTTAGGGAAACTTAGCAGAAACTAGTTCTTATATGAACCGACTTAGAGTTGTGGTGTCTTTTCTTCCCCACTCCTCTTAAATGGAACTGGCTACAAGGTAGAGCAACCAAACCGTTCTTCCAATTACAGTAAGACAAACATGACTTTTGTCATAAAACCGACGTGTTTTCTAGGTGAAAAGTGTGACAGCACTAGGACTGTCTGGGCGGTTTTGACCAGCGAACACCAGATCAACTTCCCCACCACTAATTAGGAACAGCACATGTCACTTCTCCAGTGGCAGAGGAAGTAATCGGGATCTTAAACTTGCGTTAAAGAAAAAGCAGTATTATCACACAAAACTACGCAGAATAGACTATTCTGCGTATATATAATACTGGATTGTAATATTCGATTATGTCCTGTATTCATTACATTAAAATAAAGGGTACATTACAGTCAGGGGTCAGCATTAGAAAAACTAGAAATGCTGCTGTGATTGACAGGACACATGTTGAACCACAGCTACTGCGAGCCTGGCTGCATCTACCTGCACACCAGCCACAGTGTCCATGCCGACCCCTGCCCACCAACATATAAACCACCTAGTGTTAAGGTTCTGGCTGGTCTGAATGGATAAATCAAGAAGTCCTATCTTATCGCAACCTATAAAGATGCATGACAATTTGCTGGATTTGTGATTCTGCACACAGCTCTGAGCGTACGAGAGGTTACATACCACTTCAGCACAGACTCACCTGGGTCAGCCTGCCATGCAACAGACAGACATGTAGGGAGAGATGCATTCAGAAACCAGTTCAGAGCACAGACCACAAAAACATTTACATATACCTGCCTAAACCTGGCAGGTTGATTCCACATTGGTGACTCTTAAAAAGGAAAATGTCGTCAAGTATCCCAGCAATATGAAGCAGGTCTGAACTCAGATTGTAAGCAGTAGGATGTTGTGACTTTACTGAGCAGCTCACTCAAAAGACTTTTTCAACAAATCTTAATCATGAACATGTCCAAACTGCCCCAGGGGGCAGATTTTCAGCTACGTGGAGTTAAGACTTCTTATTTGGTACATACAAGCCATAGCAGAGAAGAACAGTCGATTTGTCGAAACTATGATGCGCTCCCCAAAACCCAACTGTACAAACATCTGTAGGTTACATCTGTGAAGGTTTACAAGAGGTGTGTTATGTCAGCTCCACACAGGAAGTTCCTGGGTGTAGTTAACACTTCAACTAATCTGGTAGCTTCAAAGTAAAACCATATCAGAGGGAATGTTGTGAAATGCACTGAAATAGATTAAAACAACAAAATCTGAGTCTTTACAAAGAGGGAGACAAATAGACAAATAGTAATAAACCTGATTCTCACCTCATGTTTCAGCTCCACTATCTGATCTTTAAGGTCACGGATATACTGGCTGGAGTCTGTGTGGTTCAGTTGGCCTTGGACTTTTCCTTCTTCTCTCTGTTAGCAGAAGACCCATATTTTTTTAATTACAACACTGATGGGTGTTAAAAACAATTTACCATTTAATTAACCTGATAGAAATATTGTTTAAGTAGTACGGTGGGACTGATGTTGATGAACTACTGCATGGCTAGGACACTTAGTGGCAGACTCTAGAGACCTGCCACTAAAAAAAAAACACAGCATGATAAAGTGCCCTCCTGTGTGGCGGGTGAGCGAAGTGGCAGATGTCAGAGGAAATACAAAAGAGTGTCATTTGTGCTTGATTTCCTTTTGGGGCTCTGGGGATGAGGTAGGTTTGTTGGCTTTAACAGTTAAACAGCCCATGTGATGTTTATGTTCCACAGTGAAGACATCTGCAGGCTTTGGAGACAAACACACTCCTCAGTTCGAACCCGACAGGAACAACCAGTTAGGAGCACACAAAGAGGAGCTCAGACCACAGGCTTTCAGCATGGGAACAGTGACACAAAATAGGAAGACTGTGCACAGCACATGACTGGGGAGGTGTTTGTGGGGTGTTGAGGAGAAGATGAGAGTGGTTCCCCTATGGCTGGACAACACCCTCAAAAATAGAAGCAGGCTTTCTGATCCCTGTAGTGCAATAGAACAGGTCCCAATAGGCTTTTTTTAAAAAAAAGGTCTAAACGAGTAAGATTATTCCAAGAAGCATGTTGTTTTTGAGGTTTTGCCACAACAAAACACCGCAATAATAAGACAAAGGCGGTTAATAGGACTTCCTTGTTCAGCTGTGTGAAGCTGCAGGTGTCGGGCTGTGGCCGGGGATGTAAAACGTCTCGCAGTAATGGCGTTGCTCATGTTCCGGCAGCCGCCAGAATCTGTTAAACTTTGTTTTCTTTTAACAGTGCCTTAATAGGTGATAGGAGCAAGTGAACCACTGTGCAGACTAAGGGAAGTCAGGTGCATTTACTGTACAGCCAGCAGAAAACTGAGGAGCCTGAAACGCATGTTATGCGTTATTTTAGTCAGCGCATTTGAATTATTTTTACGCTTTTACGCATCTCTATTGTTGTGGCCATGACATTTGCTTTATTCTGAATGTGCAAAGATGTGTGTGAAAGGATGTGTGAAGATTCCAACCTTTATGATGATAAAATTTCTAGGTAGCTGTTTCTCTGAAAGAAACTGGTATGACGATGGCCTGATGATGATTAAGAGGTTATGCTTATTCTAATGTGACCAAAGCGTGAAAAATATGCGCTTTTGCATGCTAGCTGGTAGCAAAATACTTGGGTTTCAGTTGATTGCAAGTGCTGTGGAAATCTGTAACTGTAAATCTGTTTTGGGCTTCTACACACTGAGAGCACAGCACCGCCCATCCTCCCAGGTCATCTGCCACAGCTCCGCTCAAGGCTAGTGCTGGTTTGAGTTTGCAAAAGTTTTTTTAGAAAGTGCTTTTCCCAGTGATGAATCAATAAAACAAGAATATATCTATTTACAAACCAACAACAGATTTCATGGTAATATTATCACAGGTGACGGTCTTCGTAACCTGCCTAGTTTGGCCCACATAAATACTTCTTAAATATGGCCAAGCACAACAAAAGTAGGATGGGGTGGAGTAGAAGTCTTAATGAATAAAAAAAAAAGGCCTTTTAGTTTCAAAGTCTGAGAAGCCATTACACTACACCCTATAAAATGCATTTCTTAAACTTGCCACAGTACATGTGTGTTTTACAGTTTGTCTCAGTAGAATTAAAATGCAACACATTTTCTGCATGAACATGACCCATACTGATTAAACAAGACATTGTTTCTGGTGGGATAAAACTTAAGCATAAATCTCTGAGCATGTCATAGAAACCTCAAAATAAACCATGCATGTCACCTTTGGTAGAGTCTCTGCTTGAAGATGAGAAACCACTTCCTATCAGCCCAGAGACAGTGAGGCTGTGGCGTTAAACAGACTGTGATAGTGAAAACGTCCTACACATTAACCTTTCTAGACAGCTGAGTTTCATCTGTGTTTTTCATCATTACTAAGTGGTTAAGTTTGTCTATTCCATAGATCTCTTTGTGATTAGCTCATGATGTATTACTTTGGCTTTGAATAGTGAGGTGCTAATATAAATGACCTTTTTTGAGGAGAAAACTAAAACTAAAATACAGACTGAAGGGAAAATGTTTGGCCACAGCCTTATAGCAGGCAACCAAACCAAACCACAGACCAAGAAGGCAAGAAGCACTCTGATTTCAGCTCAGACAGCAGCTAGATGTGATACCCTGATCCTAGCAGAAAAAAAAAAAAAGCAAAACGAAACCTTCAAGGCGCCGCAGCAACAAGTTTTTGAAAAGCTGTTTATAGAATAAAGGAAACTAAGGTGCAAATAACATTCATGTCACCGACACGCTCAACTGAATTCATTACGTAGATTCTAAAGAGTATGAAGGTGGTGGTAAAGGTTTGGTGTTGCATGTTTTGCTCGATCGCTTAGTAACAAAACCTCAGACCACACTGTGTGATTGCGTGTGTGTCAGTGAAGGAGGGGAGGTTTTTATGTAGGTATCAATCTTATAAATAGTCAGGGCCTATGGCTTAGGCTGATCTGAAGCACCTTGAGCCCACTAAATGCTTTACAATAGTACACTACTTCTTTGACCTAAAGACACAGTTTCAAACAGACTTGTTTTTCACACTCAGTTCACACAGGTCATATTTAAATCACACGAGTAAAAATTTAACTTTTCCTATGAATTTTTATTTCCTCTCATTCATTTGTAGGTCATCACAAGATCTACCTTTGTTGGATTATATGCGGCTTAGCAATAGTATAGACATTATTTTTTGATATTTTAGGGTTTTATGACAATGTTGGGAGATCCAGAACATAAATGACCCACTGTGTATGGTCCCCTACAATATGTATGTATAATTTATCACAAAAATAACACCACTACTAAATGAGACTTAACATAGTTGTCCAGTCCAGTTATGTGTCTCTGTTTCACATAACAACAACAGCTTGTTGCAAACTATGTTTAATGAAGTCCACAAAAGAAAACTGATTTATGACCCTTGTGTGTTGCTTGTGTATTCCTTTTGTTTGGGGATAAATGCAGTTTTTCCTCTTCTCTTTCTTTAGAATATGTTTATATGCAAGTGTGACCAACCACAGCGATATGATTTGGGCCATTACCTGAATCTCAAGCTCTGAGATTTGTTGCTGGAGCTCAGCCATTACGGCAATGTTGTCAGCTTCTCTTAGCCTCACTGCCATCACCTCTTCTTTGCTCTGCACAAGAGTAAACCAGAAACTAAGGACGCAGATCAAGACCTTATTTCAACCAAAGATCTTGCAAAATCAGACAGCTGATCAAAGTCACGTACGATTGTACAAAACATTTGTGTATTTTCTATTTATATATGCATGAACCTTGCTATGGGGAATTCCTGAGACATGAGGAGTGATGGCAGAAATCATCTAGCAGCATCACTAATGCTCATGTCATGAGAATAAGTTACTTCCTCCTCCTGGGTGTGGATATTGACCTCATCAGATAATATTTGTAGATGATTAAAATGTAGACTATATGTATTTATTTTAATAGCAGAAAACAGCCCAGTCTGTTGTTTTTCACCACTTAAAAAGAGCTTTTCTACTTATGACATATAGCAGTTTGTTCATGAGCACATCATGTTAGGTTGTGCAGAGGAAGCAGACACTTGTGCATGTACCTTGCACTCAATCTCAGCTTGTCTCCGCTTGATTTCTTGCAGCTGCACATGCAGATCTTTGTTTTGCACTGTCAGTGTTTGTACACGTTCCTGTAGAGAGCGGCTCTCCTGCTCCGCCCGTCGCAACTGGTTACTGTGAATCTGATTCTGTGTGCACAGATACACATACATACATTAGAAGATGTCGAACCTTGACCTATCAAAACTTTCCACATAGATCAACCACAAAACTGGTGACTACTGATGAGTTGTGTGACAGATGACTGTTGCCCTCTGAAGGCTACAATCTGAAACTACATGCAGGGAGTTCAAGCCTTTCCAGTTTCTGCACAATTAGACAGAATATACAATAACATTAATTACAGACATACGATGAATGATTTTTTTTAATTATTATTATTCACTTTTTTAATATGCTAAGAATCTGAAAATGCAGTACAAACATTAATGTAATGAATAATTTTGCTCTGTGTGGTGATATCAGACCTGTGTCTCCAGCTCCAGCATCCTCTGCCGCGTCTCTCTGAGCTCTGCCTGGGCCTCAGCCTCACGGAGCCTTACACTCATCAGCTCATCCTGCAGCTCACTCACTGCATTCTTTTTGGGGCCATCTTTCCAGCGACCTGCAGTGCGTGCCAAGTGACGCTGTAGAGAGGAGATACAGTGTCATTAACTGAATAATCTGCCATATATATTTCCAATTTAGACCTTCAAAACATAAAAGGCATCACCAACAAAAGGTACTGATCAAATCAGTGCTTACCTGCCAGTGCTCCTCCAGATCTCTAACCTGCTGTCTCAGCTCTTTCAGGCCAGTCAAAGCCTCGGCTTCCCTCAGCTTCACCCCAATCAGCTCTTCTTGTAATCGCGCAACATTTGTGTCATCTGGCAGTGACGTGTTCCTCTAAAAGAAGGTGTGCGAAGAAGATAGCAGCAGGTTTATGGCAATGTAGTTAGATCCCATCATAATATTATGTCTGGACTATTATTAAAGTAGCAGAGTGTGTGATGAAGTGAGTCACCTTTTCCATATCAAGGATCTTGTCTTGCATTTCCTTGAGTGCACACTGGGACTCTGCCTCCTTTAGTCGGGCCTGAACAAGCTCTCTTTCCAGTTGTAAGACAGATTCTTCAGAGTATCGTGGGGGTCCTTTCTACAAGCACCAAGACAGGCGAGTGAGCACATATAGAAAAACAGAGCAGTAAGGACGATATACCAGCAATGCAAACCAGGGCCCCCAAAGAATTCAAGTCTATTAAATAGTCCAAGTTTATGCTGTGTGCGCTGTATTTTTCTGGAAGCACTACACATCAAGGATTCAACTGTAATTTCACATGACATGACCATTATGCCTTTCACTTACACAAATAATTAATGACTGTTCATTGTGAAACAAAGTAACACATTATGTAAAACATGGTAATGGCTGCAGATTTCTAAACTGGAAGCCAACCATCAATAATTAACACGCTCCAGTCAAGAAGGTTTGTACCAGGACACCATGTGTAAAGTCTACAACCAACCTGTAATACAACTGCTTTCAAATTCATGAATGCATTTCTGAGAATGCAAAAGACTGCAGATGGTGACAAAACTGTGTAGTACTCCGTGTCCTAATTTGAATTCATGCATGCCAAAACAGATCATTTTACCAAAATGAGTGTTTCTAGGCAGTATGTGCCAACTGAATGGGGGGGGGGCAATCAGACAATCAGACTCATAAACTGAATGGGATTAAACAATCATAAAATGCCCAACCTTAAGGTAGCACTGTACAATGCAAGCAGATCTGGGAAACATCCACAATGTCACACAACTTCCTCAGTGCAACCTGCCACCTAGGGACTCTGTGGCCCTCCTTACCGCTTGTGGCTGCTGCTGTTGGAGCTGCCTGATGGCTTTCATGGCCTGCTCCAGCTGAGCACTGGCCTCTTCGCTCTGCTGTTTGACTGTGGCCAGCTCCCGTTTGATCAGGTAGTTCTCCTCTGCCTCTTGAGCCCGTGTAACTTGTCCCTTGGGACATAACCACCCGAAACAGGGTGAAGTGAGTTTGACAAGAAGTGAAACAAGAAGGCGGTGTGGGCGGGCGAATCAGAGAAGATAAGAGATTGGGTCTAGGGGCATGCTTGTTTTAATTGAGTTAATGTCCAATTTATTTCCATAGCTATTGTTCAGAATGACATGCCAGAGCTTAGTAGCCCATGCACTTATTTATAAGCAGGTTTAGTTTCTTAATATACTGCGCTATTAGTACATGTTCATGTTGGTTTTCTAGATTCTGTGTCCACTCGGCTAATCAGAAGCATGCAATGCTTAAGATAGATTAAAGGAGGAAGGTACAACGAAAATAATAAAGGTAAAGAGAAATTAAGCTGTATACCTGGATCAACCTATCTGCCAAGGAAGCACTTTCCTACAAAACAGAAATATCAACAAGAGACAGCTGAGAGAGAAGATCCAGAGGACAGTTTAAAGCACATAGAAGAACAATCAGTTGTTCATAAAGAAGACACACTGCAATGTTCATTTCCACTCCAGAAATTTGTGTTTACAGACTGTACAATCATGATTACATTGAAAAGATGAAAAGGAACATTGCATGCTGCTGTGGTGAAAAAGATGTAAATGAGCTGGTGACTAAATGAAGAATTAGGCAGTGCTGATAACACAATGACAGGTTTCAGACAGGAAAAAGCATAGCTCTAGCTAAAGCTGAGAATGGAGTATGTTACAGCAGCAGCACAACAACAACAGTGTTAATGGATAAGCAACGTTTAACTGAAAAGAAGTTCTTCAGATTTTATAAGGTTTCAGTTAAAGATATTTAAAAAAAACTGGTCCTTGGAGTTATGTGAAAAACACAATAAAGAGCAGCAGCCTCGAGCTGGTATTAAATAACAGAATGGATTAAGCCACAGTGTTCCTCTCTGCAGGAAAACACAGTGTAGCAGACCCCATGCACGGTGCCTTTACCTGGCAACAGTAGTGCCCATTCAAAGACATACAACAGACACGCAATGACACAAGCAGTGCAACTTGGCATGCAGTGCTTTATATCAACTTGAGCAGCATCAAGCAGCCCTTTCGCATTCCAGACAGGGATGTTACGGTCTTTGCTTCAGATAGCGGTGTTGCTAGTGAATTCTAGGTTCACTACATGTGGTTTCAAGACACAACTTTATGTAGTCCAGTAATCAGAACATCACCAAGTCAACAGTGATTTATCGTGTGGATGAACAGGTAACACAACCCAGTTAGTGACAGACAACACTCCATCATTAGGAGAAGAGGCATCATGTATGGCCATATGCAGCTGGATGTGTTGATGTAATGCTGATGATCAATGAGTACTGCATGATGGAGCACTTGTGATAAACAGTGTGGCACTCACTTTCTCTAGTGTGTCTATCCTTTGCTTCAGGAGCCTGTTCTCAGTCCGTAGCCTCTGCAGAACATAATTCAAATGGAACAAATCTCAATTTCAAAATTCATTTGAAACTAAACTTCTGCACATTACTCTATAAAAGGTTCGCACTTAACATACCCACTATACTATTCACTTAACATACTATTTCCACTCACCTTTATCTCCACCTGCTCCTCCATCTCTTTAGTTTTGATTGTAGTGTATTCTTTCTCTAACCTGGAAAAATGATTGGAAACATCTTTGTAATTTGGTGATTATTTAAGTTTAATAACTTAAATTAAAGCTACAAAGACTGACGTTTTGGCTGAATATTTTGTACTTGTGTGATTTTAAGTGATCTGCTTACTTTTTCATCTTCTTGGCATTGTACTTGACTTGATAAGCAGCCTGGATGACTTTATCTGGTCCACTGTCAAGCTGGTGTGGGATGACCTTCTGAAAGTGCTGCAGCACAGTTTGAAGACACTGACAGGATTAGTCATCCAAAACTAACTACATCTAAACAACTATGCTCCTTAAGGTTTCTCTCGGTTATAACAAGTATCAGGTATGCAGACAGTAAGTTGTGTGTAAGTATTAATTCCTTTGAAGGTAGTGCATATTTTGTACCAAAGCTCTGAGCTCCTTGAAAACAGTGATCTTGAGGTTTTCATGAAATATACCTGTAACATTCCCTCCATGTCGAGCTGGATAAGTTCTGTCTGGTTCATCTGAAGGATGGCCAGACCCACGCGAAAAACAATCTCCAGACCCTGAAAAAACAGATCACCTGGTGATCAGAGGATGAGACATCTGTGGGAATCACTTCTGTGTCAACAAGTGTGCTTGTCACAAAAGGCTTCGAAAGGTGAAATGTTGTTCCTCTTTTCTCCAACAGGTGGCGCTAATGGGTTCTCTACTATATTTGACACTTATATAGTAGAGAACGTAATAATAATTTAAATAACATAATAAATAATATAATTTAAACAGTTTGCATTAAAGAATTTACAATTCTTCAGAAGTGATTTACATTTCTGGATTTTACACACTTTGGTGTAGTCCATTAGGTACAAAGACATATAGTAAAGTGTAACAGGAAAGTAAAGTTCAACTATTAGACCACCAGCATACGTTTTCATAGAATGATAAAAGACAGAATATTCAAAGCAGGTGAAAGTCATTTTTCCTGACTGACCTCACACATGAAGATATCAAAGATCCTTGTGGCTACAGAGAGAGGGAAGGAGGTGAGGAAAATTGTGAGGAACCACGATGAGGCATACATAGAGGTGTGAAAGCTCTGCGCCTGGAAGTGCATGTGCAGCTCAGGGAGGTGCTCCTGTGAGGAGAAAAATAAGCAAACAAAAATTTAAACAATTACTACCACACATTACGATTTATGTTTTTAAATTTCTCTACAAAGTTTGAGGTGTTAACCTGGATCATGCACTCAAACTGGTACATGCAGAGTCCCAGTTCAGCCATACTGGGTTTGAAGAGCTCTCGTAATCTGTAGTCTTGCATCAACTTCACAAACACACAGAAAGCCTCTTCCTCTGGCATCTAGAAAAACAACATGATAGGATTAAATCTGAGGTTTTTATTAAAAGATGTTGAACTAGTAGCTGGGAGCTTATCAAATCGCGATCTGTGCATGTGATTAAGATCGGTTACCTGCATGAGTAGCAGTCCTACAATGAATGCACTGCCTTGACAATAGCCAACTTCTCGATCCACCAGAGAATATGCCTGGAAAAATAAGAATTAACTTGGATGAGCTGCAGTGATGGCCAATCTAGATTTGTTCCGCAGTTTATTCCCAGAACTGCTGTTAATACCACAGTCCTCTTTGTGTTGTGATACCTGTTTATCTGCATAAATTTAGGCTACTCAGACACAATATGGAAACACACCTTCATGACATTGAAAAGCACTTCCTGTCCCAGGCTGTCCTTCTCCTTGAAAAATTCATGTTCAGGGTAAGTGCGGGCAATATCTCTGCGAATCAGCTTCTCGCAGGGTGAAGTCATCTTGAGGAGCTCTGAGTACTGATCCTTGATGGGCATGTTCTGAGCATTGCACAACAACTGCCACACTATTGCTCGAAAGTGGTGAGGAATTCCTTTTCTAACGAGGTCCTGTGGAAATATAAAATATTTTGATACAAACTTTTATTCCAGCAGACATAGCCATGGGCATGTTCTGTAATAAAGTACTCATATACCCATTTCAGCACAAGTTGCATGTTGCAATAATACAATTTGTAATGCTATTATGTTCAGTGAGGCTGATGATTCAGTTTGATTAAGCAATTTCCTGTGCTGACAGGGAACACTGCTCTTTCCTGTGATGAGTGTCTGTGTGTGCATCTGGTCAGTCCAGGGAGCCTCTGGAGCAGAGTCCACCCACTCAGGCCTTCAGCAGGGGATCCCTCTCTCTTCCCCAAGGATAGACTAGACAAACCAAGCTTTGTACTAGAACAGTGCACCATGGTGTATCTTCTCTATGTGAATAGAGGCTGCTTTCTGAGCAAGACCTTTTCTTTAACCAAACTGGTTTCTGTTCTCGTTCATACTTAACATACTTACTTTATGCCAATATATGGCTGGAAAATGCCTATTGACTGGCACAGACCACCTTTAGCAGAAGTGCATTTGAGCAGTTATGAATAATATACCAGGCTAGTTACACCCATCTGGCCATTACCACTTCTGTTCAATTACACAATAGCATTTGTGCATCTTCAAAAATCCTTCCCAACAGTTCCCCATTTATATGAGGAACAGTGAAAACTGTTATTGAGTGCAACACTGTACTGAACCATGTTTTTTTGTGGTCATTGTATTTACATATTTTCACAGTGGTATGCAGTATATTTAGGACCACTGATACTGCCACAGGATTATAACAAGACCTGAAATTAGCCATAAACTAAAATAACAATTTCAAGAACACCACTGCAGGGTCACCAAGGACAAAGATAACCATGGAAAGTATTTTTAGACCAGATAAACAGCCAAATAAATAGGACTATTATATTTAGGCCATGATTTAATACAACTGCCAATGGCAAACACACGAGGATTAAGCTTAGAATTTCTGTCAAATACTTTCTGAAATGCAAGAATCCAAACATAAATAAAATGTCCTGACCTACTATTTGTAGACCAATCTTTAATTTTTAAGCAAGCCTGTAGCTCTCTCTTCATACAAACGGTAATCACACACACTAGTCCCACCTTAAGCTGCTTCTCCTTCTTCTTGCGGACCTCCTCCCACTCATTGACGATTCGTCCCCAGAGAATCCACGAGTCTTCCTCCAGGTGGGAGAGGTTGGAGGAGGCAGAGGAGCTGGACACCAGAGAGGAGCCACTGTTTCGCCTGGAACCATTCATGGAGCGCAGTGACTTGCTGTCTGTTTCCAGCAGCCTGTAGTGAAGGCAAGTCATTAGTAGTAGTAGTAGTATTAAGTAAGTAAAGCAACTACTTCTTAAAACCTCAACAGCTAGCGTTCTATTGATTAAAAACATAATTTCTTGGAAGTCTCGAGATACTCAAGATACTCTCAAGATAAGTGCAATACAAGAAGCAACATAGTACTTGGGATGAAAACTGTACTGTATCTGACACACTATGCAAAAAGAAAAGAAATATATCAATAAATTAAAGATATCAATCTCCAAACATCAACTTGTTTATGCATAATCTAGAGTCTGTGTCAGGCAATTGTAAACTGTTGATGTTGGACTGTCAAACATACAACATCCAGTATTAAAATCCAAGCCTTGCACATTTCTATGCTAGTGCTAAAATTACAGAGCGTTTTCCATTAGCCACTTGGACTAATGCACTACAGCTTTGTGACTGTAACATGTCCCACAGCATGTTGTCATCAGAATCTGTTATCAATTACCATGAATCCCCGTCTCCAGATGAGTCAAGTCTAACTGACATCTGATTCAAGAATTGCCCAGATACAAATAAACAATGGTGTGTCTGGTGAAACCATAAAACAGTTTGCGCATAAGCACCCACTGGTGGTGAAAGTGTTATTATAAACAAAGATTTACATTTTCACAAGCCAGAATTCAACCAAAAATGTAATACTGACTTAAAAAGCTAAAAAGAGCCTTTCCAGAGAAGGTCATATCCATCAACATGTAAACTGGTTTGCTGGGAATGAAAAGCATTATCACTGTGTATTCAGCAGGTTAATCTTGCACTGTATCACTGTTATCACTCGCTAAAGTTACTGACAAAGCGACCTGATCAAGGATCAACATGTAGAGAAAAGAAGCCATGACTTCCAACTTGTGTAGTACAAAGGAAATCATGACAGCCGTGCAAAGGCTCAGACACCTGATCTCGGAAAAAGGCAGGGGCCTCTCTTCTGGAGCATGTTACATCATTGAGTATGCTCCCAGAATGTCTAAGGTTACATCCAAATTTGGGTTATAAAAGGAAGTGAAATAGACAGTCAGAAAGGCCATTCTCCAGCTTCCTCATGTATGTTCAGGTCTGACGAGGAACTTTTATTTTAACAAGAATTAAGCAGGAAGTGCCCAGATCTAAAACATTTGAATGTCCGTCATACACAGTTATTCGTTTTGTTATGCAAGCCTGTGCTAGACACGAACCTGAACATACTTCCAGCTCTGCTAATCATTTACCAGTGGCCAAACACTAGTCAAAAACTTAAAGAAAATGAAATACGCATAAATTATTTACAGTCAAGCAATATTTTCAACAAGTTAAAGTAAATAAAAATTGTATGTAATGCCAAAAAGGCAAAGTTAACACTTTTTTTTAAAGTGTGCCACAACATTTCATTAGATTAACAGAAAAACAAAGACAGTCTATTATCCTTACCAAGACAAACTCATGATGAACAAATTTTTTTGATTTGAAGGAATCCTGAGGAAATGTCATATCCGCACAAATCACAGCAGTCCGTCTGAGACTTCCTAGTCTGTGTGACGCTAATGAATGAATGCTTGCACCTTTTATCTGCTCTGCAGGGTACAAAGGGCTTACCAAACACGCAAACACATGGTAAGCAAGTGCAGGATGCATCAGTCTTTGCAGTTTACATAAAAACTGATGATTTCTGAGTTTGTAAAATCAGAGAAATTTGTGGTTTAAATGTTACAACTGTTAATCAACTTAATTAAAGCAGCAACAAAATTAAACCTTACTCTGATTGGTTTGGATCTCCTCTAATGAGGAAAAGCACTGCAACAAGCACCACTTGGCATTCTGGAGCAGTGGGCGTACTGATGAGTCACCAATTTCTGCATACAACTGAGCTTTACTGTCTTTCTCTGATGACACAGTCTTGAACTCTATGCCTGGTCTTCCTGCTGAGATAGAGTGCTCTAGCCATGGGTGAGAATCCCGATGCACGAAGAATTCAAAGTTGGCGAGAGGGAAGTGTTGCATCATCCTATAAAAGGTCCCTATTCTGGTGTGAACAATGAGATCCACTGGGACACACACTGTTTATTTCTCTTCTTTGATCCACTGTTCAAATAAACTACAGCAGTCAGAATTTTGCATCATGTACATGCAATGTATAGTGATGTCATTGCAATAATAGTCTACACATTATTAATATATTATATATTATTAACTATTAGTTTTTCAAAATCTAATAATTTTTATAACGGCCCTAGTACAAATATGACAAGAATTCATTTTCACACACAAAAAAGTTAAAAAGACATCTCTTATCTTCTGTCCGTGTTAATATATTAGTAGGAAATTTTAGTGGAAGGCAATTTCAGTAGAGACTATGACCAGAAGCTGTTCTTATGGTCTCAAGATTATACAGTGGAAAGAAACACAATGTAGAGCAAGTCTGATCGGCAGATTTGTCATCTGCCAATCAGTCAGACTGTGTTCTCTGTATAACTAAGTACAAGTAAAACTGCACTGGACTTGGCAAAGAGTCAGAGTAAACCTTACAAACTGCTAAGCTGACAGACAGGAGAAGCGTCACAGACAGACTGCTTACCTGTTCTGTTCCTCAAGCTTGGCAAGCAGTTCCACATCATCAGGACTTAGCTGCGCCGGTGAGGATGGTGACAGGGCAGGTGAGGACAGAGATGTAGAGGAAGACGTAGCAGTAGTCTGCAGAGATGTGGGAGTGGCCACCTGGCTAGCCATCTGACTGACCGTGTGGGACACCGAGTTCTTTACCCATGAGAGTGTAGAACTCAGCTTACCAGCAACCTTGTCTGTCGCCACCTGTAGAGGATATAGGAATTAAAGTCATAATGTTAATACTAATAAACATTCTCTAGTATCAGTGCACATTAAATCACCACGTTCATCACCATTCTTCTTCATCAGCTCAAAAATGAAATTAACAATAATCTAATAATTCGGCTTTGTTGTTTGCTACACCAATAGCACAGGTTCAGCAGTCAGTGTAAGTTGTATATACGGTGAAAAGTCATCATCTTGGGGGAGGTGAATTTGTCTAATACCATGATCAATACTTGCAATTACACGATGAGTTTTCCAGTAAAAGAATGTTAAGGAAAGGCAGAATAACAATCTATTTAAACAGTTATCTTTACAGGGTTTTTCACCCAAGCTGACAAATATATTCTTACAAAAAGTGGCCTTGTAAACAATGATTCAGTGCTTATTGTCACATGTAATATGGTTGATTGAAAATAACCAATTGTGCAAAACAGAAATCAAAACCTCAAACACCATCATGTCTGTGCATTCTATAAATAATTTTCTTTGTTGATCATATGCTTCTGGAAGCATGATGAAAATCAACCAACACATACTCTATGCCCAGTCGCAGCTTTGCCATCATAGAACACCTGCTTCAAAAGATAACTGTGGGAAATACAAACAACGATTCCTACCTGCTATTCTGAACAGTTCATCACTGGCTTTTAAAAAATGATCCATTAAGAAACCCAGTTTAACACGTTAATTAAGAAAACAGGTTGAAGTTGTCAGTTCACTTTAAATGAAGCTTTGAATAATCCACGAAACCTTCGACTGATTTAATAGCATAATGTCCTCTAGTCATATGCTGATCATACAGGCAGGGGAGGTCAAAGTGCTCCTACAAAAGATAGTGCTTCTTTCAGTCTCCTGCAGAAACAGGAAGCTCTGAACTCAGCAGAAAAGAAAATCACCTCACATAAGAAAGATCAGAATTAGCTTGCCTTTGCCCCAAGAGCAAGCCGGAATACTGCCAGACAGGAAACCAATAATCTCTTACTGTACATTGAACTGTTTAAAAATGATGAGTCATTGTTCTGTGAATATCAGGTCTACACCAGAGCAGTGAACTGAAGGAGAGGCAGAGAAAACCAAAGGAGGCCGAGGGACAGATTGTGGTGAATGTGGTGACAGCAATGTGCAACAGTAGAGACCGAAAATGTGCTAACTGTAGTGTTTCTGTTCTACTGTACATCAGCAGATACAAAACTGATTTTGTACGTTATTGTTGACTATCTTACAAAATAACAGTTGGTTCATTTGATGCTTTTTGTTTTGAGCACTGATGATTAAATGCTAACTAAAACCACAAAAAGTGGATCTGAAGAACACAATGTTGAACTTTTTTTTGTTTTATTAGATTATTTTACAATTTAGGTCAATGAAATTAGATCAATGCTTTTTGTTTCACCTCAGTATGTTTACATTAAACAACCATTCTCAAACCACACAGTACAAAAGTGCAGTTGTACATGTTTTACAGTTTGTGTATCATTTAAATTTAATTACTTGTCATTTTCATTATGACAGATGTTGCAGCATAGATTTTAGCTAGAAATTAGATGTTTAGCAATGTACTGAAACACTGTATATTATTTAGCTACAGTAATTAAACCACAGGTGTCTCAATATTTCCTGTGCCAAGTTCACTTTGATATGGACACAAACAAGCAGGTGGTACCCCAACTCTAACAGTTTCCATAACAACACCTAGTTCCTGACTTGCCCCCATGGGGAGGCATGTTTACTGACCTTCATCAACCATATCACAGCTAAACTAACAGATAATTATCCTGTAGATTCTACAGGGTTAGTAAATCAGAGTAACACACGGTAGTCTTAATCTAACTTTAATCGCATTATGAGATTTTATATATAGTACTTCAAAACAACTTAAATCCTCACATTTTGTTTTTCCAATGCAATGGAAATGACAGTTCTTACTGTTTGACTCTCTGTAACCCACCAAACTGCTTTCACAGCCTCAAAGTAAAGCTGAGTATACATGCATTTTCTCCCACTGTCATTAACACAAATCATAGGATTCCCATCGGTAATAGACATATGATTATCCAGCACAGAAAAACAACAATTCAGTGCTTACACAATATTAAGCAGCACTCCCTCAGATGTTGAGGGATCTATCTCTTTATCGACATTGGGCTATACTGTTTGTGCTTGAAAGAAAAGAAAAGAAAATAACATAAGGCAGTGAGGTTTCATAAAAAAAAAAATAATAATAATAATAATAATAATAATAAGCATAGCGTTCTACTTAAAACTTTTTACTTTTTTTTTTTGTGTAATTTTTTTATCTTACTCAAATACAACAACGTCAAACAGAATATGAGATCAAAAATGTGATCAGACAGGACAGGGAAGACCACGCAAATGTCCAGGTGGCATTGGAAGACATTTTACGAGCCAGTTCAACCGAATGAAACAGGGCTTTCCTATAAATCTTGGACACAGAGACTGTGTCTGCTTTTGTTTGCCAAAGAACTCAGAGGGGCCCAGAAAAGCAGTGCGCATAGCTAATGAAACCCGCAAGGCAAGAAGAAAGCTGCTGCTGAACAACTTCAAGACAATTGGGGAACTGAGAAACAGCAAAGCACTTCCTTTCTCTTAACTTAAAATGCACAACACCCAATGTTCTAAAGCTGCTGGCTCTTAAAGAAGAACACATGTAACAGTACACATTTCTACCTAGGTTTTTTTACAGTCAGATTCCGAGGTGAAAGCCGAATTTACTTTCTTTATTTTATTGTTGTTACATGTATTATTCCTAGGTAATGAATCAGAACATGTCTGGCCCAGCAAAAGACATCAGCATCATGACCATCAGGGAGACATTCAGTCCATGAGCTGTGAGAGGGCTGAATTACAATAACAGACTTACCTCAGATAGAGGGGTCTTTTCATTTCAGACACACAGGGAAACTAACAAACTATTTTATCAGTGTACCAACAGCATATAATGTTCTTAATGAAGACTATTTTTGACAAACAGCTGATAATACTGTCTAATACATTACATTTGGTCTACAAAGCCTGTGGTGCAACAAGTTCACTTCATGGTGATACATAGTGTATATATGACAATAAAGAACACCAAGCTAAATATCTGGTCAGGTTTATTCGGTACAAATGACAAAACCACAGCTAAAGTCAATTTTAAATACCAACTACTAAGACTACTGTGTCATTTCTGCTGGACAGAAAAGGTAACAGAAACTGGTGGATGTTTAAACCTTGCTCTTAAACTTGTATTAGCAAATATCTCTGCAATATGGTTGTAATGCAGTGCAGTATTATGTACATAAATGTCAACTTAAACCCAAATGCAATTCATCTTTTCCTAAGGGCGATAGCTGTACCATAACAAGAGGCTAAAGGTCATACCAAAGCTTGTGAAGCTTACTTACAGCTACAAGTACTGACACGTATGCCCTCTGATACAGCCATGTCTGCTCTCACAGATACAACTTCATATGTGCCAGAAGTGAAGAGCTATTCATTGTTAATGACACGAGTATGGGCGTACTACAAAAGAGGAAACCCTGTTTAAACTCACAGAAGTAAAGTCTACTCACATAAATGGCATTTAACTGATACAGTATGTAAATGCTTCAGTGAAATGGTTTAGAACGAAACTTAAGTAAAAGTTTCTTCTCTGCTGAATTCATTTATTAGCTTTAATATTAATCGCAGGACAAAAATTGATTATAATAGCATACCTATAAAACTATTTTGGTACACAATGCAGAAATTTAAAGCACACAGCTGAGAAAACTAAATAATTTCAGCTGGAGCAAAACTAAACTCTAGGTTCCAGTCCTTAAACAGAATGCATGTCATGCCCTATTACTCAGTTGAGGCTGGTGTACGACTTTTATCTCTGGCTCTGCCAGTAACTGCTGAACACACGGTGTGCCGATTTGTTTTTCTCCCTAGTTATCCTCACATACATTTACCAAACAGACTTTGTTCAATGTAGCGATTAAAGCGTTGACTTCTTTGAAACCTTTAAAGACGTTTGGTTTTGGATGCTGCATCAACAACAACAACAACAAGTAGCGCTAATGCAGGTCGCTTCTTCGCAGTTTGAATTGACAACACTTTTCGCTTGAACACAGCTAATGCCACTGCTCAGGAGATTAAACCCTTCGCTTGGGATGCACGTCCTGCTACCCAAACATTAGGATCTACAGGCGGTAACTAGGACTAGTGTCTCATAATACCGAAGCCCCGATTCTGCTGTGGTGAAATGGAGAAGCAGCATCAAATGCAATAGTAAGTCGTATCATGTCTTCCACAAAGCAGGAGCGTCAACGAACTCGACTAGACTAACGAGCAGCGGTACATTAATTCAACATTAGCTGAAAGAAGTGTCTAATAGTCATTTATAGTGATCAGGCAATAGTCTGACCCTTTTGCGACGCAACAGAGACCGACAGCAAGAAGTTAACATAATTGTACCGCTAACATCACTTAGTAAGTGTTACGTAAACTTATATTACGGCTAACCATGTGTAAAAGTTAAGACACCAATCGTTCAACACATGTAGTGGCACACTTCACTCAGACAGACACAAAGTGGTGACCAGAAGGTAGGTCGTTTCAAGAGTTTGTATTAGCCCCAGCAATTAGACAGAGCCCAGAGAACACAAGAACATTAATTACCTTGAACCGTTTTAGCCAACTGCAGCAGACGCCGCCTGCTTCCCATGCACAAAAGTACTGCCGTGCTATTCCCACAAAAACGGTTGTCGGACACTTTAGCCGACTACATTGACTAAAGCAGCCGAAAAAAAACTAGCTATGTTTCCAATGGAAAGCTAGCCAGTGTTAAGTTAGCTTACTCCCATTGAGTTGTCGGTCCAACCCATGGAACCGTATAATACGTGTACACTAACGTCTGCAGTCGCAGCTAACAGACAGCGGCCTACCAACCCACTGTTTACATCGAACAGAGCATGCGCGCACCTGGCTCCATCCTGGCACCGCACTGCTACCAAGTGGTCATGAAAGTAACCTGCGCTTCGACGATGGTTGTCTATGAATTAATTGTAAAAAATATTTCTAAATGAAGATAACTGAAATATTTGAGAGTGAGTCAACCATATAAGTCAGAAGAAACCATGTGAACAGTCGTTACTGCATCTTCATTCATTCCCACGACTGTACAGCCATTCAGTCTAACAGCCACACCCTGTATATTTAGTAAAACGTTGCACTGTATTTGTAAATATTGTAAATTTGTTCATCCTTTTTGCACATTTCATCCTTTTGCATCATCTATCTTTTGTAATCCTTTGTAGCGTTTGTAATAATTGAATTTCCCCAACGTGAGATCAATAAAGAATTAGCTTCTCTCATCTTATCTTTATTGTGATGGACTGATAATCTACTTCTTCTTAATGGCGACAAATCCATGTGGGCACTAGGGGAGAGGAGACGTCACTACCTGCATCACTGACATTTAATACACAATGTCCACCACATATTAGGTCTAATTAGACAGACAAGTACCTTTTACATCTCATGGTTTCATTCACGCCCATTCCTTTCTGTAGTTTTAGTCTGTAGCAAATATTTTTAGCAGCAATACAATAACCTAACGCACTTAAAGCAACTACAACATTCCATTCTGGCAAGTACTGTTCCCATCAGCAGTCCATAAATCTAACTAAACAAAAAACTAAAAACTAAAACTAAACTATTTTACATCTGAACTACATTTAACTTGTTTAGACAAGTGACTAGACTAATAGATCTATAAAACTGATTTAGATTCAAATTCTGAATCCCATTAATTTCTTTGTTTACGTCCACTAACCATTTATAACTTGTCAGTATTGTCAGCCAGGTAGGAATATTATCAAAGATCAAAATAATCCACAGAGAGCCTTACCTGAACTTCATTGCTGAGAAAAGAAATCTTGCTATTGGAGACGGCTGGATCTCAAACACTTTAGACTCAAATCAAACTGCAGCTCTTTCACGTAAGATGTACTGCCTCCATTGTAGAACAGGAAATTAGTTATTTAAAACTATGTTCCTTCTTCGTACTTCACAAAACAAACTAGTACATCTGAAAACACCACACGTTCTCTGCAATGAACAAGGAACTGAGTAGAAGATGTTTAACTGGTTAACTTAACAACTGGTTAACCTTCCCCAGAGTACCTTCAACTACTTTTACCTGACGTCAACAGAAACTCACGATAAAGTAACCACATCTAAGAACCAATGCTCAGATTCCCATACCAAGCAGTCATCAAACTCACTCTTCAGGTTTTACATGGTAGCTGTGACGTATATCTTTTGTTAGTTGCCAGTCAGGTCTCTGTCATAGAAGATTTAAAAAGCTGATGACGTGGCAAAATACACTATTACAATAAATCACTTCTAAGACTGTCAGACATAAGCCACACACCTGCACCTATTTTTAGTGTATGTAGTGTAGTGGGCAAGCTCTGAAATGAAGGGGAGAGTCTAAGTGTCATATTTCATAAAGAATGGTCTGGTCATTATGAAAAACCGTAAATAATTTAGAGTTTGACCAAAATCCTTGTATAACCACGTTTTACTATTACGACACTGTAAGTAATTAAAGAAATATTGTCTTTGTATGAATAAAAACTGAGAAAACAATTTTACAACTCTGGGGATGTTTCCTGTTTTATTGTTCTCTCTGTGTTGATTCCTAGAAGGCCTAGAGGAAGCACTGCCTAAAGCAACAAACAACTAATTAAACATTCTTTTTGTTTTAGTCTCCGCTTTTTAACCGGAAAGGCTTCATTTGTACTGTGAAAGATAAATCATTATGAAAATGTAGGGCGTGTTGAATCTGAGAAAAGAGTAAATATCAGTCAGAGGCACTTTATAAACAATCAGTACAATAGTTTGGAATACACTGAAAAAGAAATAAACCACTGCTGTGCTGAACAACATATGCAATACATGTATAGAATGAGTATTGCCAAGGAAAACAACAGCTGAGGACAGAAACATTTTGAAAGTGGTGAAGAAAGATGCAAAGACAAAAGTCAGTGAAATCACAAACAAACTCCACAGGACATGAGTAAAGATTTCACAAAGTAATTTTTGAACAATAAACCAGAAGCAGAAATACTGAGAGCATAACAAGATGCAAACCCTTCATCAGGCGTAAGAGTCAGAAAGTCAAGTTGAGCTAATGAGACCTAAGACCCTAAGATTAACCTTTGAATGCCAATTCAATTATGTATTGCCACAGTAATAAGTTGGTTTATGTAAGAATTGGTTGAAACAGAAAGTATTAATAAGTCTCCAAAAAGAAGTTCTGAGGCTTAATTAAGTGATTCGAATGTCATTGCAGTGAATAAACACATCTTTCCAAATCTTCCAAATTCCTGTACAATATAAACGTGAGAAAATGGCTATGTTGGTAGTGTAGTAAAACAAACATAATCTACATGACCAGCAAAGAAAACATGAGAGACTTCCCCCTCGTCAGATGACAGTTCAGTTCTGTAATGTCCGCTCCAGCCCGATAGGGGGCAGAGTGGAAAATCAGCTACAGCATGGCGCCTTTCAGGCTCATCCTGTGAGACGCTATTTACGGAGCATGCGCATGACGTTCTTCCTTTTTCCAGTGCAGCGGAGTCAAACCCCAGTCTTTGGCTCCGGGCTCCTTCTTAAGGAGACAAAAAGACTGCAAAAATGGTTCGTAATTTGTCCACATATGTGTTTACATGTGTACCTAACACATACATTTTATGCTGCGGTGGGTCAGATCTTTATAAGAAGGCTGCTAATGATCAGATGATTATAGATTCTGACTTGCTAACGCTTGACCGGTGCTGTTCAAACGTGGCCTAGTTACTGCCTTCACAAACTCACTGCTTCCTGTTATCTGTGAACAGTTTTACTATGGTAGATTTTTTATATGCGTTCCTCAAGGGCCCTAAGTTCCATTTCCTACATATCCATAGTATACAAAGCAACATTAGCACTCATGCTAATTGGCTTTAGTTTGCATGCTAATGTTAGCACTAGCGATGGTGACAGCTTTAGCACCGTAATCTAACGCGTGAAATGATTTTGCCCCCGATTCTAAAAGCGATGCATGTCAATTTGCAGGGTTTTGTTAAGGTCGTGAAGAACAAGGCCTACTTTAAGAGGTACCAGGTCAAGTTCAGGAGGAGGAGAGGTAAGACACCATGTGATACGCTTTGATTCCTGCAGTGTGAATAATGACTTCCTTTTTTTTATTTATTTTAATGAAAATAACAAACGTCTGTGTTGCTTCCAGAGGGAAAGACCGACTACTTTGCCCGTAAACGCCTGGTCATTCAGGATAAAAACAAGTACAACACACCTAAGTACAGGATGATTGTCCGTTTCTCCAACAGGGACATAGTCTGCCAGGTGAGCATAAACTGTAGTGTAGCGTTTACAGCCTAAAGAATGGGTTCATTTTGTTTTCAATATGTGGCAATGCTTAAAATAATGCTAAATAACAATAAAATTGTGCATAAACTGTAGTTGATGCAAGTGAAATGCTTGTAGTGCAGCTAAGCACTAAATGCTGTCTTGTGATGGCAAAAACAACCTTTTGTTGAGATATGAAGGTGCTGGAAGTCAATTTCTGGTTTATTATGTTACAGATCGCCTATGCCAAGATTGAGGGTGATATGATCGTGTGTGCTGCCTATTCACATGAACTGCCAAAGTACGGGATCTCCGTGGGCTTGACAAACTATGCAGCAGCTTACTGCACTGGTCTGCTGCTGGCCCGCAGAGTAAGCCTTATCCCGTTTTTTACATGAGTCTTATTGGTGCCTTAAGTGTTAATCATATGTAGAACCTCATGCATTTTATTTATTTATTTTTTTACCTTCAGTTGCTAAACAAGTTTGGCCTGGATAAGGTGTACGAGGGCCAGGTGGAAGTAACGGGCGACGAGTTCAATGTGGAGAGCATTGATGGTCAGCCAGGCGCTTTCACCTGTTACCTGGATGCTGGTCTGGCAAGAACAACCACGGGCAACAAGGTGTTCGGTGCTCTGAAAGGAGCTGTGGATGGAGGCCTGTCGATCCCACACAGGTACCTGTCCTGTCTGACACTTAAACTACACCTGTATTTGTTGTTGTTGTTTGGTTCTTTCCTGTGGCACTTCACAAAATTAACAAATTATGGTGTTTGTCTTAAGTGGTCAGTAAGTTGCTTCTTGTTCCTTTTGTCCATTGATGCCTCAAAACATGGGAATAAAGTGTGGCTGAACCAGAAGGCCACAATTGGTTAAACCAGTGGTTTTTACGTAAGCGTAACTGTCTAATGGTGCAGGGGGTTAAATTATACTGATTGTGTTCATCATTTGTGAAGGGACTGTATTAGGAGGCATGCGTTACAGCTGCACTGTCAGATCTAGTGACTGTTTGTTTGAAAATGACAGAAATCCATATTTTAGAGGACAATGGCTAAGTTGTTTCTGATATGTTTGCCATCAATTTATAGATGAGACAATGTTATTGGCTTCAATGAACATTTGGCAAGTGAAAATTAAAAACTGGTCATTGCCGTAGCCTGTTAATAGTAATTTGCCAACAACTGTGGATGTAACCCACAGGCAGAGCTGAAGTTATTGGAGCTTTATTCTGTTGATGCTAGTTTGACAGGTGTTTTGGTAAATTTGCACACGCAGTAAGTGGAACGTCTTGTAATGCAATTTCACCTGGCTTCCTTCGTCTCTTACCTGCCAACCTAACCTCCAATTTCTGTGATGTTCGTTTGTAGACATAAAGAAATTGTTTTCTGTAAAGTGGCTTAAAAAAGCCTAATTTTGCTTGGCAAATTAAAATACTGATAGATATACCCTAACTTGCTAGAAATGTGTTGTTGAATCTGAAAAAATACACCAGGGCGTTCATGTTGAACAGACACAGTTGGTGTCTAGATGGAATTCAACTGAGATGCACAGAAGGGTAGGCCTTTGTGCTGTTTCAATAGTGCCCGAGAATTATATCATGGTGGTTTGGATCTAAGTCTTAGGTTTAACACAGTGTTTTGAATAAAGAACAGGTCAGAGTTGTGTAGTGGGTCCTGCTCACTATGTAACTGCTAATTTGTGCATTTTGCTTTTAGTTTTATGTACATTTAGGCGGGCACTGTACAGCCTGAAAACGGCAGCCAGTTGACAACCCGCTTATGTGTTTGACTTTTAACACTCAGCTTACAGCCTACAGGACAAAGATCAGGATGTGGTTATGGCATTCCTGTATACACATATATATAGAGAGGTATACTGATGCTATGTGAATGGACCGCATAAATGTGTTGACAGATTAGGGAAATTGGTATGAACACTGTTAGGCCAGTACATAAAACAAACAGTACATGTGGGATTTACCTCTTGGCATACTTCTCTCCCTCCAGCACCAAGCGCTTCCCTGGTTATGATGCAGAGAGCAAGGAGTTTAATGCTGAGGTCCACCGCAAGCATATCTTTGGCATCAACGTCTCAGAGTACATGAGCTACCTAATGGAGGAGGATGAGGATGCTTACAAAAGGCAGTTCTCCCGCTTCATCAAGAATGGAGTCACCCCTGATTCGGCAAGTCCTATTTTTGGTTAAATTATTGATTTTATGTTCACTATTTTTTTTAAGTCAAGGTTGAAGTTAAGTGTTACTGCACCCAATGGTTTAAATACTTGAAACAGGTCGACTGTTCTGAATGAATTGTTCAGGGAGGATGAGAGCTTAACTGTTGACTTTTCTTTCAGATTGAGGAAATGTACAAAAAGGCTCACGCTGCCATTCGTGAGAACCCAGTGCATGAAAAGAAACCTCCCAAAGAAGTCAAGAAGAAGAGGTGAGAGATTAAAATGCCATGATTTTTTTGTTTTTGGTTTATTCAAATGTTTGCGAAATAGCTTTGTGGGAAACTTGGGGCAAAGTGCAGATAACCACAAGAGTTTAATTAGTACAAAGGTAAGATGTAAAAGTTCACAGCACTAATTCAGTTTAAAAGGGAACAAATGCGTAGCTGAACCAATACTACACTGCAAGTTAAATTATAAATGCATAGTAAAATGACAAATGTTAATTCTGTTGCCCAGGTGGAACCGTGCCAAGCTCTCGCTCGCCCAGAGGAAAGACCGTGTTGCTCAGAAGAAGGCCAGCTTCCTTCGGGCTCAGGCACAGGAAGCTGCCGACTGAGGAGTCTGTCAGTTGCTATAGCAGAAATTTGTTCAAATAAATATGAAAATGGAGTCTGAGCTCTGCTGTCTGTCATTTTGCACTTAATGCGTCCCTGCCATGTCAGTGCGCAAGGTGACTTATTGGCTGATGTGCTAGTATTAGCTGATTTATTCAAAACTTATGCTCGATTTAAAATGTTATGAAAGGCAGGTATTTATTCCAAAAACAGTTTTTAAAGCAGTTATTTTAAAACTGAGTAAAAGAGGCATGTAACACTAAAAAGTAACTAAACTGGCAGAATGGCTGAAGATGTTTGGAAAACTGTGGCCAAATAGACGATGGCTATAAAATTTAAGATTTCGGTTGACACAATTGAGTGGTTAAAATCTTTAGTCAAGGTACAAAGTCTAGAAAGATTGTTAAACCCTACTGATATGTGGGTGCTGCTTTTAAAACCCTCTGAAAATTGTTGAACGATGTTTACTGTTTCAACAAATGACTTATAAAGAAATGTTTATTCAGAGGTTATTTCAAAAGGAGTTAAAATGACCAAATCTTTGAAGGCATGAATACTTGTATTGTTCTGGCACTTAGCTGATGTATTTCAGGAAACCCCTATTAATTTCAGCAGTATGTCAAACTTGACAATATTTAGCATCTTTTAAAAACCATATCAGTGTGCTGCAGTACAGTTCAAAGTAACCATGTATTTAAAAAACATTTAAATTTGGGAGTGTTTTTTGGAAACTGGATAATGGATACAGAATCATACATAATGTTTGAGAAACAATCCATTTACAAGTTCAATTTTTAGTCAAATTTATGCTTTTGTTTTACCTGTCTTAGTTTCCAAAACATTTTTCAGCTGAAACTTTTGTAGCCTATCAAATTATTACATTATTCAAAGTCGCATACTCTGACTGTTGCATCTAAATAAAATAATTTGGTTATATATGAAAAGTAGAATACATGGGGGAATTTTAAAGTCATTGAGTATCCATGTCATTGGAGCAGATTGTTCTTTGTGCTAATTAAGAGTCTTTAGTGTGTGAGATTTTCTTCCATAGCAAAGTCTTGAGATTATTCAGAATTAACGAGTGTTCAATTTCCATCTGTTCTGCAGAACCTTTCAGTGCAATGCAGGCATATAGCTGCTTCTCCAGCTCTTCGCTCACGTCAGATGGTGCTCCCCTCAGAATGTAATGCTTAAGTGCTTCACAGGCTTTGGCTAAGTTTGGCCTGGTCACCTCAGTTGTGCAGCGGTGCTTTGTGAGGTCACAAGAAGTGAGGCAGTCAGCCCCGTAGAGACAGTCCTCATCCACGTTACAGCGCTGCTGTCTAATGTTCTCTTGGAATATGGTTTCGGGAATGATGTACTGAGCGTCCAGCACCTTCAGATCATGGCGATCATTGTAGCCAAAAGTGTTGGCGCTTACGTCGCACATGAGGAAGCTGCCAAAAGTTCCATGAAAAACATCCTCAACCAGCTCTAGCAAGCCGATTGAGATCTTGGCCTTGTGCGGCCAAGACGGAGTGAACCATTGGTCCATGCTGTGCCGCAGACCAGCAGGAATCCACACTTCAATGATCCATGGGAGACTGATTCCGTATAAAGGATAATGTGGCACCTTCTCCATCATGTACAAGTCTCCACAGAAGCCGAGTAACTTGGGTGTGTGTTCTCTGTCTTGTAGGACTAGTGCTAACATGAACTCATTGAGCTGCAGCAGGGCCCACGTGGAACGAGCCTCGGGCAGAGAGATGTGACCGTCTTTATTGGCATCTGTTATGGATAATACTTGGGTTGCCAGGTTTGCAAGGTTGGCCTGATCGCCCACTTTAGCCTGCAAGAAAAGGAAAAGCTTCAGCCTTATAGTGTTGAACCTTTTAGTATTTGATTAGTGCTTCCTGACCTTTAGGTGATTGAGGATCATCTCTCTGAACTTTTCCACTGAAGTCCCCTTAGTGGGTTTGTTGAAGGACACAGCCTCTTTTCTGGGCTCCATTTCATTTCCCAAATCGTAATGAGGAGTCGCCTCCATCTGGCACTTAATTACCCCTTCCAGGTCTCCCCAGCTCCCTGAATAAACCTGAAACAAACAAGATATGTAGAAGGTTAATAACAAGTCTACGGGAAAAGTGAGGTTGAATTCAAACAGTCTAACCTGGCTGTTGGGCTTTGCAGTAAAGCACTTCCCCAGGTAAAGTGTATCTTTCTCACACAGGCTGCTGCAGGCCGAGCCATCAATAACTCCTCTTCTGTACTTGTCACACTGCAACATACAGCACAGCACATACAGCGTGGCCACATGCATTGAGAAAAGAGCACAATCTTAATTAATTAACACAAATGGGAACAGGCAAACACTCACTATTGATTTTTTGCAGTCATGTCCACGACACAGCTCTGTGTAGGACGAGTACTCTACATACACTATCCAGCTCCCCACGAACACGGCCAGCCAGGAAAAGAACAGGTACTTCATGTGCAGGTAGGAGAATCTGGCCTGTTGAAAACATGGTCAGTTCTTAAAAATGATAAGAATAATGTTTTTCAGACGATATCTAGACGAGACTTGTATGTTGCCTGGCAGAGCACACAACTATTTCTAAAAGCAGTATGAACTTTGAATAAAAGCAGCTGTAATTCAGGCAATAGAAGGGTCGTCCGCTAATTGTGGGATGTATGTATGTGAAATTCCTGGTTCCTCCAGTCTATTGGGTGTCATTCAGTTTAAATATGTTAATGAGAAGCAGTGTCAAGGTGCAAATAACTCAGAGAAGCACCATATAAGTGCAGCTCATTTACCTTTTATACATTTAAATCAGTAATTATTCATTATTAAATATTAAGTATTGATTATTGAATAAAGTGGCACACCACTGACTTTAAGAGCTGACTGACCCCAGCAGTGTGTAAATCCATAATGTACCTCTTGTTTTATGCTCCTATACACTAACTGCACTGTGTATTTGTCCTATACTGTCCCGACTGTCAACTAGTTAACTGCCACAGGTACAGTAGCGTTAGTTTGAATGTTTTTTGGACGTGTGTGTGCTATTTTTGGACGCTTTGAGGAAAATAAAAGCAGTGGATACAGTTATAGGTCAGGAAAAGTTCTTTGTTCTTGCAACCTGCCCCAAGTCTTTAGACTCACCAGCGTTTGCTGGACACAGAGGTAACAAAAAAATTAAAATAACAGTGAATTGTGCTGCAGAATGTCTTCACTGAAGACTTTTATGCATTTGTTACCTCTAGGCTTGACTACTGTAACTCGCTACTCATAGGTTGTCCCAATAACTCTTTGAAAATCCTCCAATTAATTCAAAATGCTGCAGCCAGAATCTGACTGGATTTAGGAAGAGAGATCACATTTCTCCAACATTAGCTTCTCTGCATTGGCTCCCTGTCAAATCTAGGATAGAATTCAAAATTCTTCTCCTCACTTACAAAGCTCTTCATAATAAAGCTCCATCTTATCTTAAAGACCTCATCGCTCCTTATGCTCCCAACAGAACGCTTCGTTCTCAGAGCGCTGGTCTGCTTGTGGTTCCTAGAGTTTCTAAATGTAGAACGGGAGGCAGAGCCTTTAGCTACCAAGCTCCTCTCCTATGGAACCAGCTTCCAGTCCAGGTTGGAGAAGCAGACACCCTCTCTAGTTTTAAAACTAGGCTTAAAACCTTTCTTTTTGACAAAGCGTATAGTTAGAGATGGTTCTGGTCACTCTGATCCACCTCTTAGTTAAGCTGCTTTAGACTCAGACTGCTGGGGGACGTCCTTCATTGACTGAGCTCTTTTTTCTTTTTTTCTTCTATCCGCCAACATGCCTCCATTTCCACATGTGACTAACTTTGTCCCGTTTCTCTCCTAGTTGTGCTTCTCCCCTTCTGTCTCTCTCTATTCTCATCTCCAGGTCATCAGACTCAGAGCCGTGTGTCTCCAGTGTTCAGTTGCTGGTCCAACCATCCTGCCTGTGTTCTGTTGCTGCTTGTTTTGTTGTGGTTGTGTTCTTTTCTCTCTTCTCTATCCCCTCACCCCAACCGGTCAAGGCAGATGGCCGCCCACACTGAGCCTGGGTCTGCTGAAAGTTTCTTCCTCGTTAGAGAGGGAGTTTTTCATCTTCTCCACTGTTGCTATTTAAATGTACAATTTATCGATTGGCTACAATTAAAAGCTTGCTCTATGTGGGAATTGTTGGGTTTAGTTGTGTAAGGTCTTAAAACCTTACTTGTAAAGTGCCTTGAGATAACTGATGTTGTGAATTGGCGCTATATAAATAAAGTTGAATTGAATTTAATTCAATTTTAACATTTGGTAGTCAGTGCAGCACTTAGTTCATTTATATTTCATTTAGCTTATTAGTGAGGGAACAGTCCTGTGCATGAAAGAAAAATTAGTTCAAAACTGAGCTGGATCACAGAGTACATCATTAATGCAATTGTTTCTAAATACGTGCTCTCTAATTAACAGTAAATGCTGTTTGTGGTCGTTCAGTGTGAGTCCAGAGTCATTACATTGTCTTTTGATTTTCTTTCTAATTCCCCAGCTGATAAATGTAGCCTTCTTACTGTGAATCCATAATGGCATTCGTCCAATTGGAGAAAAAATAACACACTATTTCACAGCCCTACAGTCCCATCTGCTGGTATTAATGAGTCCTGCAGTCAGTGATTGACAGTGATGGACTGGGTCTGCTTCCACCCTTTCAGTAACAATTTCTTAGTATATTAATTTGCGCCCCCACCCCCACCCCCAACCCGCCTTCATGTGTGTTCTGTAACAGCTCCATCTTCCTGTAAGGTCTTTGCACACAGCTTTACAGTTTAGCACAAAATGGCTTAATGGTCACTCTGCAAATATGTCAGGTTACTTTCAGCATGTTATGTTGGAAAAGGAGATATCATTTGTATTTGTCATCTATAGCTGTCTCTAAATGGATTTTCTAGCAATTTTCTGCTTTTGGCACGATCTATTTGTCACTTTCTAATCTAATTTCTCTCTAAACAGTGGCCTTCAATCTCATGTTGATCTCTGCTTTGGGGATGCCACAACTGGGCCTTGTTCATGTTCAAAGAATTTCTTTTATAATGAAAGTCTTGATTTGTTTTTCACTTGTGTACGTATTTGGCTTTTGAATATGCAAGAGTGTATTGGTGTATTGTTGTATGTGACACCCTGTGTCCAGGGTGTATTCCACCACTTGCCAAAATGACAGCTGACCCTCGCCCCTTAGCAGGGTTCAGAAGATGAGTGAGTGCGTGAGGTTTTTGAACAGTCAAAAAAGGTCAAACCTAACACGCATCTGTTTTCATTGTTTTTGGTCATTTCACGTCTATTTGTGAACAGTTTGTTTTTAGTCAAATTGGGTTTATTTTTGATCATTCCTATTGTTGAAGTCGCCATTATTAAGGACGGGATAACAATGAAGTAGTCATGTATAACAGAGGAAATAAACACACAGGCACCAGCCAACTTCTATCTTGAACTGGGGACTGGGCACAACTGCGCAGCTCAGTAAATAAATAAATAAAAGAGAGCGCTCTTTTATTTATATATCTACACAAATATCATATATTGAAGAGTGAACACTCTGACACTTTCAGTATTCTAAAACCTATGAATCACCATAAAAACTGAAAACAGGTGTCACCAATAAGAGTATTTGTGCTTGCTGTATATCTGACAAGCTGTTTTAACTGTTACTTGAACATTATTTCCACTGGTTTATCCATCGATTGATGTAATTACAAATCTGACCAGACCCACATCACATTCAGTAGCGGTGAATACAGTAAGTGCTGTCTGCACTTTTCATTGATTTTTTCATAGGTAAAACGCAGCAACAACACAAGGATTATAGAAATAACAGTCTGTGGGGAAACTATGGTATGGTTGGACTGCTTCTAATCAATAGTTTGTGGTTTTCATCTCAGCTCTGCCAGTGCATCTCTATCTCTGGCATTGTGTATTGACCCTTTGTGAGGGGGGAGAGTTACACAAACATGGCTAATGAGGTGATATTGATTGTGGCTGCTGTGACAGCTATTAATTAGAGACTGAGTGGGAACTGTGGCCATATGGTGAGGTGGGTGGAAGGAAGCAGACTGTCATGATCTGGTTGAACTCCTTCCTCTGCACCCACCCACAGCTCTGCTATCTGAACCTATTAGCTGTGAAAATTCTATGAAATGACACAAAGAGAACTGAGCACATACTGTACAGTTACAGCATGGCACACGACACTGAGCTGCTGAGGCAAGGGAGGAGATTAAAGCTGATCGAGAGCAGCGCATCACTGTTCTCACACTTGGATTTTGCAGTCGGCACACTATTCATCCATTATGTATGATTATAAAGCTATTCCTCAGAGGTTATCAGTTAATGGGTTGCTGTGCAGAACCGAGACAGACACAAACACAGGGAAACAAGACAAGCCAAACATTCTCCATGTAAGGAAGCAAATAAAATACTGATGGAAAGGACCACCTGGGAGAGCAGCCCAGCCTGCTTCTCCACTTGCCACAGACTCTGAAGGAGAATGGATGCAACACCGTCTGCACAGACACTACAAAGATCTGACTCATCACAGTCCAGACAGCAGGCAACCCCCACCACTAACTCACACCACCACCTCCACCCCACACATACAAAGCATGCAGTTCAATGCTGACTCAATACTGCGACATTAACACATGTGAACATTACTCTGTCAGCTGTTGTTCTGCTTGTGCTGTAACATCAGGAGCGTCAAGAGTCGCACTATAATAAATAAATAAATGAATGTCTGTGATATTCCTGCAGGGACTGTGGCTTCCTTCAGGTGAAAACCCTTCTATGTCAATAAATGTTATGCACCCACTTGAGGAGAATATATTCTTGAGTTTTTCATTAACAGACAGATTTGAATAGTCTATAATATAAAAATAGAATTTATGTACTTATTTTTTAGCTGAGAACAATAAGATGTGAACATTTGAACGAAACCATTAAAGCTACTACTCAGCTTGACTAATGGACAATAAAGTTTTCAAATGGCACCAGGCGCTTTTACCTACTTCATATTTGAAATATCTCCACAGAATTGCATGATGGTATGAGAGACACAAAATTATGTGTTTGATATTTTGTTAAAGAACATGATTGCCATATCTGTACTTAATTGTGAATTGAAAACAAAACTGAATCTGCTCTCTGAACGATCAAACTGAATTTTGAGCTTAAAGTTGCCCGTTCGGTGGAAAAAGCTTCTCTCCAAGGATGTGTGAATGACACTTCTTAAGTTGCCACTGGAAGGCTGAGGCGGCCTAGAAAAGCGAGCTGTGCTGATGGCCATCCCTTGAGACTGTCTGCCTCTCCCTCCACTCGCTGCACTCGACAGTTTGACACGGGCAAGCATGCGGCGCCAGTTGTGATCAGACAGTGTTAGACCTAAATTTGTGATGTAAATATCTGTCACTGGGTGTCTCAAATATTAGAACACCAGCATATGACAGTCTGACAGTCTAGGCAGGTATTAGCTGTAAGACACCACTTCAGCCCAGCAAGAAATGCAGTGAAGCTGACGTTCTCTTTTATTTCCACATGTCCCTGAGAGGCTTCCCTAGCAGAGTTTAATTTTACTTATGAAGCATGCCACTGTGGACCTCGCCTAATTTCTCCAATCCAACCGTTACATAATGTTTTTCAACAGCTTCCCAAATGAAGGTGATGACATAAACCACAGCCATTACATATTGTTATTATATTAGGCAAATGGTTTCAGAACAGGCTTTTATTTTTTGCTGACTGACATGCGGGCAGCACATCACAGTTATTTACACGTGTGTATTTGAATTGACAGAGAAGTGAAAATGAAACTTTTGCATCAGGAGAAACAGTCTCATGTGAATTTTAAGATGAACTGTACCAGCTGGATGCATCGTGGAAGTGGTTGCTACAGCAACGGTGGTCAGGAGGATGGTTAATTTCTGCCGAGTCGCCGAGCATCAAGTGACTTTACAATTTAGTCAGAGTAACCATTTTCTGCAAATAACCAACAATCTCCGTGTAGTATACGAAGGTCTGTGATAAAATGCTACAAGCGTCAACACTGTTCAGTCGCATCGTCGTTTAACATCACCACCAATAGCTGTAGCTACTGGGGAGAAGATTCTAAATTAGGGAATTGTAATTTCCCATAAGCTTACCTGGATGTACAGAGGCTTCTTGAAGGAGCCCCATGGAAACAGAGCTCTCGCCATGGCAGATGCAGAACATCTCACAACAGCTGCTGAAGGGAAATAATTCCGCGTTCACTTCACACGGTGTCAGGCAACGCCTACATGGACGAAGCCTGGATTGTGTCCAGACAGGCTGTAAAAAAAAAAAACCACCGGCGGTTGTGGCAGAGGCAGCGGGGATGTGCGCCTCGATGCAGCGGGGTAGCAAAGCGAGCCGCGCCGCCGACTGCAGCCGAAGTTAGGCGCATATTGGCCACGATCGCTCCCAGGGTGCATTAGCCAATGACAAGAGGAGGATGCGTGTCCGTTGTGGTGTGTCGTTTATAATTGCAGTTTAGTTTGACCGCGTTTCATAGTAAAACAAGAGACTATACACTTAACATCTAGCATGTGATAAAACTACGAAAAGAAAAGAAAGAGAGCAACTGAAAAAAAAAATACACGAAGGAACATTACAATTCTACTAATCAGTAATATTCAATTATGTCTTAAATTAAGAATGTAATGTGAATTTTACAGCTTGTTACTTCAATTCAAAATTGATTCAACAGAACTTCCCCTCAGCTCAAATTACTTTACAGTCTTTCAGCCTTTTGCCTACTTATGTTACAATACCTCTCTGCAACTAGCTGGAAAAAAAACTACAGGTGATATTATCAGGAAGAGTTTAGATGACAATTCCAGTTTTGGTCAACCTGCTCCTGAACTCCTCATTATCCAGGGAGTGGTTTTTTTTTTATCAGATGAAGACAGATACTTTAATACAGCAGTGAAAAGTGAAAAGAAAATGTACCTGTCCTCTTCCAGATCAACACCCCTGTAAGGTGGTTGAAAATGATTGTCAGGCAGAGTGGCAAAGAACATCCTGAATGCCAGGAGTAAAAAACCTGGAACCACTCATTCAACCTAATGTACGTTGGAACCACCGTGTTTTATTAAGACCTGCACAATCTCAGTTTCTTAAAAAAGAAAAACGTCACAACATGAAAATTCTGTTCGGACTGACTGCTGCAGTCTTGCTGATGGATTAGACAGATCTCTTGAGGCATTCTTCAGGGACAACTCTCACACAGCTTAGAGGGAAGCTTATATTAGCAGAAGAGGAGGGTAGAGGATAAGAAGCTGTCATCTTCAGGTCCAAAGTGGAATTATACTGTACATCACCAGCATCGTTTTGATTTATATAGCAGTAGGGGAGAAGAGGGAACTTATATATCTATATCTGTTCAGATGACAAAATCTGCTGCAAGGAAATTTCCCCAATGCGGGATGAATAAAGGTTTATGTTATCTTATGTTATCTTATGGTATCTTATGGTATCTTATGTTATCTTATCTTATTGAAGCCCTAAATAATGGAGGTCATGTGTTTGTAGTTACAGCTGCAAAGGTTTTCAGTGTCTTTAAATTTCCTTTCCTGTTATATTTGATCAAGCCTCAGCACTTGATTGTGTGGGATCTGAAATATACTGCCTCTCCAGGGAATGTACTAACCCACGGTAATAGGCACTCTGTTATACAACACATTAGCATGAGCAGCAGACATATTATCATCCATCAAAGCAGACAACAGGCTAACTTTCTGTGGGTGTGCTTTATGAAAACTACTGCCAAGCATAAAATCACAACAGAGCTGAAAGAATGTCGTTTTACATAAGCATGAAGAAAAACAGAGCTGTGATAGAGGTGCTAATTTGTCTATGGAAAGACCAACATAAAGGACAAATCTGTCAGCAGTGCTTGGAGAGGAGGAGAGAGGAGATTAGAGTTTGGAGAAGAGCTGTAAGAGCCTAGAGGACAGAAACTGGCTCTAGATAAGGTATTTTCTGTTATGTAATGCTGATTACCTTGAGGCGGTTTGCGTGGTCAGATAAAAGGAAATTCTATTTCTATATAAGAACAAACAAACAACAGCATTGGTGATGCAGAGCCGAGCCACCGGAGCACAGAGAGAACTTGACTGCAGGCATTAAACATGAATTTATGAAAACGTCGGTGTTGATTTCAGTTTTGTATACCTTAATTCAATTCGTTGTGTATTAAACCTTGCGTTGTCCACACCTGCTCATTGCCAACTGTTACAATCCAAAAAGTGTCCCAGGTAACAAATGACACCAAATCATTCAGCCCACCAGAATTAATCTTGATAATGATTTGTAGCAATGTTCAGCAGTTGCCCTTGTTCACAGTTTCAAAGATAATCAAAAGGTAGATGATGCTGACAGCTGGTGTTAAAGTGTAGCATGGGTGCTGAAATGCTGTGAAGCATACTTTCAGCTACAGGAATCATTAAAATATCAAATTGTGCACCTTTTTTAAGAAGAAGTGTGCTTTTTCATAGCGTTCATATTTCAGGTAGGTTTCGCTTTCATATGGAATTATTTTAGTGACTTTCGCTGAAACAAGCCTGTTTAGCAGAAGTTCGATTTGGGTTTTACTGCAACGACTGCATGCAGAGCGTTATTATCCTTTAGTTTGAAATCTAACTGTTTTAACTTGTTCTGTAGAAATTTAGCTCTGTTTAATCCTCTTCTATTTCTCTTCAGCTACTTTTAGCAATTGTTGGGGAATACATTCAGCATTACAAATTTCACAATACATTTTCTTCAGGGAATGCTTCATCTAGTTAAATCTAGACTCTTATATCCATGGGTCAGAAATAATTTAATAAAAACAGAGAAGTGAATCCAGTCTCTATAACTGAAACACAGAAGCCAAAGGCCCAATGGTATCCACCAGAGCGCTCTCAGTCTTTAAACTATGCACGAGACAGAAGATTCCTTCAGGTTTCTTCCAATGATCATCTCCCAGCAGAGGCTGATTGCCTGCTCACTGGTAAATATATCTACCAAAGCTTTAACAACCAGTAAACCTTTCTTACTGTGAAGTCATTCAAACTTCCAGGCTAGAGCCCGTCATTGTGCAGCACTAAGCGGGCGAGACGCTGAGCTTGATTTTCAGATTTCTTATTTTGGGCATTGTGGGGTTCTGCTTTATCACTGACAGCATAATTGTTTGTCATTCAACACCTTTATTTTAGACGAGTTTACTATTGGCTGTCTGACATGCTTGACTTGACAAGGTCAGCCTTAACCCTCATGCAGCCTTTGAGGATGTCAAAAAGGAAAAATAGGGGGCGCTCGAAGCTCAAAAACCACACAAGGCTTAGATAAAACAGCCGCAGGCAGACGATAAATCACAACACGCTTTATCTAATTGAACTTGTTCATCAGAAGACCCACACATGTGTTTTTGAGCTTTGGTGCCCCCTACTCTACAGTGGCGTCGTTTTGACCCCTCGAAGGCTGCATGAGGGTTAATAGAGTCATCTATGTGCTTCCGAACGTGCAGGTAGTAAGGTCACACATTAATGGCTTTCAGTGACAAAACTAATGAATGTACAGCTAACATTGGGGACCATGTAATCCCTTAAATATAGTCAACACGACTGCCTTGCCAGTACTCAACTTCCATACAACCTCCACTCACTCTTTTTTGCACCCAGATGACAATTTATCTCTAGTTATGCTTAATGATACATTCTTTTCATTATTAGGGAACTATATTAGAAATATTATATTTAGTTGTGTAATGTCGGATATGTAATGTGGGTTGAACAGTGGTGAAGTGGTTGTCATACAGGCATGACAGACTATTAAGGTCTAAATCTATTAGCCATATTTTATCCTGTACCAAACTCAGTGTCAGATTGACATGGCCATCCCTCGAGGGTAGTATGACCAGAAATAAAATATCTTTCCATATTACCAAGAAGGAATGACATTAGCATGGCTTCACAAAGTAGTCTTGGCCCTGATGATCCACACATCATGGCTCACAACACGCCTTCAAACTTTTATGTCATATCAAGTCAAGACTATCACCTTAAAATGCATCTGTATGGTCTAAAATAAAACCAGAAAGACAAATGTGACAGAAGGACAGTTCCCATGTCAGACATGTGCTGCTCATATTTAACATTTGATCAACTCACGAGCTAGTGAGACCTTATAGGGCTGTCTGGAAATGCTTAGTGATATGATAAATATGAGCAGCGTAACAGCTTACTTTTAACTTCAACTTTAGTTTTAGTTTTTCCCTGTGAATCAGTTTTGCCTCAAAAGAGTCATAGTGTTATCATTAATACTGTAGATAGTAAAATAAAAACGTTTACTAAAATAGCTGTGTCAACGGGAATGGGAATATAAATGTGTGAAATAAAAGGTGTGCTCACATAAGTAGAAAGAAAGGAGGCATGATAAAATAGCGATGTCACCTGTAATAGATTGTTGCTGTACTGCCAACAGCAAGTGAGCTTCGGATGACTAGCTGGCATTTTTTATTTCCTACTAGGTGGTGTTGGGGCAATGTTAATAAATCTCAGGCCCCATATGCACAGACAGTAAGCATAAATGAAATGTGATAAGAAAACATGTATCACTGAGATCACAGGTGCATACAATGAAAAGCTTCCCATGCCGTGCATGAGATGCACACCACATAAACCTGCCGTCGTCTGTCTTCGTGCTTTACTCTGTGTGACTGCGCCCCCTGCTGGAGCTCATTCGCACTGCCTCAGTCAGACTCAGCAGTGTTCCTCCAAGTGGCCTGCAAGGTTAGGGAGGCACGTCATTTACTACTATTCGTGCTGTTTTGGGTTGCATTTGTGACTCTTACTATAAAGATGAAACCATGCACTATGGAAACTCCAGTTGCTTTGCAGAATTCTCTCATATCTCATTGCCAAGTTGACCCAGAGACAGAGAAGTAAGACTTTCACAGCCTTGTCAAAACAACTTAATTTTACTTTACTTGTTTTTTTTTTGTGTTTAATAAAAACCACACCTTGGTAAGAAATCAGGGAATTTTACTGACCTGCATGTTTGTTCCATGTAAACATCTTTACATGACGTTTATTAGTTATACTTCAAATAATGTGAAGAGCTAATAAAGTGTCTGTGTTCTCTAAATTGCAATCGAAAACACACTCTTTGCTTTTTAAATTTATGAACTTCCAAAGAGGAAATGATTGACTGTCATACTGTCGCTGAGAAATTAGCTTATTTTGACCCAAACTATCTGATGCAGTAAAATTTAATTGAGAAATCACACAGCAGGAGAGTACATTTTAAAATATGGAAATATGTGCAAGCAGAGGCTGTGCAACACAAGCAGAGGCTCACATGTGCCTTAGATAGATACATTAGATACTAACACAACAAACACATTCTAATAAAGTCTAACCTGCACTAACACAAGCAAAAGTCAAACAGAACTACCACAAACCTAAACACAGGATGACAACACAGAGAAAGAAACAGAAATCAAACAAGAACCAAACAAGAACCAAACAATCACACATAACATTGCAGTAAGGTCGACAACCCCTATTTTGTGCTAAACACCGTCCCTTTAAATTTTAAAAAGTAAAACATCCCATTAAAAGACTCATCAACTAATCAAGTTGGGGACCAATGAAATTTAAAGTGATAGTGCATGCTGTCTTAGATTGCATAGTTCTCTCCATAATTATTTTTTCACTGATTATATATTATTACTCATAGGATATGGATCTACAAACATCTGTGTCGAGTGTAAGGAACATGATCGAGCAGTTAGACTCGTTCCTTGTGACTGTGAGCTTGAGGAGAGTGACAGTGATCACAGAATCAGGCTTAAGGGAAAGTAAGGAGATCAGAATTCAGTCAGTAAAGTAACATACTTTTTGTAAAGAAGTGTGTGCGTAGGGGGGGACAACGTGATGTGTGATGCTGAACATTGTTTTTACATGTTCTGAAATGCTGAAAACTAGGCTTAAAACCTTCCTCTTTGACAAAGCGTATTGTTAGAGATGGTTCAGGTCACTCTGAACAATTTCTTAGTTAAGTTCCTATAGACTTATAGACTATTATAACCTCCTTCATTCACTGAGCTCCTCCGATTTCTGTTTTCTCTGTCCACTAACATGCCTCCATGTCCACATGTGACTAACTTTGTCTCTTTTTCTCTTCTAGTTGTGCTTCTCCCCTTCTGTCTCTCTGGCAGAAGGGGAAGGGGAAGGCACTGGCCACAAAATTTCATCACAGATTTCAGTAACATTTATGTTATGAAATTTGAGCACAGGGCAAGGTGGTGGTTAGCACTGTCGCCTCACAGCGAGAATTCAATTCCCGGAGGCGACCGGAGGCCTTTCTGTGTGGAGTCTGCATGTTCTCCCTGTGGGTTCTCTCCGGGTTCTTCTGCTTTTTCCCACAGTCCAAAGACATACAGTTAGGCTGATTGTCAACTTTTAGGACAAGAGCTTTTTGTCAAAAGTTTATATACAGTAGTTGGGTGACTGTAGATTTAGAGGGCTGAGGGATATCCCTTAGTACACTTAGAGGGCTTCCATTTGTATATTTTTGTTGTTTTCCCCAATATCCTGTCACACTAACTAATTAAGATGGATGGTCGTCTTTTGAGTGCTCTCTCCTGCTGTAGAATCAAGAGTCATTTAAACTCTCTTTTGTCCTAAAAATCACCATCCTCCCAGTGGGACAGTGGGATATTTCTGGAGTCAATACAAGCCAATATAACTCAAGCTATACCTTAAAAAGCATAAAACGTCAGGATTCTATAATCAAATTTAAGATTTGTGGTCTAGAAAACACTGTGACTCATAAGTTCAAACTAAGAACACATTGTCTTGTCTGTTGATGCATAGGTTTACTCGCTCCACAGTCACAGCACACAGTTACCTCCAAGGAATATGAAAGTAAAAGGCTTTTCAGGTTATACAGTAACTGTGTAATCTGTGAATGTGTGTGTCTCACAGGGTTATCATAGCCTACAGTATATTTTCATGACATTAGAGGTAGACAGTGAACAGCATGCACTGTGCTCCAATCGTTGTAGATCAAATTGATGTTAATTGAAGTTGGATGGATGGATAAAAATATATGTGGTTCCTGGAGGACACCTACATGAATTTATTACAGCATTTTGTGTTGAAACTGTACTAAAACTGAGTATTAGACAATGATAACATATAGCAAATGTTCAGCCCACTGAGCCTCGACTATTTTAGATACACAGTGATGCTACCTTTGTGAGCTGTTAATGCTTATTTCCCATATCTTATACACACATACACTTTATCATTGTATCTGTGGCAACCAAAAGCACATGATAATAGCATGTTGAGGTGGTAAGTAGGTGGAGAAGCATGTATCAGAAACTGCTAATAAATAATAAATACTGTACAATGATAGAATTAGAGCAATAGAGTGCATAGGAAATCCAGAAAATCCAGAGCATACATTTAAGGGATATATACAAATTTTATCTGCCATAACTAAGACAGATAAATGAATGCTGATTTGACCACTTACACACACAAACTTTAGTTAAAGATAACATACAACTAGAAAATTACTAGTGTCATAAAACACATGAGATGTGAAAATGTCATCATATTTACTTACATACTTGTTGAAACCTCATAACCCCAAAGTCTTTCTATGGAAATTATCTCAATAACCGCCATATTTCATCACTGTTCAGCAATCAAATAAACACTGTTGTTCTTTGCAACTGCTGTTGGCATCTTAGCATATACCTACAACTATTCATCAGTGAGGTGATAACATTTAATGGTATGTGTCTGTAGCTGCAGTCATGTTCTTCAGGTTTTTAATTCTGCTCTATGGCTTAGGATTGGTAAGTGGAACTCTTTCATGTTAATATAATCTATGCTTTATGATGCATCTTTAATGCAATCAAATGTTTTATTCTTATCATTATTATTTTATTATTTATCATACAGACAAAAGCCAAGCCAGTAGGTGGAACACGTAAGTAATTTATTTATTTTTGTTATTGTTGCTTTGTTATTTGTTATTTTTGTTATTATTGCGAATATCTTGATCCAGTGCAGTTTCCTAATCCTAAACATAATAAAATAGACGTTAATACAATATAAAATATGTATTATATTAGTAATATATTAATATGTAAGCTACAATCCTCAGAAATGGAAGCTAATGAAGGCCATGACTGGGACATCATAGACATCAATACAGGTTTGTAAGCCTCTCTTTATTCTTTCTTTGCTCTTATAAGTCTTTAATCAACCAATGCAATTTTCCTTTCAGATGCTGGGCTAGACCTGCTGGAGGGTGATATTAAGATGGATGAGGTATGTGCAAAGATCATAATGATTTGAACCGTTTAATTCTAGAAACCACCTGCTAACGGAGGCTAATGTTTTCAGACACTTTTGTCATGTAAAAAAATATATCCAATTTGAAAAGACATAGTTGAAGTTTTACTGGTTAAAGTATTTTTCAAGTGTTCTATTTGTCTTATATCCAACTCTTCTACATTTGTTGTTTTCTTATAATTACTATGACAGAAACACCATCATAGGGGAGAAGTATCGCTGGCCCACAAGCGTTCCCTACTACCTAGAGAACAGCCTGGGTGAGGCACAGTTGCACGGAAATTCACACTTCCAGCACTGAAAACAGTATTTACGGTGCTTCTTCATTGCTCATGTGTCCTACAATTTGTTATGTGTAGGTCTAAAAGCAAAGGCTGTAATCCTGAGCGTCTTCGATCAGTTCAGACTGAAGACCTGCATCGACTTTAAACCCTGGAAAGGAGAAGAGAACTACATCTCTGTGTTCAAAGGTGACGGGTAAGGTCCACATGTTTAAACTCGCACAAACTAATATGTATTTTTATATTGATAACAGGCTCAATTATTTTATGTAACCTGAAAATAGTCATTTTGGGTGCAAGCACTGGTACTTCTGTATTGAATCAAGAACAGCTGCCAGGTCAGGTTTGTCCTGCTCTGGTGCTTTGGTGTGTGTGACATTTCATCATTGTACCTGTGCTTTTGAATTGAATTACAAGTCTACACACTGACAGAATGCCATCAATTTGAGCAAATATTGTTTTATTTTCACAGTTGTGCTGCTTAGATCCAGTTGACATCTGGACTTGTGTTAGAAGTGTTGCCTAAAAATTTTAGGCAGGTGTGAAAAATATAGAAAAAATGCTCTAAACAAAGAATGCTTTTTCAGAAATGGAAGTGTTAAACATTTATTTTCATGAATGAACAAAATGCAGTGAATGAACAAAAGAGAAACCAAAATCAAATCAATATTTGGTGTGAGCACCCTTTGCCTTCAAAACAGCAGCAATTCTTCTAGGTACACTTGCACACAGTCTTTCAAGGAACTCGGCTGGTAGGTTGTTCCAAACATCTTGGAGAACTAACCACAGATCTTCTGTGGATGTAGGGTTTCTCACATCCTTCTGTCTCTTCATATAATCCCAGACACACTCCATGATGTTGAGATCAGGGCTCTGTGGGTGCCATGCCATCACTTCCAGTACTGACGTAGTAACACCAAATATTGATTTGATTTACATTGTTCTTTTGTTCGCTCATGTTGTATTTTGTAAATTGACAAAAATAAACAATCATTATTTATATTTCTGAACACGCTCTTTGTTTACAGCATTTTTTCACACCTGCCTAAAACTGTATTTTTACTTACAATGCAGAGATTTGTGGAAAACCAATGTTGTTCTACCCAAAATCAAAAACAATTCTAAATCCCTGACATTTGTCATGCCCTCCTCAGGTCATAAGCACAACTTTAAAAAACACAATGACACGGAGTCCAGTGCTCTAGGTGTTCCCTACGACTATGGCTCTGTGATGCACTACAGGAAGACGGCCTTCAGCATCAACTCTAAGCCCACCAACGTCACCAAGATCCCCTACTTCATGAATTTGATTGGTCAGAGGAAGGGGTTTAGTGCCAGTGACCTAATAAAACTCAACCGTCTCTACAACTGCAGTAAGTCATTCTGTGCATCTATTACTGAGACAGATACTGTCAATGCACAAACTTTTAGTTTTATGAAAGTGGCTAAAAATACAATAATTACCCAATATTTCCAATATCTCAAATTAATTTGATATATTGTGTATGTTCCATCAAGAATGAAATGTAGATTGACAAGATGATTCAATTAGTTATTGTTGTTCAGATAATACAATATTGATCTTCAGCTGATTCTTTCATGAAGAGAACCCATTCAAGACTTTACAGAAGCTACTTTACTACTTGAACCTCACATACACCCCCGTGTTTAGCCCTTCATTATCAGCATCGTGCAATTTATAATTATTATGTCTAATACCAAAGCACAATTGTTAGTAGCATCTTTATGGCATTTAGGTTTTTCTGGAATGTTAAAGACATTTTGATGTGACCTCTCTGCAGCCAGATCTTCCACTTTTGTGGACAGCTGTGACTTTGAGGAGGAGAACATCTGTGGGATGATTCAGATTCCTGGGAAAGGAAAGTGGAAACAAGAATCACGTGTAAGAGGAGGTCCTCAAACTGACTTCACAAACATGGGACAATGCAAAGGTGACATCCCATTTGAACCAAAATACATTACGGTGCTAAAGTACATACCCCATCCAACAATTTACAATTCAAGACTGACCTGTGATCCATTTTTTCTTTTATCTTGTTTACCTGCATTGGATCCAGGAAAAGGCTACTTCATGCACTTCAATACATCTGGTGCTGAACGTGGGTCCCGGGCAATCCTGGACAGTCGATGGTTTTATCCTAAACCTGGACCACAGTGTCTGCAGTTTTTTCTCTACAACACTGGGGCAAACGATGATGTTCTCAACATCTGGGTTCGGGAGTATGACCATGTCAACTCCAGTGGTAAAGCAAAGTTCTTCAAGGGAATTGCAGGTGACAAACACACACACATGTTGAATTACTTCTTGACCTGTAAAGTCCCTGTAAGCAGCAACACATGAGCCTCATTTAAACTGCACCAGTTTTCAGTAAAATGTTTTTACGTCTTAACTACAGTTTACAGTTTAAATCTGTTCTGTTGCAGGAGGTGAAAAGGGCTCCTGGAATTTACATGCAGTGAATCTAAACATGACAAAGAAGAGCCGTGTGGTGTTTGATGGTGTGAGAGGAAAGAGTCCATCAAAAGGCGGCTTCTCTCTGGATGACATTAACTTGTCTTCCACAAAGTGCCCTCAGCACGTCTGGAAGATTCACAATCTGAAAAATCGAATAGTCACGACACCAGCAGGGCAACAAATTTACAGCCCACGGTTTCTGTCTCCAGCAGGTTATTCCTTCCAGGTAAAGGCCTTCTTTTGTCACCCGTGTTTTAATGTTCATGTGTAAGTAACAGAGGGTCATTGTCTCCATGGTTTATTCATTCATGTGCCTGTTGTGGACCCTTGAACATGACATCATGTTGCTTTGTTCTATGCAGATATCTCTGTACCCTAACGGCAGAAGTGACAATCCAGGGAACCTGGCCGTCTACTTCCACCTGACGTCAGGCCCCAACGATGATAAGCTGAAGTGGCCGTGTCCATGGTACATGGCAACTATGGGCCTGATGGACCAGCAGTCAGACATTAGACAGCAAATTAACAGTTATCGAATGGTCGTCACTGACCCTGCCAAGAAGGATGGTAAGAGAACAGAGGAGAATTCTGTCTGTCTCTGAGTTTGACAAATCTGACCTTTCATGTGTTTCTCTCAGGTGCTAATTTCTACTGGGATAATGCCAGAAAAGTGGGTTTTAAAGTGACCGAATCTGATGGCAGCTTTTATTATCGAGGTCCCGGTTGGGGATATAACAACCTTGTTTCCCATAGCGAACTGAGGAGCATAAACTTCATCAAAGGCGATGACGCTATCCTCCTCTTGAGTATGGTATAAAGACTTTGAGCAGTTGGACGGAAATATGATATATCAGAAATCTATAATCTTTTCTTGAGCTTTCAACTTGTTTCTGAAAGTCTATGGTTGATGTGGTCTCTGTGTTTTCAGATGTATCCCACCTACTGGAAGCTCAGCCTCTGCCTCACTCTGCAGTGCGTGATGATGCTAGTCTGCTGAAAACCCAAGATCAAGGTGCTCCACGACAAGGTGCTAGTAACAGTATAGCGCTCGTTGTTGTGGCTGTGTGTGTGGCAACTTCTATGTTGACAATCTCTATGTTTATAACAGGGAATGTCCGCAGGACAAGGAAGAGAGGGAAGGAGGAGGCTGACGATGTGTTGGTCATAAAGCACATGCCTGGATTTGAGGAAGTGAGCATGAGTCAGACATTTATCTCATTTACACTAATATACCTAGGACAAGCTGTTGTGCTCATTGAATGTATCTTTTTAATTACAGGAGTCCCCAGAAAAAGAACCACTTCTGTCTAATCCATGAAATGTTTTGTGTCAAAAGGAAAATCTAAACTAAAACTATCTATTTCTGCTTCCTTCATCTTTGCCTTGTATGACCTGAATAAACTCTCTCCAGCAGCATTTCATTTCATAATTTGTTCTCATTATCGCATCCACATCTCTTATCAGAATGCAGGTGATTAGTTATGTTTACCAGACCAGATACTGAAGACGTGTTTAATTCTGTGGGGTCTGGTAGTGAAACTCTCTGGTCTTGTATTAGTAGTATTGTTATGGTTTAGGTCATTTGCTGGAAAGCCATAGTGATAGTTCATTACTGTCTTAAGAACGCTTAGGTAATGTTGTGAGAATTATGTGAGAATTCAACAAAGCAGCGCACAATTGGAATGAACGACAGCTCACTAGATTACGTGCCAGTATAAGCATATAACACATGCAAGAGACAGAGAATCCACTTTGTGGCTCTATTAGGTGTACAGGTGTTGTTACAGCAGTAAAAAAGACTGTGTTATAGGAAAAAAAGGTACGTTACTGAATAAGAAGATTAAAATGGAATACATTTATTTCTTCTTAATAAAGCAAGCTTTTAATTGTAGCCAGTCAATAAATTGTATATTACATGTATATAATAATTTTCTACTGTTTTATATAATATTTTTTTTACTTTAACTTTAACTAAATATTGATAGCAATAGTGGAGAGGAAACACCCTTTTTTTATAGAGTAAGAAACCTCCAGCAGACCCAGGCTCTATGTGGACGTCAATCTGCCTCAACAACAACAGAACACCGGCAACTGAAGACTGGAGAAGTGCGGGAGAAAAAGATTCAAAGAGGCAATGCAGGGAAGCTAATATAGGAGAAATGTGATCTCTCTTCCTATGTCCAGTCAGAACCAGCATTTTGAATTAAGTCTAGGCCTTTTAAACTGTTACTTGAACATCCTCTGAGTAGGGAGTGAAAGTAGTCCAACCTGGAGGTAACGGATGCATGAATTAATTTTTTCAGCATCACTCTCTGAAAGGATGCTCCTAATCTATTTTTTTTTGTTGTTGTCCCACCTATGCATTTTTTATTCCCTGTAACATGACATGAGGATCATTATGGAGAAAAAATACAGTTTGAAATCCTAAAATAATACACAACTCGTGCAATTTACATGTAACTCTTTAAAGGGAAATATTTGCAATGGCACCAATACTAAGAAAGTATTAAGTTGTTGTAATACCATTATTACTCCTCAGTAGCTGAAGCTAATGAAGGTTGTGACTGGGGCATCATAGACATCAACAAAGATCTGTCCACTCCATTTTTTGCTCTTCTAAATCTATTTTTTTTTTCTACAAATCAATATGATTTTCCTTGCAGAAGTTGGGCTGAACCTGCTCAAGGGAAATATAAAAAAAGTATGTACAGAGATCATAAGCAGATTCTTGATATTTGCACACACATCAGGATTTTTCAGTATGAGATCAGTATTAATAATATTGACACTAACATAGTTCTATATTTTGAAAAGTTAAACAGGAAATAAAGGTGGCAAATGAAAAGCAAATGTAACATGATATTCATTTGACTTTGACCTAAGAGCACAGTGAAATATTGCAAATGTACAGAGATACTGTAATGCAACTTATTAGGAAAGTGGTTGCGAAAGGCATTTTTTCTCTTGCATCCATCTTAGTTCATATTTGTTGATACAGTTGTTGTACAGTTTGTTTTCTTATCATTAGACTGTTGAAAGAAACACCATCAAAGGACAGAAATGTCACTGACCCACAACTTTTCCCTAGAGAACAACCTGGGTGAGGTTATGTGCAGAATTTATGATGCTTTCATGCTTTGTGTGTCCTACACTCTGTTACTTGCACATACCAATGCAAAAGGAGTAATCCTGAAAGCATTTGACCAGTTCAGGCTGAAGTCCTGAATCCATTTCTCTCCTTGGAAAGGACATCTCTGTGTTTTAAGTTGCCCATGTTTAAATGCTACACAAACAGATGTTGTCATATCGTTAACAGCTTCAATTATTATATGTAACATGAAGATGGTGAATTATTAGAACCCTGCAGTGGGCAGCCAACGCAGCGGCACCCGGGGAACAGTGGGGGTTCGGTGTCACCTCAGTCAGACCTGCCATTAGGCCATGACTGCCACCGTTTTGTGTGTGTGTGTGTGTGTGTGTGTGTGTCTGCGTGCGTGTGCGTTTGAGCTGTTTGCACAGGATCAACTGTGACACTGTAGGAATTGTTGAGCATCACTTCACAAAACCAGCAAAACATACATTGCTTTGCTTTCGCAATGTTCTTGGTCAAATAAGCTCTTTGGAACCTTCCACATCCTCTATACTGTAACACCATACCAATAAATATTGTGCATCTCCTTGAGTAAATATGTGCAACATATCTCAACACAGTGTATTGTAGTAAAGTTCTGGTGATCATTGTAGCACAACATTGCATTTGAGCCCATATGTGCTGTTTTTACTGCAGAGTCATGCAGACATAGTCCTTTACAATGTTAAATTTGGTTTATCTTTCAGTCATAATTTTGTATTACACTTACTGAGAATTAAGATTTTAATAAACATATGGCTTTTAATCAGGCTACATTATCATTCACGACTGTGGCGCTTTTTTTGGTTGATTAATTATCTCCTGCTCTGCAGTGAATTTTGGTCCATACTTTATAATTTATTGTTGAGTTTCACTCAAATTTACACAAAATTAATAATAAAATCTATGTTGGCAACTTCAGTAACTACATATTCAGTGTCATCAAAATTAATCATCATCTCATAAATAAAAATAAGACTGATTTGAACGAATTAAGCAATAACAAGTGAACAGACGATAAAGACACAAAAATAAATAAAATAATTTTAAATATTTAAATAAAATAAACAACTGAACATGAGAAGAGGGAAGACAATTTATGTTCCGCAGACAGAGTCTCGAAAAAGTAAAGACTGAATAATTACACAAGCCCACAGCATCATCTACACCGAGGTAAGATAAAAGTAAATTTACAGAACATGCAAACTCCACACATAAAGGCCCCAGGTCGCCTCTGGGAATCGAACCTGGGACCTTCACACTGTGAGGTGACAGTGCTCTAAATCAGATTCAAAACTTTAAATATAAAACCAGACAGGTAATTAACAAAGGGTGCAACTGATAACGAGGAAGACAAGACCACAAAACCAAGAAACAGGGATCAAGGCTGACATAGGACCCAGCTTGGAAGTTGGATGTCCAGACTGTGACAGTTGTGTGTTTTTCATTACAGGAGTAGCCAGAAAAAAGGTCGATCAAAAGAAAAGTCTAAACTGAAATAATCTCTACAACATATTCATATCTACTTCTGCTTTCTTTATCTTTGTTTTTGTGTGACCTGAATAAACCTTCTGGCAGCATTTGATGTCATCATTTGTTCTCATCATCACATCATATCCATTACTAATCAGAAAGTGAGTGATTTAAATTTATGATTGAAGTATTCTTGCAGATCTTGCAGCAAATTACTATAAATTAACCAGAACTTGGAGCATTTCATTGTCAGCATACTATGTCTGTCTTATTTTAAAGACAAACAGTTTATTGAATCCACCCAAAGCAAACTATTATCCAGAGTTTGTGTGAAAAAATAGTACTGTCTTTTTTTCAGGAGGACAATTAAATGTGTGACTTTTATTCACAGATAAGGTTTTAAATTTAAAGCATTTCTTTCCCCCCCCACATGACAAAGACAAGATAAAGTGTTTGCTAACATGTGTAGCCTTGATAACAGACTTTCAGTTTACATACTGGTATTTGCAAAATCGCTCCTATTTCTAAAACAATAACCATATGAAACATGTGACATGATTTTCACATTTTAGCTCAGCATGGATGTTTCTCTTTCTTATCCAGTCCACTCTTCATCTTCTGTCCTTCATTTGGATTTTGCGCATTATTGTTGTGAATGGATGGGTTTCTGTATGTGTGGGACTGGCAGTCTCCCTCAGTGACCAGTGGGCATGGACTGATTTTTGTGAGGAAAAGCGTTTTGAAGGGATGGGTAACATTGTCTCATCAACTGTAATTTTATTTACAGTTAAATGGAAATTTTGGTCTTTAATAAAAAAATTTATATTTCATCAGTGCCTTGTCTTTCATTGGAAATGAAGGCGCTGGCCACAAAATTTCATCACACATTTTAATAACATTTATGTTGAAATTTGAGCAAACAAACCACAAATCAATCAAAACAAACAATAATGGCAGTCTACTTATGGTTTTTTCTTTTTCAAATGTAAAATGGGAAGCATTGGGAGGTTTCAAGGTTTTAGCAGACATCTTGGCAGACATCCTCTCAACTTCTAGCTTATTGCTTATTGTTAAAAGTCCATATAGTTGGATGACTGATTTAGAAGGCTGAGGGAGATCTCCTAATAATTCCTCAATATCCTCTCACACTAACTGGTTAACCCTTGTGCATCCTTAGAGGGGTCAAAATAAAAAATAGGGGGCGCTCAAAGGTCAAAAACCACACAAGGGTTGGATAAAACAGCCGCAGACAGATGATAAATCACAACACGCTTAATCTAGATGAACGGTTGGATGAACTTGGTTATCAGAAGACCCACACGTGTTCAGTGCTTGGATGTTACACCCGCGAAGGATGTTTTATCCAACCCTTGTGTGTGTAACAAGTAAAGAATCAAGAATCATTTAAAGTCTCTCAGCCTAAGTTGTCCTATTCTGTCCCATCCTGCCAGTGGGACAGGAGCCAACAAGCCAACACAACTCATGCTATACCTTGAAAAGACTACTCCAGGAATCTATAATTGATTTTAAGGTTCAGCAAACAGTAACTTCAACAAGAATCCAAAAAAAAAGTAAAATGCTTTTCAGTTCATACAGTAGCTGGGTAATCTGTGCAGTTTGTGTGTCTCCCAAGGTTACCATAGCCTGTAGTATATTTTCATGACTTTAGGTGTAGACAGTGAACAGCATGCACTGTGCTCTAATCTTTGTAGATCAAACTGATCTTAATTGAAGTTATTCAACTGATGGATGGATGGGACAAATATATGCGGTTCCTGGATGACACCTACATGAATTTATGACTGCATTGTGTGCTAAAACTGTATTAAAATAGTAGAGTATTAATCAATGATAACATAAACTCCACGTGGATTATTATAGTAACTGAATATATATTAGGGCAAATGTTCAAACCCACTGAGCCTCGACTATTTTAGATACTCAGTGATGCTATCTTAGTAAGCTTTTATCCTAAATGAAACCATGCTTATTTCTCATATCTTACATTTATTTTATCATTGTATCTGTGACAACCAAAGCACATGATAATAGCATGTTGAGGTGGTAAGTAGGTGGAAAAGCATGTATCAGAAACTGATAATAAATAATAAATACTGTACAACTATAGAATTAGATCAATAGAGTGCATAGGAAATACTGAAAATCCAGAACATACATTTAAGGGACATTACACCAGTTTTATTCAAATATTATCTGCCATAACTAAGGCAAGAAAACTATTTGCAGATTTTACCACTTGTCATTATAACTTAACGTTTGTGTGTTTAAAACACACCAGTCAACAGACACTGAGATACTGTTTTAGTTGCTTCAATTTCTGTCAAATGAGTTAAATGAAAATTTCATCATATTTACTTGTTGAAACCTAATTTCCTCAAAGTCTTGCCTTTCTATAGAAATTATCTCAATACCTGTCATATTTCAACACTGTTCAGCAATAAAATAAACACCGTTGTTCTTTGCAGCTCAGTTTAGCTTTTTAATCTACCAGGGTCATTCATCTACTACTGGGTGTGTGTCTGCAACTGCAGTCATGTACTTCAGGTTTTTAATTCTGCTCTATGGCCTTGGATTGGTAAGTGGAACTCCTTCATGTTACTATAATCTATGCTTTACGCTGCATCTTTATTGCAAACAAATAATTTTATTTTTGTCATTATTATTTTATTATTTATCATACAGGCAGAAGCCAAGCCAGTAGGTGAAATACGTAAGTAATTAAATTTTTCTTTTCTTTATAATTATCTTGTGCATCAATGCAGTTTCTTAATATATTGCTCAGTCTGCTCAGTTTAAAACATAATAAAATAGATGTTAATATAATAAAAATATATAAATGCTTGTATAATACACTAAAATACTAAAAACATTTCCTAGTTTATAAAAAAGTAGGAATTAGTTAATGCCATGGAGAAATAGACACAACCATATGAATCCTACCACAAAACATAAACTGCAATTCAAATGTTTAAAGCTTGTGGGTTTTTGATTTTGTTTTGTTTTTTTTAATATTCTTTGTGACTGTGGTAATAAATAAAAGCCAATAAAACTTTTATAATTTAATGTCATTATTGCTGACTTAACCTCCACAGAAACGGAAGCCAATGAAGGCCATGACTGGGACATCATAGACATCAATACAGGTCGTTAGTCTGTCTGTACCATATTTTCTTTGTTCTTGTAAGTTCTTTATTAACCAAGACAATTTTCCTTTCAGATGTTGGACTAGACCTGCTGGAGGGTGATATTAAGATGGATGAAGTATGTGCAAACATAAACTGTTACTAATATGTTTCAAGCTTCTGTTTATTTGGTCTATTAGGTAGAGACAGAGTTTCTAGTCACCTTTAGTAATGAAGTGTAATCTGTTGATTACACTCCCGCTGTTGTGATTGGATGTTTTATGAACTACCTGCTAATGGAACCTAATGTCTTACCTAATGACTCCACTGTCATGTAAGACAAATATATCCAATTTGAAAAAACATAGTTGAAGTTTTACTGGTTAAAGTATTTTTCAAGTGCTCTTTTTCTGTTATATCCAACTCTTCTACATTTGTTGTTTTCTTATAATTAGACTGTTGACAGAAACACCATCATAGGGGAGAAGTATCGCTGGCCCACAAGCGTTCCCTACTACCTAGAGAACAGCCTGGGTGAGGCACAGTTCCATGGAAATTCACACTTCCAGCACTGAAAACAGTATTTACGGTGCTTCTTCATTGCTCATGTGTCCTACAATTTGTTATGTGTAGGTCCAGAGGCAAAGGCTGTAATCCTGAGCATCTTCGAACAGTTCAGACTGAAGTCCTGCATCGACTTTAAACCCTGGAAAGGAGAAGAGAACTACATCTCTGTGTTCAAAGGTGACGGGTAAGGTCCACATGTTTAAACTCGCACCAACTAATATGTATTTTTATATTGATAACAGGCTCAATTATTTTCTGTAACGTGAAAATAGTCATTATGGGTGCAAGCACTGATACTTCTGTATTGACTCCAGAACAGCTGCCAGCTGTGGGTTGTGCTGTGTCCTGCTTTGGTGCTTTGGTGTGTGTGACATTTCATCATCATACCTGTGCTGGATTTTTCATACGAACTTCATCAATCTCACTCTCTCTCTGCAGATGCTGGTCCTATGTAGGCAACAGGCATATGGGAAAGCAGAATCTGTCAATCGGTATCCACTGTGATACTGTAGGCATTGTTGAGCATGAGTTCCTGCATGCACTAGGCTTCTGGCACGAGCAGTCTAGAGACGACCGCGACGATTACATCAACATCAAATGGAATCAAATTAAACCTGGTAACAAGTCTACAGACTTACACAATACCAGCAACTTCAGCAAACATTGTTTTACTTTCACAATTGTGCTGCTTAGATCCAGTTGACATCTGGACTTGTGTTAGAAGTGTTGCTAATTTCCATAGAAAGACTGTTACAAAGAACACTGTGCTGTTGTGAGTTTTCCTCCTTATGAATTATTTTTATGAATATTGTAGAAAAGGTCAGTCCTTCGTGTACTGACCTAATATAGTGAATGACTCCTGTAATTGTATCTTCACAATAAATACCTGTTGTTCCACCCAAACTCAAAAACAATACAAAATGACCCAGACATTTGTTATGTCCTCCTCAGGTCAAGAGCACAACTTTGAAAAACACAATGACACAGTGTCCAGTGCTCTAGGTGTTCCCTACGACTATGGCTCTGTGATGCACTACGGTAAGACTGACTTCAGCATCAACTCTGAGCCCACCATCGTCACCAAGATCCCCCACTTCATGAATGTGATTGGTCAGAGGAAGGGGTTCAGTTCCAGTGACCTAATAAAACTCAACCGTCTCTACAACTGCAGTAAGTCATTCTGTGCATCTACTGAGACAGATACTATCATTGCACAAACTATTAGATGTTGCATGAAAGTTGCTGTTATACAATGTACTATGTCTTAAATTCAACATTCCATAGTTCTGTTTGTTATAGTATGAATATAATATGGGTTTGTGAGATGGTTCAATGAGTTTTTAGACAACACTACACTGACCAAATGGTAAAATGGTATGATATGAATGGAATGGTAAAGACACACACAGTAAAATCATGTGGATTTAGACTCAATGTGTCATTTTGACATTCTCTCTGCAGCCAGATCTTCCACTTTTGTGGATAGCTGTGACTTTGAGGAGGACAACATCTGTGGGATGATTCAGATTCCTGGGAAAGGAAAGTGGGAACAACAATCATGTATGAGAGGAGGGCCTCAAACTGATTTCACAAACATGGGACAATGCAAAGGTGACATCCCATTTGAACCAAAATACATTACGGTGCTAAAGTACATACCACATCTCTGTCTCTTTGTATTATGTATTTAAATATTAATATAGCTTATTTTGCAATATGACATTTATAAGTGCTGTGATCACTCCACATCACACAAAGTTCCAGGACAGAATGCAGTAGAAGATGAATTATGACCTTGTTGACCTTAAGTAGCACGAGTTATCACTGCCACTTCATGGCAGGGGTCTCAAACTCATTACTAATACTTCAATGGGTTCTTCTGAACATAAACTGTCCTAATTATGAACAGACTATTCAAGAACATGAAGAGTTCTGGCTTCTCTTGCCTCCTTCTTGCTGCCAGAGACCTGGCAGTGCTTCCTTTCACATTCAGTAGCTGAGCCAGATTTGGCTTAAGGGAGGAAGCAATTGATACCCTTAGTATGGCTTGAAGATGATCATCAAGTCTGGTTTAGAAATTTAATTTTTAATTTTACCCTCTTTTCAGCATTTTTACAATTGAAAGCTCTTTTTCTTTCTCTTAAGATTCTTAAGACAGCATTCACTGCAAAAAAAGAAAGAAAAGAAAAGAAAATCATATTGTAGTGATGCAGCTGCTGTCCCACAGTTTATGATTTAGAATAGCTATGTGTTCATTATGTTCAGGTGTTGTAGTTTTAATGTGTTTATTTGTTGTGTGTTATGTTGTAACGTGTGTAAAAGTGAAGGTTTTTGGCCGGCACCGTGATGTTAAGTGCTGGGTGTGCTGTTTCAGGGCAAATTCAGCTGCAGCTTCTGACAGCAAGACTCTCACTCTGAGTCATAAGGCACTTTACCAGAGGTGAAATTAGTAGCTTAGCTGATCCAGTTAGTTCACCAGCAGACATAGTCAATCCAATATAATACTTGCGAGCCGCATTAACATTAAACTTCTATATCGTCCTGCGGGCAGCCGGAGTTTGAGACCCCTGCTTTATGGCATCTGCTCTGAGATAAAGTGCAAATTAAAGTAATTTGTTTTTACAAATTATGTAGTAGAGACATTTAAGACAATTAAATCAAACTCTATTAAAAGCTGTACTCTGTCTGACTCAGCAGGTCCTTATACAAAGAGACAATATTTCAAGTTAATCATACAACTCACTCTTGTAAGGAAACATGTATGTATTTTTGGAACGGATATTTCTAAAAAGATTAAAAAATTTACAGTTCAAGAGTAATCTTTCACATTTGTCTTAGTCACATTATCTTATAATGTGACTCATCTACATGTGCTGTAACGTTACCTGCTTTGGATCCAGGAAAAGGCTACTTCATGCACTTCAATACATGTGGTGCTGAACTTGGTTCGCGGGCAGTCCTGGACAGTCGATGGCTTTATCCTAAACCTGGACCACAGTGTCTGCAGTTTTTTCTCTACAACACTGGGGCAGACGATGACGTTCTTAACATTTGGGTTCGAGAGTATGACCATGTCAACTCCAGTGGTAAAGCAAAGTTCTTCAAGAGCATTTCAGGTGACAAACACACACACATGTTGAATTACTTCTTGACCTGTAAAGTCCCTGTAAGCAGCAACAGATAATTTAACAGCCTTATGTAAACTGCACCAGTTTTCAGTAAAATGTTTTTATGTCTTAACTACAGTTTACAGTTTAAATCTGTTCTGTTGCAGGAGGTGAAAAGGGCTCCTGGAATTTACATGCAGTGAATCTAAACATGACAAAGAAGAGCCGTGTGGTGTTTGAGGGTGTGAGAGGAAAGAGTCCATCAAAAGGCGGCTTCTCTCTGGATGACATTAACTTGTCTTCCACAAAGTGCCCTCAGCACGTCTGGCAGATTCACAATATGAAAAGTCGAATAGTCACGACACCAGCAGGACAGGACATTTACAGCCCACGGTTTCTCTCTCCTGCAGGTTATTCCTTCCAGGTAAAGGCCTTCTTTTGTCACCAGTGTTTTAATGTGCATGTTCATTTATATGTGTGCCTGTTGTGGACCTTTGATAGTTGCTTTGTTCTCTGCAGATATCTCTATACCTTAACGGCACAAGTGACTATCCAGGTAACCTGGCCGTCTACTTCCACCTGACGTCAGGCCCCAACGATGAAAAGCTGAAGTGGCCATGTCCTTGGTACATGGCAACTATGACCCTGATGGATCAGCAGTCAGACATCAGACAGCAAACAAACCATTATCGAATGATCATCACTGACCCTGCCAGGAAGGATGGTAAGAGAACAGAGAAGAATTCTGTCTGTCCTCAGTTTGACAAACCTGACGTTTTATGTGTTTCTCTCAGGTGCTAATTTCTACTGGGATAATCCCAGGAAAGTGGGTGTTAAAGTGACCGAATCTGATGGCAGCTTTTATTACCGGGGCCCAGGTTTGGGTTATGTCCGCTTTTTTTCACACAGCGAACTGAGGAGCAGAAAATTCATCAAAGGCGATGATGGTGTCTTCCTCTTGAGTTTGGAAGGTATAAACACTGAACAGAAATATTATATCTCAGAAAACTATAACTACATATTGAGCTTTTAACTTGTTTCTTAAAGTCTGTGGTTGATGTGGTCTCTGTGTTTTCAGATATATCCCACCTACTGGAAGCTCAGCCTCTGCCTCACTCTGCAGTGCGTGATGATGCTAGTCTGCTGAAAACCGAAGATCAAGGTGCTCCACGACAAGCTGCTAGTAACAGTATAGCGCTCGTTGTTGTGGCTGTGTGTGTGGCAACTTTCATGTTGACGATCTCTATGTTTATAACAGGGAATTTCCGCAGGACAAAGAAGAGAGGGAAGGAGGAGGCTCATGATGTGTTGTTCATAAAGCACATGCCTGGATTTGTGGAGGTGAGCATGAGTCAGACATTTATCTCATTTACACTAATACACCTAGGACAAACCGTTGTGCTCATTGAATGTATCTTTTTAATTACAGGAGTACCCAGAAAAAGAACCACTTCTGTCTAATCCATGAAGTGTTTTGTGTCAAAAGGAAAATCTAAACTAAAACTATTTCTGCAACATACTCATATCTATTTCTGCTTCCTTCATCTTTGCCTTGTATGACCTGAATAAACTCTCTCCAGCAGCATTTGATTTCACAATTTGTGCTCATTATCGCATCCATATCTCTTATCAGAATGCAGGTGATCATTGTAGTATAACATTGCATTTGAGCCCATATGTGCTGTTTTACATTGAAGAGTCATGCAGACACAGTCCTTTACAATGTTAAATTTGGTTTATCTTTCAGTCATAAATTTGTGTTACACTTACTGAGAATTAAGATTTTAATAAACATATGTCTTTTAATGAGACTACATTATTATTCACGATTGTGATCCTGTGTTTAGTTGATTAATTATCTCCTGCTCTGCAGTGAATTTTGGTCTGTACTTTATAATTACCCATGTGTCTATAAATTCAATCCTTCAAACTCTATTTACCTCAAACATTCAATCCTGTAGGTCGTGCATGTGGGTCTTTTTCTGTCCCTGTCCATGCTGTCTGCACCACAGCACACAAATTACACAAGCCAACAGCATCATCTACATTAAAGTAAATTTATCACGCAGTGGTGACACGTGTTTCAGTCGCATTAAAATGACAGTAGGCATGAGACAAACAAGATAAATAATACAAAATAATTGTCCACTAAGGTCAATGGGCACACAGGCAGTAACCCAAACAGTTAACCCAAAGACAAAGTACAGCAGTACAGAATCAAGTACAAACAGTAGCAGGAAGACGGAGAAATGCACATGTCCAAAATATTTATTTCACGAATAACCAGTAAAGCTAAAAACTGGATCTCAGATAAACACAGGAAGTGTCCAGCAAAAATAGAAGTGAATGCTCTGCACCTGTATAGCGCTTTTTTTTACCTATCGGTACTCAAAGTGCTGACACTGCATCTCATTCACCCATTCGCACACACAAACACACACTGGCGGCAGCTTAGGCTGACACAGTTCAGTGTCTTGCCCAAGGACACTTTAGCACATGACTGGGGGGAAGCTGGAGACCCCCGAGAGAAAAACCACGCAGACACGAGGAGAACATGCAAACTCCACACATAAAGACCCCCGGTCGCCTTTGGAATCAAACCCAGGACCTACTCTCTGTGAGGCTCCAAATCAAATTCATCAAATTAATTTTACACATGCAATTGCTTATATTTTGGAAGTGGTTGTTATGCCGCATCTCCAACAGGAGACAGAAACAGACCAACTGGCTACAAGACTGACAGAAAACAGGATTCAACATCAACATGAGAAACATCAACAAACCGACACACAGAGGGCAGGTTAAATGTGCAGTGATGTCAGAAAACTAACATAACAGGAGGGTTAAATCTAAAACCAGACAGGAAATTAACAAAGGGCGCAACCGATAACGAGGGAGGCAAGACCACAAAACCAAGAAACAGACACAGGGATCAAGGCTGACATAGGACCCAGCCCGCGGTTGGATGACTGTGACAGTTGTGTCTTTTTCATTACAGGAGTAAACAGAAAAAGTGTCTTTTCTCCATGAAGAAAAGTCTAAACTAAAATAATCTCTACAACATATTTGTATCTACTTCTGCTTCATCTTTGTCTTGTGTAACCTGTCTTGAGTAAACCTTCTGGCAGCATTTGATGTCATCATTTGTTCTTATCATCACATCATATCCATTACTAATCAGAAAGTGAGTGATTATAATAGTTAAGTTTACGAGACCAGATACTGATTTGAATTGATGATTGCAGTATTCTTGCAGATCTGGTCAAATCACAGAGAGGCACCATAGCTGCCATGGCATAATAAGTTACTGTAAATTAACCAGGACTTGGAGCTTTTCATTGTCAGCATAATGTAGTATGTCTGTCTTATTTTAAAGACGAATAAAATCAGTTTATTGAATCCACCCTAAGCCAACTATTATCCACAGTTTGAGTGTCTTTTTTTTCAGGAGGACTTTTAAAACAGCACTGCCCTTCGATTTAATGTGAACAACTGTATGTGTAACATTGTGTGTGACTGGCAATCTCCCTCAGTGACCAGTGGGCATGGACTGATTTTTGTGAGGAAAAGCGTTTTGAAGGGATGGGTAACATTGTCTCATCAACTGTAATTTTATTTACAGTTAAATGGAAATTTTGGTCTTTAATAAAATAACTTATTTCATCAGTGCCTTGTCTTTCATTGGAAATGAAGGTGCTGGCCACAAAATTTCATCACACATTTCAAAAACATTTATGTTGAAATTTGAGCAAACAAACCACTAATCAACAAAATAATGGCAGTCTACTTGTGGTTCTTTTCTTTTCCAAATGTAAAATGGGAAGCATTGGGAGGTTTCAAGGTTTTAGCAGACATCTTGGCAGACACCCTCTCAACTTTTAGCTTATTGCTTATTCTTAAGCTTATTGTTAAAAGTTCATATAGTTGGGTGACTGATTTAGAAGGCTGAGGGATATCCCCTAATAATTCCTCAATATCCTCTCACGCTAACTGGTTAACCCTTGTGCATCCTTCGAGGGGTCAAAATAAAAAATAGGGGGCTCAAAGGTCAAAAACCACACAAGGGTTGGATAAAACAGCTGCAGACAGATGATAAATCACAACACGCTTAATCTAGATGAACGGTTGGATGAACTTGGTTATCAGAAGACCCAGATGTGTTCACTTGCATTGTGTGTTGAAACTGTACTAAAGTAGTAGAGTATTAATCAATGTTAACATAAACTCCACGTGGATTATTATAGTAACTGAATATATATTAGGGCAAATGTTCAACCCACTGAGCCTCGACTATTTTAGATACTCAGTGATGCTATCTTAGTAAGCTTTTATCCTAAATGAAACCATGCTTATTTCTCATATCTTACATTTATTTTATCATTGCATCTGTGACAACCAAGGCACATGATAATAGCATGTTGAGGTGGTAAGTAGGTGGAGAAGCATGTATCAGAAACTGATAATAAATAATAAATACTGTACAACTATAGAATTAGATCAATAGAGTGCATAGGAAATACTGAAAATCCAGAACATATATTGAAGGGACATTACACCAGTATTATTCAAATATTATCTGCCATAACTAAGGCAAGAAAACTATTTGCAGATTTTACCTCTTGTCATTATAACTTAACGTTTGTGTGTTTAAAACACACCAGTCAACAGACACTGAGATACTGTTTTAGTTGCTTCAATTTCTGTCAAATGAGTTAAATGAAAATTTCATCATATTTACTTGTTGAAACCTAATTTCCTCAAAGTCTTGCCTTTCTATAGAAATTATCTCAATACCTGTCATATTTCAACACTGTTCAGCAATAAAATAAACACCGTTGTTCTTTGCAGCTCAGTTTAGCTTTTTAATCTACCAGGGTCATTCATCTACTACTGGGTGTGTGTCTGCAACTGCAGTCATGTACTTCAGGTTTTTAATTCTGCTTTATGGCCTTGGATTGGTAAGTGGAACTCCTTCATGTTACTATAATCTATGCTTTATGCTGCATCTTTATTGCAAACAAATAATTTTATTTTTGTCATTATTATTTTATTATTTATCATACAGGCAGAAGCTAAGCCAGTAGGTGAAATACGTAAGTAATAAAATTTTTCTTTTCTTTATAATTATCTTGTGCATCAATGCAGTTTCTTAATATATTGCTCAGTCTCCTCAGTTTAAAACATAATAAAATAGATGTTAATATAATAAAAATATATAAATGCTTGTATAATACACTAAAATACTAAAAACATTTCCTAGTTTATAAAAAAGTAGGAATTAGTTAATGCCATGGAGAAATAGACACAACCATATGAATCCTACAACAAAACATAAACTGCAATTCAAATGTTTAAAGCTTGTGGGTTTTTGATTTTGTTTTGTTTTTTTAAATATTCTTTGTGACTGTGGTAATAAATAAAAGCCAATAAAACTTTTATAATTTAATGTCATTATTGCTGACCTAACCTCCACAGAAACGGAAGCTAATGAAGGCCATGACTGGGACATCATAGACATCAATACAGGTCGTTAGTCTGTCTGTACCATATTTTCTTTGTTCTTGTAAGTCCTTTATTAACCGAGACAATTTTCCTTTCAGATGTTGGACTAGACCTGCTGGAGGGTGATATTAAGATGGATGAAGTATGTGCAAACATAAACTGTTACTAATATGTTTCAAGCTTCTGTTTATTTGGTCTATTAGGTAGAGACAGAGTTTCTAGTCACCTTTAGTAATGAAGTGTAATCTGTTGATTACACTCCCACTGTTGTGATTGGATGTTTTATGAACTACCTGCTAATGGAACCTAATGTCTTCTGACACCACTGTCATGTAAGACAAATATATCCAATTTGAAAAAACATAGTTGGATGCTGGGCTAGACCTGCTGGAGGGTGATATTAAGATGGATGAGGTATGTGCAAAGATCATAATGATTTGAACCGTTTAATTCTAGAAACCACCTGCTAACGGAGGCTAATGTTTTCAGACACTTTTGTCATGTAAAAAAATATGTCCAATTTGAAAAGACATAGTTGAAGTTTTACTGGTTAAAGTATTTTTCAAGTGTTCTATTTGTCTTATATCCAACTCTTCTACATTTGTTGTTTTCTTATAATTAGACTGTTGACAGAAACACCATCATAGGGGAGAAGTATCGCTGGCCCACAAGCGTTCCCTACTACTTAGAGAACAGCCTGGGTGAGGCACAGTTCCATGGAAATTCACACTTCCAGCACTGAAAACAGTATTTACGGTGCTTCTTCATTGCTCATGTGTCCTACAATTTGTTATGTGTAGGTCTAGAGGCAAAGGCTGTAATCCTGAGCGTCTTCGATCAGTTCAGACTGAAGACCTGCATCGACTTTAAACCCTGGAAAGGAGAAGAGAACTACATCTCTGTGTTCAAAGGTGACGGGTAAGGTCCACATGTTTAAACTCGCACCAACTAATATGTATTTTCATATTGATAACAGGCTCAATTATTTTATGTAATGTGAAAATAGTCATTTTGGGTGCAAGCACTGATACTTCTGTATTGAATCAAGAACAGCTGCCAGCTGTGGGTTGTGCTGTGTCCTGCTTTGGTGTGTGTGACATTTCATCATCATACCTGTGCTGGATTTTTCATACGATCTTCAATCTCACTCTCTCTCTGCAGATGCTGGTCCTATGTAGGCAACAGGCATGTGGGAAAGCAGAATCTGTCAATCGGTATCCATTGTGATTTTGTAGGCATTGTTGAGCATGAGTTCCTGCATGCACTAGGTTTCTGGCACGAGCAGTCTAGAGATGATCGTGACGATTACATCGACATCAAATGGAATCAAATTAAACCTGGTAAGTCTACAGATTTACACAATACCAGCAACTTCAGCAAACATTGTTTTACTTTCACAATTGTGCTGCTTAGATCCAGTTGACATCTGGACTTGTGTTAGAAGTGTTGCTAATATCCATAGAAAGACTGTTACAAAGAACACTGTGCTGTTGTGAGTTTTCCTCCTTATGAATAATTTTATGAATATTGTAGAAAAGGTCAGTCCTTCGTGTACTGACCTAATATAGTGAATGACTCCTGTAATTGTATCTTCACAATAAATACCTGTTGTTCCACCCAAACTCAAAAACAATACAAAATGACCCAGACATTTGTTATGTCCTCCTCAGGTCAAGAGCACAACTTTGAAAAACACAATGACACAGTGTCCAGTGCTCTAGGTGTTCCCTACGACTATGGCTCTGTGATGCACTACGGTAAGACTGACTTCAGCATCAACTCTGAGCCCACCATCGTCACCAAGATCCCCCACTTCATGAATGTTATTGGTCAGAGGAAGGGGTTCAGTTCCAGTGACCTAATAAAACTCAACCGTCTCTACAACTGCAGTAAGTCATTCTGTGCATCTACTGAGACAGATACTATCATTGCACAAACTATTAGATGTTGCATGAAAGTTGCTGTTAAACAATGTACTATGTCTTAAATTCAACATTCCATAGTTCTGTTTGTTATAGTATGAATATAATATGGGTTTGTGAGATGGTTCAATGAGTTTTTAGACAACACTACACTGACCAAATGGTAAAATGGTATGATATGAATGGAATGGTAAAGACACACACAGTAAAATCATGTGGATTTAGACTCAATGTGTCATTTTGACATTCTCTCTGCAGCCAGATCTTCCACTTTTGTGGACAGCTGTGACTTTGAGGAGGACAACATCTGTGGGATGATTCAGATTCCTGGGAAAGGAAAGTGGGAACAACAATCATGTGTGAGAGGAGGGCCTCAAACGGACTTCACAAACATGGGACAATGCAAAGGTGAAACCCCTTTTGAACCAAAATACATTACGGTGCTAAAGTACATACCACATCTCTGTCTCTTTGTATTATGTATTTAAATATTAATATAGCTTATTTTGCAATATGACATTTATAAGTGCTGTGATCACTCCACATCACACAAAGTTCCAGGACAGAATGCAGTAGAAGATGAATTATGACCTTGTTGACTTTAAGTAGCACGAGTTAGCACTGCCACTTCATGGCAGGGGTCTCAAACTCAAATTACTTGGGCGCTGCAAGAGGCAGAGTGTTACAAATCGGCTGGTGTGGTAGAGGTGTGGACCCTATTGCAGACTCACAAAAACTCACGTGACCTGGGACCATAGACAGCAACACTCAACACAAGGACAGAAACAAGAGGGCAGGCTTAAATACAGAACTAAACAGGAAATTAAACACAGGTGTAACCACTAATTGTAGGGGAAGAGCACAGAGGGAGAACGTGACGTTACAGGACAAACAAAACCTGGAGCCCTCAGTGCTTTGAGGGCTGGATCGTAACACAGAGTCTGGTTGAGGTTGGGTTGCATCACGTATTCCACAAAAAAAAGCTTTGTAGAAAAATCTAATAAAATGTCATTACTAATACTTCAATGGGTTCTTCTGAACATAAAACGTCCTGAATATGGACAGACTATTCAAGAACATGAAGAGTTCTGGCTTCTCTTGCCTCCTTCTTGCTGCCAGAGACCTGGCAGTGCTTCCTTTCACATTCAGTAGCTGAGCCAGATTTGGCTTAAGGGAGGAAGCAATTGATACCCTTAGTATGGCTTGAAGATGATCATCAAGTCTGGTTTAGAAATTTAATTTTTAATTTTACCCTCTTTTCAGCATTTTTACAATTGAAAGCTCTTTTTCTTTCTCTTAAGATTCTTAAGACAGCATTCACTGAAAAAAAAAGAAAAGAAAATCATATTGTAGTGATGCAGCTGCTGTCCCACAGTTTATGATTTAGAATAGCTATGTGTTCGTTATGTTCAGGTGTTGTAGTTTTAATGTGTTTATTTGTTGTGTGTTATGTTGTAACGTGTGTAAAAGCGAAGGTTTTTGGCCGGCACCGTGATGTTAAGTGCTGGGTGTGCTGTTTCAGGGCAAATTCAGCTGCAGCTTCTGACAGCAAGACTCTCACTCTGAGTCATAAGGCACTTTACCAGAGGTGAACTTAGTAGCTTAGCTGTTCCAGTTAGTTCACCAGCAGACATAGTCAATCCAATATAATACTTGCGAGCCGCATTAACATTAAACTTCTATATCGTCCTGCGGGCAGCCGGAGTTTGAGACCCCTGCTTTATGGCATCTGCTCTGAGACAAAGTGCAAATTAAAGTAATTTGTTTTTACAAATTATGTAGTAGAGACATTTAAGACAATTAAATCAAACTCTATTAAAAGCTGTACTCTGTCTGACTCAGCAGGTCCTTATACAAAGAGACAATATTTCAAGTTAATCATACAACTCACTCTTGCAAGGAAACATGTATGTATTTTTGGAACGGATATTTCTAAAAAGATTAAAAAATTTACAGTTCAAGAGTAATCTTTCACATTTGTCTTAGTCACATTATCTTATAATGTGACTCATCTACATGTGCTGTAACGTTACCTTCTTTGGACCCAGGAAAAGGCTACTTCATGCACTTCAATACATGTGGTGCTGAACTTGGTTCGCGGGCAGTCCTGGACAGTCGATGGCTTTATCCTAAACCTGGACCACAGTGTCTGCAGTTTTTTCTCTACAACACTGGGGCAAACGATGACGTTCTTAACATTTGGGTTCGAGAGTATGACCATGTCAACTCCAGTGGTAAAGCAAAGTTCTTCAAGAGCATTTCAGGTGACAAACACACACACATGTTGAATTACTTCTTGACCTGTAAAGTCCCTGTAAGCAGCAACAGATAATTTAACAGCCTTATGTAAACTGCACCAGTTTTCAGTAAAATGTTTTTACGTCTTAACTACAGTTTACAGTTTAAATCTGTTCTGTTGCAGGAGGTGAAAAGGGCTCCTGGAATTTACATGCAGTGAATCTAAACATGACAAAGAAGAGCCGTGTGGTGTTTGAGGGTGTGAGAGGAAAGAGTCCATCAAAAGGCGGCTTCTCTCTGGATGACATTAACTTGTCTTCCACAAAGTGCCCTCAGCACGTCTGGCAGATTCACAATATGAAAAGTCGAATAGTCACGACACCAGCAGGGCAACAAATTTACAGCCCACGGTTTCTGTCTCCAGCAGGTTATTCCTTCCAGGTAAAGGCCTTCTTTTGTCACCTGTGTTTTAATGTTCATGTGTAAGTAACAGAGGGTCATTGTCTCCATGGTTTATTCATTTATATGTGTGCCTGTTGTGGACCCTTGAACATGACATCATGTTGCTTTGTTCTATGCAGATATCTCTGTACCCTAACGGCAGAAGTGACAATCCAGGTAACCTGGCCGTCTACTTCCACCTGACGTCAGGCCCCAACGATGATAAGCTGAAGTGGCCGTGTCCATGGTACATGGCAACTATGGGCCTGATGGACCAGCAGTCAGACATTAGACAGCAAATTAACAGTTATCGAATGGTCGTCACTGACCCTGCCAAGAAGCATGGTATGAGAACAGAGGAGAATTCTGTCTGTCTCTGAGTTTGACAAATCTGACCTTTCATGTGTTTCTCTCAGGTGCTAATTTCTACTGGGATAATCCCAGAAAAGTGGGTTTTAAAGTGACCGAATCTGATGGCAGCTTTTATTATCGAGGTCCCGGTTGGGGATATAACAACCTTGTTTCCCATAGCGAACTGAGGAGCAGAAACTTCATCAAAGGCGATGACGCTATCCTCCTCTTGAGTATGGAAGGTATAAACACTTTGAGCAGTTGGACGGAAATATGATATATCAGAAATCTATAATCTTTTCTTGAGCTTTCAACTTGTTTCTGAAAGTCTATGGTTGATGTGGTCTCTGTGTTTTCAGATGTATCCCACCTACTGGAAGCTCAGCCTCTGCCTCACTCTGCAGTGCGTGATGATGCTAGTCTGCTGAAAACCCAAGATCAAGGTGCTCCACGACAAGCTGCTAGTAACAGTATAGCGCTCGTTGTTGTGGCTGTGTGTGTGGCAACTTTTATGTTGATGATCTCTATGTTTATAACAGGACGCAGGACAAAGAAGAGAGGGAAGGAGGAGGCTCACAATGTGTTGTTCATAAAGCACATGCCTGGATTTGTGGAAGTGAGCATGAGTCAGACATTTATCTCATTTACACTAATACAGCTAGGACAAGCTGTTGTGCTCATTGAATGTATCTTTTTAATTACAGGAGTACCCAGAAAAAGAACCACTTCTGTCTAATCCATGAAGTGTTTTGTGTCAAAAGGAAAATCTAAACTAAAACTATTTCTGCAACATACTCATATCTATTTCTGTTTCCTTCATCTTTGCCTTGTATGACCTGAATAAACTCTCTCCAGCAGCATTTGATTTCACAATTTGTGCTCATTATCGCATCCATATCTCTTATCAGAATGAAGGTGATCATTGTAGTATAACATAGCCCATATGTGCTGTTTTACATGGAAGAGTCATGCAAATGTAAGCGCCCTGAAAAGAAGGGGATTGATATGACGCACGACACACAACGACCTTTCTTCAGCTCACGTGTGTAATGAGTGAAAAGTACTACAAACAAATCGATACATACATACATATATACATACATATTCTCAGTGACATTACAACAATGTAACAAGCGGCTATTACAACGGAGACTGTAGCTAGCGCTCACGCACATGCCTGTTAGCATGTCACTGCTAATATAGCTAGCGGTCGATAATTAACATTATCTGCTAAAAGAGAACGTAACGTGAAAGGCTGGAAACACTCCTCTGAACAAATATGGACTATTAACTAAGACATATTTTATTGTGAACGGTTAACAAAGCTTCTGTACCTGAAAAGAAGGGGATTGATATGACGCACGACACACAACGACCTTTCTTCAGCTCACGTGTGTAATGAGTGAAGAAAGGGGTGCGGTGCGACCTTCAAAGACCCCCGTAATTTCGAACGCTGTGTTCCCTTCACTGTGGTCCGAACTGATATTGGCACAAACAAACAGAAAATAATTTGCCAACATTGTAAACATAGAACTACTAATAAAACTTATCTGTCCACAACCTTATTCAATCTATCACACAGACACAGTCCTTTACAATGTTAAATTTGGTTTATCTTTCAGTCATGAATTTGTGTTACACTTACTGAGAATTAGGACTTTAATAAGCATATGTCTTTTAATCAGACTACATTATTATTCACGATTGTGATCCTGTGTTTAGTTGATTAATTATCTCCTGCTCTGCAGTGAATTTTGGTCTGTACTTTATAATTACCCATGTGTCTATAAATTCAATCCTTCAAACTCTATTTACCTCAAACATTCAGTCCTGTAGGTCGTGCATGTGGGTCTTTTTCTGTCCCTGTCCATGCTGTCTGCACCCCAGCACACGAATTACACAAGCCAACAGCATCATCTACATTAAAGTAAATTTATCACGCAGTGGGGACACGTGTTTCAGTCGCATTAAAATGACAGTAGGCATGAGACAAACAAGATAAATAATACAAAATAATTGTCCACTAAGGTCAATGGGCACACAGGCAGTAACCCAAACAGTTAACCCAAAGACAAAGTACAGCAGTACAGAATCAAGTACAAACAGTAGCAGGAAGACGGAGAAATGCACATGTCCAATATATTTATTTCACGAATAACCAGTAAAGCTGAAAACTGGATCTCAGATAAACACAGGAAGTGTCCAGCAAAAATAGAAGTGAATGCTCATTCCCATTCGCACACACAAACACACACTGGCGGCAGCTTAGGCTGACACGGTTCAGTGTCTTGCCCAAGGACCACGCAGACACGAAAAGAACATGCAAACTCCACACATAAAGACCCCCGGTCGCCTTTGGAATCAAACCCAGGACCTACTCGCTGTGAGGCTCCAAATCAAATTTATCAAATTAATTTTACACATGCAATTGCTTATATTTTGGAAGTGGTTGTTATGCCTGTGTGCCCCCCTGCACCTAAAGACTGCTCTGGAATGACAAACTCACAAAACAGGATTCGAAAATAAACTACAGCATCTCCAACAGGAGACAGAAACAGACCAACTGGCTACAAGACTGACAGAAAACAGGATTTAACATCAACATGAGAAACATCAACAAACCGACACACAGAGGGCAGGTTAAATGTGCAGTGATGTCAGAAAACGAACATAACAGGAGGGTTAAATATAAAACCAGACAGGAAATTAACAAAGGGCGCAACCGATAACGAGGGAGGCAAGACCACAAAACCAAGAAACAGACACAGGGATCAAGGCTGACATAGGACCCAGCCCGCGGTTGGATGACTGTGACAGTTGTGTCTTTTTCATTACAGGAGTAAACAGAAAAAGTGTCTTTTCTCCATGAAGAAAAGTCTAAACTAAAATAATCTCTACAACATATTTGTATCTACTTCTGCTTCATCTTTGTCTTGTGTAACCTGTCTTGAGTAAACCTTCTGGCAGCATTTGATGTCATCATTTGTTCTTATCATCACATCATATCCATTACTAATCAGAAAGTGAGTGATTATAATAGTTAAGTTTACGAGACCAGATACTGATTTGAATTGATGATTGCAGTATTCTTGCAGATCTGGTCAAATCACAGAGAGGCACCATAGCTGCCATGGCATAATAAGTTACTGTAAATTAACCAGGACTTGGAGCTTTTCATTGTCAGCATAATGTAGTATGTCTGTCTTATTTTAAAGACGAATAAAATCAGTTTATTGAATCCACCCTAAGCCAACTATTATCCACAGTTTGAGTGTCTTTTTTTTCAGGAGGACTTTTAAAAACAGCACTGCCCTTCGATTTAATGTGAACAACTGTATGTGTAACATTGTGTGTGACTGGCAGTCTCCCTCAGTGACCAGTGGGCATGGACTGATTTTTGTGAGGAAAAGCGTTTTGAAGGGATGGGTAACATTGTCTCATCAACTGTAATTTTATTTACAGTTAAATGGAAATTTTGGTCTTTAATAAAATAACTTATTTCATCAGTGCCTTGTCTTTCATTGGAAATGAAGGTGCTGGCCACAAAATTTCATCACACATTACAAAAACATTTATGTTGAAATTTGAGCAAACAAACCACTAATCAACAAAATAATGGCAGTCTACTTGTGGTTCTTTTCTTTTCCAAATGTAAAATGGGAAGCATTGGGAGGTTTCAAGGTTTTAGCAGACATCTTGGCAGACACCCTCTCAACTTTTAGCTTATTGCTTATTCTTAAGCTTATTGTTAAAAGTTCATATAGTTGGGTGACTGATTTAGAAGGCTGAGGGATATCCCCTAATAATTCCTCAATATCCTCTCACGCTAACTGGTTAACCCTTGTGCATCCTTCGAGGGGTCAAAATAAAAAATAGGGGGCTCAAAGGTCAAAAACCACACAAGGGTTGGATAAAACAGCTGCAGACAGATGATAAATCACAACACGCTTAATCTAGATGAACGGTTGGATGAACTTGGTTATCAGAAGACCCAGATGTGTTCACTTGCATTGTGTGTTGAAACTGTACTAAAGTAGTAGAGTATTAATCAATGTTAACATAAACTCCACGTGGATTATTATAGTAACTGAATATATATTAGGGCAAATGTTCAACCCACTGAGCCTCGACTATTTTAGATACTCAGTGATGCTATCTTAGTAAGCTTTTATCCTAAATGAAACCATGCTTATTTCTCATATCTTACATTTATTTTATCATTGTATCTGTGACAACCAAGGCACATGATAATAGCATGTTGAGGTGGTAAGTAGGTGGAGAAGCATGTATCAGAAACTGATAATAAATAATAAATACTGTACAATGATAGAATTAGATCAATAGAGTGCATAGGAAATACTGAAAATCCAGAACATATATTGAAGGGACATTACACCAGTATTATTCAAATATTATCTGCCATAACTAAGGCAAGAAAACTATTTGCAGATTTTACCACTTGTCATTATAACTTAACGTTTGTGTGTTTAAAACACACCAGTCAACAGACACTGAGATACTGTTTTAGTTGCTTCAATTTCTGTCAAATGAGTTAAATGAAAATTTCATCATATTTACTTGTTGAAACCTAATTTCCTCAAAGTCTTGCCTTTCTATAGAAATTATCTCAATACCTGTCATATTTCAACACTGTTCAGCAATAAAATAAACACCGTTGTTCTTTGCAGCTCAGTTTGGCTTTTTAATCTACCAGGGTCATTCATCTACTACTGGGTGTGTGTCTGCAACTGCAGTCATGTACTTCAGGTTTTTAATTCTGCTCTATGGCCTTGGATTGGTAAGTGGAACTCCTTCATGTTACTATAATCTATGCTTTACGCTGCATCTTTATTGCAAACAAATAATTTTATTTTTATCATTATTATTTTATTATTTATCATACAGGCAGAAGCCAAGCCAGTAGGTGAAATACGTAAGTAATAAAATTTTTCTTTTCTTTATAATTATCTTGTGCATCAATGCAGTTTCTTAATATATTGCTCAGTCTGCTCAGTTTAAAACATAAAAAAATAGATGTTAATATAATAAAAATATATAAATGCATGTATAATACACTAAAATACTAAAAACATTTCCTAGTTTATAAAAAAGTAGGAATGACTTAATGTCATGGAGAAATAGACACAACCATATGAATCCTACCACAAAACATAAACTGCAATTCAAATGTTTAAAGCTTGTGGGTTTTTGATTTTGTTTTGTTTTTTAAATATTCTTTGTGACTGTGGTAATAAATAAAAGCCAATAAAACTTTTATAATTTAATGTCATTATTGCTGACCTAACCTCCACAGAAACGGAAGCTAATGAAGGCCATGACTGGGACATCATAGACATCAATACAGGTCGTTAGTCTGTCTGTACCATATTTTCTTTGTTCTTGTAAGTCCTTTATTAACCGAGACAATTTTCCTTTCAGATGTTGGACTAGACCTGCTGGAGGGTGATATTAAGATGGATGAAGTATGTGCAAACATAAACTGTTACTAATATTTTTCAAGCTTCTGTTTATTCGGTCTATTAGGTAGAGACAGAGTTTCTAGTCACCTTTAGTAATGAAGTGTAATCTGTTGATTACACTCCCGCTGTTGTGATTGGATGTTTTATGAACTACCTGCTAATGGAACCTAATGTCTTCTGACACCACTGTCATGTAAGACAAATATATCTAATTTGAAAAAACATAGTTGAAGTTTTACTGGTTAAAGTATTTTTCAAGTGCTCTTTTTCTATATATCCAATTCCTCTACATTTGTTGTTTTCTTATAATTAGACTGTTGACAGAAACACCATCATAGGGGAGAAGTATCGCTGGCCCACAAGCGTTCCCTACTACCTAGAGAACAGCCTGGGTGAGGCACAGTTCCATGGAAATTCACACTTCCAGCACTGAAAACAGTATTTACGGTGCTTCTTCATTGCTCATGTGTCCTACAATTTGTTATGTGTAGGTCTAGAGGCAAAGGCTCTAATCCTGAGCGTCTTCGATCAGTTCAGACTGAAGACCTGCATCGACTTTAAACCCTGGAAAGGAGAAGAGAACTACATCTCTGTGTTCAAAGGTGACGGGTAAGGTCCACATGTTTAAACTCGCATTTTCATATTGATGACAGGCTCAATTATTTTATGTAATGTGAAAATAGTCATTTGGGGTGCAAGCACTGGTACTTCTGTATTGAATCAAGAACAGCTGCCAGCTGTGGTTTGTCCTGCTTTGTTGTTTGTGAAATTTTCATCATCATACCTGTGCTGAGTTTTTCATACGAACTTCAATCTCACTCTCTCTCTGTAGATGCTGGTCCTCCGTAGGCAACAGGCATGTGGGAAAGCAGAATCTGTCAATCGGTATGCGCTGTGATACTGTAGGCACTGTTGAACATGAGTTCCTGCATGCGCTAGGCTTCTGGCACGAGCAGTCTAGAGCTGACCGCGACGATTACATCAACATCAAGTGGGATCAAATTAAACCTGGTAACACATCTTGAATTACAAGTCTACACACTGACACAATACCAACAACTTCAGCAAACATTGTTTTACTTTCACTATTGTGCTGCTTAGATCCAGTTGACATCTGGATTTGTGTTAGAAGTGTTGCGAATATCCATAGAAAACTATAGACTGGAAATTGTGTGTAAGTTATGCACAGTTCCTTCATGTGCTCTCATGTCTGGTTACAAACACTGTGCTGTTGTTCTCCTCCTGATGAATTATTTTATGAATCTTCTAGAAAAAGTCAATCCTTTGTGTACTTACCTAATATAGTGAATGACTCTTAAATCTTATTGTCTCCTTATGCCTTATGCTACAATTAAAAGCTTGCTCTATGTGGGATTTGTTGGGCTTAGTTGTGTAAGGTCTTAAACCTTACTTGTGAAGTGCCTTGAGATAACTGATGTTGTGAATTGGCACTATATAAATAAAACTGAATTGAATTGTATATATTTTTACTTATCATGCAGAGATTTGTGGAAAACCAATGTTGTTCTACCCAAAATCAAAAACAATTCTAAATCCCTGACATTTGTCATGCCCTCCTCAGGTCATAAGCACAACTTTAAAAAACACAATGACACGGAGTCCAGTGCTCTAGGTGTTCCCTACGACTATGGCTCTGTGATGCACTACAGGAAGACGGCCTTCAGCATCAACTCTAAGCCCACCATCGTCACCAAGATCCCCTACTTCATGAATTTGATTGGTCAGAGGAAGGGGTTTAGTGCCAGTGACCTAATAAAACTCAACCGTCTCTACAACTGCAGTAAGTCATTCTGTGCATCTATTACTGAGACAGATACTGTCAATGCACAAACTTTTAGTTTTATGAAAGTGGCTAAAAATACAATAATTACCCAATATTTCCAATATCTCAAATTCAACATTTGATATATTGTGTATGTTCCATCATGAATAAAATATAGATTGATAAGATAATTCAATGAGATATTGTTGTTCAGATAATATAATATTGACCTTCAGCTGATTATTTCATGCACAGAACCCATTCAAGACTTTACAGAAGCTACTCTACTACTTGAACCTCACATACACCCCCGTGTTTAGCCCTTCATTATCAGCATCATGCAATTTATAATTATTATGTCTAATACCAAAGCACAATAGCATCTTTATGGCATTTAAGTCTTTCTGGAATGTTAAAGACATACAAACATTTTGATGTGATCTCTCTGCAGCCAGATCTTCCACTTTTGTGGACAGCTGTGACTTTGAGGAAGAGAACATCTGTGGGATGATTCAGATTCCTGGGAAAGGAAAGTGGAAACAAGAATCACGTGTAAGAGGAGGGCCTCAAACTGACTTCACAAACATGGGACAATGCAAAGGTGACATCCCATTTGAACCAAAATACATTACGGTGCTAAGTACATACCCCATCCAACAATTTACAATTCAAGACTGACCTGTGATCCATTTTTTCTTTTATCTTGTTTACCTGCATTGGATCCAGGAAAAGGCTACTTCATGCACTTCAATACATCTGGTGCTAAACGTGGGTCCCGGGCAATCCTGGACAGTCGATGGCTTTATCCTAAACCTGGACCACAGTGTCTGCAGTTTTTTCTCTACAACACTGGGGCAAACGATGATGTTCTCAACATCTGGGTTCGGGAGTATGACCATGTCAACTCCAGTGGTAAAGCAAAGTTCTTCAAGAGCATTTCAGGTGACAAACACACACACATGTTGAATTACTTCTTGACCTGTAAAGTCCCTGTAAGCAGCAACAGATAATTTAACAGCCTTATGTAAACTGCACCAGTTTTCAGTAAAATGTTTTTACGTCTTAACTACAGTTTACAGTTTAAATCTGTTCTTTTGCAGGAGGTGAAAAGGGCTCCTGGAATTTACATGCAGTGAATCTAAACATGACAAAGAAGAGCCGTGTGGTGTTTGATGGTGTGAGAGGAAAGAGTCCATCAAAAGGCGGCTTCTCTCTGGATGACATTAACTTGTCTTCCACAAAGTGCCCTCAGCACGTCTGGCAGATTCACAATATGAAAAGTCGAATAGTCACGACGCCAGCAGGACAGGACATTTACAGCCCACGGTTTCTGTCTCCAGCAGGTTATTCCTTCCAGGTAAAGGCCTTCTTTTGTCATCAGTGTTTTAATGTGCATGTTCATTTATATGTGTGCCTGTTGTGGACCTTTGAACATGTTGCTTTGTTCTCTGCAGATATCTCTATACCTTAACGGCACAAGTGACTATCCAGGTAACCTGGCTGTCTACTTCCACCTGACGTCAGGCCCCAACGATGAAAAGCTGAAGTGGCCATGTCCTTGGTACATGGCAACTATGACCCTGATGGATCAGCAGTCAGACATCAGACAGCAAACAAACCATTATCGAATGATCATCACTGACCCTGCCATGAAGGATGGTAAGAGAACAGAGAAGAATTCTGTCTGTCCTCAGTTTGACAAACCTGACGTTTTATGTGTTTCTCTCAGGTGCTAATTTCTACTGGGATAATCCCAGGAAAGTGGGTGTTAAAGTGACGGAATCTGATGGCAGCTTTTATTACCGGGGCCCAGGTTTGGGTTATGACCGCTTTTTTTCACACAGCGAACTGAGGAGCAGAAAGTTCATCAAAGGCGATGATGGTGTCTTCCTCTTGAGTTTGGAAGGTATAAACACTGAACAGAAATATTATATCTCAGAAAACTATAACTACATATTGAGCTTTAAACTTTTTTTTTAAAGTCTATGGTTGATGTGATCTTGTCTTCAGATATATCCCATCTATAAGAAGAGAGTAGAGATTGAAGATGTGGATCATAAAGCACATGCCTGGGTTTGTGACACATTGAGTGTTTTGGAATGAGTCATACATTTATCTCAAGAACCATTTCTTTCCACTCCATAAAGTCTTGATCAAAAGAAATGTCTTCATTAAAACTATTTCTACAACATATTCATATCTACTTCTGATTCTATCATCTTTGTAACCTGTATAACCTGAATAAACTCTCTACCAGCATTTGATTTCATCATTTGTTTTCATTATCATATCTTCATCTTTTACTAATTAGAATGCAGGTGATTAGTTATGTTTACTAGACCAGATATTGGAGATTGTTTAATTCCGTGGGGTCTGGTAATGAAATACACTCTTGTAGTATTTTAGTGGTTCAGGTCATTTGCTGGAAAGTCACAGTGATAATTCACAATGTCACAATAGGTTTCAACAGTAACTTAATCAGAACCCAGAGCTTCTAAAGCTATCACACAGTATGTTGTCATAATGTGACAGCTTAAAGTAAAGTCACTAAACAATAAATGCTGTCCTTAAATATATTGTCTTTAATATATTAATATATGTCTTCTGAAGAAGACATATATTAATATATTATCATTCTTGCTGGAAATGCAATGTATTCAGTGTCTAAAATATCACCTAAACTACTTCTGCATTTTGGATTGTTTACATAAATATTAAAAAAAAGTCTTTTATTTTCGGTTTTACAAAAGCAAAATATTTATAATAATTTTATATAAGTTATTTTAGTCATTATTCTCACAGTTTCACTGGAACCGTTTGAACTGCATGTGCCAGTCTATTGACACAAACACATTAGTCAATTCGTACTTCCGTACTTACTTCGTACTCACATTTTCTAAATTTTTTAGCCATCTTTTCAAAGCTTTAGCAATGTCATAGAATTCTTGGAAAATTGTCTCAGCATATATTAGGGTTTTCTATACTTTTGAGGTGGTTTGATTAGAAATACTTATTAAATGTTATTTAATTACTTTTTATTTTGAAATGTAAGAGATTCAGCTGGCTTTGCAGACATACAGCTCTGTTCAAACCACTTCTAATTCTCTCTAGCTACCTTTTTTAGCAATGTTTTAAATTCTTCAGCTGAGTTTCCAACGTGTAAAATCCGCCTTCACGCTGTATTTTTTTATAATCTCTAACAACAGCACAACTGTATAACTCGTTTTTAGAAGATCTGATATGTGATGGTAGATGTTGTTCTTGGGCTGCATCTGGTGGCCAGATTGTGTTACTGCAAGCAGAGCTCTGAAATAGCTGAAGCCCTAAATGTTGACTGATTGTCAGTCATCCAAGCAGAGGTCCAAATACCATGACTTCCAAAACATTCAAAATGTAGTCAGTCTTAGACACTTCAGCTGAAAAAGAGTATGAATACAGAATAGCAGGATGCACAGCAGCAGCCATAAAATCAGGTTTTCAGGATCAGCAGTGATTTTTCTGTAAAGTCATGTGCACATGGAACACAATCAGTTCATTGTTGAAATGCCTCAAATTTCTGTCTCACATTTTAAAACTTTTATGGGTCACTGCTAAAATTAAGTTATTGCAAAGAAAGTGCTGCTTTCACCTGAAATGTCCTTTAATAAACCTTTCTCTTCTGCACTGCTAGGAGACATGAAAGCACCTGAGAAGCTGTGATGGCAAGAAATGTGTGGGGACGACACTTTATTACCACAGTCTAGCACATCATGTGGAATATGATCAGTGACGTGAGAGTATACAGTGTATCTGTGCCTGCTTGACACGAAGCATGACATGATATTTGCTAGTGATGTTTGGCAGATGATGGTTTTATATGGGTCAGTGCATGTTTTCCATTAGTTCTAAATTTCAAGTTTCAGCTGTGAGTAAGTGAGTGAGTGTAAATAAAAACGAAGTTTGCTGCAGGGCTTTGTGAAGCCAGTCTTATGACTGGTCTATTTTGATAGCTTGTACTGTGAGTTGACTGTTTTCAGATGACTTCCATGCGCCGGGGCTAAAGCCTATAAAAAGTCAAATGTAGCCAGGAGAATAGCTCATTTGGAAGTAAACCAGCATCTAATGTGCTAAAGATCGGAGCAGCCTGCTTCTGTCTGATGTTCAGTGGGGTTTTGGTTCTGAGATAGTTACACCTCCTGCTGTTTTGGTTTTAAACACTTAATATGAATAGGTACCACAGTGACCTGACCCCAAGGGAGCAGGAGTTGCTGAAAATTCGGCGGGACAGTGACACCAAGGCTGCAGAATTGGTCAAGATGGAGAAGATGCTGGAGCAAACCAAGGATCTATTAGACAAGAAGTCAGAATCTGGTTCTGAGAGCTTGGGCTACCAAGAAAACATGGGTCTGTATCACAAACTCTATCTAAGCAAATTTAAGTTATTGTTCAAACATGTGGTTTGTGACTGTGCATTCTGGTTACTTATTGCAGTGGAGGACCTGGAGGAGAAAGTGCGCTCCAGCAGACGGTACAGGAGAAACTCCCTCCATCACACACAGATGCTGGAGAGTCAGATGAAAACGGTGAAAGGTGAGCTGGTGGGCACGCTGGATCACCTCCAGCAGCTGCGGAGCGTCTTGCGTCGTTCACAGCAGAAAGCGGAGGAGCGCAAAGCAGCAATGGAGAAGCTGGCGGCAGGGCTGAGGTGAAGGAGGTTTTGACCTTTCCCTCCAACTGAATCCTGTCGCGATGTCCTGCATCACACCAATAAAAGTCATTTAAGGCTGCGACTACAGTATATGCTGGTTAAAGGTAAAGTGAAGAGACTTGGAGCTGCATTCAAGGTCCCCACAAGTTTGCTGAGAGGCCAATGATAAAATGTAAAAGACTGCATTAAATTAAAAATACTAAATAATGACAATTTTCCAGTTATTAATATCTTATTATGAGCTTCTGGAACCAATCTCAAGATGATTTCACTTATATTACTGAGAGAGACACACCTTTAAAACTTATTGACAATTTAACATATTTCTGCAACTCTGGGTTCTTTTTTTTTATGACTGAAACATGATTGGTTCATTGTTTGGCATGGTTTCATATTGCATCAGATTTCTCCTCCAGTTCCCTGCTTTTAAATCATGAAACCAAGCTTATTAATTTAATAATTTAATGGTACAAATAAATAATATGAAAGTTAGAAAGATGAAAGATTTCAGTCTCTAAATTGATTTAATTAATTTGACAAAGTCATCTTATTAGATTAATTTTCTTACGAGGATCAACATCTGCAGTTTATCTGTGTGGAAAACAACACAAAGGTCATAGAATAGAAGTGTGTTTAGTGTTTGTATTGCAGCCTTGAATGTTGTCCTTCCCTCTGGGATCAATAGTCTGCTGTTGCTTCCTGTGGTGAGTCATCTGAAGTCTGTATTTGGACCTTCCCTGTGGCGTCTTTTCATACAGTGTCACATGCAGTCAAGCTCCGTGTATAGTCTGTCAGTAGCAACTGACAAATACAACTGTAATTATTATTTTAACACACAATTACATATTAACCGTTTTAGCTTTAGTTTTTAACCTTTAACTGTTTTCTGTGTGCTTTTGCTGTCATGTGAGATCCTCATAAGTATCTTTATTTAAGAAGTGGAGCATGATGAGGATGAGGAAGTACACACACTATTGTAACAATAAACAATAAATTATTAATTCTGCATAATTCTTTCCTCTCACTGTGGTTCCAACAACAACAAATGACTATGCAGAAAGAACTATAAATATCTGACTTGTAAAAGAATTTACCTGTCTTTGAGCACTTTCAATCTGTCTATGTCATATTTGAAATTTTCTTCATAAATATGATGTTCATGTTCCAGTTGTTACCTGGCAACTAAAATTTTATTCTGGTTCACTTGGATGCATTATAATCTTCACACATACTACATATTAGTACAATTAAATATGACACAGTTATTCAATTAGTTATAAACAGTCATGGACATGTAGTTACATGTCCATGACTACATAACATAGTTATGTTTTACACATGTTTAAATGCACCAACAGTATTCATATTCAACCCTACATGTCTCATCTACAGCACATAACATTCCCTCAATAACCCATTTGGCTTATTACATCCTCTTGATGTCACAACTCAACTCTTTAGCTGAACTATGCTGGAGTCCCAGGGGTAGGAAACGGCCTAGGTCCTGGTGCTGACTCCTAGTTGCCACACGGTGGCGCCAAACTTACTGGAAAGCAGGGGAGCTCTACCTGAGCCTCACTCCCTGATCCCAGACTCGAAACTCTGAATAGGGGGGGACCCACGTGCACGACCACAGAACAAAAGGAGTAAGAATAAATGATAATTTTAATGAAACACAAAAACCAGGACTAACTACAAACACAGGTGACAAAGAAGAGAGTAACTGAACAAGAACGTGACGCAACAATCTCTACAGGGAAAACCTAATAAGCAACCACAAAAACCAAACCTGGGGCCACAAACTGACAGAACACACACACCCACACACACTCAAAAGACAAAACCAAGACTACTGCAACACAGAATGAGAAACAGAGCAGGAACACCACAAGATACTAAATAATACGGACACGGGTCAAGACAGGAACACAGACGCCCAAGCAATCATACTCCTAAACATGAAGGGACAAGAAACCACACACAGTAACACAGATAACGACGGCTACGAGCAGTAAAGATAAAGGACAGGGACAACGAACTAACCAAAAAACAGGAAAAACTATAATCTGTAACCATACCAAACGAGCAGAGACAACGATGATCAGGAACAACACTAATAACACACCAACACTAATAACGCTACGAACAAACACTTACTTCAGGTATGTTCAATAATACAAATAATTAACAAGCAGTGAGTAGCAACACAAGTGACGAGCCAGCGATGGGCACAAAGAACTAAGGAACTTAAATACACACGAACAGGAAATCATAAACAGGTGCAAACACTAATGGGCTGGGACGAAACAAACAAAGAAGTAGGGCGAAAACACGAGCGCCCTCCAGTGGTCGGGGCCCGAATTGTCACACTTGAGCAAACTGTGGACATGAACTATTCCGGTGGACACAGGTGGTTTCCTGTTGGCAGTTTGCAAAAGTATTCTTGCACATTGTTAAACTGATGCTGATCTCTATGTTCTTTAGTTTCATGTACGTTACAATGGTTTCTTGTAATTTCCAGGACAGTCAGCTGGTGGAGTTCAATTTACACCTCTTTCATCAAGACTCTCTTAAGGTTTTACATAATACAAAGATTTTCAACAATGCATAGTTTTCTCCTACTTTAACGTTCAGCCTTGTTTAGCTCGTATTTCTGGTCCTAGACTTATGTGTCTCACACTACTTAACTGCTGCCACACAACTTCAATTACAGCAAAGCCTAGTCTCGAATGTCAGTTATGACTGAACAGATTAGTCTGCATGCCAACAGTAGGCTTTGTTCAAGTTAATTTGGTTTTAGAAGCTGTTTACGCGGTTGCCTTTAGTTATTGAGGCACTGCTTGCACATGCTGGCCACAAGGAACTCAGCAACATCCTCCGACCACTTTCAGTAAGCATAAATTCTGTATTGCACAATAAACTTGTCACTGTAAGATTGTGCAAGTGTACAGAAGCGAGAAAGAGAGAAACACATTGTCTAGGAGGACTATGACAGATGTCCTTGTTGTGAAGGTTTTGTATTGTTTACTGTAAACAAATATTCAGATTCAGGCACCACAGCAATATGTGTGGTGAGTAGCAGAGTAATGTACATACATAGTTTTGTTTCTAGACTACTTCTGCTTTTTGTGGCCAAACTGTTGCTCTGCTTAAACTCAGTGTTTTCACCATCTCAGTGTGCAACACATGTTTGAATTTGATGTAATGAATAAATAAAAATAGCTGTTGAAATACATTTAGAATGTGATTTTTAAACCCGATTTTTTTTTACTCATGCTTTCCTACACTCTATGAGCAGTAAAACTGTTTTACCTGTAATTTGAATCAATCAATCCACGATCACTCTTTTTGGTGCCCCATTTGGACATTTCATTTCCTGGTTTGGCCTTTTCCATCTCCCATGTGTCAAGCAGTGATCTAGTGTTGCTTAGTAGTTTTGTTTGTTTGCTTTGTTTTCCCTGATTTGTAACTGCTTTTACAGTGATTTTAACTTGTATTTGACCTGGATTGTTGTTTTGTTTCCTGTTCACCCAGTGATTTTCATTTTTATTTTTCATTTGTTCACTTTACATTTGTATTGAACCAGTCTTTGTTACTGTGTTAGTATTTCTGTTTGATTTATCTTAGTCTCACAAGCCTTTGTTTGTTCCTTGCACATCTTGTAATTTTTCTACTAGCTTGTAGATTCTTTTTTGTGAATTGCTAAACTTTAAATGCTGTGTTTGTGGGTTCTGGCATCTCTGGGTCGCTATCTGTTTGCGCTTGTGTAACTAGTGTGTGTGTGATGAATAATTCTAATCAGAATCAGAATCAGAATAAAAAGGCATTGTACTAATTGTTATTCCAAACAGTTAATTTGACATGTGTATAGAAGCAGTATGGTAGCGACTGGATGTATCATACAGATAGTAGCTGTGATGTAATTTTCCTAACAAACAAACCTGCTTTCCTGGATCTGTAACACTTGTTAACAATCGTGAAATAGTTTTATATTACAACCTCAGCCAAGTGTGGGAAGATCTAGACCTCATTTTGCACATAGAATCAAAACAGCCTTCATGTACTGTAGCATGCGGAATGTGAGAGTAGGGATGTCTAACTAACGTTGCTTAACCTTAATCTTATCTTATAATAATCTTTATTTTTATCAGCACTTTATCTGTTGGAGCTTCAGCTAAACTGCAATCATAGTTATTTTGCCGTAACATTCATTTTGTAGTTACTGTGAACAAATATTGTGTTACAGAAATTAAGAATGCAGTGGCTTCTCCTCTAGCACTGTCTGCCAGTCGCTGCAAGACGGTTTTCTTTCTTTTTTTCTTTTGCTCTGTTTTCCATCAGACCCACGCTGTCTGGTTAACGCGTCAACTACATCCAAACAGTCTGTAGCAGTGGCTTTCGAATATATTCACATTCAAACTAATGACCTCACTATGACATGCAAAGGTTAAATCAGCACCCATTTCCATCAGTTCAATTACTTTACTTACCGTGTTTGACTCCATTGTGGCTATGATGTTTAATGCAAGTCAAGAATACTGCCACAGGTCTACAGTCACTATTCTTTTATATATATGTATATTCAGTACTGTGCAAAGGTTTTAGGCAGGTATGAAAAAAAGCTGTAAACAAAGAATGCTTTAAAAATGTGAAAGTGTTAAACATTTATTTTCATAAATGAACAAAATGCAATGAATGAACAAAAGAGTAATCTAAATCAAATCAATAGTTGGTGTGACAACAATTTGCCGTCAAAACAGTAGCTATTCTTCTAGGTACAAAAAGTTTTTGAAGGAACTGGGCTGGTAGGTTGTTCCAAACATCTTGGAGAACTAACCATAGATCTTCTATGGATGTAGGGTTTCTCACATTCTTCTGTCTCTTCATATAATCCCAGACACACTTCATGATGTTGAGATCAGGGCTCTGTGGGGGCCATGCCATCACTTCCAGTACTGACGTAGTGACACCAAATATTGATCTGATTTAGATTTTTCTTTTGTTCACTCACTTTGCATTTTGTAAATTGACAAAAATAAATATTTATATTTCTGAAAGCGTTCTTTGTTTACAGCATTTTTTCACACCTGTCTAAAATGTTTGCACAGTAGTGTATATATAAGAAATTTGGCAAATGTATAAAAAATCTTTGTTGTCTGAAAAGGTATGTGTGTGTGTGTGAGAGAGCCTATCTCTGGTTCCATATTTCAGTCATGACTCATAGTTCATCATGCTTGTTTTAGTATTTGCTCTGAATGTCTGGACAGGCACAGACCTGTCAGAGTGCCAGGATAAGAGTGTAAACTTGCTTCTAGATTTTAGGTTGCTTCCAGGAGCACAGATCTATAAGATGGAACAGTCTGCATAAAACAAAACAACTGGACATCCAGCTAAAAAGACAAAGAAGATCATGTCACTAAAAGAGTATCAGAGGTTCCGTTGCTTATCTTTCAGAGAACAACTGGTAAATTTCAGAGAGTAATAAAAGTATGTTTGACAATAAATACATAGTAAAAGTGGATTTTCTTCTCATTGTCATCAGTCTGAGCTTTTGTTAACTTTTGTATTTTGTTTCCTATCTAAAAATGAATGAAGATAGAAATGGTCAAGTTGAATTTTCAGTTTATTTTGGTAGCTTTAACACAGCATGGAAGGCAAGGCCTTGCAGATTTATGTAATAACTTTCAACAAACTTCTTGCTGAGTGTCAGATGAGAGAATTTGCATTAAATTAGGACAGGTGTTGGCTGTTTCACTTTGAATCAAAGTGACTGAAAAATGTCTTGGGAGGCTACGACCAAAACAACAACAACCTCAACCAAGAAGCTGTAATGTCATTGTGCCATATACAACAAACTGTACAACGTTGTTACAGAATACTTACTGTGTACTTACTGTGTTCATGTTACCATTTTGAAGCCTATTGGTGGTTAGACTTATGCAATTGGATGTGCAGAAAGTGCAAGTTACAACAAGTAGTGTGTGGCTGGCAGTCTTTGTGTTGTGTGTTCAGATGTAGTACGAGAATTGTGTGTACGCTGTGGCAGAATGTGCTGATTCAGCTTTGACAACAGGATTGTTGGACCAAGCCCTAACCTGAGGCGAATGCCTGAGGTAGGCTTGCTGTCAGGCCACAACATCGGACGGAGGAGTGCAGTCAAAAATTTCCACTGATGTCAAATATACATCAGATTTACTAAGACACTGCCAAATCAACTGTGCAGCAACGCGACAAAAAGAGAGTTTCACACAAGCAGCTGTTCTTGCTATTACAGAGGCACAGCAGGAAGCAGATGACTCATAAGTCCCTTTGACAAAAATAACCCACGTACTAATGTGATGAGTATAAAAGCTCTTATTAAGGCTCAAACGCACTGTGCAGTCAAACACGAGTGAATTTAGAATTAAAGTTCTGGGGTTTAATTTGCCCACAATCACAGAAATAATCACAGACAACATTTGCATGGGATTTGTTTAAAACGTTTCCATAATGTACAGTGTTGCATCCAAAAAAAAAAAAAAAGAAAAAAGAAAACGCACGAGGAAAAGATGAACAAATGCATGTTTCTGACTGTTAAGTAGATTTTGCATAAAAGGAAACATGCAGTATTGTATAAGAAGTGTAGTAACTGATGTCTAGTTATAACCCATCACTGGTTCCAGCCTGTTTGGTGAGGGTAGACTGTTTGGAGACGGGGTTGTTTCGGGTAAGGCTGCGCGGACACGCCTCGTCGTCAGAACGCGGATGTGCGAGCAGCGCATATAGAGGAAGCCGAACGCGCACAGCTGGGGCGTAAACTCGGAAGAGCAGCGGTGCAGCAGTGTCAGCTTCATCATCATACCCAACGTCGTTCTCCGTTCTTCACCAGGTAATGGAAACGTAGAAACAGTAGAAAAGTTTCAGATCGCGATTATTGCTTCATTATAACGCTTGAAATGTGGTTTTCGTCTTTATTGTTGACATCATCTGATCCCAAATGATCTAGTATCACGATTCATTTAAAGTTAAATAGCCAAAGTAATGTTGTTGCACAAATGTTATATTTGTACAATGAAGCAAAATACGTTTTGGAACAGAGGAGTAGGCTGCAGTCAAAGAATGTAACATTGAACTAGTTAATTAATCCCTGGCACGGCAGACGGAAATTCATCACACAATCAGATAGGAGTAAACAACAGTTTCCTGAGTCCTCAGTGGAAAACAACTGTGTCCTCTGTTTCATGATACATATCAACATTCCCTCTGAGCTGGGTGGTAATAATTACATGCCAGCTATGTTAAGAGTCATTGTCTTTGCCAACGGGCGTGGTCCACGTTATTCCAAAACACCAGTTCACCACATAAGCCTCCTAATTTAGCCACAAAAGGACTGGACCCGCCCTGGCTACATCACATGGTTTTTCATTTTCACTCACTCACTCACTAACTAACTCAATGCACGCATACTTGTGTTGATATTATACCTGAAATACAGGTTACAGAACAAATGATGCAGAATAAACACAGGAAGGAGCCAGTGTTGCTGAATGGAGACCTTTAAATTTAAATGGAGCGCAGCAGCCTACCCTGCCTCTCGCCCATAGACAGATGGGATAGGCTCCAACACACCCTCGACCCCTATGGGGAAGAAGCAGTAGAAATGACTAATGTTACCTGACTGGTTAATTGCAGCTTAATTAACAGTATGTCTAAGCGAGGCTAGAAGGCATTTTTATTTAAGGAATAATAGGCATGGCTGAGACAGTATGATAACTGAATTTCTCTGTCGTGTTTGTTTTAGTAATGTGAGCTTGTGGGCATAAAAATGCATAGGTAAAAATTCCCACGTTTAAGGGTGTGTACCTAGAAGGTTCTGTTTTTTAATCCACGCATGTAACTTTGAACTCTTTTGCATTTGTTGTTGTTCTTCCTGTGTGACCTGGCGAATCTCTTCTCAGGTCCTGAGCATTATGGCATGCCACAAAGAGTTTGTGACTGCAGGGAAGACACCTGGCTTGCAGGTGTGGAGGATTGAGAAAATGGATTTAAAGCCTGTCCCTCGTCAGCTCTATGGAAACTTCTTCACTGGAGACGCGTACATAGTGCTCTACACCACCTCCGCTCCCTCTTACAATGTTCACTCATGGATGGGTATTGCATTTTTCTTTGCTGTCTCCTCAAAGAATATTCTGTTTATAGAAGTTAAATCCCCCCCCATTTGTCTGTCTATACTTGTATGTACAGTCATTGATTGTTATCTCGTATACCACAGGTGATGAGGCTTCACAGGATGAGAGAGGGGCTGCTGCCATCTACATGACCCAGCTGGATGACTTCCTGCACGGTGCCCCAAGACAGTTCACAGAGTTTCAGAACCAAGAGTCTGTTACTTTTATGGGCTACTTCAAATCTGGCATCAGATACCAGGTGAAATACTGTCTTGCATGCATGCATTTTGTTTTCATGGTGTTTATACATATTTCAATTAACCAGAATATGTAGTGGAGGTCTGTATACTAGCCATGAAAGAAGCTTTAGAGCTACTAAATAAAATCCCTTTTTACGTTTGTAAAATGTTTATTTGAGAAGTGAAACTTCTCATGGGGCTATTGTGAACACTGCATAAAATGTGGTTAGGCATTCATGGTTTCCGCTCAAGGAAGGTTTGAAGGAGCTTGAGCAGGAAACATCTCGCCAGTGCCAAAACACCAAAGAGCTGCAGATGTCAAGAGCAGAAGAAGGCCACCATAAAAAACACGAAGCACTGGCTGTGCTTCTAATGCCACATATGGTACTAATTTTAAGTTAAGATGCTCCTCCTTTAAAGTTTTCTTCAAATATCATGATGTTAATATTCATAGTTATTAGCTCTGTTTTAATATACTGTGTGTAGTAAGCTGCTAAAGGCTTATATTTTACAGTAAAATGCATTATTTTCACAGAAAGGTGGAGTAGCCTCAGGATTCCAACATGTAGTGACCAACGCTGAAGATGTCAAGCGCCTGCTGCACGTTAAAGGTCGTCGGGCAATCAAAGCCACAGAAGTAGACCTGTCCTGGGACAGCTTCAACAAAGGAGACTGCTTCATCATTGACTTGGGAAAGGTGATTTAGGCTAAGAGCTAGTCCAACATAACATGAACTTGAACATGCTTCAGGTGTTTTAAGGTTCTCTCCTTCTCTTTTGCAAATGTTAGAACATCTACCACTGGTCTGGAAGCGAATGCAATCGCTTTGAGCGGGTGAAAACCACTGAGCTGGCTGTTGATATCCGCGACAATGAGCGAAAAGGCCGTGCAGAAATACAGATGATTGAAGAAGGCCGTGAGCCAGAACAAGTCCTAAAAGTGAGCTTCCTTTTTTTTCTACTTGGTCACATTTTCACAACTTTCAACTTTAGACATTAACCTTAAAAATGTGATGTGATTGTGTGTGTGTGGTCATAGGTGCTCGGACCCATGCCCACCCTTAAACCAGGAAGTGATGATGACGAAGCTGCTGATATTAAAAACAAGGGCCATGCATCTCTCTATATGGTAAATACCGTGCACATACAGACGTCTGTAAATTAATAATACAATAATACACACACGTTTACTGTTTTGAGTGTCTATCTTTTTAGATTTCCGACGCTGCTGGCTCGATGAAGACTAGTTTGGTGGCAGATAAACCCCCATTTAAACAGAACATACTCTCAAAGAATGATTGCTACATTTTGGACAATGGAGCCGATAAGAAGGTTTTTGTCTGGAAAGGTAAAGTAGTGGAGATAGTTAAATGTATATTTCTACAGCCTTGTGTAGTTAGAATATGTTTTGGGGAAATGGTGAAGCTTTAATGACTGTTGTACATACTGTAGGGCCGGAAGCAAATGCAGAAGAGCGCAAAGCAGCTTTGTCTGCTGCAAATACGTTCATCCAAGAGAAGAAGTACCCCAAAAATACTCAGGTAAGTTCCTTTATGTTGTCCGCTCCTACAGTAGGATGTCTCATCTTCCTATTTATTTACGTGCATTCTTTTTTCTGTATCGTTCCGACATGCTCAGGTCCAGGTCATGCCAGCAGGGGGTGAGACCACCTTATTCAAGCAGTTTTTTTTCAACTGGTTGGACAAGGATGAAACTACAAAAGTGGGTGTGTCCTGCATCCCTGGTCGCATCGCCAAGGTGAAGCCGATTCCCTTCGATGCCTCCACACTTCACAGCAACACTGCCATGGCTGCGCAGCATGCCATGGTGGACGATGGCTCTGGGAAAGTCCAGGTATAGGTTTGTTAACCTATATAATCGCAATACTCAGTATGCAGTGTTCAATCCATTAGATACTAACCAAAAGGTATCATTTAGATTTGGCGTGTCGAAAAAGGTGACAAAGCACCTGTGGACCCGGCCACATATGGCCAGTTCTATGGAGGTGATTGTTACCTGGTGCTGTACACCTACAAAGCAGGAGGCAAAGATAATCATATCATCTACATCTGGTGAGTGCAGACAGCTAAATTCAATTTAGCTGTTAAACAGGCAACGTGCTTGCACTTTACCAGCAGTGTGTATATGCAGACAACTGCGTACTGTGTGTGTACAGTGTCTAAACAATTCATCAATAACAATATCCTTGTGAGCTTTAAATCTTATGTGTAAGCAATGGAGACAGCAGATAATGTTACACACAACTCTACACAAATGGTTATATAGTTGTGAAAAAAGAAGATGTGGGTGTGTCTCCCTCTTTTCCTCTTATCAAGCAAGAAAGACACCATCACAAAAGTTGCGAAAGACCCTAAAGTCATCTTATCGTGATTATTATACCTGTACCTACTTGTGGTGTCACTAGAGAAATACATAAGAATTCATGAAGTCTGCCATGAGCATCCACTGTACAAGATTAGACAAGTAATAACAAAATAGTAAAACTGAAGTTAATTAAATCACATCATTTTGAGGCCATGTACTTGTTAAACACCTTTGCTTCTGAGACTAAATTAATGCTGCCCATTTGTCATCTTTAGGCAGGGGCGGAAATGCTCTAAGGATGAGCTGGGTGCTTCAGCCATTCTCGCTGTCGCACTGGATGATTCCATGGGTGGAGTTGCTACACAGGTAAGATATTTATTGTGAAAATGTTGTGCTATTTCTACTACTGCTTCACAGGGACTATAACTAAACCTTACAAAGATAACGAGTTAGGTAATGAGATGACTGATGCCACTGTCAGCAGTGGTGGCTTAGGGCAGTATTAGTAAGTGGATAGAGCCAGCCTAGAAGACCCCCCCCCCCCCCCCATCTCCTGTCTGTATGCTAAATTAAGCACATAAGAGGATGAATCCTTGCATGCTTGTCTTCATCTTCATCTTCGTCTTTATATTGAGCTATTACTGTGTCTCTATCAGGTTCGTGTGTCTCAGGGCCAAGAACCCCCCCATCTTGTGAGTGTGTTTAAGGGCAAGCCATTAGTTGTCCACCTGGGTGGAACATCCCGCTGCGGTGGTGATACTACGCCTGGGAAGACACGACTCTTCCATATCCGCACGAGCTCCACCAAAGCTACGCGGGCCGTTGAGGTCAACTGCATTTATTGCATAAAATGCACAAATACTGATTAAAATTAAAATGAACTATTAACACAATTTCTTTCTTTGATTGTGCTTTACTGGCTGCAGGTCGAGCCCGTTGCCTCCTCTCTGAACACTAATGATGTGTTTGTCCTGAAGTCACCCGATTCTCTAACTATATGGAAGGGAAAGGGGTCAAGTGCTGAGGAATTAGCTGCAGGAAAATGTGTTGCTGGCCTGCTTGGGGGAACTGCTCAGGAGGTAGAGGAGACTAAGGAGCCAGGTGAGTCTTGGGTATTTAAGCTGTCATTTGAGCTTTGATCTGGCAGGAAGGTAAAGTTAAATGTCTGCTGTTGTTTTTCCCTTGTGGTTAGATTGCTTCTGGAAAACATTGGGTGGCAAGAAGTCATACCAGACCTCACCAGCTCTGCAAAAGGTCGTCAAGCCTCCTCAATTGTATGGATGTTCAAACAAGACTGGCAGGCTCATAGTAAGTATTTTAAGGTTCAATAAATGTTTATATTGTTGTGATACTCAAGTTTTGTCTTTCTCAAATTCAATCTTTAGGCAGAACCAGTACCTGGTGAATTTACACAAATGGATCTGGCAACTGATGATGTCATGATTCTGGATGCCAGGGATCAGGTATGCTGCCTTAATATTTAACAATATCTTTTTTTTCATTGATACCTCATAAATACCCCTGTTGTTTTTTTCCCACCAGCTCTATATTTGGATTGGAAATGATGCTAATGAAACAGAGAAAACAGGAGCACCCAAGATTGGTAGGGGAACACAGTTATTGCAGATGAAGAACACAAGAATACTAAGACTGAGACTTTGTTCACAAATTGAGCTTCTTTTTTTTCAGCTCAAGACTATTTGAATTCAGACCCCTCTGGCCGCCGCGATATCCCTATCTACATCATCAAACAAGGAGAGGAGCCAGCGTGTTTCAAAGGCTGGTTCCAAGGCTGGGATGGAACACTGTGGGAGAAAGATGTCATGCAGCTCATTGAGCAACGCATCAAGAAGCCGCAGTAGTACTGGAGAGAAACACAAAGTAGTAGCTTCTGCAAGTGTTTGAATGCTTATCATGTATTGCTGGATGCCACAGCTTTATCAATACACAATATAGTATAAGCCTGGAAAAGTGGGTGCAAGCCTACATTGATTTAATATTTCACTGTTCACAATAGTTCCTGTTTTTTTAATGATGTGCTCCTTTGAAACATCAACAAACACTATCTACCAAGTTCCATGTGGCCTTTAAGGTATTATCATTTTAAATGTAAATTGAATACTGTCGTTGACAAAAAGAATGTGTGGTTTTATGTAAATTTCCCCTTTTTAAATCTTTGCTTGTAAAGACAAATTTTGATTGAGAAATTATGGACATAAATAAAAATATCACCTTTTTTTTGAAAAGGCCTTCTTTGATTGCATTTGTCATTTGTTTGGAACATGGTTTCACATCTTACAATTTATATGTTAAATATCTGTTCATTTACTCAAATCCTCAGTAGACATAAGGACCACGTGGCGTCCATGCCTGATGGTAATCTTGTGCCCATGTGCAGAAGGCTTATGCTGAGTTGCAGACTTGTAGATTAAGGGGTGGGTTTTTAAAGCCTGCTTCACCATCGCCTGCTACATCCCCTCTTTGTTCTCATTCATTCACTGCCGTTGGAGCTGTAAGACAAACGCTAACCAGGTGCAATGAACCAGAAGGTTGTCCTCATCACAGGCTGCTCCTCTGGGATTGGTCTCGCCTTGGCTGTCCGCTTTGCCAACGATGAGAAGAAGAGGTTCATGGGTAAATAAACCGCATTTTAAAAAGTCAGTATGAACTTGTCGTGTTGGGAACTGTTGCTGTCATTGATATACAAACAAATAAAAGAGGAAAAAATCTAAAGAAATGAAAGGTTGCGTTTTTAAGGTGGGTTCAGTACATTGCACAATTTGATGGCTAACAATCATTATAGACTGTGAGAGCTTTCAGTGATAAGGGGATTTTTGTGTGTGTGTCTCATCCTTTTAGTTATATTAAATGTTAATATTGGTCTGAATAATGTAGACCTCATAGGAGGGTGCAGTTTTTTGTTAAGACCAGGGAAAAATTAGATAGGTGGCTTATAATGTTTAGAAAGTGCATATTTTTATCTGCATTTCTGTAATGAACACAACATTGGTTGAAGTTAAGCTTATAATAAAAATAAGACGTTTCCTTGGAATATTAGCTTAGTACTGTATTTGGGACATGTCAATCGGCAAATTAGAAGAGAGTGTCTCTTAATTAGCGTGAACTAAATCTCTGATTTATTTATTTTTTTGTCTTAGTCTATGCCACCATGAGGAACCTGAGCAAGAGTAAGGCATTGGTTGAGGCAGCAGGACGCAGTTTGGGTAGAACCTTGGAGATCAAACAGTTGGACGTATGTGACGAGAACTCCATCAAGGCCTGTGTGGACAGCTTGCCAGAGCGCAGGGTGGACATCCTGAGTAAGCCTACACCAACTGAGACTAGTGGAGTCTGAAAATGCTGCTGTGAATATTTTAAAGCTGCACCTACAGGCCTTAATTGCATTTTGTGCTATGCTTGACTTTCTCTCAGTAAGCAATGCTGGACTGGGTCTGATTGGACCCATTGAGTGTCAGTCGATAGAGCAGATGAAAGTCGTCATGGACACCAACTTCTTTGGGTTTGTGCGGCTGTTGAAGGAAATCCTGCCTGACATGAAGAGGAGGAAAAAAGGTCACATTGTGGTCATAAGCAGTGTCATGGGCATCCAAGGTGGTGACATACATTTGCTCATTATGAGACCATTTGTTTGTGGTGATAAAATAGAATCCTAACAGTGTCTTTCTCTCTTTTAGGAATTTTATTCAATGACATCTATGCAGCATCCAAGTTTGCAGTGGAAGGCTTTTGTGAAAGCTTAGTAGTGCAAGCCATGAGGTTTAAAATCAAGTAGGTTCAATGCAAATTTGTCAGAACACAGAGATTAGTGTGACAGTTATTTTGCACTAGTTTCTGTGTGTTGAATGTTAGGCTCAGTGAGGGAAACAATCTTCCTCTCCAGAGCTTTACTGAAAATGTCAGCATGCCAGCACTTGTACAACAGCTGCACATTCATACTGCACAACTAGATCTCACCAGGATCAAAACATGCAAACTATGCCACCCAAAACATATCTATAGGACACCCCTCCGGGAGGCAGGCTCTAACACAGCATACTTGTTAGTTTAGTAGGGAGCAAGTTTCCTATAATGAGTTGTTTTAATATTGTTTTATATTTGTACTGTACCTTTTCTTTTGGTTTTCAGTATCACCTTGATAGAGCCTGGGCCAGTGATAACTGAGTTTGAGCATAAGGTCTACGAGGAGGGCTTGAAGACTGATCTCAGCAAAGCCGACAAAGACACTGCTGACATGTTCACCAACATTTACCTCAAGAACTACAAGGAAATCTTTGAAAGTGTTGGTCAGACTGCTGAGGATATAGCAGAGGTACAGTACAATCATGTTGCTTCTTAATGGCAACAGAGATAAATGATCAGTTATGTTTGCTTAGTTCATGTTTGCTGTGTTTTTTTCCTCCTAGCATACCCTGATGATTGTCACCATGGAGAACCCACCTTTCCGGCATCAGACAAACACGCTTTACACTCCTATGACCACGCTAAAATATGCTGACCCCAACGGTGACCTCTCCATTGATACATTTTACAAAATGGTGTTTGAGCATGACAAAGTCTTCCATGCCAGCTTGAACTTCCTCAAACTTCTGCGCTGGAGAAGTCGAAAGAGTTTTATCTTGGAAAAGAGCAACTGAGACAGTGTGTTCTTCAAGTAGTTTTTGTCAGATCTGTTCATCCATGTACAGACTTCCTGGAATTTTCCCTCATTGTATTTTAGTTGTGAGACATATTTGTAAAGAAATGCTTTAAACACAACAATTAAAAGCCATAGATGCAAACAGTTTAAACTCTTTTCATGTCTCAGGTTTAAGCCACATGCTGGGACACTCAACTGACCAACATAAATGTCTTACCGTGTTAAGCCTCCAAGCCCATTATCATGTAGCGTGTAAGTAGAAAGCAATCTATAAAGGGCAACACAAGCAGTGCTTCAGAGGACGTATTTATAAAGTCATATGCCTTTATGTGGTCAGGTTTGTTTGAATAATATTTTCAATATTTCAACCATGCATTAAAAAGACTTGCTGACAAACAGCTCTCATAGTGACATACATGTACCATGGCAGTGGATTATGTAAGATATTTACACACAGCTAATCTGGGATTGAGCTCTTTAGTTTAGTTCAGCTCTTTAGCACACAAATTCTTAGTAAGGAAGCAACTAATGTGATACAATTAAGTCTTAATGTTTATCCAGAGAATAAAATCTGATAAAGGTAGAATCTTTCATAGTTTTTCTGTAAAACGTCTTGGTAGACTTTTTCTTTATGTTATTATTCAGTTTGGTGTCGTATTTTACGCGTATATTTTTACATTATATTTGAACATACTCTAAAGCAATTAAGGATATTTAGTAATTTTGTGTTTTAAAAAATTGACTTTTAATAAAACGACATCAACGTTTGTAATTCTGTAAGTGACCGATAAATGGCAGTAAGCACAATCTAGCCAGCTTCAACACACACATTGGCGACACACCGTTTCCGGGTATATGGTTGACGTCGCATCCGGATAAGTGGAAGCTAATGTTGCGCAGAAAATAGAATCATAAATGAATTGAAATGAGACGGCACCTTTAAAATGGGTTTGCGCGTTTGATTTCTTTGGTCAATGCAGGGAAGTGTAAACCGAAGGGTTGTGGTGCCTGTATTCGAGTCCTGGTCGTGTCTCTCCATCCAACTATTTAGCTATGGACTGCGGGGGAAGTTCATTGTTAGCCTAGCATTAGCCATGCTCTCAGACTCCGCTTTCACTTGTCTTTTGGGTTGTGGCTTGCTTGCAAGATGGACCACAGCTACTAGCTAGCTTAAACAGTGTCTCTAGTATTATTGTGCTTGTGTTGTCTCATTTTTTTCTTCAGCGTCACTTAGGCCTTTACATACAGCGAGCGACACACGTAAAATTAGCTAAGTTAGCGAGCTAACCAGCCACCGATTCGAGGAAACGTATTTTGCTTGATAACATTTAAACTGGTTGACGTTGTTTGGAAGCAGGCCGCAGCTATATGATCTCAGGAAGACCCGTCATCTCCTTTTAAGGTTTTCAACACGTAACACTCGCCAGTTCGTTTGCTTTGGTTTTTGGCAGCCTGCCTGCCACGATGGCTTCTTCATCTGGAAATGACGACGACCTCACCATCCCCAGGGCAGCTATCAACAAGATGATTAAAGAAACGCTCCCTAACGTACGAGTGGCAAACGATGCCAGGGAGCTTGTAGTTAACTGCTGCACGGAGTTCATACACCTCATATCCTCAGAAGCCAATGAAATATGCAACAAGTCTGAAAAGAAGACAATTTCCCCGGAGCACGTAATCAATGGTGAGTCCTGCTTCTTTCGTCCTGGTCTTTAATGTATTTGTGAAGACGCGGGGGTGTGTCCACCTCTGCGTTGACTTTAAACCACAGAGATCAACCCTGTCGCTTTCACATCATAGCTCTGGAAAGCCTTGGTTTCGCATCATACATCACGGAGGTGAAAGACGTGTTGCAGGAGTGTAAAACCGTAGCCCTCAAGAGGAGGAAGGCCAGCTCTCGACTGGAGAACCTGGGCATCCCAGAAGAAGAGCTCCTCAGACAACAACAGGAGTTGTTTGCCAAGGTATGATTTGAAAACGCAAAGAAAGCTGCATCTTCAGTGCACTATTTGTGCATTCAGTGCATGAATTGAAGGCTCGAAATGCTTTGAGTTTCTGCTACCTATAACAACCATAAATTTAATACATTAACGTACAGGTTGTAGTTTTATTTGACGCAAATGGCTGAAGAGATTTAACAAAGTAGTTGGTATGATTCATAAATAAAATGTCAAAACATCAACTGAACTTGAAAGTGAAATGGCCACATACATTTTTCTTTAACTATTATGTTTAACTATTATGCTGGTAAATAATGCAGGATATGTGGGATCTGTCTTACTTTTATTTTTGTGTTGTTTGAGAACTCAAGACAAGTCAAAATATAGACATTTGAAATCTTATTTATCATAATCTCCATCTGTTAGCAACTTTGTAATTGCCTTCATTTGGCTCCTCGTCTCATGTTAAAGTTTTTGTATGCTCGTTGTTCTGCAGGCACGGCAGCAGCAAGCAGAGATTGCTCAGCAGGAGTGGTTGCAAATGCAGCAGGCGGCTCAGCAGGCACAGATGGCAGCTGCATCCGCCAGCGCTGCCCAGCAGGTCGGCTCCTCTCAGGACGAAGATGAAGAGGATGATATGTGATCCTGCAACGCTGTTGTAACTTGTTTCAATCCTTCCCTGAGATGCTGTCGGGACACTAATCTCCCAGTAGTGTCATCGTGTGAGACATATGTCTTGTTTCATTGCTGACCTCAGTGGAACACAGGAAATGCACAATTGGAATGGACAGTGGAGATGGTAACGAAAGGGGATTTCAAGATGGCCAAATATACAGAAAATTATTTGGATTGAGAGGCAGAAACATGACAGTTCATGGCATTTTTGATTGCTCATTTCCCCCGTTTTTCCAGTTGCTTCTGTTTAATTTTGTGTTAATATTATGTTGAGAGTAACTTGTAGATTTCTGGATGTGTTGACACTCATGGCAGATGTTTACTGGCATGTCACTGAATTCTGATAATACAGCTAGTGTTTACTTCTAGTGATGCTCTGCCAGATAGCTTACTTATGTCATCGATTGGGCTAGCTTAGTCCCGATGGTTTAGGGGATCTGCCACTGAGCACCCGATTCCTCATTTCATGTGATTTGATGGTTTTACATAAAGGATATTTTCTTTAATTTCCTTTAGGTATATTTGTTCAACAGTGGATCATTTGAGGACCTATGAATATAGAATTTCTTTAAGTGGAGAAATAAATGGTCATTTTGTTTAATTTTAGCTCATTTAAAAACTTTTTGTTGCGTTTTTTTCCTTCTACCTTGACCCACCCACAGTATTTGTAATTAGCTACACCTATGAGAGACAGAGAGAGAGAGAGAGAGAGACAATTCCTCATAGAACCAAAGAGAGGAGAACCTTGACAGCGTAGGTGCTACCGTGATCCTCATCGCTGTTTCCAGGTTGGTGTTAAACGTCTGAGGATTATCGTTAATTAATAACTTTCTAAGAGTCTTTGATACCTACGCTAAACTTATTTCCCATCAACTTGGTGCAGTATCAAACATTTGCTTTGTGACTGTGGTCAATCCTCAGTGTAAAGACTAGTAATTTAGTTGTGATACACTTTTGCTCACCTAGCTGTATTCTGTAAGCAATAAAGGAATCATGTTTTATAGACAATGTTGAGCACTGTTTTTGTGTTTTTGTTGTTTTTTTTCTTCTTTCGTTTAATGTATTGTCACAGCCCACTGCCCCCCTGCACATGCTCTGTTTGACAATGATTCCTGATGTGAGCACCCAGGTACACAAGCTGCATCGAAGCACTCAGTATTCTGGGACCACAGGCTTCTTGTCTCCATTCTCCATTTTTCTTTTTAAAGATGGCAGGAGCAATCCTAGAAACCATGAGCACTAAAAAACTGCTTTTCTTGGGAATTTCTGTTTTTGTTTTTCAAGTCGTTTCCATCATGATTGGAGCATTGATTGGTGAGTAAATTTCAAATCATTTACTTAAATTAACTAAAATTAACACTAATGTAGAATTCAGCTGTAGTTTGTCTGTATCTACAACAAAATATTTCTGACAGCACATTTTGTTTTGCTACAGCTCCCAGCCCCACCAGTGCCATTCGGTACTTGGCCACAAAATGCATCAATCGCCCCAGAACACGTAGTTGGCTTGTGCCAGGGGGATCAAATCGCTGCCAGCAGGTCCACAGTTTTGAAGACCCTTTGGCAAAAACACTGGATGCCAATGACATAGTTTTTTCTGTGCATATACCGCTTCCTAACATGGAGATGAGCCCCTGGTTTCAGTATATGTTGGCTATTCTACAGCTTGACATTGCATTTAAAATGATTAATCAGATTGGTAAGACATGTCTTGTACTGTTTGAAGTTCACTTGATGCCCCAGCTGTTTTTCTACCTTATGTGATCTCTAATATATTATAATTCATATCCTGTTCTGTACAGAGGAGGATGTTACCCTCACTATTGACGCTGGTTTGGCATATAGAGATGATCTGGTGTCTGAATGGACGACAAAGTTTCGGTCAGTGGAGCAACGGCCACTCAAATGTGTATTGGCAGTCGCTAAGGTAAACCTGCATGGCTGGATTTGACATGCAAATACATTACATTCAAATATCCTTGTGTGTAACATTTCAAGGTTTTACAGACATATGAAAACGAAGGCCGCTTTTATCAGTGTGAGCCCATACCATTCATGGAGTTGACAAGTGTGGCCCACAAGTATTTTCTCATTAATTTGCGGTTGCCAGTGAATGACACCGTGAACATTGGCATTGGAGAAATAAAGGACATTCACATAGTGGTAAGTTTTATTTGTTTGATTTTAACTTCAGCTTCTTACAGTAAATGCATTATATTCCAAAAAGTTAACATCCTTTTTCTTTGAGGGTATTCACCAAAATGGAGGTTTTACCAAAGTGTGGATCAGCATGAAGACTGTGTTCAGTCCTTGGATATTTGTGGTGACATCCTGGTACTGGCACAGGATTGGCCTCATGGGGAGACCTCCAGTCCTCTTGGAAAAGTATGAGCAAGGAGTCGCTTAGAAATAATAATACACCACCAGAGAATAGCAAGGGCAGAAGGAAACATTTCAAGTTTTTATGAGGCAATAAATTTAATGTTAGGAAAGGACTCCAGTTGTATTGCATCCCTGTTACTCTTAGTGTCTCAGAGAGATCCTAAAGTCACTTTGAAATATATGAAATGCTTCAGGAGGCATGTGGAGAGCAGAGGAGATTAAACATTCTTAAGTGCATCATGGTAGAACCAGGCCAATACTCTGCCTGCAGCACTAAGTTCTCTCTTAGGCGTAAATGTAGGTCATGATAGTGTTTTATTTGTCTTGTTCAGAGTAATCTTTGCTCTGGGTGTCTCTATGACGTTCCTGAACGTACCGGTAGAGTGGCTCTCTCTTGGCTTTGAGTGGACGTGGATGCTGCTGTTCGAAGATATCCGACAGGGTGTCTTCTACTCCACACTGTTCTGCTTCTGGATCATCTTCTGTGGTGAACACGTCATGGTTAGAACCTCATAATTGTTCTCAACTCTACTTTAATCATATTCTCATGACAATTATGCCCTTTATTTTAATAAATGTTTTAGGATCAAAGTCAGAGAAATTGTCTCTCAGTGTACTGGTGGCAGATTGGGCTAGTGGTGTTTGGGTCGTCGATACTCCTCATATTTGACCTGAGTGACAGGTAAAGGCTTTGCACCAGGTTTTGTGTTTCACAGTTGACAGTCTTCCTCTAAATATTCATATTGCTTATTTCTTGTAAAGGGGTGTCCATTTGAAGAACCCATTCTACAGTGTATGGGCATCAGAAATTGGTGCAAAAGTTTCAGTATCCTTTTGCTAAGTGTTTCCCGTTGTAAAACATACCTTGAAGTAAATCACACTTTATCCTTGACCATTTGCATAGATAACCTTCATTATTCTGGCTGGAATTTCTGTTTGTCTGTATTTCCTCTCCCTGTGCCACATGGTGCGGCGTGTGTTCAGGAACATTAATGGGAAAATGCAACGACTTCCTGCAATGCCAGTAGCTAAGATGCAGCACTATAGGGTTTGTTTTATTACTTTACATAAATGTGTGAATCACAAACAACCATGCAAACAACAAAAAAGATTTTTGTCTTACACTTTTCCTGGTTTTGACATGCAGGGTATAATCTTCAGGTTCAGGTTTTTGATGCTGGTAACTCTGGTGTGTGCAGCCATGACTGTGATCTTCTTCATTTTAAATCAAGTAAGCATCATTCCATTAATGACCGTAAGACTTTACGGGTGATTTTATGATAATTGTCTTATAATTTACTATTTTCTCAACACCAGTCATAAAAATGATTCCAAACTTCTTGGTTTTTCAACAGGTCAGTGAAAGTCACTGGCGCTGGGGAGACTACACTGTCCAGGTCTACAGTGCCCTTCTCACAGGAACCTATGGCATGTGGAACCTGTATGTTTTCTCCATCATCTTCCTCTACGCCCCCTCCCACAAGCACAACAGAAAGCCAAGACATTGTCAGCACACAGGTCTGAAACATTGTAGTAAGAAATTTGTTCTTTGAAAGTATATCAAAAGAGGCATGTCCTCAGTAAACTTTTCAATGTTCACTTCTGACAGACAGGTTGGAAAGCCAAGAGACTCAGCTGACATGTGCAGCGCAGGGGCCAACAGAGAGCTACAGGATCACTGGGAAAGCAGCTGAGGAATAACTCCCAATAATCACTTAAAACATGGACAAACAATTATGGTTTGTGTTGTCGGCTCTCATGACACACGTGTTGCAGACAATGGGAAAAGGCTCCCGACGCCACAAGTTAAATCTGACTGCACTAAACAATGTCCTGTAGTATTATGAGGCACCTTTGTTTCTTTGTAATTCCTTGTCGTGACTGTAATATTTCTCTGAAGGACTACTGTAAGTCATCAACTTACGTTTCAAATACTAAGTTTAGTTAAGCATGAATACTGTATAAGTTTAACATTGAACTCTGATTGGCACAGAGGATTAGTGACTTTATGTTGCCATAGCAAATTCATTAACATGTTGAATTCATGTAACTTTTTCCTTGTGCCCAATACTTTGATTTTTGAATAAATATTGACAAAAACTAACATGGCTTGAATAGTTTCCACTTGATTTAACATTTTCACTTTAACCTTCAGGGTGGTTTTGAGTTGGCCATTTGTACGTACACACTGAGGACAATTAAAATAGCAGTTAGACAGTTAGACATGTTCTATGAATAATTATAGCATATCTTCCACATAGTCTAGGTTACAGTTGTCTGGCCTGTGAAGTGAGTTGTTGTTCTTTGTTACCAACAGAGGGCGCTGTTGTCTTTCCTACAGAGGCACAGACATGAGTCCCAGCCCAGCAGCTTTCAGCAGCGCCAGCAGCAGATGACTCTGTCCGTGCCTCCTGCCACTGGGGCTGCGCTGGAACAGGACTAAATGTTGATCTTCTTCGTCGTGAAACTTTTTATTGCACACAGCGACAGAGTTCATTTTAAATTCCGGGAGCTCGCGTTAAAGGAGTGTTTCGTGGCTCGACTTTGATATATACAATAGGACAAAAAAATTCAATCGGATCCGAGGGACAAGGTGAGTATTTACCATGAGATTATATATGAGTAATCTTCTAGTAACGGAAACATGACAGCACAGCAGTGCACGGACACTGATGCTGTGATTAAACAACAGCAATAGGTAAAGTCACCTAATATAATCCCTAAAATATGTTTAGCGTTAGATGGTGCGGAGGTTGTGTTCTATACTCTGAGTGGTAAAGAGCTGTTTAAATCAGATTTAAAACCAGGAATACGTGGTCGTTATACAGGAGGAATACAATGAAAGTGTTGAAAAAAATGCAGAAGGTACATTGTCAGTCAAAGTCAGTGGATGTAAACGACCAACAGGTGGGTTATATGACGACATAAATTATGACATATTATTCTTCACGGAGAGCAACATGGCTTTGCATCTTCCACAGACGTACAGAATACTGTAAATCTATGCAAAGTAATATATGGAATCAAAATCTGTATTGCATACTATTATTTTATATACTAATATTTCATAAAGTATACAGTGCCTACTTCAGGTCATGGGGCTGTATATAAAATGGATAGTAATTATCTGTGAGACAGAGACTGAGAAATATTTTGTAAAATCTCAGTGCGAAAAAACATCATTGGTTAAAAAAGGATTAGAGGCAGTGTCTAAATGTCAAAACACTCAGACTTAATGTTATATTCTTCTGTCTTTAATCTTCGGAAGTAACTCTACCGTGTGTATCTGCAGACACTCATTACTACAATCAGTTTAAAAAAATACAAGTTCCTTCAAGTGATTTCAGTATAATCACAATTGTAAATGCAGGATAACTGTAGAACGCATCTGAGAACTACATAGCTCTTATGCTATATGGTTCTAACCTGACTTTAAAATTTAGTTTGAGACATGGCTCTTCTGGAAGTAGTTGTTCTTGGCACAAAGTTATTAATCCTCATGAGAAAAAGTACCTTAAGACAGAGATGGTTAGAGTTAGAAAAAGCCCATAAGACCCCAAAACATTCCAAAAATCCAGACAAGTTCACCTGTGTCCCAGATATGATTTGATATGGTTTTAAAACAAAATCATACAAAACAGAACAAACACCATTTGTTCAGACTTTCTTTGAAAAATCCTTCTGCGTATTTGAGCCTCTTGAGCTTGTGATTTGAATGTTGTTGTGAATGTCTTTCTCTAAGGTCTGGAATGGACCAGTAATCTGTCCAGGTTATAAATGCCTCTCGTTTAGCATAGGAGGTCAAATAAAAACATCTAAGATAACATAAGGAGATGGATGATTTCCTGCATATTATTCTTAACATTTTGATTAAAATCAGGGACATTCTCATTAGGACCTCAGTAAACAAGCTCTAACCCAATATTTGATGTCATCATTTGGTGCTTTGAGGTAATTGAGGTTCAACAACACTGATCTGATTGTCTCTTAGTCAGGCTATCACATGATGTTATCACAATCACTATATTTTTTGCCACACTAACTGAAGTCACACTGTTGATAAGTAGCCCAGATGTTTACTTTAGGCAACAAGAGGCATTTGTTTTTTGAGGGAATCATACTGAGTGGCTATAATGTGCTTTTTACACCAAGTCATGTTTTTTGTGGTAATGATTTGGGCTGAATGATAACATATGATATTGTATGAGCCAGTGTCAGCAGTATGGAAACAGGAATGTTTGACTATAAAAGCATATGATGTTAATTTGTATGATAAGACAGAGTAGAAGGATCAAACATGTTTTCACTGTTTTATGTTTTTAGGAGATTAAGTTTTCATTATTGTGGCTTCTGGCAGTTCAGTGTGACTCCACCTGAGTGGGTTTTTGATGCTGACGTGCGTTTGACCACGTTGCTTAGTTACGCCACAGTCACTGGTGCAGACTTCAGCGCGGTTTAATCTCGTGAGCGCCTTGTCCCCCCGTCCTCCCTCTACCCCCTCAACTCAAATTCCACGCTCAGCCTCCGGGGAGCTGTTCTGTGCGTCACTGCTCTGGTCACAAAGACCTTCAGAGAATGCTGCTAGTCAACACAGTGGAGCCGCAGCCATCTCCGGCCTCTGGCTCTCTGAGTACACACCAATATGTGAAAAATGCTGTGCTGCTTTAAAGCATCTGAGGGCCCTCTCAGCCTCCTCACTGGAGGTGATGAAAGTATTATACATTTGCTGAGTATGAGTGGATATGTCACACATAAGGGAGCTGCTAAGTACACAAAGCATTACCTGCTTATCAGCAAGTGATGAAGGCTTTCACCATGGCCTCTAATGGATTTCCATTTTTAAACCTATAAGAATCTGAATGTTTATATGCATCCTTGGGTTTTAAATGCTGAGAAATCAGTGTAGTTGAATACGTTAGTTCATATTGGGTCAAATAAAAATAAATCAACCAATGTTTTCATAGTTTAAGTTATGTGTCAAGCATATTACTCGACATTCAGGTCCACCCTCATTTTACTAAACTCACCTGCCTCTTTACTACTTTCACCTTATCCCCGCCCTGTGAACACCTTGACCCCTGTTTGTTGGACAAAATAAATAACTTAAAATATTTAATTTAATACAAAATATACTCTTCTGTTCTTAAGAATGCTTAAATTATGAAGGAAAAAACTTTTCTAGAGGCAATACAGGGAGAGGCATTACTATAAAATAGTGTATCTAAAATCAATGGGGGTGGCTAAAACCATCAAACTCACCAGTTCCAACACCCACTGTGACCTGAGTAACAAACATCTTTCTGACACCTTTAACTTCAAATCTGAAAAAATAAAACTGTAAAAGTAGAATTAGTGGCTGTGCTGATCATTTTAAAATCACCAATAAAGTGGCCAATTGGCCCATTATTACAGTAGGTCCATTACGGGGATTATTTTATTGGTGGTTAGTGGATTCAGCTATGGAGGAGAATATGCTGCTGTTTGCACTGGATATAAAAGCAACAGTCACTTTGATTGGCATAGGATGCTGATGTCAAATAGCTGAGTGTTGCCTTGGCAACCTGGCAACAGCATAGATGGAATTAGGCTTCTGTGGTGCTCTTCTTCTATTACCTGGGTAGCACAATGCTACATATATATTTATATTCTGTCTGCAAGTTGGTGCTCATTTCTTACAGTTGGTGCATTTAGGTTAAGCTTTTTTTTATTTAAACACCTTGGATGAGGATTGATGGACAGCAGTCGACCTCAAAATATTGTAGTTATAATCTAATGTAGGGAGCAGTTTTGTTGCTTATAAATTCTGGTAAAAGAAATTTTACATTTTATAGAACCTCTGCAACACTTAAACAGCTGACCTCTGTTTAGCAAGTATGAGCAGGAAGTGCGTTAGTGCTGCTCTTTGGAAATGTGTCCTTGTAGATCTCAGCCTCTTGTCTTTGGATAGCGATTCTAAAGCCTGTGTGACAGTACCCAGGTCACTGTCTGCTGCCACCCTGCATATGATCTTGCTGCCGAGGTATATTTATAGACAGATGCATTGTGCTGTCCAATATGATATATAGCTCTAAAGCTAAAGCTATTACACCACCTGACTCCTGGTCTCTGTGATGTGTCTGTGCTGCATCAGGAGAATGACTCTCCTAATAAAGTCACAGTGATTAAATTTAATTATCCTCTCTTTATGCCTCATGTTGTAGCAACCTAGCTCCCATGGGCCTGCTGTTTACTGATGTGTAGTACATTGTACACCATGTTATTATTATAGAAAATATCTAAAGTAATTTTAAATATGTAGGTACTACATAATCCCGACCCTGAGACTAACAGCAACCCAGCAAGGAACTGACATTTTTTGTTTTTGCATTTTCCTCGTTACCTGTTACCTGTGAGAGGACAGCTGTTAGTCCTCAGTGACACTGTGTGTCTGTGTCGTACGTTGAGATCAGTTATTGCTCTAAATGTTTATATTTATTTCAGTTGCTTTTTTTTTTGTTATATGACTTTTTGTTCCTGTTAGACTAAATTATTGTTCACGCAGGCACACAACAACCTGCACTGATACTGGACAGTACAGTAAATTATAAACTAGACAAGGAAGTAAGAGGTTGCTTAGCAACTGGAACCCAGCCTCTAATAAAACATCTTTGGTTTCAGCATTCGCAATAACAGACCGTCTGAATGTTGTATAAAATGCAAACAGTTAGTCTTTGTTTACTGCAGTAATATACTGTTTTCCACTGAATATAACATTAGCTATCTCTTCTAAGCTATCATTAGAATCTGAGCTGTAGTTTATTCTGTCTGTTAACATGTACCTTGTTTAAATACAAAATTATTGAGAATACTAAGGACCAGCTTTACATGACTAGCTTTGACATTAGGAGGTTCTCATTTTAGGGAAACAATTTGTCATTTGTATTATATATCTACCTATATATATATATATATATATATATATATATATATAGTGTCGTGCACCAATGTTCTCTGCTTATTGTTTTTCTTGTTAATGCATTACTGTGAGAGGGAACTGGGAGTGCTGAAAGTAAGCAAACAGTGGAAGGTAAGTAAACGGTATTTTGGCTGGTGTGTTCTCTAGTTTACACCACCAAAGCTCACCTCCACGTGACAGAGAGTGCCATGTAACTGTTCTCAGTAGAATGTGGTAATACATGCAAATCATTAAAGAGTAGATGCCAAAACGTCCCCTCCCACAACCATTTCGGCGTATGGGGAAGCCGTTTGTAACTTTAACATAATTATTCGTTTTTTCTTTTCAGATTAATGCTACTTGAACACCCAATTCATGCTTCTTGAGAACGTTTCTCACACAGGTCAGTATTTTGATTCTTCTCAGCCTGTTCCCATTTGCTTCAGCTGTTGCCTTTAATGGTATATGGAAGACAGATCATGTTACAAACAATTGCTCACCAGGCTATTCATTTTTAATCAGACCCAGCCTCTCCATATGTCCATTCTCTTACTAGCAGGGAGGTGCTGCCCTCTGGTGAGTGATGCTTAGTTCACACTGCCGTTGTAGACAACAGTAGGCAGTTCTAGCAGATGTCTTTCTATTCTGGGAAAGGAATTTCACGTGTTTTCGATGACAAGAAAAAATAAAAAAGCAAAATTAAGAGACAATTTAATTTGTGTAATTATTTGTAGAAGCCCTTAACAAAAGTTTAATAGGCTAAATGCCAAATATGTGAGCTGATAACTTGATGAAGAAGGAATAATATCCAGTACACATAGTTTGTTTTCAGCAATAGATAGTAATAGATGCTCTTTAGATTGTTATACAAACAAAGGGTGTAAAAAAACAAGTAACCTTAGTGTGTTTTTCAAAACCTGCATTACTGATATTAAGTCAATAAGTCCAGTCAATGTTCAGATTCAGTGTATTTTAGCTTTGTTAATATAATAGACGTGTGTGTGTTTGGAGGTTTGCTTATAATGTGACCACCTAAAAATGAGGTCTTTGGATTCACTCATCACATATTGTGTATAAAACCCATAGGTTTTATACACAATATCACTCTAGTAGTGCCAACATTTTTTTTAATCATGTATATTCCGGTATTAAGATTATCAAAGTGAGATTCAACCATGTTTTACACAATGACACATAAGCAGCTCAATGTATTTCTGGATTTCCTCCACATGGTGTCAGTATCAGTCAGTATGGACCCTTGCTTCACTCTAGCTTGTACTGAATGTTTAATCACCGAAATAACTTGGGCAATGCATAGCCTGAATACTTGTGTCCATCCTTATTTGGTCATGAACTTCAGATAGTTTGAATGACATTAATGTGAATCACATTTTTCAGCTCCTATGCCTTAACATCTGCATGTTTTGCGATTCACAGTGTGGTTACACAGTGCAGTTCTTTGAATAGGCTGCACAAGTATTGCTATTTAATTAGAGTAAAAACTCAACATAAGAGTATCATCATCATCATCATCATCATCATCATCATCATCATCATCATCATCAACACCCCAGCAAAATGGCAGACAGTCCAATAGAAAAATGGGAGATAAAACCTAGAAAATAAATTTAAGGTGATATTTAAACATTACATATCATATACTACATATCACACATAAGAACAGTTGGGAAGATTTGCAGGAACATGAGTTATGACTAAATATGATATGGAAGTAATAAAAGTCACAAACAAAGGACCCTTTTTCCAGGAGGCAGGTATCTTTGCAACAGGTGGCAGAAACACAAGCCTGCTTCCTGTTAATGGACTCGTGTCATTCTGATACCTGGTGTGTTTATAACACCTGACTGTAATGATAATTTCATAACAGCGAGCTGAGCATGGTAGATACAAATGTAACTTGGATGATGATGTGGAGTGTTTACACGTATATGCTAGAGCTCTTCAGGCAAGTACTCTATCCTGTTTCACAAGCATCTGCTCATATATGGGCATCTTCCTTCTTCCTGCTTGGTTGCACTACATCCATTTCCTCATCAGCCACCCCCTTTAGCCTCAAGCCTAAATTTCCCTCCTAATTTCCCCCAGTCTCTTACAAGTTCACACTCCTACTCATGTTGGATGATTATGGGCAGAGGAGGGAGTGGCTGCAGCCTGTGCAGGAAGTAATGAGGTTAACACTCATTTGATCATAATTTCAGATGACTTGCAGCATGACCAGCAGACCAGCACTGTTTGTGTTCTTTTCTTGTGTTTCTTGTGGGGGCAGGTTTTCATCTGTGACCAAGACCGATGGAAATATATAAATATCATGTTGCATGTGTCATAGGTCAGCAGCATGTTGAATCTATAAAGAGACATTTATGATGTTCTGGTCTAAGGTGTCGTTTAATTTTTTCTCTACTCTGGAACCACACTGTGTTTGTGTTGTCTTTGAGATGCCAGAGATGCATGTTCTTTATTGTGTAGGATACGTGCATCTCTGAGTTCAGTGTTCACTGGGTGGCCTTTAAATGCACTGGATGCATGCACATGCCACTTGGGATTGACTTTTCTGTCTCCCCAGCCTTAAAGTAGACACATGTTGTCTTTGAAGTTGGACAAACAACCATGTCAGGTTTTCCCCAAAGGGCAGTTCCAGTGTTGCACAACTGCCACCAATTTCTACTTCTCGATGGCCTAGCAAATATTTACGATGTGAACCATATGCATTAGATTAACACTGTAAGTGTTGTTTTATGCAGTTTATTAGCACAGGAAAAGTTCAGATGAGATGCTTTGTGAGAAGAAAACAGAATGCCCTCCCCAGCCAAGATCATTAGTGTGAATGATTTATTACTGCAGATCCACATGTGTAGTTGCCTCGCGCCCCTTCTCAACCCTTTTTGTGAAGAGGAGAACCAGGTCATCAAATGTTTTTTTGTTTGACTAGTTGTGAAGGGAAGTGCATTGTTGAATTAGTTGCACTAACATCAGGTTTCTAAAAATGTCAGTATTGAAAAACAACGTTTTCTTACCAATAATATATATTTCCTTGTTAAAAATAACAGCATAAAAGCCAATCATATTGAAATGACAATAATAATACTAATATAATACTAACCAATCAAAATGTCCTGCCCTTACCTGCAAACTTCTCCGTCTTTACATTTTCCATTTATTACCTGACTTTAAACATTGATTACTACCCACATTGGTGACTGTGAAACCTTTTTTCTCCCCAAACTGTAAAATTTGTAATTTCCCATGTTTTCACAGTGATTGTTGCAGAGAATAGTTGACTTCATCACTTAAATCAAAATAACTCAATATTTGTCTTTACGTTCAACCTTTTAGGTGTTTTTAAGACATCATCATTTATCTACCTGCATTTCAAAAGTAATGTTTTTGAGAATTGGTGTCCCTTTTATCTTTAAGTGTTTGTTACGAAAAATACCTTTTCTTACCTATAATGTAAAGTAGATATTTGTTAAAAGAGCATTCAGCATTTGGTGTTAGTTGAAGTTGGTACGAGAGAAGAGGAGGCAGAGGACAGGATTAAATGGAGGAAGATGACTCACTGTGGTGACCTGTAAAAGAGAAAAGCTGGAAAAAAAAATTATCATTCTGATCACGATTTCTGGTTATGTTAGGCCAGCAGAGAAGGTGTTGCAGGCCCTGACGGCCACTGTGTAGATCTTATAATGTCCTGACTTATTTTGATCCCATTTAGAACATTATGCCACTAACAGTCCTTATGATTTATGTTTAATTAGTCTGTAGCCACACAAATAATCTCTTATCTCATTCATAACTTCCTCTGTTGATTGTGGATTGTCTTTTACATAACAAATTAAGTCATGTGCGTGTGCAACTAATAGATGTTCATCCTGTAGAAAGTTCTATTTTCAGTTGGTGTCTTACTTGCTCAAGCAAGATTCCATAGCAGAGATAAAAAAGTCTGTAAAGTCTGTTAAAGGTTGGCTCTGAGGGCTATTGGTTTGAAAATGAAATGAAAATATGTCTGTGCTGTTAAAAAGGAGCAGGTAATATAACATATTTTACATACCCACATCCTATAGACAATGTTTATATGCCTGTTCTTAAAAGGCTTGAGAAAGTGGTTCTACGTGGCAGTAAAATGTCTTCTGCAACAAACACCAAGCCTTTAATCACGTCTGCCAGGCCCTGACAGTGCACCCAGCCACTTTGTCCACTGAGACGCTCTTATGCCACATGTCTGCCAGACAAGAATCCCAGCCACTCTGATCTTCGCTGTGGGTGCAGCCTTCCAGTTAACAAACATAAGTGTTTGGCAGTTAAGAGAGGAAGATCCAGACAGCAAGTCAGGTTGTCACACGGCCCAGAAACTCTGCCCAGCCACTGGTTGCATGCCTGGAATTCTATTCTACAAGCTGCTCCTTCCTGCTTTGATTTTCCTCCACCAGACAGTGGCAAAGGAAATATTTTCCAATCCAGAAATAAGTTGTTTTTAATTGCATTTCCTTGCAAGTATGCACTTGGTGGTCTGTGCTGCTGTAAAAATGCTCCTTTGATTGATGTTCATTAGGGGTGAAACAGGGTGGTATGTTGCTCGACTCTGCAGCTGCGTTCCATTGGCATTACACTGTTCTGAAAACAAACCACTGCAACTAGCCTGCACATACTTTTCCTGTGAGATCTTGGTCACTGCTTTGAATGCATTCAGTATTATAATGCTCCAAAATGCATGACTGAAATGAGCTCAGTCATCATTTGCACTGACTGGACCAGAGAAGGTTTGAAAACAATATGATGTAGGCCAGAGTTCTGAGCTAAGGCTGTGTTTTGCAAGGACACGTCTCAGGTTTTGGACAATGAGCAACTTTGCTTTTGAGGAACGTACTCATCTGGGTCATAGTGACCTCAAGCCGTCATAAATGTTCTGACTCATGCAAATGATTTACTGTAATGTGATAATGTGTATTCAAATATGCTATGTTTACTTTTCATTATCAAACTATGCTCAGAAAGACCACGTGACAGCCTTATGCAAACATGCATGCATGTGGAAATGAATTGCATTGGACATACATGCAGTTTTATCATTATGCATGTGCACAACATATAAACAGGAACTGTACTAAGAGATCTTTATTTCTATTACCTGAGAAACTCTTTGATTTTCTGTTTCCAAGAAGCTTAATGTAATTCTCTTCTGTTGAGGAAGAACTTAACATTGTCACCCCTGCAAACTCTAAAAATCCAAACTGCAAATTCAAATATATTTTTTGAGAAAATCATTGTAATTAAATCCACTTTTTCTCGTATTTATATTTTGACCAAGTCACAAATTTATAAATTATAATTTCCAATCAATCTGCACAGGATTTTTTAAATATTTAATGTTTACTGTTTTTTTATTTTATTTATTCATTTATACTTCCCAATCTTTAGTATGATCAATCTAGCACTTCACTTCATTTTTAGTTGCAGTCAAATGCTTCCTTTTTTTAAAATACAGTCACCTTTACACAGGTTCAAATAGATATTACCCTCAAGAGATGGTAGAGGCCAAAATCAATATATATATATTTAACAGATATTACAGCTCTGAGAGATTTACACAAGTAGTTATTTATATATTTAAATACTGCATCTTGTTGAGGGGAAGTGAATTATTTAAGTAATTACTGAGCTAAATGCTAATGCCAGCTGACATAGTAAAAAGAGGTTTTTATTTGTTATGTTAACCAGCCAAGATTTCTTTCTTCCAGCAGATGTGAAGTCCTTCACTTTCCAAATATCTTCCTGAAGTAACTGGGTCAATTCACTGGGAATGCACATGAATGCGTCCCATCCACTTTTGCCACTCTGCCATTGTGCAGAGCTGAGTGACATGAATGTTTGGCATTCTTTCTGTGTTAACAATACTAGTTTCGTTGCTTTCACTATCCTTGCTCACCATGTATGCCTCTCAACTCTCATGCAATAAAATGTCGGGCCAAAGGGCAGATTACTAATACATCAGGACTGCAGGTTTACAATCAGGTGACTTCCAGACTCTGATATACCATTTCAAAAAGCCACTGGTGGACTCTCCCTAAAAGGACACTTGGGAGATGGTGTCCCACCCCAGTGGCTCTTACGTCTACTGCCTCCTCCACTGCTCATTATTTCAGTTTAGTGCTCACTCAGCTCTGGGGTGCCTCAAAGTTCACAGGAAGGAGAAAAGGGAGGAGGCGTGACAGTGATTCCTGTTACTGAGGTCAGAAGGCTGTGTTGTTTTTCCCAGGCCCTCCCCTAATTCTGTCTCCCTCTGCCTTTTGTTTATCATGATAAGCAGTCAGGTGGCAGCAGAGAAGACGCCTCCCTATCACCTACCACCACGTTCCTGCAACACAGTGTCATGCACTGATTAAATTGTCGTCTTTAACTAAACACACCATAAATTGCCTGCAGCACAAGAGCACAGTGTGCGTCATCTGAGTTCAAATTAACATTTGCATTGTCTTCATTGAAGTTTTACGTTTTCATATGACATCACATACTTGTAGGGCCACCCACCTGGTGGATGCAGCTGCTCGTTCTGGTCAGTGAATCCAGTGGCACCATCACCTGTCATACACATACAGTATCTATAATGCCTACTGTAGTTTTCCATATTAACCCAGCTGTTTCAACTACGTGAATGTAAGATTTATGTCATTAGATATTGTGTTAACCTCACCAGCTATTATTGTTTTGTCACTACTCCCCTAGAATGCTGACTACGACGACCCTGAAACTAATGATCCATATATGGGAAAATAGCTAATGTTACCTAATTATGTATTGACAAGGAAGAATTTCTTGTCCTTCTCCTGCCAAATGACTACATTATCAAACATGGTGTGTTTGTGCTTCTGTAAACTTGAGCCCTGCTCACAACATAAGGTGAAGGACTCGTGGATGCAGATGTGATTAATATTGGAACAAACTTGGAACAAAATATTTCCCATACTAGTCACCTTAGAGCAAGGGATCATTCCTCATCTGTCATCTGTCAACTTTGCAATACAGATTGATAATTAGATTTTACATTAGTTACATTACTGTATTTAAAGTCAAACTGAAGTGTCTTGGTTAATATTGTGGAGTATGGTAAAGTAAAGTAAAGTAAGTAGTAAGTAAAACTTGACTCCAAAGGTCCTGGGGTTCGTAGACACAAATCCTCTGATTGTGTAGCTCATTTGGTTTTGTAGAAGTTTTATTTATACATTTGATACAGATGCTAAATTAATGCTGAATTTGTTCACTGCATTTTAACAGCAGTTGAAAAAAAACTATAGTTACCCATAGCTGAATAAGCCCAGTGTAGAAATACTTTGTTGTAAAACCCCTGCATTCCAAAGGTGAGAGGGCTCTGTGTAAATACCAGTGGAGGACTGGCAGGAAAACAGCAACTGTGTATGCTCCAGTAAGACTGTCGAGGTGCTGATGCTGTTTGTTCTTAGCAGCAGACCGTGTCAAAAGACTGCCCCGGTGTCTCAGAGTCTCGTACTGCTGGTTTTGTGTGCTGATGTGAAGCATGCATGTGTTGCAGTTGGATTTCCAGCTGATTGTTTTACATTCCCACATAGTTAGGAGTAAAAAAAGGCCTGACCTTTATTCACAAAAAGTCGCTCTTCAGCAAAGTGCACCAATTTCATATATTTTATGTGGATTATTGTCTACAATGAGACCTGTGACTTGGTTGCTTGGTGCCATGTGAGAGCAGTGAGCTAAAGGTGCAGAGGGAATGAGCCGTGGGTTAGTGAATTCCTATCTAGTGAACAGAGCGTTGGTTTCTGTCTAGACAAAGCTCAGTTGTCGGGGAGACCCATGCAGATCCAGGACTGCCCCGGGCTCCAGGAAGTATCGGTGGGAGAGACTGAGCTGTTTTTTCACTGTGCTCACTTTGCCCTCTTTAGGGGATTTTCAACAAATGCAATAACTGCTGAGAGCAGTTTCTTTCTTTTTTTCTGTTGCTAGTGGTGGGAGTTTTTCTCCCATGATAGGGTGGAGACAGTTTGGTGCATTTGTGCAGATATATCAACAGCTTTAAAATCAAACCGCTTTCATGTCTCCTACTTGGCAGGAAATAGCATCCTGGCCCACGGCTTGCACACAGAGCGGTCACAGACACATTTTCATGGATTCACTAGTGTGGGATGCTGCATCACATCCATTCTTTGAATGAAGCCGACAGCCGGTGTAATATCTCACACAGAGTCAGATCGCAGAGCTGAGAGTTCATTAATTGTTATGTTCAGCCATGCCCTGATGGCTCTGAGCCACAGCAGAGGATTTGCATGGATGGCAACAGAGCTAATAGACTTTTACAATATCAAACTGAAGATAATGGAGTCTCGAAAAAAAACAGCCCCGTTAAAAAATTGTCTCTCTTCAAACTTCTGCACACTTGTTGCTTGATTTAAAGGACCTGGTTAGTTACAGTAGGTGAACTCTGGATCCATTGTTAGTGCCAATTTCACAGTAAACACAATAGTACATACAATGCAATGTGTACCAGAGTACATATTGACACTCTGGATAACACATGTAGAAATTATGTCTTATATTAATATTCAGAAAGGCATGAACTCTGCAGAACGATGTGCACCCTGGTATCGGACACTGGTTGTTCGAATGCATCAGTGAATCAGGGCCAGTTAATGGCCTCCCAGTAAAACACACCATGTCTGTTCATACTGGGTACATCGACTGTCAGCACTCTAACTACTTTAGTTTTGTGTGTTAGCATTCCACAGGTAGTACAAAACTTAAGTAAGGCTTAAGGGAATATCAGTGGTTTGATATATATTTGTGTGTTGAGTTGTGAGCAATGGTGCACTGATGGACGTCGGTCCACAGAAACACGTCACCTTTTTGTTTGAAGTCAGTGTTCCACGACCACCGGTCTGCATCACAATCTCCACCCACATTCGTCTGCATGACAGCATGTCATGTATTAATAGCAGCAACTGGTGGCACACTGTTGTGCATGCGGCCTTCCAGATTTAACTCCAGACATGGTGCAGCACTTTCTTTGTATCAGTCATTCTGTATCCTCAGTAAAATCAAACCAAAAAATCCAAACCTACAGGTTTTTGGAAAACAGTCAAAGCACAACTGGGAAGACTGAGAATATGCATGATTATGAACACAACAGAGCAGCACCTGGTTCAAAGGCTTTTAGGTTTGTGTGCTTTCTGTTGACTGAAGAAAAGTTGCTGAAGTTCAAAGAGAGCACTAATCCATGGATGTTATACATGTGGGGTGTGTTGAAGGGCCTCAGTTGAACTTATTTCTCACAAAGTCAGAAGCGCATTAGTTAAAGCTTTGAACATTTCAACGGCTCTTGAATCTGCGGGCCGTGTGGCCTAACATGCACACACTCTCAAAGGAACCTGTTTTTCCGCACATGGGGCCCAGGTGGAAAGAGACGACAGAATGGTACTCTAGAGTGTGATGCTGTTGTCCTATAGGTGACCTTTGTCTCTGCAATGGTGTTGCATGCCGCTGCAGAGCTCAGGGGGTCCTGTGGAGCCCAGGAAGAAACTCGCAGCCTGTGACTCAGTGGCTTGGAACTTTCATCTCCTGTTTTAGTGTGCAGCGCAAACACCTACATGTTTCTTTTTATGTTGGCTGACTTCACACAGAAAGTGTTCAAAGCTTTTAGGCGCCGTTAGAAATTTCTCACCACTGAGGCTCATAATCAACGATGTTCCTGCACAGATTGGAATGCTGTAGCGTTAGTCATGCAGTTTGTCTCAACACTCAGTAGACTCAGTAGACATGTTTGTTTCTCTTTGGGAGGCCTTTGTCTCCACCGTCTGCACGCCTGACTGGACAGTCTGGCTCTCAGATAGCATCAGGCTGTCTGAGATTAACTCCCAGAACGCAGTTAAACTTGTAAAGGCTCCAGAATCCTGTCCCTGTGCCTCCATTCCACACAATGCCTACATACTGTAGCTGTTGGGAGTGTGTCACAATACTGATAGACGGTCTGCATTGTCACCACAACTGTAATGTGCCTAAGCCTCAGAGCTTATTGTAGAGGAACGAATCCTGGCCCAGGAGAGGGCTATGAAGCATGCTACTGTTGTTGCCAGGCAGTTTAGAGTGCAACGGACAGATAATGGAGCTGGGCAGTGTCCCACAGCCATGTCCCACAGCCCAGCAGGTTTGGAAGTGAACAGCTGATAACCAATCGTTTAGACTGCAGCTTCCAGCCTGCGTTCTGTTTATCAGCTCCCAAAAAGCATCTCTGTCATCTATGAGCACAGTGCACCTTAGTTTTTTTTTTGTATTGTCTCTTACAGTAACACATGCAGGGAGTTTTATTTATTAGTTGGTACTTTTTAAAAATATAAATTCTACACACACACACACACACACACACACACACACACATATATATATATATATATATATATATATACATATAATAATGTGTACACAGTACATCTGAGTAAAGCAGCAAATACTATGTATTAAAATGCAGAACCTAGAAACATGCAACATTCAGTTGATCAGCTTAAGTAAAAGATTACGAATTTCCCTGCTCACTTTCTGTAATAATGTTACAGATGAAACTGTCTAGTGCATGTTGGTAAAAATTGTGTGATAGACAGCCTTCATTAAACAAACTTGTTACAGGGAGCAGATCCAAACCCTTTTAGTTGCGCAGTATATATATATATATATATATATATATATATATATAGTTATTAAAATTAATACCTCCAGTGTGCTTTATATTTTCCTTGACCACACGAAAGTACACATGCTGAATGTAGACAGGCGCAACCACAGCTGAAGGCATTGCTGACATTCTTTTGGCTAGAAGGATTTTAGAGGTTCAGTCCACCTACGAAGAATTACACAGGAGACAGTGACAAGTTTCCCATCCTGTCTGTGTTTGCCTAACTGAAAAAGGTCTATTTGCACTCATGCACTGGTTGGACTTAGATTATAGGTTTTATAGATTATAACTTCAAATATAGTTTTTGTACATGTCCAGATTTAGCACCTACCTACTATATTATGCATTGGCTGTCTTAAAAAGAGTAAGATCAGGAGTTTGTACGTGTGAGTTTGTGTGTACAGTACATTCAGTGGAGAACATGGAGAGTGTTTCACAGACCCTATAAAACCTTACTGTTATGGTTTTGTAAGTTGTATTTAATAAATGAAACACTGTGTTTTAACGTGAGCTTTCAGCTGGTCTGAGATTTGTTAACATTTGGATAAATGATGTTGCTTGTTTCAAGTCTGCAGTAAACAACTCTTCAAGAAAGGGAATGTTAATATTTCCCCAGAGCGTTGAACTATTGTTCCTTTAATATGTAATATTTCATTAGACAACAAAGACGTCTTTAAGAGACAATATAAAACAATAAGTCTTATTTATTAATAATGACTGAAATGAATGTTCATTAATGAGGTGCAATAAATCTGTAGAATGTTATAGCTCAGTTGCCCACCACACTGACCAGAGAGAAAGAGAGAGAGGAGGGGATCATTTGAAATTTAGCGCATTAAAGACTTGAGACCTCACTGCTGCATGACACGAGCTGCGCAGCAGTCTGTGTGAGCTCACGCCAGAACCAATCCTGATGCCAGGGTGCCTTCTAAACTCGTTCACCTCTGCAGGACAAACTGCTGCAGATCTCACACCACATGTGGCACTTCTGGCTTGAGGGGAAGTCTCTCCACACTCCCTTTTTCCTTGATCTCTGACCACGCAGCAGCGGCAGTAGTTGTGTACAGCAGATTTGTTTGTCTCAGCAATGCCCCTAATGAAAGGTTACCACTAGTCTGAATTATTGCTTCTTTTAATGCACTAGTACAACCAGGGACATAACATTAGTGCAGTAAAACAGAAAACACTTAACTGCAGTCTCGTCAGCGTATTTTATATGTATCAGGACTTGGGTCCTTTGGAACTCTTTATGGAGCTTTATGGTAGCCGCTGTGCTTCACGTAGCACCACTGCGGACGTCAGAGGTGAACACTGGCCCTTTTGCTGTGTCCTCTCATGCCTGAAAGTCACAGCTCAATGCTGTAATGTGCAGATTTAAGGATATCACAACCTCAGCTTTCTTGCACAAGTCAAGAAAGCCCAGACTACAAAGATGTTTGAACTGGTCTAATGGTAAAAAAAAAAAAGAGGTCATAATGTCATCATGCAATCTTTAGGAAGTTATTTCTGTTTTCTTGCATGTCTGTGTAGCTTCTATTTTTAAAGACTTCAACCACATATTTAATCATTTATACTTTAGAGGGTAACTGACTATGGAGCTTCCTGTGGAGGAAGTGGGAGAGAGTGGGAGGGGGGATTAGAGGGATGGTCTTGTCTTCCGTCTGTACTCGATTTTGTAGTTGCCATGTTTCATCTCCCTTCCGTGCCAGAGTATCCCCCTCCTCCATAATATCCTGCACCAGAGCAAAGAACAAACACTGGCCAAGCCCGCATGTCAAAGATTATTTTTGTCAGTCCCAGAGAGACACTTCCTGGTATGGTTTCTCAATTTTTTTTCAAGGAACAGGAGCTGGAAATTATCAGCACACAGCAACTGTTGGGTACACAGAGATACTGTAAATTAATATAACACGGTGTTCTGTGCTTGCATTAGAGGCCGCTCCTTCTTCTCTTATTTTTCTAAGAAACTTGAAGTAAAAAACATCAGGTTTTACTCAAATACTGCTTCCCCCTTTACAGTGTGTGCTCTGCAGCTGGGCAGCGCAAGGAGTAGGAAATTGCAGCTGTGTGCAGCCTCTCCTTCAAGTTGTTCAGCGACTGACGTAATTAGATGGTAAAAGCAAACCATTGTATCCTGGAAGCAGGAATTGTGAAACAAGATTCAGTTAGGTTGGGCCATAAGGTTTACGCACGTAGAGGCAGTTCCTGATAACATTGACCGTCACTTCTGAGAAGTTGCATGTGTTGATATTACCTATTTGAGGAGGAACATCTTGGGATCTTTTTGTAGAAACATTTTTTAAAGATGCATGTAGCATTACTTTGTTTATTTGCATAGTAGCACACAAATCTAAGGTACTGGCAAAGCAGTGTTTTACTGTAGGAACACAACTACTAATTGGAAGCATAAATATAGCTCATTTTAGTCTTGATAGACTAGTTGTAGAGTGAAGTTTGTAAATATGGTGCTTCCTTTATTAACCTTAGAGATAGTTCAAGGGTCAAATCCTCTTTAGCAAACCATTGTTCTTTAGTACGTCACCAGATTCTCTCTCGTTGTATTTTGCGTGAAAGGGTTTAATTGCCTTTGTTGGTTTGCTCTACACACATTCTGTATAAACAGCATCTCTATCTGTGTACATAACCTACAGTAAGTGTGTTTGTTTCTTACAGACTTGAGTGCAGCTGTTTTAAAATTGCAATGTCATCAAAAACCCAGAGCTCCAGTAGCATAGCTCAGGCCAGACGAACAGTGCAGCAGCTGAGGATAGAGGCCAGCATCGAGAGGATAAAGGTGCGTTTATAAGCAGACTCGTTGACCCTGAATGGCCTGATGTGCTACATGTATGTCAAAGTACATCAGTGTGCATATGTGGACTGGTTTCTTTGCAGGTGTCCAAGGCTTCATCCGATCTAATGCGCTACTGTGGAGAACACGCAAAGAATGACCCGCTGCTGATGGGCATCCCCACATCAGAAAATCCTTTCAAAGACAAGAAGCCTTGTACTGTTTTGTAGGGGTAACACTTCAACTTTAGCTGCTTTTCATTTTGATTTTTCTGTGGAAAAAAGCTCAAAATACTGTTCACAACTTGCCTTAAGGCCAGTGTATCCCCTTACTCTTGTAGATGCCTGCTGCTGTTAGCTAAGGATACATTTCTCTCAGCTCTCACATCGTGGTTACACCAAAGAACAGGCAGAAGTCTGAAACTATGGCCTCAGGTTTCACCTGAAGCTCTGACGTAGATCAGTGAGAGTTTGCATTGTGCACAGTGGCTTTTGTTCCTCTCTGTCTTTATCTGGCAAAATCTAAAAGGCTGCAGACCTTGGTCTGACAGGACCTTTATCACTGAGGGACAGTTCCTGACTCTAATTATCACAGCGTGCATAAACAAACATCATTAACCATTTGTTTAATCAGATCTAGGCTTTGAGGTTTCACTTTTTTCTTTCATCACGCTAACTTCAGGAAATGTTTGGAGCAGTTCGCTTGCAGCTGATAATGAGCATCCAGGATAATGGTCTCCTGTCCATCCAAGTCCATCACCACTACTTTCAGTTCAATTCAGTTTTATTTATATAGCGCCAATTCACAACAGCAGTTATTTCAAGGCACTTTACAAGTAAGGTTTAAGACCTTCGTGACTAAACCTAACAAATCCTACATAGAGCAAGTTTTTAATTGTAGCCAATCAATAAATTTACATTTTAATAGCAACAGTGGAGAAGAGGAAAAACTCCCTCTCTATAGAGGAAGAAACTTTCAGCAGACTCAATGTGGGCGGCCATCTGCCTTGACCGGTTGCAAGCAACAGACACAGACAGGATGTTTGGACCAGCAGCTGAACAGTGGAGACACACAGCTCTGAGTCTGATGATACCTGTAGATGAGGACAGAGAGAGAGACAGAAAGTGAGAAGCACAATTACGTGAGAAAAAGAGACAAAGTGTGACACATGTGGACATGGTGGCATTTTAGTGGATAGAATACATAGAAAAACAGAGGAGGTCAGTGTAAGAAGGACGTCCCCCAGCAGTCTAAGCCTATAGCAGCTTAACTAAGAGATGGTTCAGAGTGACCAGAACCATCTCTAATTAGAATCTTTGTCAAAAAGGAAGGTCTTAAGCCTAGTTTTTCAAAGTAAAGAGTAAAGTAAAGTAAAGGTGACTGCTTCTCGAACCTGAACTGGAAGCTGGTTCCACAAGAGAAGCGTGATAGCTAAAGGCTCTCCCTCCCATTCTATATTAGAAACTTTGGGAACCACACGTAGACCAGTGCTCTGAGAACCAAGCGTTCTTTTGGGGGCACAAGGAGCTATGAGGTCTTTAAGATAAGATGGAGCTTTATTATGAAGAGCTTTGTAGGTGAGGAGAAGAATTTTGAATTCTATCCTAGATTTTACAGGAAGCCAAGGCAGAGGATGTAGAAGACATGTGATCTCTCTTCCTAAGTCCAGTCAGAACTCTGACTGCCTCATTTTAAATTCACTGGAGGCTTTTTAAAGAGTTATTGGGACATCCTATGAGTAGAGAGTTACAGTAGTCCAGCCTAGAGGTAACAAATGCATGAATAAAATTTTTCAGCATCACTCTGTGAAAGGATGCTCCTAATTTTAGCAATATTCCTAAGGTGGGTAGCCGGTTTCTTTAATGTATGATGTAAAGGACAGTGCACTATCTGATTCAATAATGGCTCTCTATGGTTTTTAGCACCAATTATAATAACCTTCGTTTCATCTGAATTTAGTTGAAGGAAGTTACAGGACATCCAGGATTTTATGTCTTTTAAACAAGTTTGAAGACAAATATAACTGAGTATAGTGTGTTTCCTAATAATATTAAAGAGAGGAGACAGAGACTGAAAGAGAGAGTACTAGCAAGTACTCTTGCTTATATTTTGTCTTTTTGTCACAGAAAGAAATAATAATCTCTAAGAGTCAGCAAAATTTAGACGTATCCCGACCATGTCTTAGTGCAAATAGTATTTTTATTTTTTTAAATGGTATTACTTATGAGTTTATTTCTTCCAAACCACTGTTGACGAAAAACAAATATTTAAGACCAACTGTGCCATCTAATTACACCTGCTGTCGAACATATGACCTGCCTTAGGCTTTTGCTCTCTGACCACAAAATATAAGATTTGTGTTTGGGTTTTCTTTTGCTAGGTGTTCTTCACTTGCTTTGTGCAGAGCTGGTTTATGTTCCTGAATCGGGTACTTTGAAACCTGAAAGCACCAGATGACTGTTAAATTCCTGAAATCGAAACATTCCATGTTTACATGTGCTCCAAAACCTTTTGCAATTTTTCTACTAGTTATGCTTTGCAACTGTAATTTTGTGTGTTGATGCAACTAATTGTGCTATTTTACCAGCCAGGGCCTTAATAATGAAGTAACCTGCTTCAACCTACTGAACTGACTGCTGTAATCTAGGCTCATACTGTGAATAACAAATATGCTTGAGGTGAAGGGAGGATATGCTTCTCTATCTCTGTGTATGATGTCATTTCAAAATGTCTAGTAAGAAACTGCTGTAATATATCTGTCATATGTACATAAATATTGTTGTGCATTGTGTATGTCTTTGAACCACTTTATGTGCTTGCTTGCTGTTTAATGTCCTACATTACTATATTATTTAATCAAACCTAAACTCAGTTTTGCAAGTGAAAAATAACAAACTGAATGTATGGATTTGGCTAATTCTGAAGCTGACTGGTGGATTTTTACTGGTGAATATGAGATTGCGATCTCAGGAGAATATCAGGGAAATAACGTAGCTGTCCTGCCTTTACATATTCATGGACAAATAAACCTGTGCAACACATGTAATTCAATTTCCCTCCTTATTAATAACGTTTGCTAAATAGAGACCAAGATATAGCTGAAAGAAGAGGGGGAAACTGGTCTGGGATCTGTTGGGTTATCAGAAACATGACTCCAGGTGAATACTAATGTAGTTTTGGGTCAGCTGAAGGTGAGGTAATTCATTGCTAACATGTCAGTCATAACATATATAAATGTATACTGTAATAATATCTGTGCTTGTTTGTGCTGTGTTTACTCTTTTTGTCCTGCTGCCGAGTGGCTGATAAAATCAATTAATTCTGCTATAAATGTCGGTGCCAGATACCAACTGTGCTTCTTTTGCCTTGTTTTTTTCTCTGAATGCCTGAGGCTTGACTTCTTGAATGTGTTAACGCAGGAAAAACTGGATACTCAGGCTACCACTCGAAACTAATTAAATACCACGTTTATCCATGTGGCTGATACTGGTTTATTAACTGTGATAGAGCCGCAATTATGTATTTAGCAAACCTGCTGTGCACAGAACACAATGTTTAAAAGAGGATGAGTGTAGTCAGGGGCACATAAACATTGCTTTGCTGTCATTTTTCATTGTGCTTGTTTGCTTCTGATCCCTGACCAGCATCTTATTCAATAACCCCTACCCCTCTTTGTAGCGCTTTCTTTTCTGTCCAGGTCTCCTCAGGTGTGATGTTACACTCACAATCAGGTCAGGCCATATGTGCTGGCCCACATTGATGTAACTCTCACTTGAATCAGATAATTGATAGGACAGGCTTTGTGGCTGTGCAATTTCCAGTAATTGTGTTACCTGTCAGTGCAGCAGAGAAGCTCCAGGATAAGCCATTAATCCTGTATCTACAATATCTCACCTACTTTAACAGTAGACACTCCTCTCAGTGTGACACAAAGGCTTATGATCAAGGGGAAAAAAAGATTGTTATTGAACAATCAAAGTGGCTTCAGGTGCTGCTGTATTGTTTGTGTTGATCTACTTTCTCAAAATATTCATTCTCAAGACTTCTTTCAGTTTCAGTTCAGCAGCAGCAATATGACTTTAGCAATAACCTGTGGGACTGTGTGGTCTCTCAGTTTGTTGGCATATGGATCTCATGTTCTGGTATCCGGACACATTTTTTACATATACAACACTTAATTCCATTTAACTTCACCACAGCCCCCCTTACTCTGTCACATTTCTCTGACTTCTGTCTGTCTTTCTAGCATTTTGACCCAGTTTTTTTTCCTGCCCATCTGTTATCTACTACCTGATAGGCCCAGCACAGAGCCTTGTCTTATGTCCCTGCACGCTGACATTTGCAGCAGGTCTGTCTCTCTGCGGATGCTGCCTGTCAATTCCAAGTACTACGGGTGTCGATTTGTCAGCAGTCAGGGGGGAACGTCTCTATTCATGGAGCTATTTTTAGTCATGAAGCCAAACTACTGTACAGCTCTAGCAATGGAGAACTGAATAGCCCTGACTCACACAGTCATTATCCCGTGACCCTCTATGCTGCAGCTTTTGTGCCTCTCCGCATGCACCAATAAGTTCTGGTGTTCTCTTTTTGCAGCCTGAAAGGGGTCTTCAATGTGGTTGTTCCTCTTCTTACCTCTGCTATTTTTAATTTGCTCAGCAATTTAGCACAGATTGCGTAGCTATTCGGAGTGAGAAGAATGAGCTGTCATGACGAGCTCTACCCACTCAGATTCCACTACAATGGGAATTTTCCGCCCCTCGATGTAACAAGATCCTTAAATTGTGCAAAAGGTCAGATTTTACTAGTTCCCAAGCAGGAGTGAGGCTAATTTCAAGGAATCTCGTGCCTGTACAAGATTTAGTATGGGTTTTGCTTTTATTATAAGTTGTAAATAATATTTTGGATTTTGGAAACTCAAAGGGTGATGCAGCAGTAAGAGCAAATCTAAACAGAATCTCGCTTTGCATCCAATTAATGCAAAAAATGCTTAAAGTGCATATACTTTAACTTCCTTAGTGACTAATTCCAAACTCTGTGGCATAACATGCTGGGTGAGTGTGCTGGCCGAGCGTATACGAGGCATACAGGGCAATGTGTGATTTCCTACAAACATGTAAACCTGTTACACCAGGTAATCACTGAGGCAAAACCATTCTGAGAACTGATGGTTGTTTATTTCATTCAACATATTCCATGAACTATGCACAATAAATACAAACCATTAAATTAAGAACAAATAAAAACACCAGTAACTGGACAAGTAAACACATTGCATTGTCCATATTAAAATAATATTATTAATAATAATAATAACAGTGTGAAACTTTCCCTTTTTGACTTAAATAATATTAAATAAATGTGTTGTTGAACTATTCTCTAATTTGACAGTTCTAACTGGTGTCCTCAAGCACAGTCTAGCTCTTGGGAATCTTGACAACAGCCTTTCCGTCTGCCTCGCCCCTCCCCTCTCCTGTACCCACCACGTGTGCTTTGAATGCTCACATGATTCAGTTTCCTGTAAAAGCTCCGTTCTCGGCAGAGGAGAGGGCGCAGTCATACGTTGGAAATCCTGGAACCAAGACTGCTGAGTCACTCCTCCCTGGCCCACAAGTTCACCCTGACCTGGTAAATTCGTCTCTCTTCCTTGTATTCTTTTTTCCCTTCCATTTCTCTCTGGGGTACTTTCCAAGGGAGTCCAGCACAGACATTAACACAGGCCTTGTGAAGTTACTTTTCACCCAATGCACACCACACATTAATATTCCAACAAGGTTCATCGGTCAGGCAGGTTGATTACAGGCACCCACTGATCCAAACAGCGACAGTCTGTGCAGAATCTGTTGACTTTGCTCAGCGCAGGGTCCTTCCATAATGATGACTGAGGGTTCTGCAGAAGAAGAAGCACAGCCATTACCATCTGCTGATGCATGCATGTGCAAACGGGATGAAATCAGATTGAAGATGAATAACAATTACCCCAAAGTGTAACAGTGGCTTATGTGTGATCCCAGAGCTGCTGCAGTTCTACAGTAAACAGACATGAGTAATGAAACTTACAGTAACAAGAATGCAGTGCAGGTCCATGGCCTCTGCTCCAGGCTTCACTCCACCCAGGATTTCTGCCAGACGCCTCATGTTGCTCACCCGCAGGATGTTGATGTCATTCTCGCAGCAGAATGCCTGGATTAAGGTGAAGTGAATCTGGAGAGCCACATCCTCCTCATCATCTGCGGCCAGCAGACACAGAACCACATTGTCTGGATCCCTGAAACAAAGAAGAGACGTTAAGAAAAGCAAAAGTAAAAGTAGAAGTTTTACATTGAAATGAGCTAAATGAGTTATTTTGCCATTTACTGTACTTACACATTCAGTGCCTTTGCTGCTTCGTAGACTCCAACAGTGATGCAACCCTGAGGCAAGGCAGAGCTCAGGATCTCCTCTAATGCTTTAGCCACCGATTCCATCCTGAACATGGACATTGGAAATGGGTTATTGGGGAAACAAAAAAAACTTTATTAACAAGACAGTAGTGTCTACGTTCAGGTGCTGTTCTCACGTTGTGCAATAACCTTAATATAACAATGTATAACATCACGTTAATGATGTAACGTTGCACATCTGACGCGCAGCAGACGGGGCACAGCAAATAATGAACACGTAGCGTCAACGCTGCTGCTAGCTAACACTGCTAACTAACTAGCAGCTTAACGTTAACCTTAGCACAGCTGGACGTTGCACTGGTGGGTATGATCTCATCACGTTAAACGACACACAACGCTAATACGACACGACAAGTGAAGACAGTTCCAACTTAAGACGTTTGCAAATGCGTATTGCTGCTTTAGTATCGATAGTCGCGAGGTTAATATAAAATAAGAAAAATAAAATCAAACACGGACGAGAAATGCAAACAAATGCAAAAAACAAGCTGACCTTTCTGACGAATTATCTCCACCGGTTTCCTCAAAAGTCATATTGCACATCCGAGCGACTCGGTGTCCTTAGTATCCAGAGCGAAATGATCCTGCTGCCAGACGTTCTCACGTTCTGCCGGTAAGTCGCGAGCGCTCACTAGTAAAACGGCTCAGCGCGCTGAGCTGATTTGCATAAACCTTTCCCACCGATCACATGGAGAGCCACGGTCCTTCTCCCGGCGTTAGTAAAGCGACATCTTGCGGCTACAAGCTGAAATTATACTTGTTTTTCGAGTCCAAGTGTGGCCTAGTTTCACGCGACAGGGAGGTCAGGCTCAAAGCAGTCGCACACCTGCAGTTATACAGTAGTCACATTTATCATTAAATGACGTCACTGCCGCTGGTGGTACTTCAATAAAAGAATGTGAGCGTGTTGTTACTTGGCGTCCTTATTGGGATCAATCAATCAAATCAAAAAAAAAATCAAACTCAGAATTACAGTATATTTGTGAGAAATCCAAACATATCCCAGCTATTATTTGCAACATTTAGATATATCTTCACATAGTCTTGACCAAACAAGGATTTCATTTGTTTCATTTCTGTTATATATATATATATATATATATATATATATATATATATATATATATATATATATATATATATATATATATATATATATATATATATATATATATATATATATAATTATATATAATAATAATAATGTATTTTCTGTTGTGCATTGTCTGTGATCATTCTGTCTGTATCCCTAAATCTACAGTAACACATATCCTATAGCATAATCTCGGGCATAATATGATGCTTCTTAATACATGATCATGTCATATAGCTGTGGTGAAAAAAGTACTCAAAAAAGTGTGCCTATTACTGTTGTTTACTTCAAAGTATACTTGATGTAATGAAAGTAAAATTACTCATGGTGCAAGAATGGCTCGTTTTACAGTATGAGTATTAATATCAGTATTGTATTGCATTGTATTGTTTTGAGCAGGATTTTAAACATTGATAATAGTGCACACGTTAATGTTTGATCTAGTAGTGGTAGAGCTTGCAACATCTTACACTCTGATCATTGTATGTTTTGAAATCAATAAGGAGAACTAAACTCACCTCATTTACTACTTTGTAGGATGCAAATTTATCACTGACGTTTTGTAATTATAATCTATTCTGTATAGGTAATTTGATTAAACAGCAGTAATGTAGCAAAAGTACAAGAATTAAAAAATAAATTTAGAGCCATAGAGCGATAGAGCGCCCCTGGCGGTGAAAAGACGTTACAAACGTTCAGCTCCTGAATTTTTACTGCCGACCCCGAGTCAGTTTCCGTTTGCCTCTGTTCTCTTGAAACGCAAGAAAAACTGACAGAAGACCAGTCTGAATACCACGGAATAACCGAGTCCACATCCTCCCTACCGGCAACGTGGCAAGATTCAACATTTCAACTTCAGTTGTGCTTTTTTGCCGCATATGTAAGCTACAAACCCTAGGACACGGTTAGTCATGTCTCAGTGTTTTTTTTATGTGTAATAATTATTCTAAAGACGGACGTGATTTCCTGTTTTCCAGACTTGTGCATCTGTCAGACTCCTCAGGGAGGTCCTCTGCTTTTCCTCTGTTTACTTTCAGTTCACTCAGAGTCCACAGACTGAGACGCACAATTCAAACACAACACACATGGATTATGAACATGCAAACTGAACTGTAAATAATCAGAAATTTTAAGTTAATTAAATGAAGTTCTTCAGTCCGTTACTAAGAGTATTATTAGTTGTTTTTTTTTTATTTATTAAAAAGTACTTCCTGTGAACTTTATCCTCTTGTTATCATGTTGATTTGTTATCATGTGCAGAGTGACATGATGTGGCAGTCGAGGGTGTACTTTGCCTGCATCTGGCATGTGTCAGCTGTAAGTATCTAAAAAATATTTTTCATGTGGATTTAACATTCCGAGATAAAGTAAACATTTCTTTCTAACCTACTGCTTCCCTACCTGTGTTAGGATCAGCTGGTCTTGTGACTAGAGGTCACCATGGATCACAGAGGTCACCCCTGGCTCGAATCTGGTCACTCTCGCAGAGCAAAAGACAAAGACGACTGCTTCAGGTATTCTCACCAAGACAGGGGCCAGAACCGCCCGTCACCGGATCCCAGAAAGAGGGACAGACACTGGGCTCATCCTGGGGCCCACGTTGGTGCTCAGTTTACTAGTCCTCCTGCCAGACCAGAGCAGTATCCTTACAGTCCTCACCAGTACCACTATGGCTATGGGCAGCCAGAATACCAGAGACCCCAGTCAAGGTCTGTACAGTAATGGAACCCTGCACACAGTCTGTGGGAATGTTTCTTGTATGAATGATGGTGCTTGTTTAATGACAGATTCACAGTTTCAGTTGTGGCTTAGTTCAGGGTTTTAGCACATCTAACAACACTGATGTAACCAGGGGTGTTTTAATTTTAGGCATGGGTATGACTACCCACTCCACAGCCAATGGGACTACGGGGAAACCTATGGTTACTACAACCATGACTACTATAGAGGACAGCACGGACAACAAGGTAAACGAATACAAAAATGACTCTGCTGGACAGTAAAATTAGTATTAGTACTCTATGTAATAAGACAATATGTTACTCTCCCCATTAAGACTCTGGACGATCGGTTCCCCAAGACTCCTGGGGTCCAGAACATTATTATGAAAGAACATCAAAGCAGGGACATTCAGGGAGCTCCCTCACAGAGGACTACAGGTGTGCCACAATATCAACTCCTATGGAAGCCAACCCAAGACAGTATTAATGAAAACGTTCAGTTTAGATGTTGTACGTTTGTAAATGCTACAGTTAACATGCTTCTTAACCAGAAGATGTAATATTGATGAGTTTCAAAACCATACTATGCAAGGTCTAAATCAGTAAAACTGCTTTTAACTGAGAGACAAGATGATAAACTGAACTGCTTAATTAATTACTTTACTTTACTGAAAACCATCATAGTAGCAACATGCAGCTGCTTTTATTCACTGTCTATGTCTGGGTTTTAGCAACAACAGTTAACATTCTGGGTTAATCTAAAGGATTACAATATTTATAATAGATACAAAATGAAAAGTGTTTACTGTTGTTTTAATGGAAAATACAGTATATCACACATTTTTTCAGGTATGACCAAAGGAGAGACATCTCCCAGTGTTACCTCAAGGACCATGAAGACAATCCCTCCAGAGAGAATGGAGAAGTTTCCTCTTACTACCTGACAACATTAGAAAGTTCGAAACACTCGGGTTTATCTTCCAGCAGCTATGAACTGAGTCAGTACATCAATGGGTCTGAACACAGTGACCCTGTCCCACAGCTGGCAGGTAAGTACATTCACAGCAGTTTTTCTCAGGTGACTTTTAGTAACGATTGTCACACATGTTCTTCAGTAATTCATATTTTTCTTAGAGCATGCAAATCAGACGCCAGCTCCCCTGAAGTACTCAATTCCTCATGCAGTTGTCAGCTTTGGACCTGCCGGTCAGCTGATACGGGTCACACCAGGCTTCTCCACGCAGGAAAACACCAGCAAGCTGGAGATCCACAGTCTGGAAGTGGGTTCAGCATAAGCCTGCAGAGATAAGACTATTAGGATTTCTGAAAAAGGGCTAAGGCTAAGTGGTTTTCGTCTCTATCTGCATAGGTCATTCTGAGTGAGACGCGGGAACAGCAGGAGATAAGAAAGTTCCCTGGGCCTCTAACTAGGTATTGGTTGGTTGGTAGTGGTTTTTCATTTGTTGTGAATTTAATGTATTTAATGTGAAATAGTAGTGTGTCTACAAAAATGATTATGTCATCTTTTTGAAGGGAAGGTTTGCACAAAGTAGATGCTATGGAGTTTGCGTACCAGATGTCCGGTGCCTGCATGAGAGATGAGAAGCTGCATGATAAGAGCTCTGCTGCCCTCTTGTGGAATCTACTGATACTCCTCTGCAGACAGAATGCTGTAAGTACATTCAATTCAATTCAATTTTATTTATTCATACTTTATTTATTAACTACTTTGAATAGTCTAGTTGGGATTGGGTCTAAGAGACGTTTGCAAATGCGTATTGCTGCTTTAGTATCGATAGTCGCGAGGTTAATATAAAATAAGAAAAATAAAATCAAACACGGACGAGAAATGCAAACAAATGCAAAAAACAAGCTGACCTTTCTGACGAATTATCTCCACCGGTTTCCTCAAAAGTCATATTGCACATCCGAGCGACTCGGAGAAGAGAAGTAGCTGATTTAGCACAGTTAATTATTGAAGCTACCTCGGTCTCTATGGGCAAGAAGCAGTCTAAGGACGACAGAGGCCTAACCAGTAAATCTAAAGCTGTTGGAACAGCAGATAGATTTATGATGTTTGTTAATTGTCTCTGATGAATTCTTTCTCTAATGGATATGATTTTTATTTGTAAAGAAATTCATAAAGTCATTGCTGCTGAGGTTTAAAGGGACACTAGGCTCAACACAGCTATGACTCTAAGTCAGCCTGGCTACAGTGCTGAATAGAAACCTGGGGTTGCTTTAATTTTCCTCAATGAATTATGAATAATTTGTGATTCTAGCAACCTGAAGTGCTTTTTATACAGGATTCATGTCATTTGTTAGAACGCCAGTGCGTTTATTTCTTCTTCTTAAGGTTGCATATCTCTGAGTTATATCCTTATTATGTTTTTACATGTTCTTTTCTTTCTTCTCTATCCCCTCACCCCAACCGGTCAAGGCAGATGGCCGCCCACACTGAGCCTGGGTCTGCTGGAGGTTTCTTCCTCGTTAGAGAGGGAGTTTTTCCTCTCCACTGTTGCTATTTAAATGTACAATTTATCGATTGGCTACAATTAAAAGCTTGCTCTATGTGGGAATTGTTGGGTTTAGTTGTGTAAGGTCTTAAAACCTTACTTGTAAAGTGCCTTGAGATAACTGATGTTGTGAATTGGCGCTATATAAATAAAGTTGAATTGAATTGAATTGAATATTATAGATGAGCTTGCTAAACATGTGTCTTGGCATATTTTTCACAAAAATGTTAATACCTTCAGCAAATAGTTGGTTCAGACATCGCAGAGCTGCTGATGCAGGGGTCGCAATCAGATGGAAGCTGGAAGTCAGAGGCTCCCACGCTCATCGACCTCAGTGAGAGCCCGGCTGCTGAAGCACCACCTTGCAAAGGAGACGACCTCCTCACAGGAGACTGGAGCAGCTTCAGCTCGGAGAACTCTGAAAAGGCCCTGCAGAGTTACACTCAACTGCTTCTGGCTGGAAGAAAGAAGGTTTCACTTTTGCATCTGAGTATACTGCATATATCTCAGTATTTCAAATGATTACTGAAAATTACACTTTAGGACTGATATGATATGAAAGTGGGACACTTGGTAGTTCAATGCATTCTGTTAGTTTACATGGGTGTCATACTATTCTGGGATGTGAATACCTGTCTCATTTTCCTATGTGAATCACAGGAGGCTTTGGAGTCGGCTATGAGCAGTGGCCTATGGGGTCATGCACTGTTTCTGGCCAGCAAAATGGACAACAGATCCTACACCACTGTACTGAACAGGTTAAGTAACATTGCATTTTCAATGCTTTTATCACCAGTAGGTAGTCATCTTCTTTAAATCTGGCCTGCCCTCTTGATCAAGTTTGATTAGTTTTCATTTACAGAGATTAATTTCTACATAATTTGACCATGAAATTACCACATTGCTGTGAAGTCAATGACATTCCTACTACTTCAGCTCAATGCTAGTTAGTGAATGTTACCATGCTGCAGCTTGTTATCATCACCACTGTAGTGTGTGATCATGCTGATGTTGGCTATTTATCCTCACATACTGTTAGATTCTCATGAAATGTATTATATAAAAATATAGATAACTGTCATTTATGGTAATAATTGTATAGTAGACAGTTTAATCAAAAATAATCTACTACTATACTATTTGGCTCTAGTCAGGGCCAAGCATTCATATATTTTTATACTTGTGTGTGGTAATGAATATGGCAGAACACCTGCTCAAACCAACACGTTCTACAGTTTGCCTTGCATCCAAAAATAGTTCACTACATTTTGAACTTGTGAGAAACGATAAGATTAGACTTAAAATAAAATATCTTATTACCTGCCAATTGCATGGAGGTATTTGCTATGGTGTTTGTGTCTCAGTGATTAAGAACCTACTGCTAAGGTTATATATGAGTATTTGATTTTTTTCAGTGATTATTAATTTAGCATGTAGTAAGCCTACTTCTGATAGAAGTTGTTTTTATTTAGTGTATCGTGACTCCAGAGTTGTACTGATTTTTTTTTTATCATTGGTCATAATAGGAGCCATTGCCACTGTGCTTGAGAATATAAATCAACACATTTGACATGTCAGTACCTTCATTTAATGTTAGTGCGCCCATCTTTAGGGAAATTGACATTGATCTTTGTATTATTTTGCAGTTCCTCTGAATAGTCTATTATGAACCCAGTCCACCCAGCGACATATGCCAAGGTGTCAGTTTAGGAATGTGTGGGGAGGACAGATTTTGATTTGTGTTTGACAAGGAGTTGGGGGGTGGGGGGTGGGGCAGGGGGTGAGCTGTTGTATCAGGTCTGTAGACAGTAGCAGCAGCTCTTTAAATGTGAGAGTTCCTGTTTTAGTTCAGCAGTTCACTTGCTAGAATGCAATAAAGTCCGAGTTAACATAAAGTCTGTGTTGGCAGGTTTACAGGCCATCTAACAGCCAGCGATCCCCTGCAGACTCTGTTCCAGCTGCTGTCAGGGAGAATTCCTGCTGTGGCCACAGTAAAACTTCAACTAATCCAATCATCACAGTTTAATTTCATGTATTCTGAATTTTACACCAGTGGGGATCTTGTTAGCCAGTACAGCTTTTTATGTAATGTTCTGTGCTCAGTGCTGTGGAAATGAAAAATGGGGAGACTGGAGGCCCCATCTGGCAGTCACGCTCTCCAACGAGACAGGGGATCCTGCTGTCCAACAGAAGGCCATAATCACCATGGGAGACACGCTTGGTATAGAAACGTGGTTTGACTGACTGACAAGTTTTTTGTCATATGTCAACGCACATCAGTGAGCTGACTGTTTTGTTCCTCTTCTCCCACGTGCAGCCTCCAGAGGCCTTGTACATGCTGCCCATGTGTGCTACCTGACAGCCAATGTTCCCTTTGGGGTGTTCTCAAACAAGATGGAGAGACTGGTGCTGATAGGCAGCAGCCACAGGTGAGCTGGGCCACCTCCTTTAGTCCACCAAATTAATGTCTAGTCATAATATTGATGTCAGCTGATGTGATCTGAGCCCGGTTTGGTTTGCTGCATCCTTTTCTCCCCTTGCACTTAGACAATCATTTGACCGCTTTGCCACAAACTCTGCCATCCAGTGCACAGAGTTGTATGAGTACTGCCAGACACTTGGGGGGAAATGCTTTTCAATACCATCCTTTCAGGTAGCTGCCCAATTACACCACATGTAACTTCCTTTTTCCAATGTGTCAATAGCTAATGCATTTATCATCACTCTAATGTGTCCTAAAGAAAGTACTTTAATTTTAATTCCACCTGAATGTTGCTGTGTTTCAGGTTTATAAGTTCATATATGGTTGTCGACTGTTGGACTGTGGCCTCGCATCCCAGGCCTTTCATTACTGTGAGGTGGTGGGACAGACAATCCTCAGACAGACAGAGCCATTTCTCATCCTGACTGCAGAGCTTATTAAGGTATGCTTATGAACTTATGAACCTCTTATATATTAAAGTACTCTGATCTGTTAAAATGGAATGTGTGAGTCCTCCTTTCAGCTGGCAGACAGACTGAGATACTCAGAGGGCCAGTTCAGTGAAGCAGGGCTTAATGGAACAGAGGAGGAGCCTGCCTGGCTAAAATTGCTGCGTGCTAGACAACACAGTTTGCAGGTGATCAGCTACTTCATTGCACAGAAATTAAACATAAAAGTTGCATTACTGGTTTAACTGAGCAGTTTGCAGGAACTAAAACTGTATGTGTATATAATTTGGCTTAGATGGGGAACTGTGTATGTACCGAACCATACCAGTCAGCACCAGAGGCAAGTGCTGTGGGACCTGGATATAGCAATGTGTGCAGAGGTAAATATCTTATCCTGTCATTACTGTGACTGATGTTGGTGTTGCCTATTCCCCACTAGAGAGCAGCGTCCTCATTCATATACAATACATCTGCTGTGTCAAAGAGCTTTTCTCTTATTTTATTCCTGCAGGATCTGACTTGGATGACCTGACTCGTGACATCCACAGTCCAGAGCCTGAGCTTCTTTATTACAGAGAAACAGAAGATCATGAAAACCTTTTGGATCAAACTGAAAGAAGCACAGAGGAAATTACAGTGTTAACACAGAACACAAGTGGAGCTCAGGGCTGGTACGAAATGTACATCGGCATGTCAGATAAAGAAACTCTTTGAGCACACGATATCTAATTCTAATCGACACTGTCCTCTCTGTTGCTCTCTCTAGGCCAAACGCCAATCCCCCTATCCCAGTTACAGGCGTTTATGTTCCTCCAGCAGCCGCGGTCGTCACGAGCCAAGACTTCAGTTATCGTAACACAGATAGTGCTGAAGTCAGAACCGTCCCACCAAACTGTCCTCCAAATTATCTGCCATCAGCAGCAGAGGGTGAGAATTTAAACCATTCATTTGCTCCTCTAATCAGATATTAATTGTGGTTCTGTGGAAATCATGACTGTGTGTAATATATATTATATGATATTTCTCTATGGCTGCTCCTACAGGACTTGGATCATCACCTAATCCTTTAGCGGTGAGAAATAATTGAAGTGATAAGTACAAAGATATGAAGATCCTCTTGTTCACATCTGTCATGTCTTGCTGGATTTATGTACGGCTAAATTTCAGTGTTTTACCACTATTAATATTATTAATATGTTTAAATGCAGAGAACACAGAGAAGACTATTTCCCAATAACCTGAATGTCTGTTTTCAAATGTTCATTTGGAGGTCGACATCAGTGACCAAGGACAAAAGCATCAGAGCATGCCAAAGGAATTAGAGACCCGTGAGCAGACAACCGAGCCTCCTAAACAGGTGGGTGGATCCCCGTCGCATTCACACCTATGAAAGCAGATCAAAGTCATCTGCCCTATGTCTCACTTTCTTCTGTGTTATGTGCAGAGCACCAAGACGGGATGGTTTAGTGGCTGGTTTAAGTCAAAACCCAAAGATGTTCAAAAGGAGAGTTCAGAGCAGGGAGGCCTAGCTCACACAGTAAGATTAAAGCACAGATATGTTTTTTTTTGTTGTAATGAAGGATCTCTAATGACGGTTTAAGATTAATGGTATAAGGTATTTTTGTACATTTTCCCAGGAGGCACCACCTGCTGCTGCTTTCTGCGCCCCTCCTCCACCTGCCATTGTCTCTCCTAGCATGTATCCAACCCAGGCTTCCTCTCCTGGTGTTAATCCTTTTTCAAGGAAAGCAGGTGAATTAGGCCATAAGACAATTAGCAGAATACTGCAAAAGTGACATATCACTGTTTTTAATAGATTTTAACCACACAAGTCGTAGGTCACACGTCACAGGGATGGTATGTGGGGTCACTGACCTACCCATGTCACTGGCTATTATAGAAGAGCTGTGCTCTTTCTGTGTCTCTGCCATTAACACGTGTTGAGCAGTGTGTCCAGTTTCATATTTGGATGACTGCAGTCATAATATATGCAGCTTGCTTTTTTCTAGTTTCTTAAATTTGAAACACTGCAGTGGTTTAGTTGCCACTGATGACATTTTAGCTACTAAACTATGCAAATATGATAGGATTTCTATAAATATCCTTGTCTCCCACATAGGCCAGCAGCTGGGGTAGAAACCTTATCATCTAGCCTGTATCACAGGTAAATCTTCACGATAAATATAACTAGACTGAAGATATTAATTCATTTAATTTAAATCTGTTCTTTTTTACTTTTCACTGCTAATTTAATGTGACTGTGTCAAGATGTCTCATGAGAGCTTTACCTGGTGCTGGAAGAGCACAAGTAAATTCCATACTGCTCACCACTGCCCACGTTTCTTTTTTAAGGATGCCCTTTAAACCCCACCACCCCCCACCCCCACCCCACCAGCTCGCCCACCATCACGGTGCATGTCGGAAACGAAAATACATGGTATGGACTGGAATAGTAATTCACATTGCAGTGCGTAAAACTTCTGAGTTGAGGGCATGTAAATCTAAGCAACTGCATACACGTGATCAATATTTTATGTTTCTTTTAACAATGACTTTGAGGCATGCAGAGAAATCAAATTGGATCAATTACTTCTCATGTTGTCAATCTGCCGAGATTGATGAGACCACATGCTTACAAAAGTAAGGGAGGGAATTGGAAAAGACCTCTCCTGGGAGCAAAGCCAACATGTCTACATGTCTACACTCTGAGCAAACAAAGATGCTTAAATCAGCTGTTTATGTGTTAATGATACTTCTTTGTGTTAATACATGTACTAACAGGACAGGAAACGTGCAGATAGAGCTCATGAAGGCTACTTAAAATTGATAGAAAAACCCTAATATATATGCATTGAATATAATTCAGAGCATTATCTTACTTTATAACACAGTGATGTTTTGAATTTATTAATTGTATTAATTTCTTGTAGCTCTGTGCTTACTGTTTTACTGTACAGTATGTGTAAAAGCCTTTTTTGTACCTCTGCACTTGGACGACTTGTGCAACTTTGCCTCAGAGTAAATTCACAGTATTAAAATGTAGTTGTCAGCATTTGTTGTTTTTCTGTTGTTGCTTTAAGACCATATCAAATCTAATGAATAATGAAAAAAACCCACATCTAAGACACGATGCCAAGAAAGAGCAGGGATTCCAAACAAACCTTTCACTTAATGTAGAGCAAGTGACAACACAGCAACTGCCATCTCCTATTACGATTAGTCTGCAGGAGCCAAGTGGGAGGGGGACACACTGGCCGAGAATCCAGTACACACACACACAAACACACACGCAAGGCCTGGCCATTACACTTCAGAGCAGCGACAGCTTGTTCCATGTGGCATCGGGGTGAAATCTGATCCTCCTGATCAATGTGAGATGTAGTAATAAGTAATTATGGCTCAAGTCTTTTAAAAATAATATCATTACAAATTTATTATTAGTTAGATTAGACAATAAATACTTCACAGTTAACAGTTTATGATATTCACTTGGTCTCAAAAGCTACAGCTTAGGATTCTGACCTGTCTTGTTAAATAAAACACTTTTTTTGACTTAAATGAATGTGTTTATTCTGAAACAGACAGAAGCAAAAGATACATACAATTTGCTGAACTTTTAAAACTTCTAAAACAAGGACAGTTTCTCTTATCACTGCTCTACCTCTAGGCAGTAGTTCTTATAAAAGAATATTCATCAGTCATCCAAGCCAAACATTCTTGTGCGTCATCAAAAAGAAGCTGCGTCACGGGAGACATAACATGCAGAGTGACCTACAGTACTCAATAGGTTTACACATACAGTACATATAGTACAACACGGGATGTGTGTTTTAGCAGTAATGTAAAACGGATAAACCAAATTTGCAGTATTTATTTATAGTACGACAGTTTGCAGGCCCCTCGCTTAGTAACCAATGCATTCAACTACTAAACCAGTGTTTTCATGTGGTCACATACATCTCAAGAGAGCATTTTTTTCAGCTCTTTCTATTTGTGATTAAGGAAAAAACAACAGCCAACATCACAAGTATGATGTACCAATAAGACCCATGGGTATAGTAGGCATTGATGGATGGACAACATTAGGCTGTTACTCTGTCAAGACACTATAATGTACCAGCTGGCTATCTTATAAACTGTTTATGACAGCTCTCATCTCACAGCTGCGTCTTTATGTGACTGTAAACTCTGTGAGGAGTGATTGACAGTTTAAAAAGTTGGTGAGCCCCGCCCCGTGTACTGTAAGTACAGTAAGTAAATCCCACTTTGCTCAGCAGTTTCAAGAATTACCTGATCTAGTACTACGCTATACTGTGGACCATAGCCTGCAATTATAGTAAACTGTTGTCTATATTGTTATTAGCAAACTGTCTCTTCTAGTGCTTTGGTAACTTTCACCTTACACTGTAAGTGTATATGCACTTACTTGCATATACATTCGTCTAAAATAAATAATGTTTTATGCAACTTGCAAAGTAATGGGTGTACACAATACCTGACTTAAACAGGCTCAGGCATTCTTCTCCCTGTGGTTCAGCATATGCTGTGATAGCTTTGCTGCACACTGGAAAGATTTGTCACATTCCACACAAACAAAGATCCTTCCTGAACATGTTTGCTCTTGGTGAATTTTCAGTGTTGACAGTTGGCTAAAATTTTTGCTGCAGCCTGTGCAGCTATGAGGTTTCCCCTTGTTGTGGATGTACTGGTGGCGAACGAGCCGGGAGGCCATAGCGAACGCCACACCGCACTCCGTGCATTTATAGGGCCGCACTCCGCTGTGGATGGCCTCATGCTCAGTCAGGTTGGAAGACTTAGTGAAACACTTGGAACACACAGAGCAGACGTACGGACGCACCCCTGCGTGGATCTTCTGGTGCTCTGCCAGACGACTGGCCAGGGCAAATGCTTTCCCACAGTCAGGGCAGGAAAAGGGCCTTTCTCCTAGGTGCTTGCGCTCATGGCGCTTCAAGGAAAGGGGTTTATTAAAGGTCTTGCCACAGTGCATGCAAGGAAAGGGCTTGTCATTAGTGTGCATGTTTCTCTCATGCTTCCGCAGGTCAGAGGAGCGGATGAAATCCTTCCCACAAGTGTCACAGACGTAGGGCTTTTCACCAGTGTGTGTGCGGATATGCTTGCGGTAATCGGAGGACCAGATGTAGGTCTTCACACAAAAAGGGCAGTGGTACGGTCTTTCACCCGTGTGGAGACGCTTGTGCTGCTGCAGCGTGCCCTGGTGGGAGTAAGCCTTGCCACATATGTCACAGACATGTGGCTTTAGGCCGGTGTGTGTTTGTAAGTGGCTCTGCAAGTTGCAGAGCTTCTTAAAAGCCCAGGGACAGTGTGTACACTTAAAGGGACGGTGCTCTGTATCAACTTCGCTGCGTTTTTTCATTGCCTCTAAGAGCCGAGGAATCTTGTTGTCTTCACGCTTTTTCTTAACTGAAGTGCTATTTGCCTTCTTCTTTCTGGTCTTATTTCCACCACCTTCTGGAGAATGTTTCTCAACGTTGAGTTTTAATTCTCGCTGGCAATGTGATGCTTCAGTTTGTACTTGGTGGAGCTTGGGGATTTTGTTTTCAAGAGATTGGATGTTTTCAAGAGATTTTGCCTCCTCACAGTCTCCTGTTCCTTCTCCGGATGAAAGATGAGTAAACTGCTGCACAAGAGACCAGCTTGGTGTTTGAGGATTCAGATAAAGGATTCCTGAATCACTGCTCTCTAACAATGTGTCTTTATTCATGCAGATACCGCTGCATGAGTCAGTCTTCACATTGTGAGTGCAGCTTTTGACCTGTCCTTCTGGATCAGAATCCGTGACACAGTGTTTGTCTTGTTTCTTTTTGATGCACTTTTCAACAACAGTGCAGTTTGGCAGTTGTTCAGTTTCTTCAGCCATGGTCGCTACACTTTGGGATGAAATCATGAGCAAGTGTTTCAAGCTGTTTACAGGTTTCCCCTGTAAAATAATCTGGAAAATATTTATTTCAAATATCTCATTAGTTTAATTACAACAGCCCTCAAAGCCATTAAAATATGTAATCATGTTATATATAGACCCAGTTACAGCTCTGTGTCTCCACTAATAAAATCCAGTTTAGCTTCAGTATGTTAGAAATAAACTACACACAAGCTCACACCTTGCTGTCATTTGACACCTGAATTCCTTAGCTTTATATTCTTGCGTCCTATTTTCCCTTTTACTTCACAAACTGAAAATATTTACTTTACTTCACAAACTGATAATATTTTACTGAGCTAGCATGACTTACCCTTTCTTTTGAGCAGGTGGAGTGAGGGAGATGCCACAGAGATATACTAACCCCGGGTTTTGTATAACTCTACGATGGATGTCAGTGGCGTAAACAGGCGGAGTTTGGCAGACGCCATCTCTGGGTCAGCATCTATCCTGCTAGTCAGCAGCAGCTATGATATCTCCACAGCTCAGCTCAGCTCAGCTTACCCTCCAGTGACTGAGCTACCACCCGGCACATGTGTGCTCTGTTGATGTCTGTTGGTGCACACTGGCTTATAAACAGAACACTCAGTTTCCAGCGTGTGTTCCTAGAAATAACTGATTTTAAAGCTTTAGTTAATGACTGTGGCAACATTGACAGAAGGTATAGGGCATTATACTGGAATATTCTCGTTTTGTGTCCTCTAGTGTGCAGTTACTGGTCCAACCTTCTTGCCTGTGTTCTGTTGCTGCTTGTTGTTCTTGTTGTTTTTCTTTTCTCTCTTCTGTATCCCCTCACCCCAACCGGCCAAGTCAGATGTGTCTGCTGGAGGATTCTTCCTCAATAAAGAGTTTTTTTCAACTGTTGTTATCAAAATTTAATAATAAGTAGTAGGGAGTAGGGAAACAATAGTACCTATGCCACACTATCAAGCTTATAGGTCACTGATGTTTCAAATAACAGTTAAGCTCAGGTTGGACACACATATACAGTGCTGTGCTAAAGTACTACTTGGGGAGTAAAAGTACAAAAATGCAGTAATCATGTAAATAATACCTCTCTACCACAACAAACAAGAAACACTACTGAAATGTTTCAAGGGTAGAACAAGTAGCAAACTGTTAATATAAAAAATAATACACAACAAAGACAAATATGTCTGTCTGTCCACAAATGAAAGATACTGGTAAAGATGAAAGTGCCGCTTATCCCTTGGGTGGATCTTATTGGGGTCACGGGTGTGCTGGACCCTATCCCAGCTGTCTATGGGCGAGGGGTATTACACTTTTTTTAAGAATCTGTTGTATAAGTGTAGTGTAAGCATAAGTAAGTACAACTGTAAAATAAATGTATTGGAGTAAAAGTACAAGAACATTGGGATTGCTCAAGTAACTGTACAGTAAATGCATGCCTCTAGATGTCGCTATTGACTAGTTATTTTTTATTTAAACCCTCGAAAATATGTCTCCATTTACAATAACCTCAGAGGAAATCTTATCTTTCAATGCGTCCTATTGTGGACATGTGCGTTACATAACAATACCAATATGTTCTCGATTTATCTTTTAAACAAAAAATTGTTCAAAACAGCTCCTTTTGTTCTCTTTTCTCCTTGGATTGACTCTATTCCGTTTTATGTGTCCAGTTAGATTATGCTTTAGGAATGAAAAGAGTTTTAGGAAGATTTTGAGAACACAGTGTTCTGTTTATACTCGCATTAATATAAATAAGTTGCAATTCATCTTTCTGTCAGTAGATGGCGTTGTGTGCTTTTACTGCTGTTTCATGCTGGAAGAATTTGGTGAGGTTGGAGTTAATAGAAGTACACTGGTGCTGGGTTCAGTATTTAATAATATAAATACCTTTACTGACAGGAACTAAGCCGTGTCCATGCCTGTTTTGAGTTATCTTGGCTTCCTCTTACGCTTCATACGTTAGACAAAATCCTTCTGTAGATAACTCACTCACTGATTACTGACCTGCAGGCAGAAAAGGGGCTCTTCTCTTTCTGCAAAACCCTGCAGAGACAGGCATGGTTATAGCAGACTCCATACGTAACTGAAAGGTGGGACTGATGGTAATTAAATAGACAGTTGGTGCACTTTCCCAGGGGAGCAGATTGAAATAAGACAATCAGCAACTCACCTTCAATAGGCTTTGTTTCAAACATTGATGTTTGTCTGCATATATTAAGTTTTGGTTTCTATGGAGTTTCCTCCTCCTTCTTTCCCACACAACAACACAACATCCATAAAAGTTCCTGAACGTGTGCAATAAGTGATACCTCTGTATAGGAATGTGTCCTAAAAACAAAAAAAAGGAGTAAATAAGTGAATCCCAAGAAAAAGCTAAACTAAGATCACTGCAAAGCCAGAGTACAGTGGATTAGTTAAATTTCAGAGTGAGTCGTCACTTTGTTGTTTATGATTTTGTGTCTTTGTGAACTTGAAGCTGTCACAACAAAACTGTGGAGGATGTTATGCAAGTGCCTTTTGTGGTGACGTTACATATGAACCCGGATACCAAAGCTGTACTAACAACCAGGTTAAGGAGCATCACCCAGGAAGTCCCTGCTGGGATTACAAAGATTTCATTTGGTTAGTTCACTGTCTGTGTTTCTTACAGAAAGTAAGAAAAGTGTCTTTCCCACATGGCAACATTCCTCACATCAAATCTAAGACGTCTTCACCAAAATCATACATACACTGTATGTAGACACAATGTGAAAGGTAGATATGTTTTCTTTTAAAAAGCTGGATACAAATGAATATTCAACCCACTGGCATGGAACACAGAAAGGTGCTGAGTCATTCTGGGGCTTGAGTTCATGGTGGAGTAGAGTGGCTTAATTGAGAACATACCCAGTCTCGGAAATTTCCACAGTAGGTTTTCTGGCTCTGGAAGTAGTTTTCATGTGTTACATAAGTTGTGTTCTGCAAGATTTAGACCTTTACGTTGCCTCTAAGGGCAGATTGAATGTAGCTGTATGTATTTCACTGAATGCTGTACTGTACATACAAGTATTTTGTACTTTTGTGTCACTACTTCCTTTATTGCAGAGATGCAGACAGAAAACAGAAGAAGACAGAGCAACATGCAAGAGATCAGTCTTTAAGCGCAACCGTTACTGTATGTGGCAAAATGAAAAAAACAATGAACTCTGGCATGCAGTGGCATGTATTGCTCCTCTAGTCATGCTTCTCTTTCTCTTTCGACCCATCTCTTGTCACATTTCCAGTATTTGTTCCTCTCCACTGTTGCCAAGTGCTGGCTCAAGTGAGATTTGTTGGGTTTTCTGTATAATTCTATACAGCTGCATTGTTGTGTTCTGTAATGAAATAAATTGGTAGAATAAAAATAAAACTGATTTCAACTGGCAGCTAAACATTTTCTTAAATTAAACTCAAACTGCAGAAGTACATTCATTGTTGGAAATAGGCAGTCTCGTTTGTTATATTGTGTCGGGGATAAGACATTAAGACATCGTAAAAATCACGAAAAATCCTTTCAAATGTGTGTTGTATCAATCATACTCATACTGTAAATATTGACATGGACAAAATAATAATGTGTGTCTGCGCATCCAGTATTTTTTTTAAATATTATTAAATAAAAAAAATACTATATACTATATAATAATAAATACTACTACACAGACTCAAGGATTTCACAGAGATGGCTCAAAGCATTCAGTCCTGTTTTCAGTTGACCTTGTGCTTTGGCAAACCAGAACATCCTGCATTTGTCCTAGACTAGTATGTGGTTCAGCAAAGCTGTGTAGAGCATGACATGGTTGAGACTTTGCCTTCAAGGCAAAACAAATAACACCTTTTATTAAAGAATGCACCAAACACCTTAAGTGTTTTTTTTTATGACCGTAGATGTTTCTTCACAAATTGAGGTGTTAAGGAACTAAACATAAATTAAAGTGTTTGTTTTTCCTAGTTAGGTCAAGCCAAGGCGTGGCCCTGTGTTGTCTCGCTTACTTGCGTGACCTTTGTAAATTTCCACTATGTTTGAGACTGGGGGATGGGGGCGGTGTTGGCTTCATGGTTCTCGAAGGTCTTGGAATTGAGACACAGCAGGGGATGAGAAATACAACAAGAAAGTCCAAGCAAACAAATCAATTAAAAACACTATTGCTGATGGGTTACTCAACCCTATATGATAACAGTGGTTATTGAAGATATTTCCAGAGGACTTGATTAGTTCATCCTGCAGGGCAGAGACTCGTTTGAAGTAGCGTAGTGAAGGTTTTCAAGACCATGATTTGCATTGGTCGTTTGTCTTGATTTCACTCTGATCATACACATACCTGTAAAAATAGAGAGAAAAAAGATTTTTTCCTCTGTGTGTTTACAGACAACTTGATACCTTGGAATTAGCGGATGAAATCAGAGAAGGAAAAGTGTGGCTGAAGACGTGTCTAGCCTGGTCTCGCAATGAACAGAAAAAATAGTCAGGGCCTGAGAAATTGTGGAGGTTTTGAGAAATTGTAAATATTCATTTTCCTTCAATGAAGGCCAGCAGCTCGCTTGGTGGTTATCTTACTGTAGCTTAGCAAACAGAAACAAAGTCTATACAAGCTCTAGTTTACCTGATTCAAACAAACGGTAAAAACTGTCTCACAAAACATTGTTGACACCTCTGGAGGTCGTCCAGGTGAGAGCTTAGTCTTCATATCTCACTCAGCTGGATTTCTCCACCTTAGAGAACAATTTGACACAAATGTGGCATAATGCTCTATCTTGTTTGTTTAATCTGTTCAAAAACTAACCTGTGCTTTTACAGAGGTGCAGACGCTGGACTATTTCTTGGCACAGTGTACGTCCTGTGGACTTGCTAGGTTGACAGGTAATGGACTGGCTGTGTTCATTCCAGTGTTTACACAGCCTCCTGTCTGTAAGCTTTATACGTGGTATCAGTCATCTTGTATAAAAATCTCACAAAATATTTGTCTTGGGCATACTTTGAAAGCTTTGGAAGCATGGCAGATTTGAGCTGTCGTTTTAAATGTAAAACAGTGTTAATTGTGTTTTTAACCAGTGACTTATGTCTGCAGAACATGTGCACATTCGTGTGGCGCTTGTTCGCAGGCTTGTTTCTCATCCTTCTTGTGCTTCTCATGTTTCTTATCAATGGTCAGCTGTAGCGCACGTGCAACAGGATGGCTAAAGTTAATAAGGCACGCATACAAGCACACAAAGAATCTCCTTGTCAAAACACAACCAACGTTTTTTTTTTTTTGTGCTAAGTTTGGATGTAACCTAAACTGAAACGTGTTGTGTCTCATTATCCAGCTGGGGAACTGTCAGAAATATAGTCTGAGATTTAAGATCTCAGAATTTTGCATTTAACCATAAAAGTCAGGATGCTTCATAAAACTGCCACTTGTTTGTTTGAGAAGCCGATAATGTTTGTCACAACTGGAGTCTGCCTGGGGTCCTTTAATCTCTCAGTCTAACTGTTGTGTTCTGCTTTCACAGCTGCCGATGGTTCAAGGCATCAAACTTCAACGGCTGAGTTTTCCTCTCAGTGTCCCACGCCCACCGCTGCAGGGGAGGAGTGTTACACACATGTCTTTCGCCACCGGTGTTAGCAGATAGTGACAAAGCAGACCACTGACTGCACTGACATGACGAGATCAGACTCAACGGAGGGCGATGCTTCATTTGCTGTTTAAACACAATGTATCTGATTAGTTTAAGAGCCTTTGACTGGATTGTTTTTACAATAAGTCGGGGAGAAGTGATGCTGATAAAGTGTTTATCAAAAGGTCAAAGTAGGACTATGTCTACACAGACAACAGTAATAGGTTGAATTTACTTGACACAGCAAATCAGTGTATAAACATCTTGTTTTTCGCTAACAGATATTTCCCATGCTAGTGAATAAACTATGTATTTTTCAGGTTTAATAAATTGGTGCATTTCTTCTTCACTGTGTCATTTTTTATAGTATATAGTATATACAGGCAAAGCGTGGCACACAGCTGTCACTGGAGCCAGTAATACAGTGTTTTCCCCTAAAGCAGTGTAAACTTTTGGATTTTAGAAAGACCCTTCCTTTTCTGCCCCCTGCTGTATGCTACTTATTAGATTTTTCATACCACTGTTTACTGTACTTTATAGATTCGTCGTGTTACATGGGTGTCTGATGAAGATAAGAAAAATCTGCATCTAGGTTTGAGAGGTTCTAGACGTTAGATGTCTCACTTAACAAATACTGAGGTGGAAGAATGTAATGTTGGTCTCAGGCACAGAGAACCTGGTTGTGTTTCTGCACATAATTGTTGTGTGGCTTCTTCCTTGTTAAACAGGTTCAGGTTACATTTCTGGATGCAACAGGGAACTCTGTTGAGTGAACATTTCAACTCTAAATTCACTTTTCTATTTACAAATATAATAAAAACTGTGAAAAGTTTTTCTTTTACATTTGCCAGAAAAAGGTTCATATACAACATATGAAAAGCTGGTATGAAAGATATCTTTACATTACAAATTCCAGCATTTGTACAAATGGGGTTTGTAATTCAGATAAAATTATATAACACACAACATACTAGTACTATACAGTTGAAAGAGTGGTTTTAAGTTTACATTCCTAATTTGAATGTAAACACAACCAGTGCTAATTTGTATTTAAAACCACACAACCACAAGAATTGGCTTTAAGGAAAATTATTGTACATGATTGTCTCTGTGATTAATCATTTCAGTCTTTCCAAACTGATACTCATGCTCAATAAATAAACGAAGACAGTCTGCTTCCCAGAAAGCAAACAACAAACATTCAAAAAAAGCACAACATTCCTTAAGAAAAAACAGGAAAAGCAAGGTTCCAAGATTTTTTAGGTTTTAGATTTCACTTTGGACAAAGGAAAGAGCAAAAAAAGCTGAGCTGGTCACACATGTGAAAACTTCCCCAGCAGCTGTGTACTGTACAAAGATATTTGGACATAAAATCCTCAGTTAACTTGGTTTTACAAACTATGGCAAGAAAAAACATTTTCAGCCTGAGGAGTAATTCACCTTCATTGGCTCAATTTGTAGTTTCTCCATCCAGCTTGCTTTCAAATCAAACCTGTAGCTGCAATTATGAAATAAGAGGAGCTGTGTGACATTTAACATGACAATGATTAAAGCAATGGCGTGAAAAAAAGCGAACCCTGCAGTACAGTATGCAGCACGGATGTGCCTTAAATGATCCTTGCATTAATATTTGATAATCAGTTAAATTTCTTATGCAACTGTCTTTGTTCACAAACTGATAAATGTGCTCTAACTCTAACTGTTCTTCTGATAGCACTGTGGCCGTTTTAGCTGTGTGGATAAGCAGAAGGACATGGACTTAATCAGCAGCCATTAAACATAACATAGCTTTTTTTTCCCTAAGGCTAATCACAGTTCTGAGATAAAGTTCAGCAGTCAGGATGTGACCAACTGGTTTCACTTGGAATGGAACGTTAAGGAAAAACAGAAGGTGTATAAGGATTAAGATGCAACACAGATGTAAAAATGTGATCTGTTTAATAGAGAGTTACTGCATGTGACAAGGTACAAGTGGAAAAAAGCACAACAGACATACATTTAAAAAAAGTAAAGTGGCTTACATAGTGATTACATCAGTCCTCTACTACTGTGACAGAGACTAAAATTGCTAAAAACATTCAAATGCCTTTAGGATCCTTTGGGAGCTAGAAGATCTACAGCAAAACCTGCTGCTGCACTCACACAGTCATTATTAGTACAAGTTAAACAGTTTACTTTCATATACTTCTACAAAGCTTATTAGTTACCTTGACAAAATGTCTCGTTTTTAAAAAGGCGTGTGCTGAAGGACTAAATGTCTCAAATAAAAAAATATAAAAATATGAAGATCAATCCAATGAGGCTATAGTATACAGTACAAGCAAGACTGTTTAATTGTTGTCATTCGGCTCCTCTCCCTGTTCCTTGAGTAAACATGTGCGCACCAGAGCCTCTGTGACAACGTAAGGGTCACAGTTGGCAGATGGGCGGCGGTCCTCGAAGTAGCCCTTCTTGTCCTGCCCCACCGTGCGAGGAATGCGGATGCTGGCACCGCGGTTGGCCACGCCTGCTGAGAATGCATCGATGTTTGAAGTTTCGTGATGACCGGTCAGACGCCTGGCGTTGTCCAGTCCACCTTTGGGGTCGTAAGCCCGGATGTGATACTTATGTCTCTTCGCAAGTCTCTCAATGGCGTCCTCAATGACTCTGAAGAGCAGACAGGGATTAGGAGCACACTCAAGATGCATAATGCAACATTCTACCATACTGGAATATCACTTAAAACACGAGCCCTTAAAAAACGGCTTCTTACTTCAGGCCGCCCTCCTCTCGCATCTCCTTTGTGCTGAAATTAGTGTGGCAGCCAGCACCGTTCCAGTTCCCTGAGATAGGTTTGGGGTCGAAGGACACCACCACACCGAAATCCTCACATACTCTGTGGAGGATGAAGCGAGCAATCCACAAATGGTCCCCCATGTCGATACCTTCACATGGCCCGACCTGGAACTCCCACTGAAACAGCAAATTAAAGTGACAGCATTATTAACAGAATCTTCGCTACACAGAAAAGTTGATTTTGACATGATAATGACAACTCAGTACCTGAGCTGGCATGACTTCGGCATTGGTGCCACTGATCTGAACCCCAGCATACATACAGGCTCTATAGTGTGCCTCCACTATGTCTCGTCCATAAGCCTTATCTGCTCCCACTGCGCAGTAATAAGGTCCTAGACAAGTTGACAAAAAGGTAATATCAACACTGAGCTGGAAGTAGGCAGTAGAATTTTATATTTACATTTCAGGTATATATTTGACAATTACCTTGTGGACCTGGGAAGCCGTTGGCAGGCCAGCCAAAAGGATGTCCATCTGTCCCCAGGAGAGTGTATTCCTGCTCCATGCCAAACCACGGGTGGTGATGCAGCACAACGCTCATGATCTGTTTACAAGTGTGGCGGAGGTTGGTTTCTGTTGGAGCAGCACCAGAAATTAATTGACAGCTCTGGGGGATCCGTACGGCACAGACAGGTTAGAGTAATCCTTTGTTGCTTACCCGTTGGCTTTCGGTTGTACTTGAGCACTTCACACAGCACCAGTTTGTTGGGGTCTTTCCTGAAAGGGTCCCTGAACATAGCAACAGGGATCAGGAACATGTCGCTGTTTGAACCCTCAGACTGATAGGTGCTGGAGCCGTCAAAGTTCCACTCAGGAAGGTCTAAGGGAGACAAAGATTAAACTTACTGTACCGTTTTAACATGTCAAATATAGAGCCTGTAAGTGTTCCTAATTTCAGAGTCATATACCATCAACTGTCTTCGGTTCGGAATCCAACGTCTTGGTCTTGCAGCGTAGTCCCTCTCCAGAGCCATCTATCCAAATGTACATGGCTTGGACTTTGTCTCCCTGAGGCAGGTCCATGTAATGCTGTTTTACAGCTTTGTTCAGTTTTGAACTTGCTGAGGTAGCCATGTTCTTGACCCTAAAGCCCCGTAGAGCACAGGATGACACATGATGAGCCTCACATCTATGATAAATGACGGTACGTCAATGAAACAACAACTTCAACAACTACAACAACGCGGAGACAGAAGAGAGAAACTCAGCGTCACCGGCATAACTATATTATGACTGATAACGCAACAGCAAATCCATCAGTGAACCACCCAATGACTCCTTAAATAACAACTTAGACAAGGCAACAAAATGGCAACGAATAAACACTGCGTTAAAAGACGCGTGCGTTAAACGAAAGTAAACACACAAAACACTGACATGGCCGATTCACACACGGGGAAGTTTTGGCAGCGCACAAACTCGTCTCCGTGCAGAAACGACACCACGGTGCGCGTCCGCAATCGCTTACCTGATGTTAAGTATAGAAATATATCAAACGCTGAAACGACTCTCCGGATGTGCGATCGATGTGACGCTTTCTATTGTTGCTCATTCCTACTTCTCTCGCTGCTTCCACGATTGATTTATAGCGTTGCTGAGCATCTCCGCCGTCTCTGATTGGCCGAAAGAAAACGTGATCAGCCCGTGATGAGGAGATGAGGGAGTCGCTCTCTCGCCGTGGTGAATAACAAAGCGAGGAACCCCACAGAACGTTAACGTTTAATCAGCGGAACAGTGAAAAACAATCAAGGCAGAATCAGAACTACAGAGCCAAAGAAAAAACAAGGCTCTGTCTTGTAGATTGTCCTGTTGACTTCAGACCTCTTCCTCCTTTCACTGTGGCCTTTGTGTCTGCAGGCCGTAAACAACCTGCGCCCTCTACTGGTAATAACCCAGAATTATCAGAACACGATGTTCTTTGAGCAGTTTTCTATCAGCTGTACTATAGTACTATAGTATAGTATACAAATACTATATATTTGTTTGTGTGTGTGTGTGTGGGGTGTGTGTGTGTGTGTGTGTGTGTGTGTGTGTGTGTGTGTGTCCACCAGTTCACAAGAGGTGACAGATGTAGAAAGCTTGTGAAAGTGCAGGTTAGTTGATTTAAATTTGAAACTGTTGTTAATATACTTGTGGGCTTAGTCCAGGTTTGTGACTGTTTTATTAAGCAAAAGTAATGGGTTTGAAAAACAGAGCAGACAGTTGTTCTAGTGTGGGCGAGTAGTAGCAGCAGCAGTTGAAGAAGTAGTAGCTTATTAGTCATTAGTATCTATGTAAATTTTCAGAAGTGTGATGTTTAGTGAACTACTCAAATTGTCAGTGATAGCAATGTTTATTTTAAGAGAGGTTTGATTGTGAGCTCAGCTGTTAAAAGTTAAACAAGCAGGCCTTCTGCAACATTCTGTTCATTTTTGCATGTTACTGTTTGATATTGGAGTATTGTTTTATATTTATATATTTTATTTAAAACATTTATTTTTGGGATAGGCTCAACCCAACGGTGCAAGAAAGATTATCTGCAGCAAGGCAAAACTCAGGATTCTTCCAAATACAGTGTGTAAATACAGAATCAGCACATGATGGCACTGCTGTCCCAAAAGTAAAAAATATAATATAAGTCTTGCAATTGCTCCTGAGAATTTGATTAGTACTTAAAGTGACGATGTAAGTGTTTTGGGGTACTTGAAATATTTCAATTGTATGCTACTTTTACTTCTACTTCATTTTAATTCAGAGGCAAACATACTTTTAACTTCATAATGTAGCTGGTAGTAGATTTGAAAACAAATTATTGTAACTCTCTCCTTGGCACTTTCTAGTGATGGTTTAGCTGACAGCAGTCTGTTACTGTAACTGGTGTTTGTATTACATACATACATAACAGGTGCTGTAATAATATTTGGCAGTTGTGCAGTAGTAATTACAGATAGGATTAGAGACGAAAATCTGTCTGTTCTTGTCAGTCCTTCTGAAACAAGTATATCCACTAAAAAGCTGGAAGCAGCAACAGCAGCTCCTGACAGCTGAAGCGAAAGAGTCGCTTTACAAATCTTTCCACTATCCCTGCACAATAACGCAAGGATTAATTAACTGCTTGATTTACTGCACACTACTGCAGGCCAGATCATGTTCAGGTGTGAACATGTGTGCTTGAGTGCTGAAATTACAGTCTGTGATTAGTGGGAGGTTTTCAGTCAAGGAAGGGTAATGCTGGTACAGATGCATGCTGAGGAGGCTGTTATGTGTCATTTCAAACGCACTGAAAAAAAAAAAAACATAGTATAAGGATTTACAACCTTTTCTAGGAAGACACTACTTTTAAATTCAGGGCTTATACTTTTAAATGTATATATATAAATTGGTGCAGTCTTTTCAAGCTCTAAGAACCTTTATGAAGGTGAATGTACTCACATTTGGCAAACTTACTCACACACAACCCAAATGCAGACAGACGAGTGTGTGTGTGTGGGTGTGTGTGTGTGTGTGTGTGTGTGTGTGTGTGTGTGTGTCAGTGTTAACTGCTGTTGCTAGGTTTATGACCACTTTTGGCAACACTGCAAAGTAAAATTCACCAGACGATCACCAAAAACTACAAAATATAATCAGAAAAATGAATCTGAAAACATCACAAAAAACAACAACAAAAAACACATGTGGAACAAGACTGGAAGAAACTAAAGTTGATGTAGCACAGAAGATAACCTGACAAGGAGCTGCCTGAGGGGAATGGGAACAGGTGTGCAGATGGTTCGCTGATTATTATTTTAGTGATTATGTCAGGGGTTGAAAGTGTTTTGCCTGTTATGTACTGTACTGACATAATGCTGACACTGACAGGAACTTTATTGTTCTAAATTCACTAAAGAGTGAGACGAAAAAATAACGAACAAAACAAATGGGTCAAACCTGCTCCTTCCCACCATCTCACCGTTTTCACAGAAAGGATAGTTATGGTGACAGCTCCTTATAGTCTGTGTGCATTTCACTATCTGTGCTTTTATTGAACAAAACTGCAACACTCATGATGTTTGGGAGAATCCTCAGAATGGATCTCTAAATGCATGGGATTTTCTGATTAAGCCACATAAAAAGGACATATTTTCACTACATTGTGTTCTTTTCCGTAACTACATTAAATGAGTTCATTGCCACATGGTCAGATATACATTAAAATTTCACTTCCATTTTTTTCTGTAGTCATATTGTGACATCTAGTGGTTAAAGGGTATTGTTGCAGTCAGTATATTTAGCTCATCACACTAACCCTACTCAACCTTATATGATATTTGAACATTCTTCAAAAAGGGCTACACAGCTGGTTGAGTAAAAGTTTTTTTCATTTTCACATTTACCTTAAAACACTACTACTACTTTACTTTCTTCATGTGCCAGTGTACAATATAAATAGAATAAATATGAATAGAATACTTCAGTAATGTTGTTCTCAGTAATTGCTAAATGAGGTGTACAGGTGTAATCATTCACTAATACTCAGTTTTTACAGTACATGCAATTCTGTAAATTTAACAGTGAAAAGGTTCAAAGAATCCAGGGAAACCTGCATGAAAAACTGCTGCTGAATGTGTGTGACTTTTGAGCTCTCAGATCTTTCCTGGCGTCTGAACTGCATGACAATTCATCATGCTTGATAGACATATCCACATATTGGAGACTTGTTATTCAAGTTCACCTCAGCATCCAGAAACTCTATTACTCAAGTAGGAATCAACACACATGTTCTATGCAGTTCACTGGTACTGAGCTCATGTCAAATGGGCCGAATGACGAATAAGGAAACACGTTCTACAAGCAGATGAGTTTACAAAAAGGAATCATCATTTGTGTTCATACAGTATATGGGTGTATACTATACTTCCCACAGCATAGATGGCTTATGTATTTGAAGGTGCCATCAGCACCAAGGTATTGTATGTGTTGTATTAGGTCAATGTCTTTTCCTGCTATGGGAGGAGATATTTCAGCAGGACGAGTGTGGATTTGTGGACACAGAGTGTGGGGGTCTTACTGGCCTACCTGTAGTCTATATCTGTGTCCTACGACATATCATTACCAGAGTCACAAAATAGTAACTATGAACTGTTGACTGTTGTTGAGCAGCTTCAGGCTTTAATCACCAATGAGAAAAATCTTTTCAGGAAGTGATACTACATTATCAGAAAAAAAAACATAAAGTCAGTAGTCTGAAGGTTGAGTCATGGCAACTGGACTTCTTCTAGTTAGTATAGTACTAACTAGAAGAAGTCCAGTTGCCATGACTCAACCTTCAGACAACTTGACCTGGATGAATGAGAACCTTCACAGACATAAAGTCAGTAAAAAATGTGAAATGCTTTATCCATGTTGACATCATGAAGATTTTTCTTTTGAATGTTTGTTGTCTATTTTGTAAACAATATTCAGTTGTCATCGTCATCCTTGTAAAAGTTTTATTTGTGTTATCCCTTAATGACATGTAAGGAAATAATAAACCAATAAACAAAACAATATATTATACAGAATACATCTTATAGCTAATTATGAAATTAGCAGATTCCAAAAAGCTGGGTAACTTCTTGCACATATGCTTTATAAGCTTCTGTACTGCGGATACAGTGATACTGCTTGTACAGTAGCTGTAGTTCACGGGACTAAACCACCACATCATGTGTCAGCCATTGCTCTACAGTGTTAAAGGAGTTTTTAGGTACAGTGACACATGTCTCTGCTGTGCATGCAATATGTATTAGTAGACTGAAGTCTGTTACATACTTTTTTCTGTGAATGAAGCATTGTGTTCATTTGTTTGTTCTAATGCAAACCATAACATACAGTAATTCTTGCATCTATGGGTTTATTGTTTTATCAATCTAGAGTCATAATAGCAAAGTAAAGCACATTGATAACATGTTGTTTGCAGGTACAGTATGATTCAGTCTAAGTACAGTCCCACTGAGCAGCTCTTAGTCTCTTCTCAAGCTGCTGTAATTGGTTTGACGATGTTTGTTCCGGTCTTGTTGGTTGTTTTCCCAAAGAAGTTGTATTGGGTTTTACGTTTGGACTGCGGGTGGAACAGTGATAGACAGACACGTGCGATATTTTGTCCTACCACAAGGTGGCAGAATCACTTCACAAACTCCCTCACTCAGCGAAATTAAATGTATAATTTCGGTTATTATGTATTGTATAACTACCGTACTCGAACTAAAGTTGAGCTTTTTGGGCAACAATGCATTTTAAATCAGTGAGTGTCTGAAAATCCAAAAGAATAAAGAAATATATCAGAAAACAAATGTAATACTGCAGTATAATCCCTGCACATTTCTGACGTGAGTGAACTTTTTATTTTATGTGCTTTGCAGAAAAGACAGATATACAGGATTCGTAATTTGCTCTTACTCCCACTCTTTTGGCTTTGAATGCAAAATATTTAAGGGGGTGGAGAAGTGGAGGGCATTTAAAAACCATTAAGTGGGACACATAAAAGAGAGCCAGGCACAGTGATGGTCATTTCACCCCTCAGATAGAAATGGTAATTGGCTAATTTCTGTTCTAACATGTGCCATAAAAGCCTCACCAACCCTTTTAATTACGCCTCCATGAAAAGACTTGCTTTGCACAATAAAAAACTGTGTCAATTAGTATGCAGAACAATGTTTAACATATCAGAAAATTAATCTACACAGCACTTTGAATTAGAAGTTTCTTTCTGGAATAACTGGGGCAGGCCAGCTGAGAATGCTTTTGTATGTGGTCTAAATTACTCCTTTGTTACCGCAGTTGAAAGGCAATTAAAATAGGGATTGGAGTGTGGTCGTATTCTCCACAAACCTGTCAGTGTTACATTTTGGAAATGAAAAAGCTCTATGTCCGCTATCTGTTCAAAGTGAAGCACAGGCTCATTTCTGTTGTTCCTTGATCTGAATTGGATCCTGAAATGAAAAAAGTGGGAGCTATAAGAAAGAACCAGGGAGGGTTCTTGCTAAAGGATGTTCTGTTTGCTGTTATTATAACGGCAGAGATTAGCTTATCGGATATCTGGCTTTTATTATAGGTGAAGGACTGTGCAGCTTGAATTTTAAAGCTGGACTACACTTATCTTCCTCTTGCCCTCCACTTGCTTCATGTCTGCTTTGCATTACATTTATTACCTGTTAAAGAGGTCTGTTGAGTGCTGCATTTGTATTATTTTATGTTTTTTAACCAGGTGTCAGGTCTGATCCGTGTCAACCAGCATTTTTTATCAAAATGCCAGCAGCTCAAATCCTAGTGAGAACCACCCAAGAGGCAGTCGACTCATTTCCCTAAAACACAACCTTTTAATTAAACAAACCAGCATAATAAAGAAAAAAAAAAGAAAGAAATGGCGATACTTTTGCTATTCCCATCTGAGGGAGAAGTTCATTAATATTTAGAGACCCTGTGGGCTTTTAGACATTTTCCGCTGCTCTACTTGGCCTTTGCCAGTAATAAAGCAGAATGCACAGCCAGCATGCTGGTAGTATAGTGTCTGAATGTGTGGGCAGAGGCAAAATTAACATGCACGTTAGACACATTCTGGGTACAAAATGTTTTTGGTGACTCTTTTTATACATATTAGAAAAATAAAAGCAGGCACTGATTATGCAATTAGAATGCTTTTATGAAATAATAAAATCAAGCTTTTCATTACAAATATATTCTGAGGAGTAAAAAAGACTTTACATCTTAATAAGGTATAATTTGAAGAAAACAAAATGGCAGCAGCTTAATGAGCCCCATGCTTTTAAAAGAAGCTCATCAGAAAAACAATACATTGCCCGACAAACCATGCAAGCTAATGTAGCCAACAAGCGACATCATCATCAAAGGAAGATATTTTGTATATAGAGATTTGCCTAAACTAAGTATATAACTTAGTATAAAGTTGACAAAGCTTAACATTATGTTTTAACAAAATATAAAAAATCATGTCATGTAGATGTCATCTAGTAAAAATATTATTGTATTATTTATATCATTTTGAACACATAAACTGAAGGTGTTTGATTTCTGCTTGAAACAAGGTAAAAAGGTAACAGGTTAAATAATATGCCTAAATTTGTCTTACATTAGGGATCGAAATTTGCGATTAGCATAGATCTGCAGATATGTCTATTTTAGAAGCTATTTTGGGGAGTTCAGTACAACTTAAGAAAGTTTTGTGTGTGTTCACCTGGAGTATTTTATGTATCTAATAGTGCAAAATTCAGGGGAATGTTTCTCAAAATAACACTGCCATTTCCATTTCTTGAGAATAAATTTGATACCCATTTTATTCCTCCTTTGGGGCTTGATGCAACTTTTGAAATGCTGTGCAGTAAACCTGACTTTGATATCAAAGGAAGCTGCTGGGTGAATTGGGCCAGTGTTCCATACTGTAGGCTTGTTGTTGCCTTTGTAGTCATCTTGTTGCTTGTCTCTTAATTGACAGAGAAAGTAGACCAGAATGTTATGGATTGTGGGTGTTATCATCCCCTCAGTGCACCACACAACTCATTTCTCACTTTGGTTGCAGGGCCTTGGAGCATGTTTCTTTTTTACAGCCCTCAGAAGTCAGGTGGCCCTCAGCCATTCCAGCTGTCTGTCGGGTGTCATTGTGAATCAGCATCACACAGGGGTGTAAAAGACAATCACACAGTTTTACATGCTACATTTGCCTTTAATCGAGGGGAAATTGTGAGCAGAGCCCAACCTCAAATAGAAATCTCCAGCAACACTTCCATGCATGCGTAATTAGCACAGTAAATCTCCTAATTAGCTTGTTGTATTGTCAGTGGTTATAGTAGCATCCGGATGAGGGTGGGGGGATGTAAATGTAGGGTCTGGGGTGGGGTGGTGATGGTGATGTTGTGGAGGGGGATCCAGCAGATGGCTGTGCGCTGTCTTGCAGGCAGACAGTCATGAAGCAAAGAGGAGGAGGCTGTGTCAGACGTTCCTGCATCAGGCCACTGCCGGAAGCCTGCCGCCATGCCCCTCAACCCTGCTTTTCTCCACCCCAGCAGCCACAGAAGTTAAGAATGCAGGAAGTCTTGTCACTTTGCATGTGAAGGCATCGTGTGTTCCGAGGGGATGATACACGCTGGAAACAAACATTGCTGCTTGGCTGTACAACCCTGATGTTTGTATTTCTCCCCTAGTTATTAGTCCCTTCTGGTCAAATATTGTCACAGATCTGCACAGTGAAAGCTGAGTTTGGGTCTCAAGCTGACATAATCCAGTGTAGACCCAACTATTTGGTCCCTTCGTTAAATTGAGTATGAATATGCCAATGGATTACAGTACATATGTTTATATCATTAAAAATTTTATGCTGTCAAATTTTCCTTTTGCATTATCTCTTTTCAAGAGAGTGTGGACGAAAACGGTTTAATGAGATGACAAACATGCTATGTGCATCAGTATGACTTATTCCAAAACTCTGTATAAGAGACTTGAAATATGCTTTGCTCTGCTTTAGGGAACACACATGTAGAAATCCTAATTCTCTTAACCTAGATAAAAGCTGTAAATTCACTCCTCAGCTGCAGTTAAGGACAAATCGTTGCAGCTGCCCTTGGTCGTACCTTGGCTTGTCTGAAATCTATTCTGACATGGAGAACAAAGGCAGTTTGGGGGACCTCTTCCTCCTCCAGATGTTGAACTTGATTTGAAAAGAAAAGGTGATTTTGAGGGGGTTGGGAAAAGGGTTGTGTGGGGGTGGGGGTGAACAACAGCAGCTGCTGCAAGAAAGAGAGCAGACAGTGCAATGCTAAAAGGTGAGACAAAAACACAAAAGCTACTCAAGGCAACAGCAGAACTGGGCAAAATGTGCACTTTGTTTGTCACATGTTGTTGGGATTGATGGATTTCTCAGCACGCCTCCCTTGTATTCCTCGCTCACATTTCATCTTTACATGTGGGGCACATATACAACAATGTTAATAGATCACTGTTTATTCTTTATTTTTTGATATTGAAAACCAGAATTTTGCTTTTTTATGAAGTTTGCTGGTTTCTTGGTTTCTTTGTAAAGCATATAATTTGGTCTGGCATATGTTTGAAAGTTGAGGTTTAGGACTTTTGCCTGCAGAGTTAGAGCTAATTCCAGAGTTGTCTAGCTTGATTGGTATTGCTCCTGGTTAAACGTCAGCATGAGCTATGCTATGCTATGCAGTTACCCCTTTTTCAGATTTGCTCCTCAGGTTGGGACTTGTGGACGTGCTCCTCAGCAATTAGTAAAGTCATTACTTATTCATCAAGTCATATAATGAGGTCTTACAGTGGCTGTGATTTTTAAAATTGATTTTCCTAATAGCTTTTAATGGTTTGTATCATCATGCTATTGTTGAATGTTAGTCTGTAATGAGTCATAGGATGGCCCGTGATCATAAGGCTCTAAATTGTTCAGACGTTAATCGTTATTACACTGGGTGACAGGGCCGTTGTGGTCCATGTCCTTTAGATATGGAAGAAGTTGTCTGAGATTATGAGGCCAGCAAATCATAAAAAAATATATTAAATCAATGTTTTCATGTCAAACCAGTTTAAACTTGTTACTGTTTTGTCATTGTGTAAGTTGGAATGTCAAAAGTCAAAACTACAATATTCTATTTTGTTTATTTAATTTGAGATAAAAAACTTTATGACAAACCCGTTACTGTGTATTATCAGTGAATAAATATACTATAAAGCAAAGGGAGATTAAATCCTTCCTGCTTACTTAATTAAAATATTTAATGCTATGTTTGACGTGAATATTATTTTGTCAGATGTCAGTTTGCTAAAGGTACAAATATTTCAAAAGTGTTAAATGTCAAAAAAATGAACATTTCCAGAACTAGTGTGTCCTATATATCATTGATACAGTTTAATTAAATGACATCCAGTGATTGAAAAAGATATAGTTTCAATTAAAAGGCCTTAATTGAAAAAGGTCATTTCAAAAACTAAATGTTCTATTAGAAATTCAATTACCTCCTAGAGAAAAGGAATATAATATAATTCTTCATAATGGTCTGTGGAATGTAATAAGTTGGCCAATTAACTATTTTTTATTTGATTTAGGTGGATTTTATGATCTTTGTTCACAATATCAATTACACGGAAAGCTTTGTGTAGGCAATGTTCATAATGGCTGCAAATGGCAGAGGAGGAAAGAACCCTTGACTAATTAATGCATCCCTAACCAGCTTTCAATTATAACACAAATCATGCACTAAAACACATCTAGGTCAAGATTCTTCGCCTCTGTTCAATGCAAAGTTACAGGAAAAATTACTGGAAAATGTGTCTTCTTAGAATTGACATGACATTTATGTACAAGCAGCCAAACCTTGAAGTATTTCATATGTAACATTAGCACATATGTTATGAGGTAATGCTAGTTGTGGATTTGTGATAGAGTCAGAGAGTTTCAGATTGATGATGCTGCGATTTTGTGTTAAACATGGCCAGGTGAATCTTTGTTCCGTCTGGTCGCTTTTCCACTTTTGACAGATATCAATCACTCCACCAGATGAGGTCAGCTGTTTTAATTTGCTCACGCTGCGTCCTGGGAAATGAATATTCAGCACTTTGATGATAGAGCGTTGCTGTTTATGCACACTGAAGACATCAATGTGCTGGCACCATTGCTTTTCCTCCCTCCGTATACTACAACACATAAGCTCTAACAGGTTTGTCTATGCACAGAACTTCTTTAAAAAGCCCAACTATTTGTGTATAGCAGTGCCTTCCAAGGTAAACTGGCCTAATGTATGATAAGGGTAACATTTATGTAGAAAAGCCTGCAGCCAAAAATATCTATTGTGAAAGAAAGACTGAGATCAGTTTGTGAAATAGCAAAATAATGAAAATAATGAATAGTTGTTTTATTTTATTACATTAAGTCATGGGTTACTTGCTTACACAGTAACACGATGAGCTCTTATGATACAGCGCAATGCACCGATTTAGTGCTCTTGTTACATGTGGTGTAAACCAGACTTTCACATAAAGACCTCCATACAGTCCATCAGGCATAGATGTGCCAGTCAAATGTTTTTTGGTATGTTGTGCTGTTTTCATGACTTGCCACAATTGAAAGAAAACATTCATTTTGCCCTCTCTCACAAAATCCTGAAGGAGAACGTCAAGGTCATCATCAAGCTCAAACATAAGTATGCTGATGCAGCAATACAACGATGTCAAATGTGAGACTTACACAACCTGCAATGTTAAAATTTGACTCAGAGTTTAAAAAAATTTTGTAATGACCAATCAATATTGCTGATCCAAACTGATATTTAAAAACTACCTTTGTCCTCATTGTTATAGTTCTATAAAGTGAAAGTGTACTTACTATAATACTAATGTGGAAGCTAACGACAGTAATAAAGTATTTTTAGGAGCAAACTAAGGTATATGATGATAGGAAACTGAGCTGGAAATAGTTTAACTACACAACAAGACAGGTGAGAAATACATTATCAAAATGATTGGTAATGATAATATTAATACATTTTGTGGTCTCTGTACTGGGTGTTTGACCACAAGATGGCAGTTTAAATTGATTCCCAGTAGGGGGCAATATTAAGCAAGCAGGAAGGGGGTAAACTGACAACATTTTTAAAACCAAAACAATAGAATTTATAGCATGATATCAATATAACTCTATTTCTCAAGCAACATAAACAACATACGTGACTATCACTTGTACTGCTGATTGAAGGGCAGTTTAAACGATCAGGTGTTTTTGTGTGGAACACACTGAACAAACAAACACCTGCTTCACAGACGAGTCACACTCTGATACCAGATCAACTAACTGATGCTGCGCACATGCCAACTTTATTGCACATGTAAGACTCCAAACCAAAATGTAACAGCGTGTGTTTTTGGAAGACATGACACGCATACAAACACACGCACACATGAACACGTACTGTACAGTGTAACACTACAAGCTGCATAATTTCACAGCACCTCCTGAGGCGAACAGGAATGAAACTACCAGAAGAACAGTGGATTATTATCACTGCATAATGTATTTTCACCTTCCTACAGTTGAAATGAAGGTGTCACGCAATTATTCTGAATTGTTACCAAAAACAGAACAGAAAGGTAAAACAAAAGATTTGCAGATAAAAGGATGGAACAGCTGAAAGAATTAAATCAAATCTATTGACATAAATATCCATTGCTGTTATTCACTTCTGCTGTTAAAATACTGTTATCACTTTCTGGACAGTACATAATAACAAACTTTACTTTTACACTTGTACCTCACCGTCTCAAAATATATTATACAATTAAAAATGAAAATATCCAAAAGCAATATTAACACAGATGCAAATTAAAAATGCTGCTTGTTAATACATGTTGCTACATGCAAATGCATTAATAAGAATAATGAAACTGTAAAATACATTTTCATAACAAATTTGAAAGTGAACAGTTTTATTTATTTTTAGTGTTTAAGATACTAAAGTTGTAAGAAACATCAAGAGTTATTTTTAAATAACCATTGCTACTAAAGTGCACATTTTAAATATTTAGATGGAACAGTAATAAAATTATTGCTAAAGTCAAAGTAATATTTCAAACATAATTGCATAATATGATTTCAGCAAAATAGTGTAAGGATTAATGTATTTCATTGATTCTTCTTTTACTTCTTTGTTTGTTCTTTGTCTCTGAAGCACCTGTGTCTCAGCCTGGCCATGTCCATCACAGTTAAGCTGTGAAGGGAGATCAAGCTTCTATGTGTTTGGTCATACCCTGTGTGTGTGTGTGTGTGTGTGTGTGTGTTTGTGTGGGTGTGGGTGTGTGTGTGGGGGTGGGGGGGAGACATTGGGTGGGCAGCTGGCTGTGGCTTTTTTCAGTGCACACGCCTTGGGGAGCCCCCACTCCAGCTGTGATTGATGCGCTCCTGTTGCTGACCGTGCAGAGGCCAGAGCACAGGGACCCGCTGAGGCTGATGTTTATTTGTGGTCAGAAACCACCTCGGTCAGGGGGCCCTGGTCATCAAACATCTTAATCCTCAAAAACACAGCTCTGGGTCTGATTTTCTCCTCAGGAAGGACACATCAACTTTTCTTTCTGCTTTTAACTGTAGCATACTACATGTGCCAAGCTGATCCTTTGCTGATTGGAGTGTTACTTTTATTATGTGAAACACAAAGAATCTGAGAACAATCTCAATATCTACACTAACATTCACTGGCTTTTTTAATGGTTTCTGTATTTAATATTTTCTCTACATGTGAAAACTATAGTTTTGAGAAACCTTTAACTGTGACACAGCCAAAAATAGTAGTTGACAGTGGAGTCTAAACACTCAGGACTTATGTTTCTGTGGGAGAGAGGGAGAGTGCCAAATACACCCATGTCTCTTTGATCACAGCAGACGCTGGGTTCTGGGCACTGAATGAAGAATGCTTTTTGTATGTGACATTCTGGAGCACTTCAAGGAAATGATCAGTCAAAGTGCAATCAGCAGACGAAGCCAGAGCTTCATACCTAACTCCCTGTGGGGCTATGAAGGTAAAGCCAACGAGGTCTGAGCTCTTGAGGGGGGAGGGGTTGGGGCTGGAGAGAGTGAGAGTGTTGGTATGTTGTAGTCTGATGGTGAGTGTTATTGTTTATTTAAAGCTAATTGTAATGTTTCAGCAGCTCACACGTGGCTCCTGGTGCTACTTTATTTAATTGGTATTTTAGAAAAAGTGAGAAGGCGTTATATAGTCATGAACATTCACTGCACAGCCTATTGTTTTTATTATTCATCGTTAAGAATTACTTTTGTAGCCTCACAATCAAAAAGTCTATAAATCTACCAATCAGACACAGACATAGATTAGTACACGAGAGGCTCCTTTGATTCTTCCTTTATGAGTGATGATAAACAACTACATTTATTCAGTGTTGTGCTAAAATAAGAAATACAAACCATGTGGAACCTGTATTTTGTTCTGACACTTCATATTATATTCAAAGTACTTCTGAGTCTGTGATGTAACTACAGCAATAAATCAAATAATACAATTTAATAAGAAGCACAAGAATGTTTGAGCACTTTCAACAATAACACTATACTATACTATACACATACATAATTGTTATACTGTACAACTCTGTCAAGTTACTGCTTATGTGGCAAATCCATCCATTTACATTTCCTTATACAAATCACATGATTTTACAAGCATGGTTGTGAATTAAACTACCAATTATTTTGATGGGCTGAAATATTTAAATGGTCTTCACATGACAATTATATTGTAGAATGATAATGTGTCCATTACAGACATCTGGATAAAGTGAACTTTTCATTGTGATTGTGTGAGTGTCCACCACTGCTGGCCAGCACACAAAGCCAGTTTTGTGTCCTGATTGACATAATTGATTGTGTTTATAGAGCATGAACATGCCTCTCTCAATCCACATTACACCACAGGTTAACAGTTGTTACATAAAATTAACAACCCCAAAAGAGAGAATGTACAAGCTTGTGAGGCATTGTTGCACAATTTCAACTCATCATTAACAGCACGGTCTGACACATTTTTCATCGTAGCAAAGCAAAAGAGGAAGGTCTTATTGATGCGTTTTTTTGTTTGTTTGTGTGTTTCTGAACATTTTACTTGCCACGACATGCAACGTGCATGTTAAGTAGCTAAAGATTAATGATTGTGAATTTTGCCTTTGATTCCTATGACTCTTATCTAAATTAACTAAATTCCTTAGAAGTGTGAGGTCAGTTTGATGGCTAAATAAATGCAAAGTGATGGCAGCAGTGTTTTATTGATTAAGATCACACAGGGACGTGCGACACTGTGCGGTGACAACAGATGCTATACATCCTTCCAGGTTAAAATTAAAACTTCCAGAGTGTGACAGTGATGCTCTCACTACAGTGTTCAAAACATTCAATGGATTACCAGGAATAATAAAACCAACACCCAGCACTTTAAACTAGATGTGCCTATCTGATGCAAGGGGGGGGGGGGGGGGGGTTGATCTCCCATAATGCTTTGTCTTGATGAGACAATGAAAAATGGCCCTAGCCAGCGACATGTCAATATCAGGGCTGGAGATGCAGCGACTGTCCTAGGTTCTTATTTAATCCGGTTTTCTTTAAGATGATAGCTCTTGTTACATTTTCACTGCCTGTCTCTCAGCTTGACATGGCAATATTCCCCCTCTCCTCACTTTCCTGCTTGGTTTCATTTATTTTGAAACGCCATTTCACACACGGCTGACTTTAACAAGGCATTATACAGCACTGAGGGAAGGTCTGGGAGATAGAATTGTGACAGATACAACATCTTTTATGGTGGAAATACAGAATATAGTAAACAACACAGTGTATAAATGTGGCAGAGTTAAAAGAAGAAAGCTGCTCATGTATGTATAGGTGCCATTCAGTCCTCTCGTCTCTGCAGGAAAAAAAAACATCCTCTGTCAAGTTCCCATTCATTTAGGGTTTATGAGCAGCAACAATTTAAAAGAAACCATAGATTTACAAACAAGTACATATATGTGATATGAGAAAATAATCCTGATCCATGCCAGGTATTTTGAGAATACATAATATAAATCACTAATTGTTTAGTGTGTGCATACATAAAGAATCCAGTATTTGCATTTGCAATTTAGAAGCCTGCTAACCATGGGGTCTTTAGTTTTGAAAAGCAAATGAAAACATTAAATACAAAATAATGTACTACCGGTATATTGTAGTAGGTCATGTCAGAATCTGCAGGAAATTCCCAGGAAAAGCCTCCCTCCAAGCCTTAGTTTACCAGTTTAGTATATTCTCCTGTGTGTCCTGTGTAACCACTAAGGCATTTTACTGTGAGAGTGCAGTGACAGTATGGGTGTAGTTGCTCACTGCACCCTCCACGTTACAGCTGTGGGTGAAACATGCCGTGTCTGACATATCAGTGATGGTTATTAAGAGACGAGTCTATCAGGTCTCATAAGCCAGTTCTCGCAGGCGGCAGATCTTTTGTTTCTTCCGGAGGGTGTCATCAATCTTGCGGGGCTGCGCTCTCCTGAGCGCTTGATGGGAGATCACGGATTCCTCCCTCCCATTGTAAAGGGTTCAGTGGTAGAGGCAGGTAGACGGCACACACATACACACACTGAAGCCTGCATTATCTGCAGAGCATCCATTCTAGTTTTAAAAACACACAGGGAGCCTTCATGTTAGACACAACACTGTAAGTCTCTCTGTGTTACTGAAGGATACACCTGCCAGTAAAAATATTAGACAGATATTTTCGTTTTGGCACACCACAAGGACTTCAGTTTAATATCTGCTCTTATACCTTCAATCCCAGCATTTCCTATATTTTGTTTCTTTTCAGTATAGTAACTTCTATGTTAGAGTTCTAAATACTTAATATCTGTCTATAATATATATCATAATCTATCTATCTTATCTATTTAAACATAATAATTTGTGTAATTTAATGAAACCTGGGCGTACTCCTTCTGCTCATAATCATTAGCTGACGCAACTGAAAGGTAATTTTCAAAGACCGTGTTAGGACTTGAATCTCTGTCAAGGATTTTTTCCAACTCTTAAATGATATATCAGGAAATCTAATAAATTGAAAAAATCTTTAATGAAAGTCATCAGTAAGTAATTTTGTAGTGAAAAACACTGATAGAATACTAAATATATGGGTTTAATCTGAGAACTAGTAGAACAGATGTGTGTCTACTACAGTTAAATACTAACCTAATATGAAGAGGTCGTGCAGTGAGTGTCTCAGGCTTGTAATGTGAAACTGACATTGTTGGAATGTAAGGCTTGGATATACTGTATAAGTGCCCTCTGCACTAGCTAAAACCAAATGAAGTAGATGGCAACAGCATCGACTCTGAGCCTTCTGCACGGTCATAACTTGCATGTAAATCTCTGTGGCTGGGATCGTAGACCTTCATTAAGAGTGCTTTAGTAGATTTATGAAGTGATCTGCAGAGAAGTCGTTTGTAGACGCTGCTTGCTTCAGACCTGGACATGATGAATATACTCCACTTGGCTCTTACTGGACTGTTGAATCTGAAATTGGTACTGTCCAGAGAACGCTGCGGTCTCCAATTTAGAGCTGGACTGAACGCTTCTGTTTAGTCTCTGACTGTACAGTGTTGACCTTTAACAAAATATGTCACCACTTTCTTAAAGGTCATTTATTCCTTTAAGTATTTTTTTGCCATTATGTTTCTTCTCTCTATGCTACTACAACCTAAATACCTTTGCCAAGAATATGGTCTGTGCAACACTACACAGGTTTGAGTGCTTTGGTTCTTATTTGAAATGATATTCAGACCACAAACAAAGGTGAGTGTCTTCGGCCCTGAGTCATCACTGTTCTCCCTGCGGTAATGAATTGAAGGGATCATTTCAAACTAATTGCTTTTTCAGGAGAATAATCCAAGCAATAAACTTCAAAGAAGTATTGGTTGTCTACAGGGAAATACGCCCAAATGAAATAAACAGGCGTTTACCTTTGATTCAAATCTGAACAGAAAACATGCTGGCGCCTGGACAGAGAGAAGGCGAGGAAGTTTGAATCAATATTTCCTATAAGAGACGCTGATGCTTAAACCGACAATGACCCGCGCTGAATGAGGTCCAAAGCATTGTGTATTCAGGTGTGTGGAGTAATTGAATTCTCTGTTGAAAAGGCTGCTTTGATTAAACTGAAGAATAAAAGGAAAACGCAATCAAAGAGACGGTTACTTAGGACAAAGAGTTACTTTCCAAGTTTGTCATTAGCATGATTAATGTGGGACTCGGCTCCTTAAATGGAGCTATGAGAGGAACAAACTGGGAAGAAATTTTGCAGGCATGGCGGCATTAGACTTTTCCTATTTGACACAGGCTCATCTATTCTATCTTACTGTAGTTTTCTAAGTTTATTCACAAAAAACTCCTGAAGTACACTTTGCACAACATGCCCTCTTCTTTGGGTGTTTATAGCTGCCAGGTGGTGTATTGTGTCAATAGACAGATAAAAATCAGCACGGAAATGACTCTTCCAGGGTTGACCCTTCAACCACCCCAGCTCTATCTGTCAAGCTGTCCTCCCTCTGACTTTTCACCCTCTGATCCCCATCTCCTGCTCTGGAGTCAGAGAAAACAGACTGGCCCTCTCAGTGCACATTGCAAGAATGTTGCAGAAATGTTTGATAAACACGTAGCTCATATAAGATATGGTGCAGTGAAAGAAAGTATGTAGAGCTTTTTGTGTTTCATTTTGTCTTAAAGTCGTAATTTCAATTAAGACACTCATTTTTACATGTCTAAAGAAGCATGTCTCTTTCTTAAACATATTTGTTGTACTAGCATATAAGCTTCTCATACAGTATCTGAGGGATATCTGATATACGCTTGTATGTGTTTCTGTGATTTGAAAAAGGTATATATAGTATATATTATATATTTTTAATTGGGCGAACACGGGGGGGAGGGGGAGCCAGAGACGCCCCCGGTTGCCTCAAATATAATACTAATAATAATAATTCATAACAATAATTTTGGTGGCACTGGCGCTGTTGCCTCATAACAAAAAGAACCTCAGTTCACTTTCTTTGGTCTCAGTCCAAATAACTACATACAGCAGGCATGAAGGAGTGGTAATTGATGCCGATGTGGTGCATGTAACTGACTGGTGACCTGTCCAAGGTCCAGTTTGCAAAAGTTATCTGCCAAACAAAACAAAACATTAAATATCAAAAACCAGGTAAATATATACATTAAACATTGGAAGTAGGAGCTTGATAACCAGCGTAGCTGAGACAGATCCAGGGGTGCATTAAGAAGTTAAGTAGAACTGGGGAAAAAAATACAAGATAACACCTGATCCACTCTATTGAAGGTTTCTTGGTGGCATATATTCTAAACTAGATTTTTATTCTTTATGATTCCAGCCACTAAACTTTCAGGATCTTTGCAAAGAGCATGAACAAATTGTGTAACAGCTTATGTGAAAAAAGAGAGTCCCACAACCCAGGGCCTTCTTCCTGACCCAGAGTCAAAGCTGACACCCTGCTGCTCCCACTGCAATCTCAGACCTACATATTATATTTTTTAAATTTTACCTTGATTTAAAATTAGCTGTGGTTTTGACAGTGGATATATAGGGACATCAAGTGTAGGTAGACTGATTCGATCTCTGTGGTATATTTTTGGTAATCTCCTCCCATGTCCTCAGCTCTGTGGGTATCTCTGTATCACTTGCAGATAAAATTTGCAGTGATAAAACGCTGGTGTGGGTGAAAAGTAAGAATTGGTTGCTGTGCTGATTGCTTTCTCCTGTGTGTTAGATAATGATCAGTAAGAAACTCTTGAATGTGTTTCATCCCGTCTCCACCTGCCGGCTGCTGTCCGTCCATCCGTCCATCTGCAGTTTCTCATTTTGTTGACCTGGCAGAGAGGAGAACAGGACTGAATAGATGTCTTGAAGGCTGAGGAAGACTTCTCTTTTTAAAATCTGATAGAGCAGGCACAAAGGAGCCAATCACGGTGCTGAAGTTGGTATATTGGAAGCACATATATTACAGGGTTAGCAGGCGAAGGAAAGTAAAAGTGAAAACAGAGAAATTCTTTAAAAGCCTTTTTTGTGACTTTAGTCTTGCGGTATCTTTAAACTGAGCTTCTGTCAATGATGATGCAAAGAATGTGAGCAACCTGGAGTTTCTTTGTCTTTTTGAGAAAGTTTTTAAATTTTCATCACAGTGGTTTTGTATTGCATTTAGCTGAACTTGGTTTGTTATTGTTCTAGGAGTTTTTATTAACATAAACTGAAATGTATTTGCAGGTCTATATTGACATTTTGTATTTCCAAAAACTGGTTATTATAGTTTTTATAGTTTTTGACTAAATTATTAGCAAACTGCAGTTTGGGTGACTACTGTCTTACATAGATATTATATATTACAACAGCCAATATTTGTATAAGTTGGATTCATTAAATGTAATGTGTGAAAATGGACATTGGAATATAGTAAAAATTTTTTGTGTAGTACATGTACACCATTTTTCTAAAAAAAAATCTAAACAAAATGTTGTTGCATTGCAATATTCTGATTGCACTGTGTCTTCTCATGCCCTGGTTATGGTCTCTTATTCAGTGCAGTGGCTACAGTTTCCCATTATCAGTTTTTTAAGTACTGTGCCCAGCACAAATAAAATTTCTCTAAGAACCATGTTATTGTTGGACACAAGCAGGGTCAAAGGTCATCCTGGATTTATCAAAATCTACATAAACACCTCCCTCGTCACACTTTATTTATTTATTTATCTGTTATTGTTACTTATTAATACTTGCAACGTAATAACCATAGCAGCAACAACAGCAGTTGTTTTATATTGCTGTAACATTTATAACTGTTTATGCAAAAATGCATTATATCCCTCAGACTATCTTGACTGAATACTTTTACGGACAGTCGTCCTGTATTAACTCCACGCCACATTTGCTCGCCTCTGAGGAAATATTAGGCCAAACCATCTCAGGCGTGATGTGCCTATTAGATTATTCCAGAGACCAAACAACAGAGCTAGGAGATGAGTTAGTGAAGAGGGTGGCAGACTGGGAGCTAAGCCCTTCTGAGCGCTGGCAATCAGGTGGTATTAGGCTCTACCAGTTCGAAGCATCAGCGAGGCAGACACAGCCCGGTGCTAGTTGTACATGTGTACATATTCTCAGACATCATTCCAGACACAATAATAAAACCAGATACCTTATCAAGCTCAACTGTCAGGGTGGAGGCTGAGCTGCAGAGATTAACCACGCGATATGTGTGACGGTACGATACATGTGGTTGGGAAATGAGCTGGGGGGAAGTGTGTTTGAATGTAAGTAGGGGATATAGAGGTTAACGGCACCTTCCTGGGGTTTAGTTGCAGACAAATTCAGCTGTATTATAGACAGTATAGTGTGGTTTTGTTCTCTTTGTCTAAGTGGGAGATCCTCAGACTGTCTGTTTATTGACACTGGAGACCCACCCACTCTAAGTTGCTAATGAGGAAAGCCCTGGGGGCACAGAAATTCAGCAGACATTACTCCCTGACCTTTGTAAGGTTTGCAGGGGACGCCATGGCAAGGCGTTGCAGGCATGCAGCCACGGCGTTGCACGCGCGTCACGCTCCCTGGGGCTCCGCTTAGGGACGGGGAATAACACTAGGGAGCCTCGTTATGTGTGCAACATCAAAACGAATCAGGGTCTGCCCGCCACCCCTCATCTCAGGCCTCCACTGCAGGCTGCAGGGTGAGCGTGTGGAGGTAATGAGACCATGGTGCTTCTCGTCCCCCACCACCACCTCCACTACGAGACACTAACAACTGCTGGTGCCCCGGGGATGTCCGTGAGACAAGCAGTGAGAAAAAGAAGTGAAATGGGGGAAAAAAGAAGTGTGAGAGAGAATGAGAGAGACCAGGCAGTCCACCTAACCAGCTGAAGTGGAAGTTATCCTTATGAACTGTGTGTGCATGTGTGACTCATGCACAGCCAGGGGTTTACAGAGGTCTTGAAGGAGCTGTGCCAAGTTGTGTGGAAGTTTCTCTTGTTGCCAAAAGGCACAGAGAGTCAATCCACCCACAGACAAACAGTCCCATAGAAAGCTAGTCTTAGTTAATAACTAATTAACGTGCACATATAATAAGGTCTTCACTATATTTTTGAGCTGTTAATATTAAATATTGCACAAACACATACGTGTCTTCTTTGTCATATTCTGTCCTGATAAACTGGTTAACAGCATCAGCAGTCTCATGCATGACATTAAATGTAATCAGACAAAGAAAAGACTTCGTATTCTAGAAAAGAGGTTGTATTTTACTGGACAATCAGCGCACACATCTCTGGCAACAACATCAAAGCCAAAAGCGATTCAAGAAAAACCTTGGTTAACCAGCAGATCAGTCAAAATGCAGCAGTGTTACTGCCAGCAGTAAGGGAGCACTGAATTGAACTGTTGCTAAGTATTTCCAATAAGTAATTGCAATAAGTTCATCTGGGCAGAGAAAATTGCTAGGAATATTTATTCTAAAAGCTTCCACATATTTAAGGTATATGTCTCATCTAGATTTTTTAAAATCCTAGCCTTAAATCCCAACACTGGATAATCCCAAAACCAAAATTATACTCTGGGATAAGGATTACTACAGGTAAAAAGTTAGTTTTCTCTTATTTGATATTCGTGCACAGTCCAGTGATCAATACACATGTTAGAGTTATCTTTTAGCGAAAATATAATGAATAAAAAATATAATATCAGCAGTAACCCAACCACAACAGTCAGTGCTAATCTACTGTATTGTGGTTGAATTGAGCTGTGGTATTCCCAATATGGCTACTACTGTATGCGTTACTGGACTGATTTGTAGCGTTATTGATATTAAATATATATTAATGATGTGAAAACAGGATACACACTTATCCCGGCTCTGGCTGTACTTTACATTCACATTATTCAAAGGTTTGCTTGCTTCAGGTAAATTACGACATATATGTGAAATATGAAAAATATGTAAATCATTTAATATTTGATTTGATATTTGATATCATTAGAAAAAAAACTTTATCTGCATTTATACAATATAATAGTATTGTAGTTCAGCTGCATTTTACTGGATCTTCTCCACTTTCCACCTTAATATGAATAATGCAAAGACCTACATGTCAGCAGAGCTGCTTTCTGCTACTTGTCCTTTTAATAAAAAGTGTTGCATGCTGACAGCCATTAGTAACTTTAGTTTGTGAAGGTCCTAATGCTCCAGTTCTCCTGCTTTATTGCTACTGAGAGGAAAAGCCGATCGCACCCATGGTGACTAAGTCTTGGCATACTGTACAACCATTGCTCTTGTTCATGTCTTAATTAGTGGGCTAGCATGTGCAAGGCAGATATGGCACTGGAAGGATTTTTTTCTAAAAACCTTCCCACACATGTAAGTCATGATTTTTCTGCTCATTTGACAAGTCGTTGCACATGCAAACAAACTGTTTGTTTTTCCACCATTCAGGTTGCAGTGTTTACACTCACGTCTGTATGTCCATTACAGAATATTAACATTTCCTTATTAATAAAGTCAGACTGATGCATACAGTAACTGTAACTATACCTGAATGATATGTTAATTTGATTAGTTAATCTTATTAGCATAGACCTCCTGAATATAATTTTTTAAATGGAATCCAAAGAAAAGCTAAACTATCTGTGTTTTAGTGAGCAGCATTATGTTCAGTTGCTTAATTTCTGCTTTTGTTGCTTCTACTAATGTCAAATATGTGAAGGCCCATAATCCGTGGCAACACGTGAATTTATAATGGCAAGCATGAGGTGGTGTTGTTTGAATGACCTGAACTTGACTTCTGGTGAACACATGTTCTGTTGAAACAATAAGCTGCGTTCTTTAAAAGTTTATTTTAGCCACATTGTTCAGTTTGAATTATGGCTGTTTGGTCCCTGCCTCCAAACGAGGACCTCTTCCTGCTGTAAGCTGTGGGAAGCACTGACAACTTTAAAATGTGGTCTAACAAAGGTACTCTAACAAAAGTCTACACTTTTAAAATGTTTCTCCAATGATAGGATCACACCTGGACAGCGTTATAGAGGTTTCAACAGCCACTAAGCCAGACTTTAAACACAAACACATTTTTAAAAGTAGAGGATGTCTGTCAGACATATACAGTATCAATTGTATAAATGTTCATCACAATAAATTCTAGTGCACGTCGACATGGATGTCACAGGAAAACACCATCACTGCAGAACAATGAATTTATTTGGATGACACCCCACTTCATTGTCCAACCTGCAGCCAACCCTCACACATGTTGACAGTCCACGCTGTATGTTAGCAAAAGTCGCTGGAACAGTCTCCTGGAAACATTGGTGACACGTGTATGGACAGACATTGACAGTGATGTGTCTAAGTTGTCCACTTGTGATTCAATCTACCAATACACTTTTTGAAACCAAGCATAGATTCAGTACTGCTATTTACAATTTTACCTTTAACATGTCACTCAATTCTGTAGCTGCACATTCTATGATGGAATGTGTGAGCAGAGGTGAGTTAACTTCTATGGATTTGTGTTCGGTCCCTCATTCTGAACCTGGTGCATTCAGGCTGTACTCTAATTTCAGCGCAAATTAAACTGGTGAACAGGAGGAAGTGTCTTCAGCAGCATGTGGCACAGCAGCTCAAGCTGTTAGCAGCTGAACAGGCGCAGCTGAGGAGCAGTCTCCCTGGGTCTCAGGGGGCTCCTACAGCAGTCTGTCTGTCCTTACCTATTTCACTTCTTCTCTGCTCTCTTCGGGGACTTCTCCTGTTAGTGTAGTGTTTTCTGTAAGAGACGCGTCTGCCTTTCCATCTGTGCCCAGTTTGAGAGTGAGCTAAACTGCAGTCAATGTCACACAAGAAGTTGCTGAATTATTAAGAGTTCCAGACTTGCTGTGCACTGCACATCTTTGATCCATCTGTTGGAGGAGCATTCATATATGGCAAAGTGTACCTGCTACAGTTGCTGGCAATCTGTCGGCGATCAAAATTTGATGGTTCATACATTTGTTGTCACCATAAAGAAATTCAGCTCTCACAGCATTTGGCTGCAAGTTATCCATATACCTTCCATCATGGTACAGAGTAAGTAAAAACTGACTATATTTTAAGTGAACAGAAAGACGTCAATGCAACCGCTTATTAACATTTTGTTTCCTCAAACAAGCAGAAAGAGATAAGACTGATTGAGGGAGGCTGAAGTGTAAAAATAGCAGCTCACTAACGCCTTCCTAATCATCTGGTCCATTTCCTCAAGGTGATATAGTGTAAAGGTTAGTGCTGTGTGTCCTCGCTGTATCACCTCCGGCTTAATCATCACAGTTCTAATTTTTTCAATTTAATCAATTGAATAGAGCTAAGGGCTACACCTGAGTTGCCTTAATGTTGTCCTCTGAACTACCTTAGTTAAAAATAGCACTGCACTATGTACATATACTGCAGTAGTACAATGTCTTAAATGTCCATCTGTACAGAATTTTGTTCTGGTACTAACCACACATAGAACTCATAGATATAGAACACGTTCCTGTGACTTGACTGTGGTACAGAAGGCAGGACAGCATTTAAGGTTTTCAATAAAATGGAACTAAACAACATATATATCTGCCTAGTTGTGATGAAAGACAGCTGTAGCAACCTCAGAAAGGTTTTTTCTTCTTCTTCTTCTCTTCAAAATTGCTCAGTGGCAGACTCACACAATACAGTACATGCTTTGGCTAGTTTGACGTGTTTTAATAGCAGGATTGTTTCTATTTTAATTTTGGATCACTGAAATACTTGATGACTTGAATTCCAAATACTTATTCAGTCACACTTCTAAATCTTTTCTGCAATGATTAGTTTAGGTCTTGCACATTCTACTGGTGGGCCAAGCTATGGTCGAAACACACAGTACTGATCACGACCTTGCCTCCTTGGTTTATAAAAACAAACCACAGCTTTACAATATGGCATACAGTAGGTGTTTCTCGTGCCCATACATGTTCAAACCTGACTTTCAGAAAAGTACAACAAAGATTACAGGGTACAGACATTGCATTAGAGCAAGGCAGAAGATCACTGCTTTTCTAACTACTACCAATCTCTATTGTTCTGCTTGAGTGTGTTCCACTTGTACCTCCCAGTACTGAGACTCTTTGCTCCAGTATGTTCTGTGATAGACTTTGTACTTGACATTTCCATGATTCATGCCTTGTGCAATGGCAGGCCTGGAGGCTTGCAGAACCTTTACTGAGACAGAACCAGGCTGCATTTTTCTGCATGGCCACAGAGTGTTACATGTACCAAACCACACTGGATTCTGTACAAGCACATATGACTACTTATGAAAGTTTGAAGTCTAATTTTGTATGATGTGTTTTGAGTGAGTGTGTGAAGCATATTATTTACTTAAAGCTCATGCTTTATTCTGGCATGCTCCCGCTGTTATAGTTAGAGTTCAGCACACACATTTCATAGTGAAGTTTTGTGTTTTTCTTTCCAGAACTTGTGTTCAGAGTGGTACTCACTACTTTTCAAAAACCCACACAGCGTATGCTCCCTTTTCATGTGTTAGAGAAATCATGAAGTCAGCTCTGCATGCATATGTTTCAGTGCTTTGGGAAAATGATAGTGGCTATGAATAACAAATAGATGTGAGTCAGAGCAGCTGAAAAGCCTCAGCTTTGTTGCTGTTATTAAAGCTAGCTGGAGAACTGGATCCAAAGTACGCTGTTGATCTTTGTGCGAACAGATATCAAAGCCTGGACAGCATGCGAGTGGTAAGTATTGGGGGACAGGGAGGATCCCTGGAGCAAACTGAGGGTGAAGATGAAGGGATATGAAAGAGATAAAAAATGAAGACAAGAGAGAGGCAGAGAGACAAGAGAAGAAAAAAGAAGGGTGAGAGAAAGAGCCTGTGTGCCTTTGTGTATGTCTGTGTACCAGTGTCTGTTGGAGGAAGGACTTCAAAGACCTAGCAGAGCAAAGGCTGCTTCTCTTTTTCACTTTTTTTTTTCCACTCGCATTGGATCCCCTATCCTCTGCTTTCTGATTATTCATCTGTCTCTCCTCAAAGGCAGTCAGGCCTATTGGAATCTGTAGGGCACTACTGACATGAATATTTCTGCTACTGAGACACTTGCTGTTTGTGCCTCACAGTGTTTCAACCATAATTGACCGCACAATCCCTGAAGCTTCCCACAAAGTTTATTGACTGCGATATTGGTTGCATTATAGACTGCTCCGCTTCTGCCTGGTATATGTAATAAAGCAGTTCCTCTATGCCAAAGATTGTTAGCAGTAGTATGCATCTGAGTATGCATGAGAATTTGTCATATAGAAATGTAGAATGAGGTATCACGTGCAAAGAAACACTTTTATTGAGGAATCTTGAGTGAAATACCATAATCACCAAAATCGCAATTTTTTTCTTTTTTACTGATTTGAGTTTATCAGTAAATAAAAGCGCATTAGCATCAATTCAATTCAATTCAATAGCGCCAATTCACAACAATAGTTATCTCAAGGTACTTAAGACCTTACACAAGTAAACTCAATATATCCCACATAAAGCAAGCTTTTAATTGTAGCCAATCAATAAATTGTACTGTTTAATAGCAACAGTGGAGAGGAGGAAAAAATCTGCCTCCAGCAGACCCAGGCTCAATGTGGGCGGCCATCTGCCCTGACCGGTTGGGGTGAGGGGATAGAGAAGAGAGAAAACAACACAACACAACAACAAGCAGCAACAGACACAGGACGGTTGTGTCAACAGCTGAACACAGGAGACACACGGCTCTGAGTCTGACGATACCTGGAGAGGAGGACAGAGCGAGACAGAAAGGGAGAAGCACAATTACGAGGGAAAAAGAGACAAAGTTTGTCACATGTGGACATGGTGTCAGCCTAAGTCATTAGCTGCTAATTGACGTTGTTTGCCAGTCCTGTAATGACAGCTGGACACTGACAATACTACTACTACTACTACTACTACTGTAATACCAATAAAGATCACTTTAAAAGCAAGCACTAAGAGGAGGTCACAAGAAAGCTCATGGCAACTTCTAAAGGAACGAAAGGCCTCTTTTTCAATAGACCATTAGGAGAACATACTGTAGAAACAACAATGGTGTATACCTCACTTCCTTGCAACAAGGAAGCCACTACAGTTAGCTTTAAGTTATTGTTTATATTAAGTTACAATATCTAGGTAAAACATATATCTGGATTTCTAAATAGCTATATGTGAAAACATCTCTATTTAACAAGATACATCAATCTAGTAAATCAACCCTTTGTTCCAGTACATGATATTAATATTTTAATCATGATTCACATATTTACATTTGAATAGAATTTTGCAACAATATGAACTGTCATCAATTATTTTAATTTACTGATTGGTAGTGTATATTATGCAGTATCCGTTTAATTTTATGTTTCTAACTTAAGTTTTTGTTTCATTTAATACTTGTACTAAGTTGTACAGTTTTACAGTTTTTAATGTTTCTCCAGAATTTTCAGTTTGCACATAAATTACAGATTAAATTTACCCAAGAGTAAGTTCTTTGAAAGCATGTGTTTATGTAGTTACACCATCAAATAATCAAATAACCTACTTACCTATAAAACATAATCGGACTAGGCTTGCGGGCGCTTGCATTCTTGCTGTAGGTATTTTCTTAGTGTGTTAGTCTTCAGTGACATGACTGACTTACTCTCCCTGGTGATAATGCTGATCATGTACTGTAGCTCTTTGAAGAAGAAGGTGCTTCCCTGGAGGTACAGATGGCTATGCACCTTCTCAGATTGCGTTAGTGAATATGAGGGATGGCAGGCTGTGTGTTGTCATCGTCATTGTGGTGCGAACTGTGAAAGAGAGGGGGTTTTCTTTTCTGAGAATTAGAGGAAATCAAAGCTTTGTGCTTAGGGGCACAGGTGAGTGGGTACAACGGGTGCTGTCTGCTGTCATAGAAGGATGGGCTGTCAGGGCTCTGACGGAGCTTGTGGTTGTCTAATTTTGACTGGTTTTCCTTTGCAGTTCAAGAAGTACTGTATTTGTCTCTCTTCATCTTAAAGCTCACATTTTTTATGTCTCCGTACTCCAGCGTCAAAAGGGTCCACAAACCGGAAACATTTCAACGTAAGTGGGACTTGAAAGGGTGTCGTAACAAATTAGCTCTCCAAAATGTAGAATGCATATGTGTGGGCGTTCAAAGAATATTTAGCTGGCACCCTGAGTGTTTTTTTTTTAATTATTAATTTTTGGAATAAAGAAAGAGTTTGATTATATGCAATTGTGGCACATCTTTAAATAATTTCATGACACAGGCATTGACAAAAGTGTTATATATAATAATTTGCAGCTTCCTTAAAAATTCAGGTTGAACAAGATTAGACTCACTTTGCAAGATGCAATGTTGCCCGATGTCTGGGACCCTCCTGGATGTGTCTGTAGCACCCTGTTTCAAACTGTTTGACAAACAAACTCTAACATAGGTTTTTAAAGCACCCAAAGGACTTAACTGACTCTTAAGTGCAAGATATTGGCTCTATGAATTTATTTTGGGACACTGGTTGTCAAGGTGAAACACTCAAGGTCAGGCTCAGATATTATATTGCAAATCCATGAAGATGTGGCTCATCCTTGGTGCATCAACAAAGGGGACGGGCTATATAGCATGAGTGTGTAGTTGTTAACATTTAAAGGGGGTGAAATAGTTACGAGCATATAAAATTTGATTGCCCCCTTTAGAGAACTTAGAAGCAAGTGTAAAGTTTGCGCTTTGTGGGATCAATGGTTCTCTTTTCCTATTGTGCACTATATCTCAATATCTGTCTGTTACCTCTCTCTGGTGGGTTGTACATCTTGGTTCATGTTGAAGTAATAGCTCCCTCTCAGAAATACTGTCTTTGGATGCTACATGCTTTAGTTCCGTAGTATATTTATTATGGTGAGGATGCTGTAAAACACAAATTCTGGGAGGAGGGAAAACCTCTTCTTGGTTTCTATTATCAGCCTTACTTGAATCTTGACCATAATTTTCCCTTATTGTCTAAAAAGTAATCTGTATTGTTTTTGTTTTTAATACTATGTAGTACACCCTTGCAGAACTGGAAATACCCTACACTGTAATCAACTAGGATTTGTATGGTTACACACTGTGTTGTATGTGTTCCTCCCCATGTGGGACCTGTAAAGATTTTATTTGGGAAGGTACAGTATGATTGTAATTAGGAGTGAACACAAAGGCAGTTTGAGATGGGTTAATGGGTTGACATGTGAGAGCTAATCACTGCTTGGCAGTTAACCACACGCCAGCACCACTGGGCTCATTCCAGGGGTTAACTAAACTGAGCTGTGACACATGACTGGTCTTTATGGGGTCCAGGCTGGGAGAGAGGCCCACGGATGACGCTAAAGAGCCCATAATAATGACAGCAATTACCACAATCGGCTTAAACAAATGGGAGAGCACCGAAACCTCATCGCACTCTGATCAAATTGTCTCTAATGAGATAAAGATGCCAATTAATCCTGTGTTAATTACCGTGGTGCCTTCTTGGAAAACACTGAAATATGCACATGTAAATGCAAGACAAGACCTGCTGTGCAGTCCAGGATCCAAACTACAAAATGTTGAGAGCATATTTCCATAATGATTATGATGGTGATGATCGTGTGGATAATGATGATTATGACGATGATGCAGATGAGCGTTCATATCCGGGCTGTATTTACAGTCGATTTTAAATAATGACTGATCACTAGCTGTTCCTCTAAGCAAAGTATAGCAAGACAGAAACATGCCCAAAGTCAGACTGACATTTGCATTAAGGTAATGTTTAGTGACTGATGCCATCTTCTAATGATTTAAAATGCCGAGGCAGGTAACCTCTCTCAACGCTGTGTCTGAACCCTAAAGTGCTGAGATGACACTGTACAGTCGGTGACCTCATTATCGCTATTACGGCGTTCGGGAAATTTACAACATACAGTACATGTCTGTGATGACAAATTCTATAAATTCACAGCATTAACTTGATCGCACGGGTGCTGTGCTGCTACATTCTCCTCATCACAGATGCCACTGCGATCCATTTTCTTTCATGTTCTCTAATTGCCACCCTCATAGTTTTGCTCTTTTTCTTGCCTGTGTTGACGTGCTGTAATAGTCAGTCCATCCAAAGTGGCTGCGTTGTCGTTCCTGCCATTATACAGGCCATTTTCATTTCATTCGCAGAGGTCCTGGCTCGTCACCACATTGACAGCATCCCCCTAAATCATCTTCATGTGTAATTGCTCCCTACTTACACAAATGGGTATGGCCTTCTCTATTTGCCTAAGAGCATTTACTCAAGCTTCTCAGGAATTCATGCTTCTAGTTCAGACCCCTTCGACTAGTCCTTTATGCCAAACTCATTGTCAGCTGCTTCATTGCTATCATTCACTGCAATGTCGACCTAAACGCCTTGGTTTGCATATTGTGTCCATTGATGGAGAACCTTGAAATCTTTCTGTGTTGTCTCGTAAGATTACGCAGCCCTCTGTGAATCATGGGTGTTTTAAACAACTATCTCTATCAAAACCCATCCAAATTATAATAATTAAGAGCAAAATTAGAGTATAAACCAAAGGTGGGTTTGTTTGTTTTTTGTACTCTAGCTGCACACAATATTTATATTATTTCAAAAATGCTGCACTCACCAGACTAGCAAACATGCGTTTAATTTTTAGGCAAGCATAGATACTAGTGGATGTTACAATGGACAGTTGAAGGTTGTAGTTTTCTACCTTCTGTAGGTTGATATGAAATATATATAAAAAGTTTGCGTGCAACACAGAAGCCAGGCAATAATTTGAGGTCGAAATGATGACATACAAAGTCAAAGGATTCTTTAGGAAAGAGGCACAGCACGTGTATATAAAAACACAGTATTATAAGTCTATATTTAGTTTTAATCAGAACCGTGATGACAACAGAGAATAAAATATAGATCAGTCATATATATATATATATATATATATATATATATATATATATATATAGGTGTGTGCGTGTGAGATATAATGTATTATATATTTATTTATTATATAATTATATATAATATACTTATTGTAATTCCCTGTCAAAGCCCTCTTGTGTTGGTTTCTTATTGGACAATTACAAGGAAGACAATGACTCAAAACTCTGTGATCAGAGCTATAGTCAAAAGTAGGTACAGTAGGTTTCTTTGGTTATATTAGACATAGGTTTGCTGTGTGTCATATGCTGGTGTGACTTAAAGGAGTCTTTAGAATACTTTAGTAGGATTAATTTGACGACAAGGTGTTTGTTGTACATGAGTTTTGGAATCAATTTAATGCTAACTCACTAAAAGGCTACTACTGTTAAAATACCAGTATCAATCATTAAATTGTTGTCATGAAAAACTTAAGGATTACAGGCTTAAATTAACTGCTAAGCTAACATTTTGAGGATTTTCACCTGACAGCAGTGATATTTGTCTTGTTTTTCTAATTTCTCATTAAAACACAAGGGAAGAGACACAAATTGTCATTACACACACGCACACACACACACCCACGCACCCCCACAGACACAGACACAGAATGCATTTGCCCATGTAACAGCTGGCAGATTGCGGCTACCCCATTACAATGATAATAGCTGTGTCCATTGTGATGTCCCACTTTTTAATTTTGATTTCAGAAGGTGAGTGAAGCCATTACATTCAGTCCTTGTCTAGTTTTATGAACAATTCAATGCCCTAGGGCCCTCTACACACACGCACACACAAAGAAACACATGGACAAAAGATGAAACATACACAACTACACATATATTTTCACAGAAAGTCAGATATGCCCGCCCCCCCACCACAGTGATTTGCCCTGCCATTAGACTTTCAGAGGGTTGCTTGGGTGTCCCAGACCCACTTAGCGTCAGAAACACATCACTTAACCCTGACGCTCTTGCTCCCTTTTCCTCAGCATGAAAAGTCAAAAGCCTTTTCCAGTTAGGTCCTGCTTGTCTTGCCTCCATCGATTTTGTGACAATGGGAAAGTCCAGCGTCAAATCACTGAGAGAAAGTTTCAATTAGGTTGCTTATATTTTTATTTTCCTGAAATTAAAGGCTACAGCAGATACTGCTCTGCCCATCTCAGTCCCATCATGCCGCGGTTAATGGACTGATGGTAGGGTTTCATAAGTAGAAGAAAAAGAAACAAGACTACAGGGTCAAAAAATGCCTGAATACAGTAACTCATACAGCACTTGATAAGCAGTGAATTTGAGTAAATCTTCTGCTTGGTGAGTAAATATCAAACTACAGATTTTGCCTTTGCTTAAAGGTTTACATTACAGTCACAAGGTATAACACCTGCTTCTGCCTGCCAGATGCAGATTGTCAGAAAGAGGCATTCCTGGACCATACAGCATGCTGGTAATCCAGGTTTCAAAAACATTTGTCACGAACAACAACAACAACCTAAAAATAAAAGCTATGGGAATTTATGGCATATTACTGTTGAAAAACAAGCCAAGTCTAACCAGTTAAGATGTGATGTTGATAAAACCATTTTTGCTCACACAGTTGCACTATTTAATATTCTCACATGCAGCAGCACATAATGAGTAGTGTGGGCTCAGAAGTGATTGGATTAGTTAAGGTTCCACATCTTTTGACTTCTGTATACTTCTAATGGAGATGGAACTGGCTCTAAAGTGATTACTGTCTTATTTAATCATTTCAGGGGGAAAAATAGTTTTAATCAACTGTGCGAGTGTGCAGCCAGATGTTTGGAGTTTCTATAATTGAGTTATTGCAGTCAGACAAACAGAGACATGTTTGGTCTAATTAGACTCCGTTGTCAGGGAAATCAAAAATTCTTCAAGTGGGAGCTGAATGCTTTTAATACGCTATTGAGTGATGTATAATTTTTAGAATTAATTTCTGATGCAATAAAAACTTGTTTGATCTTTGGATGTTCCTGTTTATCAAGAGCTGTCAGTTATTTCTGTCATAATTCTCTCAGAACAAACTGTTTAGAAAGCACATTGTTTGTCTCGGTTTGATCTTCCTAGAGCAATCAGGCGGTCACAGATATTTATAGCACTCTTCCTCAATCTTGGATGGAATTAATATTTCTGCAAATGAATGGGCTCTCTTCTGTCAGTGTATGAGGCGATGGAGATGATTGCTGTTGTGATGTTAAAGGATATCTGAGCATACAGCATTCCCGCAATTTATCTGTTTATGCATAAAGACTTTTGAAAGGGAAGCATCGGTATTTGGATCTCACTAATGGACTGATTTTCTTCCTGGCAGCTCTTAGCCTGTGTGACTTCATTACCCCTGTCAGGCCTACCAAGCACATTGGCTAATTACTCAGTCACTCAAACATTGGCAGGTAGTTGCACACATATTGATCAAAGTGCTTAAGGCTGGACTCTCAAGCAGAAATTAATCAGGCATTATTTTTGCTGGAAAAAAATAAATCTTAAACTGTTCCATGTCTGATGCAATGTGGGTGATGTGGTGTTTACAAAGCAATAATTAAATTTACTGGATTATTACTCAAATATAAAATGACAGCAGGGAACATGAATCACTAAACAATGATATTGACCGTACAGAGTAAAAAAGTCACAGTTCATGCAAGTCAGCAAATCAACAAATCAACAATTTATGGACATTTAATAACAGTTTAAAATATAAGATGAAAATTGTAGAAACATGACTCAGTCTAATTATTGCCTCTCACATTACCTGTGTGTGTTTTAGCCACAGCTGCTGCTGTTGGACCCACAAAGTGTAATTGAAAACATAATGCAATGAAAACACATTGCGTTCATACTGTTTGACAAAAAGAAGAGAAAAAAAAAGTCGGGTCTGGCAGCCAGATGCATTTTGCGTTTAAAAAAATGGCCACCCGGTCAACAAAGAGGTTATATTGTGACAACACTTCAAACCTAATTAAATCTCTTCACCCCACAAATAACTGCTGAGGCTTTTGTTATGACAAGATGATGATTAGGTCTAAAGAGTTTCATGAACACTGATCGTTACAAGCTTCATAATGACGGGATTTATTGCAGGGTTTCTGTGTAGGATAGATTTTACTGGATATAGTTAAGAGTACTTGTTATTCCGTTCCCTACCATTTTATCTCACCTCAGTGGAATATACTGTGCAATGAATGCAAAGGCCAAATCCTTTGTTTTTTTCGACATGTTATGGACCATCATAATGTCTGTATTATGTCTGATGGGTGCATCTCATTCTATAACTTACAATATATCCGGTTTTTCATTTTGTTCATATGTGTTTGTTTGCACACTGTCATTTACTGTCTGTCTAGTCTTTTAAAGTCTACCTAGAAACCCAATATGTCAACTCTTTACAGTTGATGGACTTTGCTCTTTTTAGTGAAGCTGTCTCTTAAGTACCTCTGAGCCCTCTGTTCATTAATATAGAGTCTAGACACAATTTTGAACACAACACTAAGATTTCTTCTTCTGTGCTTCTGTGTTTCTGAACAATTAGTTGTTAAATCAACTGTATTGTAATTGTACTGCATTTGTCACACATTTCTGTTCATAAAGTTCATGCGCATCTGTCCTGAGAAACAGAATGAATGTATAAGCTTAGTTAGTATCTTGAGAAAGTATGCACTCTGTAGTCTTGAGGATTTATTTGTGGTCATTTATGTAGCTTGGTGAGCTGCCAAGAACCCTGGATTGAAATGTTCGTCAGCAGTGTGATTAACGGATAATGACAGAGCTGGGTGTCGATATGTTCTGCTCTCAGATTTGTAGTGTGAGCATTATCACAGACTCAGGACCAGTATATCATCCAACGGTAGTCAGCAGAGAAGTGTAGTGGGAGAATAGCAGAGAGGCCACAGCTATTCTACTGAAGAAAAAAAAAGAGAGAAGATTTGAGGCTCCCCTGGTGCCATGTGGAACTTATTTCTCATTTAGGTGCATAGAGAGTAAATACCTTGCTTTTCTGTCTGTGCTCATGACCTGAACCTGTGACCTCCTCTTGGTCTCTGATGATACTCCAATGGTCTCCTGCTCAAGGCTGCGGAGCAGACAGCATGGCCAAATCCAGGGCTTGTAATTCACAGGCTTCTAGATCACCTGCCACAGTGTATTGATTTTTGTTTCTCCAATCTCCAGGAGAGAAGCAAAGAAAAGATTAAAAACACTGTCAGTTTGAAGCTGAATAAGAATCCTGCGCAGGGGAGATACCTTGGAGAGCATGGGGTCACAGGTGAGGTACGCAGATCTCTTTATACTGTAGGTTTAACCTTTTCTTGGCCTGTAATCCAATTATCAACGTACTGAACCAGCAGAGTTAAGTATCTCAACCATAATTATTATTTCTTCTGTCTTTATTAAAGGGTTTTAATGAATATAACAGCCAACGTGATTCATATTGTAATTCTAATGCAATCTAACTGTAATCTAATATTTTAAAAAGCGCATCTCTTATAATATTTCCTTTTGGTTCTATGACTCTCATGACAACAGCAGTAATGAGTCCCATGTGAATTTGGAATTTGTTTTTCACGAACATGAAGGACACTGCAATGAAAACAATTTGTTTGAAAATTGGCGAATGTGCGTGTAATAAAACAGGCCAAACAAGTGTCACAAGTATTAAATCTTGATCTGCATAAAGGCATAATGTGAATATTTTTCCCATTTTAAAGTTGACTTACAGTACTAATTGTATACTACTATCCCACACTGCTACTCAGTGTGTATATGCATTAGGAAATTACTAATTTGTAGTGAACAGACCTGCAGAAGTGCAACTGGTCTGGCTATAACAGATATAACTTAGTGGCACTATGGTTAATGGTATAGTTGTGTTTCACTCTCCCAGCACTTCAGGTACTCAGGTACGCCGAATTCTCCAAAATCTACTAATTCAGCAGACCTCCAGTCAGTCAGCAGTTGGAATCACACTGCCCTGCTCAATCCTTCTCATTCACTTAGAGTTGCTTTACATTAGTGTTGTTCTTTATCACTCACACATTCGTGATTGTGCATGTGTTTGTGTTTGTGTGTTTAGTTTAGTGTGAGTACATGTTTAGTTGGCATTTTGATCATGTCAGTCAGGCCCTGTTCATCTCTGCAGTGTTGAAAAGGCTTCTTATTGGCCCTGACCTTACATGAAATATTGTCTTATCAGCTGAGCATGAGTTGCCACGAGGCATTAGGGATGGCACATTTCTCCAGCTTCCTTCCCTAACAATCCACTGGAAAGAGATCACAAATACAGTGCTGTCACTCCCTGTCAGCTCTGTTTACTTGATTTCTATCTATCTGTGGTCAAAGCAAGGATGTCCAATCAAGTCTAGCTGCAGGCTCTTTTAAATATAACTGTGGTTTATAGTTGATTGGAATTACTATAGAGGGTGGCCTCCTTCATAGTCTGTACAATAATAAAATAAATGTCACAAGTAATTATATTTACCATATACTGTACATGCCCTCAGTTTTGCAGCAACCAGTTTAATTGTACTGGGGGCCTCACCAATACAGGTTACAGCCTTAATAAAAGGTGACAGAATACATAACAAAACAAATTACAGGGTGACAATTTCCACAGATGCTGTCACCAAAGGTTCAAGTGGCAGACATGTTCTATTATTTATTGAGTTAGCTGATGACATGTCATCTTTGATGATGCGACGTTCGCATGGAACACAACGTCTTAGAAGTTTAACTGACATGCATCGCCGTAGCCTTGGCAAAAACATGTGCTTTGCTTTAAATATTGAAGACCCACATCAGGTAGAACATGTCCTTTGTGGTGCCTGTCATTACACATATATCGGCTGAATAGTTTTTTTAAGTGCTGATTAAAGGGAATGTGATACAGGTTTTGCTTGCACAGGTTTCCCAAAATCACAGGTGTAAACCACCAGAAACAAGCACAGAACATCGCTATTATTTTATCATTCTGCATTTTAATAGCAGTTTTATGTTGTATATTGTTATAATGTTTTTTATGTTTTTGGCCAATTTATTCTTTTTCATTTAATATTTTTCATTAGCAAAGGTAATGTTTTGTGCTATTGTTAAGTGAGTGAGCAGAAAGGATTAAAAGGCAACTGACAAGACGCACAAAACACACACACACACTCACAGAGAGACACACGCACATATATACAAAAAATCTACAATTTACAGAGCATACTATTGTATTTTATGTTATTCGTAGGAATTTGCCTTCAGGCAACTTCACAAGCTTCCAGTCTTGCACAATATGCCAGGCCCTCCTCAAAGGGCATATTAGTGTTTGCTGTTGCATATTAATTTAGCATCAAGAATGACTGACTGATAACAACCCACCATGCTCCTTTATGCATTCTCTTCACACCCTGGAGGGGTAATATTGCAGGATTACGAGTCCTATGTGTTATATTTATACATTCCCTTCTCTCTACTTCATTTTAACTCAAGCAATTATGCCGTTCACCCCATCAATCTGTCACTCAGTGTCTACTTTTACAAACCATGTGCTTTTGCCGGGAGACTCTTCTGTTCATTCATCGCTTAACAACTGACTTTTTTGATAAGTCCTCATTTATATGATTTAGAGGTTAAGCTTGCATGGGGCACACATGATCAGCTGCGGTTTGAGAGAGTGAAGAGAAAATAGTTACATGTACGTCATAAATATTAAATCACATGTACAACATATTTAAAGCGACAAAAAGTAATTTTATGTTGACGTGTCCCCATATGGGTGTTCAGGTGTGAGGGGAGAATATGTGAGGAATCTAACTGTACCACAGCGGCACTAGATACTTTTGTTTGTCCCATCCACTGTGGTGTAACATAGGAGGTGGGGGTGGGGGGGGGATACATTGAGCAGAAAATGTGCAAGGAGAGGATCAGTGGAAAAACGCACAAACCCATGTGCATAACAGAAGCAATACCCCCCCCCCCCACCCACACACACACACACACACAAGATCAAACAGTATAAATACACAGTATAAACCCAGGTGGATTTGGTGCAAGCTGTTTTCACTGGCAGCAGCATCCCCCTCTGCTCTCCCTCCCCTCTAACCCATCCCAGCTCTGTTCAGCAAAGCTGTCACACAGGCAGCACTCATAATGAAGGGTAAAATATTTTATTCAGATTTATTAATTTGAAAATGAAGCATGCCTGTCGACAGAGGGACAGTTCTTCTCAATCTGTCAACGTGGAGCCACTCGGCGCTGACACCGGGATTCATTTGTCTTGTCGGCTCTGACAGTCGGATTCTCCCAGTGCTCTACGGAGAGGGATCGCCCAGGGATTTTTTGAGCTGGATAAAACACATTCCGACAAGGAACAGCCTCTTTATTAATGCAAATAAGGCCAGAAAAATTCCAGCAACAGCTACTTGGCTCCAGAGTCCTGGCTCCATTCTGTTTTTTTTTTTTTTTAAGGGAAGGGGGTGTTAATAAAAGCAGCCTCCAAGTGTTTGTGAGAATAGGGCCTGCAGGAGGACCTGTCACACTACAGCTGTGACACTCTCCACACTCATGGGACACAGACAAAATTTTGGAACCTTTCCTACACGTTTGAGTGTCCTTTTGGGGTCTCACGCTTCATAAAGAAACAATAACCACCTTTTATATTGATGGACTCATTTTAGAAAACAGTTTAGAAAAAATTGTTTTACATTATTACAGTACAAGTTAAATTAGTGTGTATAGTCACACACACTTCCAATCTTCTTTGCATGATAGTAGGATGCATGGACTTTTCTTTCTGTCTTGTCTCCATGTGTCTATTTAGACCAGAGGCCAGGACACTCACGAACGGTGGCTGACTTGTGCTTGCCCAGATGAGTACAGGCGAATTGTTGTTTTATTTCGCCGAGAGTCCTTTGACATTTATCTCTCTTCACCTGCTCCCTGATGGTGATTCCAAGTGACAACGTCTCCTCTTTCTCTCCCTTCTCTGTCTTTCTGTCTGTCCTTTCTCTTTCCTCCCTCTACTATTCTTTGCAGTTTTCTCCCCGCTACCTTCAACACACACACACACACACACAAAACCCCCTCACTATATGGGTATGTGCATCCAGACCCAGGCCACTGTTAGCACTACACAAAGTAAATTAAACTTGGTGTGCTGGGAGACCCTTAAAAGGTAAATGCTGTCAGTCAGAGATGTTTGACAGGAGACGGCACAAGATGGGACAGAGAGGGTATAGAAATGGGACAGCCTCTACAATCCTTCAATTACTTAAATGGATGAGATAGGGAAGGAGTGTTCTCTGCCACTGTAGCTGCACTGTAACATTCAGATTAGTTAATTGGTCATTCTCTGGAACAAGGTACAGGCTGTATTTCACTCAAGCAGCCAGTAGACATCACTTACTCCAAGTCCTCCCACTGTAAACTGTAACAGAGAATGGCTTCCCTCCGACCTCCTGCAGTGTGGCTTTACTGTTGCTCGAAGATAAATGTAGTCCATATGTAATCACCACAGACTGAGAAATTCCTTTTGCAGTGCATGTTGCAAAAAACTAGAATAAAATATGTGCGTAGATGAGTCTTCAATTTGTTTTCATCTTGTGGATCGCCAGCTCTTTTGGGAAAAGTCACCTTAATTGCCAGGACTTCAACACTTGACCTCAACATCACTTCATTAACCTGGCAATAAAACAGGCCCTCATTCTGGCAGAACTGCACTCGATCTGCCTATTCAAAAACCATCTCACTTTTCTCCCACAGAGTAAACACCTCTCCCAGTCACCCACTTTATCAATTGCCTTCATAATTTTAAAAGCCTTTTTTATGTTGTTGTTTTTCTCTCATATAGTAAATGGAGCCATAATTTAATATTTTAATGCATGTTAATGTGTTGTTTAACCTTCTAGCAACAATCAGGCGTCTCTAAAAGGTTAACCTTGAACGTGAGCCAGTGCAGACAGCAGCACAATAACGCGTCAATCTTTGAAAAACATCTCTGTCTAATGGATTAGTGGTTGATTGCACAGCCCCATCTCGAGGTAGATGCCGTATATATTGGATAGGCATTAAAACGAGCATTTCTCAATTTTCTCGGTGCCGGCCCTCAGGGTCAATGGATCGCTGGGGCAACAAAATGCTGACTCAACACTTGCCTCTTAATTTATCTTGGGGTCTGATTATAGCTTAATTTAAATCTCCAGCAGCAGCAGTGCCAGACCACCAGTACACAAAATAAACAGGTATGATTTAAAAGACTATAAGGGGTTCCCTTGAAGTTCAAAGACAGACATTTCTCTCTCTTGTACTGCCTCATTGGAAGTACATGAGAACATAGCAAACTCTTGTTGACACGAGAGGCAAACAAAAGTGTAAGAAAAACGACAGGCACTGCAAAAAACAGACCACAGTCTTGAAATGAATGAGAGAAAGGGCAAGCAGCTACTGGTGTGTGAAGGGTACCTAGACTGTCAGTAACCTTTATGTGATGGGTTGACATTGTAACTATCATATTAAGGATTGGTCAAGTGGAAAAGCTCTGATTAGGCACAGCTTAATGTCCTGCTCTAATAAGAGGAATTCTACTAATGCCGGTAATTTTTGTTACTTTTTATGACCTGTGTCACTCTCTCATTTTAAATATCTGCATATATATCATGCAATATTGCATGTCTAATCAAACTTTTTTAGTCAGTTTAAGGCCTTTGTCTGCTTCAAATAAAATCCTGCAAAAGCCTCTTGCCTTGGAAGGGAATTACTGAAGAGGATCCTGTGACTGGAAGGAGCTAGATTTTTATTCCAATCCAATTTTTTCAAGAAATGCCTGCTACCAAGGGGGCACTATTTTGCATGTTATTGACTGCAAATAAGATGCTATTCCAACAGAGACTTGCTATCATGGAGGCCCTATTTAATTAGATACTACATGAAAATTTAGAAACAAACAACTTCAGGCTTGTTGAACGTAACAGACAGGTGGAGTACAGGATCTAATTTCACAAAAAGCTCACTGGCCACCACATATACAGTAGCAACATGTCTTTGAAAGGGAAGACAGGATATTCAAAAATACAGTCAAAACCAGGTGTTTCCTGAATTGACACAATCCCAAGTTTGAAAGTTATGTTCTTTCACTTTGACAACATATTTTATCTCTAATACAATATAAGTGTACAGAAATAAATAGTTTCAAAATATGTCTTACATATAACAAAATAACTGTGTTAGACAGAGGAGCTCTGTGTTGGTCAGATGTGACAAAACATGCAGCAGCCGTTTATTTGTCTATGTGCCAGTTGTGTCCCAAGTTACTTCAGTTTATCCACCCGTCCTCACATCTGTATTTATCCCAGTCCTGTAACCGGAGGCTGCTGCCCTGAAATGGTGCATGTGAGATGCCTGTGATACACTACTGTGACAGTGGTTGAGCAATGAGTCTGTCTTGTTCTAGGGCCCCCGCTGAAGCACAGTTCCCCTTTGTTCTGTGATGTATTGATCCATTCAGACCTCCTCCCGAATGTACTCCAGTGGCGCTCTCTCCACTAAAACCAGCTTGTGCCATGGATCTTTGTCTAATGCTTGCTCACACACGACAACTAAAAACAGAGCCTTCACAAAAGACCCCAAAACCCGTATTTCTGTTCAGTTGTAATTGTTACTGTAGCACCCATGCACCTCCTGCAAAAATATCACCTGCATCCTGTAGAGTAATGGATCAAATATCGGTCAGCCAGTCAATAAATGATCGTTTTAAGCAAATCAGTTGATCAGCTCATCTGCGTCTCCACAGAAGGAGCTAATACACATCATTTTCTAGCCTAGCATACTAAACCAAGGCATGAGCAAATATCTTTGTATATCTTTGTTTTCTTATTTCAAACATGTTAGAATCAAAGAGAGGTTTATGAGCATGAATCCTTCCCATTAGTACTGCCTTCACACCCAAAGCTGCTCTTAGCAGCCATGCAGGATGAAAGAGGGGATTTATCTGCACAACCTTATCACATGGTGTGACCCGGGGCCTGGAGTAGAAAGGTCTCTCTCTCTCAGGTACCATGGAAACCAGCCCACCTCTGGCTGCTTATCCTGTCGTCTTCCAGTCGCCCTATGTGTCGTTTCCTGTGTAGACATGTAGCTTTTTTCAGAGAATTAAACAGATTACCTTATATTGTAACTCCGAAAAGTTTGTTTTCCCTTAAGATTTTATGCACAAAAGAACTAGAATCTCAAGAAACTGAACAAAATTGTCTTGGCAAGTCAGGAATGTTGCACTATATGGGTAAAACTACAAGTGAGAGGCCAAAAGTTGAAAATGACTCTTGGTTTACATATATACACACAATGATGCAGATTTATGTAGATTAAAAATCAAAAATCAAACTAAACAAGTCAATCAACAAATGATAAGTCAAACATAACTTACATTTTCTGATTTCTCTGATTTTTTATTATGTCTGTTTAAATTTTTATTATTTATTTAGATGTTTGCTGTTTTTTCATTTTGTGAAAATATGTGTAATACTCCATTTGCATTTACTCACTTAGCTCAGCTCATGTTGCGTTCACACACGACTCCAGAAAGCAGCAATGGCAGCGGTTGCTGCTGTAAATGCGACCTGGATGTACTTTGGTTCTGTGTGAATACAGTTTATTTTCAGTCAGGGTTTGTGCAGTATCTATACAGTATGCCTATCCTTGAAGATACAGTGCAGAGGTATGAGGACCAAAGCTGCTGTTGCATCCCACGCCTGAGTGTTATATTTGCCACCAATGTTACAGTTTGGCTTTGTTACTTTTAATACCTGTGACTGCATCACACCACCCCACCAGCATAGCTGCAGCTCTGGCACGAGAAATCCATGTATTCAGCCTCACGCTCCATAATGGAGCGCTTACATCTTGCTGCAAATTAAGCAATTTACAGGATGTCTATTAGCATTTCCTTTTTTATCACGAGTGAGGTTTGAAAATACATCAGCCTGACTGAAAGGATGAAGATCACTGCCAGCTATGTGATTTGTTTGCCTTGCTGGCCTGAACCTATCAGCATACACTGTATTTAGATTTATAAATGTCCTGCTAACGGAACTTAGCAGATGTTGAGTAGTCATATGGATGCTGGTGTAACAGAGACCCCCTCAGGTATTCTCATTATTCTACTACTGAGCAGATGGCAGGGAAACTTACCACACTTACCATTATCCATCATACATATTCTGCTCCCAATTTACATCACTGGTGCTTCTCAGGAGCTCCTACGGGAAGAGGACATAGCTCCAGGATTCCAACACAACTCCACCTGAGGCTCGCAAAGACAGTTTGAGATGTCACTGGCACTACGCCTCAAATGCAAATATGCTAATAGTGATACAGAGGAATTACGAATGTATCCCAGATGTGTATTTTGAATCGTGATGTACAAAAATGCACCAACTAGGACATGTTTTACCAAACCACTAAACTAAAAATGTTGAAACAAACTCTTGACTGTGTTTTTTAATGTAGTTACCATGGAACAATATGATGAAATTCCTATGTGTGCATCACTGAGGATGTAGAAACTTTTTTTTTGTTAATATTTAGTAATAATTATTTGAAGTTTCTGTACTATGTTTACAAGCAGCACAGGTCTGTGGACTGTATGCTTTAGTTCATGGATTTGGTGCTAACACAAAGTGAGGTAAAAAGTAAACAAGCTAAAGAAATTGACTTTGCAACAGCACCTTTGTTTATACGCATGGAGGTGTTCTGGTGAGAAACTGGCATCTAATGATCTAATTGACATTTGATGGGTTTTACAAACTGATTTCAAGCAGTTAAAGTAAGTTGCAGGTAGGAGTTGTGAACACTTGTTTTTATTTAAGCCAATCAATGCAAAAGTCATTCCACATTATATATTTGTCAATCAAGAGTATACATATACGGAGGCCCATGATTTGCACATTACTGCTCATATTTAAGCTCCACATTGGAGCTTTGTTTTTCAGCCCATCCTCCTCCTCTTCTTTGCTTCCCTCTGAATTACTCTCAGTAGTGGAGAGGAGAAGCAACAGCAGCAGCAGTGAGGCAGCAGCAAGCCTGAAGGGCACTTTTCAGCCTGGCCAGACACACTCGGGCCTTGCTGCTTGGCTGCGCAACATGGGTCACCGCCTTACATTAGGAGAACCCTGCCAAAGCCAGCCAAGCGGAGCCCTGCCACATACCTGAAAATGAATGAACAAAGCCGCTGTAACACTGCTTACTGACACAAACAAACATGTGTGACTGTTGGGATTCTTTTTACAACATCATGTCACATCAACATGAAATATTAAAATCACTAAGGTTGTTTTCATTGTGTGTCTCGCCAGTGGATGGATATTTCCAGCTATAAATCCTTTACATTATCAAACTAATTAGCAGCTTGGCCAGTAGCTTTGATTGGTGTATACTATGTCTTGGCATGGTGTAGAAACGTTCTCCAGTGGAGCCAGTGGGAGCTCTTGCAGAGGTCAGAGGGGGAAACTAAAGCAGACCTTTGGTGTCAGTCATATTATTTATTTGGAGTCCAGGCTCTATCCATCATTTTGCCACTCTCCGCTGTCTTCCCGCTTGTACAAGCTGCACATCTCGCAGCTTCTCCTCTGCATCCCACCTTTACAATCCAATGATCGACGTTTCACGAGAGGCACCTCAAGGTGGGGCTAAACGGTCTTATATTCCCAGTGATGACGCGTAGGCGGAGTCTGACTCTCATGCTCTCTGCTGCGCTGCCGCCCGCCCAGCTTGTACTGTACATGACAAAAGCTAGAGGATGGAGTGAGTGAAACAAATCCCCACTTTTTATTTCTCACAGACACTTTTTTTGTAATTTTGGCAGGAAGAGGCGGTTTTTGGATCACTGCGCCACATTATAAGAAAGCGTGTCCTAATTAATAGTAGTAGTAGAAACCAGCAGTCTCCTTTTACGCACGTCCTACTCCAGTGAAGGCAGCAGCAGTTCAGATCAGATTTCATATTCAGCTACGACCAGCTGAGAGTCACAGCCTCAGAGCAGAGCAGGAGGGCTCGCTTTTCCGCTTTTACCCGCCGATAGTCCTTCTCTATTCGGCAGCTCCAGAAAAAGCCCCTGCGAGGAAAGAACGGGTGCGCAGAGCAAATATTAAAGCACCATCTGGGATATTTTCCCTCGTCCTGTTTTTTTTTTTTCTTTTTTTTTTTCTTCCTTGTATGTATTTTTGCAGGATTTCAGCAGCAGCAGCGAGAATTAGATAGAAGGAAGAAGAGATGGACGAGCAACCGAGGTTGATGCACTCTCACACGGGGGTAGGCATGGCAGGGCACCCCGGCCTGCCGCAGCATATGCAGGAAGGCACCGGAGGAACGGACGGCGACGGCAGAAAACAGGACATTGGAGACATTTTACAGCAAATTATGACCATCACAGATCAAAGTCTGGATGAAGCTCAAGCCAGGTAAAATGCATGCTGTTCTTTCGCTGTCAGGAGAAGGAGACGGCGGCAAAATTGAAAGAAGAGGAACCAAATTACATTTAAAAATTAAAATGTTCACTATAGCACAGTAGATGAAACCATACAGGTAGCAAGATGGCTTTACACAACGCATAAGTTGATTAAGTAGATATTGATTTACAGCCATGTTTTTCTTAGTTTTACATTCAAATAAGTCCAGAGCCGCGCTGCTTTCAGAGCAAAAGTGCATGAATACGGTGTTTATCACTGTACGCAGCCAACGTGTCGCCCACCGAAAGTATTTTTAAATCCCTTTATTACTACCGCCAAGGTCCATTTATACTTTAACACTAATGTTCTGTTAGACTGTTTGATTTTTGGAATATAAAAAAAGTATATAAATAACTAAATTTAAGCTGTCTAAGAAAGACGTGAAACTTAACCTTATTTTAATTCATAATAAAATCAGCGAAGCTAAGCAAGTTTTAATTTATTTTTGAATAATTAGCCAGAAAAGATGCATGACATGTTTATATACACAGAACAAAAGGTGCAGCCGAATAAAATTGGCCATTTGCAAATAGGGAAATGGAACATCTCTGTCTATACAGGTGTTTTAACTATTTGTAGTTTGTTGTGTTTTAGTGTCTTGGAATGCAATAAAAGTCTAGTGGGATTATTCAGAATACATTTTAGATATGTTCTTGTGGTTTGTTTACAAAGCCTCTTCTCTGTTCTAGGAAACACGCTCTCAACTGTCACAGAATGAAACCAGCACTTTTCAACGTCTTGTGTGAAATCAAAGAAAAAACAGGTGAGTTGGTATTTCTTAATACTACTACTTCCTATGGGAAGTTGAAAAATAAGTCTCTTTAAACACGTGATATTAGTTCATTGCTGTGCAAAACTGTGCACTACTGGAACATGTCCACAGAGTCATAGCTGTTATTAGAGAAACCCCGGTGTTGGATATTCAGTTGACTTTCAAGACTGTGACTGTGTTTACTGCTGTAGCTATAAAGTGAGGTCATAAAAGCAAACTGTGGACAGTCACCTCAAGTAGACACTTATCAGTTATGGTTTGGAATTATGAATGAGCCCTTCTGTTTGATCCTATTGTGGAATAATAGGGAGCATTGAGCAAAATTGTCACAAGCACACTGACGTCTGACGTTCCTCCCCTTGTGAGTTAACTGTCAAGTCTGGTGAATACGTCTCTGTCTGTTCTGTATTGTGTGACTCTCTATTAACACTGTTGTGAAAGAGCGTGGCAGCAGAATAATTGCTAGGAGAGAAATAATGTAACACAAGAGGCGTAAGTCATATTTCCAAATCATTTTCCTCGTGACATTTTTTAAATTGGCACAGATGGAATCCGGTGCACTTCAGGCTGATAGCGTGCATCTCATCTTTTTTTCTGATGTGCAGCAGGACTCTTCACAACTTACACTGTTGACACACTGATGCCAGTCTTTTCCTGAGAGGCAGTGCTTTCTGTTTGCTTCACACCCATTAGTGCATGAAATCAAATGGAATGGCAGGAAGATGAAGAAGATATTGTTTTCATTGTCTGCAAAGTTGCACTTGCTCACACTTGACCTTTGTGAGGACGATGACTGGCGCTGTTTAGATTGGTGGTTGTGTGAGTGAGTGTGTGTGTATGTCTGTCCTTTTTTAGATGTGTTCATTGAAGTTCACCTCACTGCCTACCCCAAGCCCAGCAGTTTATCTTGAATTGGCCGCTGCCTCAGAAGAAAGCTAGGGAGACTTTGAAGTCTGTTGGCCCGCTCCTTTTTTTGTTTTCTTGGTCTGGTAAAAGTTTTTTTTTGAGGCTGAGTGACACAGTTATGCATAGCGTTTCACTCCCTGGTGCTTCCCTGAGTTCATCCAGAGTTCGAATCTGCTGAGAGTACAAAGTAACTTGGACCTCTTCCTGCCTGTACACCCATTCTCTCCCCTCTCTCAGCTTAGCATTCTACAAATACAAGGTGCAGCTCATGGAGCTTCACACAAGAGATCTGGTGCTTGTTGTGTTTCTTTTGAGCTGCCTCTGGTTCAGTAATTATTCTTCAAACATTATTTTTAGCGTCATTCATCAGTCTGGAGTCAGCATTTTGGCAGTGCTGAAACCTGATTTTATTATTAAAAAAAAAAATTCATGATACAAATGCTAAGTGTGACTTGTGCTTCAGCTTCAGTAATGACTTGTTATTTGCACTTGGATTATTTTCACTCTGTGAACTCAGAACACTGTGATGATGGTTTCCACTGGCAACTAGTTATGGACTTTGGGCACAACTTTGTCACATCTTAGAACAGTAATAGAACGTCAACATTAATTACAAACACGGCAGCTTGTTACTTAAACTGTTGACACAGTCTCTGCTTAATGATTGTTTTGTCATTTTGCTTTGTTGTTTGCTTTCTTAGCTTGATATAAATTAAATTATAGTTGTGATGTTTGTGCAAAGCAAAGTAAAATGTCAGTTTTACTTTTTTAATGTACGAAGCAATAATTATGGGTTTGACTGGCTTTCAGGTTGTCTTTCATTGCTCTTAGGCTGCATTAAAAGCTTTGACAGGAGGTGGAAAATAAATGGCTAAATGAAATTAATTAAAGTTAATTGTACATTTTTACAGCTCTTATGTTGCAATTTTACAAAAAGCCAAGTTTATTATTTGTATTGTTGCCATTATTTTTTTTTAATATCTACTATATCTAAAATATCTAAAAATTAAGACCAAGACCTTTCTCAGTTCCTTTTAATATTTCAGTCCAGTTGCTTTAATGAGTCCACAAAGCTGCAGCCGGGACACTGGAACTTGAGCACCAAGTTGCTGTTTGCTTGTGTATATTTTCCATAGCTGGCTGTCAGGCAGCTGACAGCACCTGCAGGACACAATGCCAGTGTTGATGTAGGGTTTGAACTTGTGACCTACGCTGTGTATTTGTATTGGGAAGAAGTGAAGAATGGTCAACAGAAATATTCTGCAGCATGAACAAGTGCAATAGAGCAGCAACACAAAGACGAAAGAAAAAGGAAAGCAAACTTTATTTAAACCTATTTTTTTAAATAGATGGACTAGAACCGGTTTCATTCTAGGAGTAATTGGGCAAGCTATTTTTCTTCAAAGGGATGCAGAGTTGTTGACAGTGTGTGTGTGTTGTTCTGAACTGCACTGAAGAAGAAACATGTAATAGATCCAACATAATAACTGCATTAATGTGTACAAATTGTGGAGCAAAGGTAAAGCACCAAAGTTTTAGCTCTGATAGTGTTGGTCCTGCAGCATTAACGGTGTGCTGAGCTTCTCACAGACAGTTTTCAAAAATATATCAAAATAATTTTACTCTGCTGCTGTTGGCTGTGATGCTGAAACTATTCAATACCTATACTATAAATGTAACACAGTGGTAAATATTGAGACAAACAACGCTAAGTAGATTTTTTTGTGTGTGTGGATTTTTTCTGTTTTCTCTGGCTCTTTACCATCACCATCAGTATTTTCCCGTGACTGATGAAAGGCCTCTTTAGATAAGCAAATGCTTGACAAACTGATTTGGAAAATGAGCTGCCTTGACCTCTGTAAACACTTCACCAATGTCATAAATCTCGAGCAGTGTCAAACAGAACCACTCGTCGACTGAGCTGCTTGGTAAATGTGCCGCTCTTGAGTTGATGTTTCATTTTTTTCCCCTCTCAACCTTAACAAAAGCCCGCCTTTCTTGTGGCCTGTGTTTGTGTAGTGTAAGGTTTCAAGCCTAGGGGATCCTCTATTTATAAAAATGACGAGCCGAGTGATGTAATGGGGGGGGGGGTTGTTTTGTTTTTTAGGAAGGTGAAAATGGGGTGTTTTACAGAGGGCAGCTGAGTTGTTTGACAGGATGAAATGAACCAGAGGTCTGATTATGGAAGGTGCATGGAAGTCTACACTGCACTGACTTGTCAGTGCATTCAGATGTTTGGCATCTGCCTGTTTGTATTACAGAATCTGATCTCAGCTCAGTACATCACTGTTGATACACACACAGTCAAACATGAACGTTTATTTTTAACTCACCTCTTCACAGGTGAGTTAAAAATGTTGATTCTATAATGTTTTTTTATATTCTTGACTATTCCCTAAATTAATCAGCTCAATGATCCAAAACAACTAATAATCAATTTGCTTTAAAAATGACTTATAACTTATACTCAAAGAGTTACCTCACAATCAAACAAATTTGGAAAATGACTCACAACAATTATCAGCTTTGGTGATGCAAAATAAAAAAAGACAATCAGTAATGCATTCTTTGCTTTAAAGAACATCTGCAAACCAGGAGGTACTGTAGTAGCAGTGTGTTACCTCCTCTGTGTTACATGGGGATGTAGATATCTGCTGTGATAACGAGTGTGGTGTCACCGGGGGCTGCGCCTCCCTCCCTCTCGTGCACATCTCTCCGCGGACACGGAGACGACTCTTGATACACACAGCTTTTGTCTCCCTTTCATCCTTCCTTCTTCAATGCTGATACAGCAGCATTTGTAGGGGAAGGGGGTGAAATGCCAGAGCTTGCCGCCACAGCTGTTTCCCCAATCTCCCTTTCTCTCTCTGTTCTTAATAACCCACTGAGAGAGAGGAGAAAAGCTCAAGTCTGCTCCTCAGGATGTAGACAAGAGAAAAAATGTGTTTTGATTAACTGCTCAAAGGCACAAGGCTGCTGCACTGAAATCCTCTGTTGTAACGTAAAATATTTGATGCAAGACCCTAATCACAGAATCATCACCAAGTGACAGCATTGTAAATGGTGTCTTAATACCATTACAGTAAAGAACAATGTGGTTACATTATACATTATGCAAATTGTCAGTGGCCTAATTGATACATGTTAATCATATTAAGGAGCTTAATTATAAGAATCTTACTGTGCTGTTAATTAACACTGACATCACATGTACACGGAAAGTGATCTAGTTTTTCTCTACCGTGATCTTCTGCTCTCAGGAAGCAAGAAGAAGAATCAGGACTAGATCGCGTTTATATTTTTAACTGATATGTTTTCAGAATTTCCTCGAACTGATTAATGTTTTTTTCCATCTTCGCTGAAGGCCACTGGAATGCAGTTTGTTGAAAATTACATTTAGCAGCAGCCCTGCCAGCGTGGAGATTACAGAACGAAGACGAGATCCGAGCAGACTCAGTAAAAGAGCCTCTGTCTTTTTTAACGGAATGTCAACCGGCGCACCCAGTGCTGAGAAACGAATGCTTAAATATCACTGTTCTGCGATTTACCTCTCTTTGCAATCTCAGTCCCTGCAGATCCACTCTGCATTTCTTTTTTTTCTTTTCTTGTTTTTTTTTTAACTCACCTGCTTAATATGTTACGAATTTAATCAAGTCTGTAAATTTGTTATGCACGTTAAATTGAACATGCAATGGCACATTTGAATGTGGTTGCCATACCAACCCCCCCAGGAGTTCATTTTCCGTAATGTAGTGTTTGGAATCTCATTTCCTCCACTCTCCCCTGCTGCTACTTGCAGACGCCACCTCCAGGTTTCCACTGTATGTTCACTGTTAAAGCCGTTCGACTGCCACAGCTTTCAAACACTGGAGGGAGGGGAGAAAATGAAAGAGAGAGGGAAAGAGGGGCTCGATCCACGTAGTGGAAATGACACAAATTAATATACACTACTTAAACCAGACCAAGATTAATGGTTCCCTTTCGCTGCAGCTTAGTCCCACTGTCAGTTGCCGGGTGCTCGTTGGACAAAATCAACACTAATCAACATTTATTCCACTTTTGCCCTGGGCTCTCATGAGTCTGGCAGAACTGCGTGCCCCCCCTCCTCTCTTCCCTTCCAGCAATCCAACCCTCCCTTCGTCCGTCTCGCTACGCTTTTCACCTCTCATCCAGCTCCTCCATACATCACCCTCCTCACTCCACTCGGCTCCTCAGAGTAGAGTGCGCCCCCTCCTATCAGACCACATTAGAGTCATGATAGATTTTCTCTTTTCATTTGCATCTGATATTTAACACAGCAAAGCAGTTGGTCTGTCACTTTACTGTACAAGTGTGTGTGCGCATGTTTGTGTGTGTGTGTACGAGTTATTTGTGTGGTTTTGAAGTGCTGATTCCAGTCAGTAATCTTATCTACACTCAGTCACTGCATTATGAGAAACAGGATATGCATTCAGTGTTTAGACCTGAGTGAGTAAGTATCAGGTAGTGTATTTATAAAACACTTGATTTTCGGGAAAGTCACATTTTAGATTTCCGCTCACTGGGAAACTGAACTCCAAGGCTGCTATAAGTTACCACATGAGCATAATTTTGCAAGCTACAGGTCTATTGTTTGATCCCAAAACACAATCAGCTCTGTGTCACAAACATTTTTGATTTTTGTGTAATCCACTGATCTGTTGACTTCTATCAACATCAACCTTGATGCCCATAAATGGCTGAACTACCGTACATTAATTTATTTGTTATTCTTCTCTTTTAAAAACACACTTAATGAAAAAATGCAAACTGAAACATTGTTTATACTGTAAATGCATGTGAAACATTCATGTTCATTAAGATTTGTTGAGGCTGTGTGTAGTGGAAAAGACTTCTGCAGTTTATTTTAAATGTCTTCAGTTTTTCATTTATCCAGCTATTGTCTTACCCCTCTTGTTCCAATTTCAGGAGCTGGATGTGCTGGATCAGTTCCCAGCATGCATTGAGCAGAAGCCAGAGAAACACCCAGAACTGGCATAGAGTCCATCACAACAGTTCAGATTTTATTAGCGTCCAGTAATCTTTGGTGGGCTCCTTCCTGCAGCAGTCTCATATATACAGTAGTCTATGCGTATTGCCTTATAACCTCCTGAAGATGAAATTGTGCGAACAGCTGATGCCCATTTTCTGACAGCACTTTGCCAAGATATTCACTCTGGTGTTGTCCATCTTGCAGGATTGCATGGCCAGAGGCATTGTCATGGAACCAACTGGCCTCATTGAAGTGACACATAGTGCTTTGTCAGCTTAGTGTCTCAGGTGCCAACCTGCTCTTCCCAAAATAAACTGTCGTGCACTATGGCTAGACAGAAAAATGTAGAAAGAACATGATCCCCCCCTCCAAAGAAAAAAAGGAAACAAATGTTCCATCGCACAAATGCATTGTGGTTTTGGACATCTTCCCAGCCGTGACACCAGCAACATGGTGGGGGAACTTAAAGCACGTAGTACAATCGTCTGCAGCATCAGCAGGGGTCACAGCAGGTGGCATCACAGACATTAAACTTGGAGTTTCTCTGCATTGACATATCCTTTTATTTATTTTTTAAGTGATTTCATTTCACCATGGGCCTGTTAGATGTTGACAGCTCTTTGTTATTTGCAGACATCCTCCTCCAGAAATAGCTTATGCTTACTGTAGTTAGCTCTTTTCCTGTTTTATAAATGATCTGTCAGTTTCTCTCTTCGGTGCAACATAACACCAGGAGAGCAAGCCCTGAATGTGTTCATGGTTGAAGTCATGTTCAGGCCTATGTTAAGAATGCTGCAAAGGTTGCACATGTGGATTTTCATATGCAGAGATTCCTTAGTGACCCCCAGATTGTAACTGCTGGTAGTATCTGCCCTGTTGGGTTTGGCCCTGAGCATGCGTTTCCTGTTAGATCTTGCCGTGGTCTGTGAGCTCCTGTGACATTTTTATAGCTAGTGGACTGAAGTAAAGGTGGGAGCCATGAAGGCTTGAAATGGGATTTCAGAGCTCACTTCCATAATGAGGAACCAGTAGCTAAATCATGCAAGCAAAAGGATTCAGTCAGCTGACAGAAAGAGTGGGATAATGATGTTTCACCAAACAGAATTGCAGAGCTGAAATTTTAGTTGAACAGTGTTTAGGCCATGATTGTTGGCGAGGCACTGGAGCAGCTCCTACATACTTCACTCTTCCTCACAAATGGATAATAAACAGTAAACTAATAATACTATGGGGATATGGCTACTTTCCAATCCAATTAAACTCAAGAAATAAGAATGTTGTGCGTAAAGAATGATGAACCATTGAAGTACAGTATATCCCTTGTATCTACCAGGACTTTGCTATAGATGTATTAGTATTAGATTATTTTTGTGGTCAGGACCATAGATATGGGCCAGTAGGTCCCTCCTCCACCTACAGTACCAGCTGAATCGATGGGTTGTAATCGTGCCGTATAATGCACCACACCTTTATGATCATGGTTACAATAAAAGGAGAAAAAATTGTGTTTGGTTGACATAAAGCCAAAGCCAAAGTTTCAACATTGTCCAGCACTAATATACAAAAGGAATTTCTCACTCCACTTTGCTACATTTTTTAATCCCCTGCCACCGCCTTGCAGAGTCCTGCACCAACTACCACTCATGCTTCTGTCACATTTAAAATGGTTAGATGTCACCTAATTACCAGAGCCATGGATGTTAACCACCTAAGGGCTTTGTGGTAGACCAGTGAGTGCCCCACTAAACCATGGGCATGAAGCAACATAATATAATGACCTTTCAGACATTTAATTCCAAGTCATAGATATTAAGATTTTATATTATGTCCCGGTGCTGTAGGTAAAATAAACACAAGCGTATATTACTGCTAGTGACTTCATGTCAACATAGTGTCCAGCACCAAGATTAGATAGATACTTCTAGCTAGATACTTCTAGCACCATAATTCAAATTTTGGACCGTACATAACATCAAGTAAAACTATACCACTGGTTTCTAGACTTCAAGTGTGAGGACGATCCATTGTTCAGACCCTCCAGTTAAGCTCTGTTGAACATATCTTTGCGATGTAATGGTTATATCACCATCAGTTTTAATGAACCATAGCAGTATTATGTTGATTGGTGTTTGTGTGAAATTGTAATGACCTTAAATGTACAGGATTTCTGTGACATTCATTGCAGATAAAAAAGGAGTTTCAGAAAAGTAAAATTATGATCAGCTGAAGCCATAAGAACCTGTTAGTGATGAATTCACGTTGCCTCTTCTGCCTCTGCTGTAAAAAGATTGTGTTGATAAGTTAATATTCCGACAACAGTGATGAGATAAAGAGGTATTAGCAGTTTAGAGGATAGCGTAACCTTGATAAAACGCTCATCTCAGTGACATTGATTTTCACCATCCATCTTCATCTGATATGAAGTATGCAAATGGTGGCATCGGCTGGGAGTAGAGTACAGTGCTGTTAAATGGGCCATTTCAAATGTTCTTTTTACCATGCTGACTTCCAAAAAAAAATTCCTGACAGCTAGCTCTGCAAAAAGTAGTTTTTGGAGGTGCATTTCCATCTTTGTCTTTATATCTTTTCCTCTTTCTTAAAGTACACTCATCTGTCTGTTTCTCTAGCTTTTCTACCCTTCTTCATTTTTCCCTTTCCCTTCGCCTTCCGTGTCATACAAAATAGGAGTATAGCGACAGTGTCAGAATGGCTACTCATGAAATATTAACAGCTTGCAGAGATTTTACATTGCTACACTTCTCTTCATTCCTAACTATGTCAGCACAGGCTGTGGGATGTCTATTTGTGAGTTCAGGGAGGCTGTTACACCACCATATGCTTACACTTTCCATATCCATGTCATCTACTGTATATTAGCTCAGATCCTGGGTACCTGGTCTCTGGATCTGATATCCTAGTTTTTACGACTTTATTATTGCCTTATAAAGCTGGTAATTATCATTTATAAGCATGACCAAACAATGCAAACATTTAAACAATATTAAAATGGCTGCATGCATGTAAGGCAGAACTGCGATAAGTTAAGAGGCCAATTAGAAGTAGCCTACTATTATTATTCCTGCACACAAAGAACAATCTGTGAGCGACATCATGTGTTCATCTTTTAAGACGCTATGATTTTGCTATTATTTATTTTTTGTCTCTCTGGTTCACGACTGGTCTCCAAGCGTATCTATCTCAGTGGGCGGGGATGGCCTCTCTGTTTCTGTCTTTTTGTTCGTCAGCTCTTGTAAAGATGGAGCTGTCAATCATGCACAAGCTTCCAGAGTCCTGAGAGGCAACATCATTTCTCAGTGAGGGAGAGGAACAATGACTTTTGTTGTCACACATGGGCATTTCTCTGAAGCATTCTGCGGACTGCGAGCTACCCTTTAATTAAATTCATTCTTTAGGATGAACGAAGGGAGACAAAAGGAGGATAGTCCAAATAACTGATGTGGGTTAAAAGCTTTTTAGAGGATCGCTTCAGTTTATTACATCCTAGATGTTATTTTCACACTTTAACCCATCATTTTCTTCAGCTACAGCATTCTACTCACCAAAATATTTGATTTACAACATTACTCCCAGACAATCCAGTGGGGCAATAAAGGTGCAGGCAGATAGATGTTTTGAAGCAGGCTAACTGGATTTTAGCAAGCCTAAAATGCTAATAATAATGCTTTGTTTTTTGTCTTCTTAAATTGTTTGGGTAAAACGTGTGTACGTATTATACTGCCTGGTTTATTTTCAGTGTTAGCGTATACTATAGAACTCAGCACTTCACTTTTTAAGTGCAGCTATTACTCAAACTTTACCAATACTGACCAAAAATATATCTATATAAAACTAATAAGTGTAATAAACTGGAACTTTCATTTACAGTTTAAAATCTTTTTGGTTCTCCAAATCTGTTGATCACTTCCTATTTTCAGGTTCAAATATGCAGCTGACAATTTAGAAAAACAAGATGCAAAATGATATATGTTTGTGTCTGTGAGTTCAGAACCATTATCTCAACAATCTATTTGTATTATTTGCACTATTTACTGTATCATGAATAAGGGAAATATTCAGGAAAAATCAGCTGAGATGCTGAGAAAGAAATATTTCCTTGTGGATGATCTAAGAACCTGACAAACATAAGTACTCATCGCTGTAGCTCATATAAAAATTCAATATTGCCATAAAACAGCCTTTCTCATTTACTCTACACTGGCCTAAATGGTCTCATATACTTGCTTCAACCTTGGGGTGCAGGTCTTGAGATAAATCACACCACTAGTATAAACAGTGTGAAGCCAAGTCAGTGACAATTGTACAATAATCGTGTACAAGTTAAATCGCTAACATTTATGGAGCTCTCTCTGCGATTGTTTTGTTGCTGAAAAAATAAACTGAGAAAATTTTGTTAATGAGGTGTGTCCTCCTCTCTTATCATATGTAGCTGGGGCTTCCTCTCCTCTTGACTAATGATGATGTGTGGCACAGGTAGCTGTCAGTGAGCCATGATTAATTAAAAGGAAAACTAGGCCAATTTGTCATATTGTTCTAACTCTGGTCAGAGTGTGAGTTGAGTTGCACCGTTGCTTCCTGCACTGTACCTAGACATGGAGCTATTTGTGAGAAGTCGCATCAGCTCAGGGGGATTTTTTTTATCTCTCCACTTCAACTGTTTCAACACAGATCTTATAACAATTAAGAGGCTTTGAGATGAGGCTCAGAAATATGAGTGTGCCTACCAAAGTTGACATAATGAACAGATCTAGCACAGAGGAGAGCACGCTTGTGTCTGCTAAGTTTGGAGCCTTTTGCCATAAAAATACTTGCTTTATACTAGAGTTTGATTTTCTGGGTTGGAATTTCAGAGGTCCATGCAACAGTCATTAGTGTTTTCGAGCAGCCTGCAGCTCACAGTTTTACTTTCAGTCCACACTGACTGAGGCATCTCAGCTGCCAGCTGTTGTGTTTTCACTGAAAGCCCACTGAGGAGAGCAGAAGTCTTGTTGTGTTGGACTGTAGTGTTGCTCCAAGCATGCAGCCTGGCCCTTGCAAGCGGCCCTGTCATATCTGTCTTAGGTCTGTCCCGACAGCCAACCCAGACTCCCACGTCACAAAGGCGGGCTCGTCCTAGGAGAGACAGGTGTCAGCAAACCGCTGCCCTCACCCCCTATGCTCATTCCAGGCAGATGCTGGCTGCAACTAAGTCACATATCTGAGGCTGAGCAACTTGGAACGAAGGGTCATCTCTGCCTCCCATTCACAGTTACCATATCACAAGAGACTGGAGCTCCATCACTGGGTGAGAGAGAGAAATGGAGCATACACCGGAGGACTGTCCTCGTCCAAGAACACTGAAGACAGGGCTGCGTCCTAACTGGCTGACATCTTTATTGTGTTCTTTGATGAACAGAGACGAAAGGCTGTTGTGAAGAGGCCTTACAAACACAGACCATACTCAGACATGCTCCAGAACCATTACATGTTCCTTTGTATGACTTCTTATTATTTCTTTCTATAATGTCAGCATCTTTTAACTGACAACGCAGCCATGTTGGAATCTGACTTCTTAAGGTCTGGCTGCAAAATGAGACTGAAAGGACAGAAGCATTAATAAGAATGTTCTTTCATCTTTGCTTGATTTTCTGCTAATAGTGCCATCAGTGTGTAGATCATCTATATATGTGCAATGGCATACAACAACTATTCCATTAGCTTAACATTCATTCCGCACGGCTGCCATGTCACTTTTACAAAAACCATGTAGTTGCTGATAGCCATTTCTAATTTACAAAGCTCACAGACCACCATGTTGTTTGCTCTCTGCTTAAAGTAGTAGCTCCCATAGTTGACCACAGTCGAGTTCTTCACTGGACTCCATTCTCTCACTAGACACAGCCATCTTGTGATGCACAATGTAGTGACAACAACACTACAACCCTAATATTGGGATAAATAATGAAGTTGCATGTTGGGATATGAGGACTGTACATCACATGTAAAACTGGCATTTGAAGTTTTTAACTTCAATCTAAAATCTAAAATCTTTGACTTTCTTACACTTTCAGACATGTTTTGTAATTGAAGAGAAAGTGAAAGCATGTTGCATGCGAATTTGTCTGTATTCCCTTGCTGGTCAACCTGCCACCACAGCAAATCACATGAAACGGTGAAAGTTAAATGTCTAATACAACGCTTTCTATCTCTCTGCTAACTTCAGTGGCTTGCTCCTGTGTTATTTTTGTAGACATTTTAATTGATCCACAGTGAAGCCAGACAAAGATTGCTGTATATTTAATGTCTTTCAGCAGCCGCATTAAGAGTGCAGTTTGTATAAGAGGGGATTAATAATTTAATTGCAGTTGTGTATTTGAATGCTGCAGGAGCGCCAAGTGATGGATATTTTTAATGATATGAAGAGTAAAGCCCAGAAAGATCAATGCCCCCCCTCCCCACCCAGTGTCTGTCAGTATGAATCTAAAGGCCTGGTGAGGATGACTGTGCTCCCACACTAATATTGGTTTGGTCCATAAGTCGTTTGGTCTGATCTTATAGGCTGAAGGTCTTCAGGTCCAAATGACTGTCCCCTTTGCCAGTGCTGTCAGAACTGACAGTCCTCATGTTTATTTCATTTTGCGTCTGGGCTGTCTCGTTTCCCTATCCTCCAATGTCATTAACACTCCGAGCCAGGACCCTGCAGTGGCGCGCCTAATGAATTCCTCTGCGGCTCCTCGCTCCCCACCTAGTTACCCCAGCTCAAGGTGTCAAATTAAAACAGCCTGGGAAAAAAGGGAGGAACTGCTCTTATACAGTATGTGTGTGTACGTGTGTTTCACTGAATGCACTGTATTGTATATCCCCCTGGTTTGCGTTATGTTTTACACTTATGGCTGCAATGACTGTTTGTTTTAAGCGATCAGGCTTTACAAAATTTTGAAAGAAATAAAAACATGAACTTTTAATCTAACAATTAAAACATTTGTCAACTACAAATGCCTCTCTGCTATAAAAATGAGTTTGATCCTGTAAAACGAGAGCTTGTTTGTGATGCTGACGTGCTGCTTTCACCTTCCTTTGGTTTATGACCAGTGCCGATTACCCTGCGCTGCTTGATGAAGTATTTCCAACGTTTGGGATCTCTGGGTTAATTTGGGCAATGAAATCAACATCAAGGATGCCCGGGTGACTGCTGATTGTGCTTATTTAGTCGTCATTGTGATGAGCGTAACGAGGCCAGACGTGTTATTGAGCTGTGAAGTTACAGTGGGAAAGTAAATTTTTTTGGTTGATCTTTGCGATCCTGCGTTTTGATGTTTATTGGAATACAGATGCAAATCTTAACTCACGTATAGAAAGCATAACTATTAGTCAGTGGGGTATTTTATGCTGTTTAAATGAGGTGTATGTTAAAATAAGCAAAGCCAGTGTTGTGTTATACTGTGTGTGTCCCTTTCCCAGTGGAGACCCTTCACGAGTGCCACGGCATCAAAGGAGCAGGCCTCTGTGTGGCTCTCTCACTTTCTCTGACAGCATCGTAAGATGGAAAATGGTGTCAATCAATTCATCAGAGCAACACGGGTGGCTGTGCAGAGAGGAGAGCTGGGGGCGTGGTAATGGCGGCATGCAGGAGAGGCGCAGCCATGATTATGGCTCCCTGCTGCAACTATTTCCCCTCACCACTGTAGCTGATGCTGCAGTCCCTTAATGGACTGACAGACGGACTGTACGTCCGTCATGTCCAAGCTACAAAACGTTCCTGCTGAGTGACCTTAGTGGACCACAACAGCACTCTGTTGCATTGTGGGAGTGTTGAGGCAGCCTCCCTTCATACATGTCTGTGTTTTCAGTCACTGCTGATGTTTTGAATCACCTCAGCACATCCAAGTCTACGGCTTGTTAAACTAAAAGAATGTGCAGTGCTAATTAAAGATGTGTAAATATGCTTTGATGGGTCGCATCTTCACATTAGGAGAGATTTGCAGAATCTGCACCGTGATATATTTTAATTAGGATTAATTTTAAAATAATGGGTTTTTATTTTGCCTGGCAGACTGGTTCATGACATGTTTTTGGTGTCTGCTGTGAGCTCATCAGTGGAATATTGAGCACCTTCCACTGACGTGATTTTCACGAGCACAGGGAGACTCTCAAGGTTTCCTGAAAACAAAAGCTCTGCCCTCTTCTCCTGAAAAAAACAACAACAGACATTTACTAAGCGAGGGAGTGGCGAGTGTGTTGGTTTAATTAAATTTTTTCTCCCCCTCTCATCCTCACCCGTCCTCTTCTCTCTTTTTCGGCTGGCAGAGCAGCAGAGTGGCTCTGAGACACGGAACACTAGTTGTGCTGGCAATTATGTTAATGGGATGCTATTAGGCCATGATTCCGTATGAGCGATCGGGGAGAAGAAGAACCCCGGCGGCAGAAAATGATAACGGAGCGTGCGCCTCGTTGATACCGCTCCAGCAGGATCATTTGCATAATGAACCCTCCCCACTAACGAGGGGTGTGGCCTCGACACTGAGCTACTTAGAAAGCTCAGGAGTCGCAGCATGAGGCGAGCCGACAGTGAAAGCACAGTGTGACAACAAGATTCATGGACTTCACTAGTCATTGCAAAAACCATTCTGGCACCAGTGTAACTGTAGCATGCAAATTTCTCAGTTGGTTTCTTTGCAACCTCAGTTTGCAGACTCTGTTCAGTATGTCTTTCCATTCACAGACATGCCAATGCAATTTCTTTGTAGTGCTCTGTTGAAAAATGAATGAGGTAATCTGTGTGTTGCTGGATCTTAGGTGGAATTTTAGCCATGACTTTTGGACTGAATAAAACCAAAGGTATGTTTGTTGCTACGATAGTGTTGTGCATTGGTATTGTTATCTGTCATCTGCTTTGACTTCTATAAATAGCTCCACATCAAATATTAATCCCACTGCCATTTTCAGTTTATTTTATTTTTGTAAACCTTGTTCAGTGTGTGTTCAGAGTCAAGATTTTGCATTCTATGTCCAGCTCACATACAGATGCAGTGTCGAATATTTGGCCGCATGATTCACTAAGCATTAAGAAGGAAACTACCTTGGGGCACCAAAACCCTGTGGAGCTAAAATAAACTAAGCTCCATTCCATTCGTTAAACTCTATACTCTATAGTAAACAGTTTTTTTAGCCTTTATAACAGCTCAGGTTATACACTGATGCTATTGATCCAAGATCTGACAATTTATTATTAATCTGTTTGCACAGAGCACTATATACTTTATTTATGCATCTCTCCCCACTTGGTGTTTTGATGTATTATTTGTGTCGTCCACACAGTGGTTGTGTTTTTCTACAACATGGCCTGTCTTCCTCAGACACAGCCTTAGGATTTGATCAGAATGATCTTGAGGCCCAGAGGAAGACCCAAGGGAAGACATTAAACGCCCAGAATGGCCCTCGGGCTGCTTTCTCCTCCTCGCTTTCTCAACCTTTCATTCTCCCTTAATGAGAACTCCTCCTAATTATTTCAGTGGCTGGAGTATGGGGACACAGCCAGAGTTAGATCCCCCTGTGCTCGGACGTGACTGCTATGCTGATGAAGGCAGGGGGATCAATAATTTAGGCCCTAGCCTTAATGGCAGGGTGAGGAGAAAGCGATACATCTGAGTCAGAGATTACATTTTAAAAGCACAGCCTGAGCTCCAGCCCAGCTCCTGGAGTTAAGTAGAAACCAGCGAATATGTTTGCTGTAAGCAGTTGACACATTTATGTTTACTGGAATCCTTATCGCCTTTCCTGTAAAACTAAGTCTGTGTCTAAGTGCTTGTTTACCTAGCTTTGTATATCCTACATTCAATTATTGCACTCTGCAGAGTCACTCTGAAAGTGGCTCGCTTGCCAGATGATTTGCATTTGAAGTACATGGGGATATAATTGATTTAGAGGCATGAATATTGATAGTATCTTATCAGCTCGCTGCCCATCCCTCAAACCGCTCTGTAGAAATAATGGTCCTCTGAGCATTTTTCTGGTCATCTTGCTTTAGCGGATGCGTACATAATCTTTAAATGTACAGAACCTCAGCTCCACGAACACCCCTTCCATCTCCCTCTGGGGAGGCATCCAAGCATTTTTAAGGACTCTTCACATCAAGAAGGCCTGAGCAAAGTACCCTGCAGTCTCTCCTTCAATTATTAAAGCTGGGATTTTGATGCTCTGCTTTAACTTTGTCTTGGAAGGGAAGAAGAATAGAGAGAATGGAGCCACATGCAGATCATAGTAGCCTGGCCAAGCTCCATGTCCCCCCTCTGCAGGAAGATAGTGACAATTTTCTAGGCAAATAATTTTTTTCAAGAAACTTAGAAGGGGCTTTGTAACATTCATATGGATTTCATAATGCAGACAATCCCTCTTCAAACAGAATGATTCACTGAGGGTTGCATTACAGTGTCACACTGTGATAGAAAAAGGGGCTGCATCCAATTATAACAAGGGACACATTTGCTCACAATGTTTGCTTTGATTGATGTGTGAGGGCTGTGGTCGGAGCTCTAACAAATTCCAAATGGCTGGGATTGAAACGTTACTTATTGACTGAGCCTGACAAACAATAACATCAGCTACAGACATCAGACTCCTCTGCAATGGTTATCATAGAAATGGGGGAAATGAGTGACACAATTAACACAAAACAGGATCTTACATACTTCTTATCATTAACTGAAAAGTAAGAATTTAATCTTATTGATACAGGATGCACTCTTGTACGTGATTGGATGTTTTGTTTTGTTTTTCATATAAGGGCCAAAAAAGTCATCAGTTGTTTGGCTGATGACAACGACACTCCATATAAACTCCATTTATTGTCTCTGTGAATTGCAGCTGCCTTTAACTCTGATTAAATATTGATAAACATGTAAACACCAGCGCCATATTGAGTACTTTATTCAGAGGCACAGCCTTGCTGCGCAGTTGTGGAATGAGCTGCTGCTTGCCTGAGAAATAGGCCCATTGTTTCTGGGCTCCGCTGTTGATTTATGATGACAAAATAAAGTGTTCTGACACAGAGCTGAAATTAAGGCCCAACTGATTTCCATCTAAGGTGTCAGTGAATTTGAATAAATCCTTATGCGAGCACAAGCTAACACGCATGTCCTTAGTTTGCGGCCCATGAAGTTGTGGTGCCGTAATTCAATTTTGTCTTCCACAAGCATAAATATTCTCTGGGTGGGTAAAGACAGAGGATTAGTTTGATCTAATTGATAAATGACAAGATTTATTCAGCATCCACAATCAATCAACACAACACTATAAAGTGATTTGTTACGTGAAAGCCAGTTGTGCCTTTGGATTTTGCATATGTGCCTGTGATTGTCAATTTAACGGATACTATCTGAACATAGCTATACAAAACAAATTTTAAATGAAAGGCAGACTTTGTTTTTAATATACCATAAAAAAATATATTTAAATTTCACTTGTAGGGTATTAAATGTGTGTGATGTATCTTTTGATTTCGCTTACTGATACACACTGAATATTAGTTGCTTGTACTTAGCAGTCATTGTTTAGACATTGTTAATAAAACTCAACACATCCTGCTCAGATGTTTTACATTTAAAGCTATCCAGACCAAAAACAGCGCAGGTTCAGAGCAGAAGCATTTGGTAATAATTAATGAATGAAAAGGTTATGTTTCCTAAGTTCAAGTTACTGCTATTATTTATTTTATTCCTAAATTAAAGCCCAGTTGCTTTGCTTTGTTTTCTATGTTTTATGTTGCAGTTTAAGTTGAAATTCTTATACAGAGTTAAGTGAGGTTGTGTAAGGGTTCAGTATATCAGTCAACGTTAGTAAGTTGAGTTACTTTTACAATCTATTTTGCTAAACCTTTGACATGTACTGTGTTACTAAGTGACTTTATTGTTCATGCTGTAAATATGGACACATACAGTATTTGAAAGGCCACTTTTTTTAGTAACTACTGTTCACAAATATCACACAGGAAAATTTGGAGATTGTATCTACAAATCAGTTTGAGGCTCAGTGGATCTCACTACCACCTGCGTCTTCCATCCTACACTGCAAGAGTTGCCACATACTGAGATAATACTACTGTGAAGGGACACATTTTCTCTCCTTCTTGCTTTCTGTTTTACTCTCTTTGTCTTTTCCCTAAATAATAGATCTTCTGCCAGTAGACATTCTCTTTTTTCCTCAATGTTTGTCTAATATCTAAGGGTCAACTCAATGACTATGTGAAACAGTAACATTATAGACTCATACTGTGTGTGTCTACAGTACACCATGATCCGTGTCTGAAATGCCATGCTCCTGGGAGAGGGAAGCTATCCACATACAGTATAAGAAATGAATGAGGTAATGTGCTGGGAGGTAATGGGTTTATGCAACATACTGGAACAGAGAAGCTCATTAGGAGACTGGAGCCATAACCCCGATGCTCTTTGCCTTTAGTCTTTTTTGTCATAGCAGACTGGTGGAAGCCAGGGAATTTAATGCTAGAGGCTGGGAATCCATTTTGGAAGGCAGAATTTCAATACTAGGAGTCTCTGCACAGAGGCACAGGTGAGTTACTTTATGTATGAAATGGCCTGTCTCCAAGCAGCAGATCAGCCATGTTACTTCCACTGGCAGAGGAAGCACAATCAATATGAAAGCTTTCAGTATTCATACTATATAAGTGGTCTATATGTCACGTTGAACGTGTAGGAAAGTCCACGTCGTAGTGATCTAATCGAAAACTTTATTATTTCTTATGATTTTATATAAAAAGGCATACATATTTGTGTTTGTTGTTGATGAAGCTGTAAACATTACACATTGTTCAGGATTTTGTAAGGTAAAGAGCTCACCCACAACAGAATTCTCCTCAGGGTTGTGACAAGGATTGTGTTGTACAGCAAGTGTAATGTTTTGTTGGTAGCTGTTCAAAACACAGACACAATATCTGAGGATGGGCTTTGTGCCATCTAGAGCGTTATCACACATCGCTGGACAGCACATCAGCTGACCGAAGTGCTCTGCACCCTCCGCTCAGCCATGGTGTCAGCATTATAGCTTAGTGAATAACATGCTCCGTTCATCTTTGGTTTGTATGATTGGGGTGGGGGTTTCTCTCCCCTTTTGCTTGCTCTGCTGTAGAAGTATTTGTTTGTCAGGTGAGCAAGCAGGCAAACATCACCAGGTCTCTGGCCCGCGTGGAGGCAGAGTTTCCGGTCTATTTCCAGCACTGTGTGTTCATTCTAGGTGACTGGGGGAACTGTGTGTCATTAAAGGCCCCGTCCTCTGCCTCTACCCATGTGTGAAATGCTGTGCCTTTGAGATGCTGGTCTGCTTTTGTTTATTTGAACTCGGAAATCCTGCTCACAAGGTTAGCAGTGCCTTTAGAGGTCAAGACCAGCTTGTGATTGACATGGATTTGAGATTATGTCCTCATCACAGATGCTTTAGCTTGTTCTCAAAACAGTGAAAGTTGGTCACTTTAAGACAAACTAAATACATATTTACACAATATAGTGTGATTATAATCAACAATATATAGGATTATTGACTGTTGTATATTACACACTGTTCTCATTTACTGTCAATAAAGAAAAATGAGCCCATCAGGACACATGACCATAACTATAAAGTCACCCAGTTATCCCCTTGTTGATAGTTTCTAAAACATTTTGTAGTTGATTCAAAGATATTAAACTTTATTGGATAAAAGGATAAGGGACAGAGCACAGTATGGTTTCCTTGGCTCTCATTTCTACTATCTATATTATAGGCCCTTCATGACATTTAAAACATTTATTGGACAGGACCTAAAAATCTGGGGGCAGTACATAAAATGAGGAATTTATTAGACTCTTTGTGTAGGTTGTTTTTGAAATATTGTATGCAGAGACAGACAAGCTCAGTGCGTGGGGTTTTAATGCTGCAGTCACTTGGTAATGATGTGCAGTAAAGAGCAGGTAACAGATGCTGAAATAAAAGGAACATGATATATCAACATTAAGCATAACAGATGTTTAAATTACATTTTGTAATGCCAATAATCCCCAACTGACCCTGCAAGTTACAGTAGGAACAGTGAAGTGATTAGTACACGTAATAATGCAGAACTGACATTTTGGTGTTTATTCTTCTAGTTTATCAGATTTTTCATTTTCAGGCTCATTTTCTACTCATGCAATGAGCTGATATGTACATTTCCTGCACAGAAATTCATATTTTCCACATATCCCCGTGTTAACCAGAAGATTTTTTTCCTGAAAGCAAGTGCGCATCCTCAGCCACAGGAGCAAAATTTAAAAGGAGCCTGGGCGGTAGGCTCTGCGGGGAAACCAAAGTAGGAAGTCAATAAAGCCTGAATCTTTTATGAAGGCAGAGGTATTCAGATCACAGCTCCGTCAACAGAAAGAGCAGCCTGCTGCTTATGGGAGAAGACAGAAAGAAGTAGAGGACCTAAATCTCACCCAGTTTTACCTCAATCCTTATTAACGCAGCAGCTGTTGCTCGTGCCTCACACTACAAGAGTTGAACAACTAGTTTTTCACACAGCGATGTCAAAAGTAGCAACAGTGTGAGAATCTAAGAAATATTGCTATAACAACAGCCAGTAAGCAGATTGTAAAGGATAATTGTGCTCTGAATAAGTGAGTGAGTGAGTGAGTTTACCATCATTTCTATTCATTATGACAGTTGTCATTGCAGCTTGGCCTTTTTATTTGCCGATGTTTGACATAAGCCTTGTAATATGAGTTTAACAATTTCTTAGTCATGAACTACTAATTGATTAAAATCTACTAAAAGTTGGGGCTTTGGCCCGTATGGTATCGACAAACTTCATTTCTAGGATGTGAGCTCAAACATAAGAACAGTCCATTTAGATTAGTGTGTCATTAGGATATAATTACAGTCAAACTATGAAAATAAGATTTAAACTTTAAACATGAAGTAATGCTTAACACTGACAATCAAATATAGCTGTTAATGTTTGTGACAGACACTTCGCTGTTCCTGTTCAGTTCCTTTTGGGCTGAACGGCTGCAGTTCACCTCCTTCCTCTGTGTTTGCTGTCCTGACCTCACTCAGAGTTTTACTGAGGGTGTGTTTGCTGTAGAAAGACTCATCGTCTGAGCAGCTCTTGTTTACCAAGGCCACGTCTGGGAAAGTTTAAGTTTGTTATTGATCAGGGAGAGAAGAACTCATATGAGAAGCCATGTTTTGTGAGGCATCAGATGAAGAATAGCCTGTGTTGTGCTAAGGACTGAAAATAGCCCATCAGCACAAATTAATCCATACTTACTGTAGCCAAAATCTAATTTAGCATGCCAACGGAATGCACAAAGACGTTGGATGAAAAGGGGAAATATTAATTCGAATGGGAAACAAATGTCCAGCAGGGCTTTCTATAATAGATTCTGGGAAACGTTAAATTAATGCTGCTGTCCTGCTCATTCATGATGTCCACTGCACACACTGGAGGGAGCACGTGGAACGTGGCACAAAGGTTGAGGTTAGTCTTTGTGGAAGTTGGCCAGCTATACCAGGGTTGGGATATGTCCACAACAAGAAAACCTTTTTCTCTCCCAGTGATGCTCTGCTGGCTCTCATTGCAATTAAAACCAAGTGTCCATCAGAGGCTATCTCTGCTCTGTGTGGCCCATATGTTTGGGTGCTGATAGAGCATGGATTACTCTGTTTGGGACACAGATAACAGGCTGTTTATAACCTTGGCAGAGTCTGGGGCCTAATCTGGCAGGAGCATATTTCCCCTTGCTCCCCGATAAAGGCCTGTTAGCAGCTTTATCACTCGGACAGATAGAAGTCGAGCCAGAGCGGGACGCGCACAGCACTGAGCCCAATCTGGCACCACACACACACGCACACACAAATGGTTCTAATGCTTTATTTTTAGAAGCCTTGTCACCCCCCACCACCACTACCAAACACACAAATACCAACCCCACTACTTGTCAGAAAGAGCAATTAATTTTTACATCTGCCTTCTCAGGCTACACAAGGACCAACAAACAAATTAAAAGGACATGTCATCATTTATCACTGGAGCATTTGGAGTTTCTTTATGCTTGTGTATGAGAAAGGAAACAAAAGCAGAGAGATGGAGGCCATGTTTGGTTGTGGTTTGATACTGTATATATGTATAATGTGGAACCTAAGGGCCATTAGCCTGAGCTGAAAAACACTTGAAGTACCCAAGGTTTACGGGAGCTGTTCAGTGTGAATGGGAACCTCAGTTTATTCTAGAAAATAATAATCCAGACTCACTAAAAGAAAGGGTTGTAAAACCATTTTCCTGCTTATATCTCCAAGTTGCTCTGGGATGCACACAAGCCTGCTCAGCTATTTTCTGTATCCTCATCTTGATGGCTCTGCGTAGGCACAATTAGAGAGAGTGCTCCTTTCACAGCTAGAGAAAATTGTCGTCCTCAGTAAATTGCTTTTGCCGCAGCTTAAAGAAGATCTCTTGTTACCCTCTCATTCAGTCTTTCTCACGGCCCCGCTTTCTCCCCCTCTTTCAGGAAAATTGCTTTCTCGCAATCAACAGATTGCTTGCTGCACTTAGGGGTAAATACAGGTAGACTAGCGCATTAGCATAACATTATTCAGACAAGTGTCAACCTCTAGGCAGTTAGTGCTGCATCTAAGCTCAGTGTGAGGTGAAATGAAGTGCTACAGAGTTGTAGGAGCCGCTGCCGTTGTGGTGAGAGATTTGCAGAGAGAGGAGCTGGAATTGGCTAAAAGTGCAGGAGTAAGAAAAGATGATGCACTTCCACATTACAGCACTTAAAATGAAAAAAGGAAGTAATCTTAAAGGAATTCGAGCATGGAAATGTGACAGCAGATCTTGCTTCAAGGTGACTTAACACGTTGAGTTTACTTTGTCTGGAGGAGCAAGATTCTGGACCCTTGAGTTTGTGCTGCATGTAGGTCAGGCTGGCCTCATCATCCAGCTGCACACCATGCGTGATCAGCTAGATGGGGAAACAGTTTATTTTGTAGCTGTGATATATGGTCCAGTTGAACAAGACAGAGAAGTCCTACTCCAGAAACATTTTAATGCCTCACACCAGCACAAATTAACCTCACTAGCAAGTCTAATTAAGTTTCCTCATTGAAACCTAGCACCCTTCCCCTGCTCTGCAGATTACCTGATACCCTCTGTCCTTGGAGACAGGCTGTGAAGAGCAGTAGGCATGATCTTTCACCTTCTCCATCCTCCTCCCTTACTCTACCCTTTTCTCTGGTCTGCTTTGATTGACAACAAGGGTTTTTTCTGACCTACATTTCCTTGACCCAAATAGGACTAATATAATGAGCTGCCAGGGCATTTTTGATATTGTGAGCAGGAACCTTTGTGGTTTTTTTATCCTGGCTACGAGGGTGGGTGGGTAAGGTGAGGAATGGGGGCGTGCTTAGCTGTGCTGCAGTAGCTGTATCCCCAGGGCTTTGTGTCTGAAGCTGCATGACTACACAAAGAAACCGTCCCAAACAGACGCCTGCCTGCATGGCCACCCGGGTCAAGCCAGGTCATCCGATTACTGTTCGTGGCGATTACTAATCAGGGACTTGTGCTAATGTGTTGTGTTATGGAGACACAGTCATCAGTCAGATTTCAATCCTACTTGTTGAAACTGATGTGCACAGCCAGTTTCCCTCAAGTGACTTCCCAAATATGGCAATAAAGCAAAACTCAGAGTCCAAACTGTGTCAGGCCGTAATATGATCTGCCTGTGTGATGAGCCTGTTATTGTTTCCTCCCAGACTCCAGGAACAGTCGCTGGCAGCAGCTTGTACACAAACAGAGAGAGAGAGAGATCCCATGGGATCCCAGTGTGCGATTCCACAAGTGAGCGTGAAAGCCGTTAGGTGCTCCCAAGACATGTAGCATAGCGTGTATTAGTGCGAAAGCCATCACAACAGAACTTGTCTGGTAAACACCATCATCACACTGGAAATATGAGCGCCTCATTCATGAAGATACTTGAAGAAATATTTTTAGGGAAAATATTGCCTTTTTGTCACATTGCATCTACAAGCTTTACTGAGTCGGCTGTTTTCAACTTTCTCACCACTACATCACAGACATGGCTGTACACATCCTACACAGACATAGGGAGGAGACTGAATTTGGCTGTGACAGCAACATAAATTTAGTCGTTTTAGTTTGGTTGTGTGGCCCTGCGACAGACTGGCGACCTGTCCAGGGTGAACCCTGCCTCTCGCCCATAGACAGCTGGAATAGGCACCCACGATGAATGAATGAATGTAGAAACAACTCTGGAGCTTGTTTCCTGTCTTCATTTCCTGTCTCCTCACTGTAGGATTTCCCATCATCACAGTGTTTGCTAATCATGTGAATAATGTCATTTTACTGAAGCTTTTTGCGGCTTTCATTACAACTATTTCTCCTACTGCGGACTGTGAAGAACATCCTCTGTCCTTGTTACGGTTGTGCGAGATAAAATCATCCCGTCAGAAACAAAAGAATGAGACATATTCAGCTAGAAATTGCCTTTTTTTCATTCATTTCCCTTCATCTTTCGTTGTTCTCATTTCAGATAATATTGCTCCCATCTGTGCTGAACAATCAAAAAGGAAACTACTTTTAGTGGCTGCATTACATGGCCTTTCATTTTCCTTAGGCCTGCAATCATAATGACATAATGTTGTGCGCAAGCCTCTGCAAGGCTCTCTGTCTCTTGCGCTGTGGATTCATACTCCAACAGCTTCACTGTTCCTGATATGTAAAGTACCAAATCTTATTATTTCTCTGGCTAAATAACACTGCTCCCAAAGGCGTTGTGTGATGTTTTAATGAGCGCCCTGATTCCCGATGCTTAACGCTGTCGTCTCCTCTGCATTTCCTTAAACTGCCAAGTAAGAGCCCCATTAATAATTCAGCTCATTAAAGTGTGTAATTAATCTGGAGCTGTGTAACAGGGAGAGACCATGGCGTAGGGAGAAAACTCTCCAGGGGGGCACAAGAGAAACATTGGGCTAAGAGATGTAGCACACCCACTGTGATGGAACCCGTTCCACGGCACACAACCAACCCTCCTGCTTCATTTATCTGGCAGCAAAAAGCCACAAAACAACGAGACATCTTCAGGCAAATGAGCCAATCAACAATGGACCGTGGATACACACAGGACACAAAAACATTGCGTGTGTCCTTGTGAGTGGGAAATATGCTGTGCTTAGATATTCTGGGCAGTTTCTCCAAACCATGACTCAGTCACTACACATTTCCTGAAAGAAATGTTTAAACTTAAAAAAAATGTTTAAACTTTACTTAAAAATGTACATTTAATCATTTACATTTCTGTGGTGAGTAATAAGCACAGACTTTAACTTAAAGCTACAAACTGCAACTTTTGAAAATGAAGCTAACTGTAGTTCCACATATATTACATGAATTTACTGTAGGAGGGTTTGACCATCTCTGACTGGTTAGAACAGGACATCAGAGTCATAATCCTTGAGTAGGGAATATGTTCACAAGCCTGCCAGAGCTATTTTGGGAGTGTGTGTCACAGGTATCACAGTACCTCATCACATTGAGAAAAATCAAGGAGTATATTTGAAAAAGTTGCTTTAATATTTATAATGCAGGGGTTTTACATTTAATTGTATTGTTATTTTTTAGTAAAAAATATAACTGTAGGTCTAAAAGTATTTTTTTATCCTTTTCTGTAATCATTAAGTGATTAAGTAATCAGTTTTACTACATTTAAAACAGCAAAAGGGCTATATTTGCGTATTAGAGGGTCACTGTCTGCAACTGCAGCCCAAACTGAGCTGTTTGTTTTCAGATGGTTCAGGTAGTAAACACTTGCCTTCACACACTCAGCATGCCTGCTGCAACTCATAAGCCCTCCGCTGCTCCAGATGTGGCTTAATTTACTGCGACTTGGCTAATCATGGTGATTAAGGATTAATTGCTGTTAATCACTTTTACATAAACTGGTTGGCAGAGGGAGAGCTGTGCTTTATGAAAAATACCACAGTGTGAGTAGACAACGAAATGGAATTGGACAGAGCTGAAGACGACCATGCCTGTGTGTTTCTGTGGAGCCTCTATGTTTCTTGATGTGTTTTCACTCGTGAAAAAAAACATAGGAAATTAATCTCTAATAATTCCCTGCTTCGCTTAATAATGTTGAGACAGTAAAAGGCCACCGTTGTACTAAATGTATAGATAGGGTGAGCAAATTTCTGGCTAACAGGAGAAATGCAGCAATTGTCCTCCTAGTCAACCACAGCTAAACAGACACCGCTGCTGCTACATGAGATAAGAATGTGAAGGAGCATAACCACTGCGAGTTCCATTAACACAGACTGACAAGAGAATCACAGGGACATCAGGGGGTCCGGGATGAGGCTGACAACAACGCCGCTGCAGTGTTCACGCACCCCCTCCCTGCACGCTGCACAAGCTGAGGGTGGCAGTGTGGTCACCTTCCCTCCTTGGCCTGGTTTCACACTGTGACATGCTCGTCTGCTCTCCTGAAGGAATGGCTTTAATAAGGTAGAGCGGATCAAGGCGACTGTTAATGACATGGCAGGCTCAGTCAACACATTGCCTCAGGCCATGGATGGCCTCAGTCTGGTACATGCTGCTGGACGCTTGCTATCTCATGTGGGACACACAGGACACTTGTCTCGATGCTCTTTAACTGCTACCCATCCACTATGTGGACTGAGAAGCTACACAAAGAATAGACAAAAACCAAGTTTACAGATGGATAAGGTTTTACCTACAAATCCTGCAATATACTACATTTACAGTACAAAGTCTTTTAAGCCCACTTATTACTATACATTAGTACATTGTTTCACGTATAATCAGGATTTCCTTAGAAAGACTGTGCGGCTTCTTTCTGAAGTACTGGTTACAAAGTGAAGGGGCCAAATCGAGGCTAAGATACTGTACTAGCAAAGCGCTTTAATATAAAGGCTGTCAGCTCAATTCACCTTCTGAAGAGACTTTATCAGTTTAATTGACTCTTTATCTTTTTGTTAATTTCCTTTTTAGTGCAAGAGCTCCCATTCTTCCTTTTGATATGTGATTTTACACTGGCTTATGGTTGAATGACAAGGAAATATCTACGTAAATTGTCATATTTCATGAAACAGGCAGATATCTTGGGTTAGTGTTAAGGGGCTCAGTTGCTTTTTACTTCTTTTAATGGTTAAATGACCTTTGTTGATAAATATATCAACATTTCATTTCATTTCATTTCATTTCAAAATACTGAAATGAAATGAAATTAATACATAAACACACTTGAATGTAATTGCAGCACTATTAACTACATACAACACATCATGCACCTTTTTGTGTATACCTAATTAGTAGATATTCTATTGCCAGTGTGAATCCTTATAATGACAAACAGAGGGGATTTAAGAAGAGGAGGATTTAACACTTTGTGGTCTTATTCCTGGTGTATGTTGGTTCTCTTTCCATCCCAATACACTTGCGACTGTATAATGAATTATGTCGATGTTGAATTAGCATGTAGCTGTCGCTTCAGCTCTGATGCCTGCCTCATGACAAGACCACCGTAGCACAGGCTGCCGTCGAGAAAAGGGACGTCTACCATGATTTATTAACAGCTGAAGCCACAATGAAGTGTGTCCGCTGAAGCACCAAAGCAAACAAATAGGGCCAGTGCTGTCACTGTATATTTGAGTAGACAGGGCAACCACAACCTGACCAGAAAGGGTTAATTATGTAAAAACATTTGGGTCGCACCCAATATACTGGACAGTTTGTGAGAATAAATTAATTATTTAAGGTAAAGTTACATCACACCTATCTATTATGAAAGTTATGACTATTATTGTGACTATTATTGTGATTATATTTACTAATAATAATAGCCATATATAATGATGATATAACTTTTACGTTGCGTTACGTTTTTCATTTTCATACTAAATTAATTCATGAAAGAAGTTATTCAGTGGCAATGTCTCAACATAGATTCAGTTCACACAAGACTCTCAGTTGATGGAAATGCAGTGCAAGTTTCTGGAAATGTGAACAAGTAAAAACTGATAAAACCGTATTTCCTAAACAATGGAACATCAAGAATTGTGATTTTCCGTGCTGCATTTGTTGTGAAGGTAACTTCGGAGAACAGTCTTTTGAATCTTTACAAATAAAAAAATATTTTAATTCCAATCAGATAAATAGTGATATAAAACATAATGAGCTGTCACATGAGAGTCTCATGCCCTTCACCTTTCCTAATTAAAGTGCTTGGGGGAGTCCTCCGTGCTGCTATACCTGTAACGTAACAGTGTACTGTAGATCACATTTTATCATCTGGGTGCTGAACGTAGGGTCTCCATCCATGACTGTCCATCTCAGTGACAGAACAACCCAACATTAGGTTCTACCCCAGTTTACCCATCGCAGTGGCAGGCTGCCATGCCAAGAGTTTTTGGGGACATGCTTTCGAAGTCTAAGGGGGGGATTACATATGATAATGACTTATGACAGTTTACCATTTGCTTCTATTCATCTGATAGGATACTCTGTCTGGACTGCAGAGCATGGTGAGCTATAACTCTTGGAGCCTGATTGTGTTGTGCCACTAATAAACAGTCCTTTTGAAAATGTAAGCAGTGTCCTGGAAGAATTCTTAATCCCTTGACAAGCTTTTGATACAATCCCAAATATTGTCACTGATTCAGAGGTGTATTTTTAGTCCTGGATCTCTCTTGTATTTGCTCAAATTGAATATTTCTGACATTTATAAACTGCTGCCAAGTGTAATGAGGTGAACTGACAGTCTTCACTAGACCTGTGTCCATCCCGAGTTTGTAACATTTCTCCCAAGAAGCTGGTTATGATGCTAGCCCAAGGCTGTCAGCCTACTTTTGTTTAGCCACACTTCCTTTGCTTGCATGGAGAGGAAAGAGTTTATTCCCCCATTTGTTGTTCAATGACAACTCACCCACAAAATCCAGAGCCACCCTGAAATGATATATCTCTGCTAGTAGTTCAATTAATATTTTAATACCCTCACCCATCTTCAGATGAGGCCACAAGCCAATCTTCTGAAATGACTAATATATGGAGAAAACTGAATGTTACACATGTGCTTGCTGAAAACAAGCTGTGGTGGGGGAGAAGGGGTTTAGGCAGGCTGCTCTCCCCCAAATAGGGACGTAAATCATCTGTGAGCAAGATATTCCGAGCTTATCCTCAAAGAGCAAAAGCCGTTTTTCCCTTTAGCTGTGTAGAAATGAAATAAATATTCCCAGATAAACGACCAGACAGTTAAACATCCACCTCTCCAAAAGCCAATTGCCCTGGGCTTTTATTAAATATCGATTTGATTTGTAAAAGGCCAGATGTTGTAGGGTTAAATAAATGTCATGTTCTGCCATTCCAGTTCACTTTTCTCGTCTTCTCAGTCAGTGACATTTTGTCTCCCTGTGTGTACATACAGCAGTAAAACCAGCGACCATGTACCCCGCTTCCTGACCCAATCCATTCTCGCAGAAACGCATTTACACAGCAGAACATGTCCGGATGTCTTCCAGCATAATGGCACATTCCTGCTGTTATTAGTGAATTCATCAGCAGCCAAAGTCGATGTAAGAATTACAAGATTTTAAACCTATATATATATATACTGTATATATATATTAATACAAAAACTAAAGCTGCGCAATAAAGCCTGGTGCTTGCCTCCTCGTGAGAATTGCCTGTCAACAACAGAAAGGAGAAATAAGGCATCGTCTGACAACAAGTCATCTTTGAAACACCTCCAAGAGGGAAATGGCAACCATTAGAGACATACAGAAAATAGGCGTTCGCTGAGGAAGGGGGGGATGGGACTGAATCACTCACATACACTGATAATTGTTTATCCCGGCGAGAACCTTGAGTGTTTGTCTGCGGGTGGCTAAGTAAGTTCACCAGCACTATTGGACAGGGACTGCCCAGCAGACCCAAGGCTCGAAAAACATTAGGATGAATCAATTAGGCTGCCATTAGCCAATAAAGTGGCCCTCACTGAGTCGTGTAATTATGACCCACAGCAAAGCCAATTTTATGGAGGCACATTATCCCTTTCTTTTCTTTATTAATTTTATTTGTTTGGGATAATCCCTCCATGCTTTTAATTACGTGCTTTAGGTTTGGGCTAGAATAAATAAATCATCGTTTGATTCCACCATTTCGAAACACCGCAGGTCTGTGGTTTCACCATGTGGGGGAAACCCACATATTACCCATTACAATCATAAGATCATTGCGTCTGTCATTGTGTCATCGTCGTAAGGATTGTGCTGATAAGTCTGCTAAATTACAAACGAGCATCCTTTCTTCACAGAATTCACATAAACCCCCACTCTGAGCGAGTTCCCGTCAGATTGTAGGATAAGAGGCAGCAGGAAGAGCTGGTATTATAGGGAGCAGCTATTTAGCTTGTTCCCAGCTCAGAGGACACAGTGTAAGTGTGACAATGTGCTGTCAATGAGGGATGACAGTACACAGCCAACATGGCGTAATGCATTGTTCCTTCCTGGGTCCCTCTTGACAGATGCTCTCCAAGACAGCTGGATCAGCAGCAAAAATAAAGCTGGGATCTGGGCTTGCATATGAGAAGAGAATGTGATGTGTGGCTGATTAGCGAGGGTATACACGTGTCAACAAGGCCTGAGGATCATGTTAGAGTTGTGTTAATTGTCAGTTTACCTATTTATTTAAGCATAATTCTCGCTCTGCTGGATGTACTCATTTGCTTTCTATTTGTCCATGACCTTTCTTATTCCATCTAAAAACATATCAGCCTACTTGTGCTTTTTTTTCTTTTTTTTTCTTTCTGAAAGATCTCCTAAGAAATGACCTTCTCTGCAACAGCCACCCTTATAAGAGTGATGTTGGGGGTGCTTGAAGCCAAGTAAAATAAACACTTGGTGAATGTTAAGCTGGAACTTGGCAGACATGAACCAAATCGTTTTTGTGGACACAGGGAATTTTTATGTTCCATTTTCATTTGACAGTTTAGATGTTTTATTAGTCTGAGAAGAAATCTGGGCCTCATGCTTTTTTGTAGAGACATTTGAGAAGAACTTCCTTCCTTACATTTGTGTTCTGGCTTTCTTTCAGTTACGCTTATACATCTTTCATAACTTTATTCCCCTATAGTTAGGAGTTGTCCAGAACAACTGGCTGAATTTAGAAATCAACATTTCAACAAATCTCCTGAGCCGCCTAACTCACTTTTTTTTTAAGCATGTTCCGTTCTGACTTGTTTTTCAGCTGAAAATTACATCCAAAAAGTGCCGCTTATTTTCCTCCATGGGATATTGTGGTGTGCTGTCAACACCCACTTTAGTCTGATGTTTATGAGGTGGTAACTATATAAAAAAAACTGCCTCTTTGCTCCAGGTCAGGAGCCAGTAGCGCAGCAGAGGCCTCTGCCTCAGCCAGCCAGGTTTAGAGGTTCTGATAGAACGGGTTTGTTTGGGTCATAATGCAGTTGTTGCAGCATGGTGGTGAGATAAGTATGAAGTCAGATTTTACTGTTATAGCCAGTGATGAACGAGTCTAGGTAATGAGACAGGATGTATGTACAGTCCTGCCATCCTTAGAGACCTTCTTCCACATTTGTCCTCTTACTCCAGCACTCCTCCCACACTCAATCTGCCTCCCGCTGAGCCTGTGGCCTGAACCCCTGATCTTGTCCACTTGCCAACAGTTGCCATATTTGCATTTCCAGACCACTTAAAGCCACGGTGTGACTGAGCATGCCCCCTCCTCTTCTTATGCTAGTGCAGCAGGCCTCTTTCTCACCCCTATGACCCCCTGCTCAGGCCCACAGACCCAGACAGCAGTCTGGGGTTAATGCACCAAGCACTCCTATTGTCTCAGAATTAATGAAGTGCTCCCTGCCTGTCCCTTCTCATTCAGTGACAATGAGACAAATGACAAGTGGTAACATTTTAAATGGTTATCGACACATGCGGGCGTAAAGTCACAGAGTCATAGCTTTTGTTTGCGCCATGACCAAGGCCCAGTGATAATGCCAGCTGCCATCAATGCACTGTCCATGTCCACACTGGGATCAATTTAGTACCTACTGGCACCACACACCACACAGAGGTGTATATTGAATACTGAAATCAGAAGCAGAGGGAACTCAGAAAATGGAAGGCGGGACTAGAATCTCAACTAGAAACGCAACTGAGACCTCTAGTGGAAGCCTGAGATATCACCAGATACAGATTAACGTTACTACTGCAACAGATTGACGCAGTTTTAAAATGGTCAGTAACAGTTGCAAAGATATAAATTGTTAGTTTATTAAATGGCTAATAAAGCATAATAATATGGACCATTTAGTCAGATCATATTATACAGTCTAATGTCAAGAACAACAGCCACATATAACATAATTTTCAAAAACTGCAGCAGTTTACTCCAGTAGCTGAAAAAACACACACAAAATGCCCTGAACCTAAAGTCACTATAAGGCACTCATTTTAAAAGGTACAATTTTTCTAAGTGATTCATTAATAAATCATGTCTACTCTCTGTCAACTAATTAAATCAGGCATCTGGTTATTATGGATTATTGATTCTTCAATCAATGATTGGGACCTCAGATTATAGGAAATAAACAATGTGGATGTTCAAAACGACTCAAGAGTTTTGTGTTGATTACCCAGTCTTGTGCTACAGTTAAAAATATATTAATAATAATATAACAGCATAAACATATCTAATAATGAGGCTGTCTGCACTCTTCTCATTCCTGCATACGAATCACTCTTTGCCACAACGTACGTCATCCCTCACACTGTGCTGGTGGATGTGTGGGTGCAACTCAGCCATGCAGTCTGACAGCTTGTTACGGTGCATCATGCCAGTGTAGGTGTGACATTTATGACTGTTTATGGCTGACCTCTGACCTTCTGCTGTCTTTGTAGTGCTGAGTATCCGTGGAGCCCAGGAAGAGGAGCCCCCAGATCCACAGCTCATGCGGCTGGACAACATGTTACTGGCAGAGGGCGTAGCTGGCCCAGAGAAAGGCGGAGGCTCGGCTGCAGCTGCTGCTGTGGCGGCTGCTTCGGGAGGAGCTGGAGCAGACAACTCTGCAGAGCACTCTGACTACAGAGCCAAGCTGTCCCAGATCAGACAAATCTACCACACAGAGCTTGAGAAGTACGAACAGGTGAGGGAAGCAGACGTGAGTGAACAGTGTTTTACATTACAACATTGTAATAAAAGTCACATAAGGGTCCTTCAAGATGTTTTCTCATTAAAAATGCACTCTTCAGAATTATACCATTTTGACAAAAATGTTATTCTTGCCAAATCCACTAACACAAACAATCAAAAATTGCATTAATAAACATAAACAAACATAATTTAAAATCAGTCTAGAAAAGAGATATCTTAACTTTTATTCAAAAAAGCAGCTCATTATGACAATTATTTGTGATTTGATTTCTGTCAGTTGACTAGCTGATTGACCAGCTACTCATTTCATACTGCTCAGTGTGAAATGAAACATATGATTACACACAAGCTCATATAACAGTGCATGTGCTTGCCTACCACTACAAGTACAGTAGTAGTACCACACCAACTTCCTTGTTCAGTAAATTCATTCTCTCAAGGGTACAAGAACCTTTCTAAGCACAGTATAGTATTTTATTACACAATTTGATGCTTCTGAAAAATATTAGCCCAGATTATATCATCACAATTCAACTTAAATATGGTGCACCTTATTAGTTGCCCCCTATGACTACAACAATATAACAAGTTATACAAGTTGTGAAAATGGCCACACACAACGGCCATTAGAAGCAAATACACGCAGAACAGCTCTTTTTCTCCATCTTTTTTCCGCTAGTAGAAATGATTGTGGGAAAGCAGAACTAAAATATCACCAAATGAGGTTTGTATAGTTTGTGAATATCTTTCTCTTTAACAAATGTTAGTGGGTTTTTTATTGTAAACTAATATCACTTTGGTCTCTATGGTCTCTTGGTTTCCAGATTTGTTTACCGACAGCTTTTATTATTCACTGAGGCTTAAAAAAAGGTGGTAGAACTCAAAATGTTTCCACAATATAAATCACTGTCAGTTTAAATTCACTTAAGGTTGTAGTTTTGTCCCAGAATAGTCCATCATATGCAGTACACTTTGTGGCTCTGTGTGTATTCCAAGTATAGTCTTGAAAGTCTGTTATAGGGAGGAATGATTTCCTCTCATTGCCTTGATAACCGATGCATTCATGACAATAGCATCCCTTTCAGATGAATGTGGAGTAAGACAGATGAACACACAGATAGAAAGGCACAGACAAAGCCTGACACGGGTAAACCCAGAGAGAGAACGACAGGAGGAGAAGAAATAAAGAAGCGGAGACAGTAAGAGACACATAGTCGGGTGTGTAATATCGTAGCAGATTCACGCCTGGTGTCACACCAGGGGGATGAATGAAACGTCGTGGCATGTTCGTCTCTCAGGGTGGCTATGCCGTGAAAGTGTGTGCCTGAGAAGGGAACAGCTGTCATTGGTTATTCGCAGCACACTGCCATCACCGCTTCTGTTAAATATGAAATATTTCAGCACTTATATCCCCCGTTGGCTCTGTGAGAACACTTGCCCCAGAACTGTATTGAGCAAAAAGCTGGATGTTGGTGGTCTTCTTTTGAAATGAAAAATGAAAATGTAGTTGTGTAGATTGTGTAAAAATGTTGAGTAGATATGTATTTCTTTTATAGTCCACATTGACAAATGTAGCTTCTATTCTCAGATTAATTAATCTATTAGAGTAATTCCGGTGCTTGTTTGCATCCTTTTCACAGGCATGTAACGAGTTCACGACTCATGTTATGAACTTGTTGAGGGAGCAGTCGCGCACACGGCCGATTTCACCCAAAGAGATCGAGCGCATGGTGAGCATCATCCACCGCAAGTTCAGCTCCATCCAGATGCAGCTCAAACAAAGCACCTGCGAGGCCGTCATGATCCTGCGCTCCCGCTTCCTCGATGCCAGGTGTGTTTTCCCGTGTTTGTTCAGATCTTGTGTGATGCACCACAGTCAGTGCTGCAAATAACCTCCCAGTTAAACAACGCCACAAATAACCTCATCGCGTACTTTACTCTCAGCCTGATATCCATATGAATGGCTGATGTAGGAGGCCTTTCATGCTATAAAACATGCAGCAACGCATAGACACACTGCACTGGTTTACATCTATGGATGTCATTTGGACCAGCATACCCAGCAACACTGGCCAATAAGAGCTTTCTCACAGCTCCATAACGCTAACTATTTCCCTTTTTAATGTAATCGCTTGTTTCTTTTGATGCATGCTTTGGATTTGCATATATTTCTCCAAGGATAAATCTCACTCAAAGTCTGAGTTGGAGGCATAACATTTAAATGAGGCATGCACTCCCTTACAAAGCTTCCTATCTATTCTCTTGCAAATGACTGTGGTGGTGCTGCAGTGAGGGGAAGAGGAAGGGAGAGGAATAGCAAAGCTTTTACTGGTTGAGAGGCACTGGCACGCTCAGCCCCACTGATTAATCTACAGGCTGCTGGAGCCCATGCTGTGTGCATTTACATATTCTTGAGCAAGGCGAGAGAGATTTCAGCACAAATCTCCTCACCAGTGAATATATGCAAAGAGATTTTACAGGATTCCTTCCAGCTTATGTAAAACCCTCTTTACTGTAGATGTAGTACATGCGAACATGACCTGGTAGTGCAGGAGATAGAGGGTCAGTCAGCTCATTTAGTTATTGTGCTGAGAGGGAGGTCAAAAATTTGTATTCACACACAAATTTGAAAAATAACTAATTTCACTTTGTTCACTTTATATACATGCTGCCTCTAAGCTCTTCTGTATTTTTTTTTAGCATCTTTCAGCTTGTTCTGTGGCCTTCAACTGTACTGATACAGCAATGCCAAGCTACCAAACATTTGCAGGTTTATACTGTAGCTTAATTAGATTTAATTGCTGCAATTACCTGAAGTAACATTACAGTTTCAGCCCGAAGCCATGGCTACATGCAAGGTTGAAGTTAAAATGAGTATAGTGAGGAATTCAAACATGGAGAAGAGGATTGTAGCCGTGGAGATGTGTGTGTGGGACAACAGTTTTTATCACTTCAAAGTGAGACCTCATTTACTGTCACATATATGTATAAATATACAGTACTATTATTATTATTATGTATAATGCTGTGGAATAAAACATGCAAGTCTTGATCATGCGTTCACCACAAACTTTGTGGTGAACGAAGTGTTTATTTCATTTTAGAACAATGGAAACAGAAATATAATAATAGTACTTTTTACAACTACAATTGTAAATTTAAACACTCAGTGCACAGTACTTTCCACTCTGTTGAGATTAACAAAGTTCTAATCCAGACATAATTCTCTCTGCAGGCGAAAAAGACGAAACTTCAATAAGCAGGCCACAGAGATCCTGAATGAGTATTTCTATTCACACCTCAGTAACCCTTACCCCAGCGAGGAGGCTAAAGAAGAGCTGGCAAAGAAGTGCGCCATCACAGTGGCCCAGGTACACCACAGACCAGTAGCACCTTTTACTCCTCACCACCAGCAGAAAAAATATGTGGGGGTGGGTGTGTGTGGGGGGGGCGGGGGGACAGTATACATGTCATTTACGGAAGCAGCTGTGAATGTCTTGGCAAATAACCTAATTAGTCTTCTGACTGTCATGAGTACAGACAGCTCTTTTAATCTTTCAGTATTATCTTTCATTGAGACAACAAAGGGCTCCAAGTATAAATATAACATGTCATAAGTTTGTAGTCTTGTGAATAAAACTAGACTGCTATTTTTGACCAGTGTCTGTCTGTTTCTATTGAAGTAATGCAACCTAAAGACAATACTGCTGTCATACTTGTTATCTCATCATGTGTTATTCTTTCAACAGTAAATACAATAAACTAAATCCAGGGTCTAATATGTTTATTGTGACACACATATGGACACAAGATGTCAGTGATGTCAATGTACAGTAGTTAGTTCTTATCATAATTGATTATTCTTCCTTTCTGATGAAAGGATTTTGATTACTTGATCAAAAAAAAATTACTTAATATAAAAAAATATATCAATAGGTTTTACAGCTGAAAGAATTATTGTGTACGCTGTAAGTGGACATAATTAGCAAAGCAATCAGCCTCTGAAAATCACTGAAGACATGTGCAGTGCAGGACTGGTTTACTATAATCGTAGATAATTAAAGGAACATCTGAAGACACTGAGATATTTCTGTCAAGGATGCACAATTAAACATGCAAAAGTGTAATATTTAGTCACTTTTTTTCATCCCAACATTGTCAAGTTGTTTCTGTCCTGTGAGAATTGATAATAAGGAAAAGCAAAGACAACACCAAGGTAAACAGCAGTTTGTGTTTTGAATCCATCATTTGGGAATGGATTGTTTTCTCAATTGGTTTCATTAATTTATACCAAATGATTTGAGGATGCATCTGGGCCTGATTGTTGAAGCTGCTCAGAGGCTGAATGATTTGTAGAGTTTTCGTTTCTTGGCCATAATAAAGGCGAATGTTTACCCTCTCTGTGTATTGGAAACTTTGCAGGATTGATTTGGTTTTCATTTTAATGTTGTTTATCATTAGCGCTGGGATTACCCCCCTGGCTTCATCTGGGAGTCCATTAGCCGTAATGGGCGTTAGCGGATGTTGACTGATTGGTGCTTGCGTGAGTTCTGATGATAGCTGCAGTCATGGTGACATAATGAGACTGTTATTGGCAATCATTCCATTCTGGCACTAATGCAGATTCACAGCACCGGGCTATATTGCCCCTACCTCTGAAATAGACTCTGCAGTGTTGCACATGCCATTACAGCCATGCAAACTACACACTTGCCATGATTTCTTCAAAAGGCTCTGCATGTTAGGATTTCATAAGAATTAAACTACCTTCTCTTGTTTGTTCGCTCAGGTTTCCAACTGGTTTGGGAATAAAAGAATCAGATACAAGAAAAATATTGGTAAGTTCCAAGAGGAAGCCAATATGTACGCTGCGAGAACTGCCGTGAATGCAGCTAATGCATCCTCACATGGGAGCCAAGCAAATTCACCCTCAACTCCAAACTCTGCAGGTGAGACAGGAAGTACCTGGCTCTGCTCAGCTACTAGACATTTACCTCTTCTCTGTGCATTACTGTTATGTCAGTTTGAGGCTAATTCACTACTAATATTAGTCATTTGTAAGGAATGAAAGAATTAGGACTAATAAAAAGGCAGCTCTTGTACAAGAAACCTGCCTTTCACTTAGTAATGCACTATACTGAAAATGTTCGATTTTGCCCCTTAACAACTACAGCTACATCGTTACAGCAAATCTGTGTCAGAAATTAGGCAACCTGAGCCCCATGCCAAGTCTCCACATCCTTACTGTTCTTTTTCTTTATCTCAATTATTGAAATATCTTCTATTCAACTTTGCATTCATTATATTCTCTTGCACTGATATTTACAGGATGAGTCTGGTGATGTTCTATATTTTTCCTATTGTTGACAAATTCCCTAAATAGGCAAAAGAAACAATGAAGTATTACAACTTCTAGAAATATAATTGTGTTTTCAAATATGAGTGAAAACACGGCCCTTATCAGAGTCATATCTTTTTAAAAATATAATATCTATATGCTTAGTTAGTGTTGCTAAAATAGCACCCAACTAGTTGTTTGAACAAAAATTATAAACATTAAGTATAAATGCCTTAATGCCAAATGCCAACAACACAAAAGTCAGGAATTACTGATGGGCATTTTGTGACTAATATGTTTTAAACAGGTACTGTAGCATGAAAAAAATAGAATAACACCAGACATTTCTTTTAAAGCTACAAACACACTGAACATCCTTTGCATTTTTCTAGTTTCCTCCTGGCTCCGTTGGTCTGATTAACAAAGTCTGTCTGGCCACTAGCTAACCCAACTGCATGGTGCTCCTCCAGGCCACTACCTGACTTGCTTACTTCTGCTTGCGCTCCTTCCCTCTATGATTCCACTGCTCCCTCTTTCCTTTCAGGTTCTGCTGGGTCTTTTAACATGTCAAACTCTGGGGACTTGTTCATGAGCGTGCAGTCTCTCAATGGGGACTCGTACCAGGGGGCTCAGGTTGGAGCCAACGTGCAGTCACAGGTAGGGCCTCGAGCAGTTGAGCAGACGAAACTGGTGCAGGTATACCAGCAACAGACTTTACTTGCCTGTTTCTTGAATTGCTATATACAAGTAGAATTAAATTAGTGGATGCTTTCACCAGTATTATTAAATATAAATATTATTTATTTACTATTATTATACCATACTTATATATTATTTTTTAATTGTTTATGTAGCTCTAGTTTAACAAATCTAGTTTAACAAACTGCTTCAAAGGCAGCTACATTAGATTATTATTATTTTCTGTATGTCACTACATGTGACATCAACTCTAGCCATCTATCCATCTTGAAACGAGTTGTAAATTATCTCAAACTGGAATAATGGAAGGGTTTTCTGTTTTTTCCAAACATGCCACCAAAACTGACACACTTCCATTTCTTTTAAGAGATGAAACACAAAAACACATATTCTGTGCATTCATATGTCCCAGATGGGAGCCAAATGTGTCAAATACTGCCCCTAAACGTAACAAAGCACCCTGTGGTGGGCTATCTAGTGTGTACCTCGCCTCTCACCCTGTATCATCTGGGATTGTCTGTAGACCCCTTCCCTTGGCTATGTGGTTAAGATAATGGATGGATGGATAAAACTGAAAAATGAGTGTTGTTGTTCCTGGTATGGCAAGTCAAACCATCTGTTGTCAGGCCAGTACAGGTTTGTACTTGCCCTGCTCTATAGTCTCTGGTGAAGACTATTTTTTATGTGCTTTCTTTTTTCAACCAGCAAAATGCAAACCTTTATTTTTTTGTTGTTTGATTGAACCTCAACATCTCCAAGGACATAGTACTTGCAGAAATATGCTCTTGTTCTCTCTTGTTGTCTTGCAACCCCTTTTTTTCTTGTGCATCCCTTGTCTTGACTCTGACCTTGCTTTGTTTGTTGTTTTCGAATGTTTCAGGTGGATACCCTTCGCCATGTTATCAGTCAGACAGGCGGATACAGTGAAGGACTCACAGCCAACCAGATGTACAGTCCGCAGGGCATCAATGTAAGGATTCTTTCTTTTTTTTCTCACTCCTTCCCAATTATTTAAATCCCATAGGGCTCAGAATGCCACTTAGTAGGACTTGTCTCTGCTCTGTGGTCACCTAGTTGATTGCCTCAGTATCTCTTGTGCCACGGGCAGCATGCTGTCGAGCATACGTGGGCATGTGTCCGGCCACACACGCACACACAGAGCGGCCTTCTGAGCCTGTCATGTTCGATCAGGCCTGGCATAGCACCTGCAGCCACGTACGGTCAGCCGTGAGCGAACTGCACAAACAGGTGACACTGGATTTCAAACTCTTCTGACCACCTGACCCATGATTAGCAGCCCCAAAGGCTCCCATTAAAAAGCCTTTGAGGGGACGAGGCTGCAGTACTGCTAAAAATAAAACCCCACGCCGCTGGAAACATCTCCTCGTGCACTACAGGGGTGTGTTCCTCCCATGTTTGTGTTAAAATCGCACTAGTTTGGGTATAGAAGTGGGGGTTGTTGAAGGGGCGCAGGGGGTTTTGCTTGCTGGCGGTTACAAACAGTAGGGAAATTCACAGCGACAAGCCATGTCGTAAAGGGGAAAATTGATAAGACAGACACAAGGAGAGCAGAGTGTGGACTTGGGACAGCAATCCAAGCGCATTGCTCAGATCATGTTCCTGCCACACTAATGGCCCTGACAGCGAGCTACTCGGAGAGGACGAGGACGGTCACAGCCTCGGCTGGGTTCCTCCACTGTCATCGTCGTGCCTCAGTGGCCATATGATAATCAGATGAAATGTCTCCCGCATAAAAAACATGTATGTGTATTCAAATAGGCTTCCTGGCTGCTCCATGCACATCCCACAGCCAGCTGTGCTAACCCTGAGAGGCTGCTAACGTATTCAAGCCCTGTTCTTTCGCAGTCCTTTAACCTCACAGATACGGTTCTCCTTGGACGCCTGCTTGCTCTACCACATCTTACACTGCCACAATATGCTGTGTTATTCACTTTTATACCCTGTAAAGAATCTCTGCAATGCATAATGTAAGAGTAGGCTATCTGTCTGCCAGGCTGTTTGCTTGTGATTTATGTAGCTGAGGCTAGTATGTCTCGTATTTTGGCTCCTCACCTGAATTTTTACCAAAGTATGTGAACTTCAGGCTTGTTGATTTTACAAGGAGGGATTTGTTTTTCTTTTTTGTTTAGAATTATGTATATTTCATCAGGGTTTAGCAGCCATTTCTTGTCCCAACATTCGGAGCACAACATAGAACCAGAGGTGTCATTTATAGAATTTATGAGACCCAGACGACACCCAGTGAAACAAGGAGGCACAAGCTGGACGTAGGAAAAGAGCTTTCAGATATCAAAGAACTGATTTTATGAATGAAGAATGGAACACACGAGAGAAAACATTTTCTAAAATACATTTTAAAAGACTGGATAATGAATGACAGATACATGATGCATGCTGTGGATGATTACCGCTGTAATTACAGTTTTGAAATTGGCAGAGTGCGGCCAAAGTCAGACATTTACAGTGTGACCCCTCTGATTCTGATTACACACCGCCTTAAATAACAGGCTCTGAAATGGCAGGCTGTCGAGGGCCATTTCTATTTTTTGTGATGTTTTTTTTTTTACTATTAAAATGTTCTTTAAAAGGTTCATCTCTGGTAGGTTTTGCATCATATTCATAATGACTACAATTACTATTTACACTTGTTAATTAAAATGACTGGCATTATTTTCAAATCACATTTTTTGCTGCATTTGCCTTTTCTTCTATGCACTTTTTTATTCATATGAATTTTATTGTGCAGCGTATTATTAGATTGAGAATGTAGTGTAACTCTCTACATTTCTGTTTGCTTGTAAACCAATTTTGTTTTTCATGCCGATGTTATTCTAAAGTATTTGTTGTAATTGGAGCTACAGTAGATTAGATTTCTTCCCATCTGTGAGGTCATTTGGCTTAAGGCTGTGCATCCAGCATCCCACATTCATACACTATCTTAGCCTCAGGACAGTGTATACAGTCCTCAGTGTTTTTGACCACGCTGTTCTGAGTAATAAATATGATCATATTAAACTGAACTTGTTTTTTTTTTTTTCAGGCAAATGGCAGCTGGCAGGATGCTCCGACCCCCTCATCAGTGACTTCGCCCACAGAAGGACCCGGAAGCGTTCACTCTGACACCTCCAACTGATCTTCCACTCCCATACACCGTCCTATAGGTCCTCCCTTCTTTCAACACTGAATCCCCCAGGCCCATTTTCCACAACTTAATCCCTGTCCTCATCGGGGCAGTGTGTGACATACTACATGTAGTTACATACAGTTACGCGTCAGGTTTGGGATTAAGTTTCCACCATTACGGACTAAAATGCCACTTTTCCCTTCTGGACTACCGCCACACCATTAGCAGCCTGCGTAAGGGACTCATATTCACACTTCAAAGTTTGTACAGTTTCGACTTGATGTCCATGTTGCCTCTTTGTATTTCTCTTCTCTTATTATATTACAGTATTCATACATTAGGCACACTTAACACTATATTGGCCCACGTCTTGTCAATTCAGATGCTTTCACTCTACCTCTATTCGAAATAATAAGTATACATGTCAAGTGCTTCAGTTTTACAATTTAAAACTTTTGGACTGAATAGAATTTTATTGTACATCACAACATATACTATCAATACATCTTTTGTTGTTAGTATCACACTCATACATTTGTTGTGTATCTATAGTGCCAAAGTTCAACCCTGGAGGTGAATTTTGCAGAAGTTACATTGCGTTTTTATATTGTGCCCTTCTATTTTTCGTGCCATTCTTTGGTCCAGTCATTCAGCCTCAATTTATATAGTATCCAAACATCTACAACAGAATGTGACATACAATTTTTTATATTTTATTGCCAAAATAGTATTTTTGTTCTTATGTCATATAAAATGAATACAAGGAAGTCAGATTCTTGAAGTGCGAGTTATAAGGTGAGTTGTAGTTATGTCACAGAGGTTGGCTGCAAATAACTGTGGAGAAAAAAATCCATGACAGTATCTATAGAAGTGATAGCATGGAAATTCAAATTAAAGCACATGTAATGATTGAACACAAATGGTAAAATAGGAACAATACAAATGAGATTTTAAGATGTAATCTTAAAACTTAGATGGAAGAAAAAGATATCTTCAATATTTATCAGAGAGATCAGTGTAGCCAAAAACTGCTGGTAACTAAACCAAGTGTAAGTCTGATTTTAAGGTATCAAGTCATTAACACTTAAGGTTATTTCAGTTTACTGTATACACTTCACTTTTCACTCATGAAAATTTAATTTTATATGCTAAACATTAGACTGCAGTCTAATGGCTTCATCCAAAAAGTCCTGAACAACTATTGGTTATTTTTTCTGTAAACCTTTGTTCTCTGACATTATACAGTTTGTATTTCTGTTATTCCACAATCCCTTCATTTTTGTTCTTCCAAACACCACATTCATTTAGACAAACCAATCCAAAATGTGAACCTAGATTTGTGACCTTTGTTGTCTGTGTTGTACAGTATGTGATCCAATGTGTACACACATGTACACCTATGTATTTCAATAGTCCCCAATGAAATAGCCTAATTTACATACTGTACTTTGATACCAAAAAATTGCAGTTTTTTATTCTTAAAATTGGGTTCAGCTTTATCTGCATTTTACTTTTCTTCTTTTCATAGGATTTTATTATCCATTGTACTAGTGAGCGTGTCATGATGCTCTGGTACTCTGTATTCAAAGCCAAAATAATGCAGCTGGAATACAGTAGCTATTGATATAAATTAAATAAAAACAAATACCAAGATGGCACACAAATCCAAATGATTTTTGGATATATTTTTATGTCTCCATTTTGTAATTAATTCATTAACATTATTATGTTTTTGTATTATTTTGCTTTGCAACAGGACAATGTTTTTTATGCTACTATTGTATGTGAATTAGCCCAAGAATGCTCTATATACAGTACGCAGATATGCACCTTTGCTATTGCATCTTTGAATTTGGACAGTAGGCATTTTGACGCAGCTTGATGGAGTTCCTGTTGGATTTACGCTGGAATCCATTTTTTTATTTTGTACTTAAACAAGCACCGATGTAAGACTGCCTCCAAGATGCCTACTGTCTGGATGAAGGTGACGTGAAAATTTTGTGTTAACATTGCCCTCTGGCGTTGTTTTTAGCTCATTTGAACCCTTTCAAAAACACAAACCAAGCCAGAGATCCCCGTCAGTCATGGAAAAGCTTGGAAGTCACGTGTTTTTTTAACAGTTGTGTGTTGCTGGTATTTATTTCACATATTTATTTCACATATATGACGGATGTTTCAGAGGTACAGTGTGGACATCAACTACAGCGCAATTACTGTAAACTCAACAAATGTATCTGGATCAATCAGAGCAGCTTCCCCTCAACATGCTCAGCAGGGCCGAGCACCATTCAGGTGATACACAGACCCTGCCTCAGCCATGTCTTCTGAAGTCAGTGAAGGAGTGAATTGACAGCACCGGTCATGCAAGGCAAAGTCAAGACGTTTTTTTTCTTTCTGTTTTTCTTTTTTCTTTTTTTGCACCCTTCAATAAAAAAACTCTTACTTTTCACATTGCCTGTCAGATATTATTGAAGCTTCATGTAATGATGCTTTTTAGTTTTGGAATATGAAAGGAAAATAGACATGAAAAGAAAAATGAACAATTTGTAATACATAAAATGTTTTATTTGTTGCATGTCTTTTTGTTCTTCAATAAAATAAAGTACTGCAGTGTTTTGAATGTTAACTTCTTTTTATAAGGATTTCAGAAGGAAATCTTTGAGCCTTTTTCTTGACAGGTTTTAACTTTTAAGATCTCTGCATATGTAAAAAGGTACCAAATGGAAAACTATTGCCTTTTTAATTCCAACTCAAAACCTGTTCCTGTGGAGAAAAACCCAAAAGGTGTAGGTTTTATGGTCTCTTAGTTTGTACTGGCAATGCGTATCCCAAATAAATAAATTCTTTTGTTGCATAACTTGCTCTTTTGCCATTTTCCATGTCAGTGTTGATGTGCTGTTTGGATGTTTTCCACCAGAAATGTGTGTGTGATTTCTCCTCAAGAATTTTTAACAGGGTCAGGGTCAGAAGTCACTGTAGGATACAAGTTTACACATTTTAGACTTGTCAGTCTAACACCTTTGGATAACGTGCACGTCTCACTTCCAACTATGCTTCGGCATGCAGGCATTTTATCACGACTAACATAGCGCTGGAGCTCAGCTTTGCTGCTGCGGGTGTGAAGGGGACATTTTCACAGTTTTTGAAGTGACTGAAAGCTGTGTGCTTCTGGCAGACAGACGCCTTCTCTAGCAAGCCCCCCACTATCCACACACCCAGCGCTTCCTCCAAGGCATGGTTAATGTGCGTTCCCTGAAAGAGGCGGAATCTACACTTATCTCTCTCTTCCAGATAAACCAGACAGGATGTCTGATTTGGCTCCTCCAATTCATCCCTCTGCATCCAGATGAAAAAAAACAGAGGAAAAAGAGGTTAAAACATTAACTTGTGGATTAGAATAAAGGTTCCCAATAGCATCCAAAATCAGAGAGCATGACAGAAACTGTGGGAGTAACATATGCAAAAATGATCAAATGTAATTACATGGACAAACCTCCTTGTTTTTATCAAAGGGCTTCCTTTAGCCACTGTTAGAGGAAAGAAGAAGTGCTGGACGTGTATAATTTATTCATGCGCTCCCTGCAAACCAAAAGCCATTATGAGGTTGATTTAGTCATTACATGATGAAAAGGTCTAAATCCCATTCTGACTAAAATCAGTGTATGTCCTATTGAATCTCCGATTGCTGTGGCAAATGAACTAGTTAACATGCTACAGCATAATGTTATGCAGGTTTTTAAGAAGACAATATTGATCACCATCCATTTCATATGGCTTAAAGATTCAAATCCAGTCAGGAACTGAACCAGGAGTTGCTCCAGTCGGTTCTTTGGTCAAACTCAGTTGGCAGGTGCTAATATTTTGATCTACTGCAAGATGTGCAAGCAAATAAATTATTTAAAAATAAAAATGTGGTGTGTAAGATGATTATGATAAGATTATGCTCAAAAAGGTGTTTTGAAATGTCAAATGTCAGATTATGTTATTATTACATATAATAGTAGCCAAATTGATACTGACCATCTGTGTGTTTGATGATAAATGCCATATTTATGCTACCATCTATTAGCCAAAGCAAAGTAAACATACAGAAGTTTTGCTCTTTTATCAGTGAATGAATATCTCTAATTATGTCATAGCTGCACAGGTAGTAACATCAATGTCTGGATTCCATTTTGCTGCCTCAGTTTCAGGGTCGTGGTACTGTGTGTGCTACCAGTTTCACTGTAGAAGACTTGCATAAAACAGAGCCATTGTCATTAGCCCAAGGTTCATCTGATCAGTCAGGATCATACAGAAGCATTACATTGTCTTACATCATTCATTTTTCATATTTGTTCATTTAGTTTTTCATTTACAATTACATGCCGTACACCTGCTGGTGGATTGAGCGTTTACAGTAAATGTATCGCAAATGAAATACATTTTAAATATCATTTGAAATTTTAAGGTTTGCCATTTTACTACAGCTCAACCCTCTCATCCACATCCAATCTGATATCATGCCAGGAGGCCTTCTGACATAGTGACAGTGTAAGTTAAATTAACTTACAGTGTGACTGTAAGCTATCATCACTTTAAGGTTTATATTTTAATTCTAATTTATCATCCACAGAGGAAGAATCCCAGATATCTGAATTTGATCTAGCACCAGCATTTTGTATTAGAACCAAATATTGTGTTTAACTCACATGTGGATGAGAAAACACATACATGTTTTCTTTGGCCTGGTCCTCACTGGCTGAGTTCTCGCATCTTTTCAGTCTCGTATTATTCATCCTCAACCTGTCCACAGTGCATGTGGCACTCACAGTCATGCTCACAGCTCATGCTTAAATCAATGACAATAACAAGGCTCATGAAAAGGCTGTTCCTATTCACAACACATAATCTACATCAGTTACATTTATGCCTGCCAGCATGACACACACACACCAAGACAACATACGTGCCTGAGGGAAGGGCTACTGAAGCAGACGATGCGAGGTCTGAGGTCTGAGGGCACGACATAATGGAGAAGCTTTGTCTCAAGGAGACTCCCTGCATTAATGTGATGAAACAAGTCTTCTTCTTCGCTGATGGGTCTCATATGAATTATGATGCAGACAAAATGAACTCCACAAACAAAAATATTTAGCAGGAATAGGGTCAAGTAACTAGTTGCTGTGGGTGTGTTTCAGTCAGTGTTGCAGATTTCAGATTTGGAAACTGTTCCGTTTGGCAAAGATTTGCTACTGGAAAGTCTTGTGTTGCCTTTGCCACCCACAGATCTTTAATGAATTCCTCTGATCCTAACTTTCATAAAGGAGACATTTGAAAAAAATGTCACAGATCAGTGCATGTTATCTCAGTCTTTCAAGTTGTTTCAAGCGTGGAACATTTGAATTGGACGTTGCAGTGTATTTAAGCATTTGGGGTGTGGGAGTTTAAGTCTGCAAAGTGTTTCTTTTTCTTTGCCTGAAGCTTCCATAATGAGCAAGATATGGACCTTATCACGTTCTTCAATTATAGAGAAAATAAACCCTTTAAAACTCTGCCAGGAGAGGCGCACAAAAAGTTATCTCTCTCGAACATGTATCGAAAATGAAACAAAAACAAATAGCACTGATGATGGTGGACAGTTGGGTACAGTGCCCATGCAGGAACGATCACTACTCACGTCCAACAACAAACATGGAATTATCTGTGTCAATTCTCATGTAACTGTGAGCTACAGTAATTCATTTCAGCTTTGTGTCTTTGTTTGCATCTTCTTAAATGTCTTCAGTGCATTTCTCTATATGTAAAGTGGTTCCACATATTTGGCCACAGCTATGTGTCATTGTGAGGAATCTTCTGCCTTTTCAAAAAATAGCAATGCCAATTATGTTGTCAAGATGGATTTGTCTGATAAGAAGTGGCCAGTTACCCCTTGTCTGTGTACCCTTCTTTATATCCCATATTGTAATTTAGGAGGCAGCTGTCATATTGATTCTTCCCTTTATCCAGTCAATCCAAATGTCCTGAAAAGTGAGGGTACCACATCTCCTTATCTCATGCAAATCCTAAGACTCTAAATTAATTTTCAAATTAATTATTGTTGGAAACAGAAGGAATAAGAAGTGTTTTTATTAACAGAACAAGTTGGTAACAGGTCTGTGACTCTCATCAATGAAACTCTGCTGACCCCTCATGGTCCATTGTTGTGAGGTGTCTCACAAGGGCAAAGAAGAGGAGATACATGAAGTGTAGCCTTAAAAACAGGGTTTGGTGTTTAAAGGCTTTTAGTCCAAATTAAATATCTAAAAATTGAATTGTTCTTTATGCTATGAGTGGGACTTTACATAAAAACACTTTAATAAAACAAATATGGCTGTCTATAGAAATTTCAACATGGGTGATATTTCTATAGTGAGCCTAACTTTTTTTATTTCATCACATATGTGTTGGTTCTGTATGGCATCATTAAAAGGTGAGATGCAACAGGCTAAATAATAAGACCGAATGAAATTTGGCATGTTTATCTCTATATCAGAAACTGCCAATCATCAAAACCTATGGTCTGCTAGCAAAGTCTAATAATAATCTACAACATTATACAATGCCATTGTGGTCTCAGAAAGGTAGAAACTGCATAATATCAGTCTCTCATCAGCCTTTCTGAGAGTTACAGTATGTTGTTAGATTTTTTTTTTTTTTTATATCATTCCAACTTCATCTATGGACCCAACTGTGACCTTGTGCAGCTTTGAGCTGTCTCAGCAGAGCGTCTGACCACGGCGGCTGACACAGCGAGACGTCTGCCTGTTTGAGGACAGAGGGTGTATGTAGGTCAGCCATGGGTTTGCATGCTGTGACAGCATGCGGTCACTATGCTACAAAGCAGGACAGGGATTGAAGTGGACAGAAAAAGCCAGCATGGAACGAGGGCCCCACTTACACGTCAGCACTGATACTTCCTCATGTCCCCTCTTAAACACTTTGACATTATCAGGCCACACAGAGCAATGTCCACCCTCATTATTCTCACCTTTGGTACTGCAGCAAAATGAGCAAAGAAAGGCACAAAGAGAAACAGAAAGGCAGACACTGAGCAGACGTCAGATCGTTGTGCATATCTGAAATGTTGGGGTGGTCATGTCGTAGGTACGGTCTCACTCATGATGGTTAACTTCATCAAGACTGCATTTTTACTATATAACCAACCACCATATTGCATGATCATTGAAAAAACTGGCAAAACAACTATTCAACTACAAAGATTTACATCATTATGATATAAAATGCTTACTATATATTCAAGTGCACAGACATGCAAAATGTGCATTAAGAGTCTTTTTTAATCCATCTTTATTGAAAAAGTGTCAACACTCCAGCAGAAAATGTCAGAACCTTCATGCGGCCATCTACTGCCATCTAGTGGCTGACCTTCGGCTCAACTCTTGCATACAAAACATGAACAAAGGCTCCATAATGTTCACCAACAATACTGTATTCTGTGTGACACAGAAACTGTCAATAGAGTGAACAGAGTAACAGAGTTTCTTAGATGTTTGTCCACTACATGAAAAAAACTGTATGCAAAGGCAATGTGTCTCGACTATGCTCATTTAGGGAAGTCATCGGTTGTAGGGGTGCATTGAACCAGATGCAGATTTGATGTTTGTCTTGATGCTGCTTGGCATTTTTCCTGAAAGACAAAGGCATAAAAGAAGAAGAAATCATTTCACTAAATAAATTCAAAAACATCTTAATGTTCCAAACTTTTACGACAGAAGCAACAATTCCACATTACAAGCTTTGCATAGGTTACTAAAATGTGGGGAGATCAGTGACTAATGAAAAATGGCTAAATTTTTACTCAAGAACCTAAAGGTCAGCCATTGATAACTCTAATAATATCTGCCTTCTATGGAGTGAGCAAGGTTGACAAAGAAGATCAGGTAAGTTTGCAGAAGAATCACAACTCTTTACAGGAAGTTACACATATGATGTTTAAATGGCAGGTGTTAATAATGTATTCACATATGATATGTAAATAATTGTGTTAAGATATTAATCTCCAGGTCTCCTACCTGGCTGTCCTTGCTGCTGTGGTGCCACAGGTCCTCCCATACCTGCTTGCTGCCCTGAACTGCCACCAATTGTGACTTGCTGTAAGGTTGGCCCACTGCTCATCATGGGCCCTTGTCCTGGATGGCCAGGGGCTACTGGGCCTGGAGGCCTACATTTAGAAAGCCCCTTTCCAAATGCAACTGCTCCAACCAGTGCGTTAGTGTCGGCAGGGTTGAAAGACGGTTTGTTCTGCCTCATTGCTGGAAGAATGATAAAAGTCATTCAAGTTGTTGGGAACTCAGTGCTAAAATATACTGTGGCCTAATACCAATAACTATAACTTGTGAACCTTGAGTTCCCAACAAAGTGAACAGATTTATGTTTTACATGTGTTTTTCATGCATTGTTTAATATACCTGCACTTTCTGCATCTCTGTCCTCGCGAGGATTGTTCAGTTTCTCCAGCAAACCCGAACACTGCTTATTTAATGCCTGGATATGCTTCTGTTGAGATAAATTTAACCAGTGGTATTGACAGCAAAATATGTTTTTCTGAATAAAAAAAAAAAAAAAAAAAAAAAAAAGAACAATCAAACCACTTAGACAATACAATAACCAACTGACCTGTGCCGACTCTGGGCCTATTCGCGCTGCCTCTGCACTCAGTTGTTTCTCCTGCTCCTCTACTTCTGGATCTGGCTTGGTCCGTAGGTAGTCTGGAACAATCTCATGGCTGAACACAGGGACACGCTGTTCAGTTAGTTTCTGTGAAGGAACAAGCAGAAGACATGATATTCCATATAAATAAAAACATATATTGACACATTATTTATCAGCCCTGATACTTACTGCCAAATCATCATCTCTGTCTGGGGACAGAAGCAGAGGGATTATAACCTGGTTGCGAAAAGAAGGGGTCTTCTCGTTCTTGAGCAGTTTATTGATGGTGTTAAGCTGACCAGACAAAAGCGCAAAGTTGTCCAATACAGAAGGCCTGAAAAACACAAACACACATCTGTAATGGGAAAACATTACACAAAGAACATCTTTAAACATGACTGAATAATGAAGACTTAACAGTGCCATGTGTGTGAAGTTGTTTTAACTATCAAAATTAATGCAACTAAAAGAACTCATTGCCCAATCAGGCATCTGCTTAACTACTTCATTAAATATGTAATTTCTGTTTAATAAAAATAATTTAAAAAGAAAAAAACAATTTTTACTACTGCCAAAGAAAATGTACAATTTTAATTTCATGAGAATTAATTTTTAGGTTTCAGTTTGGTTGAACAGAAAATGTAATAAAGTTATTTGGTAACAAAGACCTACAATTTGATGTCATTAAACTGTTTTTCAAGACTTTTTTATCAACAGGTTCTGAAATCATCAAAATCAATTACAATATAGAAGAAAAATATAACTAGAATTGTTTTTTTTTATTACTACCATTGCAAAACTGGATTTAAAAGTAGTATTGTAAGTAATTGTCCTTGCTGCTTTTTAAAATAATATTTACCGTAAAATTCTAATACATTCGGGAAAACATATATGGCAACTACTCAAATTATATTCTCAAATATTAAGTGGGGACAATAACAGCTTCTTCTATAGGAGATTTGTTCGATAATCAAATATTTTAACTTTGGAAGACAAAGATTTCATTACGTGAACAAATCTATGTGTTAAATTCAAAATAAATGAACATTTTAACTTTTGACTTTTTAACTACAAGATTAGTTTAAGAACTAATATTTAATCCAATAAAATTTAATCAAAATAAAATTGTTCATAAAAACAATATATGATTAGTTATAAAAATGTCTACAATTACATATTATTATACTTGACATGCATTGACTTACAATACATTAATCATTGCGTGATCATTGTCTCCACTGCTGAATTAACTGTGTAAATGTAAGAACGCTACAGCACCTGATGGATCACACTACTACATCCACTTTATGTTCTCATAACCTTTAATAAGACACTTACCACGTTAAACGTTCGTATTCACTCTCTAGCTTATAAATAAAACTGTGAAGAGCATTTTTGACATGAGCGACCCGAGCGATGAGAGACTCCAGTGAAGCCTCTAACTGCTTCTCTTCTCGCTGCTAAAAGGAAAATAAAAACACAGGCGAATGCATGAAACTAAACCATATAAACGAGAACTACAGTTTATCCACCAAGATGTTAATTTGACTTCAAAATAACGTTAGTCATTGTTATGCTACCCTAGTTAGCTAACTTATCAGCTAATAGTAACCAGCACCAACTAGCTTTACATTCGTAAACTAAGCATACCGTAAACCAGGAAACCCATTCTAATATATGCGATAAACAAAGGGAAGAACCACAATTTAATTCATACTACATTGTGGTTAAAAGAAAATAGTTACCTGCATTGCTAAACCACAAGCTAACTTAACGATAAAATTCAACAATCCGGAAAATAATCTAGGCCTAATTACTTCCGGTTCACCGTTGAAAAAATAAAAGCACACGTTAACTTTCATTCAATACGCAGAAGCATACTAACATATAAAAACCACAAAACGGGGGAACAATAGTACAAGACAGGAATACTGCAAACAATAGAGCACATAGTGGGGACATTACAGCCAAAGTCATTGGCACATACAACAAACACACCCATTACCTGTATATTTTTGCACGGTTCAAATATAGGTTATTAATCCACTGTGTGACAAACCAAACACTTGAATCAAAAAAAGCTGTATTCCTAATCAGTTCAGATGTTGTGTCTGTGATCTGGACTGATGCTCAAAACAAGGATTTCATTGTTTAAATATTTCCCCAGTTCTGAGAAGCAGAGCAAATTGATGGTACTGCAATCAGAATGTAGGCCCTAGGAAACATTGATTAGATTATAGGTACCTTAAACGTTTTACACCAGTCATTACAAAAGTACTTGTAATGTGTGCATTGTTCACTTGATTATGTTCAAAAGCAATAAAGAAACAAACAGCAACTTGGTATCTCATGAATTTTATTTCAACACAAAGTGAGGGAAGTTGTTAAACAGTGAAACAGCAAAGCACGTGGTACAAATGCATTTTAATTCAGATTATAAAATGACTTCACAGACAGTCTAATTTAAGGCACTAAGCTAAGGCTCTTTGTTCCACATACATATATGTTCTTTAATTTCAAAAGAAACCAAGAACAAGTGCAGCTGATCCACTCTGTTCAAACAAGGCTAATACAGATCGACTAACTGTCCAAGCCCGCATACTTGTCAAGTACAAACATAGGTAAAAGTAAGAGACTATTATATGCGACCAGTCATATTGGCTGCATAGAACACAAGTGAAAGAAGTAGTTTGGAGTTCTAGTGAAGCAATGCAAACCAGACAGGACTTTAGAAGACGCTCTCCACATCTCCCATCTCCACAATCACAGTCTTGAGCTGGGAGAAGTACTCAAGTGTCACCTGGCCATTCTCTCTGCCAAAGCCTAATAAAGCAGGTTGGAAATTAGAATGATCACTGATTCACTATAGAGTTATTCAGACCAGTCAATTTTTTCCCTGTATGAAAATTCAGCACCATGAATGTACTGGGATTCCTTTGTGTTCTATGACAAAATATTCACTCTGACCAGTTTAATCAGGCAACATCCTACCTGACATCTTGTATCCTCCAAAAGGCACTTCCACAGGACTGATGTTGTAGTTGTTAATAAAGCAGGTTCCTGCCTCCAGGTTCTCAGCCACACGGTGGGCTCGAGAAATGTCTCTGACAACATAATAAAATGTATAAACATAGCAAATACCCTGTGCAGCCTGACTAAGCAGTAAAAATGGTGTTTGAACCATACACTGATTGTGCAATAAACTCCTCTTAGTAACTCAGTAACCTAAGCCAGTTGAATGCAATAAACTAGAGTAACTTGAGGTACAAACCGTCAGACCTGTATCAGAAGTACACCGAGTAATGATAAACTTTGTGTTCTCTGCCTTTGCCCTGCTCACCTGGTGAAGACTCCAGAGGCCAAACCAAAGGTGGTGTTATTGGCCCTGCGGATCACTTCCTCCTCTGTGTCAAAAGGCAGGATAGACATGACTGGGCCAAAAATCTCCTCCTTCACACATGTCATGTCATCTGTGCAGTTATCTGTGAGGGGAAAGTGTAAAGAGTGCTGTATGTTAAGCATGGTGCATACAGAGAATGAAAAATTAACAATCAATGACAGAATTTCGTTCCGCTTTATTTCTCAAATTTAGTAGTATAGAACATACCAAGTATACAAGGTGACATGAAGTAGCCTCCTTTCAGTTTGGGGTCACTAGGGACATAGGGTTCACCACCACAAAGCACTCTGGCACCCTGGGAAAGCAAACTTATCAGTCAGATAATTACAAAAAAGCTAACTTTGTGATAAAGTGCAACGATCATCAAGCTATGACATTAATTATTAACGGTTCCTCTAATCTCCACAAATAATGTCACACTCAGGCATCACAGAGCCTGTTTGCAACCCTTGATGAGCAAAAACTGTTTCGTCCCACATTGCATTATTATCCCCTTCTATTGTGTCAAGAGGTAAAAAGAATAACTGCTGCCTGAAAATGCCTTGTTGATTTGTGGATCATTTCATAATCAACAGTGAATTATGTCAAATTTAGGACAAATGAGCTGATCTGAGCTTATAGTGCAATATTGACCGATTTAACCTTACTGCAGCACTATCTACTTGACCGACTGTGATCATCTAGTCTAGTGATGTAGAGTTACCAACACACCTGCTTCTTAGCTTCACTGACGTATCCCAGCACTTTCTCCAGCTGCGGCTTGCTGATCAGCGCTCCCATCCGGGTGCCCTCCAACAGGGGGTCACCAATCGGGATGGCTTTGGTCCTTTTCACCACTTCTTCAACAAACTTGGGCATGATCTCCCTCTGTACAAACACTCTGGTCCCGTTGCAGCAAACCTGTTATTTTAAATGTATTGCATTAGACTGAAACTTCATGCAACACACCGCACATAAATGACCCAGTCTCACCTGTCCCTGTGTGAGGAAGTTTGCCATAAGCGCTCCTTTCACAGCATTGTCAAATTCACAGTCTTTGAAAATGATGAGGGGAGATTTCCCTCCAAGCTCTAGAGTCACTTGCTTCACTCCCTTTGCAGACATTTCCATAACCTAAGAGAAGGACACAAATGGAATCAATAACCTTGCAGGTGCACTCAGCAGTGGCTCAAAGTTACTCTTGTACCTTCTTTCCTGTTGGCACGCTCCCAGTGAAGGTTACTTTGGCGATCATTGGATGGTGGCAGAGCAAGCTGCCGGTTTCTGCTCCACCTTGGACCACACTGAAGAGCCCGTCGGGGACACCTGCCTCTTTGTAGATCTCAGCAAGTATCACAGCCGTCACAGGGGTCATTGGTGAAGGCTTAAACACCATGGCGTTACCTAACAACATAACTCGAATTTAAAAGTTGCTTAATTGAGGTGGTTATTGTTAACAAACATGAAAGACATACAATTGCAGACAACTCACCACATGCCAGAGCAGGAGCAGACTTCCATGTGGCAATCTGGAAGGGGTAGTTCCAAGCACCAATCCCTGCACACACACCAAGAGGCTCTCTCCTGGTATAAGCGAACGCTCCACCAGGAAGCTGGACGTGCTGACCTGTACATAGGAGACACATGCTTTACACCATTAACACAAAAAAGTTACTACGTGACCAACTGCTAGTGCACCCACCTGCAAGAGAACCTGCCAGGCCAGCATAGTATTCAATGGATTGCCAGGCAACATCGATATCCACCAGTGCTTCAGAGATGGACTTGCCATTGTTTATCACTTCCAGCTTTGCAATATTCTCTCTTCTTTCCTGTTTTATTGGAATAACAGGACACTGATATATAAAAAATTGAACTTTCAGGGCATTTACACAGTGATATGAGAGTTTTCCTCTTGTGCAACCCTGGGTCAGCAGTAAAGGGAGGGAGGCAAGCCAGCTCTCCCAATGAATAACTCGAATTATTGCAGGCTTGCATGAGCCAGACCCATTGTCCGTTGCATAACCCAGCATAAATTGTAAACTGAAACGCAGCAGCTTGGCTGTCTCACCCTGATAATACGGGCAGCCTCCAGCATTATCCGAGCCCTCTCCATGCCGGCCAGCTTGCGCCACTTCAGATAGGCAGAATGGGCGCTCTTTATGGCCTCGTCCACCTCTTCAATACCACAGGGATACATCTGACACAAGACGCGACCTGCAAATAAAGAGAAAAATATGGTCATCAGCAGGTCACATGCTGCCTCATATCCAACAATGAAGCATTGTGCTGATTTCTTCTTATTGGTGCCTTTTACAATAAAAAAAAACAGTAATATTTATGATTAGCTTAACCTTTAGTATAAGGTAATTAAAAAGTATGCATTATACATTTCTACTACATTTTTTTGTTTTCCACTGTAAACCAACTGCTAAAGTTGACGTCCACCACAGAAGAAAAAAATTGGGCGGGGCTTAAGTTGCATAACAGCTTGCACCGTGTGACCCCGAACAGCAGACGTGTCAGCACTCTCTCCCCAAATCCATACGCCATTGTTAAGCGTCTCGTTGTATAACACATTAAACGGTATGATATTAAACAAGTCATTGACATCGAGTTACCAGTTGCAGGTTCAAACACGGGTTCGGCGTTCGCCTCCTGTCTGGGTTTGACCCGTTTTCCGCCCCAAAAATTCAGGTGGTCGTTGACAACCAGGGTTCCGGTCGAGGCTTCGCGCATGCTGTCAAGAGTAGACTGGGCCATTTTCAGATGGAGAAAAGCTGCAACAAAACGGAATTATTTTTAGTTGCTTTTCGGAATAGATGATTTAACCCATTTACCCATGCTCGGATACCTAACAGACAATCGATACAAGTGGAGGAAACGCTGGTGCATCGGTCCAGAACTACTAATTCGAATCAGATTTTGTGGCAAATCAACTCTAGAAATTGATCTTTGTTAAGGTTACCTCTCTTTCTGCTGCTGCCTCTATGTTTGTGCCCCTCTAGCGTGTGTGTGCATATATATGACGCACCCACTCCTGCTGGAGAGCATCCAATCACATGCTTACTTCTAGCGACACAGCTCCTGAAGAAAACTTTACCACAAGACAGAAACATGTCAGAAACGAGCAGTGTGCAGCACAGCTCTTACCGTTGGCGATTCAGCAGACGCAGGCGGACTGGACGTGGCTACTTTGGACTGCAGATCACTCATAAAGACTTTCACGGACAGGACACGCCTCCTAAATGTTGCGTGTATCTCTTTAGATTTTGATTTTAATGACCACAAAAATAATTAATTGGCATTATGCACGATCGGTAATTTTAAAATGCCCTGCACGCCGAGCTGTTTCATATGATCTGTTGCATAGACTTTCTTAATGAAACAAATGGCATACCAAGTGGCATTAAGCTGATTGGAAACCAGCCTATTATTCTGACACACATTGGTCTTTGTCTGGTCTGTCAAAGCTTTCTAATTTTTGGCATTTTATTTGAGAGTGTGTGTTGATTGCTGAAAAATTCATCTCAGTTAATGGTCTTCCAGGTTAAACTGTAGAATAAGGTGTTGCTTCCAGAACAAACCAAAATTTCCATGTTTCCTGCTTCCACCAGCCAGTCTACACGCAGTTGTTTTTCAAGAGACACATAATGAAATAATGTTCATAGGAATGTTACAGACAAACTGGATGTATGAGAGGTGAGAGCGGTTTACCTTTGAGCACTGAACTCAAGAACTCTTACTGCATTCCTGAGATTTTGCCTTTTGAAAATTGAATGACTAGGCATAAGGGTAGACAACCCAAAAACAAAACATACTGTCTCTGAGTAAATACATGCACCGTGGCCAAAAGCATCTGGATAATTCTACTGGTGTGAATCAAACATTAGCTTACTCCTGTCCTCCAAGATTGGTATTGGAGAAGGTGAGGTGAAAAACTGTTATATACATACGTATACATGTATGATGTAGATGTATTCATAGTAGAGTTGTTTTTGATGGGAGAAGATAACTAAAAAGAAAAAAAAAACCTAAAAGAAAAAAAAAAAACATCTGACGAAAGAATTAATCATAAAACTTTATTAATACCAGAAATATTAAATACAGACACAGACAGTAATACTGTATTCGATGCATCATTGTGCCAATTATTAATTAAAATTCCCAAACAATGCAACAGTGCATGTGCTAAATACAGGGAGGGGGTTTTGAATCCATTGTTAATGAGTCATCTCATCTGAAGAACTCTTCTTTCTCTAATTTCTAAGTAGGACAGTTATAAATTTAAATAAATGAATTAATATCTTAAACAGAACAAAACACGGCTGCAGTGCAGGAACAGCTTCAGTGAAACTGCTGGAAGGTTAAGAGAACTTAGCTGCCTGAGGAGGAGGTCCCAGAAAGCCTCCAGCCTGTTTAGTTGCAGCTCTGGAGGGCGCAAGGCCAAGCATCTTCTGAATGTTCTAGAGGGGGAAAAAAAACTGTCTTTCAGAAAGATGGAAACCAGATCTGCTATCTGGTCAAAGGACAGTTGAAGATTTATAGGGATCCAAAACTGAGGCAGAGAAGGTGAAACACACTCACACATTCACCTACTATGGCAACTCCTTTGAAAAACAGACAGCTCATCCTTAGAGGTTTATATATTAACAATTGAGAACCTAATGCTAATATTTTAACACATAGCATGTTTAGTATGGTTGAGGCTTTTTACAACCACACAGCACTTGCTGCTCAAACTATGAAACTGTTTTCTCTCAAGCACAGTGCAACACATGGAAACAGGCGAGTAACAAAGACATGTTCAGACATTAAATCAACCCCTCTCAGGGCTTAAAGTAAAAAACAGACGTCACCTGTCTTATGGACATGGTGCAGAGGATGTAGAGGAAGATGAACGAGCAGTCTGTGTAATCCTCTCCAAGGAGGTTGCGATGGGAAAGGCCCTGGATGTAGGACAGCGGCACAAAGGGAAGTTTGGCCACTACACGCCCATCAAAGCTGAAAAAAAGTTTGATTTTTAACAGTTGCAGTTACAGCAGCCAGTATTGGCTATAAACATATACACAATAAATATTTTTATCAAATGCTACCAAACATTCTTTTTATAGGCAGATGTTAGAAAAAAAGAAACGTAAATTGTAATTATATTACTACAAATAATATCAGAAAAAAAACTTAAAGTAGCAGTAGATGGAAAATCACCAGCATGAGTGCCTACACACACACACACTTACATGGAGTTGAACATGCCCATCAAAGCTGTAAAGCAGAAGCCAATTGCAAACATAGACTTCATGCGCACCTGCAAAGAAGTTAAAAATGAAAATGTAAAATTGACAATGTAATAGTGGGGAAAACCTGGTCTCCTGTGAATATTTATCCTCAAGCACAGGATAGAACATTTGATACACAACATACATCATATCTATGATCATATGTCGTGACAATACTGAGACTATACTATTCAAAATTTAACCTCAGCATGTTTACAGTAAATTAACAAAGATTCACACCATTGAAAGGTCCCTGTTGTTGTTCTTCAACTTCTCCTCTTGTCTTTCTGTAACGCATAAGAAAAATATTGCCAATTGCTGTTCACAGAACACCTTAACATTCAGTTTAGTAGTGTTCCTCAAGCACAATGTTTTATAACTTGTTACCAATCTTCTTCTTCTGTTGACGTCCTGCTGATTCTGTGATTGTTTCCTTTTTTTTCTCAACTGACATGAAAACAGCAAAAGGGAATACTTTAATCAAACATTAAATGCACCGATGACAGCACTATAAGGCTTATTCACGAATCCCTCACGCTTTTTGCTTTGTTTTTCCACTTCAGCCTTTAGTCTCTTGTATTTTTCAGTACGATACACTAAAACCCAGGTGATGCCTGGGGGGGGGAAACAGAAGAAATGTAAAAATAATAATTATATACTGTATGTGTACACACACACACACACACACACAGAAAGCGACCAACATAGCGAGGTACAAGGAAATCTTTTATTATGAAACATGTAACGGAAGTCTTCCTTACTCTGACCATTACCTTGCTAACTCTATAGCTAGCTATCAAACGCTCAGTATTTGAAAACACAAAGATTAAGATCCACATTAAACTAATGCAATTATAATGTTTCCAATTTAAAGCAAATTACGGTGTCAGCGTGTTTGTTGGAGTCTTTTGAAACAGCCTGTCGGTATGTCAGGAGGATTTCACTCACCTTCGGCTAACAGCGCTGTGCACACAGAGATAAACACGATCAAAATGGTGTCTGCAAACATGGTACTCATGATGGATGTTCTTCTCTTTTATCCGAGCGTAAAAATAACTAGTACATATATGTAATGTGAATTAAATCCCTAGCACGCTCCACTGATCTGAGTGTCAGCTATATAACGCTACATCAGCACTACTGATGAGGTCACACGTCTTAATAGTACTTCCGGTTCACGGACCTCAAGAAAAAAGACTTCTAGAATAAGAACATCTGTTTGAATGAAGATTGAGATATATGTTTTTTAACTCTAGACTTTTCTAATTTTTTCTAGTTTTGCGTTAAATTACATATAAATAAGATAAAACCCAGGTGATCATCGACATTTTAATAAATGTACAATGTATAGTAACATAGTATAAAATACTATACAATAAAACATAACTAAAAAAAACAATAAAAGAGTATTAAGATCACAAATCATTTGACCTTAAAACAAAAGCTACAGGGTGCTTCACAATAAAAGAAAATAATGACACAGCAATACTATTTATAAATAAATCTGAAATAACTCAACTTTATAATAAAACGGTAAAAGAACATCACAATTAGCACAAGATTATTATCATTATCAGCGCATCCGGCGCCCATCCACTTCATCATCATCGTCATCGTCATCATCATCAACAAATGGGGAGGAGCGCAGAGACCCCGGTGTGTCAGAGGGCCGAGCGTCGCGCTGCAGATGAAGCATGGCAGGAGACAGCGAGACAAAGCCAGGTGACCAAACGGAACATGAGAGCAATAATCGGCAACCTTTCCTCATTGGTGTGGCCGGAGGTACAGCCAGCGGCAAGGTTGGCATTTTTATGATATTGGAGTAATTTGTAACTCGTGTCTGCGGGAGTTATTGATGCCTCAGGCTTAGGGAACCTTATATGCTGTGTTCTATATGAAGTGTGTCAATTATCAGAAAAAAATATGCCCGAGATGAATTCATTTCATTAGCTTTACAGGCCCAGCTGTGTAAAAGCGCATGACTAATAAGCTCAGAAAACATAGATCTACACTATAGTGTTTGGCTGCTTACTGTTATAAGATGTCATGCTCTGTGCACAGACTAAAATTTATTAAACCAGTCTGCATGCAATCACTTCAGATTTTGCTGACATGGGTTGCTGTATATGTCAGTCTCCTCTCCTCACCTTGCCTCAATTGTCATGCCAGCTCACTGGCATGACAATTGATTTCTTCACTTACTAAAAAAAAGACTAAATCTCTGCATCATCCTTTCCCTAGTCTGTGTCCAATCCTGTGCAGAATTTCAAAGGTTTTCAGTGATTGACAATAAGAAAAATATGCATTTGTGTTATGGTTTATTGTAACATGACAGATTAGTTCATCAGAGTACATGCTACAAGACAAAAGTAAGGATATTGCTTACCAATCTGAATTGTTAGACAAGCACTGATGTGCCTCCAATGCTGTGTTGTGCAATATATTTGATGCTGTAAGTGTGTAAACCTAGAGGGTAGTTACAAGCATTTGACTGAGTTTATTTATACTTACAGTCAGTTTATACAATTTATACAAAATACACCAGTGATCAGTCTGATCACTGGTGTTAATTATGTAAATGAGAGTTATTTAATTTTATTGCTGATTAAACAGAACAGAACTAGCCAAGCTGTGATTCAGTTGACAGTTGTTTGTGGGTTTGACTTCCTGGTAACATGCCACTTTTCTCCCACAGGATTAACTGCTTACAACACCACCTGCTCTCCCACACGTGTTATCTGAACTAAGGAGTAAACTGACGTTTTTTGTTTTGTGTACGTGTCTGTCTGGAAGGTTCAGATACGATATCAGGAATCCAAATGTGTAGTCTGTAAATCCAAATTTTTATACTAACAAATCCAAACGCATGCCAAGGCCACAGTAACTAACGTTTATGCACTGCACAGACCAAATACAGGAAAGATGGGATAAATCAGAAAGTATATCCAGTGTTTTATCCTAATGCCATTTGTGTTTTTATTTGTTAGTCATCTGTGTGTAGCAAGATCATGGAGCTGCTGGGACAAAACAAGATCGACCACCACCAGAGGCAAGTGGCCATCCTCAGTCAGGACAGTTTCTACAGGGTCCTGACCCCAGAGCAGAAAGCCAAAGCACTCAAGGGACAGTTCAACTTTGACCACCCCGGTATGTTAACAATAGATGTCAAGATGCTTCAGGTATGTCATTGGGCAGCAGATTAATCAAGAATGCTTGCCCTTAAACATCTGTCTATGTCTTGCTGGGGTGACCAGTGTTATTTATTCACAGACATGTGGTTCAGGGACTTGGTGTCACAATGTGGTGATAATTCAGTGGTTTTAACGTCTGCTCTTTATTTTTTTATAGATGCATTTGACAACGACCTCATAGCCACAACTCTGTGGGACATCAAGGAGGGAAAAACTGTGCATATCCCTGTTTATGACTTTGTTTCACACTCTAGGTGAATGAATATTACTAAGGCATGCTTCAGAGCACTGATACCTGGTAATAACAGTGTGGTAGTAAAATCTAAAAGCAGACATATTAAAGTTCAATTACTAAATCATTTTCATGTCCTGGTTAAATGAATGGTAGGAGGATCTGGTTGACCAAGGTGAGAAATCAGATGACAGTATAAAACTAGTATACTCTGTACATTTCCAGACTTGTTATCTGTCACTATACATAAATAAATAAAATCTGAATAAAATAACTAAACAGTGAATCTTGCACAATGAAAGACCTTTAAAACACAACTGTAAGATTTGGAACAGTTTAACAGTTCGCAGTTCAACACGGAGGTTAGGGTCCTAAATGGTGTGATATGACTAGTAGTAGTAGTAGTAGCAATCTAATGTGAGCAAACTTGCTGATATTTGCCATTTTTATTATAAATAAGACTTGAACTTTCACCAGTAATGAAACAAATGTAATGTTTTTATTTAAAATGTAAGGTCTTTTGTTTGGCAGGAAGGAAGAGACAGTGGTGGTGTACCCTGCTGATGTGGTGCTGTTTGAAGGAATCCTGATGTTCTACTCTCAGCAGATTCGAGATCTTTTCCAAATGAAGTTGTTTGTGGACACTGATGCAGACACAAGACTGTCTCGCAGGGGTGAGACTGCATAGTAGCCCCAATTTTAGAAGACAAAACTTACATTTTGCTAAACGAAAATGTGTATATTTGTATATTCACCACATCTGAGCTCATATTAAGTGTTGCTAACCTTCCAAAAATGTCAAATAATCCCTTTTATATTTATTCCCTTGTTTTCAGTGTTGCGTGACATAAGTGAACGTGGCCGGGACTTGGAAAGTGTCCTAGCACAGTACATTACTTTTGTCAAGCCTGCGTTTGAGGAGTTTTGTTTACCAGTGAGTGAAGATTCTACAATGAATACTAGTCAAGTGCATAATGTGCCTTAACATAGACTTACAGTCCAATTTGTCCCCCTTTTCATTGCCACTGTTAAGACGAAGAAATATGCTGATGTTATAATACCAAGAGGGGTTGATAACATTGGTGAGTATTTCTGCTTTTCTGTGCTTGGGAGATAGTTCAAGGTCTCATTATAGATATTTTTTAAGTCCAATGTTTGCGACTGTAGTCTCAACAGTGCTATCCAGAAGGACACAGCTGTGTTTGTTGCTTAGTTCTGAGCTGGGAAATGTGCTTTGTAAACGTAGGAAGCAAGCCTCTGCTGTTGTGAGGAGCTGTTACTGTTGTATGAAAACACAACTTAAAGGCCAAAACAAACTGTAGCTGGTTTACATTTTAGGAAACAATTTCCATTTAGTGCTTCTTATTGAATGTGCGTGTGTGTGTGTGTATGTATATATATATATATGTGTGTGTGTGTGTGTATAATTGAGTTTTTAAAAAAACACATAATTGTGCAGTAGAGCTAACTCTATTTTTTGTCTGTACCTAGTTGCTATAAATCTCATAGTTCAACACATCCAGGATATTCTTAATGGTGGTTTGGCCAAGCGGCTGAATGGGTGGTTCAGTAGTTATGGAGCCACGAAGAAGCAAGCGAACATGGAGCCCAGCAGTCGACCTCACTGAATGCAGAGCTTCCGTCTGTACATGATGGAAGACTTATCTGCATGTGCCGGATGTGCTTCATGACATGGCTGAAAAGGAGTAATTGCCTTGTTAGAAAGCCAAAAGGCCTGCTTTTGGTTTAATTCTGCTTAGGCTAAGGAAAATAAGAACCATGTAATTGTTCCTCCATGTTGCTGATTGAAAGCAACTGAATGCAGTTCTATTGTTCTCTTTCGATTGTGTACTGTATGGGGGAGAAGGGATATAAAGACCAAAAAACTCTTTGAAGAAGTAGTTGCAGTGTCTCAAATCTTTACGTATTGAGTTATTGCAGTGTAGCCTTAATCTGTCTTGTTACCTTTAAAGTGTTCACTGAGTGACCTAAGCAATTCCCTTTATCAGTGCAGCAGTTTGGCCTGTAAATAACATTTTAACATCTAGTGAGGCTTCTGCTGTACTTGCTTTCTTTTGCACACAGAAATACTCACTGGGCAAATTAAATAACCAGTCTCCACCGCAATAATCTGATCTATGTCATTACCGCCAAAGACGATATTCTGCTGTTTTGTATTAAAAAAAATTAGGCTTAATGTGACTTTGACATTACTTTGACTAACTTAATGAATTGTTAGTAACCATAACAACTATGTCATAGAATTACCAGAAAGTATTATTTCTTCGACCACTTGAAATTAAGGAAAAACTAATTTCCATGCACCCAGTTGTAAAATGTAGATTATGTACAAGATGCCCATTGTAAATGCGTTCTGTAAATGTTTACCTACATGTTATGCATTTCGTATGATAAATTTCTCAGGTACTGTGTGGCTGAGTTGACAAAAAACCCTAATTTCTTTAGAATCTCATGTTTTTCTGCCTTTGTTAAACAGAACTGGTGCTGTTTAAATACCAACATCTGACTATACCATAAATTAAAACAAACAAAAAAATACATATATTACTCACCATTTAAGACCACATAAATTTCAAAAAAACTTACACATGGTGGAAATTGTATTAGCTTTTGTCATTTTAGAAATTTCATCACTTCGACAAGTCATAACACATTGTTTTATTGTTTACAAGTCTGTTGTTCAAAAATTATCTGGGGCTATGATCTTCAGTGGCACAGCTTTGCAAATAATGCAAATCTACAAAAATGGCAGCCCAGTTTTCAGCAGGTATCAGTCTGTAACATGTTGTGGAATAATAAAAAGCATTATGAATAAAGAAAACATTTGCAGTGATGCACAATTTTGTTACATACACAGTGTATATAAATCAATGGATCTAGCCTCAGTCGGATATGTTGTGGATTGAACTAACAAAACCAGTAATATCACCTCCCATAAACAAAACCGTCTGGAAATACAGTCTTGTACACTATATTATAGTGTGTAACACACACAAGGATTGTGCATACAGTTAGTGAGATGTATGGAATTGGAAATCAAAATGTATTATGCACAAATTACATCTAAGGAAGGCTGATGTTATGTTTTTATCCTGACATGCTGTTTAAAGTCACTCTCTGACTGCAGAGTTCTGACCAAAGAGGCCACGGTACAATTCACTGCGAGCCTCATCACTCATGAAGCTGTGGTCCATTGGTGCCATAAAGTTGACCAGCTTGCTGTGGATGTGGTATCTGATTTTGCGCCCCTTACTGGCTTTGGTGTCTACCTTCTTCTTGATCTTTCTGCGCAATTTCTGGATGGCCAGCCACTGCCTGCCCATGGCCACCTGGTTGTTGGGATCCACTGCACTCGTTTTGCGCTCAATCAGCTCTCTCAATAACTGATGGTAGAAATCGTCGTCATCAAAAATATCCTCATCCAGGTCTTTGAGATGTGCGTTTGCTTTCAGTTGCTGTTCTGCCACCTCTCCCTCCTCAGGGGTGACAAGGTCGGATGCGAGAGCAGAGGACTCCTTCTCCCCTAGAACTCTGTATTCTGAGCGACGAGTCTGGGTGCGCCTCAACAGTCTTGCCTTGTCCATCAAAACCTGCTCCACTTGGGTCAGTATGTTCCTGTCAAATGCCCCAAAACCCTTGGTGCTCTTGCCCATTGAGAGCCTGGTTTTGTCATGCCACTTCTGCAGTGTGGCGTTGCAGTAAGGCTGGAAAGCTGCAAAACGTTTGGCCATGAAGTCTGGGTACACCACCATCTCCAATTTGCGCTTCAGCACCCTGCTCTCCTGTGCTGACAATTCTTCCGCACTGTTTATCTCCTCATCTCGACTCAGAGCTCCTGTGTTTTCCAACGCAATAGGCCTTGTATCTGCATTCTGGCAAAGCAGATGATCATGCAGCTCCAGCAGGGACCTTTGAAGAGCTTTTAAAGCCTTGTGACTGTTTTTGAGCGCTCCTACAAACTCAACCCCCCCACTCCTTTTAAACTCTGGAAACGTCCGTGGTTGTGGCAACTGGTTGGCTGTCACTAGAGCTTTCTGAATTTTGATTCTCCCCTCAAGCAGCTGATCCCACAGAGCCAGCTGATTCTTTACGGCATTCCCTTTCTCAACCTCCTCATCTACTTCCGCTTGAGAAAATGTACGCACAGTCTTGTCATCCTCATCAACATTTTCATCATCTGAGCATTCATCTTCATTCCTGCCTTTGTTCTCCTCACTGTCCTCGTCGTCATCATCATCATCATCATCTTCTTCTTCTTCTTCTTGTTCACTCATTCCCAGGTGATCAATGCCCTCCGTTACCTTGTGGAAGTCCACTCCGTGAGGAAAAATGCCCTTCATCTTAGAAGGCAGTATAGCCTGTAGTTGTGAATCACTTCCCACAAAGTCCTCTTCCTCAGCATCTTCTAAATTATTCTCATCACCACAATTATCACTCTGTTCATTCTCAATAGAATCCACTTGCTCAACATGATCTACTTCTTCTATGCTGTACTCCTCTTCATCCTCATCATATCCCTCAATAGCCATCATCAGTTGTTTACGAGAGACTGCCTTTCCCACATACCGACTGTCTGTGTCTGACAGTAAGGATCGATTGTGTTTCCGCAAGACACTAAGTTGGACCCCATCCTTATCGTCGCCCTCGTTGAACTTTTCAATGACTTTGGCTTTAGTCAATTCGTCATCATCATCCTCTGGATCCGTGAATTTAGGCAAAGGATTCAACAAATCTTCAAGCTCCCGAGAAAACGAGCCAGCCATGGCTAACAGGTTGTAACAACTACACGTGTGCTATAATCCAGCTAGTTTGTCGGTGGCGGAAAGTGATGACGTTAGTGAAATGCGACAACGATGAATACTGAGTGGTAAGTTTCCCGAGTAGCGTCTTTCAGGCATTAAAAATAAAAGCTGTCTTTATGCTGCAATCACAAACACACTTAAGCCCTATTTGGTCAAATTTAAATTATAAATGTATAATTATTAACAAAAAGCATCGTGATAGAATTACAGAAGAACTGTAGTCAAGACGGAAGAGATTTTTCTGTGTAAACATAAAATATGGCGTGGTCAGTACGCAGAGACCTTCCTGAAAGACAAATGTCTGGGCACGATATTATTAACCCTGACATGTGACACTAGACGCATGCGTACTTGGGTAGCGAGGCTTTGAACCGTTCTTGTTAGAGCGGTGTTGTTTCGTTGAGCGTACTAGACATAACTTTTTAGAGAGTAAATATGTCAACGAGTGACTTCTATTTGCGATATTATGTTGGCCACAAGGGAAAGTTTGGACACGAGTTCCTTGAGTTTGAATTCAGACCTGATGGTAAGTCGAAGGGACGGTAAAAGCTGCCTACATTTAAGCTAACGTTGTTAGCTGCTCGGCGTTGGGTAGGCCGCAGCCGAGTCGAAACGTAGTTCCTAGCGCCAAATTGGTCTTTCGATCGAGTTATATAAATACTCATATTTACTTTGAATTAATGTCTCAAAATGTGAATGTTTAAAGATGGTAACATAATCAGCAGTATTACATGCTCATAAGGTGGACGTGGCCTAAGAGGAGAAAACTTTGAATTTTAATTAACTGATGCATTGTTTCTACTTTCTGTTCTTTCAGGTAAACTGAGATATGCAAACAACAGCAACTACAAGAATGATGTCATGATCAGAAAAGAGGTATTGAGTTTTCCAATAATTACTTTGAAATTACAAGGCTCTTCCTGTCGTGTAACCTCTTTAAAGCTTAATCTTCAGCAATTCACGTTTTTTAGGGTCTGGGTTCGGTTTCATAGCTATTATGTACATGTTTAACATACGCACGCACATATATATAATGTCCCCCCTACATGTCCCTTTTTCACACACACACAACTAGTAGTGTGATAAAAGTTGAAATGTTTGTCTTCTGTGTTCCTACTCAGGCGTATGTTCACAAAAGTGTGATGGAGGAGCTGAAGAGGATCATTGATGACAGTGAGATCACTAAAGAAGATGATGCACTTTGGCCACCTCCTGACCGAGTTGGCAGACAGGTTTGTGAGATGGTCTAGCTCAACACGATTACTAATTTTTATATTGTTTTGACCCTGGTAGCTTTAAAAAATGCAACTGCTGTTCCAGGACAGTTGCACCTGTTTTTATCTGTATTAGAAAATGTTTTGATATACCACCACTTTGCAACCTGATTGTAATATTTATTTAGATTTTGAAGCTTTAATGTAGCTTTGTTCTTTGTCCTACCTTTCACAGGAACTGGAGATCGTAATTGGAGATGAGCACATATCATTCACCACTTCAAAAATTGGCTCCTTGATTGATGTCAACCAGTCAAAGTGAGTGACAGATGCCTCAATAGGGAAAATAGATCATCTGTCATTTAAAATAGGACCTAACATAAAAAATTACTGTGTTTCAGGGATCCTGAAGGTCTTCGTGTTTTCTACTACTTGGTGCAGGATCTGAAATGTCTTGTCTTCAGTCTCATTGGTCTACACTTCAAGATCAAACCCATCTAAACTGGGAGGTCTGCTCATTTGGAGTGCTTTAGCTAATGTTTCTGTTTTGAACTACCGCATTTGTACATTTGCTTTTGGTGGATTTGTTTTGTATTTTAAATAAAGGGTATGAAACCAAAGAGCATTGTCTATGGTGTGTTTGTTGTCAACACAAAAATTCTGAGTTTAAGTGAACTTTACTGGCATGGTGTTACCAAAAACAAAAACTGATATATGTTATAGGATAATTCAATTCAATTCAACTTTATTTATATAGCGCCAATTCACAACATCAGTTATCTCAAGGCACTTTACAAGGAAGGTTTAAGACCTTACACAACTAGACCCAACAAATCCCACATAGAGCAAGCTTTTAATTGTAGCCAATCGATAAATTGTACATTTTAATAGCAACAGTGGAGAGGAAAAACCTCCAGCAGACCCAGGCTCAGTGTGGGTGGCCATCTGGCTTGACCGGTTGGGGTGAGGGGATAGAGAAGAGAGAAAAGAACACAACAACAACAAAACAAGCAGCAACAGAACACATGGTTGGACCAGCAACTGAACACTGGAGACACACGGCTCTGAGTCTGATGATACCTGGAGATGAGAATAGAGAGAGAGACAGAAGGGGAGAAGCACAACTAGGAGAGAAAAGAGACAAAGTCACATGTGAACATGGAGGCATGTTGGCGTATAGAAGAAACCGAGCTCAGTTAATGAAGGACGTCCCCCAGTAGTCTACGTCTATAGCAGCTTAACTAAGAGATGGTTCAGAGTGACCAGAACCATCTCTAACTATATCCTTTGTCAAAAAGAAAGGTTTTAAGCCTAGTTTTAAAACTAGAGAGGGTGTCCGCTTCTCGAACTTGAACTGGAAGCTGGTTCCACAGGAGAGGAGCTTGGTAGCTAAAGGCTCTACCTCCCGTTCTACTTTTAGAAACTCTAGGAACCACAAGTAGACCAGCGCTCTGAGAACGAAGCGTTCTGTTGGGAGCATAGGGAGCGATGAGGTCTTTAAGAAAAGCTGGAGCTTTATTGTGAATAGCTTTGTAGGTGAGGAGAAGAATTTTGAATTCTATCCTAGATTTGACAGGGAGCCAATGCAGAGAAGCTAATGTTGGAGAAATGTGATCTCTGTTCCTAAGTCCAGTCAAAACTCTGGCTGCAGCATTTTGAATTAATTGGAGGATTTTCAAAGAGTTATTGGGACAACCTATGAGTAGCGAGTTACAGTAGTCAAGCCTATAGGTAACAAATGCATGAATTAATTTTTCAGCATCACTCTGTGAGAGCATGCTCCTAATTTTCGCAATATTCCTCAGGTGGAAGTAGGCGGTTCTAGAGATTTCTTTAATATATGGTGTAAAGGAGAGATCTTGGTCAAAGATGACACCAAGGTTCCTCATGGACAAATATAACTGCATAGCAGTGAAAATTTATAGAATGTTTCCTAATAATATCACCAAGAGGAGACATGTAAAGACTGAAAAGTATTGGACCAAGCACAGAACCCTGTGGAACTCCAAAGCTAATTTTTGTGTGGATGGAAGACTGATCATGAACATGAACAAATTGGAATCTGTTCGACAGATAAGACCTAAACCATTCCAGTGCTTTTCCTTTAATCCCAATGCTATGTTCCAGTCTCTGCAATAGAATCTTGTGATCTATCGCTATCTATCAAATGCTGCACTAAGATCTAACAAGACAAGTACAGACACTAGACCATTGTCTGAAGCTGTGAGAAGATCATTAGTGACTCTAATCAGAGCTGTTTCTGTGCTATGATGTAATCTGAATCCTGACTGGAAATCTTCATATAGATTATTTCTACGCAGGTGGTCACATAGTTGTTTAGCTACAGTTTTTTCAAGAACTTTAGAAATAAAGGGCAGATAGGCCTATAGTTTGCAAGTCCTCTAGGGTCAAGAGTAGGTTTTTTCAATAAAGGTTTGACCACAGCAACCTTAAAAGCCTGTGGTACGTAGCCTGTAAACAGAGATTGGTTGATTTGATTTAATATGGACGTGCTGATTAATGGAAAAACGTCTTTGAGTAATCTGGTTGGGATTGGGTCTAAGAGACAAGTATCTGATTTAGCAGAGTTAATTATTGAAGTTAGCTCAGTATGATCTATGGGGGAAAAGCAGTTTAAGTAAGACATAGGTATAACCAGCAAATCTAAGGTTGTTGGATCTGGAGATTGGTTTATGATAATCTAATCTGTAGTCTGGATTGGGTTTTTATTAACACTGGTTTTTATCTGCTAAATATATGTCATTTGAAACAAAGACCAAGAAATACGTTTAACAATGTGTAAACTAGATTTAACTTGTAAAGTTTTTAAAATATGGTAAAAGTAGTTGTTCTAATGAATACAAAGTGGATCTATGATATGAACTACAGCCTTGAGATTGTGGTTGTGTGGCAATTGTTTTGCTTTTTGAATAAATAAGCAAAGGTAATATAATTACATTTTATTGTGAAATACATTCAAACATATCAATAAAGTTGGATATGACGTGCCCTAATTAAATACCATGTATACTACAATTACATTAGTGTCCACACCATTCTTTGTATGACAGAGGTTTACAGTACATATTGCTGCATGTATTCAAGTATTCTCAATTACACCCCTTGTGGTTTTATTTTACTTTACCACAGTGAAACACAGCTAACAATTCACATTTAGTCGAAACAAGTAGCTGTTAGTCACATCTAAACCTGACTGATGACAACTGCGTTGATAAAAAACCTTGGAAATAGCAATTAGTTCAAAGCAACTACTTACATTGTATAAGGTTTGAAGCGGTTCTTCGCTATGGTATGTGTGTGGTGCATTATGAGCTTGAGATTAAAATAAAGTTGCTGTTTCAAATCACATTTATTTAATTGGAAGATGAGTATTCAAACACCTTAAAAAACACCATTTATTTACTCAAGGACCTTGAACCCATGCTCTGACCTTTATTCTCATTGCATGAAACATATTAATTTCTTTCTCCTTCTTGTGTGAAGATATTAATCAACTAACCATGAGCTTAAAATTATGACTTATGTTATTTTTCCTCTTTAATGATGCAAACACCCATTTTATTAGCTGAGTGGCTTCCCCTCTACAACAGTAAAAATGTCCTCTAGAGACTTGTGGACACACTGCAGAAATTCATGGACGTTGCGAGAAGGGTAGCTTGATACATTGCAGCCGATCCAATCATCATGGACACCGTAGCCAACACCATACCCGTCAGGAACCACTGGAGCAAAGCCACCAAGGCTGACAGCCGGACTGGTGAGGGTACTAGTGGAGAGAATGTTGTGGTTAATGGCAGTGTAAGCTGGGTCCATGTACAGACTGTGCAGAGGCTGGCCATTTGAGCTGGCCAGGTATCGTAGGGCAAACAGGTGACGGTCAAAACCTTGGCCTGCAGAGATAAGTAAAGTTAGTGATTAGTACAGCGAAAACCCACGAACCTTTCAGTTTTTGTTACCTAAGTAAACCTAGACTAGCTAATAAAGGATGAATGATGAAATTGCATCATTCATTTTGATAATTAAGCCACTCTGACTACATATAGAACTACAATATCATCAGATCAGTGCGACTGTAATAATAAAAAACACATATAAACTTTGTATACTATACATACCCATAGCTGCTTCCTTTGTCAGCTGCCCATGATATCTAGAGCATTCGCTGAGCATGGCCCGTAGCTGCTCTACACTGTGTTCACCACGCAGGAAAACAAAGGCATGGGAACATTGTTTGGTGTGTATGGTAGCTGGTCGGATGGTCTCTGTGCGGCCGTGTTTGAATGCTGCAGTGCTACAGGACTCGTATGTGGCTACTGTTTGTCCATACTGTCTTAGGAAGCCCATCTGAAATGCCAGCTGAGTGATAGCATCTGGACTCAACTTACTCTTCTTTAACTGTTCCTTCCCACCCATCTTGAACTCCATTGCATCGATGGTGAGTTTTGACACAGCTTCATCAAAGTTCACCTTGGCTTTTTTGATGCCATTCTCCAGCTCACTGTCAAGCTTGAACTGCAGTATGCGAACAGCAGAGGCTGAATCCACAGCAGCAGCGGGCGTAGAGACTGGGTGTACGAGTGGCTTCTCTGTTGTGTCTTTAAAGATCTCATTCTGAAAGCGGAGGACAGCCACGCCATCCCCCCATGAGTGCTCAAAATTGATGGCTGCCTGTCCATCTTTGGCAAGAATGATGGTAAAGGACTTGTCATACCATCGGTTGCAACCGTCCCCATGCAACATGTTGTGGGAGACCTGAATATGATCCCGCATATTCTCATCATCTAGGGAAAGACAGAAAAGGGCACTGTCGACAATCCTTAAATTCTCTGCGTTTCCAGATGCTATCAGCTTGTCCCTCAGGTTGGCCCACACATCCCTGTTCTCACTGGTCAGCACCCCAAGGGGAAAGGAAGGTGCTGGTCTTGTGTCAGACAAAATGTATTTCAAGTGGGACTGGATCTCTGCAGGTTTTACCATATTCCCATCCTTGTCTATGATATCAAACACATACATGTTGCCTTTCCTCATGACTAGGAGATGTCTGCCTTTCTCGTCAGTGAAGAGCTCATCTCGCCCATGCTTGGGAATCCTAGTGGAGTTGAAAAGGCGAAAATACTGAGACATATCCAGGGGGTAAGCATTCACCATGTAGGCTCCATACCATGACAGAGAAGACGGGACCCAACGGATAAAATTTTTAAAGCCATCTGTGTCACTCTTTGCCGGGTTTAGATGGAATACTTCTGGTTCCAGTAATCCGGCTCTCAGGGTTTTCATGAAGCGGACAGCTGAACACACCATGTTGGTTGCACGTAAAAGCTGGTTGTTGTACTCCTTTTTCGGGTCCGGATTGAAGGACATGAAAGGGTTGAAGTTCAGCACCACAGAGTCGCGTGCAGATAGGTACATGTCAAACCACGGTCCTGTAAAAAACGTAACTCATTAGTACTGGTTTGCATTTGACACTAAATTTAAATCAGCAGAAGGGCACATTCACCTGAGATATAACTTGTGTGCTTGTTGTTTTTATCCTGAGCTACCAGTTCCTCATGCAGTTGCTTCCCCACGCCACTCTGAAAGTCCTGGGCAATTTTCTCTGTTGTTCTAAGGACAAAGAAAATTTAGCAAGATCTGAATTCTTGTAATGGTCACTACACCTCACATAATAACATAAATTACTTATTGACTGTTAAGACAAACCTGAACTGGTCATCATCCAACAGAGGCCTCTGAGCTGCTAAATATCTCCTGATACTGTCTTCCAGTTTTGGTACTGGCAACCTGGAAAAAAGAGATGTGGATTTAAGAATAAGTCTACAGTTTTTCCAAGTAATTCGATGTTCTTGAAACACAATAACTCCTTCCTTCCTTAAGATGTAGCACTTTCAATGGTAGTGATGAACCAAATTCACAGTTCAAAAAAACTTGCTCTTAATTTATGTTTTTGTCATTTTGGGGGGATGTACATAAGTGAAACAATGAATGAACAACACATAAAAAAATTAAGATTGACTGAAGTAAAAAAAAAAAACATACTGTGATCTGATAAGCTGGATTGTTTTGTGCACAATATGGATGTTAATCCTTTGTGCTAAAAAATGTGTGACCTGGGCTTTTAAAACACCCACAGATCAATACACAGTACGTAGTAGTCACTGTTATTTATGTTTGATTTTTTTAATTTGTATTAGTCATATTATATACTTGGAACTTGCTTTTATTGACCTATTTCAGACATCGGATCACAATAAAATCCCGTTTTAGTTTGTAAATATTTTTCCACAGCAGCTTCGTAGAATAACACTATACGTTTGAATAAGAGAAATAATTACAGCAAATAAAAATATCAGGCTATTCACTTAAAAAAAAACAGTGATGCGTGTCAGTCACATCACTGCCCCCTAATGGTCATTGACCCATAAGCGCATATTCAACTTTCACCCACATACATGTACAAGCTTAGTGGGTCACCTTTACAACAAGTAAATTAATCAGTTTACTTCTTTTATTATCGTTTATATTTCTACTTACGTAGATGATGTAACTGTGTTACACAAAGGTAAATGTGAGAGAAAACGGGGCTGGACAATCCCCTGATTTTCTCTTACCTGGGTAAACTCTTCTGGTAATGCATGGATGGGACCACACTTTGGTGCAAGTATTCGCTTGAAGACGCGGTTTTGCTGCTGTGCCTTCGTCTGTCGACCCCCAGCGAAGACATTCTTAAATTAATTACACCTCCACATTTCCTCATAGAGGCGACGCACTGCACTGAAAGCAGACTGGCCATGGTGCTACTGGAGATCAGAGAGAATACTGTTATCTGACAGGATGTTATATTGTCGTGAGGCAATAGGGAGGGCTGAAGCTAACAAACAAAAGTTAAAAGCTAGATACGCGGGTCGGTCACAACTGCCCGACGTACTATACACTGTGGTACGTACAGTAGCAGGAAAACATTAGCCACTAGCATTAGCAGACGGATTTGTGTACGTGACCTGTTTGTTTCCCATTTATTTAAAAAAGCGAGATCGTGTAATTAACGTAAATGTGCTTCGTATATCTAATTCACCCGACCTGCAAAATAGCACAACGTTACTTCCGAGTAAATAAAAACAGATAGATGAATTACCTGAATTGACAACAGGAAGTTCAAGCGGCGTGACTACGTATTTAGTGGTGACGTCATCGCGAGTTCTACGGCAAGAGAAAGCAGCGCTGAGAAACGACTTCTGGTGGCCTGCATGTACATACTTGATTAGAACAACAAAACATAGGCTACATGTTTTGGCTACATGTGCCATTTTTTGAATTTTGAAGAAGTTCATCATTTCATTTAAGAAGGTGTTAATTTTTTATGCTTTTATATCTAAGTCACTGTTTTATTTTATTTTCTTTTGCATGACTGTTTTTCTAATGGTCAAACAAAAAATCGATTATGTACATACGGGCCACTATAGACACTCGCTTGGACAAGGCACATGATTAATTTGGATTTTGCACATCAAAACAGTAGTGAATGGTCAGGTCTATGCCTGGTACTGTGTGGGACTGGCAATCTGCCTCAGTGACAGCTGGGAATAGACTGACTTTTGTTCAGGAAAAGCATTTTGAAGGTGAATGAATGGATGGATGGCATGAATTAATCAACTGATTTTCATTTACTGTTTTTGGCAGGTGAGTTCTTTAATTAAATAGCTTCATTTCGTCAGTGCCTTTTCTTTCATTGGAAATAAATGCACTGGCATCACAGATTTCAGTAACACAACAAATACAGTTGTTGATTATGTTAAAATTACAAAAAAAAAACTTCTGCTTGAGGTTCTTTTTTTAGATTTCCAAATATAAAATGTAAGTCAAATATAAAAACAAAGTCTTTAGATATCAAGTTTCTAGAAAAAGACCCAAGTTCCGGAGGCAGATGTTCTCCCAACTTTCAAGAATGAAAATAAAGGTTTACATTTTTTTTATCAAGGTTATTGTTCAAATACATATGGGAAAATATCTGTAGCTGGTGTGAACAGTTTCACCTTCAGTCCTGTCAGCAAGAGTCAGTATAGAGAGTCAGTAGTCTTTTCAGTTCACTGCAGACCAACACCTTCCAGTTTTCACTCAGTATTTGGTTCTTCTGTTTCTGGTGCCTGTAATCAACAAACACCTACTGGAAGAACATATTTTTTTTCTGGAAGTAATAGGACAGCATTCACACATTACCTTTGAATAACTCTCTTCTGAGCAAAGCATCTACTGTAAACTTTAGTATCTACTAAAGAAATCATGACAAAGCTAAAACATTCGATTATCTTAAATATTTGATTTTTATCTCAATCACACATCACTTTATTACCAGCTCTCCTGTTTCTGAGTGATTTCTCACCTTCATAAAACAAATGGACAAACTATGTAAAACAAGGACAGAATTAGTTACATATAAGTAGAAACACAGCGCTTTTGCTTCAGAACTTAGCTCACAATCTTGCTTATTTTTTCTCTCTCTTTTTTTTAAACTCGTACGGTAAATTTCCTTTAAACCCATATATGGCTTACACAAGCCAACACTTATCATTATTCGTAATATCCATCCAGTGGTTATTTCTAGTTGGTGCATTTTTTTAAATTTTCTTGGTTACATTCTGTTCTTTCTGAGCACTGGTGTCTGCCACTTCTCTCAGCTTTACACAGACTCCATGGGATCTCACTCACCATTGAAGGAACAACAGAATACATCACGTGACTAAAATTACCCCTGAGGGTTCACATACACACATATTCACACACCTAGGATAAAAAGAAACGATTCATATAACATTGTACTCACAGATATGTGACAAAACAAGCAGCAACAGTACTCATTGTACTCACAGATATGTGAGTACAATGAGTACTGTTGCTGCTTGTTTTGTTGTTGTTGTTGTGTTCTTTTCTCTCTTCTCTATCCCCTTACCCCAACTGGTCAAGGCAGATGGCCGCCCACACTGAGCCTGGGTCTGCTGGAGGTTTCTTCCTCGTTAGAGAGGGAGTTTTTCTCAAGTGTGTAATGAGTTGCAAACACCACGCAGACGATCCCAAATAATTTTTTTGCATCTCATTACTCACAAGTAATAACAGATTTATAACTGTGTAATAATAAGTGCGTAATGAGATGCATGATGCAACCATACAGGCCAGCTACAAATGATTTTCGCATCTCATTCAACATTTGTTTTTACACAGTTATGTTTGTTATTACACAAGCATGTTATGAGATGTGAAAATCATACAGGTAACCCGAAATAATTTTTCTCATTACCCACATGCAATCTTATAACAGTGTATATTTTTCATATTTCATTAGCTTGTTCATAGCTAACACCACAATGCAACCATCAGGCTTTATGGTGGGGATGGTGTATAAAAAACTGAATTTAGTCTGATGTTCAAAAAGGCACTTTTGACATCCTTTTATAAACGAAACATTTTCCAGTTAACCTGATGCCCAATTACAAACACTAAATATTATTAAATTGTAGTATTTGTATTCCTATTCAATTGTATTTCCCCCCTTTCTTCTATTGTCTCGCACAGCTTTCACTGGCGAGAAGTATGTTAAGTCTCTCCTACTTTAGCCACTGAAGCTCATTAACAACATATAAAAGTTATTGATGGACTTAAGGGTTCACCAGATACAAGTGTATTTATGCAACAGCCTTTGTAACACAGTAACTGTATTCAGGTGAACTACATCTAATTAATAATTACTTAATTTACATTAGTTGGCTGCACTAGTGATTGTTTAGGGTAGTCAAAATATAGGGATAGGTATTTATATAGTATATTTTCTTAATTTATAATTTCTTTACATTACCATATATAGATCAGTTTCTATTTCAACGTGAAAAAATCCTTTTCATTTATCAGTGTGGTTAAAAAAGGAGTACCAGTTCAAGTCAAGCACACTCTTTATTTTGAAATACTCAAACAGGTCATTAAGACCATATGTACCCAACTGCAGGGTATGAACAAACTCAGTTTTATTAATGTTACTGCATATACAGACAGACTGAGACTTCTTCACATAGTTCCTCCTCAGGGCACAAGAAAGCAAAAACTATGTAATTATTTTCTTTCAGTTTGGTTTGACTTGTGGGACATTTGATAAAGCAGGACTCAAATCATTTGGAAACAGAAGCCAGGGTGAGGATTTATTTTGCCAAAAAAAACTGTGCCACTTCAAATATTCCATTGTTATCATTGACAACTTTTCACCATCAACCAACTGCTTTTCAGACTAGGTCAAACAACACCAAAAGAAAGACTTCAACCATAAAAGCTTTCTTAAGGATTGTCTTTATTTTTTATATTAAAACGTTTGACATTTTTTGATCACTGTAACTGCTCATTAACCTGACAATTCTGTGAAAATTCGATAATTGTCAACCCACAAAACCTGTTTAAGTTGGTTTAGAGTGAAAAAATGTCATGGAGTCTATGTTGTAGAAAAGTACCTAAACATTAATTTAAAGCTGCAGAAACCAAATGATTTATTTTACAATAGGACAGTGACAAGAATACCGACAAACAATCAAAATGAACATTTAATTTACATGAAATCCCACTCGCGTCACTAGTAAACACGGTCATCATTCACATTAAGGCCTCTCAAAAAATGAAGAAACCTGTGTAAACATTCAATCACTTCTATAGTGTTAATAATAATATAAGTTATAATATAAGTTTGTATTAGTTTATTATTTCACAAAGAAGCAGACTGTTCACTGTTAATGAAAACCAAACTAACTGAAAGGTTTATGTTATTCTGTGCATAGCAAAAACTCAAAACAAAGAAAAACAGCAGATTTGTTTTCTTTCATTTGATCTTTTATAGATATCATTACACAACCTTTATCTATTGCGCTGTAAATAAGCTCATACAATGTGTGCTTGTCAACAGGAATGGATACTACAGACATCATATGAATTAAGTAAATAATATGGCAAAAACATTTTTAAACTGATTTATATATATATATAAATCTGTTATATGTATGTATATATGACATATAGTAGTATTATATATGAAATATATAATAGTAGTATTAAAATGTTCCCTTGGTGTCCAAGCAAAACCGTCATTAAATGATACAATAAGGGAGAGGATGAGGGTGAGTGTGCAGGCAAATAGAGCAACGAGTATCTAAACAAATTCATGCTTGGATACTAAATCTTTACATGGCAAAGGCTCTATCACATTTTAAATAGAAGAAAACTGGACTCACTACTCAACAAAGCTTTTAAGTCATGGGGCATCATAACACCAATCATGACTCAGCTGTGATTTTCAATTTTATTCCATATTCAGCCTGAACAACTTATCAAAACATAATGGACCAAAACATAGACAATTTTTTTAATGGAGCTTTAGTTTTTATCTTTCATATAGTCATTGTTAAATACTAAATGACATGTGTCTGACAATAAATGAGTGATTTGATTCAGTTAATATAAACATTCAAATCAGGTCAAACTGTGGCAGTGAGCATTAGCCACAAACTAATATCACACTAATGGATGTGATTGTTAAACACTGCGTAAGGATGTTTTCTCTTATGTACAGAAAAAGTATGTGAACCCTTTGGGATTACATGATTTCTACATCCATTGTGTTCTGATCTTGATCAAAGTCACAACAATAGAAAAACACATAAAACTGCTTAAACTAATACTGCAGAAATATTATACGTGTTCATGTTTTTATTGAACACAAAGGAGATCAGAACACATTGTATTACCAATTTATACAGAAATCCATGTAATCTTAAAGGGTTTACATACTCTTGCTTGCAACTGTATGCGGCAGGTGTAACATTTTACCCTGCATAACAGAAAATTATTTTAGGAGAAATTTATATAGCAATTATATATATATATATATATATATATATATATATATATATATATATATATATATATATATATATATATATATATATATATATATATATATATAAAAAAAATTCAAATTTGTTCAAAATATATTAATATTTAAACTAAAGGGAAATAACTGAGTAGGTCCACGACCAATCGATCATTACATGAATAAAAGTGTTTACATCTTACATCTCATATCTATCACCAAACAATGAAGTCATTCAGAGCAATCGTAGCCCCAGTCAACATCTTAACACATGCCACTGCACACACTCATAGTTGTGGCAGCAAGTTGCTTCTTAAGGGATAGTTTGTTCAGTTTTCATAAACTGCATATCCTGACCCCCTTCCTTTGTTTTTTAATTTCCTATTAATGCCAATAAAGTTTAAGACCTATTCAGAACAACTGCATTCAGCAAGAAGCTGACAACAACACCAAACATCTGCACTAATAATTTATTTAAAGTACCATCATTATTCAGTGCATTTGACAATGGCAGTGTAGCTTTAAATAACGGATTCAGTGTATGGTCATGTTAATAAAGTGTGTAGCAGTAACCCTCACAGACTGCAATCTAAATCTGCCTCAGTTTCACTGTATCAATAAATTTGTGTCGGGAGAAAATATTTGACCACCTTCATTTTTAAAATGAAGGTGGTCATTGAAGACAATGAGCTAGAAACTGTTGTGTGACTGTTGTCCCCCCCGTATTTTTCTGTAAGACTCTTTCACTCCCAAATATAAATTCGAGATACAGTAGCTAAAATATTTGTATGACATTCAGTACACACTAAAATTGCTAAGGAATCTTAAATGCTCAACAAGAAAATCTGTTAATTTAATTTCAGTATGAAAGATTGAGTAATATGAAATCTCTTTTTATTTTCAAATTCCTTTACAGGTTCTGACTTGAATTCTTTCAACCTCGTCCTATGGTTTATCTAAGACCTCTGCATTGGTCAAACATTTACAAGTCATATAGATATGGTAAATGATATGGTTACAAGAACATGCGCGCACGCACACACACACACACACACATCAATGATGCTTGCTCTAACCAAATGTCGAAGATCTCTATGACGTGAAAGTGCTGGATAGTGCTGATGGTTGATAGTGGTCAAATTCAGGTTTAAAATGTTGATTTTTCAGCCAATTGTGCAGTCATGTCGAAACTTTGGAATACATGTTTTATTTATTAACATTAAAGGTGCCGTGTGTAAAATTCAGCGTGATCTTTCAGGAGAACTGGAATAAGGCATTTGTGACTATGTTTACATTACTGTGTATTCACATGAATATATAAAATAATCATCCAGTTATCATTTTGTGCTGCTTCGGTTGTACTGTATGGTAGCTCAAACCAATGACTACCATAACATGAATAAAATATAGAACTATATTATTCACAATCTTCCATGGAAGTTATGGCTTGCAGTTTAACACATATAGAATAACTGAATGTAATTTCTTTATAGAGATTTACGTAATGTAATAATCATCACTTTGTACAGTGCTACTTTTTGTTGTTCCGTCATAGGCTGACAATATATGATGTCATGAAATGGAAAGGATAGGTGATTGTGGGTTACAGCGCCTTAAATTTTCACATGGTGGAAGATTTAAATGTCTGTAAGACTGTCTACTTTTTTACATTTTGCATGATAATGTTAACCTCTTTAGAAAAGTGAGGTTTTGTATTTGTGCTCTGCAACATTAGCTCACATCAGATTTTAAAGCAATTCTAATCAGGCATTTCTATTATATTTAGGAATTAAATATTGCATTCTTCTTCTTACCAATAAAACACTGAAATCATGGGCAGCAGAAATGACCTTTGCCCAGCAGCTAGTGTTGACTGTTATCAAGATAACAAAAATACAGATTTATGACAACTGTAAATTAAACTGCTCAACGTTAAGTAAAGTTTATGCCTCTAATTAATTTACGTATATTAGTATACAGAAGTTTAGGATTTAGCTAGAAAAATACTACCAGTTTTCCACTTGCTGTAGCTACTCCCAGTATTAGCCTACCACCAGTGTCAACTGTCTGAACAACTGTACAGTAAAAGTTATATAAACTTGAACTGTAACGCAGTGAAAACTGAGCCATAGCTCGGTAGATTAACAAACTAAGTCAAGTAAAGATTAATGTCTGCTCCCAGTTGTCTGTAACAGTCGGATTGTGTTACTGAGCAGAACTAGTCAAGAGTGTCTAAGGCATCTGCATTGTCTTAAGCTACGCGAGCAGTCATCATATGCAGGCATAACAAAAGCTCTTATAGCAGCATTTGGTTAGGTAGCTAGCTAGCTAGCAGTTGTAGGGCACTTGTAGATAGTGTAAATTGATTTAGTGTGACATAGCTTGATGAGACCTCATGCCCACTATATGTATATATGCACACCATTGTCCTAGGAGTGTTTTTTTCTATAAGCAAATATATCAGATGTGAAGGACAAACATGCAACCAAAATTCTACAAATAGTGGAATTAAACTACTACTATGTACATTACAGATCAACTATTAAGTAGTTACTTTCATCTCAGAGAGACTTCAACAGTAACACACTGCTCATCTATCAGTCAAATTCCACTATCCTACGAGGTACAATGAAAGTGTACACGGCTGTGAACATTTTCTCCTTTGGAACCACTGTTCAGATTACAATAATCATAGTGGCACAGCAATCACTGTCTACTCTCACAAGCCAGCTGAGCACTCACATTTCCAGCACATGTGCAAAAATATTCATTTTTCAGTTCTGCAGTCAGAACACACAGGACTATATCTTCCTGGAGCATGGTGAATTGATGCTAAAATTATTCTTTGAGGATGTCAGAATCTGTAACTAAACCCTACAAAGCATAAAGCTACAGGAAAGGCCATGAAGGAGCCCTTGGCTTGCTCAGATAGCAGCAAAGAGAGTAAAAACTATTACTTGGTGAAGGGGTCACCCTGCTTGAACACCCAGCAGAGACTCACTGTTTATCCCTTAGTACCATGCTTTAGTTCACTGATTTGTTTTCAGCATAAATAGGCACTAAAAACATAACATAACAGGATATGACACTAGTTTCACCACAAGATGTCGTAAGTTGACAGGGATTCCAGATTTTAGATGTTTAATATAAAACATCCAGTCATTGCTACTGCAAGAGCAGTGTTATCCTGCTAAAGGTTTAGAATCACATCCATCAAAGGATTAGATAAAGTGTTTCACAAGTTTCACTAAATTTTACGTACAGAATTATACTTAATTAAATATAACCTGGAGGCTTCTCTCTCTCCCATTGTCTCTGTGATGTGATTTGAATCAATTAATCAGTATAAACTGGGAGCTGGAACAGAAAATGCTGATGTAGAGCACAAAATTGGATGCAGCAGATTCACACAGAGAAAAATTCACACAATTAACATGTAGGCATGTTCTCAATGACAACCATTTAAAACTGTGACTGAGGGCAGTCACTCAATACTGAAGAACTTCTTTCTTGTTGTCCATATGCAGTTGTGTATTCTTTTCATGCGAACAAAATGGTCTAAACTGAGCTTTAGGAATTCACAGCAAAGTTTGATACAAGTAACCTCTTTTGTAAGCGCTGAGAGGGTAGAACGTGGCCACGACAAATTTCCCATCGAAGGTGCGGCCTGTGAGCAACCTCTGAGCCTCTTTGGAGTCACTGGAACTGGCATATTCAACAAACACCTGAGTGACACACAAGAACATCTCAATTCATTAGTGGCTGAAATAATATGAACTATTATCTATATTTACCAATTTTTGTGTTTTTACGCTACATTATCTGCACAAATGAACACAGAATAGGTCTTTTGCTGCTATGAACTAAATGCTATTGTAGCTTCCCTGTAACTTTGTTTTTTTACGCAGCAGTCTCACCTGTCCTTTTCCTGGGTTCTCCTTGGGGATAAGCAGGGAGACCACTGAGCCATATTTCTGGCATTCCTCTTTCATGTCCTCAAGAATGTCTGAGAAGAAAAATAAGAGAAATATTTTACTTGCAATTTCAGAAAATCCACTATGATGGAAAAACTTTACAGACTCCACTTTACCTTCATACTCCTCTTCATTGTGCAGATGGCCGTCATCAATCAGGTTCAACAAACGTAGAACAGGAGAGGGAAGCAGGACCAGATCTTCAATGTGAGGAGCTGGCACACACCAGCACACACCAGCACACACACGCACGCACACACACACACACACACACACACACACACACACACACACTTAATTGTGGCACACTGAGAGATACTTTCATTTTGGTAGATGTTTGATATTGTCACATACCAAAGGGAATACTAAAGAATGGGCTTAGCAGGGCACCTTCAGCTGTGCATCGTTGCTTTGGGTCAATGAGAAGCATGCTACAGACACAAAGTGACAAAAGACCAAGAACTGGATCTATAAAGACAACCCCTCTAGATATACAGCAAGAGGTAATGTATTATGCCGATATACAGTAATGTTTATAGTTTAATAGATGAAGGTTACCTCTTGATAAGGTCTCTTAGGTGATAGACAGGAATGGCAGGGCATGCCAGACTGTTACTGGCAAACATATGATCAACAATGGCAGCACAGTTATCCTGACAATAGCAAAACAGATAATTGAATCATAACGCACCTTTGCAACAAGGTCTCTGCATTAGAGAGCTTGCTAAATCTGTATGTATTGTGACATTAATCCAGCTTCAGAATACCTTCCACTCCTGTGAGCGGACAGTATCTTTGAGTTTGATTCCTGAGAACATCTCCAACAAGATGATGCCCAGACTCCACAAGTCCACAGCAGCTGTGCAGCCTGAGTCTCCCTCCATCTCCATTCCAGCCTTAGCCAGGTTGTTCTGCAGCTCAGCCTCTGGAGCACGATACCCATCTGTCTGGATGTACTTAACATCCTGTTGTAGGTGAGGAAGATGGAAGTCAGAAATTTAACATTTATTGACCAAGCTCCCATTTTACTGACCTGATATCAACAATATGCACCTGGTTTCCCTCTTTAAAACTGAGGCCAAAGTCAATGAGCTTGAAGCACTCGTCATCAGCACTCCAGAGGATATTTCTTGGCTTAAGGTCTGCATGGACGTAGCCTTCCCTGTGAAGAAAGGCGAGAGCCTCCAAGAGGTCTCTGGCACAATGCTGAACAAGCCACATAGAGTGGCCCTGTTGTGGTCTGAGGAAGAAAAATGCTATGAACATAAGACTCTGGCTCTTTTATTATGAAGACAAAGTATATATACAGTCTGTCTATTTACAGTCTATATTGTGCTGCTGTTTTTGCTTTGCTATTCTTTTTAGCTAAAAACACTGAATATTTTCAGGGTGAATAACTAGTAGTGCAACACTACTGTGCATAGTGGATACACTTTGATTAATTAGCAAAGTACCAGCATTATACATTAGATACTCACCTTCCACCTTGGGTACCACTGTTGCCTCTGACTAACAGCTCTGACACACTGACATCCAAGAGCTCCAAAAGAAGACATCTTGTGGCAACACCCATACAGTTGTGGTTGGTGAACACCCCATACAATGTAACTGTAAAAAAAAAAACTTAAATCCATAGTTAGAAAAAACAACAATTCATTTTACTTGAGATTTACAATTAGACTCCATTGATATCGGCGATGTCAGGGGGGTCACACTCTAATTATTACTCAGTCAAATCATTTTTGTACCTATGTTTTTATGTCCCTGGATGTCCTCTAGCACGGACCTCTCCTTGTGATACCCGTAATCGCCTCCTTGAGTGTCGGCTTGAAATTCCTTGACAGCAGCGGTGGTGGCCCTGCCCGAACTGACCCGGTACACCGAGGCCGAGACTCCCTGGCCGAGCCGCGACTGAACAGTCCATATCTCACCAAAGACCTCGAACAGAACCGGCTTCATGCTCTGGTCTACGTTACCCTGAGACGGCAGGATACTCTCCGGCCGCGCCTGTGCCGTTGTGTTGGGTTCGGATGATCCGCAGTGAGCCATTCGGAGACGGGATGCGGGACAGGAGCCAGCTAGTTGATAGGTAAGAGCAGCTGCAGGAGCATTGCGAGCGAACCTAAGCTCTACCAGCCAACTACCAGGACTTTAGTTTGTCAGTAGCACCTAACAGGCAACCCGGCTACACCCACAGCCTCGTTCAGACTAAACACACCGCAATATTTAGTCATATTGTTTGTATTGTTTGGTTGGTGAGACTACATAAATTAGTCTACGCCAGTCAGCTGACATAAGGTTGTAAAATGGCTAGCTTACAGTTGCTCAAAACTGTTAAACTAGCCACGGAGTTTAAGTACAAACACAAACCACTTCCCTGATACACAAAAACGCATTCTCCATAACGCACTTAAAGCAGCTATGCCACTCTGATTCCGTATAAAAATGTTATAAAGTTGGTCAGTTTCGCCTGCACTGAAGTTTTGCCTGAGTTGTAAACTCTGGCTGTTGATATTAATCTCGCTTCCGTTTCTCCTCTCCTCCCTTTTTTACGCTTCCAACCCATGTTTCTCTACAGTGTTGCCACCTGCCGATGAGGAGTGGACCGGTTTTCCCAACTTCTTAATGTTTTCTCTAAAGTCACTTTAGTGTTTAGCAGTGCAAAAAGCAGTGTTTAAATCGAGCAATATTATGTAGAATACATTATGGTTGATACCTGTACGATGCTGTGATGACTTTCATAATGCACCACAAAGCCTAAACAACATCTTATTTTAATTAAAATTTCACTACATTTTACAATCGCTTCGAGTAGACGTGTATTATTTATCAGTACAGTTGTGCAATTATATAAAAAATATTAACAATATAACAACATGTTGCATAATGATGAACCATGTGCCTATATTGGCAACCTGAGTTATCGCAATTTTAATACCATGACTAATGATCACATCTTTTTACATTTGTATTCCAACTGTACCTCTACCGCTTCAAAACCTTACAATTTTCTAAAGTATAACCTAAATCGGGGAATCCAACCCGAGGTGCTGGCATCTACTCTTATGTCTGTCTTGTACCGGAAATACACGTACACATATGCCGGAAACAGAAATGTCAACAAATGGGGTGATGTTTTTGAACATTTGACAGTGAACCGTAGTCTGACTTCCACAGTTGTCCTGCATAGGAGGGTGTGTCACAAGCAGCGGTTCTTGTTTGGAGTCGGTTTTTAAAATCTTGACACGGTAAGTCAACTAATGACAAAAACCGATCCGCTGCTTACTGTTTAATTGTATAATTTCATAGCTGAGCCGAACCAGCCATGCTCTCATTGAAATGTCAGCTCATCAAGCAGATTGCGTCGTTTCTGCTCTGACGCAGGCAGGTGAGTCGCTGACTTGTAATGGTTGTTGATGTGAACGCAAAGAGCACAGGTACATTAGTCAAGAGTTTCGTGAAGCGTGTTTAAAATCTAGCTAACTGCTTACACAACCACAGCTGGAGCCGGGGGTTCTTTTTATTCGGCGTAATGACGGCGCGGTGACCAGCGAGGCGTATATTGTCTATTATATCCAACTAAATTCTGTCAGTTGTTGGTTAATATTGCCCCAGCCATCACTTAACAACGGTAACTATTCTCATTTCAACGCATTTCTCTGTGATACAAGTCGGTCGGCGGCGATAGGTTTTTGTCGTTTTATTTAAGGCATCGGCTGATGCGCTCGAGGTCATTGTGACTGTCGCGCGTGACTTTCCCTTTCCAGGAAATCTAGCAGAAAAACGTGGATTTGATTGTTTCATTTAAGACAAATTAGAAACAACTGTTGCTTAATACAATTTAGGGTTAAGTTAAAATGTTTGTTTTAAGTGTATGTATAGTACACGAGACGAGGTTAGAAACGAAAAGAATAGGTATTTTGTACTGAAGAAAGAAGCTGCCTTGAACAGGAAACTGGTTCCTGACTAAGCAAAAGTTGCTCCAGTGCTGGGTTCTCATTAACGATCTTTTCCTTATTTTACTTTTTAGGTTTTGTTCGGTTTTACACAAAATATAACCCACATAACAATTAACTAGGACAAGATGGAGCTTTTTCAAAAAGTGTGTGTTTTACATGTCAGGACAGGATCAGTGAATGTCACCGTTTTCTTTTAGGTTTACTCTTTTGAACACAACTCAAGTGCTTCACCATCATTGTGCTAATGAATCAACTACCTATTAAGTGACAACTGCACAATTATACATTTTTAACAAGCTTATTCTGATTTTTTGGTGAATAGTAATTGCCAGAGGTACAATATAAATAGCTTTAAAATGACAGTTTATATAAGTATAATAAGCAGGAGTGTATCTTTGACAACATTTTTGGTACTGCAGCGTTAAACATCTGGATAACCCAAGCAACTCCCTGGCCCGATTGAGGCATGTTCTTCTTGTTTCCTTAAGGTACTTCTGAAAGGCATGAATGACTTTGCAGTTCTCAACACTGGGCGGAAGATGCCCCTAATTGGACTGGGGACGTGGAAGAGTGAGCCAGGAAAGGTAGAGGTTGCAAATAAAGCAGCATTTGAACAAATGCTGTATGTGAATGATTAAACATGTACTTGCATAACATGTAGCAAGTTCCACCCCTGAGTAGTGCGTAACTGTGTCTCTAAATCTGTCAGCGTAGCTCAGATTTTAACAGCTGCTCTGTTTACTTCATCACAGGTGAAACAAGCAGTTATTTGGGCATTGGAGTCTGGGTATCGCCACATTGACTGTGCAGCCATTTATGGCAATGAGGCTGAGATTGGAGAAGCCTTACAGGAGACACTTGGCCCTGGCAAGGTGAAAAGAAAACCTTCTTTCATTAATAAACTCAGTCTTTTTGTTTTACCTAAAATAGCATCTGACACATTGGTTTAATTAGTCTGACATTTCTTTCGTTCTAAAATATAAAAACACTCACCACCCATACAATGTTTACAAGCTATATCTGCCATATTTGTTTTCCAGCCTCTGAGGCGAGAGGATGTGTTCATCACATCCAAGCTGTGGAACACTAAGCATCACCCTGAGGATGTGGAGCCAGCCCTCCTGAAGACCCTCAAGGAACTGAAGCTGGAGTACCTGGACCTCTACCTCATCCACTGGCCATATGCCTTCCAGTAAGCTCAGCCTCCACCAAATTGTGATAAAACTGCCTTGGGGTTAAATTTCCTCACTAATTGCTGCTCTTTCCTTTTGTCCTTTAGAAGAGGAGATGTAACTTTCCCCAAAAAGGAGGATGGCACGCTGCTGTATGATGATATAGACTACAAGGTGACCTGGGCTGCCATGGAAAAGCTGGTGGAAAAGGGACTGGTTCGTTCCATCGGCCTGTCCAACTTCAACAGTCGTCAGATCGATGACATATTGTCTGTTGCCAGCATCAAACCAACTGTGCTACAGGTAAAGGGTGATTGTTGTGAACACAGATTATATTGAAATATATTTGTAGTGCTTTAAGATTCATCTAGTTATCTCTGTGTTTTGATTGGATAGGTAGAGGGCCACCCCTACCTGGCCCAGGTAGAGCTGTTAGCCCACTGTCGGGATCGAGGCCTGGTGATGACCTCTTACAGCCCTCTGGGTTCTCCTGACCGGGCCTGGAAACAGCCAGGTGAACCTGTCTTGCTTCAGGAACCTGTTATCGCTTCCCTGGCTATGAAATACAAGAAGACATCTGCTCAGATTATCCTGAGGTGATTTCACTGTTCAGTTATCTGCAGCTGTTTGTATTTATTTATTTTTTTTATTAACCTTTGTCTCTCATACGGTAAATTGTGCAATCATTTTTGTGGTGTACACTAGAGAGTATTCAAATTTTACGGAAACAAAAACACAGGTTGTTGCTGCCAAAGGAGAGTCAACCAGTTATTAAGTCCAAAGGTTCACATACTTTTCCATGTTCAATAAAAACATGAAAATGTATAATGTTTGTGCAGTATTAGTTTAAGCAGACTGTGTTTTTCTATTGTTTACTATAATGAAGATCTGAACACATTTTGTGACCAATTTATACAGAAATCATGTAATCCCAAAGGATTTGCATACTTTTTCTTGCAACTGTAGATGTTGCCATGTTGTTTAAGCACCATAATACAGGTACAGTATCTGTCACTCCAGTACAGCACATGTACTAAACTGCACTATGTTGTGTTTCCAGATGGCAGACACAGCGAGGTGTGGTAACAATCCCCAAGAGTGTTACACAGTCTCGTATCAAGGAGAACATTCAGGTTCAGTGGAACTTGCAGCAGTTACTTTACAAACGTCTTTTAAAGATGTCTGGACTAAATTCTGAAAATACTGAGAGAATTTTCTGTTTGTTGTCAGGTGTTTGACTTTACACTTGAAGCAGAGGAAATGCAAAGTGTTACAGCATTGAATAAAGGCTGGCGCTACATTGTGCCAATGATTGAGGTAAGTGGGCTTGTTTGTATTTCACAAATACATGTAAAGAGCAAAAGCAAATGTATGCACTTTGCTTTGGATGTTACAGGTGGAGGGAAAGCTCATTCCCAGGGATGCTGGACATCCTCACTACCCCTTCAATGATCCTTACTAAGAATTTTCACTACAACCTGAATTTGTGCCTTCAACAACCACATCACGTCATGTCACTTTCACATCTTGTCCTTAGATTCTGTCAGATCTTGCACTTGCTGTTATGACATTTAGAGTTAGTGGTGTAGTCCTGTATCGACAAACCATAAATACATTGGTTGTTTTGTTTTTTTTAAATAAACAGTTTGTTACCTGCATTAGATGGCTGGATCCTTTAACCAAATGAACAGTGACAAAAGATTGGCGATACATTTAGACATATTACACTAAGATAACGTTAAGTCTGGTTAATCTTAAGCAAAGATTTCTTCGTTTGTTTTATGAATGATTGGGAACAAAATAGTTTTGTAGTTGAATAATTTTAACAAGAAAATGAGAAAACTGGTAAAGGTCCTATGTTCATGTGGGTTCAGTCGCATACAGTACGGTGGTATTCTTTGATCTCCTGCATTGCTTCCTTCAAAGCTTCCTCCATTGTCAACTTGGGAGATCTGTGCATGCGAATGTACTGAAACAAAGAAAAAAAATGTAGACCTACTTTCAGACAGTTTCATTAGGCAAGTAAGTAGTTTAATGTAAATGTCTATAACACTACTCTACAGTGTGTGTGTGTATGAATGCATAATCTGGGTGCGTCACCTCCTTGGTTTCCTCCAGCGTGGTGTATCTGTAGTTTGGTGGCTCTAGGCTCCGCACAAGGCTGGTGTGGAGGTGGTGACTGCTTTCGATGAACTGTCTTGTGGTGGCAAGTTGGTGTTTCAGCATTTCATTGAGTACAAACACAGCTGGGTTGTAGGTGCTGAGAGCTGATGTATAGGCATGTAAAAGCCACATAAGCAATACTATATCTTATATATACTTGAATAATCCTGCAAAAATGTTCACTGAAAATCATTTCATGTTACCAAAACAATACACTATGGTATAACAAAACTTAAAGGGTCTTACCTTCCACTGTTTCTGTGCCTAGAGAATGTGCAGCCACTGATGTGGGATTCATATAGGTCAATCCTACAGGGATAAATCACAAACAGAAATTACCTCTGTGTGTTTATACATAGAGGTCATTTCATACATAAATCTGAGGTTATATACAGTTGTAGTATATGATACATTCTGTATACCACAAGAACTGATGCTAAGAGTTTATGGTGTTTAGGATTAACGGTCTCTATCAAATCAAACATCTTAAATACACAAACATCATGTAGAACACACTAACCGGTTGGCCACATGTAGGTTGCAAGCTGGGTCTGTACTGCTGCCTCTTTTACAACCCTTCTAGCTGCAGTCTGTTTGACGTGTGTCACTGGGGATCTGGAGTCCCTGCTTCTGCTGAGTGACTCTGATGCATAACTGTAATCTGAGGTCTGTGACATGCACAAGTGAATTGGATCAGAGAAAATGTTTGAGTAATCATCTTCTGTCCTCCCTTGAAACATGTCTGAAACCAAAGCCTCATCTCTGTCTTCCGATGTCGCCTCCTCTTCATCTCCATTTCCCATCAACTGTTCTGAAACCTGGCTGGCACTGTAATTTTGCTCTGTCTGGCTCTCACTCTCAAAATCACTTTGGTAGTCCAACATGTCTTCCTCCTTCTTGTCCTTGTGCTGCTGTTGTTTCGCTTCCTTATATCTTTTCTCATGTCTCTCTGGGGAAACAGGTAGGTAGTGCTCTTCCCTCTGCAACAGCAACAAGCAAAAATATCTGTCCCACAGACAAATGCCTCAAATCGAATATAGCTTTTTATAATTTAATTCAGCAAAAGATTAATGGCTCACAGTTATCAGAGAACAGCTCTTGATAGAAAACTGAAGCTCATCATGGAGCTGTCAATAAACAGTGCATTTGCATGTGCAAGTGTTAATTATGCAGCCTCTGTTTACCCTGACCTACTGTATTATTGCCTTAAACAGGTGTGCTATGCGTATATATTGTAAAACATGACAATTTCGCTTCATGATAAAAACAATCGTCATATTATGATATGGATAGAGCTGTGAATGAAGCATAACAAATATGTTGGAAGCCTGAGTTAACAAAGACCATTGTGAATTTAATTTAGTAAAAAAGAAAACCTTCCACTGTCATTTTAAAACAATACAACAGCAAATAAGATGTGAATTAAACATTTTGTATGACCACCTCTAGCCCAACCCTAAGGTTTTAATGAAGTTTTTAAAGGAAGCTTTTGCTCTCCACTGTTGTGTAGTGCTGGACAATGTGGGACTTTATAGAGAATTATAAATTATTATAGTATTATGTATTTTTGTATTATGTAAGGTTTCAAACCTTACATACTTTTATTTTGTAGAAACAGAAAGCAATGTACACATGACTGAAAAACAAAACAACACTTTTTATCATGTGCGTTTCTGTGCATAGTGCACATCCAAAAAAAACTTAAATTTACATATACAGGACAGCTAATGTGTTATTATGTTCTTAATGTGTCCCTATTATTACCCACCTGTTTTCTTGGCGTTTTCTCTGTAAATCCAGTGGTAGCAGGGACAAGTTCATCTAATGTCATCACATTTAACTTAAAGTCTGCAACAACACAAGATGGTCAGTTTCATAAAATGACAATCAATAATGCTACTACTAGTATGCTCTATGCTCTAGATCAACAATTCAGAAGCACCAGATCAGTCATTCTAAGCTGCTGTATTAGCAATTAAAATTTCACAAAAAAATTAAATGGTTGATGACAGAAATCACATAGCTAAACATTTGTTGTTAATGCAGTCATGTCTCAAGCAGGGGGATGGAAATTTGTAAGCCAGATAGGTAAAAAAAATAACAATACACATTATTCAAGACTCAACTGTGAAGACACAAATACAACTTAATTATGCTGACTGTTCAACTAGAATGGTTGCCTTTAGTTGGTTGAAATGTCCCTACTGGTACTGTTTCAGAAAGCCTGTAAAGTCTATTTCTATATAATGACTTAAACTCAACACAGGGATTAGTTATGTATTTTTTAGTCCATTTAGGATGCATGAGATAAAGATGAAGAATAAAGAAAACACCATGAAACTTCAAACTTATTTCAAAAATAACTTATTGATAATGACAAATCATTAATAATTTGGAAAATTATTGGAATAGATGGTAGACACAGACAAAGAATTTAATGTCCCACTAAAGCATAATCTTACTATAAAACTTCTCTTACCTTCAGAAGAAACTAAACTTATCACACTATGGAGATCGTCAGAGGCAGGCTCAACAGGGAAGAGATCCTCCAGAGAGAGAACCTCCCTGTGGTCTGACACTGAGCACATAGAATGATTTCTGACGCCACAAGGAGTGCTCCTGGAATGTGAAGGGGAAACACAGGGAGGAGACAGGCATTGAGAAAATGATGAAGGGCTGAAGTGAGCCTGAGCCTGACCGGTGAATCTAAAAGGAGAGCTGCGGTGGGACGGAGAGGCAGGGCAGGGTGGTGGTGCTGTGTTAGATGAGAGATGCTGAACAGCAGCTGAAGGAGGTGTGGAGTGGTTCAACATCTGTAAGAAAGCACAACATGTGTGTTGATGTGGTATGTTTAACTAATGAGCACTACTATCTCTTTACATGAGTATCAAAACTTAATCAAGCCACACGTTAATTATACATTTAATCAATGAATGAATGCATGTACTTTAGCTGCATATATCAAGTAAAAAGATGTTTGTCTGCACCTGCATATTTACAGTGCAAACAAAAACTAGCATAACTGTGGTATTAACAATAATAATTGTAATAATTAATTCTGCTATTTCAAAATGGACAGAAAAACAGACAGCAAAGCAAAGGGAAAGTAGATGGCTTGACACAAAAGCAAACAAAAAGACAAAAGTCAAAATAGTGGGTTCTGAAATAACTTTTCAATGATAAAAGTTCTAATTACACTCAATGGTAATTCTTCGCAAGTTTTTGACTGTGTATTGTGTATAAGCCGCACTACTTCCAAAATCAAGTATATTTAGCAGTTGGTGAGCATTCTAAGTTACAAGTGGGTTTTTGCAGAAACACTTCAAAAATATAGGAACTACAGAGGCAAATAGAAGAAAACTTAAATCACTTTTTGACAGTGGTAAACTACTAAGTTGCGATGACAAGATGTTCTGACATAAAAGGTGATGACATGTAGTGACTACATGATATATGCATAAAACCACAAGAGGGATTAAAACTGAGATACCTTTTCTGTCTTTATTACAGAAGAGCTTTTTTCTGGTCTTATGAAGCAGTTGTCCGTTAACTCTCCAAGCAGCTTCCTCATGTCCTCTTCATCACTTTCCAGACTCACACCATAATCTACTTTCACTGGATTTGTCTCTAAGCCTCCCAAAAGGAATGCAGAAGCAGCAGCTCTGGACCGGGCCCTAACACCTGGACCTACTGTAGATTCAGAAGTCGCCACTTTGTTTTTAAGGAAACACTTCACCTTCTGAAGTTGGTCATTCCTAGACTGTGCTGAGGCTAGTGGTTTAGAAGCCTCCAGGGTTTGTGTGACTGCTTCTTGTGGAGTTGCCAAATTGGGAATTACATCATGGTACGGTTGTGGCAGCTCTCTAGTCTGTTCGTGTGACTGTGTACAGCTGTAAACGCAACTCTCAATTTCTGCCAGTCTACTTAAAACCGCAGCCTGTGAGCCATGCTGGGAAGATGGCACATATCTGAAGGATGAAAAGGGCGAATGAAAAGGTAAACATAAAAAAAACTTACATTTTTACTACAGATATGTTATAAAGTATTTACATGCTTCACATGCATACCTTATTTTTGCTTAAATCCAGGAAAACCTACCTTGGTTCAGGTATCTGCTTCATAGGGCTTCTGCTGACAGATGACTGGCTGCTGTTTGTTACATGTGGTGAAGCTTTCTTGAGAAATTTGCTCCCTCCTCCTTCCAGAGAGCTTTGAGGTCTGATATCCTGGCAAATAAGCACAAGTAGGTCTGGGATAGCTGAACAAAAAACAGGGTTGCTGTGGTAGTTTCTAAAGTTCGGTTGCATTTTTCTACTGAGCACTACCGCAACATTTACTGCAGACGTTCTTCAGACATGTACCTTTCTGACTTGGTTCTTCTCAGGAGCAGTGCAGTTTGTGGGGTTAGTTCCATGCTCAGGAGCCGAGCTTAATGAAGACAGGTCACTCAAATCTGAAAACAGTGTGTGAGTACTTGGAGGAGCGGGTCTGGTATTGATAAGCCCATCGCCAGTATCCTAAGAAGGTCGGAGGGAAACTATGATGTGACTTTGTCATTTTTTGTATTCCTATAGAAATAGGTGTCTAACATATATTAATTCTGACCATACTAGTGCATCAACAATGGTATCTCATTACTTCTACGAGTGCACTCGTAGGGTGGTTTTATCTCTGTTACCTGTGCTTTTGCCGGAGACGCTTGTGTGGACTGTCCGACTCCTCTACTGTTCTTCTTGGCGGCCAGAAGTGCCTGAGCTCGGTTCAGAGCGGAGCTTTGACCGCCTCGTTTCCACATCTTAAACTGTTTAGTTCGTGTTGGTTAACTGTTACTTGAGTTACCTTCATATACTGTATAATGATACGTGTTTATACGCCATGTCAACCACAGCTAACCGTATTTTCTCCTCTCGGACGAAGTAACCTAATGTCACTTAGGAAGAGGCTAGATAGCTTAGCTATCTACCTACTTACATTTAGCCCACTTAAACTAAAAACCGTCATGTCTTCATCGCGTCATTTGGTTTAACAGCAAGCGCTTCAAAAAAACAGTCACCTTCTGCAGTACCTAGCTATCCCACAGTTAGAAATTGTAGCGTCCCTTGTTTCCATGGAAGAACCGCCTTTGTCTTCTTCCTCTTTGTTTACAAGGGGTTAGCCACTGCAGTATTAGCGCCTCCTAGCGTCAGCAGTCTACTTGTTCTTTTAGATCTGCATCTCTTTATTATTGACATTGTTCTGTACGTTTTTCATTTATTTTTTATTACAGAGAGCACTCTGTTTGTATTAAGTGATGTATGTCAAGCATTTGTTCAAAATAAACACAAAAAAACACACACAAACGCCTGCTGATGAGCAGCTGATTTTTGTGAGTACTGTGAACATCAATGTGAGAATGACATTTTGAGAGAGGCTTTTTGGTAAGGTCTCACTAAATAATATTTGCAATATCATGAACAGGCATCCATGTGCATTTAGTAATGATTGTGTGCACTGAAGCATTAACATAACCCAATTTTATCAGACTTCGGTCCGTAGACATGTGCAAAGTTTCTCTGCATGTTTTCTTTCAGCTGACAGTGCTAGATCATTAAAGCCAGACCACTTCCTAATGTGGGGCACATGATTCATAAATTGAGTAGGTGAGAGTTGCATCTACACTATTTTTGTCATTCTGTCATTTCTCTGTGCTTTTAGATGTATGTTGTTGTGACCTCTTGTTGTCCCTATTAATTATCATCTCCTGCCTTGTTTTTAGCATCAGACTGCTGCTTCTGTTGACAAACACAATGCCCCACAATGTAACTTGCTGTCCACACAGCAAACACAATTTTTGCAGCTCTCCACTTGTACTCATGGCTTTATTTAAATTAAAATCAGTTTTATTTATATAGTGCCAATTGACAACAGCAGTTATCTCAAGGCACTTTACAAGTAAGGTTTAAGATCTTACACAACCAAACCCACTAAACTAAACAAATCCCACATAGAGCAAGCTTTAAATTGTAGCCAATCAATAAATTGTAATCTAAATACAGACTCAAAGTTCACACTACCAACAGAAGATTAAGCAAACTGATAATAATTTATATACTCTAGATACTTTTTCTGCTCTGCCTTGCACAAACATGAAGTAGAAAGTGGTGTGATGCAAGTAAGAGAATCTAGAGATTAAATCTCTTGGCTTATTGACTGTCCCCATAGAGTGTCCCCAAGGGGAGGCTCCTGTAGGGAGGGAATCTAATTTAAAATCACCAAACACAGAAGGTGCAGCAAAATCAAGGTTGAATATCAAAGTAAGGCGTGTCACACAAACATGTGTAGTCATAGCTTTAATAATAGCTAAGTGTAGTCATAGCTGTAATAAGTGGAAAATACACACATCAGTGAAAGCCACTTGCGCTGTCAAATGAGTTGTTAGAAATGCAATTATTTTAAAGCCAACGCAATTAAGAAGCTTGACTAAGGTGAGTATTTTTTTAATGTACTCAACATTAAACATCAACAAAATTAAATTCATGTATAACACAATAAGGTTTCTACACCTCATCAAAACTAAACAGAAAGTTATAGGGTGTGAGCAGCAACCTGCGTAGATTGTTTTTTATTTGCAGTTTTCACACCTAATGAATTAGAGAATTGCTGTATGCATATGTGATTAGGGGCTGCATGGCACCCCAGTGGTTAGTTCTCTGACCCAGAATCAAGAGCATGTGAGAGTTTGTATGTTCTCTCCTGTCTGTGTATAGGATTCTTCCCATAGTTCATGTCATAGGCAGCAGTAGAGTCATTATTGAGTTACAGTTACTCACATAAACAAATCTTAATAATTTTTAATGAATATTACAGCCCAAATATTAGTGTTTGCTCACATAGGGTGAAACATGTTGTTAAAGCAAACTAGACCATTATTTGTTTCCAACTGAACTGCTCTCAGATGAGGATCACACACCCAATAGTTTTACTGGAGCATCTTGTTCAAATGACTCTATTATAGAGTTAACAGGAAATATTCATTACTTAAACATGCTAAGCACTCAGGTACAGTAGCATCTGTAAAACCAATAGCGTTATTACTACACCACAAGCAGCATAGGAGAAGAAGAACAAGATGTAGGTGAGGCAAAATGAGGCTCAGAGTAAAATTAGTTTGTGACTAGTAGTTTTGGATAAAGAGTACATGTTTTTTGAAATACAATTACACATAACACAATTTATTAACATTTATATAATATGAACTATAGTTATATTTAATGCCTTGTCTATGTACTTGTACAAATAAATGACATTATATATTAGATCTAATTTGATTATTCAGTCTGTCTTTAGTCTTTTTGACTTTTGGTTGACAGGGAGACAAAAGTCAGCAAACGTAAGAACCAGGTGAGAATGTGTATATTTAATGAAGACTACAAATGATGTGATTATATTTAAAGTTCACACTGGTACTGCAGTTGATGAACAAAGTGTTGTTTTATATACAATTTATATATTGCATATTGTGCCTGGCTCGGCTGCGATGTATTTGTGTTTTTCTACTTGCATAGTAGAATAGTCAGATTTGTTTGGGATCAGATGGTTAAACATGTCAGGTTAAACAGACACAAACCAATCAAACACACAACATGAAGTCAAACTGTGCAGCCTTCAGAGACTTAGTTACTTGCTTGCCAAAATCCCTCTGTGCCTCAAGTTCAAGAGAAACATTTTGGATATTAGACGTTAATGATCACTTTTTATTTCATTCTGAAAACCGGATTATTGATTGTTTTTCTTAATTCTGAAAATAATTATACACCCATCAAGTACAAGTAGTGATTTAATTAGTCAGATAGTCCACATCTCTATGTAGAACCTTCAACCTTGACAGATGTCTAGGTGGTGTCCAGCAAACGATGTGGGCTTTGTAGACAATTGGAGCAGTTTTTGGGGAAAACCTGGGCTGATTAGAAGAGACGGCGTCCATCCCACCTTGGATGGAGCATCTCTGCTCTCTAGTAACATGGCCAAGTTGATTAGACTCCCTAAACCATGACCCAGAGTGGAGCCCAGGACGCAGAGTCGCAGTCTTACACGCCTCTCTGCAGACTCTCAGCCGCCACCCGCTCGTAGCTGTAACACTCCCATCGAGACTGTGTCTGCTCCCCGACCACCTAAATTATATAAATCACAAATAAATAAAAGAGGAGTGATTCACAGGAATCTAATAAACATCAAGACAGCTCCTCTTACAGAACAAAGTAACAGTAAAATAATTAAATGTGGTCTATTAAATATCAGATCTCTCTCTTCTAAATCTCTGTTAATAAATGACTTGATAAGTGACCATCACATAGATTTATTTAGTCTCACTGAAACCTGGCTGCAGCAGGATGAATACGTTTGTCTGAATGAGTCAACTCCAACCAGTCACATCAACCATCATATTCCTAGAAGTTCAGGTAGAGGTGGAGGAGTAGCAGCAATATATAACTCAGATTTATTAATTATTCCTAGCCCTAAACATAACTATAATTCTTTTGAGAGCCTCACTCTGAGCCTTTCTCACTCAGACTGTAAAACCCAGAAACCAGTTGTGTTCTGTGTTGTCTACCGTCCTCCTGGTCCATATTCAGAGTTCTTAACTGAATTCTCAGAGTTTTTATCTAACTTAGTTCTCAGCACAGATAAAGTGATTGTAGTGGGCGACTTTAACATTCATGTAGATGTTGACAGTAACTGTCTCAACATTGCATTTAATTCACTACTGGATTCTATTGGTTTTAGTCAGCATGTGAATGAACCCACTCACTGTCTTAATCATACTCTTGATCTTGTCCTGACTTATGGGGTTGAGATTGATCATTTAAAAGTTCTGCCTCAAAACCCTCTGTTATCTGACCATTTCTTAATAAAATTTGAATTTACCATAACAGACCTGACAACAGTTGGAAATAAGTTCTATTACAGCAGATGTTTATCTGATGATGCTGTTGTTAGATTTAAGGAGATGATTCCATCATCTTTTGTCTCATTCCCTTGTAGCTACACAGAGGAGAGCAGTCATCTGAATCATGAGCAGGTAGATTGTCTTGTTGATGGTGCTGCAGCTTCACTGCGTACAATTTTAGACACTGTTGCTCCTCTGAAGAAGAAGCCAGTGAATCAGAGGAGGTTGGCTCCATGGTATAACTCAGAGATCCGCAGCCTTAAGCAGAGGACTCGAAAACTAGAAAGATTGTGGCGTTCCAACAAATTAGGTGAATCCTGTCTAGCATGGAAAAACAGTTTAATACTATATAAAAAAGCACTTCGGGTTGCTAGAACCACATACTATTCATCATTAATTGAGGAAAATAAAAACAACCCCAGGTTTCTTTTCAGCACTGTAGCCAGGCTGACTAAGAGTCATAGTTGTGTTGAGCCTAGTGTCCCTTTAAATCTCAGCAGCAACGACTTTATGAATTTCTTTACCAATAAAATCATAACCATTAGAGAAAAGATTTATCAGAATCTGTCAACAAAAGTCATAAACCGATCTGCAGATCCAACAGCCTTAGATCTGCTGGTTAGACCTATGTCTTACTTAAACTGTTTTTCCCCCATAGATCACACTGAGTTAACTTCAATAATTAACTCTGCTAAATCAGCTACTTGTCTCTTAGACCCAATCCCAACTAGATTACTCAAAGAAGTTTTTCCATTAATCAGCACATCCATATTAAATCAAATCAACCAATCGCTGGTTACAGGCCACGTACCACAGGCTTTTAAAGTTGCTGTGGTCAAACCTTTATTGAAAAAACCTACTCTTGACCCTAGAGAACTTGCAAATTATAGGCCTATATCCAATCTGCCCTTTATTTCTAAAGTTCTTGAAAAAACCGTAGCTAAACAATTATGTGACCACTTGCGTAGAAATGACCTATATGAAGATTTCCAGTCAGGATTCAGATTACATCATAGCACAGAAACAGCTCTGATTAGAGTCACTAATGATCTTCTCACAGCTTCAGACAATGGTCTAGTTTCTGTACTTGTCCTGTTAGATCTTAGTGCAGCATTTGATACGATAGATCACAAGATTCTATTGCAGAGACTGGAACATAGCATTGGGATTAAAGGAAAAGCACTGGGATGGTTTAAGTCTTATCTGTTGAACAGATTCCAATTCGTCCATGTTCATGATCAATCTTCCATCCGCACAGGAATTAGCTTTGGAGTTCCACAGGGTTCTGTGCTTGGTCCAATACTTTTCAGTCTTTACATGTCTCCCCTTGGTGATATTATTAGAAAACATTCTATAAATTTCCACTGCTATGCAGATGATACTCAGTTATATTTGTCCATGAAACCAGAGGAAACAAACCAATTAGTCAAACTTCAAACTTGTTTAAATGATATCAAATCCTGGATGTCCCATAACTTTCTCCAACTGAATTCAGATAAAACTGAGGTTATTATAATTGGTGCTAAAAACCAGAGAGACTCTTTATTGAATCAGATTGTTACTCTGGATGACATAACGTTAGCTTCAAGTTCTACTGTGAGGAACCTTGGTGTCATTGTTGACCAAGATCTGTCCTTTACACCATATATTAAAGAAATCTCTAGAACCGCCTACTTCCACCTGAGGAATATTGCTAAAATTAGGAGCATCCTCTCACAAAGTGATGCTGAAAAATTAATCCATGCATTTGTTACCTCTAGGCTTGACTACTGTAACTCGCTACTCATAGGTTGTCCCAATAACTCTTTGAAAATCCTCCAATTAATTCAAAATGCTGCAGCCAGAGTTCTGACTGGACTTAGGAAGAGAGATCACATTTCTCCTACATTAGCTTCTCTGCATTGGCTCCCTGTCAAAACTAGGATAGAATTCAAAATTCTTCTCCTCACCTACAAAGCTCTTCATAATAAAGCTCCATCTTATCTTAAAGACCTCATCGCTCCTTATGCTCCCAACAGAACGCTTCGTTCTCAGAGCGCTGGTCTGCTTGTGGTTCCTAGAGTTTCTAAATGTAGAACAGGAGGCAGAGCATTTAGCTACCAAGCTCCTCTCCTATGGAACCAGCTTCCAGTCCAGGTTCGAGAAGCAGACACCCTCTCTAGTTTTAAAACTAGGCTTAAAACCTTTCTTTTTGACAAAGCGTATAGTTAGAGATGGTTCTGGTCACCCTGAACCATCTCTTAGTTAAGCTGCTATAGACTTAGACTGCTGGGGGACGTCCTTTATTGACTGAGCTCTTTTTTCTCTTTTTCTTCTATCCACTAACATGCCTCCATTTCCACATGTGACTAACTTTGTCCCTTTTCTCTCCTAGTTGTGCTTCTCCCCTTCTGTCTCTCTCTATCCTCATCTACAGGTATCATCAGACTCAGAGTCGTGTGTCTCCAGTGTTCAGTTGCTGGTCCAACCATCCTGCCTGTGTTCTGTTGCTGCTTGTTTTGTTGTTGTGGTTGTGTTCTTTTCTCTCTTCTCTATCCCCTCACCCCAACCGGTCAAGGCAGATGGCCGCCCACACTGAGCCTGGGTCTGCTGGAGGTTTCTTCCTCGTTAGAGAGGGAGTTTTTCCTCTCCACTGTTGCTATTAAAATGTACAATTTATCGATTGGCTACAATTAAAAGCTTGCTCTATGTGGGAATTGTTGGGTTTAGTTGTGTAAGGTCTTAAAACCTTACTTGTAAAGTGCCCTGAGATAACTGATGTTGTGAATTGGCGCTATATAAATAAAGTTGAATTGAATTGAATTGAATTGAATGTCAGTGTAGCCATGAAACATCGCTGGAAAAGGCGGTCAGGGTCTGGAGGCTGGTTATCACAGTCCAGCCTGCCCCTCAAGAAGTGTTTCCTGAGGCTTTGGGGGCCAGCACGAGCATTGGTATGGCTCAGCCCTGCTCCTCGTGGACTTGAGATAGAACCTTAAAAGGCAGAAAAAAATCACTCAAGCTACAAAAACTCCTGCTGCGTGCTGCTATAAACCATATTTTTAGTATATTATGTTGATCCGCAATTAGTAACAATATATGGTGTGCAACAGTCTTACTGGAATCATTACCAATGAATCAAATGCATTACAGCGGAAGTTACTTGAACTGACTTACAACATCACTTCATGCATCATCTTTACTTTAACCTGTGCACTGAGATTAATTTTTAATTAATTAACCTTGATTAATCCTGTTCATACTGTTTCAAATACTGGGTATCCGAGGTGAAATACATTATTATGTTAAACTACTAACTGGGAAAATCTAAGCTGTGCAACAGGTACATCCAGATCCTAGAGGAAGACTCTAGACCTTCAGTGATGTCCTATTTAGTTCGGCTTTAATAAATACCCTCGGAGTGGGTATTATTAAAAGCAATAACAGCATACCAGCAATTAAGACTTGAAAGGTTTGTCTTGAAGATGGAATTACAGATAGATCTGCAACTAAATAAATCAAATCTTTTCCTTCTTCAGCTATAACGCATAGTTATAAAGCTGCCTCCTCTCAGCGAGTATCCAATCACAGGAATGTTCAACGTGAGACCTTCTAGCTAGCCTTACTGTCGCCAACTCGTAATATGATTAGCTATTGCAACTATCTGTCTGTTTGCTTACAGTGCACAGAAGCCTGCAATGTTCTTTAAAACATGAGGGCATCAGGCAGATTTCATACAGCCTGGCAACTCAAGCTAGCTGAATTCTGATTGGGTAAAAACTCTACCCTGAAAATACAGCGCTGGAAGCACCATAACCAAATGAATATATAATATATATATATACAAAGAGAAAAGAAGAAAGAATAATTGAGTATACATATTAAAATTAATAAATTGTGATCACGATTTCATCTTGTTCACATGATGAAGGTACAGCTTGTTTTTTCAGTAGATCCAGTCGATTTTATTGAGCTTCCCATTTAATTGTGCAAAAGTAAATGTTCCAGAATGGAGGATCTTCCCAACAGTGTGTCTACTACACAGACAGGCATACCAACAAGCTTCTCACGTTCATGTGAAAGTGCTGGTGAGAAATGTCAAATATTAGTTTTCATCTCATGTGTTTCCAATGGTTGTGGTTGATTTTTCAAAGAAATGTACTTAATTTCTGAATCACCATGCATCTGGCTTACCTGTTAATGATATTATTAGCATGGGACAATTTAACCATAACTGGTTATGTTGTTATTGAGGCATAACAATAAAAAAAACACACAAAAACGTAATTATTTACCTTTGAGGGTTATTACCATCATATTTGTGAGTCCATGGAAAGCTAAGACAAATACAATATGCTTTTACATTTGTATCCCTACATACAAAGAACCTTCAGCAAAATGATCTGCAATTACAGTCACTGATATGTTTAGCTAAACATACAGTTAAGCCTTAGTACAGGGTCTCATTTATTTATTTATTATGTACAGGAACAGTATATTGTTGTAATTCTCTACATCCATCCGCAATCACACCTCTCTTTGTTCTGTATGTTGTCTTAAAACCTCATAGCTCTTGCTGTAGATGTTTGTTCTTACATACTGTTGCATGCATACATACTGTTCTGTGTTTCCTATGTGCCTTGCAACTAAACTACAATTGCAATTATAAATCCTAAGATTGTATGTCCCAAAATATTACCTACAGATTTAAAGCTTTCTTACTCAAATAGTCCACTGTCTGATAATGTACAGTACAGTAACTGAAATAACCAAACAATAAATATAAACACAAAGGACACAAAAGATAAAGCATTTAAAAAGCTTATTTTGCAGCTCTACCCCAAAGCCCCTTCACCCAACCCCACCTCGGTACCTGGTGCCTGGAGTGGTAGCCCATTGTCCAGACCTTTGGGTTTGGTGGCGATGAACAGATAGCAGAGGACACACAGAGTGATAATGAAGGCCAGGAGAACCACAGCGGCTACAGAAAGACCCACAAGAGCTCCAAGACTTTAAGATAGAGAACAGAGACACACACAATGCATTGTACAATAGATGGAAATAAATTGTTTCTCTTACTGAAATAGAACACTGAATGATTAAAACAGTGCATTCCTTTGTCCATATAGGGTAGCATACACCTACATACAAAACACAAGTCTTTAGAGAACTGAGTTTGAATCTAACATATCATCAAATTACGCTTGTTACCTCATGAGTAATTTATGAGGCAAAAGGCTACATTTTAATATGCCTTACCATGTAAGTATATTACAGTTTTTGTGTCTAAACATGATTCATTGTGTCTAAAAACCATTCAAAGCCCTGCATACAAAGTGACAAACGGTAACACATGTAGCTAATTAAATGTGGCAAAGTGCACTACTGTTTTTGTTTCTTCAAACCCCTACACATAATCAATAGGCCATCACAGCTGCAGCAAAATAAGATAAGATACTTCTTTATTGGTCCCACAGTGGGAAAATTCACTTGCTACAACAGCCACAAACAATTAGTAGTGTGCAATAGAATGACTGGTTTAACCCGAAATACATTCAAACTACTTTCCGCATTAGATGTTCCCCTGGGCTGTAACATACAGTAATAAGATGCAACAATTAATTTTAATTATTTAAAAACACAGGCCCTACATGAAACATGAAGTCATGTAGGGCCTTAGCAGACTGAGGCATAACAATAAAGTTTAGAGACATGATAAAAAATGTGCCAGCTACTGTAATTAAACATTACAGAGCAGTAATGTGGGATCTGTGTCTGAGCATGTGTGTGTAATGGTTGATTTATAGTAATTACTTTGATTTATATATATATAAAAAAAATTCCCTCCTCGCCCCCCATGGGCGGTCTCATCCATTCAAGCTCGGGTCCTCTACCAGAGGCCTGGGAGCTTGAGGAACCCTCAATCTTAGCTGTTCCTAGGACTGCACTTTTCTGGACTGAGATGTCTGAGGTCTTTCCTGGGATCTGTTCTAGCCACTCCTCCAGTTTGGGGGTTACTCTTTGTTCCTGTACTCTTTCTCACCTTTCTGGAGCTCTGACAGTTGGCTCACTTCTCTACGTGTTGCCTTGATTTTGGCCTCTAACCTTCTCTTCCACGGTGGGACTTGCTCTGTCTGATTGTCCTGTGACTTATAGCCCAGAATCTCAAGGATCACGGTTGCTGAAGTGTATATCAGCTCATTGGTTTCAGTGATGCTCTTTGTAGGTATCGTTCTTAGTGCTGCATTCACATTTTCTAGGAGACTTTCCGAAGGTACTTCACTAGGTCTCTGCAGACGGTTTCGACGTTGCCTTGTGTTCAGTCTAGCCATTATCTTATCTCTTAGGTCAGTTGCTGCCTCGTTCAGCTTACTTGGGGCTTCGTACCCAATTTCTGGAAGGGGAGTTGGTGTTAACTCCCCTCTGACCTGGCGTCCTGGCTCCCCCTTGCCGTAGCATTTCTGTTTGTGTTGTATTTCGTCAATCTCTAGTTGTGATAGCAGTTGCCGTTTGTGCAACCTCATACATACATACATACATACATATATATATTGGCAAACTCATAAATAAAACACCCAGTTCCGGACACGACTTTAAGCTGCTGTACACATCATCATGCGACTTCTGCTGCATCTGATATGATACTCTAAACCCACTGGCTTTGGCCAACTCGATGAGCCCCTAAATTATGATTAAATCTTCTCCTTATAGACTCTGATTATTCTTTTCAATTGCCAATTGCATACAATGCAAATCATTGCAAAGACACTGTTCTTTTCATTTCATTCAGCCCAGTATCAGTGACACTGTGGAGTTGTTGTTATGGTTATCAAAATGCTATGTCTTTTAAATGCATCCTCTGCCACATCAGCAGATGTACTAGTAGAGAACATAATTCAGCTGCACTTATGTTTCTAACAAAAGCATATTGCTCATAAGAGGCAGGGTTGGTCCACTTTTTGATCTCATTCTGATGACATATGTTCTTACAGTCTCCTGAGAGTGCAACTCACTTTATTCTTTCTCTGTTTCTGATGTAAACCGAGAATGAAAATACTGTTTTCTTTGAAATTGATCAGCCAGTCAGAGTGGTGCAGTACAAAAAATATTATTTACTACAAGGTTTCTTCAATTCAGCAATGCTTAGCTTTTAGCCCGGACAGTGTTATTTCCTAGCATATCACAATTTTGGCTGAAACCCAAGCCAAGTCATGGGTCAAACTGTTCAGCTTACTCTGATGCAATGATACTTGGATGCAATTTACCTGCTTGTAGCGTCTAGTATATTCATCTGGAAAACCCTCCTGAATAAACACATAATGGTGAACAGTGAGATCCACTTAAACAGCTTTTTAAATTGTGTGACCTGTGTGATTGCTTGTACAGTATTTAGCATACATGACAGATACTTAAAATTACATAAATTTCAAAACATGAAGAATGTCTGAATTATTGAAAAGGCTAAATGAACAATGGGAAGCTGGTTTAATTTCCAATCCCCTCTTCTTTCACTCCTAATTAAATACACTCAATCTGGATGAAAATTTTGAGTATGCATTGATCTTCTGTATACAGTACCTGCTCGTTCATATAAACGCCTACTCTGTACCTACCTGTACCTGAGAGTAGTAAAACACTCTGTGTATTAGCGTTCTTCTTAAAACACATAATGACACATAATGATGCAGAATGGCCAGATACCGTATATGCTGCCCAGAGCTGTCTCAAAACTTTATGTGAGTTTATTATTTAAAATGTTTATTATTATTATTCTCTACATAGAAATGAAATTTACATCATTGTTTTGCAACAGTATTCCTGATTACTGCGTTATCAGCATTATCAGTAGCAGCTCTCACTAAAATCATTATCGTATCATCCATAATTCTTGTCTGGTATTTGGTATTTTATGTGTTATTCATAGCACTAAAATACATGAAAAAAATACAAAAATACACAAAATATTTATATAGTTCTTTCTTTTTGATTTAGAAATGCTTTTTTTGGTCTTTGTTAATGTTCCACACTTGCTTTCCCCCCTGAGGCATATTATGCGCAGGTTTACAGTTTCTAATAAAGGATATTACTAATGATTTATCAGTGCTGTGACATCCACTAATGTGAAATGCAGTGATAATCTCCTGAGATACCAGATAAAATTAATGAGGTATACTGCATGTTTTGATTTTTGTGATCCTTTTCAAGCAATGAGGAAAAGAATTACAGTAATGAAAGTAAATATGGAGGGATCTTTTAAGATATGAATACGCAGTGTAACAATGAAAATGACCACAGTAACACTCACAACTGTTGGTTCAATAAAACATTTAAGAATCCAAATCCAATGAGACAAACTGCACTCAATTAGATCAGTTTTGGCTATGATTATTAAACTGACTTTTTATTGGCACGGTTAAAGTATTAATATTTATTCATAGTACGTGATGGTAGTCTCAGTAATTAGCACCACAGCCTCATTTCATTTTATATATAAAAACAACAAGATCAACATAATCATTAGATCAGATATCCAATCAAGTATCTCCTAATTTATTTAAAGGTTGTTCCTATGTGTTTGGAACTGAAGCTTGATTAAATCTGTATCTGCACTTAGTTTGCTATTAAAACTTGGCATTTTGGACAAGGTGTGTGAGAATACCTTCGTGTATGCGCCTATTGATTCAGGATGACTGTTGTTCTCTGAAGGTCACTGTTGTGTTCGAAATTAAAAGCCTCCATAATTACCCTTGGGTTTCTTACATCTAACAGCCAATTAGCTTCGTAGAGCAAAGAGCTATAGCTTGCCATCAACAGGCTCTGAACCTGTTGAAGCTCCAATGAGCAGTAATGCTACACGCTACAGGTTTCGAGCGATCGTTAATCGTTGGAATAAGACGCGATTCCAGTTCGTAACTTGCTGTAGGCGAAACTATGTTAGCGAATCATTCACTTTCAGCAAAATACCTTTACGTCTTGACAAAATCTTTGATGCATGCAACGCGTCCATGCTTCATCCGTCCTTACCTTAACCACCACATGTATCCATATTCGTAGGGGAAAAAGCTGTTGGGGTCATCGCAGCAGTACTTCAGGTCACTGAAGCCGCAGCAGAAACGTGCCGTGGAGTCATTGTCCGCTTTCGGACACGCGAAGCCCTCCACGAACACGTTTTCTTTCCTGTAGTAACTTTCGCACTCCGAGCTCATATCAGAAGCAGCTGTCCGCACATGGACACCGACTGCGGTGTGTAGCACAGACGCGCTCTCATCCAGTCCATCGCCGTCCGTCAGTCAAAGCACCTAATTCAGGAGCTGCACAACTCATACACCCTCACTATCTCTCTCTCTTTATCTGTCCGTCCGTCCATCCATCTATCTATTTATTTATGTTCAGTTTTCAACTACAGAAAATGTATTATCATGTATAGTTTATTTGTTTGTTTTTATTTCTAGATTATTTTATGTATAGTGTCTTATGTCTTATATTTGTAAAAATTGTAAATTTGTATAATATATAATTTTCTTTGCACACGTATTTGCACACGCTTCATCTTATTTCAATATAGCAGTTCCACCTCTGGACTCAAGAACTAATCTTATATATGCGAAGCAAATTTTGCATCATTTTATAGTTATTTATTTTTGTTGTATTTGTTTTTTGACCAGCTTCCAAGTACCACGAATATGTTTACCACGAGACAATAAATGTTATCTTATCTTGCTATACTATCTATGCTCTTCAGTACCATTCTGTAACCCACCGTGTCACTGAAAAACATAAAGTAGACCTATAACTGAGTGTTCTGAGTTTTGAAACAAGTGTGACAGTGTGACAGTTCGGTACCCCCCTTGCTTGGGGGCAATCATTTGTTCGTTTTTGCCTTGTGTTGCGTTCTCGGTTTCCTGTGTTTGCTTTGTTAGGTGTTTGTTATTTCCCTCTCATTATAAAGTGAATATATGCCTACCCCTTTTGTGTTACCCTTTGTTAGTGGGTCTTCCTTGGTCCTGTGTCTCCCTGTCCACTTTTGTTTTCAAATAGTGTTGCAAATTTAGTTTTGTGCATTGCCAGCTTTGCTGTAATTTTCTGTTCTTGTTTAAATAAACCTTTTTTCAAATGTAGTGACATCTCTCTAGTGGTGTTTTCCATGGGGGTCTGAGTCCTGTTTAGTGAGTTTGCTGTTGTTTGTCCTAACTCTCCTTATAACCAAACTGACCATTTTTAGACAGTCCTCACCTCTGGAGGCAGGCTAATGTTGAAATTGTAACCTATTAGATGGCAGGTGCTGACATTGTTGACTGCTGTCTTGTACTGTAGAAGTGCACCATACAGTAATTGTGGCTAACACTTGGACTTAAATGTACTGTACCTCACAATAGTAACCTTGACCAACATGATCAGACATGCTGGACAACAAGCGTCACCTGCAGATAGTGCTGCATGCTTTTAAATGTACTGAATTATTACATAAAATCTTTAAACACAACTATTTTTAATATTTCCTTGTCTGCTTAAGTCAGTCAAAAGAGATTATACACCTGAACACATTTATCACACACCAACAATTTAGCACCAAGATGATTCAATTATGCAGTGGTTAATGAAACCAAAAAAAAGCGAACACAATGGCAACATGCAGCATAGTGAACGCACTGTAATAATGAATAAATAAATAAGAATTGATTAAATGAGCAATAATTCACATTCATTTCTTTTAATTGGAACTCTATAATTGCAGTGAGCAACCCACCACTTGTTTAGGGCTTATTAAACATTGTTCACAAGGGCAGAGCGTTTGTACTAAGAATAAAATAGACACATTGTCAGTATCAACAGTTACTTGTTTATTAACCTGCGGCATAGTGAGTATAAATAAACGCAAATTATTTCCCGTATGCAAAGCTCCATTATGAACAGGCCATAACCTGTTTATCTTGATTCAATTCAGTTCAACTGCAATTTATATAGTATGGGATCAAATTAGGGTCAAATAAAATTTGTACCCGTAAAATGATTTGTGCGTGTGTAAACCAGATTTGTACTTGTAATAGACTTTGTGTGTCTGTAAAAAGATTTGAACTTGTAGATTTAACTAGAGCTGTACCAATATTCACACACACAAATCAAGCCTCTAAGTTACGCACAAAATGTGACCCTAAGTTTACAAGTACAAAACGGTGGCCTTGATTTGACGCTTGAATTTGATTGGCTAATGAAACCCAATCACCAAGCAGGCGGTCGCAGTCCTTTAGCGAAGCACTACTGGTCCTGAAAGGTGAAGACACAGCCATAAGCGGCGACCGCCAATAAACCCAGAGAGTAATTATATTTTTTGACGAGACAGACTTGACGGTCTATATGTATGACATGATGTACACTTGTGATATGCTAAGGTAATGTAGCAGCTGCCGAAAGATAAACTGGTGTTAGTGGCAGAGTGGAGGTTTCTCCTCCCACTGAACAGAGAGCCTGCTCGGGTGTTGGTGCTCACCAGAGCCTTATTGTTCAATCAGGCCCAGGTGAGTCTGGCAGGTGTTTTTAAGAACATGGGTGACTCTGTTCGGCCCGGAATCAAGCTGAGGGAGAATCCGTAGAGTCCGTGTGTTGCACATGCAGGGAAGTCGCTGCTGGTAGGTAACGTTTTAGCGCATTAGCCGTTTTTATATGCACAGAGCCCTGCTTTTAGTAGCGATCAGCTTATCTGGTGTTGGCCCGGGCTGTGGCAGCTGATGTCCAGGTATCACGCATGGTTTTATACTGTAGAATTCCTGGTCGCATTCCACCTGTTTAACCATGTTTTATGTAATTTATGCCAGCAAGTGGAGGGAGGATCCTCTGCTGAAGAGACTGCAGCAGGTCCCTTAGCTGCAAAGCTCTGCTGCTCTGGCTCCACCACTGCGGGGCTGCACTCTGGCCTGGGAAGAGCGGCCACGAATCGGCTTTTCCCTCACCGCTGCTGTTCTGACGACCGCTGTTCTGGTTCTGCCTCAGACTCTGATTCAGATTTAAGGCACATCTGACGACTTGGGGCCGCAAGATGGTCCCTGCTTCGTTGTCCTGATGTGGACCGGATCCTGTTAGTTTATCGCGTTTAGTAGATCTTTTAACTGAATTGACATTGGAATTGGTTTGGCTTTTTTAATTTGAAAGTGTCATAAAATAAATGTTATAAGCCACAAGCTCTGCTCTCTGGTGCTATCCTTGCGTTTTAAGTTGGAAGACCTGCTTGGGTTACGTAAAGGGAAATACCTTGCTGACTCTGTCACATTAGCAATGGTGGTTTTATTGGATGTTAAAGTAGCATGTTAGCGGTAAGGCTATTAGCATGTTGTCATTCACCGCCGAGACTCAACGTAATAGTTTTTCATCAGGCCGCATAAGTTTACCAACGTGAATAAAAAGCCTTGCAGGTAATACAGTCACTGTCAAGTCTGTCTCGTCATTAAATATAATTACTCTCTGGATTTATTGGCGGTCTTCACCTTTCAGGACCAGTAGTGCTACGCTAAAGGACTGCGACAGCCTGCTTGGTGATTGGGTTTCATTAGCCAATCTAATTCAAGCGTCAAATCAGAGTCACCGTTTTGTACTTGTAAACTTAGTGTCACATTTTGTGCGTAACTTAGAGGCTTGATTTGTGTGTGTGAATATTGGTACAGCTCTAGTTAAATCTACAAGTTCAAATCTTTTTACAGACACACAAAGTCTATTACAAGTACAAATCTGGTTTACACACGCACAAATCATTTTACGGGTACAAATTTTATTTGACCCTAATCTGATCCCATAGTATAGCGCAAATTCACAACATCAGTTATCTCAAGGCACTTTACAAGTAAGGTTTAAGACCTTACACAACTAAACCCAACAAATCCCACATAGAGCAAGCTTTTAATTGTAGCCACTCGATAAATTGTACATTTTAATAGCAACAGGGGAGAGGTAAAACTCCCTCTCTAGAGAGGAAGAAACCTGCAGCAGACCCAGGCTCAGTGTGGGCGGCCATCTGCCTTGACCAGTTGGGGTGACGGGAAAGAGAAGAGAGAAAAGAACACAGGCAAGATGGTTGGACCAGCAACTTAACACTATAGTACTGTTCTTACCTGTAGATGAGAATAGAGAGAGAGACAGAAAGAGAGAAGCACGACTAGGAGAGAAAAACAGACAACATAGAAGAAACCAAAAAGAGCTCAGTGAATGAAGCTATAGCAGCTTAACTAAGAAATGGTTCAGACTGAGTCTTCTTTGTCAAAAAGAAAGGGTTTAAGCCTAGCCTAACTAGAGAGGGTGTCTGCTTCTCGAACCTGAACTGGAAGCTGGTTCCATAGGAGAGGAGCTTGGTAGCTCAACATTTAGAAACTCTAGGAACCACAAGTAGACCAGCGCTCTGAGAACGAAGCGTTCTGTTGGGAGCATAAGGAGCGATGATGTCTTTAAGATAAGATGGAGCTTTATTATGTATTGCTTTGTAGGTGAGAAGAATAATTTTGAATTCTATCCTAGATTTGACAGGGACCAATGCAAAGAAGCTAATGTAGGGGAAATGTGATCTCTCTTCCTAAGTCCAGTCAGACTCTGGCTGCATCATTTTGAATTAACTGGAGGCTTTTTTAGAGAGTTATTGGGACAACCTATGAGTAGCGAGTAATCCAGCCTATAGGTAACAAATGCATGGATTAATTTTTCAGCATCACTCTTTGAGAGGATGCTCCTAATTTTAGCAATATTCCTAAATTGGAAGTAGGTGGTTCTAGAGATTTCTTTAATATATGGTGTAAAGGAGTGATCTTGGTCAAAAATGACAAGGTTCCTCACAGTAGAACTTGAAGCTAACGTTATGTCATCCAGAGTAACAATCTGATATAGTAATGTGTAACAGTTTGGCCCTCCAACCCGCTGGAGGGCGCTGTGGTTCCACTTTCTTCTTCCTTGTTTTTCTTACTTCCTGGTTTGGCTCTTATTGATTTCACCTGTTGTTTGTTATTTCCTGTTTTGTTTGTATTTAAGTTCCCCCTTGTCCCTTCATGCTTTGCTGGCTGATTACCTACTGTTACTTATGGTTCGTCTATGGTTCGTCTATGGTTCGTCTATGGTTCGTCTATGGTTCTTGCGTCTATGGTTTTTCTACAGCTGTCTACGGTTGGTATTTGTATTAGTGTTGTTGTAGTGTGAGTTCTGCAACGTGATCATGTTTAGTTTATAGTTTAAGTTTATCAGTTTAAACATGAAATATTTTGTATTTGTTGTGTATTCAACTGTATTTGGGTGAAAGAGATTTGCCATTGTATACTACTGTACTGTATATGTGTAAATTTTACACAACATGCTTTTGGGGTTTCTGATACAGAAATAATTCACAGGTGTGCTAAGCAACACACACAGATGTGATGGTGTAATGTGAGGCCTATGATGAAAAGTTGAATTATTAATCATGTCTTGGGTTGTGGTCTTGGTATATGATCTCTAAGAGGGGGGTTTGTGGCCCAGGCCATATATGTATATAGTTGTCTGTTTATGTGCTTGCAGGAAGAAAGCTAGTTATTCAAACTGTCAAATTGTCTTTTTTTTTGTGAAATATGTTTTCTCACGTTTATTGGTTAGAAAGTCAGGTTCAGTTTTTGTTTATTTTCACTACAGGGTTTAGTTAGCAACTGTGTCTGTGTGTCTGTGAAGACCTTTTTTGTAGTTTTTTTGACCTTAGCTGACCCTGAAGACATCTTTGGTGTTGTGCAGTGTAAATACTATTGTCTCTATTGGTTGGTAAATAAATGGAATAGGGGTAACTGTTTTTGACCTGTGTCCATCACCCTAGATATAGGGGCGTAACACCATGGATGGACGCACCTCTGCAGACTGTATTGGTATTAGACAGCATGTCATTACTGTGGGTGTCATGATGAAATCCTTGGTCCGTACATCATTGACTGCCTCTAAAGCACACCAGATCTAAATTCAACTAAACGCACACAGATTCCCCAACAAACAATCCATCATCTCATTAGGAATATTCCCTGGACATTGTCAGGCACTAGCACGTGGGGCCATGCAAAATACTAAGTACCATTTTGAATCAGTGCAATGAAATTTCGGCAAAACTGACTAACCTGTTGCGTCATTGGATTTCCAGGATGTCTTTGAATTCACTTCTCTGTAGGTTAATAATTTTCATTGTAGTGGAAAGTATCAGTATGTAATAAGGGTTCAGGATAAATCTATGGCTGGAATAGAATAGAGTAGAATGTTTGGTCCCTGATTGTACAGGACGCTTGCTGGCTTTGGGAGCGCTCCAAGGACACCTGGCCTGTAGACAAAACAGTCTGGCCTCGGGACTCCATGAATATCTGGCCTGTAGACAGACAGTCTGAGCTGTCAGCTCTGGGTCAGTTGCCCAAAATTGGATGAAATATTTGCTTTCTGCTGACACAGTTCGAGGGTTTAAAATTCTTTCCCTGAAATTTTACGAAGTCACCGAAGTCACAGTGACTTTGCACATCTGCTTTTGCATAATCTTCATCTCACCACAGAGAATAAATTCATGCTTAATTTTGTTTAAACCTTTAACCTTGTTTAAACCCTGTCTGATCGAATTAATCTCAGTTGGAATATCTCTGACAACAACATCATTTTCATCAATTTACTGTTTAGTGTGTGTTTATGTATTAGTTGTTGTAAATGTTGACCCCCTTGTGTTTTGACTGGTTTGGCCAACCAGTATATACACATTGCCCTTGGTGTGTTTTGGTCCTGGTGGACCTTATGTTAGAATCTCAGTTTACAGTTGTTTTTTTTGTTTAGTTAGCTTGTGTTTACCTCTTTTAGGACCCATTTTCATTATAGGACTTAATTGTATTTCTTTCATCATTTCTTTCCAGGTAAATACAAACCCAACATTCCTCTCATCCTGTGTCTAACTATGTGGCCCCTGACATGTAGGCATCTAAACTCTATTCGAACGTAACAACTTTTCATACTTTCAGCTCTTAATCTATTCACAACAACCTCAAATGACACAAATTGCTGATACAAGCGTACGTACAAGCCTGCATTATTTTGGGTTCTTCACTCCTTTTTGACAAGTTTCTACTGTAAGTTTGTTGAAACTAAAATAATGAACCTGCTAGATATTTTATTTGTGTAGGGGGGGGTCACTCCAACAATGTTTAAAAAACCTGCAAATGTATCAAGAAGAAAATTAGAATAAGAAAGCCTGCTGCTCCAAGTGTAAAGGGCAGGTTAAGTTTGCTAAACTACAACCTCAATGGCATTCTGATGACATCAGGATGCCCCTTGTCAACATTATGTTACATAATCACGGCCCACTAAAGGCACAAGCACAAATCTCATAAATATTGAAAAGAGGCATGCTAAAGCCACGCTAATGTGCGGTGTATATTTGTTATTGATGTTGCAATTGCTGTATTTTGGTTTCTTTGGAGATTTGTGAGCAACTGCATTTGTTATTATTTATTTAATGAATGAATGCATGTTAGCTTCTGGGAGGTTGTCTAATCCTGTTTAATCCCTTCCTGATGAAACCAGATAGAGTGGATATTGGCAAAAGACAAGGATTAGTGACTATAGAGTTTGGCAAAACATGTGATCGTAGGGCACATACTTTATTGACACATACTGTATGCAGCAAAACTGGGTTTTGTATTATCGTGTGCTAGGTTAAGACACGCACATAAAATACGGCATTATAATGTATTGTACACACACACACACACACATACATACATACATATATATATATATATATATATATATATATATATATATATATATATATATATAACTGTATTTTAAAGAGCTGAAACACTTTAAATATAGCTGAAAGTATCAGGTGTTAAACAGGTGTTATTGTGAGCTGAATGTTTGCAGAAGAAGGTTAAGAAGTTGAATTTTAATTTGAAGAAAGTTTAAATAGATTTGCTAGAATTGATTTCTCACCAGCTGCTGAAAAATGTCTCAGGCTTTGCTGAATGTACATACAACATGGGACATACGGAATTATTTACATCAACACAGCTGTTTAATACAGGAATAATAATAAAGGAAAACTCAAGCTGTTTTGTCTTCAGCTGCGAGAATGAAGAATTATGTGAAGCAGTTGAATGTCCAGTTGTAGAAAACCTTAAGATGTGCTAATAGAACTTTTAAACAATTCCCAAATATATCTTCAAAACTTGAAAGCATAAGTAGACCAAGCAGAAAAACTTTTTAAATGTTCAGCATTTTAAACAATTATTTCACGATTTAATTATTTTATTTTGAAGCCATTAATGTGACTTCATATTAATATAAATGCTTAAAACCCCAAAACATCATTCTGCCAGTGGCCTTGTGGCATGTGTGTTTCTAATGAGACGTGCTAAAATAGGTGTCACTCAGTTTGCTTAAAGGACATTAATTCAGTAAGCATAATTTCATGCATTTATATTGAAGGGGTTTGTTGGAAATTAACACTGAAGCCGCCCAAGCTGCCCCCGGTTTGTCAACCTAAGCTGCATAGCAGCTGTGTGTTTGTGTATACAAATGGGTGAATGAGACGCAATGTCAACATTTAAGCTGTACTATAGCTGAAAATCACCTCTGCGTAAAACTGATTCACATGGCTGCTTTAATCAATTTCTGTGTTGGGTCTAGAATGTATTTTTTAAAGTTTAAGCGGTATGGATTCACACAGCAAACAGTGTTTCATGTCACATTTCAAACATAGACAGAAGAAGTTGTGGATCTGATACAAATGGTATACATCAAACACTTCTTAGTCTAATTTTCATTAAGAAAAGTTAAACAGCATCACTTCATTGCTAGTTACTTCGAGTAAGTGAACTGGGGATAGTGTCGGCCTAGGTTTCTCTGTCCCATTCCATGCTGTACATTAATTTCCCATCTTAAGTTTAACAGCCCATGCAAGATGACAAGAATCAGAGCAACACTGATCTGTCTTTAGATGAACGGCAGAGTGATGTAATGTTTATGAGTGAATTTACTATGTTTCATCTTTAATGTTCAAACTAATGTACCTAATGTGTTTGAGAAGACTTTACAATTTAAAAATTGTAAATAATACCTAGTAAATTTTTATGCCCATCTTTAAGTATTTGCCTGATGGCCTTGTGTTTAGTTCATTGCATATTTATTGTGTGTAACTGTATTGTACTGTAAGTGTCATTTCCTGCATTCATTTTATGCTGAGCCATTTCATCTTTATTTGTGCTGTAAGACACAATTCTGCTAAGATAAAATGGTAATGGTCTGTAATGGTCTCTCACTTTTTTTGCTGCATTTTGTAGTCTAATAACACAACTTACACTCCTCAGCTGCACTGACCTCCAAAAGCATAACTTGTAGTTCCGAAGTTGTGAATCATTGGTTCTTTTAATTTGAAATAAACTAAAACACTAAAACAGCTTTATTAAATTAATGCATAGGAAGACAGGAGTGTGAGCGCTCATGGACGTGTTGAACCATCTATTTCGCTTCAGTACTCTCCACAGAAGTACTTTGAATGATTGAAACCCAATGAACACAACACTGAGAAATGTACAGTAGGTCGGAAAATATAACCGACAGAATCCTGGTCTAGAAACTGGTTGAGATTGAGCTTAATAATGAGCCTACTGGTTGAGATGTAGCTTAAGGATGAACCTACAGTTTTCTGTTTATAGCAGGTTTAGCCCTGTGAATGTGGTAGACCACTAGCCTTTGTACATGGATCATTAATCCAGTCTCAGACCTATTTTAATACAATAGCTCTCTAACTGGATTGTTATTTTGAACCCACAGGGACATGGTTGCCAGCTGTTTTATCCTCCTGCCAGTGGGTCAGCACACAGACCAGCTGATGGGTGGAGCATAGTGGGAGGGGAAGCCTGGAAAGTGAGAGGATCTTCCTAGCTTAGTGCCGATTGCCACAGTAAGAGGACGGACGGGCTCATGAGCCTGAAGGTGCTTAAAGCATCACTTTACATTGGACCATATCTCATCCAGTGCTGGGATTTTTTTGTTTTGTTTTGTTTTTCAATTCATTCTTTTTGCTTCTGTTTACTCTTCCCACCTGGATTTTAAAGCTTTGGGGTTCTACATTTATGGGTTACTGGTAGGACGTAAGACATAGGACACGGGACAGGTGACTCATGATGGCTGTGGCTTTGGATGCAGTATGGCTGAGGGTGAAGAATGTATGCAAACAGAATGGACTCCTCATCATGTCAGTGCTGGCTGTGGTCATTGGGTGTCTTTTGGGATTCTTCCTGAGGACACGTCGCCTCACAGAACAGGTCAGTCTGTCTCCTCCCCCTGACCCACTGTGATGTCACACAGTCAGAAGTGGGAGTTTGCATCTTGTGCTATTTTCTGAGTTGCTACTGTATCAGTCAGTCAGGTAAGAGACGTGTAAGAGGTAAGAAAAATGTATTTAAAGGCCAAAGAAGTTCAAAGTTGTCTCTGAAACTCTTTTTTTCAAGGACCTAATTTAAAATTAAAAATTAATTTCATGTGTTGGATTTAAAATATTGACATCACCTATACATTATATATAGAAGAAACAACTGAAACCAAAACCAAGACAAAAAAACGACATTTATTTATATCTTGAAAGTTAAAACCCAAATAACTCTTAGCATAATCTGAAAAAGGTATCATGACAATTAACATGGTTTCTAACAATATCGCTACGTGAACTCATTCGAATTTGAGATTCACATTCTGAGTTGTGTCTCAGTATGTATTTCTACTTTACTATTTATTACTGTTTCCACTATAGGCCACTTGTCCAGCACTACAATTCAGAGGAAAATTTTAATAATATAATAATATTATAATATTTTACTGCTTTAGTTACTAGAACTTGTCGATAAGAAATCAAATCAGGTACTAAATCATATTTATGATTAACCTCCTGTCATTTCATGAAGTGGACTGAAGTCAGTCCCACTTTGTACTTTCCAGACATATTATGTAATTTAATTTAATTTAATAAATTAACAAGTAAATTGAATCTACACTTCAGATTTGCACTTAAAAGGAAAACTATCATGTTATATACCATTAAAGGATGACATCATGTGTCATAAGGTGATTTAAGTAAAAGTAAGGGAACAAACTGTATGTTATTATATATATAATTGTAGAAGTACAGAAGACACAAATGCAAAGAGCTTTCTGCAAAGTGCCTTCATAGGGAGCCTTCATAAACAAAATGCAGTCTTTTCTTTCCCATCACTCCTTCCACTAAAGCTCTGTCATATTCTGAAATAGGCCTAAAAATAGCCATTGATTCCTTCACTCTCACAATAGGGGATTAAAATTCAATCAGACAAATGCTTTTCTCTAATTGTATATGAAATCTGTTAGTGTGACACATGGCAAAGTACACAAGAGGTACAGACCTTAATGTTTTTAAATAATTGATCAGTCCTAATATTCCTCTGAGAGTGAAGGTTTATAGTTCAGAGGGGTAGTAAGAAAATATGTTTTAGTGTATGTCTGGCGTTAATGAGGTGACATAAGAAATAGTCTGTGCAGAAGGTTATGGAAAATACCAGTATATGTAGTAAAACCATACACTATCCAAAACTATGTACAATAAACATAATAAATAAACCATTTCCACACAAGAATGCACTCAGTGAAATGTTGGCATGATATAAGTCTGGATTATAGTATTAGAAGGGTCAGCAGAATCACAATATCAGCTGCAAATATCATAGCATGATTGCATACTAAGATGTAACATACAGTACTGTTATAAAACAGCACATACAAATTCCAGGAGGGCACATATTTATTATTTCTGAATAATTCAATGCTCACACATAAAAGTAATCACATAATAAAACTCTTGTTGCATAAACGGGGGAAGTCTGGTTCTGTTTTTTTTTGGGAAGTGCACCTATTCTTACTTGCATTATTGTGGTATTATATTGATAAAGCTCCATTTATCTCAGTCTGCAGTGGAGCTCAGGGCAACAGTTCCTTGTACTGAACTGCAAGCTTGACTACCAAATCCAAATGTTTCTAGAACTGTGTTGCTGCATATAAACATAAAGAGTAATAAATTATTCATTACAGCTGTACACATTTAAATATATTTAATCATCACAGTTAAAACTACAGTACATATATACAGTATACTATGATATGCTGACTGTCATTTTGAAGCTTTATGTAATATAATAATTTGTATAATTTGTTGTCTTTGATTGCTCTCTATTCAACATGACTGCCAGAAATTTCAAATCCCTCACATATTTTCCACCGTTTTGTCATTGAAAGGTAGCTTGCAGGTTGGACTAACTTGAACTCAGAGGCAGCTATACATATACAATGGATGTGGATGTCATGCAGCACTGGACTGATGCTTCTAACTATTCTTTTGACAAAATGTTTTTCATGTGTACCTGATGGCTAGATAGTTTTCTATAGTTGGCATTTACAGTCTACAGTGTTTATTTTAGCTTAGCTTCTAAAATAACTCACATCAAGTTCAGACTTGTAGAAAAAAAATCAAAATTACGAGAAGCAAAAGGTTTCCAAAGAAAATGACATCAATTTTGTCCTTCAGCATCCAGGGGAGATTTATTTGTGTTGTTTAGTATCTTTGCCATGCAGCAGTCATTTGAAGGTAGGCTGCATTAGCAACTTCTTCTGTTGTTTCTCTAGAAGCATTAATGGTGGGACCAATTATTTGAGGATTTTTTTTTTTTAAAAGCCATCAACCATATTCAACCATATTTTGTTTAGTAAAAAGAGAAGTGCATAAAATAACCCTCTTCAGAAGAAGGAATAGATTAATGTCATTGACCTTCCATTTTATAGTTTCATATACTCATATTTACACCTCATTTCATGAAGAAAACGTGACAAAAACAAGTGATGTCTTAGAAAATTATTAAATCATTTTTGCAATGAAATCATATAGTAGCTATGTGATAATCCTAGTGTGACCTGACTGCAGAGCTGTAGCTCAGAAAGAAATAATGTCCCAACTTGACCCAAATCAAACAGCTAAACTGATACTGCAACAGCTCTAAAGTTAGCATATTCTGCAAATGTCCAACCTTAATCTTACTGTAGTATAAATTTGTGGGATAATGTGGCAAACACTTCACAGGCATTACTATACCTAAGTAAACACATTTTGAGAAATGCACATTCAGATGATTTCCAGAAAGGAAAGCTTTTATGTCCTTTTCTTTGCACTTATAGGGAAAACCCTAGATTTACAATGGTTTTCATCCCTTTCAAGTCCAAAATACCAAGAAAATATGTAGTTTCTGTAGCAATTCAAACTCATTTTTAATTGGTAAAATGTAATGGTTAAAGTTGAAAGACACTCATGGACATTTTGAGCCTTTTCTTTCATTCAGCATGATCAGTTAAAGTCAGTACAACTACAACATATATTTACATACATATACATATGTGTATATACATGACTGTATACATTGATATAGAGTATACTGTATATATATATATGATATTTACTGAATGCGTCTTTTAAAAATAGAGAAGTTAAGAGGTTAAGGAGTGGAATGGCTTGAAGGGGATGGGATGGGGTTCCTGGGTAAGGCGGGTGCATAATGACAGCTAAAGAGCTTTTCTGTTTAAGCAGAGAAAGCTTAGTTTGCTGTTTAAGCTTAGTTTGTATGCCCAGCACTCACATGGAGCCAGCAGAGGTTTGTATCAGCTCCTCTCAGTTAGTGTAGTGGTAACACGACCAATTCAAATTAAAATTGGCAAACCAGTATACTGACCATAAGAAGGTTCTCTTAAACATTTATGAACACAAGATGTTAGACTTGTTACACTCGCGGACTTAAGGCTAAACTACTAACAGGAGTCCCAGGGGTAGGAGTAACCTGAGCCCCTGGTACTATCGCTAAACTCGCCACTAGATGGCGCCAAAAACTCAACTGGCAGGGGGAGCTCAAACCTGGAGCCTAGTCCCCGGATCACAAGGTTCAAATACTAAACTCACTACTGACTAACTGGGGAGGACCCACTCGCACAACCACAGACAACAGAAGTGACAAGAAATAATAATTTAATTTAAAGAACAGAAGACGAACATGAACAAACATAACTATGAGTGATAGTATGAACTAGATAATCAAACATGAACCTGCAAAACCCTAACGATAAAGCAAATACCAAATAGTGACACAAATCCTCCAATGCACACTACCACCAACAGAGAGAAGACAACATGAATGAACACAAACACGGGTGGCTACAAAACTTAACACTGAACTTTAGACAAAATTACTAACAGCGAAAACCAAAAACCTGGAGCTATGAAACTTAATATTAACCAAAACTAGGACATGACATAATACTAAATAACGCCGGTGGTCGGAGGCCGAATCATCACAAGACTATGGAACTGTGGATAGGATACTTACATTACATTGTACACTACTATACAGCATATGAAATTTGATTAAAAGGCGTTTCATGAAGAGGCTGTGAAAACATAAAGATAGAACACTTCGAAAAAAAACGACCAAGGCTAGCACCTAAACAACACACACTGGTTTGAAAATTTTCATACAGCCCAAAGAGCTAACAAATTGGTCTCATAAGCCTTTTTTGAAAAGGCAGACTAAAATCATAAACATTTATCCATTTTACTGGGAGTTGCTGGATCCATTCTCAACTGTCATTAGAGGTGTGTTATTTTATGGACAAGTCACCGCTCTGTTACAAGGCCAAACTAAAACTTCACACAGAAAGGCACAAGTCTCTAATTAATGTTGGTTTGCTGTCAACTGGCACTACAGAGGAAACCCGTGAAAATAAGTTCAAACAGCTCGGCTCTGCCATCTACAGTATTTGTTAAGGAACAACATTGCCATTTACATTAGATTAACATTGTAGCTCACTGCAAGTTTAGAGAGTCTGTGTTACATACAGGTCTACTAATTTTTTGACACACTGCTAGTTCACATTTCAAACTAATCCAGGAGCCACAAAACACTTCAGTGCAACCATGAGTCTTGCAGTCTCAGTAACTGAACCTTTAAACCCTATCAGCATTGGAGAAAGTGTCAGTGGATCTACTGTACTGAAAACAAGGTCACCCGCTTTCCATTCAAGGGAAAATAACATACTATATTAAGCTATTTATACTCAGTGACGTTTATGTATAATTATTACACAAGCATTACCAATATCCAGTTGTCGTTGTAGAGATTATTATCAGTTGTCATAATTACAAAAGCAATGCATAAGATACAATACATATAGTAAGAACCAAAAGATGCAGGAAACGAATATTTATATTTATATATATTTATAGAAGTTTTTTTTCTAATGAAGTCATGTTGGATGAATAATTTTAATTAAACATTTTTGATAAATCTTTATTTTTCTTCTTCCTATTGCTGTAGCTTGCGCAGCTGTGCTCCTTTTCATAATTTTTTTAAAATAAGTTCCACTTCACAATTTGTCTAGTGCTTTGTGCTTTTCCTCAAATTACTTGTTGCCATAATTTTTTCCCTTCTCTTCCTGACAGGAGGTGAAGTACTTTCAGTTTCCAGGGGAACTGCTGATGAGGATGCTGAAAATGCTGATTCTCCCACTCGTTGTGTCCAGGTACTAACATCGAGTTTTTATTCTAACCATCACTGCTTCAACCCATTCAACTGAAATTATTTGCTATGTTTTGTAGGTTAAAAAAGAAAAAATACGAAGCAATTGGGACAGGCAGAACGGATCTAAGGAACGTTAGCCCCAGAATGAGATAATTACACATAGAGAATGTGAGTTGTGTAAATCAAAGTTGAAGTTTTAAATAACCTCAGTCAGGAATAGTCTATGATTCTAGTACAGTAAATGATCATGAAGTCAACAGCCAAACAAATTCCCACCTCCCTTCCATCCACCTCAGTAATTACTAAAACCAAATCAACCTCTAACCTGATCAAGCACATAGGAGATAGCAGATAAAGGTATGTGTTTAAGCCATCCCATGCTAGACTAGTCTGTTCATTGTATTGTTGCTCATTCCTGTATAATCACACTGCTGCACATTTTTCTCCTGCCAGACTTTTACTAAGAATCCAAGTACAAACAAACAAAATTTTAGATTGTGTGTTTTCCAAAGACAGAGATTTTTTTTTTCCGATTTTTTTTCATGTGACCGGAATAAAATAGGACACTACATCTTTAGCAAGAATGAAGGTGTTCTGTCTAAATAATGTAGCTCTTAAGATTTTCTCAAGAAGATATGACCATAATTACCTGTTTTCACAGTCATCTTCTCTTACTGAAATCCCAGGTTGCAGGATTGTTTCAGATTTACAGTTCATTTCTGTCTGTAAAGATTTTTCCACCAAAGACACACAAAGCTCTACCCCTAAACAAGTAGACAATAATCTTGACTATATGCTGTTGCTAAGCACGGGTCGCTGATGCAGGTGCAAGTTCATGCAGATACTGTGTAGTGAAGTATAGACTCAAAACTGAGATGGTGATAAGGAGCATCAATGAACCTCAGTGGACTGTATGGGCACCCCTTGTCATGATCCACCGAATGTTGGCGGCATGGGTTATGTGATGGGTTGGGTTATGTGATGAAACTGGCAATGACAAACAGGTAGTAGGAGTGGCTGGATGCAAGGGTGTCTATACATAAGGGGGCATGGCTGGAGAGAGAAAGAGGTGCTGGGCAAAACCAGGCCAGGGATGATGACACCCCTGCTGTTTATACTCTGCACCTCAGACTTCAATTCAAGAATCTGCGTTCTTTGAAAAAAGTTCTCTGATGACTTCTTGCTTCTCACTGCTTCTTGTGTGCTGGAGGAGGTGAGAGGAAAGCTGGTGAGGCCAAGGTTCACTGACTCATCTTCAACCACATTGTCCACGTACAAACCTCTCATAACTATCGGCAAGTTAAAATCTCCAGTTATCCTCACTGCACGTATTTGGAGTGTGGGATGAAGCTGGAATACTCGAAGAGAGTAGTACAGTCACCATACACTAATAGACTAATGCCATCCTGGATAAGCTGTCTCACCTGCTCAATGACAACTGCTCAAGCTCATACAGCCATCACTATAGAGACTCATGTAGCATGTCAAGCAGTTGTTTGCACCCACTGCCCACTTTGTAGAACAAAAACTGAACAACTGAACCATCTGAACAATATTACACACATCAATAGTGCACATATTTCAACATCTTCCACTACACATACATGTTTTGTTTTTATTACTATATTATTAATATTAATTTTCAAATGTTGCATTTACAGTATATATTTTGTAATATTAATAATCTGTATATAACTCGATTATACACAGTTTACTTTGCTTGACTCCACAGATGCTTATTCATTGCTATTATTATTATTGTCATCACTGTTACTGTATGATATGTGTTAAAATGCGGGCATTAATGTGCCATTTTCCCCACATTGATGCATTTCCATCTTGGTTTATGATACTGTATCTTGTCTTGTAATTGCACCTGTAACTGTGGTTTCTTCTTCCAGTTTGATGTCAGGACTGGCCGCCCTCGATGCAAAGTGTTCAAGTCGGCTTGGTCTAATCACAGTGTCTTATTACCTGTGGACCACATTTGTGGCTGTGATAGTTGGGATCGTCATGGTGTCCATCATCCACCCTGGTGGTGCAGCCCAGAAAGAAGACTCAGAGGACAGTGGCAAACCTATCATGAGTTCTGCTGATGCTCTCCTAGACCTCATCCGGTAAGACCATGATTACATCCGTTTCAGGAGAGGAGACAGAGAAAAGTAAAGACGCTGTCCTTAAAAAATGCCAATCTTTAGGATCATATTGGGATATCTACACTGCCAGTCAAACCTCTGGACACACCTTTGCCTCCAGTGGTTTTCAGGGAGTTCTTTTTTTTATTATTTCATAAATCAAAGTGAAGTTTTCAGATTGACTGACTTTGATTTCTTAAAAAAATTATGAACTCTTTACTCTTAATTGTTTCTTGTCTTAACATGGATTTGAGTAGTTGTACCAGCAGTAATAGGCTGCTGACTGTGTCCACATTAAGAAGACAAGATGACTGCCAGTTTAATGCTTGACAAGACAATATGTGATATATAGAGATATAATATATAACATATTCTGGGTTAAAAGTTATTGCTGAATAGATAATCTACATTTAGATAATCTGCATTTATTCTTTTAGTGAATAATAAAGCGTTGTACTCATAAATTAGATAATGGAGTGGACTGTTCTCAAAACTGCAGGACACCTTTTTAGATGTAACATAAATCATGCTACCAAATTAAAGCTCATTATCCTGCACATTTAAATTCAGCTACTAATAAATAAGTCAGTAAAAACACATTGCTACAAACAACGCATTCTCACAGCATTCTATAATTTCAAACTGCTTGGATTTGCCACAAATCCTCAGACAAGATTAAAATGTCGGTTGTCTTAAGCTTTTGGCTTCCTTTACTCAGGGATGACTTCATTATTACGCATAACAACAGACATAAAATCAGTTAATCTTCTTCAATAGACACTCAGTTTCTGAGACCCAGTAAACAGGACAGTTTACAATATGTTACGTATTTAATTTCGTGGTTCTGGTGGAACATTATTCAGATCAAAAAAACAAACTAGTGGGGGTAAAGGATAGGGTTAGTGTGACATTAAAGTGACATTAGGAATGCATGAAGCCGCCTCATCATACGTGACCTATATAATATACTTCAGTGAGTCCACAGTGCTGAACTGGGTTTTTAACAAATGATGACAGAGGACCATGTTGTTCTTTCAGTGCAGCAGTTTGACACACTGTGTTTGATGGCACAGAAAAATAAGATCATCCAGGTTCTGGATTTAGGCATTGTCATGAGTAGACAGCCACCAACAGCCACAAAAGGAACCTAAGCATCTATAAAATGTGTTTAAACTGAGCTGTAGATCTCAGTTAAATAAACCAGATTTCACTGAAAATTAAATCGTCTCACAGCACAAAACTTACAGCCCAATAATCCCTGCCTTTTTTCTTTGTTTAACTATAAATATTGTCTATAAACTGTGAAGTCAATTTATTAATAGGGTAGGTAATATGAGCTATGAGTAATAAAATGGCCCAAGACAAGAAAAGTGTCTTTCTTTCCCAAATGACCATAGAATGTGTATTTTTATCTTGCAGAAACATGTTCCCATCTAATCTTGTCCAGGCAACGTTTCAGCAAGTAAGATCAATGTCATTCACAGCAATACTCATAACTCATTCAGTCTTTTTAGGATCTCAAGTCTAAAGTCTTATTGTGTTTTCTTTTTCTATTCCCTGGCAATAGTATAGAACAAGTAGTGAGTACATTGTGAAACCCAAACCAACAGTAAGTCAGTCCCAGTCAGAGTCCACGTCCCGACGAATGCTCATCTATGGTATCCAGGATGATAATGGAACTGACATTCAAAACTTTGCGCTTGACCTGACTCCACCCCCTGATGTGCTCATACGAACTCAGGAAGGAACAAGCGATGGAATGAACGTCCTCGGAATAGTTATTTTTTCAGCAACAATGGGTAAAAACCTAAATGATCGTAATTTGATTTCTGAATTAAATTACCATTTGCGTACAAATGTGGACTTCATTTAAGCTGAGACCTTTTATTTTTAAAACTGTCACGTTTTGTTTTCATAGGTATTATGCTGGGAAGAATGGGGCCAAATGGCAGCGCTTTGGTGAATTTCTGTCAGAGTCTAAATGAGGCCGTCCTTAAAATTGTTGCCATTGTTATATGGTAAGAACCGTTTCACTATGTAACTGTATACTGTGAAAAAAAAAGATTTATGTACAGTACATTGTCAAAAATGTGTTTTGAGTGCAAACTTCACAATGAAATCAGTGCATTCACTCAATGGCACAGGCGAGGTTTCTTGAAAAAAGCAGGCCATGATTGTGATTTTTCCTGAAGAACACAGATCTCAGTCATGTAAATGTGTAAAAAAAAAAGTCATAGCATAAAACAAATATACACGGTTAAAACCCCAGTTTTAAGTACTGTTGCCAGATGCATAAGCTAGAATTAAAAGGTGGGTTTTCAGTTTTGATTTAAAAACTGGAGGAAGACCTGATTTCCAAAGGTTGGCTGTTCCATAATTATGGGGCAAAGACATAGAAAGCGCAGTCACCCCAGCGTTTAGTGTTGGACACAGAACATGACTTAATCATGCAGGGGCATATGGGTGAATTGGGTTGCTTAGTATGGGGGTGCCTTAAAAGAAAACAATAAAATCTTAAATCTAATGAAATACTGAACTGACAGCCAATGGAGGGATCGAAGTACAGGGGTGATGTGACAGGATTTTTTGGATGAGGTCAGAAACATTTTGAACAGACTGGAGGCTAGCAAGGAGAGGCTTGTTAATTCCTGCATATAGGGTAGTTTTGTTCATTGTTTTAGGTGGACTGACATACAGTCTGTACTGTCACTCAACACACATACAGTATGAGCAAACTAGATGTGTACAGTAGCTGACAGCTCACATTATGCATACCAAACACAGTATTACACTTTAATATAAAGCCCCTGCACAAAGAAATGCGGTTAGTAAAAAATCATAGATACTGTACTGCATCACACCTTTTTGTGTTGAGGAGCTGTTGTGAAAGAGAGTAAATAGCAGCAACAGAGTTACAGGACATTCAGTCACTACAGTCTCAGGTTTAAAACCATTAAATGCCTACAAAGCATCATACGCTGAGAACAAGGATGCATCTGGATTTGATAAATGCATTTTTAATAGTATGAGTCTGTAGCCTTAAACAGATTATTTAAAGTCAGCCCTGTCTCCCAATGTAATTTTAATGATTACACCTGGTTATGACAGTAAAACTTTTAATACTGAAAATATGAATAAACTGTGCCCAGACGGGATTTTTTTCTGGCCTAACATCTGCTCGTCAACAGCTTTTGTATCTGTATATAAAACACAATATCAGATGCAGTGAAATATTCTGATTTTAAATTTAAATATTTGATGATTGTGTTTAGGGAATCACAGCATTTGTCAAAAGATAAACTATAATCTGGTGTATTTACCTAATCCTAACTATATTGTCTATATTGTATTGTAGTTAAGCACTGTACATTTTATTCCCAAGCATCTCCTCACTTACTCACTTTTCCGTCAGTAACTAAACAAGTTGCATCAGAATATGGCCATGATGTAAAGCAGGTAATTTCTCACGAGTTGTTTTTCAGATATTGTCACCCCATCCAGAGGTCATCTTAGATTACGAGATGAAAATATAATATATATTATTATGTATACAGACAAAGGTTTTTCCTCTTCTGCTTCTGAGATTTTAATCATTTATGATTTGTACTCTACCTGCAACTAGAATAACTATCTCATACTGGCATCAGATTGAAAAACCTCAAGTAATGTACAGAAGGTGAACAAAGCCGCATAGAAAAGTGTCAGCCACTGTCGCTTACCTCATCCTGTCAGGTACTTCCCATTCGGCATTGTCTTCCTGGTTGCTGGTAAGATCCTGGAGATGAGTGACCCATCAGCCATGGGGAAGAAGCTGGGTTTCTATGCAGTCACTGTGGTGTTTGGTCTTGTGTTGCATGGCTTGTTCATCCTACCTGCCATGTATTTCTTCATCACCAAAAAGAGCCCCATCGTCTACATACGAGGAATCCTGCAAGCTCTGCTCATTGCCCTGGCAACCTCCTCCAGGTACCAAAGTGAAAATGGCTTTAGTACATTCAATCATTCATCATTCTCCTATTTTTAAACTCAAATTATACATGTACAGACATATGTGATATGTGAGGGATGGCAGTGGAATGTAAAGGAGCATTTCACAGATTTACGTAATTACACTGGCACGCACTTATTAAAGCGTTGTAACTAAATTACCTAATTAACTAAATTAAATCACTGCTTTCTGTGTTTTAGCCCACTACATTAACAGGCTCATGTTATGTACAGTTGCACGAAAAAGTATGTGAACCCTTTACATGGATTACGTGGATTTCTGCATAAATTGGTCATAAAATGTGTTCTGATGTGCATTTTTTTCTGTTGAAGCCATTCTGTTGTTGATTTAGTTCTATGCTTTGGGCCGTTGTCCTGTTGCGTCACCCATCTTCTATGGAGCTTCAGTTGGCGGACAGATGGTCTTAAGATTTCTGGCAAAATGTCTTGATAAACTTTGGAATTCATTTTTCCATCACTGACAGCAATTTGTCCAGGCCCAGAGGCAGTAAAGCAGCCCCAAACCATGATGCCCCGTCCACGTTTTACAGTGGGGATGAGGTTTTGATGTTGGTGTGCTGTGCCTTTTTTAATCCACACATAGTGTTGTGTGTTCTTTCCAAACAGCTCAATTTTGGTTTCATCTGTCCACAAAATATTTTGCCAGTAGTCTGGGTGTTCCTATGCAAACTTCAATAACTGCAAACTTCGTTGCAATATTTTTTTTTCAACAGTAGTGACATCCCCCGTTGTGTCCGCCCATATATTCCACTCTTGTTTAATGTTTTACTTATTGTAGATTTGTCAACACAATGTTAGCATGTGCCCAGACGGGAGGCACGGTTCACATCAGACAATGCCTCTTGAGAACAGTAAACTCTAATCTGGTGTGTATTTTAACCAACACATCCAATCTTATCACATTAACGGGACTCCAGTTTGGCTGACCCCTGGCTCCAATTACCTCTTGGAGAAGTCATTAGCCTTCACATATGTTTCCCACTGTGCATGTTTACATGTTATGTTCAATAAAAACATGATATGTTTTCATGTTTTTATTGTTGTGACTTAAATGAAGATCAGAACATATGTTATGACCAATTTATGCTGAAATCCATCCAAAGGGTTCACATACTTTTTCTTGCAACTCTATGTTATGTTATGTTATGTCATGTCATTTTTTAGTCTGTACAATATGAAAACCAGCAGTTGGCTAGTGAGTTGAAAAGTGACTAATCTAAAAACTCACTCCATCTTCAAGTTTTTCCATATCAAATTAATCCATGTTTTTTGTTGCAGAGGAGAGAGCTGAGTGTCTTTTGCTTGTTAAATAATTTGTGTTTTGTTTTAGCCAAAGTAGAATGATTATATGTGGAATAATACATGATCAGTAAACACATCTGCTGCATGCCAAATGACTTATAAAACCTTTTGATTGATGCAGCTCTTCTTCTCCATAAAAGTTCTTCTGTTTCTTTCTCCAGAAGAAATGAAAAAAAAAAGTGGTTATATCATGATTACTTTTGCCTGGCCTTTGAATATTCTCTGTCTTGGTTTCTGTTTTATACAGCTCTGCCACATTGCCTATAACCTTCAAGTGCCTCTTAGAGAACAACCACATTGACCGGCGTATCATTCGTTTTGTGCTCCCTGTTGGCGCTACCATCAATATGGACGGCACTGCTCTCTATGAAGCTGTGGCAGCAATATTTATTGCTCAAGTTAATAATTATGAGTTGGACTTTGGACAGATCATCACCATCAGGTCAGTAGACCATGCTATACACCTCTGTCCTTGTAAGCTAATTTAAAAGATTAAGATATTGGGATTTTATTGGGAACAAAAATAAGTGCTTTATTATTATTATTATTATTATTATTATTATTATTATTATTATTATTATTATTATTATTATTATTATTATTATTATTATTATTATATATTTATCAGGACAAATATGATAAATAAGCACACATTGATGCAGGTTTATAACAATTTATACAATTTTCACAGTCATTTTTGTTTAGGGCTTTTGTGAGTCATAGTTACATATGTAGAAAGATGTCATCATAAAGCCAGCAGCTGGTTAGCTTTTCTTACCAAAAAGGGGCCTTAAACTGTTTACATCTGATATACAGTACAGGCATTGGAATGAAAAAAATAGCTTATATTTCCGCTATAGCTATATAGCTATAAAAAAAAGATTTTTACAGATATGGACAGAATCAATCTTGTCATCCTAATTCCCACCAGAAAGCAAATATGTTTATTCCCTCAAATGTTGAACTGTTCCATTCAGACTTTTAGTAGGGGAGATTAAGACTAAGACCAAGACAGAGGTGAGAACCCAAAAGCATGACCCAACAGAAAAGACTAGATTTAATTAATATTCAGAACAGGACAACTAAAGACAGTGGTGAATACAAAGAACAAAAACTCACTAACAGGCAAAGACTTACTAACTAAGACAAGGTACGAAGCAGAACTACAAACCAGAGACATGACAGGAACTACAACAAGCCTCACGAGACAGGACTCACGTGACAGCATCGACATTGTGACAGCATCGACATCATGACATCAGCATAACATCAATGAACCGACAAGGGGCCCTCATGGAATCTGAGGGCCGGACTGTGACACAAACCTTTAAAACTAAAAACGAAATGAGCTTGGGGTTCAGCGCCAGGAGGAACTGAGAGTTTATTGGTGAACTTTACCAACAGTTCAATTCGAAATGCCAAGATGTAATGGTGTTAACAAACATGGTCCAGTGTCTCCACTACTTCGCTGTGAACAGACTTAATACACACAAGAAAATATTTCTCACTACAAATTTAAATCTTGTCTAAAAAGAGGCACATGGCCTCAGTAAAGCACCATGTCCGACCTGACCTCTGACCCTAACCCCTCTATGCCCATCGCATAACAACATGCTGCCAACATAGGGGATCGTAGGGGATCATGCTTTTATCTTACCCCTCAGTGTGCACAACTCTGTTTGTTAGCTCTCATCTAAAATCACAAAACAGCAAAAATCTAATTTAACAGGAATGGAGACATGATGGTGACTCGTGAGTTCCACGCTTGCTTCATTCTAGATACACATTGAGAGAAAGAGATCTTTAACATATTTGCCTTAAGAATGGGTCCGCTCAACTTTCTCTTCGAATTTTTCTAAGCAATATTTGCTTCAGCAATAAGTTTCCATACTTTCTGTTACCACCCACTGAGCCTGCTCACTACAGACTGGAGTAAAGGATGAAGACAGTCTGTGCCAACAAAGAAATAAAAAGTTGAGGGCATGATTGTGTTTAATCCCAAAAGACGGTTCGGATCGGTTTCAGTATTAAGTTTGCTCATCCTTATGTGGATTATAATAATCGACTTCAGTTGTGAATGTCATGTAACAGCCCGCAGGACCCTTCACAGCATTATAATTTATCATTTATTGTTTAAATATTAATTGACATCAAGTCACAGTGACCTCAGTTATAATGACTACCTAACTCTCTACAGCATCACAGCCACTGCAGCTAGTATTGGTGCAGCAGGGATACCACAAGCCGGATTGGTCACTATGGTGATAGTGCTAACATCGGTTGGCTTACCAACTGATGACATCACGCTTATCATAGCAGTGGATTGGGCATTGTAAGTATCACATACTGTATGTATAATTATTTTATGATCCAGTTCCAAACTAATCATACTAGACCAAAGATAATGAGGATGTTCATCGTCATATCCTCTTTGAAAAAAAAAATGCTCTGAAATATTTCACATTTCTTCCTGTACAGGGACAGATTTCGTACCATGGTGAATGTAATGGGGGATGCTTTGGCCACAGGCATCATGGCACACATCTGCAGGAAAGATTTTATGAAAGAGGGTGATGGGGTGAGTTGGTTATGTAAGAAAGCAATAAAACTAACCATTGAAATGCCATATGTCAGTGCAAAGTATATTTACAGTAAATATATACAGTAAAGTTCTACACCTTAACAATTTACTTTAAATTCAATTAAATTCAACTTTATTTGTGTAGCGCCAATTCACAACATCAGTTATTTCAAGGCACTTTACAAGGAAGGTTTAAGACCTTACACAACTAGACCCAACAAATCCAACATAGAGCAAGCTTTTAACTGTAGCCAATCAATACATTGTACATTTTAATAGCAACAGTGGAGAGGAGGAAAACAACTCCCTCTCTAGAGAGGAAGAAACCTCCAGCAGACCCAGGCTCAGTGTGGGCGGCCATCTGCCTTGACCGGTTGGGATGAGGGGATAGAGAAGAGAGAAACGAACACAACAACATCAAAACAAGCAAAGCTGGTTCAGAGTGACCAGAACCATCTCTAACTATACGCTTTGTCAAATAGACAGGTTTTAAGCCTAGTTTTACTAGAGAGGGTGTTAAAACTAGACATTTTTAAACATTGTCAAAATTAAGTCATGCCTCATTTAACTTCATATTATGAGTGTATTAGTATATGTTTGATATTCTGCTTTAAATAGTCACATTGCCTTTTCTCCTTTCATGTCTCCATTTAGGTTCCTTTGATGTGTGAGATTAAATCTGAAACCAACACCACGCCACTGATGAACTGTCACAACAATAATGGAAATTACCGTCCCCCTTCCTCAGGGGTCAAACATGAACATGACCCTCCCGATGTTGCCCAGCTCATGCAGTTGGAGGAGGGCACCCGGCCAGCTACAGAGAGGAAGAAGCCTCTGATTCCTCCAAAGCACACGAAGAAGAACAAAGAACACTGTATGATTGACATGAATGGCCTTGAGACCAATGTATAGTCTCCTATTGGAGATTGTGAAGAGAATGTTAGAGAAAAGGAGGACAGCACAACTAAGCTTTTACTCTTCCACCAGTAAAATGTATGCTGGTGTCACTATGTAAAGAAGACTTCCAGGAAAGCCATAGGAGAAACCCTGTAATACTGAACATGAGTTGCGTTGAAGGCACTATAATAGGACAATAGAATGGGTTTCCTCATAGTATTTGTCCTTGGTCTGGATATTCAAGATGAGCTGACACCTAAACTCAGAGCACTCCAAACTGATTTCTATTAGACATGAACGTTTTGTATGATTTCTTAATGTTTTTCTCTGTGTACTACTACTACTAATAATAATAATAATAATAATAATTGAAAGACAATTGTTTATTACATTTTATAATGTCACGTAAAACACTGCAAATGTCAGGTTTAAGCTGAATGATTATGGGATGAAATAAGGGTTACATTTCACAACTTTTGAAAGTAGAACCTTGAATGTTTGAAAACAGATTTTGAAAATGATGATTCATTTAAAAATAAGATCTAAATATCTGCTTTCAAATTTGAATCAATTTGAAACCTAATTTGTGAACATTTGATTCTGTCCTTACAATGATTTGCAACATTTGCTGTAGTTTCAAGTATTTCATAGTTTCTGTTTTGGGCCATTATGGCTGGTTTGAAGTGAAAAATCACAGCACTGAAATATGTTTTAAAACTATGCAAACATTTAAAGGCAGAGTCTTATTTTGAATGTGTGTGAATTACTTTTCTCAGTCTGTAAGATAACTTTCTCTGCAATGAATTGTGACCTTGATTTTATCCCCTTACATGTTCTGGAGGTTTTTATTTTGCCTTATTAAAGCTGGTGGTGCTAGGCTGACAGCAATGGAAGGGAAGAAAAGACTGAAGATGTTTGACCTCATGTATGATCTAAACACTTTATTTTTTCAAATAAATTGACATTTTCACCCAAGCACTGTATCAGTTGCTGCACCATTAGGCAGTAAAGTGACCCTCTTAACACTTGGTTCAAAATATGTTTTGGGCTATTGGATTGCACATCACATCTGTACCTGTTTAAATGTATTTAAACAACAAGGCTCAAATTACTCTTAAGATTGTCAGCTAGGATATTAATTAATACATTAACGATACAAAAAGACACCATCTTTGATGTGAGATCAGTGAGCACATTGGTTGGACCATGTACTGTAACTGAAACATGTTTCAGTTGTTTCCTGTGACACTGATTCAATAATAGTAACTACCATAGCTCTAAATGATCACTCTTGGTTTTAGTTTTTTGTTAGCCTGTGACGTCTTTAATTGTTGGAAACAGGAACATAAAAGCATGAGAGCTTTCTATAAGGAAAAACTGTAGGAGCTATAGCACAAATGCAGCGCATTATGAAAGAGAAAGAAAGAGAATTTTTACCTTTCTGAGGCAACACACTCACTCAGCTTTTGAACACTATCATCCTCACAAGACTATTGCACCTGTCAATTGGGCAGGAGATGGGGTTCACCCTGAACCATAGACAGACAGACAACCAACTGGTGTGCTCAGAGAAAGAACACACGTACACAGAAAGTCACATGGCAAACCTGGGAATCGACCACAGGTCCTTCTGGTGAGGCCACAGTACTATAACTACTACACCTCCAGGCCCTGCAGAGCAACACACATACAGTATCAATCAAGGGTCAATCAACTAAAACAGCAGTTGATGAAAAATTGACTTGATTACAAAAACTGTACTAATACAGTCATGGAAAAATTTTTTTGACCCCAGCTGATATTGTAAGTTTGCCCACTAACAAAGACATGATCAGTCTATAATGTCAATGCTAGGTTTATTTGAACGGTGAGAGACACAACAATAACAAAAAAATCCAGAAACATTATTTGTTACCCTGACCCTCTAGTACAAGAGAGTAGGCCAGCCCTCACATTAAAGTGGTTAATTTATCAGCCTGCCTGGGGTTTAACAGTACAGGTTTCTATTCTAGGCTGAGGCGAAGGAATTCATCCAGCTAATTGAGTACCTTCATCCCAGTGTTCCCCCTGCTTGCACTAACACCAGCACCTGTACAGACCAGAAAATTACAAATACCAATGAGTCATCCTAGTTAACGGTAGCTTCCTTCTGAAGTTGTTGTGGTTGCTGGAATAAGTTTTGGTGATATCACACAGGAGGTATTAATTTCGGGTCTAGATTAAACCGACTAGAGCGTTCATCATGTGAGCTTGGCATGTGAGTCACACACGATTGAATATTTCTACAAAAACGAGGAGAGGCTACAAGCACTTTAAACAAACCCTTATAAAATTCAATTAAAGCAAGGACGCTGTTATTTTCACTGCAGATGTTGTACTTTATTTAGCAAATGTAAAAGCTAACAGCTAAAAATAAAAATAATTAAAATATCATGATTACAATGTATTGAATATATAGTTGTCTAGTCTTGCCCTATGGTGCTGATATTCTACTCAGAACCCCTTTGGCTTTTGAAGATTAAGGCTGGTTGAAGAATGGGCACGACATAGGTGTGAAGATTGTTGGCTGAGAGTCTCTGGGTTGAAAATCTGAGGCCCAGCTGTAGGTCTTCTCCATGATGCTTCATACTCTGTCATGCACTGGGGCAAAACTGCATAAAGGCCATGCGGGCAATTTCTGCTTTGTATCTTCTTTCTTCCTTCGCTTCTCAGTTTCTTGTTCAGACTGACGGAGTGTCCCCCTGCAACAGTGAACTTCCTACCCAACCAGGCAAAACCCAGCGGTTTTATACAAAATTTTTGCTATGTTATGCTTGCTTTCCCTCCTTAGCATAACCATAAATGTACATCTGTGGCATCATTGGTGGTTAGGTTATGCTTAGTGGCGTGTTCAACATCCATCAACCAGTGGCAGGACAGCATTCACACATGAACAGGCATGATCTAATCCTTGTCTCATCTTTGATCAGAGATGCTGCTCGTCATGTTCTCCCCATCCCACATCACATCCTCCTGGTCCTTCTGGTACTTTCTACTGACCCTGAACTCCCTTAATAATTAGCTGAGAAATTATTTTGATTCTAACACAGATTAGTCTTTTGACCTTTACTTCATGAGTTTAACACTTTTGAACTAGGTTTCAACCTGATTACAGTTCACTTGATTTCAATCTTCACAATCAAATACATTTGATTAACAAACATAATTTTTGTTGAGAAGTGAGTATAAGTAATCATTCCTCCAGAGACCAATTCTGAACAGCCGCACTGACAATGGAAGTGAAGAACGTTGTCCGCTCGGACTCCATGTCTCCCTTGGAATGTGGTTGAAGCTCTCCCGGAGGTGGGAGTTGAATTTCCATGTGACAGTGGGTTCCGTCAGACGTTCCCAACAGACCTTCATGATACGTTTGGGCCTGCCCGGTCTGCCCGGTCTACCCCTCCGCCAGCAGATCCAACTCACCGCCAGGTGGTGATCAGTTGACAGCTCAGCCCCTCTCGTCAGTGTCCAAAACATATGGCCGAAAGTCAGGTGACACGACTATAAAGTTGATCATTGACTTCCGGCGTAGACTGACCTAGTGCCATGTGCAGTGCAAGGTTCTCATGGAGACCAATGGCCAAAGGTGGGAAACTCCCCAGCTCAGTGCTCAGTCATTGTAGTGAAGGGTGAGTAGCACCAGTGCTAAATGGGCTTGTCCTAGCAAAACGTTAAATGTTTCATCACAGAATCAATCACAGAAATAACTTGATTTCATGAAAGCCAAGACTAATGAGCAACTGGTGTTATGTTTTAGGACTGAAAATTGGCCATGGCAGCGATTTCAAAATATGTCTTCTTCTGTGTGACTGAGCAAAGATAGGACAGATTTTATTATTACATTCTATGGGGAAATGTTAGCGTGTGACGCAATTTAAAGGCTGAAAGAGAGAAACGTGTAGGTCTGTTTAACAAGTTTAGCAAGACACATCATTAAAAAGAAGACAAACATGGCTATGTTTTAGTGAGAAATATACAGCTCTGGAAGAAAACCTTACCCTGGCCATGAGAGCCATCAAAGCCCTGCTGATGCAGGAAAGGGTAAAGAAAGCCATGCCAGAAGAAGTCAGGAATAAACTTGATGATGTGGTTGGATTATTGAGAATGGAGAGGCCCATGTTCTCTGAACATATTGTGCAATATGTGGAAGCTTATAGAGCTGAAAAACAAAATGAGCAGAGTATGGCGCTGGTAGAAAGACTCACACAGCTCCAGACAGGAGAACTGAGAAAGCTCAAGAACCAACTCTTTCTCTTCACTGCACCATGTATGATGTATGATGTTGATCAGAAAATGCTGAGACAAATTCATAACACCACTGCAGCAATCCAATACAATTACATCATAATAGGTTGTCGAGGAGCAACAGCTATCATCAAGCACCCTGAAAAACTGCAAGAATGGTTTCAAATTCCAGGCTCAGCACCACATGTCACCCTCCTCATAACAGAAGGACATGAGTGACATGACTTAGGACCAATGATAAACGAGGCTCAACAATTTAGTGAGTGGGTCCTACTGACTGTCAATACATTCAAAAGTCTTTTGTTAAATGTTTTGTCAAAATTACCTGCAGATAAACTGATGAGGCAATAGCAGAAAAAGCACTTTTACCATTTGAAAGGCAGTCCCTCACCTGTGTGGTCAACACACAAAACAGATGCAGGATGATTTTAATTTGCTACTCCTCTCCAGTTTAAAGTTAAAGCAGGAATCAGATTACCATACCAAAAACAGTATCCCCTTAAAAAAAGAAGCAATAGAAGCAATAAACCCCACTATAGAAGGATTAATAGAGGCAGGAGTATTGAAACACCCCAATCTTTCCCATAAGAAAGCCAAACACCAATGACTACAGGTTAGTGCCTGACTTAAGAGCGATAAAGAATTAATGCAATAGTACAGGAAGAGAATCCTATTGTACCAGACCCACACACACTGTCCTACATTCCTCTGGGAACAAGGTGGTTCACTATGGTTGATCTGTGCTCAGCATTTTTCAGCGTGCCCCCATCCTGATTCTCTCAGAGTGTACTGGTGACTCTCAAGGTCACCAGTACACTCTGTTAACTCTCCCTCTATTTTCAATAGTACTAAAAGTTTTGGCTGAAGAGCATTTAGATATTCAATCCACAACACTAATGTATGTTGATCTCATTCTGATCTGCTCAGAAAGTAAAGAGCAGTGTGAAAAAGACTCGGTTGCTGTATTAAAGGCCTTAGCAGCTGGAGGTCATAAGGTCAGTAGAAGCAAACTGCAGTTATGCCAGCAACAGTAGAGCATTTGGGACAGCAGCTTAGTGGTAAAAAGAGGCATATAGCACCCTTCCAGGTAGAAGCTGTTATAAACACTCCCAAACTGTGGGACAGATGTTGTCCTTCTTGGGGATGGCTGGCTACAGCAGACCCTGGATATGTGATTATGCCATAAAAGCAGCTCCTTTAAGAAACATGGTAAGAGCAGCCGCATTAGTGCGGACAGAAGAAGCAGAAAGAGCATTTCACATTTTTAAGAGAGACCTGCAAACTGCTACAACTTTGGCCAATCCTGATTATACAAAACCACTTTACCTTTATGTGGCTGAAAGACAAGACTGTGCATGAGCTGTGCTGATGCATGACTCCCCCACAGGGAAACAGCCCACAGCCTATTACAGCACCAAGCTTGATAACATACTGCCGGGGATTAGCAGAAGCAGCCTTTGCCTATAAGAAAGCATCAGTTCTAACAATAGGACACCCTGTGACATTGTATACATCTCACCAACTGAATGCTATGCTAACTAGTCCTCGATTTGTTGTTACACAGGCCAGAAGGACTGGCTATGAAGTGTTACTATCAGGACAAGAACTAACAGTGCAGCTGTGCACCACAATAAATCCTGCGTCCGGAATGGTGCTGCCAAACGGAAGAATCCCACATGACTGCATCCAAGAAAAACAGATAAATTTATGCAAGTACGAGAGAATTTGTACCACCAACCAATTCCATCAGAGTTACATTTGTTTGTGGATCTGTGTAACAGATGAAATAGGAACACGTGCAGCTTATGGTGTTGTTCAGCAAAAACCTGATGGTGCATTTCAGAAAGTAGAGTCAATAAGCTTAGATCAGCCTTGTTCAGCACAACTTGCTGAGATGAAGGTTCTCACAACAGCTTTTAAATTAGCTGCAGGCCTGACAGCCACAGTCTATCCAGACAGAGCATATGACTATGGAGTGTGTCACATCCATGCCAGCGTGTGGAAACAACGAGGCTTTATTCACCTGTGCTGCATGGAGAAGCTGTGGCACAACCGATTCAGGCCACGCAGCTACCTAAACAGTTAGAAATAGTAAAATGTCCTGCACACCAGAGGAATGACTCTTTGGTAACACAGGGCAATAATTTAGTAGATGATGCTGCAAAAGAAGCTACAAAACGTGTAGTACAATCTGCAATCTTGTATGAAGATGCTGCACCCATAACCAACTTAGCATCCCTAATACAAGCAAAAAACTCCAGAGGGAGGGTGTTAGAACAGACACTCCTCACACTGGTCTATGGAGAAGTACTCAGGGACATTTTGTTTTACCTTTGTCATTGTTACCTTTTGCTATAAAGAAAACGCATGAACCAGATCATGGGAGGCTGTGTGGTGGTCACCTTACATTACACCATAGGTAGACAAAGAGCTGGCATTATGCTCACAGTGTCCTAAATATAAAGTTAGGAAAACATTTAGCCACCCCATAGAGTATATTCCTGTTCCTGAAGGTCCATTTAGACATCTGATCATAGATTATGTGGACATGACAGACCGGATGAGAAGAATAAACAGGTTTAGTAGATAAGTACATGTAGATACTTGTCCAACAGCTCGACCAGACCACAAAGCAGTAGCTAAGTTTTTGTGTGCAGAGGTTGTTCCTAGATTTGACATGTCAGATACTATATCATCAGACAATTGTCCTCACTTTGTGTCAGATGTGATAACAGAAATGTTTAATATCCTATCAGCAGAAGGTGATGGGCCCTCATACGGATCCTGGTCATCCTGCTCCTGACATGTTGACGTGGCTCCACAGTCATCATATATTCTCCATAAAGGTATGTACAGTGCTCAAAATAAAATCATAAAAACAGTAGAATAGACAGTAATACATGCATGAAGTAGAAAACATAGATATACAGGAAACATTATAACCATTTTATCTATTCCCTATAAAGATTATGTATGATGGCTGAGGCCTTTCTGGAGCAGGCAGGCAGCCATGGCACCTGTTACTCAGGATAATGGGACCAGCAGACTAGACCAAGCACACACATTAGCTGGACCTCATCACATAACCACCTCATCTAAGAACACAGCATTCTGCACCGTAGTGCTTACAGGAGCTGGCAGAGGCAGAGGGAGACGGCAAGCAACGGTTCCGCATCAACTACCACCTTTAATGGTGGTATCACCTGGAGTGACCTTCGCTCAATTTCAACCACAGCTGACTCAAATCCAACCACCACAGGAACAGATGGAGCCCCCAAGCCCACTGCAGATGAGATTACCCTACACCAGAACAGCAGGATCACCCACCAGGCCCACCCGAAGGCTATACCGACAGAGTAGCAGGTCTGAAACATTCTGGGCAGTAGGGTGTCAAATCCACCAATAAATAACCGTGGGGGCTTTTCATAGCATCCTCTTAACTAATAGGCTTTGAATATAATGTTGACCAGAATGACAAGGTGTTTTTGATCTCCAGGAAACAGAGTTTCGTCTTCAAAAGTAGAGGTCAGACCTTCTGGAAACGTTCTTTTATTTGTGCTTTGCAATTAAAGAGGTATATACTGTAGCTATACAATATTACCAGGCACAGCATTCAAGACACGTTTAGAATTTTCTAAAACACTTTTTACAAAGAAGGTTTTTCCTGAAGCTGGGTCCCACGATGAGGCATAAAAAGGGGTGGCCGAGACCCAGGTTAAAGTCTGTTTCCTCCCACATGACAGTTTAAATAACCAAACAATAAACTGTTTTGTCAAACACTACGAAAAACCCTTCCTCAGTAGAAACGTTTTTTAGACTGAATCCTTTGAATTATTATTGGAGGGGCTTTTAAAACCCTTCCCTCGTTTCTCGGTTTTTCAAGTCTTTGACAGATTCAAAGTTGACGGTCTTACAACACTCATAGGTGTTAGTGATTCCATTCACCTTGAGTTCTACTTTTCCCCCTCTTGTCTTATAGGCGTAGCTTTTCGGTCGCTATAAAATTGTTATCCAACAGATTGGGGAGGGGCTTACAGCGATTGTTGTAGCATTACTGAATTAGAGCCATCATTGAGAAAGTGAAACAATTTAATGTTGTCTGTAATAATGTTTTGAGTGTTTTTGGCATTGGAGTATGAATGACAATTTGTGGAATCAGACTGAATGCAACCATCTGTCGGCGAGAAAATGACAAGCTAGGAGGCTTTAATGGAAATTTTACTATATGGGTATTTTCCCTTGTGACAGAACTCTGATTCATATTACTATATTCTCATATGTATCTGTACTAAGCAAAGTAATCATAGAATGAGTTATATACCTGCTTACAGAAATATTTTGGGATAGTGAGCCTTGTCTTTCCCATGGGAAAGGGAGCTAGTGAGATACTGTTTAGTTAAAATTGTTTTACAGCATGGACCATGGCCATGAGACCATGGCAGAAGAAATTTGATTTACTTTGTTTCTGTTGCACTTTCCTCCTGGTGCAAGGCAGTGACTGACCCTGAGTTGTGGGCTGATAAGTCCCTTGTGGACTGTTTTTGTTTGAGACTGAGCTAATGAGAAGATACATCTTTACTCCCTCGCAACGAAGGAGGTATTTAGGTAGGCACGGAGGTAGATGACTTCAGAACTACACTCAGGCAGGACAGTTTTGCACTGACTCTGTGTACTTCTCTTCTTGCAAGAATTAAAGACAACAGAAAGACAACTTTGATTGGTTTTTGATTCAGTTACCAGGTTCCTAACAGGTTTTTGCCTCCATAGGGGCCTGACTAACTGACTTGTTTTCTATAGTGTGAAGCAGAGATTCCAAATTAGTCCGCCTCGCCTCCAGCGCTGCAACTACGTCACACTTTTTACAGATACCATTAACACTAATGGAGGCAGAGGACGAGCTAACGATACGGTTTCTAGGGCTTACTTTTGATGTAGGACATCTATCTGTCACAGAGTTTACTGTTCAAACCCCCTCCTAGGAATGCTTGCCACATAGGAATCTGTATGTTTGGCTACTTTTACCTCTGGGTTTTGAGAAACACAGGACTGTTATGTAGCATTCATTCATTTTAACTCTGAACACAGATGGAGATTGTGGATAGGCTGATGCTGCTTACAAAAGTTTGATAAGATCTATATTTCATTATTTTACCTCTGAATGTAGCCGCACTATGCATTGGAGCTTTCAGGACTTTCTTTTGAGGAGCCAGAGTCACAGAGCTCTTTCCTGACCAAACCACAACACCCAACACTCTGTCTGCAGCAAGTATCAGGGGCTGGAGGGACTCTCTGGGTTTATTGGCGGTTGTCGCTTATCGCTGTGTCTTCACCTTTCAGGACCAGTAGTGTTACGCTAAAGGACTGCGACAGCCTGCTTGGTGATTGGGTTTCATTAGCCAATCAAATTCAAGTGCCAAATCAGAGCCACCGTTTTGTACTTGTAAATTTAGTGTCACATTTTGTGCGTAACTTAGAGGCTTGATTTGTATGTGTGAATATTGGTACAGCTCTAGTTAAATCTACAAGTTCAAATCTTTTTACAGACACACAAAGTCTATTACACGTACAAATCTGGTTTACACACGCACAAATCATTTTACAGGTACAAATACATGCACGCATCTGGTTTACACACGCACAAATCATTTTACGGGTACAAATTTTATTTGACCCTAATTTGATCCCATACTGATCAGCTAGTATTTAAGTTCCCCTTTATGTGCAGTTAAGCAGGTCAGTTGATTTTGGTTGTGAACTCTGTTTGTCAAGTCTAGTTAATTTATTGTGACCTCTTTTTATGGGCCCAGCACTTATTTAGTACCTTTGTGAGTTGCATTTTTATGGGGTTTTCCTTCCTATTTGTGTAAATACACAAATACTCTATTTAATGAGAGGTCATATGTAGATTGTGTGTGTTGCTGTGGGGTATTATTGTTCCAACTGTACCAGGGTGGATGGAAGAAATCTTCAAGCAGTTTGTATTAATATTCAACATATCATAACACACCGACTTCCAGGAGCACACAGAGAGTCAGTGCTTACCCCATCACATGTATTGACAATGTAACTGAAACCAGGACCGTCTGTGTTTGTGACAGTCCATGGCTGACTGGTGAACTCTACAAGTTACTGAGCGCAAGGAATGCTGCCTTCACAACAGACAATATAAACAGCCTGGAGCTAACCTGTTCTGTGGAAACAAAAAGGCAAAGAGATTCACATCTGTGCTAAAAAAGCCTGCTTCCACAACAATCGTCTGGTGGCACTCCCACCTGTTATCACGAAGTGCTCTTAACGATTAGTCATGAAGCACATCAAATCCCTCCTCCCCCTCTCTGGACCAGTTTGCTTCTCAGCCCAACAGGTCAACCAATGATGCAGTTTCCACTGTGCTCCATACGTCCATCACCCATATGGACAATAAGGACACATAGCGTATGTTCAATATGGAAATTCAGCCACAATGTCTTGTCTTCTTGTGTTTTGCCATTTCCTGTTTGCTTCCTATCCTAATCTTGTCAATCACTCATCACCTGTGTGTGTTATGTTGTATTTAAGGTCTCAGTCTTGGTTTTTTCTTGGTTGAATCGGTTGACTGTCATCTGTGTTGATACGGTTACTTCTGTTGGTTGTGGGAGAAAAATCAACTAATGGGAACCAACATTTGTGTATGCTAATAACAGAGGGCTTTGATGTCTCAGTGGAAAGAGGAAACAAGGAGATTAGGGAAAGGAAGGGAGTGTTGATCATTCATGTGATCATTTTGACACAGTGAGCGTTTTGATATTCATGTGGTTGTTGTTGATTCAGCAGTAACTCTGTTGGCCAAATGGAATAAACATTTTAGACAAGCAAGGCCATGAGAATGTCACACCATGTAAGTGAACTCTGACTCTGTATATAAGAAAATCTTCTTCTAACACTCATCTGAAGGTAACTGCTACTATCCACTACTCCATGTCGACATGTAAATAAAACAGAGATGATTCATCACATTTCCAGGTTTTGATTCCTTCAGTTCTTTTGAGAATGAGCAACTCTCAAATTAATGTGAAAGATTTTATCCACAACATTTTGGCGAAAAGGATGGGATGGATGCTCCGCTGATCAACACTTGACTCAGACTGAAGGTAATTCACCGGTGGGGGTATCATAGGAGACTCAGGGAAAATACCACTCCAACAAATGGAAGGTTGGAGTCCCGCTTGATGTCGGGTCCGGGTGGTGGACAGCAGAATGCTCCATTCAATATGATAAGTGAGTAGTGTTATGAATGGTTTCTCTTTAGTGTTAAGTTAAAAAGTCCTAGGTGTGTGAATATGTGTATGTGAGGCCTCAGGGTTTGGTTGAGTCACGTGACATATTCTGTAGTTCCTTCAATGCTGAGTAAAATCCCAGTCTGTGTAAAGCTGAAAGAAGTGGCAGACGCCAGTGGCCAGGAAGAAAAGAAACTTAAATTTAAAACATTATTTTTTTTTCGAAAGCAACAACTAGAAATAACCACTGGATGGATTATAAATACTGATAAGTCTTATTATCTTGTGTAAGCCAAATATGGGTTTAGATGACATTTACCGTACAATTAAAAAAATAATAATAATAATAAGAGAGAGAAAAAGTACGATTGTGAGCAAGGTTCTGAAGTAAAAACGCAGTGTTTCTACTTGCATGTAACTATGTGTCCTTGTTTTATGTACCGTAGTTTGTTTGTTTGGTTGTTTGTTTAATTGTCTTAAGAAGAAGAGAGATCACCCAGAAATAGGAGAGCTGGGAATTAAAAATCCATGTAAAGCTTAAAGCATCTGTCCAAGTGAGTCTAGGAAATAAAAAACAAATCAATGATTTATTTGTTTTTACAGGTTGTGATTGACTGACTGCAGACAGATATTCTGTCAGTTCTGATGTGGGTGAGGATGTTAAACCTTGGCACCAGGTACATAAAGAGAGAGCAGATGGAAATCTGTGGTAATAGGAATCTGTCTCCTGCTGTCTCTGTCTGTGAGAAGCTTTGATCCATCAAGGAGACGTCACCTCTACAGGAATCTGAACAAACCTAACAACTAACCAGCTGCAGGAAGATTCTGAGCTGGAGGAAGAGAAGACTCTCTGACCTCTGTGCAGGCTCAGACTAACTGCTTCTTCCAGAAAATATCTTCTTCCAGTAGGGTAGTGTTGATTACAGGCCCCAGAATCAAGACAAATGAAGTGTTGTGTGTGCCAGATTGTTCCTCCTGAAGGTTATTGATGCAACCTAGAAATATTGCATATGCAAAAGTTCTTAACAAAAATGAACTAAAGCCTTTGTAGAAGTGCATGGCAATTTAGTGGTCATCTGAGTGCAGAACGCACCCTGCTGAGGGCCAGGCGCATTTGCTATTGGCCATATATGTCTCGGGATATTCACAAGTTTTGTGCAGAGTGTTTGCCATGTCAAACCCGAGGATCTCCCACTCCACAGGAAAGAGCCCCGTTGCAGCCCATTCTAGCAGAGAGACCTTTTCAAAAAATTGCTGCAGACATCACTGAGCTACCTGTTACCACTCAAAGCAACAGGTATAATAATGGACTATTTCACACGCTATGTTAACCTCTAACCACTGAAAGACCAACGTGCAACCACTGTGGTGCACAAGTACATTTTTGAGGACTACATAAGACAACATGGCCTACCGGACCAACATGCTAAGTATATATCACATACTGAAGGTGAATGGGATTAGTACTTGCCACAAGCTGAGATCGCCTACAACTCCAGTGTTCATTCAAGCATCGGTTTTTGACCCTTTTTCTTTGTTCATGGCAGCGAACCAAATTTGCCACTTGATGTTTTATTTTGTTGTGTTGTGTTCTTTTCTCTCTTCTCTATCCCTTCACCCCGACTGGTCAAGGCAGATGGCCGCCCACACTGAGCCTGGGTCTGCTGGAGATTTCGTCCTCTCTAGAGAGGGAGTTTTTCATCTTCTCCACTGTTGCTATTAAAATGTACAATTTATTGATTGGCTACAATTAAAAGCTGCTCTATGTGGGATTTGTTGGGTTTAGTCGTGTAAGGTCTTAAACCTTACTTGTAAAGTGCCTTGAGATAACTGATGTTGTGAATTGGCGCTATATAAATAAAGTTGAATTGAATTGAATTGAATGTTAAGCTGAACTGTAGCCCTGAGGTGACTTCTCCCACACCGGGTTCACCGGCAGCTTATGCTAAGCTCCTGGCTACACGTTTGTCCCACGCTTTCAAGGATGCAAGCTGCAAGTACACAACATCAAAAGACGCAGTATGATAAGAAAATGGTTTTCCAGCCTCTCCAGCCAGGTGACCTTGTTCTCCTGGATGACCCAGCACAAAAGATGAATAAGCTTGCTCCCAGATGGAAAGGACCTTTTGTGGTCCTGTGTAAGGACAGAGAGAGACACCCCGGCGTCACTTATGAGATTATGGATCCCAGGAGCACTCGTTCACGAACATGGATTGTTCACCACAACAGACTAAAAGCCAACAAAGAGGCTTTTCCAAACACTCCCACTGATAGTCGGGCATCCTCTGTGCCCACTGTAAGCAGATCTGAGGCGCCTGTCCCTCCCCTTACTGCTCTGTCAGGGGCACTGCCTTTTCGCCCTCCTACACCTCCTGACGCTGCTACAAAGCAGTTGGTGTTGCCCAGGGCTGCTCAGCAGTGCAAGGCCCGTCAAAGTTTACCGCCTCCTAGTCCATGCCCTTCTTCTCCCTCCACCTCTTGTCCTGTTGGCCACGTGGACTTTGGATGCTCACCATCTCCAGCACAGGTTACCTCTCGTGAACGCCAGATTAGGCGCCCATCATAGTACAGGTACAGGTAACTCACCTGATGAATTGGGCTATGACACTCAGGACCCCTACATGTTGCACTTTTACTGCTGTTGTTAGTGGGGTACTATGATTAGTGTTTACAGCACCTTAGTATGGAAAACACCCTCAGCCACTGAGACTGGAGAACATACAACACAACAGAAGGTTTACAGTTATATATGTGAGCTAATCATTTTTAAAAAGTTTTACAGACTCTCTGAAGGCCACACTCTGGTCTGAAGTTCTATGTGACCCTACAAATGGTGATTTAAGTCTAAATTCATACTTGCTTTGCTCTAACCAAGATTTTTTCTTTTTCAAGCCATATCTCCTTCATGAAACCAAAAGTTGATGAAGGATGAATCTGGTTCAATCCAGGTGCCCATGATTCTAATATTCATTTTTCCTTTTAGCATGTCTGACTCATGGCTCAAACCATGTGTCAAAGGTTTTGGGATTTTTTTTAAGATGAATTGAAATTTAAAAAAATAAAATGGTTTTAGTATAAAAAGAAATAAAGTGGAAAATTTTTTAATTTTGGGAAAATGAAAAGTAGTGAACAGTTTTAAATACTCTCATTTAGACTTGTGTTAGTAGTATTAGTATTTTTTTCATATTCATTTCAGTTTGTGTATCTATTGTATTTGTCATATCTGTTATATGTATTGTGTGTTTTTTTTGATCGTTTTTCAGTGAGTGAGTTTTCTCCTGTTTAGGCAGTGTTTTTTAGTTCTAAAGCTTTGTGTTCAGAATTTTGTCCTGCCTAGCTGTTTCTTTGTTACTTTATTCATACTTTGTATTTTTAGCTTATCAGGCTGGTCTTTAGAGTTAAAAATTATTTCCAGTTCGTACTGTTGAGCGTCACATGCATTTGGGTCAGGCTGTATCCAGTCATGTCAATAGAGAGTCTCCTTTAATAGTAAACCTTGTCTGCCTTAGGAGCTGTTAGCCTTAATGAACACAGGGGCTCCCCAAGGGTGTGTGATGAGCCCCGTGTTTTTGGCAAGGCTTTACACCTCCTATTAACCAGATTCTATTACATATTCCTATATTCCAGTTTACTAGAGGACATGTTGCCCAAACAGGGATCATATACAGTATTTATGGTTTTATTTACCTTTTAACAAACATATAACCTTGTATCAATAGTGCTAAATGCTGAATGATGATAGCACAGGCTTAACTATAGTGGAGAGAGTTTAACAACATGACATCCACGAGCAACATATACTGTAAGTTGTCTCTATGTAAATTGTCACATTTCTTTCCATTCATAGATTTACAGCATTTCTGATGAAATCATCTCTTTCATATCAAACACACATGTAGATATACACAGAATCTGTATGTTCAGTTTCAGTTAACTTTTTGTGAATGCCTTTTTTATTACAGCACATAATACTGATGATAAATGCATATGCACATCAAACATTAAGAAAAAATAAAATAAAGGTCAGATATAAAGAAATGCAAAACTATCCAGCCCATATAATGGAATTATAAAAAAAAAAAGTACCATCATCTGGTATCCTGCACCAGAAATATGTGTATCTGCCACTTAACACAGTTCACACCCAAGAATCACATTCACAGGTTCATTCAAAAACGTTTCTGTCATTAACATAATGCAGGCCAATGTCAGTTGTCAGTCGAAGAGCGTTTCATGCTTCTTCTTCTTCTTCTACTATTATTTCATCACCTTCCAGCTCTGTTTTTAAGTTTAGGTCAACTTTTCTGGTGCCAAGGTCCAGCACTTGCAAGTTGGACAGGTGTGCGAAAGAGCTCTCGTCCACAGAGTCAACAGACAAGCGGTTAAACCTGTTAATCAAATAGAGACAAGCTTTTATTACTTGAACGTTGATCGACATAGTCATTAAATTATTTGGTTTTCAAAGGCTAAATGAACTTTCAAAAACTCACAGCACAATTGAGAGGCTTTTGCATTTGCAGATCTGTCAGGCATTGTTATATATAGGCAGTATAGTAGGCTACCCCCCCAACTCTACAGGCATTCAAGCAGTTCTTAATTACAAAAGCTCAAGCTCACAGCTGTACAGGAATTTCTAACTTGTATTTTGACATGAATCAGCTTGTGCAATGCATTGTGGTGGTTGGATGAAATGTCAAGAAGCATTGAACAGAAAATGAAGGACTGACATTTATAGAAAAGATTTGTATCTCTTACCGGAGATAGATGGCCTTGATATTCGGGGTACCCTCAAATGCTGACGGTGGGACGCTAGTGATGCGGTTATGTTGAAGGTAAAGATACTCCAGAGCATCAGGAAGGTCAGAGGGAATGTGTGTCAACTGATTGCCAGACAAGTCTAGAGTCTAAAATTACAAGATCCTTAATTAATTTAAGGACACAAATGGACATGGGAAAAGTCTGCAGAATAAGAGAAATAAACCTCATCATTGCAGTATATCCATTGTCATAACTACTGTGATTTGATTATGGATTTGGTGAATTTGGATGCAAAACGTACACAATGGTAAAGAAAAATGAACTAATATCAACTAACAAAATTGCTGAACAAAACAGTTGCAACTTTAGAAACTATTTTAAGTATTAAAATTATGATATATGCTGATATGGTGCTTCTAAACAACCTTCTTTTTTGTGTTGATTTTTTTTTAAACTTAATGTGGGTGGATCAAATGGTTTTTTTTATTCTTTAAGTTGGGAAACAATGACAGTGAATCCAGACATATTGTTAGAGGATGCCAAAACAGAAACCCTTTGATTCTTCTTGTGACGGTTTGGTCCTCCAGCCACTGGAGGGCGCCCTTGTTCCCCATTCTTTGTTGGTTCTGTTCGTCCACTTCCTGTCTGTCGGTTTCCTGTTTTGTTCTCGTTATTGATTTCACCTGGTCTTCATTTCCTGTTTGTTGTGTATTTAAGTTCCCTAGTTTGTTCCCCTTGTTGCTGGCTGATTATCATCTGTTACCTACGGTTTGTCCACAGTTTGTATGTTTGTTGTCTCGCTTTGTTTACAGGTTTGTTTAGTGTTAAGTTCTGTAGCCCCATGTTCAGAGTATGTTTGTCTTGGTTTACGTTTAGTTCCTTCAGGTCATTTATGTGTAGTCTGTAGTCTTCCATGTTAGTGCTTGTTCTTGTTTATTGTCGTTTGATTAAAAGATAAGTTAACTGTTCACTGTGTCTCTGGGTTCGTGCAATTGGGTCCTCCTCTTGTTAGTCAGGTTAGTGTGGGCATAGGCTCTACGTCGAGCAGCCCTTTAGTATGTTGGGTGGGGAATTAGGCTCTAGGTTGAGCTCCCCCCATTTTGTTTGTTTGGCGCCATCAAGTGGCGATTTGAGTCAGTACCAGGGGCTCAGGCGTCTCCTACCCCTGGTACTTCTAGTGAGTGCAGTGAGTGAGTTATTGTAACAGAATCAGCCAGCCATCAAGGACCCAGCCGACTCAGTTTTGTTTTGTGTTTTTCGTAAGCCACCATGGAACGCGCCAGGCGCAAGTTGCCCCGGTTTTTTAGTGCAACTTACCGCACCTTGATTGACTCTGCTTCGTACTGCCCAGACCCTAAGAGTAGGTTGAAGGCGTTGGTTAGTTTGGACGATGTACTTTGGGACAATTTGCTCCTACCTGGGGTGGCAGGGATGTGTAAGGCTGTAGGGGAGGAACGAGAGTGGCTGGAGCGTGCTTTGCTCAGCGCTCCGCCTCCAGTGGCAGCCTTCACTGAGCCCATGGGTTCAGTTCGTGTGGGCTGCGCTCACTTGGTGGAGTCCGACTGCGGCCCACAGCCCTCTTTGCCTGCCACTAGTCTGTCAGAGGAGGAGGCCAGAGACATCTGGAAGGAGCTGAAAGCTCAGTGTTCTCCTTCTCCAGCGTTCGAGACTCTGAGTCCTGTGTCAAGTTTCTGTGTTCCTGAGACTATTTTGTTTTCTAAGAGACCGCGCTCCAGGAGGCTAGCGCGGGTCTCTGTTCACCAGCAGGAGGAGCTGGGAGAATTCATTCTGCCCGCCCGGTGTTTCCTGGACGGAACGCCGGAGCCCGTGGCTCCGCGGTGGGATACCGCACCCACGGGAAGTCCTCCCAAGCCTACCTGGAGTCCGGTTCCTGCCCCGCTGCGCATGGTGTCAGCACCGCGGCCTGCAGCTCTAACTCCAGCACCTCGGCGTCTCAGGGTGGAGACGTCGGTCGGTGGAAGTCGGCGGCTCACCACCGCCGCACCTGCCTCGTCGCCTAGTCGCCTCCAGGGGGAGACGACATGCTCGGGGAAACAGCGGCTCGACCCCGCTGCACCCAGTCTGAGTCCGGTTCCTGTTCCGCGGCGTTTGAGTTTGCCACCGCGGGCAGTAGCCCCGACTCCAGCTCCACGACGTCTCAAGGTGGTGGCGTCGTCCGGAGAAAGCCAGCGGTTGAACACCGCTGCGCCCGCTCCATCGCCCCATCGTCTCCCGGAGGAGAGAAGGGGTCTGGGGAAGCAGTGGCTCGGAGCCACTGAACCACCGTCAGAGTTGCGCACTCAAGGAGAGTGCATGTCTGGTTTTCGTTCTCCCGAGGGGTCGACTCCGGAGAACGGCGCTTTGGAGGAACGTGCTTTGTCCTCCCTGCCTGATCTGGAGCTCAGTGTTCCAGAGCCGCTCATCTCGTCTGCCGCGGAGCTCGGCGCCGCTGACCTGCTCACGGCCGCCGGCCTGCTGACCTCGTCTGCTGCGGAGCCCGGCGCTGCCGCATCGCTCACCTCGTCCGTCTCGGAGCCCGGCGCTGCCGCATCGCTCACCTCGTCCGTCTCGGAGCCCGGCGCTGCCGCATCGCTCACCTCGTCCGTCTCGGAGCCCGGCGCTGCCGCATCGCTCACCTCGTCCGTCTCGGAGCCCGGCGCTGCCGCATCGCTCACCTCGTCCGTCTCGGAGCCCGGCGCTGCCGCATCGCTCACCTCGTCCGTCTCGGAGCCCGGCGCTGCCGCATCGCTCACCTCGTCCGTCTCGGAGCCCGGCGCTGCCGCATCGCTCACCTCGTCTGTCTCGGAGCCCGGCGCTGCCGGCCAGCTCACCTCGTCCGTCCCGGAGCCCGGCGCTGCCGGCCAGCTCATCTCGTCTGCCGCGGAGCTCGGCGCCGCTGACCTGCTCACGGCCGCCGGCCTGCTGACCTCGTCTGCTGCGGAGCCCGGCGCTGCCGGACCGCTCACCTCGTCCGTCTCGGAGCTCGGCGCTGCCGGCCAGCTCACCTCGTCCGTCCCGGAGCCCGGCGCTGCCGCATCGCTCTCTTCGTCCGTCCCGGAGCCCGGCGCTGCCGCATCGCTCTCTTCGTCCGTCCCTGAGCCCGGCGCTGCCGCATCGCTCTCTTCGTCCGTCCCGGAGCTCGGCGCTGCCGCATCGCTCTCTTCGTCCGTCCCGGAGCTCGGCGCTGCCGCATCGCTCACCTCGTCCGTCCCGGAGCTCGGCGCTGCCGCATCGCTCTCTTCGTCCGTCCCGGAGCTCGGCGCTGCCGCATCGCTCTCTTCGTCCGCCCCGGAGCTCGGCGCTGCCGCATCGCTCTCTTCGTCCGCCCCGGAGCTCAGCCCAGCGGCCCTGCTCGCCTCGGGAGAGGGTCCCGTCTTGCGGGCCTCCAGGATCATCAAGCCGTTGGCTTGGCCCTGCCTTTTTCGCCGCCGGCCACCAAGGGACACTCGTCCGTCTGTTTCGGAGCCCGAGGCTTCGTTTTGTCCCCAGCTGGTGCTGGGTAGAGCCTACGCTAGTCTTCACCCACCTTGATGGGACACCTTTAGTTTGGCTCTGAGGAAAATGTTCAGAGACTCCGTTTTGTTTCCAGCTGCTGCTGTGCATAGCATACATTAAGGTGTCTTCACCCTCCTTGATGGGACACTTTGAGTTTGAACTATTTTCGCTTTTGACCTAGCCTTCTTGAGTTTGTAGTTTTGATGGTGCTAGTGTTTTTGTTTCTAGCTTGTGGGCCTTGTCTTTGTTTGTTCGTGTGCTTGCCTGTTTTGTGTTTTTCTTCTGTGTACTTGTTCTCCTCAGCTTGTTTTTTTTGACCCCTGCTAAAGGGGCTGTTTTTGTCTAGGGCCGTCTGGGATCCGGCCGTGGGGGGGGGGCTCTGTGACGGTTTGGTCCTCCAGCCACTGGAGGGCGCCCTTGTTCCCCATTCTTTGTTGGTTCTGTTCGTCCACTTCCTGTCTGTCGGTTTCCTGTTTTGTTCTCGTTATTGATTTCACCTGGTCTTCATTTCCTGTTTGTTGTGTATTTAAGTTCCCTAGTTTGTTCCCCTTGTTGCTGGCTGATTATCATCTGTTACCTACGGTTTGTCCACAGTTTGTATGTTTGTTGTCTCGCTTTGTTTACAGGTTTGTTTAGTGTTAAGTTCTGTAGCCCCATGTTCAGAGTATGTTTGTCTTGGTTTACGTTTAGTTCCTTCAGGTCATTTATGTGTAGTCTGTAGTCTTCCATGTTAGTGCTTGTTCTTGTTTATTGTCGTTTGATTAAAAGATAAGTTAACTGTTCACTGTGTCTCTGGGTTCGTGCAATTGGGTCCTCCTCTTGTTAGTCAGGTTAGTGTGGGCATAGGCTCTACGTCGAGCAGCCCTTTAGTATGTTGGGTGGGGAATTAGGCTCTAGGTTGAGCTCCCCCCATTTTGTTTGTTTGGCGCCATCAAGTGGCGATTTGAGTCAGTACCAGGGGCTCAGGCGTCTCCTACCCCTGGTACTTCTAGTGAGTGCAGTGAGTGAGTTATTGTAACACTTCTATTGTTACTATATGTGATGCAGCATTGTGTATTTTACTGACGCGTGTTTTCCAGAACATATCTATCTGGAATGTGTTCTATCTGGAATTTTGTCTACTGAGTTTGATGCTATCAACAATTTTTCTGTAACCGGACACATTTCCAGAAATCAGAATGAGTCAATGCATTTTTGAATAGTATTAAAAAGTTTCTGGTGGACTGTGTAACTAAGCAGTACAGGTGGTGACTAATGTTCTTGTTTTTGGGCTTAAAACAGATTTATGAATTCTCTGTGTCTCTTGATCACTCACTGTGAGTGCAGTGAGCTCCATCCAGGCCCCCTGGTAGACTGAGTTCAGTTTCAGCAGGTTGTTGCTTAAGATGAGCTTCCGTAGCTTATCCATACCGGTTAGAGCACCCTCCGGAATGGAGCTGAGTTGGTTGTCCTTTATTTCCAGCACCTGCAGGCTGCGAGGAAGACCCAGGGGCATGGAGTGAAGGTTGTTCCCTGATAAGTCCAAGGTTTCGAGGAAACGTAACTTTCTAAAGGCTTCGCGGTGAACTTTGGAAGTGGTCAGCTTGTTGTAGCTGAGGTTGAGCTCTGTCAGAGTGTATAGCAAGGCCAGGTCATTGCGGCTAATTTCAGAAATGTGGTTGTGAAGCAGCATTAGAGTCTTGGCCCGTCGTGGCAAGCCTCTGGGAACCCGCTCCAGCAAATTGTTGTACATGTGAAGAGTATGGAGCTTTTTCAAACCCTGGAAAAGATTCAGGAAGTGATATGAGAAATGGAAAGTACAAAGTCAGACAGCATATATATGTTTAGGTTAGATAAAATTGACATATTATGTAGGTCTGTTCTTAATATACAGAACATGGAATGAAAAATTTTGAAACCTGAAAGGCAGTTGGGTGAATGGAACGTGAGCGGAGCTTGTTATTGTGAAGGAGCAGATACTCAAGGTTTCGAACAGATGTAAGAGCGTCTCCTGGGATGCTGTGAATGGCGTTCTTCTCCAGATGCAGAAGCACTAGATTACGAGGCAGCCCCTTGGGGACAACACTCAGGTTGTTATTTGACAAGTCCAGGCACTCCAGGCTGGTCAGTTGGCTGCCACAACAGAGGGAAAGGAAATCAGTTACATTCCTTTTGTGTTGGGTTTGGGTTGTCTTTTAAAAAGCAGCAGCACTCATCTTGTTCACACTACAAAACAGTTGAGATGGTGCATAAAACAAATAAAAAGAATCATGTGCAAATCTCACCAACTTATATTTTACTGATAACAGAGCAACATATAAGATGTCAAAATGAGCTACTATTTAAGTGGTGAAATCAGTATCAATATCTGATCATGTGTTTGTGTTCTATTGTGAATAAAATATGGGTTGATGAAATCTGCAAATCATTGCATTCTGTTTTTATTTATGTTTTTACACATACATGCATAATGTTACAATGATAGAATGCAATAAACATAATTTGTATTGTATTGTCCACCTGAAAGTCTCATTGTCCATGCCCTCGTTGCTTAGAAGGTTGTTCTGGAGATACAGTTCTCGGAGGTTTTGCAAGTTGTCAAAGGCTCCTTTTGGGATTTTCTCCAACTTGTTACTCTGTAACCATAGGTGCAATTCTTATTTTACCATCATTACTTTATTTATGAATGAACGCAAAAAAAAGTGCCTCAGTGGTGCAGTGCCTTTAGATGAAGGCGGTACAGACTGGATGGCAAGATTTTAGGGACAACCCGCAGAAAGTTGCTGGACATGGTGAGGATCTCCAGGTTGTCAGAGACATTGAACATGTTGTCAGGAAGCCCTGCGTCAGTCAGCTTGTTGTTATGAAGGTACACAGACCTTGAAGAAAAATTACAACGAACACTGTCACGTTTCTATGTACATGTTTCTAGGTGTACATTTTCACACAAATATACAAATATGTACCTTAGTTTTGGTTTATGTCCAAATGTATATGGATAGATCCTTGTAAGCTGATTGGCAGCAAAATCAGCGCTAACCAAAGAGGGTGGTAAAACCTTTGGTGCTGAAGTGAGCTGCAGCACAAGAATAAAAGCAACATAGCAAATGAATTACTGTAACACAAGGGACAACACAAATATATATATATATATATATATATATATATATGAGTATATATAAGTAACTGAAAATATATTATTTTATTTAATCCTGTTTCCTCTACAAAACTAAATACTGCTCTAAATTGTATATTTACTGCACTCATGCCTAACAAAACTTTAAAATCCAACTTTTTCTTAGTCTGTACCATTCTATTTCTTTGTTATATATAAAGGACAATGTAAACACACATGTTCCAAAAGCTCTTCTATTCTGCATTTGCAACATGTTTCCCCCAATATTTTTATTGTATTACTGTATTACTGTACTGTATAACTGGAGTCCAAATCGCAAACTTTCCCACACGGGAGAGATCAAAACTGAAGGGCTGCTCCCTTCGGAGACTAAGCCCAATTACCTGACTAGTAGGGGGGACTCGAGTGCACGACCCATCAAAAATACAAGAAGATGACCAAAACAAAATGAAAACGAACCAGAACAATAATAATAAAAAGGTCACTGCTTTAAGCAGGAGAAGGATCTATTACATGGAAAACACATTTTGTATGATGAACAATAATCAAAATAAATTATTAGCAAAGTACTGAAGGGTTAACTAGGTTAACTAGAAAACCAAAAAACACTGCAAAGGCAGGAAAAAACAAATTACCAAAGTCTACCAACTAAACAGTACAAACTAAGACACAGAATTCAAAGGAATAAAGACAAGGGGAACATAACAGGTACAGCGACCAAGGGCTAACTAACACAATGACAGAATCAACTGAACCAAAGCAAGCTATCAAATAACAGAATCAAACAAGGACAGATACAGAGGACATAAATTAATTTATAACAAGCAAGATACAAACCAGGGTAACAGAAGCACAAACCAAAATGGAAAACAGGCACAAGGTAGCCAACACAAATGTAGCACAGTAACCACAAACCACCACCAACTAGCAAACACAGACACTAATGTACACGAACCAACAAAGACACTGACACCAAGCATAACTAGCAATACACTGTGGAAAATAGAGGAGAAATGAAACACAGAGAGTGGATGTTCTTTTGGAGCTATGTTCATTATAATATGCTCTACAGATTAAAGCAGCATAAGTATCTTTGAGGCTTAGTAAGCACTTTAAAATTCACAATTCTTCATCAATTATATATCCTTGTGTAGGCTTGAGAGAATCTGCAGATCTTTTTTGCTCCCTCCATGTGCAGAATCAGTAACATTTCAGCTTTGACCAGCTGACTGAGAGTCAGCCTGTAACTGGTCAATGAATCAGAACCGAGTGAGTTGATGAACCTGCCATACCATCATGTAGGACACATACAGTAGAACAGAGATTACACAGTGTTACTCACCCTGTTATTTGCCAAATATAAATAAGCTAGTTCCTCTAACATCTCAAAACCTTCATCCTCAAGACCTGTAAAGACAAAATTAAAAAAGTGTGAAAACATTATAACTGCAAGAATCGCATATTTATACTTATCTAACTTCTAACAAACACACTGCACACATTTTAAGTAGGCACTTAAAGTAATCTACAGCTTCTTACAAAAGAAACGTTTATGATTTTTTTTCCTCTCGTGATTTTTATACAAAGAAGACACATATACATACACATAACATAGCTGTTATCTATTATAACAATGACTAACTAGCTCTCTAGTAACTAACTAGTAGAATAGTAGTAACAACGAAGGTTATGCAGAACAAGCCAACAGCTATTACCACCCAGTGCATATGTGTATATCCATTTGCTACCAAATGGATATACACATATGCACAAACCTAGCTACCAAGCTCCTCTCCTATGGAACCAGCTTTCAGTCCAGGTTCGAGAAGCAGACACTCTCTCTAGTTTTAAAACTAGGCTTAAAACCTTTCTTTTTGATAAAGCGTATAGTTAGAGATGGTTCTGGTCACTCTGAACCATCTCTTAGTTAAGCTGCTATAGACTTAGACTGCTGGGGGACGTCCTTCATTCACTGAGCTCTTTCTCTCTTCTATCTGCCAACATGCCTCCATTTCCACATGTGACTAACTTTGTCCCTTTTCTCTCCTAGTTGTGCTTCTCCCCTTCTGTCTCTCTCTATCCTCATCTACAGGTATCATCAGACTCAGAGTCGTGTGTCTCCAGTGTGCAGTTGCTGGTCCAACCATCCCGCCTGTGTTCTGTTGCTGCTTGTTTTGTTGTGGTTGTTGTGTTCTTTTCTCTCTTCTCTATCCCCTCACCCCAACCGGTCAAGGCAGATGGCCGCCCACACTGAGCCTGGGTCTGCTGGAGGTTTCTTCCTCGTTAGAGAGGGAGTTTTTCCTCTTCTCCACTGTTGCTATTTAAATGTACAATTTATCGATTGGCTACAAATAAAAGCTTGCTCTATGTGGGAATTGTTGGGTTTAGTTGTAAAGTGCCTTGAGATAACTGATGTTGTGAATTGGCGCTATATAAATAAAGTTGAATTGAACTGAATTGAATTTGGCAAATGTGTTTTGAGAGGCTAGTGTCAAGGTAACATTACATTTATTTTAAAAAGTAATAAAGAATCATCCTAGCTATGGCTGATACCAGCAAACCCTGGATGTAATAGAAATCTTTCTTTTTGAAATTTTAATTTATACAGAAATCAAGAGAAACTTTTTTATATAATTAAACAATTTTTTAAAAATCTGTTTATGTCTTAATGGGGCAACAGTGGCTCAAGAGGAAGAACAGTCAAGACCAATCATAGGATTCTTCTTCTCCTCACTTACAAAGCTCTTCATAATAAAGCTCCATCTTATCCTTATGCTCCCAACAGAACGCTTCGTTCTCATAATGCTGGTCTACTTGTGGTTCCTAGAGTTTCTAAATGTAAAATGGGAGGCAGAGCCTTTAGCTACCAAGCCCTTCTCTTGTGGAACCAGCTTCCAGTTCAGGTTCGAGAAGGAGGCACCCTCTCTACTTTTTAAAATTAGGCTTAAAACCTTCCTTTTTGATAAAGCTTATAGTTAGCAATGGTTCTGGTCACTCTAAACCATCTCTTAGTTAAGCCGCTATATGCTTAGAATCTGGGGGACCTTCTTTTTATACACTGAGCTCCTCTGGTTTACTATTTATTCTATCCATTAACATGCCACCATGTCCACATGTGACTAACTTTGTCTCTTTTTCTCTCATAGATGTGCTTCTCCCTTACTCTCGCTCTCTTTGTCCTTATCTACAGGTATTGTCAGACTCAGAGCTGTGTGACTCTATCCCTTCACCCCAACCGGTCAAGGCAGATGGCCGCCCACATTGAGCCTGGGTCTGCTGGAGGTTTCTTCCTCTATAGAAAGGGAGTTTGTCCTCTCCATTGTTGCTATTAACATGTATGTAAATGTAAAAGTTTGCTCTATGTGGGATTTGTTAGGTTTAGTTGTGTAAGGTCTTAAACCTTATTTGTAAAGTGCCTTGAGATAAATGTTGTTGTGAATTGGCGCTATATAAATAAAACTGAATTTAATTAAATTTATTGTACTGGGAAAATGTGTTAATACACAAATTTTCTGTAATGCATCAGAATAAAGGAATAGAGTTGAATTAGGCAACACAATATAAAACACAAGTTTAATTTATTAATGACATACAGTTCAGTGGCATAATTCAGGAAAAAAATGCTTTAAACTGAAAAACCCTAGAAAACACAGAAGGGCGGCAGTTGTTCAGAGGTAGAGCTGTTGGCGACCAATTGTAGGATCGGTGGTACAATTCCTGGCTTCCCCAGTGTCAAAGTGTCCTTGAGCAAGACACTGAATGTATGTGTTTGTGTACGCGAATGGGTAAATGAGACACAGGGTCAAAGTGCTTTGAGTACCAATAGGCAGAAAAGCATTATACAAGTGCAGACCATTTACCAGCATAGTACAAAGAAAGACAAGCATTCAACAGCCTGATTTCTTCCACAGAAAAAGAGCCTACCAAAATGTCTGAAATCTGTTGCTTGGCTCTCTGCCAGGTGTTTAGAAGTGTTAAAGTGTTTACCTTCTGTATCGAGACAATTGTTCTGAAGGTTGAGAGTCTCAAGCTGAGTCAGATGGGAAATTTGCTCCACTGTTATCTCCTGGATTTTGTTATTCTGGTGTGAAGAGACAAAACACAGCCAGTAAATACTATCATACCTGGATTGATTCACTTCAGCTTTAGATTTTATTAGCATACACTTTCTAGAGGTCTTCTTAATTGGCATCCCACCGGAGTTTTGCTTGGCAGTGCTTCATTGGGGATACAATTCTCAGGTGACCTGCCACCCTGTCATCCAACTCACCTCAAGCTTCTTAAACACTCTCACTGGTAGTTTTCTTTCTATCATGATGCACTGTAAAGGAATATGTCTTCGCCCAAAGGAACAGGGTCATCTCTGGTCAGCCATTGTTGAACATCTGTGTTTATTTTTTAAAACAGGACTAGTAGCCCACTGACATTCTGAACTCACCACTGTAGACCTCTTCTCCAAAACAATTCTTTACATTTGTCTTTCTAAATTTCCCTCGACACTTCTCATGTCTTCAGACTGCCTGTTATGGCAGGCCTTCTGTTTAGCCCTGGGGGCCATGAGCTTATCCTCTGGTTTTCATTCCCAACATCTGTAAAAGTAAAAGGCAGTTTTCACATTCAACTGTTCCTCCTGGGATGAGCTCCTTCCATGGATAGAATACACACACAGCTCTGTGATTTCCTCACTTGTTGGGATTTTCCTTGTGTATATGTTCCCTTGGCTACCAACCTCTCTTTTTCCCACAGTAATAGCAGGAGATGGTCATTTCCTCTGCCCAACACCATCCATAGCATTGTTTTCAACTGCACAGCAAGACCAAGCAGTTCTTCACCAAACCCACACTTACATGGTGTGGGTTTGGTGAAGAACTGCTTGATGTACACCAAACCCACACCTACATGGTGTGGGTTTGGTGTACATCCACTTAAAGCAGAAAACAACAATCTTTCCAGCAGGTTCTTTGGTCCATTGAGAAGATTGTTAATCCTTCCGCTGTCCAGCTTTTGCTTTCCTGCTTGCTGAGAATCCATCCCGCACTCCACATCTCCCGAGTCAAGGCCCTTTCTTCAGACTTTCAAACCACTTATAAAATGTGTTCTAAATTTCACATCTCCTTATTGGGTGCAAGTAAAACCTAAAAGTACTTGATAATGCTGAAGTACCACAATTAAACAGATTAAAAGACAATGCATGAAAAGGCTTAGCACTACATGTGTGAACAAACTGGACATGGTTTGATGACCATAAACCTGTTTCACCCATGCACACATTTTGGGGTCCCTACACTGACTTGGGAATTCTTTCACATAAGGTGCCTGTTTTAGTTTCTTCAACTTGTTTACTCACCTGGTTCACACACATATATAATTACATGTTTACTCTGTTTTGGCATTATTATGATGATTGCTTACACCCAGATTACCTTATATAAGGACTTTTCCACCACCACCACTTATAAACCCAAAGTTTCTCTGTCTGCTCCTACCATCCAGTTTGTTAGCCTTTCTACTTTTCATCATTTGTAAGTTTGGGAATGTACTTGATTCTTCTTACAATATATATATTACATTCTTCTTAAAATTCGTTATATGATTAGTTTGTGTGGCCGCTGTGTTATTATTATTATAATTTTTTGTCTCATTTGCCACTTGGGTTTGTTCCTGTCACATGCAGTGGATTTGTGTTCATGAGTATTGTCTGCATTATTTAGCGTAGTAAAACATTGAGTGACATGATTATTAAATGATTTTGGTTCAGTTTGGGTCTGAGCATTTGAGTTCTACCACTAGTTTGTATAAGGTCTTTGTTAATCGATGTGTTAATCAAAGATCTAGTTTCTTCAGAAGGTAATTTGTCTCGTTAGTTTGTCTAATCGGTAATGTGAAGAGTGACAAACTTTTTTAGTAACATTGATGTGACTTCTTTCTTATGGAACATAAAAGAACACATTCAGGAAACCCTAATAATTTGTATACGCTACTGTATAATAGGGCTACTTTAAAATCCTTAACTAAACAACTGACGCTGATTAGTCACACTTTTACTACATATTGTTTGTCTTACTACAACTCAAATATGGTTGAGGACGAAGAAAGAAAAGTGCATACACTCAAATACACACCTGTAGAGAGAGTTGACGAGTCTTCTCAGACAGCTTAGCAGGAAAGTCAATAAGGTTGACTCCAGCACAGTCTACTGTCCCATCTGTTGTACAGCTGCAGCCTGACGGACATTGTACTTGCTCCTCAGTTGTGATGTTTGTCTCTTTTATAGCCTCTTTTCCCTCTTCCTCTTGTTCAAGAGCGATCTGGCAATTCACCAAACTCCAGGCTAAAAGAAGCACACTTAGGGCCTGTACAGTGGAATGCTTCAGAAAGACCATGTCCACTGCTGAGCTATCCTGTTACACAAGAACATATACATTGAAACTAAAAACATCAGATTACAAAGCATTTTGGTCCTGGAAACAGGACCTTTTAAAAAAGCCCTTCTGCATTTTTGGCACTGAGAGATAAGTACATTCCTAACTGACTGTACACAAGTACTGTATAGTGGTTGGTGACTACTGTAGGGCTTTCATAAGTAGTGAGGGTCTTGTTGTTAGTTATCATTTTGCACTACTCAATGTCTGTCTAGAATTTGAGGAGGCTAGTGTAAAATCTGTGAATTCCACATCAGCAACTTATTTTAGAGAAAACAAACACGACATACAACTTATATAGCAGACAAACATCTGAGACTGATGCATTAATAACTACAGCAGTAGGACCTGCAAGAAGGACATGTAGTATGTGTTTATAAATAAGCCACATGTTTATTCCCCCTGTGACACATTTGACAAAGTAATGATAGATGCTGAATAGACAATAATCTTCTATAATAATAATCTATTATTTAAACTTGAAAAGCATAGTGACATTAGTCCATGGCCTTTTAATGAAATGATCACAAATTTCCCAGGAGGAGCTTTGTAAAGTTGAGTGAAAAGACCCAGATAACAGCCTTTAAAAAGCCTCTGGCTCAATTTGGAAATTGAGTGAAATTGATCTTTTTTAAATGGTGCCATATTTCTAGCATGGTAAATAAAATAAATCATATTCAGAAAGCAAAATTCTGTAAATTGTACAATACTGTCACACCAAGCAATGACAGCAGTGTTTGTGTGAAGCTTATGTTTTGGTAAAAGGGGGGGCACCTTTAATCATCCCCACCAATGCTGACACATACATTCCATACTCAAGGTAGCTCCATACACTAGGTAAAAGCCTAAAAGCTACACAATAATACATCTTATTCTGCTTATTCTAAATACCAGAGGAACTGTGACCAACAGTGACCTGTACACTTGTCTGCAGTTATGGTAATGTAATGGTGACTACCTTGGCTAGAATAAGAACATTAAACACCAGGGACAAAAAGCAGTATAAAGCAGTGGCATTCTCATTTTATACATTTCTATCTGAGATCATTAATAGGCTTTGCTAGACTGGATCAAGTCAAATACAGCAGAACTGTCATGCCTAGATGAATGATGCTGGCACTTAAAGTTCAGTCTTACACAAAACATGCGGCATTAAAGTCCGAAAATGCAACATTTTGGTCTACTAATGTACTTTACCCCTTTGTTGAAACGCACTGAAGTCTGACGTCCCATAGCAGGCAACGACACAGCCACACTAGATACCCTCCAGATGTGAGAGAGAAGTGGGAGTGGGAGAGGGAAACTGTGAGAACCAAAGGAAGGGGAATGGGCAAGAATGAAAAGAAGGGAGTGCATAAAAAAGACAACTATGCCAGAAACACAAATACCTTCATTTTTTCCTCATATTTAAACAGATTTTTTTCCTGTCAATGTAACAGATCGTTTCAGTTTTAACGTTGGCTTGTGTTGTTGTACTGCAGCTTAGTTTGTTAACATTTCCTTCATCAAAATCTTTCCAAACCCACAGAGATTCTAATCAGAAGAACTAAAACAGACAAAAACACATTGTTCTTTCCCAGGGTAAACTAAATCCACTGTAGTACCGATTATTGATAAAACATCATACTGTTCATAACTACACTAAAACAGCAACATGTTGTGAGATATCTTCTGGGAATCTAGACACAGATGAGTTGTGTCCAATAATAAATAAAAAAAATTGGAAGAACACCCTGCCAAAATAAGGCACGGGATATGATCTAATGTACTCTGTGTTTCTGGATTAAACTTAGTTTTTACAAGCCCACCTCCCATTAGACATAGCTTTTGGACATCTGCTAACATTAAGCTGTGTTAGCATACTTTACTGAAGTGTGACTTCTGTGACCATTACTAAAAATGCTTGTATTGTAGTTTGTCTTATCCTCTTTCAAAATCATTTCATTGATCTTAAAATAATAGAAAATAATAGAAAAATTGATTAATGAGAAAATCAATAGCCCGTATTTGTTCAATAACTATGAAGCTACAAACAGCTACAATAATGATCTCACCCTTTAGTCTTGAAATGTTGAAACAGCTGCCCTGGACTTGTCCAAAACTAACTAAATTCACCAGCCAGAATCTAATACCTCATTTGTCTGCACTAAAAGAATATAAAATAGCATATGCTTTAATAACAGCTTGTACTGGCAATTTTTGGGTAATGTAAAAACTTTCTGGAATCTTTGCAGATTCCTAAGACATTCACAGTTCACAATTCACAGTTTCAATTCCAGTTTTACAAATAATGTAACAGCGGGGCATCTTGTCTTGAATTATTGGCTTAGATTAAATGAAGGTTAAACTATTAACACACATTTATATTACTAGGTATTTACACTATTAATGGGAACAGCAGGAAAATTAAATGTAAACAAAAGGTTGCATCTGTAAGTTACAAGTAAATTATATCACTGTTACAAACATATTTTGTGTACAAAAGTAATATAAGACGCAGATCCACTAAACTAACATCCTGTTTTACATGCTATCTCCAGGTTGCAAAATACATCTGGTAGTAGAGCTCTGCTCTGTTCTGGCTGGCTTAAAGAATAAAAACACATTATTGTGATCCAATTTTAGATCCTCTTGTGAATGATATGTAGAGGGTATTGTTAAAGATGTAGGAATATATTTAAAATTACTCCTTTTTACAATAAGTGCATCTGAGCAATACTATATACCATTGCATGGAATCTTTTTACATCATATCTATTTTACTGCATGTTGAATTAACAAGCCCAGACACAAACAAGCCCAGGATATTATTTGTGTATTAAGCTTACTATTAATGAATGTTGGGATGGTGACTGCTCATAATCCATACACTGAAGTTCTGTCTTAAAATTACTGAGCTGCTGCTGAATCTGTGACCACTATTAGACACATCCTGCTAACCTTCATATTACGTTGCGATCCCCCAAATGTTCCAGTTACCTTTTTTTTAAAAATGCACAACATACATCATTTTTCACCATATGATTATTTTACAGATTACTACTGATCTGCATACAGGCTGAATCACTGCTGTTCACGTACAGAAATTCACAGGTCAGGGTCATAGTGTCACTAGAGCAAGCAGGGGAGCAGGGAAGAAATTAAGCTTTTATGCAATAGAAATGAATAAATGAGGCCATTAATATACAGCAGTATTACACTTTTAAAACATTTTCAGAATCAATGCAGGTTTCTAGTATGGTCGCTCTCAAAAAGACTAAACTTCCCAGGAAGCATTTCTTTTTCTACTTGAGAAAAGGAGCAACTAGCCACTATGTTATTCACTTAAAGATTAGAGTATTTATGAAATGTTGTGAACACTGGTTGTTTCCGTGTGAACCTAAAATGGAAAAGCCATGACTGTTATTAAATATCACACTCAAATTGCAGCCCTAAATAACTACGCAATAACCCCAGTGCAACTCCAGAGTAAGACCCAGAAAACTATGAGAGCCAAACCAAAGCTGCAATGGAATCTGGGTCAGAGCTAGTTAACAGATTTGTCTTTGAGCCATGTTCCTCATTTACAAAGGGAAAACTACAGCGTGGCAGTCTGGAACCAGGTCACTGCAGGCTAGAAAAAGTGCACAGTCCTCCAAAAAGGAACACATGCATGGTCTAGCTAATATGACAGTGACATACAAGTACTATTACATCTGACTATTACATATCAGTCTAAAATTAAAATAACGTCAAAAAGGACGCTTGCGAGAGGAATAATCTGTGTATGTTAATACCTTGTAAGTGTGTTAACCAGAAGGAGTGTGATCATGAGAATAGCTGCTCTGCACATGCTTAGTAAACACGAAAGCTTATGTTGGGACATCTGCCCAGTCTCTTCACATTTGACTGACACAAATTTTCAACACTATCATTTGATCACTGAGGTCTTCAATCATTAAGAGCAGCCATGTTTTTAAATACACTGTTATAAACTATTCTGCAATTCCATTTTGTTTGTATATACAAACTTATTAAGAACGTATTTGTTAAACATGGTTAAACCTTACGAAATTGACATAATTGGACATTCTAATCAAGATATATTAAGTAGAAAGTAGAGGTTTATTAAACACTTTTCAAACAAATTTCCAGGCTAGGCATTAGCTACTGTGTAGCTAGGCAAAAACGGCAAATCTGACACAGGGAGGCACTTATAGACACTTGCAGCACAGTTCAATACAGTATGGAAATTTATAATAACCTGCTCTACTCAAACCTTGCCCCATTCAACACACGCAAGGAATTTTTATTATAATAATTAATTATCACTAGGTACTACACTGTAGTGTACTGACATTGTATCATGAGAGGGTTTGCAGAAAATGACTAGATTAGAGCATTAGTTACAACATATCTCTTGTCTATCTATTTACTCTCCTGTGAGACTGGCAAGGCTGTTGACTAATCCCTCAGTCACTCAGTGAGGTCACAGCTAGAGAATGTGGTTTAGTCCTGTGAGGAGGTTTACAGAGATGTAACAGTTATCTGAAACCATGCTTGATGTTAAAATTCTTCATGGTTGTTTCTAGCCAGTTTTGAGAAGTGTAATCATGTCAAGCTCTGACGTCTCATCTACAGCTTGGCCTGGGCTGGCTGCAGCTGCAGGCTTTGAAGCTTCATGGCCAGTCCCATGTTCCCTGTGATCTTCAGTTTGCCCTGGAAAAATGCCTATAAATCAGAGATTGGGGAGGGGGTTAAAATGTGATCCACACGGTTCAGAATAAAAAAAAAACACAGTCATTGGAGACAACTACATGCTGCCGGTTTTAAGAGTTACCGTGACAGATTAACTCAGAGAAAATGGGGCAATGGCAACAACAGCTTATGAAAGGTCAGGAAACTGCAAGGCACATACAGGCACAGAGTGAGCAGTTACAGAAATTAATATGTGGCAGGAAAATTGCAAAGAACTGGAAGCATTCATTTTGACTGAGATCAGGAAACAGTTAACCAAAACGTCTAAACAATGCTGAGAATAAAAAAAAAACAGAAAACCTCTTATATGCCCACAGTCATGGCACAGTCATGTAACTACATGTAATACAGTTGACAAGTACAGAGAGGAACGGTTATGTGCATTAATGTGTACACCTCCTTTAATTGTAAGGGTTTTGTACTGAATATTAACTGAATCTTTTTTCCCCATGTATTATTTTCCTTGATATTTATTAACTAAAAAGCTTTAAGAAAATTAGCTCCATAATGAAAATCTTTCAGAAATCTGCAAAAACCTTTTTTGATGACTTAATGTTTTATGTATAGAATAAAATAACAAAGGAAATTCCATTCGAAACTAAAAAACACAATAAGCACAGAAAGTAAAGGTGTCACAGTATTTCCTAAAGCCAATGTAGACGTTATGCATATATTCAGTTTGATTTAATTTATTAGTAATGTTCTTAAGTACTGAATAAAGTTTGGGACCTTAGATTTTTTACATTACTCAATAACTATAAATGTCAAGCATTTGATAAGGTAATTTTCAGTTGCACACCTTTAGAGCTTTATTAACTCGAGGATATAGCAGAACAACAAAACAAACAACTGCAACATAGACTGTCTTGTTTCTAATGGCATATTGGATATTATCCTGTCTCATATGTGTTCATCCCTCTTTTACAGACAGAACAGATTTCTCTGCCAGCCGTGCAATGTTCTTTTAAAATACTCAGGTGTCTCTGTATTTTTAGGCTGCATACGAGAAAACTGTATTATGTTTTCATCCTACACAGCATCGACTATGCCCCATAATGATGCAGCACCATGTTGCCCCTTTGTGTTACTCAGGCAGTAGTAAAATATTCTACCAGTACCACATTCAACATGCCGAGTTGTTTAAACTTTTTTTCCATCTATGCACATATGAAGTATTAGAGCTGTATAAGACCTAGAACTATAATGAACTATAAAAAGATTCATGTTTTAGGTCTAAATGTACAAGTGCCAATGTCAAGTTTGATAAACTGCAACAATCCATACAAATATAGGGTGAATTACACTGACAAAAGAGAAAACATGCACACAAACAGAGTGAAGAGGTTGTTGCTGTAAGTTGCTCTGATCAAACATCAGAATGAAAAGAAAATATAATGTGCTCCACATGAATTTAATCATGGAACGATTATTGGTGCCAGATGAGTGCTTTATCTCAGTCACTGCTTAGCTCTCTTGAACAAATTTAAACAAAATTTACACAGTGATGTTTAGGGTTTGACCAGACAGACAGCTAAAGTACTTTGCTCTGTTGCTGATGTTTGTTCACTGCCTTGCTCTGTTCTACGTATATAATTGTATTAACATATCGACAGCTTGTTTTTCTTGAATGACTGACATCTCATGTCACATCTAATTCCTTGGTTCATCATGTGCAATGAGTGCCTGGATTACAAAATAAGTTTCACATTACATCACTATCAATACCGCACACAAATATATCAACAATACTCACTGTCTGAGGGTTCATCTTCCCCGTCATCAAGGCCAACAAATCTGTATCTGACATGGCAATGGTGCAGTCAGCTTTCTTATCTGCAGGGAATAAACACAGGAATAAAGTGAATTTAATAAAACATACAAATGGCTTTATCAAATGTGCAAATGTGTGATGGCATTAAAAGATAAAAAAACATTGTAATATCAAATTAATGTACAGTAGAGGCAATGAATTAATGAATGTTTGTACAGGCCTTGAGCTTTAAACTGTCTTTCCACATTATGTGTAGCTAAATGTACTTTGCTGCTACCGTTTTCCAGACCCTTGAGTTTTCTTACCAATGTCATTGTGAACACAGCCTTTGCCATTCTTCACATCCACATACCAAGTAGCCTCCTGTCCATTTGGGCCATCCTTCACTTTGAAGGCAAATACCCCCCCAATCTTTTTCACAAACTGCTCCCCTTCCTGTTTAATACACAGATATTGTACATAAATTAAACAACAATCTCTGTAATATCACTATTACATTTGAAACTAGGCTTAGCTAAGCATGCCGAGCTTTGCTACACTACTACATCTAATATATAGAACAAATCTAAATTGTTTCATGTTTGTGACTGCAGAAGAAATACAGTTGTTGAACACCATATCACTAATGTGAAAATTAACCGTTAGGCAGAAAAACTCCAAACCATGATTTTAAGTATTCTGACTGCTCCCTTGTTTTTTTATTTAATCCCATTCATTAGACAGACAGCACTGTCAGTCAACCTGAGAGAAAGCTGTGATGGTTAAGATCACACATGGGTAAGTGCTTAACAACTGAATTTGAAAGATTTGTCTGACTGTGTCAACATAAACTTCAAATTATTGTATTTGTTATTATTATTTATTATTATTATCTTAACCGCTTATCATGTCCAAGGGCCAATCCCAACTGTAACTGAGAGGGAAGCAGGGTACACTCTGGATAGGTAATCAGTTCTTTAAAGAGACAAAACATAGAGAGTCACAACCATTCACACTCTGTATGGGCAACATACAGAGTGAGTCACCAATTAACCTGACCTCACAGAGTCTTTGTAAAATAACTGTATAAAGTCACAGCAGTGCTTTCCATTGTGGGTCACATAATCACCTCCTGAAGCTTTTTGTTGATTTCTTGGAATACAGCATGTGCCTTAAACCCCTCCAGTCCAGCACTAACACTCGTGGCAATGGCTTGAATCCTTGACATAATTAAGGGAGAAATATTGTGGAATGAGAAAATACAGAAAACAGTAGCTTGTTCAATAAACAAAACAATGCATGACCCCAGATTCATTGAAACATCACCTTTGTATTTGCAGGAAAGTATTTGTCTTTGGACGCTATGGATCTTCACCACCGCTGGCCAGCACAGTCTGCCACGGTTACACTAATAGCGCTAAGGCTATTACTCCACCAATGTATGCGCACGCAGAACCCCAGAGACTGGGGCATAAGCTACAGTAATACCATGCGCTTTTACGTTAAATACTGAATGGAATTTCAAATTTCTTTCAAAGTGCAAACATTTATTACATGGTTATATAACGTTAACAACGCTTATTTTTTCTGAACGACTGATCTTATGTAACTTCAACGTGTTCAGCTAGCTCGCTGGACTATGCATCATACCATAACTATAATATAACGCTTGTCTTTTGTTTGATACTTACGTTATAGATAGCTTTTACGCTGTTATGATCTTAATCTAAAAGTATGGCGTTAATTCATTAACCAACACACGTAACTTGTTCTGTGCTAATTCTACCGCACAGTGTTCTTACCTTGGTATTTGTACTTCAGGCATTTTGTTCTAACGTTAACGGAACAGCGTCTCAGGTGAAAAACCAACACAATGTTGAATGAAACCTAGCTTGTTAGAGGTGGTACAGCCGGGTGTAACTAGACTTCCGTGTTTTTTCCTACGTTCTCTGGTCTTCAGACTCGATATATCGATGTCAGAAAATTTAAGTTATCCGTGTATGCCGTGTAGGGCTCATCCATCTGTTGTGCTAATATAATATTAACAAAGTCTTTAAACCTGATTTACACTACAGTACAGTAAATATGAAAACTGTACACTAAACCTGCATTGCCAGTATGGCATAGGCTAATGTAATCTACTGTGCATTGTTTATACTGTAGGGCATCCAAAGATAAACAAATCTATCCAGCATGAGTGAAGGCAATCATCAGAACATTTAATTCGTCCAAACTGAATTGGCAAAATGAACGGTCACCCTCTGTGCATCTCTAAAGAAGGGAGACTGAGTGATAAGGATGCAGAGAGATGAGGATGTCTCTGACGTGGTAGAGGATTATGTGTGTGTTTTTGCAGCATACTGTAGGGGCCAGAACAGCCACTCACAAGGGAACACTGCCCTCTACTGTCAGAAAGCCACATACATTAGTAATATGTCTGAAATGAGTGTTTTTCATCAACTAATGTTTACTTTTTCTGCACAGTATATGGGATTAAACTTTAGTTTTGATATATTTATAATCTCTGTACTTATATCTGTACTTTATTTGCCTGGGTTGGATGGTGTAGTAGAAAAAAGTCCATGCGTATTTGTAGCGGAATATATATATATTTAGCACATATGCATTTAGTTCAGGCTAAAGGGTTTAGAATAGAGTAGAACAGGTCCTGTCTAGGCTGTGCAGACTTGCTGGCCTTGGCTCCGAAGACAATCTGGCTTTTAGACAAAACAGTCTGAGTAGTTGAACAAAGGAATTAGGACCAACAATTCTTGGTATGAAAACATTTACATTTTGACGCATGTTCAGGGTTTAAAAACCACCTCTCTAGAGGGAGACGGGGGAGATGGGAGCCGTGCCGGCCTGGGAGACACAGCCAGCGTCTCCCAGCCTGGGCTCCGTCCTTCCCCACGCGTCTGTGAGCATCTCCCGCAGGAGAGAGAGGTGACTTTGTTTTCCTGTCTTTGCATATTTTCTCATCTCACCACTGAAAATAAATTCATGTTTGATTATTTGAACCTAATGCTGCCTCGGCTCGAATTCTTCTGAGTTAGGACATCTCTGACCACCACAAAGGCATATTACTCGTTCTAACATATACAATCATATCAGTATTGGCAGTCTAGATTAAATATTTGTGCGTGCTGCTATTTCTGTTTGGCTTTTTTAATTTTTGAGTTGCCAGAACAGCTTCAATGCATATTAGCATAGCGACCAAATGGCCTTTACGGCATTACAGGGCCACTGGATCTCTGATCGCTGTTCTAGCATTTTTATACATACAGAAATTACCTACTTGCACAGTATTTCTTGAAATTAAGTGTGTCAAGTGTCAAATTTGAAATCTAATTTACAAAGGGTGGTGATGTTTTTAAAAGTCTGTCTCAACATAAAGTTTTCCCTCAAACTAAAACGAGAGGAAGCCAATGTTACCTCTAATTTTTCATGTGTCTGAGCAAACACAAAATCCCTGAGTGGTCATTTGGATCACTGTGAGCAACATCAGACACGTGTACTATGGTCACGCCAGTATCGCATCTGTCCATGTTACATGGTTTATGAAAAGACTCATTACAGCAGTAATTTCCGTTTGCTTTCCGGAATGGTGGAATGGTGATTTACTAATTAGAGGAACAGGTTTTATTCAAGGCCAAACTTTGAGGAAAAGGTAAAGCTAAGTTATATTGAGTTTAAGACATTTGATAGTAGATTATTCAAAAAGGGTGCAGTAAAATGAGTTGAAACTTTTGTATCAATTGCGTTTTTAAAATTCGTTTCGTTAGTGAATATTTCCAAACGTACAGTAAATTGTATCTTATTATAATTAGCATTGCTTGCATTACGATGCAGCAGTTAAAACAATCACTGAGGCTGGAAACTGTGCCAAAACGCTTAGATTCGCTTGTTCTGTGCATTTCAGACCAAAAGAACACTACTTTGGTCAAAGTAAAGTAAATGCATTTTAAAGGTGTTTGCCTTCTTGAAAGATGTATTTGGATCATATCTAGCACAAAAACTTCATTGTCATTGCTTGCATTAAGATGCAGCAGCTTAAAGTAATACTGAGGCTGAAAACAGTGCGAAAACGCTTAGAATGGCCTGTTCTGTGCATTTCAGACCAAAAGAACACTACTTTTGTCCAAGTGATTTAAATTCATTTTAAAGGTGTTTGCCTTCTTCAGGGATGTATTTGGATCATATCTAGCACAAAAACTTCATTGTCATTGCTTGCATTAAGATGCAGCAGCTTAAAGAAATACTGAGGCTGGAAACAGTGCGAAAATGCTTAGAATGGCCTGTTCTGTGCATTTCAGACCAAAAGAACACTACTTTGTTCAAAGTAAAGTAAATTCATTTTAAAGGTGTTTGCCTTCTTCAAAGATGTATTTGGATCATATCTAGCACAAAAACTTCATTGTCATTGCTTGCATTAAGATGCAGCAGCTTAAAGAAATACTGACGCTGGAACCAGTGCGAAAACGCTTATTCGCCTGTTCTGTGCATTTCAGACCAAAAGAACACTACTTTGGTCAAAGTAAAGTAAATTCAATTTAAAGGTGTTTGCCTTCTTCAGGGATGTATTTGGATCATATCTAGCACAAAACTTCATTGTCATTGCTTGCATTAAGATGCAGCAGCTTAAAGAAATACTGAGGCTGGAAACAGTGCGAAAATGCTTAGAATGGCCTGTTCTGTGCATTTCAGACCAAAAGAACACTACTTTGTTCAAAGTAAAGTAAATTCATTTTAAAGGTGTTTGCCTTCTTCAAAGATGTATTTGGAACATATCTAGCACAAAAACTTCATTGTCATTGCTTGCATTAAGATGCAGCAGCTTAAAGAAATACTGACGCTGGAACCAGTGCGAAAACGCTTATTCGCCTGTTCTGTGCATTTCAGACCAAAACAACACTACTTTTGTCAAAGTGATTTCAAAGCATTTTAAATGTGTTTGCCTTCTTCAGGGATGTATTTGTAACATATCTAGCACAAAAACTTCATTGCCATTGCTTGCATTAAGATGCAGCAGCTTAAAGAAATACTGACGCTGGAAACAATGCGAAAACGCTTAGAATGGCCTGTTCTGTGCATTTCAGACCAAAACAACACTACTTTTGTCAAAGTGATTTCAAAGCATTTTAAATGTGTTTGCCTTCTTCAGGGATGTATTTGGATCATATCTAGCACAAAAACTTCATTGCCATTGCTTGCATTAAGATGCAGCAGCTTAAAGAAATATTGAGGCTGAAAACAATGCGAAAACGCTTAGAATGGTCTGTTCTGTCCATTTCAGACCAAAAGAACACTACTTTTGTCAAAGTGATTTCAAAGCATTTTAAAGGTGTTCGCCTTCTTCAGGGATGTATTTGGATCATATCTAGCACAAAAACTTCATTGTCATTGCTTGCATTAAGATGCAGCAGCTTAAAGAAATTCCTGAGGCTGGAAACAGTGTGAAAACGCTTAGAATGGCCTGTTCTGTGCATTTCAGACCAAAAGAACACTACTTTGGTCAAAGTAAAGTAAATTCATTTTAAAGGTGTTTGCCTTTGTAGTGGTTAGAAATGTCCCAACTCAGAAGAACTCAGCCGAGGCAGCATTAGGTTTCAGCCAATCAATTGTAGATTTATTCTCAGTGCTGAGATGAAAGGATGCAAAGGCAGATATGCGGAGTCACCTTCTTCCTTGCAAGGAGGATGCTTGCTAGCGCTCGGGGAGCCCCAGGCCTGACCACAGAAATACCAGTTGTCTCTACGGCAGGCAAAGAACTCTCCTCCCGAGATTCCTCGGGAGCATGTTTTAATCCCTCTGTTTGCGTCAGCCAAAATGCAAACAGTTGTGATTACAGCCGCTTGTTTTGACTCCATTGTTTTGGTTACCAGGTCAGAATGTTTTGCCCAAATTGTTCTGCTCTACCGGTCAGATATCCTCGGAGCCACCGAAGGCTAGCAAGCGTCCTGTACAATCATATTCCCTAGAAATGAACAAGGCCTAAACAATATCTATTCTACTCTAACTGTATCCTAAACCCACTAACATATACTAATGTTTTCCACTACAGAATTTCCCCCTCACAGGATTTTTAAATCCCGTAACGATCTGACCTAGACTATACTACGTTAAAGTACAACTACACACCTGGCCCCTGAAATCAACATTCTAAATTAATAGCTACGCTAATGATCAGAACAAAAAGACTAAGACTGAACTAAGCACACAAGGTCCTGCATTCAGAAGAGGTGATTCTCTGCACTCTGCCAACAACAAATGTTCACATAGACATAGTTCACTACAGATGTCCCAGGCAGCCACACGCGTCGATCAAGGAGGCCCAATCCCAGATGAGCGTCCCTCCCACTTCCAGGGGCGACGGCCTCCATTCATCCACGGGTGCAACTCCCAGTTTTAAGCTCTGCAGTGAACCTGAGTATGAGGAAAAAACGAACAAACATAAGGCAAATCACAGGAATTGACCATTTCTTGAAATGTATGTTGCTAACTCTAAAATATTATAATCCTCTGACTTCTATCAATTAATCAATCAATCAATCATCAATCGTCAGTGTATTTTAAAGTGTACCCTTAGTTGCAGTAATCAAATCATTATTCAAATACTTAGATAGTTCAGATAATCATAATACAATTTAATTAAAACTTATAGAGCAGAGAAATAGATCATTAGATAAAATCCATTACACAACTGTGTGAAGTGGAGAAGTCAGAGGCTAACTGTAGTGAGTATATATGAGTATGTGTATGTTTGAGAAATAGAAAAACATGGTAGATAGCTGGCAGCCGCCTGGCTCTGCTCCGGCCTCATTCTTCCCCCTCGTCTGCTTGGTCCTGTCCCTCGTCATCGACATAGATCCAGTCGGGCACAGGATACAGGTAGTAGTCCATCTCGTCGTTCTCCCTGTCCTGATTCTGCTCTAACCCCTGCGTCGGCACGGCCATCTGCAAGTTCTGCTTCCTCACTGCTCTCAGGGCCACAGACCTCATCAGAGGAATGCAACAACACAGGATGAATCCCATGATCACTATGCCTACAGACACTGTTATCACCAATCTGATTAGTCCCAGCTTCCAGCCACTAACAGTGTTCTCCAACCAACTTATCCAGCCCACATTTGCATCCCTGCCAGCGTTCTCCTTCACCTCCATCTTAAGGGTTTTCAGCTTCCTCATCGCCTCAGTGAACGCTCCATCTGGGGCAGTGTGACCTGGAATGTAGGTGCAGCAGTATTCACCTATGAGAGCACACACACCTCCTTTCTCATCCAAAATCCAATCAGTAGCTTGACGATTCTGCCAGGCCATAGCACTAGTGGCGCTCACCTGCTCTCCCAACGCACCTAGAGCTGCATCAGTGTAATTAATGAAACGCTGTTGATTGTAATAGATGTAATTGATCCACTCAGTTTTCTTATTAGTTGTCTGCAGTCTGCGATCACACTCCTGCCAACTGAACCCTGTGTTCAACATAAAAAACTTATCTGGCTTAGCCTTGGTGCAGATGTAACAGTCAGTCTTGTCATTCATCCGGCTTGCAAACTGGACCCACTGGTACCAGCTTGTTCTGCTGGAGCGTTTTCAGACTGATCTCTTCGTCCTCATAATCCTCTACCTCAGTTATCACTCCTTTCATTCCGGCAGAATGAGATGTCCACTCCTGGACCTCTGTTCCCTTTTCTCCTGTAGCTCTCCTCCCTCTCTTGATTGTGGTCTTACTCTTTCTGGGCCCTTCGTCTCTGGACGGCCCTGGTTTGGGGATAGTCAACTGTAATACTATCAGCACAATCAATGCGAGGACCAGAATTAGGGAGAGGATCAGGGTCACCCCTTTCCTCCCCCTCTGGGAATTCTCCTGAAACCTCATTCTTCTCCTTCTTGGCCACTGCCAACTCTGGTTCCCCCTCTGGGGCTTTCACACAATGATTTAGATGATACCACGTGGGTGAACCTTCAACCTGTACGGCTCTGGCAGTAGCTTTAACTACCTCGTACGGACCCTCTCGCCGAGGGTGGTCCCACTTTCTCCTGAACACTTTAACATACACCAGGTCACCTGGCTTCACAAATGGCTCTGGATCTTCTCGAGCTTCTTTTTCCTGCAAGGAGACAACACGGGAGGAAATACTCCTATGTATGTTAGTCATTTGTTTCATGTAAGAACTGAGGTCATTTGTCAACATGTCAAGAGATGGACCCTTCACTGCTCTGTACACTGGCGCTGGCATCGGTCGACCAAGCAAAGCTTCATGCGGTGTTAGTTTCAGCGTTCTGTGCGCACTTGATCGACAAGCCATGAGCGCCAGAGGCAAAGTGTCTATCCAGTTTAACCCTGTGCTTCGGCAGATTTTCAGCAGTTTGTTTTTCAAAATCCCGTTGCACCTCTCAACATCGGACTGTGACGTCGGGCAGTACACACTGCCAAACCTCTGTTTCACTCCCAGTTTTTGTAAGACACATTTCACTGTTTTGTCAACAAACTCTTTCCCATTATCTGAGCTGATCTTCAGAGGGATCCCAAAGCGTGGAATCACCTCTCGACAAAAATTTCGCCACCGTCTCAGCGGTTTTGTGTTTAGAAGGTGTCGCCTCGACCCACCGGCTGAAGCGATCAATGATCACCAGCAGATATCGCTTGCCCTGCACCGGACGCACCATGTCCACAAAGTCCATTGTTAAATGCATGAATGGCCCCTCAGGTATTGGAAGGTGTCCAGCAGGCGGCACCATTCCACGCCGAATGTTACACTGGAGACAAGTTTCACACCGACTTAACACATCATCCACATGTTGTTGTAACTTTGGAGCCCAAAAATTCCACTCTCTGATTCTCCTAATCACTTCCCCCCTCGACTCATGGCTTAGCCCATGAGCCTCGTTTATCAGCAAGGACAACAATCCAGTCGGAGCCACAAACAGCCCCTCGTGGTTCCTCCATAGCCCGTCACTGTCTTTCACTGCTCCTCTCTGCATCCAGAGCTGGCGTTCAGCTTCTGAAACCTCCTCCTGTAACAAAGACAAATCCTTAGAGGTGATCTGATTTTCGAGTTCGGTGGCATAAGCAGCCAGAATAGCTCTCGTGCCTGCTGCAGCAGCCCTTTTTGCAGCGCTGTCTGCAGCTGCATTGCCCCGCGTGACCATTGAGGCATCTTTCTTGTGTGCAGCACACTTAATGATGGCCAGAGCTGTTGGTTTCATCATAGCCATCAACAACTTCCTAATCTGCTCACCGTGCACCACGGGAGAGCCATCAGCTTTTCTAAAGCCTCGCCCTTTCCATGCAGCCCCAAACAGATGACAGACCCCATGTGCAAAAGCTGAATCCGTATACACATTGGCTCGCTTGCCTTCAGCTAGTTCACAAGCGCTGGTCAAAGCCTTCAGCTCTGCCAGCTGAGCTGAGCAGGGTTGAGTGCACTCCTGGGCACACACCACCTCCATGTTACCATTCTTCTCCTGAACCACGGCAAAACCTGCTTTGAGGGCATCCCCCTCTCGGTAGCAGGAACCATCCACAAACAAAGTCACCTCTGCATGCTCAAGAGGAACTGCACTCAAATCAGACCTCAGCTTGGCGTAACGTTCAGCCTCCGCCACACACTCATGTGGTTCCCCTTCACCAGGCAGTGGAATGGAATCGGCTGGATTCTTCACTTTACAGACGCGCACGGTCACATCCGGATACTCAAGCAATCTGTGATAGTCGCTGAGGCGTTGTGCTGTCAATACAAACTTGCCTCTCTCAATCAAATTCACCAACTTGTGATGAGACACAATCTCTATGGGATAGCCCATTGTTATCGCTGACGCTTTTTCATACATCAAATGTGCTGCAGCCAAATGACGATAACAAGTTGGAAGACCCAGTTCAACTGGTGTTAAAGCCACAGAGTAGTACGCAATAGGCTGAGCATGCGTTCCCACACCTGTTCTCTGGGTCAGAGCCCCGCAGGCGTGATCTTGTCGACAGGAAACATACAGCAGAAATGTCTTCTCATAGTCCGGGAGAGCAAGTGCAGGAGCCTGCTGCAACAACACTTTGATGGCTTCAAATGCCATGTGACCCTCTGAGGTCCACACAAGTTTTTCCCTTAAATTGTCAGTCCCTTCTGCTTTTACCATATTTCTTAGAGGCTGCACAATTCTTGAATACCCATCTATCCACTCTGCACTGTACCCTGTCAGCCCTAAAAAGGTCAACATTTCCCTGACTGTGGTTGGTTTGGGGGCCTTGGACACGGCTTCCAATTGAGATGGAGACACAGCGCGCGTCCCCTCTGTAATCAATCTGCCCAAATACTCCACTCGATCTTTGCAGTACTGCAGCTTTTTCAGCGATGCTTTATGGCCTCTTTCAGCCAACAGTGTCAACTAGGTGATGGAGTCTTTATGACATGTTTCCAAATCCGGTGCACAGAGGATTAAATCGTCAACATACTGGAGAACAGTACTTGTAATCTTACCCGCCAAATCCTCCATATCCTCTTTCAAGATTTTGTTGAACAAGTGAGGACTGTGCATTCGTGTGTACGTGTAGGACTGACCCCTGTACGTGAATGCGAAAAGATGTCGACTGTTTTCACTCAATGGTACACTGAAAAATGCCGAACACAAGTCAACCACTGTAAACCACTTTGCATCAGGTGGAACGTTCGACAAGAGAGTGTGTGGATTTGGAACCTCCGCTGGAAAATCTTCTACAACCTCATTTAAAGCTCTAAGATCATGCACCAATCGATACTTACTCTTATCAGCCTTTTTGATTGGCAAAATCGGGGTATTGCTGCATGGATTTGGCTCTTCCACCAGCACTCCTGCTTCCAATAGGATCTGTATTGTTGGCTGAATCCCAGCCTCTGCTTTCAGGGGGTTAAGATGAACTTCCACCGGTTGTGCGGACTGAATAAAACCTACATCAGTATCATGTTTTGACCATAGTTTATCTGGTACTCTTCCTACCATCTCTTTCTCCAGATCAGAATGCTGGCAGCAGAGTGCTGCCCGGCGTGGGAGGCGTACAGCCTGTGGGGTAGCCCATCCCTCAGCTGAAATGTCTATTTTAAGAAAAGATTCATCCTCACTCAACCAAATGTATTTGTTTTCTGTTGGCACAAATTTAGCTTCCTGGGACTGAACAAGCATAGGACCTAAATGTTTGGGTTCAAAGTCTGGGTTAACTAACAAGGTCACATGCGGAATGCTGTTTTTGATGTCAAATTCCTGATCTAAATATGGCCCTCTCTCTATGACCATGGCAGCCCCCTGTTTTCCCAAAACAATAGACGTAGATTGTAGCTGAACCTTTCCTGGCTGTCTTCCTAACCAAACATCTGGCTGAGTGTCAGACTCATTTTCAAAATACTGGAGAGTACAGTGAGGAGGACAAGCAGGCTGCGATGCTTCTGACATAATGGCTTTGATAAAGTCCATCCACATATCAGCAGAGTCCATGAATGTTTCGTTTAAGTCATTTGGCACTGTGCAGTGTCCACAATCACTCCATCTGGGGTGCACAAAATGGCACCGCCTCAGGGCCCCCCTAGTACCGGCTGGAGGACCCTGACGTGGATTGGTTGGCCCCCTCTGCCTGGGCATTGCCTGTCCAGTTGGATCAAGTCCAAAGTCCTGCATCCACCTGAAACATTGGTTCCTTATATGTCCTTCTCTCCCACAGTAGTGGCAACGCACTCTTCTCCCCAATCTACCAGCAGCTCCTCTGCCTCTGTCAGCGGAACATCCCCCTCTCATGCGTGGAGGGCCTCCCTGCCACCCTCCTGGGTGAATGTATATCACCTGGGGTGTATCCGCAGCTGCCGATGTAATTGGAAACGTAATGGGAGCTGGAGCTGTGATGGGAGCGTGAACTGTGATGATAATTCCATCCATTTTCCTACGCTCCTCCAGCACCTCGCTCCCAATGTCAAACACAGGTGCAAGCTCCTTTCTGGCTGCAGCCTTGTTCTCCCTCTTTTTCAAGATTGACTGAGGGAATTTAGGCTTTGCACCACCATGTCCATCCCGGGGTGAAGAGTCTCTGTCAGGGTCTGGCAGTTTAGAGTATCCCACTCTCACAAGGTATTTCTCAGCACTCTCCTCAGACCCATTGGAACCAGCCTCTCTCACATCACACCTCTGCATCTCCAACCCACTGCATCTCCTTCCATTCTCAGCCTCCTGTAAAATCCTCACCACATTATCATGTAATCTACTGACACGCCTAGGATTCCTATCTTAATCCTTAACTGCCTTCAAGACTGTCTCAGGTACATCTGCCACCTCGTCTATCTCTTCTTCCTCTGACCTGCTTGCTTTCTCCAGCTCTGCCATTGGATAAAGACATTTTTCTTTCCCTGACTTAATCATGTAATCACCTAGAATTTTAAGTTCTCTGACAGGCATCTGGGTTATCTGAGGATGGAGCTCCCCCACATTCTTCACCCCCACTTTATCCTTCTCCTCTAGCTGTTTCTTCACATCCTGTACAGTTCTTTCCCTCAACATTTTAGCATGTTCTGTAAACGAGTGCAACACTGCAGTCTCACGCTCACGCTTATGCTCACGCTTTGTAGATTTGTCTTTAATTCGGTAATTTTTTATTAAAACTTCCATCTCAACACACTGTCTCAGGTCAAACGTTCCCTCCAAGGGCCAGGGTGAAGCTGATTTACCTTTGCGTTCATCCCATTTCTTCGAGTATCTCAGAATTTCGTCTTTCAGAAGCCAGACAATGGTCGAGCTGATTCTCAAAAGCAGATTCTTTTTCCCTACCACCTCGATGGGAGACATGTTCTTATTTGCAGATTCCATTATGTGTGATGTCTCTACGTGGATATGTCTCTTTTGTCTGCTACTGAATTGATGTGTCTGTAGTGCACACAAATCTACGTTATATTATCTAAATTCAAATGACTGTGGAGTATTTAATTTGGAAACCACTCAGCCTCAAAACTATCTAACTTTAAATACCTCAGCGGTTTTTGTGACAAATTTAAGAGCTTCTCTGTTTCAATCACGTGAAAATTGCTGTCCCTACTATACACACAGATAAGAGTCACAGCGGAGCTCTGAGTTCTCCTCCAAGGTCTCCTGCAGCCTCAGTTTGTAAACCTCCGGGGAGGGGGCTGTCTTCTTGCGTAGTACTCTTGACTACCAGGTGAAGTGCAGTCTCGAACTCACAGCCAATCACAAACCTTATTGTCATAGATCCCCCCTCTCCAACAAGGGGCGCGGTCTCAACTTTCACTGAACAATGAAGAAGTCTCACAAACAGCTACGATCACCGGAAGACACACACTCTCAACATAAGTCTATTATGATCAAAATCAAAACGAACACCTCCCACTGCAGTTCTCCCGACTGAGCGGAGTCCTTTGTCCACGTCTCCACGATAAAAGCAAGAAAACACAAACACAAAACAATTCACTTCTCCTTTTAACCGCATCCACACATGCCCTTCGGTCTATTTTTATCCTTACACACACTCACAATTGCCAGAAGACAGAGAGACAGAAGAGACAGACTCTTCTCCTGTGAAATTATCAACCACACAGTCTCAGCTCAGATCTCAGCATATAACCACAGCACAGAACCCTCTGTGCAGAAAAACACACAATCACAACAACTTCTAAACACAAATCATTGCATAACAAACCTCAGCACACGCATATACCAAGCTTCCATCAATTACACCGCATACATAAATATTCAACACATTTCAGTCTAGACTCGTTTATCTACAGAAAAGCTTTTCACCGGGATTTAACTAAACTCTCAGGCCTCACTCTCCATGGTGAAAACTACACCTGGGTTGATCTGGCCCAGGCTGATGTAATTTCCCCACGTTACCAAAAAACAAACAAACTCACAGCGTACCAGTACAATTATTCGTCTCTAATTGATCGCACATTAAAATTTCTGGAGCCAAAACCCACTGTGAGCGCACAAACGGACTGCTGCCTCTGCAAAACTCCTGTGCTAATTTCTCAACCTTAAACAAAATAATCTGCCATTTCCAATCCGTGTTGAGGAGGCGCTCTTTCCAAACCATGCAGAGCCCGAGCAAGTCAGTCCTTTGTACTTATACAGCGTCTTAAACAATAATTTTCTCTAATCCCAGACTCAAACGCCCACAATTTTCCCAGAGCCAAACTGCGTCCGTTACAATATTCAACTTTTAGATGTCAATAGGCTGTATCATTTTTATAATCATAGAAGAAACACACATGGAGCTGGTTAGTTATTTACAGCAATGTTAGTACAAGTGACCCGATATCTTGCCTTTACATCCACCACAACATACAGGGTTTCCCCCACAACAAAATTCTTTTCTTAAGGCCGCCAAATTATAATTTAACTGTTTAGGCAAATTATATGACTTTGTCAGTCAGTCTTACCAACATTCTCCACCTGATTCCAGACACAGAGTACGTCAACTTAAAGCAAAACGCAATTTTTTACCTGTGACCACACGTGACGTCGTCTGCGTCCAGGCACCAGCCGGATGAATGTTGTCCTCAATTTTCCATCAGCCTCCAGGTATCAGTGTTCTTCTTAATTTGGCTTCCTTGTTTCCCAAGTTCGTGATGCCATCTTTGTAGTGGTTAGAAATGTCCAAACTCAGAAGAACTCAGCCGAGGCAGCATTAGGTTTCAGCCAATCAATTGTAGATTTATTCTCAGTGCTGAGATGAAAGAATGCAAAGGCAGATATGCGGAGTCACCTTCTTCCTTGCAAGGAGGATGCTTGCTAGCGCTCGGGGAGCCCCAGGCCTGACCACAGAAAAACCAGTTGTCTCTACGGCAGGCAAAGAACTCTCCTCCCGAGATTCCTCGGGAGCATGTTTTAATCCCTCTGTTTGCATCAGCCCAAATGCAAACAGTTGTGATTACTGTAATGGAAATTTTACTATATGGGTATTTTCACTTGTGACAGAACTGTGATTCATATTACTTGATATATTCTCATATGTATCTGTACTAAGCAAAGTAATCATAGAATGAATTATATACCTGCTTACAGAAATATTTCAGAATAGTGAGCCTTCTCTTTCCCATGGGAAAGGGAGCTAGGGAGATACTGTTTAGTTATAATTGTTTTTGCTGTATGGACCATGGCCATGAGAGCATGGCAGAAGAACTTTGATTTACTTTGTTTCTGTTACACTTTCCACCTGGTGCAGGGCAGTGACTGACCCTGAGTTGTGGGCTGATAAGACTCTTGTGGACTGTTTTGTTTGAGACTGAGCTAATGAGAAGATACATCTTTACTCCCTCACAACGAAGGAGGTATTTAGGTAGGCACGGAGGTAGATGACTTCAGAACTACACTCAGGCAGGACAGTTTTGCACTGACTCTGTGTACTTCTCTTCTTGCAAGAATTAAAGACAACAGAAAGACAACTTTGATTGGTTTTTGATTCATTCACCAGGTTCCTAACAGGTTTTTGCCTCCACAATTTGGTGTCAGAAGTGGGATCCGCTGGTGGTCGTCGGAGGGGTCGCTGACGGTGGAAAAGACGCGTCGCCCTGAGCGCAGCTCAGCCTCAACCTCCTCTACAAAAACAGAGTGAGACGGAGGGCCTAAGGCATCACCTCTGATCTCCATCGGACGGATCCTACGAACTCAAAATTACTTATCAACGGGGAAACCTGGTGAGTCGTTGACATATTTGCTTCTCATATGTCCTGGGGAAAGTGTTGATCAGTGAACACTATAATTTGGCACTGATATGAGTGTTAGTCAGTGAACACTATAATATGGCACTGATATGAGTGTTAGTCAGTGAACACTATAATATGGCACTGATATGAGTGTTAGTCAGTGAACACTATAATATGGCACTGATATGAGTGTTAGTCAGTGAACACTATCATATGGCACTGATATGAGTGTTAGTCAGTGAACACTATAATATGGCACTGATATGAGTGTTAGTCAGTGAACACTATAATATGGCACTGATATGAGTGTTAGTCAGTGAATACTATAATATGGCACTGATATGAGTGTTAGTCAGTGAACACTATAATATGGCACTGATATGAGTGTTAGTCGGTGAACACTATAATTTGGCATCGAACTTTCGCAGAGACGTCTGTGACCGTACAACTACGCGTAGTGCTGCACCATGGGGAGCAGTTATGGTAAAGTTGGCTTGGAGCCACAGGGTCCCAGTGTGGATATCATGAGGAAGAAATATGGAGACGATAGTATCAGTTGTCTTTCTGTGTGGACAAAACAATATGGGTTCCCAGAGGGTGGTTCATTAAAAATTAATGTTACCATCGCTACAACTACAGCAACTTCAAGGCCCGTTCACCTCACACCCTGCTCCTGATTCAACCACAGAAGAAGAGCACGGAGCTGCAGGAGGAGCAGGTTCCACTGCAGACACAGGTGTGGACGGCCGACACTTCAGCCCGATTGCAAGAAGAACCAGACAGGCTAACACTGGTTCAGTTATAACCATGCCTATGGTGGAGGTTGCGGGGCCACAAGGAACACAGCTTGTGTTCCGCCCCTGGATGGACGATGATGTCAGAAATGCTGGACAGAATCTGCCCGATCCATATCTGTCTGGTACAGACTTTTCCGATGCCCTTGGTGATTTCTGCAGAGAGTTTCGCCCAACAGGTGCTGAAATCCGACGGGTGCTGACATTCAAAGTCAAGCCAGGAGACATGTACAAACTTAACGAGCGTCTGCCAGAGTCCCAAATCCGTAGTGTCGCACCAACATGGACTGATGGGGCCAACGACCTGTACCGTGCTGCAGTAGAGAGACTGTGTGCGGGCATAAAACTTGCATTCCCTGTCAGAATAAACATTGGGAAGGTCACGAGCTGCAGACAACGAGACGGAGAATCGGTGGATGATTTCCTTCATCGCCTAAGGGAGGTATTCATCAGACACGGGGGAATGACGCCACCTGATCAGCCTGGCGATAACCCCAGTGCCTGGGAAATGCACCTAACTGACTATTTCCTGAAAGGCCTTTTACCCGAAGTGGCAAAGCTGACCCGTCAGACCTGCATCGGTGCTGACACTGGAGCGAGATTGGAGGACGTTCGACGTCATGCAGACCATGCTTTCCAGCAACTGCTGCGACAGAAAGAAGAAAAGGAAAATAAAGACAGAAAAGAGTTACATCTGGCGGCTGTGACCATGTATCAGGCAGTCGCACAACAGAACCATGGTCGGGGAAGAGGTTACACCAGAGGAGGACGAGGTCGCGCAGGTCAAAAAGGACATGGCAGAGGAAACGGACAATCAACAGCATGCTTTAAATGCGGTAAAGAAGGACATTGGGCTCGAAGCTGCCAATCTACTGAGGGACGGTGTCCCTACTGCAAGGAAGAGGGACACAGACCAGCTGACTGTCCGCGGGATGTTTCTGCGGGGGCGGACTGACGGGTGTGGAGCCGGTCTGGGCCCGGTGACGGTGTAGCTGAGGCTGAGGAGGGAGGTGACTGCACTGACACACACACACACCGCAATGAAGACACGCTTACACCAACATCCACTGATGATGCTATTGCTGGCCATTGCAATGAAGAACGCTTGCTATGCTTAACCTCAAATACATCTACTAACTGCAATGAAGAACGCTTACCTTGCATAGATTCAGAAATGGTTTTACAGTGTTTGATGAATTTAGAAAGTAGAATGAAAACACCACAAGGCACCTATGTGCACCTGACTGAACCACACATGCAATTTCCAGAAATGGTTTTAACGATAAATGGGGAGCAGATCACTTTTCTTGTAGACAGTGGAGCCACACGCTCTGTGATGACGTCCTCAAGCCTTAAAACTGCACCGAGAATGAGTGGGAATTATGTTTATAGTGTTGGGGCTTCGGGTGTAACAGTAAAAGAATATTTAACCAAACCTTTGACATGTCTTACTCCAGATGGTACCACATTCAAGCATGCTTTCATGTTTTCTGATTTGTGCCCGATAAATTTGCTAGGGAGAGATCTAATGATAAAACTGGGCATTTCTCTGATCTCATCCCCAGAGGGATTGAAGGTCAGCACAGATGCAAACACAGACCCAGAGGGAGTGTTTGTGCTCTGTGGAGTGAGTGATTTACTGTATGCGTATGAGTGTAAGCTGCAGCAGTCTGTCTTGTGTGAGCAGTTAATGTCTACAGCGCATGCGTTAGTTAACCCAGAAGAAACAGACTATATGGATCCAGAAGACTTACACTGCACCATTCATGTGTCACAGGGCTCAGATAAACAATTCGAACAGCAATGGACGACTGCGTTGTCTGACAAATTGACCACAGGTTATCTGTACTGGACAGAGCATGACTGTGCTCTCTCTGTCACTCTTCCACCACAGCTGGACAAACTGTATGATGTGTTTTCCTCTGTACCACACATATCTCTCACCAAAAGCAGGTCTGCTGACTGGAGAGACTTGGGACGACTTGCGTTAAGATGCAGACGTCTGACTGATTGGCAAAATACACCTGAGGAAACAGTTTCCTACTCACCCATTGGTAGAGTATACAGACAGTGTTTCACTTCTATCATACACACAACTCGTGTGGTGATTCCATTTCCTCAATCTGAGCATCACACATCTTGCCACACGTTGCTCACTGATACAGAGCTAACATCAACTCCTGCTTTAGCAGAAGTGCCAGACACACTGTGGGCCAGACACAAATACGATGTGGGCCTGATCCGTAACTGCGAACCAGTTGTGGTTACGCCAAAAACCACATACAGGCCATGTGCAAAACAATATCCACTCAGACAGGAGGCCATAGACGGCATAACTCCAGTCTTTAACTCACTGACAGAAGCAGGTGTTATCGTACCATGTGACTACAGCCCCTGCTGCACACCTATCTTTCCTGTGAAGAAAGTCAGAGACAAAGGTCAACCCACGGAATGGAGATTTGTGCAGGATCTACAGGCAGTAAATGCTGCAGTTCAACCCAGAGCCAATAATGTGCCTAATCCTTACACTTTGTTATCACAGGTTCCTCCTGATGCTAAATGGTTTTCCGTCGTTGACTTGTCAAATGCTTTCTTCAGTGTCCCTGTTCATCCAGACAGTCAGTTCTGGTTTGCTTTCCAGTTCAAAGGTCGCATGTGGACATGGACCAGACTTTGCCAGGGGTATGTGGAGTCCCCCACAATTTTTAATGAGGCACTGAGACGCAGTCTCGAACATCTTTCTCTCATGCCAGGAAGTGCTTTGTTGCAATATGTGGATGATATCATTATCTGCAGCCCCACAAAGGACCAGTGTGAAAGAGACACAGTGGCTTTGTTGAAACACCTGGCGGCTGAAGGCCACAAAGTTAGTTTGCCTAAACTACAGTTCGTCCAAGAGGAAGTAACTTTCTTGGGACATGTTATCACAGCAGCTGGCAAATCTCTCTCTCCTAAAAGGATCGAAGCTATTCAGACCATCCCAAGGCCGCTCACCAAACGACAGATGATGTCTTTTCTTGGAATGTGTTCATATTGTCGAAACTTTATTCCTAATTATGCTGTTCTTGAAGCACCTCTGAGTGCACTCATTCATGGAAAATCACTGCAATCTCATGACAAAGTTCACTGGACTCCTGAGGCAGAGACAGCTTTTGTGAACTTAAAGCTTACTTTACAGACTGCACCAACTTTGGGTCTTCCTGATCCTACCCAACCGTTTGTTCAGATGGTGGATGAAAAAGACAGGTGCATGGTGTCTGTCCTGCTACAAAAGCATGGTGGAAAATAAAACCAGTAGCTTATTTCTCTGCTAAACTTGATCCTGTGGCAGCCGGACTCCCTCGCTGCCTGAGAGCGGTGGCAGCCGCTGAAAAGGCCGTGTTGGCCTCCAGAGACATCGTTGGATATTCTGATCTTGTGTTGATGGTTCCTCATTCTGTTTCTCTAATTCTGCTTGAACAGAAAACATCTCATTTGTCGGCCGCTCGCTGGTTACGGTACCACACAGTCCTGTTGGACATGCCTAACATTACAGTTAAACGTTGCACTATCCTGAATCCAGCTACTTTGCTGCCCACCCCTGACGATGGTGAACCTCATGACTGTGTTGCTTCTCTTCAGCAGGTGTGTTCACCAAGACCTGACCTACAGGAGACTCCTTTGACTAACCCTGATCTTGTGCTTTTTACAGATGGCTCTGCTTCCAGGGACCCTGATACTGGTGCTCCTCGTGTGGGCTATGCAGTTTGCACAGAGCACGACGTTCTCCAGTCCGGCCCCCTTCCATCTCACCTCTCTGCACAGGTAGCAGAGCTGGTGGCACTCACTGAAGCTTGCAAATTGGCAAAAGACAAAACTGTCACTATTTGGGTTGATTCTAAATACGCTTTCAGTGTAACACATGACTTTGGAACTCTTTGGAAACACAGAAACTTCCTTAAATCCGATGGACAGCCCATTTCACATCGGGACAAGGTGTCTGACCTCTTAGAGGCTATCCTTTTACCTAAACACGTTGCTGTCTGCAGGTGCACTGCTCATACGACGGGAACTGACTCTGTGTCCTCAGGTAACCGAAGGGCGGACGCAGCTGCTAAGGCAGCCTCACTTCTACCCCTCCCTCTTACAGCTGTTTCCATCACCTCCTCTGTTCCACCTGACTCTCTCTCTGCACTTCAATCTTTTTCAACTCCACAGGAACGGACTCAGTGGAAGACGTGTGGAGCTGAGTTCCGTGATGCTGTGTGGTGGGGGCCTGATGGTAAACCATGTTTGCCTAAACACTTTTTTCCTCATTTTGCTAAGTTGACACATGGCTTGGATCATGTGTCAAAGGGAGGGATGGTGAAAGCGTTAACTCAGCACTGGTTTACAAAAGGGTTTTGCATTTATGCACAGAAATTCTGCCAAGCGTGCATGATCTGTAATACACACAACACAGGTCGTAAGCAACACCAACCGTTAGCAGCACATCCACAGCCGACCAGACCATTTGAACACATAATGATGGATTTCATTGAACTCACTCCATGTCAGGGAAAGAAGTATTGTCTCACCATTGTAGACATGTGGTCTAAATGGATTGAAGTGTTTCCAGCAAAACATGCCTCTAGTGGCACAGTGGGGAGGGCTTTGCTAACTGAAATACTTCCCCGATGGGGCATTTCAGAGAGAATTTCCAGTGACAATGGATCACATTTTGTGAATGAAGCTATTGACCAAATAGGTTCCTTTTTAGGCACCGACATAAGAAGACACTGTGCGTACCATCCTGCCAGTGGAGGGGCTATAGAGCGAGAAAATGGTAGCCTGAAACGCAAACTGGCTAAATGTTGTGCTGAGACAGGACTCACATGGATACAAGCATTACCAGTGGTGATGATGTACATGAGAATGAGACAAAGGTTTAGGGGGAATCTAAGTCCTTTTGAAATCCTGTTTGGAAAGCCCCCACACATGGGACTACATCCCACTGAGAGGCCGTTACCATCCACTTCACTTTGTGAAGATGACATGTTACAGTACTGTAAGTCTTTGTCTGCCGTTCTCTCTCAGATCTCTCAGCAGGTGACAGCAGCTTTACCAGTTCCAGCACAAGGGCCACTACACTCTCTAGAACCAGGTGACTGGATTGTGGTACGAGAACATCGCCCTAAACACTGGAAGGCACGCAAGTGGGTTGGACCCTTCCAGGTGCTACTGACTACGCATACAGCAGTGAAGGTCGCAGAGAGGGCGACGTGGATCCATGCGAGCCACTGCAGGAAGGTGCCGGAGCCAGTAGATGACTTCTCACCAGCTGTCCACCAGCACGAGGGCTCTGATCAGCAGTAACACCCTTGTTCTACGAGGGGCGGCGTTGACCAGCACAGTGGGAGAGACACGTTGAGTGTTTCTCCACTGCACCGGTGAATACACTTTAGCATAGCACATACTGCACACACTGAGAATACAAATACACAGTGGTGTACCACCTACGAGGGATTTCAACGCTACACATCTGTACAGTGCAGTAGTGTCTCTAGTGACAAAGGGGAGGGAAACCTAACGGTGACAACAACTCCCTATGACACTATAAAGACCAGTTGCTCGGGTGAACTCCATACAAACTGGTTGGCTATTGCAGTGACATCGTGGACCAGGACAGGACATTGCCATAACATCAGCATCTTGATTGGATCCGCTTGGACCAAGTACTGACGCAACAACAGTAACTGTAAGAGACATTGTGTGAACTGTGGGACTCTGCTTAATAAGTCTCAGTTATAACCTTGCTAATCCTTTGTTTGTTACTAAAATTCTACATAAAGCCTTAAGATGAACAGAGAACCGTGGTATAGGTGGGCAGGTTTCTGTGGACTGAGACGATCTCTTGCTGCCCTCACTGTGGTAACAGTAATTATCTTTATAATCATTTGGAGTTTAACTCCACCTGAGCCACAGAAAAATCATACACATTCCACCAGAGCTGTGTTAGATGAGGAAGCATGGAAACAGGCACAAGCGTACTTGAAAGAGAATCCAACAAACAACCTATGGCTGGCCTACACTAATTACACCTCACGAACCATCACTGAAGACACATGCCTGGCTTGCGCAGCAGCAAGACCCACTTTGATGGCAGTGCCAATGCCCTTTAATAGCAGCAATTGCTATATTGAAATAGAAGAAACTAACAGAGGTACCAACTGTGGAAATCGCCCTGTGAACAAAATAAGGTGCCATACTGAGTGTAAAATGACAGTTGTACATGCATTGGGACAAGATTTGAGATATCCCAACAGGAACGGTTCTGATTACTTAGTGGCAGACAATATAAGGATTATGAAAGACCCCCAAGAAGCTCCGACATTGTTTACGATGTGTAAAACATGCCAATTTGAATGTTTCCACAATGATCGAAAGGGTGGCATCGCTGTAGGTGAATTTCCTAACTGCAATGTGACCTGGAACGTGACTAATCATGTGCCTGCTGTGCCAATAGGTAACTTCACATATCTGGGTGGGGACAAATATGACGTTAATGCTATCCTTAGGATGTCTCCACGAGAAGAACACTTTACTCACCAAGACAAACGCTTATCAGACATATGGTGGATGTGTGGAGAACGCCCTATGCAAACACTTCCATACAATTGGACTGGGACCTGTACACAGGTAATGTTTGTCACTGACGGAGTTCACATTCTGGCTCCCACTAAAACCCCAACTAGAAACAAACGACATGCTCCTGGTGGATCCTTTGATTCTAGAGTATATATTGATGGAATTGGCGTACCCAGAGGGGTTCCAGACGAATTTAAGGCTAGGGATCAGATAGCAGGTGGATGGGCACATGCCATTCCACTGATAGGGACCATTGTTGAATCGGCAAAGAATACTGAATGGATCAACTATATCTATTACAATCAGCAGAGATTCATCAACATGACCCATGATGGCATGAAAGGCCTGGCAGAACAATTGGCACCTACATCCCTAATGGCCTGGCAAACCCGACTGGGAGTCGACATGTTACTGGCAGAGAAAGGAGGGTTATGTGTTATGTTTGGAGACACTTGTTGCACCTTTATCCCGAACAACACTGCTCCAGATGGCACAGTGACCAGAGCTTTGGACGGACTAAGAGCCCTCAGAGATGAGTTAGCAGAAAACTCAGGAGTAAATTCACCCATTTGGGCCTGGATGGATTCTGTGTTTGGGAAATGGAAAAGTTTTATCATGTCAATTGTTGTGTCCCTTATTGCAGCAGCCGGGATGCTTGGTTTGTGTGGGTGTTGCATAATACCGTGTGCCAGAGGGTTAATTATGAGAGCGACGGAGACAGCTTTGACCCATCAGATGTTACAGTACATGCCTGCACCTGTGACTGATGACTGTGTTTCAGGTTCGTTCTCTTGGGACAAGGAACTTTGTGAACTTTTATCTGACACTAGCGATGACTCTGATGAAGAAAATGCTGATTATGTGTAAATGATACTGTGTTCATTTTAATCACTTTTGTTCACTGTAACAGATTTTAGTTCTGTCACATTCTTTTGCTAAGCGTTATCATCAGAGGTGCTTCCACCTCGCAAAAACAGCTCTTGCATTTTTCTGTGAACAGTTTATGATGGTAGCTAAACAAAGCCTTTGTGAATTTAGCTATACTGATGTTTCTTTGTTCACTTTGTGTGTTGATTAATTAATAATCAAAAGGGAGGGATTGTAATGGAAATTTTACTATATGGGTATTTTCACTTGTGACAGAACTGTGATTCATATTACTTGATATATTCTCATATGTATCTGTACTAAGCAAAGTAATCATAGAATGAATTATATACCTGCTTACAGAAATATTTCAGAATAGTGAGCCTTCTCTTTCCCATGGGAAAGGGAGCTAGGGAGAGACTGTTTTTGCTGTATGGACCATGGCCATGAGAGCATGGCAGAAGAACTTTGATGTACTTTGTTTCTGTTACACTTTCCACCTGATGCAGGGCAGTGACTGACCCTGAGTTGTGGGCTGATAAGACTCTTGTGGACTGTTTTGTTTGAGACTGAGCTAATGAGAATATACATCTTTACTCCCTCACAACGAAGGAGGTATTTAGGTAGGCACGGAGGTAGATGACTTCAGAACTACACTCAGGCAGGACAGTTTTGCACTGACTCTGTGTACTTCTCTTCTTGCAAGAATTAAAGACAACAGAAAGACAACTTTGATTGGTTTTTGATTCATTCACCAGGTTCCTAACAGGTTTTTGCCTCCACAATTACAGCCACTTGTTTTGACTCCATTGCTTTGGTTACCAGGTCAGAATGTTTTGCCCAAATTGTTCTGCTCTACCGGTCAGATATCCTCGGAGCCACCGAAGGCCAGCAAGCGTCCTGTACAATCATATTCCCTAGAAATGAACAAGGCCTAAACAATATCTATTCTACTCTAACTGTATCCTAAACCCACTAACATATACTAATGTTTTCCACTACACCTTCTTCAGGGATGTACTTGGAACATATCGAACACAAAAACTTCATTGCCATTGCTTGCATTAAGATGCAGCAGCTTAAAGAAATACTGAGGCTGGAAACAGTGCGAAAACGCTTAGAATGGCCTGTTCTGTGCATTTCAGACCAAAAGAACACTACTGTTGTCAAAGTGATTTCAAAGCATTTTAAAGGTGTTTGCCTTTCTCGGGGATGTATTTGGATCATATCTAGCACAAAAACTTCAATGTCATTGCTTGCATTAAGATGCAGCAGCTTAAAGAAATACTGAGGCTGGAAACAGTGTGAAAACGCTAAGAATGACCTGTTCTGTGGATTTCAGACCAAAAGAACACTACTTTGGTCAAAGTAAAGTAAATTCATTTTAAAGGTGTTTGCCTGCTTCAGGGATGTACTTGGAACATATCTAGCACAAAAACTTCATTGTCATTGCTTGCATTAAGATGCAGCAGCTTAAAGAAATACTGAGGATGGAAACAGTGCGAAAACGCTTATTCGCCTGTTCTGTGCATTTCAGACCAAATGAACACTACTGTTGTCAAAGTGATTTCAAAGCATTTTAAAGGTGTTTGCCTTCCTCAGGGATGTATTTGGATCATATCTAGCACAAAAACTTCATTGTCATTGCTTGCATTAAGATGCAGCAGCTTAAAGAAATACTGAGGATGGAAACAGTGCGAAAACGCTTATTCGCCTGTTCTGTGCATTTCAGACCAAATGAACACTACTGTTGTCAAAGTGATTTCAAAGCATTTTAAAGGTGTTTGCCTTCCTCAGGGATGTATTTGGATCATATCTAGCACAAAAACTTCATTGTCATTGCTTGCATTAAGATTCAGCAGCTTAAAGAAATACTGAGGCTGGAAACGGTGTGAAAACGCTTAGAATGGCCTGTTCTGTGCATTTCAGACCAAATGAGCACTACTTTGTTCAAAGTAAAGTAAATTAATTTTAAAGGTGTTTGCCTTCTTCAGGGATGTATTTGGAACATATCTAGCATAAAAACTTCATTGCCATTGCTTGCATTAAGATGCAGCAGCTTAAAGAAATACTGAGGCTGGAAACAGTGCGAAAACGCTTAGAATGGCCTGTTCTGTGCATTTCAGACCAAATGAACACTACTTTGTTCAAAGTAAAGTAAATTCATTTTAAAACTGTTTGCCATCTTCAGGGATGTATTTGGAACACATCTAGCACAAGAACTTCTTTGCCATTGCTTGCATTAAGATGCAGCAGCTTAAAGAAATACTGAGGCTGGAAACAGTGCGAAAACGCTTAGAATGGCCTGTTCTATGAATTTCAGACCAAAAGAACACTACTTTGAACAAAGTGATTTAAATGCATTTTAAAGGTGTTTGCCTTCTTCAGGGATGTATTTGGAAAACATCTAGCACAAGAACTTCTTTGCCATTGCTTGCATTTAGATGCAGCAGCTTAAAGAAATACTGAGGCTGGAAACAGTGCGAAAACGCTTAGAATGGCCTGTTCTGTGCATTTCAGACCAAAAGACTACTACTTTGTTCAAAGTAAAGTAAATTCATTTTAAAGGTGTTTGCCAGCTTCAGGGATGTATTTGGATAATATCTAGCACATAAACTTTATTGCCATTGCCTCCATTAAGATGCAGCAGCTTAAAGAAATACTGAGGCTGTAAACAGTGCGAAAACGCTTAGACTAGTCTGTTCTGTGCATTTCAGACCTAAAGAAAACTACTTTGTTCAAAGTAAAGTAAATGCATTTTAAAGGTGTTTGCCTTCTTCAGGGATGTATTTAGAACATATCTAGCACAAAAACTTCATTGCCATTGCTTGCATTAAGATGCAGCAGCTTAATGAAATACTGAGGCTGGAAACAGTGCGAAAACGCTTAGAATGGCCTGTTCTGTGCATTTCATACCAAAAGAACACTACTTTGTTCAAAGTAAAGCAAATTCATTTTAAAGGTGTTTGCCTTCTTCAGGGATGTATTTGGAACATATCTAGCACAAAAACTTTATTGCCATTGCTTGCATTAAGATGCAGCAGCTTAAAGAAATACTGAGGCTGGAAACAGTGCGAAAACGCTTAAAATGGCCTGTTCTGTGCATTTCAGACCAAAAGAACACTACTTTGAAAAAAGTGATTTAAATGCATTTTAAAGGTGTTTGCCTTCTTCAGGGATGTATTTGGATCATATCTAGCACAAAAACTTTATTGCCATTGCTTGCATTAAGAGACAGCAGCTTAAAGAAATACTGAGGCTGGAAACATTGGGAAAACGCTTAATGGCCTGTTCTGTGCATTTCAGACCAAAACAACACTACTTTGAAAAAAGTTATTTAAATGCATTTTAAAGGATTTTGCCAGCTTCAGGGATGTATTTAGATCTTATCTAGCACAAAAACTTCATTGCCATTGCCTGCATTAAGATGCAGCAGCTTAAATCATCACTGAGGCTGTAAACAGAGCGAAAACACTTAATGGCCTGTTCTGTGCATTTCATACCAAAAGAACACTACTTTGTTCAAAGTAAAGCAAATTCATTTTAAAGGTGTTTGCCTTCTTCAGGGATGTATTTGGAACATATCTAGCACAAAAACTTCATTGCCATTGCTTGCATTAAGATCCAGCAGCTTAAAGAAATACTGAGGCTGGAAACAGTGCGAAAACGCTTAGAATGGCCTGTTCTGTGCATTTCATACGAAAAGAACACTACTGTTGTCAAAGTGATTTCAAAGCATTTTAAAGGTGTTTGCCTTCCTCAGGGATGTATTTGGATCATATCTAGCACAAAATCTTCATTGCCATTGCTTGCATTAAGATGCAGCAGCTTAAAGAACTACTGAGGCTGGAAACAGTGCGAAAACGCTTAGAATGGCCTGTTCTGTGCATTTCATACGAAAAGAACACTACTTTGTTCAAAGTAAAGTAAATTCATTTTAAAGGTGTTTGCCTTCTTCAGGGATGTATTTGGAACATATCTAGCACAAAAACTTCATTGCCATTGCTTGCATTAAGATGCAGCAGCTTAAAGAAATACTGAGGCTGGAAACAGTGCGAAAACGCTTATTCGCCTGTTCTGTGCATTTCAGACCAAAAGAACACTACTTTGAAAAAAGTGATTTAAATGCATTTTAAAGGTGTTTGCCAGCTTCAGGGATGTATTTGGATCATATCCAGCACAAAAACTTTATTGCCATAGCCTCCATTAAGATGCAGCAGCTTAAAGCATCACTGAGGCTGTAAACAGAGCGAAAACACTTAATGGCCTGTTCTGTGCATTTCAGACCAAAAGAACACTACTTTGAAAAAAGTGATTTAAATGCATTTTAAAGGTGTTTGCCAGCTTCAGGGATGTATTTCGATCATATTTAGCACAAAAACTTTATTGCCATTGCTTGCATTAAGATGCAGCAGCTTAAACAAATACTGAGGCTGGATACAGTGCGAAAACGCTTAGAATGGCCTGTTCTATGAATTTCAGACCAAAAGAACACTACTTTGAACAAAGTTATTTAAATTCATTTTAAAGGTGTTTGCCTTCTTCAGGGATGTATTTGGATCTTATCTAGCACATAAACTTCATTGCCATTGCCTCCATTAAGATGCAGCAGCTTAAATCATCACTGAGGCTGTAAACAGAGCGAAAACACTTAATGGCCTGTTCTGTGCATTTCATACCAAAAGAACACTACTTTGTTCAAAGTAAAGCAAATTCATTTTAAAGGTGTTTGCCTTCTTCAGGGATGTATTTGGAACATATCTAGCACAAAAACTTCATTGCCATTGCTTGCATTTAGATGCAGCAGCTTAAAGAAATACTGAGGCTGGAAACAGTGCGAAAACGCTTAGAATGGCCTGTTCTGTGCATTTCATACGAAAAGAACACTACTGTTGTCAAAGTGATTTCAAAGCATTTTAAAGGTGTTTGCCTTCCTCAGGGATGTATTTGGATCATATCTAGCACAAAATCTTCATTGCCATTGCTTGCATTAAGATGCAGCAGCTTAAAGAACTACTGAGGCTGGAAACAGTGCGAAAACGCTTAGAATGGCCTGTTCTGTGCATTTCATACGAAAAGAACACTACTTTGTTCAAAGTAAAGTAAATTCATTTTAAAGGTGTTTGCCTTCTTCAGGGATGTATTTGGAACATATCTAGCACAAAAACTTCATTGCCATTGCTTGCATTAAGATGCAGCAGCTTAAAGAAATACCTAGGCTGGAAACAGTGCGAAAACGCTTATTCGCCTGTTCTGTGCATTTCAGACCAAAAGAACACTACTTTGAAAAAAGTGATTTAAATGCATTTTAAAGGTGTTTGCCAGCTTCAGGGATGTATTTGGATCATATCTAGCACAAAAACTTTATTGCCATAGCCTCCATTAAGATGCAGCAGCTTAAAGCATCACTGAGGCTGTAAACAGAGCGAAAACACTTAATGGCCTGTTCTGTGCATTTCAGACCAAAAGAACAGTACTTTGAACAAAGTTATTTAAATGCATTTTAGAGGTGTTTGCCTTCTTCAGGGATGTATTTCGATCATATTTAGCACAAAAACTTTATTGCCATTGCTTGCATTAAGATGCAGCAGCTTAAACAAATACTGAGGCTGGATACAGTGCGAAAACGCTTAGAATGGCCTGTTCTATGAATTTCAGACCAAAAGAACACTACTTTGAACAAAGTTATTTAAATTCATTTTAAAGGTGTTTGCCTTCTTCAGGGATGTATTTGGAACATATCTAGCACATAAACTTCATTGCCATTGCCTCCATTAAGATGCAGCAGCTTAAATCATCACTGAGGCTGTAAACAGAGCGAAAACACTTAATGGCCTGTTCTGTGCATTTCATACCAAAAGAACACTACTTTGTTCAAAGTAAAGCAAATTCATTTTAAAGGTGTTTGCCTTCTTCAGGGATGTATTTGGAACATATCTAGCACAAAAACTTCATTGCCATTGCTTGCATGTAGATGCAGTAGCTTAAAGAAATACTGAGGCTGTAAACAGAGCGAAAACACTTAATGGCCTGTTCTGTGCATTTCAGACCAAATGAACACTACTTTTGTCACAGTGATTTCAATGCATTTTAAAGGTGTTTGCCTTCTTCAGGGATGTATTTGGATCATATCCAGCACAAAAACTTTATTGCCATAGCCTCCATTAAGATGCAGCAGCTTAAAGCATCACTGAGGCTGTAAACAGAGCGAAAACACTTAATGGCCTGTTCTTTGCATTTCAGACCAAAAGAACAGTACTTTGAATAAAGTTATTTAAATGCATTTTAAAGGTGTTTGCCTTCTTCAGGGATGTATTTCGATCATATTTAGCACAAAAACTTTATTGCCATTGCTTGCATTAAGATGCAGCAGCTTAAAGAAATACTGAGGCTGGAAACAGAGCGAAAACGCTTAGAATGGCCTGTTCTGTGCATTTCAGACCAAAAGAACAGTACTTTGAACAAAGTTTGTTAAATGCATTTTAAAGGTGTTTGCCAGCTTCAGGGATGTATTTGGAACATATCTAACACAAAAACTTCTTTGCCATTGCTTGCATTTAGATGCAGCAGCTTAAAGAACTACTGAGGCTGGAAACAGTGTGAAAACGCTTAGAATGGCCTGTTCTGTGCATTTCAGACCACAAGACACTACTTTGTCCAAAGTAAAGTAAATGCATTTTAAAGGTGTTTACCTGCTTCAGGGATGTATTTGGAACATATCTAGCACAAAAACTTCATTACCATTGCTTGCATTAAGATGCAGCAGCTTAAAGAAATACTGTGGTTGGAAACAGTGCGAAAACGCTTAGAATGGCCTGTTCTGTGCATTTCAGACCAAATGAACATTACTTTAGTCAAATTGATTTTAAAACATTTTAAAGGTGTTTGCCTTCTTCAGGGATGTATTTGGAACATATCTAGCACAAAAACTTTATTGCCATTGCTTGCATTAAGATGCAGCAGCTTAAAGAAATACTGTGGTTGGAAACAGTGCGAAAACGCTTAGAATGGCCTGTTCTGTGCATTTCAGACCAAATGAACATTACTTTAGTCAAATTGATTTTAAAACATTTTAAAGGTGTTTGCCTTCTTCAGGGATGTATTTGGAACATATCTAGCACAAAAACTTTATTGCCATTGCTTGCATTAAGATGCAGCAGCTTAAAGAAATACTGTGGTTGGAAACAGTGCGAAAACGCTTAGAATGGCCTGTTCTGTGCATTTCAGACCACAAGACACTACTTTGTCCAAAGTAAAGTAAATGCATTTTAAAGGTGTTTACCTGCTTCAGGGATGTATTTGGAACATATCTAGCACAAAAACTTCATTACCATTGCTTGCATTAAGATGCAGCAGCTTAAAGAAATGCTGTGGTTGGAAACAGTGCGAAAACGCTTAGAATGGCCTGTTCTGTGCATTTCAGACCAAAAGACACTACTTTGTTCAAGGTAAAGTAAATGTATTTTAAAGATGTTTACCTGCTTCAGGGATGTATTTGGATCATATCTAGCACAAAAACTTCATTGCCATTGCTTGCATTAAGATGCAGCAGCTTAAAGAAATACTGAGGTTGGAAACAGTGCGAAAACGCTTAGAATGGCCTTGTCTGTGCATTTCAGACCAAAAGACACTACTTTGTTCAAGGTAAAGTAAATGTATTTTAAAGATGTTTACCTGCTTCAGGGATGTATTTGGATCATATCTAGCACAAAAACTTCATTGCCATTGCTTGCATTAAGATGCAGCAGCTTAAAGAAATACTGTGGTTGGAAACAGTGCGAAAACGCTTAGAATGGCCTGTTCTGTGCATTTCAGACCAAATGAACACTACTTTAGTCAAATTGATTTCAAAGCATTTTAAAGGTGTTTGCCTGCTTCAGGGATGTATTTGGAACATATCTAGCACAAAAACGTCATTGCCATTGCTTGCATTAAGATGCAGCAGCTTAAAGAAATACTGTGGTTGGAAACAGTGCGAAAACGCTTAGAATGGCCTGTTCTGTGCATTTCAGACCAAATGAACACTACTTTAGTCAAATTGATTTCAAAACATTTTAAAGGTGTTTGCCTTCTTCAGGGATGTATTTGGAACATATCTAGCACAAAAACTTCATTGCCATTGCTTGCATTAAGATGCAGCAGCTTAAAGAAATACTGTGGTTGGAAACAGTGCGAAAACGCTTAGAATGGCCTGTTCTGTGCATTTCAGACCAAAAGAAAACGACTTTGAACAAAGTGATTTCAAAGCATTTTAAAGGTGTTTGCCTGCTTTAGGGATGTATTTGGAACACATCTAGCACAAAAACTTCATTACCATTGCTTGCATTAACATGCAGCAGCTTAAAGAAATACTGAGGCTGGAAACAGTGCGAAAACGCTTAGAATGGCCTGTTCTGTGCATTTCAGACCAAAAGAACACTACTTTGTTCAAAGTAAAGAATATTCATTTTAAAGGTGTTTGCCTTCTTCAGGGATGTATTTGGATCATATCTACCACAAAAACTTTATTGTCATTGCTTGCATTAAGATGCAGCAGCTTAAAGAAATACTGAGGCTGGAAACAGTGCGAAAACGCTTAGAATGGCCTGTTCTGTGCATTTTAGACCAAAACAACACTACTTTGGTCAAAGTGATATCAAAGCATTTTAAAGGTGTTTGCCTTCTTCAGGGATGTATTTGTAACATATCTAGCACAAAAACTTTATTGTCATTGCTTGCATTAAGATGCAGCAGCTTAAAGAAATACTGAGGCTGGAAACAGTGCGAAAACGCTTAGAATGGCCTGTTCTGTGCATTTCAGACCAAATGAACACTACTTTGGTTAAAGTGATTTCAAAGCATTTTAAAGGTGTTTGCCTTCTTCAGGGATGTATTTGGATCATATCTAGCACAAAAACTTTATTGTCATTGCTTGCATTAAGATGCAGCAGCTTAAAGAAATACTGAGGCTGGAAACAGTGCGAAAACGCTTAGAATGGCCTGTTCTGTGCATTTCAGACCAAAAGAACACTACTTTTGTCAAAGTGATTTCAAAGCATTTTAAAGGTGTTTGCCTTCTTCAGGGATGTATTTGGATCATATCTAGCACAAAAACTTTATTGCCATTGCTTGCATTAAGATGCAGCTGCTTAAAGAAATACTGAGGCTGGAAACACTGCGAAAACGCTTAGAATGGCCTGTTCTTTGCATTTCAGACCAAAACAACACTACTTTGGTCAAAGTGATATCAAAGCATTTTAAAGGTGTTTGCCTTCTTCAGGGATGTATTTGGAACACATCTAGCACAAAAACTTCATTGTCATTGCTTGCATTAAGATGCAGCAGCTTAAAGAAATACTGAGGCTGGAAACAGTGCGAAGACGCTTAGAATGGCTTGTTCTGTGCATTTCAGACCAAAAGAAAACGACTTTGAACAAAGTGATTTCAAAGCATTTTAAAGGTGTTTGCCTGCTTTAGGGATGTATTTGGAACACATCTAGCACAAAAACTTCATTGTCATTGCTTGCATTAACATGCAGCAGCTTAAAGAAATACTGAGGCTGGAAACAGTGCGAAAACGCTTAGAATGGCCTGTTCTGTGCATTTCAGACCAAATGAACACTACTTTGTTCAAAGTAAAGTAAATTCATTTTAAAACTGTTTGCCATCTTCAGGGATGTATTTGGATCATATCTATCACAAAAACTTCATTGCCATTGCTTGCATTAAGATACAGCAGCTTAAAGAAATACTGAGGCTGGAAACAGTGCGAAAACGCTTAGAATGGCCTGTTCTGTGCATTTCAGACCAAAAGAACACTACTTTGTTCAAAGTAAAGAATATTCATTTTAAAGGTGTTTGCCTTCTTCAGGGATGTATTTGGATCATATCTACCACAAAAACTTTATTGTCATTGCTTGCATTAAGATGCAGCAGCTTAAAGAAATACTGAGGCTGAAAACAGTGCGAAAACGCTTAGAATGGCCTGTTCTGTGCATTTTAGACCAAAACAACACTACTTTGGTCAAAGTGATATCAAAGCATTTTAAAGGTGTTGGCCTTCTTCAGGGATGTATTTGTAACATATCTAGCACAAAAACTTTATTGTCATTGCTTGCATTAAGTTGCAGCAGCTTAAAGAAATACTGAGGCTGGAAACAGTGCGAAAACGCTTAGAATGGCCTGTTCTGTGCATTTCAGACCAAATGAACACTACTTTGGTTAAAGTGATTTCAAAGCATTTTAAAGGTGTTTGCCTTCTTCAGGGATGTATTTGGATCATATCTAGCACAAAAACTTTATTGCCATTGCTTGCATTAAGATGCAGCAGCTTAAAGAAATACTGAGGCTGGAAACAGTGCGAAGACGCTTAGAATGGCTTGTTCTGTGCATTTCAGACCAAAAGAAAACGACTTTGAACAAAGTGATTTCAAAGCATTTTAAAGGTGTTTTCCTTCTTCAGGGATGTATTTGGATCATATCTAGCACAAAAACTTTATTGCCATTGCTTGCATTAAGATACAGCAGCTTAAAGAAATACTGAGGCTATAAACAGTGTGAAAACGCTTAGAATGGCCTGTTCTGTGCATTTCAGACCAAATGAGCACTACTTTGTTCAAAGTAAAGTAAAATAATTTTAGAGGTGTTTGCCTTCTTCAGGGATGTATTTGGATCATATCTACCACAAAAACTTTATTGTCATTGCTTGCATTAAGATGCAGCAGCTTAAAGAAATACTGAGGCTGAAAACAGTGCGAAAACGCTTAGAATGGCCTGTTCTGTGCATTTTAGACCAAAACAACACTACTTTGGTCAAAGTGATATCAAAGCATTTTAAAGGTGTTTGCCTTCTTCAGGGATGTATTTGTAACATATCTAGCACAAAAACTTTATTGTCATTGCTTGCATTAAGATGCAGCAGCTTAAAGAAATACTGAGGCTGGAAACAGTGCGAAAACGCTTAGAATGGCCTGTTCTGTGCATTTCAGACCAAATGAGCACTACTTTGTTCAAAGTAAAGTAAATTAATTTTAGGGGTGTTTGCCTTCTTCAGGGATGTATTTGGAACATATCTAGCACAAAAACTTTATTGTCATTGCTTGCATTAAGATGCAGCAGCTTAAAGAAATACTGAGGCTGGAAACAGTGCGAAAACGCTTAGAATGGCCTGTTCTGTGCATTTCAGACCAAATGAACACTACTTTGGTCGAAGTGATTTCAATGCATTTTAAAGGTGTTTGCCTTCTTCAGGGATGTATTTGTAACATATCTAGCACAAAAACTTTATTGTCATTGCTTGCATTTAAATGCAGCAGCTTAAAGAATTACTGAGGCTGGAAACAGTGCGAAAACGCTTAGAATGGCCTGTTCTGTGCATTTCAGACCAAATGAACACTACTTTTGTCAAAGTGATTTCAATGCATTTTAAAGTTGTTTGCCTACTTCAGGGATGTATTTGGATCTTATCTAGCACATAAACTTCATTGCCATAGCCTCCATTAAGATGCAGCAGCTTAAAGCATCACTGAGGCTGTAAACAGAGCGAAAACACTTAATGGCCTGTTCTGTGCATTTCAGACCAAAAGAACAGTACTTTGAACAAAGTTTTTTAAATGAATTTTAAAGGTGTTTGCCTGCTTCAGGGATGTATTTGGATCATATCTAGCACATAAACTTTATTGCCATTGCCTCCATTAAGATGCAGCAGCTTAAAGCATCACTGAGGCTGTAAACAGTGCGAAAACGCTTAGAATGGCCTGTTCTGTGCATTTCAGACCAAATGAACACTACTTTTGTCAAAGTGATTTCAATGCATTTTAAAGGTGTTTGCCTTCTTCAGGGATGTTTTTGGAACATATCTAGCACAAAAACTTCATTGCCATTGCTTGCATTAAGATGCAGCAGCTTAATGAAATACTGAGGTTGGAAACAGTGTGCGAAAACGCTTAGAATGGCCTGTTCTGTGCATTTCAGACCAAATGAACACTACTTTGGTTAAAGTGATTTCAAAGCATTTTAAAGGTGTTTGCCTTCTTCAGGGATGTATTTGGATCACATCTAGCACAAAAACTTTATTGCCATTGCTTGCATTAAGATGCAGCAGCTTAAAGAAATACTGAGGCTGGAAACACTGCGAAAACGCTTAGAATGGCCTGTTCTGTGCATTTCAGACCAAAAGAACACTACTTTTGTCAAAGTGATATCAAAGCATTTTAAAGGTGTTTGCCTTCTTCAGGGATGTATTTGGATCATATCTACCACAAAAACTTTATTGTCATTGCTTGCATTAAGATGCAGCAGCTTAAAAAAATACTGAGGCTGAAAACAGTGCGAAAACGCTTAGAATGGCCTGTTCTGTGCATTTTAGACCAAAACAACACTACTTTGAACTAAGTGATTTAAATGCATTTTAAAGGTGTTTGCCAGCTTCAGGGATGTATTTGGATTATATCTAACACAAAAACTTCTTTGCCATTGCTTGCATTTAGATGCAGCAGCTTAAAGAAATACTGAGGCTGGAAACAGTGCGAAAACGCTTATTCGCCTGTTCTGTGCATTTCAGACCAAAAGAACACTACTTTGAAAAAAGTGATTTAAATGCATTTTAAAGGTGTTTGCCAGCTTCCGGGATGTATTTGGATCATATCTAGCACAAAAACTTTATTGCCATTGCTTGCATTAAGATACAGGAGCTTAAAGAAATACTGAGGCTGTAAACAGTGTGAAAACGCTTAATGGCCTGTTCTGTGCATTTCAGACCAAAAGAACACTACTTTAAACAAAGTGATTTAAATGCATTTTAAAGGTGTTTGCCAGCTTCAGGGATGTATTTGGATCTTATCTAGCACATAAACTTTATTACCATTGCCTCCATTAAGATGCAGTAGCTTAAAGAAATACTGAGGCTGGAAACAGTGCGAAAACGCTTAGAATGGCCTGTTCTGTGCATTTCAGACCAAATGAACACTACTTTGGTTAAAGTGATTTCAAAGCATTTTAAAGGTGTTTGCCTGCTTTAGGGATGTATTTGGAACACATCTAGCACAAAAACTTTATTGTCATTGCTTGCATTAAGATGCAGCAGCTTAAAGAAATACTGAGGCTGGAAACAGTGCGAAAACGCTTAGAATGGCCTGTTCTGTGCATTTCAGACCAAATGAACACTACTTTTGTCAAAGTGATTTCAATGCATTTTAAAGTTGTTTGCCTACTTCAGGGATGTATTTGGATCTTATCTAGCACATAAACTTCATTGCCATAGCCTCCATTAAGATGCAGCAGCTTAAAGCATCACTGAGGCTGTAAACAGAGCGAAAACACTTAATGGCCTGTTCTGTGCATTTCAGACCAAAAGAACAGTACTTTGAACAAAGTTTTTTAAATGAATTTTAAAGGTGTTTGCCTGCTTCAGGGATGTATTTGGATCATATCTAGCACATAAACTTTATTGCCATTGCCTCCATTAAGATGCAGCAGCTTAAAGCATCACTGAGGCTGTAAACAGTGCGAAAACGCTTAGAATGGCCTGTTCTGTGCATTTCAGACCAAATGAACACTACTTTTGTCAAAGTGATTTCAATGCATTTTAAAGGTGTTTGCCTTCTTCAGGGATGTTTTTGGAACATATCTAGCACAAAAACTTCATTGCCATTGCTTGCATTAAGATGCAGCAGCTTAATGAAATACTGAGGTTGGAAACAGTGTGCGAAAACGCTTAGAATGGCCTGTTCTGTGCATTTCAGACCAAATGAACACTACTTTGGTTAAAGTGATTTCAAAGCATTTTAAAGGTGTTTGCCTTCTTCAGGGATGTATTTGGATCACATCTAGCACAAAAACTTTATTGCCATTGCTTGCATTAAGATGCAGCAGCTTAAAGAAATACTGAGGCTGGAAACACTGCGAAAACGCTTAGAATGGCCTGTTCTGTGCATTTCAGACCAAAAGAACACTACTTTTGTCAAAGTGATATCAAAGCATTTTAAAGGTGTTTGCCTTCTTCAGGGATGTATTTGGATCATATCTACCACAAAAACTTTATTGTCATTGCTTGCATGTAGATGCAGTAGCTTAAAGAAATACTGAGGCTGGAAACAGTGCGAAAACGCTTAGAATGGCCTGTTCTTTGCATTTCAGACCAAAAGAACACTACTTTGTTCAAAGTAAAGAATATTCATTTTAAAGGTGTTTGCCTTCTTCAGGGATGTATTTGGATCATATCTACCACAAAAACTTTATTGTCATTGCTTGCATTAAGATGCAGCAGCTTAAAAAAATACTGAGGCTGAAAACAGTGCGAAAACGCTTAGAATGGCCTGTTCTGTGCATTTTAGACCAAAACAACACTACTTTGAACTAAGTGATTTAAATGCATTTTAAAGGTGTTTGCCAGCTTCAGGGATGTATTTGGATTATATCTAACACAAAAACTTCTTTGCCATTGCTTGCATTAAGATGCAGCAGCTTAAAGAAATACTGAGGTTGGAAACAGTGCGAAAACGCTTAGAATGGCCTGTTCTTTGCATTTCAGACCACAAGACACTACTTTGTCCAAAGTAAAGTAAATGCATTTTAAAGGTGTTTACCTGCTTCAGGGATGTATTTGGAACATATCTAGCACAAAAACTTCATTACCATTGCTTGCATTAAGATGCAGCAGCTTAAAGAAATACTGTGGTTGGAAACAGTGCGAAAACGCTTAGAATGGCCTGTTCTGTGCATTTCAGACCAAATGAACACTACTTTGGTTAAAGTGATTTCAAAGCATTTTAAAGGTGTTTGCCTTCTTCAGGGATGTATTTGGATCACATCTAGCACAAAAACTTTATTGCCATTGCTTGCATTAAGATGCAGCAGCTTAAAGAAATACTGAGGCTGGAAACACTGCGAAAACGCTTAGAATGGCCTGTTCTGTGCATTTCAGACCAAATGAACACTACTTTGGTTAAAGTGATTTCAAAGCATTTTAAAGGTGTTTGCCTTCTTCAGGGATGTATTTGGATCATATCTAGCACAAAAACTTTATTGCCATTGCTTGCATTAAGATACAGCAGCTTAAAGAAATACTGAGGCTATAAACAGTGTGAAAACGCTTAGAATGGCCTGTTCTGTGCATTTCAGACCAAATGAACACTACTTTGTTCAAAGTAAAGTAAATTCATTTTAAAGGTGTTTGCCTTCTTCAGGGATGTATTTGGATCATATCTAGCACAAAAACTTCATTGTCATTGCTTGCATGTAGAAGCAGTAGCTTAAAGAAATACTGAGGCTGGAAACAGTGCGAAAACGCTTAGAATGGCCTGTTCTGTGCATTTTAGACCAAATGAAAACTACTTTTGTCAAAGTTATTTCAAAGCATTTTAAAGGTGTTTGCCTTCTTCAGGGATGTATTTGGATCATATCTAGCACAAAAACTTCAAAATTATTGCTTGCATTAAGATGCAGCAGCTTAAAGAAATACTGAGGCTGGAAACAGTGCGAAAACGCTTAGAATGGCCTGTTCTGTGCATTTCAGACCAAAAGAACAGTACTTTTGTCAAAGTGATTTCAAAGCATTTTGAAGGTGTTTTCCTTCTTCAGGGATGTATTTGGAACACATCTAGCACAAAAACTTCATTGTTATTGCTTTCATTAAAATGCATCAGCTTAAAGAAATACTGACGCTGGAAACAGTGCGAAAACGCTTAGAATGGCCTGTTCTGTGCATTTCAGACCAAAAGAACAGTACTTTGAACAAAGTTATTTAAATGCATTTTAAAGGTGTTTGCATGCTTCAGGGATGTATTTGGATCATATCTAGCACAAAAACTTTATTGCCATTGCTTGCATTAAGATACAGCAGCTTAAAGAAATACTGAGGCTGTAAACAGTGTGAAAACGCTTAATGGCCTGTTCTGTGCATTTCAGACCAAAAGAAAACTACTTTGAACAAAGTGATTTAAATGCATTTTAAAGGTGTTTGCCAGCTTCAGGGATGTATTTGGATCTTATCTAGCACATAAACTTTATTACCATTGCCTCCATTAAGATGCAGTAGCTTAAAGAAATACTGAGGCTGGAAACAGTGCGAAAACGCTTAGAATGGCCTGTTCTGTGCATTTCAGACCAAATGAACACTACTTTGGTTAAAGTGATTTCAAAGCATTTTAAAGGTGTTTGCCTTCTTCAGGGATGTATTTGGATCATATCTAGCACAAAAACTTTATTGCCATTGCTTGCATTAAGATGCAGCAGCTTAAAGAAATACTGAGGCTGGAAACAGTGCGAAGACGCTTAGAATGGCTTGTTCTGTGCATTTCAGACCAAAAGAAAACGACTTTGAACAAAGTGATTTCAAAGCATTTTAAAGGTGTTTGCCTGCTTTAGGGATGTATTTGGAACACATCTAGCACAAAAACTTCATTGTCATTGCTTGCATTAACATGCAGCAGCTTAAAGAAATACTGAGGCTGGAAACAGTGCGAAAACGCTTAGAATGGCCTGTTCTGTGCATTTCAGACCAAATGAGCACTACTTTGTTCAAAGTAAAGTAAATTAATTTTAGAGGTGTTTGCCTTCTTCAGGGATGTATTTGGAACATATCTAGCACAAAAACTTTATTGTCATTGCTTGCATTAAGATGCAGCAGCTTAAAGAAATACTGAGGCTGGAAACAGTGCGAAAACGCTTAGAATGGCCTGTTCTGTGCATTTCAGACCAAATGAACACTACTTTGGTCAAAGTGATTTCAATGCATTTTAAAGGTGTTTGCCTTCTTCAGGGATGTATTTGTAACATATCTAGCACAAAAACTTTATTGTCATTGCTTGCATTTAAATGCAGCAGCTTAAAGAAATACTGAGGCTGGAAACAGTGCGAAAACGCTTAGAATGGCCTGTTCTGTGCATTTCAGACCAAATGAACACTACTTTTGTCAAAGTGATTTCAATGCATTTTAAAGTTGTTTGCCTACTTCAGGGATGTATTTGGATCTTATCTAGCACATAAACTTCATTGCCATAGCCTCCATTAAGATGCAGCAGCTTAAAGCATCACTGAGGCTGTAAACAGTGCGAAAACGCTTAGAATGGCCTGTTCTGTGCATTTCAGACCAAAAGAACACTACTTTTGTCAAAGTGATATCAAAGCATTTTAAAGGTGTTTGCCTTCTTCAGGGATGTATTTGGATCATATCTACCACAAAAACTTTATTGTCATTGCTTGCATGTAGATGCAGTAGCTTAAAGAAATACTGAGGCTGGAAACAGTGCGAAAACGCTTAGAATGGCCTGTTCTGTGCATTTTAGACCAAAACAACACTACTTTGAACTAAGTGATTTAAATGCATTTTAAAGGTGTTTGCCAACTTCAGGGATGTATTTGGATTATATCTAACACAAAAACTTCTTTGCCATTGCTTGCATTTAGATGCAGCAGCTTAAAGAAATACTGAGGCTGGAAACAGTGCGAAAACGCTTATTCTCCTGTTCTGTGCATTTCAGACCAAAAGAACACTACTTTGAAAAAAGTGATTTAAATGCATTTTAAAGGTGTTTGCCAGCTTCCGGGATGTATTTGGATCATATCTAGCACAAAAACTTTATTGCCATTGCTTGCATTAAGATACAGGAGCTTAAAGAAATACTGAGGCTGTAAACAGTGTGAAAACGCTTAATGGCCTGTTCTGTGCATTTCAGACCAAAAGAAAACTACTTTGAACAAAGTGATTTAAATGCATTTTAAAGGTGTTTGCTTGCGTCAGGGATGTATTTGGATCATATCTAGCACAAAAACTTTATTGCCATTGCTTGCATTAAGATACAGGAGCTTAAAGAAATACTGAGGCTGTAAACAGTGTTAAAACGCTTAATGGCCTGTTCTTTTCATTTCAGACCAAAAGAAAACTACTTTGAACAAAGTGATTTAAATGCATTTTAAAGGTGTTTTCCTTCTTCAGGGATGTATTTGGATCATATCTAGCACAAAAACTTTATTGCCATTGCTTGCATTAAGATACAGCAGCTTAAAGAAATACTGAGGCTATAAACAGTGTGAAAACGCTTAGAATGGCCTGTTCTGTGCATTTCAGACCAAATGAACACTACTTTGTTCAAAGTAAAGTAAATTCATTTTAAAGGTGTTTGCCTTCTTCAGGGATGTATTTGGATCATATCTAGCACAAAAACTTCATTGTCATTGCTTGCATGTAGATGCAGTAGCTTAAAGAAATACTGAGGCTGGAAACAGTGCGAAAACGCTTAGAATGGCCTGTTCTGTGCATTTTAGACCAAATGAAAACTACTTTTGTCAAAGTTATTTCAAAGCATTTTAAAGGTGTTTGCCTTCTTCAGGGATGTATTTGGATCATATCTAGCACAAAAACTTCAAAATTATTGCTTGCATTAAGATGCAGCAGCTTAAAGAAATACTGAGGTTGGAAACAGTGCGAAAACGCTTAGAATGGCCTGTTCTGTGCATTTCAGACCAAAAGAACAGTACTTTTGTCAAAGTGATTTCAAAGCATTTTGAAGGTGTTTTCCTTCTTCAGGGATGTATTTGGAACACATCTAGCACAAAAACTTCATTGTCATTGCTTTCATTAAAATGCATCAGCTTAAAGAAATACTGACGCTGGAAACAGTGCGAAAACGCTTAGAATGGCCTGTTCTGTGCATTTCAGACCAAAAGAACAGTACTTTGAACAAAGTTATTTAAATGCATTTTAAAGGTGTTTGCATGCTTCAGGGATGTATTTGGATCATATCTAGCACAATAACTTCATTGCCATTGCTTGCATTAAGATACAGCAGCTTAAAGAAATACTGAGGCTGTAAACAGTGTGAAAACGCTTAATGGCCTGTTCTGTGCATTTCAGACCAAACGAAAACTACTTTGAACAAAGTGATTTAAATGCATTTTAAAGGTGTTTGCCTGCTTCAGGGATGTATTTGGATCATATCTAGCACATAAACTTTATTGCCATTGCCTCCATTAAGATGCAGCAGCTTAAAGCATCACTGAGGCTGGAAACAGTGCGAAAACGCTTAGAATGGCCTGTTCTGTGCATTTCAGACCAAAAGAACACTACTTTAAACAAAGTGATTTAAATGCATTTTAAAGGTGTTTGCCAGCTTCAGGGATGTATTTGGATCTTATCTAGCACATAAACTTTATTACCATTGCCTCCATTAAGATGCAGTAGCTTAAAGAAATACTGAGGCTGGAAACAGTGCGAAAACGCTTAGAATGGCCTGTTCTGTGCATTTCAGACCAAAAGAACAGTACTTTGAACAAAGTTTTTTAAATGCATTTTAAAGGTGTTTGCCTGCTTCAGGGATGTATTTGGATCATATCTAGCACATAAACTTTATTGCCATTGCCTCCATTAAGATGCAGCAGCTTAAAGCATCACTGAGGCTGTAAACAGTGCGAAAACGCTTAGAATGGCCTGTTCTGTGCATTTCAGACCAAATGAACACTACTTTTGTCAAAGTGATTTCAATGAATTTTAAAGGTGTTTGCCTTCTTCAGGGATGTATTTGGAACATATCTAGCACAAAAACTTCATTGCCATTGCTTGCATTAAGATGCAGCAGCTTAATGAAATACTGAGGTTGGAAACAGTGTGCGAAAATGCTTAGAATGTCCTGTTCTGTGCATTTCAGACCAAATGAACACTACTTTGGTTAAAGTGATTTCAAAGCATTTTAAAGGTGTTTGCCTTCTTCAGGGATGTATTTGGATCATATCTAGCACAAAAACTTTATTGCCATTGCTTGCATTAAGATGCAGCAGCTTAAAGAAATACTGAGGCTGGAAACACTGCGAAAACGCTTAGAATGGCCTGTTCTTTGCATTTCAGACCAAAACAACACTACTTTGGTCAAAGTGATATCAAAGCATTTTAAAGGTGTTTGCCTTCTTCAGGGATGTATTTGGAACACATCTAGCACAAAAACTTCATTGTCATTGCTTGCATTAAGATGCAGCAGCTTAAAGAAATACTGAGGCTGGAAACAGTGCGAAGACGCTTAGAATGGCTTGTTCTGTGCATTTCAGACCAAAAGAAAACGACTTTGAACAAAGTGATTTCAAAGCATTTTAAAGGTGTTTGCCTGCTTTAGGGATGTATTTGGAACACATCTAGCACAAAAACTTCATTGTCATTGCTTGCATTAACATGCAGCAGCTTAAAGAAATACTGAGGCTGGAAACAGTGCGAAAACGCTTAGAATGGCCTGTTCTGTGCATTTCAGACCAAATGAACACTACTTTGTTCAAAGTAAAGTAAATTCATTTTAAAGGTGTTTGCCTTCTTCAGGGATGTATTTGGATCATATCTACCACAAAAACTTTATTGTCATTGCTTGCATGTAGATGCAGTAGCTTAAAGAAATACTGAGGCTGGAAACAGTGCGAAAACGCTTAGAATGGCCTGTTCTGTGCATTTCAGACCAAAAGAACACTACTTTGTTCAAAGTAAAGAATATTCATTTTAAAGGTGTTTGCCTTCTTCAGGGATGTATTTGGATCATATCTACCACAAAAACTTTATTGTCATTGCTTGCATTAAGATGCAGCAGCTTAAAAAATACTGAGGCTGAAAACAGTGCGAAAACGCTTAGAATGGCCTGTTCTGTGCATTTTAGACCAAAACAACACTACTTTGAACAAAGTGATTTAAATGCATTTTAAAGGTGTTTGCCAGCTTCAGGGATGTATTTGGATCATATCTAGCACAAAAACTTTATTGCCATTGCTTGCATTAAGAGACAGCAGCTTAAAGAAATACTGAGGCTGTAAACAGTGTGAAAACGCTTAATGGCCTGTTCTGTGCATTTCAGACCTAAAGAAAACTACTTTGAACAAAGTGATTTAAATGCATTTTAAAGGTGTTTGCCAGCTTCCGGGATGTATTTGGATCATATCTAGCACAAAAACTTTATTGCCATTGCTTGCATTAAGATACAGCAGCTTAAAGAAATACTGAGGCTGGAAACAGTGCGAAAACGCTTAGAATGGCCTGTTCTGTGCATTTCAGACCAAACGAACACTACTTTGTTCAAAGTAAAGTAAATTCATTTTAAAGGTGTTTGCCTTCTTCAGGGATGTATTTGGATCATATCTAGCACAAAAACTTCATTGTCATTGCTTGCATGTAGAAGCAGTAGCTTAAAGAAATACTGAGGCTGGAAACAGTGCGAAAACGCTTAGAATGGCCTGTTCTGTGCATTTCAGACCAAAAGAACAGTACTTTGAACAAAGTTATTTAAATGCATTTTAAAGGTGTTTGCATGCTTCAGGGATGTATTTGGATCATATCTAGCACAAAAACTTTATTGCCATTGCTTGCATTAAGATACAGCAGCTTAAAGAAATACTGAGGCTGTAAACAGGGTGAAAACGCTTAATGGCCTGTTCTGTGCATTTCAGACCAAACGAAAACTACTTTGAACAAAGTGATTTAAATGCATTTTAAAGGTGTTTGCCTGCTTCAGGGATGTATTTGGATCATATCTAGCACATAAACTTTATTGCCATTGCCTCCATTAAGATGCAGCAGCTTAAAGCATCACTGAGGCTGGAAACAGTGCGAAAACGCTTAGAATGGCCTGTTCTGTGCATTTCAGACCAAAAGAACACTACTTTAAACAAAGTGATTTAAATGCATTTTAAAGGTGTTTGCCTGCTTCAGGGATGTATTTGGATCATATCTGGCGCAAAAACTTTATTGCCATTGCTTGCATTAAGATGCAGCAGCTTAACCTTTATATTATGTTAATGGTCAATTTGACCCATTTCAGTTTTTTTGTTGATCAAAGTACTGGTTATCCTTTCTTCTTCTTCATGAAAGTTGGTGACTTTTCCTCATCTGGGGTCATGAACTGGTGTGTAAAATATGGACTCTTTGATGTGTCCTGGAATGTCTGTGCAGAGTTTCTATACAAATTAACCATGTCTCTTTGATGTGCTTTGTTTTGATTGCCTAGTTAATTGTATTTTGACTGCCTCTGAATAGGCATTTAGACTCAAAGACCCAGGTGTGGGTACGGGACATAAGTTCCCACTCTTGTCCTTGTCACTATTCTCATGTCATCTCTTCGAGAAACACACCAAAAATGAGCTCCAGAAGGTTTTCAGCTGAAGAGGTTTTATCAGAGATTTTTAACTGGGATAGTGACGAAGAAGAAGATTTATCAGAGACAGAGGATCTTTCAGAGACTGAGGACCATGTTATTGATGATCCTGACTGCCAGTTTACTTACGATGAGGAGGATTCAGAAGAGGAGTCTGCCGCCGCAGATGAAAACCACGGAACGCAACAATCATCGTCCACAGAGGGGACATGGATATCTAAAGACGGTAATATAAAATGGTCAACATCGCCACACCAAAGCCGAGGCAGACTGTCATCTTCCTATGTCATCAAAATGACTCTTGGTCCTACAAGATTTGCCGTCACACGAGTTGATGATATTCAATTAGCATTTGAGCTCTTCTTATCCCCACCGACAGAGAGGATTATACTCGACATGACTAACTTGGAGGGGAGACGTGTATTTCAAGAGAAATGGAAGCCACTGGATCAGACTGACTTGCATGATTATTTTGGAATTCTGATATTAGCTGGCGTATACAGGTCAAAGGGGGAAGCAACTGCAAGTCTATGGAATGCAGTGGATCCAGGTGTAAAGAAACGGAAGAGATGCCAAGTCTGTCCCTCCCAAAAGGTCAGTAAAACAAGCACCTTTTGTGTGAAATGCAAGAATTATATCTGCAGGAAGCACACAGTTACATTATGCCCATCATGTGGACAACATTGAAAATGTTGCACATTGAAAATCTGAGAAATTGTTAAAAAGTTAAAAAAAGAAATTATTTTGTTAAGAAGGAAAAACTTTAACTAAATAGTTCTTCCAAATAGTTCTGGAGATTGAAATTGTATTGTATGTTTGTTTTATAAGTATTTATCTTATCAAAATGACCCGCAACATAATCAATATGATTTTTTTTCAACATAATACAAGGGTTAAAGAAATACTGAGGCTGGAAACAGTGGGAAAACGCTTAATGGCCTGTTCTGTGCATTTCAGACCAAAAGAACAGTACTTTGAAAAAAGTGATTTAAATGCATTTTAAAGGTGTTTGACTTCTTCAGGGATTTATTTGGATCATATCTAGCACAAAAACTTTATTGTCATTGCTTGCATGTAGATGCAGTAGCTTAAAGAAATACTGAGGCTGGAAACAGTGCGAAAATGCTTAGAATGGCCTGTTCTGTGCATTTCAGACCAAATGAACACTACTTTTGTCAAAGTGATTTCAATGCATTTTAAAGGTGTTTGCCTTCTTCAGGGATGTATTTGGATCATATCTAGCACAAAAACTTCATTGTCATTGCTTGCATTAAGATGCAGCAGCTTAAAGAAATACTGAGGATGGAAACAGTGCGAAAACGCTTAGAATGGCCTGTTCTGTGCATTTCAGACCAAAAGACTACTACTTTCTTCAAAGTAAAGTAAATGCATTTTAAAGGTGGTTGCCTTCTTCAGGGATGTATTTGGATCATATCTAGCACAAAAACTTCATTGTCATTGCTTGCATGTAGATGCAGTAGCTTAAAAAAATACTGAGGCTGGAAACAGTGCGAAAACGCTTAGAATGGCCTGTTCTGTGCATTTCAGACCAAATGAACACTACTTTTGTCAAAGTGATTTCAAAGCATTTTAAAGGTGTTTGCCTTCTTCAGGGATGTATTTGGATCATATCTAGCACAAAAACTTCATTGTCATTGCTTGCATGTAGATGCAGTAGCTTAAAGAAATACTGAGGCTTTAAACAGTGCGAAAACGCTTAGAATGGCCTGTTCTGTGCATTTCAGACCAGAAGACTACTACTTTGTTCACAGTAAAGTAAATGCATTTTAAAGGTGTTTGCCTACTTCAGGGATGTATTTGGAACATATCTAGCACAAAAACTTCAAAATCATTGCTTGCATTAAGATGCAGCAGCTTAAAGAAATACTGAGGCTGGAAACAGTGCGAAAACGCTTAGAATGGCCTGTTCTGTGCATTTCAGACCAGAAGACTACTACTTTGTTCACAGTAAAGTAAATGCATTTTAAAGGTGTTTGCCTACTTCAGGGATGTATTTGGAACATATCTAGCACAAAAACTTCAAAATCATTGCTTGCATTAAGATGCAGCAGCTTAAAGAAATACTGAGGCTGGAAACAGTGCGAAAACGCTTAAAATGGCCTGTTCTGTGCATTTCAGACCAAAAGAACTGTACTTTTGTCAAAGTGATTTCAAAACATTTTAAAGGTGTTTGCCTTCTTCAGGGATGTATTTGGATCATATCTAGCACAAAAACTTCATTGTCATTGCTTTCATTAAGATGCATCAGCTTAAAGAAATACTGACGCTGGAAACAGTGCGAAAACGCTTAGAATGGCCTGTTCTGTGCATTTCAGACCAAAAGAACAGTACTTTGAACAAAGTTTTGTAAATGCATTTTAAAGGTGTTTACCTTCTTCAGGGATGTATTTGGATCATATCTAGCACAAAAACTTTATTGCCATTGCTTGCATTAAGATACAGCAGCTTAAAGAAATACTGAGGCTGTAAACAGTGTGAAAACGCTTAATGGCCTGTTCTGTGCATTTCAGACCAAAAGAAAATTACTTTGAACAAAGTGATTTAAATGCATTTTAAAGGTGTTTGCCTTCTTCAGGGATGTATTTGGATCATATCTAGCACAAAAACTTTATTGCCATTGCTTGCATTAAGATACAGCAGCTTAAAGAAATACTGAGGCTGTAAACAGTGTGAAAACGCTTAATGGCCTGTTCTGTGCATTTCAGACCAAAAGAAAACTACTTTGAACAAAGTGATTTAAATGCATTTTAAAGGTGTTTGCCTGCTTCAGGGATGTATTTGGATCATATCTAGCACAAAAACTTTATTGCCATTGCTTGCATTAAGATACAGCAGCTTAAAGAAATACTGAGGCTGTAAACTTTGTGAAAACGCTTAATGGCCTGTTCTGTGCATTTCAGACCTAAAGAAAACTACTTTGAACAAAGTGATTTAAATGCATTTTAAAGGTGTTTGCCAGCTTCCGGGATGTATTTGGATCATATCTAGCACAAAAACTTTATTGCCATTGCTTGCATTAAGATACAGGAGCTTAAAGAAATACTGAGGCTGTAAACAGTGTGAAAACGCTTAATGGCCTGTTCTGTGCATTTCAGACCAGAAGACTACTACTTTGTTCACAGTAAAGTAAATGCATTTTAAAGGTGTTTGCCTACTTCAGGGATGTATTTGGAACATATCTAGCACAAAAACTTCAAAATCATTGCTTGCATTAAGATGCAGCAGCTTAAAGAAATACTGAGGCTGTAAACAGTGCGAAAACGCTTAGAATGGCCTGTTCTGTGCATTTCAGACCAGAAGACTACTACTTTGTTCACAGTAAAGTAAATGCATTTTAAAGGTGTTTGCCTACTTCAGGGATGTATTTGGATCATATCTAGCACAAAAACTTTGTTGCCATTGCCTCCATTAAGATGCAGCAGTTTAAAGCATCACTGAGGCTGTAAACAGTGGGAAAACGCTTAATGGCCTGTTCTGTGCATTTCAGACCTAAAGAAAACTACTTTGAACAAAGTGATTTAAATGCATTTTAAAGGTGTTTGCCTTCTTCAGGGATGTATTTGGATCATATCTAGCACAAAAACTTTGTTGCCATTGCCTCCATTAAGATGCAGCAGTTTAAAGCATCACTGAGGCTGTAAACAGTGGGAAAACGCTTAATGGCCTGTTCTGTGCATTTCAGACCTAAAGAAAACTACTTTGAACAAAGTGATTTAAATGCATTTTAAAGGTGTTTGCATGCTTCCGGGATGTATTTGGATCATATTTAGCACAAAAACTTTATTGCCATTGCTTGCATTAAGATGCAGGAGCTTAAAGAAATACTGAGGCTGTAAACAGTGTGAAAACGCTTAATGGCCTGTTCTGTGCATTTCAGACCTAAAGAAAACTACTTTGAACAAAGTGATTTAAATGCATTTTAAAGGTGTTTGCCTTCTTCAGAGATGTATTTGGATCATATCTAGCACAAAAACTTTGTTGCCATTGCCTCCATTAAGATGCAGCAGTTTAAAGCATCACTGAGGCTATAAACAGTGTGAAAACGCTTAGAATGGCCTGTTCTGTGCATTTCAGACCAAATGAACACTACTTTGTTCAAAGTAAAGTAAATTCATTTTAAAGGTGTTTGCCTTCTTCAGGGATGTATTTGGATCATATCTAGCACAAAAACTTCATTGTCATTGCTTGCATGTAGATGCAGTAGCTTAAAGAAATACTGAGGCTGGAAACAGTGCGAAAACGCTTAGAATGGCCTGTTCTTTTCATTTCAGACCAAAAGAAAACTACTTTGAACAAAGTGATTTAAATGCATTTTAAAGGTGTTTGCCTTCTTCAGGGATGTATTTGGATCATATCTAGCACAAAAACTTTGTTGCCATTGCCTCCATTAAGATGCAGCAGTTTAAAGCATCACTGAGGCTGTAAACAGTGGGAAAACGCTTAATGGCCTGTTCTGTGCATTTCAGACCTAAAGAAAACTACTTTGAACAAAGTGATTTAAATGCATTTTAAAGGTGTTTGCATGCTTCCGGGATGTATTTGGATCATATTTAGCACAAAAACTTTATTGCCATTGCTTGCATTAAGATGCAGGAGCTTAAAGAAATACTGAGGCTGTAAACAGTGTGAAAACGCTTAATGGCCTGTTCTGTGCATTTCAGACCTAAAGAAAACTACTTTGAACAAAGTGATTTAAATGCATTTTAAAGGTGTTTGCCTTCTTCAGAGATGTATTTGGATCATATCTAGCACAAAAACTTTGTTGCCATTGCCTCCATTAAGATGCAGCAGTTTAAAGCATCACTGAGGCTATAAACAGTGTGAAAACGCTTAGAATGGCCTGTTCTGTGCATTTCAGACCAAATGAACACTACTTTGTTCAAAGTAAAGTAAATTCATTTTAAAGGTGTTTGCCTTCTTCAGGGATGTATTTGGATCATATCTAGCACAAAAACTTCATTGTCATTGCTTGCATGTAGATGCAGTAGCTTAAAGAAATACTGAGGCTGGAAACAGTGCGAAAACGCTTAGAATGGCCTGTTCTGTGCATTTTAGACCAAATGAAAACTACTTTTGTCAAAGTTATTTCAAAGCATTTTAAAGGTGTTTGCCTTCTTCAGGGATGTATTTGGATCATATCTAGCACAAAAACTTCAAAATCATTGCTTGCATTAAGATGCAGCAGCTTAAAGAAATACTGAGGCTGGAAACAGTGCGAAAACGCTTAGAATGGCCTGTTCTGTGCATTTCAGACCAAAAGAACAGTACTTTTGTCAAAGTGATTTCAAAGCATTTTAAAGGTGTTTTCCTTCTTCAGGGATGTATTTGGAACACATCTAGCACAAAAACTTCATTGTCATTGCTTTCATTAAAATGCATCAGCTTAAAGAAATACTGACGCTGGAAACAGTGCGAAAACGCTTAGAATGGCCTGTTCTGTGCATTTCAGACCAAAAGAACAGTACTTTGAACAAAGTTATTTAAATGCATTTTAAAGGTGTTTGCATGCTTCAGGGATGTATTTGGATCATATCTAGCACAAAAACTTTATTGCCATTGCTTGCATTGAGATACAGCAGCTTAAAGAAATACTGAGGCTGTAAACAGTGTGAAAACGCTTAATGGCCTGTTCTGTGCATTTCAGACCAAAAGAAAACTACTTTGAACAAAGTGATTTAAATGCATTTTAAAGGTGTTTGCCTGCTTCAGGGATGTATTTGGATCATATCTAGCACAAAAACTTTATTGCCATTGCTTGCATTAAGATACAGCAGCTTAAAGAAATACTGAGGCTGTAAACTTTGTGAAAACGCTTAATGGCCTGTTCTGTGCATTTCAGACCTAAAGAAAACTACTTTGAACAAAGTGATTTAAATGCATTTTAAAGGTGTTTGCTTGCGTCAGGGATGTATTTGGATCATATCTAGCACAAAAACTTCATTGCCATTGCTTGCATTAAGATGCAGTAGCTTAAAGAAATACTGAGGCTGTAAACAGTGCGAAAACGCTTAAAATGGCCTGTTCTGTGCATTTCAGACCAAATGAACACTACTTTTGTCAAAGTGATTTCAATGCATTTTAAAGGTGTTTGCCTTCTTCAGGGATGTATTTGGATCATATCTAGCACAAAAACTTCATTGTCATTGCTTGCATGTAGATGCAGTAGCTTAAAGAAATACTGAGGCTGGAAACAGTGCGAAAATGCTTAGAATGGCCTGTTCTGTGCATTTCAGACCAAAAGACTACTACTTTCTTCAAAGTAAAGTAAATGCATTTTAAAGGTGGTTGCCTTCTTCAGGGATGTATTTGGATCATATCTAGCACAAAAACTTTATTGCCATTGCTTGCATTAAGATACAGCAGCTTAAAGAAATACTGAGGCTATAAACAGTGCGAAAATGCTTAGAATGGCCTGTTCTGTGCATTTCAGACCAAATGAACACTACTTTAGTCAAAGTAAAGTAAATTCATTTTAAAGGTGTTTGCCTTCTTCAGGGATGTATTTGGATCATATCTAGCACAAAAACTTCATTGTCATTGCTTGCATGTAGATGCAGTAGCTTAAAGAAATACTGAGGCTGGAAACAGTGCGAAAATGCTTAGAATGGCCTGTTCTGTGCATTTCAGACCAAATGAACACTACTTTTGTCAAAGTGATTTCAATGCATTTTAAAGGTGTTTGACTTCTTCAGGGATGTATTTGGATCATATCTAGCACAAAAACTTCATTGCCATTGCTTGCATTAAGATGCAGTAGCTTAAAGAAATACTGAGGCTGTAAACAGTGCGAAAACGCTTAAAATGGCCTGTTCTGTGCATTTCAGACCAAAAGAACTGTACTTTTGTCAAAGTGATTTCAAAACATTTTAAAGGTGTTTGCCTTCTTCAGGGATGTATTTGGATCATATCTAGCACAAAAACTTCAAAATCATTGCTTGCATTAAGATGCAGCAGCTTAAAGAAATACTGAGGCTGGAAACAGTGCGAAAACGCTTAGAATGGCCTGTTCTGTGCATTTCAGACCAAAAGAACACTACTTTTGTCAAAGTGATTTCAAAGCATTTTAAAGGTGTTTGCCTTCTTCAGGGATGTATTTGGAACACATCTAGCACAAAAACTTCATTGTCATTGCTTTCATTAAGATGCAGCAGCTTAAAGAAATACTGTGGTTGTAAACAGTGCGAAAACGCTTAGAATGGCCTGTTCTGTGCATTTCAGACCAAAAGAACAGTACTTTGAACAAAGTTTTGTAAATGCATTTTAAAGGTTTTTGCCTTCTTCAGGGATGTATTTGGATCATATCTAGCACAAAAACTTTATTGCCATTGCTTGCATTAAGATACAGGAGCTTAAAGAAATACTGAGGCTGGAAACAGTGTGAAAACGCTTAATGGCCTGTTCTGTGCATTTCAGACCTAAAGAAAACTACTTTGAACAAAGTGATTTAAATGCATTTTAAAGGTGTTTGCCAGCTTCCGGGATGTATTTGGATCATATCTAGCACAAAAACTTTATTGCCATTGCTTGCATTAGGATACAGGAGCTTAAAGAAATACTGAGGCTGTAAACAGTGTGAAAACGCTTAATGGCCTGTTCTGTGCATTTCAGACCAAAAGAAAACTACTTTGAACAAAGTGATTTAAATGCATTTTAAAGGTGTTTGCTTACGTCAGGGATGTATTTGGATCATATCTAGCACAAAAACTTTATTGCCATTGCTTGCATTAAGATACAGGAGCTTAAAGAAATACTGAGGCTGTAAACAGTGTTAAAACGCTTAATGGCCTGTTCTTTTCATTTCAGACCAAAAGAAAACTACTTGTAACAAACTGATTTAAATGCATTTTAAAGGTGTTTGCCTTCTTCAGGGATGTATTTGGATCATATCTAGCACAAAAACTTTATTGCCATTGCTTGCATTAAGATACAGCAGCTTAAAGAAATACTGAGGCTATAAACAGTGTGAAAACGTTTAGAATGGCCTGTTCTGTGCATTTCAGACCAAATGAACACTACTTTAGTCAAAGTAAAGTAAATTCATTTTAAAGGTGTTTGCCTTCTTCAGGGATGTATTTGGATCATATCTAGCACAAAAACTTCATTGTCATTGCTTGCATGTAGATGCAGTAGCTTAAAGAAATACTGAGGCTGGAAACAGTGCGAAAATGCTTAGAATGGCCTGTTCTGTGCATTTCAGACCAAATGAACACTACTTTTGTCAAAGTGATTTCAATGCATTTTAAAGGTGTTTGACTTCTTCAGGGATTTATTTGGATCATATCTAGCACAAAAACTTCATTGTCATTGCTTGCATTAAGATGCAGCAGCTTAAAGAAATACTGAGGATGGAAACAGTGCGAAAACGCTTAGAATGGCCTGTTCTGTGCATTTCAGACCAAAAGACTACTACTTTCTTCAAAGTAAAGTAAATGCATTTTAAAGGTGGTTGCCTTCTTCAGGGATGTATTTGGATCATATCTAGCACAGAAACTTCATTGCCATTGTTTGCATTAAGATGCAGCAGCTTAAAGAAATACTGAGGCTGGAAACAGTGCGAAAACGCTTAGAATGGCCTGTTCTGTGCATTTCAGACCAAATGAACATTACTTTGGTCAAAGTGATTTCAAAGCATTTTAAAGGTGTTTGCCTTCTTCAGGGATGTATTTGGATCATATCTAGCACAGAAACTTCATTGCCATTGTTTGCATTAAGATGCAGCAGCTTAAAGAAATACTGAGGCTGGAAACAGTGCGAAAACGCTTAGAATGGCCTGTTCTGTGCATTTCAGACCAAATGAACATTACTTTTGTCAAAGTGATTTCAATGCATTTTAAAGGTGTTTGACTTCTTCAGGGATTTATTTGGATCATATCTAGCACAAAAACTTCATTGCCATTGCTTGCATTAAGATGCAGTAGCTTAAAGAAATACTGAGGCTGTAAACAGTGCGAAAACGCTTAAAATGGCCTGTTCTGTGCATTTCAGACCAAAAGAACTGTACTTTTGTCAAAGTGATTTCAAAACATTTTAAAGGTGTTTGCCTTCTTCAGGGATGTATTTGGATCATATCTAGCACAAAAACTTCAAAATCATTGCTTGCATTAAGATGCAGCAGCTTAAAGAAATACTGAGGCTGGAAACAGTGCGAAAACGCTTAGAATGGCCTGTTCTGTGCATTTCAGACCAAAAGAACACTACTTTTGTCAAAGTGATTTCAAAGCATTTTAAAGGTGTTTGCCTTCTTCAGGGATGTATTTGGAACACATCTAGCACAAAAACTTCATTGTCATTGCTTTCATTAAGATGCATCAGCTTAAAAAAATACTGACGCTGGAAACAGTGCGAAAACGCTTAGAATGGCCTGTTCTGTGCATTTCAGACCAAAAGAACAGTACTTTGAACAAAGTTTTGTAAATGCATTTTAAAGGTTTTTGCCTTCTTCAGGGATGTATTTGGATCATATCTAGCACAAAAACTTTATTGCCATTGCTTGCATTAAGATACAGGAGCTTAAAGAAATACTGAGGCTGTAAACAGTGTGAAAACGCTTAATGGCCTGTTCTGTGCATTTCAGACCTAAAGAAAACTACTTTGAACAAAGTGATTTAAATGCATTTTAAAGGTGTTTGCCAGCTTCCGGGATGTATTTGGATCATATCTAGCACAAAAACTTTATTGCCATTGCTTGCATTAAGATACAGGAGCTTAAAGAAATACTGAGGCTGTAAACAGTGTGAAAACGCTTAATGGCCTGTTCTGTGCATTTCAGACCAAAAGAAAACTACTTTGAACAAAGTGATTTAAATGCATTTTAAAGGTGTTTGCTTACGTCAGGGATGTATTTGGATCATATCTAGCACAAAAACTTCTTTGTCATTGCTTGCATTAAGATGCAGCAGCTTTAAGAAATACTGAGGCTGGAAACAGTGCGAAAACGCTTAGAATGGCCTGTTCTGTGCATTTCAGACCAAAAGAACACTACTTTGTTCAAAGTAAAGTAAATGCATTTTAAAGGTGTTTGCCTACTTCAGGGATGTATTTGGAACATATCTAGCACAAAAACTTCATTGCCATTGCTTGCATTAAGATGCAGCAGCTTAAAGAAATACTGTGGTTGGAAACAGTGCGAAAACGCTTAGAATGGCCTGTTCTGTGCATTTCAGACCAAATGAACAAGACTTTGGTCAAATTGATTTCAAAGCATTTTAAAGGTGTTTGCCTTCTTCAGGGATGTATTTGGATCATATCTAGCACAGAAACTTCATTGCCATTGTTTGCATTAAGATGCAGCAGCTTAAAGAAATACTGAGGCTGGAAACAGTGCGAAAACGCTTAGAATGGCCTGTTCTGTGCATTTCAGACCAAATGAACATTACTTTGGTCAAAGTGATTTCAAAGCATTTTAAAGGTGTTTGCCTTCTTCAGGGATGTATTTGGATCATATCTAGCACAGAAACTTCATTGCCATTGTTTGCATTAAGATGCAGCAGCTTAAAGAAATACTGAGGCTGGAAACAGTGCGAAAACGCTTAGAATGGCCTGTTCTGTGCATTTCAGACCAAATGAACATTACTTTTGTCAAAGTGATTTCAATGCATTTTAAAGGTGTTTGACTTCTTCAGGGATTTATTTGGATCATATCTAGCACAAAAACTTCATTGCCATTGCTTGCATTAAGATGCAGTAGCTTAAAGAAATACTGAGGCTGGAAACAGTGCGAAAACGCTTAGAATGGCCTGTTCTGTGCATTTCAGACCAAAAGAACTGTACTTTTGTCAAAGTGATTTCAAAACATTTTAAAGGTGTTTGCCTTCTTCAGGGATGTATTTGGATCATATCTAGCACAACAACTTCAAAATCATTGCTTGCATTAAGATGCAGCAGCTTAAAGAAATACTGAGGCTGGAAACAGTGCGAAAACGCTTAGAATGGCCTGTTCTGTGCATTTCAGACCAAAAGAACACTACTTTTGTCAAAGTGATTTCAAAGCATTTTAAAGGTGTTTGCCTTCTTCAGGGATGTATTTGGAACACATCTAGCACAAAAACTTCATTGTCATTGCTTTCATTAAGATGCATCAGCTTAAAAAAATACTGACGCTGGAAACAGTGCGAAAACGCTTAGAATGGCCTGTTCTGTGCATTTCAGACCAAAAGAACAGTACTTTGAACAAAGTTTTGTAAATGCATTTTAAAGGTGTTTACCTTCTTCAGGGATGTATTTGGATCATATCTAGCACAAAAACTTTATTGCCATTGCTTGCATTAAGATACAGCAGCTTAAAGAAATACTGAGGCTGTAAACAGTGCGAAAACGCTTAGAATGGCCTGTTCTGTGCATTTCAGACCAAAAGACACTACTTTGTTCAAGGTAAAGTAAATGCATTTTAAAGATGTTTACCTGCTTCAGGGATGTATTTGGATCATATCTAGCACAAAAACTTTATTGCCATTGCTTGCATTAAGATGCAGCAGCTTAAAGAAATACTGTGGTTGGAAACAGTGCGAAAACGCTTAGAATGGCCTGTTCTGTGCATTTCAGACCAAATGAACACTACTTTAGTCAAATTGATTTCAAAGCATTTTAAAGGTGTTTGCTTGCTTCAGGGATGTATTTGGAACATATCTAGCACAAAAACTTCATTGCCAATGCTTGCATTAAGATGCAGCAGCTTAAAGAATTACTGTGGTTGGAAACAGTGCGAAAACGCTTAGAATGGCCTGTTCTGTGCATTTCAGACCACAAGACACTACTTTGTTCAAAGTAAAGTAAATGCATTTTAAAGGTGTTTACCTGCTTCAGGGATGTATTTGGAACATATCTAGCACAAAAACTTCATTGCCATTGCTTGCATTAAGATGCAGCAGCTTAAAGAAATACTGTGGTTGGAAACAGTGCGAAAACGCTTAGAATGGCCTGTTCTGTGCATTTCAGACCACAAGACACTACTTTCTTCAAAGTAAAGTAAATGCATTTTAAAGGTGTTTACTTGCATCAGGGATGTATTTGGAACATATCTAGCACAAAAACTTCATTGCCATTGCTTGCATTAAGATGCAGCAGCTTAAAGAAATACTGTGGTTGGAAACAGTGCGAAAACGCTTAGAATGGCCTTTTCTGTGCATTTCAGACCACAAGACACTACTTTGTCCAAAGTAAAGTAAATGCATTTTAAAGGTGTTTGCCTGCTTCAAGGATGCGTTTGGAATATATCTAGCACAAAAACTTCAAAATCATTGCTTGCATTAAGATGCAGCAGCTTAAAGAAATACTGTGGTTGGAAACAGTGCGAAAACGCTTAGAATGGCCTGTTCTGTGCATTTCAGACCACATGAACACTACTTTAGTCAAATTGATTTCAAAGCATTTTAAAGGTGTTTGCCTGCTTCAGGGATGTATTTGGAACATATCTAGCACAAAAACTTCATTGCCATTGCTTGCATTAAGATGCAGCAGCTTAAAGAATTACTGTGGTTGGAAACAGTGCGAAAACGCTTAGAATGGCCTGTTCTGTGCATTTCAGACCAAAAGACACTACTTTGTTCAAGGTAAAGTAAATGCATTTTAAAGATGTTTACCTGCTTCAGGGATGTATTTGGATCATATCTAGCACAAAAACTTCATTGCCATTGCTTGCATTAAGATGTAGCAGCTTAAAGAAATACTGTGGTTGGAAACAGTGCGAAAACGCTTAGAATGGCCTGTTCTGTGCATTTCAGACCAAATGAACAATACTTTGGTCAAATTGATTTCAAAGCATTTTAAAGGTGTTTGCCTTCTTCAGGGATGTATTTGGAACATATCTAGCACAAAAACTTCATTGCCATTGCTTGCATTAAGATGCAGCAGCTTAAAGAATTACTGTGGTTGGAAACAGTTCGAAAACGCTTAGAATGGCCTGTTCTGTGCATTTCAGACCAAAAGACACTACTTTGTTCAAGGTAAAGTAAATGCATTTTAAAGGTGTTTACCTGCTTCAGGGATGTATTTGGATCATATCTAGCACAAAAACTTTATTGCCATTGCTTGCATTAAGATGCAGCAGCTTAAAGAAATACTGTGGTTGGAAACAGTGCGAAAACGCTTAGAATGGCCTGTTCTGTGCATTTCAGACCACAAGACACTACTTTGTCCAAAGTAAAGTAAATGCATTTTAAAGGTGTTTACCTGCTTCAGGGATGTATTTGGAACATATCTAGCACAAAAACTTCATTGCCATTGCTTGCATTAAGATGCAGCAGCTTAAAGAAATACTGTGGTTGGAAACAGTGCGAAAACGCTTAGAATGGCCTTTTCTGTGCATTTCAGACCACAAGACACTACTTTGTCCAAAGTAAAGTAAATGCATTTTAAAGGTGTTTGCCTGCTTCAAGGATGCGTTTGGAATATATCTAGCACAAAAACTTCAAAATCATTGCTTGCATTAAGATGCAGCAGCTTAAAGAAATACTGTGGTTGGAAACAGTGCGAAAACGCTTAGAATGGCCTGTTCTGTGCATTTCAGACCAAATGAACACTACTTTAGTCAAATTGATTTCAAAGCATTTTAAAGGTGTTTGCCTGCTTCAGGGATGTATTTGGAACATATCTAGCACAAAAACTTCATTGCCATTGCTTGCATTAAGATGCAGCAGCTTAAAGAATTACTGTGGTTGGAAACAGTGTGAAAACGCTTAGAATGGCCTGTTCTGTGCATTTCAGACCACAAGACACTACTTTGTTCAAAGTAAAGTAAATGCATTTTAAAGGTGTTTACCTGCTTCAGGGATGTATTTGGAACATATCTAGCACAAAAACTTCATTGCCATTGCTTGCATTAAGATGCAGCAGATTAAAGAAATACTGTGGTTGGAAACAGTGCGAAAACGCTTAGAATGGCCTGTTCTGTGCATTTCAGACCAAATGAACAATACTTTTGTCAAAGTGATTTCAATGCATTTTAAAGGTGTTTGCCTTCTTCAGGGATGTATTTGGATCATATCTAGCACAAAAACTTCATTGTCATTCCTTGCATGTAGATGCAGTAGCTTAAAAAAATACTGAGGCTGGAAACAGTGCGAAAACGCTTAGAATGGCCTGTTCTGTGCATTTCAGACCAAATGAACACTACCTTGTTCAAAGTAAGGTAAATTCATTTTAAAGGTGTTTGCCTTCTTCAGGGATGTATTTGGATCATATCTAGCACAACAACTTTATTGTCATTGCTTGCATTAAGATGCAGCAGCTTAAAGAAATACTGAGGATGGAAACAGTGCGAAAACGCTTAGAATGGCCTGTTCTGTGCATTTCAGACCAAATGAACATTACTTTTGTCAAAGTGATTTCAATGCATTTTAAAGGTGTTTACCTGCTTCAGGGATGTATTTGGATCATATCTAGCACAAAAACTTCATTGCCATTGCTTGCATTAAGATGTAGCAGCTTAAAGAAATACTGTGGTTGGAAACAGTGCGAAAACGCTTAGAATGGCCTTTTCTGTGCATTTCAGACCACAAGACACTACTTTGTCCAAAGTAAAGTAAATGCATTTTAAAGGTGTTTGCCTGCTTCAAGGATGCGTTTGGAATATATCTAGCACAAAAACTTCAAAATCATTGCTTGCATTAAGATGCAGCAGCTTAAAGAAATACTGTGGTTGGAAACAGTGCGAAAACGCTTAGAATGGCCTGTTCTGTGCATTTCAGACCAAATGAACACTACTTTAGTCAAATTGATTTCAATGCATTTTAAAGGTGTTTACCTGCTTCAGGGATGTATTTGGAACATATCTAGCACAAAAACTTCATTGCCATTGCTTGCATTAAGATGCAGCAGCTTAAAGAAATACTGTGGTTGGAAACAGTGCGAAAACGCTTAGAATGGCCTGTTCTGTGCATTTCAGACCACAAGACACTACTTTGTCCAAAGTAAAGTAAATGCATTTTAAAGGTGTTTACCTGCTTCAGGGATGTATTTGGAACATATCTAGCACAAAAACTTCATTGCCATTGCTTGCATTAAGATGCAGCAGCTTAAAGAAATACTGTGGTTGGAAACAGTGCGAAAACGCTTAGAATGGCCTTTTCTGTGTAATTCAGACCACAAGACACTACTTTGTCCAAAGTAAAGTAAATGCATTTTAAAGGTGTTTGCCTGCTTCAAGGATGCGTTTGGAATATATCTAGCACAAAAACTTCAAAATCATTGCTTGCATTAAGATGCAGCAGCTTAAAGAAATACTGTGGTTGGAAACAGTGCGAAAACGCTTAGAATGGCCTGTTCTGTGCATTTCAGACCAAATGAACACTACTTTAGTCAAATTGATTTCAATGCATTTTAAAGGTGTTTACCTGCTTCAGGGATGTATTTGGAACATATCTAGCACAAAAACTTCATTGCCATTGCTTGCATTAAGATGCAGCAGCTTAAAGAAATACTGTGGTTGGAAACAGTGCGAAAACGCTTAGAATGGCCTGTTCTGTGCATTTCAGACCACAAGACACTACTTTGTCCAAAGTAAAGTAAATGCATTTTAAAGGTGTTTACCTGCTTCAGGGATGTATTTGGAACATATCTAGCACAAAAACTTCATTGCCATTGCTTGCATTAAGATGCAGCAGCTTAAAGAAATACTGTGGTTGGAAACAGTGCGAAAACGCTTAGAATGGCCTGTTCTGTGCATTTCAGACCACAAGACACTACTTTCTTCAACGTAAAGTAAATGCATTTTAAAGGTGTTTACTTGCATCAGGGATGTATTTGGAACATATCTAGCACAAAAACTTCATTGCCATTGCTTGCATTAAGATGCAGCAGCTTAAAGAAATACTGTGGTTGGAAACAGTGCGAAAACGCTTAGAATGGCCTGTTCTGTGCATTTCAGACCAAATGAACAATACTTTGGTCAAATTGATTTCAAAGCATTTTAAAGGTGTTTGCCTTCTTCAGGGATGTATTTGGAACATATCTAGCACAAAAACTTTATTGCCATTGCTTGCATTAAGATGCAGCAGCTTAAAGAAATACTGTGGTTGGAAACAGTGCGAAAACGCTTAGAATGGCCTGTTCTGTGCATTTCAGACCAAATGAACAATACTTTGGTCAAATTGATTTCAAAGCATTTTAAAGGTGTTTGCCTTCTTCAGGGATGTATTTGGAACATATCTAGCACAAAAACTTTATTGCCATTGCTTGCATTAAGATGCAGCAGCTTAAAGAAATACTGTGGTTGGAAACAGTGCGAAAACGCTTAGAATGGCCTGTTCTGTGCATTTCAGACCACAAGACACTACTTTGTCCAAAGTAAAGTAAATGCATTTTAAAGGTGTTTACCTGCTTCAGGGATGTATTTGGAACATATCTAGCACAAAAACTTCATTGCCATTGCTTTCATTAAGATGCAGCAGCTTAAAGAAATACTGTGGTTGGAAACAGTGCGAAAACGCTTAGAATGGCCTTTTCTGTGCATTTCAGACCACAAGACACTACTTTGTCCAAAGTAAAGTAAATGCATTTTAAAGGTGTTTGCCTGCTTCAAGGATGCGTTTGGAATATATCTAGCACAAAAACTTCAAAATCATTGCTTGCATTAAGATGCAGCAGCTTAAAGAAATACTGTGGTTGGAAACAGTGCGAAAACGCTTAGAATGGCCTGTTCTGTGCATTTCAGACCAAATGAACAATACTTTGGTCAAATTGATTTCAAAGCATTTTAAAAGTGTTTGCCTTCTTCAGGGATGTATTTGGAACATATCTAGCACAAAAACTTTATTGCCATTGCTTGCATTAAGATGCAGCAGCTTAAAGAAATACTGTGGTTGGAAACAGTGCGAAAACGCTTAGAATGGCCTGTTCTGTGCATTTCAGACCAAATGAACAATACTTTGGTCAAATTGATTTCAAAGCATTTTAAAGGTGTTTGCCTTCTTCAGGGATGTATTTGGAACATATCTAGCACAAAAACTTCATTGCCATTGCTTGCATTAAGATGCAGCAGCTTAAAGAATTACTGTGGTTGGAAACAGTGCGAAAACGCTTAGAATGGCCTGTTCTGTGCATTTCAGACCACAAGACACTACTTTCTTCAAAGTAAAGTAAATGCATTTTAAAGGTGTTTACTTGCATCGGGGATGTATTTGGAACATATCTAGCACAAAAACTTCATTGCCATTGCTTGCATTAAGATGCAGCAGCTTAAAGAATTACTGTGGTTGGAAACAGTGCGAAAACGCTTAGAATGGCCTGTTCTGTGCATTTCAGACCACAAGACACTACTTTCTTCAAAGTAAAGTAAATGCATTTTAAAGGTGTTTACTTGCATCGGGGATGTATTTGGAACATATCTAGCACAAAAACTTCATTACCATTGCTTGCATTAAGATGCAGCAGCTTAAAGTAATACTGTGGTTGGAAACAGTGCGAAAACGCTTAGAATGGCCTTGTCTGTGCATTTCAGACCAACAGACACTACTTTGTTCAAAGTAAAGTAAATGCATTTTAAAGGTGTTTACCTGCTTCAGGGATGTATTTCGAACATATCTAGCACAAAAACTTCATTACCATTGCTTGCTTTAAGATGCAGCAGCTTAAAGAAATACTGAGGTTGGAAACAGTGCGAAAACGCTTAGAATGGCCTGTTCTGTGCATTTCAGACCACAAGACACTACTTTGTCCAAAGTAAAGTAAATGCATTTTAAAGGTGTTTACTTGCATCAGGGATGTATTTGGAACATATCTAGCACAAAAACTTCAAAATCATTGCTTGCATTAAGATGCAGCAGCTTAAAGAAATACTGTGGTTGGAAACAGTGCGAAAACGCTTAGAATTGCCTGTTCTGTGCATTTCAGACCAAATGAACACTACTTTAGTCAAATTGATTTCAAAGCATTTTAAAGGTGTTTGCCTGCTTCAGGGATGTATTTGGAACATATCTAGCACAAAAACTTCATTGCCATTGCTTGCATTAAGATGCAGCAGCTTAAAGAAATACTGTGGTTGGAAACAGTGCGAAAACGCTTAGAATGGCCTGTTCTGTGCATTTCAGACCACAAGACACTACTTTGTCCAAAGTAAAGTAAATGCATTTTAAAGGTGTTTACCTGCTTCAGGGATGTATTTGGAACATATCTAGCACAAAAACTTCATTGCCATTGCTTGCATTAAGATGCAGCAGCTTAAAGAAATACTGTGGTTGGAAACAGTGCGAAAACGCTTAGAATGGCCTGTTCTGTGCATTTCAGACCACAAGACACTACTTTCTTCAACGTAAAGTAAATGCATTTTAAAGGTGTTTACCTGCTTCAGGGATGTATTTGGAACATATCTAGCACAAAAACTTCATTGCCATTGCTTTCATTAAGATGCAGCAGCTTAAAGAAATACTGTGGTTGGAAACAGTGCGAAAACGCTTAGAATGGCCTTTTCTGTGCATTTCAGACCACAAGACACTACTTTGTCCAAAGTAAAGTAAATGCATTTTAAAGGTGTTTGCCTGCTTCAAGGATGCGTTTGGAATATATCTAGCACAAAAACTTCAAAATCATTGCTTGCATTAAGATGCAGCAGCTTAAAGAAATACTGTGGTTGGAAACAGTGCGAAAACGCTTAGAATGGCCTGTTCTGTGCATTTCAGACCAAATGAACACTACTTTAGTCAAATTGATTTCAAAGCATTTTAAAGGTGTTTGCCTGCTTCAGGGATGTATTTGGAACATATCTAGCACAAAAACTTCATTGCCATTGCTTGCATTAAGATGCAGCAGCTTAAAGAATTACTGTGGTTGGAAACAGTGCGAAAACGCTTAGAATGGCCTGTTCTGTGCATTTCAGACCACAAGACACTACTTTCTTCAAAGTAAAGTAAATGCATTTTAAAGGTGTTTACTTGCATCGGGGATGTATTTGGAACATATCTAGCACAAAAACTTCATTGCCATTGCTTGCATTAAGATGCAGCAGCTTAAAGAATTACTGTGGTTGGAAACAGTGCGAAAACGCTTAGAATGGCCTGTTCTGTGCATTTCAGACCACAAGACACTACTTTCTTCAAAGTAAAGTAAATGCATTTTAAAGGTGTTTACTTGCATCGGGGATGTATTTGGAACATATCTAGCACAAAAACTTCATTACCATTGCTTGCATTAAGATGCAGCAGCTTAAAGTAATACTGTGGTTGGAAACAGTGCGAAAACGCTTAGAATGGCCTGTTCTGTGCATTTCAGACCACAAAACACTACTTTTTTCAAAGTAAAGTAAATGCATTTTAAAGGTGTTTACTTGCATCAGGGATGTATTTGGAACATATCTAGCACAAAAACTTCATTGCCATTGCTTGCATTAGGATGCAGCAGCTTAAAGAAATACTGTGGTTGGAAACAGTGCGAAAACGCTTAGGATGGCCTGTTCTGTGCATTTCAGACCAAATGAACAATACTTTGGTCAAATTGATTTCAAAGCATTTTGCCTTCTTCAGGGATGTATTTGGAACATATCTAGCACAAAAACTTTATTGCCATTGCTTGCATTAAGATGCAGCAGCTTAAAGAAATACTGTGGTTGGAAACAGTGCGAAAACGCTTAGAATGGCCTGTTCTGTGCATTTCAGACCAAATGAACAATACTTTGGTCAAATTGATTTCAAAGCATTTTAAAGGTGTTTGCCTTCTTCAGGGATGTATTTGGAACATATCTAGCACAAAAACTTTATTGCCATTGCTTGCATTAAGATGCAGCAGCTTAAAGAAATACTGTGGTTGGAAACAGTGCGAAAACGCTTAGAATGGCCTGTTCTGTGCATTTCAGACCACAAGACACTACTTTCTTCAAAGTAAAGTAAATGCATTTTAAAGGTGTTTACCTGCTTCAGGGATGTATTTGGAACATATCTAGCACAAAAACTTCATTACCATTGCTTGCATTAAGATGCAGCAGCTTAAAGAAATACTGTGGTTGGAAACAGTGCGAAAACGCTTAGAATGGCCTGTTCTGTGCATTTCAGACCAAATGAACATTACTTTAGTCAAATTGATTTCAAAACATTTTAAAGGTGTTTGCCTTCTTCAGGGATGTATTTGGAACATATCTAGCACAAAAACTTTATTGCCATTGCTTGCATTAAGATGCAGCAGCTTAAAGAAATACTGTGGTTGGAAACAGTGCGAAAACGCTTAGAATGGCCTGTTCTGTGCATTTCAGACCACAAGACACTACTTTCTTCAAAGTAAAGTAAATGCATTTTAAAGGTGTTTACCTGCTTCAGGGATGTATTTGGAACATATCTAGCACAAAAACTTCATTACCATTGCTTGCATTAAGATGCAGCAGCTTAAAGAAATACTGAGGTTGGAAACAGTGCGAAAACGCTTAGAATGGCCTGTTCTGTGCATTTCAGACCACAAGACACTACTTTGTCCAAAGTAAAGTAAATGCATTTTAAAGGTGTTTACCTGCTTCAGGGATGTATTTGGAACATATCTAGCACAAAAACTTCATTGCCATTGCTTGCATTAAAATGCAGCAGCTTAAAGAATCACTGTGGTTGGAAACAGTGCGAAAACGCTTAGGATGGCCTGTTCTGTGCATTTCAGACCAAATGAACAATACTTTGGTCAAATTGATTTCAAAGCATTTTAAAGGTGTTTGCCTTCTTCAGGGATGTATTTGGAACATATCTAGCACAAAAACTTCATTGCCATTGCTTGCATTAAGATGCAGCAGCTTAAAGAAATACTGTGGTTGGAAACAGTGCGAAAACGCTTAGAATGGCCTTTTCTGTGCATTTCAGACCACAAGACACTACTTTCTTCAACGTAAAGTAAATGCATTTTAAAGGTGTTTACTTGCATCAGGGATGTATTTGGAACATATCTAGCACAAAAACTTCATTGCCATTGCTTGCATTAAGATGCAGCAGCTTAAAGAAATACTGAGGTTGGAAACAGTGCGAAAACGCTTAGAATGGCCTGTTCTGTGCATTTCAGACCACAAGACACTACTTTGGTCAAAGTAAAGTAAATGCATTTTAAAGGTGTTTACTTGCATCAGGGATGTATTTGGAACATATCTAGCACAAAAACTTCATTGCCATTGCTTGCATTAAGATGCAGCAGCTTAAAGAAATACTGTGGTTGGAAACAGTGCGAAAATGCTTAGAATGGCCTGTTCTGTGCATTTCAGACCAAATGAACAATACTTTGGTCAAATTGATTTCAAAGCATTTTAAAGGTGTTTGCCTTCTTCAGGGATGTATTTGGAACATATCTAGCACAAAAACTTTATTGCCATTGCTTGCATTAGGATGCAGCAGCTTAAAGAAATACTGTGGTTGGAAACAGTGCGAAAACGCTTAGGATGGCCTGTTCTGTGCATTTCAGACCAAATGAACAATACTTTGGTCAAATTGATTTCAAAGCATTTTGCCTTCTTCAGGGATGTATTTGGAACATATCTAGCACAAAAACTTTATTGCCATTGCTTGCATTAAGATGCAGCAGCTTAAAGAAATACTGTGGTTGGAAACAGTGCGAAAACGCTTAGAATGGCCTGTTCTGTGCATTTCAGACCAAATGAACAATACTTTGGTCAAATTGATTTCAAAGCATTTTAAAGGTGTTTGCCTTCTTCAGGGATGTATTTGGAACATATCTAGCACAAAAACTTTATTGCCATTGCTTGCATTAAGATGCAGCAGCTTAAAGAAATACTGTGGTTGGAAACAGTGCGAAAACGCTTAGAATGGCCTGTTCTGTGCATTTCAGACCACAAGACACTACTTTCTTCAAAGTAAAGTAAATGCATTTTAAAGGTGTTTACCTGCTTCAGGGATGTATTTGGAACATATCTAGCACAAAAACTTCATTACCATTGCTTGCATTAAGATGCAGCAGCTTAAAGAAATACTGTGGTTGGAAACAGTGCGAAAACGCTTAGAATGGCCTGTTCTGTGCATTTCAGACCAAATGAACATTACTTTAGTCAAATTGATTTCAAAACATTTTAAAGGTGTTTGCCTTCTTCAGGGATGTATTTGGAACATATCTAGCACAAAAACTTTATTGCCATTGCTTGCATTAAGATGCAGCAGCTTAAAGAAATACTGTGGTTGGAAACAGTGCGAAAACGCTTAGAATGGCCTGTTCTGTGCATTTCAGACCACAAGACACTACTTTCTTCAAAGTAAAGTAAATGCATTTTAAAGGTGTTTACCTGCTTCAGGGATGTATTTGGAACATATCTAGCACAAAAACTTCATTACCATTGCTTGCATTAAGATGCAGCAGCTTAAAGAAATACTGTGGTTGGAAACAGTGCGAAAACGCTGAGAATGGCCTGTTCTGTGCATTTCAGACCAAATGAACATTACTTTAGTCAAATTGATTTCAAAACATTTTAAAGGTGTTTGCCTTCTTCAGGGATGTATTTGGAACATATCTAGCACAAAAACTTCATTGCCATTGCTTGCATTAAAATGCAGCAGCTTAAAGAAATACTGTGGTTGGAAACAGTGCGAAAACGCTGAGAATGGCCTGTTCTGTGCATTTCAGACCAAATGAACACTACTTTAGTCAAATTGATTTCAAAGCATTTTAAAGGTGTTTGCCTGCTTCAGGGATGTATTTGGAACATATCTAGCACAAAAACTTCATTGCCATTGCTTGCATTAAGATGCAGCAGCTTAAAGAATTACTGTGGTTGGAAACAGTGCGAAAACGCTTAGAATGGCCTGTTCTGTGCATTTCAGACCACAAGACACTACTTTGTTCAAGGTAAAGTAAATGCATTTTAAAGATGTTTACCTGCTTCAGGGATGTATTTGGATCATATCTAGCACAAAAACTTCATTGCCATTGCTTGCATTAAGATGTAGCAGCTTAAAGAAATACTGAGGTTGGAAACAGTGCGAAAACGCTTAGAATGGCCTGTTCTGTGCATTTCAGACCACAAGACACTACTTTCTTCAAAGTAAAGTAAATGCATTTTAAAGGTGTTTACTTGCATCAGGGATGTATTTGGAACATATCTAGCACAAAAACTTCATTGCCATTGCTTGCATTAAGATGCAGCAGCTTAAAGAAATACTGTGGTTGGAAACAGTGCGAAAACGCTTAGAATGGCCTGTTCTGTGCATTTCAGACCAAATGAACAATACTTTGGTCAAATTGATTTCAAAGCATTTTAAAGGTGTTTGCCTTCTTCAGGGATGTATTTGGAACATATCTAGCACAAAAACTTTATTGCCATTGCTTGCATTAGGATGCAGCAGCTTAAAGAAATACTGTGGTTGGAAACAGTGCGAAAACGCTTAGGATGGCCTGTTCTGTGCATTTCAGACCAAATGAACAATACTTTGGTCAAATTGATTTCAAAGCATTTTAAAGGTGTTTGCCTTCTTCAGGGATGTATTTGGAACATATCTAGCACAAAAACTTCATTGCCATTGCTTGCATTAAGATGCAGCAGCTTAAAGAAATACTGTGGTTGGAAACAGTGCGAAAACGCTTAGAATGGCCTGTTCTGTGCATTTCAGACCAAATGAACACTACTTTGTTCAAGGTAAAGTAAATGCATTTTAAAGGTGTTTACCTGCTTCAGGGATGTATTTGGAACATATCTAGCACAAAAACTTCATTACCATTGCTTGCATTAAGATGCAGCAGCTTAAAGAAATACTGAGGTTGGAAACAGTGCGAAAACGCTTAGAATGGCCTGTTCTGTGCATTTCAGACCACAAGACACTACTTTGTCCAAAGTAAAGTAAATGCATTATAAAGGTGTTTACCTGCTTCAGGGACGTATTTGGAACATATCTAGCACAAAAACTTTATTACCATTGCTTGCATTAAGATGCAGCAGCTTAAAGAAATACTGTGGTTGGCAACAGTGCGAAAACGCTTAGAATGGCCTTTTCTGTGCATTTCAGACCAAATGAACAATACTTTGGTCAAATTGATTTCAAAGCATTTTAAAGGTGTTTGCCTTCTTCAGGGATGTATTTGGAACATATCTAGCACAAAAACTTTATTGCCATTGCTTGCATTAAGATGCAGCAGCTTAAAGAAATACTGTGGTTGGAAACAGTGCGAAAACGCTTAGAATGGCCTGTTCTGTGCATTTTATACCAAAGACACTACTTTTTTCAAGGTAAAGTAAATGCATTTTAAAGGTGTTTACCTGCTTCAGGGATGTATTTGGAACATATCTAGCACAAAAACTTCATTGCCATTGCTTGCATTAAGATGCAGCAGCTTAAGGAATTACTGTGGTTGGAAACAGTGCGAAAACGCTTAGAATGGCCTGTTCTGTGCATTTCAGACCAAAAGACACTACTTTGTTCAAGGTAAAGTAAATGCATTTTAAAGATGTTTACCTGCTTCAGGGATGTATTTGGATCATATCTAGCACAAAAAACTTCATTGCCATTGCTTGCATTAAGATGCAGCAGCTTAAAGAATTACTGTGGTTGGAAACAGTGCGAAAACGCTTAGAATGGCCTGTTCTGTGCATTTCAGACCAAAAGACACTACTTTGTTCAAGGTAAAGTAAATGCATTTTAAAGGTGTTTACCTGCTTCAGGGATGTATTTGGAACATATCTAGCACAAAAACTTCATTACCATTGCTTGCATTAAGATGCAGCAGCTTAAAGAAATACTGTGGTTGGAAACAGTGCGAAAACGCTTAGAATGGCCTGTTCTGTGCATTTCAGACCAAATGAACATTACTTTAGTCAAATTGATTTCAAAACATTTTAAAGGTGTTTGCCTTCTTCAGGGATGTATTTGGAACATATCTAGCACAAAAACTTCATTGCCATTGCTTGCATTAAAATGCAGCAGCTTAAAGAAATACTGTGGTTGGAAACAGTGCGAAAACGCTTAGAATGGCCTGTTCTGTGCATTTCAGACCAAATGAACACTACTTTAGTCAAATTGATTTCAAAGCATTTTAAAGGTGTTTGCCTGCTTCAGGGATGTATTTGGAACATATCTAGCACAAAAAACTTCATTGCCATTGCTTGCATTAAGATGTAGCAGCTTAAAGAAATACTGTGGTTGGAAACAGTGCGAAAACGCTTAGAATGGCCTGTTCTGTGCATTTCAGACCACAAGACACTACTTTGTTCAAAGTAAAGTAAATGCATTTTAAAGATGTTTACCTGCTTCAGGGATGTATTTGGATTATATCTAGAACAAAACACTTCATTGCCATTGCTTGCATTAAGATGTAGCAGCTTAAAGAAATACTGTGGTTGGAAACAGTGCGAAAACGCTTAGAATGGCCTGTTCTGTGCATTTCAGACCAAATGAACACTACTTTAGTCAAATTGATTTCAAAGCATTTTAAAGGTGTTTGCCTGCTTCAGGGATGTATTTGGAACATATCTAGCACAAAAAACTTCATTGCCATTGCTTGCATTAAGATGTAGCAGCTTAAAGAAATACTGTGGTTGGAAACAGTGCGAAAACGCTTAGAATGGCCTGTTCTGTGCATTTCAGACCACAAGACACTACTTTGTTCAAAGTAAAGTAAATGCATTTTAAAGATGTTTACCTGCTTCAGGGATGTATTTGGATTATATCTAGAACAAAAAACTTCATTGCCATTGCTTGCATTAAGATGCAGCAGCTTAAAGAAATACTGTGGTTGGAAACAGTGCGAAAACGCTTAGAATGGCCTGTTCTGTGCATTTCAGACCAAATGAACAATACTTTGGTCAAATTGATTTCAAAGCATTTTAAAGGTGTTTGCCTTCTTCAGGGATGTATTTGGAACATATCTAGCACAAAAACTTTATTGCCATTGCTTGCATTAAGATGCAGCAGCTTAAAGAAATACTGTGGTTGGAAACAGTGCGAAAACGCTTAGAATGGCCTGTTCTGTGCATTTCAGACCACAAGACACTACTTTCTTCAAAGTAAAGTAAATGCATTTTAAAGGTGTTTACCTGCTTCAGGGATGTATTTGGAACATATCTAGCACAAAAACTTCATTACCATTGCTTGCATTAAGATGCAGCAGCTTAAAGAAATACTGTGGTTGGAAACAGTGCGAAAACGCTTAGAATGGCCTGTTCTGTGCATTTCAGACCAAATGAACATTACTTTAGTCAAATTGATTTCAAAACATTTTAAAGGTGTTTGCCTTCTTCAGGGATGTATTTGGAACATATCTAGCACAAAAACTTTATTGCCATTGCTTGCATTAAGATGCAGCAGCTTAAAGAAATACTGTGGTTGGAAACAGTGCGAAAACGCTTAGAATGGCCTGTTCTGTGCATTTCAGACCACAAGACACTACTTTGTTCAAAGTAAAGTAAATGCATTTTAAAGATGTTTACCTGCTTCAGGGATGTATTTGGATTATATCTAGAACAAAAAACTTCATTGCCATTGCTTGCATTAAGATGTAGCAGCTTAAAGAAATACTGTGGTTGGAAACAGTGCGAAAACGCTTAGAATGGCCTGTTCTGTGCATTTCAGACCAAATGAACACTACTTTAGTCAAATTGATTTCAAAGCATTTTAAAGGTGTTTGCCTGCTTCAGGGATGTATTTGGAACATATCTAGCACAAAAAACTTCATTGCCATTGCTTGCATTAAGATGTAGCAGCTTAAAGAAATACTGTGGTTGGAAACAGTGCGAAAACGCTTAGAATGGCCTGTTCTGTGCATTTCAGACCACAAGACACTACTTTGTTCAAAGTAAAGTAAATGCATTTTAAAGATGTTTACCTGCTTCAGGGATGTATTTGGATTATATCTAGAACAAAAAACTTCATTGCCATTGCTTGCATTAAGATGCAGCAGCTTAAAGAAATACTGTGGTTGGAAACAGTGCGAAAACGCTTAGAATGGCCTGTTCTGTGCATTTCAGACCAAATGAACAATACTTTGGTCAAATTGATTTCAAAGCATTTTAAAGGTGTTTGCCTTCTTCAGGGATGTATTTGGAACATATCTAGCACAAAAACTTTATTGCCATTGCTTGCATTAAGATGCAGCAGCTTAAAGAAATACTGTGGTTGGAAACAGTGCGAAAACGCTTAGAATGGCCTGTTCTGTGCATTTCAGACCACAAGACACTACTTTCTTCAAAGTAAAGTAAATGCATTTTAAAGGTGTTTACCTGCTTCAGGGATGTATTTGGAACATATCTAGCACAAAAACTTCATTACCATTGCTTGCATTAAGATGCAGCAGCTTAAAGAAATACTGTGGTTGGAAACAGTGCGAAAACGCTTAGAATGGCCTGTTCTGTGCATTTCAGACCAAATGAACATTACTTTAGTCAAATTGATTTCAAAACATTTTAAAGGTGTTTGCCTTCTTCAGGGATGTATTTGGAACATATCTAGCACAAAAACTTTATTGCCATTGCTTGCATTAAGATGCAGCAGCTTAAAGAAATACTGTGGTTGGAAACAGTGCGAAAACGCTTAGAATGGCCTGTTCTGTGCATTTCAGACCACAAGACACTACTTTCTTCAAAGTAAAGTAAATGCATTTTAAAGGTGTTTACCTGCTTCAGGGATGTATTTGGAACATATCTAGCACAAAAACTTCATTACCATTGCTTGCATTAAGATGCAGCAGCTTAAAGAAATACTGTGGTTGGAAACAGTGCGAAAACGCTGAGAATGGCCTGTTCTGTGCATTTCAGACCAAATGAACATTACTTTAGTCAAATTGATTTCAAAACATTTTAAAGGTGTTTGCCTTCTTCAGGGATGTATTTGGAACATATCTAGCACAAAAACTTCATTGCCATTGCTTGCATTAAAATGCAGCAGCTTAAAGAAATACTGTGGTTGGAAACAGTGCGAAAACGCTGAGAATGGCCTGTTCTGTGCATTTCAGACCAAATGAACACTACTTTAGTCAAATTGATTTCAAAGCATTTTAAAGGTGTTTGCCTGCTTCAGGGATGTATTTGGAACATATCTAGCACAAAAACTTCATTGCCATTGCTTGCATTAAGATGCAGCAGCTTAAAGAATTACTGTGGTTGGAAACAGTGCGAAAGCGCTTAGAATGGCCTGTTCTGTGCATTTCAGACCACAAGACACTACTTTGTTCAAGGTAAAGTAAATGCATTTTAAAGATGTTTACCTGCTTCAGGGATGTATTTGGATCATATCTAGCACAAAAACTTCATTGCCATTGCTTGCATTAAGATGTAGCAGCTTAAAGAAATACTGAGGTTGGAAACAGTGCGAAAACGCTTAGAATGGCCTGTTCTGTGCATTTCAGACCACAAGACACTACTTTCTTCAAAGTAAAGTAAATGCATTTTAAAGGTGTTTACTTGCATCAGGGATGTATTTGGATTATATCTAGAACAAAAAACTTCATTGCCATTGCTTGCATTAAGATGCAGCAGCTTAAAGAAATACTGTGGTTGGAAACAGTGCGAAAACGCTTAGAATGGCCTGTTCTGTGCATTTCAGACCAAATGAACAATACTTTGGTCAAATTGATTTCAAAGCATTTTAAAGGTGTTTGCCTTCTTCAGGGATGTATTTGGAACATATCTAGCACAAAAACTTTATTGCCATTGCTTGCATTAGGATGCAGCAGCTTAAAGAAATACTGTGGTTGGAAACAGTGCGAAAACGCTTAGGATGGCCTGTTCTGTGCATTTCAGACCAAATGAACAATACTTTGGTCAAATTGATTTCAAAGCATTTTAAAGGTGTTTGCCTTCTTCAGGGATGTATTTGGAACATATCTAGCACAAAAACTTCATTGCCATTGCTTGCATTAAGATGCAGCAGCTTAAAGAAATACTGTGGTTGGAAACAGTGCGAAAACGCTTAGAATGGCCTGTTCTGTGCATTTCAGACCAAATGAACACTACTTTGTTCAAGGTAAAGTAAATGCATTTTAAAGGTGTTTACCTGCTTCAGGGATGTATTTGGAACATATCTAGCACAAAAACTTCATTACCATTGCTTGCATTAAGATGCAGCAGCTTAAAGAAATACTGAGGTTGGAAACAGTGCGAAAACGCTTAGAATGGCCTGTTCTGTGCATTTCAGACCACAAGACACTACTTTGTCCAAAGTAAAGTAAATGCATTATAAAGGTGTTTACCTGCTTCAGGGACGTATTTGGAACATATCTAGCACAAAAACTTTATTACCATTGCTTGCATTAAGATGCAGCAGCTTAAAGAAATACTGTGGTTGGCAACAGTGCGAAAACGCTTAGAATGGCCTTTTCTGTGCATTTCAGACCAAATGAACAATACTTTGGTCAAATTGATTTCAAAGCATTTTAAAGGTGTTTGCCTTCTTCAGGGATGTATTTGGAACATATCTAGCACAAAAACTTTATTGCCATTGCTTGCATTAAGATGCAGCAGCTTAAAGAAATACTGTGGTTGGAAACAGTGCGAAAACGCTTAGAATGGCCTGTTCTGTGCATTTTATACCAAAGACACTACTTTTTTCAAGGTAAAGTAAATGCATTTTAAAGGTGTTTACCTGCTTCAGGGATGTATTTGGAACATATCTAGCACAAAAACTTCATTGCCATTGCTTGCATTAAGATGCAGCAGCTTAAGGAATTACTGTGGTTGGAAACAGTGCGAAAACGCTTAGAATGGCCTGTTCTGTGCATTTCAGACCAAAAGACACTACTTTGTTCAAGGTAAAGTAAATGCATTTTAAAGATGTTTACCTGCTTCAGGGATGTATTTGGATCATATCTAGCACAAAAAACTTCATTGCCATTGCTTGCATTAAGATGCAGCAGCTTAAAGAATTACTGTGGTTGGAAACAGTGCGAAAACGCTTAGAATGGCCTGTTCTGTGCATTTCAGACCAAAAGACACTACTTTGTTCAAGGTAAAGTAAATGCATTTTAAAGGTGTTTACCTGCTTCAGGGATGTATTTGGAACATATCTAGCACAAAAACTTCATTACCATTGCTTGCATTAAGATGCAGCAGCTTAAAGAAATACTGTGGTTGGAAACAGTGCGAAAACGCTTAGAATGGCCTGTTCTGTGCATTTCAGACCAAATGAACACTACTTTAGTCAAATTGATTTCAAAGCATTTTAAAGGTGTTTGCCTGCTTCAGGGATGTATTTGGAACATATCTAGCACAAAAACTTCATTGCCATTGCTTGCATTAAAATGCAGCAGCTTAAAGAAATACTGTGGTTGGAAACAGTGCGAAAACGCTTAGAATGGCCTGTTCTGTGCATTTCAGACCAAATGAACACTACTTTAGTCAAATTGATTTCAAAGCATTTTAAAGGTGTTTGCCTGCTTCAGGGATGTATTTGGAACATATCTAGCACAAAAAACTTCATTGCCATTGCTTGCATTAAGATGTAGCAGCTTAAAGAAATACTGTGGTTGGAAACAGTGCGAAAACGCTTAGAATGGCCTGTTCTGTGCATTTCAGACCACAAGACACTACTTTGTTCAAAGTAAAGTAAATGCATTTTAAAGATGTTTACCTGCTTCAGGGATGTATTTGGATTATATCTAGAACAAAAAACTTCATTGCCATTGCTTGCATTAAGATGTAGCAGCTTAAAGAAATACTGTGGTTGGAAACAGTGCGAAAACGCTTAGAATGGCCTGTTCTGTGCATTTCAGACCACAAGACACTACTTTGTTCAAAGTAAAGTAAATGCATTTTAAAGGTGTTTACCTGCTTCAGGGATGTATTTGGAACATATCTAGCACAAAAACTTTATTGCCATTGCTTGCATTAAGATGCAGCAGCTTAAAGAAATACTGTGGTTGGAAACAGTGCGAAAACGCTTAGAATGGCCTGTTCTGTGCATTTTATACCAAAGACACTACTTTTTTCAAGGTAAAGTAAATGCATTTTAAAGATGTTTACCTGCTTCAGGGATGTATTTGGATCATATCTAGCACAAAAAACTTCATTGCCATTGCTTGCATTAAGATGCAGCAGCTTAAAGAAATACTGTGGTTGGAAACAGTGCGAAAACGCTTAGAATGGCCTGTTCTGTGCATTTCAGACCAAATGAACACTACTTTAGTCAAATTGATTTCAAAGCATTTTAAAGGTGTTTGCCTGCTTCAGGGATGTATTTGGAACATATCTAGCACAAAAACTTCATTGCCATTGCTTGCATTAAAATGCAGCAGCTTAAAGAAATACTGTGGTTGGAAACAGTGCGAAAACGCTTAGAATGGCCTGTTCTGTGCATTTCAGACCAAATGAACACTACTTTAGTCAAATTGATTTCAAAGCATTTTAAAGGTGTTTGCCTGCTTCAGGGATGTATTTGGAACATATCTAGCACAAAAAACTTCATTGCCATTGCTTGCATTAAGATGTAGCAGCTTAAAGAAATACTGTGGTTGGAAACAGTGCGAAAACGCTTAGAATGGCCTGTTCTGTGCATTTCAGACCACAAGACACTACTTTGTTCAAAGTAAAGTAAATGCATTTTAAAGATGTTTACCTGCTTCAGGGATGTATTTGGATTATATCTAGAACAAAAAACTTCATTGCCATTGCTTGCATTAAGATGTAGCAGCTTAAAGAAATACTGTGGTTGGAAACAGTGCGAAAACGCTTAGAATGGCCTGTTCTGTGCATTTCAGACCAAATGAACACTACTTTAGTCAAATTGATTTCAAAGCATTTTATAGGTGTTTGCCTGCTTCAGGGATGTATTTGGAACATATCTAGCACAAAAAACTTCATTGCCATTGCTTGCATTAAGATGTAGCAGCTTAAAGAAATACTGTGGTTGGAAACAGTGCGAAAACGCTTAGAATGGCCTGTTCTGTGCATTTCAGACCACAAGACACTACTTTGTTCAAAGTAAAGTAAATGCATTTTAAAGATGTTTACCTGCTTCAGGGATGTATTTGGATTATATCTAGAACAAAAAACTTCATTGCCATTGCTTGCATTAAGATGTAGCAGCTTAAAGAAATACTGTGGTTGGAAACAGTGCGAAAACGCTTAGAATGGCCTGTTCTGTGCATTTCAGACCACAAGACACTACTTTGTTCAAAGTAAAGTAAATGCATTTTAAAGGTGTTTACCTGCTTCAGGGATGTATTTGGAACATATCTAGCACAAAAACTTTATTGCCATTGCTTGCATTAAGATGCAGCAGCTTAAAGAAATACTGTGGTTGGAAACAGTGCGAAAACGCTTAGAATGGCCTGTTCTGTGCATTTTATACCAAAGACACTACTTTTTTCAAGGTAAAGTAAATGCATTTTAAAGATGTTTACCTGCTTCAGGGATGTATTTGGATCATATCTAGCACAAAAAACTTCATTGCCATTGCTTGCATTAAGATGCAGCAGCTTAAAGAATTACTGTGGTTGGAAACAGTGCGAAAACGCTTAGAATGGCCTGTTCTGTGCATTTCAGACCAAAAGACACTACTTTGTTCAAGGTAAAGTAAATGCATTTTAAAGGTGTTTACCTGCTTCAGGGATGTATTTGGAACATATCTAGCACAAAAACTTCATTACCATTGCTTGCATTAAGATGCAGCAGCTTAAAGAAATACTGTGGTTGGAAACAGTGCGAAAACGCTTAGAATGGCCTGTTCTGTGCATTTCAGACCAAATGAACATTACTTTAGTCAAATTGATTTCAAAACATTTTAAAGGTGTTTGCCTTCTTCAGGGATGTATTTGGAACATATCTAGCACAAAAACTTCATTGCCATTGCTTGCATTAAAATGCAGCAGCTTAAAGAAATACTGTGGTTGGAAACAGTGCAAAAACGCTTAGGATGGCCTGTTCTGTGCATTTCAGACCACAAGACACTACTTTGTTCAAGGTAAAGTAAATGCATTTTAAAGGTGTTTACCTGCTTCAGGGATGTATTTGGAACATATCTAGCACAAAAACTTCATTACCATTGCTTGCATTAAGATGCAGCAGCTTAAAGAAATACTGAGGTTGGAAACAGTGCGAAAACGCTTAGAATGGCCTGTTCTGTGCATTTCAGACCACAAGACACTACTTTGTCCAAAGTAAAGTAAATGCATTATAAAGGTGTTTACCTGCTTCAGGGACGTATTTGGAACATATCTAGCACAAAAACTTTATTACCATTGCTTGCATTAAGATGCAGCAGCTTAAAGAAATACTGTGGTTGGCAACAGTGCGAAAACGCTTAGAATGGCCTTTTCTGTGCATTTCAGACCAAATGAACAATACTTTGGTCAAATTGATTTCAAAGCATTTTAAAGGTGTTTGCCTTCTTCAGGGATGTATTTGGAACATATCTAGCACAAAAACTTTATTGCCATTGCTTGCATTAAGATGCAGCAGCTTAAAGAAATACTGTGGTTGTAAACAGTGCGAAAACGCTTAGAATGGCCTGTTCTGTGCATTTTATACCAAAGACACTACTTTTTTCAAGGTAAAGTAAATGCATTTTAAAGGTGTTTACCTGCTTCAGGGATGTATTTGGAACATATCTAGCACAAAAACTTCATTGCCATTGCTTGCATTAAGATGCAGCAGCTTAAGGAATTACTGTGGTTGGAAACAGTGCGAAAACGCTTAGAATGGCCTGTTCTGTGCATTTCAGACCAAAAGACACTACTTTGTTCAAGGTAAAGTAAATGCATTTTAAAGATGTTTACCTGCTTCAGGGATGTATTTGGATCATATCTAGTACAAAAAACTTCATTGCCATTGCTTGCATTAAGATGCAGCAGCTTAAAGAATTACTGTGGTTGGAAACAGTGCGAAAACGCTTAGAATGGCCTGTTCTGTGCATTTCAGACCAAAAGACACTACTTTGTTCAAGGTAAAGTAAATGCATTTTAAAGGTGTTTACCTGCTTCAGGGATGTATTTGGAACATATCTAGCACAAAAACTTCATTACCATTGCTTGCATTAAGATGCAGCAGCTTAAAGAAATACTGTGGTTGGAAACAGTGCGAAAACGCTTAGAATGGCCTGTTCTGTGCATTTCAGACCAAATGAACATTACTTTAGTCAAATTGATTTCAAAACATTTTAAAGGTGTTTGCCTTCTTCAGGGATGTATTTGGAACATATCTAGCACAAAAACTTCATTGCCATTGCTTGCATTAAAATGCAGCAGCTTAAAGAAATACTGTGGTTGGAAACAGTGCGAAAACGCTTAGAATGGCCTGTTCTGTGCATTTCAGACCAAATGAACACTACTTTAGTCAAATTGATTTCAAAGCATTTTAAAGGTGTTTGCCTGCTTCAGGGATGTATTTGGAACATATCTAGCACAAAAAACTTCATTGCCATTGCTTGCATTAAGATGTAGCAGCTTAAAGAAATACTGTGGTTGGAAACAGTGCGAAAACGCTTAGAATGGCCTGTTCTGTGCATTTCAGACCACAAGACACTACTTTGTCCAAAGTAAAGTAAATGCATTATAAAGGTGTTTACCTGCTTCAGGGACGTATTTGGAACATATCTAGCACAAAAACTTTATTACCATTGCTTGCATTAAGATGCAGCAGCTTAAAGAAATACTGTGGTTGGCAACAGTGCGAAAACGCTTAGAATGGCCTTTTCTGTGCATTTCAGACCAAATGAACAATACTTTGGTCAAATTGATTTCAAAGCATTTTAAAGGTGTTTGCCTTCTTCAGGGATGTATTTGGAACATATCTAGCACAAAAACTTTATTGCCATTGCTTGCATTAAGATGCAGCAGCTTAAAGAAATACTGTGGTTGGAAACAGTGCGAAAACGCTTAGAATGGCCTGTTCTGTGCATTTTATACCAAAGACACTACTTTTTTCAAGGTAAAGTAAATGCATTTTAAAGGTGTTTACCTGCTTCAGGGATGTATTTGGAACATATCTAGCACAAAAACTTCATTGCCATTGCTTGCATTAAGATGCAGCAGCTTAAGGAATTACTGTGGTTGGAAACAGTGCGAAAACGCTTAGAATGGCCTGTTCTGTGCATTTCAGACCAAAAGACACTACTTTGTTCAAGGTAAAGTAAATGCATTTTAAAGATGTTTACCTGCTTCAGGGATGTATTTGGATCATATCTAGCACAAAAAACTTCATTGCCATTGCTTGCATTAAGATGCAGCAGCTTAAAGAATTACTGTGGTTGGAAACAGTGCGAAAACGCTTAGAATGGCCTGTTCTGTGCATTTCAGACCAAAAGACACTACTTTGTTCAAGGTAAAGTAAATGCATTTTAAAGGTGTTTACCTGCTTCAGGGATGTATTTGGAACATATCTAGCACAAAAACTTCATTACCATTGCTTGCATTAAGATGCAGCAGCTTAAAGAAATACTGTGGTTGGAAACAGTGCGAAAACGCTTAGAATGGCCTGTTCTGTGCATTTCAGACCAAATGAACATTACTTTAGTCAAATTGATTTCAAAACATTTTAAAGGTGTTTGCCTTCTTCAGGGATGTATTTGGAACATATCTAGCACAAAAACTTCATTGCCATTGCTTGCATTAAAATGCAGCAGCTTAAAGAAATACTGTGGTTGGAAACAGTGCGAAAACGCTTAGAATGGCCTGTTCTGTGCATTTCAGACCAAATGAACACTACTTTAGTCAAATTGATTTCAAAGCATTTTAAAGGTGTTTGCCTGCTTCAGGGATGTATTTGGAACATATCTAGCACAAAAAACTTCATTGCCATTGCTTGCATTAAGATGTAGCAGCTTAAAGAAATACTGTGGTTGGAAACAGTGCGAAAACGCTTAGAATGGCCTGTTCTGTGCATTTCAGACCACAAGACACTACTTTGTTCAAAGTAAAGTAAATGCATTTTAAAGATGTTTACCTGCTTCAGGGATGTATTTGGATTATATCTAGAACAAAAAACTTCATTGCCATTGCTTGCATTAAGATGTAGCAGCTTAAAGAAATACTGTGGTTGGAAACAGTGCGAAAACGCTTAGAATGGCCTGTTCTGTGCATTTCAGACCACAAGACACTACTTTGTTCAAAGTAAAGTAAATGCATTTTAAAGGTGTTTACCTGCTTCAGGGATGTATTTGGAACATATCTAGCACAAAAACTTTATTGCCATTGCTTGCATTAAGATGCAGCAGCTTAAAGAAATACTGTGGTTGGAAACAGTGCGAAAACGCTTAGAATGGCCTGTTCTGTGCATTTTATACCAAAGACACTACTTTTTTCAAGGTAAAGTAAATGCATTTTAAAGGTGTTTACCTGCTTCAGGGATGTATTTGGAACATATCTAGCACAAAAACTTCATTGCCATTGCTTGCATTAAGATGCAGCAGCTTAAGGAATTACTGTGGTTGGAAACAGTGCGAAAACGCTTAGAATGGCCTGTTCTGTGCATTTCAGACCAAAAGACACTACTTTGTTCAAGGTAAAGTAAATGCATTTTAAAGATGTTTACCTGCTTCAGGGATGTATTTGGATCATATCTAGCACAAAAAACTTCATTGCCATTGCTTGCATTAAGATGCAGCAGCTTAAAGAATTACTGTGGTTGGAAACAGTGCGAAAACGCTTAGAATGGCCTGTTCTGTGCATTTCAGACCAAAAGACACTACTTTGTTCAAGGTAAAGTAAATGCATTTTAAAGGTGTTTACCTGCTTCAGGGATGTATTTGGAACATATCTAGCACAAAAACTTCATTACCATTGCTTGCATTAAGATGCAGCAGCTTAAAGAAATACTGTGGTTGGAAACAGTGCGAAAACGCTTAGAATGGCCTGTTCTGTGCATTTCAGACCAAATGAACATTACTTTAGTCAAATTGATTTCAAGACATTTTAAAGGTGTTTGCCTTCTTCAGGGATGTATTTGGAACATATCTAGCACAAAAACTTCATTGCCATTGCTTGCATTAAAATGCAGCAGCTTAAAGAAATACTGTGGTTGGAAACAGTGCGAAAACGCTTAGAATGGCCTGTTCTGTGCATTTCAGACCAAATGAACACTACTTTAGTCAAATTGATTTCAAAGCATTTTAAAGGTGTTTGCCTGCTTCAGGGATGTATTTGGAACATATCTAGCACAAAAACTTCATTGCCATTGCTTGCATTAAGATGCAGCAGCTTAAAGAATTACTGTGGTTGGAAACAGTGCGAAAACGCTTAGAATGGCCTGTTCTGTGCATTTCAGACCACAAGACACTACTTTGTTCAAGGTAAAGTAAATGCATTTTAAAGATGTTTACCTGCTTCAGGGATGTATTTGGATCATATCTAGCACAAAAACTTCATTGCCATTGCTTGCATTAAGATGTAGCAGCTTAAAGAAATACTGAGGTTGGAAACAGTGCGAAAACGCTTAGAATGGCCTGTTCTGTGCATTTCAGACCACAAGACACTACTTTGTCCAAAGTAAAGTAAATGCATTATAAAGGTGTTTACCTGCTTCAGGGACGTATTTGGAACATATCTAGCACAAAAACTTTATTACCATTGCTTGCATTAAGATGCAGCAGCTTAAAGAAATACTGTGGTTGGCAACAGTGCGAAAACGCTTAGAATGGCCTTTTCTGTGCATTTCAGACCAAATGAACAATACTTTGGTCAAATTGATTTCAAAGCATTTTAAAGGTGTTTGCCTTCTTCAGGGATGTATTTGGAACATATCTAGCACAAAAACTTTATTGCCATTGCTTGCATTAAGATGCAGCAGCTTAAAGAAATACTGTGGTTGTAAACAGTGCGAAAACGCTTAGAATGGCCTGTTCTGTGCATTTTATACCAAAGACACTACTTTTTTCAAGGTAAAGTAAATGCATTTTAAAGGTGTTTACCTGCTTCAGGGATGTATTTGGAACATATCTAGCACAAAAACTTCATTGCCATTGCTTGCATTAAGATGCAGCAGCTTAAGGAATTACTGTGGTTGGAAACAGTGCGAAAACGCTTAGAATGGCCTGTTCTGTGCATTTCAGACCAAAAGACACTACTTTGTTCAAGGTAAAGTAAATGCATTTTAAAGATGTTTACCTGCTTCAGGGATGTATTTGGATCATATCTAGTACAAAAAACTTCATTGCCATTGCTTGCATTAAGATGCAGCAGCTTAAAGAATTACTGTGGTTGGAAACAGTGCGAAAACGCTTAGAATGGCCTGTTCTGTGCATTTCAGACCAAAAGACACTACTTTGTTCAAGGTAAAGTAAATGCATTTTAAAGGTGTTTACCTGCTTCAGGGATGTATTTGGAACATATCTAGCACAAAAACTTCATTACCATTGCTTGCATTAAGATGCAGCAGCTTAAAGAAATACTGTGGTTGGAAACAGTGCGAAAACGCTTAGAATGGCCTGTTCTGTGCATTTCAGACCAAATGAACATTACTTTAGTCAAATTGATTTCAAAACATTTTAAAGGTGTTTGCCTTCTTCAGGGATGTATTTGGAACATATCTAGCACAAAAACTTCATTGCCATTGCTTGCATTAAAATGCAGCAGCTTAAAGAAATACTGTGGTTGGAAACAGTGCGAAAACGCTTAGAATGGCCTGTTCTGTGCATTTCAGACCAAATGAACACTACTTTAGTCAAATTGATTTCAAAGCATTTTAAAGGTGTTTGCCTGCTTCAGGGATGTATTTGGAACATATCTAGCACAAAAAACTTCATTGCCATTGCTTGCATTAAGATGTAGCAGCTTAAAGAAATACTGTGGTTGGAAACAGTGCGAAAACGCTTAGAATGGCCTGTTCTGTGCATTTCAGACCACAAGACACTACTTTGTCCAAAGTAAAGTAAATGCATTATAAAGGTGTTTACCTGCTTCAGGGACGTATTTGGAACATATCTAGCACAAAAACTTTATTACCATTGCTTGCATTAAGATGCAGCAGCTTAAAGAAATACTGTGGTTGGCAACAGTGCGAAAACGCTTAGAATGGCCTTTTCTGTGCATTTCAGACCAAATGAACAATACTTTGGTCAAATTGATTTCAAAGCATTTTAAAGGTGTTTGCCTTCTTCAGGGATGTATTTGGAACATATCTAGCACAAAAACTTTATTGCCATTGCTTGCATTAAGATGCAGCAGCTTAAAGAAATACTGTGGTTGGAAACAGTGCGAAAACGCTTAGAATGGCCTGTTCTGTGCATTTTATACCAAAGACACTACTTTTTTCAAGGTAAAGTAAATGCATTTTAAAGGTGTTTACCTGCTTCAGGGATGTATTTGGAACATATCTAGCACAAAAACTTCATTGCCATTGCTTGCATTAAGATGCAGCAGCTTAAGGAATTACTGTGGTTGGAAACAGTGCGAAAACGCTTAGAATGGCCTGTTCTGTGCATTTCAGACCAAAAGACACTACTTTGTTCAAGGTAAAGTAAATGCATTTTAAAGATGTTTACCTGCTTCAGGGATGTATTTGGATCATATCTAGCACAAAAAACTTCATTGCCATTGCTTGCATTAAGATGCAGCAGCTTAAAGAATTACTGTGGTTGGAAACAGTGCGAAAACGCTTAGAATGGCCTGTTCTGTGCATTTCAGACCAAAAGACACTACTTTGTTCAAGGTAAAGTAAATGCATTTTAAAGGTGTTTACCTGCTTCAGGGATGTATTTGGAACATATCTAGCACAAAAACTTCATTACCATTGCTTGCATTAAGATGCAGCAGCTTAAAGAAATACTGTGGTTGGAAACAGTGCGAAAACGCTTAGAATGGCCTGTTCTGTGCATTTCAGACCAAATGAACATTACTTTAGTCAAATTGATTTCAAAACATTTTAAAGGTGTTTGCCTTCTTCAGGGATGTATTTGGAACATATCTAGCACAAAAACTTCATTGCCATTGCTTGCATTAAAATGCAGCAGCTTAAAGAAATACTGTGGTTGGAAACAGTGCGAAAACGCTTAGAATGGCCTGTTCTGTGCATTTCAGACCAAATGAACACTACTTTAGTCAAATTGATTTCAAAGCATTTTAAAGGTGTTTGCCTGCTTCAGGGATGTATTTGGAACATATCTAGCACAAAAAACTTCATTGCCATTGCTTGCATTAAGATGTAGCAGCTTAAAGAAATACTGTGGTTGGAAACAGTGCGAAAACGCTTAGAATGGCCTGTTCTGTGCATTTCAGACCACAAGACACTACTTTGTTCAAAGTAAAGTAAATGCATTTTAAAGATGTTTACCTGCTTCAGGGATGTATTTGGATTATATCTAGAACAAAAAACTTCATTGCCATTGCTTGCATTAAGATGTAGCAGCTTAAAGAAATACTGTGGTTGGAAACAGTGCGAAAACGCTTAGAATGGCCTGTTCTGTGCATTTCAGACCACAAGACACTACTTTGTTCAAAGTAAAGTAAATGCATTTTAAAGGTGTTTACCTGCTTCAGGGATGTATTTGGAACATATCTAGCACAAAAACTTTATTGCCATTGCTTGCATTAAGATGCAGCAGCTTAAAGAAATACTGTGGTTGGAAACAGTGCGAAAACGCTTAGAATGGCCTGTTCTGTGCATTTTATACCAAAGACACTACTTTTTTCAAGGTAAAGTAAATGCATTTTAAAGGTGTTTACCTGCTTCAGGGATGTATTTGGAACATATCTAGCACAAAAACTTCATTGCCATTGCTTGCATTAAGATGCAGCAGCTTAAGGAATTACTGTGGTTGGAAACAGTGCGAAAACGCTTAGAATGGCCTGTTCTGTGCATTTCAGACCAAAAGACACTACTTTGTTCAAGGTAAAGTAAATGCATTTTAAAGATGTTTACCTGCTTCAGGGATGTATTTGGATCATATCTAGCACAAAAAACTTCATTGCCATTGCTTGCATTAAGATGCAGCAGCTTAAAGAATTACTGTGGTTGGAAACAGTGCGAAAACGCTTAGAATGGCCTGTTCTGTGCATTTCAGACCAAAAGACACTACTTTGTTCAAGGTAAAGTAAATGCATTTTAAAGGTGTTTACCTGCTTCAGGGATGTATTTGGAACATATCTAGCACAAAAACTTCATTACCATTGCTTGCATTAAGATGCAGCAGCTTAAAGAAATACTGTGGTTGGAAACAGTGCGAAAACGCTTAGAATGGCCTGTTCTGTGCATTTCAGACCAAATGAACATTACTTTAGTCAAATTGATTTCAAGACATTTTAAAGGTGTTTGCCTTCTTCAGGGATGTATTTGGAACATATCTAGCACAAAAACTTCATTGCCATTGCTTGCATTAAAATGCAGCAGCTTAAAGAAATACTGTGGTTGGAAACAGTGCGAAAACGCTTAGAATGGCCTGTTCTGTGCATTTCAGACCAAATGAACACTACTTTAGTCAAATTGATTTCAAAGCATTTTAAAGGTGTTTGCCTGCTTCAGGGATGTATTTGGAACATATCTAGCACAAAAACTTCATTGCCATTGCTTGCATTAAGATGCAGCAGCTTAAAGAATTACTGTGGTTGGAAACAGTGCGAAAACGCTTAGAATGGCCTGTTCTGTGCATTTCAGACCACAAGACACTACTTTGTTCAAGGTAAAGTAAATGCATTTTAAAGATGTTTACCTGCTTCAGGGATGTATTTGGATCATATCTAGCACAAAAACTTCATTGCCATTGCTTGCATTAAGATGTAGCAGCTTAAAGAAATACTGAGGTTGGAAACAGTGCGAAAACGCTTAGAATGGCCTGTTCTGTGCATTTCAGACCACAAGACACTACTTTCTTCAAAGTAAAGTAAATGCATTTTAAAGGTGTTTACTTGCATCAGGGATGTATTTGGAACATATCTAGCACAAAAACATCATTGCCATTGCTTGCATTAAGATGCAGCAGCTTAAAGAAATACTGTGGTTGGAAACAGTGCAAAAACGCTTAGAATGGCCTGTTCTGTGCATTTCAGACCAAATGAACAATACTTTGGTCAAATTGATTTCAAAGCATTTTAAAGGTGTTTGCCTTCTTCAGGGATGTATTTGGAACATATCTAGCACAAAAACTTTATTGCCATTGCTTGCATTAGGATGCAGCAGCTTAAAGAAATACTGTGGTTGGAAACAGTGCGAAAACGCTTAGGATGGCCTGTTCTGTGCATTTCAGACCACAAGACACTACTTTGTTCAAGGTAAAGTAAATGCATTTTAAAGGTGTTTACCTGCTTCAGGGATGTATTTGGAACATATCTAGCACAAAAACTTCATTACCATTGCTTGCATTAAGATGCAGCAGCTTAAAGAAATACTGAGGTTGGAAACAGTGCGAAAACGCTTAGAATGGCCTGTTCTGTGCATTTCAGACCACAAGACACTACTTTGTCCAAAGTAAAGTAAATGCATTATAAAGGTGTTTACCTGCTTCAGGGACGTATTTGGAACATATCTAGCACAAAAACTTTATTACCATTGCTTGCATTAAGATGCAGCAGCTTAAAGAAATACTGTGGTTGGCAACAGTGCGAAAACGCTTAGAATGGCCTTTTCTGTGCATTTCAGACCAAATGAACAATACTTTGGTCAAATTGATTTCAAAGCATTTTAAAGGTGTTTGCCTTCTTCAGGGATGTATTTGGAACATATCTAGCACAAAAACTTTATTGCCATTGCTTGCATTAAGATGCAGCAGCTTAAAGAAATACTGTGGTTGTAAACAGTGCGAAAACGCTTAGAATGGCCTGTTCTGTGCATTTTATACCAAAGACACTACTTTTTTCAAGGTAAAGTAAATGCATTTTAAAGGTGTTTACCTGCTTCAGGGATGTATTTGGAACATATCTAGCACAAAAACTTCATTGCCATTGCTTGCATTAAGATGCAGCAGCTTAAGGAATTACTGTGGTTGGAAACAGTGCGAAAACGCTTAGAATGGCCTGTTCTGTGCATTTCAGACCAAAAGACACTACTTTGTTCAAGGTAAAGTAAATGCATTTTAAAGATGTTTACCTGCTTCAGGGATGTATTTGGATCATATCTAGTACAAAAAACTTCATTGCCATTGCTTGCATTAAGATGCAGCAGCTTAAAGAATTACTGTGGTTGGAAACAGTGCGAAAACGCTTAGAATGGCCTGTTCTGTGCATTTCAGACCAAAAGACACTACTTTGTTCAAGGTAAAGTAAATGCATTTTAAAGGTGTTTACCTGCTTCAGGGATGTATTTGGAACATATCTAGCACAAAAACTTCATTACCATTGCTTGCATTAAGATGCAGCAGCTTAAAGAAATACTGTGGTTGGAAACAGTGCGAAAACGCTTAGAATGGCCTGTTCTGTGCATTTCAGACCACAAGACACTACTTTGTCCAAAGTAAAGTAAATGCATTTTAAAGGTGTTTACCTGCTTCAGGGATGTATTTGGAACATATCTAGCACAAAAACTTCATTACCATTGCTTGCATTAAGATGCAGCAGCTTAAAGAATTACTGTGGTTGGAAACAGTGCGAAAACGCTTAGAATGGCCTGTTCTGTGCATTTCAGACCAAATGAACAATACTTTGGTCAAATTGATTTCAAAGCATTTTAAAGGTGTTTGCCTTCTTCAGGGATGTATTTGGAACATATCTAGCACAAAAACTTTATTGCCATTGCTTGCATTAAGATGCAGCAGCTTAAAGAAATACTGTGGTTGGAAACAGTGCGAAAACGCTTAGAATGGCCTGTTCTGTACATTTTATACCAAAGACACTACTTTTTTCAAGGTAAAGTAAATGCATTTTAAAGGTGTTTACCTGCTTCAGGGATGTATTTGGAACATATCTAGCACAAAAACTTCATTGCCATTGCTTGCATTAAGATGCAGCAGCTTAAGGAATTACTGTGGTTGGAAACAGTGCGAAAACGCTTAGAATGGCCTGTTCTGTGCATTTCAGACCAAAAGACACTACTTTGTTCAAGGTAAAGTAAATGCATTTTAAAGATGTTTACCTGCTTCAGGGATGTATTTGGATCATATCTAGCACAAAAAACTTCATTGCCATTGCTTGCATTAAGATGCAGCAGCTTAAAGAATTACTGTGGTTGGAAACAGTGCGAAAACGCTTAGAATGGCCTGTTCTGTGCATTTCAGACCAAAAGACACTACTTTGTTCAAGGTAAAGTAAATGCATTTTAAAGGTGTTTACCTGCTTCAGGGATGTATTTGGAACATATCTAGCACAAAAACTTCATTACCATTGCTTGCATTAAGATGCAGCAGCTTAAAGAAATACTGTGGTTGGAAACAGTGCGAAAACGCTTAGAATGGCCTGTTCTGTGCATTTCAGACCAAATGAACATTACTTTAGTCAAATTGATTTCAAAACATTTTAAAGGTGTTTGCCTTCTTCAGGGATGTATTTGGAACATATCTAGCACAAAAACTTCATTGCCATTGCTTGCATTAAAATGCAGCAGCTTAAAGAAATACTGTGGTTGGAAACAGTGCGAAAACGCTTAGAATGGCCTGTTCTGTGCATTTCAGACCAAATGAACAATACTTTGGTCAAATTGATTTCAAAGCATTTTAAAGGTGTTTGCCTTCTTCAGGGATGTATTTGGAACATATCTAGCACAAAAACTTTATTGCCATTGCTTGCATTAAGATGCAGCAGCTTAAAGAAATACTGTGGTTGGAAACAGTGCGAAAACGCTTAGAATGGCCTGTTCTGTGCATTTTATACCAAAGACACTACTTTTTTCAAGGTAAAGTAAATGCATTTTAAAGGTGTTTACCTGCTTCAGGGATGTATTTGGAACATATCTAGCACAAAAACTTCATTGCCATTGCTTGCATTAAGATGCAGCAGCTTAAGGAATTACTGTGGTTGGAAACAGTGCGAAAACGCTTAGAATGGCCTGTTCTGTGCATTTCAGACCAAAAGACACTACTTTGTTCAAGGTAAAGTAAATGCATTTTAAAGGTGTTTACCTGCTTCAGGGATGTATTTGGATCATATCTAGCACAAAAAACTTCATTGCCATTGCTTGCATTAAGATGCAGCAGCTTAAAGAATTACTGTGGTTGGAAACAGTGCGAAAACGCTTAGAATGGCCTGTTCTGTGCATTTCAGACCAAAAGACACTACTTTGTTCAAGGTAAAGTAAATGCATTTTAAAGGTGTTTACCTGCTTCAGGGATGTATTTGGAACATATCTAGCACAAAAACTTCATTACCATTGCTTGCATTAAGATGCAGCAGCTTAAAGAAATACTGTGGTTGGAAACAGTGCGAAAACGCTTAGAATGGCCTGTTCTGTGCATTTCAGACCAAATGAACATTACTTTAGTCAAATTGATTTCAAAACATTTTAAAGGTGTTTGCCTTCTTCAGGGATGTATTTGGAACATATCTAGCACAAAAACTTCATTGCCATTGCTTGCATTAAAATGCAGCAGCTTAAAGAAATACTGTGGTTGGAAACAGTGCGAAAACGCTTAGAATGGCCTGTTCTGTGCATTTCAGACCAAATGAACACTACTTTAGTCAAATTGATTTCAAAGCATTTTAAAGGTGTTTGCCTGCTTCAGGGATGTATTTGGAACATATCTAGCACAAAAAACTTCATTGCCATTGCTTGCATTAAGATGTAGCAGCTTAAAGAAATACTGTGGTTGGAAACAGTGCGAAAACGCTTAGAATGGCCTGTTCTGTGCATTTCAGACCACAAGACACTACTTTGTTCAAAGTAAAGTAAATGCATTTTAAAGATGTTTACCTGCTTCAGGGATGTATTTGGATTATATCTAGAACAAAAAACTTCATTGCCATTGCTTGCATTAAGATGTAGCAGCTTAAAGAAATACTGTGGTTGGAAACAGTGCGAAAACGCTTAGAATGGCCTGTTCTGTGCATTTCAGACCAAATGAACAATACTTTGGTCAAATTGATTTCAAAGCATTTTAAAGGTGTTTGCCTTCTTCAGGGATGTATTTGGAACATATCTAGCACAAAAACTTTATTGCCATTGCTTGCATTAAGATGCAGCAGCTTAAAGAAATACTGTGGTTGGAAACAGTGCGAAAACGCTTAGAATGGCCTGTTCTGTGCATTTCAGACCAAATGAACAATACTTTGGTCAAATTGATTTCAAAGCATTTTAAAGGTGTTTGCCTTCTTCAGGGATGTATTTGGAACATATCTAGCACAAAAACTTCATTGCCATTGCTTGCATTAAGATGCAGCAGCTTAAAGAATTACTGTGGTTGGAAACAGTGCGAAAACGCTTAGAATGGCCTGTTCTGTGCATTTCAGACCAAAAGACACTACTTTGTTCAAGGTAAAGTAAATGCATTTTAAAGATGTTTACCTGCTTCAGGGATGTATTTGGATCATATCTAGCACAAAAACTTCATTGCCATTGCATACATTAAGATGCAGCAGCTTGAAGAAATACTGTGGTTGGAAACAGTGCGAAAACGCTTAGAATGGCCTGTTCTGTGCATTTCAGACCAAATGAACACTACTTTAGTCAAATTGATTTCAAAGCATTTTAAAGGTGTTTGCCTGCTTCAGGGATGTATTTGGAACATATCTAGCACAAAAACTTCATTGCCATTGCTTGCATTAAGATGCAGCAGCTTAAAGAAATACTGTGGTTGGTAACAGTGCGAAAACGCTTAGAATGGCCTGTTCTGTGCATTTCAGACCAAATGAACACTACTTTGGTCAAAGTAATTTAAAAGGATTTTAAGGGTGTTTACCTTCTTCAAGGATGCATTTGGAATATATCTAGCACAAAAACTTCATTGTCATTGCTTGCATTAAGATGCAGCAGCTTAAAGAAATACTGAGGCTGAAAACAGTGCGAAAACGCTTAGAAATGCCTGTTCTGTGCATTTCAGACCAAAAGAACACTACTTTGTCTAAAATAAAGTAAATGCATTTTAAAGGTGTTTACCTGCTTCAGGGATGTATTTGGAACATATCTAGCACAAAAACTTCATTACCATTGCTTGCATTAAGATGCAGCAGCTTAAAGAAATACTGTGGTTGGAAACAGTGCGAAAACGCTTAGAATGGCCTGTTCTGTGCATTTCAGACCAAATGAACAATACTTTGGTCAAATTGATTTCAAAGCATTTTAAAGGTGTTTGCCTGCTTCAGGGATGTATTTGGAACATATCTAGCACAAAAACTTTATTGCCATTGCTTGCATTAAGATGCAGCAGCTTAAAGAAATACTGTGGTTGGAAACAGTGCGAAAACGCTTAGAATGGCCTGTTCTGTGCATTTCAGACCAAATGAACAATACTTTGGTCAAATTGATTTCAAAGCATTTTAAAGGTGTTTGCCTTCTTCAGGGATGTATTTGGAACATATCTAGCACAAAAACTTCATTACCATTGCTTGCATTAAGATGCAGCAGCTTAAAGAAATACTGTGGTTGGAAACAGTGCGAAAACGCTTAGAATGGCCTGTTCTGTGCATTTCAGACCAAATGAACAATACTTTGGTCAAATTGATTTCAAAGCATTTTAAAGGTGTTTGCCTTCTTCAGGGATGTATTTGGAACATATCTAGCACAAAAACTTTATTGCCATTGCTTGCATTAAGATGCAGCAGCTTAAAGAAATACTGTGGTTGGAAACAGTGCGAAAACGCTTAGAATGGCCTGTTCTGTGCATTTCAGACCAAATGAACAATACTTTGGTCAAATTGATTTCAAAGCATTTTAAAGGTGTTTGCCTTCTTCAGGGATGTATTTGGAACATATCTAGCACAAAAACTTTATTGCCATTGCTTGCATTAAGATGCAGCAGCTTAAAGAAATACTGTGGTTGGAAACAGTGCGAAAACGCTTAGAATGGCCTGTTCTGTGCATTTCAGACCAAATGAACACTACTTTAGTCAAATTGATTTCAAAGCATTTTAAAGGTGTTTGCCTGCTTCAGGGATGTATTTGGAACATATCTAGCACAAAAACTTCATTGCCATTGCTTGCATTAAGATGCAGCAGCTTAAAGAATTACTGTGGTTGGAAACAGTGCGAAAACGCTTAGAATGGCCTGTTCTGTGCATTTCAGACCAAAAGACACTACTTTGTTCAAGGTAAAGTAAATGCATTTTAAAGATGTTTACCTGCTTCAGAAATGCTTCAGAAATACTGTGGTTGGAAACACTGCGAAAACGCACTGTTTCCAACCACAGTATTTCTTTAAGCTGCTGCATCTTAATGAAAGCAATGGTAATGAAGTTTTTGTGCTAGATATGATCCAAATACATCCCTGAAGCAGACAAACACCTTTAAAATGCATTTACTTTACTTTGGACAAAGTAGTGTCTTGTGGTCTGAAATGCACAGAACAGGAATTCTCAGCGTTTTCGCACTGTTTCCAACCACAGTATTTCTTTAAGCTGCTGCATCTTAATGCAAGCAATGGCAATGAAGTTTTTGTGCTAGATATGTTCCAAATACATCCCTGAAGAAGGCAAACACCTTTAAAATGCTTTGAAATCAATTTGACCAAAGTAATGTTCATTTGGTCTGAAATGCACAGAACAGGCCATTCTAAGCGTTTTCGCACTGTTTCCAACCACAGTATTTCTTTAAGCTGCTGCATCTTAATGCAAGCAATGGCAATGAAGTTTTTGTGCTAGATATGTTCCAAATACATCCCTGAAGAAGGTAAACACCTTTAAAATGCATTTACTTTACTTTGAACAAAGTAGTGTCTTGTGGTCTGAAATGCACAGAACAGGCCATTCTCAGCGTTTTCGCACTGTTTCCAACCACAGTATTTCTTTAAGCTCCTGCATCTTAATGCAAGCAATGGCAATGAAGTTTTTGTGCTAGATATGTACCAAATACATCCCTGAAGAAGGCAAACACCTTTAAAATGCTTTGAAATCAAATTGACTAAAGTAGTGTTCATTTGGTCTGAAATGCACAGAACAGGCCATTCTAAGCGTTTTCGCACTGTTTCCAACCTCAGTATTTCTTTAAGCTGCTGCATCTTAATGCAAGCAATGGCAATGAAGTTTTTGTGCTAGATATGTTCCAAATACATCCCTGAAGCAGGTAAACACCTTTAAAATGCATTTACTTTACTTTGAACAAAGTAGTGTCTTGTGGTCTGAAATGCACAGGACAGGCCATTCTAAGCGTTTTCGCACTGTTTCCAACCACAGTATTTCTTTAAGCTGCTGCATCTTAATGCAAGCAATGGCACTGAAGTTTTTGTGCTAGATATGTTCCAAATACATCCCTGAAGCAGGTAAACACCTTTAAAATGCATTTACTTTACTTTGAACAAAGTAGTGTCTTGTGGTCTGAAATGCACAGAACAGGCCATTCTAAGCGTTTTCGCACTGTTTCCAACCACAGTATTTCTTTAAGCTCCTGCATCTTAATGCAAGCAATGGCAATGACGTTTTTGTGCTAGATATGTTCCAAATACATCCCTGAAGAAGGCAAACACCTTTAAAATGCTTTGAAATCAATTTGACCAAAGTAATGTTCATTTGGTCTGAAATGCACAGAACAGGCCATTCTAAGCGTTTTCGCACTGTTTCCAACCACAGTATTTCTTTAAGCTGCTGCATCTTAATGCAAGCAATGGCAATAAAGTTTTTGTGCTAGATATGGTCCAAATACATCCCTGAAGCAGGTAAACACCTTTAAAATGCATTTACTTTACTTTGAACAAAGTAGTGTCTTGTGGTCTGAAATGCACAGAACAGGCCATTCTAAGCGTTTTCGCACTGTTTCCAACCACAGTATTTCTTTAAGCTCCTGCATCTTAATGCAAGCAATGGCAATGAAGTTTTTGTGCTAGATATGTTCCAAATACATCCCTGAAGAAGGCAAACACCTTTAAAATGCTTTGAAATCAATTTGACCAAAGTAATGTTCATTTGGTCTGAAATGCACAGAACAGGCCATTCTAAGCGTTTTCGCACTGTTTCCAACCACAGTATTTCTTTAAGCTGCTCTGCATCTTAATGCAAGCAATGGCAATGAAGTTTTTGTGCTAGATATGGTCCAAATACATCCCTGAAGCAGGTAAACACCTTTAAAATGCATTTACTTTACTTTGAACAAAGTAGTGTCTTGTGGTCTGAAATGCACAGAACAGGCCATTCTAAGCGTTTTCGCACTGTTTCCAACCACAGTATTTCTTTAAGCTGCTGCATCTTAATGCAAGCAATGGCAATGAAGTTTTTGTGCTAGATATGTTCCAAATACATCCCTGAAGCAGGTAAACACCTTTAAAATGCATTTACTTTACTTTGGACAAAGTAGTGTCTTGTGGTCTGAAATGCACAGAACAGGCCATTCTAAGCGTTTTCGCACTGTTTCCAACCACAGTATTTCTTTAAGCTGCTGCATCTTAATGCAAGCAATGGCAATGAAGTTTTTGTGCTAGATATGTTCCAAATACATCCCTGAAGCAGGTAAACACCTTTAACATGCATTTACTTTACTTTGAACAAAGTAGTGTCTTGTGGTCTGAAACGCACAGAACAGGCCATTCTAAGCGTTTTCGCACTGTTTCCAACCACAGTATTTCTTTAAGCTGCTGCATCTTAATGCAAGCAATGGCAATAAAGTTTTTGTGCTAGATATGTTCCAAATACATCCCTGAAGAAGGCAAACACCTTTAAAATGCTTTGAAATCAGTTTGACTAAAGTAGTGTTCATTTGGTCAGAAATGCACAGAACAGGCCATTCTAAGCGTTTTCGCAGTGTTTCCAACCACAGTATTTCCTTAAGCTGCTGCATCTTATTGCAAGCAATGGCAATGAAGTTTTTGTGCTAGATATGTTCCAAATACATCCCTGAAGCAGGTAAACACCTTTAAAATGCATTTACTTTACTTTGAACAAAGTAGTGTCTTGTGGTCTGAAATGCACAGAACAGGCCATTCTAAGCGTTTTCGCACTGTTTCCAACCACAGTATTTCTTTAAGCTGCTGCATCTTAATGCAAGCAATGGCACTGAAGTTTTTGTGCTAGATATGTTCCAAATACATCCCTGAAGCAGGTAAACACCTTTAAAATGCATTTACTTTACTTTAAACAAAGTAGTGTCTTGTGGTCTGAAATGCACAGAACAGGCCATTCTAAGCGTTTTCGCACTGTTTCCAACCACAGTATTTCTTTAAGCTGCTGCATCTTAATGCAAGCAATGGCAATAAAGTTTTTGTGCTAGATATGTTCCAAATACATCCCTGAAGAAGGCAAACACCTTTAAAATGCTTTGAAATCAGTTTGACTAAAGTAGTGTTCATTTGGTCAGAAATGCACAGAACAGGCCATTCTAAGCGTTTTCGCAGTGTTTCCAACCACAGTATTTCTTTAAGCTGCTGCATCTTATTGCAAGCAATGGCAATGAAGTTTTTGTGCTAGATATGTTCCAAATACATCCCTGAAGCAGGTAAACACCTTTAAAATGCATTTACTTTACTTTAAACAAAGTAGTGTCTTGTGGTCTGAAATGCACAGAACAGGCCATTCTAAGCGTTTTCGCACTGTTTCCAACCACAGTATTTCTTTAAGCTGCTGCATCTTAATGCAAGCAATGGCACTGAAGTTTTTGTGCTAGATATGTTCCAAATACATCCCTGAAGCAGGTAAACACCTTTAAAATGCATTTACTTTACTTTGAACAAAGTAGTGTCTTGTGGTCTGAAATGCACAGAACAGGCCATTCTAAGCGTTTTCGCAGTGTTTCCAACCACAGTATTTCTTTAAGCTGCTGCATCTTATTGCAAGCAATAGCAATGAAGTTTTTGTGCTAGATATGGTCCAAATACATCCCTGAAGCAGGTAAACACCTTTAAAATGCATTTACTTTACTTTGAACAAAGTAGTGTCTTGTGGTCTGAAATGCACAGAACAGGCCATTCTAAGCGTTTTCGCACTGTTTCCAACCACAGTATTTCTTTAAGCTCCTGCATCTTAATGCAAGCAATGGCAATGAAGTTTTTGTGCTAGATATGTTCCAAATACATCCCTGAAGAAGGCAAACACCTTTAAAATGCTTTGAAATCAATTTGACTAAAGTAGTGTTCGTTTGGTCTGAAATGCACAGAACAGGCCATTCTAAGCGTTTTCGCACTGTTTCCAACCACAGTATTTCTTTAAGCTGCTGCATCTTAATGCAAGCAATGGCAATGAAGTTTTTGTGCTAGATATGTTCCAAATACATCCCTGAAGCAGGTAAACACCTTTAAAATGCATTTACTTTACTTTGAACAAAGTAGTGTCTTGTGGTCTGAAATGCACAGAACAGGCCATTCTAAGCGTTTTCGCACTGTTTCCAACCACAGTATTTCTTTAAGCTGCTGCATCTTAATGCAAGCAATGGCAATGAAGTTTTTGTGCTAGATATGTTCCAAATACATCCCTGAAGAAGGCAAACACCTTTAAAATGCTTTGAAATCACTTTGACAAAAGTAGTGTCTTGTGGTCTGAAATGCACAGAACAGGCCATTCTAAGCGTTTTCGCACTGTTTCCAACCACAGTATTTCTTTAAGCTGCTGCATCTTAATGCAAGCAATGGCAATGAAGTTTTTGTGCTAGATATGTTCCAAATACATCCCTGAAGCAGGTAAACACCTTTAAAATGCATTTACTTTACTTTGAACAAAGTAGTGTCTTGTGGTCTGAAATGCACAGAACAGGCCATTCTAAGCGTTTTCGCACTGTTTCCAACCACAGTATTTCTTTAAGCTGCTGCATCTTAATTCAAGCAATGGCACTGAAGTTTTTGTGCTAGATATGTTCCAAATACATCCCTGAAGCAGGTAAACACCTTTAAAATGCATTTACTTTACTTTGAACAAAGTAGTGTCTTGTGGTCTGAAATGCACAGAACAGGCCATTCTAAGCGTTTTCGCAGTGTTTCCAACCACAGTATTTCTTTAAGCTGCTGCATCTTATTGCAAGCAATAGCAATGAAGTTTTTGTGCTAGATATGTTCCAAATACATCCCTGAAGAAGGCAAACACCTTTAAAATGCTTTGAAATCAGTTTGACTAAAGTAGTGTTCATTTGGTCAGAAATGCACAGAACAGGCCATTCTAAGCGTTTTCGCAGTGTTTCCAACCACAGTATTTCTTTAAGCTGCTGCATCTTATTGCAAGCAATGGCAATGAAGTTTTTGTGCTAGATATGTTCCAAATACATCCCTGAAGCAGGTAAACACCTTTAAAATGCATTTACTTTACTTTAAACAAAGTAGTGTCTTGTGGTCTGAAATGCACAGAACAGGCCATTCTAAGCGTTTTCGCACTGTTTCCAACCACAGTATTTCTTTAAGCTGCTGCATCTTAATGCAAGCAATGGCACTGAAGTTTTTGTGCTAGATATGTTCCAAATACATCCCTGAAGCAGGTAAACACCTTTAAAATGCATTTACTTTACTTTGAACAAAGTAGTGTCTTGTGGTCTGAAATGCACAGAACAGGCCATTCTAAGCGTTTTCGCAGTGTTTCCAACCACAGTATTTCTTTAAGCTGCTGCATCTTATTGCAAGCAATAGCAATGAAGTTTTTGTGCTAGATATGTTCCAAATACATCCCTGAAGCAGACAAACACCTTTAAAATGCATTTACTTTACTTTGGACAAAGTAGTGTCTTGTGGTCTGAAATGCACAGAACAGGCCATTCTAAGCGTTTTCGCAATGTTTCCAACCACAGTATTTCTTTAAGCTGCTGCATCTTAATGCAAGCAATGGCAATGAAGTTTTTGTGCTAGATATGTTCCAAATACATCCTTGAAGAAGGCAAACACCTTTAAAATGCTTTGAAATCAATTTGACCAAAGTAATGTTCATTTGGTCTGAAATGCACAGAAAAGGCCATTCTAAGCGTTTTCGCAGTTTCCAACCACAGTATTTCTTTAAGCTGCTGCATCTTAATGCAAGCAATGGCAATGAAGTTTTTGTGCTAGATATGGTCCAAATACATCCCTGAAGCAGGAAAACACCTTTAAAATGCATTTACTTTACTTTGAACAAAGTAGTGTCTTGTGGTCTGAAATGCACAGAACAGGCCATTCTAAGCGTTTTCGCACTGTTTCCAACCACAGTATTTCTTTAAGCTCCTGCATCTTAATGCAAGCAATGGCAATGAAGTTTTTGTGCTAGATATGTTCCAAATACATCCCTGAAGAAGGCAAACACCTTTAAAATGCTTTGAAATCAATTTGACTAAAGTAGTGTTCGTTTGGTCTGAAATGCACAGAACAGGCCATTCTAAGCGTTTTCGCACTGTTTCCAACCACAGTATTTCTTTAAGCTGCTGCATCTTAATGCAAGCAATGGCAATGAAGTTTTTGTGCTAGATATGTTCCAAATACATCCCTGAAGCAGGTAAACACCTTTAAAATGCATTTACTTTACTTTGAACAAAGTAGTGTCTTGTGGTCTGAAATGCACAGAACAGGCCATTCTAAGCGTTTTCGCACTGTTTCCAACCACAGTATTTCTTTAAGCTGCTGCATCTTAATGCAAGCAATGGCAATGAAGTTTTTGTGCTAGATATGTTCCAAATACATCCCTGAAGAAGGCAAACACCTTTAAAATGCTTTGAAATCAATTTGACCAAAGTAGTGTCTTGTGGTCTGAAATGCACAGAACAGGCCATTCTAAGCGTTTTCGCACTGTTTCCAACCACAGTATTTCTTTAAGCTGCTGCATCTTAATGCAAGCAATGGCAATGAAGTTTTTGTGCTAGATATGTTCCAAATACATCCCTGAAGCAGGTAAACACCTTTAAAATGCATTTACTTTACTTTGAACAAAGTAGTGTCTTGTGGTCTGAAATGCACAGAACAGGCCATTCTAAGCGTTTTCGCACTGTTTCCAACCACAGTATTTCTTTAAGCTGCTGCATCTTAATGCAAGCAATGGCACTGAAGTTTTTGTGCTAGATATGTTCCAAATACATCCCTGAAGCAGGTAAACACCTTTAAAATGCATTTACTTTACTTTGAACAAAGTAGTGTCTTGTGGTCTGAAATGCACAGAACAGGCCATTCTAAGCGTTTTCGCAGTGTTTCCAACCACAGTATTTCTTTAAGCTGCTGCATCTTATTGCAAGCAATAGCAATGAAGTTTTTGTGCTAGATATGTTCCAAATACATCACTGAAGCAGAAAAACACCTTTAAAATGCATTTACTTTACTTTGGACAAAGTAGTGTCTTGTGGTCTGAAATGCACAGAACAGGCCATTCTAAGCGTTTTCGCAATGTTTCCAAGCACAGTATTTCTTTAAGCTGCTGCATCTTAATGCAAGCAATGGCAATGAAGTTTTTGTGCTAGATATGTTCCAAATACATCCTTGAAGAAGGCAAACACCTTTAAAATGCTTTGAAATCAATTTGACCAAAGTAATGTTCATTTGGTCTGAAATGCACAGAACAGGCCATTCTAAGCGTTTTCGCACTGTTTCCAACCACAGTATTTCTTTAAGCTCCTGCATCTTAATGCAAGCAATGGCAATGAAGTTTTTGTGCTAGATATGTTCCAAATACATCCCTGAAGAAGGCAAACACCTTTAAAATGCTTTGAAATCAATTTGACTAAAGTAGTGTTCGTTTGGTCTGAAATGCACAGAACAGGCCATTCTAAGCGTTTTCGCACTGTTTCCAACCTCAGTATTTCTTTAAGCTGCTGCATCTTAATGCAAGCAATGGCAATGAAGTTTTTGTGCTAGATATGTTCCAAATACATCCCTGAAGCAGGTAAACACCTTTAAAATGCATTTACTTTACTTTGAACAAAGTAGTGTCTTGTGGTCTGAAATGCACAGAACAGGCCATTCTAAGCGTTTTCGCACTGTTTCCAACCACAGTATTTCTTTAAGCTGCTGCATCTTAATGCAAGCAATGGCAATGAAGTTTTTGTGCTAGATATGTTCCAAATACATCCCTGAAGAAGGCAAACACCTTTAAAATGCTTTGAAATCAATTTGACCAAAGTAGTGTTCTTTTGGTATAAAATGCACAGAACAGGCCATTCTAAGCGTTTTCGCACTGTTTCCAACCACAGTATTTCTTTAAGCTGCTGTATCTTAATGCAAGCAATGGCAATGAAGTTTTTGTGCTAGATATGTTCCACATACATCCCTGAAGTAGGTAAACACCTTTAAAATGCATTTACTTTACTTTGAACAAAGTAGTGTCTTGTGGTCTGAAATGCACAGAACAGGCCATTCTAAGCGTTTTCGCACTGTTTCCAACCACAGTATTTCTTTAAGCTGCTGCATCTTAATGCAAGCAATGGCAATGAAGTTTTTGTGCTAGATATGTTCCAAATACATCCCTGAAGAAGGCAAACACCTTTAAAATGCTTTGAAATCAATTTGACCAAAGTAGTGTTCTTTTGGTATAAAATGCACAGAACAGGCCATTCTAAGCGTTTTCGCACTGTTTCCAAGCACAGTAATTCTTTAAGCTGCTGCATCCTAATGCAAGCAATGGCAATGAAGTTTTTGTGCTAGATATGTTCCAAAAACATCCCTGAAGAAGTCAAACACCTTTAAAATGCTTTGAAATCAAATTGACTAAAGTAGTGTTCATTTGGTCTGAAATGCACAGAACAGGCCATTCTAAGTGTTTTCGCACTGTTTCCAACCTCAGTGTTTCTTTAAGCTGCTGCATCTTAATGCAAGCAATGGCAATGAAGTTTTTGTGCTAGATATGTTCCAAATACATCCCTGAAGCAGGTAAACACCTTTAAAATGCATTTACTTTACTTTGAACAAAGTAGTGTCTTGTGGTCTGAAATGCACAGAACAGGCCATTCTAAGCGTTTTCGCACTGTTTCCAACCACAGTATTTCTTTAAGCTGCTGCATCTTAATGCAAGCAATGGCAATGAAGTTTTTGTGCTAGATATGTTCCAAATACATCCCTGAAGAAGGCAAACACCTTTCAAATGCTTTGAAATCAATTTGACTAAAGAAGTGTTCATTTGGTCAGAAATGCACAGAACAGGCCATTCTAAGCGTTTTCGCACTGTTTCCAACCACAGTATTTCTTTAAGCTGCTGCATCTTAATGCAAGCAATGGCAATGAAGTTTTTGTGCTAGATATGTTCCAAATACATCCCTGAAGCAGGTAAACACCTTTAAAATGCATTTACTTTACTTTGAACAAAGTAGTGTCTTGTGGTCTGAAATGCACAGAACAGGCCATTCTAAGCGTTTTCGCACTGTTTCCAACCACAGTATTTCTTTAAGCTGCTGCATCTTAATGCAAGCAATGGCAATGAAGTTTTTGTGCTAGATATGTTCCAAATACATCCCTGAAGAAGGCAAACACCTTTAAAATGCTTTGAAATCAATTTGACCAAAGTAGTGTTCTTTTGGTATAAAATGCACAGAACAGGCCATTCTAAGCGTTTTCGCACTGTTTCCAACCACAGTATTTCTTTAAGCTGCTGCATCTTAATGCAAGCAATGGCAATGAAGTTTTTGTGCTAGATATGTTCCAAATACATCCCTGAAGCAGGTAAACACCTTTAACATGCATTTACTTTACTTTGAACAAAGTAGTGTCTTGTGGTCTGAAATGCACAGAACAGGCCATTCTAAGCGTTTTCGCACTGTTTCCAACCACAGTATTTCTTTAAGCTGCTGCATCTTAATGCAAGCAATGGCAATGAAGTTTTTGTGCTAGATATGTTCCAAATACATCCCTGAAGAAGGCACACACCTTTAAAATGCCTCGAAATCAATCTGACCAAAGTAGTGTTCTTTTGGACTAAAATGCACAGAACATGCCATTCTAAGCGTTTTCGCACTGTTTCCAACCACAGTAATTCTTTAAGCTGCTGCATCCTAATGCAAGCAATGGCAATGAAGTTTTTGTGCTAGATATGTTCCACATACATCCCTGAAGTAGGTAAACACCTTTAAAATGCATTTACTTTACTTTGAACAAAGTAGTGTCTTGTGGTCTGAAATGCACAGAACAGGCCATTCTAAGCGTTTTCGCACTGTTTCCAACCACAGTATTTCTTTAAGCTGCTGCATCTTAATGCAAGCAATGGCACTGAAGTTTTTGTGCTAGATATGTTCCAAATACATCCCTGAAGAAGGCAAACACCTTTAAAATGCGTTAAAATCAATTTGACCAAAGTCGTGTTCGTTTGGTCTGAAATGCACAGAACAGGCCATTCTAAGCGTTTTCGCACTGTTTCCAACCACAGTATTTCTTTAAGCTGCTGCATCTTAATGCAAGCAATGGCAATTAAGTTTTTGTGCTAGATATGTTCCAAATACATCCCTGAAGAAGGCAAACACCTTTAAAATGCTTTGAAATCAATTTGACTAAAGTAGTGTTCATTTAAACTCAAATGCACAGAACAGGCCATTCTATGTGTTTTCGCACTGTTTCCAACCTCAGTATTTCTTTAAGCTGCTGCATCTTAATGCAAGCAATGGCAATGAAGTTTTTGTGCTAGATATGATCCAAACACATCCCTGAAGAAGGCAAACACCTTTAAAATGCGTTAAAATCAATTTGACCAAAGTAGTGTTCGTTTGGTCTGAAATGCACAGAACAGGCCATTCTAAGCGTTTTCGCACTGTTTCCAACCACAGTATTTCTTTAAGCTGCTGCATCTTAATGCAAGCAATGGCAATGAAGTTTTTGTGCTAGATATAGTCCAAATACATCCCTGAAGCAGGTAAACACCTTTAAAATGCATTACTTTACTTTGGACAAAGTAGTGTCTTGTGGTCTGAAATGCACAGAACAGGCCATTCTAAGCGTTTTCGCACTGTTTCCAACCACAGTATTTCTTTAAGCTGCTGCATCTTAATGCAAGCAATGGCACTGAAGTTTTTGTGCTAGATATGTTCCAAATACATCCCTGAAGAAGGCAAACACCTTTAAAATGCGTTAAAATCAATTTGACCAAAGTCGTGTTCGTTTGGTCTGAAATGCACAGAACAGGCCATTCTAAGCGTTTTCGCACTGTTTCCAACCACAGTATTTCTTTAAGCTGCTGCATCTTAATGCAAGCAATGGCACTGAAGTTTTTGTGCTAGATATGTTCCAAATACATCCCTGAAGCAGGTAAACACCTTTAAAATGCATTTACTTTACTTTGAACAAAGTAGTGTTCTTTTGGTCTAAAATGCACAGAACAGGCCATTCTAAGTGTTTTCGCACTGTTTTCAGCCTCAGTATTTCTTTAAGCTGCTGCATCTTAATGCAAGCAATGGCAATGAAGTTTTTGTGCTAGATATGTTCCAAATACATCCCTGAAGAAGGCAAACACCTTTAAAATGCTTTGAAATCAATTTGACTAAAGTAGTGTTCATTTAAACTCAAATGCACAGAACAGGCCATTCTAAGTGTTTTCGCACTGTTTCCAACCTCAGTATTTCTTTAAGCTGCTGCATCTTAATGCAAGCAATGGCAATGAAGTTTTTGTGCTAGATATGGTCCAAATACATCCCTGAAGCAGGTAAACACCTTTAAAATGCATTTACTTTACTTTGAACAAAGTAGTGTCTTGTGGTCTGAAATGCACAGAACAGGCCATTCTAAGCGTTTTCGCACTGTTTCCAACCACAGTATTTCTTTAAGTTGCTGCATCTTAATGCAAGCAATGGCAATGAAGTTTTTGTGCTAGATATGTTCCAAATACATCCCTGAAGAAGGCAAACACCTTTAAAATGCTTTGAAATCAATTTGACTAAAGAAGTGTTCATTTGGTCAGAAATGCACAGAACAGGCCATTCTAAGCGTTTTCGCACTGTTTCCAACCACAGTATTTCTTTAAGCTGCTGCATCTTAATGCAAGCAATGGCAATGAAGTTTTTGTGCTAGATATGTTCCAAATACATCCCTGAAGCAGGTAAACACCTTTAAAATGCATTTACTTTACTTTGAACAAAGTAGTGTCTTGTGGTCTGAAATGCACAGAACAGGCCATTCTAAGCGTTTTCGCACTGTTTCCAACCACAGTATTTCTTTAAGCTGCTGCATCTTAATGCAAGCAATGGCAATGAAGTTTTTGTGCTAGATATGTTCCAAATACATCCCTGAAGCAGGTAAACACCTTTAAAATGCATTTACTTTACTTTGAACAAAGTAGTGTCTTGTGGTCTGAAATGCATTGAACAGGCCATTCTAAGCGTTTTCGCACTGTTTCCAACCACAGTATTTCTTTAAGCTGCTGCATCTTAATGCAAGCAATGGCACTGAAGTTTTTGTGCTAGATATGTTCCAAATACATCCCTGAAGCAGGTAAACACCTTTAAAATGCATTTACTTTACTTTGAACAAAGTAGTGTTCTTTTGGTCTAAAATGCACAGAACAGGCCATTCTATGTGTTTTCGCACTGTTTCCAACCACAGTATTTCTTTAAGCTGCGGCATCTTAATGCAAGCAATGGCAATGAAGTTTTTGTGCTAGATATGTTCCAAATACATCCCTGAAGAAGGCAAACACCTTTAAAATGCTTTGAAATCAATTTGACTAAAGTAGTGTTCATTTAAACTCAAATGCACAGAACAGGCCATTCTAAGTGTTTTCGCACTGTTTCCAACCTCAGTATTTCTTTAAGCTGCTGCATCTTAATGCAAGCAATGGCAATGAAGTTTTTGTGCTAGATATGGTCCAAATACATCCCTGAAGCAGGTAAACACCTTTAAAATGCATTTACTTTACTTTGAACAAAGTAGTGTCTTGTGGTCTGAAATGCACAGAACAGGCCATTCTAAGCGTTTTCGCACTGTTTCCAACCACAGTATTTCTTTAAGCAACAGCATCTTAATGCAAGCAATGGCAATGAAGTTTTTGTGCTAGATATGTTCCAAATACATCCCTGAAGCAGGTAAACACCTTTAAAATGCATTTACTTTACTTTGAACAAAGTAGTGTCTTGTGGTCTGAAATGCACAGAACAGGCCATTCTAAGCGTTTTCGCACTGTTTCCAACCACAGTATTTCTTTAAGCTGCTGCATCTTAATGCAAGCAATGGCAATGAAGTTTTTGTGCTAGATATGTTCCAAATACATCCCTGAAGAAGGCACACACCTTTAAAATGCCTCGAAATCAATCTGACCAAAGTAGTGTTCTTTTGGACTAAAATGCACAGAACAGGCCATTCTAAGCGTTTTCGCACTGTTTCCAACCACAGTAATTCTTTAAGCTGCTGCATCCTAATGCAAGCAATGGCAATGAAGTTTTTGTGCTAGATATGTTCCAAATACATCCCTGAAGAAGGCAAACACCTTTAAAATGCATTTACTTTACTTTGAACAAAGTAGTGTCTTGTGGTCTGAAATGCACAGAACAGGCCATTCTCAGCGTTTTCGCACTGTTTCCAACCACAGTATTTCTTTAAGCTGCTGCATCTTAATGCAAGCAATGGCACTGAAGTTTTTGTGCTAGATATGTTCCAAATACATCCCTGAAGAAGGCAAACACCTTTAAAATGCTTTGAAATCAATTTGACTAAAGTAGTGTTCGTTTGGTCTGAAATGCACAGAACAGGCCATTCTAAGCGTTTTCGCACTGTTTCCAACCACAGTATTTCTTTAAGCTGCTGCATCTTAATGCAAGCAATGGCAATGAAATTTTTGTGCTAGATATAGTCCAAATACATCCCTGAAGCAGGTAAACACCTTTAAAATGCGTTAAAATCAATTTGACCAAAGTAGTGTTCGTTTGGTCTGAAATGCACAGAACAGGCCATTCTAAGCGTTTTCGCACTGTTTCCAACCACAGTATTTCTTTAAGCTGCTGCATCTTAATGCAAGCAATGGCAATGAAGTTTTTGTGCTAGATATAGTCCAAATACATCCCTGAAGCAGGTAAACACCTTTAAAATGCATTACTTTACTTTGGACAAAGTAGTGTCTTGTGGTCTGAAATGCACAGAACAGGCCATTCTAAGCGTTTTCGCACTGTTTCCAACCACAGTATTTCTTTAAGCTGCTGCATCTTAATGCAAGCAATGGCAATGAAGTTTTTGTGCTAGATATGGTCCAAATACATCCCTGAAGCAGGTAAACACCTTTAAAATGCATTTACTTTACTTTGAACAAAGTAGTGTCTTGTGGTCTGAAATGCACAGAACAGGCCATTCTAAGCGTTTTCGCACTGTTTCCAACCACAGTATTTCTTTAAGCTGCTGCATCTTAATGCAAGCAATGGCAATGAAGTTTTTGTGCTAGATATGGTCCAAATACATCCCTGAAGCAGGTAAACACCTTTAAAATGCATTACTTTACTTTGAACAAAGTAGTGTCTTGTGGTCTGAAATGCACAGAACAGGCCATTCTAAGCGTTTTCGCACTGTTTCCAACCACAGTATTTCTTTAAGCTGCTGCATCTTAATGCAAGCAATGGCAATGAAGTTTTTGTGCTAGATATGGTCCAAATACATCCCTGAAGCAGGTAAACACCTTTAAAATGCATTTACTTTACTTTGAACAAAGTAGTGTCTTGTGGTCTGAAATGCACAGAACAGGCCATTCTAAGCGTTTTCGCACTGTTTCCAACCACAGTATTTCTTTAAGCTGCTGCATCTTAATGCAAGCAATGGCACTGAAGTTTTTGTGCTAGATATGTTCCAAATACATCCCTGAAGAAGGTAAACACCTTTAAAATGCTTTGAAATCAATTTGACTAAAGTAATGTTCATTTGGTCTGAAATGCACAGAACAGGCCATTCTAAGCGTTTTCGCACTGTTTCCAACCACAGTATTTCTTTAAGCTGCTGCATCTTAATGCAAGCAATGGCAATGAAGTTTTTGTGCTAGATATGTTCCAAATACATCCCTGAAGCAGGTAAACACCTTTAAAATGCATTTACTTTACTTTGAACAAAGTAGTGTCTTGTGGTCTGAAATGCACAGAACAGGCCATTCTAAGCGTTTTCGCACTGTTTCCAACCACAGTATTTCTTTAAGCTCCTGCATCTTAATGCAAGCAATGGCAATGACGTTTTTGTGCTAGATATGTTCCAAATACATCCCTGAAGCAGGTAAACACCTTTAAAATGCATTTACTTTACTTTGAACAAAGTAGTGTCTTGTGGTCTGAAATGCACAGAACAGGCCATTCTAAGCGTTTTCGCACTGTTTCCAACCACAGTATTTCTTTAAGCTGCTGCATCTTAATGCAAGCAATGGCAATGAAGTTTTTGTGCTAGATATGTTCCAAATACATCCCTGAAGAAGGCAAACACCTTTAAAATGCTTTGAAATCAGTTTGACTAAAGTAGTGTTCATTTGGTCAGAAATGCACAGAACAGGCCATTCTAAGCGTTTTCGCAGTGTTTCCAACCACAGTATTTCTTTAAGCTGCTGCATCTTATTGCAAGCAATGGCAATGAAGTTTTTGTGCTAGATATGTTCCAAATACATCCCTGAAGCAGGTAAACACCTTTAAAATGCATTTACTTTACTTTGAACAAAGTAGTGTCTTGTGGTCTGAAATGCACAGAACAGGCCATTCTAAGCGTTTTCGCACTGTTTCCAACCACAGTATTTCTTTAAGCTGCTGCATCTTATTGCAAGCAATAGCAATGAAGTTTTTGTGCTAGATATGTTCCAAATACATCCCTGAAGCAGACAAACACCTTTAAAATGCATTTACTTTACTTTGGACAAAGTAGTGTCTTGTGGTCTGAAATGCACAGAACAGGCCATTCTAAGCGTTTTCGCAATGTTTCCAACCACAGTATTTCTTTAAGCTGCTGCATCTTAATGCAAGCAATGGCAATGAAGTTTTTGTGCTAGATATGTTCCAAATACATCCCTGAAGAAGGCAAACACCTTTAAAATGCTTTGAAATCAATTTGACCAAAGTAATGTTCATTTGGTCTGAAATGCACAGAACAGGCCATTCTAAGCGTTTTCGCACTGTTTCCAACCACAGTATTTCTTTAAGCTGCTGCATCTTAATGCAAGCAATGGCAATGAAGTTTTTGTGCTAGATATGGTCCAAATACATCCCTGAAGCAGGTAAACACCTTTAAAATGCATTTACTTTACTTTGAACAAAGTAGTGTCTTGTGGTCTGAAATGCACAGAACAGGCCATTCTAAGCGTTTTCGCACTGTTTCCAACCACAGTATTTCTTTAAGCAACAGCATCTTAATGCAAGCAATGGCAATGAAGTTTTTGTGCTAGATATGTTCCAAATACATCCCTGAAGCAGGTAAACACCTTTAAAATGCATTTACTTTACTTTGAACAAAGTAGTGTCTTGTGGTCTGAAATGCACAGAACAGGCCATTCTAAGCGTTTTCGCACTGTTTCCAACCACAGTATTTCTTTAAGCTGCTGCATCTTAATGCAAGCAATGGCAATGAAGTTTTTGTGCTAGATATGTTCCAAATACATCCCTGAAGAAGGCAAACACCTTTAAAATGCTTTGAAATCAATTTGACTAAAGAAGTGTTCATTTGGTCAGAAATGCACAGAACAGGCCATTCTAAGCGTTTTCGCACTGTTTCCAACCACAGTATTTCTTTAAGCTGCTGCATCTTAATGCAAGCAATGGCAATGAAGTTTTTGTGCTAGATATGTTCCAAATACATCCCTGAAGCAGGTAAACACCTTTAAAATGCATTTACTTTACTTTGAACAAAGTAGTGTCTTGTGGTCTGAAATGCACAGAACAGGCCATTCTAAGCGTTTTCGCACTGTTTCCAACCACAGTATTTCTTTAAGCTGCTGCATCTTAATGCAAGCAATGGCAATGAAGTTTTTGTGCTAGATATGTTCCAAATACATCCCTGAAGCAGGTAAACACCTTTAAAATGCATTTACTTTACTTTGAACAAAGTAGTGTCTTGTGGTCTGAAATGCACAGAACAGGCCATTCTAAGCGTTTTCGCACTGTTTCCAACCACAGTATTTCTTTAAGCTGCTGCATCTTAATGCAAGCAATGGCAATGAAGTTTTTGTGCTAGATATGGTCCAAATACATCCCTGAAGCAGGTAAACACCTTTAAAATGCATTTACTTTACTTTGAACAAAGTAGTGTCTTGTGGTCTGAAATGCACAGAACAGGCCATTCTAAGCGTTTTCGCACTGTTTCCAACCACAGTATTTCTTTAAGCTGCTGCATCTTAATGCAAGCAATGGCACTGAAGTTTTTGTGCTAGATATGTTCCAAATACATCCCTGAAGAAGGTAAACACCTTTAAAATGCTTTGAAATCAATTTGACTAAAGTAATGTTCATTTGGTCTGAAATGCACAGAACAGGCCATTCTAAGCGTTTTCGCACTGTTTCCAACCACAGTATTTCTTTAAGCTGCTGCATCTTAATGCAAGCAATGGCAATGAAGTTTTTGTGCTAGATATGTTTCAAATACATCCCTGAAGCAGGTAAACACCTTTAAAATGCATTTACTTTACTTTGAACAAAGTAGTGTCTTGTGGTCTGAAATGCACAGAACAGGCCATTCTAAGCGTTTTCGCAGTGTTTCCAACCACAGTATTTCTTTAAGCTGCTGCATCTTAATGCAAGCAATGGCACTGAAGTTTTTGTGCTAGATATGTTCCAAATACATCCCTGAAGAAGGCAAACACCTTTAAAATGCGTTAAAATCAATTTGACCAAAGTCGTGTTCGTTTGGTCTGAAATGCACAGAACAGGCCATTCTAAGCGTTTTCGCACTGTTTCCAACCACAGTATTTCTTTAAGCTGCTGCATCTTAATGCAAGCAATGGCACTGAAGTTTTTGTGCTAGATATGTTCCAAATACATCCCTGAAGCAGGTAAACACCTTTAAAATGCATTTACTTTACTTTGAACAAAGTAGTGTTCTTTTGGTCTAAAATGCACAGAACAGGCCATTCTAAGTGTTTTCGCACTGTTTCCAACCACAGTATTTCTTTAAGCTGCGGCATCTTAATGCAAGCAATGGCAATGAAGTTTTTGTGCTAGATATGTTCCAAATACATCCCTGAAGAAGGCAAACACCTTTAAAATGCTTTGAAATCAATTTGACTAAAGTAGTGTTCGTTTGGTCTGAAATGCACAGAACAGGCCATTCTAAGCGTTTTCGCACTGTTTCCAACCACAGTATTTCTTTAAGCTGCTGCATCTTAATGCAAGCAATGGCAATGAAGTTTTTGTGCTAGATATAGTCCAAATACATCCCTGAAGCAGGTAAACACCTTTAAAATGCGTTAAAATCAATTTGACCAAAGTAGTGTTCGTTTGGTCTGAAATGCACAGAACAGGCCATTCTAAGCGTTTTCGCACTGTTTCCAACCACAGTATTTCTTTAAGCTGCTGCATCTTAATGCAAGCAATGGCAATGAAGTTTTTGTGCTAGATATGTTCCAAATACATCCCTGAAGCAGGTAAACACCTTTAAAATGCATTTACTTTACTTTGAACAAAGTAGTGTCTTGTGGTCTGAAATGCACAGAACAGGCCATTCTAAGCGTTTTCGCACTGTTTCCAACCACAGTATTTCTTTAAGCTCCTGCATCTTAATGCAAGCAATGGCAATGACGTTTTTGTGCTAGATATGTTCCAAATACATCCCTGAAGCAGGTAAACACCTTTAAAATGCATTTACTTTACTTTGAACAAAGTAGTGTCTTGTGGTCTGAAATGCACAGAACAGGCCATTCTAAGCGTTTTCGCACTGTTTCCAACCACAGTATTTCTTTAAGCTGCTGCATCTTAATGCAAGCAATGGCAATGAAGTTTTTGTGCTAGATATGTTCCAAATACATCCCTGAAGAAGGCAAACACCTTTAAAATGCTTTGAAATCAATTTGACCAAAGTAGTGTTCTTTTGGTATAAAATGCACAGAACAGGCCATTCTAAGCGTTTTCGCACTGTTTCCAACCACAGTATTTCTTTAAGCTGCTGCATCTTAATGCAAGCAATGGCAATGAAGTTTTTGTGCTAGATATGATCCAAATACATCCCTGAAGCAGGTAAACACCTTTAACATGCATTTACTTTACTTTGAACAAAGTAGTGTCTTGTGGTCTGAAATGCACAGAACAGGCCATTCTAAGCGTTTTCGCACTGTTTCCAACCACAGTATTTCTTTAAGCTGCTGCATCTTAATGCAAGCAATGGCAATAAAGTTTTTGTGCTAGATATGTTCCAAATACATCCCTGAAGAAGGCAAACACCTTTAAAATGCTTTGAAATCAGTTTGACTAAAGTAGTGTTCATTTGGTCAGAAATGCACAGAACAGGCCATTCTAAGCGTTTTCGCAGTGTTTCCAACCACAGTATTTCTTTAAGCTGCTGCATCTTATTGCAAGCAATGGCAATGAAGTTTTTGTGCTAGATATGTTCCAAATACATCCCTGAAGCAGGTAAACACCTTTAAAATGCATTTACTTTACTTTGAACAAAGTAGTGTCTTGTGGTCTGAAATGCACAGAACAGGCCATTCTAAGCGTTTTCGCACTGTTTCCAACCACAGTATTTCTTTAAGCTGCTGCATCTTAATGCAAGCAATGGCACTGAAGTTTTTGTGCTAGATATGTTCCAAATACATCCCTGAAGCAGGTAAACACCTTTAAAATGCATTTACTTTACTTTAAACAAAGTAGTGTCTTGTGGTCTGAAATGCACAGAACAGGCCATTCTAAGCGTTTTCGCAGTGTTTCCAACCACAGTATTTCTTTAAGCTGCTGCATCTTATTGCAAGCAATAGCAATGAAGTTTTTGTGCTAGATATGTTCCAAATACATCCCTGAAGCAGACAAACACCTTTAAAATGCATTTACTTTACTTTGGACAAAGTAGTGTCTTGTGGTCTGAAATGCACAGAACAGGCCATTCTAAGCGTTTTCGCAATGTTTCCAACCACAGTATTTCTTTAAGCTGCTGCATCTTAATGCAAGCAATGGCAATGAAGTTTTTGTGCTAGATATGTTCCAAATACATCCCTGAAGAAGGCAAACACCTTTAAAATGCTTTGAAATCAATTTGACCAAAGTAATGTTCATTTGGTCTGAAATGCACAGAACAGGCCATTCTAAGCGTTTTCGCACTGTTTCCAACCACAGTATTTCTTTAAGCTGCTGCATCTTAATGCAAGCAATGGCAATGAAGTTTTTGTGCTAGATATGGTCCAAATACATCCCTGAAGCAGGTAAACACCTTTAAAATGCATTTACTTTACTTTGAACAAAGTAGTGTCTTGTGGTCTGAAATGCACAGAACAGGCCATTCTAAGCGTTTTCGCACTGTTTCCAACCACAGTATTTCTTTAAGCTCCTGCATCTTAATGCAAGCAATGGCAATGAAGTTTTTGTGCTAGATATGTTCCAAATACATCCCTGAAGAAGGCAAACACCTTTAAAATGCTTTGAAATCAATTTGACTAAAGTAGTGTTCATTTGGTCAGAAATGCACAGAACAGGCCATTCTAACCGTTTTCGCACTGTTTCCAACCACAGTATTTCTTTAAGCTGCTGCATCTTAATGCAAGCAATGGCAATAAAGTTTTTGTGCTAGATATGTTCCAAATACATCCCTGAAGAAGGCAAACACCTTTAAAATGCTTTGAAATCAATTTGACCAAAGTAATGTTCATTTGGTCTGAAATGCACAGAACAGGCCATTCTAAGCGTTTTCGCACTGTTTCCAACCACAGTATTTCTTTAAGCTGCTGCATCTTAATGCAAGCAATGGCAATGAAGTTTTTGTGCTAGATATGGTCCAAATACATCCCTGAAGCAGGTAAACACCTTTAAAATGCATTTACTTTACTTTGAACAAAGTAGTGTCTTGTGGTCTGAAATGCACAGAACAGGCCATTCTAAGCGTTTTCGCACTGTTTCCAACCACAGTATTTCTTTAAGCTCCTGCATCTTAATGCAAGCAATGGCAATGAAGTTTTTGTGCTAGATATGTTCCAAATACATCCCTGAAGAAGGCAAACACCTTTAAAATGCTTTGAAATCAATTTGACCAAAGTAATGTTCATTTGGTCTGAAATGCACAGAACAGGCCATTCTAAGCGTTTTCGCACTGTTTCCAACCACAGTATTTCTTTAAGCTGCTGCATCTTAATGCAAGCAATGGCAATGAAGTTTTTGTGCTAGATATGGTCCAAATACATCCCTGAAGCAGGTAAACACCTTTAAAATGCATTTACTTTACTTTGAACAAAGTAGTGTCTTGTGGTCTGAAATGCACAGAACAGGCCATTCTAAGCGTTTTCGCACTGTTTCCAACCACAGTATTTCTTTAAGCTGCTGCATCTTAATGCAAGCAATGGCAATGAAGTTTTTGTGCTAGATATGTTCCAAATACATCCCTGAAGAAGGCAAACACCTTTAAAATGCTTTGAAATCAATTTGACCAAAGTAGTGTTCTTTTGGTATAAAATGCACAGAACAGGCCATTCTAAGCGTTTTCGCACTGTTTCCAACCACAGTATTTCTTTAAGCTGCTGCATCTTAATGCAAGCAATGGCAATGAAGTTTTTGTGCTAGATATGTTCCAAATACATCCCTGAAGCAGGTAAACACCTTTAACATGCATTTACTTTACTTTGAACAAAGTAGTGTCTTGTGGTCTGAAATGCACAGAACAGGCCATTCTAAGCGTTTTCGCACTGTTTCCAACCACAGTATTTCTTTAAGCTCCTGCATCTTAATGCAAGCAATGGCAATGAAGTTTTTGTGCTAGATATGTTCCAAATACATCCCTGAAGAAGGCAAACACCTTTAAAATGCTTAGAAATCAATTTGACTAAAGTAGTGTTCGTTTGGTCTGAAATGCACAGAACAGGCCATTCTAAGCGTTTTCGCACTGTTTCCAACCTCAGTATTTCTTTAAGCTGCTGTATCTTAATGCAAGCAATGGCAATGAAGTTTTTGTGCTAGATATGTTCCACATACATCCCTGAAGTAGGTAAACACCTTTAAAATGCATTTACTTTACTTTGAACAAAGTAGTGTCTTGTGGTCTGAAATGCACAGAACAGGCCATTCTAAGCGTTTTCGCACTGTTTCCAACCACAGTATTTCTTTAAGCTGCTGCATCTTAATGCAAGCAATGGCAATGAAGTTTTTGTGCTAGATATGTTCCAAATACATCCCTGAAGAAGGCAAACACCTTTAAAATGCTTTGAAATCAATTTGACCAAAGTAGTGTTCTTTTGGTATAAAATGCACAGAACAGGCCATTCTAAGCGTTTTCGCACTGTTTCCAACCACAGTAATTCTTTAAGCTGCTGCATCCTAATGCAAGCAATGGCAATGAAGTTTTTGTGCTAGATATGTTCCAAAAACATCCCTGAAGAAGTCAAACACCTTTAAAATGCTTTGAAATCAAATTGACTAAAGTAGTGTTCATTTGGTCTGAAATGCACAGAACAGGCCATTCTAAGTGTTTTCGCACTGTTTCCAACCTCAGTGTTTCTTTAAGCTGCTGCATCTTAATGCAAGCAATGGCAATGAAGTTTTTGTGCTAGATATGTTCCAAATACATCCCTGAAGCAGGTAAACACCTTTAAAATGCATTTACTTTACTTTGAACAAAGTAGTGTCTTGTGGTCTGAAATGCACAGAACAGGCCATTCTAAGCGTTTTCGCACTGTTTCCAACCACAGTATTTCTTTAAGCTGCTGCATCTTAATGCAAGCAATGGCACTGAAGTTTTTGTGCTAGATATGTTCCAAATACATCCCTGAAGAAGGCAAACACCTTTCAAATGCTTTGAAATCAAGTTGACTAAAGAAGTGTTCATTTGGTCAGAAATGCACAGAACAGGCCATTCTAAGCGTTTTCGCACTGTTTCCAACCACAGTATTTCTTTAAGCTGCTGCATCTTAATGCAAGCAATGGCAATGAAGTTTTTGTGCTAGATATGTTCCAAATACATCCCTGAAGCAGGTAAACACCTTTAAAATGCATTTACTTTACTTTGAACAAAGTAGTGTCTTGTGGTCTGAAATGCACAGAACAGGCCATTCTAAGCGTTTTCGCACTGTTTCCAACCACAGTATTTCTTTAAGCTGCTGCATCTTAATGCAAGCAATGGCAATGAAGTTTTTGTGCTAGATATGTTCCAAATACATCCCTGAAGAAGGCAAACACCTTTAAAATGCTTTGAAATCAATTTGACCAAAGTAGTGTTCTTTTGGTATAAAATGCACAGAACAGGCCATTCTAAGCGTTTTCGCACTGTTTCCAACCACAGTATTTCTTTAAGCTGCTGCATCTTAATGCAAGCAATGGCAATGAAGTTTTTGTGCTAGATATGTTCCAAATACATCCCTGAAGCAGGTAAACACCTTTAACATGCATTTACTTTACTTTGAACAAAGTAGTGTCTTGTGGTCTGAAATGCACAGAACAGGCCATTCTAAGCGTTTTCGCACTGTTTCCAACCACAGTATTTCTTTAAGCTGCTGCATCTTAATGCAAGCAATGGCAATGAAGTTTTTGTGCTAGATATGTTCCAAATACATCCCTGAAGAAGGCACACACCTTTAAAATGCCTCGAAATCAATCTGACCAAAGTAGTGTTCTTTTGGACTAAAATGCACAGAACAGGCCATTCTAAGCGTTTTCGCACTGTTTCCAACCACAGTAATTCTTTAAGCTGCTGCATCCTAATGCAAGCAATGGCAATGAAGTTTTTGTGCTAGATATGTTCCACATACATCCCTGAAGTAGGTAAACACCTTTAAAATGCATTTACTTTACTTTGAACAAAGTAGTGTCTTGTGGTCTGAAATGCACAGAACAGGCCATTCTAAGCGTTTTCGCACTGTTTCCAACCACAGTATTTCTTTAAGCTGCTGCATCTTAATGCAAGCAATGGCACTGAAGTTTTTGTGCTAGATATGTTCCAAATACATCCCTGAAGAAGGCAAACACCTTTAAAATGCGTTAAAATCAATTTGACCAAAGTCGTGTTCGTTTGGTCTGAAATGCACAGAACAGGCCATTCTAAGCGTTTTCGCACTGTTTCCAACCACAGTATTTCTTTAAGCTGCTGCATCTTAATGCAAGCAATGGCAATGAAGTTTTTGTGCTAGATATGTTCCAAATACATCCCTGAAGAAGGCAAACACCTTTAAAATGCTTTGAAATCAATTTGACTAAAGTAGTGTTCATTTAAACTCAAATGCACAGAACAGGCCATTCTAAGTGTTTTCGCACTGTTTCCAACCTCAGTATTTCTTTAAGCTGCTGCATCTTAATGCAAGCAATGGCAATGAAGTTTTTGTGCTAGATATGATCCAAACACATCCCTGAAGAAGGCAAACACCTTTAAAATGCGTTAAAATCAATTTGACCAAAGTAGTGTTCGTTTGGTCTGAAATGCACAGAACAGGCCATTCTAAGCGTTTTCGCACTGTTTCCAACCACAGTATTTCTTTAAGCTGCTGCATCTTAATGCAAGCAATGACAATGAAGTTTTTGTGCTAGATATAGTCCAAATACATCCCTGAAGCAGGTAAACACCTTTAAAATGCATTACTTTACTTTGGACAAAGTAGTGTCTTGTGGTCTGAAATGCACAGAACAGGCCATTCTAAGCGTTTTCGCACTGTTTCCAACCACAGTATTTCTTTAAGCTGCTGCATCTTAATGCAAGCAATGGCACTGAAGTTTTTGTGCTAGATATGTTCCAAATACATCCCTGAAGAAGGCAAACACCTTTAAAATGCGTTAAAATCAATTTGACCAAAGTCGTGTTCGTTTGGTCTGAAATGCACAGAACAGGCCATTCTAAGCGTTTTCGCACTGTTTCCAACCACAGTATTTCTTTAAGCTGCTGCATCTTAATGCAAGCAATGGCACTGAAGTTTTGTGCTAGATATGTTCCAAATACATCCCTGAAGAAGGCAAACACCTTTAAAATGCTTTGAAATCAATTTGACCAAAGTAGTGTTCTTTTGGTATAAAATGCACAGAACAGGCCATTCTAAGCGTTTTCGCACTGTTTCCAACCACAGTAATTCTTTAAGCTGCTGCATCCTAATGCAAGCAATGGCAATGAAGTTTTTGTGCTAGATATGTTCCAAAAACATCCCTGAAGAAGTCAAACACCTTTAAAATGCTTTGAAATCAAATTGACTAAAGTAGTGTTCATTTGGTCTGAAATGCACAGAACAGGCCATTCTAAGTGTTTTCGCACTGTTTCCAACCTCAGTGTTTCTTTAAGCTGCTGCATCTTAATGCAAGCAATGGCAATGAAGTTTTTGTGCTAGATATGTTCCAAATACATCCCTGAAGCAGGTAAACACCTTTAAAATGCATTTACTTTACTTTGAACAAAGTAGTGTCTTGTGGTCTGAAATGCACAGAACAGGCCATTCTAAGCGTTTTCGCACTGTTTCCAACCACAGTATTTCTTTAAGCTGCTGCATCTTAATGCAAGCAATGGCAATGAAGTTTTTGTGCTAGATATGTTCCAAATACATCCCTGAAGAAGGCAAACACCTTTAAAATGCTTTGAAATCAATTTGACCAAAGTAGTGTTCTTTTGGTATAAAATGCACAGAACAGGCCATTCTAAGCGTTTTCGCACTGTTTCCAACCACAGTATTTCTTTAAGCTGCTGCATCTTAATGCAAGCAATGGCAATGAAGTTTTTGTGCTAGATATGTTCCAAATACATCCCTGAAGCAGGTAAACACCTTTAACATGCATTTACTTTACTTTGAACAAAGTAGTGTCTTGTGGTCTGAAATGCACAGAACAGGCCATTCTAAGCGTTTTCGCACTGTTTCCAACCACAGTATTTCTTTAAGCTGCTGCATCTTAATGCAAGCAATGGCAATGAAGTTTTTGTGCTAGATATGTTCCAAATACATCCCTGAAGAAGGCACACACCTTTAAAATGCCTCGAAATCAATCTGACCAAAGTAGTGTTCTTTTGGACTAAAATGCACAGAACAGGCCATTCTAAGCGTTTTCGCACTGTTTCCAACCACAGTAATTCTTTAAGCTGCTGCATCCTAATGCAAGCAATGGCAATGAAGTTTTTGTGCTAGATATGTTCCACATACATCCCTGAAGTAGGTAAACACCTTTAAAATGCATTTACTTTACTTTGAACAAAGTAGTGTCTTGTGGTCTGAAATGCACAGAACAGGCCATTCTAAGCGTTTTCGCACTGTTTCCAACCACAGTATTTCTTTAAGCTGCTGCATCTTAATGCAAGCAATGGCACTGAAGTTTTTGTGCTAGATATGTTCCAAATACATCCCTGAAGAAGGCAAACACCTTTAAAATGCGTTAAAATCAATTTGACCAAAGTCGTGTTCGTTTGGTCTGAAATGCACAGAACAGGCCATTCTAAGCGTTTTCGCACTGTTTCCAACCACAGTATTTCTTTAAGCTGCTGCATCTTAATGCAAGCAATGGCAATGAAGTTTTTGTGCTAGATATGTTCCAAATACATCCCTGAAGAAGGCAAACACCTTTAAAATGCTTTGAAATCAATTTGACTAAAGTAGTGTTCATTTAAACTCAAATGCACAGAACAGGCCATTCTAAGTGTTTTCGCACTGTTTCCAACCTCAGTATTTCTTTAAGCTGCTGCATCTTAATGCAAGCAATGGCAATGAAGTTTTTGTGCTAGATATGATCCAAACACATCCCTGAAGAAGGCAAACACCTTTAAAATGCGTTAAAATCAATTTGACCAAAGTAGTGTTCGTTTGGTCTGAAATGCACAGAACAGGCCATTCTAAGCGTTTTCGCACTGTTTCCAACCACAGTATTTCTTTAAGCTGCTGCATCTTAATGCAAGCAATGGCAATGAAGTTTTTGTGCTAGATATAGTCCAAATACATCCCTGAAGCAGGTAAACACCTTTAAAATGCATTACTTTACTTTGGACAAAGTAGTGTCTTGTGGTCTGAAATGCACAGAACAGGCCATTCTAAGCGTTTTCGCACTGTTTCCAACCACAGTATTTCTTTAAGCTGCTGCATCTTAATGCAAGCAATGGCACTGAAGTTTTTGTGCTAGATATGTTCCAAATACATCCCTGAAGAAGGCAAACACCTTTAAAATGCGTTAAAATCAATTTGACCAAAGTCGTGTTCGTTTGGTCTGAAATGCACAGAACAGGCCATTCTAAGCGTTTTCGCACTGTTTCCAACCACAGTATTTCTTTAAGCTGCTGCATCTTAATGCAAGCAATGGCACTGAAGTTTTGGGCTAGATATGTTCCAAATACATCCCTGAAGCAGGTAAACACCTTTAAAATGCATTTACTTTACTTTGAACAAAGTAGTGTCTTGTGGTCTGAAATGCACAGAACAGGCCATTCTAAGCGTTTTCGCACTGTTTCCAACCACAGTATTTCTTTAAGCTGCGGCATCTTAATGCAAGCAATGGCAATGAAGTTTTTGTGCTAGATATGTTCCAAATACATCCCTGAAGATGGTAAACACCTTTAAAATGCTTTGAAATCAATTTGACTAAAGTAGTGTTCATTTAAACTCAAATGCACAGAACAGGCCATTCTAAGTGTTTTCGCACTGTTTCCAACCTCAGTATTTCTTTAAGCTGCTGCATCTTAATGCAAGCAATGGCAATGAAGTTTTTGTGCTAGATATGGTCCAAATACATCCCTGAAGCAGGTAAACACCTTTAAAATGCATTTACTTTACTTTGAACAAAGTAGTGTCTTGTGGTCTGAAATGCACAGAACAGGCCATTCTAAGCGTTTTCGCACTGTTTCCAACCACAGTACTTCTTTAAGCAACAGCATCTTAATGCAAGCAATGGCAATGAAGTTTTTGTGCTAGATATGTTCCAAATACATCCCTGAAGCAGGTAAACACCTTTAAAATGCATTTACTTTACTTTGAACAAAGTAGTGTCTTGTGGTCTGAAATGCACAGAACAGGCCATTCTAAGCGTTTTCGCACTGTTTCCAACCACAGTATTTCTTTAAGCTGCTGCATCTTAATGCAAGCAATGGCAATAAAGTTTTTGTGCTAGATATGTTCCAAATACATCCCTGAAGCAGGTAAACACCTTTAAAATGCATTTACTTTACTTTGAACAAAGTAGTGTCTTGTGGTCTGAAATGCACAGAACAGGCCATTCTAAGCGTTTTCGCACTGTTTCCAACCACAGTATTTCTTTAAGCTGCTGCATCTTAATGCAAGCAATGGCAATGAAGTTTTTGTGCTAGATATGTTCCAAATACATCCCTGAAGCAGGTAAACACCTTTAAAATGCATTTACTTTACTTTGAACAAAGTAGTGTCTTGTGGTCTGAAATGCACAGAACAGGCCATTCTAAGCGTTTTCGCACTGTTTCCAACCACAGTATTTCTTTAAGCTGCTGCATCTTAATGCAAGCAATGGCAATGAAGTTTTTGTGCTAGATATGTTCCAAATACATCCCTGAAGCAGGTAAACACCTTTAAAATGCATTTACTTTACTTTGAACAAAGTAGTGTCTTGTGGTCTGAAATGCACAGAACAGGCCATTCTAAGCGTTTTCGCACTGTTTCCAACCACAGTATTTCTTTAAGCTGCTGCATCTTAATGCAAGCAATGGCAATGAAGTTTTTGTGCTAGATATGTTCCAAATACATCCCTGAAGCAGGTAAACACCTTTAAAATGCATTTACTTTACTTTGAACAAAGTAGTGTCTTGTGGTCTGAAATGCACAGAACAGGCCATTCTAAGCGTTTTCGCACTGTTTCCAACCACAGTATTTCTTTAAGCTGCTGCATCTTAATGCAAGCAATGGCAATGAAGTTTTTGTGCTAGATATGTTCCAAATACATCCCTGAAGCAGGTAAACACCTTTAAAATGCATTTACTTTACTTTGAACAAAGTAGTGTCTTGTGGTCTGAAATGCACAGAACAGGCCATTCTCAGCGTTTTCGCACTGTTTCCAACCACAGTATTTCTTTAAGCTGCTGCATCTTAATGCAAGCAATGGCACTGAAGTTTTTGTGCTAGATATGTTCCAAATACATCCCTGAAGAAGGCAAACACCTTTAAAATGCTTTGAAATCAATTTGACTAAAGTAGTGTTCGTTTGGTCTGAAATGCACAGAACAGGCCATTCTAAGCGTTTTCGCACTGTTTCCAACCACAGTATTTCTTTAAGCTGCTGCATCTTAATGCAAGCAATGGCAATGAAGTTTTTGTGCTAGATATGGTCCAAATACATCCCTGAAGCAGGTAAACACCTTTAAAATGCATTTACTTTACTTTGAACAAAGTAGTGTCTTGTGGTCTGAAATGCACAGAACAGGCCATTCTAAGCGTTTTCGCACTGTTTCCAACCACAGTATTTCTTTAAGCAACAGCATCTTAATGCAAGCAATGGCAATGAAGTTTTTGTGCTAGATATGTTCCAAATACATCCCTGAAGCAGGTAAACACCTTTAAAATGCATTTACTTTACTTTGAACAAAGTAGTGTCTTGTGGTCTGAAATGCACAGAACAGGCCATTCTAAGCGTTTTCGCACTGTTTCCAACCACAGTATTTCTTTAAGCTGCTGCATCTTAATGCAAGCAATGGCAATGAAGTTTTTGTGCTAGATATGTTCCAAATACATCCCTGAAGAAGGCAAACACCTTTAAAATGCTTTGAAATCAATTTGACTAAAGAAGTGTTCATTTGGTCAGAAATGCACAGAACAGGCCATTCTAAGCGTTTTCGCACTGTTTCCAACCACAGTATTTCTTTAAGCTGCTGCATCTTAATGCAAGCAATGGCAATAAAGTTTTTGTGCTAGATATGTTCCAAATACATCCCTGAAGCAGGTAAACACCTTTAAAATGCATTTACTTTACTTTGAACAAAGTAGTGTCTTGTGGTCTGAAATGCACAGAACAGGCCATTCTAAGCGTTTTCGCACTGTTTCCAACCACAGTATTTCTTTAAGCTGCTGCATCTTAATGCAAGCAATGGCAATGAAGTTTTTGTGCTAGATATGTTCCAAATACATCCCTGAAGCAGGTAAACACCTTTAACATGCATTTACTTTACTTTGAATAAAGTAGTGTCTTGTGGTCTGAAATGCACAGAACAGGCCATTCTAAGCGTTTTCGCACTGTTTCCAACCACAGTATTTCTTTAAGCTGCTGCATCTTAATGCAAGCAATGGCAATGAAGTTTTTGTGCTAGATATGTTCCAAATACATCCCTGAAGAAGGCACACACCTTTAAAATGCCTCGAAATCAATCTGACCAAAGTAGTGTTCTTTTGGACTAAAATGCACAGAACAGGCCATTCTAAGCGTTTTCGCACTGTTTCCAACCACAATAATTCTTTAAGCTGCTGCATCCTAATGCAAGCAATGGCAATGAAGTTTTTGTGCTAGATATGTTCCAAATACATCCCTGAAGAAGGCAAACACCTTTAAAATGCATTTACTTTACTTTGAACAAAGTAGTGTCTTGTGGTCTGAAATGCACAGAACAGGCCATTCTCAGCGTTTTCGCACTGTTTCCAACCACAGTATTTCTTTAAGCTGCTGCATCTTAATGCAAGCAATGGCACTGAAGTTTTTGTGCTAGATATGTTCCAAATACATCCCTGAAGAAGGCAAACACCTTTAAAATGCTTTGAAATCAATTTGACTAAAGTAGTGTTCGTTTGGTCTGAAATGCACAGAACAGGCCATTCTAAGCGTTTTCGCACTGTTTCCAACCACAGTATTTCTTTAAGCTGCTGCATCTTAATGCAAGCAATGGCAATGAAGTTTTTGTGCTAGATATGGTCCAAATACATCCCTGAAGCAGGTAAACACCTTTAAAATGCATTACTTTACTTTGGACAAAGTAGTGTCTTGTGGTCTGAAATGCACAGAACAGGCCATTCTAAGCGTTTTCGCACTGTTTCCAACCACAGTATTTCTTTAAGCTCCTGCATCTTAATGCAAGCAATGGCAATGAAGTTTTTGTGCTAGATATGTTCCAAATACATCCCTGAAGAAGGCAAACACCTTTAAAATGCTTTGAAATCAATTTGACTAAAGTAGTGTTCATTTGGTCAGAAATGCACAGAACAGGCCATTCTAACCGTTTTCGCACTGTTTCCAACCACAGTATTTCTTTAAGCTGCTGCATCTTAATGCAAGCAATGGCAATAAAGTTTTTGTGCTAGATATGTTCCAAATACATCCCTGAAGAAGGCAAACACCTTTAAAATGCTTTGAAATCAATTTGACCAAAGTAATGTTCATTTGGTCTGAAATGCACAGAACAGGCCATTCTAAGCGTTTTCGCACTGTTTCCAACCACAGTATTTCTTTAAGCTGCTGCATCTTAATGCAAGCAATGGCAATGAAGTTTTTGTGCTAGATATGGTCCAAATACATCCCTGAAGCAGGTAAACACCTTTAAAATGCATTTACTTTACTTTGAACAAAGTAGTGTCTTGTGGTCTGAAATGCACAGAACAGGCCATTCTAAGCGTTTTCGCACTGTTTCCAACCACAGTATTTCTTTAAGCTCCTGCATCTTAATGCAAGCAATGGCAATGAAGTTTTTGTGCTAGATATGTTCCAAATACATCCCTGAAGAAGGCAAACACCTTTAAAATGCTTTGAAATCAATTTGACCAAAGTAATGTTCATTTGGTCTGAAATGCACAGAACAGGCCATTCTAAGCGTTTTCGCACTGTTTCCAACCACAGTATTTCTTTAAGCTGCTGCATCTTAATGCAAGCAATGGCAATGAAGTTTTTGTGCTAGATATGGTCCAAATACATCCCTGAAGCAGGTAAACACCTTTAAAATGCATTTACTTTACTTTGAACAAAGTAGTGTCTTGTGGTCTGAAATGCACAGAACAGGCCATTCTAAGCGTTTTCGCACTGTTTCCAACCACAGTATTTCTTTAAGCTGCTGCATCTTAATGCAAGCAATGGCAATGAAGTTTTTGTGCTAGATATGTTCCAAATACATCCCTGAAGAAGGCAAACACCTTTAAAATGCTTTGAAATCAATTTGACCAAAGTAGTGTTCTTTTGGTATAAAATGCACAGAACAGGCCATTCTAAGCGTTTTCGCACTGTTTCCAACCACAGTATTTCTTTAAGCTGCTGCATCTTAATGCAAGCAATGGCAATGAAGTTTTTGTGCTAGATATGTTCCAAATACATCCCTGAAGCAGGTAAACACCTTTAACATGCATTTACTTTACTTTGAACAAAGTAGTGTCTTGTGGTCTGAAATGCACAGAACAGGCCATTCTAAGCGTTTTCGCACTGTTTCCAACCACAGTATTTCTTTAAGCTGCTGCATCTTAATGCAAGCAATGGCAATAAAGTTTTTGTGCTAGATATGTTCCAAATACATCCCTGAAGAAGGCAAACACCTTTAAAATGCTTTGAAATCAGTTTGACTAAAGTAGTGTTCATTTGGTCAGAAATGCACAGAACAGGCCATTCTAAGCGTTTTCGCAGTGTTTCCAACCACAGTATTTCTTTAAGCTGCTGCATCTTATTGCAAGCAATGGCAATGAAGTTTTTGTGCTAGATATGTTCCAAATACATCCCTGAAGCAGGTAAACACCTTTAAAATGCATTTACTTTACTTTGAACAAAGTAGTGTCTTGTGGTCTGAAATGCACAGAACAGGCCATTCTAAGCGTTTTCGCACTGTTTCCAACCACAGTATTTCTTTAAGCTCCTGCATCTTAATGCAAGCAATGGCAATGAAGTTTTTGTGCTAGATATGTTCCAAATACATCCCTGAAGAAGGCAAACACCTTTAAAATGCTTTGAAATCAATTTGACTAAAGTAGTGTTCGTTTGGTCTGAAATGCACAGAACAGGCCATTCTAAGCGTTTTCGCACTGTTTCCAACCTCAGTATTTCTTTAAGCTGCTGTATCTTAATGCAAGCAATGGCAATGAAGTTTTTGTGCTAGATATGTTCCACATACATCCCTGAAGTAGGTAAACACCTTTAAAATGCATTTACTTTACTTTGAACAAAGTAGTGTCTTGTGGTCTGAAATGCACAGAACAGGCCATTCTAAGCGTTTTCGCACTGTTTCCAACCACAGTATTTCTTTAAGCTGCTGCATCTTAATGCAAGCAATGGCAATGAAGTTTTTGTGCTAGATATGTTCCAAATACATCCCTGAAGAAGGCAAACACCTTTAAAATGCTTTGAAATCAATTTGACCAAAGTAGTGTTCTTTTGGTATAAAATGCACAGAACAGGCCATTCTAAGCGTTTTCGCACTGTTTCCAACCACAGTAATTCTTTAAGCTGCTGCATCCTAATGCAAGCAATGGCAATGAAGTTTTTGTGCTAGATATGTTCCAAAAACATCCCTGAAGAAGTCAAACACCTTTAAAATGCTTTGAAATCAAATTGACTAAAGTAGTGTTCATTTGGTCTGAAATGCACAGAACAGGCCATTCTAAGTGTTTTCGCACTGTTTCCAACCTCAGTGTTTCTTTAAGCTGCTGCATCTTAATGCAAGCAATGGCAATGAAGTTTTTGTGCTAGATATGTTCCAAATACATCCCTGAAGCAGGTAAACACCTTTAAAATGCATTTACTTTACTTTGAACAAAGTAGTGTCTTGTGGTCTGAAATGCACAGAACAGGCCATTCTAAGCGTTTTCGCACTGTTTCCAACCACAGTATTTCTTTAAGCTGCTGCATCTTAATGCAAGCAATGGCAATGAAGTTTTTGTGCTAGATATGTTCCAAATACATCCCTGAAGAAGGCAAACACCTTTCAAATGCTTTGAAATCAATTTGACTAAAGAAGTGTTCATTTGGTCAGAAATGCACAGAACAGGCCATTCTAAGCGTTTTCGCACTGTTTCCAACCACAGTAATTCTTTAAGCTGCTGCATCCTAATGCAAGCAATGGCAATGAAGTTTTTGTGCTAGATATGTTCCAAATACATCCCTGAAGCAGGTAAACACCTTTAAAATGCATTTACTTTACTTTGAACAAAGTAGTGTCTTGTGGTCTGAAATGCACAGAACAGGCCATTCTAAGCGTTTTCGCACTGTTTCCAACCACAGTATTTCTTTAAGCTGCTGCATCTTAATGCAAGCAATGGCAATGAAGTTTTTGTGCTAGATATGTTCCAAATACATCCCTGAAGAAGGCAAACACCTTTAAAATGCTTTGAAATCAATTTGACCAAAGTAGTGTTCTTTTGGTATAAAATGCACAGAACAGGCCATTCTAAGCGTTTTCGCACTGTTTCCAACCACAGTATTTCTTTAAGCTGCTGCATCTTAATGCAAGCAATGGCAATGAAGTTTTTGTGCTAGATATGTTCCAAATACATCCCTGAAGCAGGTAAACACCTTTAACATGCATTTACTTTACTTTGAACAAAGTAGTGTCTTGTGGTCTGAAATGCACAGAACAGGCCATTCTAAGCGTTTTCGCACTGTTTCCAACCACAGTATTTCTTTAAGCTGCTGCATCTTAATGCAAGCAATGGCAATGAAGTTTTTGTGCTAGATATGTTCCAAATACATCCCTGAAGAAGGCACACACCTTTAAAATGCCTCGAAATCAATCTGACCAAAGTAGTGTTCTTTTGGACTAAAATGCACAGAACAGGCCATTCTAAGCGTTTTCGCACTGTTTCCAACCACAGTATTTCTTTAAGCTGCTGCATCTTAATGCAAGCAATGGCAATTAAGTTTTTGTGCTAGATATGTTCCAAATACATCCCTGAAGAAGGCAAACACCTTTAAAATGCTTTGAAATCAATTTGACTAAAGTAGTGTTCATTTAAACTCAAATGCACAGAACAGGCCATTCTAAGTGTTTTCGCACTGTTTCCAACCTCAGTATTTCTTTAAGCTGCTGCATCTTAATGCAAGCAATGGCAATGAAGTTTTTGTGCTAGATATGATCCAAACACATCCCTGAAGAAGGCAAACACCTTTAAAATGCGTTAAAATCAATTTGACCAAAGTAGTGTTCGTTTGGTCTGAAATGCACAGAACAGGCCATTCTAAGCGTTTTCGCACTGTTTCCAACCACAGTATTTCTTTAAGCTGCTGCATCTTAATGCAAGCAATGGCAATGAAGTTTTTGTGCTAGATATGGTCCAAATACATCCCTGAAGCAGGTAAACACCTTTAAAATGCATTACTTTACTTTGGACAAAGTAGTGTCTTGTGGTCTGAAATGCACAGAACAGGCCATTCTAAGCGTTTTCGCACTGTTTCCAACCACAGTATTTCTTTAAGCTCCTGCATCTTAATGCAAGCAATGGCAATGAAGTTTTTGTGCTAGATATGTTCCAAATACATCCCTGAAGAAGGCAAACACCTTTAAAATGCTTTGAAATCAATTTGACTAAAGTAGTGTTCATTTGGTCAGAAATGCACAGAACAGGCCATTCTAACCGTTTTCGCACTGTTTCCAACCACAGTATTTCTTTAAGCTGCTGCATCTTAATGCAAGCAATGGCAATAAAGTTTTTGTGCTAGATATGTTCCAAATACATCCCTGAAGAAGGCAAACACCTTTAAAATGCTTTGAAATCAATTTGACCAAAGTAATGTTCATTTGGTCTGAAATGCACAGAACAGGCCATTCTAAGCGTTTTCGCACTGTTTCCAACCACAGTATTTCTTTAAGCTGCTGCATCTTAATGCAAGCAATGGCAATGAAGTTTTTGTGCTAGATATGGTCCAAATACATCCCTGAAGCAGGTAAACACCTTTAAAATGCATTTACTTTACTTTGAACAAAGTAGTGTCTTGTGGTCTGAAATGCACAGAACAGGCCATTCTAAGCGTTTTCGCACTGTTTCCAACCACAGTATTTCTTTAAGCTCCTGCATCTTAATGCAAGCAATGGCAATGAAGTTTTTGTGCTAGATATGTTCCAAATACATCCCTGAAGAAGGCAAACACCTTTAAAATGCTTTGAAATCAATTTGACCAAAGTAATGTTCATTTGGTCTGAAATGCACAGAACAGGCCATTCTAAGCGTTTTCGCACTGTTTCCAACCACAGTATTTCTTTAAGCTGCTGCATCTTAATGCAAGCAATGGCAATGAAGTTTTTGTGCTAGATATGGTCCAAATACATCCCTGAAGCAGGTAAACACCTTTAAAATGCATTTACTTTACTTTGAACAAAGTAGTGTCTTGTGGTCTGAAATGCACAGAACAGGCCATTCTAAGCGTTTTCGCACTGTTTCCAACCACAGTATTTCTTTAAGCTGCTGCATCTTAATGCAAGCAATGGCAATGAAGTTTTTGTGCTAGATATGTTCCAAATACATCCCTGAAGAAGGCAAACACCTTTAAAATGCTTTGAAATCAATTTGACCAAAGTAGTGTTCTTTTGGTATAAAATGCACAGAACAGGCCATTCTAAGCGTTTTCGCACTGTTTCCAACCACAGTATTTCTTTAAGCTGCTGCATCTTAATGCAAGCAATGGCAATGAAGTTTTTGTGCTAGATATGTTCCAAATACATCCCTGAAGCAGGTAAACACCTTTAACATGCATTTACTTTACTTTGAACAAAGTAGTGTCTTGTGGTCTGAAATGCACAGAACAGGCCATTCTAAGCGTTTTCGCACTGTTTCCAACCACAGTATTTCTTTAAGCTGCTGCATCTTAATGCAAGCAATGGCAATAAAGTTTTTGTGCTAGATATGTTCCAAATACATCCCTGAAGAAGGCAAACACCTTTAAAATGCTTTGAAATCAGTTTGACTAAAGTAGTGTTCATTTGGTCAGAAATGCACAGAACAGGCCATTCTAAGCGTTTTCGCAGTGTTTCCAACCACAGTATTTCTTTAAGCTGCTGCATCTTATTGCAAGCAATGGCAATGAAGTTTTTGTGCTAGATATGTTCCAAATACATCCCTGAAGCAGGTAAACACCTTTAAAATGCATTTACTTTACTTTGAACAAAGTAGTGTCTTGTGGTCTGAAATGCACAGAACAGGCCATTCTAAGCGTTTTCGCACTGTTTCCAACCACAGTATTTCTTTAAGCTCCTGCATCTTAATGCAAGCAATGGCAATGAAGTTTTTGTGCTAGATATGTTCCAAATACATCCCTGAAGAAGGCAAACACCTTTAAAATGCTTTGAAATCAATTTGACTAAAGTAGTGTTCGTTTGGTCTGAAATGCACAGAACAGGCCATTCTAAGCGTTTTCGCACTGTTTCCAACCTCAGTATTTCTTTAAGCTGCTGTATCTTAATGCAAGCAATGGCAATGAAGTTTTTGTGCTAGATATGTTCCACATACATCCCTGAAGTAGGTAAACACCTTTAAAATGCATTTACTTTACTTTGAACAAAGTAGTGTCTTGTGGTCTGAAATGCACAGAACAGGCCATTCTAAGCGTTTTCGCACTGTTTCCAACCACAGTATTTCTTTAAGCTGCTGCATCTTAATGCAAGCAATGGCAATGAAGTTTTTGTGCTAGATATGTTCCAAATACATCCCTGAAGAAGGCAAACACCTTTAAAATGCTTTGAAATCAATTTGACCAAAGTAGTGTTCTTTTGGTATAAAATGCACAGAACAGGCCATTCTAAGCGTTTTCGCACTGTTTCCAACCACAGTAATTCTTTAAGCTGCTGCATCCTAATGCAAGCAATGGCAATGAAGTTTTTGTGCTAGATATGTTCCAAAAACATCCCTGAAGAAGTCAAACACCTTTAAAATGCTTTGAAATCAAATTGACTAAAGTAGTGTTCATTTGGTCTGAAATGCACAGAACAGGCCATTCTAAGTGTTTTCGCACTGTTTCCAACCTCAGTGTTTCTTTAAGCTGCTGCATCTTAATGCAAGCAATGGCAATGAAGTTTTTGTGCTAGATATGTTCCAAATACATCCCTGAAGCAGGTAAACACCTTTAAAATGCATTTACTTTACTTTGAACAAAGTAGTGTCTTGTGGTCTGAAATGCACAGAACAGGCCATTCTAAGCGTTTTCGCACTGTTTCCAACCACAGTATTTCTTTAAGCTGCTGCATCTTAATGCAAGCAATGGCAATGAAGTTTTTGTGCTAGATATGTTCCAAATACATCCCTGAAGAAGGCAAACACCTTTCAAATGCTTTGAAATCAATTTGACTAAAGAAGTGTTCATTTGGTCAGAAATGCACAGAACAGGCCATTCTAAGCGTTTTCGCACTGTTTCCAACCACAGTAATTCTTTAAGCTGCTGCATCCTAATGCAAGCAATGGCAATGAAGTTTTTGTGCTAGATATGTTCCAAATACATCCCTGAAGCAGGTAAACACCTTTAAAATGCATTTACTTTACTTTGAACAAAGTAGTGTCTTGTGGTCTGAAATGCACAGAACAGGCCATTCTAAGCGTTTTCGCACTGTTTCCAACCACAGTATTTCTTTAAGCTGCTGCATCTTAATGCAAGCAATGGCAATGAAGTTTTTGTGCTAGATATGTTCCAAATACATCCCTGAAGAAGGCAAACACCTTTAAAATGCTTTGAAATCAATTTGACCAAAGTAGTGTTCTTTTGGTATAAAATGCACAGAACAGGCCATTCTAAGCGTTTTCGCACTGTTTCCAACCACAGTATTTCTTTAAGCTGCTGCATCTTAATGCAAGCAATGGCAATGAAGTTTTTGTGCTAGATATGTTCCAAATACATCCCTGAAGCAGGTAAACACCTTTAACATGCATTTACTTTACTTTGAACAAAGTAGTGTCTTGTGGTCTGAAATGCACAGAACAGGCCATTCTAAGCGTTTTCGCACTGTTTCCAACCACAGTATTTCTTTAAGCTGCTGCATCTTAATGCAAGCAATGGCAATGAAGTTTTTGTGCTAGATATGTTCCAAATACATCCCTGAAGAAGGCACACACCTTTAAAATGCCTCGAAATCAATCTGACCAAAGTAGTGTTCTTTTGGACTAAAATGCACAGAACAGGCCATTCTAAGCGTTTTCGCACTGTTTCCAACCACAGTATTTCTTTAAGCTGCTGCATCTTAATGCAAGCAATGGCAATTAAGTTTTTGTGCTAGATATGTTCCAAATACATCCCTGAAGAAGGCAAACACCTTTAAAATGCTTTGAAATCAATTTGACTAAAGTAGTGTTCATTTAAACTCAAATGCACAGAACAGGCCATTCTAAGTGTTTTCGCACTGTTTCCAACCTCAGTATTTCTTTAAGCTGCTGCATCTTAATGCAAGCAATGGCAATGAAGTTTTTGTGCTAGATATGATCCAAACACATCCCTGAAGAAGGCAAACACCTTTAAAATGCGTTAAAATCAATTTGACCAAAGTAGTGTTCGTTTGGTCTGAAATGCACAGAACAGGCCATTCTAAGCGTTTTCGCACTGTTTCCAACCACAGTATTTCTTTAAGCTGCTGCATCTTAATGCAAGCAATGGCAATGAAGTTTTTGTGCTAGATATAGTCCAAATACATCCCTGAAGCAGGTAAACACCTTTAAAATGCATTACTTTACTTTGAACAAAGTAGTGTCTTGTGGTCTGAAATGCACAGAACAGGCCATTCTAAGCGTTTTCGCACTGTTTCCAACCACAGTATTTCTTTAAGCTGCTGCATCTTAATGCAAGCAATGGCACTGAAGTTTTTGTGCTAGATATGTTCCAAATACATCCCTGAAGAAGGCAAACACCTTTAAAATGCGTTAAAATCAATTTGACCAAAGTCGTGTTCGTTTGGTCTGAAATGCACAGAACAGGCCATTCTAAGCGTTTTCGCACTGTTTCCAACCACAGTATTTCTTTAAGCTGCTGCATCTTAATGCAAGCAATGGCACTGAAGTTTTGGGCTAGATATGTTCCAAATACATCCCTGAAGCAGGTAAACACCTTTAAAATGCATTTACTTTACTTTGAACAAAGTAGTGTTCTTTTGGTCTAAAATGCACAGAACAGGCCATTCTAAGTGTTTTCGCACTGTTTCCAACCACAGTATTTCTTTAAGCTGCGGCATCTTAATGCAAGCAATGGCAATGAAGTTTTTGTGCTAGATATGTTCCAAATACATCTCTGAAGAAGGCAAACACCTTTAAAATGCTTTGAAATCAATTTGACTAAAGTAGTGTTCATTTAAACTCAAATGCACAGAACAGGCCATTCTAAGTGTTTTCGCACTGTTTCCAACCTCAGTATTTCTTTAAGCTGCTGCATCTTAATGCAAGCAATGGCAATGAAGTTTTTGTGCTAGATATGGTCCAAATACATCCCTGAAGCAGGTAAACACCTTTAAAATGCATTTACTTTACTTTGAACAAAGTAGTGTCTTGTGGTCTGAAATGCACAGAACAGGCCATTCTAAGCGTTTTCGCACTGTTTCCAACCACAGTATTTCTTTAAGCAACAGCATCTTAATGCAAGCAATGGCAATGAAGTTTTTGTGCTAGATATGTTCCAAATACATCCCTGAAGCAGGTAAACACCTTTAAAATGCATTTACTTTACTTTGAACAAAGTAGTGTCTTGTGGTCTGAAATGCACAGAACAGGCCATTCTAAGCGTTTTCGCACTGTTTCCAACCACAGTATTTCTTTAAGCTGCTGCATCTTAATGCAAGCAATGGCAATGAAGTTTTTGTGCTAGATATGTTCCAAATACATCCCTGAAGCAGGTAAACACCTTTAAAATGCATTTACTTTACTTTGAACAAAGTAGTGTCTTGTGGTCTGAAATGCACAGAACAGGCCATTCTAAGCGTTTTCGCACTGTTTCCAACCACAGTATTTCTTTAAGCTGCTGCATCTTAATGCAAGCAATGGCAATGAAGTTTTTGTGCTAGATATGTTCCAAATACATCCCTGAAGCAGGTAAACACCTTTAAAATGCATTTACTTTACTTTGAACAAAGTAGTGTCTTGTGGTCTGAAATGCACAGAACAGGCCATTCTAAGCGTTTTCGCACTGTTTCCAACCACAGTATTTCTTTAAGCTGCTGCATCTTAATGCAAGCAATGGCAATGAAGTTTTTGTGCTAGATATGTTCCAAATACATCCCTGAAGCAGGTAAACACCTTTAACATGCATTTACTTTACTTTGAACAAAGTAGTGTCTTGTGGTCTGAAATGCACAGAACAGGCCATTCTAAGCGTTTTCGCACTGTTTCCAACCACAGTATTTCTTTAAGCTGCTGCATCTTAATGCAAGCAATGGCAATGAAGTTTTTGTGCTAGATATGTTCCAAATACATCCCTGAAGAAGGCACACACCTTTAAAATGCCTCGAAATCAATCTGACCAAAGTAGTGTTCTTTTGGACTAAAATGCACAGAACAGGCCATTCTAAGCGTTTTCGCACTGTTTCCAACCACAATAATTCTTTAAGCTGCTGCATCCTAATGCAAGCAATGGCAATGAAGTTTTTGTGCTAGATATGTTCCAAATACATCCCTGAAGAAGGCAAACACCTTTAAAATGCATTTACTTTACTTTGAACAAAGTAGTGTCTTGTGGTCTGAAATGCACAGAACAGGCCATTCTCAGCGTTTTCGCACTGTTTCCAACCACAGTATTTCTTTAAGCTGCTGCATCTTAATGCAAGCAATGGCAATGAAGTTTTTGTGCTAGATATGGTCCAAATACATCCCTGAAGCAGGTAAACACCTTTAAAATGCGTTAAAATCAATTTGACCAAAGTAGTGTTCGTTTGGTCTGAAATGCACAGAACAGGCCATTCTAAGCGTTTTCGCACTGTTTCCAACCACAGTATTTCTTTAAGCTGCTGCATCTTAATGCAAGCAATGGCAATGAAGTTTTTGTGCTAGATATAGTCCAAATACATCCCTGAAGCAGGTAAACACCTTTAAAATGCATTACTTTACTTTGGACAAAGTAGTGTCTTGTGGTCTGAAATGCACAGAACAGGCCATTCTAAGCGTTTTCGCACTGTTTCCAACCACAGTATTTCTTTAAGCTGCTGCATCTTAATGCAAGCAATGGCAATGAAGTTTTTGTGCTAGATATGGTCCAAATACATCCCTGAAGCAGGTAAACACCTTTAAAATGCGTTAAAATCAATTTGACCAAAGTAGTGTTCGTTTGGTCTGAAATGCACAGAACAGGCCATTCTAAGCGTTTTCGCACTGTTTCCAACCACAGTATTTCTTTAAGCTGCTGCATCTTAATGCAAGCAATGGCAATGAAGTTTTTGTGCTAGATATAGTCCAAATACATCCCTGAAGCAGGTAAACACCTTTAAAATGCATTACTTTACTTTGGACAAAGTAGTGTCTTGTGGTCTGAAATGCACAGAACAGGCCATTCTAAGCGTTTTCGCACTGTTTCCAACCACAGTATTTCTTTAAGCTGCTGCATCTTAATGCAAGCAATGGCAATGAAGTTTTTGTGCTAGATATGGTCCAAATACATCCCTGAAGCAGGTAAACACCTTTAAAATGCATTTACTTTACTTTGAACAAAGTAGTGTCTTGTGGTCTGAAATGCACAGAACAGGCCATTCTAAGCGTTTTCGCACTGTTTCCAACCACAGTATTTCTTTAAGCTCCTGCATCTTAATGCAAGCAATGGCAATGAAGTTTTTGTGCTAGATATGTTCCAAATACATCCCTGAAGCAGGTAAACACCTTTAAAATGCATTTACTTTACTTTGAACAAAGTAGTGTCTTGTGGTCTGAAATGCACAGAACAGGCCATTCTAAGCGTTTTCGCACTGTTTCCAACCACAGTATTTCTTTAAGCTGCTGCATCTTAATGCAAGCAATGGCAATGAAGTTTTTGTGCTAGATATAGTCCAAATACATCCCTGAAGCAGGTAAACACCTTTAAAATGCATTACTTTACTTTGGACAAAGTAGTGTCTTGTGGTCTGAAATGCACAGAACAGGCCATTCTAAGCGTTTTCGCACTGTTTCCAACCACAGTATTTCTTTAAGCTGCTGCATCTTAATGCAAGCAATGGCACTGAAGTTTTTGTGCTAGATATGTTCCAAATACATCCCTGAAGAAGGCAAACACCTTTAAAATGCTTTGAAATCAATTTGACTAAAGTAGTGTTCGTTTGGTCTGAAATGCACAGAACAGGCCATTCTAAGCGTTTTCGCACTGTTTCCAACCACAGTATTTCTTTAAGCTGCTGCATCTTAATGCAAGCAATGGCAATGAAGTTTTTGTGCTAGATATGGTCCAAATACATCCCTGAAGCAGGTAAACACCTTTAAAATGCATTACTTTACTTTGGACAAAGTAGTGTCTTGTGGTCTGAAATGCACAGAACAGGCCATTCTAAGCGTTTTCGCACTGTTTCCAACCACAGTATTTCTTTAAGCTGCTGCATCTTAATGCAAGCAATGGCAATGAAGTTTTTGTGCTAGATATGGTCCAAATACATCCCTGAAGCAGGTAAACACCTTTAAAATGCGTTAAAATCAATTTGACCAAAGTAGTGTTCGTTTGGTCTGAAATGCACAGAACAGGCCATTCTAAGCGTTTTCGCACTGTTTCCAACCACAGTATTTCTTTAAGCTGCTGCATCTTAATGCAAGCAATGGCAATGAAGTTTTTGTGCTAGATATAGTCCAAATACATCCCTGAAGCAGGTAAACACCTTTAAAATGCATTACTTTACTTTGGACAAAGTAGTGTCTTGTGGTCTGAAATGCACAGAACAGGCCATTCTAAGCGTTTTCGCACTGTTTCCAACCACAGTATTTCTTTAAGCTGCTGCATCTTAATGCAAGCAATGGCAATGAAGTTTTTGTGCTAGATATGGTCCAAATACATCCCTGAAGCAGGTAAACACCTTTAAAATGCATTTACTTTACTTTGAACAAAGTAGTGTCTTGTGGTCTGAAATGCACAGAACAGGCCATTCTAAGCGTTTTCGCACTGTTTCCAACCACAGTATTTCTTTAAGCTCCTGCATCTTAATGCAAGCAATGGCAATGACGTTTTTGTGCTAGATATGTTCCAAATACATCCCTGAAGCAGGTAAACACCTTTAAAATGCATTTACTTTACTTTGAACAAAGTAGTGTCTTGTGGTCTGAAATGCACAGAACAGGCCATTCTAAGCGTTTTCGCACTGTTTCCAACCACAGTATTTCTTTAAGCTGCTGCATCTTAATGCAAGCAATGGCAATGAAGTTTTTGTGCTAGATATAGTCCAAATACATCCCTGAAGCAGGTAAACACCTTTAAAATGCATTACTTTACTTTGGACAAAGTAGTGTCTTGTGGTCTGAAATGCACAGAACAGGCCATTCTAAGCGTTTTCGCACTGTTTCCAACCACAGTATTTCTTTAAGCTGCTGCATCTTAATGCAAGCAATGGCACTGAAGTTTTTGTGCTAGATATGTTCCAAATACATCCCTGAAGAAGGTAAACACCTTTAAAATGCTTTGAAATCAATTTGACTAAAGTAATGTTCATTTGGTCTGAAATGCACAGAACAGGCCATTCTAAGCGTTTTCGCACTGTTTCCAACCACAGTATTTCTTTAAGCTGCTGCATCTTAATGCAAGCAATGGCAATGAAGTTTTTGTGCTAGATATGTTCCAAATACATCCCTGAAGCAGGTAAACACCTTTAAAATGCATTTACTTTACTTTGAACAAAGTAGTGTCTTGTGGTCTGAAATGCACAGAACAGGCCATTCTAAGCGTTTTCGCACTGTTTCCAACCACAGTATTTCTTTAAGCTCCTGCATCTTAATGCAAGCAATGGCAATGACGTTTTTGTGCTAGATATGTTCCAAATACATCCCTGAAGCAGGTAAACACCTTTAAAATGAATTTACTTTAATTTGAACAAAGTAGTGTCTTGTGGTCTGAAATGCACAGAACAGGCCATTCTAAGCGTTTTCGCACTGTTTCCAACCACAGTATTTCTTTAAGCTGCTGCATCTTAATGCAAGCAATGGCAATGAAGTTTTTGTGCTAGATATAGTCCAAATACATCCCTGAAGCAGGTAAACACCTTTAAAATGCATTACTTTACTTTGGACAAAGTAGTGTCTTGTGGTCTGAAATGCACAGAACAGGCCATTCTAAGCGTTTTCGCACTGTTTCCAACCACAGTATTTCTTTAAGCTGCTGCATCTTAATGCAAGCAATGGCACTGAAGTTTTTGTGCTAGATATGTTCCAAATACATCCCTGAAGAAGGCAAACACCTTTAAAATGCGTTAAAATCAATTTGACCAAAGTCGTGTTCGTTTGGTCTGAAATGCACAGAACAGGCCATTCTAAGCGTTTTCGCACTGTTTCCAACCACAGTATTTCTTTAAGCTGCTGCATCTTAATGCAAGCAATGGCACTGAAGTTTTTGTGCTAGATATGTTCCAAATACATCCCTGAAGCAGGTAAACACCTTTAAAATGCATTTACTTTACTTTGAACAAAGTAGTGTTCTTTTGGTCTAAAATGCACAGAACAGGCCATTCTAAGTGTTTTCGCACTGTTTCCAACCACAGTATTTCTTTAAGCTGCGGCATCTTAATGCAAGCAATGGCAATGAAGTTTTTGTGCTAGATATGTTCCAAATACATCCCTGAAGAAGGCAAACACCTTTAAAATGCTTTGAAATCAATTTGACTAAAGTAGTGTTCATTTAAACTCAAATGCACAGAACAGACCATTCTAAGTGTTTTCGCACTGTTTCCAACCTCAGTATTTCTTTAAGCTGCTGCATCTTAATGCAAGCAATGGCAATGAAGTTTTTGTGCTAGATATGGTCCAAATACATCCCTGAAGCAGGTAAACACCTTTAAAATGCATTTACTTTACTTTGAACAAAGTAGTGTCTTGTGGTCTGAAATGCACAGAACAGGCCATTCTAAGCGTTTTCGCACTGTTTCCAACCACAGTATTTCTTTAAGCAACAGCATCTTAATGCAAGCAATGGCAATGAAGTTTTTGTGCTAGATATGTTCCAAATACATCCCTGAAGAAGGCAAACACCTTTAAAATGCTTTGAAATCAATCTGACCAAAGTAGTGTTCTTTTGGACTAAAATGCACAGAACAGGCCATTCTAAGCGTTTTCGCACTGTTTCCAACCACAGTAATTCTTTAAGCTGCTGCATCCTAATGCAAGCAATGGCAATGAAGTTTTTGTGCTAGATATGTTCCACATACATCCCTGAAGTAGGTAAACACCTTTAAAATGCATTTACTTTACTTTGAACAAAGTAGTGTCTTGTGGTCTGAAATGCACAGAACAGGCCATTCTAAGCGTTTTCGCACTGTTTCCAACCACAGTATTTCTTTAAGCTGCTGCATCTTAATGCAAGCAATGGCACTGAAGTTTTTGTGCTAGATATGTTCCAAATACATCCCTGAAGAAGGCAAACACCTTTAAAATGCGTTAAAATCAATTTGACCAAAGTCGTGTTCGTTTGGTCTGAAATGCACAGAACAGGCCATTCTAAGCGTTTTCGCACTGTTTCCAACCACAGTATTTCTTTAAGCTGCTGCATCTTAATGCAAGCAATGGCAATTAAGTTTTTGTGCTAGATATGTTCCAAATACATCCCTGAAGAAGGCAAACACCTTTAAAATGCTTTGAAATCAATTTGACTAAAGTAGTGTTCGTTTGGTCTGAAATGCACAGAACAGGCCATTCTAAGCGTTTTCGCACTGTTTCCAACCACAGTATTTCTTTAAGCTGCTGCATCTTAATGCAAGCAATGGCAATGAAGTTTTTGTGCTAGATATGGTCCAAATACATCCCTGAAGCAGGTAAACACCTTTAAAATGCATTTACTTTACTTTGAACAAAGTAGTGTCTTGTGGTCTGAAATGCACAGAACAGGCCATTCTAAGCGTTTTCGCACTGTTTCCAACCACAGTATTTCTTTAAGCAACAGCATCTTAATGCAAGCAATGGCAATGAAGTTTTTGTGCTAGATATGTTCCAAATACATCCCTGAAGCAGGTAAACACCTTTAAAATGCATTTACTTTACTTTGAACAAAGTAGTGTCTTGTGGTCTGAAATGCACAGAACAGGCCATTCTAAGCGTTTTCGCACTGTTTCCAACCACAGTATTTCTTTAAGCTGCTGCATCTTAATGCAAGCAATGGCAATGAAGTTTTTGTGCTAGATATGTTCCAAATACATCCCTGAAGAAGGCAAACACCTTTAAAATGCTTTGAAATCAATTTGACTAAAGAAGTGTTCATTTGGTCAGAAATGCACAGAACAGGCCATTCTAAGCGTTTTCGCACTGTTTCCAACCACAGTATTTCTTTAAGCTGCTGCATCTTAATGCAAGCAATGGCAATAAAGTTTTTGTGCTAGATATGTTCCAAATACATCCCTGAAGCAGGTAAACACCTTTAAAATGCATTTACTTTACTTTGAACAAAGTAGTGTCTTGTGGTCTGAAATGCACAGAACAGGCCATTCTAAGCGTTTTCGCACTGTTTCCAACCACAGTATTTCTTTAAGCTGCTGCATCTTAATGCAAGCAATGGCAATGAAGTTTTTGTGCTAGATATGTTCCAAATACATCCCTGAAGCAGGTAAACACCTTTAACATGCATTTACTTTACTTTGAATAAAGTAGTGTCTTGTGGTCTGAAATGCACAGAACAGGCCATTCTAAGCGTTTTCGCACTGTTTCCAACCACAGTATTTCTTTAAGCTGCTGCATCTTAATGCAAGCAATGGCAATGAAGTTTTTGTGCTAGATATGTTCCAAATACATCCCTGAAGAAGGCACACACCTTTAAAATGCCTCGAAATCAATCTGACCAAAGTAGTGTTCTTTTGGACTAAAATGCACAGAACAGGCCATTCTAAGCGTTTTCGCACTGTTTCCAACCACAATAATTCTTTAAGCTGCTGCATCCTAATGCAAGCAATGGCAATGAAGTTTTTGTGCTAGATATGTTCCAAATACATCCCTGAAGAAGGCAAACACCTTTAAAATGCATTTACTTTACTTTGAACAAAGTAGTGTCTTGTGGTCTGAAATGCACAGAACAGGCCATTCTCAGCGTTTTCGCACTGTTTCCAACCACAGTATTTCTTTAAGCTGCTGCATCTTAATGCAAGCAATGGCACTGAAGTTTTTGTGCTAGATATGTTCCAAATACATCCCTGAAGAAGGCAAACACCTTTAAAATGCTTTGAAATCAATTTGACTAAAGTAGTGTTCGTTTGGTCTGAAATGCACAGAACAGGCCATTCTAAGCGTTTTCGCACTGTTTCCAACCACAGTATTTCTTTAAGCTGCTGCATCTTAATGCAAGCAATGGCAATGAAGTTTTTGTGCTAGATATGGTCCAAATACATCCCTGAAGCAGGTAAACACCTTTAAAATGCATTACTTTACTTTGGACAAAGTAGTGTCTTGTGGTCTGAAATGCACAGAACAGGCCATTCTAAGCGTTTTCGCACTGTTTCCAACCACAGTATTTCTTTAAGCTCCTGCATCTTAATGCAAGCAATGGCAATGAAGTTTTTGTGCTAGATATGTTCCAAATACATCCCTGAAGAAGGCAAACACCTTTAAAATGCTTTGAAATCAATTTGACTAAAGTAGTGTTCATTTGGTCAGAAATGCACAGAACAGGCCATTCTAACCGTTTTCGCACTGTTTCCAACCACAGTATTTCTTTAAGCTGCTGCATCTTAATGCAAGCAATGGCAATAAAGTTTTTGTGCTAGATATGTTCCAAATACATCCCTGAAGAAGGCAAACACCTTTAAAATGCTTTGAAATCAATTTGACCAAAGTAATGTTCATTTGGTCTGAAATGCACAGAACAGGCCATTCTAAGCGTTTTCGCACTGTTTCCAACCACAGTATTTCTTTAAGCTGCTGCATCTTAATGCAAGCAATGGCAATGAAGTTTTTGTGCTAGATATGGTCCAAATACATCCCTGAAGCAGGTAAACACCTTTAAAATGCATTTACTTTACTTTGAACAAAGTAGTGTCTTGTGGTCTGAAATGCACAGAACAGGCCATTCTAAGCGTTTTCGCACTGTTTCCAACCACAGTATTTCTTTAAGCTCCTGCATCTTAATGCAAGCAATGGCAATGAAGTTTTTGTGCTAGATATGTTCCAAATACATCCCTGAAGAAGGCAAACACCTTTAAAATGCTTTGAAATCAATTTGACCAAAGTAATGTTCATTTGGTCTGAAATGCACAGAACAGGCCATTCTAAGCGTTTTCGCACTGTTTCCAACCACAGTATTTCTTTAAGCTGCTGCATCTTAATGCAAGCAATGGCAATGAAGTTTTTGTGCTAGATATGGTCCAAATACATCCCTGAAGCAGGTAAACACCTTTAAAATGCATTTACTTTACTTTGAACAAAGTAGTGTCTTGTGGTCTGAAATGCACAGAACAGGCCATTCTAAGCGTTTTCGCACTGTTTCCAACCACAGTATTTCTTTAAGCTGCTGCATCTTAATGCAAGCAATGGCAATGAAGTTTTTGTGCTAGATATGTTCCAAATACATCCCTGAAGAAGGCAAACACCTTTAAAATGCTTTGAAATCAATTTGACCAAAGTAGTGTTCTTTTGGTATAAAATGCACAGAACAGGCCATTCTAAGCGTTTTCGCACTGTTTCCAACCACAGTATTTCTTTAAGCTGCTGCATCTTAATGCAAGCAATGGCAATGAAGTTTTTGTGCTAGATATGTTCCAAATACATCCCTGAAGCAGGTAAACACCTTTAACATGCATTTACTTTACTTTGAACAAAGTAGTGTCTTGTGGTCTGAAATGCACAGAACAGGCCATTCTAAGCGTTTTCGCACTGTTTCCAACCACAGTATTTCTTTAAGCTGCTGCATCTTAATGCAAGCAATGGCAATAAAGTTTTTGTGCTAGATATGTTCCAAATACATCCCTGAAGAAGGCAAACACCTTTAAAATGCTTTGAAATCAGTTTGACTAAAGTAGTGTTCATTTGGTCAGAAATGCACAGAACAGGCCATTCTAAGCGTTTTCGCAGTGTTTCCAACCACAGTATTTCTTTAAGCTGCTGCATCTTATTGCAAGCAATGGCAATGAAGTTTTTGTGCTAGATATGTTCCAAATACATCCCTGAAGCAGGTAAACACCTTTAAAATGCATTTACTTTACTTTGAACAAAGTAGTGTCTTGTGGTCTGAAATGCACAGAACAGGCCATTCTAAGCGTTTTCGCACTGTTTCCAACCACAGTATTTCTTTAAGCTCCTGCATCTTAATGCAAGCAATGGCAATGAAGTTTTTGTGCTAGATATGTTCCAAATACATCCCTGAAGAAGGCAAACACCTTTAAAATGCTTTGAAATCAATTTGACTAAAGTAGTGTTCGTTTGGTCTGAAATGCACAGAACAGGCCATTCTAAGCGTTTTCGCACTGTTTCCAACCTCAGTATTTCTTTAAGCTGCTGTATCTTAATGCAAGCAATGGCAATGAAGTTTTTGTGCTAGATATGTTCCACATACATCCCTGAAGTAGGTAAACACCTTTAAAATGCATTTACTTTACTTTGAACAAAGTAGTGTCTTGTGGTCTGAAATGCACAGAACAGGCCATTCTAAGCGTTTTCGCACTGTTTCCAACCACAGTATTTCTTTAAGCTGCTGCATCTTAATGCAAGCAATGGCAATGAAGTTTTTGTGCTAGATATGTTCCAAATACATCCCTGAAGAAGGCAAACACCTTTAAAATGCTTTGAAATCAATTTGACCAAAGTAGTGTTCTTTTGGTATAAAATGCACAGAACAGGCCATTCTAAGCGTTTTCGCACTGTTTCCAACCACAGTATTTCTTTAAGCTGCTGCATCTTAATGCAAGCAATGGCAATGAAGTTTTTGTGCTAGATATGTTCCAAATACATCCCTGAAGAAGGCACACACCTTTAAAATGCCTCGAAATCAATCTGACCAAAGTAGTGTTCTTTTGGACTAAAATGCACAGAACAGGCCATTCTAAGCGTTTTCGCACTGTTTCCAACCACAGTATTTCTTTAAGCTGCTGCATCTTAATGCAAGCAATGGCAATTAAGTTTTTGTGCTAGATATGTTCCAAATACATCCCTGAAGAAGGCAAACACCTTTAAAATGCTTTGAAATCAATTTGACTAAAGTAGTGTTCATTTAAACTCAAATGCACAGAACAGGCCATTCTAAGTGTTTTCGCACTGTTTCCAACCTCAGTATTTCTTTAAGCTGCTGCATCTTAATGCAAGCAATGGCAATGAAGTTTTTGTGCTAGATATGATCCAAACACATCCCTGAAGAAGGCAAACACCTTTAAAATGCGTTAAAATCAATTTGACCAAAGTAGTGTTCGTTTGGTCTGAAATGCACAGAACAGGCCATTCTAAGCGTTTTCGCACTGTTTCCAACCACAGTATTTCTTTAAGCTGCTGCATCTTAATGCAAGCAATGGCAATGAAGTTTTTGTGCTAGATATAGTCCAAATACATCCCTGAAGCAGGTAAACACCTTTAAAATGCATTACTTTACTTTGGACAAAGTAGTGTCTTGTGGTCTGAAATGCACAGAACAGGCCATTCTAAGCGTTTTCGCACTGTTTCCAACCACAGTATTTCTTTAAGCTGCTGCATCTTAATGCAAGCAATGGCACTGAAGTTTTTGTGCTAGATATGTTCCAAATACATCCCTGAAGAAGGCAAACACCTTTAAAATGCGTTAAAATCAATTTGACCAAAGTCGTGTTCGTTTGGTCTGAAATGCACAGAACAGGCCATTCTAAGCGTTTTCGCACTGTTTCCAACCACAGTATTTCTTTAAGCTGCTGCATCTTAATGCAAGCAATGGCACTGAAGTTTTGGGCTAGATATGTTCCAAATACATCCCTGAAGCAGGTAAACACCTTTAAAATGCATTTACTTTACTTTGAACAAAGTAGTGTTCTTTTGGTCTAAAATGCACAGAACAGGCCATTCTAAGTGTTTTCGCACTGTTTCCAACCACAGTATTTCTTTAAGCTGCGGCATCTTAATGCAAGCAATGGCAATGAAGTTTTTGTGCTAGATATGTTCCAAATACATCTCTGAAGAAGGCAAACACCTTTAAAATGCTTTGAAATCAATTTGACTAAAGTAGTGTTCATTTAAACTCAAATGCACAGAACAGGCCATTCTAAGTGTTTTCGCACTGTTTCCAACCTCAGTATTTCTTTAAGCTGCTGCATCTTAATGCAAGCAATGGCAATGAAGTTTTTGTGCTAGATATGGTCCAAATACATCCCTGAAGCAGGTAAACACCTTTAAAATGCATTTACTTTACTTTGAACAAAGTAGTGTCTTGTGGTCTGAAATGCACAGAACAGGCCATTCTAAGCGTTTTCGCACTGTTTCCAACCACAGTATTTCTTTAAGCAACAGCATCTTAATGCAAGCAATGGCAATGAAGTTTTTGTGCTAGATATGTTCCAAATACATCCCTGAAGCAGGTAAACACCTTTAAAATGCATTTACTTTACTTTGAACAAAGTAGTGTCTTGTGGTCTGAAATGCACAGAACAGGCCATTCTAAGCGTTTTCGCACTGTTTCCAACCACAGTATTTCTTTAAGCTGCTGCATCTTAATGCAAGCAATGGCAATGAAGTTTTTGTGCTAGATATGTTCCAAATACATCCCTGAAGCAGGTAAACACCTTTAAAATGCATTTACTTTACTTTGAACAAAGTAGTGTCTTGTGGTCTGAAATGCACAGAACAGGCCATTCTAAGCGTTTTCGCACTGTTTCCAACCACAGTATTTCTTTAAGCTGCTGCATCTTAATGCAAGCAATGGCAATGAAGTTTTTGTGCTAGATATGTTCCAAATACATCCCTGAAGCAGGTAAACACCTTTAAAATGCATTTACTTTACTTTGAACAAAGTAGTGTCTTGTGGTCTGAAATGCACAGAACAGGCCATTCTAAGCGTTTTCGCACTGTTTCCAACCACAGTATTTCTTTAAGCTGCTGCATCTTAATGCAAGCAATGGCAATGAAGTTTTTGTGCTAGATATGTTCCAAATACATCCCTGAAGCAGGTAAACACCTTTAACATGCATTTACTTTACTTTGAACAAAGTAGTGTCTTGTGGTCTGAAATGCACAGAACAGGCCATTCTAAGCGTTTTCGCACTGTTTCCAACCACAGTATTTCTTTAAGCTGCTGCATCTTAATGCAAGCAATGGCAATGAAGTTTTTGTGCTAGATATGTTCCAAATACATCCCTGAAGAAGGCACACACCTTTAAAATGCCTCGAAATCAATCTGACCAAAGTAGTGTTCTTTTGGACTAAAATGCACAGAACAGGCCATTCTAAGCGTTTTCGCACTGTTTCCAACCACAATAATTCTTTAAGCTGCTGCATCCTAATGCAAGCAATGGCAATGAAGTTTTTGTGCTAGATATGTTCCAAATACATCCCTGAAGAAGGCAAACACCTTTAAAATGCATTTACTTTACTTTGAACAAAGTAGTGTCTTGTGGTCTGAAATGCACAGAACAGGCCATTCTCAGCGTTTTCGCACTGTTTCCAACCACAGTATTTCTTTAAGCTGCTGCATCTTAATGCAAGCAATGGCAATGAAGTTTTTGTGCTAGATATGGTCCAAATACATCCCTGAAGCAGGTAAACACCTTTAAAATGCGTTAAAATCAATTTGACCAAAGTAGTGTTCGTTTGGTCTGAAATGCACAGAACAGGCCATTCTAAGCGTTTTCGCACTGTTTCCAACCACAGTATTTCTTTAAGCTGCTGCATCTTAATGCAAGCAATGGCAATGAAGTTTTTGTGCTAGATATAGTCCAAATACATCCCTGAAGCAGGTAAACACCTTTAAAATGCATTACTTTACTTTGGACAAAGTAGTGTCTTGTGGTCTGAAATGCACAGAACAGGCCATTCTAAGCGTTTTCGCACTGTTTCCAACCACAGTATTTCTTTAAGCTGCTGCATCTTAATGCAAGCAATGGCAATGAAGTTTTTGTGCTAGATATGGTCCAAATACATCCCTGAAGCAGGTAAACACCTTTAAAATGCGTTAAAATCAATTTGACCAAAGTAGTGTTCGTTTGGTCTGAAATGCACAGAACAGGCCATTCTAAGCGTTTTCGCACTGTTTCCAACCACAGTATTTCTTTAAGCTGCTGCATCTTAATGCAAGCAATGGCAATGAAGTTTTTGTGCTAGATATAGTCCAAATACATCCCTGAAGCAGGTAAACACCTTTAAAATGCATTACTTTACTTTGGACAAAGTAGTGTCTTGTGGTCTGAAATGCACAGAACAGGCCATTCTAAGCGTTTTCGCACTGTTTCCAACCACAGTATTTCTTTAAGCTGCTGCATCTTAATGCAAGCAATGGCAATGAAGTTTTTGTGCTAGATATGGTCCAAATACATCCCTGAAGCAGGTAAACACCTTTAAAATGCATTTACTTTACTTTGAACAAAGTAGTGTCTTGTGGTCTGAAATGCACAGAACAGGCCATTCTAAGCGTTTTCGCACTGTTTCCAACCACAGTATTTCTTTAAGCTCCTGCATCTTAATGCAAGCAATGGCAATGACGTTTTTGTGCTAGATATGTTCCAAATACATCCCTGAAGCAGGTAAACACCTTTAAAATGCATTTACTTTACTTTGAACAAAGTAGTGTCTTGTGGTCTGAAATGCACAGAACAGGCCATTCTAAGCGTTTTCGCACTGTTTCCAACCACAGTATTTCTTTAAGCTGCTGCATCTTAATGCAAGCAATGGCAATGAAGTTTTTGTGCTAGATATAGTCCAAATACATCCCTGAAGCAGGTAAACACCTTTAAAATGCATTACTTTACTTTGGACAAAGTAGTGTCTTGTGGTCTGAAATGCACAGAACAGGCCATTCTAAGCGTTTTCGCACTGTTTCCAACCACAGTATTTCTTTAAGCTGCTGCATCTTAATGCAAGCAATGGCACTGAAGTTTTTGTGCTAGATATGTTCCAAATACATCCCTGAAGAAGGCAAACACCTTTAAAATGCTTTGAAATCAATTTGACTAAAGTAGTGTTCGTTTGGTCTGAAATGCACAGAACAGGCCATTCTAAGCGTTTTCGCACTGTTTCCAACCACAGTATTTCTTTAAGCTGCTGCATCTTAATGCAAGCAATGGCAATGAAGTTTTTGTGCTAGATATGGTCCAAATACATCCCTGAAGCAGGTAAACACCTTTAAAATGCATTACTTTACTTTGGACAAAGTAGTGTCTTGTGGTCTGAAATGCACAGAACAGGCCATTCTAAGCGTTTTCGCACTGTTTCCAACCACAGTATTTCTTTAAGCTGCTGCATCTTAATGCAAGCAATGGCAATGAAGTTTTTGTGCTAGATATGGTCCAAATACATCCCTGAAGCAGGTAAACACCTTTAAAATGCGTTAAAATCAATTTGACCAAAGTAGTGTTCGTTTGGTCTGAAATGCACAGAACAGGCCATTCTAAGCGTTTTCGCACTGTTTCCAACCACAGTATTTCTTTAAGCTGCTGCATCTTAATGCAAGCAATGGCAATGAAGTTTTTGTGCTAGATATAGTCCAAATACATCCCTGAAGCAGGTAAACACCTTTAAAATGCATTACTTTACTTTGGACAAAGTAGTGTCTTGTGGTCTGAAATGCACAGAACAGGCCATTCTAAGCGTTTTCGCACTGTTTCCAACCACAGTATTTCTTTAAGCTGCTGCATCTTAATGCAAGCAATGGCAATGAAGTTTTTGTGCTAGATATGGTCCAAATACATCCCTGAAGCAGGTAAACACCTTTAAAATGCATTTACTTTACTTTGAACAAAGTAGTGTCTTGTGGTCTGAAATGCACAGAACAGGCCATTCTAAGCGTTTTCGCACTGTTTCCAACCACAGTATTTCTTTAAGCTCCTGCATCTTAATGCAAGCAATGGCAATGACGTTTTTGTGCTAGATATGTTCCAAATACATCCCTGAAGCAGGTAAACACCTTTAAAATGCATTTACTTTACTTTGAACAAAGTAGTGTCTTGTGGTCTGAAATGCACAGAACAGGCCATTCTAAGCGTTTTCGCACTGTTTCCAACCACAGTATTTCTTTAAGCTGCTGCATCTTAATGCAAGCAATGGCAATGAAGTTTTTGTGCTAGATATAGTCCAAATACATCCCTGAAGCAGGTAAACACCTTTAAAATGCATTACTTTACTTTGGACAAAGTAGTGTCTTGTGGTCTGAAATGCACAGAACAGGCCATTCTAAGCGTTTTCGCACTGTTTCCAACCACAGTATTTCTTTAAGCTGCTGCATCTTAATGCAAGCAATGGCACTGAAGTTTTTGTGCTAGATATGTTCCAAATACATCCCTGAAGAAGGTAAACACCTTTAAAATGCTTTGAAATCAATTTGACTAAAGTAATGTTCATTTGGTCTGAAATGCACAGAACAGGCCATTCTAAGCGTTTTCGCACTGTTTCCAACCACAGTATTTCTTTAAGCTGCTGCATCTTAATGCAAGCAATGGCAATGAAGTTTTTGTGCTAGATATGTTCCAAATACATCCCTGAAGCAGGTAAACACCTTTAAAATGCATTTACTTTACTTTGAACAAAGTAGTGTCTTGTGGTCTGAAATGCACAGAACAGGCCATTCTAAGCGTTTTCGCACTGTTTCCAACCACAGTATTTCTTTAAGCTCCTGCATCTTAATGCAAGCAATGGCAATGACGTTTTTGTGCTAGATATGTTCCAAATACATCCCTGAAGCAGGTAAACACCTTTAAAATGAATTTACTTTAATTTGAACAAAGTAGTGTCTTGTGGTCTGAAATGCACAGAACAGGCCATTCTAAGCGTTTTCGCACTGTTTCCAACCACAGTATTTCTTTAAGCTGCTGCATCTTAATGCAAGCAATGGCAATGAAGTTTTTGTGCTAGATATAGTCCAAATACATCCCTGAAGCAGGTAAACACCTTTAAAATGCATTACTTTACTTTGGACAAAGTAGTGTCTTGTGGTCTGAAATGCACAGAACAGGCCATTCTAAGCGTTTTCGCACTGTTTCCAACCACAGTATTTCTTTAAGCTGCTGCATCTTAATGCAAGCAATGGCACTGAAGTTTTTGTGCTAGATATGTTCCAAATACATCCCTGAAGAAGGCAAACACCTTTAAAATGCGTTAAAATCAATTTGACCAAAGTCGTGTTCGTTTGGTCTGAAATGCACAGAACAGGCCATTCTAAGCGTTTTCGCACTGTTTCCAACCACAGTATTTCTTTAAGCTGCTGCATCTTAATGCAAGCAATGGCACTGAAGTTTTTGTGCTAGATATGTTCCAAATACATCCCTGAAGAAGGTAAACACCTTTAAAATGCTTTGAAATCAATTTGACTAAAGTAATGTTCATTTGGTCTGAAATGCACAGAACAGGCCATTCTAAGCGTTTTCGCACTGTTTCCAACCACAGTATTTCTTTAAGCTGCTGCATCTTAATGCAAGCAATGGCAATGAAGTTTTTGTGCTAGATATGTTCCAAATACATCCCTGAAGCAGGTAAACACCTTTAAAATGCATTTACTTTACTTTGAACAAAGTAGTGTCTTGTGGTCTGAAATGCACAGAACAGGCCATTCTAAGCGTTTTCGCACTGTTTCCAACCACAGTATTTCTTTAAGCTCCTGCATCTTAATGCAAGCAATGGCAATGACGTTTTTGTGCTAGATATGTTCCAAATACATCCCTGAAGCAGGTAAACACCTTTAAAATGAATTTACTTTAATTTGAACAAAGTAGTGTCTTGTGGTCTGAAATGCACAGAACAGGCCATTCTAAGCGTTTTCGCACTGTTTCCAACCACAGTATTTCTTTAAGCTGCTGCATCTTAATGCAAGCAATGGCAATGAAGTTTTTGTGCTAGATATAGTCCAAATACATCCCTGAAGCAGGTAAACACCTTTAAAATGCATTACTTTACTTTGGACAAAGTAGTGTCTTGTGGTCTGAAATGCACAGAACAGGCCATTCTAAGCGTTTTCGCACTGTTTCCAACCACAGTATTTCTTTAAGCTGCTGCATCTTAATGCAAGCAATGGCACTGAAGTTTTTGTGCTAGATATGTTCCAAATACATCCCTGAAGAAGGCAAACACCTTTAAAATGCGTTAAAATCAATTTGACCAAAGTCGTGTTCGTTTGGTCTGAAATGCACAGAACAGGCCATTCTAAGCGTTTTCGCACTGTTTCCAACCACAGTATTTCTTTAAGCTGCTGCATCTTAATGCAAGCAATGGCACTGAAGTTTTTGTGCTAGATATGTTCCAAATACATCCCTGAAGCAGGTAAACACCTTTAAAATGCATTTACTTTACTTTGAACAAAGTAGTGTTCTTTTGGTCTAAAATGCACAGAACAGGCCATTCTAAGTGTTTTCGCACTGTTTCCAACCACAGTATTTCTTTAAGCTGCGGCATCTTAATGCAAGCAATGGCAATGAAGTTTTTGTGCTAGATATGTTCCAAATACATCCCTGAAGAAGGCAAACACCTTTAAAATGCTTTGAAATCAATTTGACTAAAGTAGTGTTCATTTAAACTCAAATGCACAGAACAGACCATTCTAAGTGTTTTCGCACTGTTTCCAACCTCAGTATTTCTTTAAGCTGCTGCATCTTAATGCAAGCAATGGCAATGAAGTTTTTGTGCTAGATATGGTCCAAATACATCCCTGAAGCAGGTAAACACCTTTAAAATGCATTTACTTTACTTTGAACAAAGTAGTGTCTTGTGGTCTGAAATGCACAGAACAGGCCATTCTAAGCGTTTTCGCACTGTTTCCAACCACAGTATTTCTTTAAGCAACAGCATCTTAATGCAAGCAATGGCAATGAAGTTTTTGTGCTAGATATGTTCCAAATACATCCCTGAAGAAGGCAAACACCTTTAAAATGCTTTGAAATCAATCTGACCAAAGTAGTGTTCTTTTGGACTAAAATGCACAGAACAGGCCATTCTAAGCGTTTTCGCACTGTTTCCAACCACAGTAATTCTTTAAGCTGCTGCATCCTAATGCAAGCAATGGCAATGAAGTTTTTGTGCTAGATATGTTCCACATACATCCCTGAAGTAGGTAAACACCTTTAAAATGCATTTACTTTACTTTGAACAAAGTAGTGTCTTGTGGTCTGAAATGCACAGAACAGGCCATTCTAAGCGTTTTCGCACTGTTTCCAACCACAGTATTTCTTTAAGCTGCTGCATCTTAATGCAAGCAATGGCACTGAAGTTTTTGTGCTAGATATGTTCCAAATACATCCCTGAAGAAGGCAAACACCTTTAAAATGCGTTAAAATCAATTTGACCAAAGTCGTGTTCGTTTGGTCTGAAATGCACAGAACAGGCCATTCTAAGCGTTTTCGCACTGTTTCCAACCACAGTATTTCTTTAAGCTGCTGCATCTTAATGCAAGCAATGGCAATTAAGTTTTTGTGCTAGATATGTTCCAAATACATCCCTGAAGAAGGCAAACACCTTTAAAATGCTTTGAAATCAATTTGACTAAAGTAGTGTTCATTTAAACTCAAATGCACAGAACAGGCCATTCTAAGTGTTTTCGCACTGTTTCCAACCTCAGTATTTCTTTAAGCTGCTGCATCTTAATGCAAGCAATGGCAATGAAGTTTTTGTGCTAGATATGATCCAAACACATCCCTGAAGAAGGCAAACACCTTTAAAATGCGTTAAAATCAATTTGACCAAAGTAATGTTCGTTTGGTCTGAAATGCACAGAACAGGCCATTCTAAGCGTTTTCGCACTGTTTCCAACCACAGTATTTCTTTAAGCTGCTGCATCTTAATGCAAGCAATGGCAATGAAGTTTTTGTGCTAGATATAGTCCAAATACATCCCTGAAGCAGGTAAACACCTTTAAAATGCATTACTTTACTTTGGACAAAGTAGTGTCTTGTGGTCTGAAATGCACAGAACAGGCCATTCTAAGCGTTTTCGCACTGTTTCCAACCACAGTATTTCTTTAAGCTGCTGCATCTTAATGCAAGCAATGGCACTGAAGTTTTTGTGCTAGATATGTTCCAAATACATCCCTGAAGAAGGCAAACACCTTTAAAATGCGTTAAAATCAATTTGACCAAAGTCGTGTTCGTTTGGTCTGAAATGCACAGAACAGGCCATTCTAAGCGTTTTCGCACTGTTTCCAACCACAGTATTTCTTTAAGCTGCTGCATCTTAATGCAAGCAATGGCACTGAAGTTTTTGTGCTAGATATGTTCCAAATACATCCCTGAAGCAGGTAAACACCTTTAAAATGCATTTACTTTACTTTGAACAAAGTAGTGTTCTTTTGGTCTAAAATGCACAGAACAGGCCATTCTAAGTGTTTTCGCACTGTTTCCAACCACAGTATTTCTTTAAGCTGCGGCATCTTAATGCAAGCAATGGCAATGAAGTTTTTGTGCTAGATATGTTCCAAATACATCCCTGAAGAAGGCAAACACCTTTAAAATGCTTTGAAATCAATTTGACTAAAGTAGTGTTCATTTAAACTCAAATGCACAGAACAGGCCATTCTAAGTGTTTTCGCACTGTTTCCAACCTCAGTATTTCTTTAAGCTGCTGCATCTTAATGCAAGCAATGGCAATGAAGTTTTTGTGCTAGATATGGTCCAAATACATCCCTGAAGCAGGTAAACACCTTTAAAATGCATTTACTTTACTTTGAACAAAGTAGTGTCTTGTGGTCTGAAATGCACAGAACAGGCCATTCTAAGCGTTTTCGCACTGTTTCCAACCACAGTATTTCTTTAAGCAACAGCATCTTAATGCAAGCAATGGCAATGAAGTTTTTGTGCTAGATATGTTCCAAATACATCCCTGAAGCAGGTAAACACCTTTAAAATGCATTTACTTTACTTTGAACAAAGTAGTGTCTTGTGGTCTGAAATGCACAGAACAGGCCATTCTAATCGTTTTCGCACTGTTTCCAACCACAGTATTTCTTTAAGCTGCTGCATCTTAATGCAAGCAATGGCAATGAAGTTTTTGTGCTAGATATGTTCCAAATACATCCCTGAAGAAGGCAAACACCTTTAAAATGCTTTGAAATAAATTTGACTAAAGAAGTGTTCATTTGGTCAGAAATGCACAGAACAGGCCATTCTAAGCGTTTTCGCACTGTTTCCAACCACAGTATTTCTTTAAGCTGCTGCATCTTAATGCAAGCAATGGCAATGAAGTTTTTGTGCTAGATATGTTCCAAATACATCCCTGAAGCAGGTAAACACCTTTAAAATGCATTTACTTTACTTTGAACAAAGTAGTGTCTTGTGGTCTGAAATGCACAGAACAGGCCATTCTAAGCGTTTTCGCACTGTTTCCAACCACAGTATTTCTTTAAGCTGCTGCATCTTAATGCAAGCAATGGCAATGAAGTTTTTGTGCTAGATATGTTCCAAATACATCCCTGAAGCAGGTAAACACCTTTAAAATGCATTTACTTTACTTTGAACAAAGTAGTGTCTTGTGGTCTGAAATGCACAGAACAGGCCATTCTAAGCGTTTTCGCACTGTTTCCAACCACAGTATTTCTTTAAGCTGCTGCATCTTAATGCAAGCAATGGCAATGAAGTTTTTGTGCTAGATATGTTCCAAATACATCCCTGAAGCAGGTAAACACCTTTAAAATGCATTTACTTTACTTTGAACAAAGTAGTGTCTTGTGGTCTGAAATGCACAGAACAGGCCATTCTAAGCGTTTTCGCACTGTTTCCAACCACAGTATTTCTTTAAGCTGCTGCATCTTAATGCAAGCAATGGCAATGAAGTTTTTGTGCTAGATATGTTCCAAATACATCCCTGAAGCAGGTAAACACCTTTAACATGCATTTACTTTACTTTGAACAAAGTAGTGTCTTGTGGTCTGAAATGCACAGAACAGGCCATTCTAAGCGTTTTCGCACTGTTTCCAACCACAGTATTTCTTTAAGCTGCTGCATCTTAATGCAAGCAATGGCAATGAAGTTTTTGTGCTAGATATGTTCCAAATACATCCCTGAAGAAGGCACACACCTTTAAAATGCCTCGAAATCAATCTGACCAAAGTAGTGTTCTTTTGGACTAAAATGCACAGAACAGGCCATTCTAAGCGTTTTCGCACTGTTTCCAACCACAGTAATTCTTTAAGCTGCTGCATCCTAATGCAAGCAATGGCAATGAAGTTTTTGTGCTAGATATGTTCCAAATACATCCCTGAAGAAGGCAAACACCTTTAAAATGCATTTACTTTACTTTGAACAAAGTAGTGTCTTGTGGTCTGAAATGCACAGAACAGGCCATTCTCAGCGTTTTCGCACTGTTTCCAACCACAGTATTTCTTTAAGCTGCTGCATCTTAATGCAAGCAATGGCACTGAAGTTTTTGTGCTAGATATGTTCCAAATACATCCCTGAAGAAGGCAAACACCTTTAAAATGCTTTGAAATCAATTTGACTAAAGTAGTGTTCGTTTGGTCTGAAATGCACAGAACAGGCCATTCTAAGCGTTTTCGCACTGTTTCCAACCACAGTATTTCTTTAAGCTGCTGCATCTTAATGCAAGCAATGGCAATGAAGTTTTTGTGCTAGATATGGTCCAAATACATCCCTGAAGCAGGTAAACACCTTTAAAATGCATTACTTTACTTTGGACAAAGTAGTGTCTTGTGGTCTGAAATGCACAGAACAGGCCATTCTAAGCGTTTTCGCACTGTTTCCAACCACAGTATTTCTTTAAGCTGCTGCATCTTAATGCAAGCAATGGCAATGAAGTTTTTGTGCTAGATATGGTCCAAATACATCCCTGAAGCAGGTAAACACCTTTAAAATGCGTTAAAATCAATTTGACCAAAGTAGTGTTCGTTTGGTCTGAAATGCACAGAACAGGCCATTCTAAGCGTTTTCGCACTGTTTCCAACCACAGTATTTCTTTAAGCTGCTGCATCTTAATGCAAGCAATGGCAATGAAGTTTTTGTGCTAGATATAGTCCAAATACATCCCTGAAGCAGGTAAACACCTTTAAAATGCATTACTTTACTTTGGACAAAGTAGTGTCTTGTGGTCTGAAATGCACAGAACAGGCCATTCTAAGCGTTTTCGCACTGTTTCCAACCACAGTATTTCTTTAAGCTGCTGCATCTTAATGCAAGCAATGGCAATGAAGTTTTTGTGCTAGATATGGTCCAAATACATCCCTGAAGCAGGTAAACACCTTTAAAATGCATTTACTTTACTTTGAACAAAGTAGTGTCTTGTGGTCTGAAATGCACAGAACAGGCCATTCTAAGCGTTTTCGCACTGTTTCCAACCACAGTATTTCTTTAAGCTGCTGCATCTTAATGCAAGCAATGGCACTGAAGTTTTTGTGCTAGATATGTTCCAAATACATCCCTGAAGAAGGTAAACACCTTTAAAATGCTTTGAAATCAATTTGACTAAAGTAATGTTCATTTGGTCTGAAATGCACAGAACAGGCCATTCTAAGCGTTTTCGCACTGTTTCCAACCACAGTATTTCTTTAAGCTGCTGCATCTTAATGCAAGCAATGGCAATGAAGTTTTTGTGCTAGATATGTTCCAAATACATCCCTGAAGCAGGTAAACACCTTTAAAATGCATTTACTTTACTTTGAACAAAGTAGTGTCTTGTGGTCTGAAATGCACAGAACAGGCCATTCTAAGCGTTTTCGCACTGTTTCCAACCACAGTATTTCTTTAAGCTCCTGCATCTTAATGCAAGCAATGGCAATGACGTTTTTGTGCTAGATATGTTCCAAATACATCCCTGAAGCAGGTAAACACCTTTAAAATGCATTTACTTTACTTTGAACAAAGTAGTGTCTTGTGGTCTGAAATGCACAGAACAGGCCATTCTAAGCGTTTTCGCACTGTTTCCAACCACAGTATTTCTTTAAGCTGCTGCATCTTAATGCAAGCAATGGCACTGAAGTTTTTGTGCTAGATATGTTCCAAATACATCCCTGAAGAAGGCAAACACCTTTAAAATGCGTTAAAATCAATTTGACCAAAGTCGTGTTCGTTTGGTCTGAAATGCACAGAACAGGCCATTCTAAGCGTTTTCGCACTGTTTCCAACCACAGTATTTCTTTAAGCTGCTGCATCTTAATGCAAGCAATGGCACTGAAGTTTTTGTGCTAGATATGTTCCAAATACATCCCTGAAGAAGGCAAACACCTTTAAAATGCTTTGAAATCAATTTGACTAAAGTAGTGTTCATTTAAACTCAAATGCACAGAACAGGCCATTCTAAGTGTTTTCGCACTGTTTCCAACCTCAGTATTTCTTTAAGCTGCTGCATCTTAATGCAAGCAATGGCAATGAAGTTTTTGTGCTAGATATGGTCCAAATACATCCCTGAAGCAGGTAAACACCTTTAAAATGCATTTACTTTACTTTGAACAAAGTAGTGTCTTGTGGTCTGAAATGCACAGAACAGGCCATTCTAAGCGTTTTCGCACTGTTTCCAACCACAGTATTTCTTTAAGCAACAGCATCTTAATGCAAGCAATGGCAATGAAGTTTTTGTGCTAGATATGGTCCAAATACATCCCTGAAGCAGGTAAACACCTTTAAAATGCATTTACTTTACTTTGAACAAAGTAGTGTCTTGTGGTCTGAAATGCACAGAACAGGCCATTCTAAGCGTTTTCGCAGTGTTTCCAACCACAGTATTTCTTTAAGCTGCTGCATCTTAATGCAAGCAATGGCAATGAAGTTTTTGTGCTAGATATGTTCCAAATACATCCCTGAAGAAGGCAAACACCTTTAAAATGCTTTGAAATCAATTTGACTAAAGAAGTGTTCATTTGGTCAGAAATGCACAGAACAGGCCATTCTAAGCGTTTTCGCACTGTTTCCAACCACAGTATTTCTTTAAGCTGCTGCATCTTAATGCAAGCAATGGCAATGAAGTTTTTGTGCTAGATATGTTCCAAATACATCCCTGAAGCAGGTAAACACCTTTAAAATGCATTTACTTTACTTTGAACAAAGTAGTGTCTTGTGGTCTGAAATGCACAGAACAGGCCATTCTAAGCGTTTTCGCACTGCTTCCAACCACAGTATTTCTTTAAGCTGCTGCATCTTAATGCAAGCAATGGCAATGAAGTTTTTGTGCTAGATATGTTCCAAATACATCCCTGAAGCAGGTAAACACCTTTAAAATGCATTTACTTTACTTTGAACAAAGTAGTGTCTTGTGGTCTGAAATGCACAGAACAGGCCATTCTAAGCGTTTTCGCACTGTTTCCAACCACAGTATTTCTTTAAGCTCCTGCATCTTAATGCAAGCAATGGCAATGACGTTTTTGTGCTAGATATGTTCCAAATACATCCCTGAAGCAGGTAAACACCTTTAAAATGCATTTACTTTACTTTGAACAAAGTAGTGTCTTGTGGTCTGAAATGCACAGAACAGGCCATTCTAAGCGTTTTCGCACTGTTTCCAACCACAGTATTTCTTTAAGCTGCTGCATCTTAATGCAAGCAATGGCAATGAAGTTTTTGTGCTAGATATGTTCCAAATACATCCCTGAAGAAGGCAAACACCTTTAAAATGCTTTGAAATCAATTTGACCAAAGTAGTGTTCTTTTGGTATAAAATGCACAGAACAGGCCATTCTAAGCGTTTTCGCACTGTTTCCAACCACAGTATTTCTTTAAGCTGCTGCATCTTAATGCAAGCAATGGCAATGAAGTTTTTGTGCTAGATATGATCCAAATACATCCCTGAAGCAGGTAAACACCTTTAACATGCATTTACTTTACTTTGAACAAAGTAGTGTCTTGTGGTCTGAAATGCACAGAACAGGCCATTCTAAGCGTTTTCGCACTGTTTCCAACCACAGTATTTCTTTAAGCTGCTGCATCTTAATGCAAGCAATGGCACTGAAGTTTTTGTGCTAGATATGTTCCAAATACATCCCTGAAGCAGGTAAACACCTTTAAAATGCATTTACTTTACTTTAAACAAAGTAGTGTCTTGTGGTCTGAAATGCACAGAACAGGCCATTCTAAGCGTTTTCGCAGTGTTTCCAACCACAGTATTTCTTTAAGCTGCTGCATCTTATTGCAAGCAATAGCAATGAAGTTTTTGTGCTAGATATGTTCCAAATACATCCCTGAAGCAGACAAACACCTTTAAAATGCATTTACTTTACTTTGGACAAAGTAGTGTCTTGTGGTCTGAAATGCACAGAACAGGCCATTCTAAGCGTTTTCGCAATGTTTCCAACCACAGTATTTCTTTAAGCTGCTGCATCTTAATGCAAGCAATGGCAATGAAGTTTTTGTGCTAGATATGTTCCAAATACATCCCTGAAGAAGGCAAACACCTTTAAAATGCTTTGAAATCAATTTGACCAAAGTAATGTTCATTTGGTCTGAAATGCACAGAACAGGCCATTCTAAGCGTTTTCGCACTGTTTCCAACCACAGTATTTCTTTAAGCTGCTGCATCTTAATGCAAGCAATGGCAATGAAGTTTTTGTGCTAGATATGGTCCAAATACATCCCTGAAGCAGGTAAACACCTTTAAAATGCATTTACTTTACTTTGAACAAAGTAGTGTCTTGTGGTCTGAAATGCACAGAACAGGCCATTCTAAGCGTTTTCGCACTGTTTCCAACCACAGTATTTCTTTAAGCTCCTGCATCTTAATGCAAGCAATGGCAATGAAGTTTTTGTGCTAGATATGTTCCAAATACATCCCTGAAGAAGGCAAACACCTTTAAAATGCTTTGAAATCAATTTGACTAAAGTAGTGTTCGTTTGGTCTGAAATGCACAGAACAGGCCATTCTAAGCGTTTTCGCACTGTTTCCAACCACAGTATTTCTTTAAGCTGCTGCATCTTAATGCAAGCAATGGCAATGAAGTTTTTGTGCTAGATATAGTCCAAATACATCCCTGAAGCAGGTAAACACCTTTAAAATGCGTTAAAATCAATTTGACCAAAGTAGTGTTCGTTTGGTCTGAAATGCACAGAACAGGCCATTCTAAGCGTTTTCGCACTGTTTCCAACCACAGTATTTCTTTAAGCTGCTGTATCTTAATGCAAGCAATGGCAATGAAGTTTTTGTGCTAGATATGTTCCACATACATCCCTGAAGTAGGTAAACACCTTTAAAATGCATTACTTTACTTTGGACAAAGTAGTGTCTTGTGGTCTGAAATGCACAGAACAGGCCATTCTAAGCGTTTTCGCACTGTTTCCAACCACAGTATTTCTTTAAGCTGCTGCATCTTAATGCAAGCAATGGCAATGAAGTTTTTGTGCTAGATATGGTCCAAATACATCCCTGAAGCAGGTAAACACCTTTAAAATGCATTTACTTTACTTTGAACAAAGTAGTGTCTTGTGGTCTGAAATGCACAGAACAGGCCATTCTAAGCATTTTCGCACTGTTTCCAACCACAGTATTTCTTTAAGCTGCTGCATCTTAATGCAAGCAATGGCACTGAAGTTTTTGTGCTAGATATGTTCCAAATACATCCCTGAAGAAGGTAAACACCTTTAAAATGCTTTGAAATCAATTTGACTAAAGTAATGTTCATTTGGTCTGAAATGCACAGAACAGGCCATTCTAAGCGTTTTCGCACTGTTTCCAACCACAGTATTTCTTTAAGCTGCTGCATCTTAATGCAAGCAATGGCAATGAAGTTTTTGTGCTAGATATGTTCCAAATACATCCCTGAAGCAGGTAAACACCTTTAAAATGCATTTACTTTACTTTGAACAAAGTAGTGTCTTGTGGTCTGAAATGCACAGAACAGGCCATTCTAAGCGTTTTCGCACTGTTTCCAACCACAGTATTTCTTTAAGCTCCTGCATCTTAATGCAAGCAATGGCAATGACGTTTTTGTGCTAGATATGTTCCAAATACATCCCTGAAGAAGGCAAACACCTTTAAAATGCTTTGAAATCAATTTGACTAAAGTAGTGTTCATTTGGTCAGAAATGCACAGAACAGGCCATTCTAACCGTTTTCGCACTGTTTCCAACCACAGTATTTCTTTAAGCTGCTGCATCTTAATGCAAGCAATGGCAATAAAGTTTTTGTGCTAGATATGTTCCAAATACATCCCTGAAGAAGGCAAACACCTTTAAAATGCTTTGAAATCAGTTTGACTAAAGTAGTGTTCATTTGGTCAGAAATGCACAGAACAGGCCATTCTAAGCGTTTTCGCAGTCTTTCCAACCACAGTATTTCTTTAAGCTGCTGCATCTTATTGCAAGCAATGGCAATGAAGTTTTTGTGCTAGATATGTTCCAAATACATCCCTGAAGCAGGTAAACACCTTTAAAATGCATTTACTTTACTTTGAACAAAGTAGTGTCTTGTGGTCTGAAATGCACAGAACAGGCCATTCTAAGCGTTTTCGCACTGTTTCCAACCACAGTATTTCTTTAAGCTGCTGCATCTTAATGCAAGCAATGGCACTGAAGTTTTTGTGCTAGATATGTTCCAAATACATCCCTGAAGCAGGTAAACACCTTTAAAATGCATTTACTTTACTTTGAACAAAGTAGTGTCTTGTGGTCTGAAATGCACAGAACAGGCCATTCTAAGCGTTTTCGCACTGTTTCCAACCACAGTATTTCTTTAAGCTCCTGCATCTTAATGCAAGCAATGGCAATGACGTTTTTGTGCTAGATATGTTCCAAATACATCCCTGAAGAAGGCAAACACCTTTAAAATGCTTTGAAATCAATTTGACCAAAGTAATGTTCATTTGGTCTGAAATGCACAGAACAGGCCATTCTAAGCGTTTTCGCACTGTTTCCAACCACAGTATTTCTTTAAGCTGCTGTATCTTAATGCAAGCAATGGCAATGAAGTTTTTGTGCTAGATATGTTCCACATACATCCCTGAAGTAGGTAAACACCTTTAAAATGCATTTACTTTACTTTGAACAAAGTAGTGTCTTGTGGTCTGAAATGCACAGAACAGGCCATTCTAAGCGTTTTCGCACTGTTTCCAACCACAGTATTTCTTTAAGCTGCTGCATCTTAATGCAAGCAATGGCAATGAAGTTTTTGTGCTAGATATGTTCCAAATACATCCCTGAAGCAGGTAAACACCTTTAACATGCATTTACTTTACTTTGAACAAAGTAGTGTCTTGTGGTCTGAAATGCACAGAACAGGCCATTCTAAGCGTTTTCGCACTGTTTCCAACCACAGTATTTCTTTAAGCTGCTGCATCTTAATGCAAGCAATGGCAATAAAGTTTTTGTGCTAGATATGTTCCAAATACATCCCTGAAGAAGGCAAACACCTTTAAAATGCTTTGAAATCAGTTTGACTAAAGTAGTGTTCATTTGGTCAGAAATGCACAGAACAGGCCATTCTAAGCGTTTTCGCAGTGTTTCCAACCACAGTATTTCTTTAAGCTGCTGCATCTTATTGCAAGCAATGGCAATGAAGTTTTTGTGCTAGATATGTTCCAAATACATCCCTGAAGCAGGTAAACACCTTTAAAATGCATTTACTTTACTTTGAACTAAGTAGTGTCTTGTGGTCTGAAATGCACAGAACAGGCCATTCTAAGCGTTTTCGCACTGTTTCCAACCACAGTATTTCTTTAAGCTGCTGCATCTTAATGCAAGCAATGGCACTGAAGTTTTTGTGCTAGATATGTTCCAAATACATCCCTGAAGCAGGTAAACACCTTTAAAATGCATTTACTTTACTTTGAACAAAGTAGTGTCTTGTGGTCTGAAATGCACAGAACAGGCCATTCTAAGCGTTTTCGCAGTGTTTCCAACCACAGTATTTCTTTAAGCTGCTGCATCTTATTGCAAGCAATAGCAATGAAGTTTTTGTGCTAGATATGTTCCAAATACATCCCTGAAGCAGACAAACACCTTTAAAATGCATTTACTTTACTTTGGACAAAGTAGTGTCTTGTGGTCTGAAATGCACAGAACAGGCCATTCTAAGCGTTTTCGCAATGTTTCCAACCACAGTATTTCTTTAAGCTGCTGCATCTTAATGCAAGCAATGGCAATGAAGTTTTTGTGCTAGATATGTTCCAAATACATCCTTGAAGAAGGCAAACACCTTTAAAATGCTTTGAAATCAATTTGACCAAAGTAATGTTCATTTGGTCTGAAATGCACAGAACAGGCCATTCTAAGCGTTTTCGCACTGTTTCCAACCACAGTATTTCTTTAAGCTGCTGCATCTTAATGCAAGCAATGGCAATGAAGTTTTTGTGCTAGATATGTTCCAAATACATCCCTGAAGCAGGTAAACACCTTTAAAATGCATTTACTTTACTTTGAACAAAGTAGTGTCTTGTGGTCTGAAATGCACAGAACAGGCCATTCTAAGCGTTTTCGCACTGTTTCCAACCACAGTATTTCTTTAAGCTGCTGCATCTTAATGCATGCAATGGCAATGAAGTTTTTGTGCTAGATATGTTCCAAATACATCCCTGAAGAAGGCAAACACCTTTAAAATGCTTTGAAATCAATTTGACCAAAGTAGTGTTCTTTTGGTATAAAATGCACAGAACAGGCCATTCTAAGCGTTTTCGCACTGTTTCCAACCACAGTATTTCTTTAAGCTGCTGTATCTTAATGCAAGCAATGGCAATGAAGTTTTTGTGCTAGATATGTTCCACATACATCCCTGAAGTAGGTAAACACCTTTAAAATGCATTTACTTTACTTTGAACAAAGTAGTGTCTTGTGGTCTGAAATGCACAGAACAGGCCATTCTAAGCGTTTTCGCACTGTTTCCAACCACAGTATTTCTTTAAGCTGCTGCATCTTAATGCAAGCAATGGCAATGAAGTTTTTGTGCTAGATATGTTCCAAATACATCCCTGAAGAAGGCAAACACCTTTAAAATGCTTTGAAATCAATTTGACCAAAGTAGTGTTCTTTTGGTATAAAATGCACAGAACAGGCCATTCTAAGCGTTTTCGCACTGTTTCCAAGCACAGTAATTCTTTAAGCTGCTGCATCCTAATGCAAGCAATGGCAATGAAGTTTTTGTGCTAGATATGTTCCAAAAACATCCCTGAAGAAGTCAAACACCTTTAAAATGCTTTGAAATCAAATTGACTAAAGTAGTGTTCATTTGGTCTGAAATGCACAGAACAGGCCATTCTAAGTGTTTTCGCACTGTTTCCAACCTCAGTGTTTCTTTAAGCTGCTGCATCTTAATGCAAGCAATGGCAATGAAGTTTTTGTGCTAGATATGTTCCAAATACATCCCTGAAGCAGGTAAACACCTTTAAAATGCATTTACTTTACTTTGAACAAAGTAGTGTCTTGTGGTCTGAAATGCACAGAACAGGCCATTCTAAGCGTTTTCGCACTGTTTCCAACCACAGTATTTCTTTAAGCTGCTGCATCTTAATGCAAGCAATGGCAATGAAGTTTTTGTGCTAGATATGTTCCAAATACATCCCTGAAGAAGGCAAACACCTTTAAAATGCTTTGAAATCAATTTGACCAAAGTAGTGTTCTTTTGGTATAAAATGCACAGAACAGGCCATTCTAAGCGTTTTCGCACTGTTTCCAACCACAGTATTTCTTTAAGCTGCTGCATCTTAATGCAAGCAATGGCAATGAAGTTTTTGTGCTAGATATGTTCCAAATACATCCCTGAAGCAGGTAAACACCTTTAACATGCATTTACTTTACTTTGAACAAAGTAGTGTCTTGTGGTCTGAAATGCACAGAACAGGCCATTCTAAGCGTTTTCGCACTGTTTCCAACCACAGTATTTCTTTAAGCTGCTGCATCTTAATGCAAGCAATGGCACTGAAGTTTTTGTGCTAGATATGTTCCAAATACATCCCTGAAGAAGGCACACACCTTTAAAATGCCTCGAAATCAATCTGACCAAAGTAGTGTTCTTTTGGACTAAAATGCACAGAACAGGCCATTCTAAGCGTTTTCGCACTGTTTCCAACCACAGTAATTCTTTAAGCTGCTGCATCCTAATGCAAGCAATGGCAATGAAGTTTTTGTGCTAGATATGTTCCACATACATCCCTGAAGTTTGTAAACACCTTTAAAATGCATTTACTTTACTTTGAACAAAGTAGTGTCTTGTGGTCTGAAATGCACAGAACAGGCCATTCTAAGCGTTTTCGCACTGTTTCCAACCACAGTATTTCTTTAAGCTGCTGCATCTTAATGCAAGCAATGGCAATGAAGTTTTTGTGCTAGATATAGTCCAAATACATCCCTGAAGCAGGTAAACACCTTTAAAATGCATTACTTTACTTTGGACAAAGTAGTGTCTTGTGGTCTGAAATGCACAGAACAGGCCATTCTAAGCGTTTTCGCACTGTTTCCAACCACAGTATTTCTTTAAGCTGCTGCATCTTAATGCAAGCAATGGCACTGAAGTTTTTGTGCTAGATATGTTCCAAATACATCCCTGAAGAAGGCAAACACCTTTAAAATGCGTTAAAATCAATTTGACCAAAGTCGTGTTCGTTTGGTCTGAAATGCACAGAACAGGCCATTCTAAGCGTTTTCGCACTGTTTCCAACCACAGTATTTCTTTAAGCTGCTGCATCTTAATGCAAGCAATGGCACTGAAGTTTTTGTGCTAGATATGTTCCAAATACATCCCTGAAGCAGGTAAACACCTTTAAAATGCATTTACTTTACTTTGAACAAAGTAGTGTTCTTTTGGTCTAAAATGCACAGAACAGGCCATTCTAAGTGTTTTCGCACTGTTTCCAACCACAGTATTTCTTTAAGCTGCGGCATCTTAATGCAAGCAATGGCAATGAAGTTTTTGTGCTAGATATGTTCCAAATACATCCCTGAAGAAGGCAAACACCTTTAAAATGCTTTGAAATCAATTTGACTAAAGAAGTGTTCATTTGGTCAGAAATGCACAGAACAGGCCATTCTAAGCGTTTTCGCACTGTTTCCAACCACAGTATTTCTTTAAGCTGCTGCATCTTAATGCAAGCAATGGCAATGAAGTTTTTGTGCTAGATATGTTCCAAATACATCCCTGAAGCAGGTAAACACCTTTAAAATGCATTTACTTTACTTTGAACAAAGTAGTGTCTTGTGGTCTGAAATGCACAGGACAGGCCATTCTAAGCGTTTTCGCACTGTTTCCAACCACAGTATTTCTTTAAGCTGCTGCATCTTAATGCAAGCAATGGCAATGAAGTTTTTGTGCTAGATATGTTCCAAATACATCCCTGAAGCTGGCACACACCTTTAAAATGCCTCGAAATCAATCTGACCAAAGTAGTGTTCTTTTGGACTAAAATGCACAGAACAGGCCATTCTAAGCGTTTTCGCACTGTTTCCAACCACAGTAATTCTTTAAGCTGCTGCATCTTAATGCAAGCAATGGCAATGAAGTTTTTGTGCTAGATATGTTCCAAATACATCCCTGAAGAAGGCAAACACCTTTAAAATGCTTTGAAATCAATTTGACTAAAGAAGTGTTCATTTGGTTAGAAATGCACAGAACAGGCCATTCTAAGCGTTTTCGCACTGTTTCCAACCACAGTATTTCTTTAAGCTGCTGCATCTTAATGCAAGCAATGGCAATGAAGTTTTTGTGCTAGATATGTTCCAAATACATCCCTGAAGCAGGTAAACACCTTTAAAATGCATTTACTTTACTTTGAACAAAGTAGTGTCTTGTGGTCTGAAATGCACAGAACAGGCCATTCTAAGCGTTTTCGCACTGTTTCCAACCACAGTATTTCTTTAAGCTGCTGCATCTTAATGCAAGCAATGGCAATGAAGTTTTTGTGCTAGATATGTTCCAAATACATCCCTGAAGAAGGCAAACACCTTTAAAATGCTTTGAAATCAATTTGACCAAAGTAGTGTTCTTTTGGTATAAAATGCACAGAACAGGCAATTCTAAGCGTTTTCGCACTGTTTCCAACCACAGTATTTCTTTAAGCTGCTGCATCTTAATGCAAGCAATGGCAATGAAGTTTTTGTGCTAGATATGTTCCAAATACATCCCTGAAGAAGGCAAACACCTTTAAAATGCCTCGAAATCAATCACCAAAGTAGTGTTCTTTTGGACTAAAATGCACAGAACAGGCCATTCTAAGCGTTTTCGCACTGTTTCCAACCACAGTAATTCTTTAAGCTGCTGCATCCTAATGCAAGCAATGGCAATGAAGTTTTTGTGCTAGATATGTTCCAAATACATCCCTGAAGAAGGCAAACACCTTTAAAATGCTTTGAAATCAATTTGACCAAAGTAATGTTCATTTGGTCTGAAATGCACAGAACAGGCCATTCTAAGCGTTTTCGCACTGTTTCCAACCACAGTATTTCTTTAAGCTGCTGCATCTTAATGCAAGCAATGGCACTGAAGTTTTTGTGGTAGATATGTTCCAAATACATCCCTGAAGCAGGTAAACACCTTTAAAATGCATTTACTTTACTTTGAACAAAGTAGTGTCTTGTGGTCTGAAATGCACAGAACAGGCCATTCTAAGCGTTTTCGCACTGTTTCCAACCACAGTATTTCTTTAAGCTGCTGCATCTTAATGCAAGCAATGGCACTGAAGTTTTTGTGCTAGATATGTTCCAAATACATCCCTGAAGAAGGCAAACACCTTTAAAATGCGTTAAAATCAATTTGACCAAAGTCGTGTTCGTTTGGTCTGAAATGCACAGAACAGGCCATTCTAAGCGTTTTCGCACTGTTTCCAACCACAGTATTTCTTTAAGCTGCTGCATCTTAATGCAAGCAAAGGCAATGAAGTTTTTGTGCTAGATATGTTCCAAATACATCCCTGAAGCAGGTAAACACCTTTAAAATGCATTTACTTTACTTTGAACAAAGTAGTGTCTTGTGGTCTGAAATGCACAGAACAGGCCATTCTAAGCGTTTTCGCACTGTTTCCAACCACAGTATTTCTTTAAGCTCCTGCATCTTAATGCAAGCAATGGCACTGAAGTTTTTGTGGTAGATATGTTCCAAATACATCCCTGAAGCAGGTAAACACCTTTAAAATGCATTTACTTTACTTTGAACAAAGTAGTGTCTTGTGGTCTGAAATGCACAGAACAGGCCATTCTAAGCGTTTTCGCACTGTTTCCAACCACAGTATTTCTTTAAGCTGCTGCATCTTAATGCAAGCAATGGCAATTAAGTTTTTGTGCTAGATATGTTCCAAATACATCCCTGAAGAAGGCAAACACCTTTAAAATGCTTTGAAATCAATTTGACCAAAGTAGTGTTCTTTTGGTCTAAAATGCACAGAACAGGCCATTCTAAGCGTTTTCGCACTGTTTCCAACCACAGTATTTCTTTAAGCTGCTGCATCTTAATGCAAGCAATGGCAATGAAGTTTTTGTGCTAGATATGGTCCAAATACATCCCTGAAGCAGGTAAACACCTTTAAAATGCATTTACTTTACTTTGGACAAAGTAGTGTCTTGTGGTCTGAAATGCACAGAACAGGCCATTCTAAGCGTTTTCGCACTGTTTCCATCCACAGTATTTCTTTAAGCTGCTGCATCTTAATGCAAGCAATGGCAATGAAGTTTTTGTGCTAGATATAGTCCAAATACATCCCTGAAGCAGGTAAACACCTTTAAAATGCATTACTTTACTTTGGACAAAGTAGTGTCTTGTGGTCTGAAATGCACAGAACAGGCCATTCTAAGCGTTTTCGCACTGTTTCCAACCACAGTATTTCTTTAAGCTGCGGCATCTTAATGCAAGCAATGGCAATGAAGTTTTTGTGCTAGATATGTTCCAAATACATCCCTGAAGAAGGCAAACACCTTTAAAATGCTTTGAAATCAATTTGACCAAAGTAGTGTTCTTTTGGTCTAAAATGCACAGAACAGGCCATTCTAAGCGTTTTCGCACTGTTTCCAACCACAGTATTTCTTTAAGCTGCTGCATCTTAATGGAGGCAATGGCAATAAAGTTTATGTGCTAGATATAATCCAAATACATCCCTGAAGCTGGCAAACACCTTTAAAATGCAATTAAATCACTTTTTTCAAAGTAGTTTTCTTTTGGTCTGAAATGCACAGAACAGGCCATTGAGCATTTTCCCACTGTTTACAGTCACAGTATTTCCTTAAGCTGCTGTCTCTTAATGCAAGCAATAGCAATAAAGTTTATGTGCTAGATATGATCCAAATACATCCCTGAAGAAGGCAAACACCTTTAAAATGCGTTTAAATCACTTTGTTCAAAGTAGTTTTCCTTAGGTCTGAAATGCACAGATCAGACCATTTTAAGCGTTTTCGCACTGTTTCCAACCACAGTATTTCTTTAAGCTGCTGCATCTTAATGCAAGCAATGGCAATGAAGTTTTTGTGCTAGATATGGTCCAAATACATCCCTGAAGCAGGTAAACACCTTTAAAATGCATTACTTTACTTTGGACAAAGTAGTGTCTTGTGGTCTGAAATGCACAGAACAGGCCATTCTAAGCGTTTTCGCACTGTTTCCAACCACAGTATTTCTTTAAGCTGCTGCATCTTAATGCAAGCAATGGCACTGAAGTTTTTGTGCTAGATATGTTCCAAATACATCCCTGAAGAAGGCAAACACCTTTAAAATGCGTTAAAATCAATTTGACCAAAGTCGTGTTCGTTTGGTCTGAAATGCACAGAACAGGCCATTCTAAGCGTTTTCGCACTGTTTCCAACCACAGTATTTCTTTAAGCTGCGGCATCTTAATGCAAGCAATGGCAATGAAGTTTTTGTGCTAGATATGTTCCAAATACATCCCTGAAGCAGGTAAACACCTTTAAAATGCATTTACTTTACTTTGAACAAAGTAGTGTTCTTTTGGTCTAAAATGCACAGAACAGGCCATTCTAAGTGTTTTCGCACTGTTTCCAACCACAGTATTTCTTTAAGCTGCGGCATCTTAATGCAAGCAATGGCAATGAAGTTTTTGTGCTAGATATGTTCCAAATACATCCCTGAAGAAGGCAAACACCTTTAAAATGCTTTGAAATCAATTTGACTAAAGTAGTGTTCATTTAAACTCAAATGCACAGAACAGGCCATTCTAAGTGTTTTCGCACTGTTTCCAACCACAGTATTTCTTTAAGCTGCTGCATCTTAATGCAAGCAATGGCAATGAAGTTTTTGTGCTAGATATGGTCCAAATACATCCCAGAAGCAGGTAAACACCTTTAAAATGCATTTACTTTACTTTGAACAAAGTAGTGTCTTGTGGTCTGAAATGCACAGAACAGGCCATTCTAAGCGTTTTCGCACTGTTTCCAACCACAGTATTTCTTTAAGCTGCTGCATCTTAATGCAAGCAATGGCAATTAAGTTTTTGTGCTAGATATGTTCCAAATACATCCCTGAAGAAGGCAAACACCTTTAAAATGCTTTGAAATCAATTTGACCAAAGTAGTGTTCTTTTGGTCTAAAACGCACAGAACAGGCCATTCTATACGTTTTCGCACTGTTTCCAACCACAGTATTTCTTTAAGCTGCTGCATCTTAATGGAGGCAATGGCAATAAAGTTTATGTGCTAGATATAATCCAAATACATCCCTGAAGCTGGCAAACACCTTTAAAATGCAATTAAATCACTTTTTTCAAAGTAGTTTTCCTTAGGTCTGAAATGCACAGATCAGACCATTTTAAGCGTTTTCGCACTGTTTACAGCCTCAGTGATGCTTTAAGCTGCTGCATCTTAATGGAGGCAATGGCAATAAAGTTTTTGTGCTAGATGTGATCCAAATACATCCCTGAAGCAGGCAAACACCTTTAAAATGCATTTAAATCACTTTTTTCAAAGTAGTGTTCTTTTGGTCTGAAATGCACAGAACAGGCCATTCTAAGCGTTTTCCCACTGTTTCCAGCCTCAGTGACTCTTTAAGCTGCTGCATCTTAATGCAAGCAAAGGCAATGAAGTTTTTGTGCTAGATATGTTCCAAATACATCCCTGAAGCAGGTAAACACCTTTAAAATGCATTTACTTTACTTTGAACAAAGTAGTGTCTTGTGGTCTGAAATGCACAGAACAGGCCATTCTAAGCGTTTTCGCACTGTTTCCAACCACAGTATTTCTTTAAGCTGCTGCATCTTAATGCAAGCAATGGCACTGAAGTTTTTGTGCTAGATATGTTCCAAATACATCCCTGAAGAAGGCAAACACCTTTAAAATGCTTTGAAATCAATTTGAACAAAGTAGTGTCTTGTGGTCTGAAATGCACAGAACAGGCCATTCTAAGCGTTTTCGCACTGTTTCCAACCACAGTATTTCTTTAAGCTGCTGCATCTTAATGGAGGCAATGGCAATAAAGTTTATGTGCTAGATATAATCCAAATACATCCCTGAAGCTGGCAAACACCTTTAAAATGCAATTAAATCACTTTTTTCAAAGTAGTTTTCTTTTGGTCTGAAATGCACAGAACAGGCCATTGAGCATTTTCCCACTGTTTACAGTCACAGTATTTCCTTAAGCTGCTGTCTCTTAATGCAAGCAATAGCAATAAAGTTTATGTGCTAGATATGATCCAAATACATCCCTGAAGAAGGCAAACACCTTTAAAATGCGTTTAAATCACTTTGTTCAAAGTAGTTTTCCTTAGGTCTGAAATGCACAGATCAGACCATTTTAAGCGTTTTCGCACTGTTTCCAACCACAGTATTTCTTTAAGCTGCTGCATCTTAATGCAAGCAATGGCAATGAAGTTTTTGTGCTAGATATGGTCCAAATACATCCCTGAAGCAGGTAAACACCTTTAAAATGCATTTACTTTACTTTGGACAAAGTAGTGTCTTGTGGTCTGAAATGCACAGAACAGGCCATTCTAAGCGTTTTCGCACTGTTTCCAACCACAGTATTTCTTTAAGCTGCTGCATCTTAATGCAAGCAATGGCACTGAAGTTTTTGTGCTTGATATGTTCCAAATACATCCCTGAAGAAGGCAAACACCTTTAAAATGCGTTAAAATCAATTTGACCAAAGTAGTGTTCGTTTGGTCTGAAATGCACAGAACAGGCCATTCTAAGCGTTTTCGCACTGTTTCCAACCACAGTATTTCTTTAAGCTGCTGCATCTTAATGCAAGCAATGGCAATGAAGTTTTTGTGCTAGATATGGTCCAAATACATCCCTGAAGCAGGTAAACACCTTTAAAATGCATTACTTTACTTTGGACAAAGTAGTGTCTTGTGGTCTGAAATGCACAGAACAGGCCATTCTAAGCGTTTTCGCACTGTTTCCAACCACAGTATTTCTTTAAGCTGCTGCATCTTAATGCAAGCAATGGCACTGAAGTTTTTGTGCTAGATATGTTCCAAATACATCCCTGAAGAAGGCAAACACCTTTAAAATGCGTTAAAATCAATTTGACCAAAGTAGTGTTCATTTGGTCTGAAATGCACAGAACAGGCCATTGAGCATTTTCCCACTGTTTACAGTCACAGTATTTCCTTAAGCTGCTGTCTCTTAATGCAAGCAATAGCAATAAAGTTTATGTGCTAGATATGATCCAAATACATCCCTGAAGAAGGCAAACACCTTTAAAATGCGTTTAAATCACTTTGTTCAAAGTAGTTTTCCTTAGGTCTGAAATGCACAGATCAGACCATTTTAAGCGTTTTCGCACTGTTTACAGCCTCAGTGATGCTTTAAGCTGCTGCATCTTAATGGAGGCAATGGCAATAAAGTTTTTGTGCTAGATGTGATCCAAATACATCCCTGAAGCAGGCAAACACCTTTAAAATGCATTTAAATCACTTTTTTCAAAGTAGTGTTCTTTTGGTCTGAAATGCACAGAACAGGCCATTCTAAGCGTTTTCCCACTGTTTCCAGCCTCAGTGACTCTTTAAGCTGCTGCATCTTAATGCAAGCAATGGCAATAAAGTTTATGTGCTAGATGTGATCCAAATACATCCCTGAAGAAGGCAAACACCTTTAAAATGCATTTAAATCACTTTGTGCAAAGTAGTTTTCTATGGGTCTGAAATTTTCAGAACAGGCCATTCTAAGCGTTTTCGCATTTTTTCCAGCTTCAGTATTTCTTTAAGCTGCTGCATCTTAATGGAGGCAATGGCAATAAAGGTTTTTTGCTAGATATGATCCAAATACATCCCTGAAGCTGGCAAACACCTTTAAAATGCATTTAAATTACTTTTTTCAAAGTAGTGTTCTTTTGGTCTGAAATGCACAGAACAGGCCATTCTAAGCGTTTTCGCACTGTTTCCAGCCTCAGTGATGCTTTAAGCTGCTGCATCTTAATGGAGGCAATGGCAATAAAGTTTATGTGCTAGATATGATCCAAATACATCCCTGAAGAAGGCAAACACCTTTAAAATGCATTTAAATCACTTTGTTCAAAGTAGTTTTCGTTTGGTCTGAAATGCACAGAACAGGCCATTGAGCATTTTCCCACTGTTTACAGTCACAGTATTTCCTTAAGCTGCTGTCTCTTAATGCAAGCAATAGCAATAAAGTTTATGTGCTAGATATGATCCAAATACATCCCTGAAGAAGGCAAACACCTTTAAAATGCATTTAAATCACTTTGTTCAAAGTAGTTTTCCTTAGGTCTGAAATGCACAGATCAGACCATTTTAAGCGTTTTCGCACTGTTTACAGCCTCAGTGATGCTTTAAGCTGCTGCATCTTAATGGAGGCAATGGCAATAAAGTTTATGTGCTAGATATGATCCAAATACATCCCTGAAGCTGGCAAACACCTTTAAAATGCATTTAAATCACTTTTTTCAAAGTAGTGTTCTTTTGGTCTGAAATGCACAGAACAGGCCATTCTAAGCATTTTCACACTGTTTCCAGCCTCAGTATTTGTTTAAACTGCTGCATCTTAATGGAGGCAATGGCAATAAAGGTTTTTTGCTAGATATGATCCAAATACATCCCTGAAGCTGGCAAACACCTTTAAAATGCATTTAAATCACTTTGACAACAGTAGTGTTCTTTTGGTCTGAAATGCACAGAACAGGCCATTCTAAGCGTTTTCGCACTGTTTCCAGCCTCAGTGACTCTTTAAGCTGCTGCATCTTAATGGAGGCAATGGCAATAAAGTTTATGTGCTAGATATGATCCAAATACATCCCTGAAGAAGGCAAACACCTTTAAAATGCATTTAAATCACTTTGTTCAAAGTAGTTTTCGTTTGGTCTGAAATGCACAAAACAGACCATTCTAAGCGTTTTCACTCTGTTTCCAGCCTCAGTATTTTTTTAAGCTGCTGCATCTTAATGGAGGCAATGGCAATAAAGTTTATGTGCTAGATATAATCCAAATACATCCCTGAAGCTGGCAAACACCTTTAAAATGCATTTAAATCACTTTGTTCAAAGTAGTTTTCTTTAGGTCTGAAATGCACAAAACAGACCATTCTAAGCGTTTTCACTCTGTTTCCAGCCTCAGTATTTGTTTAAACTGCTGCATCTTAATGGAGGCAATGGCAATAAAGGTTTTTTGCTAGATATGATCCAAATACATCCCTGAAGCTGGCAAACACCTTTAAAATGCATTTAAATTACTTTTTTCAAAGTAGTGTTCTTTTGGTCTGAAATGCACAGAACAGGCCATTCTAAGCGTTTTCGCACTGTTTCCAGCCTCAGTGATGCTTTAAGCTGCTGCATCTTAATGGAGGCAATGGCAATAAAGTTTATGTGCTAGATATGATCCAAATACATCCCTGAAGAAGGCAAACACCTTTAAAATGCATTTAAATCACTTTGTTCAAAGTAGTTTTCGTTTGGTCTGAAATGCACAAAACAGACCATTCTAAGCGTTTTCCCACTGTTTCCAGCCTCAGTATTTCTTTAAGCTGCTGCATCTTAATGGAGGCAATGGCAATAAAGTTTATGTGCTAGATATGATCCAAATACATCCCTGAAGAAGGCAAACACCTTTAAAATGCATTTAAATCACTTTGTTCAAAGTAGTTTTCCTTAGGTCTGAAATGCACAGATCAGACCATTCTAAGCATTTTCGCATTGTTTCCAGCCTCAGTATTTCTTTAAGCTGCTGCATCTTAATGGAGGCAATGGCAATAAAGGTTTTTTGCTAGATATGATCCAAATACATCCCTGAAGCTGGCAAACACCTTTAAAATGCATTTAAATTACTTTTTTCAAAGTAGTGTTCTTTTGGTCTGAAATGCACAGAACAGGCCATTAAGCGTTTTCGCACTGTTTACAGCCTCAGTGATGCTTTAAGCTGCTGCATCTTAATGGAGGCAATGGCAATAAAGTTTATGTGCTAGATATGATCCAAATACATCCCTGAAGCTGGCAAACACCTTTAAAATGCATTTAAATCACTTTTTTCAAAGTAGTGTTCTTTTGGTCTGAAATGCACAGAACAGGCCATTCTAAACATTTTCACACTGTTTCCAGCCTCAGTATTTGTTTAAACTGCTGCATCTTAATGGAGGCAATGGCAATAAAGGTTTTTTGCTAGATATGATCCAAATACATCCCTGAAGCTGGCAAACACCTTTAAAATGCATTTAAATCACTTTGACAACAGTAGTGTTCTTTTGGTCTGATATGCACAGAACAGGCCATTCTAAGCGTTTTCGCACTGTTTCCAACCACAGTATTTCTTTAAGCTGCTGCATCTTAATGCAAGCAATGGCAATTAAGTTTTTGTGCTAGATATGATCCAAATACATCCCTGAAGAAGGCAAACACCTTTAAAATGCTTTGAAATCAATTTGACCAAAGTAGTGTTCTTTTGGTCTAAAATGCACAGAACAGGCCATTCTAAGCGTTTTCGCACTGTTTCCAACCACAGTATTTCTTTAAGCTGCTGCATCTTAATGGAGGCAATGGCAATAAAGTTTATGTGCTAGATATAATCCAAATACATCCCTGAAGCTGGCAAACACCTTTAAAATGCAATTAAATCACTTTTTTCAAAGTAGTTTTCTTTTGGTCTGAAATGCACAGAACAAGCCATTGAGCATTTTCCCACTGTTTACAGTCACAGTATTTCCTTAAGCTGCTGTCTCTTAATGCAAGCAATAGCAATAAAGTTTATGTGCTAGATATGATCCAAATACATCCCTGAAGAAGGCAAACACCTTTAAAATGCGTTTAAATCACTTTGTTCAAAGTAGTTTTCCTTAGGTCTGAAATGCACAGATCAGACCATTTTAAGCGTTTTCGCACTGTTTACAGCCTCAGTGATGCTTTAAGCTGCTGCATCTTAATGGAGGCAATGGCAATAAAGTTTTTGTGCTAGATGTGATCCAAATACATCCCTGAAGCAGGCAAACACCTTTAAAATGCATTTAAATCACTTTTTTCAAAGTAGTGTTCTTTTGGTCTGAAATGCACAGAACAGGCCATTCTAAGCGTTTTCCCACTGTTTCCAGCCTCAGTGACTCTTTAAGCTGCTGCATCTTAATGGAGGCAATGGCAATAAAGGTTTTTTGCTAGATATGATCCAAATACATCCCTGAAGAAGGCAAACACCTTTAAAATGCATTTAAATCACTTTGTTCAAAGTAGTTTTCGTTTGGTCTGAAATGCACAAAACAGACCATTCTAAGCGTTTTCCCACTGTTTCCAGCCTCAGTATTTCTTTAAGCTGCTGCATCTTAATGGAGGCAATGGCAATAAAGTTTATGTGCTAGATATGATCCAAATACATCCCTGAAGAAGGCAAACACCTTTAAAATGCATTTAAATCACTTTGTTCAAAGTAGTTTTCCTTAGGTCTGAAATGCACAGATCAGACCATTTTAAGCGTTTTGGCACTGTTTACAGCCTCAGTGATGCTTTAAGCTGCTGTATCTTAATGGAGGCAATGGCAATAAAGTTTTTGTGCTAGATGTGATCCAAATACATCCCTGAAGAAGGCAAACACCTTTAAAATGCATTTAAATCACTTTGTGCAAAGTAGTGTTCTTTTGGTCTGAAATTTTCAGAACAGGCCATTCTAAGCGTTTTCGCACTGTTTCCAGCCTCAGTGATGCTTTAAGCTGCTGCATCTTAATGGAGGCAATGGCAATAAAGTTTATGTGCTAGATATGATCCAAATACATCCCTGAAGAAGGCAAACACCTTTAAAATGCATTTAAATCACTTTGTTCAAAGTAGTTTTCGTTTGGTCTGAAATGCACAAAACAGACCATTCTAAGCGTTTTCCCACTGTTTCCAGCCTCAGTATTTCTTTAAGCTGCTGCATCTTAATGGAGGCAATGGCAATAAAGTTTATGTGCTAGATATGATCCAAATACATCCCTGAAGAAGGCAAACACCTTTAAAATGCATTTAAATCACTTTGTTCAAAGTAGTTTTCCTTAGGTCTGAAATGCACAGATCAGACCATTTTAAGCGTTTTCGCACTGTTTACAGCCTCAGTGATGCTTTAAGCTGCTGTATCTTAATGGAGGCAATGGCAATAAAGTTTTTGTGCTAGATGTGATCCAAATACATCCCTGAAGAAGGCAAACACCTTTAAAATGCATTTAAATCACTTTGTGCAAAGTAGTGTTCTTTTGGTCTGAAATTTTCAGAACAGGCCATTCTAAGCATTTTCACACTGTTTCCAGCCTCAGTATTTGTTTAAACTGCTGCATCTTAATGGAGGCAATGGCAATAAAGGTTTTTTGCTAGATATGATCCAAATACATCCCTGAAGCTGGCAAACACCTTTAAAATGCATTTAAATCACTTTGACAACAGTAGTGTTCTTTTGGTCTGAAATGCACAGAACAGGCCATTCTAAGCGTTTTCGCACTGTTTCCAGCCTCAGTGACTCTTTAAGCTGCTGCATCTTAATGGAGGCAATGGCAATAAAGTTTATGTGCTAGATATAATCCAAATACATCCCTGAAGCTGGCAAACACCTTTAAAATGCATTTAAATCACTTTGTTCAAAGTAGTTTTCTTTAGGTCTGAAATGCACAAAACAGACCATTCTAAGCGTTTTCACTCTGTTTCCAGCCTCAGTATTTGTTTAAACTGCTGCATCTTAATGGAGGCAATGGCAATAAAGGTTTTTTGCTAGATATGATCCAAATACATCCCTGAAGCTGGCAAACACCTTTAAAATGCATTTAAATTACTTTTTTCAAAGTAGTGTTCTTTTGGTCTGAAATGCACAGAACAGGCCATTCTAAGCGTTTTCGCACTGTTTCCAGCCTCAGTGATGCTTTAAGCTGCTGCATCTTAATGGAGGCAATGGCAATAAAGTTTATGTGCTAGATATGATCCAAATACATCCCTGAAGAAGGCAAACACCTTTAAAATGCATTTAAATCACTTTGTTCAAAGTAGTTTTCGTTTGGTCTGAAATGCACAAAACAGACCATTCTAAGCGTTTTCCCACTGTTTCCAGCCTCAGTATTTCTTTAAGCTGCTGCATCTTAATGGAGGCAATGGCAATAAAGTTTATGTGCTAGATATGATCCAAATACATCCCTGAAGAAGGCAAACACCTTTAAAATGCATTTAAATCACTTTGTTCAAAGTAGTTTTCCTTAGGTCTGAAATGCACAGATCAGACCATTTTAAGCGTTTTCGCATTGTTTCCAGCCTCAGTATTTCTTTAAGCTGCTGCATCTTAATGGAGGCAATGGCAATAAAGGTTTTTTGCTAGATATGATCCAAATACATCCCTGAAGCTGGCAAACACCTTTAAAATGCATTTAAATCACTTTTTTCAAAGTAGTGTTCTTTTGGTCTGAAATGCACAGAACAGGCCATTAAGCGTTTTCGCACTGTTTACAGCCTCAGTGACTCTTTAAGCTGCTGCATCTTAATGCAAGCAATGGCAATAAAGGTTTTTTGCTAGATATGATCCAAATACATCCCTGAAGCTGGCAAACACCTTTAAAATGCATTTAAATTACTTTTTTCAAAGTAGTGTTCTTTTGGTCTGAAATGCACAGAACAGGCCATTAAGCGTTTTCGCACTGTTTACAGCCTCAGTGATGCTTTAAGCTGCTGCATCTTAATGGAGGCAATGGCAATAAAGTTTATGTGCTAGATATAATCCAAATAAATCCCTGAAGCTGGCAAACACCTTTAAAATGCATTTAAATCACTTTGTTCAAAGTAGTTTTCTTTAGGTCTGAAATGCACAAAACAGACCATTCTAAGCGTTTTCACTCTGTTTCCAGCCTCAGTATTTGTTTAAACTGCTGCATCTTAATGAAGGCAATGGCAATAAAGTTTATGTGCTAGATATGATCCAAATACATCCCTGACGCAGGCAAACACCTTTAAAATGCATTTAAATCACTTTGACAACAGTAGTGTTCTTTTGGTCTGAAATGCACAGAACAGGCCATTCTAAGCGTTTTCACTCTGTTTACAGCCTCAGTGATGCTTTAAGCTGCTGCATCTTAATGGAGGGCAATGGAAATAAAGTTTATGTGCTAGATATAATCCAAATACATCCCTGAAGCTGGCAAACACCTTTAAAATGCATTTAAATCACTTTGTTCAAAGTAGTTTTCTTTAGGTCTGAAATGCACAAAACAGACCATTCTAAGCGTTTTCACTCTGTTTACAGCCTCAGTGATGCTTTAAGCTGCTGCATGTTAATGGAGGCAATGGCAATAAAGTTTATGTGCTAGATATGATCCAAATACATCCCTGAAGCTGGCAAACACCTTTAAAATGCATTTAAATCACTTTTTTCAAAGTAGTGTTCTTTTGGTCTGAAATGCACAGAACAGGCCATTCACCATTTTCCCACTGTTTGCAGCCTCAGTATTTGTTTAAACTGCTGCATCTTAATGGAGGTAATGGCAATAAAGGTTTTTTGCTAGATATGATCCAAATACATCCCTGAAGCTGGCAAACACCTTTAAAATGCATTTAAATTACTTTTTTCAAAGTAGTGTTCTTTTGGTCTGAAATGCACAGAACAGGCCATTCTAAGCGTTTTCGCACTGTTTCCAGCCTCAGTGACTCTTTAAGCTGCTGCATCTTAATGGAGGCAATGGCAATAAAGTTTATGTGCTAGATATGATCCAAATACATCCCTGAAGAAGGCAAACACCTTTAAAATGCATTTAAATCACTTTGTTCAAAGTAGTTTTCGTTTGGTCTGAAATGCACAAAACAGACCATTCTAAGCGTTTTCACTCTGTTTCCAGCCTCAGTATTTTTTTAAGCTGCTGCATCTTAATGGAGGCAATGGCAATAAAGTTTATGTGCTAGATATAATCCAAATACATCCCTGAAGCTGGCAAACACCTTTAAAATGCATTTAAATCACTTTGTTCAAAGTAGTTTTCTTTAGGTCTGAAATGCACAAAACAGACCATTCTAAGCGTTTTCACTCTGTTTCCAGCCTCAGTATTTGTTTAAACTGCTGCATCTTAATGAAGGCAATGGCAATAAAGTTTATGTGCTAGATATGATCCAAATACATCCCTGACGCAGGCAAACACCTTTAAAATGCATTTAAATCACTTTGACAACAGTAGTGTTCTTTTGGTCTGAAATGCACAGAACAGGCCATTCTAAGCGTTTTCGCAATGTTTCCAGCCTCAGTGATGCTTTAAGCTGCTGCATCGTAATGGAGGCAATGGCAAATAAGTTTTTGTGCTAGATATGATCCAAATACATCCCTGAAGAAGGCAAACACCTTTAAAATGCATTTAAATCACTTTGTTCAAAGTAGTTTTCGTTTGGTCTGAAATGCACAGAATAGGCCATTCTAAGCGTTTTCACTCTGTTTACAGCCTCAGTGATGCTTTAAGCTGCTGCATGTTAATGGAGGCAATGGCAATAAAGTTTATGTGCTAGATATGATCCAAATACATCCCTGAAGCTGGCAAACACCTTTAAAATGCATTTAAATCATTTTTTTCAAAGTAGTGTTCTTTTGGTCTGAAATGCACAGAACAGGCCATTCACCATTTTCCCACTGTTTCCAGCCTCAGTATTTGTTTAAACTGCTGCATCTTAATGCAAGCAATGGCAATAAAGTTTATGTGCTAGATATGATCCAAATACATCCCTGAAGAAGGCAAACACCTTTAAAATGCATTTAAATCACTTTGTGCAAAGTAGTTTTCTATGGGTCTGAAATTTTCAGAAAAGGCCATTCTAAGCGTTTTCGCATTGTTTCCAGCCTCAGTATTTCTTTAAGCTGCTGCATCTTAATGGAGGCAATGGCAATAAAGGTTTTTTGCTAGATATGATCCAAATACATCCCTGAAGCTGGCAAACACCTTTAAAATGCATTTAAATTACTTTTTTCAAAGTAGTGTTCTTTTGGTCTGAAATGCACAGAACAGGCCATTCTAAGCGTTTTCGCACTGTTTCCAGCCTCAGTGATGCTTTAAGCTGCTGCATCTTAATGGAGGCAATGGCAATAAAGTTTATGTGCTAGATATGATCCAAATACATCCCTGAAGAAGGCAAACACCTTTAAAATGCATTTAAATCACTTTGTTCAAAGTAGTTTTCGTTTGGTCTGAAATGCACAGAACAGGCCATTAAGCGTTTTCGCACTGTTTACAGCCTCAGTGACTCTTTAAGCTGCTGCATCTTAATGCAAGCAATGGCAATAAAGGTTTTTTGCTAGATATGATCCAAATACATCCCTGAAGCTGGCAAACACCTTTAAAATGCATTTAAATTACTTTTTTCAAAGTAGTGTTCTTTTGGTCTGAAATGCACAGAACAGGCCATTAAGCGTTTTCGCACTGTTTACAGCCTCAGTGATGCTTTAAGCTGCTGCATCTTAATGGAGGCAATGGCAATAAAGTTTATGTGCTAGATATGATCCAAATACATCCCTGAAGAAGGCAAACACCTTTAAAATGCATTTAAATCACTTTGTTCAAAGTAGTTTTCGTTTGGTCTGAAATGCACAGAACAGGCCATTAAGCGTTTTCGCACTGTTTACAGCCTCAGTGACTCTTTAAGCTGCTGCATCTTAATGCAAGCAATGGCAATAAAGGTTTTTTGCTAGATATGATCCAAAGACATCCCTGAAGCTGGCAAACACCTTTAAAATGCATTTAAATCACTTTGACAACAGTAGTGTTCTTTTGGTCTGAAATGCACAGAACAGGCCATTCTAAGCGTTTTCACTCAGTATTTCTTTAAGCTGCTGCATCTTAATGGAGGCAATGGCAATAAAGTTTATGTGCTAGATATGATCCAAATACATCCCTGAAGAAGGCAAACACCTTTAAAATGCATTTAAATCACTTTGTTCAAAGTAGTTTTCGTTTGGTCTGAAATGCACAAAACAGACCATTCTAAGCGTTTTCACTCTGTTTCCAGCCTCAGTATTTTTTTAAGCTGCTGCATCTTAATGGAGGCAATGGCAATAAAGTTTATGTGCTAGATATAATCCAAATACATCCCTGAAGCTGGCAAACACCTTTAAAATGCATTTAAATCACTTTGTTCAAAGTAGTTTTCTTTAGGTCTGAAATGCACAAAACAGACCATTCTAAGCGTTTTCACTCTGTTTCCAGCCTCAGTATTTTTTTAAGCTGCTGCATCTTAATGGAGGCAATGACAATAAAGTTTTTGTGCTAGATATGATCCAAATACATCCCTGACGCAGGCAAACACCTTTAAAATGCATTTAAATCACTTTGACAACAGTAGTGTTTTTTTGGTCTGAAATGCACAGAACAGGCCATTCACCATTTTCCCACTGTTTCCAGCCTCAGTATTTGTTTAAACTGGTGCATCTTAATGCAAGCAATGGCAATAAAGTTTATGTGCTAGATATGATCCAAATACATCCCTGAAGAAGGCAAACACCTTTAAAATGCATTTAAATCACTTTGTGCAAAGTAGTTTTTGTTTGGTCTGAAATGCACAGAACAGGCCATTCACCATTTTCCCACTGTTTCCAGCCTCAGTATTTGTTTAAACTGGTGCATCTTAATGCAAGCAATGGCAATAAAGTTTATGTGCTAGATATGATCCAAATACATCCCTGAAGAAGGCAAACACCTTTAAAATGCATTTAAATCACTTTGTGCAAAGTAGTTTTTGTTTGGTCTGAAATGCACAGATCAGACCATTCTAAGCGTTTTCACTTTGTTTCCAGCCTCAGTGATGCTTTAAGCTGCTGCATCGTAATGGAGGCAATGGCAAAGAAGTTTTTGTGCTAGATATGATCCAAATACATCCCTGACGCAGGCAAACACCTTTAAAATGCATTTAAATCACTTTGACAACAGTAGTGTTCTTTTGGTCTGAAATGCACAGAACAGGCCATTCTAAGCGTTTTCGCACTGTTTCCAGCCTCAGTGATGCTTTAAGCTTCTGCATCTTAATGGAGGCAATGGCAATAAAGTTTATGTGCTAGATATGATCCAAATACATCCCTGAAGCAGGCAAACACCTTTAAAATGCATTTAAATCACTTTGTTCAAAGTAGTTTTCTTTTGGTCTGAAATGCACAGAACAGGCCATTCTAAGCGTTTTCGCACTGTTTCCAGCCTCAGTGATGCTTTAAGCTGCTGCATCTTAATGGAGGCAATGGCAATAAAGTTTATGTGCTAGATATGATCCAAATACATCCCTGAAGCAGGCAAACACCTTTAAAATGCATTTAAATCACTTTTTTCAAAGTATTGTTCATTTGGTCTGAAATGCACAGAACAGGCCATTCTAAGCGTTTTCACACTGTTTCCAGCCTCAGTATTTGTTTAAACTGCTGCATCTTAATGGAGGCAATGGAAATAAAGTTTATGTGCTAGATGTGATCCAAATACATCCCTGAAGAAGGCAAACACCTTTAAAATTCATTTAAATCACTTTGTGCAAATTAGTTTTCTATGGGTCTGAAATGTTCAGAACAGGCCATTCTAAGCGTTTTCGCACTGTTTCCAGCCTCAGTATTTCTTTAAGCTGCTGCATCTTAATGGAGGCAATGGCAATAAAGTTTTTGTGATAGATATGATCCAAATACATCCCTGACGCAGGCAAACACCTTTAAAATGCATTTAAATTACTTTGTTCAAAGTAGTGTTCTTTTGGTCTGAAATGTACAGCACAGGCCATTCTAAGCGTTTTCCCACTGTTTCCAGCCTCAGTATTTCTTTAAGCTGCTGCATCTTAATGGTGGCAATGGCAAAACGTTTTTGTGCTAGATATGATCCAAATACATCCCTGACGCAGGCAAAAACCTTTAAAAGGCATTTAAATCACTTTAAATCGCACTGTTTCCAGCCTCAGTATTTCTTTAACCCTTGTATTATGTTGAAAAAAAATCACATTGATTATGTTGCGGGTCATTTTGATAAGATAAATACTTATAAAACAAACATACAATAAAATTTCAATCTCCAGAACTATTTGGAAGAACTATTTAGTTAAAGTTTTTCCTTCTTAACAAAATAATTTCTTTTTTTAACTTTTTAACATTTTCTCAGATTTTCAATGTGCAACATTTTTAATGTTGTTCACATGATGGATATAATGTAACTGTGTGCTTCCTGCAGATATAATTCTTGCATTTCACACAAAAGGTGCTTGTTTTACTGACCTTTTGGGAGGGACAGACTTGGCATCTCTTCCGTTTCTTTACACCTGGATCCACTGCATTCCATAGACTTGCAGTTGCTTCCCCCATTGACCTGTATACTCCAGCTAATATCAGAATTCCAAAATAATCATGCAAGTCAGTCTGATCCAGTGGCTTCCATTTCTCTTGAAATACACGTCTCCCCTCCAAGTTAGTCATGTCGAGTATAATCCTCTCTATCGGTGGGGATATGAAGAGCTCAAATGCTGATTGAATATCATCAACTCGTGTGACGGCAAATCTTGTAGGACCAAGAGTCATTTTGATGACATAGGAAGATGACAGTCTGCCTCGGCTTTGGTGTGGCGATGTTGACCATTTTATATTACCGTCTTTAGATATCCATGTCCCCTCTGTGGACGATGATTGTTGCGTTCCATGGTTTTCATCTGCGGCGGCAGACTCCTCTTCCGAATCCTCCTCATCGTAAGAAAATTGGCAGTCAGGATCATCAATAACATTGTCCTCCGTCTCTGAAAGATCCTCTGTCTCTGATATCTCTTCTTCTTCGTCACTATCCCAGTTAAAAATCTCTGATAAAACCTCTTCAGCTGAAAACCTTCTGGAGCTCATTTTTGGTGTGTTTCCCGAAGAGATGACATGAGAATAGTGACAAGGACAAGGGTGGGAACGTATGTCCCGTACCCACACCTGGGTCTTTGAGTCTAAATGCCTATTCAGAGGCAGTCAAAATACAATTAACTAGGCAATCAAAACAAAGCACATCAAAGAGACATGGTTAATTTGTATAGAAACTCTGCACAGACATTCCAGGACACATCAAAGTGTCCATATTTTACACACCAGTTCATGACCCCAGATGAGGAAAAGTCACCAACTTTCATGAAGAAGAAGAAAGGATAACCAGTACTTTGATCAACAGAAAAACTGAAATGGGTCAAATTGACCCTTAACATAATATAAAGGGTAAGCTGCTGCATCTTAATGCAAGCAATGGCAATGAAGTTTTTGTGCCAGATATGATCCAAATACATCCCTGAAGCAGGCAAACACCTTTAAAATGCATTTAAATCACTTTTTTCAAAGGAGTGTTCTTTTGTTCTGAAATGCACAGAACAGGCCATTCTAAGCGTTTTCGCACTGTTTCCAGCCTCAGTATTTCTTTAAGCTGCTGCATCTTAATGCAGGCAATGGCAAAAAAGTTTTTGTGCTAGATATGATCCGAATACATCCCTGAAGAAGGTAAACACCTTTAAAATGCATTTAAATCACTTTGTTCAAAGTAGTTTTCTTTAGGTCTGAAATGTTCAGAACAGGCCATTCTAAGCGTTTTCCCATTGTTTCTAGCCTCAGTATTTCTTTAAGCTGCTGCATCTTAATGCAAGCAATGGCAATGAAGTTTTTGTGCCAGATATGATCCAAATACATCCCTGAAGCAGGCAAACACCTTTAAAATGCATTTAAATCACTTTTTTCAAAGGAGTGTTCTTTTGGTCTGAAATGCACAGAACAGGCCATTCTAAGCGTTTTCGCACTGTTTCCAGCCTCAGTATTTCTTTAAGCTGCTGCATCTTAATGCAGGCAATGGCAAAAAAGTTTTTGTGCTAGATATGATCCGAATACATCCCTGAAGAAGGTAAACACCTTTAAAATGCATTTAAATCACTTTGTTCAAAGTAGTTTTCTTTAGGTCTGAAATGTTCAGAACAGGCCATTCTAAGCGTTTTCCCATTGTTTCTAGCCTCAGTATTTCTTTAAGCTGCTGCATCTTAATGGTGGCAATGGCAAAACGTTTTTGTGCTAGATATGATCCAAATACATCCCTGAAGAAAGCAAACACCTTTAAAATGAATTTACTTTATTTTCAGACCAAAAGAACACTACTGTTGTCAAAGTGATTTTAAAGCATTTTAAAGGTGTTTGCCTTCTTCAGGGATGCATTTGGATCATATCTAGCACAAAAACTTCATTGTCATTGCTTGCATTAAGATGCAGCAGCTTAAAGAAATACTGAGGCTGAAAACAGTGCGAAAACGCTTAGAATGGCCTGTTCTGTGCATTTCAGACCAAAAAAACACTACTTTGTTCAAAGTAAAGTAAATTCATTTTAAAGGTGTTTGCCTTCTTCAGGGATGTATTTGGATCATATCTAGCACATAAACTTTATTGTCATTGCTTTCATTAAGATGCATCAGCTTAAAGAAATACTGAGGCTGAAAACAGTGAGAAAACGCTTAGAATGGCCTGTTCTGTGCATTTCAGACGAAAAGAACAGTACTTTTGTCAAAGTGATTTCAAAGCATTTTAAAGGTGTTTGCCTTCTTCAAGGATGTATTTGTAACATATCTAGCACATAAACTTTATTGTCATTGCTTTCATTAAGATGCATCAGCTTAAAGAAATACTGAGGCTGAAAACAGTGAGAAAACGCTTAGAATGGCCTGTTCTGTGCATTTCAGACGAAAAGAACAGTACTTTTGTCAAAGTGATTTCAAAGCATTTTAAAGGTGTTTGCCTTCTTCAAGGATGTATTTGTAACATATCTAGCACAAAAACTTCATTGTCATTGCTTTCATTAAGATGCATCAGCTCAAAGAAATACTCAGGCTGGAAACAGTGTGAAAACGCTTAGAATGGCCTGTTCTGTGCATTTCAGACCAAAAGAACACTACTTTGGTCAAAGTGATTTCAAAGCATTTTAAAGGTGTTTGCCATCTTCAAGGATGTATTTGGAACAAATTTAGCACAAAAACTTCATTGTCATTGCTTGCATTAAGGTGCAGCAGCTTAAAGAAATACTGAGGCTGGAAACAGTGCGAAAACGCTTAGAATGGCCTGTTCTGTGCATTTCAGACCAAATGAACACTACTTTGTTCAAAGTAAAGTAAATTCATTTTAAAGGTGTTTGCCTTCTTTAGGGATGTATTTGGAACATATCTAGCACAAAAACTTCTTTGTCATTGCTTTCATTAAGATGCAGCAGCTTAAAGAAATACTGAGGCTGAAAACAGTGCGAAAACGCTTAGAATGGCCTCTTCTGTGCATTTCAGACCAAATGAACACTACTTTGGTCAAAGTGATTTCAAAGCATGTTAAAGGTGTTTGCCTTCTTCAAGGATGCATTTGGAATATATCTAGCACAAAAACTTCATTGTCATTGCTTGCATTAAGATGCAGCAGCTTAAAGAAATACTGAGGCTGAAAACAGTGCGAAAACACTTAGAATGGCCTGTTCTGTGCATTTCAGACGAAAAGAACAGTACTTTTGTCAAAGTGATTTCAACGCATTTTAAAGGTGTTTGCCTTCTTCAAGGATGTATTTGGAACATATCTAGCACAAAAACTTCATTGCCATTGCTTGCATTAAGATGCAGCAGCTTAAAGAAGTACTGAGGCTGAAAACAGTGCGAAAACGCTTAGAATGGCCTGTTCTGTGCATTTCAGACCAAAAGAACACAACTTTGTTCAAAGTAAAGTAAATTCATTTTAAAGGTGTTTGCTTTCTTCAGGGATGTATTTGGAACACATCTAGCACAAAAACTTCATTGCCATTGCTTTCATTAGGATGCAGCAGCTTAAAGAAATACTGAGGCTGGAAACAGTGCGAAAACGCTTAGAATGGCCTGTTCTGTGCATTTCAGACCAAACGAACACTACTTTGGTCAAAGTAAAGTAAATTCATTTTAAAGGTGTTTGACTTCTTCAGGGATGTATTTGGATCATATTTAGCACAAAAACTTCAAAATCATTGCTTACATTAAGATGCAGCAGCTTAAAGAAATACTGAGGCTGGAAACAGTGCGAAAACGCTTAGAATGGCCTGTTCCTGTGCATTTCAGACCAAAAGAACACTACTTTGGTCAAAGTGATTTCAAAGCATTTTAAAGGTGTTTGCCTTCTTCAAGGATGCATTTGGAATAGATTTAGCACAAAAACTTCAAAATCATTGCTTGCATTAAGATGCATCCGCTTAAAGAAATACTGAGGCTGGAAACAGTGCGAAAACGCTTAGAATGGCCTGTTCTGTGCATTTCAGACCAAATGAACACTACTTTGTTCAAAGTAAAGTAAATTCATTTTAAAGGTGTTTGCCTTCTTTAGGGATGTATTTGGAACATATCTAGCACAAAAACTTCTTTGTCATTGCTTTCATTAAGATGCAGCAGCTTAAAGAAATACTGAGGCTGAAAACAGTGCGAAAACGCTTAGAATGGCCTCTTCTGTGCATTTCAGACCAAATGAACACTACTTTGGTCAAAGTGATTTCAAAGCATGTTAAAGGTGTTTGCCTTCTTCAAGGATGCATTTGGAATATATCTAGCACAAAAACTTCATTGTCATTGCTTGCATTAAGATGCAGCAGCTTAAAGAAATACTGAGGCTGAAAACAGTGCGAAAACACTTAGAATGGCCTGTTCTGTGCATTTCAGACCAAAAGAACACTACTTTTTTCAAAGTAAAGTAAATTCATTTTAAAGGTGTTTGCCTTCTTCAGGGATATATTTGGATCATATCTAGCACAAAAACTTCATTGTCATTGCTTTCATTAAAATGCATCAGCTTAAAGAAATACTGAGGCTGAAAACAGTGCGAAAACGCTTAGAATGGCCTGTTCTGTGCATTTCAGACCAAAAGAACACTACTTTGGTCAAAGTGATTTTAAAGCATTTTAAAGGTGTTTGCTTTCTTCAAGGGTGTATTTGGAACATATCTAGCACAAAAACTTCATTGTCATTGCTTGCATTAAGATGCAGCAGCTTAAAGAAATACTGAGGCTGGAAAGAGTGCGAAAACGCTTAGAATGGCCTGTTCTGTGCATTTCAGACGAAAAGAACAGTAAAAGAACACTACTTTGTTCAAAGTGATTTCAAAGCATTTTAAAGGTGTTTGCCTTCTTCAAGGATGTATTTGTAACATATCTAGCACAAAAACTTCATTGTCATTGCTTGCATTAAGATGCAGCAGCTTAAAGAAATACTGAGGCTGAAAACAGTGAGAAAACGCTTAGAATGGCCTGTTCTGTGCATTTCAGACCAAAAGAACACTACTTTGTTCAAAGTGATTTCAAAGCATTTTAAAGGTGTTTGCCTTCTTCAGGAATGTATTTGGAACATTTCTATATATTTGGATCATATATAGCACAAAAACTTCTTTGTCATTGCTTTCATTAAGATGCATCAGCTTAAAGAAATACTGAGGCTGGAAACAGTGCGAAAACGCTGAGAATGGCCTGTTCTGTGCATTTCAGACCAAAAGAACACTACTTTTGTCAAAGTGATTTCAAAGCATTTTAAAGGTGTTTGCCTTCTTCAGGGATGTATTTGGATCATATCTAGAACAAAAACTTCAAAATCATTGCTTGCATGAAGATGCAGCAGCTTAAAGAAATACTGAGGCTGAAAACAGTGCGAAAACACTTAGAATGGCCTGTTTTGTGCATTTCAGACCAAAAAAACACTACTTTGTTCAAAGTAAAGTAAATTCATTTTAAAGGTGTTTGCCTTCTTCAGGGATGTATTTGGAACACATCTAGCACAAAAACTTCTTTGTCATTGCTTTCATTAAGATGCATCAGCTTAAAGAAATACTGACGTTTGAAACAGTGCGAAAACGCTTAGAATGGCCTGTTCTGTGCATTTCAGACCAAAAAAACACTACTTTGTTCAAAGTAAAGTAAATTCATTTTAAAGGTGTTTGCCTTCTTCAGGGATGTATTTGGAACACATCTAGCACAAAAACTTCATTGTCATTGCTTGAATTAAGGTGCAGCAGCTTAAAGAAATACTGAGGCTGAAAACAGTGCGAAAACGCTTAGAATGGCCTCTTCTGTGCATTTCAGACCAAACGAACACTACTTTGTTCAAAGTAAAGTAAATTCATTTTAAAGGTGTTTGCCTTCTTCAGGGATGTATTTGGATCATATCTAGCACAAAAACTTCAAAATCATTGCTTTCATTTAGATGCATCAGCTTAAAGAAATACTGAGGCTGAAAACAGTGCGAAAACGCTTAGAATGGCCTGTTCTGTGCATTTCAGACGAAAAGAACAGTACTTTTGTCAAAGTGATTTCAACGCATTTTAAAGGTGTTTGCCTTCTTCAAGGATGTATTTGGAACATATCTAGCACAAAAACTTCATTGGTATTGCTTTTATTAAGATGCATCAGCTTAAAGAAATACTGAGGCTGAAAACAGTGCGAAAACGCTTAGAATGGCCTGTTCTGTGCATTTCAGACCAGACGAACACTACTTTTGTCAAAGTACTTTGGTCAAAGTGATTTCAAAGCATTTTAAAGGTGTTTGCCTTCTTCGAGGATGTATTTGGAATATATCTAGCACAAAAACTTCTTTGTCATTGCTTTCATTAAGATGCAGCAGCTTAAAGAAATACTGAGGCTGAAAACAGTGCGAAAACGCTTAGAATGGCCTCTTCTGTGCATTTCAGACCAAATGAACACTACTTTGGTCAAAGTGATTTCAAAGCATGTTAAAGGTGTTTGCCTTCTTCAAGGATGCATTTGGAATATATCTAGCACAAAAACTTCATTGCCATTGCTTGCATTAAGATGCAGCAGCTTAAAGAAATACTGAGGCTAGAAACAATGGGAAAACGCTTAGAATGGCCTGTTCTGAACATTTCAGACCTAAAGAAAACTACTTTGAACAAAGTGATTTAAATGCATTTTAAAGGTGTTTACCTTCTTCAGGGATGTATTCGGATCATATCTAGCACAAAAACTTTTTTGCCATTGCCTGCATTAAGATGCAGCAGCTTAAAGAAATACTGAGGCTGGAAACAGTGCGAAAACGCTTAGAATGGCCTGTTCTGTGCATTTCAGAACAAAAGAACACTCCTTTGAAAAAAGTGATTTAAATGCATTTTAAAGGTGTTTGCCTGCTTCAGGGATATATTTGGATCATATCTAGCACAAAAACTTCATTGTCATTGCTTTCATTAAGATGCATCAGCTTAAAGAAATACTGAGGCTGGAAACAGTGCGAAAACGCTTTGAATGGCCTGTTCTGTGCATTTCAGACCAAAAGAACACTACTTTGTTCAAAGTAAAGTAAATTCATTTTAAAGGTGTTTGCCTTCTTCAGGGATGTATTTGGAACATATCTAGCACAAAAACTTCATTGTCATTGCTTGCATTAAGATGCAGCAGCTTAAAGAAATACTGAGGCTGAAAACAGTGAGAAAACGCTTAGAATGGCCTGTTCTGTGCATTTCAGACCAAAAGAACACTACTTTGGTCAAAGTGATTTCAAAGCATTTTAAAGGTGTTTGCCTTCTTCAGGAATGTATTTGGAACATTTCTATATATTTGGATCATATATAGCACAAAAACTTCTTTGTCATTGCTTTCATTAAGATGCATCAGCTTAAAGAAATACTGAGGCTGGAAACAGTGCGAAAACGCTGAGAATGGCCTGCTCTGTGCATTTCAGACCAAAAGAACACTACTTTGGTCAAAGTGATTTCAAAGGATTTTAAGGGTGTTTGCCTTCTTCAAGGATGTATTTGGAACAAATCAAGCACAAAAACTTCATTGTCATTGCTTGCATTAAGATGCATCAGCTTACAGAAATACTGAGGCTGGAAACAGTGCGAAAACGCTTAGAATGGCCTGTTCTGTGCATTTCAGACCACAAGAACACAACTTTGTTCAAAGTGATTTCAAAGCATTTTAAAGGTGTTTGCCTTCTTCAAGGGTGTATTTGGAACAAATCTAGCACAAAAACTTCATTGTCATTGCTTGCATTAAGGTGCAGCAGCTTAAAGAAATACTGAGGCTGAAAACAGTGCGAAAACGCTTAGAATGGCCTGTTCTGTGCATTTCAGACCAAAAGAACACTACTTTTGTCAAAGTGATTTCAAAGCATTTTAAAGGTGTTTGCCTTCTTCAGGGATGTATTTGGATCATATCTAGAACAAAAACTTCAAAATCATTGCTTGCATGAAGATGCAGCAGCTTAAAGAAATACTGAGGCTGAAAACAGTGCGAAAACACTTAGAATGGCCTGTTCTGTGCATTTCAGACCAAAAAAACACTACTTTGTTCAAAGTAAAGTAAATTCATTTTAAAGGTGTTTGCCTTCTTCAGGGATGTATTTGGAACACATCTAGCACAAAAACTTCTTTGTCATTGCTTTCATTAAGATGCATCAGCTTAAAGAAATACTGACGTTGGAAACAGTGCGAAAACGCTTAGAATGGCCTGTTCTGTGCATTTCAGACCAAAAAAACACTACTTTGTTCAAAGTAAAGTAAATTCATTTTAAAGGTGTTTGCCTTCTTCAGGGATGTATTTGGAACACATCTAGCACAAAAACTTCATTGTCATTGCTTGAATTAAGGTGCAGCAGCTTAAAGAAATACTGAGGCTGAAAACAGTGCGAAAACGCTTAGAATGGCCTGTTCTGTGCATTTCAGACCAAACGAACACTACTTTGTTCAAAGTAAAGTAAATTCATTTTAAAGGTGTTTGCCTTCTTCAGGGATGTATTTGGATCATATCTAGCACAAAAACTTCAAAATCATTGCTTTCATTTAGATGCATCAGCTTAAAGAAATACTGAGGCTGAAAACAGTGCGAAAACGCTTAGAATGGCCTGTTCTGTGCATTTCAGACGAAAAGAACAGTACTTTTGTCAAAGTGATTTCAACGCATTTTAAAGGTGTTTGCCTTCTTCAAGGATGTATTTGGAACATATCTAGCACAAAAACTTCATTGGTATTGCTTTTATTAAGATGCATCAGCTTAAAGAAATACTGAGGCTGAAAAACGCTTAGAATGGCCTGTTCTGTGCATTTCAGACCAGACGAACACTACTTTTGTCAAAGTACTTTGGTCAAAGTGATTTCAAAGCATTTTAAAGGTGTTTGCCTTCTTCGAGGATGTATTTGGAATATATCTAGCACAAAAACTTCATTGCCATTGCCTGCATTAAGATGCAGCAGCTTAAAGAAGTACTGAGGCTGAAAACAGTGGGAAAACGCTTAGAATGGCCTGTTCTGTGCATTTCAGACCAAAAGAACACAACTTTGTTCAAAGTAAAGTAAATTCATTTTAAAGGTGGTTGCTTTCTTCAGGGATGTATTTGGATCATATTTAGCACAAAAACTTCAAAATCATTGCTTGCAATCAGATGCATCAGCTTAAAGAAATACTGAGGCTGGAAACAGTGCGAAAACACTTAGAATGGCCTGTTCTGTGCATTTCAGACCAAATGAACACTACTTTGTTCAAAGTAAAGTAAATTCATTTTAAAGGTGTTTGCCTTTTTTAGGGATGCATTTGGAATAGATTTAGCACAAAAACTTCAAAATCATTGCTTGCATTAAGATGCATCCGCTTAAAGAAATACTGAGGCTGGAAACAGTGCGAAAACGCTTAGAATGGCCTGTTCTGTGCATTTCAGACCAAATGAACACTACTTTGTTCAAAGTAAAGTAAATTCATTTTAAAGGTGTTTGCCTTTTTTAGGGATGTATTTGGAACATATCTAGCACAAAAACTTCTTTGTCATTGCTTGCATTAAGATGCAGCAGCTTAAAGAAATACTGAGGCTGAAAACAGTGCGAAAACACTTAGAATGGCCTGTTCTGTGCATTTCAGACCAACAGAACACTACTTTTGTCAAAGTGATTTCAAAGCATTTTAAAGGTGTTTGCCTTCTTCAGGGATGTATTTGGATCATATCTAGCACAAAAACTTCTTTGTCATTGCTTTCATTAAAATGCATCAGCTTAAAGAAATACTGAGGCTGAAAACAGTGCGAAAACGCTTAGAATGGCCTGTTCTGTGCATTTCAGACCAAAAGAACACTACTTTGTTCAAAGTAAAGTAAATTCATTTTAAAGGTGTTTGCCTTCTTCAGGGATATATTTGGATCATATCTAGCACAAAAACTTCATTGTCATTGCTTTCATTAAAATGCATCAGCTTAAAGAAATACTGAGGCTGAAAACAGTGCGAAAACGCTTAGAATGGCCTGTTCTGTGCATTTCAGACCAAAAGAACACTACTTTGGTCAAAGTAAAGTAAATTCATTTTAAAGGTGTTTGCTTTCTTCAGGGATGTTTTTGGAACACATCTAGCACAAAAACTTCATTGCCATTGCTTGCATTAAGATGCAGCAGCTTAAAGAAATGCTGTGGTTGGAAACAGTGCGAAAACGCTTAGAATGGCCTGTTCTGTGCATTTCAGACCAAATGAACACTACTTTGGTCAAAGTGATTTCAAAGCATGTTAAAGGTGTTTGCCTTCTTCAAGGATGCATTTGGAATATATCTAGCACAAAAACTTCATTGTCATTGCTTTCATTAAAATGCATCAGCTTAAAGAAATACTGAGGCTGAAAACAGTGCGAAAACGCTTAGAATGGCCTGTTCTGTGCATTTCAGACCAAAAGAACACTACTTTGGTCAAAGTGATTTCAAAGCATTTTAAAGGTGTTTGCCATCTTCAAGGATGTATTTGGAACAAATCAAGCACAATAACTTCATTGCCATTACTTGCATTAAGATGCAGCAGCTTAAAGAAATACTGAGGCTGAAAACAGTGCGAAAACGCTTAGAATGGCCTGTTCTGTGCATTTCAGACCAAAAGAACACTACTTTGTTCAAAGTAAAGTAAATTCATTTTAAAGGTGTTTGCCTTCTTCAGGGATGTATTTGGATCATATCTAGCACAAAAACTTCTTTGTCATTGCTTTCATTAAGATGCATCAGCTTAAAGAAATACTGAGGCTGGAAACAGTGCGAAAACGCTTAGAATGGCCTGTTCTGTGCATTTCAGACCAAAAGAACACTACTTTGGTCAAAGTGATTTCAAAGCATTTTAAAGGTGTTTGCCATCTTCAAGGATGTATTTGGAACAAATCAAGCACAAAAACTTCATTGTCATTGCTTGCATTAAGGTGCAGCAGCTTAAAGAAATACTGAGGCTGAAAACAGTGCGAAAACGCTTAGAATGGCCTGTTCTGTGCATTTCAGACCAAAAGAACACTACTTTGGTCAAAGTAAAGTAAATTCATTTTAAAGGTGTTTGCTTTCTTCAGGGATGTTTTTGGAACATATCTAGCACAAAAACTTCATTGTCATTGCTTTTATTAAGATGCATCAGCTTAAAGAAATACTGAGGCTGAAAACAGTGCGAAAACGCTTAGAATGGCCTGTTCTGTGCATTTCAGACCAAAAGAACACTACTTTGTTCAAAGTAAAGTAAATTCATTTTAAAGGTGTTTGCCTTCTTCAGGGATGTATTTGGATCATATCTAGCACAAAAACTTCATTGTCATTGCTTTCATTAAAATGCATCAGCTTAAAGAAATACTGAGGCTGAAAACAGTGCGAAAACGCTTAGAATGGCCTGTTCTGTGCATTTCAGACCAAAAGAACACTACTTTGGTCAAAGTAAAGTAAATTCATTTTAAAGGTGTTTGCTTTCTTCAGGGATGTTTTTGGAACACATCTAGCACAAAAACTTCATTGCCATTGCTTGCATTAAGATGCAGCAGCTTAAAGAAATGCTGTGGTTGGAAACAGTGCGAAAACGCTTAGAATGGCCTGTTCTGTGCATTTCAGACCAAATGAACACTACTTTGGTCAAAGTGATTTCAAAGCATGTTAAAGGTGTTTGCCTTCTTCAAGGATGCATTTGGAATATATCTAGCACAAAAACTTCATTGTCATTGCTTTCATTAAAATGCATCAGCTTAAAGAAATACTGAGGCTGAAAACAGTGCGAAAACGCTTAGAATGGCCTGTTCTGTGCATTTCAGACCAAAAGAACACTACTTTGGTCAAAGTGATTTCAAAGCATTTTAAAGGTGTTTGCCATCTTCAAGGATGTATTTGGAACAAATCAAGCACAATAACTTCATTGCCATTACTTGCATTAAGATGCAGCAGCTTAAAGAAATACTGAGGCTGAAAACAGTGCGAAAACGCTTAGAATGGCCTGTTCTGTGCATTTCAGACCAAAAGAACACTACTTTGTTCAAAGTAAAGTAAATTCATTTTAAAGGTGTTTGCCTTCTTCAGGGATGTATTTGGATCATATCTAGCACAAAAACTTCTTTGTCATTGCTTTCATTAAGATGCATCAGCTTAAAGAAATACTGAGGCTGGAAACAGTGCGAAAACGCTTAGAATGGCCTGTTCTGTGCATTTCAGACCAAAAGAACACTACTTTGGTCAAAGTGATTTCAAAGCATTTTAAAGGTGTTTGCCATCTTCAAGGATGTATTTGGAACAAATCAAGCACAAAAACTTCATTGTCATTGCTTGCATTAAGGTGCAGCAGCTTAAAGAAATACTGAGGCTGAAAACAGTGCGAAAACGCTTAGAATGGCCTGTTCTGTGCATGTCAGACCAAAAGAACACTACTTTTGTCAAAGTGATTTCAAAGCATTTTAAAGGTGTTTGCCTTCTTCAGGAATGTATTTGGAACATATCTAGCACAAAAACTTCATTGTCATTGCTTTTATTAAGATGCATCAGCTTAAAGAAATACTGAGGCTGAAAACAGTGCGAAAACGCTTAGAATGGCCTGTTCTGTGCATTTCAGACCAAAAGAACACTACTTTGTCCATAGTAAAGTAAATTCTTTTTAAAGGTATTTGCCTTCTTCAGGGATGTATTTGGATCATATCTAGCACAAAAACTTCTTTGTCATTGCTTTCATTAAGAGGCATCAGCTTAAAGAAATACTGAGGCTGAAAACAGTGCGAAAACGCTTAGAATGGCCTGTTCTGTGCATTTCAGACCAAAAGAACACTACTTTGTTCAAAGTAAAGTAAATTCATTTTAAAGGTGTTTGCCTTCTTCAGGGATGTATTTGGATCATATCTAGCACAAAAACTTCATTGTCATTGCTTTCATTAAAATGCATCAGCTTAAAGAAATACTGAGGCTGAAAACAGTGCGAAAACGCTTAGAATGGCCTGTTCTGTGCATTTCAGACCAAAAGAACACTACTTTGGTCAAAGTGATTTCAAAGCATTTTAAAGGTGTTTGCCATCTTCAAGGATGTATTTGGAACAAATCAAGCACAATAACTTCATTGCCATTACTTGCATTAAGATGCAGCAGCTTAAAGAAATACTGAGGCTGGAAACAGTGCGAAAACGCTTAGAATGGCCTGTTCTGTGCATTTCAGACCAAAAGAACACTACTTTGTTCAAAGTAAAGTAAATTCATTTTAAAGGTGTTTGCCTTCTTCAGGGATGTATTTGGATCATATCTAGCACAAAAACTTCATTGTCATTGCTTGCATTAAGGTGCAGCAGCTTAAAGAAATACTGAGGCTGAAAACAGTGCGAAAACGCTTAGAATGGCCTGTTCTGTGCATGTCAGACCAAAAGAACACTACTTTGTTCAAAGTAAAGTAAATTCATTTTAAAGGTGTTTGCCTTCTTCAGGGATGTATTTGGATCATATCTAGCACAAAAACTTCTTTGTCATTGCTTTCATTAAGAGGCATCAGCTTAAAGAAATACTGAGGCTGAAAACAGTGCGAAAACGCTTAGAATGGCCTGTTCTGTGCATTTCAGACCAAAAGAACACTACTTTGGTCAAAGTGATTTCAAAGCATTTTAAAGGTGTTTGCCATCTTCAAGGATGTATTTGGAACAAATCAAGCACAATAACTTCATTGCCATTACTTGCATTAAGATGCAGCAGCTTAAAGAAATACTGAGGCTGGAAACAGTGCGAAAACGCTTAGAATGGCCTGTTCTGTGCATTTCAGACCAAAAGAACACTACTTTGGTCAAAGTAAAGTAAATTCATTTTAAAGGTGTTTGCCTTCTTCAGGGATGTATTTGGATCATATCTAGCACAAAAACTTCTTTGTCATTGCTTTCATTAAGATGCATCAGCTTAAAGAAATACTGAGGCTGGAAACAGTGCGAAAACGCTTAGAATGGCCTGTTCTGTGCATTTCAGACCAAAAGAACACTACTTTGGTCAAAGTGATTTCAAAGCATTTTAAAGGTGTTTGCCATCTTCAAGGATGTATTTGGAACAAATCAAGCACAAAAACTTCATTGTCATTGCTTGCATTAAGGTGCAGCAGCTTAAAGTAATACTGAGGCTGAAAACAGTGCGAAAACGCTTAGAATGGCCTGTTCTGTGCATTTCAGACCAAAAGAACACTACTTTGGTCAAAGTAAAGTAAATTCATTTTAAAGGTGTTTGCTTTCTTCGGGGATGTTTTTGGAACATATCTAGCACAAAAACTTCATTGTCATTGCTTTTATTAAGATGCATCAGCTTAAAGAAATACTGAGGCTGAAAACAGTGCGAAAACGCTTAGAATGGCCTGTTCTGTGCATTTCAGACCAAAAGAACACTACTTTGTTCAAAGTAAAGTAAATTCATTTTAAAGGTGTTTGCCTTCTTCAGGGATGTATTTGGATCATATCTAGCACAAAAACTTCATTGTCATTGCTTTCATTAAAATGCATCAGCTTAAAGAAATACTGAGGCTGAAAACAGTGCGAAAACGCTTAGAATGGCCTGTTCTGTGCATTTCAGACCAAAAGAACACTACTTTGGTCAAAGTAAAGTAAATTCATTTTAAAGGTGTTTGCTTTCTTCAGGGATGTTTTTGGAACACATCTAGCACAAAAACTTCATTGCCATTGCTTGCATTAAGATGCAGCAGCTTAAAGAAATGCTGTGGTTGGAAATAGTGCGAAAACGCTTAGAATGGCCTGTTCTGTGCATTTCAGACCAAAAGAACACTACTTTGGTCAAAGTGATTTCAAAGCATTTTAAAGGTGTTTGCCATCTTCAAGGATGTATTTGGAACAAATCAAGCACAATAACTTCATTGCCATTACTTGCATTAAGATGCAGCAGCTTAAAGAAATACTGAGGCTGGAAACAGTGCGAAAACGCTTAGAATGGCCTGTTCTGTGCATTTCAGACCAAAAGAACACTACTTTGTTCAAAGTAAAGTAAATTCATTTTAAAGGTGTTTGCCTTCTTCAGGGATGTATTTGGATCATATCTAGCACAAAAACTTCTTTGTCATTGCTTTCATTAAGATGCATCAGCTTAAAGAAATACTGAGGCTGGAAACAGTGCGAAAACGCTTAGAATGGCCTGTTCTGTGCATTTCAGACCAAAAGAACACTACTTTGGTCAAAGTAAAGTAAATTCATTTTAAAGGTGTTTGCTTTCTTCAGGGATGTTTTTGGAACACATCTAGCACAAAAACTTCATTGCCATTGCTTGCATTAAGATGCAGCAGCTTAAAGAAATGCTGTGGTTGGAAACAGTGCCAAAACGCTTAGAATGGCCTGTTCTGTGCATTTCAGACCAAATGAACACTACTTTGGTCAAAGTGATTTCAAAGCATGTTAAAGGTGTTTGCCTTCTTCAAGGATGCATTTGGAATATATCTAGCACAAAAACTTCATTGTCATTGCTTTCATTAAAATGCATCAGCTTAAAGAAATACTGAGGCTGAAAACAGTGCGAAAACGCTTAGAATGGCCTGTTCTGTGCATTTCAGACCAAAAGAACACTACTTTGGTCAAAGTGATTTCAAAGCATTTTAAAGGTGTTTGCCATCTTCAAGGATGTATTTGGAACAAATCAAGCACAATAACTTCATTGCCATTACTTGCATTAAGATGCAGCAGCTTAAAGAAATACTGAGGCTGAAAACAGTGCGAAAACGCTTAGAATGGCCTGTTCTGTGCATTTCAGACCAAAAGAACACTACTTTGTTCAAAGTAAAGTAAATTCATTTTAAAGGTGTTTGCCTTCTTCAGGGATGTATTTGGATCATATCTAGCACAAAAACTTCTTTGTCATTGCTTTCATTAAGATGCATCAGCTTAAAGAAATACTGAGGCTGGAAACAGTGCGAAAACGCTTAGAATGGCCTGTTCTGTGCATTTCAGACCAAAAGAACACTACTTTGGTCAAAGTGATTTCAAAGCATTTTAAAGGTGTTTGCCATCTTCAAGGATGTATTTGGAACAAATCAAGCACAAAAACTTCATTGTCATTGCTTGCATTAAGGTGCAGCAGCTTAAAGAAATACTGAGGCTGAAAACAGTGCGAAAACGCTTAGAATGGCCTGTTCTGTGCATTTCAGACCAAAAGAACACTACTTTGTTCAAAGTAAAGTAAATTCATTTTAAAGGTGTTTGCCTTCTTCAGGGATGTATTTGGATCATATCTAGCACAAAAACTTCTTTGTCATTGCTTTCATTAAGATGCATCAGCTTAAAGAAATACTGAGGCTGGAAACAGTGCGAAAACGCTTAGAATGGCCTGTTCTGTGCATTTCAGACCAAAAGAACACTACTTTGGTCAAAGTAAAGTAAATTCATTTTAAAGGTGTTTGCTTTCTTCAGGGATGTTTTTGGAACACATCTAGCACAAAAACTTCATTGCCATTGCTTGCATTAAGATGCAGCAGCTTAAAGAAATGCTGTGGTTGGAAACAGTGCGAAAACGCTTAGAATGGCCTGTTCTGTGCATTTCAGACCAAATGAACACTACTTTGGTCAAAGTGATTTCAAAGCATGTTAAAGGTGTTTGCCTTCTTCAAGGATGCATTTGGAATATATCTAGCACAAAAACTTCATTGTCATTGCTTTCATTAAAATGCATCAGCTTAAAGAAATACTGAGGCTGAAAACAGTGCGAAAACGCTTAGAATGGCCTGTTCTGTGCATTTCAGACCAAAAGAACACTACTTTGGTCAAAGTGATTTCAAAGCATTTTAAAGGTGTTTGCCATCTTCAAGGATGTATTTGGAACAAATCAAGCACAATAACTTCATTGCCATTACTTGCATTAAGATGCAGCAGCTTAAAGAAATACTGAGGCTGAAAACAGTGCGAAAACGCTTAGAATGGCCTGTTCTGTGCATTTCAGACCAAAAGAACACTACTTTGTTCAAAGTAAAGTAAATTCATTTTAAAGGTGTTTGCCTTCTTCAGGGATGTATTTGGATCATATCTAGCACAAAAACTTCTTTGTCATTGCTTTCATTAAGATGCATCAGCTTAAAGAAATACTGAGGCTGGAAACAGTGCGAAAACGCTTAGAATGGCCTGTTCTGTGCATTTCAGACCAAAAGAACACTACTTTGGTCAAAGTGATTTCAAAGCATTTTAAAGGTGTTTGCCATCTTCAAGGATGTATTTGGAACAAATCAAGCACAAAAACTTCATTGTCATTGCTTGCATTAAGGTGCAGCAGCTTAAAGAAATACTGAGGCTGAAAACAGTGCGAAAACGCTTAGAATGGCCTGTTCTGTGCATGTCAGACCAAAAGAACACTACTTTTGTCAAAGTGATTTCAAAGCATTTTAAAGGTGTTTGCCTTCTTCAGGAATGTATTTGGAACATATCTAGCACAAAAACTTCATTGTCATTGCTTTTATTAAGATGCATCAGCTTAAAGAAATACTGAGGCTGAAAACAGTGCGAAAACGCTTAGAATGGCCTGTTCTGTGCATTTCAGACCAAAAGAACACTACTTTGTCCATAGTAAAGTAAATTCTTTTTAAAGGTATTTGCCTTCTTCAGGGATGTATTTGGATCATATCTAGCACAAAAACTTCTTTGTCATTGCTTTCATTAAGAGGCATCAGCTTAAAGAAATACTGAGGCTGAAAACAGTGCGAAAACGCTTAGAATGGCCTGTTCTGTGCATTTCAGACCAAAAGAACACTACTTTGTTCAAAGTAAAGTAAATTCATTTTAAAGGTGTTTGCCTTCTTCAGGGATGTATTTGGATCATATCTAGCACAAAAACTTCATTGTCATTGCTTTCATTAAAATGCATCAGCTTAAAGAAATACTGAGGCTGAAAACAGTGCGAAAACGCTTAGAATGGCCTGTTCTGTGCATTTCAGACCAAAAGAACACTACTTTGGTCAAAGTGATTTCAAAGCATTTTAAAGGTGTTTGCCATCTTCAAGGATGTATTTGGAACAAATCAAGCACAATAACTTCATTGCCATTACTTGCATTAAGATGCAGCAGCTTAAAGAAATACTGAGGCTGGAAACAGTGCGAAAACGCTTAGAATGGCCTGTTCTGTGCATTTCAGACCAAAAGAACACTACTTTGGTCAAAGTAAAGTAAATTCATTTTAAAGGTGTTTGCCTTCTTCAGGGATGTATTTGGATCATATCTAGCACAAAAACTTCTTTGTCATTGCTTTCATTAAGATGCATCAGCTTAAAGAAATACTGAGGCTGGAAACAGTGCGAAAACGCTTAGAATGGCCTGTTCTGTGCATTTCAGACCAAAAGAACACTACTTTGGTCAAAGTGATTTCAAAGCATTTTAAAGGTGTTTGCCATCTTCAAGGATGTATTTGGAACAAATCAAGCACAAAAACTTCATTGTCATTGCTTGCATTAAGGTGCAGCAGCTTAAAGTAATACTGAGGCTGAAAACAGTGCGAAAACGCTTAGAATGGCCTGTTCTGTGCATTTCAGACCAAAAGAACACTACTTTGGTCAAAGTAAAGTAAATTCATTTTAAAGGTGTTTGCTTTCTTCGGGGATGTTTTTGGAACATATCTAGCACAAAAACTTCATTGTCATTGCTTTTATTAAGATGCATCAGCTTAAAGAAATACTGAGGCTGAAAACAGTGCGAAAACGCTTAGAATGGCCTGTTCTGTGCATTTCAGACCAAAAGAACACTACTTTGTTCAAAGTAAAGTAAATTCATTTTAAAGGTGTTTGCCTTCTTCAGGGATGTATTTGGATCATATCTAGCACAAAAACTTCATTGTCATTGCTTGCATTAAGGTGCAGCAGCTTAAAGAAATACTGAGGCTGAAAACAGTGCGAAAACGCTTAGAATGGCCTGTTCTGTGCATGTCAGACCAAAAGAACACTACTTTGTTCAAAGTAAAGTAAATTCATTTTAAAGGTGTTTGCCTTCTTCAGGGATGTATTTGGATCATATCTAGCACAAAAACTTCTTTGTCATTGCTTTCATTAAGAGGCATCAGCTTAAAGAAATACTGAGGCTGAAAACAGTGCGAAAACGCTTAGAATGGCCTGTTCTGTGCATTTCAGACCAAAAGAACACTACTTTGGTCAAAGTGATTTCAAAGCATTTTAAAGGTGTTTGCCATCTTCAAGGATGTATTTGGAACAAATCAAGCACAATAACTTCATTGCCATTACTTGCATTAAGATGCAGCAGCTTAAAGAAATACTGAGGCTGGAAACAGTGCGAAAACGCTTAGAATGGCCTGTTCTGTGCATTTCAGACCAAAAGAACACTACTTTGGTCAAAGTAAAGTAAATTCATTTTAAAGGTGTTTGCCTTCTTCAGGGATGTATTTGGATCATATCTAGCACAAAAACTTCTTTGTCATTGCTTTCATTAAGATGCATCAGCTTAAAGAAATACTGAGGCTGGAAACAGTGCGAAAACGCTTAGAATGGCCTGTTCTGTGCATTTCAGACCAAAAGAACACTACTTTGGTCAAAGTGATTTCAAAGCATTTTAAAGGTGTTTGCCATCTTCAAGGATGTATTTGGAACAAATCAAGCACAAAAACTTCATTGTCATTGCTTGCATTAAGGTGCAGCAGCTTAAAGTAATACTGAGGCTGAAAACAGTGCGAAAACGCTTAGAATGGCCTGTTCTGTGCATTTCAGACCAAAAGAACACTACTTTGGTCAAAGTAAAGTAAATTCATTTTAAAGGTGTTTGCTTTCTTCGGGGATGTTTTTGGAACATATCTAGCACAAAAACTTCATTGTCATTGCTTTTATTAAGATGCATCAGCTTAAAGAAATACTGAGGCTGAAAACAGTGCGAAAACGCTTAGAATGGCCTGTTCTGTGCATTTCAGACCAAAAGAACACTACTTTGTTCAAAGTAAAGTAAATTCATTTTAAAGGTGTTTGCCTTCTTCAGGGATGTATTTGGATCATATCTAGCACAAAAACTTCATTGTCATTGCTTTCATTAAAATGCATCAGCTTAAAGAAATACTGAGGCTGAAAACAGTGCGAAAACGCTTAGAATGGCCTGTTCTGTGCATTTCAGACCAAAAGAACACTACTTTGGTCAAAGTAAAGTAAATTCATTTTAAAGGTGTTTGCTTTCTTCAGGGATGTTTTTGGAACACATCTAGCACAAAAACTTCATTGCCATTGCTTGCATTAAGATGCAGCAGCTTAAAGAAATGCTGTGGTTGGAAACAGTGCGAAAACGCTTAGAATGGCCTGTTCTGTGCATTTCAGACCAAATGAACACTACTTTGGTCAAAGTGATTTCAAAGCATGTTAAAGGTGTTTGCCTTCTTCAAGGATGCATTTGGAATATATCTAGCACAAAAACTTCATTGTCATTGCTTTCATTAAAATGCATCAGCTTAAAGAAATACTGAGGCTGAAAACAGTGCGAAAACGCTTAGAATGGCCTGTTCTGTGCATTTCAGACCAAAAGAACACTACTTTGGTCAAAGTGATTTCAAAGCATTTTAAAGGTGTTTGCCATCTTCAAGGATGTATTTGGAACAAATCAAGCACAATAACTTCATTGCCATTACTTGCATTAAGATGCAGCAGCTTAAAGAAATACTGAGGCTGAAAACAGTGCGAAAACGCTTAGAATGGCCTGTTCTGTGCATGTCAGACCAAAAGAACACTACTTTTGTCAAAGTGATTTCAAAGCATTTTAAAGGTGTTTGCCTTCTTCAGGAATGTATTTGGAACATATCTAGCACAAAAACTTCATTGTCATTGCTTTTATTAAGATGCATCAGCTTAAAGAAATACTGAGGCTGAAAACAGTGCGAAAACGCTTAGAATGGCCTGTTCTGTGCATTTCAGACCAAAAGAACACTACTTTGTCCATAGTAAAGTAAATTCTTTTTAAAGGTATTTGCCTTCTTCAGGGATGTATTTGGATCATATCTAGCACAAAAACTTCTTTGTCATTGCTTTCATTAAGAGGCATCAGCTTAAAGAAATACTGAGGCTGAAAACAGTGCGAAAACGCTTAGAATGGCCTGTTCTGTGCATTTCAGACCAAAAGAACACTACTTTGTTCAAAGTAAAGTAAATTCATTTTAAAGGTGTTTGCCTTCTTCAGGGATGTATTTGGATCATATCTAGCACAAAAACTTCATTGTCATTGCTTTCATTAAAATGCATCAGCTTAAAGAAATACTGAGGCTGAAAACAGTGCGAAAACGCTTAGAATGGCCTGTTCTGTGCATTTCAGACCAAAAGAACACTACTTTGGTCAAAGTGATTTCAAAGCATTTTAAAGGTGTTTGCCATCTTCAAGGATGTATTTGGAACAAATCAAGCACAATAACTTCATTGCCATTACTTGCATTAAGATGCAGCAGCTTAAAGAAATACTGAGGCTGGAAACAGTGCGAAAACGCTTAGAATGGCCTGTTCTGTGCATTTCAGACCAAAAGAACACTACTTTGTTCAAAGTAAAGTAAATTCATTTTAAAGGTGTTTGCCTTCTTCAGGGATGTATTTGGATCATATCTAGCACAAAAACTTCATTGTCATTGCTTGCATTAAGGTGCAGCAGCTTAAAGAAATACTGAGGCTGAAAACAGTGCGAAAACGCTTAGAATGGCCTGTTCTGTGCATGTCAGACCAAAAGAACACTACTTTGTTCAAAGTAAAGTAAATTCATTTTAAAGGTGTTTGCCTTCTTCAGGGATGTATTTGGATCATATCTAGCACAAAAACTTCTTTGTCATTGCTTTCATTAAGAGGCATCAGCTTAAAGAAATACTGAGGCTGAAAACAGTGCGAAAACGCTTAGAATGGCCTGTTCTGTGCATTTCAGACCAAAAGAACACTACTTTGGTCAAAGTGATTTCAAAGCATTTTAAAGGTGTTTGCCATCTTCAAGGATGTATTTGGAACAAATCAAGCACAATAACTTCATTGCCATTACTTGCATTAAGATGCAGCAGCTTAAAGAAATACTGAGGCTGGAAACAGTGCGAAAACGCTTAGAATGGCCTGTTCTGTGCATTTCAGACCAAAAGAACACTACTTTGGTCAAAGTAAAGTAAATTCATTTTAAAGGTGTTTGCCTTCTTCAGGGATGTATTTGGATCATATCTAGCACAAAAACTTCTTTGTCATTGCTTTCATTAAGATGCATCAGCTTAAAGAAATACTGAGGCTGGAAACAGTGCGAAAACGCTTAGAATGGCCTGTTCTGTGCATTTCAGACCAAAAGAACACTACTTTGGTCAAAGTGATTTCAAAGCATTTTAAAGGTGTTTGCCATCTTCAAGGATGTATTTGGAACAAATCAAGCACAAAAACTTCATTGTCATTGCTTGCATTAAGGTGCAGCAGCTTAAAGTAATACTGAGGCTGAAAACAGTGCGAAAACGCTTAGAATGGCCTGTTCTGTGCATTTCAGACCAAAAGAACACTACTTTGGTCAAAGTAAAGTAAATTCATTTTAAAGGTGTTTGCTTTCTTCGGGGATGTTTTTGGAACATATCTAGCACAAAAACTTCATTGTCATTGCTTTTATTAAGATGCATCAGCTTAAAGAAATACTGAGGCTGAAAACAGTGCGAAAACGCTTAGAATGGCCTGTTCTGTGCATTTCAGACCAAAAGAACACTACTTTGTTCAAAGTAAAGTAAATTCATTTTAAAGGTGTTTGCCTTCTTCAGGGATGTATTTGGATCATATCTAGCACAAAAACTTCATTGTCATTGCTTTCATTAAAATGCATCAGCTTAAAGAAATACTGAGGCTGAAAACAGTGCGAAAACGCTTAGAATGGCCTGTTCTGTGCATTTCAGACCAAAAGAACACTACTTTGGTCAAAGTAAAGTAAATTCATTTTAAAGGTGTTTGCTTTCTTCAGGGATGTTTTTGGAACACATCTAGCACAAAAACTTCATTGCCATTGCTTGCATTAAGATGCAGCAGCTTAAAGAAATGCTGTGGTTGGAAACAGTGCGAAAACGCTTAGAATGGCCTGTTCTGTGCATTTCAGACCAAAAGAACACTACTTTGGTCAAAGTGATTTCAAAGCATTTTAAAGGTGTTTGCCATCTTCAAGGATGTATTTGGAACAAATCAAGCACAATAACTTCATTGCCATTACTTGCATTAAGATGCAGCAGCTTAAAGAAATACTGAGGCTGGAAACAGTGCGAAAACGCTTAGAATGGCCTGTTCTGTGCATTTCAGACCAAAAGAACACTACTTTGTTCAAAGTAAAGTAAATTCATTTTAAAGGTGTTTGCCTTCTTCAGGGATGTATTTGGATCATATCTAGCACAAAAACTTCTTTGTCATTGCTTTCATTAAGATGCATCAGCTTAAAGAAATACTGAGGCTGGAAACAGTGCGAAAACGCTTAGAATGGCCTGTTCTGTGCATTTCAGACCAAAAGAACACTACTTTGGTCAAAGTGATTTCAAAGCATTTTAAAGGTGTTTGCCATCTTCAAGGATGTATTTGGAACAAATCAAGCACAAAAACTTCATTGTCATTGCTTGCATTAAGGTGCAGCAGCTTAAAGAAATACTGAGGCTGAAAACAGTGCGAAAACGCTTAGAATGGCCTGTTCTGTGCATGTCAGACCAAAAGAACACTACTTTTGTCAAAGTGATTTCAAAGCATTTTAAAGGTGTTTGCCTTCTTCAGGAATGTATTTGGAACATATCTAGCACAAAAACTTCATTGTCATTGCTTTTATTAAGATGCATCAGCTTAAAGAAATACTGAGGCTGAAAACAGTGCGAAAACGCTTAGAATGGCCTGTTCTGTGCATTTCAGACCAAAAGAACACTACTTTGTCCATAGTAAAGTAAATTCTTTTTAAAGGTATTTGCCTTCTTCAGGGATGTATTTGGATCATATCTAGCACAAAAACTTCTTTGTCATTGCTTTCATTAAGAGGCATCAGCTTAAAGAAATACTGAGGCTGAAAACAGTGCGAAAACGCTTAGAATGGCCTGTTCTGTGCATTTCAGACCAAAAGAACACTACTTTGTTCAAAGTAAAGTAAATTCATTTTAAAGGTGTTTGCCTTCTTCAGGGATGTATTTGGATCATATCTAGCACAAAAACTTCATTGTCATTGCTTTCATTAAAATGCATCAGCTTAAAGAAATACTGAGGCTGGAAACAGTGCGAAAACGCTTAGAATGGCCTGTTCTGTGCATTTCAGACCAAAAGAACACTACTTTGGTCAAAGTGATTTCAAAGCATTTTAAAGGTGTTTGCCATCTTCAAGGATGTATTTGGAACAAATCAAGCACAATAACTTCATTGCCATTACTTGCATTAAGATGCAGCAGCTTAAAGAAATACTGAGGCTGGAAACAGTGCGAAAACGCTTAGAATGGCCTGTTCTGTGCATTTCAGACCAAAAGAACACTACTTTGTTCAAAGTAAAGTAAATTCATTTTAAAGGTGTTTGCCTTCTTCAGGGATGTATTTGGATCATATCTAGCACAAAAACTTCTTTGTCATTGCTTTCATTAAGATGCATCAGCTTAAAGAAATACTGAGGCTGGAAACAGTGCGAAAACGCTTAGAATGGCCTGTTCTGTGCATTTCAGACCAAAAGAACACTACTTTGGTCAAAGTGATTTCAAAGCATTTTAAAGGTGTTTGCCATCTTCAAGGATGTATTTGGAACAAATCAAGCACAAAAATTTCATTGTCATTGCTTGCATTAAGGTGCAGCAGCTTAAAGAAATACTGAGGCTGAAAACAGTGCGAAAACGCTTAGAATGGCCTGTTCTGTGCATGTCAGACCAAAAGAACACTACTTTTGTCAAAGTGATTTCAAAGCATTTTAAAGGTGTTTGCCTTCTTCAGGAATGTATTTGGAACATATCTAGCACAAAAACTTCATTGTCATTGCTTTTATTAAGATGCATCAGCTTAAAGAAATACTGAGGCTGAAAACAGTGCGAAAACGCTTAGAATGGCCTGTTCTGTGCATTTCAGACCAAAAGAACACTACTTTGTCCATAGTAAAGTAAATTCTTTTTAAAGGTATTTGCCTTCTTCAGGGATATATTTGGATCATATCTAGCACAAAAACTTCATTGTCATTGCTTTCATTAAAATGCATCAGCTTAAAGAAATACTGAGGCTGAAAACAGTGCGAAAACGCTTAGAATGGCCTGTTCTGTGCATTTCAGACCAAAAGAACACTACTTTGGTCAAAGTGATTTCAAAGCATTTTAAAGGTGTTTGCCATCTTCAAGGATGTATTTGGAACAAATCAAGCACAATAACTTCATTGCCATTACTTGCATTAAGATGCAGCAGCTTAAAGAAATACTGAGGCTGGAAACAGTGCGAAAACGCTTAGAATGGCCTGTTCTGTGCATTTCAGACCAAAAGAACACTACTTTGGTCAAAGTGATTTCAAAGCATTTTAAAGGTGTTTGCCATCTTCAAGGATGTATTTGGAACAAATCAAGCACAAAAACTTCATTGTCATTGCTTGCATTAAGGTGCAGCAGCTTAAAGAAATACTGAGGCTGAAAACAGTGCGAAAACGCTTAGAATGGCCTGTTCTGTGCATGTCAGACCAAAAGAACACTACTTTTGTCAAAGTGATTTCAAAGCATTTTAAAGGTGTTTGCCTTCTTCAGGAATGTATTTGGAACATATCTAGCACAAAAACTTCATTGTCATTGCTTTTATTAAGATGCATCAGCTTAAAGAAATACTGAGGCTGGAAACAGTGCGAAAACGCTTAGAATGGCCTGTTCTGTGCATTTCAGACCAAAAGAACACTACTTTGGTCAAAGTGATTTCAAAGCATTTTAAAGGTGTTTGCTTTCTTCAGGGATGTTTTTGGAACACATCTAGCACAAAAACTTCATTGCCATTGCTTTCATTAAGATCCATCAGCTTAAAGAAATACTGAGGCTGAAAACAGTGCGAAAACGCTTAGAATGGCCTGTTCTGTGCATTTCAGACCAAATGAACACTACTTTGGTCAAAGTGATTTCAAAGCATGTTAAAGGTGTTTGCCTTCTTCAAGGATGCATTTGGAATATATCTAGCACAAAAACTTCATTGTCATTGCTTGCATTAAGATGCAGCAGCTTAAAGAAATACTGAGGCTGAAAACAGTGCGAAAACACTTAGAATGGCCTGTTCTGTGCATTTCAGACCAAAGGAACACTACTTTTGTCAAAGTGATTTCAAAGCATTTTAAAGGTGTTTGCCTTCTTCAGGGATGCATTTGGAATATATCTAGCACAAAAACTTCATTGTCATTGCTTGCATTAAGATGCAGCAGCTTAAAGAAATACTGAGGCTGAAAACAGTGCGAAAACACTTAGAATGGCCTGTTCTGTGCATTTCAGACCAAAAGAACACTACTTTGTCCAAAGTAAAGTAAATTCATTTTAAAGGTGTTTGCCTTCTTCAGGGATATATTTGGAACAAATCAAGCACAATTACTTCATTGCCATTACTTGCATTAAGATGCAGCAGCTTAAAGAAATACTGAGGCTGGAAACAGTGCGAAAACGCTTAGAATGGCCTGTTCTGTGCATTTCAGACCAAAAGAACACTACTTTGTTCAAAGTGAAGTAAATTCAATTTAAAGGTGTTTGCCTTCTTCAGGGATGTACTTGGAACATATCTAGCACAAAAACTTCATTGCCATTGATTACATTAAGATGCAGCAGCTTAAAGAAATACTGAGGCTGAAAACAGTGCGAAAACGCTTAGAATGGCCTGTTCTGTGCATTTCAGACCAAAAAAACACTACTTTGTTCAAAGTAAAGTAAATTCATTTTAAAGGTGTTTGCCTTCTTCAGGGATGTATTTGGATCATATCTAGCACAAAAACTTCTTTGTCATTGCTTTCATTAAGATGCATCAGCTTAAAGAAATACTGAGGCTGAAAACAGTGCGAAAACGCTTAGAATGGCCTGTTCTGTGCATTTCAGACCAAAAGAACACTACTTTGTTCAAAGTGATTTCAAAGCATTTTAAAGGTGTTTGCCTTCTTCAGGGATGTATTTGGAACATATCTAGCACAAAAACTTCATTGTCATTGCTTTTATTAAGATGCATCAGCTTAAAAAAATACTGAGGCTAAAAACAGTGCGAAAACGCTTAGAATGGCCTGTTCTGTGCATTTCAGACCAAAAGAACACTAATTTGGTCAAAGTAATTGCAAAGCTTTTTAAAGGTGTTTGCCTTCTTCAAGGATGCATTTGGAATATATCTCGCACAAAAACTTCATTGTCATTGCATGCATTAAGATGCAGCAGCTTAAAGAAATACTGAGGCTGGAAACAGTGCAAAAACGCTTAGAATGGCCTGTTCTGTGCATTTCAGACCAAAAGAACACTACTTTTGTCAAAGTGATTTCAAAGCATTTTAAAGGTGTTTGCCTTCTTCAGGGATGTATTTGGATCATATCTAGAACAAAAACTTCAAAATCATTGCTTGCATGAAGATGCAGCAGCTTAAAGAAATACTGAGGCTGAAAACAGTGCGAAAACACTTAGAATGGCCTGTTCTGTGCATTTCAGACCAAAAGAACAGTACTTTGTTCAAAGTAAAGTAAATTCATTTTAAAGGTGTTTGCCTTCTTCAGGGATATATTTGGAACAAATCAAGCACAATTACTTCATTGCCATTACTTGCATTAAGATGCAGCAGCTTAAAGAAATACTGAGGCTGGAAACAGTGCGAAAACGCTTAGAATGGCCTGTTCTGTGCATTTCAGACCAAAAGAACACTACTTTGTTCAAAGTGAAGTAAATTCAATTTAAAGGTGTTTGCCTTCTTCAGGGATGTACTTGGAACATATCTAGCACAAAAACTTCATTGCCATTGATTACATTAAGATGCAGCAGCTTAAAGAAATACTGAGGCTGAAAACAGTGCGAAAACGCTTAGAATGGCCTGTTCTGTGCATTTCAGACCAAAAAAACACTACTTTGTTCAAAGTAAAGTAAATTCATTTTAAAGGTGTTTGCCTTCTTCAGGGATGTATTTGGATCATATCTAGCACAAAAACTTCTTTGTCATTGCTTTCATTAAGATGCATCAGCTTAAAGAAATACTGAGGCTGAAAACAGTGCGAAAACGCTTAGAATGGCCTTTTCTGTGCATTTCAGACCAAAAGAACACTACTTTGTTCAAAGTGATTTCAAAGCATTTTAAAGGTGTTTGCCTTCTTCAGGGATGTATTTGGAACATATCTAGCACAAAAACTTCATTGTCATTGCTTTTATTAAGATGCATCAGCTTAAAAAAATACTGAGGCTAAAAACAGTGCGAAAACGCTTAGAATGGCCTGTTCTGTGCATTTCAGACCAAAAGAACACTACTTTTGTCAAAGTGATTTCAAAGCATTTTAAAGGTGTTTGCCTTCTTCAGGGATGTATTTGGATCATATCTAGAACAAAAACTTCAAAATCATTGCTTGCATGAAGATGCAGCAGCTTAAAGAAATACTGAGGCTGAAAACAGTGCGAAAACACTTAGAATGGCCTGTTCTGTGCATTTCAGACCAAAAGAACAGTACTTTGTTCAAAGTAAAGTAAATTCATTTTAAAGGTGTTTGCCTTCTTCAGGGATGTATTTGGAACACATCTAGCACAAAAACTTCTTTGTCATTGCTTTCATTAAGATCCATCAGCTTAAAGAAATACTGAGGCTGAAAACAGTGCGAAAACGCTTAGAATGGCCTGTTCTGTGCATTTCAGACCAAATGAACACTACTTTGTTCAAAGTAAAGTAAATTCATTTTAAAGGTGTTTGCCTTCTTCAGGGATGTATTTGGAACACATCTAGCACAAAAACTTTTTTGTCATTGCTTTCATTAAGATGCATCAGCTTAAAGAAATACTGAGGCTGAAAACAGTGCGAAAACGCTTAGAATGGCCTGTTCTGTGCATTTCAGACCAAATGAACACTACTTTGGTCAAAGTGATTTCAAAGCATGTTAAAGGTGTTTGCCTTCTTCAAGGATGCATTTGGAACACATCTAGCACAAAAACTTCATTGTCATTGCTTGGATTAAGATGCAGCAGCTTAAAGAAATACTGAGGCTGAAAACAGTGCGAAAACGCTTAGAATGGCCTGTTCTGTGCATTTCAGACCAAAAGAACACTACTTTTGTCAAAGTGATTTCAAAGCATTTTAAAGGTGTTTGCCTTCTTCAGGGATGTATTTGGATCATATCTAGCACAAAAACTTCTTTGTCATTGCTTTCATTAAGATGCATCAGCTTAAAGAAATACTGAGGCTGAAAACAGTGCGAAAACGCTTAGAATGGCCTTTTCTGTGCATTTCAGACCAAAAGAACACTACTTTGTTCAAAGTGATTTCAAAGCATTTTAAAGGTGTTTGCCTTCTTCAGGGATGTATTTGGAACATATCTAGCACAAAAACTTCATTGTCATTGCTTTTATTAAGATGCATCAGCTTAAAAAAATACTGAGGCTAAAAACAGTGCGAAAACGCTTAGAATGGCCTGTTCTGTGCATTTCAGACCAAAAGAACACTACTTTTGTCAAAGTGATTTCAAAGCATTTTAAAGGTGTTTGCCTTCTTCAGGGATGTATTTGGATCATATCTAGAACAAAAACTTCAAAATCATTGCTTGCATGAAGATGCAGCAGCTTAAAGAAATACTGAGGCTGAAAACAGTGCGAAAACACTTAGAATGGCCTGTTCTGTGCATTTCAGACCAAAAGAACAGTACTTTGTTCAAAGTAAAGTAAATTCATTTTAAAGGTGTTTGCCTTCTTCAGGGATGTATTTGGAACACATCTAGCACAAAAACTTCTTTGTCATTGCTTTCATTAAGATCCATCAGCTTAAAGAAATACTGAGGCTGAAAACAGTGCGAAAACGCTTAGAATGGCCTGTTCTGTGCATTTCAGACCAAATGAACACTACTTTGTTCAAAGTAAAGTAAATTCATTTTAAAGGTGTTTGCCTTCTTCAGGGATGTATTTGGAACACATCTAGCACAAAAACTTTTTTGTCATTGCTTTCATTAAGATGCATCAGCTTAAAGAAATACTGAGGCTGAAAACAGTGCGAAAACGCTTAGAATGGCCTGTTCTGTGCATTTCAGACCAAATGAACACTACTTTGGTCAAAGTGATTTCAAAGCATGTTAAAGGTGTTTGCCTTCTTCAAGGATGCATTTGGAACACATCTAGCACAAAAACTTCATTGTCATTGCTTGGATTAAGATGCAGCAGCTTAAAGAAATACTGAGGCTGAAAACAGTGCGAAAACGCTTAGAATGGCCTGTTCTGTGCATTTCAGACCAAAAGAACACTACTTTTGTCAAAGTGATTTCAAAGCATTTTAAAGGTGTTTGCCTTCTTCAGGGATGTATTTGGATCATATCTAGAACAAAAACTTCAAAATCATTGCTTGCATGAAGATGCAGCAGCTTAAAGAAATACTGAGGCTGAAAACAGTGCGAAAACACTTAGAATGGCCTGTTCTGTGCATTTCAGACCAAAAGAACAGTACTTTGTTCAAAGTAAAGTATATTCATTTTAAAGGTGTTTGCTTTCTTCAGGGATGTTTTTGGATCATATCTAGCTCAAAAACTTCATTGCCATTGCTTGCATTAAGATGCAGCAGCTTAAAGAAGTACTGAGGCTGAAAACAGTGCGAAAACGCTTAGAATGGCCTGTTCTGTGCATTTCAGACCAAACGAACAGTACTTTGTTCAAAGTAAAGTAAATTCATTTTAAAGGTGTTTGCCTTCTTCAGGGATGTATTTGGAACATATCTAGCTCAAAAACTTCATTGCCATTGCTTGCATTAAGATGCAGCAGCTTAAAGAAATACTGAGGCTGAAAACAGTGCGAAAACGCTTAGAATGGCCTGTTCTGTGCATTTCAGACCAAAAGAACACTACTTTGGTCAAAGTGATTTCAAAGCATGTTAAAGGTGTTTGCCTTCTTCGAGGATGCATTTGGAATATATCTAGCACAAAAACTTCATTGTCATTGCTTGCATTAAGATGCAGCAGCTTAAAGAAATACTGAGGCTGAAAACAGTGCGAAAACGCTTAGAATGGCCTGTTCTGTGCATTTCAGACCAAAAGAACACTACTTTGGTCAAAGTGATTTCAAAGCATTTTAAAGGTGTTTGCCTTCTTCGAGGATGTATTTGGAATATATCTAGCACAAAAACTTCATTGTCATTGCTTGCATTAAGATGCAGCAGCTTAAAGAAATACTGAGGCTGAAAACAGTGCGAAAACGCTTAGAATGGCCTGTTCTGTGCATTTCAGACCACAAGACACTACTTTGTTCAAAGTAAAGTAAATTCATTTTAAAGGTGTTTGCCTTCTTCAAGGATGTATTTGTAACATATCTAGGTCAAAAACTTCATTGCCATTGCTTGCATTAAGATGCAGCAGCTTAAAGAAATACTGAGGCTGAAAACAGTGCGAAAACGCTTAGAATGGCCTGTTCTGTGCATTTCAGACCAAAAGAACACTACTTTGTCCATAGTAAAGTAAATTCTTTTTAAAGGTATTTGCCTTCTTCAGGGATGTATTTGGATCATATCTAGCACAAAAACTTCTTTGTCATTGCTTTCATTAAGAGGCATCAGCTTAAAGAAATACTGAGGCTGAAAACAGTGCGAAAACGCTTAGAATGGCCTGTTCTGTGCATTTCAGACCAAAAGAACACTACTTTGGTCAAAGTGATTTCAAAGCATTTTAAAGGTGTTTGCCATCTTCAAGGATGTATTTGGAACAAATCAAGCACAATAACTTCATTGCCATTACTTGCATTAAGATGCAGCAGCTTAAAGAAATACTGAGGCTGGAAACAGTGCGAAAACGCTTAGAATGGCCTGTTCTGTGCATTTCAGACCAAAAGAACACTACTTTGTTCAAAGTAAAGTAAATTCATTTTAAAGGTGTTTGCCTTCTTCAGGGATGTATTTGGATCATATCTAGCACAAAAACTTCTTTGTCATTGCTTTCATTAAGATGCATCAGCTTAAAGAAATACTGAGGCTGGAAACAGTGCGAAAACGCTTAGAATGGCCTGTTCTGTGCATTTCAGACCAAAAGAACACTACTTTGTTCAAAGTAAAGTAAATTCATTTTAAAGGTGTTTGCCTTCTTCAGGGATGTATTTGGATCATATCTAGCACAAAAACTTCATTGTCATTGCTTTCATTAAAATGCATCAGCTTAAAGAAATACTGAGGCTGGAAACAGTGCGAAAACGCTTAGAATGGCCTGTTCTGTGCATTTCAGACCAAAAGAACACTACTTTGGTCAAAGTGATTTCAAAGCATTTTAAAGGTGTTTGCCTTCTTCAAGGATGCATTTGGAATATATCTAGCACAAAAACTTCATTGTCATTGCTTTCATTAAAATGCATCAGCTTAAAGAAATACTGAGGCTGAAAACAGTGCGAAAACGCTTAGAATGGCCTGTTCTGTGCATTTCAGACCAAAAGAACACTACTTTGTTCAAAGTGATTTCAAAGCATTTTAAAGGTGTTTGCCTTCTTCAGGGATGTATTTGGATCATATCTAGCACAAAAACTTTTTTGTCATTGCTTTCATTAGGAGGCATCAGCTTAAAGAAATACTGAGGCTGAAAACAGTGCGAAAACGCTTAGAATGGCCTGTTCTGTGCATTTCAGACCAAAAGAACACTACTTTGTTCAAAGTAAAGTAAATTCATTTTAAAGGTGTTTGCCTTCTTCAGGGATATATTTGGATCATATCTAGCACAAAAACTTCATTGTCATTGCTTTCATTAAAATGCATCAGCTTAAAGAAATACTGAGGCTGAAAACAGTGCGAAAACGCTTAGAATGGCCTGTTCTGTGCATTTCAGACCAAAAGAACACTACTTTGGTCAAAGTGATTTCAAAGCATTTTAAAGGTGTTTGCCTTCTTCAGGGATGTATTTGGATCATATCTAGCACAAAAACTTCTTTGTCATTGCTTTCATTAAGATGCATCAGCTTAAAGAAATACTGAGGCTGGAAACAGTGCGAAAACGCTTAGAATGGCCTGTTCTGTGCATTTCAGACCAAAAGAACACTACTTTGGTCAAAGTGATTTCAAAGCATTTTAAAGGTGTTTGCCATCTTCAAGGATGTATTTGGAACAAATCAAGCACAAAAACTTCATTGTCATTGCTTGCATTAAGGTGCAGCAGCTTAAAGAAATACTGAGGCTGAAAACAGTGCGAAAACGCTTAGAATGGCCTGTTCTGTGCATTTCAGACCAAAAGAACACTACTTTGGTCAAAGTGATTTCAAAGCATTTTAAAGGTGTTTGCCATCTTCAAGGATGTATTTGGAACAAATCAAGCACAATAACTTCATTGCCATTACTTGCATTAAGATGCAGCAGCTTAAAGAAATACTGAGGCTGGAAACAGTGCGAAAACGCTTAGAATGGCCTGTTCTGTGCATTTCAGACCAAAAGAACACTACTTTGTTCAAAGTGAAGTAAATTCATTTTAAAGGTGTTTGCCTTCTTCAGGGATGTATTTGGAACACATCTAGCACAAAAACTTCTTTGTCATTGCTTTCATTAAGATGCAGCAGCTTAAAGAAATACTGAGGCTGAAAACAGTGCGAAAACGCTTAGAATGGCCTCTTCTGTGCATTTCAGACCAAATGAACACTACTTTTGTCAAAGTGATTTCAAAGCATTTTAAAGGTGTTTGCCTTCTTCAGGGATGTATTTGGATCATATCTAGCACAAAAACTTCTTTGTCATTGCTTTCATTAGGAGGCATCAGCTTAAAGAAATACTGAGGCTGAAAACAGTGCGAAAACGCTTAGAATGGCCTGTTCTGTGCATTTCAGACCAAAAGAACACTACTTTGGTCAAAGTGATTTCAAAGCATTTTAAAGGTGTTTGCCATCTTCAAGGATGTATTTGGAACATATCTAGCACAAAAACTTCATTGTCATTGCTTTTATTAAGATGCATCCGCTTAAAGAAATACTGAGGCTGAAAACAGTGCGAAAACGCTTAGAATGGCCTGTTCTGTGCATTTCAGACCAAAAGAACACTACTTTGTCCAAAGTAAAGTAAATTCATTTTAAAGGTGTTTGCCTTCTTCAGGGATGTATTTGGATCATATCTAGCACAAAAACTTCTTTGTCATTGCTTTCATTAAGATGCATCAGCTTAAAGAAATACTGAGGCTGGAAACAGTGCGAAAACGCTTAGAATGGCCTGTTCTGTGCATGTCAGACCAAAAGAACACTACTTTTGTCAAAGTGATTTCAAAGCATTTTAAAGGTGTTTGCCTTCTTCAGGAATGTATTTGGAATATATCTAGCACAAAAACTTCATTGTCATTGCTTTTATTAAGATGCATCCGCTTAAAGAAATACTGAGGCTGAAAACAGTGCGAAAACGCTTAGAATGGCCTGTTCTGTGCATTTCAGACCAAAAGAACACTACTTTGTCCAAAGTAAAGTAAATTCATTTTAAAGGTGTTTGCCTTCTTCAGGGATATATTTGGATCATATCTAGCACAAAAACTTCATTGTCATTGCTTTCATTAAAATGCATCAGCTTAAAGAAATACTGAGGCTGAAAACAGTGCGAAAACGCTTAGAATGGCCTGTTCTGTGCATTTCAGACCAAAAGAACAGTACTTTGGTCAAAGTAAAGTAAATTCATTTTAAAGGTGTTTGCTTTCTTCAGGGATGTTTTTGGAACACATCTAGCACAAAAACTTCATTGCCATTGCTTGCATTAAGATGCAGCAGCTTAAAGAAATGCTGTGGTTGGAAACAGTGCGAAAACGCTTAGAATGGCCTGTTCTGTGCATTTCAGACCAAATGAACACTACTTTGGTCAAAGTGATTTCAAAGCATGTTAAAGGTGTTTGCCTTCTTCAAGGATGCATTTGGAATATATCTAGCACAAAAACTTCATTGTCATTGCTTTCATTAAAATGCATCAGCTTAAAGAAATACTGAGGCTGAAAACAGTGCGAAAACGCTTAGAATGGCCTCTTCTGTGCATTTCAGACCAAATGAACACTACTTTTGTCAAAGTGATTTCAAAGCATTTTAAAGGTGTTTGCCTTCTTCAGGGATGTATTTGGAACACATCTAGCACAAAAACTTCTTTGTCATTGCTTTCATTAAGATGCAGCAGCTTAAAGAAATACTGAGGCTGAAAACAGTGCGAAAACGCTTAGAATGGCCTCTTCTGTGCATTTCAGACCAAATGAACACTACTTTTGTCAAAGTGATTTCAAAGCATTTTAAAGGTGTTTGACTTCTTCAGGGATGTATTTGGATCATATCTAGCACAAAAACTTCTTTGTCATTGCTTTCATTAGGAGGCATCAGCTTAAAGAAATACTGAGGCTGAAAACAGTGCGAAAACGCTTAGAATGGCCTGTTCTGTGCATTTCAGACCAAAAGAACACTACTTTGTTCAAAGTAAAGTAAATTCATTTTAAAGGTGTTTGCCTTCTTCAGGGATATATTTGGATCATATCTAGCACAAAAACTTCATTGCCATTGCTTGCATTAAGATGCAGCAGCTTAAAGAAGTACTGAGGCTGAAAACAGTGCGAAAACGCTTAGAATGGCCTGTTCTGTGCATTTCAGACCAAATGAACACTACTTTGGTCAAAGTGATTTCAAAGCATTTTAAAGGTGTTTGCCATCTTCAGGGATGTATTTGGAATATATCTAGCACAAAAACTTCATTGTCATTGCTTGCATTAAGATGCAGCAGCTTAAAGAAATACTGAGGCTGGAAACAGTGCGAAAACGCTTAGAATGGCCTGTTCTGTGCATTTCAGACCAAAAGAACACTACTTTGGTCAAAGTGATTTCAAAGCATTTTAAAGGTGTTTGCCTTCTTCAGGGATGTATTTGGAATATATCTAGCACAAAAACTTCATTGTCATTGCTTGCATTAAGATGCAGCAGCTTAAAGAAATACTGAGGCTGGAAACAGTGCGAAAACGCTTAGAATGGCCTGTTCTGTGCATTTCAGACCAAAAGAACACTACTTTGTTCAAAGTAAAGTAAATTCATTTTAAAGGTGTTTGCCTGCTTCAGGGATGTATTTGGATCATATCTAGCACAGAAACTTCTTTGGAATTACTTCCATTAGGATGCAGCAGCTTCCAGCAACACTGAGGCTGGAAACAGTGCCAAAACACTTATAATCGTCTATTCTGTGCATTTCAGACCAAAAGAACACTACTTTAAACAAAGTGATTTAAATGCATTTTAAAGGTGTTTACCAGCTTCACGGATGTATTTGGATCATATCTAGCACAAAAACTTCATTGCCATTGCTTTCATTAAGATGCAGCAGCTTAAAGAAATACTGAGGCTGGAAACAGTGCGAAAACGCTTAGAATGGCCTGTTCTGTGCATTTCAGACCAAACGAACACTACTTTGTTCAAAGTAAAGTAAATTCATTTTAAAGGTGTTTGCCTTCTTCAGGGATGTATTTGGATCATATCTAGCACAAAAACTTCAAAATCATTGCTTTCATTTAGATGCATCAGCTTAAAGAAATACTGAGGCTGAAAACAGTGCGAAAACGCTTAGAATGGCCTGTTCTGTGCATTTCAGACCAAAAGAACAGTACTTTGTTCAAAGTGAAGTAAATTCATTTTAAAGGTGTTTGCCTTCTTCAGGGATGTATTTGGATCATATCTAGCACAAAAACTTTATTGTCATTGCTTTCATTAAGATGCATCAGCTTAAAGAAATACTGAGGCTGAAAACAGTGCAAAAACGCTTAGAATGGCCTGTTCCTGTGCATTTCAGACCAAAAGAACACTACTTTGGTCAAAGTGATTTCAAAGCATTTTAAAGGTGTTTGCCTTCTTCAAGGATGCATTTGGAACATATCTAGCACAAAAACTTCATTGTCATTGCTTGCATTAAGATGCAGCAGCTTAAAGAAATACTGAGGCTGGAAACAGTGCAAAAACGCTTAGAATGGCCTGTTCTGTGCATTTCAGACCAAAAGAACAGTACTTTGTTCAAAGTGAAGTAAATTCATTTTAAAGGTGTTTGCCTTCTTCAGGGATGTATTTGGATCATATCTAGCACAAAAACTTTATTGTCATTGCTTTCATTAAGATGCATCAGCTTAAAGAAATACTGAGGCTGAAAACAGTGCGAAAACGCTTAGAATGGCCTGTTCTGTGCATTTCAGACCAAAAGAACACTGCTTTGGTCAAAGTGATTTCAAAGCATGTTAAAGGTGTTTGCCTTCTTCAAGGATGCAATTGGATCATATCTAGCACAAAAACTTCATTGTCATTGCTTGCATTAAGATGCAGCAGCTTAAAGAAATACTGAGGCTGGAAACAGTGCAAAAACGCTTAGAATGGCCTGTTCTGTGCATTTCAGACCAAAAGAACACTACTTTTGTCAAAGTAAAGTAAATTCATTTTAAAGGTGTTTGCCTTCTTCAGGGATGTATTTGGATCATATCTAGCACAAAAACTTCAAAATCATTGCTTGCATTAAGATGCAGCAGCTTAAAGAAATACTGAGGCTGAAAACAGCCTGAAAACGCTTAGAATGGCCTGTTCTGTGCATTTCAGACCAAAAGAACACTACTTTGTTCAAAGTAAAGTAAATTCATTTTAAAGGTGTTTGCCTTCTTCAAGGATGCATTTGGAATATATCTAGCACAAAAACTTCATTGTCATTGCTTACATTAAGATGCAGCAGCTTAAAGAAATACTGAGGCTGAAAACAGTGCGAAAACGCTTAGAATGGCCTGTTCTGTGCATTTCAAACCAAAAGAACACTACTTTGTTCAAAGTGAAGTAAATTCATTTTAAAGGTGTTTGCCACCTTCAGAGATGTATTTGGACCATTTATAGCACAAAAACTTCATTGTTAAGAGTACATTAGGTTTACTTTGCTGTACGGAAGTGTATCCGGTCTATGTTACTTTCGCCGTAAGGAAGTGTTAAAAGTAATTTTGGTTTACATAAGGGAGATTATTTGTTTTGGTTTACTCCGCCGTAAGGGAGATTAATTTGTTTGTTCTACTCAGCCTTAAAAAAAGAGCGGAACGTGCGTAAATGAAAATTAGAGTCATGCATGCGTGTGAATGATGCGCTCGTGAGTTTGAATGCCACTAGTGGAAGCCACAGCACGGAGGGAAACCTAACGGTGCCAATGAACTCCGTGGTCTGTTTAAGTACACAAGTAGTAAATTAGGAATTTAGGTCCTGAGAAAGACGGCCCTGAGAAGGACAAAGAGTTGTCATAATGGGCAACAAAACGAGCAAGTCTGCCTTAGAGGGAGATCCAAAATTCATGAATAAAGTGTATCCAGGGAGCACAAAATACTTAAAAGAGTGGAAAAAGAAGCACGATTTTGACGAAAAGTTGGTTGATACCGCATGTGTGTAGTTAGTAGGAAAGTTAAAAGTAAGTGTGTCAACTTCGAACGGAAAGAAGCAGAGGGATAAGCAGGGGGAGAGGTGTAGGGGGCAGCCAGCAGAGTCCTCAAAGTCCACGCCAACTGCTGTAAAGATCAAGGAGAGAGCCACCGGGATTCATCGTAGTCACTGTAAACGAGTGACCCCACTGGCCTGCAGCAAGTAGTGGTGGAAGTCTGGCTACAAAGGGTGGGGAGCAATCCCCTGGTCTCAAACCAGTGAAGAAAACAACTGAACCACACTCAACAACCTTGGCACTGTTGGGGAAGCTTCTTTTTGGCTACTGTCCTGGCAGGTACTCTTTTACTCACCTCTCAGCAGGACTCACAGCCTGAAGGGAACAGGGGACATTCCAGATCAAGGAGATGGACTCACTTATATCCCGAGAATTGAAACTGTCGACTACCAATTGCAAGTGTACATGAACCAATCTATTAAAGTTAATGAAGGTCAAAACCGTGAAATAGATGCTCTCAGACTCATAACCCTTCAGAACAGAATGCTATTGGACCTCCTAACAGCAGCTGAAGGAGGAGTCTGTGTTAAATAGGGAACTACTTGCTGTACATATATACCTGATGAAGTCTGGCAGATTATTTGCACTCACAACGTCTTTACTTTTCAACAGTGTAGACATTCAATCTACTAGTGTACATTCTCCCTGTGCTTTGTCTTCATCAGCAGTATACAAAGGTAGCCTGAACGGTCCACCATAGACGATTTCAAAGGGTGTTAGCCCATTGCTAGTAGGCGTCACCCTCATGTATAGTTTTACAAGGTCGATACATTCGGACCATGGATTTGGGCGGCAGTGGCTCAGAGGTAGAGCTGTCGCCCACCAATCGTAGGATTGGTGGTTCGATTCCTGGCTTCCCCCAGTCATGTGCCAAAGTGTCCCTGGGCAAGACACTGAACCCCAAGTTGCCCCTGGTCTGTCAGCTTAAGCTGCATAGCAGCTCTGCCACTGGTGTGTGTTAATGGGTGAATGTGACGCAGTGTCAAAGCACTTTCAGTACCGATAGGTAGAAAAGCGCTATACAAATGCAGACCATTTACCATTTACCATTCCTGAGTCGCCCTTTTACTGTGTCATTCGTTCTTTCTACCAACCCTGCACTCTGAGGGTGGTAAGAGCAGTGATTTTTCAGTACCATGCCTAGATGGCTAACCATGTTCTTCGCGATTTCATTCACAAAATGTGCGCCATTGTCACTGTAAAGTCGTTCTGGAATGTCATGTTCAGGTATTATGTGTTTACACAGTGCTTTTGCTACGGCCACTGAGTCTGCGTTCTTGCTTGGCACTATTTCGACCCATTTGCAGAAGGGACAGATTAAGACTAAACAGCACCTTTACTGATTAGATTTATTTAGTTCAATAAAGTCCATGTGTAACAATTGAAACGGATGTGTTGCTTCTGGGAATTTGCCTCTGTAGTTGTTTACAGATATTCCTCACCGAGAGGATTTAGTTAAACACAGCACTGAGATTCAACACCTGGGGCTCAGCCATGACGGGTGTTGTAGCTGATGTCTAAAGTGCTCGGGCTGGTTCAGCAGTGCAGTTCACCACTGTCTGTCTTTTCCTCTTCTTCGTCTTTGACAGCTGGTGTTTCACTTCGTGTGCTGGCTCCTTATCTGTCTGCTTCTGATGGGCAGCATTAGCAAACAACTTTGTTACAGCATCCACCACATGACCAGGGAAATGATCACCCAGTCTCCCAGCTTCTCTTAGTTTGCTCTGAGATGGTGGCAAACCACTGATGATCACTGCAACCAGGCTGAATATCCTTACGCGCCTTCACTCTGGATGACGTCACTGGTTTCCCAGTGGGATTATGGGTCATAACTCCATCCCCTTTCTCCTGCTACTTCAACTCCTTGCTGCCACGGCAGCAGAAACTGCTTTTCTCCCAGTGGCTGTGGGAGATCTCTCAGTTTTCTCATCGTCTCCAGCTGCTTCAGTCTGTCTCACATCCTCAACCTGCTTATTCGTGTCACCACACTCTCGCTAATGCTCTTTATCTACCTCTGACATGCAGACCACTTGTACAGCAGGGATCTCTATCTGAAATGTTCACTTCATTGTTCATTCTTTGTTTTCCTCTGCTCTAACTTTTTCACATGTCTAATCTTGTGATTTTTATTAAAACTTCCATATCAACACACTGCCTCAGGTCAAACGTTTCCCCCAATGGCCAGGGTGACGTAGCCTTCTGCGCTCTCTGGTTTAATTAATTAATTTATTTTTTTGTCCTGTCCAGCAGTTTAGCATCTATCATGTATGTGCTGCATGCTGTATTGTGGTGGGCAGTTTTGCTTTTTCAAAAGGGATACATAAACTATGAACCCCTCTTTGAAGATCTTTTTTTTAATTGGTCTATCAAGACGAAATGAGAGTCTCTGGATTGGACAGGAAGAAAGGGGGGGGGGGGAAGAGGAAGCACAGACAACAAAATACATAGTACAACCAACAGGGTATAACTAACATTGATTAGTAACAGTCCTGGTAGGTATGATGATAATGCAAGCAGCGACATCTACAATAACCACAACAGCAATAACAACAGTAACCATACAACGACTATAAGTACAAGTGCAGCATTACCAACACCATGATAACATCATTTGTGTAAAAAAAATAAAAAAAATAAAATAAAATAAGTAAATAAATACATGAGGAAGGTATATCATAACATAACACGTATGCACATTGTTGCTCATATAGTTTGTTCCATTTTTTAAATTTCACTGTACAAGTGACAGTGACAATAAAGAATCTATCTATCTATCTATTACCCTGAAACAGTGAAACGACATCATTCACCGCTTGTGGTGATACAAGCATTGGTGCACAGTGCCACTAGCAGAAACCAGGGTAGTGGGGGAAGGTGATGAGTGTGTCCCTACCGTCCCAATGCTCCAACAGGCAGCAAGAAAGGCCCCAGTAACCAGTGCGCCACATACCTCTCAGGCCCGGAAGGGCAGATGCCTTGAACCGGGGCGTCCACCCACCCCCAGAAGGGGCTGCAGCAGCCCCAGGGACAGCACCAGGAGCCATGTCAGGCCACCGATGAGCCAGCGCCAGCCCACCCCGGGAAGAACAGAAGCAGACCCCCCCTCCACCGGGGGGGGTCAGCCCCAGAGAGCAGAACCCGGGCACCCACGGCCTGCAAGGAACCCATAGGCAAGGGCCCCCGGCGTCCCAAGGGGAACCCACCCCCAGTTTGTGTCCCCCGCAAGGACGGAGCAGAGCCCCAGCCAGCTTGGTTTGTAAGTGTGGGGCTAAGATGCATTAAAAGTGGGAAAACTTCAAACCTTATTGTCCAGATTCAAACAACAGTGGAGTATGTAATTTGAGCCCTCAGCAGCCTCAAAACCCTTTAAAGCTAAATACCACAGCTGCTTCGTCATAATGTGAACCTAAAAGCTTCTCTTCTCTACTCAAGCTTTCACACACACTTTGGACAGAAAGGGAGGGGCTGGCTGGGCTTACGTGTAGTAGCCCTGACCACCAGGAGATGCACCGTTTCACCCACAGACTCAAAGCCAATCGTGTACCTGCGTTCATACAAAATCCCTCCTCTTTAAAAACAGGAGAGCGCGGTCCCTCTAACAACACTGTGAATAATTATCCACCAACAACTAACCACAGCGAGGCAAACACTCTCAACACAAATGTATTATGATCAAATCAAATCCTAGGTTTTTTCAACCCAAAAAGTTCATAAAAGCAAAAAGCAACCCACACAGTTTAACAGTTCCGTACTCAGCCTCTACCGGACCATGAGAAGGAAAACAGGGAAAACTCCAGTCTGCTTTTACTCTGAAAGGCACATAGATCTATTCTTATCTCTACACACACACAGTCAGCTGCAGGAGCAGAGACAGAGACAGAGCCACTGCTCAACATTATCCCTTCAGACTCTAATGCAGCAACAATAAAACAACAGTTTGACACCGATTCAACAGCTTTTAACAGCAATAAACACACAAATCACCACATAACTGATACATAAACACATATATATATATGAAGCTTCATTAATTCATATGCATATACCTTCAACACGTTTCAGTCTAGACTCCTTTCTCACAGAAAAGTGCCTCTTCAACAGGTTTTCCTTATAAACTCAGGTACCTCTGCCATGGCGAAATTTACACCTGGGTTGATCTGGCCCAGGCTAATGTAACTTTCCCACGTTATAAACTCGCAGCGAAAAACAGTCTAATTTATTTCTAGATTAAATATTCGTTCCTAATTAAGTGAGCACAACATACACATCTGGCGTCGAAACCCACTGCGAGCGCCCACTGCACTGTTGCCTCTGCAAAACCTCTGTGCTCTTTGACCTCAACTCACAAAACAAAAAAGATACATTTGAAGTGTTTCCAATTTTCGTTGAGTAACTGGGCTTAATTAACCATGCAGAGCCCACGCAAACAGTCATCTGGACTGTTGGGTTTAGCCTGCCAACACTTAAACAATACTGGAGACACCGACACATAAAGACAAAGCTCATTTTACTTGTGAGCACAAGGGGAGTCGCTCTGAGACACAATATGCTAGCGCTCAGCCGACGACTACCAAACTCCCTTGGTCTCAGCTCCTTTTATTGAGAAAAGCATGAAAGTCACTCCTTTACATTCCACATAGCAAGATAGGAAACAAGTCCATATATGGTGAGTAAGACACCTATAAAGTCATTATGCAATAAAATGTGGTCTGCTAAGCCTCCTCCTGACATGAGCGGTCAAGCCTTCCTGCCCTAGTGCTTTAGATCACTCCATGTTTATACAAGTAAGAAAGGTAAGAGAATAAGAAAGGTTACATGGTAAAGAAAAGGTTACAGGGTCACAGAGACACAAACAGGACGAAACACAGAGAGGACAATGCTTTATGCTCCATATCTTCTAACATGGACTTACACAACCTTCACATAATAATTTCCATTCACTAATTCCAGACTCAAACGGCCATAATTTAGAATTCTCAATGTCAGAACAACATTTTAGTGGTCAATAGGTTGTATCATTTTCCTCCTTATAGACACATCAATAGACACAAACAAAACACAACACATGCAGCAGCAGTTATTTAAAGCAGCAAAAGCAGAAGTGACTCCGTATATAAAGCCTACAACACCACAGTGGAGTTTCCCTCACACCAAATTCTTTTCTTAAGGCAGCCAAATTAGAATTTAGCTGTTTAAGTCACGTTGTGACTTTGTTAAACAATTTTACCAAAATTCTCTCAATTGATCCCAGACACAGAGAACGTTAAAGAAAAGCAAAACGCAGCTTCTTACCTGTGGCCACACATGACGTCGTCTGTGTCCAGGAACCAGCTGTAGAACTTGGCTCCCTCTTGCCTTCTTCGTGACGCCAAGAATCTGTACTTGTTTACAGATATTCCTCACCGAGAGGATTCAGTTAAACACAGCACTGAGATTCAAAATAATACAAATGATTTATTTCACATAAGTGGTGTAAAGAAAAAGGGGTTCAAATCCTGGACACACAAACTCTGTAAATCATGGCCTGACTATCTTCATCTTCATGCCTGCACTTATGAAAACCTATTCCTGTTAATACATACATAGAGTACAAATGCCATCCTATACATTCTGAGCATATTATTACACACATTTTCCACTACACTGTTTAATTTGTTCCAGCGTCATAGACATGTGAGTTTACTTTGATTGCTAATCTGACATTAATCTTTTTCAGCCATGTTGCCTGAGCTCCAGCTGCATTTGGGTTTAAAACCTGACCTCCCGCCTGACCTGTACCACTCTTTTCAACCCGCATGACGGCTGGAACAGACGCCAGCATACTCACGAGTCTTGAGAGAACAAATCGATTCAACAAAGTCTGCCTTGGTACCTTAAAGTAAAGAGTTTCTCAACCTGGCAATCAAAAGTAGTGAGACCCTCTGCTTCAGTGCTCTGTTAAAATCCTGCATCTCTGGTGGTGTGGTGGGGCATCAACCTATGACACAGGCAGTTTGCACATTTAGGAAGGTTCAATCTATGGCACTTCTGTTCTCCAGCCAGCTAAGGCAATGACTCTTGGGACTTGCTGGTTCATTGAACATAGGTTTCATTTCATGTATCTGATTAATCAGGTTGAATTCTGGTTAGTCAGCGTCTTGCTTTTGTATTCTGGTTATTAATGACCATCTTGCTCTGTACTGTCACGTAGGATTTTGTTTTATAGACTAATTGTTATTGTATTTATCCTCATAGCGAGTGTCTATAGTTAGTTGTTGTGCTAGTTGTTTGTTTATTAAAGACAATATTCCTGTTGAATCACAACCAGCCTTCCAGTGTCTGCTTTCTTGTTTGTCACACATTCGCAGGTTTTGGAGTAGCGTATATTCCTATTCAGATTATGTCTTTTTGGTTAAGATGCTTCTTTTAAATATGTCAAGTTGCCCTTTTTATCTAAAAATGAACTGAATTACACTGAATTTAAAACTTATACTGGATGAAATTGATCACTGTAAAAGACACTACAATAAAACTGCCAAGATGACGTGGCCTTTTCTAAGAATAACAGTAAGTATCACAGCAACAAATTGATGCCATCGATCACATTAAAAATACAACTTTGAATGTACAACAGATGAAGAAATGCACAATTATAATAAGAAGAACTTGACGTTTGATACTGACAGGTGTTACACCAATGATGTAAAAATGAAATCCAGGCAGGGGACCACAGTGATGGCCCTACTTCTTTACCTGATTATTAACATCTCATTGAAAGGAAGAGGCATCTCAGTCTCAACTGCCACTGCAGGAGTCTGCTTTTGTGTCACCTGGAATTGTGAGTCAACTGTGTGTCACCTGGAATTCAGTAGAAAAACAAAAACACAACAGATAGAGACCACATGTTTACAGATTAATAAGATGTAAGTAAGTAAGTATCAGCATCAATTGGTGCTTAAAATGTCCTCATCTGCCTGAGCATGTTTTTCTGCCTTGACTACTGCACAAAAAATAACACTGCAATAATGTGGCACATAAGTCCATAATAAGTTTTAACCTCATCAGTATAAATAATGGCGCAGCTTTAACAGGGAGTGGGTTTTGTTGACATTTTAGCTGTTTTGTTGGACTGAACGTCTTCTTTTGTCTTTGTCTTACCAAGCTGTGTGCAACACTTTCTTGCGTGCTGCACAGCTGTTGGAACTACAGATATTGCTTCAACCATAGCTCAAACCAGAGCACGTTGCTAACTTGTAACACATGCAGGCATAAGTTATGAAATGAAGGCAAAACAAGATATACACTTCGTTTAAAGTAAATTTAGAACTTTTAAGTCGGTATTAACTATCTACTACAGTTCTGTGGAAGGACACGTACAACAGAAACACAGGTCTGGTTGATACACTGCTAACAAACTGGTCCAAACCTTGTTATACAGTGGTTGTGTACATATTGTAAGCAGTTAGCCTCACTTTAGCTTGTTAGCGACATTGATACGTTAGCTTTATGTATTGTGTATTCGAACATGTAGCAGCGCTACTGTACACAGTAAACATTTCAGTGAAGAGGCCACCTACCTGCACAGCTTTCAGCTTTTGCTCTTTCTCTGTCAGTTGCTACAGCTTTACATTTTTCTGAAACGAGTAGAGCGTGTGCTGGTGCCGGACGCCGCCATGTTGGCTGTTCTCAATGCAAAGTGATTTGAGTACCTCTGCGCCATGGTTGTCATGGTTACAAAGTAGTTTGGATCTGACTGGCTGAGAACATCAAAACAGCGGTCCTCTGCAGGATTCCTGGAGGGGCGTACACTTCCCATGCTGATTGGGCATATTTCCTAACTTCCTGCATAGTGAACTTGTTTGTTCTACAGTGCATAGTTACGTCATATCTTATGATGTCGTGGAGATTATGCAAAAATAAGGACCTGAATGCACCGTCTTCTTCTAGACCAGGTGTGTTATGTCCTTGAAAGTACACTGCTTTAAGGCGTCTGTAAAAGTCTCTTGGAGGTTCATCTCTGTCGTGCAAGATTGTGTGCGCACTAAGGATACTTGCTGCCAGGTCAGAATTGGAGGAATACTCTTCTCTCAAAGCTCGACATAGTGAGGAGTATTGATCGCGGACGGCAGGCTGGAGTGTTTCCATGAAGACATGGACACTCTTGGACACTCACAGCTTCAGACAATGGTCTAGTTTCTGTACTTGTCCTGTTAGATCTTAGTGCAGCATTTGATACGATAGATCACAAGATTCTATTGCAGAGACTGGAACATAGCATTGGGATTAAAGGAAAAGCACTGGGATGGTTTAAATCTTATCTGTTCAACAGATTCCAATTTGTTCATGTTCATGATCTATCTTCCGTTCGCACAAAAATTAGCTTTGGAGTTCCACAGGGTTCCGTGCTTGGTCCAAAACTTTTCAGTCTTTACATATCTCCCATTGGTAATATTATTAGAAAACATTCTATAAATTTTCACTGGTATGCAGACGATGCTCAGTTATATTTGTCCATGAAACCAGAGGAAACAAACCAATTAGTCAAACTTCAAACTTGTTTAAATGATATCAAATCCTGGATGTCCCATAACTTTCTACAACTGAATTCAGATAAACTAACTGAGGTTATTATAATTGGTGCTAAAAACCACAGAGACTCATTATTGAATCAGATTGTTACTCTTCTACTTCTGGATGTCATAACGTTAGCTTCAAGTTCTACTGTGAGGAATCTTGGTGTCATTGTTGACCAAGATCTGTCCTTTACACCATATATTAAAGAAATCTCTAGAACCGCCTACTTCCACCTGAGGAATATTGCTAAAATTAGGAGCCTCCTCTCACAGAGTGATGCTGAAAAAATAATCCAGTAACTCGCTACTCATAGGTTGTCCTAATAACTCTTTGAAAATCCTCCAATTAATTCAAAATGCTGCAGCCAGAGTTCTGACTGGACTTAGAAAGAGAGATCACATTTCTCCAACATTAGTATAGTTAGAGATGGTTCTAGTCATTCTGAACCATCTCTTAGTTAAGCTGCTATAGACTTAGACTGCTGGGGGACGTCCTTCATTCACTGAGCTCTTTCTCTCTTCTATCCGCCAACATGCCTCCATTTCCACATGTGACTAACTTTGTCCCTTTTCTCTCCTAGTTGTGCTTCTCCCCTTCTGTCTCTCTCTATTCTCAACTACAGGTATCGTCAGACTCAGAGTCGTGTGTCTCCAGTGTGCAGTCGCTGGTCCAACCATCCCGCCTGTGTTCTGTTGCTGCTTGTTTTGTTGTTGTGGTTGTGTTCTTTTCTCTCTTCTCTATCCCCTCACCCCAACCGGTCAAGGCAGATGGCCGCCCACACTGAGCCTGGGTCTGCTGAAGGTTTCTTCCTCGTTAGAGAGGGAGTTTTTCCTCTCCACTGTTGCTATTTAAATGTACAATTTATCGATTGGCTACAATTAAAAGCTTGCTCTATGTGGGAATTGTTGGGTTTAGGTAACTGCTGTACTGCAACTTTATGTGTTTTTCCCTTTTCTTTTAGTTTTTGGTTGGTTACTTTGTGCTATGATGCTATGAACATAACCTTTTATCCCTCATGCAGCCTTCGAGGGATCAAAATGAAAAATTGAAAAATGAAATTTTACAGTGGGGTTGTTTTGACCCCTCGAAGACTGCACGAGGGTTAAATAACAAAATTCAAGGAACTAGGCTAAAATTTTTCAGTTATTAATTAGTAGTATCTTTGTGGTTGTTTAAAAGGAGAGCAGATGAAATGAAATGAAAGTGGAAGATAAACAAGCCAGGTAATGCTCTATTTTATTAATGCAAGACTATAGATACCATTAAAATATATTAAGGTGCATCATTGTGTGTGATTTGTGTGCCAGGAACCGCTGGCCCAGACTTAGAACTGAGCCAGCGGGAGTAAGGATCAGGCGGATTCAGAGAAAAAACTGTGCGGAACGAGGCGTGCAAAAACAGACTAGGGAGGTGGGATTTCTTAAATGACGGGGAGGTATAAGTACAAAGAACACAAAAGACACACCACACACTAGTGAGTTCTGAGTCGGAGAGTATCGTTGACACGATTCCATTAGTTCCATAAGACTCCTTCCGAGTAGAACGATTACGAAGCAGAAGCACTCTAAAGTCTTTCCAAAACAAAACACCGAAATTAGCCGTTAGATGGTAATTCCTCCAGAGGACGAGGCACTCAATAGTTCTTTCAAACTGTAGTGGGAAAAGTCCATGCATATTTGTGGTGGAATATATATTTAGCGCATATACATTTAGTTCAGGCTAAAAGGTTTAGAATAGAGCAGAACAGGCGTTGTCTAGGCTTTGAAGACTTGCTTGGCCTTGGGTCTGAGGACAATCTGGCCTGTAAGACAAACCAGTCTGAGCTGTTGAACAAAAGAATTTGGAAAAACTATTCTTGTTATGAAATCTTCACATTCTGACGCCTATTCAGGGTTTAAAAACCAACTCCCTAGAATGAGAAGGGGGAGATGTGTGCTGTGCCGGGCTGGGAGACACAGCCGGCATCTCCCAGGGGGCTCCATCCTTCCCCATGCGCCTGCGAGCGTCCTCCCTGTAGGAGAGAGGTGACTTTGTTTGCCTGCCTTTGCATATTTCTCATCTTACCACTGAGTATAAATTCATCTTTAATTACTTGAACCATATTCTGCGTCTGAGTGAATTCATCTTAGTTGAAACATTTCTGACAACGACATGAGGAAGAAGCTAACACAGGTGAAAAAAATTAGGAAAATAAGGTACAAATATTAAGGGAGAGAGCAGCCAGAACTCTTATTATAATGAAAGGAAGTCAGGCTGCCTACATTACAGCGTCCTCGAGATCCACTTTGCATAGATAAAAGTTTTTTAAAAATTGCGTTTTGTTATACATATGCTATGGTTTATGTATTTCCTTGACATTATTACACACTTGTGTTAGGATTCAGCCTCCGACCTCCGGAAGGTGCTCGTGTCCACCGATTCTTCTTTGTTGGGTTTCTGTTTCGTCCGCTTCCTGTCCCGGTGCATTATTGTTTTCAGTTGTTTGTCATTTCCTGTGAAGTGTATATTTAAGTTCCTCAGTTTTTCGTTCTCGTCGCTGGCTCATCATTGGTGTTACAGCTCGTTATCGTTTGTTACCGCCTGTTGGTTATGGTTTGTCTCCTGTGTAGTGTTACCTGGTATTGTAAGATGTTTTTTTGTTTTGCATTCACGTCTTGCCAAGGTTTGTTTTGTGTTAAAGTTTTGTTGCTCCAGGTTTTGGTTTTTGTTATTAGTAACTATGTGCTCGTCTATAGTTTAATGTTATAGTTTTGTAGCGTTGTTCATGTTTAGTTCATAGTCACCCGTGTTTGTTCATGTTTGTCTTCTTTCTTTAAATTAAATTACTATTTAATATTCCTTCTGTTTCTGTGGTTGTGCGATTGGGTCCTCCCCAGTCAGTTTTCTAGAGAGTTTGGTATTTTCAAATCTTGTGCACAGGGGACTAGGCTCTAGTTTGAGCTCCCCCTTAAGAGTGTCTTAGTATTTTCGAGTCTTGTGATCAGGGGATTAGGAGCTTTCCCCGTCTTGTTAGTTTGGCGCCATCTAGTGGCGAAGTTGAGACAGTACCAGGGGTTCAGGTGTCTCCTACCCCTGGTACTCTACTCGGTTAGTTAGTATGCGTTTCGTAACATTATGATGTTGCTGTTAAGTGAAAATAATTATTGCCTACTGGAGCTTTTATAGAGATGGTGTGTGTCAGCGTTCACATTAACATACGAATGTGTCCGTCTTTCTTGGTGGGATGCTGTAGGACATTCAAACAATATCACAAAGGCAGCACTCATTATAAAGCTTCACATTTATTTCAACAATATCCAGATGGATTGAGTAAATAAAAATAAAAAGTGATTATTAAAATTATCCACAATGCCAAAGTTTCGTTTTACTGATTCATCCCAACAATATCCACAAGTACAGAATGTCTGTTATAGTCAAAGTTTGGATAAGTATAAAATATTTATAAAATTGTGACCTGTAGTGACTGAAACATTTATCTAAACACATGGCATGTGATTATGGAAGCAGACACACTGTGTGTGTGTACACATTTTTATGAGGTGCCTTCTGGCAATTATATAGTACTGGTTTCTTGTGAACTGATTATCATTATGAGATACCAACACTTTTTTTTCAGATACTAAAATTCAAAGCAAGCAAACACCATGTATGTGCATTGCAAGTGAGGAAAGTATAAATACACTGAGTAACAAGAGGAAATGACACACACTGAAGAGTGGAACACAAAAAATGCATCCAACAATGACTCAAACACACTCTTTTATAATATTGCAAAATTGGTTGGATATTGGTTTGTGTTTTTATGATTTGTACTATTTGTTGGTTTTGTATTTATACATTTATTTTATATATTTGCTAGGATTGCAAGTACATAAAAGTATTTGTACTGTAAGTAAATAGTCTCCCTGTATTGTGTGATTTTAAAGGACATGAGTATTGATATTCTTACCTAACAGGTAACAATCTCAGTCTGGAAAATAAATTATTCCTTCTATTCTCATTTGTGTTTAATATTTCACACTCTGAGTTTGTTCCAGAAGAGTCCTCATGTCCAACAGTGCACCCTCGATTGCTTGAATCATATGTTCAGAATTTATTTTGTTGTAGGTTTCAGTACCTTCAAAACAGGAGACTGTACAGTCAATGTGATTGTCCATAATGCTGTAAGCCACATCATATGTGCCAGGTTCCTCAGGACCAATACATGGTAGACTGCCCATTTTTGATGTTACCTTTAAGAACAAGAATGAAAATGACAAGGCAAGTGGTTAGAAATAGCTGAAGGTTTGACATCACTCCAGAGCTACAGTACAAAGAATCTCCTATTTAGACATAAACCTGAAACCCAACAGCATAATAACTTCGCAACTTAGCGGTCTCAGAGTTTTCTATGGTGAACAATAGGGTTGTTTCCCTTTGTCTTTTTGTCACGAAAAGGGCTTTTTATTTATGGGTTCAGCCTTTTTGGGGCCTGTGGTGGGGGTTCTCGAAGGTAATCTAAGTGGCTACAACATTGTTCTACTGGGGGACAACACTCATGTGCAATGACAGTGATACCTGGAGAGATGTGATCTGGTCTGAACCCGAGCTGTGTTCTGTTATTTGTCTTTTGTGCTAGTCACAGAAGTGGTTTTGTCTTCCGACCTTTGACTGTAGAGAAACCTGGTGAGATAGGGGCTGAGCAATCCACTGATCAGCCCCTAGTGGTGATTTGAAATACAGTATATTGTAAGGGTCTGTTGGAAAGTCTGTCTGAATCCCCTGACAAACAGAGTTTTGATTGCCAGCTCTGGAAGAGCTTTGACTAGTTCCTAAAGGATGGCAGAGAAATTGAATCAGAGTGGACTAAGGTTTGTTATTAAGCTGAAGGAGATGTCCTATCAAGCCTATTTGGCTTACCCAGCTGAGGTCATTGAGGTGGTATGCAAGCTCCTCAGTTGCAAAACACGGGATGAAATCCCCCCCATCAAGATGTTGTGGGCCTCCCTTGATTGACATGTCTCTGCAGCATTGTTACATGGAGGACCAGCTAAATACAAGTATGTGAACCCGTTGGGGTTACATGGATTGCTGCATAGAAAACAATAGAAAAACTGTAAAAGTCTTTTAAACTAATACTGCACAAACACTATATGTTTTTATTGAACAAAACGACTTAAGAGCTAATTGGAGTGAGTCAGCCAGGAGTCAGTCAAACTGGAGTCAAATCAGTATGATGAAATTGGATGTGTTGGTTAAAGCTGTCCTGCCCTATAAAAAAAACCCACCAGTTTGGAGTTTACTGTTCTCAAGAACCGTGCCTCACACAAAAGAGCTCTCAGAAGACCTACGATCAAGAATTGTTGACTGCAAAGGGTTACAAAAGTATCTGTAAAAGCCTTGATGTTCATGTGTCCACATTAAGGCAGACTCTCTACAAATGGAGAAAGTTCAACACTGTGGCTACTCTCTCTAGATGTGGTCGTGAGGTGAAGAAGAATCCTATCTGATTAGTAGCTGATTAGTATCAGCTAAAGACTTACAGAAATCTCTGACACATGCTGACAAATTTTTGCTTAACTTTTGTTTGAAAGAAGTACATGAAAGAAGCCGTAAAGCAACTGAATCGGCCTAACTGATTTCCGTTTTTTCTCCTGGGAAAGGACCCTTCATATTACCAGGCTGCTGTGCCAGGCATTACACTGAAACAGTACTACCTACAGTCTTAAATAAATACATTTTTAGTGTATGCTGATGCAGGGGATCACTCTGAATGATCTTTGTGGGTGTCTCGAGAAGCCTGATGCTGTTGAGAACAAACGGTCATGAATCCCAGTTCCAGGCCAAAACAGATGTCAAACCAAGAAATAAATTATTTCAAACTGGAATAATGACCCAGGATCGGACGAAAGGCACCACAACTCAGGTAAAAAATGTACCATCTCACCATGTCACCCTCACTGCCAAATGACCCCAGTTTCTGGATTCTTGCTAAAGCGACCAGACTTCTATATTCAGCTCACCTCACCACTGTCTTACCGTTCTCATACACGTCCTGCACTACTCTAACACACTTCTCTGCCACCACAGACTTCCTCATGCAATACCAAAGATCTTCCCTCTGCACCCTGTCATACGCTTTCTCTAGATCTACATCTAAATCTACATCTCTAGACATTGCAACTCCCTTTACCTAGCTCACTACTTCTCCATCAGCATCCTCAGGGCAAATACTGCATGTGTTGCAATCATTCTAGGCTTGAAACCATATTGCTGCTTACCCCTGCTCTTAGCCTAACTTCTGCTATTCTTTCCCACAACTTTATTGTATGGCCTCACTCAGTCACTCAGTCACAGCGCGGGCTCCGGACCGAGCCCCTTGGGAGCCGGTGCGGAGAGGGCCCTTCCACGAGGGTCCGATCCAGAGCGCGCCGACGAGCGAGAGATACCTCCGGACTCCGGACGCGGCCCACCCGTCCCCCTCCACCAACCCCCGGCCGGGGCCCGCGCGTTTGGGCGCGGCTGCGCTCTGCCACCTCCGGGTGTTCCTCTGCGCAGACCGCGTTACGAGCGCGGGAGGACGGGGGCGCGGGAGGTCGCTCTCCGACAGACAGACGCTCGCGGCGCCGCCTTGGCCCCCAGCTTCTCTTCTCGAGGGAAGCTTCCCCTACCTGGTTGATCCTGCCAGTATCATATGCTTGTCTCAAAGATTAAGCCATGTGCTTTTCTCAGCAAGATGGCGGCGCACTCAGTTGCGGCAGCTAGGTGTCACAGTTTTTGGTGCTATGTTTGGATGTTTTTGTATGTTTTGTGTACAATCGGTCTGGCGAAAAACATCTATAGCCGACACGATCTTCTTAAGATCGGAGTTTGCAATGAAAGGAGCGTAACAAGTGAGTTTATCCGCTTGCACAACATCCCAGTGGGAGTAGCGAGGAACCCCGGCTCTCCATGGATTATCATCCCAGCGGGAAGGAGGCGCAGGCGGCGGAGAGAGAGAAGGAAAAGGCGAGGCTGCAGGGCTGGCGCGCTTGCCAGGCTACGGAGGCAGCCACTCAGGCCACCGCTCCCCAGCTTATTCCTCTCGAATGCCAGATCCCTCGCAAATAAGATGGATGAACTAAGGATACAGACCGCGACGAACAACTGCGTGAAGGATGCGTGCGTTCTGCTCATCACAGAGACCTGGCTGCAACAATCCGTCCCAGACTCTGCTATCGAGCTAGCAGGCTACACTACGCAGCGCCATGACCGAACAGCAGACTCCGGCAAGAGCAGAGGTCGTCCCCCAGCAGTCTAAGTCTATAGCAGCTTAACTAAGAGATGGTTCAGGGTGACCAGAACCATCTCTAACTATACGCTTTGTCAAAAAGAAAGGTTTTAAGCCTAGTTTTAAAACTAGAGAGGGTGTCTGCAATGAATGAAGAATCACGCAGCTGAGGAGTTGCCACTTCATAGGTGTTCTGGACGCTTTCTGTTTTCCTGGGATTTGGGCTCCTGTTGTTTTTCTCTACGACGTCTATGATATTTTGATCACAACAATTAATGTCTAGTTTCCGTTTCAGATACCTCTGCAATGTTAATGACAAATCTTCTGTCAGCACAAAGAAGAATTCTGCAGGTCTCTCTCTGTTCCCATCTCCAGGTATCGTCAGACTCTGAGCAGTGTGTCTCTACTCTTCAGTTGCTGGTCCAACCATCCTGCCCGTGTTCTGTTGCTGCTTGTTTTCTCTCTTCTCTATCCCTTCACCCCAACCAGTCAAGGCAGATGATTACCCATACTGCATCTAGGTCTGCTTCCTCTATAGTGAGGGAGTTTTTCCTCTCTACTGTTGCTGAAGAGAGGAAACAACAACAACAACAACAGAACACAGGAGGGATGGTTGGACCAGCTACTGAAAACTGACACACAGCTGAGCTGAGCTGAGCTGAGTCTGATGATACCTGTAGATGAGCACAGAGAGGGAGAAGTATAGCTACAGGAGAAAAAGAGACAGAGTTAGTCACATGTGGACATAGTGGAATGTTAGTAGATACAATAGTATTTTAAAATTACTCACTTACAAAGGTATTCATAATAAAGCTCCACCTTCTCTTGAGACCTCATGGCTCCTTATGCTCCCAACAGAACGCTTGGTTCTCAGAGCGCTGGTCTAATTGTGGTTCCTAGAGTTTCTAAATGCAGAGCAAGAGTCAGAGCCTTTAGCTACTGAGCTCCTGTCCTCTGGAACCAGCTTACAGTTAAGGTTCTAGAAGCAGACACCCTCTCTAGTTTTAAAACTAGGCTTAAAACCTTCCTTATAGTTAGAACTGTTTCTGATCACTCAGAACCATCTCTTTTTAAGCTATAATAGGCTTAGACTGCTGGGGGACCTCCTTCATGCACTGAGCACCACTGTTTTTCTGTTTATTCTATCCACTTAACAACTTGGTCTCTTTTTCTCTCAGAGCCGTGTGTCTGCAGTGTTCAGCTGCTGGTCCAACCATCCTGCCTGTGTCTGTTGCTGCTTGTTGTTGTTGTGTTGTTTTCTCTGTTCTCTATCCCCTTACAACCAACCGGTCAAGGCAGATGTTCTCCAGCTTCAGCGGCCCTTGCTGCCACCAGCCTGAGCCGACACTGCAATTCCACCGGACGCTGAGGGGAAGCCAAGAAGCGAGCCTGGCTCCAACTCCGCTCAGACCCATGTATCCACGCCGAGCTGTTCACTCGCCAACGCCAGCCCGCTAGAAGGAGACCGCCGTACGACTGCCGAGGAAACGCCGTCCCCCCGCTTCGGATTCACCGTCATACCCACGACCCCAACGAGAGCGCCACGTTGCCAGTGCCCCGCCGAGCGTCTGCCCGTGACTAAGCGATAGAGGTAATGTTTGGTGCCGTACCGCCTTGTATGGATTGACTGCTATGAGTGTTCCCACTGTGCATGTAGTGCTTCCATTTGGTGTGTGAAACTGCCCTCACAGGCTAAACACAGACAAGTTAACCGTCTTGTTCTGTTGCTTTGTGGCGGACATTGTCTCACTCGTGATTCAAGAGCTACTGTGTTTATGTGTACTGCCGCTAAGCGCTGATTCACGCGGTTCCTTACTCAGAACACCCACAGTAAGCTAACCGCTATCCTAGTCAACTCCATTGTCTCTCTCTTCCCCTTTGTTTCTACACACGGGTGGATTGATCACCCACCATTTTGTTCCACACAATAGCCGCCATCTTGGCGACCCCTCTCTCCTTTGTCTTCACCTACATCCGCACTTGGATTGATCATCCACCATTTTGTCACACACACAGCTCCACCCTTGCGGTGACCCCTCCTTCTCTTTCTCTCACCTACACAGGTACACACACGCACGCTGCCACACACACATAGAAACACATCTAATCATAATTAATTAATTTATCAATGATAACTTTAGCTGATAACCAAGATTGATAATACCAAAGGTATTATCATAATTTATGCTCCTTTGCCCCCCAACAGTTATATCTGAATTTAGTTGAAGGAAGTGTTGGAAGTTTCATTGACAAATATAAGTAAAATTGACTATCATCTGCATAGCAATGAAAATTTCTGAGTGTTTCCTAATAATATTATAGAGAGGAGACATGTATACACTAAAAAGTATTAGACCAAACACAGAACTCCAAAGGTAATTTTTGTTTAGACGAAAGACTGATCATGAACATGAACAAACTGTTCAACAAATAATATTTATACCATCCCATGTTCCAATCTCTGTAATAGAATGTGGTGATCTATCTCATCAAATGCTGCACTAAGATGACAAGACTAACAAGACAAGACAGAAACTAGACCATTATCTAAAGCTGTGAGAAGATCATTAGTGACTCTAATCAGAGCTGTTTCTGTGCTATGATGTGATCTGAATCCTGACTGGAAATCTTCATACTGGTTATTAAGATAAGATAAGACTTTATTTATCCCGCAGTGGGGAAATTCTGGTGACCCAGCAGCAGCAGAGAAACAGTTGGAAAAATAAAAAAAATAAAAAAGTTACAATAGTTACAAAAAAGAGTAAAATATGTTATACATAAAAGAAAATGTACATATCTAAACATAAACATAAAGTGCAAAGTTCCAAATAAAAAAAAGAAAACAAAATAAAAAAATAACATACATGCAACATGGACACCGCACGGCACACATCACACATCACACTATGAAAACATGCTATACAGTCTTGTTGATGCGTTGTAGAGTCTTATTGCCGTGGGTATGAAGGACCTCCGGTAGCGCTCAGTCCTGCACTTCGGATTTTTCTTTAAATAGATAAGCAATCTAAGATAAGATAAGATAGGACTTTATTTATCTCGCAGTGGGGAAATTCTGGTGTCCCAGCAGCAGCAGAAAGACAATCAGAGAAAAGTAACATTAATTACAAAAAAGTTAAACATTATATACAAAAAAAGGACATATCTAAACATAAAGTGCAAAGTGCAGAGAAAAAAATATCCTACAGTGATGTGTTGTAAAGTCTTATTGCCGTGAGTATGAAGGACCTCCGGTGGCGCTCATTCCTGCACTTTGGGTGCAGCAGTCTCGCGCTGTGCGAGCTGCATTTGTCCTCCACGGTTTGGTGCAAGGAGTGGGAGGGGTTGGCCATGATGGACGACAGTTTCGCCTGCGTCCTTCTATTGGCCACCACCTCGATGGACTCTAGTGGTGCCCAGGACAGAGCCAGCTTTATTAACCAGTTTGTTCATTCTCTTTCTGTCTCTGTCAGTGCTGCCGCCCGCCCAGCACACAACGCCGCAGAGGACTGCCGATGCCACTACCGTGTCGTAGAAAGTCCGTAGGAGTGCCCTGCACACCCCAAAGGACCTCAGTCGCCTCAGCAGGTGGAGGCGACTCTGGCCCCTCCTGTACAGGGCATCAGAGTTGTCGGTCCAGTCCAGGTTTTTGTTGAGGTGGACACCCAGATATTTGTAAGTGTCCACCATCTCAATTTCAGAACCCCTTATGCACACCGGCAGCGGTGGTGCTGGTTTCCGCCGGAAGTCAATCACCAGCTCCTTCATTTTGCTGGTGTTCAGAACCAGGTGGTTATCTTCACACCAGTCCACAAAGTCGGTGATGACCCCCCTATACTCCAGCTTGTTCCCCCCAGACACACATCCAACAATCGCAGTGTCGTCCGAGAACTTCTGCACGTGGTATTTGTTGGAGTTGTACCTGAAGTCTGATGTGTATAGGGTGAACAGGAAGGGCGAGAGCACCATCCCCTGGGGGGCCCCCGTACTGCAGATGACCACGTCAGACACACAGTTGCGCAGCCTCACAAACTGTGGTCTGTCCGTGAGGTAGTTGATGGACCAAGCCGCCAGGTGTTGGTCCACGCCTGCAACCTCCAACTTCCCCCTCAGCAGTGCTGGCTGAATGGTGTTGAAAGCACTGGAGAAATCAAAGAACATGACCCTCACAGTGCTCCCGGGGCACTCCAGGTGAGATAGTGTCCGATGCTGTAGGTAGATGACGGCATCATCCACCCCGATGCCCGCCTGGTAGGCAAACTGCAGCGGGTCCAGCGCCGAGCTCTCACCTACCTCCTGGGTGCGGAGGTAGCTGAGGACAGTCCTCCTCATGGTCTTCATCAGGTGAGAGTCAGGGCCACAGGTCTGTAGTGGTTCGGCTCCCTGGGATGTGGTATCTTTGGAACCGGAACCACACACGACGTCTTCCACAGACCCTCTCCAGGCTCAGACTTAAGTTGAACATGTACAGAACGTCTCTGCTACAATGCTGTTCCGTAACAGTGCCAACACAGGAATTAGTTAAGTTTTATTTAAATGTTTCATTGAATATAAGGACATCTGAGCTAACTGCTGTTCGCCTTTCTCCCAAAACCAGCTGTCACTATGTTCTGAAAGTTAAGTCATGGCAACTCGACTTCTTTCTTCTAGAATCTTTCTTCTAAAGTCAAAACATTACAAGAAAGACGTCCAGTGTTCAACAACTCTATTTACCCTACTTTTGTTTTTGCACAGTTTTTGGTTAATTTTGAGCCTTTGTATGAGTGTGTATTGTATGAGCTACAGTGGGAGATGTCACAGCTACAATGTAAAAAGCCTGATTTTCAAGACAAAGGTTTTCTATAGTCATTATAGCCACAATTCCAAATCCATGTACATATTTTTTTCAACTGAATTGTAGGAACAACTAAGCAAACAGATCTACACATTAGTCTCAATCAGCCTCAAAGCACAGAGCCTTCCTGAATTTCCCCTATTGACTGTAATGCACAGACACACACAAACAAACACACACACACACACAGACTGCATTAACACACACAGATATAGACACACAAGACTCACACACAGAGATATATGATCACAGACATTCAAAAACAGAGACTCCATTAACACACACACAAACACTGTGAGTCAGATTCTTATCTGTGGCTGTCTTTTCTTCAACATGCTTCCACATCCTTTCAACCTTCCAGTCATTTCGTCTTCTGTCAATATTATTGTTTTGGGGTTTTTTTCTCATGATTTTTTAATGTAAATGGTAAATGGTCTGCATTTGTATAGCGCTTTTCTACCTATTTGACACTGCATCACATTCACCCATTCAAACACACATTCACACTCCGGTGGCAGAGCTGCTATGCAGCTCAAGCTGACACACCGGGTCCCTGGGCAAGACACTGAACTTGGGGTTCAGTGTCTTGCCCAGGGACACTTCAGCACATGACTGGGGAAAGCCAGGAATCGAACCACCGATGCTACGATATGTCCTTTTGCTTAGATTTGCTTAGACCTGCAGCATCGGGCACCTGGAGTCCCCCGGGAGCACTGTGAGAGTCATGTTCTTTGATTTCTCCAGTGCTTTCAACACCATTCAGCTAGCATTGCTTAGGGGGCTGGAGGTTGCAGGCGTGGACCAACACCTGGCTGCATGGTCCATCAACTACCTGACAACTCGGATGCCCTGTACAGGAAGGGCCAGAGTCGCCTCCACCTGCTGAGGCGATTGAGGTCCTTTGGGGTGTGCAGGGCTCTCCTACGGACTGTTTATGACACGGTAGTGGCATCGGCAGTCCTCTATGCCGTTGTGTGCTGGGCGGGCGGCAGCACGAACGGAGACAGGAAGAGACTGAACAAACTGGTTAATAAAGCTGGCTCTGTCCTGGGCTGCCCACTGGAGTCCATCGAGGTGGTGGCCAATAGGTGGTGTCGTCCATCATGGCCAACCCCTCCCACTCCTTGCACCAAACCGTGGAGGACAAATGCAGCTCGCACAGCGCGAGACTGCTGCACCCAAAGTGCAGGAATGAGCGCCACCGGAGGTCCTTCATACTCACGGCAATAAGACTTTACAACACATCACTGTAGAATATTTTTTTCTCTGCACTTTGCACTTTATGTTTAGATATGTCCTTTTTTTGTATATAATGTTTAACTTTTTTGTAATTAATGTTACTTTTCTCTGATTGTCTTTCTGCTTCTGCTGGGACACCAGAATTTCCCCACTGCAAGATAAATAAAGTCCTATCTTATCTTATCTTAGATTGCTTATCTATTTAAAGAAAAATCCGAAGTGCAGGACTGAGCGCTACCGGAGGTCCTTCATACTCATGGCAATAAGACTTTACAACACATCAACATCACTGTAGGATATTTTTTTCTCTGCATTTTGCACTTTATGTTTAGATATGTCCTTTTTTTGTATATAATGTTTAACAAATGTTACTCTTTTTTGTAATTAATGTTACTTTTCTCTGATTGTCTTTCTGCTGCTGCTGGGACACCAGAATTTCCCCACTGCGGGATAAATAAAGTCCTATCTTATCTTTATCAGTAAGCTTTTGTGTTATCATCAAGGATTATGCTTGGTCCATGTTTTAATCTTAATCATCGTTTTGTCGTACCAGTGTTTTGTCTGGTTTTGGTCAATGTTTAGGACCTAAAATTGACAATATTTTCTTCAGTCAGTAGTTTATACGCGGTCAACATCTTTTTGACAACAGAGTGTGCCCTCATGTAATTTCATATAAATTAAAAGTTTTAAAATGTAAAACTTTCCAGCTAAGATACTGTTTTTACAACATATACTTTATTTATAAAAGCGAGGACACACAGGATGAATTGAAGTGAAATCAAAAATATGCCATAAACAGTGATTGACTCCACACGCCTGCCTCAAGTAATCAGCAGTAAGCTAGGGCAGAGATAGGTAGTGCAGGGCAGTGGCCCTCAAGGACTGAATTGCCCACTCCTGACCCATGTCATCATTAGTAACATACCCCTTTTTAACAGTTCAAACTCTTACCTGACTTGTAGAAAGTTTGAAATGCAGTGCTTTCACATAGGAGACGTCTGTGAAGACACCTAACGATGAGATGTTTTCCTCAACAGCCTGCAACATGAGACCAGTGAGATGCACTCCAATAGTGTGCCCATTTATGGCCTGTTAAAATGAAGATATCATTTGTTTGCAATAATGATCACCAATGTAGCATCAAATGATCCTTATGTAAGCTTATAACTGTCATATTTTCCTACTAACCAGAGTTTTATTTGGTTATTTGTACAGCTTTATATTTGTAAAGCTGAATTTTGAAAAATTATTGGTTAGGTTAGATTTGACAAAGGCTCATGGTTTAAACAAGTAATTATGCAGTAGTTTTCTGAGCTTCTTCAAATCAACAAAATATGTGTTGTGTGTGATTAAAGAACAACCACTTTTGTGAACCATGGCATCTTTATGCTGAAAACAATCCTGCCATGAATAGAACTTGCTTATGCTCACCATCTTGGTTTTTCTTCTGTGTTCCTTTATAGCTTTGTCCAATAAATCAACTTTATCTAAATTCTGTATAAAAGAAAAAAGATAACAATATTACAGTAATATTTACATGTAATACTGTTGTAGTGTTTCCCAGCATCATATAAAACAACCTAAATCAGTATGTACAGTTGCAAGACAAAGTATGTGAACCCTGTGAGATTACATGGCTTTCTGCATAAATTGGTCATAAAATGTGTTCTGATCTACATCTAAGTCAACACATTCTGCATTTTGACCCCTCGAAGGCTGCACGAGGGTTAAACCACAGTCTGCTTACATTAAACCCTTTCCAGCTTCATGCAAGTCATCAGAAATCCACACTGTTAGAAATGTTCATGAAAATTACGTTTAAAAACTGTTAAATAGCCACAGTATGTTACTGTTAAATGTTAAACAGTATATCACCATAATACATACACGTTATTACTGTTACTCAAGAAACAGTTCGAAACCTTATTTATTACTGTGATGGTTTGTAGAAAACACTTAACTTTATTGTTAAAACATCAATATTTTGCTAATAGAATGGGCGAATACTATAAAACAACAAGCAAGTAAATACCCTAAAATGAATTGTATTATTTGGTTTAAATTACAGATTTTGCTCATGTATGTATAAGATTTACAGTTTAAAACCTTTCATTATTCTGCAAAAAATATTTTCCTTTTTACATAAACAATGTGGCATTTGTTTGTTAAATACAGATGTTTAGGGGAAATATATACTTTCACATACTTTGTCTTGAATCTGTATGTAACAGTATTTCCTTAACAAATTATCAAGAATTTAAACAAACAACCAAGAACTAAAGAATTAAAACTATTACTTTATAGTACTTCACAGACAGTGTGTGATAAAGAACACTTTGATTCACAATCTTTGACAAAGTGATAGCTACACTGTAAAGCTTACAGTATATAAGAGTTGCACAAGTTTGTTAGAACCTTCTTTCTGAGCAAACCTTTTTTTGGGGGTCATCAAAGGCTTTTATAAAAGCAGCTGAGGTCTTTGAGTTTGAATGGACTGGAGCTACACGTCCCAAGGTGAACAATCGCAAAGAGACAGGTTCCATCACTGCGCAGCACTGCTTGAAAATTCTTGAAAAAAACAAAAACAATATTATCAAACAATAGTCTACCAATGCCTATTAAAAAACACTTTGAACTTTTATTTTAGTAGGAGCATTTAATCTACAATCACTAAAGTCTTTGCATAGAAAAACAATCCATAACTTCTCACCTGTAGTAGGCCAGCTGTAGTGCCATCTGCACAAAAGCATCAGGACTCAGCCTATAGGCTTTTATGAGATTTTTTCCGAAGTGGGCAAATACCATAACCCTCAGATTCAGCTTTTGCACCATTCTGTTATGGTAAAAATAAAATCAATTCCTGGACAATGAAACTTTATTCCATAGTTTAATGTGTCTTTTGTTAAAAACGAATGAGAATGAAGGAGATTAACCTAAATACTATTTTAGTTTTGTTTAACGATTTAAGTTTTAGGGAAACGATTAAAATGTATGCATTAAAAACTGTATAGCATTTAGCATAACTTATTTTAATCAGAGTGACAAATTAGCTGATTGTTGGAAATTATTGGAACCAGGTCTCTGTCAGCTCTCACATTTTACCTCAGTAAGTTTTGTGTGAGGTTATTTTCAAACAATACTTAGCCTAAATGACAACCTTTAGTTTTACCTTGCATTTTACTGTCTTTGTCGTTAGAACAAGTACAATTCAACATACACTTTTGCCCGTACAGTTGAAATAGAATACAATTTACTTTTAAATTATTGTGACAGTGTAGTCTTGATAGGGAAAATGATAACTGAGATTTTACTTAAAGGACTTCTTACATTACCTTTCACTTGCCAGATATTAAAAAAAAAAAGTCTACCAGTAGTCTATTGTATTAGCTGAGTATTTCTTTTTACTGACTTACTGTATAAATCTTCTGCTGTTTAGAAAATGATTCACTCTTTGCAGTTCAAATGTTAAATTGACCTGCTACTTGCATGTAGTTCTTGAAGAATGTTGAGGGGCATGGAAATATATATTTCCCCATTGTCTTCAATGTGTGTTGTATTGGATAATTGTATAACTAAGTTAAAGGTCTTACAAGTCAATGTTCTGTTTGGCCTCCTCAATGTCCTTTCTTATCTCAGGTGTAACGTTGAAGTGTAGTTTCTTTGGCATGGGCAAATGCTTGACAGGAGACTGCATCATTTTTAGATTTTTCCTGTGACAACACATGATAAATGTAATATACTGTATGTGAGAAAAACAGAAATAAACTTACAGATATGGATTAGACAAATTGTAACAGCAATCGTTTTCACTTTCCTAATTACAGAACTTTCAATAATGTTTCAACATTTCAACATCTACACCTATATAAGCGCCAATATATTTGGTCCACTTACATTTTTGCGACAGCACGATCACATATATCCATAAGGACAATGCCATCAGCAGTGGCATGTGAACTGTTTATGCCCCATGTCCCATCTTGTCCAATAATAATCTGAAAAAATGATACACAAACAAAGAGTATTGCATCCTCAAAAATTTATATATGGGGATGATTTAAATTGAATTGCAAGTGGATATACAAAACAAGTACCGTAAATAAATAAATAAATAAATATACAGTACTGTGTAAATGTTTTTGGCAGGTGTGAAAAAATGCTGTAAACAAAGAATGCTTTCAGAAATATAAATAAGGATTGTTTATTTTTGTCAATTTACAAAATGCAAAGTGAGTGAACAAAAGAAAAATCTAAATCTAATCAATATTTGGTTACTACGTCAGTACTTGAAGTACTGGAAGTGATGGCACGGCCCCCACAGAGCCCTGATCTCAGCATCATGGAGACAGAAGGATGTGAAAAACCCTACATACACAGAAGATCTGTGGTTAGTTCTCTAGATGTCTGAAACAACCTACAGCCGAGTTGCTTCAAAAACTGTGTGCAAGTGGACCTGGAAGAACTGCTGCAGTTTGAAGGCAAAGGGTGGTCACACGAAATATTGATTTGATTTAGATTTATCTGTTGTTCATTCACTGCATTTTGTTAATTTATGAAAATAAATGTTCAACACTTCAATTTCCTGTATATAATTTCCAATATTATATACGTGTATATATATATAAAATGTCCCTCCTCGCCCCCCGTGGGCGGTCTCATCCATCCAAGCTCGGGTCCTCTACCAGAGGCCTGGGAGCTTGAGGGTTCTGCGCAGTATCTTAGCTGTTCCTAAGACTGCACTTTTCTGGACTGAGATGTCTGAGGTCTTTCCTGGGATCTGTTCTAGCCACTCCTCCAGTTTGGGGGTTACTGCCCCGAGTGCTCCGATGACCACGGGCACCACTTTCGCCTTGACTTTCCAGGCCTTCTCAAGTTCCTTCTTTCAGTCTGTTTATTTATTTTGTTTGGGGGGGGGGTTCTGCTAACTTGGGAATTACTCATGTTTTTGTAGTAATGTAATAGAACATAGATTATTAAAGTTTGTGTTTGTGGCATGTAAGAAGGCAATTTATCTGGTATAAAGTAAGATTTTGATAACGCCACTGAAATTTAGAAAACAACAACTCTTTGAATAGATGTAGCCATACATTTATTTACCTGGAGCTCTCATAAAGTTTCTCTCTGACAATAATTTGAATATACCTAGACAAAACACGAAACGTGGAATTATTATTATTTCTGTTTGTATTTCTGAAAATTGTAAGTTTGTAAAATGCGTAACTGTCTTTAAACACTTTTGTTCTTTTGCACATTACTAATTATTTTTAGCTGTTATCTTATCTTAAGAGAGAAAAAGTTAGGACAATCTCACATTTATTCCTATTTAAAATGGCTCAAATCACACACAGGTGTATCACACCGGCTGAACCTGATTAGTAGATTGTTATTCAGCATTTTGAATGAGGCTTCTTTCTAAACCTCAGACATTTAGTTTGGTGTGCTCCTGACTGTTGGTGCAGACATGTGCCCTTGCTATGTCAACAAAATAACCAATAGGGAATAAAGTGTTTTGATCTTATGTACTGATCGCCCTGTCTCTCTCAATCATTTATGTCTTATTAGGCTGAATAAATATGTGTGGAGACATGACAGCTGATCTTCTATTGATCTATATCTATTGATCTACAGCATTGTGACACTTCTCTTTTCCCTTCATAAACTGGTATGCAGTACTGGTGACTTTTAGCACAGTGATGATGGGCAAAGGAGTCGCTGATGGAAATCCAGCATTATATGAAGTTACATCCCCAACTTTGCACACACTCTAATTGAATCTGATTGTAGGGCTGTGCTAACCAAAACTACTATAGGGCGTTAGCAGATCAGCGTCTTTAGCTGCACCACAGAAGACACAATACTAGTTTGGTACAGGACTGAATCGTTGTGGGACCAGAGATAACCGGCTATGAGTGAAAACGGATGTCAGCTGTCTCCAACATTGAAAAAGATCAGTGGACAAAGTGCGAAGTTAAACTTACAATACATACAAGTACGTATGTGAATGACCGGAGGGTAAACCTATCCTCCCTAAAAGTTTATACACATGTGCTGCTGTTTTGATCCATGGACTTTGTCATGTCTCAGCAGGTGGGGTGGTAGATACAATACAAAAGGTATTCACTGCTTATGGATTCACTAATTACACAAAAAATTGCCATTAATTTGTGTGGACTTTACTGAACTAAACAAATTTGAAGGAAAGAAATACTGTGATTACTGACATTTTCATCAAGTGGGTTGAGGTTTTAAGCGTTTTGTATTGTGTTTCTCTATATACATTAAATTAATTTTTAAAAGAAGCTACACGAGAAAACGAGAAAATCACAAATGACAATTTGTGATCAAAATTTAGTTATATAGTAACATTTTAAAAGACTGCAAAAGTATCAAATGTGCTAATAATTAAATCAAAATCCACAAATCTGATACCAGATTTGTGACACGACATATGGTAATAATAACAGTTTATATAAAATTTAATACTTAATATTTTACTGTGACCTGCAGGTTTCCAGCTTTTTCAACAAGACATCAATTGTAGTATGGCATCCATTGTACACCATGCAAATGCCAATGTCACTTTAGGGAAACCTGAAATCAGTTGGTACTGTTCTACACTGAGTGGCTTTTGGAAGTAGTTTGGGACAGGCAACAATGATTATACACAGTCTGTAACTTGTCTTTACCATTTTTGGTTCAGACCAATGGAGTATAACGTAGTGCCTGATAAAATAGTAACACAACCTGTATTAGCAAATTTTGTCACAATTACTAAAAGCTAGCTTAGCTAGTATGGTAAAAGTGAAAGTACTGTCAGAGAAAACAGCCTGCAATATGAGAACTCCAGGTACCAGTGTGACAAAAAGTGTACAACACATACAGTATATAATGTGTTATACCATTATTAGTTATTAATTGTTTCTATTTTTTATACATACTTAAAAAGATGAATAAATGATTGAATATGTCTTTACACAACAGAAACACAGTGTTACGCGTATGTAAATAGTATTTGTTGTTTGTATAACCTGTAACCCTTTGTCAAACCAGCGGTTTCCGCTGTTCCAGTTACTGCCTCCGCCATGCAACATCTGGATTATACCACGTTTGCGATACATGATCTCCTCTGATACAGGGGGCATTGCATCATCCAAACAAACTGTGAAAATGCTACTTTGGATAGCAGACAATGATTCTTTGTTTGTTTCATCTGAAAACATACAGGACAAAAATATTAGTATAATACGTAAACAGAATCAAATACTTTAATTTATTTATCTAAATTTCATCATAACCAGGGATTTGGTCATGTTGGTAGAATCCATAGTCACTTGCATTGGTGTTGAACTTGACTTTTAACCACGATAGCAAGGAGGCCCCCTTGCACCTGCTACAAGTTTTTGTAATACACAACTTGACTTTGTATTATTTTTTTAGGAAGTAATAGCAAAACCCGCATTGAAAATTGTTGCAACATAACATATGTATATAAATGTATATACAGTAGAAAATAAAAGTTGTGGTGTGCAAGGGTGGCTGGCTAACTAACTAACTAAGTGGAGGATAAATCCTTGGTCTCAACCAACTTTCCTCAGACTGGAGAAGCTACCTGGAAAAGTGGTGAAATAGTTCAATGGATTGAAATTCATTGTTAGTGTAATCTAGTCTAACGCAGTGAAACTAATATTAAGTCAAAGTTCCTGGATTTCTGCACAAAGAACCCATACCTCAGAATAAGTACAAGTTAATATTAGCATTATATCCAATTAAGGTACTTAATTCTAAAGAATACATAGACACATAGAAAGGACAGGGTACCTGGCTCTGATTCTGCAAGAGACCTGCTTTATGATTTAACAAGTGGCGTAACGAGTACACTGAAGCTGCAGGTGTACATGTGGAGTAAATGCAAGTGGATAACGAAAAAGGCAAAGATAAGAAAACAATGCAGTGACATTAAACTTGACTATATAAGCATTTTGTTTATTGTGCTGATACTGATACATATCCTGCACTTACCTTGGAGGAGGCGTTTGTATGTTTTGCACCAGATATCACGTTGCTGGGTGGTGAGAATACCAACAGGCTCTACGTTGGTCTGAACTGAGGGGCAACAGATTCTTTCCAGCTGAACACAAAGCTGTTCAACTGTTAGCAGGGTCCCATCACTGTTGTACACATCCAGTTCATAGAACTGAATTTCCAGGAGATCAAACATGCACACACACACACACACACACGCCAAGAACAACTTAATGGTACATTACAAACAATAGTGGTGGCCCTAAATATGACTCAGTACAATCCGCTTTGGGGTTTGAAAGTGCATTAAGTTCAGTTTTCTAAGGAAAGGGATTTGAAAGTTTTCTTAGTTTTTAGAAACTAGGTAATTCGTTAAAGTACGCCATCAATGAAATGTAAATGTCAAGTAGGTCTACTGCATTGTATAGTTTCGCAAACAACCCTGAGGGAAAACACAATGTTTCCTAAGAACAATGTAGCTTTTATTGTGTATGTATGCTGCTCTGATTAGATTAATAGGATGCTAAGTCTGAAGGGGAACAATTGGTTTACAGAAGTCAGGCAATTACAGTTTGTTGCAAGTCTGTAAGTTCCCATAAAAAAGGAAAAATTTGCTATTAAGACATGTCTTGTCTACAATACCAAAATGGCCATGGTTATTTGACATCCGTGCTACTTACCTGAAAGTTATGTACTACAGTGATGTGTTTTGACGGTTGAGAGCTTTTGGTATGGAATACCAACAAGTCTGTCTTCATACTAGGGATACGGCAGGATGACATCACCTGCTCATACTGCTTCATGCATAGTGGTTTACCTCCCATGAAGTCCACTGGTAGTCTGTCACTGCAAAAAAGATTTTACTTGTTCAAGTACTTTTGAAGTGTTTCAGTTAATGCCTATGAAGAGGCTACAAGGCTACAATTACTTCTGACAAGAAATTTGATTTCTATTTCATTTCTATTAATTATAATCTACACAATCAGTGAGCTATTGGGCCTTTATGTATAGTTAAACAAAATCTTTACTTTTGAATTTTCTCAACAATAAATTACAATCAACATACATCCCGAGATGTGGAAAGACTGCTGACAACTAACCACTCCAACAAACACCAAGTCTTTACAGCAGGGGTCTCAATCTCCACAAGATAATATTTTGTGGCCTGCAAATATTATATTGTAATGATCCGTGGATTTGGATCGACGCTGCGAGCTAACTGGTTCAGCTAAGCTACAGCTACTTGCGTCTCCGGGGAAAGTGCTTTACCATGTGTGAGATTGAGTCAGTCCGCTGCTAAACACAACAACGTTGGACACCGCAAGGGTCTCTCCCACACCCAGCACTTACCGTCACGGTGCCTGCCAAACACATTAATACTACAACACCTGAGCATAACAAACACATAGCTATTCTAAATAATAAACAGTGGGACAGCGGCTGCACACACAATGCTGGTACAATATGATTTTTTATTTTCAATGAATGCTATTTTAAGAATGTCTTTTGAGTTTTTGTTGTAAAAAGATGTAAAAAATGCTGAAAAGAAGGAAAATTCAAAATTAAATTTCTAATCCAGACATAATATTGATAATCTTCAAGCCACACTGAGAGTCTCAACTGCTCCCTCAAGCCAAATGTGGCTCAGCTATGTGAGCGGAAGCGCTGACAGATCTCTGGCAGCAAGAAAGAGGCAAGAGAAGCCATGCTCAGAACTGTTCATGTTCTTCAATAGTCCGTTTATATTCAGGACAGTTTATGTTCAGAAGAACCCTTTGAAATTAAACAACTATTTGTAATGACATTTGAGAAGATTAGATTTTTTAAACAAAGCTTTTTTTGTGGAATACATGATGCGGCCCAACCTCAATCAATCTCTGTCTCCTGCATTGGAAAGAAAGTTTCCCTGTACAATGAAATTCTTACTTTGCTGTCCACAGTGAATGCAGAAGAAATTAGTAATAAAAGTAAGAATAATTATATATATTTACACTTTAAGAGTAAAAATAAAATACAAACTGTGTAGTAATAAATATAAGAACATCAGCTATACACTGATGATAATAATAATAATAATAATAATAATAATAATAATAATAATAATAATAATAATAATAATAATAATAATAATAATAATAATAATAATAATAATAATAATAATAATAATAATAACAACAGTAGTGTTGTATTGTTACGGTGAAAAGTTCCAAGTAAAGTCAATTAGTTTCTGAGTCTGGAGGTCCTGCATTTCAGACTCCTGTACCTCCGACCTGATGGGAGAAGTGTAAACAGTCCATGTTGTGGGTGGGTGATGTCCTTGAGAATGGAGGCAGCGCTCCTGTGGACTCTGCGATATATATGTATGCGATATACTATGTAAATAGCCTGCAGAGAGGGCAGTGAACTCCTGATGATCCTCTCACCTGTCTTCACTCTCAGCAGGCGTTTGCAGTCCGTCACAGTCGCGCTGCCGTACCACACAGTGATGCAGTTGGTGAGGATGCTCTCAACTGTGCAGCTGTAGAAGTTGCTGAGGATCATTGGTGACATACTGAACTTCCTCAGCCTCCTCAGAAAATACAGCCGCTGTTGTGCTTTCTTCACCAATTGTGTGGTGTTGAGAGTCCAGGTGAGGTCCTCACTGATGTGGACCCCAAAGGTACTTGAAGCTGCTCACCCTCTCCACTTCAAGCTCCCGGATGAACAGTGGCTGATGAGGTCTCCTCTCGTCCCTCATGTTCACTATCATCTCCTTCGTCTTGTATGTGTTGAGGGTGAGGTTGTTGTCCTCAAACCATGTCACCAGACTGGCCACCTCCCTCCTATAGGCTGCTTCATCACCCCCAGTGATCCTTCCTATCACTGCAGTGTCATCAGCGAACGTCAGGATGATGTTGTCCTTATGGGAGGCGACACAATCGTACGTAAACAAAGTGTAGAGGATGGGGCTGAGGACACACCCCTGTGGGGGGCCAGTGTTCATTGTGGTGGTTTCTGACGTCCTGTTTTCGATCCTGACAGACTGGGGCCTTGCCTGTCAGGAAGTCCAGGAGCCAGTCACAGAGTATGGGGTGCAGTCCGAGTGTAGACAGTTTGAGGTGGATGACCGTGTTAAAGGCAGAGCTGTAGTCAATAAAGAGCATCCTGATATAGGAGTCTTTATGCTAGGTGAGAGAGGGAGATGTGAAGGGCAGCAGTGATGGCGTCTGAGGTGGACCTGTCGGGCCGGTATGCATACTGCAAAGGGTCCAGCATGTCTGGCTTACTGTTCTGAATGTGGGCCAGCACCACTCTCTCAAAGCACTTCATAGTGATTGTAGTGAGTGCTACTGGCCTATAGTCATTAAGGCAGGTTGGGGGCTCTTCTTGCCCAAAGGAACAATCGTCGTGGCCTTGTAGCAAGTCGGTACGAAGCTTTGTCTGAGGGAGAGGTTGAAGATGGAGGTGAGGACATCAGCCAGCTCTGTAGCACAAGCCCTGAGAGCTTGCCCAGGGATGTTGTCTGGGCCAGCAGCCTTGCGGGGGTTGATCCTCCTGAGGGGCTTTGTGTGTCTCAGCTGATGTTATTGTAGGTAGGGTGGAAGGGGGATGGGTGGACGAAGGGTGTGTGCACCTCCTGTGTGTGTGTGCTGGGGATCTCAAAGCGGGCGAAGAATGAGTTGAGTTGAAATGAGCAGATTTCTTTGGTCAAATTAGCCTTCACTATAATTTCGATGTGCAATTGATACAATGTTAATGGTGACCATGAGGGTGCAGCTTGACTGAGTGTGTTTGGCTTTTTGATGATGCTGCAGTTTACAGATCAGGAAGACTCCTGTAAAACTGTGTGGTGGGTCTTTCAACTCTGTTCTGAAGCCAAGGTGATAAGTAATGATGATCTGTTGTAAAGTTGGGGCAGCATTGTGATCATTTTCCATGATCACTTTCCCTGTTTTCACTCACTGTATCTAAACAACAGTGATGGATTATTTACCACAGAGAAGTCTTCATATAGAAATTGTGTTTTATGTTTCTATATGAAGCGCTGTTTATTCTCTCCAGGATACATTCCAATAATTAGTTAAATAAGTTATATCAGATATTACAGAAGACGTGACACAGTGTCACCACCACCTATAGTTCATTAAGGCATAACACAAGTTGTATGTTGATGAGAAAACACAGTGGAAATGGCCAAAAAAAAGAGGAAAAAGAGGCTTTGTGTTAAATTATGTTGTATTATTGTGTATAATTATATTATATTAGTGTTACTGTTACTATGAATACTGGACTGAAAACTGACTGATTTTGGACCCTCATACATGACCCTACTGTCACAATCCACTATCTAGGTCAGCCGGGGCTCTTACTCTGAAGGGCTCCGGCGGAGACTCACACCACACCTCCACCATCTGCTCCTCATCTATTTAATCACGTTCACCTGGTTTCCTGACAGCTTCTTAAGGTCTCTCCGCAGCGCTCTCGGTGCCAGATCGTCAACGATCGCCAAGACGCATGACCGCCTACGAACTTCCCCCCACGCCACGAGAAGCCGTGAGTTTTTTTTTCTTTGTTTCCTGATCGCCTGAGCCCTGCCCTCGTCAAGACTGTGGTCAAGTGAGCCGCTGTTCGCATTGGTCAAATCAGCCGTCACTGGATTTTAGGTGCGAGATTCGTGCGATAATTACGGTAACAGTGTTGCGATCCCTTGGAAGAGCGGAGAGACTGAAACTACAATATAACAGATAGAGCTGATGATGCATGTCATCATCTTACTAATAATGCAAAATACAATAGGATACAATTGACTGTGTACGTTTTGAAACATTCTCTAATGAAACGGATTAAAAAAAACGCAAATTACCTCATTTCCAGGTTTAAAATAAAAAAAAAAACTGTTCCTCTAATTAGTAGATCACCATTCCTTCATAGTACTACTTAGTACTTTCCTAAGTAGTACCACACAAAGTACTACCACACAAAGTATGAAGTTATTTTACTGTGTATTTTTGGAGTAATCCACTACTCAAGTATCATACAATGAGCAAAACAGAGATTTATTTCCGGACTTTGGGTTTGAAAAAAACCTGTTCCTCTAATTAGTAGAGCACCGTTCCTTCATAGTACTACTTAGTACTTCATATAGTACTACCACATTTAGTATCAAGTTATTTTACTGTGTACTTTTGGAGTAATCCACTACCCAAGACTTAAGCCTTGAACAAACCCTGTTTCTCCATTTAGTAGAACTGGATGCAGGGAGATTTGCTGAACGTTCATGACTTTGTGGAGCCTCATTCATCTGTTATCTGCTGGTACAGCAGTTTTTTTTTTTTTTTTTTTTCCTCCTGCTGCTCTCAGAGCAAAAACTCTAATATAAATAATTTCAATTATTAAATGTCTGATCCAGTTCTACATATTTTCTTTTGGCACTTTATGTTTTAGATATAGATATACATGTTCCTTTTCTGTATATAATGTGTAACAAATTTTACACTTTTTTTTTTTTTTTTTTTTTTTTTTTGTAATTATTGTAACTTTTTTTTCTGACTGTCTCTCTGCTGCTGCTGGGTCACCAGAATTTCCCCACTGCAGGATAAATAAAGTTCTATCTATCTATATTGGAGAAACAGGGTTTGTTCAAGGCTTAAGTCTTGGGTAGTGGATTACTCAAAGTATACAGTAAAATAACTTGTTACTTAGTGTGGTAGTACTGTATGAAGTATTAAGTAGTACTATGAAGGAATGGTGATCTACTAATTAGAGGAACATGTTTTATTCAAAGGCAAAATTTGGAAATAAATCTGTTTTACTCATGACACTTGAGTAGTAGATTACTCCAAAAGTACACAGTAAAATCAGTTGATACTTTCAGTGGTAGTACTCCATAAAGTACCAAGTAGTACTATGAAGGAACGGTGATCTACTAATTAGAGGAACAGGTTTTATTCAAAGCCAAAGTCTGCTAACTGATGTTGGTTTTAGTCATTGTATGAAACCTCGATAGGTTTTCGAGATGGCGCTGCAGGAGCAGCAGCAGCAAGTTGCAACAGCTCTGCCCTCTCTTACCATTTCTTTTTTTTCCCTATGTTTTGTTGTTTGTTGCAAGTGTGCACAGAGGGAGACGACTAACTTCCTGCTCATAGTTTGTCCCAATATCTCTTAAAAGATTAAAAAGCCTCCAGTTATTTCAAAGTGGGGCGGCACGGTGGTGTGGTGGTTAGCAAGAATGTCCCGGATTCGATTTCAACCGGGCGCCTTTCTGTGTAGAGTTTGCATGTTCTCTGCGTGAATTCTCTTTGGCTTCCTCTCACAGTCCAAAGACATGCAGACATCTACATTGCCTGTAGGTGTGAGTGTGCACCAGACTTGTTGGCGTCTATATGAGAGGGTGTACCCTCTCCCATGCGGGGATAGGCTCCAGCATACCCGCGATCCCTACGGGGAATAAGCTGTAGAAGTTGAATGAATAATTCAAAATGAGTTCTAACTGGACTTCGGAAGGAGAGATCACATTTCTCCTACATTATCTTCTCTGCATTGACTCCCTGTCAAATCTAGCATAGAATTTACATTTAATCACCTTGCTTCTTCATAATAAAGCTCCATCTTTTCTTAAAGACCTCATTGCTCCTTAAGCTTCTAACACTTCATTCTCAGAGCGCTGATGTACTTTTGGTTTCTAAATGTAAAATATGAGGCAAAACCATTCAGGTTCGAGAAGCAGACACCCTCTCCACTTTTAAAACTAGGCTTAAACCTTCCTTTTTGACTAAGCTTATAGTTATAGGTGGTTCTGGTCACTCTGAATCATAATTAAACCCTAGTTACGGTGCTATAGACTTAGAATGCTGTAAATTTGTAGTTGTGCTTCTCCCTTCTGTCTCGCTCTCTGTCTTCATCTACAGGTATCATCAGACTCAGAGCCGTGTGTCTCTAGTGTACATTTGCTGGTTCAACCATCCTGCCTGTGTCTGTTGCTTATTGTTGGTTTCTGGTTGGTTTCACCAATGTATTGTTTTTATTGTTGTGGTGTTCTGAGCTCTGTTCCCTCACCCCAACCAGTCAAGGCAGATGGCCGCCCACTGTGAGCATGGGTCTGCTGGAGGTTTCTTCCAATTTATTGATTGGTTACAATTAAAAGCTTCCATCTTTGTGGGATCTGTTTAGTTTTGTTGTGTAAAACTTGTATAGTGCCCAGAGCTAACTGCTGTTGTGAATTGGCACTGTGTAAATGAAACTGAATTGAATTGATGATCAAATCTTTTTGAAAACAAGCTGTTATGCCTACCTTCACTCACTGGCCACTTTATTAGGTACACTTTTCAAGTCCAGTTCAACCAAATACACATGCTTTGCTATGAATTCCACTCTGACAAGATCAATTAAATTACTCACAATATAAAGCGTTTTTTAGTGGTTTGTGCCCTTCATTCATGCTGCCCTACAACATTAGGAAATGAACATGTTTAACAGTGTCTTGATAGGACATCAAAATTTTTAATCAAGTTGTGTTTATTCAGTTCCTTTAGCACACAAATAATCTTAACGATAGCAGCTCACTCTGGCGCATAAATGGATCAGAGATGTGACAAACTGCACTTCCAGAGAGGTTTCTCAGCTACGGTACTGACAGTTGATCTAAATACTGTTTTAACCAACTAACAAAGAGGAACAGTTTTCCTTTCTAAACCTGTTTTTGCTATGATCATTGCAGCCCACTGATTGTTTCTCTTATATGTTTCTTCTTCTAGTTCATATGTCATATAATAAACCCTGTTGGTAAATTGTTTCAATAAACAGCAATGATATCTGGTCTATGACCATATCACAAATGATAACCAGTTAAACCAGGATATCACTCCTGTGACATTGCTGAGTTAGTACATACACTTTGTTGGAGCACGTATTGATGAGGTAATCATGGCCTCTGATGTATCAGGAAGACTCTGAAGGATGAGTAAAACTACTATAATGTTTGGCAGTTTTTACCACATCAGTTAGCGCTTCAACTAAGTGTACTGTATATGCTGCGTTTACATACGTGTGTTGCAGTAAGAAATGTCATATTCAGTACCATGATATTATGATAGAAGTACCATGCTGGAGTATTAATGACTTAAGTAGGTTTTAAAGTGGCACACACTTTAAAAATGCCAGTAAAACTGATACCCATTTGGTTAACAACAACCACTTGAGTAGGTAGGAAAAAATCTCAGCATTATAATTATGCCAGTTCCCACAACTGTTACAAAACTCAAATACAACAAAATACCAAATATAAGTTGAGGGACAACCTACTACAGCTTTACGCTTAGCCACCACTCGGGAGCGCCAAATCTAGTTTAACAAATCTCCCTCAGACAAGGGAAAGTCTAACAGGGATTGCTTAACTTAAAGTCTAATGCCCATATACAAAACTAGATGGGAGAACCCACAGACACAACCTGGTCATAGTCTGAGTTTAACTGTATTTTTGGTATTCCACAATTAAATTACTAACAGGGAAATCAAGTGCAAACAAGGAAACAGAAACACAATGAACCTAAACGCTCTATAAGAAATCAGCTAGAGCACAATTTCACTGTCTAGCAGGGGAAAATGCCTTATCTGTATTAATAATTCAAAAAAAGATTAGGAGCACAAAAGAAACAAAGATAAAACAAGGAACAGGTATACTAACAACATAGTACAACATATCAGATACAAAGTACAAACCAGGAGAAACAAAGACAAGATCATAAAGTAGTGTTAACAAAACAAGGAACTAACCCATAACGAGCCAGCAAGTGACTGAACTCTTAAATAACTTAATACTAACAGACAGGAAACACAAAACAGGTGCAATCCATAATGGCCAAAGACAGGAACTAGGAAGTGAACAAACCAGAGACCAGGTCAAATCAAAACCAGAGTGCCCTCCCAAGGTTGGAGGGCCAAACTGTCACAACAATGAAGGCAACGCGACCGTAAAAAAAAAAAAAAAAGTCCTCTATGTCAGATCCCACCTTCAACGCCAGAATGGGGGGTTTATGACTTATAACATTCTGAAGAAGTTGGTGACTGATGAACCTTTTCTCTGAGCTATGAGGATTTTGCCTTGTGAATTTGGCATCTAAATACAACATGGTTTTCTCATGTTTGCAGCGAGAGTTAGTTTTGAGTGCTTATGAAACCTGTAATGGGACACCTTTAGTTTGCTTTCTTGTGTTCTCATGGATTCACCTGGACTGAAACATAAATACTCACCACAAGTGCTACCTTGAATACTATGTTGGAGTTCTTCGCTCTAGTTTCTCTACTCGCTGAGAGGAGGCAGCGCTATATGTTAGCTGATCAAACAGATTTACGAGCATTTAACCCACAATGCTTGAAGGAGGTGTTCTATTTGCAAGGCTATTTTCAAGACAGACCTTTCAAATGAAGGTGGATCTTGTGAGAAGAGGTCAGGCAACCCCGTACTAGCAACCGTTTTTGGGTTTCTCACTTTCAGCCTTGCAGCTATGAGCGGTTTCCTTAGTTCTTGGCTTCCCAGGGGAGCTGCTTGTTTACTTTGATTTTCAAAGAATAATAGGTTTGGGTACCGTATTGTCTTATATGAAACTATGACTTGTGCAATTAAGCAAACAAACTTGTTAAAGCTTGCCTAATGTTGCTGGACTTGTTAAAACTTTGTGGACAAACTTTGAATTGCCTTTTATTTTTTAAGTAAACAGTTTTAATTGCTAATGTGGGTTTATTGATTTTTAATAATAAATGTACGCAACCATATTAAGATGATGATGATTAAGTGTGCTTCTGTATGTGATTTCTCGAATCATGGTGTGATTCAAGATGGTGTTTATTCCAGTTGAAAGTTTCCCCGTACTGTTTTCTGTCTTTAGTTCTTTCTGGTGTACTCAATGTTTTAAGGTGTGTTTATTAAATTGCATAATTTGTAAGTTTACTCCATTCAGCTCTCCTTGGGTCTTTACTACCGTCTCAGAACTTCTTGTTGGTGTATAGTATACATTCTGTAAGGTATTACTAGAGAACTACTACAAATAGCATATGAAATCTTTTAATGTCAAATTTCTTGACATAGATTTTATATTCCATAGTGTCAGTTTTGGAAAGTTTATAGTTGTGCATGGGCTCAAACAAATAAATAAAAAATAAAATCATTGCTATCACATTTTAGCTTCATAATTGTTATATATTATCACATTATGTAACAAGGCACATAGAAGACAAAAAGGACAGCACTTACTTGTCAATCATTGTCTTTATATCCAACACACTTGCTATTAATTCTGCTGCACACCTAAAGGGGAAAAAAAGCAATGGCTATTACTTAGGTACAAGAAAATCCAAGCAGTCTCTAGTACTGCTTGGGCTCTAAAAAAACCAAAGCATCCAATTCAGAAATCAGCTGGTGATTTTAGGCAGGCCTGTGGGACAATGGGAGAAGATGTCTGAGGCTCTGTTGAGCTTTTTATTTGTTCATGAAACACTTCTCTAACCACTTGTCTTCTTTGTGCAAAATGGGAATGTTATCGTCATACGAGTGCCCTTTGCCTTATAAATGGAGATAACCTGCTGGTCCTGACGTGTTGTTCACTTTGTAAATAACTATAACTAAATAAATAAACACTGAATAGAAATCCTTGGTGCAGTACTGTGTCATTGTAGAACCAGGTATGAGTGTAAGCTGATTGCCTCCTACAGGTCACTAACACATGACACATACTGTGTGTTGGCAAAAACGAAGCAGAGAAAATGACAAACAAATGCTGTGGAGGATGACACTTTTGACTGCTACCACTGCAGCTGGGAAGCAAGGCACAGAAGACAGCAGAGCCAGGTTTGCAACTTGCTCCACAACCTATCTCACTGCAAGAAGTGTGGTCACAGATCTGGTAAATGCTGCTAACAGAATGCAGAAAACTGTATTCACATGTTCTTCTTAAAAGCCTTAGTAGTACATCTCTTAATGTACTGAATCTCGTCCCATGGCAATTTAGCGTATTGTCCAGTTGACCTAACTTCATGTCTTTGGACTGTGGGAGGAAACCAGAGACCCCAGGGGATGTTGTTCTTCTACAGCTCCAGAAGAAAGAATTTCAATTGCCATGACTCCACTTTCAGCTGGTTTGAAAGTCGGCTAGTAAGCAAAGCTGTGATGTCGATCTCACCGAATTAGAGTAACTGAATTTGATTTTACGACATACCACTAATCCTGAAATAATAATGCTATACATCAAATGAAACAGTAGAATCTGTGCTAAATGGCTATATATCAATAAAATAAAATCAAAATACCAAAAGCCATCTACAGCCACTGGGCCTAATCTCTTGATGCATTTCTACCTTGACCAATACTGTATGCTGCTGTAAAGACCTCATATATAGTTAGAGGACAATAGTGGATCCTGGATTGTCAAATGTGATGCTTCAAAACATGCCACACAAAAGCATTAGAGGGATATGGGCCAAACACTGCATCAAAATGAATCAGGCCACTGTGCAAAGTTGCTCAATTTATTTGTAAATTAGCTGTTTATGCTTGTTTACTGGTGAACTAATGCTGTAAGTAGCGAGTTCTGACAAGCTTCAATCAAACCTAGCGTCAATCTGGCTTCGCAGACTATGACACATCACTGGACACATTGCCACAGGGGATGGAGGCCAGTCAGAATGAGCTAAACTGTGTTTGACTGAATTTGTTGGAAAAAGTAATATTTTATCGGCTGTAACGTTCCAAATGACCTCTTATTTGTTGAGTACTTCCGGGTCTATTGCCCTATTTAACCTTAAGTATTTTGGTGAGGTGAAAATATATAGAAATCCTGTATGGAAAAAAAGTGGAAATGGCACAGATTATGCCAAAATATCAAATTAATGTCCTGGGCTCCAAAGTGAGACCTCGCTTGAGTCTGACTGTACGAAAACCTCTCTAATTTGGTTCTGCTTCACTTTAGCATTATCTACTTTTGCTAATACAACGTTTTATAATTTACGTTAGTTTGATAAAGGTTTTGGATGACTGTGCATCACTTCAAAGGAATAATCATCCTTGAAATGCTTTTTGTGGCAAACCTAAACATTTGATATGGAAGATTATCAGACTCATGATTCAAATGGCAATTAGTTTGTCAGTTGGCAATTCAATATGCAATATCATCATTCTCATCAAGGCTGGTCCCCAGGTGTATCTGTTATTGCTGCCTTTTGAGATTACATGACTAAATTGCATATTGAATTGCCAAATTACAAATAAATTGCCATTTGAGTCTGATAAACTTCCATAATTTGTACTATGTCACATTTTAGATACCTAGATAATAAGTGTCTCATTTATTATGACACCATTCAAATAGACCTTGAGGTTGCAGAGATATGCTTACTTCATTATGGACATTATATTTTCGAGAAGAGATAATAGACCTGGGGCTCTTAAAATAAAACTCAACTAATGGCAAGAAGAAGCAACACCAATCTAATACTCACATTTACAATGTTACTTGTCTTGACTGTGTACAAGATTTTGTTTGCTAGATCTAAGGATTATTTACTGATTATATTTTTATTTTTCTATTGGTCAGATAAAAAAAACAAATACACTATAATCTGGTCTTGTTTTCCCTGTTTTTTTCCCTCATATTCCACGCCCATTTCCTGTTTTTTCTTTCTGCCACCCACTTTTTGATTCATCACAACAAACCATTCTCCCATGTCGCGTAAGCCTAATTTTCTCCCCAAGAGAATTTTTTTCTAGAAGGTTCTTGTCTTTTTTTGGAAACCATGAAAGTCAAAATGAATAAATGCACTTTAAGGAAGTGATACTTCACCAAATACTGATTCTTGTCTTAAGTCAGGACTGTAGTTCAGAAATGTTATATTTACAGTAAAATACTGCCCAACAGCGGTAGATGGACTGTCAAAATAACAGTAACTACGGTTGCTACAAGTAGTATACCATGAAAGCAAAACCAGGAAGGAGTATAGTCTTCGGAAAAAGGTATTTGCACTGTAAAAAAGAGCAAAGTGACTGTAAAAACAGCAGACTCCACCAATTGTAGGTACCGCTATTATACCAGTTGTTTACATGACAATCTTTTACAGCATATGTTTGTGTTTTACCTTATTTGGCCCTTTTTATCCGTAATGTCCTTTTTGTTAAAGAGAATCCCATAATTTGAGTGAATTACCAAAGGCGTCCGGTCGACAAGACGGAAACTCTTCAGATAATCGTCTGTTGACTACAAAATGTTACGTGTCACACGCATATTCAGATGTATACAGAGTAATTAAAACATGTATAAAAATAATGTTAATGCTATGTTAAAAATACATAGACATCTTGTTTTCATCCATTTTAAGTTTAAAATTACAAATAATTAAACTATAAGATTACTAACTGTAGTTTAAGCAAAGACAAAATGTGTTAAAGGTCAGTAAAAAAGTTAATTACTTCTTAATAAGAAGCTAAACAGTTGTATCATTTGTCTAGTATACCACATTTATATGAATATCCCAGTTAATTTTTCAGAAGATGCAGAAGATGCTGGGCGTACCCAGTTCTCAGTGGTGTATGCTCTCCTCTCCAGACCTCTTTGAAGTCTTTCTCCAATGCCCCCTGGTTTCAGAAACTCTTCAACTAATCCTGTTGTGTGCTTAAGCTCATCAGCTGTCACAATGGACTCCAACATACTGAGATAGCATTCAAATGTCTGCTTCAGAGGAGGCACGGGCATTTTGGGTAATACTGTTTTCTGGGTCAGGTTTCTGTCAGCAGCAAAAATAGCTGGTACAGGTCTCACCAAGTTATATGATTTCACTGAGCCACAGGGTTTCACTGTTCCCATCCTTACCTAAGATACACAAGAATATATTCAGATCTATCTCCAGGAAGTGAATGTTAACTACATATTTGAAAAATGTCTCTTCTCTATGACACACGGCAGTAATTAGTTTGACAGAATTTTACAAAGACTTTATGTAAATAACAACAATATCAATAAAAATCAATAAACTAAATGTTTATAAAATGTTAAATTTGTAAAGGAACACAAGATAAGAAACACAACAGGCAAAATTTTGACCATTGCAGTCAGGCAAAAGTTTTGTACTTACCAGATATCTTTTGCAAAATTGCAACATTGTACTTGTAAAAAAAAAAATTAAGTCGTCTGAAGCTATAAATAATTAAAAGAAAAAAAAAGAAAAGCTGGTATATAGGAAGACTCTCAACACTTTAGCGTAAACTGAGAAAATTGAGTCTGTCTTCATGTGTAGGAACCAACTGCCAAAATGATGTTCTTCAATAAATTTGTCTTTACCTGTGTGTGTTTGACCAACTGTTTGCCTACTTATCTTATGCAAACAGACAATATACTTGAAATGCAGTACTTCAACTGCATCACTAATAAGATAGGAGTTAACTGATGAGTTTTTTTTTTATTAACGCATAGTTTTACTAAATTAATGAATCAAGCTGTGAAATTGACAAGTTATATAGATGTGCGTCTACATGCACAGCAACAGCTGAGCATGCCATCATCCCCTCCCACATAGCTACCTTCCCCTCAGGGGACAGTACTTTCCCTATTCCTATTCACACTTTACACATCAAACTTCACATACAACACCAGCAGCTGTCATCTCCAGAAGTTGTCTGATGACTCGCCCATTGTTGGCTGTGTGTCTGAAGGGAACAAGATGGAGGATAAGTGAGTCATCATGGACTTTGTGGCCTGGTATGAGAGCAACACCTGTGCTTCAACACCAGAGATTATGATTGACTTCTGGAGGAGAAGTCACACATCAGAGCATCCAGGGCTCAGACATTGAGATAGTTTTAAATACCTGCGTGTTCACCTTAACCGTAAACTGGACTGGACTCATAACATTGATGTCCTGTACAAGAAGGGCCAAAGTCGCCGTCATCTTCTGAGGAGACTGAGGTCCTTTGGCGGGAACAGCCTCTGTTAAGGACATTCTATGACTCTGTGGTGACACCTGGTATTCATCATGGACAATACTCACCCACTGCATCAGCCAGTGGAGGCTCTGAACAGCTCTTTCAGTATAGACTGATTCACCCACAGTGTAGGAAAGACCAGTAACTGCCAAAATTATGTTCTTCAATAAATTTGTCTTTACCTGTGTGTGTTTGACCAACTGTTTGCCTACTTATCTTATGCAAACAGACAATATACTTGAAATGCAGTACTTCAACTGCATCACTAATAAGATAGGAGTTAACTGATGAGTTTTTTTTTATTAACGCATAGGTCCAGTTTTACTAAATTAATGAATCAAACTGTGAAATTGACAAGTTATATAGATGTGCGTCTACATGCACAGCAACAGCTGAGCATGCCATCATCCCCTCCCACACAGCTACCTTCCCCTCAGGGGACATTACTTTCCCTATTCCTATTTACACTTTACACATCAAACTTCACATACAACACCAGCAGCTGTCATCTCCAGAAGTTGTCTGATGACTCGCCCATTGTTGGCTGTGTGTCTGAAGGGAACAAGATGGAGGATAAGTGAGTCATCATGGACTTTGTGGCCTGGTATGAGAGCAACACCTGTGCTTCAACACCAGAGATTATGATTGACTTCTGGAGGAGAAGTCACACATCAGAGCATCCAGGGCTCAGACATTGAGATAGTTTTAAATACCTGCGTGTTCACCTTAACCGTAAACTGGACTGGACTCATAACATTGATGTCCTGTACAAGAAGGGCCAAAGTCGCCGTCATCTTCTGAGGAGACTGAGGTCCTTTGGCGGGAACAGCCTCTGTTAAGGACATTCTATGACTCTGTGGTGACACCTGGTATTCATCATGGACAATACTCACCCACTGCATCAGCCAGTGGAGGCTCTGAACAGCTCTTTCAGTATAGACTGATCCACCCACAGTGTAGGAAAGACCAGTAACGCACATCAGTACAGTCAGCACAGTCTAACAGCCCCCACTGTACTGATTATCTTGTATAGATTATTTGGACATTTATGTAAAGTAAATTTTCAGTAAGACTAAATAAATCTATGTGATGGTCGCTTATCAAGTCATTTATTAACAGCAATTTAGAAGAGAGCGATCTGATATTTACTATAGCACATTTAATTATTTTATTGTTACTTTGTTCTGTAAGAGGAGCTGTGATGTTTATTAAATTCCTGTGAATCACTCCCCTTATTTATCTTATTTGTGATTTATATAATTTAGGTGGTCGGGGCGCAGACACAGTCTCGATGGGAGTGTTACAGCTACGAGGTGGGGGCGGCTGAGAGTCTGAAGAGAGGCTGTAAGACTGAAACTCTGCGTCCTGGCTCCATTGTGGGTCGTCACGGTTTAGGAAGTCTAATCAATTTGGCCATATTACTAGAGAGCAGAGACTCCATCCAAGGTGGGATGGACGCCGTCTCTTCTAATCAGCCCAAGCTTTCCCCAAAAACTGCTCCAATTGTCTACGAAGCCCACATCGTTTGCTGGGTTTCCAACACAACCTGTTGCTCACTGACTGTGATACCGCCGATATGACTTGGCTGCCGTTCTCCAGGAAGAAGTGCTCTGTTGTTTGCTGTTACAACTCTCACCAGAGCTTATTCACTCTACCATTGGAGGGCTTTGTGGTTACTTTTATTTGGGTAAATCTAAATTGGCTGGTGCCGACTGCTTTAAGAATGAGGGTGCATTCAATACTGGCTTTGCTTCACATCTCAGGTTGAAGAAGGGGTCTAATCCTACAGTCTGATCCACTTGCTGCGTACACTTGCTGTAAGTACATGATTGATACTTATTTGATGTCTGTACTCTTAAGTTTGTTTGTCTGCTATAAAATAATAAATGGTCTGCACTTGGCTTTGACACTGCTTCTTATTCACCCATTCGCTCACACAAACATACACAACATACACACCAGGGGCAGCTTGGGGTTAAGTGTTTTGCCCAAGGTCACTTCAGCAGGTGACTGGGGAAGCCAGGAATCAAACCCCCGCTTATAATTGGTGGGGGACAACTCTACCTCTGAGCCACTGCCAATGCAGCAATCCTCGTTTGTGATGCAAGCTAACAGCTACAACCAGAGAGTCAGCCTGTCCTGTTGCAAGGTGCTGCAGCAGTCAATGGTCAGTATTCACAGTATACTGTATATGGGTATGCTTCCTATAATTCTTATACTCTGATATTCACCAGGTCTGTGTACCAGTCTGGGTAACTGGAGGGTAACACTAGCTTCTATTTTGCTTTGTTAAACATCTAAAAATCCATTTCTCCAGTGATTTATGCAGACAAATCCTGTAGATCTATTTAGATTGAATGACAATACCTGAGGTACTGGTAAAGCTGTGTACTATACTTTTATGACTTTAATACAGATTTGACATATCTGCTTTCATCAAACACTACAGATATAAAATAAAATGACAGATAAGTAAAGCTTTCTAATATCTCAGAAAAACAGGGTTTCAAAAAATCCTGAACATTAGGCAAAGTATCCCCATAGGTATACATTTATAGCCAGCAGGAGCAGGGCATTAACATTGCAGACTCTTCTCCAAAGTGGCTTCTCATGCAAGGAGTTGAGTTCACTGTTTTCATTTGGTCGAGGTACAGTGGCAGTGGTTGAACCAGTCAGACCACAGAGCCAGAAAAAAATTATTTTCCACCAGGAATCTGGCAAGCAGTCAGAGCCGGGGTCCAGGTCACTGTCAGTCAGTGAGGGGATTGTGAGGTCCATCCGAGGCTCCTGGCTGTATCTAGACCACCAGGTTAGCCTGTATAGCTGAACAGAAGAAGGATTCAACACGTCATTTCTGCTTAACACAGCTTTAGTTTTAAATATGAAAAATTGTCTGTGTCTAACTGTGCCAGTGCCTAATGTATTACAAGTTCAAATTCTACAGGAGATCTCTTCCACTGCTGTTATTATATATATTATTAGAGTTCTGCCTTTGGTTCAGCTGCTCTCCAACCCTCCTATCCCATACAAAGTTTAGGTCATTCAAAAGCACTCTTCTCAGTTTGTCGGACCTGTGCTGCCATTCATGGCTAATTATGCCTTTCTGTATGCTGGCAAAGCTGTGCCAACATATGTGTGCTGCTGCATGAAACTATATAAACACATGGCAATATTTGCCATATATTAAGGAAGAAACATTTCCAAAACTAAATATAAGAAAACCAGGGAAACGTTTGGCCTGTTCACAATCTTGACTGGTTTTAAAATAGTCTATAGTAGTATACTTCCAATATGTTTGTTACAGTCAGCCCTCCAGCCCCTGGAGGGCGCTGTGGTTCTGTCTGATTTGTCGTCATGTCCTGAGTTAATGTTGTCATGGCGTTCACCCATGTCTTGTTTCTGGCCGCCTTGTATGTATTTAAGTTCCTGTCTTGTCTGTGTCAGTTGTTGGTCCGTCGCCCGTCCTGTATGGATGTGATGTTCTGTGTGGTGGAGGTTCTTTCATGTAAGTCTTTTGTTTAGTCAGTCATGGAGTCTTTTGTCAAGTTATGTAAAGTCCTGTCGTGTCGTGTCAAGTCAAGTTATGTGGAAGTCAAGTCATGAGTATCTTTGCTTTAATAGTCATTTAAGTTAAAGTCACGTCTTAATCCGAGTCTGCGTTTGGATCCACCACCTTTTGCCTTGTTTTTCGAACACCGCCACCCAGTTTGTCACAATGTTGTCTGATACTTAAAGATAAAGCTACATGTGAATAGGTTTAACAATCTTTACTGTCCAGTTTCTTCTCCCAAAAATATGGCATAAAAATGTAATTTATTTATTAAATTTTATTCTTACATGTTCCTTAGGTATTTGAGCAGTGGCCAAGCTGATAATGACAATGCAAAGGCATGTAAAAGCCAACAGGATGAGAGCAAAATACAGGTAGTGAACATTGGCCAGGACTGCAGGCCTAACATCAGGCTGACCACAGGAAGGAGCTGTGTAGGAAAACTCCAGGACCATGCGGATCATTCCTATGAGTAGTCCAATCATCAGACCCCAGAAAGCACCCTGAGACATATTGAAACACACAAAAAAATGTTGCTCATCAGTTTTCTGTTTCAATAGTAAGGTCAGACTTTGTTCATATTTACTATTTACATATGCACTTTAGGGCAGGTTATACTTTGATTTCAGAGTACCAGTGTTACAAACTGCTCAGCTGGCTGGACAAGACTGACAGAAGGTACATTCCCTGTAACATTATTCATTATTTTTTTTTATCAGATTTCAAGGGTGCTCATTAGTCTCAAAGAACTCAATGGAATCCCAAATACTTTATGAGCCTAAAGGTGTCTGTAATGCTAGTTCGGCTGCTACCACGTTGGGAACCCATTGCAATCATTATGGATTACCTTGCAACTGCATTGTATTGGTCAACCCAAAATCCATGACCAGATAATGCCCAACCGGCATGTTGAAAGCAGGTTTGCACTCCATGGATTATCTGTGTGACCTACCTGCTCATTTGCACGTGGCCAGAAGATAGCTATTAGGAATACAGCTGTAATAGGTGGAGCTAGAAAGCTGGTCACTGACTGGATATAATCAAACAGCTGTCCACTATTGGCTGTCTGAATAACTGGAATCCACACCAGACTAAAACACACCAAGACCAGGATGAACACCCTACAAATACAAAACATTATTATTACTTTTAGATGAGACAAAATAAAGGATGTTCTCTGAAGATTTTTTTAATTCATTACAAATGGCAAATTAAAGACAGAACAACTTCACATTTTAGATTAAGATTAGCACTTTCATATTAAATACATTTTTAATATTAATAATATTAAGATCTGTCTCAGGTTACTTTGGACCATATCTTAGTTATGCATAAAGTAAGAGTAAGAGAAGTAAATAGATTAATTAAAAAATATGGGTGTGTATAATTCTATATAGTTATATGCTTATATTCTACAAAGTCTGAAACTGTGGAATTAAATTATATATAATTCTGAATTAAAATGAATTAAATTTAACGAGGCAGCTGCTGTAATCAAATTAAAGTCTAGTTAACATACATTTCAGAATACTGAATCAACTGAAAGTAATTGATTCACCAATTAAAAAGATGACAATTGTTCTGTTTCTTCGTTATCATCCAGACTGTATAGAACTATTTGGCTAGGCCCTCATCTGCAGTCAGTCAAACCGTTTTTCTTAGTTGATTCAATATCAATTATACATCAGTGCTCATTACAAAGACAATCAATATGTGTACATGCACACCTAGGCCTTCAGTGATATCTTGCTTAGTTCGACTTATAATAATACCATGATTGATGACACCACGACATCAAGAAATCTATCCCAACTATCTGTCAACTATGCTACTTACTATGTTGCAACTATTAGAGTGCAGAGAAGCCAAGCCTGCAGTGTTGATTCTGAAGATGTCGGGCAGGTTTCATACAGCCTGGCAACACAAGCTAGCTGAATTCTGATTGGATAAAAACTCTAGCCTGGAACTACAACTCTGGAAACACTGTAACAGACTGGATATATAACATAACACGAAAAGAAAATACAGAGAATAACTGTATATTTAGAAAAAATAAATTAATAATTGTGACCATGATTCCTATATGTTAAGTTGATACAGGTATTGTATCACACACATTCCATTATATGGTATCTGATGCACTACAGTTTTGTCTTATTGTTATCATTTATATTTATATTAATTCAATTAATATAAATTATATTAATTTAATTAAGCCTATCCCAGCTGTCTATGGGCTAGAGGCAGGGTACACCCTGGACAGGTCGCCAGTCGGTCGCACACATATAGACGCACACTCACACCTACAGGCAATTTTAGAGTTTTTCCAATTAGCATAACTGCATGTCTTTGGACTGTGGGAGGAAGACGGAGACCCGGAGAGAAGCGACACAGACACGGGGAGAACATGCAAACTCTACACAGAAAGGTCCCTGGTCGCCTCCGGGAATCAAACCCAGGACCTTCTCGCTTAAATACACACACACACACACACACACACACACACACACACACACACACACACACACACACACACACACACACACACACACACACACACACACACACACACACACACACACACACACACAATATCGGCACCCTTGCAGTTCTGTCAGAAAATGCAACACTTCTCTCAGAAAATTGTTCCAAATTGCAAATTTTTTGGTATTCACATGTTTATTGTTTTAATTTGTTGTTCCAATGCAAACAAAAACAATAAACGCGTGAATACCAAAACTGTCCGTGTGTTTGTCACTTTCATTCTCTGCTGTTAGCGGTTCCCCTGGTTTACGGCTTCTGAGGATCTGCATATGGTTTCTCTAGATGCTGTGTCATAAATTATGGTATTATGAGAGCATTTATTCAAGTAGGACATCACTGAAGGTCTAGGTGTAAAACGTGAATAAGCCAAAAGTTATGACATTCTTTTACATTAAATCCTAATCCAAAATCATAAGTCCCCATCTAGCAAATTACAGGATGTAAAGGAATTGTTGCTAATATCTTGGGACCAGATACCATAAGTACACCTTCTGTGATCTAGTGGCATTGTCATGTCTATAACTTAAAGGAACAGGGCTGCTTTGGCAGCAAAAGGGGGAATAACAATATTTGGTGGGTGATCATAATTTATGCAGACATCTTAATTTATGTATTGGTTAACTTGTAAATCCCTACCTTCCGACAACCATGAGTTCCCTTTCAGAAGCTTTAGGCCTAGCTCTGCGGTAAAGGTCCAGTGTAAACAGAGTTGCGCTGCTGTTAAAGATGGATGTCAGAGATGACATTAGAGCAGCTAGCATCACCGCTAGCATTAAACCACGAAGACCTAAAAACATAACAAAAACAAGAACAATAAAAGAAATAGGAGGTTAGAGCCAAAAAAACGCATCAAAAACGAAAACCACCACATGAAAGACTGTAGTCTGCAACCTGTGTGAGTTTCATGTGGACTGAAAATGACTAAAAAAGACTGATAATTGTGGAATTCCCAGCAAGTTCAAAACGCTTAATTTGTCTCTTCTTCTTCTCTTTTGTAGCTCAACACGCCGCACTGGATGAACTTGTTCATCATATACCCACACGTGTTCATTGCTTGGATTTAACACCCACGAAGGCTGTTTTATCCCACCCTTGTGTGTGTTTTTAAGCTTTGAGCGCCCCCTAGTTTACGGTGGGTTATAAGCAGTTTCTCTGTGAAGGAGGTGTGAATATTCAAATGTGGCCACCCCCTATAATGCAATCTTTGATTAAAAGAACTTAGTATCTGACTTGTAAAGTCAGGGTGAGACACTAAGTAGACTGTTGAAACAGATTTGTGCCAAACTGGCTTCCAGACAAGTTTATCTGTTACTGGTTTTGAAATAGACTGCTGAAACTGCTGAGAAAGTGTTCAAAGCTTTGCTGAAAGCAATAAAACGGTTAAGTTTTGTTGGACACAATGAAAAAAGTAGCTCAATTGCTGCATGCCCACAGTGGGACACAGTTGATTAACCATTTACGTTGTCGTCAAGTGTAGCTGAGGCATATCTGGACAGAATAAGAAGAGAACCCAAGCCTCCTGGAGGAGAGTATTCCATTCATTTTCAGTGGGAAAAAATGTCAGAAAATAGTTTAATATGTCAGAAATTAAGAAAGTGTTGAATGGAAGCAGTCAATTCCCAAAAAGCTGCACATCAAACAATGTGGGAGAGGTTAGGTGCCAAAATACTTAACTATAATGAAAAAGATTTGAATAACAATACTTTGAATGCTGTTGACAGTATATACTGTACTACTAGACACACTGCTACTAGCACACTGCTATTCACAGTATCCCTTTGAATAGCATTTAAATTTTAATCTGAAAAACTGTGTATTTTTGTGAGTGGTGTGTGTGTGTGTGTAAGACTTACCCACGGGCATTAGTTCTACCACTAATTTAGGGTAGGCAATGTTAGAGCATCCAACTGAAGCTCCACACACGCTTTGGCACACGGCTGGATCTACACAGCCTACCTCATCTACAAATACATACAAATAGAAGAGGGACATAAAAAATGGGGAAAAAAAGAGTCTGCCCAGACTGTTACACTGTTACACTCAAGTAAAGCCAACAGAGCAACATAAGAGAGTTTTGAGAATAACAGTAAATTTGAAATAAATTTGGACAAAACACTTTGCCCCATCACCCACTGCATCAACCCTAATCCTTTTTACTCTCGTAAACATACTCTTACATAGCCTAGCAGTCCAGGACTGAGTGTTTGCTGGAATTCTGACCCATTCCTCCTGACATAAATGGTTTAGATGTGTGATTCCTGTCTTGTGACCATTGTTTGCACCTGTTTGGATTTCTTGTCTTTCTTGCATTTACTGTATTTGCTCCTGGTGTGTGTCTTTGTCAGCTTGTCTGTGTTGATGGCTGTTGTGCTTTGTGGTCTGCTATCATCTTTGTTTGAACCAGTGTTTGTCCTTGTGCTAATACTTTGAGTTATCACTGTGAATGCTGAAAGCATTCACAGTATTGTTTTTCTAATCTTTATCACTGTGAATGCTGAAAGCATTCACAGTATTGTTTTTCTAATCTTTATTATCACTGTGAATGCTGAAGGCATTCACAGTATTGTTTTTCTAATCTTTATTATTATTATTATTATTATTCCGTACACTTAACGGCATCTAACTCCGGCCGCACCGTTTGAGCTATAGGAACCGTTCAACTATCAAAATATTCAGCTTTTTCGGGACTCGAGTGCTTCCATTTTGCTTATTGATACCTTTTATACTTTTTGAAATATTAAGCTATTTTCAACAAATTTTCCCCATTGAAAATGAATGGAAACTGCTATAGACCAATTGGACTCTCCCACAGAAGACTGCGGTTCAAACCCCACTGAGGGCATCTAAGCCTTTGCAAGCAACTCATCTATTAAACCAGTCCTGGAGCTGCCAAACTTTTTACCACTTTTATCAATCTATTTTAACTTTCTTCAACTGCTTCAACTTCACATGGCATTATTTAAAAGTATGATTTCTAACAATTGCTTTATAGGACTTTTAAAAGTGGGGGTGGTCACATTTGCATATTCACACCACTTTCCCAGAAAAACAGCTTCAGCTTATAAATAGTGACTGCTGCTGCAAATTAACAATTGAATTACAATGTTGGCTGTACTTTGTGTGAGATGTAAACGTTTGATGTGCTTAACATTCACGTTTTATAGAAATAGTTGTCAACACCCTAACTGAAACTGCTGTGACAAGAAATGACCTTCACACTGCATGGCAAGCTAATGACATCCAAAACAAGCTGTTTGGGCTTTGATGATTAGCATATTGTGCAATGTGCTAATTGTTGGCCCACCAATCAGTAGATTGCATCTGACGGTATTGTCAAACCTGCCTGCAGTCTGTTTGATACTATTTCTCCTCTTGTTTTCAAACACATAACTTTAGTTTTGAAGCAGTACTCTAACTTCTGCTGTGGGCATGTTATAAAAGTTCTGCAAACATCCAAACAATTCCTGCTGTTTGTTTTAATTGCTTCAGTTGTTTCATATTAACTTGTCACTAATGTAGTAGCAAAGTATTTGTGCATTTTTAATGCTTTTAAACTGCACTTCTATCAATCTATTTCAACTTTCTTCAACTGCTTCAACTTCTGCAAACAAACAATTCCTGTTCTTCTATGTTTTAACTGCTTCAGCTGTTTCATATTAACTTGTCATTAGTGTAGCAGCAAAGTATTTCTGCATTTTTAATGCTTTTAAACTGCACTTTTATCAATATATTTCAACTTTATTCTTTTAAAATCCAGCTTTTCCTGTTTAAGCCTCTCATGTACACAATATATTGTACAGAACCTTTTACTGGTTTCTGCAACACTCTGTCAACAGTTTCAGCAGTTGATTTCAACACCAATAACTCTTCGACGTTTCTTGAAGCCAATGTGGCACTAAACAGTTTCCACAGTCTACTTAGTGTCTGACACTGACTTTACAAGTCAAACACTCTAAGATATTTTACACACAGCCCCATCTTCTGGTTGTTCCTAACAATTGCATTATAGCAGTTTCAAAAGTGGGGGTGGTCACATTTGAATGTTCACACCTCCTTCCCAGAAAAACAGCTTCAGCTTATAAATAGTGACTACTGCTGCAAATTAACAATTGAATTACAATGTTGACTGTACTTTGTGTTAGATGTAAACGTTTGATGTGCTTAACATTCAGGTTTTATATAAATAGTTGTCAACACCCTAAGTGAAACTGCTGTGACAGGAAATGACCTTCACACTGCATGGCAAGCTAAATACATCTAAAACAAGCTGTTTGGGCTTTGATGATTAGCACATTCTGCTATGTGCTAATTGTTGGCCCACCAATCAGTAGATTGCACCTGATGGTACTTTCAAAACTGCTTGTAATCTGTATGAGACCTGCTTCAGCTGTTTCATATTAACTTGCCATTAGTGTAGTGGTTAAGCAACTGCTCTCTGCTCTAGTAATCTTGACTTCAAATCCAACTGTGGGCTTGCTATAAAAGTAACATCTGTGACAATTTTAATCTACAGCTGAAGCAATTTTAGCAATGTATTTCAAACTTGTTCAACTCTTTCTACTTCTACTTTTTACTTCTTCTATGGTCCTCTAGCTATTTGTCCTGTGTGCTGCTCAATAGTGTAGTGGTTAAGTGATTGTCCTCTGCTGTAGGAATCTTGAGTTCAATTCCTGCTCATGGCAGAATTTACAAGTCACATTTTTAATGCTTTTAAACTGCACTTTTATCAATATATTTGTTTCAGCTTCTACAAACATTCAAACAAATTGTGCTCCATTCAGCTATGTTTTAACTGCTTCAGCAGTTTCAGCAATACTATGGAATTCATTCTATTTCAACTTTCTTCAACTGCTTCAACTTCTGCAAACATCATGGCATTATTTAAAAGTATGATTTTTAATGCTTTTGAACTAAACTTTTAGCACTTTTATCAATCTATTTCAACTTTCTTCAGCTGCTTCAACTTCTGCAAACATCCAAACAATTCATGTTGTTTGTTTTAATTGCTTCAGCTGTTTCATATTAACTTGTCACTACTGCCTTTTTTCATCTCCTATGTTCCTCCAGCTTTGCATCTTGTATGCTACTGGGTAGTGTAACGGTTAAGCAACTGCCCTCTGCTGCAGGAAACTTGGGTTCAAATCCCACTCATTGCAAACATCACAAGTTCAAACAAATTGTGCTCCATTCAGCTTAACTGCTCTAGCTATTTTAGTAATACTTTAGAATTCAAATTTGTTCAACTCTTTCTACTTCTACAGACATTCAAACAAATTCAGCTACTTCAGCTATGTTTTTACTGCTTCAGCAGTTTAACCAATTCAATGGAATTCATTCGGCATCTCAGCATTCACAGTGCATTTTCTTATGGAAATGCTTTTTCTAGTTATTATAGTTATTCCGTACGCTTTTCGGCATCTAACTCCGGCCGCACCGTTTGAGCTATAGGAACCGTTCTAATATTAAAATGTTCAGCTTTTTCGGGAATCGAGTGCTTCCATTTTGCTTATTGATACAATTTATACTTTTTGAAATATTAAGCTATTTTCAACTTTTTTTCCCCATTGAAAATGAATGGAAACTGCTATAGACCAATTGGACTCTCCCACAGGAGACTGCGGTTCAAACCCCACTGAGGGCATCTAAGCCTTTGCAAGCAACTCATCTATTAAACCAGTCCTGGAGCTGCCAAACTTTTTACCACTTTTATCAATCTATTTTTACTTTCTTCAACTGCTTAAACTTCACATGGCATTATTTAAAAGTATGATTTCTAACAATTGCATTATAGGAGTTTTAAAAGTGGGGGTGGTCACATTTGAATATTCACACCACTTTCCCACAGAAACAGCTTCAGCTTATAAATAGTGACTGCTGCTGCAAATTAACAATTGAATTACAATGTTGGCTGTACTTTGTGTGAGATGTAAACGTTTGATGTGCTTAACATTCACGTTTTATAGAAATAGTTGTCAACACCCTAACTGAAACTGCTGTGACAAGAAATGACCTTCACACTGCATGGCAAGCTAATGACATCCATAACAAGCTGTTTGGGCTTTGATGATTAGCATGTTGTGTAATGTGCTAATTGTTGGCCCACCAATCAGTAGATTGCATCTGATGGTATTGTCAAACCTGCCTGCAGTTTGTTTGATACTATATCTCCTCTTGTTTTCAAACACATAACTTTAGTTTTGAAGCAGTACTCTAACTTCTGCTGTGGGCATGTTATAGAAGTTCTGCAAACATCCAAACAATTCCTGCTGTTTGTTTTAATTGCTTCAGCTGTTTCATATTAACTTGTCACTAATGTAGTAGCAAAGTATTTGTGCATTTTTAATGCTTTTAAACTGCACTTCTATCAATCTATTTCAACTTTCTTCAACTGCTTCAACTTCTGCAAACAAACAATTCCTGTTCTTCTATGTTTTAACTGCTTCAGCTGTTTCATATTAACTTGTCATTAGTGTAGCAGCAAAGTATTTCTGCATTTTTAATGCTTTTAAACTGCACTTTTATCAATATATTTCAACTTTATTCTTTTAAAATCCAGCTTTTCCTGTTTAAGCCTCTCATGTACACAATATATTGTACAGAACCTTTTACTGGATTCTGCAACACTCTGTCAACAGTTTCAGCAGTTGATTTCAACACCAATAACTCTTCGACGTTTCTTGAAGCCAATGTGGCACTAAACAGTTTCCACAGTCTACTTAGTGTCTGACACTGACTTTACAAGTCAAACACTCTAAGATATTTTACACACAGCCCCATCTTCTGGTTGTTCCTAACAATTGCATTATAGCAGTTTCAAAAGTGGGGGTGGTCACATTTGAATGTTCACACCTCCTTCCCAGAAAAACAGCTTCAGCTTATAAATAGTGACTACTGCTGCAAATTAACAATTGAATTACAATGTTGACTGTACTTTGTGTTAGATGTAAACGTTTGATGTGCTTAACATTCACGTTTTATATAAATAGTTGTCAACACCCTAAGTGAAACTGCTGTGACAGGAAATGACCTTCACACTGCATGGCAAGCTAATGACATCCAAAACAAGCTGTTTGGGCTTTGATGGTTAGCACATTCTGTTCTGTGCTAATTGTTGGCCCACCAATCAGTAGATTGCACCTGATGGTACTTTCAAAACTGCTTGCAATCTGTATGAGACCTGCTTCAGCTGTTTCATATTAACTTGTCGCTAGTGTAGTGGTTAAGCAACTGCTCTCTGCTCTAGTAATCTTGACTTCAAATCCAACTGTGGGCATGCTATAAAAGTAACATCTGTGACAATTTTAATCTACAGCTGAAGCAATTTTAGCAATGTATTTCAAACTTGTTCAACTCTTTCTACTTCTACTTTTTACTTCTTCTATGGTCCTCTAGCTATTTGTCCTGTGTGCTGCTCAATAGTGTAGTGGTTAAGTGATTGTCCTCTGCTGTAGGAATCTTGAGTTCAATTCCTGCTCATGGCAGAATTTACAAGTCACATTTTTAATGCTTTTAAACTGCAATTTTATCAATATATTTGTTTCAGCTTCCACAAACATTCAAACAAATTGTGCTCCATTCAGCTATGTTTTAACTGCTTCAGCAGTTTCAGCAATACTATGGAATTCATTCTATTTCAACTTTCTTCAACTGCTTCAACTTCTGCAAACATCATGGCATTATTTAAAAGTATGATTTTTAATGCTTTTGAACTAAACTTTTAGCACTTTTATCAATCTATTTCAACTTTCTTTAGCTGCTTCAACTTCTGCAAACATCCAAACAATTCATGTTGTTTGTTTTAATTGCTTCAGCTGTTTCATATTAACTTGTCACTACTGCCTTTTTTCATCTCCTATGTTCCTCCAGCTTTGCATCTTGTATGCTACTGGGTAGTGTAACGGTTAAGCAACTGCCCTCTGCTACAGGAAACTTGGGTTCAAATCCCACTCATTGCGAACATATCAAGTTCAAACAAGTTGTGCTCCATACAGCTTAACTGCTCTAGCTATTTTAGTAATACTTTAGAATTCAAGTTTGTTCAACTCTTTCTACTTCTACAGACATTCAAACAAATTCAGCTACTTCAGCTATGTTTTTACTGCTTCAGCAGTTTAACCAATTCAATGGAATTCATTCGGCATGTCAGCATTCACAGTGCATTTTCTTATGGAAATGCTTTTTCTAGTTATTATTATAGTTATTCCGTACGCTTTTCGGCATCTAACTCCGGCCGCACCGTTTGAGCTATAGGAACCGTTCTAATATTAAAATGTTCAGCTTTTTCGGGAATCGAGTGCTTCCATTTTGCTTATTGATACAATTTATACTTTTTGAAATATTAAGCTATTTTCAACTTTTTTTCCCCATTGAAAATGAATGGAAACTGCTATAGACCAATTGGACTCTCCCACAGGAGACTGCGGTTCAAACCCCACTGAGGGCATCTAAGCCTTTGTAAGCAACTCATCTATTAAACCAGTCCTGGAGCTGCCAAACTTTTTACCACTTTTATCAATCTATTTTTACTTTCTTCAACTGCTTAAACTTCACATGGCATTATTTAAAAGTATGATTTCTAACAATTGCATTATAGGAGTTTTAAAAGTGGGGGTGGTCACATTTGAATATTCACACCACTTTCCCACAGAAACAGCTTCAGCTTATAAATAGTGACTGCTGCTGCAAATTAACAATTGAATTACAATGTTGGCTGTACTTTGTGTGAGATGTAAACGTTTGATGTGCTTAACATTCACGTTTTATAGAAATAGTTGTCAACACCCTAACTGAAACTGCTGTGACAAGAAATGACCTTCACACTGCATGGCAAGCTAATGACATCCATAACAAGCTGTTTGGGCTTTGATGATTAGCATGTTGTGTAATGTGCTAATTGTTGGCCCACCAATCAGTAGATTGCATCTGATGGTATTGTCAAACCTGCCTGCAGTCTGTTTGATACTATTTCTCCTCTTGTTTTCAAACACATAACTTTAGTTTTGAAGCAGTACTCTAACTTCTGCTGTGGGCATGTTATAGAAGTTCTGCAAACATCCAAACAATTCCTGCTGTTTGTTTTAATTGCTTCAGCTGTTTCATATTAACTTGTCACTAATGTAGTAGCAAAGTATTTGTGCATTTTTAATGCTTTTAAACTGCACTTCTATCAATCTATTTCAACTTTCTTCAACTGCTTCAACTTCTGCAAACAAACAATTCCTGTTCTTCTATGTTTTAACTGCTTCAGCTGTTTCATATTAACTTGTCATTAGTGTAGCAGCAAAGTATTTCTGCATTTTTAATGCTTTTAAACTGCACTTTTATCAATATATTTCAACTTTATTCTTTTAAAATCCAGCTTTTCCTGTTTAAGCCTCTCATGTACACAATATATTGTACAGAACCTTTTACTGGATTCTGCAACACTCTGTCAACAGTTTCAGCAGTTGATTTCAACACCAATAACTCTTCGACGTTTCTTGAAGCCAATGTGGCACTAAACAGTTTCCACAGTCTACTTAGTGTCTGACACTGACTTTACAAGTCAAACACTCTAAGATATTTTACACACAGCCCCATCTTCTGGTTGTTCCTAACAATTGCATTATAGCAGTTTCAAAAGTGGGGGTGGTCACATTTGAATGTTCACACCTCCTTCCCAGAAAAACAGCTTCAGCTTATAAATAGTGACTACTGCTGCAAATTAACAATTGAATTACAATGTTGACTGTACTTTGTGTTAGATGTAAACGTTTGATGTGCTTAACATTCACGTTTTATATAAATAGTTGTCAACACCCTAAGTGAAACTGCTGTGACAGGAAATGACCTTCACACTGCATGGCAAGCTAATGACATCCAAAACAAGCTGTTTGGGCTTTGATGGTTAGCACATTCTGTTCTGTGCTAATTGTTGGCCCACCAATCAGTAGATTGCACCTGATGGTACTTTCAAAACTGCTTGCAATCTGTATGAGACCTGCTTCAGCTGTTTCATATTAACTTGTCACTAGTGTAGTGGTTAAGCAACTGCTCTCTGCTCTAGTAATCTTGACTTCAAATCCAACTGTGGGCATGCTATAAAAGTAACATCTGTGACAATTTTAATCTACAGCTGAAGCAATTTTAGCAATGTATTTCAAACTTGTTCAACTCTTTCTACTTCTACTTATTACTTCTTCTATGGTCCTCTAGCTATTTGTCCTGTGTGCTGCTCAATAGTGTAGTGGTTAAGTGATTGTCCTCTGCTGTAGGAATCTTGAGTTCAATTCCTGCTCATGGCAGAATTTACAAGTCACATTTTTAATGCTTTTAAACTGCAATTTTATCAATATATTTGTTTCAGCTTCCACAAACATTCAAACAAATTGTGCTCCATTCAGCTATGTTTTAACTGCTTCAGCAGTTTCAGCAATACTATGGAATTCATTCTATTTCAACTTTCTTCAACTGCTTCAACTTCTGCAAACATCATGGCATTATTTAAAAGTATGATTTTTAATGCTTTTGAACTAAACTTTTAGCACTTTTATCAATCTATTTCAACTTTCTTTAGCTGCTTCAACTTCTGCAAACATCCAAACAATTCATGTTGTTTGTTTTAATTGCTTCAGCTGTTTCATATTAACTTGTCACTACTGCCTTTTTTCATCTCCTATGTTCCTCCAGCTTTGCATCTTGTATGCTACTGGGTAGTGTAACGGTTAAGCAACTGCCCTCTGCTACAGGAAACTTGGGTTCAAATCCCACTCATTGCGAACATATCAAGTTCAAACAAGTTGTGCTCCATACAGCTTAACTGCTCTAGCTATTTTAGTAATACTTTAGAATTCAAATTTGTTCAACTCTTTCTACTTCTACAGACATTCAAACAAATTCAGCTACTTCAGCTATGTTTTTACTGCTTCAGCAGTTTAACCAATTCAATGGAATTCATTCGGCATGTCAGCATTCACAGTGCATTTTCTTATGGAAATGCTTTTTCTAGTTGTTATTGTGTTCTGTTACCTGGCCTTGTTCATTCCTGCACTATTTGCTAAGTCTCTGTTTGAATTTCTCCTTGTTAGCATTAATCTTGCTTGTATTCTGTTCCCTCTCCATTCCTGCTAATCATATATGTATTTATTGTTAAAGCATGGTTCTTCATTGACTCCAGTTGGTGCTTTGCTTGGTTATGTGTGTGGGTGTTTTTTGTATTCAGCCACACTCTGTGCTTCTTATGCTAAGGAGGCAGCTGTTTAAACAACCGCTCCCCAGACCTTCCTGACGAATGTCAGGTCCCTCACGGGAAAGATGGACGAACTGAGATTACAGATCACCATCGGCAACATGGTGAGGAACACCTGCGCACTGGTAATCTCAGGGTCCTGGCTTAATTCTTCTATTCTGGACCCGGCTATCGTGCTAACAGGATACACTGCACTATGCCAGAAGAGAACTATGGACTCCGGTAAGAGCAGAGGTGGAGGGCTCTGTGTGTACATACACAACAGCTGGTGTACAAACACGGAAACCGTAGACGGACACTGCAGAAAGAAACTGGTCCAGAGTCACATTACATCACTGCTGCCCCCAAGTCTGGACTTGCCTACAGAGGAAATAGAACCACAGAGGAAGCTGTGGCCACAGCACTCCATGATGCGCTGACCCACCTAGAGCAACAGGGGAGCTACGTCCGTATGCTCTTTGTGGACTACAGCTCGGCATTTAACACCATCCTCCCTTACAAACTGATGGAGAAACTTGTAGGCTTAGGGCAGGGTGCCCAATACGTTGATCGCGATCTACCAGTCGACCGCAAGGGTAGTGTGGGTAGATCGCATAGCATTAAAAAACATAGAAGTCAGCCTACAAAGATCGTCAGTTCCATTCGTGCCAGATCTCGGCATGGCAATTTCGTGCTGATCTGGAGAAGTCTGATTGTGACCACTCTGAGTTGTTGCTACACACTGATGTGAGATGACTTAGTCAAGGGAAATTCGAGTGCTCTATCAGGAGATTAAGGAGTTTTTCGTGTAGCTAAACATACAGAATACAATTAGCTAAATGACGATCAGTGGCTGCTAGAGCCACTTAGCATTTTTAACCGATCTGACCAACATGCTGAATGACCTTAACGTAGAGCTCTAAGGAAAAGACAAAAACGTGATCATTGTGATCAGCACACGCAACGAAAGGCAGAACTGTCTGTCAGAGTTTGACGTGAAACAACGCTTTCAAGACGTTGTTTTACTGGAGCCAGTTGCTACATTCATGTGCAACCTTTTCAGGATGATGCTGAGGTTGATTCAATATAGGTTTGTGCAGTAATGCAACACATATTGTACAAATGAAGAATACGCAATATATTTATAAATAAATATGTTTTGCATTTTTATAGTAGGTAGATCATTTTGACATGGTCATTTTATAAGTACACGCTGAAAAAGTGTGGGCACCTCTGGCTTAGGGCTTCCGGCACTTAGTCTCAGCACCAGCTCTCCTCAGGGCTGTGTGCTGAGCCCCCTGCTCTACACTCTCTACACCTACGACTGCACCCCCACACACCGGAGCAACACAATTGTGAAGTTTGCAGCTGACATCACAGTGCAGCTGACATCACAGTATACATTAATGGGGACTGTGTCAGGGCACTGAGGAAGAACTACGTGTCTAAAGGTCACTCCTGGTGACTCCACAAAGAGCATCTTAACATAATGCATTAGCGTATGTTTCACCAGCTGAACAGTAGCACAGTCATTGTCACTGTGTAGCACCTTCCTGCACTGGAAGAGCTGCACAGTTCCCATTGCATCAAAAAAGCCCAAAACATCCTTAAGGACACATCACACCCCGGAAACCATCTGTTTGAACTGCTACCATCAGGACTACGATACAGACAAATCAAATCAAGGACAAACAGACTAAAGAACAGTATTTATCCAACAGCCATAACTGCAGTGATCAAACAACAAATTACTTTTTAGAAGGGAATGTACAATAAGTGATTTTATGTGATGGAATAAATGTTGTCTTAAGTTTTTAGATTCGATTTAAATTTTTTTATCTATTCTGTAGGAATTGAACTGCACCAACTATTTGACACTTTTCGTTGTACATGTAACATGTTAAAATGATAATAAACACCTTATCTTATCTTCGTTGACGCCAGAAAGGTATTGATAAACTGTGCTTGTATATTATTGAAGACATGACATAGTAACAGAGAAAGGCAAACTGACTGACCTGGGAACAGTGCACGGCTGATCATGCCTGGCATCACAATGAGAAACATGGGCAGGAGCTTGAGGTAGCCTCCGAACACACTGCCTGCCTTGGCATGAGACAAAGTCTTGGCGGACAGAGACCTCTGGACTATAACCTACACACAAATATTCACGCATGCGCACACACATACATTTTAGAAGAATATTTAGATTTCTTTAGATTAAACATTGGCAAGTACATTTATCATCAAAACACATGAATCAGGAAGTATTGTCATGTGAATAGTGTAACAGTTCCCCACTCTGTGCTGTGGAGGGACTTTTTTTGTGTTCATCTATGGTTACATATTAAACCCAAGTTTCTATGAGTTTAAGTGTAGCCCTCTGTCGCTGCACGCGCGGTCGTGAAGACTGATGAGCTGAGAGAGCTTAGGGAGTTTAGGTTTCAAACCATAAGCTTCATTCTATTTCATATATGCTTTGCCCTGGTGTTGCTATTGGGAAAAGCGCAAAGCTGGATGGAGGCTATGTCCCACTAGACTCACCGGAGGATCTGCAGGAGGAATTTGTCTTTGTCTGTAAAACGTTCATCTTGTGTCATTCTGAAGAAAAGATTTTGCTCGATCTACTGTATACTTCAGTAACTCCCATTCCTTTCCCTCTTCGCCTTCAGTGTTTCCCTCTTCGCCTTCAGTTTCTGTCACTTTTTCTAGTCATGCAATATGATGCAGACACTGGACAATTGTCCTCAACTACATCAATGCCTTTCCTCCTATAAAACACCTATAGGCCTCAGTCATTTGTTCAACATTTATCTGCACATATTCTGTTGTCTGTTGTGTGAATCTGTGCTACGATGGCCCCCCAGATGTTGGAGGAGCCTCCACATAATGATTAATTTCCCTTTCTTTACTACTCATGTCCCAATAAATTTCTTATCAAGTGAACATTGCTGGTCCTGCTGGTCTCTTTCTGACATACGTGCACATTAGAGAAGATGGCGGCGCACTCAGTTGCGGCAGCTAAGTGTCCCAGTTATTGGTGCTATGTTTGGATGTTTTTGTATGTTTTGTGTACAATCGGTCTGGCGAAAAACATCTACAGCCAACACAATCTTCTTAAGATCGGAGTTTGTAACGAAGGGAGAGTAACAAGCGAGTTCATCCGCTTGCACAACATCCCAGTGGGAGTAGCGAGGAACCCCGGCCCTCCGTGGTTATCATCCCAGTGGGAAGGAGGCGCAGGCGGCGTAGAGAGAGAAGGAAAAGGCGAGGCTGCAGGGCTGGCGTGCTTGCCAGGCTACGAAGGCAGCCACTCAGGCCACCGCTCCCTAGCTTATTCCTCTCGAATGCCAGATCCCTCGCAAATAAGATGGATGAACTAAGGATACAGACCGCGACGAAAAACTGCGTGAAGGATGCGTGCGTTCTGCTCATCACAGAGACCTGGCTGCAACAATCCGTCCCAGACTCTGCTATCGAGCTAGCAGGCTACACTACGCAGCGCCATGACCGGACAGCAGACTCCGGCACGAGCAGAGGTTGGGGGCTCTGTGTCTACGTGAACAATAGCTGGTGACCAACACGGTGGCTATAGACAGTCACTGTTCACCGGACTTGGAATATCTGACTGTCAAATGCAGGCCTTTTTATCTCCCAAGGGAGTTTACTGTGGTCACGGTCACGGCTGTGTACATACCACCGGATGCTAATGCTAACACAGCTATCGGACTCCTGCATGCAAGCATTAGCAACAAGCAGAGCACGTACCCTGATGCTGTACAGATCACTGCAGGAGACTTTAATCATGCAGACTTAAAGGCAGTGCTCCCTAAGTTCCACCAGCACGTAAAGTGCGCTACTAGGGTAGAGAAGACTCTGGACAAGGTCTATTCCAACATCAAACTGGGCTATAGGGCCAGACCACTACCTCACCTGGGCCAGTCTGACCACCTGTCCTTGTTGCTCATTCCTGCATATGCCCCCGTCAAGAAAACGGCTCTCACCATCACAAAGACTGTTGCCACATGGCCAGATGGTGCCTCCCAGCAGCTGCAGGACTGCTTTGACAGAACCAACTGGAAGGTCTTTGAACATCAGGACCTGGAGATGTTCACAGACAGTGTACTGTGCTACATCAACAACTGCATAGACACGGTCACAGTGGACAAACGCATACGGATCTACCCCAACCAGAAGCCCTGGATGACCCGGAAGGTCCAGCAGCTGCTGAGGAAGAGGAACAACGCCTACAGGTCCGGCAACAGAGATCTCTACAGCGCAGCCCGAGCCAACTTGAAGAGAGGCATCAGAGAGGGCGAAGCAGACTACAGGAAGAGGATTGAGGGCCACCTGGACAGTAACAACAGCCGACAGGTGTGGCAGGGCGTCCAGCACCTCATCAACTACAGGACCAACGTCAAAGCTGCTGAAGGTGACCTCACGCTAGCAGAGGAACTGAATATCTTCTTTGCTTGCTTTGAAGTTTCTGAACCGGAGACAGCAGCACAATCCTCAGTCTGGAGCGGCATGAGGTGAGACTGGTGGCGACTGGTCCTGATGGCGTCCCAGGACGAGTGCTGAGGGACTGGAGTCTTCACAAAGATCTTCAACCAGTCCCTGGCACAATCCACTGTCCCACCCTGTCTGAAGTCCTCCACCATAGTCCCTCTGCCCAAGAAGCCCCACATCTCCAGCCTCAATGACTACAGACCAATAGCACTCACCCCAATCGTGATGAAGTGCTTTGAAAAACTGGTCCGTAGCCACATCACAGCCAGCCTGCCCTCAAGACTCGACCCACACCAGTTTGCTTACAGAGCAAACCGATCTACTGAGGATGCCATTCCAACAGCGCTACATGCTGCACTGTCACACCTGGAGCAGCAGGGCAGCTACGTGCGGATGCTTGTTAGAGGATATGGAGAATAGTCCTCTCTGTGTCTCTGTGACCTTTTATTGTTTTACTTGTATAAACATGGAATGATCTATAGTACTAGGGCAGGATGGCTTGACCACCCATGTCAGGAGGAGGCTTTGCAGACTACATTATACTGCATAACGGCTCCATAGGTGTCCTACTCACCATACTTGTTTTCCTTGTTTTCCTATCTTGCTATGTGGAATGTAAAGGAGTGACTTTCATGCTGTTCTCAATAAAAGGAGCTGTGCCCAAGTGGAAGTCCGAAGTCCGTCGGTTGAACGCTGGCTTGTTGCATCTCAGAGCGGCTTCCCTTGTGCACACAAGTATATGAATTCAGACATCTGATTCACACCATCCTCCCACACAAGCTAGTGGCCAACCTGGAGGACCTGGGGCTCCCACATCCAACCTGCATGTGGATCAGCAGCTTCCTCTCTGGTCGCAGACAGAGAGTCAGAGTAGGCCGCCACACATCCACGGCCCTAAGCCTCAGCACCGGCTCCCCCCAGGGCTGTGTGCGGAGTCTGCTGCTCTACTCGCTCTACACACACGACTGCACCCCTGTCCATCACTGCAACACCATAATAAAGTTTGCAGACGACACTGCAACGTGGTGGGGCTCATCTCTGACGGGGACGAGTCTGCCTACAGAGATGAGGTGGAGCAACTATCGACAGGGTGTACGACCAACAACCTTCTCCTCAACACCTCAAAAACAAAAGAACTCATAATAGACTTTAGGAGGAAAAGGACAGATATTCCACCATTACACATTGGCAGGGACTGTGTGGAGAGGGTGGCAGACTTCCGCTTCCTGGGAGTCCACATTGAGGAGAGTCTGACCTGGAGCGCAAACACCTCTGAGCTGCTGAAAAAGGCCCAGCAGAGACTGTACTTCCTGAGGATACTCAGGAAGAATAACATCACACAAAGACTGTTGTTGTCCTTTTACCGAGCCACTATAGAAAGTATACTAATATACTGCATTTGCATATGGTTTACCAGCAGCTCAGAGGAAAGCTCTCCAAGGAGTCATTAACACTGTACAGAAGATTGTTGGCTGTATGGAAAGCACCTTTCAAATGACTGGAGAGCACTTTTTTAAATTTCGTTGTACAGGTGACAATGACAATAAAGATCCATCTAAACCATTGTCTTCTGATGTATCCTCCAGTGGCCATACATAAAATATGTTATGGATTGGAACATAAACATATATTCATCAGAATTTGCAAATAACAAAGTTCTTTGTATACAAACTGTATACTGTGTAGGTAAAATTACCTGATCTGTGCACCACACCCACATAGCCAGTACTGTGAGTCCAAACACCAGACCTGGCCAGGGTAAATCCCCAGACACAGGGTTTCGGAATATGTGAAAGGCATCACTACGTGGCAGATGGCAGGTGGTGTTTCCTACTGTCACTGAAGGAACTGCAGACATGTAACGAATGACAAGTCCCTCATACCAGCCAACTCTGGAAAAAGCTAAGAAATGTACACACATGCAAACACATTAAACCTTAAAAAAAATGTTAAAATATAATTTTTTTAAATTTTCTTTAAAATTAGAACAACTGATTTAAACATTATTGTGATTGGCTAATGTTTTATAGTTATAGAAAGATATATGTGAGCGAGAGAGAGAGAGGGAAAGCAAGAAATACAGAGTGAGAGAAAGTGTGCACTATACCTATGACCATTAATGCACACGATCCACCAACCATGATCAAAGTTTGGAAAGCATCGGTGTAGATCACTGCTGCCAAACCGCCTACACACACACACACACACACAAGCAATTATATGTCTGTGCACATTACATTACTTGAACGTTTGACATGTTAATGACAAATACTGTATCAGTTCACTGAAAACGTCTTGTTACGAATCTTTATTATAGTTCTCCTGTACGTTTTTCAGCATCTAACTAGTCCCGCTTTGAGCATCAAAATGTGCAGCTTTTTAAAGAGATGACTGCTTGTATACAACTTCCTATAGAAGTGTCAAAAAAACATGACCCTCACAGCAGTCCCGGCGGCCTCAAGGTGGGTGATCCACCCTGATGTTCGGCCTGTAGGCAAACTGCAGTGGGTAGTGCTCACCAAAGAGAGAAGGTGGCTGAGGATGAGCTTCTCAATGGTCTTCATCTTCATTCATTAGCTGCCTCAGTTCTCTCCTCACCTGATCTGAAGTTAAGGGGAGGGGGATGTTGGTAATGACTCTAGTTATGGCGATCGGAGGGTTGGTGTGAGGGTGGGGGTGGATGTAGTTGCTGAATTGGAAATGAGTGGGGAGGGGGACTGGAATCAAATCTATTGACCAAGCCGTGATCTTCATCAGCCATCACTGTGCTTGTGCTCTGTCCATGGCCAGAGATGGTCTTCAGGTCTCTCCATATATCTCAAACATTTTCTGCTCCAACTGCTCCTCCAGTTTGTTCTTGAAGCTGTTTTTGGCCTGCTTGAGCTTGTATTTGAGTTTATGCTGAACTCTTCCCTGCTCCTCTCTGTCCCGTGAATTAAAAGCCCTCCTTTTCTCTTTTAGTAGGTCTTTAAGCTCAGGGGTCATCCAGGGCTTGTTGTCAGGGAAGCACTGCACCCTCTCTGTGATGCAGTGGGTCAGGCTGTTGATGCCTTCTCTATTATCAGATGTGTATGTGTGATGGGTGTGTATTCAGTTAACAGATGCCCCAGGTTATGATCAGAGCAGCCAAGTGGGGAGAAGGGGTTAGAGTTGCATGCATCCTTAACATTTGCATATGAAGTCCAGCATCTTGTTCTCCCTGATGTGGCACTGGAAGAGAGTGAGGCATGATTGAAGTCCCCGCTGATAAGAAGCACCAGTGGGTGTTGTGTCTGCATGTGCATCACCACTCTGTGCAGTCGCTCACAAGCCGCCGCTGCATCGGACGAGGGAGGGATGTACACATTTAAAAGGATAACATGGGGAAATGAACAGTAATGAGAGTGTGAGGGGTACAATCCATTTGAGTCTCACAGCTTGTGTAAAAAAAATTGTTCAGCAACCTGCTGGTTCTACAACTGATGCTCCTGTACCTCTTGACAGACGGCATGAGGGAGAACAGTCAATGAGGAGTGGTGTCGTTAATGATGGAGACTGCTCTATGTATGTCACGCTGCTGATGAATCTCTTGGAGGAATGGGAGAGTGTCTAGACGTGACGAAAAGGTAGTAGAAATCACGATGTACACAACCAGACTGCTGCGTCTTTACTCACTATCTAATGTGGTTACTCTGTCTGCTTGGTGACATATTAGCCCCTCAAGCTGCAATAAAGCCTTTGCAAACAAGTCATCTGCTAAAGCACATTTTGTTTTTAATACGTTTTAATCTTTAAGCCTTGCACCTAATTACATAGGACACACCTTAGACTTAGAAAGAGGTCCAGTTGTGCGTTCTCCTGTGAACACTCCAACTTAGCCAAGCCAAAAGTGGGGCTTTGATCACACGGTAGGCTGCAGTATAAAAATTATTTTCTGCTTACTGTATCTTTTGCCTATACAGTAAGTGGATAGTGTTACAAATCACTCAATACAAATTCAAAAGTGGCACAAGGTATACTAGAACTAAAACAGCCGCACACAGGGAGGACCAAGCAAAAGGGCTGCTATTCTCTGAGCGTCTAGCCCAGCTAACTAATTAACTAGTACCAATGTACACAACCCAGATATTGCTTAACATGCTTTAAAAAAAACTAAATAAGGAACAAGGAAATCTAGACACGGTGATTAATCTAATTGATGCTTAGCAGGTAACGTTTTCCTGAATATACAAATTAACAATGTAAACTAATACACAGAACTAAGAGGCACAGAGCTAACAAAAGCCAGACCTTGGCTAATACGAACACAAGGAACAAACCAGGATAACAGGGAGGAGCAAGACTGACAAGACATCAAATGTGCCATACGAAGAATCAGAAATCTAAAAGTAACATTCAACACACTAGTAACACAAGAGGTAACTGTTACGGGTCCCAGGTCGGGTACCACCGCAACAAAGATGAAGGAGCAATTCAGATTTGAAACGCTCAGTTCACCCCCCCGAATAGCCTGTTCTCTTTATTTATCCTTTCAACAAATTACAAGAAAACATTTACTTCACTTAATATCATTTAACTCAGTTAGCAATGCAAATCAACATTAACACAATAAGATGTGCATCTAGGAGCCAAAAATACTATTACTATGAAAAGCAAATACATCCGCCTGCAGGACATAGTGTCGATGACACGGCGCATGTTCCATTCGGCAACCCATGCGTCTTATTGCTCACGTTGCGTAGCGAACTTCTTAACTTCAATTAAAGTTCGTCATAACAGTGTACTCTACCTATAAATGACTTAATATTCGCCGTGCAAATATAAACTTTGGAGTGTGGCTTTCATTCGTTTTCCACCAAATACTAACCTGGAAACAGGTAACAAGGAGGAGCAATTAAGATTTGAAGCGCTCAGTTTACCTCCTCAAACTGCCTAGAGGTGGGGGCGGAGCTCCACCGCAAAAGCCATCCTGGTGCAACTGCTTCAGTCCCAAAGGTTCCTACCCAAGATTTGTTTTTGCCAGCATTAGCTGTGAACACTAAATAGATATGTAAATTGTCTGATCCAATCCTCCTATGTTTTATAATATATATACACATAAATTAATTAGACACAAATACATTTACGTTTCATTTGTGGTGTATCACATAACATTTAACAAAGAAGATTCAAGCCAATAAGGAGGAAGTAACACAAAGTAATACAACATAGTAATACAAACGGAGACAAACAAGAACTCACAAGTCAAAGTGACAAGATTCACAAAGAACGTAACAGTTTCTAAAGAAACGAGATACAAGCTGACAAAGTAACAGATATTAATAATCCGGCAAGAGACAGAACACATGGAGCAACTTAAGTACTTAATAAACAGGAAACAAACCCCTCTGGATTCAGATGGCCAAACAATTACAGTCAGATGTTGTACAGCTTTGTATACCTTTTATATTGCTGTTGGAACTTGTGTAGGTTATTATAATGTCATTATTACACACCACTGTTTGCTTGTTTGTCAAAAACAAAGAAATTCAGGGCAGAGTTGAGTATTGGGCTGAAGTGAAGTTTGAACTAGTTTGTTATGTATTATTAACTGAATCTTGATAGGACATTTGAATTGTCTAACCAAAGGCCCAAGCTATTATAACCACTTTATATTGTCAGACAAGAGAAGTAGATTTCACAGCAGAGCATGCGTATCAGTTTGAACAATATCTGGAAAGGATGTATAAATCTTCTAATGAAGCTGTGCTCCCTTAGATAAGCATATTAATAGAAGCTCACTCTGACACAAGAAAATGCACAGTGAATGCTGTACTGCTGAATGTATTCCCCAAGAACTGTTGACAGTGGGGACGGGAGTATCGACTCTCTGGAATCGATACTTAGATACCCGCTGGCCGATACTTTGGAGTCGATACTTTCTTAAGTATTGATCGATACTACTCCTAATAAAAACGTGCAATTACTTTTCACTTCTGATCGTTTTTAGTTTTTAACTTAATGTGTTATAAGATATAAAAAATGAAATAAACCATTATTTTACTACCCCAAATATGCAATGAGCTAAGTCAGGTTTGCCCAATACCTCGATCGTTGAGATATTTTGGGTTGATCACACTGACAAAATCCCACGTAGGCAGCTGTGAAAAAGAACCTGCACCGTAGAGCAGCTGGAACCTGCACATGCGCAGACCAGCTGAGCGGCAGAGACGTTTATATACATGGACATACACAATATCCGGTTAGAAGCAGCTTTAAAAGCCGCAGAATTATGCCCCGAAGCTGCCGGTACATGAACATGTGCTCACACACTCACCAAAGTTTTACTGTTAAATATTTACTGTTTTGTTTTGTTCTACTTGAGCACCATGAACCCTTCAATATGAAAAATAGTATTTTTGTATTAATTTCAATTTTATTTAAAAAAAAAATATATATATATATATATATTTAATTTACTTATTGATCTAATTTATTATAATTTTATTATTAGCATTTAAGCAAGTATTTCTGTTCATGAGCATTATTCATGTTGCCATAAAGATATTAATCAACACTGTGTATTGATGATTTGCCTTTAAGGTGCAAAAATTATCGGTATCGTCGATACTGGCTCTGTAGTTACTTGGTATCGAATCGATACCAAATTTCGTGGTATCGCCCATCACTAGTTGACAGTATCTGGAGAGTTGAAACAGAACTGAATGTCTACAGAATGAGTTGAAACCATTAATTTCAAAATAAAGCATAATGAAATAACACTTAGTAAGTATTTATATAATTTAATAAAACAGGAGTACAAACAAAGTATAGAAAATGCAAAATATATGCTGATAGAGTTTCTTAACATTGCTGAAGCTCTAAAAGCACTGCTAGAACTAGCAGAAGAAGTTTTTTTTAATAAATCAGTCATTATAGCATTATTGTGTTAATGTTTTATTTTGAAGATATGTCTAAACCGGGATTTTATTTTGAATTTTGTTGGGGAAGTACGAGTTGACGCATTACTCTACGTAAATACCTTGATGTGCTGCATACAGTTCAACCGCTCCACCCCGTGAGTGGGACATTAAAAGAATGGCGTTTTGTGGAGCAGAACCGGTTGGGCGCGGAGCTCCGAGACATTTTTGCTATGCACATTGTTAGAAAGTAGGCACGTGTCTCTAGAACTGAGTGAAAAAAAATTGTAAAAAGAGTGAAAATTGTGGCAATGGTGACAATTAAAAAGTGAAAGTTTGAAACTAACAAACTGCCGTCTCTCACAGTGACGTAACCCGCTCTAACACACCCAATACACAACAATGGGAAAGCTCAAATTCCACAATTTATTTTTCCACAGTCACAATTTGAAAATATACACGATATTACAAAACCAAATTGGTTTATAGTTTAATGTCTGTATAATGTTAAAGTATGCCGAAGTTATTTAAGATGAAAATGGACTATGTAGAGAAGGATTTGAAACAGTCTCTTTATTCATGGTGAAAGCCGAGCCAGATACCTTTCTTTGCTTTTAAAACCAAACTTAAAACGTTTTGTTTTGATAAGGTTTGAGCTAACCTTTGCTTACACTGCTGTTATTACTCAAACTTGCATTTATTAAATCTGGTGTGAGGTAATGAAGATGCTTGTGTGTTTACCTGCCACGGTGTAAGCAGTGGTCACCAACAGCAGTATGCATGTGGACAGATAGAGATCCCAGCCCAATGACACCTGGATGAACAATGCGCCTGAAAATATATCTGTCTGCATAACAGACACACAAATTATTCAGCATCTTTGAGTTAACATCTTTTGTGTGTTGATTTTACAGTTTGTCATATGTAAACACAAGTGTGTCTTACAGATATTTTGGTGAAGATGTAGAGAATGAGTGATAAAACAGACATATATATGCGTATACGCTGTCCTCCAAAGCGTTTGCCCAAATACTCAGGCATAGTAACAACACCAGCAGAGACGTAGACGGGGATGAAGATCCAGCCCAGAGCCACCAAGACCCATGATGCCTAAACAGACACACTTGCTCAAATTAACTTTTTTTTTGTTTGCAGTAAAATCAATGCAATAACAATTTTGATAAACTTAAGTTATCAAAACAAGAAAACACTGTCAAAGGGGAAAAAAGGAACAAGAAGCAAAATTAGCTAAGCCTCAAATTTAGGGAAAATCAAGATGACAGAGATTTAAAAAGAAAAAAAAAGAACAGCAAATATCATTACATTGGGAGAGCCAAGAAAGATACTAAATAAATTTCAGGAACTTTAGAATTTTTACTTTAGAGTTTCAAACTGTCTGGGTCTGCATTATTGTTCAAATACATGCAAAATAATATGTGCAAATCTTCAATAAAATGTATTAATATTTTGAGGTCCAACATTCTCACCAATTAAGTGTTTAATATGTTTGCACTTTCACGCACATTAGAACTTTTATAAGGACTTCACACTTTGGTGGAGAAGGTGATATTTACTTACTTACAGACACCACAAGTAATGGCAATGGCTACTCATTTGAAAAGTCCTCAATCTGACAAAGATCCCAGAGAAATTAAAGTTGTCTTTGGATTTACAGTATTTTTACTGGGGAACCAAACATCCACCAGCCAACCAAAAAGCCACTGTGACAGAAACACTGATACTGCCTGTCAGCAAAATGATGCTTGACCCTGGTGCTATTGGTCTGCTTCCACTTCCAACCCAAACACTGTAGGTAAATGGCTGCCTACTGTAGGCCTGGGTTTGTTTCCATAAAGTAAGTTTTATCTCACCACCCTCACCAACGGCTTGTTTATTGGTTAGTTGGGCCTCTATACAATTTAAAATAGTTGTATATATTTTTCATATAACTATGTAAGACATAGACAAATGATTCTGATTTTCTTAAAATGATGTGTGTACAGTGTTTCTTACATTCCATTCAAATCCCCCAACTGCGAGTCCTCCAGCTGCTCCTGTTCCAGCAAGACCAATAAACAAGCCACTGCCAACATTACTGGACATCAAAGATGCTCCAATCTGCAAACAGGAAGACATTGCATACTTGATTATGTCAGACAGCATAAAGTTTATGAGACTTGTTGGCAATTGTTGGTGAAGAAAACTACCCACTGTCTTTCAAACAGGGTTTCTACAAACCTGCTCAAATACGACGTCAGAAAAGAGAAATTAAAGTGAACTAAACCAATAAAGTATACAGTCTGTGACAGAAGTGAGTACACCCCTCACATTTCTTGTAAATATTTAATATATCTTTTCATGTGACAACACTGAAGAAATGACAATTTGGACATTTTCACTTAAGGGTGTACTCACTTTTGTTGCCAGGGGTTTAGAAATTTATGGATGTGTTTGGAGTTTTTTATGAGGGCACAGCAAATTGACACTGTTATACAAACTGTACACTCACTACTTTACATTGTAGCAAAGTGTCATTTCTTCAGTGTTGTCACATGAAAAGATATATTAAATATTTACAAAAAACGTGGGGGGTGCTAGAAGTGGACTCTAAGATTAACAGGTGTTTATCTATGTCTTGTTTTGTCTGTGTGTGTGTGTGTGTATGTGTGTGTAACTAAGTGTTATGTGTATCAGTTTCAGTGAATGTGCATGCAACAGAGTGTGTGTTAGTTTGTCAGAGAGAAGTAATACGAAGAGTAGGGAGGAAAGGAACGGAATAATAATACAATATAATATACAATAATAGTAATTGGTTTATGGTTTGTCTGTGTCTAGCCTGTTTAGGAAAAATAATTTCGTATTTGGTAAAGTATGTCAAATTAGTAATGATACCTAAAAACATGAATGAAACCATAAGGAATGTTTCCATGTGGTAAGAATTAAGGTGGTGACAACTAACTAACTGCCGTGTGAATGAAAACCCAGGGAAGCACAGTAGATTCAGAAAAGTGAAAAGAAGAGTTCAAAATGCGACCTGCCATATAGGAGGTCATGAGGCTGAGTCTGACTAAAAATTCACTGTGCCCTCTCAGGAGTGATACAGACTGGCATGCGGTTCCTAAATAGAAGAGTTGGAATCTGCCTGGTCCTTAACACAGCTAACACCTCCCCTGAGGTTGTCAGCAAACTGTTACACATGCACCAGTTTATGTTTCCCTGAGTAAGACAGTAACACCACTAAGCAGGAACTTGAGATTTAATACATCATTACTTAATGGTCAAGGCTTTATAAGTTAAATCAAAAGAGAGTGGGCAACCTTTATGGAAATCTATAATACACCAGGAACGTCCCCTTGTCTTCTCTAGGAGACTGGAAATGCAGTTATATGTGGTAGAATTATCTCATTTTCATGGAAGGGGAAAAAGTGATCTTGGGAGATTACCTACACTGCTTCTCCATACAACCACGTCCTGGAAGAACTAAGAAATCTAAAATCAGAATTAAACAGGAAAACTCAGTTTCAAATAGAACCACTACGTTTGGAGAATTTTGATCATGCCAACAAATGTGGCAAATTCTTAGCCAAAGAATTTAAGAAAAATAATTAAGGAAAGCAAACCATCCACTCAATAATTACTAAAAGAGGGAACATCACTCATGATCGCCACGAAATAAAATATGCATTTAAAGACTTTTGTCAACACTTACATACATCAGAAATACGGGTTAGGGTTAGTTATCCACAGATCAGTCATAGAAATGTTCTTAAATAAACTTGAATTGCCAAAGTTAAACCAAGCACAAGTTATAACTCTGGACTCATTGCTTTCCCTGGCTGAGCTACAGGAAGCCGTGCAGCAGATGCCAAAGAATTGTGGAGCATGCTGGCAGCTTTCACAAAATGATAGAAGTCAAACAGCAAGGTTCATTGCCACCTAACATGAACTCTGCCTTTATAAGCCTGCTTCAAAAACCAGGAAAAGATCCAACTCTACCATCAAGCTACAGACCAATTTCACTAATAAATATACACCTAAAAATAATCACCAAAACACTGTGAAGATCAAACAGGTTTTATTAAAAGTAGACAAACAATATGTACAGACTAATCGACTTCAATAATTTTGTTACCAACCACAAATTAGAGTCAGCTATTGTCTCAGTAGACGCAGGAAAAGGCCTTTGACCGAGTAAACTGAAGGTTTCTGTTAGCCACGCTGCATGAATTCGGTATACTATACAGCTCAGGAAAGGCACCACTTAGAACAAACAGTCAAACCTCTTCAAGGTTTTTATAACAAGGTGTGTAGTATGGGATCAAATTAGGGTCAAATAAAATTTGTACCCGTAAAATGATTTGTGCGTGTGTAAACCAGATGCGTGCATGTATTTGTACCTGTAAAACGATTTGTGTGTGTGTAAACCAGATTTGTACTTGTAATAGACCTTGTGTGTCTGTAAAAAGATTTGAACTTGTAGATTTAAATAGAGCTGTACCAATATTCACACATACAAATCAAGCCTCTAAATTACGCACAAAATGTGACACTAAATTTACAATTTGATTGGCTAATGAAACCCAATCACCAAGCAGGCTGTCGCAGTCCTTTAGCGAAGCACTACTGGTCCTGAAAGGTGAAGACACAGCGATAAGCGGCGACCGCCATTAAACCCAGAGAGTAATTATATTTAATGACGAGACACACTTGTATGATATGATGTACACTTGTGATATGCTAAGGTAATGTAGCAGCTGCCGAAAGGTAATCTGGTGTTAGTGTGGCAGAGTGGAGGTTTCTCCTCCCACTCATCAGAGAGCCTGCTCGGGTGTTGGTGCTCACAGGAGCCTTATTGTTCAATTAGGCCCAGGTGTTTTTAAGGGCATGGGTGACTCTGTTCGGCCCAGAATCAAGCTGAGGGAGATTCCGTGTGTTGCACATGCAGGGAAGTCGCCGCTGGTAGGTAACGTTTTAGCGCATTACCCGTTTTTATATGCATAGAGCTCATGGGTGGCGTGTCCTTACAGAGCCGTGCTTTTAGTAGCGATCAGCTTATCTAGTGTTGGCCCGCGCTGTGGCAGCCGATGTCCAGGTATCATGCATGGTTTTATACTGTAGAATTCCTGGTCGCATTCCACCTGTTTAACCATGTTTTATGATAGATAGATAGATAGATAGATAGATAGATAGATAGATAAGACTTTATTAATCCCGCAGTGGGGAAATTCTGGTGACCCAGCAGCAGCAGAGAAAAAAACAGTTGGAAAAAAAAAATAAAGAGTAAAAAAATGTTATACATTATATACAAAAAGAAAGAAAAAAATGTACATATCTCAACATAAACATAAAGTGCAAAAGTGCCTGTTGAGGTCTGTACATTATATGCGCTCTTTACTCGTTGTATTACGGTAGTGTTACACCCAAAATGTTCTGTACCTTCTAATTACCTGTATTACGGTAAACACCTTTTAGAGTGGAGTTATGACTGACCATGTCGGATGGACAGAGCCGACAAAGCTGTTCTTTTTGCTAAATAAACGTGTGTCCAAAGAATGATTTTTACTTCATCTCCACACGCAGAGTGAACAAAGAGTTCCTGCGCTCAACAGGTTATGGGCCCAGAGTGGAAGATAAGTGAACGTCTTAAGAATCTCTCTTCGGACATTTTTGGCGCGACGCATTACGCGCGATAAAGAAACAGATTTAGCAAGAACAGAGAAGCTGATAAAATGGCAAGTCGAGCGACCGGGATCACGACTCCCCAACTTTACTTCGACGGCACAGAAGCTAAGTATGAGCTTTGGGAAACAAGATTCCTTGGATATTTGCAGGTGCTAAAGCTAAAAGACACTATTCTGAATGTGCCTGCTAGTGCTAATGCTGAAGAACTAGCCGAAGACGCACGAAAAAATGCAGATTGCTATGCTGAGCTAATAAGGCTAATAGACGACAGGAGCTTCTCGCTGATAAGACATGAAGCCAGTGATGATAATAGAGGAGCCCTGAAGATATTAAAGGAACATTATTGCGGAAAAAGCAAGCCACAGATAATAAACATGTACACATCTCTAACTAATTTAAGAATGGCTGAAACCGAGAGTGTTACAGACTACATTATAAAGGCAGAGAACATTATTACAGCTCTGAGAAATGCTGGCGAGCCATTGAGTGACGGTCTAATTGTAGCTATGATCCTAGGCGGGCTCCCAGACTCCTTCAAACCACTAGCTGTCCATGTGACACAAAATGAGGACAATGTCACTTTTGCAGACTTTAAGAGAAGATTACGAGTCTACGAAGAGTCAGAAAAAATGAGAATAACGGGGACAACAGATAATGTAATGAAAACACTACATGGAAGAGTTAATACTAAATCACACAACAGGAAAGATGAAGACATAAATGTAACCTGTTACAAATGTGGAACGAAAGGACATAAGGCAAGAAAGTGTTCCAGAAAAGTGTGGTGTAATTATTGTAGAAGCAACACGCACACAGAATCCATTTGCAAGAAAAAGGGAGAACGCGATGATCTCAGAAAGATTGCAGAGAACCAAGAGATGCATCAAGACCACCTCTTCAAGGCTAAGCACACAAAGAAGGAAAAACCAACAGGTACGAAAAACTTAAAAGGCGTCATGGTGGATGCAGGAGCAACATCCCACATTGTCAACGACATAAGAAAGTTCATCAACTTCGACTCTTCATTCCAACCGGGTTCTCATTCTGTAGAGCTTGCCGACGGGACAAGATGCAGTGGAATAGCAGAACAAAGAGGTACAGCAGTGATCTACCTTCTGGACAATGCTGGAAAACAACACAGAGCACAGCTACGAGACACACTGTACATACCCTCCTACCCACAAGATATCTTCTCAGTAGTGAAAGCAGCAAATGGAGGAGCGACTATTACTTTCAAAAGGGAGGGGACAATCACTTGATCACCAAAGATGGCAGCAGGTTTGACATTCATGAGATAGGGAATTTGTACTACTTGCCAACTGTAGAAGAGAATGTTGACCAATGCAATGTGTGTCATGATATTCAAACCTGGCATGAAATTCTAGGTCATTGCAATTATGATGATATACAAAAACTACAAGGTGTAGTGAGAGGGATGGGGATGAAGGGAAACACAAAGCCAGACAAGCTATGTGAAGTATGCACTCAAGGAAAATTCAGTCAGACGAGAAATAGGGAGCCAGATATAAAGGCAAAGAACCCCTTAGAGCTAGTCCACACTGATTTAACCGGCCCCATGCCGACACCAACTGTTGAAGGGTACAGATATGCTCAGTCCTTCACAGATGACTATTCAGGTACTATATTGGTGTATTTCCTAAGATCCAAAAGTGATACAGTAAAAGCCACAGAAAAGTTCCTGGCAGACATAGCACCATATGGAGAAGTAAAGTGCATCCGTTCAGATAATGGCACTGAGTTTATAAGCCGAGACTTCCAAACATTGCTAACAAAGAACAGGATGAGGCATGAAACATCTGCACCTTACTCACCTCATCAAAACGGCACTGCAGAGAGGAGTTGGAGAACTCTATATGAGATGAGTAGATGCTTACTAATAGAGAGTGGATTACCCAATAAGTTATGGAACTATGCCATGCAAACATCAGCGTACGTGAGGAACAGGTGCTACAATAGGTACACAAAGAAAACAGCATACGAGTTGTTCACAGGTAAGAAGCCAAATTTATCCAAGATGCAAAAATTTGGATCTATATGTTTCGCTTACAAGCAAGAGAGTGGAAAATTAGACTCCAGATGTGATCAGGGTATTTTCATTGGCTATGATAAAAACAGCCCAGCTTAGTTAGTGTACTACCCAGACACAGAAAAGATTCAGAAGCACAGGTTGGTGAAATTTACAACTAAAACGACAGAAGAGAAGGAAACACAAACTTCTGAATCGCACACAGGATATGAGAATGTGTATCCTGTGGTTCAAGACCAAGACAGAAATGATGTAATGGTGGAAAATGATGGAAATGATGTTCATGAAGTTTTACCTGAACAAAGTGAATCTGCATGTCCAGATAAACACACAGAAAACATCAGAAGAAACCCACCAAGAACCAGGAGGAAACCAACACATCTATTAGAATTTAAGACCGAGTACTCAGAGGACAAACTTCAAATGTGTGTTGACTTTTGTTTACAGAATAATATGTAACATACCCCAGAACTATGAGGAGGCCATATCATCAACCGACTCACAGCAGTGGAAAAGAGCTATGGATGAGGAGATGAGTTCGTTGGAAGACAACAAAACCTTCACACTCACACAGTTACCACCAGGAAAAAGGACAGTGGGAGGTAGATGGGTCTACGCAATAAAAACGGACATTGATGGACGTGAAAAGTACAAGGCAAGGTTCGTAGCGAAAGGCTACAGTCAGAAACCAGGGACTGACTATGAGGAGACATTTTCACCCACAGCTGATATGACAAGTGTAAGAGTGGCCATGCAGAAGGCAGCTCAAGAAAACTTGGTTTTACACCAGATGGATGTTAAAACTGCCTACCTACATGCACCAATTGACTGTGAAATATACATTGAACAACCAGAAGGCTATGAAAAAAGGTCAAAAACAGGTGACAAACTTGTATGTAAATTACAGAAATCACTTTATGGTCTCAAACAATCAGGGAGAAATTGGAATGCTATGTTACACAGTTGCTTACAACTTTAGACAGAATCCAGCTGACAACTGTGTATACACAAGCGAGAACCATAATGGAAAGGTGATCTTAATAATATGGGTAGATGATCTGATCATAGCAGCAGACAGTGAAAGCACACTGAAGGATGTAAAGAAGATGCTCACTGAAAAGTTCAAAATGAAAGACATGGGAAAGCTGAAACACTTCTTAGGAATCGATTTTGAACAGACAGAAGGAAGAGTAAAGATGTCACAAGAAAAGTATGTGACAAAAATACTGAACAGGTTTAACATGCAAGACTGTAAACCTAGGGAAACTCCATGTGAACTAAAACTAGACTTCACAGAAAATGCAAAGAAACTGAATAACCCGAGAATGTACAGGGAGGCAGTGGGAAGCTTTATCTATCTGTCCACTTGCACCCGACCAGATCTGAGTTTTGTGGTCAGTAAACTGTCACAACATTTTGCTGAACCAACAGAAGCCCACTGGAACACAGTGAAGCATGTGTTCAGATATCTTAAGGGTACAGAAAAACAAGGTTTGTACTTTAAGAGGAAGTCGGGAAAATTGGGTCTAATAGTGTACAGTGATGCTGACTGGGCATCAGACACTACAGACAGACGCAGTACATCAGGTTATTGTATCAGTCTAAGCAAAAACAGTGGTCTGATTGCATGGAAGACAAAGAAACAACCAACAGTAGCACTATCTACTTGTGAGGCAGAGTATGTGTCCTTAGCATCAGCTATACAGGAAAGCATCTATCTGGAACAACTACTCACAGGGATTGATTCGTATGAATATACAAGCACCACAGTGTACAAAGACAACCAAGGCACTATAGCACTAGCCAGAAACCCAGTTAACAGGCAAAGGTGTAAACACATTGACATCAAGTACCACTTTATGAGGGAAACTGTAAACAGTGGCAGGGTCATTCTAGAATATTGCCCAACTGAAAAGATGGTTGCCGACATAATGACAAAACCAGCCACTAAACTGAAGTTGTTTATGTTTACTGAAGACATGTTTGGTACTTAATAATGTCTATAATGTGCCATATGATCAAGACAATATAATAGTCTTGAGATGTTTGTGCATAAGTGTTAAGTTAATGAGCTAAGAGCGAGTGGGGGTGTTGAGGTCTGTACATTATATGCGCTCTTTACTCGTTGTATTACGGTAGTGTTACACCCAAAATGTTCTGTACCTTCTAATTACCTGTATTACGGTAAACACCTTTTAGAGTGGAGTAGAAGAAAACTGTCGTCACGTTATGACTGACCGTGTCGGATGGACAGAGCCGACAAAGCTGTTCTTTTTGCTAAATAAACGTGTGTCCAAAGAGACCAGAATGATTTTTACTTCATCTCCACACGCAGAGTGAACAAAACGTTTCTGCGCTCAACAGTGCCGAATTAAAAAAAATAAAAAAACAACATACATGCAAACATGGGCACCGCACGGCACACATCACACTATAAACATGCTTTACAGTCATGTTGGTGTGTTGTGGAGTCTTATTGCCGTGGGTATGAAGGACCTCCGGTAGCGCTCAGTCCTACACTTCGGGTGCAGCAGTCTCGCGCTGTGTGAGCTGCGTTGGTCCTCCACGGTTTGGTGCAGGGGGTGGGAGGGGTTGGCCATGATGGACGACAGTTTCGCCCGCGTCCTTCTATTGGCCACCACCTCGATGGACTCCAGTGGGCAGCCAAGGACAGAGCCAGCTTTCTTTACCAGTTTGTTCAGTCTTTTTCTGTCTCTGCCCGTGCTGCCGCCCGCCCAGCACACAACGCCGTAGAGGACTGCCGACTGCCGATGCCACTACCGTGCCCCCCCTCCTTATGTAATTTATGCCAGCGAGTGGAGGGAGGATCCTCTGCTGAAGAGACTGCAGCAGGTCCCTTAGCTGCAAAGCTCTGCTGCTCTGGCTCCACCACTGCGGGGCTGCACTCTGGCCTGGGAAGAGCGGCCACGAATCGGCTTTTCCCTCACCGCTGCTGCTCTGACGACCGCTGTTCTGGTTCTGCCTCAGACTCTGATTCGGATTTAAGGCACATCTGACGGCTTGGGGCCGCGAGACGGTCCCTGCTTCGTTGTCTTCGTGTTAGTTTATCGCGTTTAGTAGATCTTTTAACTGAATTGACATTGGAATTGGTTTGGTTTATTTTTCCTGTTTATTTGCTTTGAATTGGTTTCTGTTTATTTATTTTGTTTGCATTGGTTTACTCATGAACATTGTTGCATGTTTTTAAACAAGAAATCGCCTTTTTTAATTTGAAAGTGTCATAAAATAAAAGTTTTATAAACCACAAACTCTGCTCTCTGATGCTATCCTTGCATTTTAAGTTGGCAGACCTTCTTGGGTTACGTAAAGGGAAATAACTTGACTGTCTCTGACTCTCACATTAGCAATGGTGGTTTTATTGGATGTTAAAGTAGCATGTTAGCGGTAAGGCTGTTAGCATGTTATCTGTGCAGTGTGAAGGTGCGGTTAGCACGTTGTCATTCACCGCCGTGACTAAACGTAATAGTTTTTCATCAGGGCGCATAAGTTTACCAACGTAAATAAAAGCTTTGCAGGTAATACAGTCACCGTCAAGTCTGTCTCGTCATTAAATATAATTACTCTGTGGGTTTATTGGCGGTCGCAGCTTATCGCTGTGTCTTCACCTTTCAGGACCAGTAGTGCTTCGTTAAAGGACTGCGACAGCCTGCTTGGTGATTGGGTTTCATTAGCCAATCAAATTCAAGTGTCAAATCAGAGCCACCGTTTTGTACTTGTAAATTTAGTGTCACATTTTGTGCGTAACTTAGAGGCTTGATTTGTATGTGTAAATATTGGTACAGCTCTAGTTAAATCTACAAGTTCAAATCTTTTTACAGACACAAAAAGTCTATTGTACATTGTACCAAGTACAAATCTGGTTTACACACGCACAAATCATTTTACAGGTACAAATACATGCACGCATCTGTTTTACACACGCACGAATCATTTTACGGGTACAAATTTTATTTGACCCTAATTTGACCTAAAGTCTAAATCGCTAATTGGAAAACTCTAAATTGCCTGTAGGTGTGAGTGTGCATTTAAATGTGTGGCCCTGTGGCGACCTGTCCTTCTGCCCTTGTTTCCCTCTTCTTGACCCGCCCATTCACCCAATCCCAAAGATGACATTTAATTTATGATGGACCATATTAAAACATACACAGATCTTCAATCAAGAGGATTGAAGATTCATAGTCAATTTACCCCTCCTGAAAAAGCACAACTGTCCATCACAATACAGTATCCAACCCATACATTCTTAATCCTCGTACAGCCTTGGAGGGGTCAAAACGACCCCACTGTAAAATAGGGGGCGCTCAGAGCTCAAATATACACACAAGGGTTGGATAAAACAGCCTTGGTCGGTGTTACATCCAAGCAATGAACACGTGTGGGTCTATGATGAACAAGTTCATCCAACCGTTCATCTAGATAAAGCGTGTTGTGATTTATCGTCTGTCTGCGGCTGTTCTATCCAACCCTTGTGTGGTTTTTGAGCTTAGAGTGCCCCCTATTTTCATTTTGACCCTATCGATGGCTGCACAAGAGTTAACTGCGATGTTTACTGACTTATTCAGTATAAAAGACAAAAGAGACGATATATGATGGGGCAAGACACACTGATTATTTTTACTTTGTCAGGAGATCAGCTCACTAGTTTAAATGAACATGTTTTCATCTTGAAAAATACAGTTGAAATCTATAGAACATAGTTTTTACTTAATTGGTATATACATAATAATAACCTATAATAAATACTTTGTTGTTTATACTTTTGATGTGACGTTCCTAGCTAGAAAATTCAATACAGACCAATTAACATCCCAATAGTGATTACTCACTTTATCACAATAAAGATAAACATAGCTATAAAGTACAAAACACAATACAGACATAGACAAAAAAGCAGTACATCAAGCGCTTACACTACTCAGGTCAACAAAATAGGTACTCACAGGCCACCAGGTCATAGAACGACCAGCCAAGAAGTACCCCCCTATAGTGCTGCGATTAGCCTTCACTGATGACTGCAGGAGAGACAAAAATTAGGTGAGGTTAGTACGGAGGATGGTTATTAAAAATGAATAAATACATAAATAAATAAAGGCTGAAATGAAAGCATGAATAAATAAATACGCAATAACTGACGGGGGTTTCTTGAAGCAAAATGGCCTATGGCTATGGCCTTGATTCTTGCCCCTTCTGTTCTGTTTCTGCAAGTAATAAGTTCAGTTATCTTCCTTACTTCCTGCACAGAACAGCTGTGAGCCACTAGCTGAAAAGTGATTGTTCTCTTGAACTGCAGCATTGTAATATGTTTACTGCAGCAGGTCACTCAATTACGGATGACTTGTGTATGTTGTTGTCTGGTAAGAGGTAGAGAAGGCAGTGATAGCAGGTAAGTTTAGGCACCCCTGACAATGTCCATGATTTTCATTTACAAATATTTGGGTGTTTGGATCAGCAGTTTAATTTTGATCTATCAAATAACTGAAGGACACAGTGATATTTCAGTAGTGAAATGAGGTTTATTGGATTAACAGAAACTGCACAATATGCATCTACATTAAATTAGACAGGTGCATAAATTTGGGCACCCCTATCGTTTTGTTGATTTGAATAACTGTTACTAATTAGCACTGATTCATTAGAACACAAGCCTTGAACTTCATAGACAGGTGCATCCAATCACTAGAAAAGGTTTTTATGGTGGCCAATTGCAAGGTGTTGTTCTGTTTGACTCTCCTCTGGAGAGTGGCAACATGGGGGCTTCAAAACAACTGTCAAATGACCTGAAAACAAAGATTGTTCAACATTATGATTTAGGTGAAGGCTACAAAAAGTTATCGCAGCGATTTAAGCTGTCAGTGTCCACTGCAAGGAACATAGTCAGGAAATGGAACACACACAGGCACAGTTCTTGTTAAGGCCAGAAGTGGCAGGCCACATAAAATATTGGCGAGGCAAAGGCCAAGGATGGTGAGAACGGTCAAAAACAGCCCACAGACCACCTCCAAAGAGCTACAACATCAACTTGCTGCAGATGGTGTCACTGTGCATTGTTCAACAATTCAGCGCACTTTGCTCAAGGAGAAGCTGTGTGAGCGAGTGATGCAAAAGAAGCCTTTTCTGCATGCACGCCACAAACGGAGTCGCTTGAGGTATGCAAACGCACATTTGGACAAACCAGCTTAATTTTGGAATCCGGTGCTGTGGACTGATAAAACAAAGATTGAGTTATTTGGTCATAACAAGGGGCATTATGCATGGCGGCAAAAGAACACAGCGTTCCAAGAAAAACACTTGGTACCCACAGTAAAATTTGGTCGAGGTTCTATCATGCTGTGTGGCCAGTGCCGGTACTGGGAATCTGGTCAAAGTTGAGGGTTGCATGGATTCCACTCAATATCAGCAGATTCTTGAGAATAACGTTGAGGAATCAGTCACAAAGTTGAACTTACGCCGGGGCTGGATATTTCAACAAGACAACGACCCAAAACACTGCTCAAAATCTACTCAGGCATTTATGTAGAGGAACAAGTACACTAAATATTGACATGATTTTTCTTGTGGGGTGCCCAAATTTATGCACCTGTCTAATTTCGTTTTGACGCATATTGTGCAGTTTCTGTTAATCCAGTAAACCTAATTTCACTACTGAAATATCACTGTGTCCTTCAGTTATTTGATAGGTCAAAATGAAATTGCTGATCCAAACACCCAAATATTTGTAAATGAAAATCATGGACATTGTCAGGGGTTCCTAAACTTTTGCATACAACTGTAGCTGAGTTTAGTGTTATCTTGAATGATTATAACATTTGCACTTGTAACACTAAGTGAAAACAACGAAAAAGAATGACGTGGAAGTGAAGCCTTTAATCAATCCTCTGGATTCAAAGAGGACAACTGAGAAATGCCAGAGAGAAGACAGACAGGATCAGAACAGGCCAAGAAAGAGAGCCTAAGCTGTCAAATATACCGAGGTAGATGTTTGCAGTGTGGCTATTTTGGGAGAATAATAAAACTGGAAATATAGCTAACATGCACACTTTAAGATTTATTTGTTGCCGATTATATCATACTGTATATATACATGCAGTGCTAGTTACAGTTTCTATCATGAACATGGGATTGCATGGATTGCTGCATACATTGGTCATAAAATTTGTTTGGATTTTCATCTAAGTCACAACAATAAAAGAACACAGTCTGCTTAAACTAATACTGCACAAATATGTTTTCATGTTTCTATTGAACATAATATGTAAACATTCACAGTGCAGGAAGGAAAAAGTCTGTGAAGCCCTCAGCTCCTTCAGTTTCCTAAACACTACCTGATCCCAATTTAAAGTCTTGGGATCAGGTAGTGAGGCTCAGGTGGAGCTTCCCTGTTTTCCAAGGAGGTTTTGGCGCCATCGTGTGGCGATTTTGGGAATCAGCACCAGGGGCTAAGGCTGTTCCTAACCCTGGGACTCCATTTCTAGTTTAGCCTAGAGTCCGCAGTTTGTAACACAATTAAGTGTTTAATAGCAACATAAAATCTTCATCTCCCACTAGACTGGGTTGAATAGATCCTTCATGTGTTATAATCTTATCATATCAATCAGTATCATTATACAGGAGTTTCAAATAGGATTTGATGTTGCCTACTCTAGCCACTGGAATACATTTGACTATGACTGCTGGAGCCTGTAGCTTTGCATTTGTCACTATGGAGCTATGACACTGGATTGTGCCCCCTTATGGTTGCAAGTTTTCTAAACACTTATGAACTGTTATTTAACTGAAATTATTTCCTGAAAAATTATATTCCTAGAATACAGTATTTTGTAAAATGTACATACATGTTTAAGTTCAATTAGTACTGAAAACATATTTCAGATGAACTGAAAACCACTGACCTAGATTAAAACAAAATGCTGTATTATAGGAATATAATTTTTCAGGAAATAATTTCAGTAAAATAACAGTTCATAAGTGTTTAGGAAACTTGTATGCAACCATAAGGGGCATAATCCAGTGTCATCTTGTGCCAGTTCCAAGTCTGGATAAATGCAGAGGGTTGTGTCATTCGTTAGCATCCAACATAAAACATTTGCCAAACCAAACATGCGAGTCATCAATGCGACTACTGGATCAGCCGCAGCCCGGGTTAACAATGACTGTCACCGGTGCTGTTGACCTACAGGGTATCGGTGGAAACTAGGCTACTGTTGGTCGAAAAAGAAGAGGAGGAAGGCGCGTTTGTAGGCAGTGAGAGCTGAGGAAAGGCAAGAGTGTAGGGACTTTCAATGTTGGGGCTACGACAGGGAACGTTAGAGAGTTGGCTGACATGATGCAGAGAAGGAAGGTGTGTGTCCAGGAGACCAGACAGAAAGGTAAAAAGGCTCAGGTTCAGGGCTTATGTTGTTTTACCATAGTGTGGATGAGAAGAGAAATAGGGTAGGATTGATTATGAAAAAGGGGGTTAGTCAGGAAGGTTCTGGAAGTGAGAATAGTGTCAGACAGGGTGATGAAGATGGAAATTGAAGGTGTGATGTTTAATGTAGTCAATGGTTACGCCCCAGAAAAAGAGACAGTCTGGAATAGAGGTGAGAGAGTGGTGACTAGTGCAGATTTCAATACACATGTTGGTGAAGGGAACAGAGGTGATGAGACTGTAATGGGCAGGTTTGGTCTTCAGGACAGGAATGCAGAAGGACAGATGGCGGTAGACTTTGCAAAAAGGATGGAAATGGTGTAGTGAATACTTTCTTCCAGAAAAGGCAGCAACAAAGGGTGACACATAAGAGCAGAGTTAAAAGCACTCCGTGGACTTCATCTTGTGCAGTCGTTGTAATCTGAAAAAGATCAGTGACTACAAAGTTACGGTAGTGTAACCAGACAGCACAGGATGGTGGTGTGTAAGATGACCATGGTGGTGAGGATACAAAAAGAGGCCCAAGACAGAACAAACAGACAAAGTGGTGGGAGTTGAAAAAGGAAGAATGCTGTGTAGTTTTCAGACCCTCCTCCTACCCAGGGGACAGAGGAGGGTACTTGGTGTGTCATCAAGGAAGAAGAAAGTGGACAAGGAGACTTGGTGGTGGAATGAGGAAGTCCAGGTGTGCATACAGCAAAAGTGGTTAGCTAAGAAGAAGTGGGACACTGAGAGAACAGAGCAGACAGTATAGGGAGATGCAGCGTATGGTGAAGGCAGAGGTGGCTAAGGCCAAAAAAAGGGCATATGAGGACTTGTATGCTAGGTTGGACCTAGGATTTTTACATGCTGGCGAGGAAAAGAGATAGAGGTGGGAAGGATGTACAGCAGGTTAAGATGATCAAAGATAGAGATGGAAATGTATTGACAGGCACCAGGAGTGTGAAAGGAAGATGGAAGGAGTACTTTAAAACATTGATGAATGAGGACAATGAAGCAGGAAGCATGGAGCAGCAAGTAGCAATGATTAATAAGAGTGAAGTGAGGAGGGCAGGAAAAGGCAGTTGGTCATGATGACAAACCTGTGGAGTTATGGAAGTATCTAGGAGAGGTGGCAGTAGAGTTTCTGACTAGTCTGTTTAACAAGATCTTGGAGAGTGAAAGGATGCCTGAGGAACGGAGAAGAAGTGGGCTGCTGCCTGTTTTCAAGAACAAGGGAGAACTGTGGCAACTACAGAGGAAAAAAGCTGATGGGCCATACAATGAAGTTGTGAGAATAAGTAGTAGAAGTTAGCCAAAAGGAAAAGAAGATAAGTGTTTAGGAAATGTTAGTACTACACTACAGAGCGTAGGGTTAGGGTTATACAACTGTGTATGCGTAGAATTGATAAATAAACCAGATCTTACCCAGATTCCAATCGCCATGACAAGGAGGAAGTAAATGACAACGACAGCGATGTCAGCTGCTTCAATACTAAGAACTGTAACTGACTGAGCTTCAGTGGTTAACCCAGGGAAACTGGTGCCTACAAGTAAAGAATTGAAACACACAGTAAAAATGCAGTTAAGTGCATATATTTATTTGAAAAGTGAAACGTTTTCTCTAATCCTTCTTTGTCTCCTACTTTTTCTTGCTCTGTGCCTTATCTTTAGCTCGTCCTCTGCCTCCTTTAGTGTTAATGGTATCTGTGAGGTAGTTGCAGCGCTGGAGGCGAGGCTGACTGATGGAAAACCAGTCAGTTATTTAGGCCCCGCTAACTAGCTTAGGTGCAACTTGTCCCTCACCGGGTCCCGAGCAGCCAGGATGTGCCTGTTGACGACTCGTAAAAATCGTAGTTCTAGGCAGTCACCCACGGTTCACCAATAGCCGCTTCACATTTCAAACAGGCTGACTAAGAGTCATAGCTGTGTTGAGCCTAGTGTCCCTTTAAATCTCAGCAGCAATGACTTTATGAATTTCTAATGAATAACTAATAAAATCATAACCATTAGAGAAAAAGTCTTTTAACAAATGTCGTAAATCAATCTGCAGATACAGATTTAGCACAGTTTTAGATTTGCTGGTTAGACCTCTGTCTTACTTAGAGAACTGGCAAACTATAGGCCAATAACTAATCTGCCCTTGATTTCTAAAATTCTTGAAAAAATTGTAGCTAAACAACTATGTGACCACCTGTGTAGGAATATCCAAAGAAACTAGTTTCTGTACTTGTCCTGTTAGATCTTGGTGTAGCATTCAATACCATACACCACAACATTCTATTACAGAGACTAGAACATAGAGTTGGAATTAAAGGCACAGCACTGGGATGGTTTAAATCTTATTTGTTGAAAAGATTCTAATTTGTTCATGATCAGTCTTCCATTTGCACAAGAATTAGCTTTGGAGTTCCACAAGGTTCTGTGCTTGGTCCAATACTTTTCAGTCTATACATGTCTCCTCTCTGTAGTGTTATTGGAGAACACTATACATTTCCATTGCTATGCAGATGACACTATCTATGAAACCAGATAAAACAAACAAATTAGTCAAGAGAGAGCTATTATTTAATCAGATAGTATAGGATGACATAATGTTAGCTTCAGGTTCTACTCTGAGGAACCTTGGTGTCATCTTTGACCAAGATTTCTCCTTTACATCATCATACTTTAAAGAAACCACCTACTTCCACCTTAGGAATATTGCTCAAATTAGGAGCATCCTCTTACAGAGTGATGCTGAAAAATTAATCCATGCATTTGTTACCTCTAGGCTGGACTACTGTAACTCAGCTATTCATAGATTCTCCCTATAACTCTTTAAAAACCCTCAATTTAATTCAAAATGCTGCAGTCAGAGTCTGACTGGATTTAGAAAGAGAGATCACATTTCTCCTAAAGCTCCATCTTATCTCAAAGATCTCATAGCTCCTTATGCTCCCTTCAGAACACTTCGTTCTCAGAGTGCTGGTCTACTTGTGGTTCCTAGAGTTTCTAAATGTAGAACGGGAGCCTTTAGCTACCGAGCTCCTCACCTATGGAACCAGCTTCCAGTTCAGGTTCGAGGAGCAGACAACCACCTTCTCTCTTTCTGTCTCTCTCTGTCCTCATCTACAGGTATTGTCACACTCAGAGCTGTGTGTTTCCAGTGTTCAGCTGCTGGTCCAACAATTCTGCCTGTATCTGTTGCTGCTTGTTGTTGTTGTGTTTTCTCTCTTCTCTATCCCTTCACCCCAACCATTCAAGGCACATTGATCTTGGGTCTGCTGGAGGTTTCTTCCTGTATAGAAAGGGAGATTTGCCCTCCACTGTTGCTATTAAAGTGTACAATTTATGGATTGGCTACAAATAAAAGCTTGCTTTATTTGGGATTTGTTGGGTTTAGTTGTGTAAGGTCTTAACCCTTGTGCAGCCGTTGAGGGGTAAAAATGAAAAACAGGGGGCGCTCAAAACCACACATGGGTTGGATAAAACAGCCACAGACAGACGATAAATCACAACACGCTTTATCTAGATGAACGGTTGGATGAACTTGTTCATCATAGACCCACACGTGTTCATTGCTTAGATGTAACACCCACGAAGGCTGTTTTATCCAACCCTTGTGTGTTTTTGAGGTTTGGCACCCCCTATTTTACAGTGGGGTCGTGTTGACCCCTCGAAGACTGCACAAGGGTTAAACCTTATTTATAAAGGGCCTTGAGATAACTGTTGTTGTGAATTGGCGCTATATAAATAAAATTGAACTGAATGTAGAAATTACAACCATAAAACACTCTTTCTGTATGAGGCCTTCTCCACAGTAAGTAATACATCACTAGTTCTTCCTTGTTTCCCTGCTAATAGTTACTATTTGTTTGCACCTTGTTTTTGTGTCTGCATTCTTTGTAACATATTTAACTACACGCTCTGTCTTGTTGGTTGTGAGCCTGTTGGTCTTGTTGTGCTTTAAGCTCTAGAGAGAGTCACCACCTAATGAAGTTAATCACCAGTACGGGATTCATGTAATTTCTAACATCATCAGGTGGCCATTTTAGTCCCCTACTGGGGCAAGTTTGTACTCAGTCAGTCAGCAATTTTGTAACATGTTTACTGAATCACAATAGTGAGCAACAATCTTTATTGTTACAATCTTAACCGTCTAACTAATTCTCTAAAACTAATCCTTATGGTGATTGTGATTATTAATACAATTTTCATATTCATCGAGTATTGTTAGATTATACACAATTATGTTGTTACACCACTGTAGACTAACAATCAAAAACAACAATGAGTAAAAGTATAACAACCTTTATATAATTCAATATGATTATTGTCATGATCTGCGGCACGACTTCCGGACCTGAACTTATATTGTGAAGGCAGTGCCGGATCAGCTCAGACTTAACTACTTCTAGCTTCACCTGATTATGCAATTGATTTCACCAGCACCAGCAGATCGTTACAGATTATATTAGACACAGTTTGAAATCTAAACAATCACCCAAAAGAACTACTACTATATATGGTTGTGCCCAACCATGCATGTAAGTGAGAGGGACAGCGAGATGGCAGACAAGATCAGGAGTTACTGTGGCAATTTACAACTAAATAATTGAAAGAAATATTGATTTCAATGTAAATATTAAATATATATCAAAAATAAAAATATGGCAATAGTGCCAGAACATTTGCATTGTAGAAGGCATGTGGGACACTACTGGTACCAGTATGCAAGACTCATTTTCATTAGGGACTGAGCACCCATTTAGGTCAGATTCTGCAATTGCACCTGAATATCAAACCATTGAAATATTGGAAAACAAGGTCACAATATGCCATACATAACATTCATTAAACAAAATTCTCATGAGTTGATGAGCAACAGAGTCCAATTTGTGTAGTTACTGTTTTTCAGTATGGTGTAAACACTGTGTATGCACCCTGTAAAAATGTCTCAACAGGTTTTGCAAGATGTATACACAGTGCTTATGTGATGTGACTGCATCTAAACAACAATGCGCACAGAGTTACTGTGTGACTGTGTGACTGTGTGAACAGAAACTCCAAGGGTTAAAGGGTATTTAAATGCAGCACACATGCAGAAGCAAGCATAGTTAGAGTTTAACAAAGGTGTGTGAGAAGGGTCACTTTCAGTCTGTCAACGTAACAAATCATCATCATTGTGTTGATTTACTTTTTAAAAAACTAAATTGTGTTGATACAATTGTGGCTATGATGCGGATATTGTTTTCTAAAATTAAACTGAAAGATATGTTGCAAATAACCTTAAAGGTTAGACTATACATTTGTACGTGTCTTTCGTGAATGTGTAGCCATTGCCATTATTATTATTATTATTATTATTATTATTATTATTATTATTATTATTATTATTATTATTATTATTATTATTAGTATTATTATTATTATTCCATTTAAGTCCTGCTTTGTAATTCATACAAACTCAAGAATATCTAATTCTACTTTATGGCGCTGTAATAAATTGTTAGCTTACATCAGCTGGGGGTAGTAAGTTCTGTTGGTAAATGTAACTGAAACAATATGCATACTAGGTCTTGCATCAAATGTCAGGATTATTTCTTTCTTATACATCCTGACTTCAAATGCTTTTGTTTTGAGTTGTTAATCTGTTACAAGTTGTTAAATTGGTGGCATTTAAATTGAGGCATATTTATCTCCTGTATTACATGCCATGTAAAGTTGTCTGCATGTGACGTGCTATAAAACTACAACTTGTTGTAAAAGCATTCTACTCAGCGCTTACAATAATAACTGAAGTTAAATAAGGTTCAGACCTGTAGTGAGAGCGGCAGACATGTTGATTCCAATCTTCCAGATCACCTTGAGTTTTTATAACCTCTCAGCTCCTCAAAGTTTCCCTTGTGTATGACTTCAGACTGTGTAGAGATAGTTTATCCTGTTGGAAAACCTGTGGACCCAACCTATAGCTTAATCATTACTCAGTTTGTCACTGAAACAGTCAAACTCCACTGATTAGCTTTAATCTCCTAGCAGAGGTTCACATCCAGTATATGATTGTATGTGAAAGTCGTCAACAGTTTGACTGAATAAACAAAAAATAATGTAATTACAGTATCCTGGCAAATACTCAAGAAGTGACACATTAATATATAATATTAACATCAAATGAAAAGAATCAAAGGATAATATTTAACACCAAACTAGGAAATTGTGTAGTTATTTTTATGCCACTGTGTTTCCAAGGACATTTGGTTATTAAATAGTTTGGACATTTTAAGTAGCTTAGTCAAGAGGGCTTATTGCTACAATACGGATGTACTGTGTGTATATATTTACACCTAACCGTAACCCCTGTCAAACATTTCCAAACACATCCAGTCAATCACCTGACCATTTCTGGTTAAGAAGCGCAGGCCACCTGGATGAATAAACTGTGAAAAGCAAAAGAGTGACATTGGATGCATAAACTCAACACATTAACTGATTTAGAGGCCCAACAACATATGTGATCTGGACTGATTGTGAGCTACCAATGTCAGTATTGCTCTGGGTTTTTACATGTGTTATTCTTTAACTAGTCTCATTCAAAGACCAAACCAATTGTTTAGTCAGCAGGTTTAGTATATAAAATGTAATCAGATTCCTCTCTCTCATCTGGGTTTAACTCTCGCAAAATGCTGTCCTAATGTCATGTACAGGCTGCGTACTTTGATCAGCATGCAAGCAAATGCACAATGGTGTTTTAGTCTGAGCAGTGGCAAAATCATAAGAGTAATCACTAAAATAACACAATCAGCAACATGTGTGAATTCCATGTTGAAAGACTGAAAAGTGGCCAGCAACTCAGTTGGACCACCCCACGAAAGCCAAGACTTTCATCTTCTACTTCTGTGAATTTTATGTATATGATACATAGACTTAAAACTGTGGCAAGCTCAGCGATTTGAAAATGTGTCTTGGTTTTACCCCATCATTGTTGTATCAAAATGTGTAGCTTTTTAAATCACCCTTCATTTAATATCTGAATTAAAGGCTAGCCTACTCTGACAAACAGGGTGGTTAAGGAAATATATTCAAACTAAATCCAATATTTAAACTCAATACAAAAAGAAAATAAGGCAAATATTCACACACACACACACACAACACAGTATTAATCACACACTACTTATACACAGATCCTTAAAATAAGCTTAAATCATATTGCAACTGTCCCCACATGCCGTTGGCCTTTTCCATATCCTGTCTGTAGTGTATGAGAATCACCTTCCAGGGACTCAGTCGCTTACCAGAGGGAGGACTCAGCAGAACAGAAAAGAAAGGTAACAAATTAACCAACCATCAAGACAGAATGTGAACTAATATGCATGCACTCAGATTAGATAAACTGAATAAACTATTAGATAAACAAAAATGACAGGGTAACCGTCACACACTTCCCCCTCCTCTGAAGTCTCGACAGGACAGCAGGCTGTTACAACTCTGCAGTTTGGACTAAACTAAAAATGGAGTCCCAGGGGTAGGAACCTGGTGCTGACTCCAAAAATCGCCACACGATGGCGCCAAAACTCTCTGGAAAGCAGGGAAGCTCCACCTGAGCCTCACTCCCCGATCCTAAGACTCTAAATTACTTTACTCTCTCGAGACTCTAACAGGGGAGGACCCACTTCCACGACCACAGACACAGGACTATGGATAAATAATAATTTAATACAAAGAAAAGGCCAAACACAAAACACGAGAGACAATGAACTATAAACAAATACTAAAGTGACACAACAATATCAACAAGACTACAGATGACAAAAAACCAAAACCTGGGGCTATAAAACAAAGACAAAACACATACACACTCAAATGACAAGACCAGGACTACAAAACTAAGACAGAGAACCAGACTCAGAAAAACTTACAGGGAACCAAATCACACCGACCAAATAAGAACCAAGTAACACTAATCTAACACCAATCAAACCAAGGGTAACAAACAACACTCGAAACAATCTCAGGCACACAGGAACACTGAAAAACAGAACTAGGACCAAGACTTATACAGATTACTCAGAGACAGTAACACTCATGGACGCGGAGGAACAAAGATAAACACGCAGAAACATAGAATGCGAGCGGTGACAGTAGTGGTACGAGACAACACTAAATAACGAGCCAGCAATGAGAACAAAAAAACCAAGGAACTTAATTATACCACAAACAAGAAATCAAAAACAGGTGAAAACACTAACAAACTGAACCAGGAACTTGGACGAAACAAAAAACAAATAAAGAAGAAGGGCGAACACGAGCGCCCTCCGGTGGTCGGAGGTCGAATCATCACACAGGAAAGGTAGTCAGTGATATTCATCTTGCCTGGCACATGACGGATCTCAAACTTGAAAGGCTGCATGGCCAAATACCAGCGAGTTATTCTGCTGTTTGTGTTCTTCATCCTCTCCAGCCATGTCAATGCCTTGTGGTCTGTTTTCAGAACAAACTTCCTCCCCAAAAGATAATACTTAAGTGAATCCATAGCCCATTTCACTGCCAAACATTCCTTCTCTACTGTACCTTTTGCAAAATAAAAGGTGGCTCAAAGTCAGGGCAATGCAACACAGGATCACTGCTCAGTGCTTGCTGAATGTCCTTAAAAGCCTCCTTAACCTCTTCTGTCTAGCACAGTTGACTAGGGCCCTTCGGACTGGTCATATCTGTAAGCAATGGCAGAATAAGTTTTTATAAACTTGTGGTGCCATCCTGACATGCCAAGGAACGACTTCAGTTGGGTTCTTGTTTTAGGCAATGCACAGGATTGAATGCCCTGGACCTTCTGCACCTGAGGCTTAACAACACCATTCTCAATGAGATGGCAAGTACTTAATCTCTGCCTATTTTTCATTTTTACCCCTCGAAGGCTACACAAGGGTTAAGACCTTACACAACTAAACCCAACAAATCCCACATAGAGCAAGCTTTTAATTGTAGCCAATCCATAAATTGTAAATTTTAATAGCAACAGTGGAGAGGAAAAACTCCCTCTCTATACAGGAAGAAACCTCCAGCAGACCCAGGCTCAGTGTGGGCGGCCATCTGCCTTGACCGGTTAGGGTAAAGCGATGGAGAAGAGATAAAACAATAACAACAAGCAGTACCAGATACGTGCAGGATTGTTGGACCAGCAGCTGAACACTGGAGACACACTGCTCTGAGTCTGACAATACCTGTAGATGAGGACAGAGAGACAGACAAAACAAAACAAAACAAGCAGCAACAGAACACAGGAAGGATGGTTGGACCAGCAGGTTCCAAGTGACCAGAACCATCTCTAACTATACGCTTTGTCAAAAAGAAAGGTTTTAAGCCTAGTTTGAAAACCAGAGAGGGTGTCTGAAGCATGTAACAATATGAGGTCTTGGGTAAGAGTCAAACTTTGAGACTGTATTTAAATGTCTGAAATCAATACAAAACCTAACGGTGCCATCCTCCTTGGACACTAGAACAATTGGATTACACCACTCACTTTGTTTACTTTCAATAATCCCCATAGACAACATCAGTCTCAGGCATGCAATAAATCAGACGTCGAACCTCAGACTTCTTTCAAAATTATATCATGACATAGAAGGCTTGTGTGACCAGGATTAACATAAAACACATCAGATTTACAGAGTGTCCTCACCTGATGCTGCTCAGCTTCAGACAAATGTTCAACGTCAAGTTCTGAGGGCCCAGGCACTGGCACTCGTCCACATCCTCATCCCTAAGACTTCGAATGAGTAGAACATCACGTTGCTCCTCAGACTTCGGGATTCATTACTAGTGGAACGACCATGACCTGGTGTAGAGGTCATATGCAGTGGAACCCAACTTCTTAATTATTTCAAAGGGACCTTGCCATTTTGCCAATAGTTTACTGTTTTTTGTGGGCAACATTACCAGCACTCTCTGCCCAGGACTAAAACTCCTTTTTCGAGCATATTACCAAGTTCTTTGTTGATGTTGTGCAGCCATGTTCTCCTGTGCCAGTGTGTTCATTTCTTCCAACTTTCCTCTCTGCATCACATAGGGCACCAAATTAACAGGCTCTGCACTCCCTGGTCTCCCTCCCAGATGTCTTTTATGAGACTTAATGGGCCTCTTACTTCATGTGCAAACAGCAACACAAATGGCGAAAACCCAGTAGAAAATAATAGTAGGAAATAAGAGATAAGGGAGCCACTGATCCCAATCTGAGCCAGTCGTGTTAACAAACTGGTGCAGGATCTGCTTCAGGGTCTGGTTAAACCTTTGTTAGCCCATCAGTTTGTGAATGGTAAAGGGTTGTCCACAACCTCCTGATTCCCAGCAACTGATACACATCTTTTAGCAGCTTAGACAAAGTTTCTATCCTAGTCAGTCAATAGCTCCTGAGTACATGAATACATAACAACCCACAGCCAAAAGGCACAGCATGACATGACATCTAATTTCCCACAAGAGGAAAATGAAGCCAACTGACAGAAACAGGTAACAGAGACAATGGGGTGCACACAGACCTGGTAATAAACGAAGAGCTGACAGACGGGCTAACAAAGACATACAGATTAATTAACCTAGAAATGTGACGTCACAGAGACTGGGACGGACAGAAAACCCAGTGCCCTTCTGGGATCAGAGGTTCTGTGACAAAAAGGCTGAACAAAACTAAATTACCTTCACAAGGGCAAAACTGTAACATATTTAGCTTGAGTAAAAAAAATTAAAAAACAACTTCATATCTATATTATATATACCGGTATATATATAATGTAATATATAGTTTTGTGTATAGTTGGTATTCAGCCTTCAGATATGGTCTGAAGGCTGAGCCTATGCTACAGTGAGCAGACACGCCTACATTATCAGTTGAAAGTTTGAAAAAGGAAGCAATAAGGGTAGGAGGAGGGAGGTTGCATTTAGGAGTGTTTTTTGTTGTGAGGGGTGAGCTGACGCGGGTGTAACTCCAACAAAAATCACTTAAGGTTGACCAGGTTGTTCTGTCTGGACTTCCAACTGGATTGAGGTTTTCACAAGTGACTAGCATATGCTGCACTCATGGCTTGGCTCTCCCTGGCAAAAATGGACATACTCCTTCTGCTGCTGGCCTTGGTGAGTATTTGCCCTGAAGGTAAATTCACCTTGACACACATTGTGTGTGTGAACATTTTGTCCATTTACAAATACTGGTATTGAATCACCTTGATAAACAATGAAATCCTTTAACAAAAAATAAGGAAATAAGTCTGTCTGTGAAGCTTTTTATTTTTCCTGTAAAACATATCTAAATGTTTTTTTTACCAGACTGAAAGTACTTACTGATGTAACAGTAATGGATTGTTTTTCCCTGATGAGAAAGATGTGAAAGACATGATGAATGAATTGCTGTAAGTCAACTCCCATATAAGTTCTGCTGAATTACTAATACATAAAAAAACAAATATTTTAAACAGGTCTTAAGTCTTATACTAATGCATTAAGGTCTCTAGATATCTAAAATGTTAAGGAATATATAAGTTTGCTAAAGTTAGGTTTATTAGGTTACATTCCTAAAATTGAATTTAAGAAAGAAAGATGCAGAACATTTTTAGAGAATATCACACTGTTTACAGGACCACACTGTAAAACCTTCTTCAACTTTAGCACATAACCTAAGGGAGGAACGGATAAGCATGAGTCTTTAACTAGACAAACTAGAAAAGCACCCTATATGGACTCTTAGCCCTCAGGGCCTTCACCTGTATAACTTAGTTTTCAGTTGCTGAGTGCAAGTTCAAACTGAACATACACAATACTTTGTGTCACGTACTTTCATACTTTCATGTATATAAGCTTAAGGGTATTTTTTTGTTGGCTATAACATACAGATCAGTAACTGTGTGATATATAAGTTCTGTATAAATTCAAATTGTATGTGTCTTTAAAATGGTTGAAAAGTATAACTTTTCCATTTTGAAATCCTCAAGATGACCGCAGTATAAGTGAAGCACACTGAGCTTTATGCCTGCCGTATTGTTTCAGATGTTGATTGCTGAGGCAAAACAGAAAAGGCCACAGACACTGAGAAGAAAGAAGAGAGAGTGGATTCTTCCTCCTGCCAAGCTGCTGGAAAACACTGACTACACCCACAAGGAATTCATTGCCAAGGTCATTTGACTTTTGCTAAAAAAATGTTTCCCCCAATAAATATTTATTATAGTTTCATAATGGTTCAGTGACATTTCAAACTTAGCAATGGTTAACTCACATAACAATAATAATAATAATAATAGCTTGTATGAGACTCTTCCTAAGGGGAAGGAACCAATTTTAAATTTTCATCCAGTTGGAAAATTAAAATTAAGCCCTTAACTATATTACCATATGCCATAAGATTAAAAGACTGATATATAATGAAGTGTTTGAATACTGTGAAAGTGCAATGCAAAATTCCAAGACAAGTAGAAACAGGCCCAAATGTTTTTTACGTGCTAGAATAACTGGTGAAGTCAAACTGAAATTGAGCACAATACACCTTGTGTAGTGATTCAGGAAGCAAACTACCTAAAGATGAAATAAAGGTACTAAAGACCGTCTGTGTTCAAAATCTCCTTAGTTTTCCTTATTAGTAGATGGGACTAAAGAAAATGTCATGTGTAAGGGCTCTGAGCTTTGCACCCAAGAACAAACACAGACATCAAGATCAATTCACTTTAATAACTAAATTGCCTCTCTATGCTTATTAGTACTAAGCTGTTTGGATTGACCGATGAAGCTATTTGGGTAGTGAAACATTTTTACATTTTAACTGAAAAGAAAGAAGATTGAGTTGCAGTAATAACTTCATATATTGTCGTGGAAAAAATCTTTCCTTTGTAGGGATTGCTGAAAACATAACAAGAAAAACTAGAAGTAAACTTCAGTGTGATGAACGATCTCAATGTTTAATACATGCCGGCACGGAGAAGATCATTGGACAAGCATCTCAGTATCTTCTGCTTGACTGTTAAAACCAAGTTCCTTATATACACAGTCAGAGTTTATCCCCCATTGACACTGTCATTCATTCTCGTGGCCTCGCTTAACTAAATGCTTATTCCATTTGGCCAAACAGACGAACCCCAAGGTGGAGACTGACGAATCAACAACGACCACGTGAATATCAAAACGCCATTGATCAACACTAATAACACTAATGAAAACTCCTGGTTTTCTCTTTCCTGTGAAACATCAAAGCCCTCTGTTACTAGCAAACACAGATGTTGGTGCCATTTATCATTTTTCTCCCACAATATACCCTGTGACCCTGTGACGATAAGTGGTTCAAAAGATGAATGACAAATTAATATACAGTAGATCAGTGACAATAACACAAATTCTAATCAATTGCTTTGGTGAAAGAAAGAGCAAGAGTACAGAGATGGGCCTCAAATAGGCTTCCCATTACTTTTTTAGGCTTCATAATTTCCAGGGTTTAACTCCTCTTTGCAGACATAAGGTAAACAGGTTTTTGCAGGTCAAGCAGAGCAAATAAGGCTGGCGTTACTGCCCTGACCAGATTTATTGTAGCATCACAGTTGGCAGTTATTGACTTTTCACAACAAGAGCAGTAATTGTGCTATAATTTAATGTGGAAAACATAGGACGAGGATGAGAATCTGTATTGATTTACAACTCACTATGTATATCCTTAATGCTGCAGGGCACCTGTGCTGCAATGCAGTACATTTACACACACAAATGATTACATGGTTACATGGTGTAAAGGCCAATTAAAAATCTAAAGGCTATTATTAAAATAAAGATGGATTTATTGGCCACACATCACTCGTCATCCCTGCTGACACACAGCATGTGTTATGTTAGAATGACCTGTAGGTGGCAGTCATATTACACTCATTGCACTCTACTACGACACACGTGTACTACTAAGCTAAGAAGCTATATATATATATATATATACTACTACATACAAAATCATATACAGTCTTTTTTTTTTAATTAGTTGTTATTATAGTACTTTGCTGATTTCATATATATCCTGCATTTGCACTTTTTAAATTATTTTTATGGTTAAACTCTATAATGAAAATACCCTTATAAATATTGTTTTCTCTCCGATTTTTCCAATGAATAGAAAACAGACAAAGGCATGAGAAAAAAGTTCACATTTGATAAAATTTCTTCCACATTCTATATTTTACACTGTAAATGCACTTATTTCACATTTATTCATATTAGATCTTTTCATAACATACTGAACTGGATATTAATTCTACCTAATAAACCTAATTAATAAATGAAGCCTGAATGTTTGCGCCTGTGTTTATATATGCCATCCTGAAAATTACATTGCAGTAAAATAATTTCATTCAGCAAACACCAATTGGCAGCAAGAAGAAGACAAACCTTTGGTTTTTGATAGTTTTGTCTGAATAATTGAGAATAATCTTGGTTAATAAATAATGATAACATTTGCAAATATGTGTATTTTTGTTCTCAGATTCGCTCTGATAAAGACAAAGGTGCAAAGGTGGAGTATTATCTTTCTGGACCAGGAGCTGATAAACCACCCTTCAACCTTTTTGTGGTGGACCATGACACTGGCTTTGTACGCATCACTAATATTTTGGACCGAGAGAAATCTCCATTCTTTAATGTAAGTTAATAAGGATAATAAAATGTGCAAGGTGTAGACTGTAAAACATCCTAGGGGACCTGTTAGTTATGTCATATTTCATTGTTAGGTTTGTGGTTTAGTGATCATTAAACATAAAGAATATTAACACACAGGGTTTATTAAATTACCTAGCAACTGAAGAATTTAGAAAGCAAACTCTGTGCCCAAAGAACAAAGATACATTTTAGACTAAAATGCTATTTTCCTTGACATAAATATTGCATATACATAATTGTGTATTTCATTGATATATAAAAAACTACTGTACTAAATACCGTCCCATCTCATCATGTAACTCATACAGCTAACAGGAATTGCTAAATACAGAAATGGAAGCACAGCAGAGGACGATATCCCACTGGCAATCACAGTGCTGGACCAGAATGATAATGCCCCTTATTTTGAGCTGCAAACTGGGAACATCACAGAAGCAAGTAAAGAAGGTAGTGCTATACAGTACTTGAAACACATGTTTCTACAAATATTAGTCTTGTGCTGAGAGTGATGCCTCTTACATTAACACACTGCTATAATAGCCAGAAAAACAACAGTGCAGCAACAGTGGAGAGAAACAACTCCCTCTCTATAGAGGAAGAAACCTCCAGCAGATCCAGGCTCAATGTGGGGGGTCATCTTTCTTGACAAATTGGGGTGATGGGATAAAGAAAAAAGAAAAGAACACAACAAGCAGCAACAGAACACAGGCAAGATGGTTGAATCAGCAATTGAACACTGGAGACAGTGGAGGAGCTCAGAGCTCAATGAGTGTTGAATTTGTAAGTGACAAGAAGAATTTCTTCTAGAATTCTATCCTAGACTTTACAAGACAGAGAAGCTAATGTAGGAGAAATGTGATCTCTCTTCCTAAGTCCAGTCAGAACTGTGACTGCAGCATTTTGAATTAACTGGAGGCTTTTTAAAGAGTTACTATAAACTATAAGTAGGGAGTTACAGTAGTCCAGCCTTGGGGTAATAAATGCAGGGATTAATTTTTTCAGCATCACTTTGAGTAAGGATGCTCCTACTTTTCTTAATAGTCGTAAGGTCCTCAGGTATTCCTAACGTTATGTCATCCAAAGTGTCACAGTTATGGTTTGTTGCCCTTGTCGCTATCTGTCACTTCCTGGTTTTTGGTTTTCTGTTTCCTGTCTGGCAGTATTTGTTTGTTGGCTTATATTTTTTGACGTTACACTCTTGGTTTGAATCCTGGTTGTCAGCTGTCACATGTTATTGAGTTCAGTGAACATAATCATAAGAACTAATTTAATGGTTTATGTGATGTTTTTTTTTTTTGACTGCAGGAACCTTTGTCATGCAGATAAAGGGGAAAGATGATGACCAAGCTGGAACAATTAATGCTGCGATTTTCTACAGTATCATCAGTCAGGAACCTAAAGGCACAGGCCAGATGTTTACTATAGATGAAACTACAGGCAAACTTTATGTCAAAGAGCCAACACTGGACAGAGAGGTAGGAGATAACATGCTGTATATATTTTGAAACAGCTTTTTGTCTTCTTTCTTTATAGTAAGTGATAAGAAAACCTGAAGTGTCAGCCACATACTTTGCTCTTGTTGAACTTGACTGACACCTAATTAGGTTGTGTGAACACATACCCATTCTGAACACATGCATGTGTGTTCATATTTTGTTTTGTTTTTTCCCTCCAACAGACACATGACTTCTACAAATTGGTTATAAAAGGGACTGATATGGGAGGGGCAGCGAATGGGTTAACAGGAACAGGAACTGTGGAGATTCGGGTATTAGACATCAATGACAATATCCCCACTCTTGAAAAATCTGAGGTGAGGAATCCAGCATTAGCAGAACATATACATGCGCTCGTACCTTCTCTCTGACATACACATTTGATTCATTTCCAGAAGACTTTCACTAAACTTTACCTTTCTTAAGGTTATGTTCAGATAAACACACATGCACTTGACATGGAACAAAGGCATTGGGATAAAAATGAGCAACATATACTGTATGTGCAAAATAAATAGGCTAGGAAGTGGTATAATGAGTGATAACAGGTGTGTAGTACACTTATTTGCTAAACCTATGTCCCCTCATTACCTAAAGGACCTTATTGTCCTAGCAGTTTCATCACTTCATCGCAAGTTAAATGCACTGTAGATCAGATTAACCTGCACTGTATTGCATGTGAATGTCATCAAGCCTTGTTGTTTACTTACTGTTTCTTACTGACCGAAAAACATGATTGTTGGGATACAGAGGTAGGGAATAGATAAGAGTGTAGTATACTGTGTATAGTACAGTTGCAAGAAAAAGTATGTGAACCCTTTGGGATTACATGGATACCTGCATAAATTGTTCATGAACTGTGTTCTGATCTTCATCTGAGTCACAAGAATAGAAAAGCACAGTCTGCTTAAACTAATACTGCACAAACATTATATGTTTTCATGTTTTTATTGAACATAACATAAAAACATTCACTCATGGGCCAGTCCAGAAGGCGTATTTTCTTCTGTTGAAGCCATTCTGTTGCTGATGGACAGATTGTCTTAGGTTTGAAGTTCATTTTCCATCAATGACAGCAATCCGTCCTGGCCCTGAGGCAGCAAAGCCGCAAACCATGATGACCCCTCCACCACATTTTACAGTTTGATGTTGGTGTGCTGTGCTTCTTTTCTCCACACATAGTGTTGTGTTGTTCTTTCCAAACAACTTAGTTTTGGTTTCATCTGTCCACTGAATATTTTGTTAGTAGTACTGTGGAACATCCAGCTGCTCTTTTGAAAACTTCAAACGTGTTTCAATATTTTTTTATTTGGACAGCGTTGGCTTCCTCTGTGGTTTCCTCCCATTCTTTCTGTTTTGATAGATTTGTCAACTAAAATGTTAGCATGTTCCAGAGATTTCTGTAAGCCTTCAGCTGACACTGTAGGATTCTTCTTCACCACATTGTGCACTGTGCTCTCAATCGTCTTTACAGGACAACCAGGCCTAGGGGGCGTTTCAATAGTGCTGAACTTTCTCCATTTGTCGACAGTCTGTCTTACCGTGAACACGTGAACATCAAGGTTTTCAGAAATACTTTTGTAACCCTTTCCGGCTTCGTGCAAGTCAACAGGTCTTCTGAGAGCTCTTTTGTGCGAGGCATGGTTCACATTAGGCAATGCTTCTGGAGAACAGTAAACTTCAAACTGGTGTGTGTTTTTATAGGGCAGGGCAGCTTTAACCAACACATACAGTCTCATCACATTGATTGGACTCCTAGTTGGCTGACTCCTGGCTCCAAGTAGCTCTTGGAGTAGTCATTAGCTGAGGGGTTCACATACTTTGTGAATGTTTATATTATGTTCAATGAAAACATGAAAACATATAATGTTTGTGCAGTATTAGTTCAAGCAGTTTTTCTATTGTTGTGACTTCGATAAAGATCAGAACACAATTTATGACCAATTTATGCAGAAATCCATGTAATTCATACATACTTGACGATGCAATGAAACAGTTCACAGATAAGGGGAAACGCAGAGATGACACTCACAAAATCAGAAATCAGGCTATGTAGATGATCCAGTTGAATTCTGAAGAGACTGATGGGTATTATTCAAAGGAGTTGTAGTGATGTTACAGGATGCAGGGATTTGTCAACTGTGAAACATACTGCAAAGCAATTAGAGCAAAACACCAAAAGCACACAGTGCAGAGTTCCCTCACCAGAATAGTTCAGACTCTCAGTCACTTTAGCAAAGCTTCAGTTCAAACAGAGTTCAAAAACATGACAAGAGCATTTAAATCTTACTCCAAAGCACATACAAAGAAAATACTGTCAGCCACAGTGACAAAAAAGTCAAGCAACTCAATTAAGACATTTTGCTTTCTAAATAATTGTTACTATTACACTCACAAATTAACTAGACTATGGAACTACTACTATACTAAGTAGTGGAAAGGACCCAAATGAAAACCCAGAATTAAAATGATTAACAGTTTAATAAAGGAAAATAATATTATGAGCCTACACACAAACACACCACATATGAAATAACATACCACAACAAAACAAGAGATGAAAAAAACTATTGCAGGAGAATAAGTTCAAAGCAAAAGTAAGAACTAAAATCACTGCACATGCTTGAAAACCAAAAGAGAGGAAAATAACTCAAATAAGGAGGAGGTAACAAACTAGAAGTACAAAATGTTCAAAATATAAACTTACAGGTCATATATATAATCCCTGAAAATAAACACTGCATAAACAAGGGTTCTCACCTAGCATGAGTTATGATTGTGTCTGTGTAAGCGAACTCAAAGCTGTAAGGTAACAGGTAACTCAATTACCTGTTATCATTACCACTTCTAAATGTCTTGTTAAAAAAAAGCAATGTACACATCTTTGGAAATCATGTTAGACAACTACGTGAACTCTAAATCACCAAAACTAATCAAAAGCACAATCCATTTTCAGATAGTGGGAAACAACGGTTCTGGGTAGAAACAGAACGTTTTGGTTCAAGAAAATCTGACAACACACTCAAGTATTTTCTTTTGTCTGCAGTACTCTGGGTCAGTGGACGAAAATGTTGCAGATGTGGTTGTGATGAGAATTAAAGCTCTGGACAAAGACCTTGAACACACAGACAACTGGCTGACTGTCTTCACAATTGCCAAAGGAAATGAGGATAAACTCTTCTCCATTGAGACAGACAAAAAAACCAATGAGGGCATCCTGAAGCTGATCAAGGTATTTATAACTCAGTGAGGCAACCTTAAAAACTTTAAACTTTAAAAAATGTCTAACTAGTGCAGAGAGGTTCACAACATTTGTCCGATTGTCACTTTTTGCTGATTTCTCTCTTGACATTTTGACTTTCCATTCAGCCTGTAGATTTTGAAGAGGTCCAGAACCTTGAGCTTGGCCTGCTCATAGAGAATGTTGCACCTTTTGTGGAGGGTGGAGCTATTTTGATGGATGTGGATGTTCAGGTTGGAGAGGGTGGTCCTCTGGCTACTGGGGCTGGGGCTGGAGCTGGGGCTGGAGCTGGCGCTGGTGCTGGAGCTGGTGTCGGAGCTGGTCTGGGTGCAGGGGTAGATCTGGGTGTAGACGCTGAAGTGGATGCAGGTGTGAATGTGGGATTAGATTTGGGCCTAGATGCTGACCTAGAAGGGGGCTTAGATGTAGGACTTAAGCCAGAGGCAGGACTTGGCCCTGGAATTGGAATTGGAGTTAAACCTGGTTTGGGGCCTGGAGTCGGTGTTGGACTTAAACCAGGCATCAAACCAGAGGCAGGAAAGCCGAAGACAGATGCACCAGCCAAAAGTTATCCCATTAAGATAGCAGTGAAAAATGTGCCAGAGGGTCCCAAATTTGTACCGGAGACAAAGAATGTTCCTGTATCAGAAGATCCAAAAGAAGCCCCTGAGGATGGTGTGATCACGGTGTTTGCTGCTGTTGACCCAGACACTGGAAAGCCAGCTGAAGATGTAAGGTTAGTCAAGTTGCAGAATACAATATATTAAACAAGTATAGAGCCAATGTTACAGGTAAGACTCAAAGGACTGTTTGTACTGCAGACATAAATCATTTTAAAATTTAAATCTTGAACTTTTGAACATGCCGCTGCTGCTACTGACACTACCCTTGGGACAGAATTAACTTGACTATGACTACAACTTACATGAACAGCAGTAACTCAATAACATGACGTGACAGCGTAACATGAACACAACACTGACAACGAAACAAGGAGGAAGACTTAAATACAATGAAACAGGAAATTAGACACAGGTGCAGCTAATAATTGCAAGGGAGGAGCACACAGGGAGAACGTGACAAAAACCTGGAGCCCTTAGATCCCAAAAGAAAAGAAAGCATGACACATGTATGTTTGTGCGCGAATTATTTGTTATAATCTGTAAGGTTTTGGTTTTACTTAACTTAAAATAATTGTTGTTGTGATTTGACATATAAATATGTTAAATTGAATTGAATTTTATTTTTGCGTTTTAGGCAAATTTCACTTTCCTTTTGTAACAGTAATCCAGTATGCTCGTATCTGAGATAACTTTTTCATGGTATCGGCATAGTTATGATTTATAGTGTACATCGTTTTGTCCACAGCCAGTATTCCCTCTAATTTTTCATGTGTCTGAGCAAACACACAAACTCCCTGTGAGCAACATCAGAAATGCACACTGTGGTCATGCCAGTACCACATCCATCAAAGTTACATAATTTATTAAAAGAATCAAATTACAGCAGTAATTTCCATTTAATTTCCGTATGAATGAATGCTGATCTACTAATTAGAGGAACAGTTTCTGTTCAAAGCCAATGTTTGTGAAAACAAAAGCTTAGTTATATTGAATTTATGACATTTGAGTAGTGGATTATTCAAAAAGTATGCAGTAAAATTAGATAATATAGTCTGTGGTCTCAAATATCATTCATATAATTTAATAGCTCTAATATAATTTCCACTGGACGCTCCACAAAGTCTCACAGCTAGTAATTAAAAAGGTGTGCAACTGTATAAAAAATTTTTACTCAGAGACTTAACTAGTATACACAACTTGTGTTACAGTAAAATTACTGCCTGTTTAGTACATGTAGTTGAAAGTATTGGCATGGCCCCAGTTAAGTTACAAAATAGACACATACAAATAATATTTACTCACAGAAGTATCAGAAATCACAAATGTATCCTCCATTTTGGTTTTATATTAGAGCTTATATATATATATATACAAAACTAAAATTTTATATTTTATATATAAGAGCTTTATTATTATATAACCAACGTGGAGGATACATTTGTGATTTCTGAATTGTTCAACATTTTAGCCTTAGAAAGTCAGTTTTGTCAAAATCTTTCTCCTGGAAAGCAAAGACTTAATTTGTCATTGTTTACTATTCATTGTTGTGCATTTGTGTTTGTTGTGTTTCAGTTATGCCAAAGCCTATGATCCAGACAACTGGTTTACCATTGATGAAGAAACAGCTGAGATTAAACTTAACAAAGTACCAGACAGAGAGTCACCATTCTTAGTGAATGGTACCTACATCGCGAAGGTTCTGGCAATAACTAAAGGTATATGACCTACTTTACTGTACATTTAACACATATATTATTTAAAAATTGCTTCGCCATGTTCTTCAGTTCACTGTCTTAACAGAGTCGGTTAGAAATGTTTATGCTGTAACAGCATAATAATAGAGTTTTTTGTGAATTATTTTTGAAAAAATAGTGGCTACAATACTTGCTGGGTGTCACAGATAGATAATAAGTGTGTTTACATGCAAGGTTATAACTGGTATGTAAATGTACACCTAGTTTGTGTGAATGAGGTAAAGGGATTATACAAAGCCTATTTTCCGCTGTAGATTTCTCTGACATGTCAATATAAAATTATTAATGCAGCTGTCTGCAGACACTAACAGTTGCTGGATGAAAGGAGAGTCTGCATAATTTTAACCCTCACTATATAATCATAACCAAACCTTAAAAAATACACCTTCAACCTTAAACAGTCCTTAGATGTCATATTTTTCCTGAAAGGAGAATCACTTGGATAGAAGAATACTTTATTTGATTCTCACTATGTAACAATATAGTACCTGAAATGAGTCTAAGTCTAATTAGTCTAAAAGTAGAATCTACGAAAAACAACCTAAATTAGAGAAGAAATCTGATTAATCATTTGCTTACATGGATTTCCAGTAACCTGGTCCATGTAAAGTTCCTTGATTATCCAAGATATTTGTCTAAGTAACCTTGTTACTTAAGTACATGTAAATTCAGTCTATACTTGTGTAAAGCTGCCAAGAGAGGCTGTATAATTATGTAACCTTGAAGTAGACAACACAACAAAGTGGATCTTTTGCTGATGTGTCCTTACATAGTTTACACCGCTTTGACTGACTAAACTGATGTCATCCTCAGATATGCCATCAAAGACAGCCACGGGAACAATAGCCATTCAAGTAACTGACTCCAATGACCACTGTCCAACACTTACCACTACCCACAGCAGTTTATGTTCTACCGAAAAAACAGTTTATGTCACAGGCTTTGATGAGGATGTTAGTCCCAATGCTGCTCCATTCACATTCAAAATCATAACTGAAGGTACACAAGGCACCTGGGAAGTAGAGAGCATCAATGGTAAGAAAATGTGCAAACAAGGGGTCTTTCCTTTGGGAAGAGACTGTCTCTTTGTAGCTGATGAAGATGTAATGCATGAACTGAAAATCATGTTTAAAACTGAAAGAATATATGATTATATCACTAAGTAAGAATGTTGGCACCCTTAAAACAGTCTGTCTGTAATATCAATTTTTACAACAAAAAAAGGCATTGAAAAGTGATTTGTTTCTTCATTAAATACAAATTTGAATTTATCTGCCTATCATAATGACTTTTAGTAGATGAGGCAGTTTATCATTACAGCACCACTAGTATTGCAATATTAATAGTGTAAAAATACTACAGTGTGTTTGACATTCCTATATCCTGTTATTTCTAGAAACGAGTGCTGCTCTTCATTCTCAGGAGGCATTATGGCCAGGATTATATGAGCTGCAAGTGAAAGTGTCTGATGCACAGGGTCTCTCTTGTGAGGCCGATGACATTTTTAGAGTGGAAGTTTGTACCTGTGTCAAAACAGAGCACTGCAATTTACAGGCATCCAGACAAGGAACAACTTCATCTGAGCTCTCTGCCCCAGCCGTTGGTCTGCTGCTAGTAATAGGATGCTTATTATTGTGTAAGTTGAACAACACACTATTACACATTATCACTGAACCATATAAGTACTGGTTTTAAAGAGCACTATTACTATTATTACTATTAGTCCTTTTACTGTACTGTCTGTCAAGGTTCTCATTCATCCAGGTCATGCTTATCCCAAACATTCTGTTCAGTAGCAAATGAATTGAACTGAAGACTTCTTCATTTTTGACTGGCTTGGGTGCTACTTTATATATACTGTGGATCGTTAGGTTATTAACATTTAAAGCTCTTCTACCTGGCTTGGTGTGTGGCACTGGCTGTGAAACCACCTGGGTAGTGATAAAGGAACTGCATTTATAGTTTGTTGAGAGAGGCTCTTCCGACCATGACATTTTTAAATTAAGCCACTTTTAAACCAATTGTCTTTCCTGCACTGCTGACTCGCTCTTTAGCAGACTTTTGGATGAGACAGGGCCACATACACAGACAAGCAACCACTCACTCACACCCACAGTAAGTGAATCTAGAAGTTACTTAAATGAATGTGTTTGGACTGTCCCAAACTCCTCCTGGATGACCCGACTGTTGAGGCAGCAACTCCACCATGTCGTCTTATGACAATTCAAGATTGAAATCAGGGATGCTGCTCAGATTAAAGTTGAACGACCCTTTCTCACCAGAGGCTAAGGCACAATCTATCTCTCACTTCCACAAGGTACATAAACCTGCTACTCCAACCACACTGGACTAAAGCCTTCTGGATATAATTTGAAAAAGGCCCTGGATGGATTTAAACCAGTTTGGGTGGAATTGGAAGCAATTGGGGGTTTGGTGCAGTGCTCAAGGCTCACCTGCCAAACTTGGGGCTTGAACGTGCGACCCTGGGGTTACAGGTCCAACCCCCTATCCATTGGGCCATGACTGCCCCTAGAGATAGTGCAACCCAGTGCAATCTCAGTTAAGGAACAACTCTGCACGTTGAGATTCTCACTGTCTGCATTCGGCCTTATTACTTCCCAAGGGAGTTTTTCCTACATTATCCTGTTTAATGTGTACATCCCTACCTCTGAGAGACCCCACAGAGTGGTGACACGCCTGCCGACACAACACCCACAGGCGCGCCTTCTCATCTTTACTTTAATCACGCCTCACTCTCTTCCATTCCCCCCAATTTTATCCAGTACATGAAGTGCCACACCAGGGAGACCAAGACACTGGACTTACTGTATGTAAATGTTAGGAACACATATGACTCCAACCCCCTCCTCCCACTTGGCCGCTCTGATCACAACCTGGTTCATCTGCTTCCTGTATACACACCCAGGGTGAGAAGAGAGTCTGCACAGAAGAAGTCAGTGAAAGTGTGCACTGATGAGGCCAGTGAGAGACTGAGAGACTGTTTCCAGAAAACGGACTGGGAGACGCTCTGCAGCTGATTTAAATACAAGATTAGACCAAGAACAGCTACATGAAGCTGGAGGAGTGGTTGGAGCAGAACAACGTTGGAGATGTGTGGAGTGGCCTGAAGACCATCTCTGGTCATGGACAGAGCAGAGAGGCAGGGACAGCTGATGAAGACCAGGGCTTGGCCAATGAGTTCAACCTGTTTTCAACAGAACTGACTCCAGTCCCCCTCCAACCACTTCACACATCTCCAGGCCAGCAGCTACATCCACCCCAACTCCAGTCTGGACTTTCAAAGAATGACAGTTCAGATCACTCATTTAAGTCTTTCTCAAACTAAAGCACGACCATCACACAGTTACTGCAGCAAACAAAAGTTAACATAATGCTACAACAAGGGGTCCAGGCATGACCATGAAATACAGTATCTACACAATCGAAAACTAGATATCACAAAACATAGTAGGGGCATTTCGCTTGGTTCTGGTCACTGACTCAGTTAGCCACACAATGAAGGGTCAGACTAACCAGAAATAAACCACATTCAAAAGCAAATACCAAAACAGGAAGTAAAGTTAATGAAACCTAAACCGGAACAAACAATTTCAAAATAAAACCCCAAACCTAGGCAAGCTGCCGAGCATCACACAGACAGCTTGGGCTGACAAATTTCAGAAAACAAACAAACAAAAAAACGCACAAAAAAACCCAAAACTGTCGGCTGGGCCCTACGGGTCAGTTCGGTCTGTTACAAACTGTTGATAGAGCAGACTAGACGAAAATGGATTAAACACTTGCGTGATCAACTATAGCCAATAAAAGGCATCAGGGAATCCCTACCAATTCCTTCTGAGAAATATGTATTGTACTCTCTCTTTGCTCTCTACAGAGCCTAACACCACAATCGAAAAAAGACTGATAGGTGAGAGGACCCAATTGCACAGCCCACAGGGCATAATGTAAACAATAAAGAAGTTACTGAAAGAGATACAGATTAACGATTGTTACAAAGAAGCACATGGAAAACAGATGGCAAATTAATAAAGTCACTGCACTGCAGAAACAGATGTAAACATAAAAGGCTGAACAGAAAATTACTGCACCGGCTGACTGAAAATAAACTGGTGGACAGAGGTTACTCTGACTATGAAGACAAATGTGAGTAACATAATACAGGGAAACAGCCACACATACTATGACTTGGTGACTGAGAGGGTTATATAACTAGCAGTGCGCAGAATTCAAACACAGACTGACCAAAACACAAAAGCAGGAACAATGATCTCTTGAGGCAGGATACAGAACATGAGTTACAAAAGCAGGCAACAGGACTAACGGGAAGAACAAGACACAAGCAAGACCGACTGAAGATGCAACAGCAACAGATTACCCACAACATCTGAACACATCAAGACAAACCAACAAATGGCCAACACACATAAAGTAACTTATGGTGTTGATATCTTATAATAAGATATAGGTGGAACTAATAATGCATATAATGATGAAGGCTTAATACAGAAAGACAGACAGAAGCTGGATCCAAACTTTGAGGATGCAACACCTGGTGTTCTGCAAGGTAGAGTATTTTAGCCTAGTTTAGGAAATGAAATATATTACATCAACATCAGGGTAATGACAACTTACGCCAGTAAAAATACAACACTACACTTGTATGTACTGTATTGGCGCATTGACAACCATCTCTCACATGCATCTCTGACACAACCTACTGTATGTCTTTAATTCACATTACATTCATTTAAATGTTTTATTTGTCTCTACAGTCATTCCTTTTCTTCTGCTGTTCTGTCACTGTGGAGGAGCAGACAACATCTTTCCTGACCAATTTAGTGACCTACCATTTGAAACCAAAGAACCTCTCAAGTCCGACCACCTAGAAGGCAGGGGTGAAGACAAGGTGGGCTAACTTTTTTTTATATCATTATCTCACTTTTTAAAATGTATTCTGCTTGTATAGCAGTATATAGTCAATGAGAACATCTGTGTAAAAAATCATATGTTTATCATAATGTGTTCATATTGAAAAAGTAAAAGGTGGTTATTTTATTTTTTGTTTGTTTAGGTACTGTCATTCCAAAACGTGCCACTTATGTTGGGCATGCGAAACGTCGAGAAATCAGATGCACAGAATTTGAGAGAACAGAACATATCTTTATTTGTCACCGATGGATTTGAGATAAGCAAACGCTATAATAAATCTTTGCTGAAACATCAGGAAACTGGACCTAATTTCCTGGATGCTAACAATACCTCTTCAAGGGAGGTGGTTGACTATAGTCTTGGCGCTGCTACATTTGACAGAAACGAAATCGGCTGTCTAAACACAACAACTACCGGTATATATGATATAGCCCTACCTGATGTTTTCCTGGGTGATTATTATTCACAGGTACGTTAGCTTTGCATAATACATGACTCATTTTGTATGTAAACTCTATGTCTGGCTTGCCTGGAGTGCCTGTGTTTGGTCTTTTTCAACAGAAAACGGCGTGTGCTGTGCCAGTGAAGGATTCAATCTTGGAATTAGATTTCGAAGGACAGGGCTCATCTGCTGGATCAGTAGGCTGCTGCAGTCTCCTAGATTCTGACAACGACCTGCAGTTCCTCAGTGACCTGGGACCAAAGTTTAAGACTGTGGCTGAAATTTGCTCCCCTCCTGTCCCAAAAACCTTTCAGACAAGCAAAACTGAAGGTGCTGTCAAAACCACTGTTGACGTTGTTGAATCAGTTGCGAAGCCCAAATCTGAGCATATTGTTGAAACTAGTAATACCCGTATACATACAGAGAGAATGAAGTCCTCTAACAGCTCCAAATTGCCTGTCAGTACTGTAACCAATGCCCCACCGTCAATAGCACTTGCTCACTCCAAGGTTGCTAACCGTCACTCTGTTTCTCATCATCAGGTTCAGAATCTTATGTTACAGCAGCCAGTTTACTACACCACTACCGCTGTACCACAACCCATGCACTATATTGTTCAACCTCAACTACAAAACGCAATTGTTCTAGCAGAAGGAACACACACAGCAAATATTCCTGGTCTATATGTATTCAGTGAACCGAAGACTCCTTCAGGTCTTGTAATCAATGGACCTCAAGTGTCTCCTTCTGGGATACATACTCAGGGTAATGACAGCCTCAAAATCCCCATACAACCTTCTAGTCCCACCAGTCTAGTGAGTCCCACGTTGGTCTTACCTGGTAGTCAAGGTTTGTTCAAGGGCTCAGTTCCAGTGGATGGTTGGAACATCATAAGACCAAACCCTGATGGTAATTATATAGTAATTAAAAAGAAAAACACTCCAGTTGAGGCAGAGAAAGCGGACCCAGGTTCATCTCAGGGCACTTTGCCCAGGGGTGCTACCTCGGTGAAGGAGGCTGTTCCCCCTCAGGGGGTTTTAGTCCTGGCAGCCCAAGAAATTGTGTATAACATTGCTCAAAAGGAGGGAGGGAGACAACAACAAAATAGGGATTGGCATCAAGGGAAGATGGGCTTAGGGTCAGCATCTGTTTTTGAATTTGATGTTGAGCATCTGAAAATGGGAATTGAACATATGCTAGCAGGACTTTTACCAGCTGCCATGTTTGCATTGGGTTATAGGGAGGTCATTGAAAATCGATTTCAGGGTATCCCATCATTAGAGCAAACAAGTGTGGTTAAAAAGAAAAACACTCCAGTTGAGGCAGAGAAAGCGGACCCAGGTTCATCTCAGGGCACTTTGCCCAGGGGTGCTACCTCGGTGAAGGAGGCTGTTCCCCCTCAGGGGGTTTTAGTCCTGGCAGCCCAAGAAATTGTGTATAACATTGCTCAAAAGGAGGGAGGGAGACAACAACAAAATAGGGATTGGCATCAAGGGAAGATGGGCTTAGGGTCAGCATCTGTTTTTGAATTTGATGTTGAGCATCTGAAAATGGGAATTGAACATATGCTAGCAGGACTTTTACCAGCTGCCATGTTTGCATTGGGTTATAGGGAGGTCATTGAAAATCGATTTCAGGGTATCCCATCATTAGAGCAAACAAGTGTGGTTCAAGAAACATTTAGGTCAAGCTACCTGAAACATAAAAATATTGTTTTAAGTACCACTGAAGCTAATGAAAATACTCAAATTTATCAACCTTTAAAAGAAAAGGTTGTGATGATAATTTTTTTTAAAGACAATGGTGATCCAGTTCAGTGTCCAGTAATAAAGGAAAGAGAAATAGATTTGGTGCAAATAAATAATCTTGTCATCTTCAAATCAGAGAAAGAGATCCTAAATAAATCATTGGATAAACCTACTAAGGTTGTTTATTGTGCATATGACAATGACGGTATGCAAGCATCAAAAAGATTCTCAGTTAAAGATTTTGTAGAAGTTATTGTAAAAACATTACCTCCTGGTAATGTACAAGATAATTCATTTAAACATTCGGACATATTGGTTGAGGACCCAAGCAATAGAATACGTGGAATTCTGGCTGATCAAATCAATAAAGCCCCTAATGATCAAACAGATAATTTTGCGAGAAATCTGATAAGACAATTTAGTGATACACACAAAATAGCTGAAGAAAAGCAGGACAATTATGTTTTTACTGAATATTTTTAAATTAAGTTAATTCAATAGTTAGTCAAATGTCTGAACACTAAGAAAATAAGGAAGAAACTTTTCTTAATGACAGGAAGACATTTTTTTCAGACCACCTCAGCATCAAAAACGTAGCACAGAAGAAGGTGTGGACAGACCAAAACAATGAACAAACAGTTTTTATGAATGAACATAAAACTCTTCGTGCCAGTTTACTAAAGAAACACACTGAATCTAATTTTGATAAAAGCTGCTCCTGAAACGCTTCTGACAACATTCAGTCCACTATTCAGGTAGAACTTTAGTGAAGAATTGTGTACCCATTTTATTGCCCCTATTCTCTCATCATAAAAATTGATAGTAGAACATCTTTAATGCTGGATGATGACTTTTAAGCAGTAGCGTGTTCAGGTTTAGTGGTTAGTGGATAGGACTCAGGATAAAATCTGATGCAAGAAATAATTGGAAGCAATATTTATTACTTACACAGCCAAGAAACAAACTGAAAACAGAAAACCAATATTCTGTATGGATAGAACTGCAGTAATGAAATGAAATAAACAATTGCTTTAGTCAAATCCTCCTTTTTGCATATACAATGCGTCCATCCTTATCTGTCAAAACAAAACCATTGGAAGTATACACTGCATGCTTCAACATGACAAACTGAACACCCAACTCCTAACACATTGTTATCACAGAATGTCAGAACTCCTTTAACTGTCTCAAATTCACTGTCTGTCCCTGTGTGTTTTGGGGCCTGAGGTAGAAGGTGCAACTGTACCCTGTGGGGTTACTTGGGTTTTAGGTATGAGGTTATTGGGTATGAGCAGGTATCAGTTTGTGGTGATGTGTGGGTGTTCACGTAAATCAAAACAAAGCTATGGCCTTTTTAAAAATGATAAAACTGTGGTATAAATATCATATGTTTGGAAAAACAATGATACTGCCCCAAGGCTGTACCAAGGTCAGAACATAATAAGTGCTACCACTGTATACATAATACGGTTTTCATTTTTATTTTTTACATAGCATGTAAACTAAGAAAGTAGAATGACACATTCCGTGTTTTTGAATATATTTGTCTATGTCTGCATGTGAGTACCTTTTTTTTAAAGAAGATGTGCGATTTATTCAGTTGTTGGGGATATAATTAAGTTCAATATAACACAGGGTATTTTATGTTGTGTTGTCAGCACCATAATTACACAAATGGCAGTATACTGTACTTTATATTACAGCACTATACTTAGATTGGATACATAGAATTTTTTTACTTCACATATTGGCACAAAATTTACTAAGACTAACATTTTATTTTATAAACTTACTCACTGAAGTAAACCTAAACAAACGAATCTAATACTGTAATATATACTATAGCCTGCTTTCAATTTACTAGTCATGCACTATTGTTAGAAAGATATACTTTTTTTATTAACTAAAAAGAACTTTCAAATATACTAGTAGTGTACAAGAAATTATTACAATTGTAATTGTTCTTACTTGTATTTCTAACACCATAATTATTGAATGTCTTTACCAAGAGAGAACATACGTTTACACATGTTTTCAGTAGGGCCTAATTGGGGCCATAAGTATTGTCTAGTTAAAACATAAAGTTGCAAATAGAAAAAAAAATACTGAAACTAAACACAACCAAACTTTATGTTTACTTTTTGTTTGTTTAGAAGATGATCCATATGATTGAATTCATAAGTGATTTTCTTTGTCAAAGCTAATTTACAAGTAATTTTAGGAGGGGGTTGATCTTTGATTTTGTTTTTAAATATTTTCTGAAATGTTGGGGTGATACTTGGGATGTTAAAAATTGCACTGAATAAATACAGGTGCATAAAAAAGTCTGTGTCTTTCTTAATTTTATAATGCAAATGCAAATATTTATGCAAAATAATAAAATGTGATTATTTTAAAGGGGGGTAATTATTTTCTATGCCAAGAACTTGGACATCATTAATGTAATTATCACATGCTGGGAATGGATGGGTAGATAGATAGTATTGGCCTCCTTTATCATAGCATAAGAATAGCAGCCAAAACTGCCACAGATGGTTTTCACAAGGAGTTTTTGTTTTCATTAGAGAAGAACATCTGAATCTTCTCACTGCCCCCACTGCTCTCTGAAAGTGTTTCTTTCAGACAGGATTGTCAGTCTACATACTGGTTAAACTTTTTTTCTCCTTAGGACTTGGTGGTACTATTCATAACAAATAAACAAGGAATATAATCATAAGCGAAAACGGCACAGGCCACCCCAAATTAGAAATTAAAATGTGAAATTATAGAAAAAAAAAAGCCAAATGAGGAGCAGGTGCAGAAGTAACCTATTAGTGATGACTTAGCTATTGTCATGATCCCTTGCTTGGCCCTGGTTCTGTCTCCTTTTCGCTTTTCTCTTTTAGCCAAATTTTTGTATGTTGTTGAGTGTAACTTTTGCCCTCCTGGGATTGACCTTGATCCACCATCTTGCAGATCTTGACAGATATAAGGGCCCCAGGACCACTGTTGTTGCTGTCATTGTCAGAGACATTCATACAAAATAAAACCTACCTTCAGTTCCTTATAGTTCACTGGCATCTCCAGACAAACTAAGCAATAAGTAAGTTACTGACAACCGATGTGCCAAACTTTCATCCAAAGGTGATACTGGATTCTGATTTGCTTTAAATTATGGCAATGCACTCAAGATGTTGTATCTATTTCAAAACAAGCTGTTAGGGAGCATAAATTATAATGATTGGGATAATAACAGCTACTGTATGAGGAAGCACCAATTTGGTCTATAATCCAAGTATTCACAAACTTTAGTTATTAGCTCAATATTGACAGTTATCAATGACAGATCAAAGTTTGATAGGCCTCACATTGGGGTACAAATTCATGTTATGGTAAATGTGGAGGCTTTGAGACCTTAACTGACGGAGACGAGTACACTCCTCCTCTGGGACGTTGTTTTATTTTATTTAATTTATTTACAGTCAAACATTGTACCATGTAAAAAAAAAGTTAAGAAAGCAATTTTAAAAAGTTCCAGCCATCCTCTGCTTCAAGCAGCCCCCTGCAGCACTTTTCATTCATTGCATGACTTAAGTCATTATCAAAGGAGAGGCTGCAAAACACACTAATCCATTGTCATCTGTTATTACTACTGGTAACTATTAAATCTATGCGTTTCTGTTTGAACAGAAACCGAACATCTACGGAAACTGAGCTTTTGGAGAAAAACAATCTACTAACCAGCAAGATAAAGAACTACTTCCAAATTATCCACCTACATTTGAGGCCACTGGTTCTTCTGCACATTTTCTAAACATTTTGAAGGCTGGTACATAATTAACCTTAGGGTAATTGTACAATATTTAGGTTTACCTTTTTTTAAAACAAGACAGGTGCCATTTTTTCTCTTTATGTACTTTATTATATAGATATTATACATGTTAAACAGTTTCTCAGATATCTTTTTCCTTATAGTTTGGGTGATCCAGCTATCTTCCATCCTTCCATCTTGCCAACTTTTGTGAAAGCCGCCAGTGTTCCTAAAGCCAGGCATGCTGATGTACCAGTGATAGCACTGTGGGCTAGTTGAAATTAAATACACAAGCAATATATAGTTTCAGTTAGTCAAATACTTTTAAATAGTTAATAAATCACATGGCAAGAAGGTTTTTTTTAGCTGTTCTGTATTTACAAACGGTCACTTCAGTACAGTCAAATAGTGTTGAAGCAATGTTTCGACTTTTTGATACTGCACTGAAGAAGTGGCGATTATATAACCCTCAGAAGTACAAACAGCTGACCTACATGTGTGATAAAGTGGTGCATGTACTTCTATGAGAAAAAGAAAAAAAACGAAAAAACATACTGCAGTCACCTTTAGGGCGGTTTCTTCAGGTGCAGTGTAAATAAGCAAGGATGCCACCTTCAAGTACAAAAGACCACAGTGTGACATATTAAACCCATACTTACTTCTGGCTCCAAGGAAAACTCCTGATGCACAGCCCCCAAAGAAGTAATTTAGTGGGTCATCTGGGGTTTCACGTGTCTGAGCACTGAGACATGTTACCATGCCAAATATGGCTCCCATAGTAGCTGGTAAAACAGAAAAAGACAGCTACATCAGTATTACAACTTGATGTAAACCTCTACAGCTCTACAATCTTTTTTTTTTTAATTATGTTAAATTATAATTAATTAATTAATATTACCACAAATTCAATTAATGGTGCAGCCCTGAAGCATATATGAATGAGGTACACAGAGTGTGGGTCTCACTCAGACCATTTATGTCTATCTGACTTAACAACCTTTTAAAAAACCACCAATAGACACAGCTGGTCTGCAACTTTCCCCTAGTATCACTATCAGCATTGGTACTCCACAACGCATCTCAATTATAATTTGTTGAGTGATTAATTAAAAAAAAATGTACAAAAAAAAGCTGGACAATTTCTCTTCACCCTAGTTGCTTGTCAAAAGTCAAAACAGCAGATCAGATCAGCCTTCATTACCTAACATTAAAGGCCTTAAAACTAATTTCAGATGGCCGTCTGACAACCCAAGCAAACTCAAAACAATTTAGTCTTACTCCTGTAAGACATGTTTTGCTGCTTGGCAATCTCATCATCCTATCAATACTATGTAAAGTTACCATTAGCTCTAAGCTGCAAGAGGACACAGTTTCTTTTTGCCTTGGATCCGGTTCCCATCTCAATCCCGGAATGCCAATAAAGCAAGGTGTTGTGAGCATCATTGTCGTCCAGAACTCATAATAACAAAGACTAGTATTAATTGATCCTGCTTATGTGCAACTAAGTCAAGTCAAGCAGGATATCAGTGAAATCCTATCTTAATACCTTATCTTGGTTTAGTGCTAATGTGGAAATTAACACATTTTGTGATCTCTGCACTGCAGTTATTTTGATGCATCTTCCACAGAGGCAGCACGGAATATGAAGATATAAGATGGGGGAACCTCTACTAACACATATTTAAGAGAATAATTGCTATAATTGCACAAGCACTTGCAATTATAGTTACTAAGCCCAACTCTGTGTTCTATCTATGATATAATGATGAGACAGGAATTGATGGCAGCTCTATGTTTGTTCTATTTATTACTAAACAGAACTGTGATTAGTAATGTTTATATTTCATTTTTCATGTTGCATAATTATTTTACGTCTAATAATTACAATCGGTTTACATGAGTAATTAGTTGATAATTAATTGGTAAACTAAACCATTTAAAAATCTGTTGGACACAAATAATTCCTACAAATGACAATAGTGTTTTTATTGATATACGTTTAACCTTATGTTTAACGAAAATAACTTTTACTATTGTAAAATGACTCCATGAACAACACAAATGCGCATTTGGAATGATATTTACCCATGGTGACAGTCGTACTGGAAGCTCTGTGTAGCGCTGCCAGGGCGGATTCAGGCTGAAATACAGCTATATGATAAGCTGAACCAACCAGCCCTGAAAAAACACACGCATGCACAACAAACAAATACAAATCAATAGGCGCGACTTGTTCTGAGACCGTCAAACGGACAACGGTCTCAACTAGAAGGAAGCAATAGGAATCCAAAACTGGTGGTGAATTCCAAGCCTAACACAGACCTACCATTATACCTGGATGTTTAGTGGAATCTGGGGACACTTAGAAGCTTGTTTCACGCCTGTGAAATTCGCCTGAATCTAAACAATACACTTTAATTTAATAGTAGGTGATGTACATTATTTTAGCGCTTAACGCAATTTGTTTCGCGTCACTCTGGCTAACCTGGTAGCTCAAATGCTACAGCATTACCTCGGCCAGCGTCTATGGCATTACATCTGGTTAGCTTTAACAAACAAGTATATTCTGACTAGCTCGATTCGAACATATTCTTTCAACCACATATTTACCCAAAGCTGTGCCCACTTTGGTAGTAATCCATGTTTTTCCTACGCAGTCTGTGCCCTCTGGGAGATCCCAGTACCCCATTTTGAAATTAGCAAGGACAGATTGTTGTTGACAGAAATGTCGCGAGAACTTTCTTTTTCGCCTTTTATTCAGTTTGATTGGCGGTTGGCAACATGGCCGCCACCTAGCGGGCTGGAGTGTGGAACGGAACATTGATACCTTTCCTTGAGTGACACAAGAGAATATTTATATTTCATAATTTACCCAAGTAGTTTAATTTTTATGGCTATTAATTACTTTGTTTTATTTGTATATATTTCCGCCTTGTTTCGGAATAGAATTGGGGTCAGTGCATTTTAGTTTGAATTATGGTCAATAATAATAAATAATAATTATTCACTGTAATCATAATTTTCCATACTTTGCACATTAGCTTGTTTTGTTGCTGCACCTTCAGAGGAATGTTGCACAAAGCCAGGATGTTCCAGATACCTTGGCTGAACGTATCCTTGATTTGGTTGCACAAAAGAAGTATCAGCTATGCCCAGTGTAACATCAAGATTCATTTAGTGGTAACTATGGTATGTTATCTTATCGTGGATTAATTTAAGACTGCACAAAAACAGATTGAAGGATGCTCAATTAAGTTAGCCTGGTCCAGAGCAGGCTAACATCAAGCACACGTTAGTTGTAGTGATTTATTTAGTATATTACCTAAGAAGATCAGTACCTGCTTGACAAGTACGAATTCTCAAGAGATGGCATCCAGTACTGATGTTACTCTTTGGGTCCACATATAACACATCAGACAGCGTGGAGCCACACTCTCACTGTACCACAGACGGTTTGTATAACCTTGCAGTACTTTCAAGTGGTATGTTTCTGTATTACATCTGGGATGCAGAAACTATCATTAAGGAAGAGATTCCAGGTAACATTCATTAGACATTGCGATAAGAAAATAAGATAAGAAAGCATTTATTAGTCCCACAGTGCATCCAGCAAAGTATGCTATTATTGTAGCCTGCATGTGTTACCGCTTTACTTAATGTCCCTGGTGGCATGGGTTGCATTCACATCCACATCAAAAGACCCTTGTTCACACCAAACAAACAAACACAATTAGTCTTCCGGAACAGACTAAAAAATAGTTTTCAAACATGCAGCTAATACAATTGTCCAGGAGGTGGGACTATGCCACCTGGGCATTTTTATTTTTTCAGGTAGTTTACTCATATATTACCTAATCACTTTATTTTAAACCGTAAAGAGTTATTTCACTCCTGTCTTCTTCACAGTTTGGTTATGTCTTGAGTTCTTTCATCTTCACATTAATTATGATTTTCAGCTCTCTTGGTTTTGGCCCGTCATTATTATAACATTCTCTCTCTATCCACATCATCTTCACACTCTTCTGTCTACACAGGTGTTACACCAGGTTTTACACAACAGTGCATAACTCCAGAGTTTTTTGGGCAAGAGACTCTCACAAGGTAAGTCACACAGATTTTCTTAAGCATCATTGGCAATATTCTCTGGAGTGTTGCTGGGAGATAAAGGCTACAGTATGCCTGTAAGCCTTTGCTACCGACGTGGCTCATGGACCCAAAACAACTGCTCAGGAGGCCTACAGCCATATACACGCCAGTATAAGGTCTTAAATAGAAATGTCCTTTGGCCTCTTCAAGATCAGGTGCCTGGTTTTTACACCATTTCTGGATATCCCAAGACTGTGCCTGTGATGTAAATGTTGCATGTGCAGCGCTGCATAACATTGCAAGCAGAAGATCCCCTACCATATTCAACAGGACATTTGGTAGATCTCACGCAGGATTATAGTGGATATGTTTCACCTGTAAACTTGTATGGACACAGCACTGATGCTTCTTTGAGAGTGATAGGGTAACAACTAGAAACTTTGACCTCAGAGATGGGGACAGCACCTTAAACAATGTGAGATATGCTGGTTCTATAGACTCAAAAGGACCATTCATCCAGACATTAGATTCTTACAGTTTTGGCAACATGGCGACACCATGGAGAACAATTTTAATATCTGATCGCTTTTATAAAGTTTACACTGCATCTCTTGAAGGTCCAGCAAGGGTTAAGAGCTGTAAAAATTGTAATTTCTTATTCTGAACACATAATTTTCTTTGCACATGCTCCACTTTCGTTCTTTTGCATCTTACACATTTTTGAAGCAGTTTTAACTATTGAATTTTCCCACTGTGGGATCATAAAAATTATCTTATCTTAAACAATTGACCTTTATCTTCATGTCACTTGTTTTCTCTGACTCATGACGCTACCATGTTTGGAAGAGTGGTGAAACCTTCTGACCTTTCGAAGAAGAAACAAATCTGGACACCATGACTCAACTTCAAGAAACCCTCACCTGGAAGACTCATCAACAAAGTAACAGTATATTACTGTACCTCTGTTTTCAAGAAGTATGTGTGATCTATGAAAGTTTGTGTTTTATAAAATTTTTTGTATCAAGGACTTCGGTTCCCCATTTTTGAGTCTTTAGAGGAATTGTGTATTCTAGAAAAGAAAACATGCTGTCTATGAACAAACATTTTTAAATTTTAAAGTCAGATTTATATTGATTTTGCCTTTTGTGCTTTATTCTTGAATTACAAAGTTACTTCTTCCAGAAGTGGCTGTATTTGTCTGCTCTGAAATCATCTTCATACTGGACTGCTGTTTCTTTTCTTGTCTTCTTCACTTCTCTCTTTTTCTGTCGAGCCCTACGCTCCTCTTCAGACAGAGTGGCGAAATTAACTGGCATCTTTCATAAAAAAAGAAAAGAAAAAAGAATAAGATTATTCAACTTAGAATATGAGAGCAAAGCAGACCGCCATTACCAAACAACATAAAATATGAAATATTCTTTTTGAATCAGCTATAGAAGCAAAATACTTCCCAATATCTGTATGCTCTATAGAAGCAAGAATGCAAACCCAAACCATGACATTATGAAATCAGCTTTCCTCCTTTTGATCTTATAACAATGGTTAATATTGGTTTAATCAGACAATGCAATGGTAGAATCGGGTGGGTTACACCAATAACACCAGTTTTATTGGGATTATTAGTGATGATAATACTATATGATATAATAAATACTATAAACAAAATGTACTATGTAATTAATCTATTATGAGCTGAGACGGACCTAAAAGGGACTGACATCAGTTCAGATTATTATTGTTATAAGGAATAGGTGGTGTCACAAATGAAAAAGAGCAATGAATTTCTCATTTCTCTCCTGATAATTACTGATTTAATTAGTAATTATTTATGGAGCTTCATGAGTTGTCTTTCTCATATAGGAATATTGCAAACTGCCTTTTGAAAGCAGCATGACATGAAAAAGTTTACTAACCATAAGGATGCGTCTTGGTTCTTTGTATCTGAGACTGACAGTAGATCCATCAGGTCGGACTAGCATCACGGAATACAGTCTCTCATAGCGCTCCCGGCCACAGCGCACCACTGATGTCCTGTTGGAGTTGAACTGGGCAGTTTGAGTGTGGAGCAGTGAAGCGTTGCTGGCACATACACTATGTGCATGGAGCAGCACCACTGACTGAAAACCTGTCTGGGAGAACACAGGGCAAACACACCTGCCCATACGCCCATACATACATATACACACACACATATACATAATATATACATAATACACACACACACACACACACACACACACATATAAATAAATAAATAAATATATATATATATATATATATATATATATATATATATATATATATATATATATATATATATATATATATATATATATATATATATATATAAAAAGTATATAGTTAATGTAAATACACATATTTCCGTTCCTTTCTTGCAGAAACAAACAGATCTGACGAAGCTAGTGAGGACATGAAAAAGGGACAGTTCTGTTGGTAGCACGAGCAGTGAAAGTAAAAAGAACCTAGAAGTGGGGACTCAGTTTCCACAACGTATGCTTACCGTGTTAGTAGCCGAGCACAATATCCAAATGAAAACATGTTCGAAAACAATCACCAAAAATTTTTGAGGTAATCTTCATATGAGGACAACGCCATACAGGAAGCACTTACCAAGAAGGTACAACAGTGGCGTTCACACAATGAAGTCCTCCTGAAACCGGTCTAACGAATTGTTCCGGCATATTAAGGTGGGGCAGAACATTGTAGTTTAATATTAAAATGTATTTTAAAATGTATATGTTCCGTTTATTTACCAAATTATTTAAAAAAAAAAAACAATAATAAAAATATGTTGACGAAGTGCTTAGTATAGTAATCTTTGTTCAAAACATTTGATGCAAAATAATGACATCTGCTGGCCAACCAGGCTAATGACACGTCTCTGACAATAGTACTGTTGATAATTCCTTGAGTTGTGGTTGTTTACACATTGTGTTTATCAGTTCTCTGAACTGAAAGGTATAGCAATAAACCAAGATAAGGTATTAAGATAGGATTTCACTGATGTCCTGCTTGACTTGACTTAGTTGCACATAAGCAGGATCAATTAATACTAGTCTTTGTTATTATGAGTTCTGGACGACAATGATGCTCAGCTTGAAGTTCTGTCTGACCTAACTATAACTGTATCTAGCTATCTATCAATTAGGTGCAAGGTCTTCTCTGTTGCAGCCAAAAAGGTCTAAGACAGCAGGATCCAAGTTAACTGTTGAGGCCAAAAATGTTTAAGTCCACAGAGTCTAAGATTAACAAGCGTTTATTTACTCAAAATGAACAAACACAGTGAGCCTCCTGGGATAGACTAAAAAAAGGTGCTTTTTTTTTTCTAGGTAATATTTGCCAACCACTTTTTAAATACTTCGTAGCATACACATAGTAGCTTCTACGGTGCTTCTGTGCAAAGAAGTTATCTCATCCCTGTCAGATTTATTTCAGGGAGCCAGAGAACTCACTCACTAACTCACTTTATCATTATCTTAGCTGCTTATTCCTCGCAAGTGTCGCAGGCATGGGGCCTATCTTAGGTTATAATTGGAGTACATCCGGGACAGATTGTCAGTACATTACAGGGCCACATATACTGTAGATTTTACATTAGAAAAATCACATGGCACACTACCACACAAAAAGGCCATAAAAACTAGATATGATGAAAATCTATAAAAACAATAATAACTGTCAATGTACACACTTAGCAGATAGTACCAAGAACTAACCAATTGTTGCGAACACGACCAGACCAGGTGAGGAGGATTCAGGAGCAATAAGAGACAGAATTCGGCTCTTCAGATGGGCAGGTAACTTTATTCCAAAACAAAAAGTATTCCTTTTCAGAAAAAACACAAAGCGCTGCTTAAAGCAGGATCTACCTGATGCGGATCTGGCCTGTAGTTACTCTGGACCTCTAGAGACCGACACTGACAGGGTACGACTCGCTAGCAACTAGTGCCAGTGGAAAAAACTCTTAAATGCTGATCGTAACTCAAAACAGGTGCACAGACCAGAAAGAAGATCAATAAACTTAAGATGAAAACACTATAGTGTAGTAATCACAAGGTCTGCCACACCAATATTTGCAACATTTTTCATTTCAATTCAGTACTAATATTGTTTTGAATTCAATCAAAAATAAACCATTAACATACAATACAAAGACAGAGGGCAGCAGAAATGCATAAAAACCATGGTGCTGTACTGTACGTGAGACTCCCCCAGTGATGAGTACTGTATCTACAGATCTGAAGTCCAAGTCTACTTTCTTTCAGAGGTGCCTAAACATTACATCTTTAGCTTTTCATGTAACAACTCTAGGTTGTAAATTGGTGTGTCTCTTGCTCTAGGCATGTCCTACCAGAAGAAGTCCCCAAGGAAGACCCAAGTCACACTGAAGGGACTATGTTGGTTGACGGACACCCTTCCTCCCCGGGAAGAGCTGGAGAAGAGAGAGGTCGGGGTTTCCTTGCTTAAACTGCTACCCAAACTGCTGCTGAAGAATAAGGTTACAGAAGACTGGTTTGAAGAATGAGTTGTGACAGAAAGTGTTGTCATGTTGATGAATTGAATTTATTCAAATAAGGATTACAATTACTATGCAAAACTGTGCAAAGACAATAAAAAATTCAACAGGTAAATGCTGGCCTGGCTTGGCCACAAACACATTTGATGCAATTGATGACACATTTGATGCCACATTTGAAAATGAGGTTAATAAAGAGAATACAAGACTGTAGAGGAGCATGTAGAGCAGAGTAAATTGAGTTGCATGACTGAAATGACTATACATTTATATGCTTTTACATACATTTTCACAAAGAACAGTGGAAAAGTGTTTTATGTTTTGCTTTAACATTTCAGTTGATTCCAGTATGACGGCTTCTGCAAGTATTACAAAATAATACAACAGCGTATGTAAATGAGTCTCATGCACTGCAATTTCACAACCAGTATTTGGGCTGGAAAACACTGATAGATATTCATGATGACAAAAATATTTCAGAAGCATTTGAAACATATTTTCAGCGTGAATTTCAGTATTGTTTGGACTTTTTTCAATTTGACTTTTTAATCTCAAAATATTGATTTATCAAATCAACTAAAAATTATTATTCAATCTTCATAAATCTGGGGTTTGTGAGGTTTTTACATCTGGTTATAAATTACATTACATATTTGTTAACCATGAATGTAATGAAAGTTAAATTGTACATTTTTCATAATCTTATTTTATTAATCTCACTTTGATTTTAGAAGGGCCCTGGGTTGGACTAGTGACCTTCTGCACAATTGTAAGGTGGGATAGGCCCCAATAAGGCCTTACAATAACATTTTAGAAGTCCACTGTTCACATACCTATTAACCTTTGTACAGCCTTCGAGGGGTCAAAACAACCCCACTGTAAAATAGGGGGCGATCAAAGCTCAAATACACACACATGGGTTGAATAAAACAGCCTTCATGGGTGTTACATCCAAGAAATGAACACGTGTGGGTCCATGATAAACAAGTTCATTGAACCGTTCATCTAGATAAAGCTTATTGTGATTTATCGTCTGTCTGTGGCTGTTTTATCCAACCCTTGTATGGTTTTTGAGTTTAGGCTGCACAAGGGTTAAGCAACCATACATCATTCTAAAATAATCAGATCACTTACCTTCATTTCCACATCAGAGCGATTTACTTGTATTCTACCCAATATTTATTTTGCTTCAACTTGCCATTTTTCATAAAACAGGCTATAGTGCACACACTGGTACAGCATTAAAATTAGTCACCTGCATTTATTATTTTCAATGGGAGGAGCAGAGCTTATGCTTTTAACATATGTACAGTAGAGCAGATTGAGTTCTGAGATTAAATTCATATATTCCTTCCACATCTTTAGTTCTTCCAATTGGTGTTTCTCTAGGCAAACATCCTCTTTTTATCCTCTTTGCACATCCTTTCTAGAAGATTAACAGTGTTAATGAGAAAGAAGAAACAATAGCTGATATGTACTAGACATAAACATCTGCCATATATGCTAAATTTAGTCCACGAGTTCCTGTTTGATTTGTATGGGGTTTGGGGTGTGTTGGCTGCCTCGGCCCTCTCTCTGCAGAATGTATTCACTGAACTGAGAAGAGTCCACCCCACCACCGCATGAAGCTGTGATCCAGAAGCCTCTCTGCTGTAACCGCTGCAACACCTGTCACACAACAGCAGCATCAGGATGAGCATGTGATATGGCAGGGAGCCTTAGATCAAGACTATCACTTCTAAAAGAAAATAATGGGGCTTGTTTAACATTTGGATCATTTTTAACTCAATGTCTTCAGTTTGGTGTTTGTCATTCATGCACTCAGTGCATTGTTTATTGTACCTTTAGCGTTAATTACTGAATCAATGAGGCGTGGCATGCATTGCTGCAGAAAATCCAGCTTCATGTTAGAAATGGAAGTGTGACCAGATATGGAGTCAGTGTTAGAACATCTAGTTCTCCCACAATGAGTTAATTAACACAAGGAAGTCTGTCACAGGTGGAGGTGCAAAATATACAATTTATTGTAAATACACATGTTAAAATGTGACAAATCAACCTTCACCCTGCTATCTCCTCTATCTATTTCTTCGCACTATGGGGCTCACAAGAAACATGATGTAGGCCTGAAAAAGAGTTGCAGGAGAAGCACTTAGTTTATTTGCAACACTATAACTGCAAGAGCTGTTCTAAAATACAGGATGCCTGAAATCCCACCATTCATCCATGGGTCTGGCCCACCACTGCATAGCCAGGGGGAGGCTATACTCATAGCTCCAGGTAGGACAGCTTTCAGACCCACATCAACGTCCAGAAGCTGCAAGAATTAGACTGGAGGGGACGTCACATTCTTCCCAGCATCTAATAACTCTCTCCCTTTTCTTAAATGTTATTTCTACACACAGGTCTAAGGTACATCTAAGAGAGAGGCTAAAAGACAGTACTCCAGGAGGATAGCCCTGCAATTCAGCAACAGCAGAGATACTAGGAGTCTGAGGCAGGGGATACAGACCATCACGGACTACAGGCCCCCACCGCGGACCTGTGACAGCAACATCTCTCTGCTGAACGAGGTGAACACCTTTTTTGACCGCTTCGAGAAACAAAACAGCTCCACTGCACAGAAAATTCAACCCTCTCCCGGTGACCAGGTGATGATGCTGTCCCCAGACAGTGTGAGGAGATCGTTCAGCAGGATCAACGCGCGCAAAGCTCTGGGTCCTGACAACATTCCTGGGCATGTACTGAGAGACTGTGCAGCAGGACTCACCGATGTCTTCACAGACATCTTCAACATCTCACTAAGTCAGGCTGTTGTCCCCACATGCCTCAAAGCCACCATCATCATTCCCGTCCCGAAGAAGCCGTCTCCATCCTGCTTCAATGACTACCGTCCAGTTGCACTTACTCCTATCATCATGAAGTGCTTTGAACGGCTAGTCATGCACCACATCAAGTCTGCCCAGACACAAAAAGACACATACGTCAGAATGCTGTTCATAGACTTCAGTTCTGCATTTAACACTATCGTCCCTCAATAGCTCATTCACAAACTGGTCCAGCCAGTGCAACTGGCTGTTGGACTTTCTGATCGGAACACCTCAGGCAGTACGGGGCCGGCAGCAACACATCCAGCACTATCACACTGAACACTGGGGCCCCCTAAGTATGTGTGCTGAGCCCCCTTCTCTTCACTCTGGCCCACGACTGCACACCATCACACAACAGCGTCTCTACTTCCTCCGTAAACTGAGAAGAGCCAGAGCCCCACCTCCCATCATGCACACCTTCTACTTTGTCTCTTTTTCTCTCTTGTTGTGCTTCTCTCTTTCTGTCTCTTCAATCATCAGGCTCAGAGCCATGTGTCTCCAGTGTTCAGTTGCTGGTCCACCCACCCTGCCTGTGTCTGTTGCTGCTTGTTTTGTTGTTGCGTTCTTTTTTTCTAGTCTCTATCCCCTCACCACAACCTGTCAATGCAGATTACCCCACACATTGAGCCTGGGACTGGGAAGTTAAGAAATTATATGATTATTAATATTATATATACTAATATACAATGTTTAAGTCTATGTTTAGGCTACATTTAAAAGCTTGCTCTATGTGGGATTTTTTTGGGTTTAGGTGTGTAAGGTTTTAAACATTACTTGCAAAGTGCGTTAAAATAACTACTGTTGTGAATTGGTGCCATATAAACAAAACTGAATTGAACTGAATTAGATTGTCTAGGTCTGTGGGGTCCTTCGGGGGGGGCCTGTCTGCACCGGGAGGGGGCAGTTTTCCACTGGATACTGCAAAGGCCTACACAGTTGCAGTGATGGGGCATGGCATTGGTGGGAGGAGTTTGCCTTGAGCTCTGAGCTGGGTTTGGGCCACCTTGCATGCACAGCTGCATGTTGTGTGGATGACCACACAGGGGCGAGAATAAGCAGTTGTGTGTGAGCGAGTGAGTATATGTGTGAAGAGAAGTGTGGGCGGTTCTGACTGAACTACCTGTTATGCCCCAGGTGGCACTACTATCATCCTTGGGCCTAGTTTGCTTGTCCCAATCCATGGAGTGTGGGACAGATAGGAGTGGAAACCTGGCTTCACTGACCCCTCCGCTCCTTATCTACATCATTACACAGTCATCTTTAGGTCTGGGGGGGCATCCTCTCTACGGCCCTGGTAGTGATGATTGCCACCCAGTTTTAACTGCATAATAGACATCTAGGGACTGGGGGTACTGCTTGGGTGATACAACCGTCAGGCAGTGGAGGTGCTTCTGGACTAACCCCCTGTTTGAATGCAGTCTTGGTGACCGGGCTCTGGGACATATGTCTTGCTGTCCCCTGCTCTTCCTGGGGTGGGAATGGGAAGGGACGATTGCTTGGCCCCAGCCTAGGCCCTGGTAAAGGTACTGGTACTTGAAACAGGAAACATAACATGAAAACATATAATGTTTGTGCAGTATTAGTTTAAACAGACTGTGTTTTTCTATTTTTTTGACTTAGATGAAGACATGAAAACATTTTATGTAGAAATTCATGTAATTCCAAAGGGTTCACAACTTATATATTGTACTGGCCGGGGCATTGTGGGTGTGACCTTCTGCAATTTCTGGATGGTCTGAAAAATGTATAGTATAATATTTCAACCAAACCGCAACATACAGTAAATCAAACTACAAAAGTTAATTTGGATTAGGATGAATAAATGTCATTGTCAGCTTGAGCTCCGCCAAAAATCTTGTGTAGTCCAGTGAAACCATAAACATTACTTATGCCAAAAAGAACAACTTTTTTGTCTAGGTGCAAGGTTTTTCTTCTCTATTCCTGATTTCTGTCAACCTGGTGTTGAATTCAACACAGACTGTGTATTGTACCTGCACAGAGTTGAGGTGACTGTAGCAATGGAGTGGGAAGTGAAGAATATGTGTGTCCTGGTTCCAGCTGTTGGTCAGGGAATTAGACATGATGTCTCTGACCTCAGGGAAGAGCTCCTCAATCACGGTTCGATGGCTGCTTATATTAATACTTTCGCCAAGCTCTCGAGCCACGTGAACCACCACACTGTCCCATTCTCGATCACTCTCCCTCTCAGTTCTCCAGCGTTCCAATTCAACTTGCAGAGGGGTGAGCTGGAAGAAGCTGGCTTCTTCATACAGCAAAGAGTATTCCTATAAACACACAGTTGTATAATCTTGTAACAACCCAGATAGCATAATATATAGTTTCAAGTTTCAAACCTCTTAGAGGCAAACAGAGAAATAAATCACAAAATGCCCTTCATACAAGCTGGAGGCATTTAATCTTCTTTTCATTAGGAGCTAGGATGTTGTCACACAGAGGAGCCTCTGGTAATGTTGCCCAAGCCAAACTGATTCACAGAATTACAACTGATAGAACATTTTCAAACTATATGTCAGTGAAGGTTCTCAGTCATCAAGGTGAAGTTGTCTGAAAGAGTGATGGCATCTGGAGTTTGTTCTTTGTTCTTTCTTATAAAGCCAATCTAGGGGCTCTATAAGTGGGATGCTCATGAGAAAGCATTTGGTTAATATGTGTACCTCAACAAAATTACATGTACACCTACCGAATATGGCAATAATGTAGGAGTATGATCAGTGGTGCGGAAATAACCCGTGTGAAGATTTCTACTCAAGATTTTGAGTACACCTCACACACAGACTCTCCTCCCTCTGTCTACTTATATGTCACCTTTTTATGTGAAATTATTTTCTGCTCTCTTTCTCCTGATGTTGTGATCTTTACCTGCCTCTCCTTTCCTTTCTGCATTTACCGGTCCTACCCAGTGTCGGCTGCAAAGTACCAGTTGGAAATTAAGCATTTAAAAAATGAGTAAGTCAGTGTAGTCCTGTAGAATTTCATTATGCTCACATTCCTAACAGCTGCCTGGAGCAGTGATAAGTGTGGCGTGAGAAATCATCATGTGTGCCATGAAGTTTATCCAGTTTCACCTGATTTGGTCTCTAAGTGAGCACTGTGCAGTGATAGGTTAAACAATTAAAGGCTCTTCCACAGAGGACAGTTGAACATTCTACTGCTATCAGCTGTATGTATCGTGAAAAGTGCTCAGGTCAGTCAGGTGCTGAAGGACTGCGCAGAACAACTGGCTCCCCCATAGTGCCCATGCCGAAAAAATCCCACATCTCCAGCCTGAACGACTACTGGCCTGTTGCACTCACTCCAGTGGTGATTAAGTGTTTGGAGAAACGGATCCGGAGTCACATCACATCACTGCTGCCCCCCAGTCTGGACTCTCATCAGTTTGCCTACAGAGGAAATAGATCCACAGAGGACACTGTGACCACAACAGGGGAGCTAGGTCTGGATGCTCTTTGTGGACTACAGCTTGTGTGATGAGCTCCCTGCTCTGCACTCTCTACACCCACTACTACACCCCCACACACCAGACCAACACCATTGTGAAGTTTGCAGACAACAACACGGTGGTGGGGCTGATCTCCGGGGGGGCAAGTCGGCTTACAGGGATGAAGTAGAGCAGCTGTCAGTATGGTGTAAGGAGAACAACTTGCTCCTCAACACCACAAAGACGAAGGAGCTAATTATAGATTACAGGAGAAAGACATTTCTCCACTATTTATAAATGGGGACTGTGTGGAGAGAGGACCTGACTTCCGTTTTCTAGGAGTTCAGATAGAGGGGGGCCTGATCTGGAGCATAAACACCTCTGAGCTGAGCTGCCAACAACTTCACTTCACTAAAACCAATATTGACTTGGTGTGTCCAATACAAAAAAGGAATGAATAGTTTTTACCAGTTTCTACTATGATTATTATAGATGATTGTAGCTATTGCACCCCCATAGAGACTATGCCCGCTATATTAAATAAATAAACCCCCAGCCACCTAAATTATAATTGCACCCTCTCCCAGGTGATCCTGCAGCATCAAATTAAGCCTCTAATTGAGGAAGCTGCTCTGGATACAACAGAGGTTGAATCTCTTTGTTTGACTATTAGTCTGCCAGTGAAAGCCGGAGACTGGCAGAACTCCATTCAGGCGGCCACTGTGAACTGTGGTCCCCTGTCGTATAAGATGTCCTCTGGAATACCATGTATCCTCATTACATGGTCAGTGGCGAACTATGCGAACTAGGCGAACTTCTTTAACTGAGGGCCGAGAATAGAAAGAATAACCAGAGGTATAATAATCCACCAGGGTCAGAATGACAGAGGCAAGCCCATGATAAAGTCCAGTAAGATGTGCAACCAAGGTCTTGTAGGAACTGGGGGATGACAAAGAAAACGTACAGTAGCTCAGTGGGGCGTCTTGTTGGTCATGCTCTACAGGCAGTGACGTAGTGATGTCAGTCCTCATAGAAGACCACCAGAAATGCTGAGAGATGAGGTCAGCAGTCCAAAAAGCCCCTGGATGACAGGCAAGCCAGGAGTTGTGTTGCCACCTGAGCACCTGAGGACACAGAGCAGCAGGAACAAAAAGACAGGAAGTAGGGCAACCCGCAGGAACAAGATCAGAATGTCTACAATGTCTAACTCTCTCCCATTGTCCCACCTGATGGACCCCACGACCAGGGGTCTGAGAATTTTGTCCTTCTTGGACATTGCTTCACTGTCACCCTGGGTCTTGAGCTGATGAGAGAACGCGTCAGGCTTCACATTTTCAGAAACAGGTCTGTAAGACAGAGAGAAGTTGAACCGAGCAAAAAATAAAACCCAGTGGAACTGCCTCGCATTGACACGTCGAGCAGTCTTAATACATGCCAGGTTTCTGACTTCCCTCTGCGCCAGAGAGCCTTGTTATCCTCAAGGCACCAATCCTAGAACTTGAAGCATCAACTTCCACAATGAAATGCTTATGATGGCTTGGACAGACAGGGAACAGGAGCAGACATGAAAAAAGACTTCAAGTCACTTGAAGGCCATCTGGGCGGCAGTGGCTCAGAGGTAGAGCTGTCGCCCACCAATCGTAGGATCGGTGGTTTGATTCCTGGCTTCCCCCAGTCATGTGCCGAAGTGTCCCTGGGCAAGACACTGAACCCTAAGTTGCCCCCGGTGTGTCAGCTTAAGCTGCATAGCAGATCTGCCACCGGTGTGTGAATGGGTGAATGTGACGCAGTGTCAAAGCGCTTTGAGTACCGATAGGTAGAAAAGCGCTATACAAATGCAGACCATTTACCATCTCCGTCTCAGTTGTCCAACTGAACCAGACCTTGGTGGAGGTTAGGCCATGTAGAGGAGCGGCAAACATACTGGAACCACAAATGAAATGTTTGTAGAAATTAGCAGAATAGAATAGAATAGGTCTTTATTGTCATTGTCACATGTACAACAAAGTGCTCTCCAGTCAGTGCATCATTCAAGTCATAAAAAGTGCTAAAATTAAGTAAGTAAGAGTAAATATACCTAAAAACATCATATGAGCATACACACACAGGCAATACATAAAGAGTATTAATATGAATTTGTATCCACGCATACATCCAACATTGCATAGATCCAGCTACAGACTTGGATTTTGTGCATTACTTTTGTGCAGCATTTTGAGGCAATGTGAGCTGTGTAGGTTTTCCAGCGTAGGGACAGGGCAGCCAACAATCTTCTGAGCGGTGTTGACGACTCTTTGGAGCACTTTCCTCTGAGCCACTGTGTTAGAATGCTGAGTATCCTCAGGAAGTACAATCTCTGCTGGGTGTTTGTCAGCAGCTCAGAGGTGTTCGCGCTCCAGTACAGGCTCTCCTTTATGTGGAGAAGCGGAGGAAAGAAGCGGAAGTCTGCCATCTTCTCCACACGCCAATGAGTAATGGTGGAATGTGTGTCTTTTCTGTCTCCTGTAAAATATTATGAGTTCTTTGGTCTTTGAAGTGTTGAGGAGAAGGTTGTTGGTTGAACACCATGTCAACAGCTGCTCCACCTCATCTCCGTAGGCAGGGGTGTAGGAAATAGAGCAGAGGACTCAGGACACAGCCTTGAGGGCTTGGCCACCTCATATTCCTCCAGAGTGAAGATCGAGTTGCTGTGTCGTGTAGCTGCGCCACCTCTGGTGCAGTGACTTTGAAGTGGGCAAAGAAGATGTTCAATTCCTCTGCTAGTGTGAGGTCACCTACAGGAGCTTCGAGGTTGGTCCTGTGGTTGGTGAGGTGCTGGACACTGCCACATCTGTCGGCTGTTGTTACTGTCCAGGTGGTCCTCAATCCTCCTCCTGTAGTCTGCTTTGGCCTTTGTGATGCCTCTCTTCGAGTTGGCTCTGGCAGCGTTGTAGAGATCTTTGTTGCCGGACCTGTAGGCGTTGTTCCTCTTCCTCAGCAGCTTCTGGACCTCCCGGGTCATCCAGGGATTCTGTTTGGGGTAGACCTGTAAGCGTTTGTATACTGTGACAGTGTCTATGCAGTTTTTGATCTACCACAGTACACTGTCTGTGAACATCTCCAGGTCCTGATGTTCAAAGACCTCCCTGTCAAAGCAGCCCTGCAGCTGCTGAGAGGCACCGTCTGGTCATGTGGCAACAGACTTTCTGATGGTGAGAGCCGTTTTCTTGAGGGGGGCTTATAAAAGCAAGGACAGATGGTCAGACTGGCCCAGGTGTGGTAGTGGTCTGAACCCTGTCTTGCTGTAGTCTGCTGTTTGGTCATGGCGCTGCGTGGTGTAGCCTGCTAACTCGATAGCAGAATTCGGGATGGATTGTTGCAGCCAGGTCTCGGTGATGAGCAGAACGCACGCATCCTTCATGCAGTTGGCTGTACAGGTTTTTCACTCGACCAAATGTACACAAAACGTACAAAAACATAGCACCAACCCGTGAGGCACTTAGTTGCTGCAATTGTGTACACCACCATCTTACCCAGGAACAGACATCAGACATTTTCATCTGGATGACTGAGAATCTCCATTGATGTATTCCAGACATTTATCTGTATGTGTATAAACTCTAGGTGTCAATAAACCTAACTTCAGTTTCAAACTTATTTTTTCTGCCTTTTGCCTGTTTGTTTTTGAAAACATATGGGTGTTTATTTATTTGAAATAATACATTTAAACTAAAACATTTGTATTAAAATGGTCCAGGTGAGGCCTTTAAAGCTATGGCCTTTAACAAGGCATTGTTCATTGCCTGACTGTACAGTGAGTCAGAACAGTCCTAAATTAGACTGTATAAGGAGTGTTGACCTAACAACCCCAGAGACCACCAACAACATTAAGCCCCACATAGAGAGAGTATAGAATAACAGTATCCCCTATGATTTACAACTTTCAGACATGCTACAGTCAGAAACTGTGGTAGTACCAGATCAAAACTCTAGACAGACACTCACTTTGAAGTCATCAGGGATGAGCAGTTTTGAGGTCCGAAGGAAGTTTAGTATGTAGCGGAACATGTGGCCATCTCGATCAATGAAGTAGTGCTGCTTGAGACTGTCTAATACTATAGGCTCTGTTCCAACAAATAGACGGCCAATCCTGTCAGAAACAATAAAGAAAAATGGTACAGAGAACTCTTTATTAAATACCAGCCACATGTTGGGGAGGTTGACACAAATGTCTATAATGTACTACAGCAAAGCTTGCTCTGAAGCTAATTTTCAGTTCACGTTGTCAGATATATGTATTTAGAGTGATGCTACAGCAACTTTTACTTCCCACCACCCACTGCTGTACTCTGACAGACTGCACTATATAAGATTGTATTCTGTGTCTCTCTCTGCCTGGGCACTGTTTCACTGTATCAGAAGTAGGAACTGTTCAGCTGCTACCTAATTAATTGTACAGTTAAAATACAGATGGCTTAATCATGTGGGTGTAGTAGAAATTCAAATTTCTATTCTTGTCTATTTTGAAATAGATGTATGCAGACATAGCATCATTCCTGGATTCTCTGGAGTCTCTCCTGTATATACAATGGGGCAAAAAGCTATTGAGTCACCCACTGACAGAGGTGTGTAATTTTTATCATAGGTACACTTCAACTCTGAGAGACAGATTTTGGGATAAAAAAAATCCAGGAAATCACATTGTAGGATTTATAATTTTATTTTATCATTTATTTATAAATTCATGTGTAAAATAAGTATTTGGTCAATAACAAAAGTTCAACTCAGTACTTTGTAATATAACCTTTGTTGACAATGACAGAGGTCAAATGTTTCCTCTAGGTCTTCACCAGGTTTGCAAACACTGTAGCTGGTATTTTGGCCCATTCTTCCATGCGGATCTCCTCTAGAGCAGTGGTGTTTTGGGGCTGTTGCTGGGTAACATGGGTTTCAACTCCCTCCACAGATTTTCTATAGGGTTGAGGTCTGGAAACTGGCTAGGCCACTCCAGGACTTTGAAATTTTTCTTACGGAGCCACTCCTTTGTTGCCCGGGCGGTGTGTTTGGTATCATTGTCATGCTGGAAGACCCAGCCACGTCTCATTTTCAATGCTCTTCCTGCAACTCAGGATTCTTCTTCTGCCAAACATGACGAGTTGGGTTGTTACCAAAAATTTCTATTTTGGTCTCATCTGACCACATGGCATTCTCCCAATCCTCCTCTGGATCATCCACATGGTCATGGGCAAACTTTAGACGGGCCTGGACGTGTGCTAGGGGACACTGGCACTGCAGGACTTGATTCCGTGATGCTGTAGTGTGTTACTGATGGTAACTTTTGTCACTGTGGTCCCAGCTCTCTACAGGTCATTCATCAGGTCCCCCCAGGTGGTTCTGGGATTTTTGCTCACTGTTCTCATGATCAGTTTGACCCCACGGGATGAGATCTTGAGTGGAGTCCCAGATCGAGGGAGATTATCAATGACCTTGTATGTCTTCCATTTTCTAATAATTGCTCCCACTGTTGATTTTTTCACACCACGCTGCTTGCTTATTGTAGATTCATTTTATATAGATAATGAGTTTAAACAGGTGCCATTAAAACAGGTAACAGGTAAAGGACAGAAGACCTTCTTAAAGATGAAGTTACAGGTTTGAGAGAGCCAGACATCTTGCTTGTTTGTAGGTGACCAAATACTTATTTTATGCAGGAATTTATAAATTCTTAAAAAATCCTACAATGTGATTTCCTGGATTTTTCCCCACATTCTGTCTTTCAGTTGAAGTGTATCTATGATGAAAATTACAGACCTCTGTCGTCGTTTTAAGCGGGAGAACTTGAACAATCAGTGGCTGACTAAATACGTGCCCCAATGTATTAATAGCAACTCTACAAATCACATAAATCCTATGTCATAAAATTTCCTCTGATCTTGTTAAACCTGTCACTTGATTTTGGGTTTGTGCTTCAACTTAAAAAAGGAAATTAATTCACATACAGTAAACTTGTACTTGTAGAAAAAGGATCTGTAAAATCTGTAAAAATAGATTTGTACCTGTAAAACAGATTTGTGCATCTTTGCATCAAAACAGATCTGACTGTCAAAGAAGATTGTAATTGTACAAGAATCTATAAGTCTGGAAAAAGGATTTGTACCTGTAAATGTACTTAGGACTGTGCCCACACAAATTGTGACACTAAAATTAGAAGTATTAAACCTAAAATTACAGGTACCTAAAAGTAAAAAACATGCTCTGTTTTCGCCAAAGTCTGGCTAATGAAACACAATCACAAGGCAGGTTGTCACCATTGTTTTCCATAGCACAACAGATCCTGAAAGGTCTAGACACAGCAATAAGCAGGTCAGCCAAGCAACAGTAAACCAAAGAAGAAGTAAGACTCGAGCACAGTCACATGCAATCAGGTTTATTTATATTTAATGATTTCATAGACATGACGGTTTGTATGAAGCATAACATTACTCCACTTTACTGATATGCTAAGATAGCTGCCCAAATGTAAAACTGAGTTAGGCATGATGGGATTTAATGGATGTTTATGTAGCATGTTAGCCATAAGGTTGTTATCAGTGCATAATAATTTTAAGCAGACTGACTGAATGTGTATATTACACATTTGCTTTAGGTGACCATGTCCAGTTAACCCCTCCACCAACCATAATTTCTGGAAAACAGTTTCATTTTTAGTCAATTTGTTGTTATTATAGTACTTTTTATGGTGATTATATATATAACCTGCGCTTCCATTTTGTAAAATTTTTTTTGGTTAAAATTGAGGATTTACAGTGAATGGATAACGTGGTGCAGGTGAAGGGATTCAGTTGTCACTCAAAGGGATGCAACACCGATTACGCACATCCACTTCCTCCTCACTCTCCTCACTTGATGCTGAAAAACTTTATTTGCATTTGAAGAACTTCCAGCTTTGTCAGATGTATTCAAGCTTCTTAGAGAGAATTCATATTCCCTTTCTTCCTCTGCACGAGCAATTTTAACAGAAGCAAAGTGAAGCAATAAAAAAAACGAATGAGTCTATGGAAAAACAAATATTAGCATCTGTCCACAATGACACATTGGACTAGGAGCGGTAAAAACACTCCTGCCAGACGTACAATATGTTGATTGAACTTGTCTAAAGTGCACAACGGCATAAAAACCCCAGAAAAAGATGTGTGAAGACGTCTGTAGCTGCCAAAAAAGACACATCGGGGTTAACAATGCAATTAAATACCCTTGCCGTTAGGCAGAGCCTGAATTTCCGCATACATTGCATATAATTTGGTGCTTCCTGCAGAGCAATATTAAATAATTTCAACGCAATCTGAACTGCCCTCTGTCTTAGTGCAGCTTCAAAATCTTCCAGTTTAGATCCACAAAACCAAAATTGTGGTGTTTATCGTGGTTCAGTTTTGGTTTATCATTACATTCACTTCACCTCCAGCTCAGACAAACACTACTCACTCTGCTCTGCTTCACTCAGTTTTTACTCTCTTGCTGAAGCGACAGTGAATTTTGTAATGTGTTCTGGACTGTGGCAGATCATGATGACCTGGACTTACTACTCTTGGATAACTTCAGTTTATTCATCTTCTTCCGCTTATTCCCCGAAGGGGTCGCAGGAGTGCTGGAGCCTATCCCAGCTGGCTATGGGCGAGAGGCAGGGTACACCCTGGACAGATCGCCAGTCCATCGCAGGGCCACACATATAGACAGTCACGCACACACTCACACCTATGGGCAGTTTACGCAATTCCAATTGACCTGTCTGCATGTCTTTGGACTGTGGGAGGAAACCGGAGACCCCGGAGTAAACCCACGCAGACACGGGGAGAACATGCAAACTCCACACAGAAAGGCCCACGGTCGCCTCTGGGAATCGAACCCGGGACCTTCCAGGTAATGAACAGTTTGGTTGACAGGTAATCACAGTTGACAGTTTCTAAATTCAAGCAATCTGAGTAAGCATCAGTGATTTTATTCCAGGCATCACATACTGTCAATTTTTGCTGAGGCATGTGTTTGATGGGCTCACAGAATGCAATGGACTATAGGGTGTAGGATTCTATGCAGGAATAGAGTGGAGGGAAGTTAAGTCTTCAGTGTATTGTGGAAAGGACTTACAGTGTTCCAGGCTCTTTAACACCAACCACGAGTGGATCTGGTGAGCTACACTTTATGAGGTTATGAGGGTAATATCATTCTTGCACAAAATACATATATAAATGTAGATGAGCAATTTGTTTCTATTTTGAGGACAAAAAATGGAAAAAAGAAATCACATTGAAAAATAATTTTGGGAAATGTAGCCAAATCACTGCACATGAACTGATTGGGTGTGATTCAAACACGTGTTCATCTTTAATTACTGTATATATACTGTGTGATTGTTTTTGGAGTAGTTAATGGCATGTCCTACTGTGTTACGTCATAGATCCCATACCTCAAAGTAGCAAATAACAATATTCACAGCTCTTTCTTGAGGTTACAGAGAAGCATGGCTTTTCATCTAGGTATACATACAGGCTGTTACATTGGACACTTTGAATGGTTGAATTAGAATGAGAAATGGTAGAGAGATAAGCATTTCATCAACAACATTTTAGTTGGATAACCAAATAACAGACAATATCAGACTAATGCAGGCTAGGTTAACATCTGTCCATAATGACATAAAACAGTGAACTTTTGCATCATGACATCATCTTGCCGGTGGAGTTCCCATCCCACCCAGAAGCTGGGATGGCAAGGAAATGTTACCAAAAGTTTAATGATAATAGTTATTAATTATTGAGTCAATATCACCAGAGAGTGCCTTTCAACCCTCACAATACTCACATACTTTGATTCACTTTATGTCATGTCATAAATAGTATATATAGAAATATATTATCTGAGCTCCCACACATTTCCTTAGACAATTATGGGGCATTTTTCAGAGCATGGACCATAGGATATGTCCACCCTGTCATGGACATATATATTACTGTTAAATAAATTTCCATTGCAATATTAAGATGTGAATGATACTTTCTGAAAGGTATGATGTCCCTTTCCTAAACAGGGTTATTTGTTTGCTTTTAAAATCTAAATACATAAAAGATTTTATCTAAAACGTGTGTTTTTAAAGAAACTCACATCATTTGCACATGTATTTTTTTCATATTTGGAGAAAAAAATTATATTTGGGCGCAGTTTTTTGTTTGCATGTTATTGTCCCCACACCAAGATATTGAACACACTGGATTATATTGGTATGATTGTATTATTATTTTAAATATTATTTTAAAATACCAAGATGACAGGGTGGACAAGCACACAACGGGGTGGACACATAAAGCAGAACACGTGTGTCATGTGATTGTTTGTTTGCAGCCTGGTGTCACGGCCAACATCATCACAGAGACAAAAATATCTCACTTTCCTCTTAATCTCTAGGGCTGCACCACTTTCTTTTCTCTTCACGGTTGCACAAAGATCCACACTGAGGGTTGCATTTCTTTTTTTGGAGCAGCCAAATGCCATTTGTGTGTACTTCTGATACTTCCAGAAGTCACCCTGGCAATCAGTTGTCTTTCTCTCTCAGTTTTTGCGTTTCTGTGTTTTTGCCTGATGTTCTCAACCAGGGTGGTGTGAAATAGCAGGCTCTCTTAATAGGTGACCTAACTTTTTGGCCTCTTACCAATTCCATGACTTTTGAGTCAAGGGGGGTTCTTGTCCACCTTTTTGTATTTTTCTCACTTTTTCTTCTCGTTTGCCAGTTTTGATTTCAATTCTTTCATATTTTCCTTTGTTCTTCTTTCTCGAATCCTTTCTCCTTGAAGGTGTTGTCTTGAGGGACCTAGCTGTGGTGGACAGTCCAGCTCCAGTGGTTCTGGAGGAGGAGTTTGCATTTCCACTATTGTCCTGGCTTTAGCTCTGGCAGCTTTCTTTGCCTTCTTCCATTTTTTCCTTTGTGAACGTTTTCCTCTCTCTGTGAGGTCATTAAAAGCTTTCTGTTTCCCCTCTCTATCTTTCCCCCATCTTTCCCCTTCTTTAACCCTCGTGCAGCCTTCGAGGATGGCAAAAGGAAAACAGGGGGAGCTCTAAGCTCAAAAACCACACTAGGGTTGGATAAAACAGCAGCAGACAGATAATAAATGACAGCACGCTTTATCTAGATCCCCACAAGGGTTAAGGTATGCCTCTCTTTGTTCAGGGTTTGTATCCCAGTGTTTTCTGTATTGCTGTGCACTTTCTGCTGGGGACGACTGGTCGAGGGGTGTGTGTGTGCCTCCTCTCTGTGTATGTAATGGACGTCTCAAAGCCAGCAAGAAACATGTTGAGATCAACCGGCAGGCTGTCTGAGGTGCTGATGGTAGTGCTTGCGCTGCTTTTGTCGTCTGCGATGTGCTGCAGACCTTGCCACATCTGCTTGGAGTCAGCAGTACAGTAGAAACTGTCCAGCTTTCTGCCTGTACCTGTCTTTTGGCAGTTGTTATGGGCTGAGAACTCTTCGAGCATGCAGCATTTAACGCACCTGACTGTTAATCCAGGGCTTCTGATTCGAGAACTTCCTGACCTGACTGGCGTCCCAGAGCTTGATCTGTTTGGTAACTGGATTTGTTTGCTTGAGTCTTTGTCTGTAGGCCCATCGTGGGTGGGAATGTTCACATGTTGGTGGTACTGTACTGTCCGTATATGACACTGGTTGAAATCACCAGCAATGACAAAAACTGCGTCAGGGTGAACTGTCTCCAGTGTGCTGTTGATGTCATGGAGGGTGCCTAGTGCCACTGTAGAGTTGGCTCGCAGAAGAACAGCTGCAGCTTCTCAGCTTCTCTGAGAGCCAGGTCTCTGTAAAAATCAGAGCGCAGCATTCTCTAATTTCCTGTTGTGTTGTAATCCTGACTCTCAGCTTGTCCAGGTGGTTCTCCAGAGACCTCGCGTTGGCTAGCAAGAGGCTAGGGATCGGTGGCCAGCTAGCACAAGCTTTTAGCCTAGCCTGGAGCCCTCCTCTCTTGCCCTGCGTGCGTCGCCGTTTCTGGAGCGCTCTCCTCGGTTCAGCACATTCACTCAAGCTCAGTGTTTTGGGGCCTTCCCGGGGGTGGTGTCGGTGGTCACAGTGACGAACTATGAGTTGTAACTCAGAGGGTATAATTCCATTAAAATTAAAACTGTTGATTGTTTTTGCAATGTCCAGTAGCACCTGCCTATTGCATGTTTAGCAGTGCATGCGAATTGTGCACTGATAAACAGAACAAAAACAAAAAGCTGGCATTTGGGGATTGTTGACTGTGTGTCTGAGGGGAACAAGCTAAAGTACAGGAGTACATGGACTTTGTGGACTGGGAGTAACCACCTGTGCTCGCACTGTGGAAAACAAGACGGTGCTAATCCCACCTTGGATGGAGTGTCTCTGCTCTCTAGTAATATGGCCAAGTTTATTAGACATGTTACGTCGCTGTCTAGGTAGGGTGTGTAACATTTGATTTGTGACTCCATTTTACCAAAACCCAGTCTCCCAAACCAACACACACCATTTATGTTCAACCCCTGAGTGACAAGGGGTTGATACATTGATACACATACGTTGATACAGATACACTGAGTGACAAGATATATACAGTGTACGGAAATAAAGCTAATCTCTTCAGGGTGAGCCAAGGGTCTCATGTCCTACCAGCTAACTAAGCCCTAACCGAAAACTAATGAAGAAAAAGATAGTTAGCTAGCCCTGACTCCCTGAGCAATAAACAGGAGAAAGCGTTGTACGAAAAAAATGGCAGCTCACCCCTACTTTGCTACCAATTAAGCATATTAGGTTATGTGCATCTCTGTAATGAGAAGGGGTGTGGTCTAATGACATCAGCACCCTATATCAGGTGTGCATAATTATTAGGCAACTTCCTTTCCTTTGGCAAAATGGGTCAAAAGAAGGACTTGACAGGCTCAGAAAAGTCAAAAATAGTGAGATATCTTGCAGAGGGATGCAGCACTCTCAAAATTGCAAAGCTTCTGAAGCGTGATCATCAAACAATCAAGCGTTTCATCCAAGATAGTCAACAGGGTCGCAAGAAGCGTGTGGACAAACCAAGGCGCAAAATAACTGCCCATGAACTGAGAAAAGTCAAGCGTGCAGCTGCCCAGATGCCACTTGCCACCAGTTTGGCCATATTTCAGAGCTGCAACATCACTGGAGTGCCCAAAAGCACAAGGTGTGCAATACTCAGAGACATGGCCAAGGTAAGAAAGGCTAAAAGACGACCACCACTGAACAAGACACACAAGCTGAAACGTCAAGACTGGGCCAAGAAATATCTCAAGACTGATTTTTCTAAGGTTTTATGGACTGATGAAATGAGAGCGAGTCTTGATGGGCCAGATGGATGGGCCCGTGGCTGGATTGGTAAAGGGCAGAGAGCTCCAGTCCGACTCAGACGCCAGCAAGGTGGAGGTGGAGTACTGGTTTGGGCTGGTATCATCAAAGATGAGCTTGTGGGGCCTTTTCGGGTTGAGGATGGAGTCAAGCTCAACTCCCAGTCCTACTGCCAGTTTCTGGAAGACACCTTCTTCAAGCAGTGGTACAGGAAGAAGTCTGCATCCTTCAAGAAAAACATGATTTTCATGCAGGACAATGCTCCATCACACGCGTCCAAGTATTCCACAGCGTGGCTGGCAAGAAAGGGTATAAAAGAAGAAAATCTAATGACATGGCCTCCTTGTTCACCTGATCTAAACCCCATTGAGAACCTGTGGTCCATCATCAAATGTGAGATTTACAAGGAGGGAAAACAGTACACCTCTCTGAACAGTGTCTGGGAGGCTGTGGGTGCTGCTGCACGCAATGTTGATGGTGAACAGATCAAAACACTGACAGAATCCATGGATGGCTGGCTTTTGAGTGTCCTTGCAAAGAAAGGTGGCTATATTGGTCACTGATTTGTTTTTGTTTTGTTTTTGAATGTCAGAAATGTATATTTGTGAATGTTGAGATGTTATATTGGTTTCACAGGTAAAAAGAAATAATTGAAATGGGTAAAAATTTGTTTTTTGTTAAGTTGCCTAATAATTATGCACAGTAATAGTCACCTGCACACACAGATATCCCCCTAAAATAGCTAAAACTAAAAACAAACTAAAAACTACTTCCCAAAATATTCAGCTTTGATATTAATGTTTTTTGGGTTCATTGAGAACATGGTTGTTGTTCAATAATACAATTAATCCTCAAAAATACAACTTGCCTAATAATTCTGCACTCACTGTAAAGGGGAAACTCCAGCCAATAGCAAACCTGCTGCTCCCCATCCACCAATCAGACGATTTTTCCAGTGACCTGCCGGATGCACGCACACACACACAGCAAACCCACATACATACTATACCTTGGGCCGTAACACCCCCCCTCCTAAAAACAAACCTTTCCTCATAAAGGTTTGACTACCACGAACGAGAGAGCATGTCAGCCAACACATTCAGAGCACCCTTCTTATGTCGAACATCTATATTGAAAGCTTGCACTAGTACAGACCAGTGCATAAGTCTCTAATTTCAGTTTCACATCTGCGTTAGGCGTTTGTGTTTAGTGAACCTTTTGTTTTTGACATTTTCTGGTGTGTTGGACATTTGAGCTGGACTTTGAGAATGCAGTATACTGTAATTCATCTTCCTCCAGATCTCCCTGTAAAACTCTTGCAGCTCATAAGTCTGGCTGTAAGATAGATAGATAGATAGATAGGACTTTATTTATCCCGCAATGGGGAAATTCTGGTGACCCAGCAGCAGCATAATTACAGACAGAATAAAAGGATTACAATAATTACAAAAAGAGAAAGAGTAAAATTGTTTGACAGTATGTACATGTATGGACATAAAGTGCGAAGAAGTTCCAAAAGGAAAAGAAAAATAAAATAAAATAACCTATATGCAACATGTTCACCGCACGGCACACATCACACTATAAACATGCATTCCAGTCATGTTGATGTGTTGTGGAGTCTTATTGCCGTGGGTATGAAGGACCTCCGGTAGCGCTCAGTCCTGCACTTCGGGTGCAGCAGTCTTGCGCTGTGCGAGCTGCGTAGGTCCTCCACGGTTTGGTGCAGGGGGTGGGAGGGGTTGGCCACGATGGACGACAGTTTCGCCCGCGTCCTTCTATTGGCCACCACCTCGATGGACTCCAGTGGGCAGCCCAGGACAGAGCCAGCTTTCTTAACCAGTTTGTTCAGTCTCTTCCTGTCTCTGTCCGCGCTGCCGCCCGCCCAGCACACAACGCCGTAGAGGATTGCCGATGCCACCACCGTGTCATAAACAGTCCGTAGGAGAGCCCTGCACACCCCAAAGGACCTCAGTTGCCTCAGCAGGTGGAGGCGACTCTGGCCCCTCCTGTACAGGGCACCAGAGTTGTCGGTCCAGTCCAGGTTTCTGTTGAGGTGGACACCCAGATATTTGTACGTGTCCACCATCTCGATCCCAGAACCCCTAATGCACACCGGCGGTGGTGGTGCTGGTTTCCGCCGGAAGTCAATCACCAGCTCCTTTGTTTTTCTGGTGTTCAGAACCAGGTAGTTATCCTCACACCAGTCTACAAAGTCGGTGATGACCCCCCTATACTCCAGCTCGTTCCCCCCAGATACACATCCAACAATCGCAGTGTCGTCCGAGAACTTCTGCAGGTGGCATTTGCTGGAGTTGTACCTGAAGTCCGCTGTGTACAGGGTGAACAGGAAGGGCGAGAGCACCGTCCCCTGGGGGGCCCCCGTGCTGCAGATGACCACGTCAGAAACACAGTTGCGCAGCCTCACAAACTGTGGTCTGTCTGTGAGGTAGTTGATGGACCAAGCCGCCAGGTGTTGGTCCACACCTGCAACCTCCAGCTTCCCCCTCAGCAGTGCTGGCTGAATGGTGTTGAATGCACTGGAGAAGTCAAAGAACATGACATCGATCTGCAGGCCCGACAACAGGACTGTACAGACAGTCTGAACTTTGTGTTGGACAGTAATGAACTATTATTAAGGCCTAGCACCGGAGACTTGTACAGAGACCTTTACTTCCCTGACCTCTATACCCCGGACTCGTTTAGTGTTTCATCCACCCCGGATTCACATCCAGTCTGTAGTTTGTCTTCGCTTCTTCCTCGTCTCGATTTAGATTACGTTTCCCATATTGTTTGGTCCCCTTCACACTGACGCTCCAGGAGGTGGTCGATAGGCGGTAAGTCCTCTCCCTGGAGTCACAGGGGGGTGGTCACCCCTGCATTGACTCCAGTCCCAGCAGTCCGGAGTCTAGTCACTGCCCCGCAACGCTTGGTTTCAGCACTGAAGTCTGCAGCACCAACTCCAGCACCACAACGTCTCAAGGTGGTGGCGTCGCCCGGTGACAGCCAGCGGTTCAACACCGCTGCACCCCCTCTATTGCCCCAGCATCTCCTGGTGGAGGTGATGGGCCTGGGGAAGCAGTTGACCTGGCAGGCCCCACACGGTCCACGCAGTCTTCCATACGAGGCAAAGGGTATGAATCAGCTTTGGTCACTGCATTTACTTTTCGAAAATCCGTACAGAACCGTTGAGTGCTTATCAGGCTTCGGTACCAGAAGACAGGGGGAACTCCAAGCACTAGCACTGGGGACAGTTAACCCATTTTCCAGTAGGTAAGTAGCCTGCCGCTAGGGTTAACACGATAGATGTGTTGTTTAAGCGGATGATGACAGGACAGTGGTGAGGGCTGGGGTGTCAGAAAAAAGCGGTAGGTGGTCTGTAATTAACCCCGCCAACTCGTCTCTAAAAGCGGGGTGCACACAACATAATCTGTCTCGTTGAGCTTTCATATCAAATCTCATCAGCATAGTATGACCGAAGACCAATTCCGCAGGGCTAAAACCAGTGGACTCCCATACAGTCTCACGTGTGGTGAGAGGCAAGAACGGCAAACCGTCATCCCAGTCTTTCCCCGACGCGTTTGGAGGAAACATTGAAGGGCTCCTTGTGACAAGGGCAGAAATTTGTAACATCCACCCTCAGGCAGGCCAATAGAAATCACACAGTATGGCCAGAACAGCTGTCCAGAATAATAACAGAACGCAGGCACAAGACAGGACAGAAGGTATTTAAATCACTAAACGAGAAGTCGCTGTTTCTGCTGTGAAAAGACGATGGCCGGCACCGCTGTCACCGCTGTCAGCTTTAAAGGGGAAAGTCCAGCCAATAGGAAAACTGCTGCTCTTGATCCACCAAGTCGACGATTCTTCCGGTGACCTGCCGGTTACTCACGTGAACACACACACACACACTATGCCTTGGGCCGTAACAGACTCCCTAAACCGTGACAACCCAGAGTGGAGCCCAGGATGCAGAGTCGCAGTATTACACGCCTCTCTGCAGATTCTCTACAGCCGCCACCCCTAGCTAATTATTTTGAGAGCCTCACTCTAAAACCCAGAAACCAGTTGTGCCAAGAACCACTTAGTTCTGACCATTTCTTAATAACGTTTGAATTTACCATAACAGACCTGACAACAGTTGGAAGTAAGTTCAACTACAGCAGATGATGATGATGCTGTTGTCAGATTTAAGGAGATGATTTCATTGTCTTTTGTCCCATTCCCTCATAGCTACACACAGGCGAGCAGTCATCTTATTCATGAACAAGTAGATTGTCTTGTTGATGATGCTGCAGCTTCACTGCGTACAAATTTAGACACTGTCGCTCCTCTGAAGAAGAAGCCAGTGAATCAGAGGAGGTTGGCTCCATGGTATAACTCAGAGATCCACAGCCTTAAGCAGAGAACCCGGAAACTAGAAAGACAGTGGCGTTCCAACAAATTCCGTGAATCATGTCAAGCATGGAATGACAGTTTAATACTATATAAAAAAGCACTTTGGGTTGCTAGAAGCACATATTATTCATCATTAATTGAGCAAAATAAAAACAACCCCAGGTTTCTTTTCAGCACTGTAGCCAGGCTGACTAAGAGTCATAGCTGTGTTGAGTCCTAGCCCTTTAAATCTTAACAGCAATGACTTAATGAATTTCTTTACTAATAAAATCATAACCATTAGAGAAAATATTTATCAGAATCTTTTAAAAGATGTCATACTGTAAATGAATCTACAGATCCAACAGACTTAGATTTACTGGTTAGACCTATGTCTTACTTAAATTGCTTTTCCCCCATAGATCACACTGAGTTAACTTCAATAATTAACTCTGCTAAATCAGCTACTTGTCTCTTAGACCCAATTCCAACTAGAAGTTTTTCCGTTAATCAGCACGTCCATATTAAATCAAATCAACCAGTCTCTGCTAACACTGCTAAAGTTCTTAGAAAAAATTGTGGCTAAACAACTATGCGTAGAAATAACCTGTATGAAAATTTCCAGTCAGGATTCAGATACATCACAGACAGAAACAGTTTTGATTAGAGTCACTAATGATCTTCTCACAGCTTGTCCTGTTAGATCTTAGTGCAGCATTTGATACGATAGATCACAAGATTCTATTGCAGAGGCTGGACCATAGCGTTGGGATTAAAGGCAAAGCCCTGGGATGGTTTAAGTCTTATCTGTTGAACAGATTCCAATTTGTTCATGATCAATCTTCCATCTGCACAAAAATTAGCTTTGGAGTTCCACAGGGTTATGTGCTTGGTCCAATACTCTCCAGTCTTTACTGAAGAGTATTACATGTGTCCTCTTGGTAATATTATTAGGAAACACTCTATAAATTTTCACTGCTATGCAGATGATACTCAGTTTATTATATATTTGTCTATAAAACCAGAGGAAACAAACCAATTAGTCAAACTTCAAATTATATCAAATCCTGGATGTTCCATAACTTCCTACAACTAAATTAAGATAAAACTGAGGTTATTATAATTGGTGCGAAAAAGCACAGAGACTCATTATTGAATCAGATTGTTACTCTGCATGACATAACGTTAGCTTCTGCTTCTGAATATTGCTAAAATTAGGAGCATCCTCTCACAGAGTGATGCTGAAAAGTTAACCCATGCATTTGTTACCTCTAGGCTGGACTACCGTAACTTGCTACTCATAGTTTGTCCCAATAACTCTTCAAAAAGCCTCCAATTAATTCAAAATGCTGCAGCCAGAGTTCTGACTGGACTTAGGAAGAGAGATCACATTTCTTCTACATTAGCTTCTCTGCATTGGCTCCCTGTCAAATCTAGGATAGAATTCCAAATTCTTCTCCTCACTTACAAAGCTCTTCATAATAAAGCTCCATCTTATCTTAAAGACCTCATCGCTCCTTATGCTCCCAACAGAACACTTCGTTCTCAGAGCGCTGGTCTACTTGTGGTTCCTAGAGTTTCTCAATGTAGAACGGGAGGCAGAGACTTTAGCTACCAAGCTGCTGTCCTGTGGAACCAGCTTCCAGTTCAGGTTCAAGAAGCAGACACCCTCTCTAGTTTTAAAACTAGGCTTAAAACCTTTCTTTTTGACAAAGCGTATAGTAAGAGCTGGTTCTGGTCACACAGAATCATCGCTGCTATTAAAATGTACAATTTATTGATTGGCTACAATTAAAAGCTTGCTCTATGTGGGATTTGTTGGGTTTAGTTGTATATGGTCTTAAACCTTACTTTTAAAGTGCCTTGAGATAACTGATGTTGTGAATTGCTGCTATAAATAAAGTTGAATTTAATTGAATTCGCACCCACTGCATCAGTGGAGGCTCTGAGCAGAGTGATCTGATCCACCCCCAGTATAGGTAGGAGCGGTACCGCAGATCCTTCATTCCCTCTGTTAGACTGTACAACCACCAGTATAACAGCCCCACTGTGCAGATTGCAGATTACTGTACAGATTATATTGTATAGTTAGACATATGTACACTATTTTGTATTAGCAAAAATTGTGACTCTGTATAATGCATACTTTCTTTGCACACATATTTGCACATACTCCACTCTCATTTTTCACGCCTTACTAACTGTTTGTAGCTGTGGTAACAATTGAATTTCCCCACTGTGGAATCAATAAAAAACTATCTTAGCTTAATCAAAAACACCGGCAGAGTTTTTGTCTCAAACATACTTTTGAGGCCACCATCATTTGCGATCTCCAGCAGTTAATCTTCTTTTTCAGGCTCAGTTCACCTGGTTTGTTCACATATGGGGTTGTGTATAAATTGTTTCGAAGTTTGGCAGCTTTTGTGGTTGGCAAGTCCAGCTGGACCTCTTTCAAAAGCAGAGACAGGTAGTCGTGCACAAGCTGGCAGAATTTTGACTCAGGCTGTTCCAAAACCCCTGCTAATGTTTGAAACATGTCAAATATCCCTCTGTTCATGACTGAGCGGTTTTTCAAAACAAAAACTTTCAGACTCAGATAATAAAATATTTTTTATATTCAATCTTTTCTGACGGCCTGGTACCAAATGACCCATGGGCTGGCATTAGTCCACGCTCCATGGTTGGGGACCTATGACTTAGCATTTCAGTAAAGTGGAGTAACGTCACATTTCATGCAAACTGTCATGTCTATCAAATTATTAAATGTAAATAAACGCACCTGTCTGTGCCGGTGTCTTACTTCTTCTTCTCTTGTTTATAGGTGGTCTGCCGACCTGCTTATTGATGCGTCTAGACCTTTCAGGACCTGTGGTGCTACGCAAAAGGATGGAGACAACCTACCTTTTGATTGTGTTTCATTAGCCAATTAGACTCTGGGGTCAACACAGATACATTTTGTTTTTGTAAATAAACTCTTAATACTTAATTATTTTGTCAAAACTTGTGTAAACTTGTGTTTAAAAACTCAATTTGTATTTGCAAGTTTTCTGGTTCTTCTGTATGTGTGATTATTGACACAACCCTAAGCGCACATTCCTTGTTTACAGACACACAAATCTGTTTTTACAGTGTTTTAATTTTATGTGACCCTTTTTTGACTCCATACACTAGGAGTTTAACCCTTGACTTGGTTCGTGAACTCTGTGCTCACAGTGGGCACTGAATCCTTGTCTTCATTGTGGTTACCTGTGAGTAAATGTACAGGAATTCTGTTGTCTAGCTGCTTGAAGGAACTTGGATCAAAACCAAAGAATGGCCAGGTGCAGTTATCCGTGGTGTTAGCATGTTGTCCCTGTGCTTGTGTTGATTTTCCTCTGGTAGTTGATTTGTGTGCCTAAATTGGACATAGGTGTTAATAGTTCTCTGATTTAACTTTTCACTTGTAAAAAGAAGTGTGTGTTAAAGCCTGTGAATAACATGTTCAAATGGTTTTACAATTTACAATTTGTATTTGTCAATATTTAAACAAAGGCAGTATGAGGGCCATTTTAAATAGGACAACGGTGCTGTTTATGGACTAAATTTAACGTGTTACATAATAAGTCATACAGTACTTTACATACTGAAGTCAACTTGGTAATTTTAATGTACTCTGAAAATGTATTATTTTTATCTCTGTAAAGCAACATTTTTCATTAATTCTTTCAAACAGTTTTCCACAGAGGCAGTCATTAAACTGCAGACGTAGATTAGAGGGTCATGATGAGCACTGAGTTATGACAACATCTTCTCATCTTAACAAATGTGTATAAATAAGGAACTTGAATCGCAGAAAGTGAACATAAACCAGCTTTAAAGCAATGGGTGAATTTGTTGTAATATATTAAACAATTTTTTTACTCATTTGGCTGAATTTACACCTTAACGACAAAATAAAGAAAAGTTAAGTTTATTTTACTATTTCTATTTAAAGCTAATGGGTAAAGAACAATTAATTAATTCCAAAACTGACATCCATACTGGACCATGAGTCTCACCCACTGCAGGATGTCTGTTCTGGAGAGCAGCTTCAGTGACAGATTGATGCACCCTCACTATGCAAAAAAGAGACTCCACAGATCTTTCCTTCCTCCGACAATCAAACTTTACAATAAGCACTGCTAATTACCCCCATGTCCATCCCTCAGTAACGCTAGTAGTGTCAATAACCCAACTGCAACTGTGAAAACCTGTGCAATATGTATTTCTAATGTGCAATAATAAGATGTAATTTACTTGGCTGTTGTAAAATGCAATTTCCCCACTGTGGGACTAATAAATGTTTTCTTATTCTTATTTTTGCCACATTGATTTCCAAAACTGTATCTACATTATCACCTGCTTTTAAAATGATAGCCAATCAATCAAAGACAATCAATGGAATTGGGTAGGATGATGGGAATGCCCTGGATTACCTCAGATTATTTACATATGGAAAATATATATAATTTATAATGAATAAAAGCTAGGGGACACAAGCAAGGGGAGAACATGTAAACGACACACTCAAACCCAGATCCTTCTAGCTATGAGACACAAGTGCTAACCATATCTTAATGTAATGAGAGATAGTCAGTATGTGGACATGTGACTCTCACCGTGAATCAGGGTACTTTGTTAGAGTAGCCAGGCTGCTGGTGTACATGAGTCCTCCTACATCAATGTGGACAGGTGCGTTGGATTTGGTGAGCTGGGCTGATGTGGGGATACCAACAGAGGCCAGAGAAGGACATACAGGAGATAAGGTGAGCTGTTGACCTGGCATGTTGTTGTTGCTACTGTCACAGCTGTCCTGGGACACAAAACACACACACACATACACATTGTGTTCACCTCCAAAAGTAGTTGGAGTAACCTACACATTACTCTAGCTTCCTCAGCTGCTCTCTAATTGTGTCTATCCACTGTGGGAGTGAACTAAAACAGTCACAGTTAAGAACCAAATAAACAAAACCAAGTGATAGAGGAAAGTCAAATAAGCTTGCTTGTGTGTTTTTAATTCAAGTGTCTCCTTATATAATACGCAAAACACATTTATCCACATTTAAACACACTCCATTACAGTTACCAAGGAAACACAGTTAGCCAAGATGACAGGACAGATGACCTGTCCAGAGTGCACCCCACCTGTATAGTATCCTATTAACAGTTGGATGATGTATGGGTATACTGGGTTATCAATATATAATGGATCTATAACTAATATTCTGATGCATCATGCACAACAATGTGCCCTGTGTTACCTGTGCAGTCACAGTGACCGGATATTCAAGAGCAGGCTGTGTATAAATATGTGACACTGTTTTCTGTTTCCGCTCCACAGGCGTCTCGGTGCATGTCCCTGGGCGAACGCACAACTTTTTAGCGTTGGGAACCTCTGGGTCGTGCTCGGCGGTAACTCTCCGCTCTATACTTTTTACTGACGGTGTGACTGCTGTTGTTGTTGCCGCCCTTGTCCGTTTTGGCTTTAGATCAGCGTCACTACCCCGGTGGAGACACGGAATCACCAGATGCAGGTGGGATTGCGCGTGGCCGTTGACCCTTTCCGAGGCAACATAAAGTGTTGTTGTCTGCTTGGAGCCTTCCGCGCCCACGATGCTATTCAGTGTTGCTATGGAGACGGCGCCGATGCAGTGGTTAGTATATGTCTTGGAGAGCTTGGCCGCTCGTGACAACATCTGCATCCTCGTGCCCAACAGGTTCTTACCAATGGCTTTGTTTTCGTACCATGTTACGTCGCTGGTGCAGCAATGATCTCTGGGCCGCTGGAAAAACGCCCTGCAGAGCGGGTTCCGTTTGGACACGTACCGAACGAAGCTGGCGTAAGGGCACTGATCTGTGGCTGTCTCATACATACGCGGCAAAGTGCTCTCGTCTGCGTCCGGGCGCTTTTTGGTCAAGGCACCGGAGCGGGACTTGTGGTACGGTCCGAGAGCTTTAAAATAGACAAACTTTCTCCCGTCCTCATCCACAGCCAGGCCGAACGAGTCCTCCTCCAGCTCCCGCTGGTTCTCCCGGCCCCTAGTGCAAAAATACATACACGTCTCGAACCAGACCTTGTTGAGCAACCCGAATGGCGTGTCGGTGTTGAACACAGAGGATTCATACAGTTTCCGAAGGTCCGAGCGCGTAATAGCTTGTTTCTGCACCACGGGACCGGCGCCCTGCTCCTCCAGTCTTCGTATGACTGCAGCAAGTGTTAGGTTGGCACTGCGCAGCTCGGGATCTTTGGTAAGGTCCAAAGTGCGACAGAAGGGCGGCTCATTCAGGTACCGATTCAGTGAGCTCCGGATGCTGATAAGGGACGACTTGCTGTACAACTGTCCACTTTTTGAGCGCGCCTCTGCATAAAAGGAGCGCAGCACCTCGCAGAGTGCCTCCTTGTCCAGAGTTTCAAAGTCCGGGCTTTGAGCTTTCTCACAGAGGTACTCCCTGAAGATCCTCACTGCATATCGGGTGGCCAGGCGGGTGTTTTCGCTCAACCTGTTCCGTTCTGACTGCTGAAGGTCTCCTTCCAGGTGAGAGCCCAGCCCAGCGGGGATGCTGCTGCCGAAGAGGTCCGCGTCACGCGCCTTCTCCCCTCGCTCCACGCGCCGCATAACGACAGCTTCTGTTTGTGCGACCGAGCCACAGTAGTTTAACACTGGGCTTCCCGATGTCCAATCTAGCTCCACGACTTTGCCAGTGGACTCTTCGTTCTCCTCCTCCCCGGCGACCTGAACCTCCTGGATCTCATCTTCCTTCTCGTCACTCACATCCCTGCTTCTCTCGGGGCAGCTCGCTGGCTCCTGTTCGTTGTCTCCGCTGCCAGGCATTCTCGCCATATTGCGGTCTGTACAGCAGTACTCCGGTATCGCGCATGCGCCACAGCGGACCGCAGCGCTGAAAGCCTTTTGTGGTTAAGTGACCTTCAGGCGTGCACGCGCTTTTTAAAGTTAGGGAGCGAGCTCAACGGGAGAATCGCGCTCTCTGTGAGAAAAGCTGCAATATTGGGCCGGAAGCATGAACAAAGAGATGGTGACCCGCTGTCAGCAGCCTCATATGCCTCTATTATTCCCGCTGCAGTCAGTTAATAATATACGTAGGCTGTTTCACAGGTAGAACTAAAACACAACATACACTACATAAAATAAGGTGAAGTTATATTGTTAAAGCAGCTACAAGAAAAGTCAAACGTGTGCAAGAATTAAACATTAAAAAATTTACAATTTTTTACAAATACTCTACATAAGTGTCTAAAAATAAAATAACCCACACAAGGTAATCTAACAATCTAACAAAATCCTCTTTCTGTCCCAGTCCGTGCTGCCTGCACCCCAGCAGACCACAGCGTAGTTGAGAGCAGAGGCTACCACAGAATGTCCTTAACAGAAGCTCGCTCCAAAGGACCTCTCCTCAGCAGGTGGAGGAAACTTTTGTTATTCTTGTACAGGTCGTCACAGTTATGAGTCCAGTCCAGTCTTCGGTTGAGGTGAACACCCAGATACTTAAAACTGTCCACTATCTCAATGTCTGAGCCCTGGATGCTCATCCAGTTTTACTGGTGTTTAAGCACAGGTTATGGCTCTCACACAAGTCCACAAAGTACGTGATGACTGACCTGTACTCCAGCCTGTTCCCCTCAGACACACAGCCAACAATGGCCAAGTCATCAGAAAACTTTTGGAGGTGATTACTGCTGGTGTTGTATGTGAAGTCCGATGTGTAGAATGTGAAGAGGAACAGTGAGGGCACCGTCCCCTGAGGAGCCCCAGTGCTGGAAACTACCACCTCAGACAGACAGTTGCGTAGCCTCATATACTGCGCCCTGTTGGTGAGGTAGTCAGTTGTCCACGCCACCAGTTGTCCATGCACTCCTGCCCCTTCCAGCTTCTCTCTCAGAAGTGCCGGCCAAATGGTGTTGAAGTGGAGAAGTCAAAAAACATGACCCTCACAGCAGTTCCAGTGGCCTCCAGGTGAGTCAGCGCCCGATGAGCCGTGCTCACCACAGAGCGAAGGTACAGTATCGTACAGACATCTCCATATTATCTGTTATTATAATATGGACAATAATTAGTTATTATTAATATAATTTCAGTTACACTTAAATTCCTGTGGGTTATCAGATTTATTTTCTATAACAAAGATCATATAACATTTTGTTTCCTACAAAAAAAACTGTCAAGGTCTGAATAAATGCACTCACAGCCTGGTTTTAAGCCAGAGTTTCAGTAGACAAGACTCACATGGAGTCAGAAACGATGACTAGACAATGACTAGAAAGCGTAAACACATGAAAGGGGACCTTTAAATATTTGGTCCATTTTAACCATTATCGCTCTCAATTATAGTAACTGGAGGATAATTCACTTCAATTCCTATGTTTAAGAGACAAGGTTGATCAAAAATCCAAAAAGTAAATTAGTGAAGACAGATTTGCACTTTTCCAAACATTTTATGTTATAAATCAGACTGAGGTGTGTGTTGGATTTTACAGTATTAAAATGTAAATACACTGATGGTGAAGGAACTGAATGTTTGATCAGTATAGAGTCATATGCTGTGGTGCATTTTTGTCGTGCCATCTGTTTCAGCTTGACTGCAAAGTACTGATACTGATTGGCTGACTGACGGTAAGCGTATCGCAGAGGTTTCCTGTTGGTCTGTTGCTGGTCGCAGCAGCATTTTCGCTGAACGACTCTCCTCACTTTTATCTCTTTACTGTTGTTTTTCTAACTTACTTCGAGTGCCTAAGGGTCGCACGCTTGTAATACTCAAGCACCTTATTCCCCTTTCATTAAAAGCACTGCTAATTTCGTAGCTTTCTGGTCTTTTCAGCTAAGTTAGCTTAACTTTCTGCCATGGCTTCTCTGTCTCCTTCTCCTACTTTTTCTTGCTCGGTGTGCCTTATGTTTAGCTCGTCCTCTGCCTCCATTAGTGTTAATGGTATCTGTAATAAGTGTGAGATAGTGGCAGCGCTGGAGGCGAGGCTGACTGATCTGGAATCTTGGCTCCGCACTGTGGAAAACCAGTCAGCTAGTCAGGCCCTGTTAGCTAGTGCGGAGCCTACTAGCTTAGCTGTTACTCGTCCCTCAGTGGGTCCCGAGCAGCCAGGATGTGACTGGGTGACGGTTCGTAGGAGTCGTAGTTCTAGGCAGTCGCCCACGGTTCACCACCAGCCGCTTCACGTTTCAAACAGATTTTCCCCACTCAGCGACACACCCGCTGAGAAACCCACCCTGATCATTGGTGACTCCATAGTCAGAAACGTGAAGTTAGAGACGCCAGCGGTCATAGTTAAGTGCATTCCTGGGGCCAGAGCGGGCAACATCCAGTCTTACCTGAAGCTCCTGCATAAGGATAAGCGTAAATACAGTAAGATCATAATACACGCAGGAACTAATGACTTATGCCAATCGGAAGTCACTAAAACTAACATTGAGTCGGTGTGTTCGTTTGCCAAAACGATGTCGGACTCCGTAGTTTTCTCTGGACCCCTCCCCAATCTGACCAGCGACGACATGTTTAGCCGCCTGTCGTCGCTTCACCGCTGGCTGTCTAGGTGGTGTCCAGCAAACGATGTGGGCTTTGTAGACAATTGGAGCAGTTTTTGGGGAAAACCTGGGCTGATTAGAAGAGACGGCATCCATCCCACCTTGGATGGAGCGTCTCTGCTCTCTAGTAACATGGCCAAGTTGATTAGACTCCCTAAACCATGACCCAGAGTGGAGCCCAGGACGCAGAGTCGCAGTCTTACACGCCTCTCTGGAGACTCTCAGCCGCCACCCGCTCGTAGCTGTAACACTCCCATCGAGACTGTGTCTGCTCCCCGACCACCTAAAGTATATAAATTACAAATAAATAAAAGAGGAGTGATTCACAGGAATCTAATAAACATCAAGACAGCTCCTCTTACAGAACAGAAGTAAAAATAAAAGAATTAAATGTGCTCTATTAAATATCAGATCTCTCCCTTCTAAATCTCTGTTAATAAATTACTTGATAAGTGACCATCACATAGATTTATTTAGTCTCACTGAAACCTGGCTGCAGCAGGATGAATACGTTTGTCTGAATGAGTCGACTCCAACCAGCACATCAACCATCATATTCCTAGAAGTTCAGGTAGAGGTGGAGGAGTAGCAGCAATATATAACTCAGATTTATTAATTATTCCTAGCACTAAACAAAATAAACTATAATTCTTTTGAAAGCCTCACTCTGAGCCTTTCTCACTCAGACTGTAAAACCCAGAAACCAGTTGTGTTCTGTGTTGTCTACCGTCCTCCTGGTCCATATTCAGAGTTCTTAACTGAATTCTCAGAGTTTTTATCTAACTTAGTTCTCAGCACAGACAAAGTGATTATAGTGGGTGACTTTAACATTCATGTAGATGTTGACAGTAACTGTCTCAACATTGCATTTAATTCACTACTGGATTCTATTGGTTTTAGTCAGCATGTGAATGAACCCACTCACTGTCTGACTTATGGGGGTTGAGATTGATCATTTAAAAGTTCTCCCTCAAAACCCTCTGTTATCTGACCATTTCTTAATAACGTTTGAATTTACCATAACAGACCTGACAACAGTTGGAAATAAGTTCTATTACAGCAGATGTTTATCTGATGATGCTGTTGTTAGATTTAAGGAGATGATTCCATCATCTTTTGTCTCATTCCCTTGTAGCTACACAGAGGAGAGCAGTCATCTGAATCATAAGCAGGTAGATTGTCTTGATGATGCTGCAGCTTCACTGCGTACAATTTTAGCCACTGTCGCTCCTCTGAAGAAGAAGCCAGTGAATCAGAGGAGGTTGGCTCCATGGTATAACTCAGAGATCCGCAGCCTTAAGCAGAAGACTCGAAAACTAGAAAGGCAGTGGCGTTCCAACAAATTAGGTGAATCATGTCTAGCATGGAAAAACAGTTTAATACTATATAAAAAAGAACTCCGGGTTGCTAGAACCACATACTATTCATCATTAATTGAGGAAAATAAAAACAACCCCAGGTTTCTTTTCAGCACTGTAGCCAGGCTGACTAAGAGTCATAGCTGTGTTGAGCCTAGTGTCCCTTTAAATCTCAGCAGCAACGACTTTATGAATTTCTTTACCAATAAAATCATAACCCTTAGAGGAAAGATTTATCACAATCTGTCAACAAAAGTCATAAACCGATCTGCAGATCCAACAGCCTTAAATCTGCTGGTTAGACCTATGTCTTACTTAAACTGTTTTTCCCCCATAGATCACTGGGGGTTAACTTCAATAATTAACTCTGCTAAATCAGCTACTTGTCTCTTAGACCCAATCCCAACTAGATTACTCAAAGAAATTCTTCCATTAATCAGCACGTCCATATTAAATCAAATCAACCAATCTCTGTTTACAGGCTACGTACCACAGGCTTTTAAGATTGCTGTGGTCAAACCTTTATTGAAAAAAACTACTCTTGACCCTAGAGAACTTGCAAATTATAGGCCTATATCCAATCTGCCCTTTATTTCTAAAGTTCTTGAAAAAAACGTAGCTAAACAACTATGTGACCACCTGTGTAGAAATAACCTATATGAAGATTTCCAGTCAGGATTCAGATTACATCATAGCACAGAAACAGCTCTGATTAGAGTCACTAATGATCTTCTCACAGCTTCAGACAATGGTCTAGTTTCTGTACTTGTCCTGTTAGATCTTAGTGCAGCATTTGATATGATAGATCACAAGATTCTATTGCAGAGACTGGAACATAGCATTTGGCAAAGGCAAAGCACTGGGATGGTTTAAGTCTTATCTGTTGAACAGATTTCAATTTGTTCATGTTCATGATCAATCTTCCATCCGCACAGGAATTAGCTTTGGAGTTCCACAGGGTTCTGTGCTTGGTCCAATACTTTTCAGTCTTTACATGTCTCCCCTTGGTAATATTATTAGGAAACATTCTATACATTTTCACTGCTATGCAGATGATACTCAGTTATATTTGTCCATAAAACCAGAGGAAACAAACCAATTAGTCAAACTTCAAACTTGTTTAAATGATATCAAATCCTGGATGTCCCATAACTTTCTACAACTAAATTCAGATAAAGTGAGGTTATTATAATTGGTGCTAAAAACCGCAGAGACTCATTATTGAATCAGATTGTTACTCTGAATGACATAACGTTAGCTTCAAGTTCTACTGTGAGGAACCTTGGTGTCATTGTTGACCAAAATCTGTCCTTTACACCATATATTAAAGAAATCTCTAGAACTGCCTACTTCCACCTGAGGAATATTGCTAAAATTAGGAGCATCCTCTCACAGAGTGATGCTGAAAAATTAACCCATGCATTTGTTACCTCTAGGCTTGACTACTGTAACTCGCTACTCATAGGTTGTCCCAATAACTCTTTGAAAATCCTCCAATTAATTCAAAATGGTGCAGCCAGAGTTCTGACTGGACTCAGGAAGAGAGATCACATTTCTCCTACATTAGCTTCTCTGCATTGGCTCCCTGTCAAATCTAGGATAGAATTCAAAATTGTTCTCCTCACCTACAAAGCTCTTCATAATAAAGCTCCATCTTATCTTAAAGACCTCATCGCTCCTTATGCTCCCAACAGAACGCTTTGTTCTCAGAGCGCTGGTCTACTTGTGATTCCTAGAGTTTCTAAATGTAGAACGGGAGGCAGAGCATTTAGCTACCGAGCTCCTCTCCTATGGAACCAGCTTCCAGTGCAGGTTCGAGAAGCAGACACCCTCTCTAGTTTTAAAACTAGGCTTAAAACCTTTCTTTTTGACAAAGCGTATAGTTAGAGATGGTTCTGGTCACCCTGAACCATCTCTTGGTTAAGCTGCTATAGACTTAGATGCTGGGGGACGTCCTTCATTCACTGAGCTCTTTTTTCTCTTTTTCTTCTATCCGCTAACATGCCTCCATTTCCACATGTGACTAACTTTGTCCCTTTTCTCTCCTAGTTGTGTTTCTCTCTTTCTGTCTGTCTCTATCCTCATCTACAGGTATAATCAGACTCAGAGTCGTGTGTCTCCAGTGTTCAGTTGCTGGTCCAACCACCCCCCCGTGTTCGTTTGCTGCTTGTTTTGTTGTTGTGGTTGTGTTCTTTTCTCTCTTCTCTATCCCCTCACCCCAACCGGTCAAGGCAGATGGCCGCCCACACTGAGCCTGGGTCTGCTGGAGGTTTCTTCCTCGTTAGAGAGGGAGTTTTACCTCCACTGTTGCTATTTAAATGTACAATTTATCGATTGGCTACAATTAAAAGCTTGCTCTATGTGGGAATTGTTGGGTTTAGTTGTGTAAGGTCTTACTTACTTGTAAAGTGCCTTGAGATAACTGATGTTGTGAATTGGGCGCTATGTAAATAAAGTTGAATTGAATTGAACTTATCCATTTTTATTTAGACTGCCTTGGTTTACACTCACTCATACCTAATCTCTGACGTACTTTCCCCAAACAATTTCTTTTGGTTCATCCTAACTTCTCCTTTTTCCTGTGTGAAATCAATACCCAGGAAATGCCTGAGTTTTCCCAGGTCCTACATATTACATTTTCCTGGACATGAAACTGGTGAAACATCTTCTCTATATCACACATGAGAGCAATCGGATGTTGTCTGAACCTGAGGAGAACGCCAGTTAGGTTGTTCATTAAGTCTGGTCCTTGGAGAAGATGATCGTTGAGACTTGTCCCATTGTGCTTTGCTGAGCAGTCGAATACGACGCGTAACTTTGTGGGCTTTTTGGGATGTGGAATGTACCATTGCTCACCTTGTATTCCTTTGTTGTGCACTTCTTCAACATCTCCTCCTTCAATGATATCCTCCATGTATGCTATGTAGTCTCTTTTGTATTTCTCATCTTTGCTGAACTTTCGCTTTAAGTTTTCGAGTCTAATTTCTGCAAGCCTTTTGTTGTCTGGTAAGAATGAGCGTTGTTTGAATGGTAGAGGCATCTCACAGTGTCCTTGTTCATTTTTCCTTATTCCTTCCCTTAGCTTGTCTAGAAAGATGAGCTCCTCTTGTGAGACTGTTCTGTTGCTTGCTTTGTCGTCCTTAAAATCTGACTCAAGAGCACTTATCACATCTATAGGGGTGATGGGAGGAAGCCTTTCTTTCTTTCTTTCTATCTTTCTTTGTCTGCTGTACACACAGTGCTCAGCAGGATGCTGTTCAAATACATTTTCAGTAAGGTGATCATGTAGGAGTTTCTCCCTGACTGCTTTAGACCATAAAGTGACTTGTTTAACTAACACACACACACTAAGCCTTTGCCTGTCTTTGAGTTTAATTGAAAAGCCTCTGGTAATATGTTGTTTTGACATCCATCTGATGTCAAATGTCTTCCAGGTCAAATTGGGCTGCTATCTGCATCAGGCTGTGTACTGAGGTCATGGCTGTTGTTGGGGTAAATGTAGCATTTACTTTACGAGTGTTTAGTTCGTCTCATAGTTTCCATCAAATTTTCTGACTCAGTTGATCAAATTTCATATTTTTTAATAATACTATATAAATAAAATAATAGATAGGCAGGGCTTTCTTTGTCACAGCCCACAGATATGACCTTCTTACAATTGGAATCTTGTTCTTGTTTTGCTTGTATGTATAACATACAGATCCATATGGCCTCATATTTGAAAGGTTGGACTTTCTTCCTGTAAGTGAAAAGCAAGATGTCTATCTTGTGCATCATACCTCCACTGTCGGATGTGATACACTTGACTTTCCCATAGGGGGCAGTGTCTGCAATAAATCTTTCTCTAGCATTAGCCACAGCACTGAACAAACACGGCTCCCGAATAGTCATCTATGAATGACTTCTAACCCTCTCTCGTCTCTAGACCTATTGGGCCAGCTAAGTCAGCATGTAACTCTAGAGCAGCCTTTGCTCTTGCATCTGGTTTCCTATTTCTCTCCTGAGTAAACTCACCCTGAATACAGACCTCACACTTTGGGATAGTTTTGCTGCGTATATCATTTATCTTGATTCCATTAACTACTGTACACTCTCTATCTTCTGTATATCCTCATAATTACAGTGCCCTAGTATCTCATGCCAAGTCTTAACATCTATTACACACATGTTACACACAGTTTGTAATTCACAGTGTCCAGATATTATAGTTATCCTGGGGAAATGAAGGGATGTAGAGTGCTCCCTTCAGTGTTGCCCTCACCTCACATCTGAAACTGTTGCACAGGAAGACCTCTCCTCTCTTTAAGGCAGCACCGCTGGCCCTTGTCCCGTCTGCCAACTCCACAAAGTGCTGATTTGGCTGGAAGGATATCTGCAGTTCTCTTTCAATGCGTGGGACTTTTACAGTAACAGATGTTGACTTTTGCACCCGCTGGTACATGTAGGCACTTTAACAATTAAAAGTTCAGGTTCACCTTGTGAACTCAGACACAGATTGTCAGCATCAGTGGAGATATCAATCTATAAACTTTATAAAAAAGTTTTTGTTTTATTCCCCAATTCAGAGTGGTAACTGTAACAATAAGCAGTTTGACTTCCAGGTTCTGTGTTTTATTTTCCATTCTTCCATTCTTGTCCATGGAGGCAGGTGCTATGGGCTATAAATCTCTTGATTATATTGTGCACAGTTAAGATCTAGACATGGACTTGTAGCCTTGAGATTGTCCATGTTTTTCCCATTTATTTCTCTCAAACCCACAGACTACTCTTTACACTACTTTTAAGTAAAAACATTTTTCTAAAAATCCTAATCTGTGCTCACACCATTTCACAAGCGGCTGTGCCATTTTGCAGTCAAGTGCCACCCCAATATGAACAGCCCATCTAATCGATCGAACGGGAATCGACGACAAAGAGTTTCATTAGTGGGCAATAGCTATAATATCAACTTGTGTTCATTGTTGTTGCAGCTCTAATGCCACCATTGCATTGCATGTTATGAACTTTGTGTTTCTTTTGTGCCTGTAGTGCTTCTGCTTGCTAACTTTATACACCTTCAGTCCTAGAGTGCAGTTGCTGTGTTCCTAGACCAGAGTCTGAAGTAGAAGTGGCCTCAGTACAGCTGTGTTTATTGAAGAGAGTTTGAACCGGTGGATTTGCAAAATGAAATTGCTACAGTATACTGCGCAACATTTTCCATGTAAAATATAGATGAAAAAATATGTGGTGAATGTATGAATAAAGATTTATCTTTTTACCCATTTGAGCAGTTGTTCATGATCAAAAACAGCGGGAGATGGAATACTCCACCATCAAAACCTGCCCACAAAGTTTTAAGCATGTCCAGTTTACTAAAATGTGCAATAAGCACCATGCAACTTTGTCAACATACACTTGTGCTAGTTTAGAGGTGAAAATGAAACTCGTTACACAGAACTGTACAGCAGCTTACTACATGTCTGATAAAACTTATTTAGTAGCCCCCAAGTGAACTTTTGAACTCTTTTGTAAGTCAAAGGCTTGTGGATTAATTTATGATTATTAACGAGCCAAAAAATAGCATTTTTCCATAATGAAAAGATAAAAACATGCAAAAACATTTTAATTTGTAATCCAAATTACACACATACAATGATTCAGAATAGTAGCATGTCGTTTTTAGAGACCACAGCCAAAAGAGCAAGAGAAAAAATACAGTCTGTACAGATATCAGTTTACAGTGAGAACACTGATGCAAATCATTAGCACACAGAAAAAAAAATGCTTTTGTATTTAATCCACCACAGTAGAAAATCAAGAAGTATCTTTGCTACAAAACAATAACTGATTCCTTCCTTTATTAGCAATCAATAGCATATATTTCTGACAAAAGCAAAAAAGAAAGAAAGAAAAGGGAAAACAGAAGCTATCTCAAATCTAGCATTACTGTACATGTCAGCTTTGGAAAACCTAACGGGCAAAATACAACTCTTGGTACAGCTCTGGGTTTTAACTGCAAATGTCAAATGACTCTTCCTACATATAAACCATTATTCAACACTGGTCCAGCCAATAGTATACATGGAACTTCAGCAATGTTTCTGTGAAGCTCACAGAATTGTGAAGGGCTCCTACGCTGATGTTTGTTAGGCTAGAAAGCTCCTTCAAGTCCATAGTGTGTTTCTAGTAGGAAGTGTCAGCCCTTCGTTATAGTGCCACAGATAAAACAACTGTAGAAATAAATTGTACAGCATGTTGACTGTGGGAAGGGAACAGCAACTGACTGATTGATGAAGAGCTCAAATGGTGTTGAGCATCAGAGCAAGTCAATCTGGCCACGTACTGACAAGTACAGTACATTTAGATCTGAACATGCTTCACATGAGGAAGTTCCATTAATTAAATTTTGGCATTTAATGCTTGAACATTTCCATCTGGGTGAGTTTGATTTGTACAGAATAGTTTCCAAAAGGTTTTACAAAGCTAAGTTCAACGAATTGCTTATGTGGAAGTAGACTTTTTAGTTCAAGACACAAAGAAATACTAAACTGTGTAATTCCCTCATGCCTATTATTTCTAAAAAGGTTTTTTTTTTTAGAAACACTATGGATCATGAATCAAGAAGAGCAGACGTACTCAGTGTCTCATTTAGTGTGCTCATTTATTGGCGGAGGAGCACATGCACTGGTCCTTTAGCTTCCCCTTTCAAGATCCACAGGAGTAGAACCGCAGCTCCTGCCCCATTGTGTGCTCAGTTCCATCAGCAGCTCAAAACCCATTTTTATGGGTCAAAATAAAAAACTAAAAAACCCTAATTTTTATGGGTCAAAAAAAATTATGGGGTGTTTTGTTTATGTGCACACTAAACTATTTCCAGCCTACTACACTTGAAAAATATTGAGGAAGAATTTGCTGAGTAGCACTAAGTTTCCTAATTATCGGAGATTGCTTCTGAGAGAAATGAGAATTATTCATTAGAACCATTCAGTTAAGGCCTTGATGCACAATGATCAGCGTGAAAAAAAAAAACTAGAACTCATCTCTGTTGACTTTTTTAGCATAGGGAGTTAAATTAATTTGTGTCATATATTGTGTTATTAAGCTCATGGTAGAGGTAAAAGTTTCTTCAGGATTATGTGACTCATTGTGATCTACACGCAATGACTTTAATGTGATTGTGGTCAGACCCACCCAGAGCTGTACAGTAAGGCAGTTTTTCTGCTAGTGGGATCATCCAAAGCTGCAACAGGCCTTTACAGCATCCATCCCATGTGTCTCAGTGGAAATATCTCACATACACTCACGTGCACACACACAGACACCCATACACATGTATGGGGTGGAACTCAAATCCACTCATATGCATCTATTATTATGGCAAAGTGCACCTCCAGATGCTGTTGCAGGGGCTTTAATGCAACATACAGAACTGAGAGCACAATCAAAAGAATGTACAAAAAGGCACATTTGACCCCAGTGTGTGATTCAAGTGTAAATGAGCGTCTGTAGCATGGCTGTCATAGCTCTAATACATCACAGAGACATCTTGCCCTTCGAGTGCACTGTCTTGTCTGCTCAGGTTTATTAGCCATGAATGCTAGCCAGTGCTCTGCCTTGCTAGACCAGGAGTCAGCTTGTCCAAAGTGTCATCAACTGTCATTAAAATGCAGCACGTCTCTGAACAAGCAGTCCTGCATGTCATACAGAAGTGCTGATTCAAACCCCTTGTGGATCCCTATATCTTTACCTCCATCCACACCTGAGCCTTGGAGCAAGGGTGGAGTAGAGTGGGGAGAGGAGAGGGGTTTGGCGTTGGTGGTGCTAATCATCTCCTCCACCATACAGGTCAGCCAGTTTACGGAAGCGTGGCCCCCAGTCACCAAGGTAGTTGTAGTCCTGGTCGCCACAACTAGAGGAGGAGTACAGGGAGCTGAGGGAGCCTGCAGTGGAGCCACTGCCCTCGTAATCAAACACCAGCAGGGAGTCATAGGGGGGAGCGGTTGGGTCATTGTCTGCTGCCTTCAGACCCTGAAGAGAAAAGCAAAGGAAACAAGGTGAGCAAAGAGCAAATAGAACTAAAGTTCTAGGTCTATTTAGGTGTTCTATGTTCTACGCGACCTGATGGCTAAATGGGTAGAGCATTGAACTTGGATGTGGAAAACCCAGATTTAAATGCAGTCTCATGTGCCAGTCTGTCTAACATCTGCATCAACCCCTGCTTTGTACATTAAGCTCCAAAAACAAAAACAAAAAACAGAAGTGGGTCTCCCAGGAGATAAGCATTAAGATGGATTTACAGACGGCTAATCCAAGACAGTGAAACATGCCTTGGTTCAATGCCTTGTTGTGATAAGTAGAAGTGGTTGGTTTTGTTTGTTTTACCTTTTGAAGTGCAGGATTTTGTTAAATCACTAATTGCGGGACACTAAACAACAACACACAACGTACAATCTGCAGTCCTTAAATGACCCACCAGACATACTGTACCAGACAGGTCATGTTGACAAAACAAGTTATTCTTATATTAGATTAAATATCAGATATTAGATTTGGGATGCTGGTGGCACCCAACCCCCCACCCCCCTTTGTGCTCCCACAGATCACACAATGTGAAAGAGGGACGGAGTGGTAAGGACTACAGTTGTATGCATGTGTGTCTGCGTGAGTTGGACAGCAAGAAGTGCTATCGGAGAAGGATGGAAAGGAGGATTACAGAGGAGCACACAACAGAAAAGGATTTAGGTCAGGCTGGACAGATGCTGTCTCTATATCTAGTAGGAGCTTCAGCAGATTACCCAGCCTGAACTTAAAACCACTACCACCCTCTCACACACATACATTTTTATACACATCATGAATTTTTATAGAGATAGCACTTAAGAAAGACATTGTTTTCTTATTACACCGATTTTGCTCTTGCATGATGATCTATTTTATTCCCTAAACCACACTCAAAGAAATACCACCTGTTCACTGTTCAGCCAGATGGCACATTGTCAGCTCCTCTCTACAATAGTGTACTGTACAGTACTACATGTGGTTGCATAGGACATTGTGGAAGAGTTGGCTTGTGATTTCTTAACTATATTTTTACAGACAAGTATTATTAAAAGATAAATAAATATAACCGATCTGATGAACAACATGAATTTTCTTATGAACAAAATGAACAGAACTTTAATTCCACCAAATTAACCAATTTTAGAGACACTACTAAGTGCACATCCCGGACATTATATGCCATTTAAACAACATTAAAAATCTTTAAAAGTCTTTCTGAACAGAATACATACAGTGGATACGGAAAGTATTCAGACCCCCTTAAATTTTTCACTCTTTGTTATATTGCAGCCATATGCTAAAATCATTTAATTTCATTTTTTCCTCATTAATGTACACACAGCGCCCCATATTGACAGAAAAACAGAATTTTGGGACATTTTTGCAGATTTATTAAACAAGAAAAACTTGAATATCACATGGTCATAAGTATTCAGACCCTTTTCTCAGTATTTAGTAGAAGCACCCTTTTGAGCTAATGCAGCCATGAGTCTTTTTGGGAATGATGCAACAAGTTTTTCACACCTGCATTTGGGGATCCTCTGCCATTCCTCCTTGCAGATCCTTTGCAGTTCTGTCAGGTTGGATAGTAAACGTTGGTGGACAGCCATTTTCAGGTCTCTCCAGAGATGCTCAATTGGGTTTAAGTCAGGGCTCTGGCTGGGCCATTCAAGAACAGTCACGGAGTTGTTGTGAAGCCACTCCTTTGTTATTTTAGCTGTGTGCTTAGGGTCATTGTCTTGTTGGAAGGTGAACCCTCGGTCCAGTAATAGGTCCTGAGCACTCTGGACAAGGTTTTCGAACCAGGATATCCCCTATATCCTTTGGGTTCTTCTGTACCTCTCTCACCAAGGCCCTTCTCCCCCGATAGCTCAGTTTGGCCGGACGGCCAGCTCTAGGAAACGAAACGTCTTCCATTTAAGGATTATGTCTAATTAAGCAGACATTTTTTGTAATCTTGGCCAGATCTGTGCCTTGCCACACTTCTGTCACTTCAGGCAGTTCCTTTGACTTCATGATTCTCATTTGCTCTGACATGCACTGTGAGCTGTAGGGTCTTATATAGACAGGTGTGTGGCTTTCCTAATCACGTCCAGTCAGTATAATCAAACACAGCTGGACTCAAATATATATGAGTGTCACAGCAAACGGTCTGAATACTTATGACCATGTGATATTTCAGTTTTTCTTTTTTAATGAATCTGTGTTTTTCTGTCAATATGGGGTGCTATGTGTATGAAGGAAGCAAAAATGAAGAATGAAGAAAAAAATGAGCTTAAATGATTTTAGCATATGGTTGCAATATAACAAAGAGTGAAAATACTTTCCGTACCCACTGTATATTTACTGTGCTTAGAATGGTTCAAATGAAAGCAACAAGTCGAATAAGATGTCGACATTTTTTGTGGGCCACAAAAACACTCCAGAGTGTGTGTGTGTGTGTGTGTGTGTGATTCTGACAGTCAATGGGAAGGGAGAATTAACACGAAGAGGAAGGATGAGAAGCATCGGCTTGTCAGGTCTGCCAGATTAAGCTCTCTAGATCAGCTTGTGAGACAGATCCCGCTCATTGCATCACACACACACACACACACACACACACACTTGTGGAGACCAACAATATGGTTGTTCGTTAGGTAATTAGTCATCATTCAGATTTAAAGGTAGAGTAGAAAAGAAAACAATGCTTTAAAATTAAAAAGGCTAATATGAAAGAGTAAGAGTAAAAAAGAAAAACCATAGCTCATTGCCAAAAGAAATATGTCACGCGTCAAGGGCAGCGTTGTAGAATTAGTTATAGAATCTTTGCTGGATAAACTAAAATTAAACATAGAACAAGCTACAACTCTCCCTGGCTGAAATTAAAAAGCCAGGAGCCAGCTGGTTTCCTACTGTAGCTGACTTTTCTGCTCTCAACAATACCAACCCATCGTCTTAGGCTTTGGACTCCCATACTCTATCTTGAAATGTTTATGGAAAAACACAGTTTAAAAATATTCCAAAATCCAAAGGCTGCATTGCAAATTGCCTAATCCTTATTACTGCTTCTTTGCCAACACATTGAATCACATCTAAAAATGAATTCAATCTAGCCCAGTAGACTTCCTGGTTAGACATTGAACAAACATCTTCCAAAGACGTTTCTTTACGTTTTACTACTTACCGAAATAGTGAAACTCCCAAATCAAACACCATAATTGTTGACAACATAGACATAAATCTGACAGCCTGGTGGGAATTTCTAAAAATGACTAGTTTCACCTGCTCCTTGCCAAAACAATCCAGACATCCTGCAAAAATAATTCGCTTTGTCTCTGTTGGGGTGGTGGTCAGGGGGTGCTGTGTCCCTTGTGGGGCATGTTACTGGTTGTGCCCTTGCTGGGGTGCACTGGCTCGGGCCTGACCTGCTGGTTTCTCTGTGGCTACTGCCTCGTCCTGTGGGGCACTGGAGTCAGCTATCTCTGCCATTACTGTTATTGTTATTGTCATTGTAATTATTGGTTGTTATGGTTATGACGGTAGTGGTTGGCTGTTGTCAGGTGAGATTTCGCCAGTTACGGTTTTAAATTTAAAATTCCAATAACAACACTGCAAAATGTAGTGAAAATAGCGAAAATACTGACAATAAATAAAAGGTGTTGTGTAGATATTAATGACATCTAAGTGAGAAATTTTGAACATGCATACACAGCATAATGTGGATGCAAGATTTTTTAGTAGACGGGCACCTAGATTAATACTGAATAAGAAGTGACCACCAGAGCCAAAGACCTTAATTGTTGGTTTATCTGAGGTGGTTTTGATATCATCACGATTCCAAATCGTGTGATACAACCTGAGACCGGTGTCAAAGCAGGCAGGTCGTGTTTGTTTCTGCAGGACCAGACTGACATAGTTCCTAAATCCCACACATGGACCCGTGGACATACTGCAAACAGTCACAGGGATTAAGAGAACTCCATGGATTTACCTTCACTTAGGAGTTTGTGACTATGAGTCCAACTAAGCCTGACTATTGGTGAAACTCATTAAGAACGACACAGACAGCATGCCCTGTGTTTGTCTGCCTGTCATTCTTGCCACTGAAGGTCTTAAATAAAGCTTGTCTGCGAATGTGAATTCTGCTGCCAACCACTTAAATCAATTGCTGATACATCAGTGATATATACAGTAAATACCAGGCAGGGAAGACAACTGACAACAACATCAACTGAGCCTAAATCTAAATAGTCTTGAGTCTTTAGTGTGATAGCTTCTTTTTGCGCTTTTCTTCCTGCTAATTAAAACAGAACGCAATGTCTATAGTGTTAGCGGCTGGATGTTACAGTACTAGCAGCTATTTGATGCTTTATATTAAAGAATAGAAAAGAGAATGAGAAAAGAGAGGCGTGACTGTACCTCATGGATGAAGTCTCCTATGTCTCCTGGGTGGGGGGCAGTGGAGCGAATGGGGTACTGGTGGTCATGATGGAGGGGCCTCTCATCCAGACGTCTGATTCCCACTTTGATACACTCTGGTTCCAGGGCATCAGGCTGCTGCAGCTGACTAAGATCATAGTCCTTAACACACACACACACACACACACACACACACACACACACACACACACATTTGTTACTACCTGTATAACAGACCTGTGACAACAAGACTTGCTTGAGGATCACAATGATGTGTAGTAATAGGTTACACACAAGGATTATCGGCAGACATTGGTTCATGTTGTTTTCACTGGTACATGGCAGTGTCATGTATGTTGTGTTGTTTACAATTGCAGCTCTTCAAAATGACCCTTCTTTTCAGTACAGTGCATTTGAAGCACCACTAGGTCGGTGGGGCATTGTGAGCTAAAAAAAAAGTTGTGTAAGCCTGTAAGCCTTATTACGACCAGCAGGCATCACAACATTACTCCACTTCACTGCAACTACAGCAGTGGCCTGTTACTGCAGCACAGTGGCTCATTTCTATCTGTAACATGTTACAAATCACTAAATACAAAGTTTCCAAAGTCAAGCTATTCTAGAACTTACTGGAGATAATTGTCTGCCACCACTCAGTAGTGTCAAAGCTAATCTACATGTTCCCACACAGGGAAGTCCTAAGAGAAGGGGCTGCTTAACCTAAGCCTATTGCCACCGCCACTTTAACCCTTGTGCAGCCTTCGAGGGGTCAAAACGACCCCACTGTAAACTAGGGGGCGCTCAAAGCTAAAAAACACAACAAAGTGTTGGCTAAAACAGCCTTTGTGGGTGTTACATCCAAGCAATGAACACGTGTGGGTCTTCTGATGAACAAGTTCATCCAACCGTTCATCTAGATAAAGTGTGTTGTGATTTATTGTCTGTTTTATCCAACCCTTGTGTGGTTTTTGAGCTTAGAGCGCCCCCTGTTTTCCTTTTGATATCGTCGAAGGCTGCACGAGGGTTAACAAGGGTGAGGACCCACATGCACAACCCAGACACAAATTATAATTTAACAAGCTATAATAATGAAATTAGAAACGACAATATAAACAAGGAAAACACAGACACTAAGATAAACTTAAACAAAAGGTAGAAAATAGGAAATAAATTAGAAGGATCACTGCAGATTAGGAATTAACGGGTTGGCAAGGAATGCTTAATGGTTCAAACCCACGACAACAAGCAACATATAACGAGCAAGGAACACAAGAGAACACAAAATCTAACAAATGGCAATGGTGAGTATATATGTAGACGTGATAATGAGGATGATTACTGACAACAGAAGAACAAGAAGAAAAAGAAGAAAATACTGCCGCCTAGTGGGCGGAGAACAGGGTTGCCACACTAGTGTGGTAAAACATGGTAATTATGAATTATGAAGCTTCCTTGTTAAATAAATATTATATTTCCTGTGTAATTAAAATCTATTACATGGCAGAGTGGAATGTTTGTAAATGAATGGTTGTCTAACACTCCCAAGTCAGTTTCTGAGATAATTTATGTACTTTCCGTTACGGAAGTTCGACTTCCACTGTTAAATTTTAATCTGTCATAAACCTTAGTTATTTCCATTTTGATTCTGCTTCTCATTCACCTATTTTCACACACAGACACACATTCTTGCAGTCTTACACGCCTCTATGCAGATTCTCTACAGTCGCTACCCCCTCGTAGCAGTAACACTCCCATTGAGACTGGATCAGATCTCTTTCTTCTAAATCCCTGTTAATAAATGACCTGACCAGTGACCATCACATAGATTTATTTAGTCTCATTGAAAACCGTCTGCAGCAGGATGAATATGTCCATCTGAATGAGTTGACTCCAACAAGTCACATCAACTATCATATTTCTAGAAGCTCAGGTAGAGGTGTAGGAGTAGCAGCATCTATAACTCAGATTTATTGATTATTCCTAGATCTGAGCTCTCTTCGGAGCTCTTCATTGAATTTTCAGAATTTGTATCTGACTTAGTTCAGAGTTATTGAAGTGGGTGACTTTAACATTCATGAATATGTTGACGGTAACTGTAACAAACCATGAACTACATGTTCGGATCAGTGCCTTTGTGACGGCCACCCCGTCACAGTGTTAGTATATGTCAAAAATCCCTGGTTCTCCCTCCCTTGTTTATTCCTTTTTCTCCTCACCTCATTAACACCTCTGGTTGCCAGCTCGTCAGCTCACCAACCTGCTCAATTGTTGCAGCACTACAGAATCCAGGCCATGTACACTGTTTCTTTGGTGGTTTGTTTTTCCTAGTTTCTTTGTCATTTGCCTTAGTCATAGCTCTGCCTTTTCATTGTATGCCATAGTTTCACCTTGTCATAGTTCGCCATGTTATTGTTACTTTGTCTATGAGTTAGCATTAATTCCCGGTCCATATTAGATTCTTGCTTTAGTTCCAGCCTACTTCCTGGTGATGATAGAAGCACATCCTTTTGTTTGAAAAAGACTTGCTTGAGGATCATAATGATGAACAAGAGTTTTTGGTATTTTCGCTCTCCAGTATTTTAGTTTCTGTTCTTAGGTTTTGAGGTGTTTTTAGTTAGCTCTGTGTTCTGTTGTTGGTGAATTTAAGTTTGATTAAAACCTGCACTTGGAACTTCACCCCATCCAACTCTCCATGGGTCCTCATTTAACTCTTAGATCTTGATCTGCCATCTTTTTGATGGAGTTTGACAGTGTACTGTATATACTGTTTTTTGGTACAAGCAGGATTACATACAGCGCACACTTTAACTAAAATGCGTGCACTCAAATAACATTCTGTCTTGATGATTTGTTTTACCTTTGTTTTGTGTTCTGTTCTGTTTTTTCCACTGTTGCTATTAAAATGTATAACTTATTGATTGGCTACAATTAAAAGCTTGCTCTATGTGGGATTTTTTGGGCTTAGTTGTAAAGTGCCTTGAGATAACTGATGTTGTGAATTGGCGCTATTATAAATAAAGTTGAATTGAATTAAATTATAGCTTATGTTATAAGGGCCCAAAGTTTGTAGTTGTGTGATCCCGTTCCAATTTTGTAGTATTGTTAGTTGCAATTTAGTCGTTAATAAATTTTAATTTCTTGCTTCTACACCTGGGTTTCCTAAACCTTGATTTTGTTACTATTCTTGTCAAGCGTTGTTCTGAGAGTGATTCAGTCTTGCCGAGCCCCGTCTGAGTACCAATGTTGTTTGACTGTAACGCACAACCATGCTTTTCTTCTTTGCCTTTAAACCAATAGTAAAAGTGTGCCCTGTAAATTACCTTTTCATTTGTACTTACTTTGTATGGGGATTTTAGACAATAGTGTTGAAACAGAGTGCAGATGGTACAACTCAGCTGCATTCGTCATGATTCGATTCGAAGACGTTGGCCGACCAATCTCAAGACAGTTAAGGATGCACTGAACTAGTGACTCTTAGATGTGATTCATTCCCTCCTTGGTTTTGCTCATTTGTCTTCTCTTGGATTTAATGTTTCGAAGTTAGTTTGTTGTTAAGACTCAGGGATCGGGCTTGAAAAATGATGAGGACCTTGTTGTTGGTAACCCCACAACTGACCAGCTTCTCAAAGAGAGAAGATGGAAGATATACTGAACAGGTATATTAAGATACATGAATTTCCAGTAAATCCGATCATGTAATATGGTGCAGAATCTTCATAAATGTGGGGGCACACTGGAACATTTTGACCTGAAGCATTCTGACCTAGTGAATTTCCTGGATATCTAAATAGTTCTTTGGTTTAGACTTTGACCAAATTTGCATGAAATCTTTACAGTAGGCTGATGCAGGTTAGGGGTTTAAAACCCACTCCCTGAGAGCAGAAAGCAGGAGAGCTGTTCGCCTGCTTTGTTTTTCTGTGGCCAGGCCTGGATCTCCCTTACGCGTCTGCAAGGATTCCCTGCTGGGAAGAAGGTAACTACATACAGTCAGGTCCATAAATATTGGGACATCGACACAATTCTAATCTTTTTGGCTCTATACACCACCACAATTACGTGGAAACTTGTAAGCCTAACTCGAATTTAGGAAACAAACAAGATGTGCTTTAACTGCAGACTTTTAGCTTTAATTTGAGGGTATTTACATCCAAATCAGGTGAACGGTGTAGGAATTACAGCAGTTTTTATATGTGCCTCCCACTTTTTAAAGGACCAAAAGTAATGGGGCAATTGGCTGCTCAACTGTTTCATGGCCAGGTGTGTGTTATTCCCTCATTATCCCATTTACATGGAGCAGATAAAAGGTTCAGAGTTCATTTCAAGTGTGGTATTTGCATTTGGAAGCTGCTGCTGTCAACTCTCAATATGAGATCCAAAGAGCTGTCACTATCAGTGAAGCAAGCCATCATTAGGCTGAACAAACAAAACAAACCCATCAGAGAGATAGCGAAAACTTTAGGTGTGGCCAAATCAACTGTTTGGAACATCCTTAAAAATAAAGAACGCACCGGTCAGCTCAGCAACACCAAAAGACCCGGAAGAGCACGGAAACAACTGTGGTGGATGACCGAAGAATTCTTTCCCTGGTGAAGAAAACACCCTTCACAACAGTTGGCCAGATCAAGAACACTCTCCAGGAGGTAGGTGTATATGTGTCAAATTCAACAATCAAGAGAAGACTTCACCAGAGTGAATACAGACAGTTCACCACAAGATGTAAACCATTGGTGAGCCTCAAAGACAGGAAGGCCAGATTAGAGTTTGCCAAACAACATCTAAAAAAGCCTTCAGAGTTCTGGAACAACATCCTATGGACTGATGAGACCAAGATCAACTTGTACCAGAGTTTCGGGCAATATTATCTGCTCATATTCAGCCAAATGCTTCAGAACTCGTTGGACGACGCTTCACAGTGCAGATGGACAATGACTCAAAGCATACTGCGAAGGCAACCAAAGCGTTTTTAAGGGAAAGAAGTGGAATGTTATGCAATGGCCAAGTCAGTCACCTGACGTGAATCCGATTGAGCATGCATTTCACTTGCTGAAGACAAGACTGAAGGGAAAATGTCCCAGGAACAAGCAGGAACTGAAGACAGTTGCAGTAGAGGCCTGGCAGAGCACAACCAGGGATAAAACCCAGCGTCTGGTGATGTCTATGCGTTCCAGACTTCAGGCTGTAATTGACTGCAAAGGATTTGCTGCCCAGTATTAAAAAGTGAAAGCTTGATTTATGATTGTTAATCTGTCCATTGTGGTGGTGTATAGACCACAAAAACGTGGAATATCTTGAGAGCGCAAAAAGACTAAATTCACACCATGATCGTTGGGCCATATACTTATATACTACTCTCATTTCAACTCTGCTTCATCCTTCAGGTCTGGGTCTAAGAACAACAAGGTAGATGCACACTCTAGGCAGTTTGTGGCCTCCGAAACAGGAGATGGAGCCCAAGTTTATCCAGCCTCCTACTGTTCGTTTGGGGGCTGCCACCATGTCTATCAAGGAGGAGGTCTCCAAGACTAATGGGAGCTATATTGCTCCGTCTGCCTGCCCTTCCTCCTCCTTTTATGTTCCATCACAACTCAAATTGCAGGGAATTGATTTCTACCATATCTGCCAAGTTCCATGTATTGTCATGCGAAAAAATTAGGACACCCTATGAAAGTCAGGGTATTTTGTAACATTTTTTAATATATCAATATTTAATGTCAATGTTAACAATACTGAGATTAAAGTTACATAACTAAACAACTAAAACTGAGAAAAATACTTTTCAAAATCTTCTGTAAATTCTAACTGAGAAAAAATGTTCGGACACCTTCACATTTGTTCCCACTTAAAATGGCTCAAATCACACACAGGTGCACATTATTGCTACTCAGTATTTTGAATGAGGCTTGCCCTTTCTAAACCTTGGTCTGCGTTTGGACTGTTAAAGTGAGAGTGAGAATCCAAAGTGAGAGCAAAAGTGCTGTCTAAAGCAACCTTATGAGTCTGGTAAGTGATTTAAAAAATTCAGACTTTGAAATCAGCCATTCCATTGTCCGGAAAATAGTCTACAAGTGGAGGGCTTTCAAATAACTGCGAACATGCCCAGGTCTGGTCGTCCAAGCAAGTTCACCCAGAGAGCAGACCGCTGCTAAAAGAGATCTCCAAAAACCCTAAAATGTCATCACGGGACCTACAGCAGGCTCCGGCTAATGTTGATGTGAAAGTGCCTCTACAATCGGAAAGAGACTGCACAAGTTTAACTTGCATGGGAGGTGTGCAAGGAGGAAACCTTTGCTCTCTAAAAGAAACATCAAGGCTAGACTGAAGTTTGCCAGAGAGAATATTGACAAAGATCAGAACTTCTGGAATAATGTCCTTTGGATAGATGAGTCCAAAATTTTATATTTTGGACACCAGAACACAGAACATTCCGGGAAAGAACCTCATACCAACTGTGAAGCATGGAGGTGGACGTGTCATGGTTTGGGGCTGCTTTGCTTATTATCACAGAATCCACTATGAATTCTTCTGTGGATCAAAGGGTGCTTGAGGAACATGTGACAATGACACATGTGACAACATGACAGCGACACAAGAAGAAGGTATAAACTATATGTGCCCTCCATCATTATGGGAAACGCCCGTTCCCTCTCCAATAAGATGTTTACGGCACTGACCCAGCTGCAGCAGGAGTACCAGTGGTGTAACCGCATATTTTACTGACTGAATATATCAGACATATCAACTGGATTTAAACGAGTTCGGGCGCACAGGAGTTTGGGAGTGAATGGTAAAAAGAAAGGAGGAGGACTTGCGCTGTTTATTAATGAGAGATGGAGCAACCCTGCGCACGTCTCAGTTAAGGAACAACTCTGCACCCGGGACGTCGAGATTCTCGCTGTCGACATTCGGCCTTATTACATCCCAATGGAGTTTTCCAACAATATCCTGTTTAATGTGTACTTCCCTCCCTTAACCGATGCACTGGTGGCTTGTGAGTGACTGCACAAAGGGGTGACGCGTCTGCCGACACTACACCCACAGGCACTCCTTAACAACAAGCCCTGGGTGACCCCTGAGCTTGAAGGCCTACTGAAAAAGAAGAAGAGGGCTGTCTCAACACTGCATTAACTGACTCAACATTGCATTTAACTCACTACTGGACTACTGGTTTTAGTAAGCGTGTGATGACTCACTGTCTTAATCATTCTCTTGACCTATAGGGTTGAGATTGATAATTTAATAGTTCTCCCCCAAAACCCTTGATGATGCTACAGTTTTAGACTCTGTTGCTGCACTCAAGAAAAAAACAGTGAATCAGGGCAAGATAGGTTCCATGGTACAACTCAGATCAGCAGCCTTAAGCACAGGACCCGGGACCTAGAAAGACAGTGGCGTTCCAACAAATTCCGTGAATCATGTTGTTGGGGGTCACATATGCTCCATGCAGACCCTCGACATGACAAAGGGCTCGAGTGAGGCCTACGTGGAAACTTGTAAGCCTAACTCGAATTTACCCAGGACAAAGGACCATGAGGTTACATGGGGGTGAGGGGAAACCAATTCTTTTCCACATCCAGGTGTGAAAACACGAGTCACCGGAATCACAAGCAGCGATTGGCTGCAGGTCCCGGTGGTCCCTCCCAGCGGTTCCAGATCCTCTCTTCTCCACGTCCTGCCCGGCAACATGGCGGAGGGAAACCGCTTCAGGAACCAGCAATCGTCCACCAAGGATTGAGCCTCTGCTCAAAGGGTCCACCTCTCTCTCTCTTGCGCGCACACACATTAGAATAGCGACCCTTTTGTTTGTTTTATTATTAATTATTAAGTTAGGATGTATTTCTTGTTTGAATAATTGTTGATCATAATCTTCATTGTTTAGATAATAAAGTTGTCATAGTTTAATTAGTCATTGCCTGTGATTATTGGTATATGGTTTGCAACACTAGCTGGGCTCACGGCTGTGGCTCGGAGTTCGCCCTTCATCGCTAAATTAACTAATATTATTTAATATTGGGTAACTGGTAATACTTTTAATGTGCTTTATTTACAACCTGGTTATTAGTCCCTGGTAATCAGGGTGGTGCCTCGTTAATCCTTTGATAGCTCGCTATCTAATCTTAATTAATTTATCAATGATAAATTTTGCTAATAACCAAGATTGGTAAATAGATATTATTATCATAATTTATCCTCCTTTGTCCCCCAACATATCTAGCATGGAATGACTATATAATACTATATTTAAAAAAAAGCACATTGTCCTGCTAGAACAACATATTATTCATCCTTAATTGAGGAAAATAAAAACAACCCCAGGTTTCTCAGTCATAGCAACACTCATAATTGGTGCTAAAAACCACAGAGACCCATTATTCAACAGATTGTTACTCTGGATGACATAACATTAGATTCAAGTTCTATTGTGAGGAACCTTGGTACCATTTACCAAGTTCTCTCCTTTACATCATATATTAAAGAAATCTCTAGAACTGCCTACTTCCACCTTAACAATATTGCTAAAATTAGGAGCATCCTCTCACAGAGTGATGCTGAAAAGTTAATCCATGCATTTGTTACCTCTAGGCTAGACTATTGTAACTCCCTACTCATAGGATGACCCAATAACTCTTCAAAAAGCCTCTAGTTAATTCAAAATGCTGCAGCCAGAGTCTGACTGGACTTACAAAGAGAGATCACATTTCTCCTAAATTCAAAATTCTTCTCCTCACCTACAAAGCTCTTCATAATAAAGCTCCATCTTATCTTAAAGACCTCATGGCTCCTTATGCTCCCAACAGAACGCTTCGTTCTCAGAGCGCTGTTCTACTTGTGGTTCCTAGAGTTTCTAAATGTAGAACGGGAGGCGGAGCTCCTCTCCTGTGGAACCAGCTTCCAGTTCAGGTTCTAGCAGCAGACACCCTCTCTAGTTTTAAAACTAGGCTTAAAACCTTCCTTTTTGACAAAGCGTATAGTTAGAGATGGTTCTGGTCACTTGGAACCATCTCTTAGTTAAGCTGCTATAGACTTAGATGCTGGGGGACGTCCTTCATTCACTGAGCTCCTCTACTTTTCCATTTCCTGTATCCACTAACATGCCTCCATGTCTACATGTGACTAACTCTAATCTCCAGGTATTGTCAGACTCAGAGTCGTGTGTCTCCAGTGTTCAGTTGCTGGTCCAACCATCCTGCCTGTGTTCTGTTGCTGCTTGTTTTGTTTTGTTGTGGTGTTTTCTCTCGGTCAAGGCAGATGACCTGACTTGTAAAGTGCGTTGAGATAACTGCTACTGTAAATTGGTGCTATTAAAATACAGTTGAATTGAATTGAATTAAACATTGTTTACAACTTTTCAGTGATGAACAACTCAGAGCCCTGCAAAAATCAGAGGGTAGTTGTAGGACACAACACTCTTAACCCTCACAGACTTCAGACGGGAATTTAAAAACTAACAGATACAAATTTGTTTGTTAATTATTTATTGTACCTAGTCCTGAAGAGAAATCAAATGGTAAAATATATTGAGGCACCTGCAATTTTCTAGGGGTTTCTAGGGTTTCTAGTGCACATATCTTGGTACATAATCAACATTAAAAATAGGTCTTTGTAATGGGTTTAGACATAAAGCTGACAACGTTTTGATTGTCTTGTGGAGGTTTCTGGTTTACTGGCACAGGGTAATTGAATGCAGAGTGTGTGTTCAGTTTGTAATCCTGTCCCACGGTGAGTTCATACAGAATGTGTCCCTCAAAGTGAATTGCGAAGCAGCACACACAGCACCACCCACGATAATAACCATTATGAGTAACATATTTACACAGGTTGCCACATTTAATCTGATGATCTTAAACCAAAAGTCATGTCCAGTGCGGAGCAAGATCAGAACAAAAACTCACCCAGGACAGTCCAGGGTCTAAATTTCAGTACAGTTGGCACAGAAGGAGCTCAGTTTACCGGTCTCAGATCTTGGCTCATGCAGAGGCAGTAACACAGAAGCAGGCACATGCAGAGGTCAGTAACACAGCTAACTAACCAACTAGTGTAGACCAATTAAGCCACACAAAATGTGGCCGATAAACAGGATTGTCAGGGGTGTACCGAGGGCCGACCCCTCAACAACAGCACCGGTCTTTCTCCCAAGCTCTCTCTTTGCACGCTGCTTTGAAACACTTACCCGATCATTTAAGTAGAAAAGTAGTCACCCGGGTGTTGAATCTGAAGTACTGTAATATTATTTGGTTAATAAATTGTCATATCTTAACTGGTTATTGTTTGAGATTATTGGCATATGGTTTGCAACAGTAGTTGGTCAGTAGTTGGACTAAATTTAGACATTTACAATATTTTCCTATATTGTGTGTTTGGTAACTAATTCTTAGAGACTGTGCTTTTTCCAAATGAGTTATTGGTAATAGGGTGGTGCCCCATAATTAATTAAAAGTACTGAAGTTATCAAATTTTAGACAAATGTTATAATTGTTAATATTCGTCTAATAACTTTACCGTACATATATACAGTACTGTGCACAGACTCATTATTCAATCGATTGTTACTCTGGATGACATAACGTTAGCTTCTGCTGTGAGGAACCTTGGTACCATTTTTGACCAAGATCTCTCCTTTACTTCATATATTAAAGAAATCTCTAGAACCGCGAGGAGCCGACACCCACCTTCTCCTTTTCTGTTTCTCTCTCTCTGTCCTCATCGACAGGTATTGTCAGACAGTGTTTAGCTGCTGGTCCAACAATCCTGCCTGTATCTGTTGCTGCTTGTTGTTGTGCTGTGTTGTATTTTCTCTTCTCTATCCCCTCCCCCCAACCATTCAAGGCAGATGGCCACATTGAGCCTGGGTCTGTTGGAGGTTTCTTCCTCTATAGAGAGGGAGATTTCCCCTCCACTTTTTCTATTAAAATTCTCTTGTTAGTATTTCCTCTGATTTGCAGTGACCTAGAGTTTGTTGTTGTGTTTGTTCCTGCTCACAAAGTGAAATATCGTGTGTATATATATATATATATATATATATATATATATACAGTACTGTGCAAATCCGAATCACATAAATATGTGGTGTGACCACAATTTGCCTTCAAACAGCAGTTCTTCTAGGTCAACTTGCACACAGTGTTTGATGGAACTTGGCTGGTAGGTTGTTCCACACATTTCGGAAAACTAACCACAGATCTTCTGTGGATGTAGGGTTTCTCACGTCCTTCTGTCTCTGCATGTGATCCCAGACACACTCCATGATGTGGAGATCAGGCCTCTGTGGGGGTCATGATATCACTTCCAGTACTGACGTAGTGACACCAAATATTGATTTGATTTAGATTCTTCTTTTGTTCGCTTACTTTGCATTTTGTGAGTTGACAAACGAACACAAACGAAAGCTTATACTTCCTCCAGAGGGCAGAATTGTCACAGCTAAAGGTCTGGATAACTTGGCAAGACGGGTTAATAAGAACAGTTAAAAATCAGAGGTTAAAAAACACCAGTCTGAATTAAAAAAACAAAAACAAACGCAAGATGGTTCATGAACGGCTGGAGAGGGATTAGTAATGAAACACAATTTGGGGGGTAATTGTAATTGGGAGAGGGTATGTATGGCAGACAAGCTGTAGATGAGCTGGTAACTAAATTAAGATGCTGGGGGAACAGGTAAAATATAGGAAAATGACCTAGTAAGAAAAGTGCAGTGCAGAAAGCTAACAAAATAAATGCCTTGCCTTTAGAGCCACAAGAATGAGCCGCAGCTTAAAAAATCTAAAGCTTTTAGTCTAGTTGCATCTGTAAATGAACGTTTTTCCAGCAGAAGTGTAGAGCAGCTTAGGCACTTGGCAGTAGAGTAGTTGTGTGGAGGGAGACAAACTGTTTCCCGACAGAAAGCAATTAATCCATTTTCAAGGTCCTCTTTTGTAGTGCATTTAATCTTAGCTGGAGGACAGATGATTGAAAACTCATTATATAACATTATGTATATTTTATGGTTGCCTTAAAAAATATGTGTAGGTCTATATTTGTGCGCGGATATGTGGTAGTGCATGTGTGAAAGGTAAAGGTGAGAGTCGTTGGCACAGAAGCAAGTATCCAAAGCACCAGTCTTTGGTGGTGGTGCTTTTATAGTGTGTATGAGCATCTTTATGTGTGTGTACCTGATCTTCCTCTCCGCCCCCCTCTTCGTCGTATTTGAGGATATTGTCTCGGACGTCATCCTCTGGGTCAATAAGTAGTTGCTTTGCCTGACGCTCTTTATCCCTCCTCTTCATCCACATCACAAACAGCAGCACCAGCACTGCAGGATGAGTTGGGACAGATAATAATTATGCTATTTAGGCTGAGGGACAGTTTAGTTCTCCAATGATTCATTGGGTTTCACGGCCTACAGGCCCTATGAGATGCTTGGTTAAATAAATCGGAATGTTATTTCAGGAAAGGTTAAAAATTTATCTTTAAATATTTGCTTAGTTTTATTAAAAAGGTGATAGTCTGTTGCGTTTTTGCAACTTGTGTATTATGTTTTATTTATTACTTATTATTGTTATTCCACAATAACATGTCAAAATTCTCTGTTACGGTACTAAGTACTAACATAACACTCATTAGTTTCTGAATAAGCAAAAAGCCACAGTAAATCTAAATACCTATATCCACCTCAGCGTAAGCATATATACATGAAATACTTATCATACCTCAACAAAAGTTAAGGGAGTCAAGTCTTGCACAACTTTGTCAAAAAACTAAAATTTTCCTGTTCTGTGGTGTCTGCCTAGCTTACAGGCCAGTGTTTAGAAGTGTGTGTGTGTGTGTGTGTGTGTGTGTGTGTGTGTGTGTGTGTGTGTGTGTGTAAGAGACTCACCTAACAATATTATGATACAGATAAGAATGGCAATGATGGCTCCAGTGCCCAGTCCTGCTGCAGTGATTCGCTCCATATCAACGCAGTCTCCGTGGTGATCACACTGGCAGACCTTGACCCTCAGGTAGGATGTGTTGGACATAGGCAGGTTGCCAGAGTCTGTAATCACGACTGGAACTGTGTAGATGCCACTGGCCAGGAAGCCAATGCGCAGTCGAAGCTGGGCATACTCGCCTAGAGAACAGATAGGGATGGAAGAATAGATAGAAAAGAAAATTGAAGGACAAGAAACTCTGGTAAATAGTCACTTACAGACTTGAACAGCTGAGGGTTTTACGTCAACATTAGCTGCTGATGACAGACATGTTTTCCCATGCATAACAAATTTTGACTATTAGTTACCGCAAGAGTCACCTGATCCAGTGACATTCACTGCAGCCTCTAAAACTTGAAAATGCAATATGCAAATACAAACATGCTAGACTACCGGAAACTAGAGGGGGGTTTATTGCTTAAAAGGAAATTTGATAAAATTCTTCACTTTCGCAGGTTAATACCAACTGTATTTATATACAGCAGAACATAAAAGCAGGTTGGATGTTTTGACAGTTCATCATATCAGTTATCAGAGAAAGTTTAACTTTCTCCAATACAAGTGCAGGGCTCTTACAGTATAATCGCGAACACTGACTGTTGCTGACAGTGGATATGTCCGTTGAAAAGCTCATGATATTCCATAACAAGCTGGCTCCTCACTGCTCAAAATAAGTGACTCATCTGGTTAAGCTACACTATATAAAGTAATGGGGTAAACTAAGGTTATATAGAGAATAACTGACAATACATGACAAAACAAACAAATACATCCTACACCGACCATTAATGCGACTGAGTGTCCAGTTATGGCGTATGTCTGATGGGTGATTGGCCAGTTCAAAGGCAAAGGGCCCAGCATTAGGGCTCAGGTCAGGGTCACTGGCAGTGATGTTGATAGCGTTGGGATTTGGCTTCTCGCACATTTCCACCTCAGAGGGAAACACGTGAGGTGCATTATCATTTATATCCGTCAGATAAATCTGAAGGGTTCCTGTACCCGTGGCAGCTGGGACACCTGGACAAAGAATAAAAACAAGCCAAGTTGACAAAGATACGTACACTTAAAACCAAACGCTCCTGACCATTTCCACCATTAGCTTCCCAAAGAAGACTGAAGAAAAAATGTTTAATAGCTTGGTAAACAAATATATATATATATATATAGTATGCAATATGGTCATCATTATTACCATCATTATACCAGTGTTGTACAAATCACTATTAAATTCACATCAAGCCCCACTGCAGAGGTCCTCAACCTATTCCAAAACTGCTTAATAGAATGCACAGTGAGCATCTGTTTCAGGATATAACTGAACCTTTTTGAAATGATACTACATATGAGAGAGGTGTTTCTAAAGATGTGGTCATAATATATCAGATAAGAGAGACAACAAAAGTGTTTTTAGGTTTTTTGTCTTGCATGGGATCGCGATAAGAATCATCAGCCTTACACTATGATGAGTTAGTGTCCTAGCCAGCAAGTTTCCAGAAGAATCGTTCTGGAGGTAACATATTGTAGGGTAGAGAGAGGACAGTATACTCACTGAACAACAATTAATTCACCCTGACTAAATAATGTAATGTGCATATTATTACTCATAAAGACAGGCAACACTTCAGTTTTTTCTGAATTAATATATTGCCTCTGCAAATCATTGATGGATTCATCTCAGACACAGTACAGGTGACCATATGCTCAGTAATATCTGAATAATACCTGAAAAACTGCAAACGTGCAATTTTGTATAAACTTCGGAATGTGTGTGTGTGTGTGTGTGTGTGTGTGTGTGTGTGTGTGTGTTATGCAGTGCATGCTTGTTTGACAAGGACAGAGAATGTGCTAAGACACAGAGTTAGCATGAAGCATGAAGCCCCGTGGTGTATCTGTATTGGCTGGATGGATGGAGCTGCTCCTAAATAACATTCTTCTCCAATTTTTTGAAGAGATAATCCCCCTTTTCTATGGCTATAAAGCTCCTTTTGTGGTCAGATCAAGACTTTGGGGATCATGCCCTAAACAGACAGGAAAACATCATCATTAGGAATCAGTTCTCATGACATCAAAAGCCTGACCAACTGCATCACAGACTACATCGACTTCTGTGTAGAGAACACGATACCGACCCAGAGGGTACGGTGCTTTTGTAACAACAAGCCCTGGGAGACCCCTGATCTTAAAGCCCAACTGAAGAAGAAGAGGAGGGCTTTTAATTTAGGGGACAGAGAGGAGCACAGGACAGTTCATTAACTCAAAATACAAGATCAGCCAGGCCAAGAACAGCTACAAGAAGAAGCTGGAGGAGCAGCTGGACCAGATAAACGTTCTATGGCCACGGACAGAGCAGAGGGGCAGGGGCTGATGAAGACCACAGCTTGGCCAATGAGTTAAACCTGTTTCAACAGATTTGACTCCAGCCCCCCTCTTCACACATCTCCAGTACAGCAGCTACATCCACCCGCACACAAAGGGCTAAGAAAGCAGAACATTTTAAAAAGATTCAGTTAGGAGAACATCTAGCAACTAATGAAGTTAATTCACTTTAGGTCTGTAACATGATTAGCTATAAATATAAAATGAGATGTCTTAGAGTGGCAGATGTAAACATGGGTAGAGTCTCTCCAATTTGTGAAAGAGTGTGTAAAAAGATGTGGAATCCTTCCTCAACGTCAAATTACAAAGGCTTTGCAAACCTTATCGTCTAGAGTCATGACATAATCAAAAGATTCAGAGAAACTGGAGAAATCTCTGTGCATAAGAGACAAGACCGAAGACCTCTACTGGACAACTGTGGTCTTCAGGCGACAATTCATCACTCATTGGCATGATTCTTTCACTGACATAACTGAATGGGTTCAGGAATACTTCCAGAAACCTCTGTTGGTAACACAGTCCACCATCTCCAGAAGCCAACTAAAGCTCTATCATGCAAAAAGGAAGCCATATGTGAACATAGTTCAGAAGCACTGTCTTGTCCGGTGGGCCAAGACTCATTTAAATGGACTGTTTCAAGGTGGAAAAGTGATTGCTAATATTTAGCTAATAACCAAATTCAATAATAACACTTTTTTTGAACATAATTTGTTCCTCGTTTTTAGGCAGTTTAATATTGTTATATTATGTTATAATTTGTAAATAGTCGTTTGTAAATAAGAAAAAACTCTATAAGTGTTCAACTGAATTGAACAACCACAGATTTTAAGTCTGGGTTTCAGAGTAATGTGAGTTCGCAAGAGTAATGCAATGTCAACTTGTAGTGCAACACTGCAGATATCCTTAAGACGCTAGACAGTAAGACTCACAGGAAAAATCAGCACTACTGTAATTATAGGAAGAGCACCAAGGCACACTGAACACAGTTCACCTCTGTATGTGGTGGAAGGTTACTGCAGGACACAAGCACCGCCCACTTGTCTCACCGTTATCAGAAGCCATAAACGTAACATTGTAGAGGTTGTTTTTCACATAGGGAGACTCTCGGTCAAGGATGGCGACAGTGGAAATCCGACCAAGTGGGTCAATCTCCAGCCAGTTAGCAGGGTCGTACATCTTTGAGTATCTGAATTCAAAAAGACAGAGACAGAGAGAGAGGCAGCATAAGAAGGCACCAGAGAGAGGCTTCTTTATCTGCTTCACTGGCTGCAGGCCCAGCAGCAACTGGGGAGCTGATAAATGGAGGCTGCAGCTCTCACAAGGCATCAACAATTCATTCATTTATTCTCATTGGAAGTGGTTCTGCATTTCACATACTTGAAAATTCTATCAAAATTGATTATGTATCAGTTGGATTATATTTTTTAGCATGGGAAACCATCTATAAACAGAACAAACAAATCACTGCAACTTGCTGATGAAAGGCATTTATTTTAACATGTTTGCGGTGCCATAGCAGCATAACAGTTTCAAAAAAGGCCTCCAGTTGAGAAATAATGTGAATAAACAGGGAATTAGCACAGCTTTCACTGAAGGCAAGCAGTGCCCATGGATTATTGTTTTACATTTTGTATGTTTTAATTGCAGAGATAAAAGTAGAAAAGCACAGTTATGAATAAATGCAGGAGCAGAATACACTGCAGCAAAAAGGAAAAAATCTTAAACCAAAATGCTCTCCCTGGCCCGCTCTATAGAGCACAATACACTCGCTTTGTGTGTCTGCTGCTGTTGCTAGGCTACAAGGACTTCAGTACTACATTTAGAAAGAAATAGTGGGATGTAAAAGGAAGAGGGATGGGGACAAAAGGAAGCAGTCCCTCAGACTCATAGAGCTGGTAGCTCACTTGTGCATAATGTGGAAATGTATAAAACCTTCCCAACCTGTTTGCTGTGGCACATAGGTGTGTCGCACAGGTGCGCTGTGGATTATTATCCAATTTCACCTGATTGGTGAGCAGCATGTAGTGACAGGCAACAATGAAACCCTCATCAGCTGTGGAACTTTTACTACTTTTTGTCACATACAACCACTGAATATTAAAACCACAGCCTGTCTGGTTTGATACTTTCTTAGGTGCCTTAAATATATGATATATATGTATATAAAACTTAAAATCTTTAGTTACAATCTTTGCTTTCACGTAGATACGTGGGTTAACTGTTAGGCTGTATCATTTCATGTTCCTCCTTCTAAATTCTTGTTTGTTATTTACAAATTGTCCGCTTTGTGCACTGTAGCTTAATTTCATTAAATTACTTGTGTTTGTAAATACTGGGTTCTGTTCATTTGGGTCCAAACCAGTTTGTCAGGCTGCCATATTCTTCAAGAGATTTACAGGCCTTGTCTAAGTTTACATTAGCGAATTTGTAACACTGTGCCCTCATTCCCTCGTAGCTACACAGAGGAGAGTAGTTAGACTGTCTTGTTGATGATGCCGTGGTGTTCCAACAAATTAGGTGAATCCTGTCTAGCATGGAAAGACAGTTTAATACTATATAAAAAAGCACATTGTGCTGCTAGAACCACATACTATTCATCATTATTAAGGAAAATAAAAACAACCCCAGGTTTCTTTTCAGCACTGTAGCCAGGCTGACTAAGAGTCATAGCTGTGTTGAGCCTAGTGTCCCTTTAAATCTCAGCAGCAACGACTTTATGACTTTCTTTACTAATAAAATCAGACCCATTTGATAAAAAAATGTATCTGAATCTCTCAACAAATGTCATAAATCAATCTGCAGATCCAACAGCCTTAGATCTGCTGGTTAGACCTATGTCTTACTCAAACTGCTTTCCCCCCATAGATCACACTGAGCTACAGTAACTTCAATAAGTAGTTTTTCCGTTAATCAGCACGTCCATATTAAATCAAATCAACCAATCTCTGTTTACAGGCTATGTACCACAGGCTTTTAAGGTTGCTGTGGTCAAACCTTTATTGAAAAAACCTAGTCTTGACCCTAGAGAACTTGCAAACTATAGGCCTATATCCAATTTGACCTTTATTTCTAAAGTTCTTGAAAAAACTGTAGCTAAACAACTAAGTGAACAACTGCGTAGAAATAATCTATATGAAGATTTCCAGTCAGGATTCAAATACATCATAGCACAGAAACAGCTCTGATTAGAGTCACTAATGATCTTCTCACAGCTTCAGACAATGGTCTAGTTTCTGTACTTGTCCTGTTAGATCTTAGTGCAGCATTTGATACTATAGATCCCAAGATTCTATTGCAGAGACTGGAACATAGCATTGGGATTAAAGGCAAAGCAAGTTTAAATCGTATCTGTTGAACAGATTCCAATTTGTTCATGTTCATGATCAATCTTCCATCCGCACAAAAATTAGCTTTGGAGTTCCACAGGGTTCTGTGCTTGGTCTAATACTTTTCAGTCTTTACATGTCTCCTCTTGGTAATATTATTAGAAAACATTCTATAAATTTCCACTGCTATGCAGATGATACTCAGTTACATTTGTTCATGAAACCAGAGGAAACAAACCAATTAGTCAAACTCCAAACTTGTTTAAATGATATAAAATCATGGATGTCCCATAACTTTCTACAACTGAATTCAGATAAAACTGGTCACTCTGAACCATTTCTTAGTTAAGCTGCTATAGACTTAGATGCTGGGGGACGTCCTTCATTCACTGAGCTCTTTTTTTTTCTCTTCTATCCGCCAACATGCCTCCATTTCCACATGTGACTAACTTTGTCCCTTTTCTCTCCTAGTTGTCCTTCTCCCCTTCTGTCTCTCTCTATTCTCAACTACAGGTATCGTCAGAATCAGAGCCATGTATCTCCAGTGTTCAGTTGCTGGTCCAACCATCCTGCCTGTGTTCTGTTGCTGCTTGTTTTGTTGTGGTTGTGTCCTTTTCTCTCTTCTCTATCCCCTCACCCCAACTGGTCAAGGTGGGTTGGTGGGTTTAGTTGTGTAAGGTCTTAAATCTTACTTGTAAAGTACCTTGAGATAACCGATGTCGTAAATTGGCGCTATATAAATAAAGTTCCCTCAATAACGGACGGAGACTTTAGAACAAAACAAATTTCAGAGGAAAAAGCATACAAATATATCCTGGCTTTCATTAATTATGAAAAGACAACACGTGACACATTTATCTCTCTGTTTAATCCTGCTCAGTATTTCATAGTTTAATTGCACATTTTAAATAGACTTGTTTTCAGTTTAACGCTATATTTCACTTTAAAACTATTTCAGAACTAAAGACAGTATTGAAAGGCTTACCTGACAGTCTGTCTCATAAAGCGGTCAGGGTCCTGGGCAGGAAAGGTGGTGAACATAGATCCAGCAGGCAGACCCTCTTCCAGTTTTATTAATTTGGGGTTAGGGCTAAACTCTGGACTCTCATTGATGTCCAGGATTTGTACAGAAACCGTTGCTGTAGGCTGGCGGGGCAGATGGATCACTTGGGCCAATGGGACCTCATTCTCTGCCTCCACTGTCAGCAAGAAGGAACGACTCAGCTCAAAATCTATGGGCTGAACCAAAAAGGTAGAAAGAGGATGACACTAACATTCATTCTGCACCATGACAACAGCAGTAGTGTTATTAATTATTATACTGGGGACAGAAACACATATAGCTGCAAGAAAAAGTATGTCAAACCTTTGGGATTACATGGATTGGTCATAAAATAAAATGTCATATACTTTTTCCACCCTGCACTGTGAATGTTTGCATGTTATGTTCAACAAGAACATAAAACATGTTGTTGTTTGTGCAGTATTAGTTTAAGCAGACTGTTTTTCTATTGTTGTGAGTTTGATGAAGATCAGAACACATTTCCACCAACACACATGACCAATTTATGCAGAAATCTATGTAATCACAAAGGGTTCACATACTTTTTTCTGCAACTGTACCTCTTACCCAATCAGGTGTGATGTACTGTGTTCTGACTTCTATTTAACAGGACACCTACATGCCAAAGTGTTTTGAGGAGCAGCCATAAAACACAATGTCAGTGCTTAAGCTTTAAGTTCCTCTTGGCTACGTTAAGATTTAGCAGTGCCCTTGTACTACAGTAGAATATGTGCACCTGTCCACACCTAAAGCATATGTACACCATAGAAAACGTTATGCCTGCCACTGCTAGGTGATGAAGCTTTTTAGCTCAGAGTAATCAGTGGACAGCACATTTCAGAAAATTCACAGATAATTTTGATTACATTCTTATATTGCTGAATCGTAAAGTCTACAGCCACAGGAAACATACTTTTTTACTATGAAATGTGTCATTTTAAATATCTAAGATCAGACAGAGGAAGTAAAGCTGTGACATGCAGGTGGTTTGTAGAAAACACTGTTACAACAAAAATCATCAAGGCACTTTACAAAGTAAGATTTATGGTATTTGCATCATTGCATCCTCTTTTTGTTAGATTGCTAGTGCATGGCCTAATGAATGAGATCAGAAACTCTGATCTGAGTGTTATTTCCAGGGTTTATAACAGCACCTGTTAGTGGTGGGAGTTGTAATGTAACAGTCACAAATATTCATTCATTGTATGTGTTTGTCTGTGCGTTGGTGACCAAATCCCACCTTAACCACAGTGAGCAGGCCCTCATTGGTGGTGGGGTCAGTAGGGATGGAGAAATGTCCTGTGGGGTCTCCAGCAATGATGCGGTACACAGCATTCCAGGCTGGAGTGTGAGGCTGGTCCTTATCTGTCACAGTCAGGTTAGCCACGATTACATTCACCCTGTTCTCATGAACCTCTCCGTAGAGCTGATAGACAAAAAGACACACTGAAGCTTTGCAGCATTCCTTAACTCTACTACATAAATTATATTGATAGTATGTGAGTGTGGACATACTGTTTCTGTGGCGAATTCAGGATGGTTGTCATTTACATCAGAGATCTTGATGACAGCGGTGGCAGTGTTGGAAAGGCCATAAGTTGGGTTTCCCTCCATATCTGTAGCCTGGATAATTAGGGTGTACTGGGTGACTTTCTGTAAACAAACAGACAAAAATACTTTTCATATATTTGTTAAACCTCTGTAAAGTCTTTAATAAACCACACACAGTTCAAACACTAAAGCCCAGTTCATTTGTTTCAAGTAAACCATAGAATCTGGTTCAAAGTAAGTTGATCAAGCGACCCTGTAGGTTTTTAGAAACTGTGCCAATGTCCTATCTGAGATAGTAAAATTGAAACAACCATTGCTCCTCAATGCATTTATAAAGGTTCTGTTTAAAGTTTTTCAGAGACCAGCTGCACAAAAGAATAGAATTAAGATATTCAGGATAAGGGAAACATCCTGGCTTGGACCTATACTACTAAGCTCATTGTGGCTTATTCTGTTGCATGTTTGTCAAGTGAGGACAAGAAAGGGCTGTTAAATTAGGACTGGTGGAGATTGCTGGGAAAAGCATTGTTCAGCAAACCACATGTATTGATTGCAGAATTAAACATGGACTAAACTTGCCCCTTATGTTTCACCCACAGAGCAGCACCTCATAATGGAGCTGTACAAAGAGAAACATATAATATATAGAAAGAGAAATATGGCCGCTATAACTGAAGAAAAGGAAAAGGCTTGGCAAACAATATTAAATCAACTAAATGTGTCAGAAATCGAGAAATACACTGAACAAAATTAGTTAACACAACACTTTTGTTTTTGCTCCATTTTTCACAAACTGAACTCATAGATGTAAGACTTTTTTCTGCCTATATCTGTGTTAGTGAGCACTTCTCTTTTTTGATGCATGCACCTCATAGGTGTGGCATATCAAGATGCTGATTAGACAGTATGACAGGTGTGGCACAGTAAATGGCCTGAATAGAGCCTCATATGGACTTGACTGAAACACATTTACCATCAATAGTTTAAATTCAACAATCATCTTAATGCACATAGTGATAGTCATTAAACCACAATAACATGAAAAGCAATCATCATAAGCTCCATAAAACTAAGCCTGATGATAATTGTGAAAAAACCTATAACAAATGTAGACAATTAGTTTAATGCAGACTGACTAAAATGAGGGAACATATTTTCAGAAAACAATAATTTCTAATAAAACCGCTACATATACTAAAATGTTATGTTATCCTGCTCTGGACCAGGCTATGTTCAGGTAATAAATTGCCATAGTAACTTAATTCAGTTCCCTTCAATCTGCTTTTGTGCAACTGAGTCTTGGATAAATTAATCCAGGGATAAGTGTTTAATCACAGCACAGGCAATACAGAATTAAATCTCTATGGTAACTGACCTGGATTTAACTGATCCTGCTTTTGTGCAACCAAATTTAACCAGGATATGTGGAGAAACCCAACTTAATCCCTTATCACACTTTTGTGCAATGCCTCTCAGGCCAAGCAGTTTTTAATAACATGATTCAAACACAAAACAAAGATGTGCTTGTGTTTAACCTAAGGCTCCAATAACTAATATTTTGCACTTACAGATAGGCTTCAAATTGTGGCACATGCTAAGCTTAGCTACGACAAATTAGCTTGGCGTCATCACCTATGAAAATGTATTACATTTTCCTAAATTAAATTTTCAAACAGCTCAGCCTCAGAACTCAGAACATCTTCTATCATCTAATGCTGTTTAAATATTTCTAAAGAAAAGCTACAACCGTTTGATACACTACCGGAAACACTGCGGATTGAACAGACTTTTACAAGCTGAGAGGCAGCTGCTCCATGTGGGTTTAGACATGAGCCTTATAACGTGCCCCACACACACACACCTCCCGATCGAGGCCGGCTGCCACAGTGATGATGTCACCAGTCTTGTTGTTAATAGTGAACATGTTGGAGGAGGGGCTCGGGGGATTCTGAGAGAGGATCTTATATCGCAGCATCCCATTGGCAGTTTTTGGATCATCCTTGTCCACTGCTGTCACTGTCATCACAAAGGATCCTACAGGGAGACACACATTTAGTCAAAATGGATACATCAGTGCAGAGGTATTACAGCCATGCAGTAGAAGTATGTGTCTGTATGTGTGCTAGTACCAGGCTTGGATCCCTCAGGTACAGAGCCATTGAAGATGGTATGTGTGAACTCTGGTCTATTGTCATTCTGGTCAATCACGTTAATGACAATGTCGATGGGGTTCTCCACCTGATTCCCATTTAGGTCCACTGCGTGGGCTCGCAACTGTATGAACACAGACACAGACAGAAAAACAGATGCACACACACACCATCAGGTTATGTGGTTGCCTTTAGGTAAATAAACAGTCCTAGCAGTATTATTTATTTTTGGCCATTTGTGCCGTACATGTTCATCCTCTTTGTCTTATGACCTGTAGGTGTCACTCAGTTACACTCTTAGTATGCGAAAGGACTTGCATAGGGAAAAGCACATAGCAAAAAGGCTTCTGTGTGTTTCTTGTTCATTTCAGAATTACGTTTTCACCGTAGTATGCCACTACATCGCTGACTAAGTATTTCAACTGTGTTAGTGTTTAATAAATAAATTCTGTTCATTGCAAAGTTATTGCAGTGTCTACACCACAGTATAAATGTGTTGCCTTCATTTTCAGCTTTTTATGTGTCTTTAAACAGCAATAAAGACGGCAGGCATCGCCTAAGAACATGTTATCACGTCAACAGTAATATCTGATCTGATAATGTCTTCACATATTTCTGTGGCTATGGGTCACAATTTAATTAATATTTTATTCTACAAAATGTGAAACTGCAATAAGAAATTCTGCTGGTAAGTGAAGTTCGCCTGGCTGTTGGATTTTGTCTTGTAGAGAATAAACAAAGCTTCATATAGAAACAAAACTATAAAACACTTTTCTGTAAGAATCCATCTCCATAACCAATAATACATCACTGCTGTTTAGATACAGAGAGTGAAAGCAGCATATGGAAAAGTCTGATCACACCACTTCCCCCACGTTAAGACTAATGTATTCATATGATAATGTTCACTTCTCAGCCAAGTGTTGAAAGAACCATTGAGAACCAACCACACAGCTTTACAGGACCCTTCCTGAACACATCTAAAACTGCAGCACAAATCATAATCATAAGGCGAACATACAGTTAAAATTCTTCTCAAGCAGCACCGCCACCTTTACCGTAAACACTGTATCAAATATATTGCAAATATTAATGAAAGCTGATTTGACCAAGGAAACGCACTTGGTAGCTCAGCAAAAGTGATGCACAATGACAAAAACACACGGTAGAGGACACTTTTATGTGCTACCACTGTAGCTACTTGTAAACTGCCATATTTTAACCCACTCATTAATTATGAGAACTTCAATCAAGCAGCTTTTCAAGCAGGACTTATGTCTGTTCCTAGAGTTAAAAAGATACCTAGCTGCAACGCATTTTTCCAGCATGATCCTGTTCTTTGGAAAAACCTTTCTGCTGGCCTCTGTTTAATGTCTGTTGCAGTTAATTTTGCTGCCTGCTGTATGTTTCTGTCTTAACCATCCCCTGAACCCAACTGCTCATGGCAGATGCCCACCCACTCCACTCTGAGCCTGTTTCTGTTCCATTTGTCCTTTAGCCTTAATACTTGGACAGTCAGTAGGTCAGTTCTTTAATGCAGACATAGCATTGTATGCACCTCTCCAAGATGCAAAGCCTCCCTCATGAATAAAGATGCCGTCCACTCTCAGCTCCCAGTTCTGACAACTACATGCAATCACATGAATATTCACTAGAAGGCTTAAATGCAAATCATGCTGCTGCAACTCCAGATTTCCACTTCCCCATGTGTCTGTGTGTGTTTACCTACAGTCAAAGGTGAGACTCTGCTCTCTAAGGTGGATGTGACTGCATTTGATACAGTCTTTATACAATTTCTTCTTTATGCTGGGCATGATGGAGGACATATCCAAAACAGAACAGCAATTCAATTCAATTCAACTTTACTTATATAGTGCCAATTCACAACATCAGTTATCTCAAGGCACTTTACAAGTAAGGTTTAAGACAGCAAAACTGAAAGCTGAAATAAAACAGGGATTTCTGCATTTTCTAGTAGTAACTAGAAGTAACTAGTTTTAGGTGCAGCTGGTCCTTAGGTAGTTTGATTGTAGGTCATGTGTTACAGGACGTTATGCAGCAGTAATGTAATCTGATTGCTGGACATCTTGGAGACACATACTAGTATATATTCAAATTTAAAAACAACTCTAAATTTGTCCTACATATATATGTGACCCTGTAATATTCATGAACAGGGTGTACCCTGGCCCCCATGACACTGGGATCAGTGCCATATGGCTATCTGTACATGGTGTTACAGTGCAGCTTAAATTAAAAACTTAATTTCCGTATGTGTTTTCATTATATGTGACTTTTTGCGACTGTCTCTAAAAAAAGTTCCAGGCATCAGGATGGCTGAAATTTCTTTAGATGTTTGTCTCCATACTCTATGCAGGGGCACACAACAAGTGATCATGCCCATGTAGATCACATCCCTGGCCTGTCGCTTTATTCGCATTCACCCTCTAACAGACTATTTTTGAGATATGTTGCTTAGTATGCAAATGAGATGTAATCCCCACGCCTTTTTGCAGAAGTGCATATGACATAGGGCCATAGCGTTCTTTTTGTCGTATGCAAGCAATGGCAATCACTGACATGCACCAACTTCTTTCTAACCACACAATGACAATGACCAGTACATCGAGTATTGAAGTACAATCGCTCCTTTTTGATCCCGAATTCAGGCTTTTTCTTGAGCACGGTAGCTGTGTCATGTCGATTTTTTTTCTCAGTTGGGTGAGCTCTTCAAAGTGAATGAGCGGCAATGACTGAGTCTGGGGCAATGTTTGTGGTGGAGCCTGAGGTGAGGCTGTGTGACAACAGGCCCTAGTCTATGTTGACAAGGTAAAGATTTCTGAACTGACTGTTCTGAGAAAGGATCAGACTAAGGACAAAATGTGAAAAAAGGAGGAAGTACGCTAATACATATATGTCATAAATGCAGCAGAATGTCTAACAACTGGATTTAGCATAATAAAAGAAATCCACAATCATTTTCATGAGAATAGATTAAATAGTACAGTAATTCAATCGAAGAAGCTACAATAATCAGAGAGTCTTACGTGGAAGTTGGAGATGTGCTCTCTGTCCAGGGGCTTTGTGACAGACAGTTGGCCGGAGATTGGGTTGATGATGAAAATGCTGGTTGGAGGCTGGTCGGCCCCGGGGCCTGTCACACTGTAACGCAGCATCCGGTTCCTATCCCGGTCTGAGCGGATCTGAACAGACAGACAGGGAGAAAGAAGGAAAGCATTACTTAATTGGGTAGGTCATAAATTAAAATAAAAAGTATGTCCTATGTAAAGTTAGGTTTCAGGAAAAAGGAATCTATATATTTTTTATTTCTTGACGACAGTAGAACGAAAAGTTGATGCAAGTATTTGAGAGATATTTCCTCACAAAATTACTGCCTTTTATAATAAAATACAAATGTAGCTCAAACTCCTGTGTTTGGCCTGGATGTGTCTCACTTCAGGAGGACTTTAGGTTTACACAGACAACACTCAACAACAGCTTGAAGCTGCTGTGACAAAAGCACACAAACACAGATTTGTTCACAGTTTTATAGTTACAGTAAACTGTGATGCCTTGTGCAACCCCATGTTATATCTATATGGTGAAAACAGAGAAGGGTCCAACCCTTGGGAGTGAATTTTAGCTCTTGTATCTTGTCAGTCTTGCCATGATGTTTCGTTAACTCATAGGTTTCTGAACATGCTCAGTTAGACCTTCTACGTATGAGTTCTAACTTATTATCTGTCTAGTTGAGCCTTATTGAAATCCTCCCAGGGTGGAGTCTGATATTCAGTCATTCAGTCGGTCAGTGAGTCAGTGCAGATTTGTAACAGGAGGCAGTGCCATGACGACAGGTCTCTGTTTAGATGTTTAGGATGAGATTTAAAAAAAGTAGTAGTATCCTGAACAGCAGACAAAATATCTGGTACTGTGTTGTTAGCTAGCTAACTAGCCATAAAGTGGCACTGCATATATATGGTGTACATGTATGTGCTGGTAATTTTTCCAGACACACGGCATGTACAGAATGTGTTATGTAGATATGTAAATGTGTATATAATATTTAACTAATGTTACTCTTTTTTTTAATTAATGTTACTTTTTTCTGACTGTCTTTCTTGCCAGTGCTGTGAAACCAGAATTTCCTCAATGCGGGATAAATAAAGTAACTATCTATCTATCTATCTATCTATCTATCTATATTATAATGAGCTGTAGGTGGCGCTGGGCTTACACTCATTATACTGTTTATTCACATTATATCCCTATTATGATGGGGGTGAGCACTAAAACTGTAGTTGAGAATGATAGCGCTGTTAACTGATTTTTTGTGTGTGAGAACCTTACCTCAAATGTATTATTTTTATTTGCTTTATTGTTGTACCATATTACACACAAGTCAAAACAAAACTGTGCTTTAGTATTAGGTAGATTTGATGATGATGACTAATGAATGATTCAATTAAATGATCCAAAAAAACGCACACACCATATCAACTGTCTTGATAACCTGTATTATACGTCAAAATGCATGAAGCTCAAAAGAAATGACGTCTTATATAAATTCCTATTTTAATGACCCTTATTATTTGAATAGGTCTAAATTATGACATTAGATTGATAGAGATCTCCATATACTCCTTGAGTCAATAGTAACGACAGCCTGTTTTATCTACAGCATAACAATAGATTAAGTTTGATTCAATAGCTGTTTGTTACAGACAAAAAGGAGCTGCTGCAGGGAACCGGCGATATGTAAATAACTTTACGATGTCTGGTGATCAAAACAAGACTTGCATTCATATTGTTTATCCCTGTGCAGGAATTAAAATACTTAGTGGCCAATGCCATGGTCAATGAATGGGTGACCAACTTCTTTCAGAAGAGCCTAACTTCAGGGCAAAGGAACTAAACTGTTACCTTAAATATCTCATTCTTTGTCTTACTTCCAACCAAGTGCCCTGGCCTGTTCACACTCAGTTTTAACCTGTGAGGGCTTCTAAATGATTTTCAGTTTATGCTAAGAAACAATCTCTATATGTAGAGTCTGCAGAGGTCAAATGCAAATTAGTTAGATTTCTTTTCCTGTTTTTATGCCAATGGCTGTCAGGCTGCATTGGGCTTTAGTGTTAACACACTAACAACATTGCTTCTTGTACATATGATTTGCTTATTTTAGTGTGTATCTTTTAAAATAATTTCACTGCAGATCATATGTATGTTCTGTACCTGAATGTTGCTTCAAGAATGACTGAATGAATTATACTGTATGTTGTGTATAAATGTTGTTTTGCTTGCTGCTTATTCAGTAAATCGCCTCAGCGTGTTTGTGTGTCTTACTCTGACTAAGTCCTCTGGGAACTGTCCTCGTGAGTTTTCTGGGACGTTGATAGGTGGAATGACCCAGTCCCTCTTCACCCGCTTTATAGTGCCGTCACCCCTTACAACCACACTTCGCCATGGAAACAAGATCTCTGATACCGGCTGAGTCAGTGTTGCATCAGAATGCCTTACCTGTGGAGACAGTAAAAAATGTTGTGAACTGGGCCACACACACTCAGACACAAAGCATGAAAAACCTTGTAAACTCCAGAGCCACTCACAAGGTACAGTATTTACAACAGTTAAGCTTGGATGATAGTTTTCATATTATATATTATATATATATGTATTTTGGAATTACTTGGAAGTTTGGGTGTGTTTCTGATAACGTTTCAGATTCATGGAATGTGTGTTGATTTCTTCCATGTACCATCTGTGATACTAATGAGGTAAATGAAATATCAGATCTTGTCAGTTCATCAGTTCAGTGTTTAGTATGTGTATATGAGTGTAATAAACTCTTTAAATCCATACTGGTGCTATTCATCTTTACTTGTGCTGTTTCTGCCAACATAGAGGCCTCATAGTCCAAGCAGGTGGTTACCAAGAATAGCCATGGCAACAGCAAGTTTTAGATTTGGAAACACACCATTTATCTCAAGAAACAAGAGAATCTAAAGAACTAAGGGTAATACAGCTAAGGACCAGACATTTTTGAATCTGCCTAACTGCTTGTCTGAGTATGAAACTTTCCTGGACTATTCCATCGTCCCTTTGATGACTGCAACATAAAGTGTAGCATAATTCGTCAAATCACAATACTATGAGCTCCTTAAAACTAACCCTTACATATACTGTGATTACCACATGAATATGAGATATTATGTTAAATAAAGCATAGATAACAAAGGTAGACAAACTTAAACCAACTTAATTAAGAACCATTAAAATGAGGCAATGTATTTGCAGAAAACATAAATAGCCCAGGGTAACAGGCAGACAACTCTTGGTCACAATACATGAACTCTTGAATATATAGTCAAAGCACAAGAAGTTACCTGAAATACCTTTACCCCATTCATTAAACACAAACATAATACAGCTAAGGAACATTATAGAGATAAACCAGTAAAAAGCACAATACTCTTGACCCTAGAGAACTTAGGCCTATATCCTATCTGACCTTTATTTCTAAAGTTCTTAAAAAAATTGTAGGTAAACAACTATGTGACCATCTGCGTAGAAATAACCTCTATGAAGATTTCCAGTCAGGATTCAGATTACATCATAGCACAGAAACAGCTCTGATTAGAGTCACTAATGATCTTCTCACAGCTTCAGACAATGGTCTAGTTTCTGTACTCGTCCTGTTAGATCTTAGTACAGCATTTGATATGATAGATCACAAGATTCTATTGCAGAGACTGGAACATAGCGTTGGGATTAAAGGCAAAGAACCGGAATGGTTTAAGTCTTATCTGTTGAACAGATTCCAATTTGTTCATGTTCAAGATCAATCTTCCATCCGCACAAAAATTAGCTTTGGAGTTCCACATGGTTCTGTGCTTGGTCCAATACTTCTTCGTCTTTACATGTCTCCCCTTGGTAATATTATTAGGAAACATTCTATACATTTTCACTGCTATGCCGATGATACTCCATATTTGTCCATGAAACCAGAGGAAACAAACCAATTAGTCAAACATCAAACTTGTTTAAATGATATAAAATCCTGGATGTCCCATAACTTCCTACAACTAAATTCAGATAAAACTGAGGTTATTATAATTGGTGTTAAAAACCACAGAGACTCATTATTGAATCAGATGATTACTTTGGATGACATAACGTTAGCTACAAGTTCTACTGTGAGGAACCTTGGTGTCATTTTTGACCAAGATCTCTCTATCAAATATTAATGAAATCTCTAGAACTGCCTTGTTCCACTTTAGGAATATTGCTAAAATTAGGAGCATCCTCTCACAGAGTGATGCTGAAAAATTAATCCATGCATTTGTTACCTCTAGATTGGACTACTGTAACTTCCTACTCATACATTGTCCCAATAACTCTTTAAAAAGCCTCCAGTTAATTCAAAATGCTGCAGCCAGAGTCTGACTGGACTTGAAAGAGAGATCACATTTCTCCAACATTAGCTTCTCTGCATTGGCTCCCTGTCAAATCTAGGATAGAATTCAAAATTCTTCTCCTCACCTACAAAGCTCTTCATAATAAAGCTCCATCTTAACTTAAAGAGCTTATGGCTCCTTATGTTCCCAACAGAACGCTTTGTTCTCAGAGCGCTGGTCTACTTGTGGTTCCTAGAGTTTCTAAATGTAGAAAGGGAGGCAGTGTGACAGTTTTACCGTCTCCCCGCCATGGGGAGCTGTTTTGCTTTTCCTTCCGTCATCACTCAGTTGCCACCTGTCACTCAGACACTCAACCTGGACTCTTCTACCCGTTCCTTTCCCCTCAATCTTTGCTGGTGTGTCTTCCTCGTTTGCTGCTTGGTTTTGCTCTCCCTCATCCCCGACCTCTGGCTTCTTGTCTCCTAGTAAGTTTAGTTAGTGTTCCATAGCCTTTCTTAGTTCCTGCATTGCAGCGATTTTGATTTATAGTAGTTAAGAATAACTTTTTCTTTCCCGCTTGCGGCGATTTTGTGTTCGTTAGTCAGCCTTCTAGTTTGTGTTCTGTAGGGTGTAGTTCAACTTTATTTCTCCGTTTACGGTGGTTTTGTAGTTAGATGTTCCATAGTGTGATTGGTCCACTATCGCCTTCTGTTCTGTTTTCTTACCACAAAATTTTGTGTTGTTATCAGACCAGCCCTGCTGTGAATTTTTGTTATCGTATTTAACAAATTGTTAAACGTGCTGAGATCGTCCTCTGGGTTCATTCGCATCTGGGTCCGAGCTCTGCTCGTCACACCCGGTAACAGGCAGAGCCTTTAGCTACCGCACTCCACTCCTGTGGAACCAGCTTCCAGTTCAGGTTTGAGAAGCAGACACCCTCTCTAGTTTTAAAACTAGGCTTAAACGCTTTCTTTTTGACAAAGCGTATAGTTAGAGATGGTTCTGGTCGCTTGGAACCATCTCTTAGTTAAGCTGCTATAGACCTAGACTGCTTAGTTGTGCTTCTCCCCTTCTGTCTCTCTCTATTCTCATCTCCAGGTATCGTCAGAGTCGGATCCGTGTGTCTCCAGTGTTCAGTTGCTGGTCCAACCATCCTGCCTGTGTTCTGTTGCTGCTTGTTTTGTTGTGTTCTTTTCTCTCTTCTCTATCCCAGAGACACGTCGCTCGCAACTTGACTTTAAACGCCCTGTTTACACCAATGTCCAACGGTTGGAGTCTTTTGTTAATCTTCCTGGAATGATTGCAGGCTCTGAATTCATTTGCTTCACCTGCTTTTACATGGGCGCGGTGAGATGGACGCACATTAAGTCGCAGATTAACAGGTAAAAGTATTCATTATTGTTTACTGTTTTGAGTATTATATATACATATACAGCAAGTCATTAGACTTAGTAAAGCAGTCTAGCAGCAGTTTTTGTCAACATCTAGCCAAAATAAATCCCTGCCTAGAGAATCCTGAACCTGTCAGTCTGTCTGCTTACAGTAATTTGTAACAGTTTCAGATTTTCGCCTTCCCACTCAAAACTCTGCTTCTGAGTGAGCTTAGGTGTCTTTGGGGGCAACTGGGCCCCTCAAGATAAACAGAAAATAAGAGTACATTAAAACTCTTCTAAAAATAGCAGAAAGCAGACAGCGATTTTAATGAAATATGATACAATTAGCTTAAAATGAAAAATTCTCTATTGGCCCTTGAACTCAATTAAACAACAGCACAGAGAAACAAGAATGTAGTTAATGGTCATGATGGACTGGTAACCTGTCCAGGGTGTACAACGCCTCTCATCCAACATCACCCATCCTCTTAACAACAGCATCTTAACCAAGTCATCCTCGTGGTCACAACAACTGTCACAAGCCTTGACAGTTAACAACACCTTGCCACTCCTCAACAATGGCATCCTAACCACGTCATCCTCGTGGGGATGACGTGGTTAGGATGCCATTAGGCTTGTGAAGAAGTCTTTTGCACTGTGGTTGAAAACTATATGTATAGAGCTACAGTGTGTCTCGATTGCTTTACTGTACCTGTTGAAGTTCTGTCCTGTTGCTATTTGGACAGACACGGAGGTGCACTTTAGTCTTCCAGACCTTTCTGGACTGCAGGTCTTCAGCGTAGAGCACCACCACTGATTTACTGCTCTCTGTCAGTCTGAGGCTCCGGAGGGTGTATACAACACCATCCTCGCTTACCCTAAAATCAGACAACTCGCCAACCTTGAACACCACCTTCCCCCCACTGCAGTCCACAAAGCTCACTGTGGAAGAGAGAAACAGACAGACATCAGATCTAATGACAATGCTCAAGAATAACCCATGCGTTGTTCCATATGTTTATGTGAGTGATATATATATTATACTGCAGCCTGCAGCCGAATCACACAGTGTTAAGATTTCTTTCCATACAGTTTGTTCATGCCTACATATTGTATGTATTTATTTTATGTCAAGAAGTTGTTGAGTTTTACACATCCCATGCATGAACGTAATTAAACATTCAAATCTATATTTCAATCTGCGAAAATATTTGGTTGGTATGGTTACAGTATTATAGTGGAGGCAATGCATTTCCCACCTAGTGATGTCCTCATAGCTCAAGAAATTATATACAGAAGCACACTTACGCACTATGTGATTAATGTAATAGTCATAGTTTCAAATGAGACAACAACAAGACAACCAATCACCCAACTAATCTTTGCAATTCTAAGTAAACAAGCAGCCCTTCGGCAGCCGTGAAAAAGCAAAAATACTTCATTACAATGGCAACTACCGCCAGCAACTTTATTACATTTATCAGAACTTCACTGACAAGGGTATTATCGAAACCTTTAATATCTAAAACTGATGACACAGTGAGCCTCCTGATCTCTAAATGGGAAGCTGATTTTGATATCACCACTGACCAAACATTCTGGACAAATACAGTTGCAAGAAAAACTATGTGAACTCTTTGCCTACTGTCAGAGAGTCATGTTCAACGTGAGGCCTTCTAGTTGGCCTTACTGTCGCCAACTACCTTTGATTTTAGCCTCCTGTGACTAGTTAGACAGAAGCCTAGCCTCATGTAGGCTATCCTTGTATCTTTAGCCTTTAAGGTATAGTTTATGTTTTATTATTATTACATACTGTGAGTAGTAGTCTAAATTAATCAGCCAATTTGCTATCGCAGCTTTCTGTCAATGATATGAGCCCATTTACTTACAGTGGCAAGAAGCCTGCAATGTTCATTCTCTGAACCACGAGCAAATACTGGTGCAGCGTTTATACTGAAAGCTTGCCTCCAGAGTGTAAGTGGAGTTTAATTGTAAACTGCACATTCCCTTTTCAAGCTTCAAACTTTGCTCAATCCCGCTTGGCTGTTTTATGCGCTGTGATTTATAGATCACCAAAGTATATCAAGGATTTTACGAATGACTTTGCTGACTTCCTGTCTGAGGTTATGTCATGAATGATCGTATCTTTTTTGTAGGTGATTTTAGATTCATACGTGTTGCCCAGACAAAAGTTAGTCCGAGCCATACTATGCAAGTACACTACAGAGTGAAGATAACATCAGTGAAGACGCATACGAAGGCAAGCAGCTCTGAACGAGGCAGCGGCTAATAACACTAACAGACGGAAAAAAAAATACGAAAAACCACAACAAACAATGCAGAAGCCTCTTGGTGCAATACATCCATATCACAATAAGAATTAACTATTGGAAGGACAGAACAACGCAGGCATTCCTGGGAAATTGAAAGATATGAATGAGTATGAACAAGAACATCATGTCAGAGATAAGCAACTGCAGCAAGCATTTAACCAAGTCCACGCATTACAAATCATTGAATTTCAATGGTCACATATCAGATGCTGTGTGTGATTGAGTCACAACTAAGGCGACGCAAGAATAAGGATGATGAATTCTTCAGAGGTATTAATGTTCTCTATTCTGTGACTTAATGCAGCTCCCGCCTATCAGAACATCAGGAACAGAACAGAAGCCACAACACCTACAGCCAGCAACACACTTATCGATGCTGTTCACACTCTGCGAATTCAAAGAGAACATGCAACAAAAAGGACATAACAAATTCATCAACTAAATGAAAAAACGCAAGCTGAACACTTTGACGTACTACAGAAGAGGTGCTACAGAAGAGTTCGCTATTGAGAAAGTCTTGCAAAATATATCAACCAATCAAGCACATGCCCAAAATCAATTGGTCCTTCAACATTCCAGATTTTTGTTTACCTTGTTAGATCTGCCTTTTCAAGTCTCACTCTATGTAGCATAGCTATAGCCTCAATAGGTCTTTACCATTATGTTTGGCTCAGTTTCCTGTTGTTCCTGATTAGTCTTCATTTGTGACAAGACTTGTCTAGATTGTAAACAGTAATGCTTTTAGACCAGGCATGGGCAAACTACGGCCCGGGGGCCATATGCGGCCCATTAAGCTTTTTAATCCGGGCCTGCCGAACTTGAAGAAATTTTTCGAAATTAGAAATTAATAAACCTTGTTAATGTTTTGCTTAAATTTTTTATTACTGTATTACTCCACGTCTGTGCTTTACTCTTGGACCCCTCAGCCCTTCTGTAAAGATGAGCGGAGCTACGAAAAGAAAAGTGGACAGAGAATGTCGAGTGTTTAATAAGGAGTGGACAAGTAAATATTTTTTCACCGAACACAGATCAACTGCTGTATTCCTGATATGCCAAGAGACTGTAGCGTTTTTTAAAGAGTATAATATCAGCCGTCACTTTGCCACAAAACATGCTACCTATGCTAGCAAGCAGTCAATGAAAGAACGGGAAGCTACGGCTCAGAGGTGGGCAGCTGACTAAAAAGGGAGACCATCAACACTGTTCGCACTGAAATTTAAAGTAAGTTTCCCTGCTGTGTTATGTAAAAATAAGTAGTTCATTAAGCATTACGTGTTACATGTAATTTCTGTTAAGCGGCGCACGTGTACGTTCTCAAAATAAACAATGCGCACCAGATCAAATATAATGTGCTCTGCATGCTGGTGCGCTGTCGCTGTCCCGTCCTTGTGCTGGTTGTGAGTTTTGGCACTGGAAATAGAAGGAGCATGACAAGTAGAGGAGGAGAGTGGTGATGATAACATCCTGAAGAACAACAGAGCTTCTACTGTTTTAAAATAGTAACTGAAAAAAATCTGTATTTTATTGAAATGACTCTTAAAACACAGACATTTTAATTAATAAATAGCTAAATACTGTGGAACTTGAAAGACAGATATTTTGTTGTAATGCTTTTGTTAATTTTTAATTAAAATTAAAGCATGTTTTCTACATGTCCCATGTTATGTTTTGCTCTTATGGCTTGGATTACCAAAACACTGGTCCAGCCCTTCTGTCAAATTTTAGAACCCTTTGTGGCCCACAAGTCAAAAAATTTGCCCACCCCTGTTTTAGACTGTCACTGGTTGATTGGCTAGAGTTAAGGGAACATCACTGCTCAAGTTAAGAAGCCCTGAAACATTAGGGGGGGGACAATAGTTTTTTTCTTATGTTCAAAGACAACAATGATTTTGTTCGTGGTTTGATGTCTCTTGGTGTTAAAAGTAGCAAATTAGTACTTTTCAAGTGTGTTTACATGCTGAAGGTAGTGCCTACCTTTTAGCCTCTTGTGACTGGTGAAACAGAAGATGAGCCTCATGTAGCCTATCCTTGTATCTTTAGCCTTTAAGGTATAGTTTATGGTATACAGTGCATTGTTGTTAGTGGTAGTCTAAATTAAACTGGCCAAAGCCAAGCCAAAATACTCTGATATGAACTGAAACCGGTAGTCCCTGTTTTTTCAAACTGAGTATTAATCCTCATTACAAGTATTCTGAACTTCATGTGTAAAACCTTTGGGAAGCCCCTTGTGCAGTCTTCGAGTGGTCAGAACGACCCCACTGTAAACAAAGCTCAAAAACACACACAAGGGTTGGATAAAACAGCCTTCGTGGGTGTTACATCCAAGCAATGAACACATGTGGGTCTATGATGAACAAGTTCATTCAACCGTTCATCTAGATGAAGCGTGTTGTAATTTATCATCTGTCTGCGGCTTTTTTATCCAACCCTCAATCTCAATCACATGCATATGTAATGGGGGACACTCCTTATTTTGACATTATAATTAGGTTTTGGGGTTTTCTATTTAAGGATAAGGTTGAGTGACAAACATCAGCTCGGTATAAAGACAGAAAAGGTCAAAAGACACAAAGAAAGTTAATACATGAGTTTTGGTCTCATCAAATTCAGCATCCTTCTGTATCAAGTCTAATACAGTGCCTTGCAAAAGTATTTGGCCCCCTTGAACTTTGCGACCTTTTGCCACATTTCAGGATTCAAACATAAAGATATAAAACTGTAATTTTTTGTGAAGAATCAACAACAAGTGGGACACAATCATGAAGTGGAACGAAATTTATTGGATATTTCAAACTTTTTTAACAAATAAAAAACTGAAAAAGCGTTCACCATAGCGTAGGACATGTGTCCTGAGATGATCGAGGAGGCTGCTGCTAGTCTGAAGGTTGAGTCATGGCGTCATACACTGCTGCTAGTTTTTAAATGTAATTAACATTTTAATTAATTCGATTTTATCTTATTTTAAATGTATTTTTTACTGCGGAATTTTATTTTTCAGAATTTCTCTAGTTTTTTTTTTATTTTTTTTTTAATTACTTAATAAATTAATGTATGTGCAGGTTTACATACAAAATAAATGCTTTCGAGATGATCATGGTGTATCATTATTTATTTCACAAGGTTTCAGCTCGTTAGACTCTGTAAGTATAAAGTTAATAAATCATGATTTGGATTGGCTGAAATAAGAGTTTGTTTTATTGGGCGCCGGGCCACATTGTACTGGACAATTTGGGCCCTGAGGTCAAAAAGGTTAAGAACCTCTGGTTTAAAGTTTGCCACAAGCCACCTGGGAGACACACCAAACCAAACGTGCTCTGGTCAGATGAAACCAAAATTGAACTTTTGGCAACAATGCAAAACTTTATGTTTGGCGTAAAAGCAACACAGCTCATCACCCTGAACACACCATCCCCACTGTCAAACATGGTGGTGGCAGCATCATGGTTTGGGCCTGCTTTTCTTCAACAGGGACAGATGGTTAAAATTGATGGGAAGAAGGATGGAGCCAAATACAGGACCATTCTGGAAGGAAACCTGATGGAGTCTGCAAAAGACCTGAGACTGGGAAGGAGATTTGTCTTCCAACAAGACAATTATCCAAAACATAAAGCAAAATCTGGAAATGGTTCACAAATAAACATATCCAGGTGTTAGAATGGTCAAGTCAAAGTCCAGACCTGAATCCAATCGAGAATCTGTGGAAAGAACTGCTGTTCACAAACACTCTCCATCCAGCCTCACTGAGCTCGAGCTGTTTTGCAAGGAGGAATGGGCAAAGATTTCAGTCTCTCGATGTGCAAAACTGATATACCCCTAGCGACTTACAGCTGTAATCGCAGCAAAAGGTTGCGCTACATAGTATTAACTTAAGGGGGCTGAATAATTTTGCATGCCCAATTTTTTATTTGTTAAAAAAGTTTTAAATATCCAATAGATTTCGTTCCACTTCATGATTGTGTCCCACTTGTTGTTGATTCTTCACAAAAAATTACAGTTTTATATCTTTATGTTTGAAGCCTGAAATGTGGCAAAAGGTCGCAAAGTTCAAGGGGGCTGAATACTTTTGCAAGGCACTGTATACTGGAGCATTCAGAAATGCTGAAATTGGCCTTTTCTATACATGTCTATAAACATGATGTGATGATGTAGTTGCTTATTTGAAAAACCACTGAAGAAAAGATTTGTGGAACTATGTCCACAATATCACTGCAAAACTGAGTGTAGGCATGGGGCACAAGTGACTTCATGAAATCAGCAGGATTTGTTTACACTTGTTTGTGGTTCCTGATATCCACTCATTATAGCTAGTACCAGAAAAACATCACAGAAAATCACAGTCTGCCCCCATCCTGTTTTTAAAACCTCTGTCTAAAACAAACTAGTATTCCTTATATCCTTATATTTGTAAGCACTACCCTGGTTTCCTGACATCTTCCCCTTCTCCAGCCAGCTTATTGTCAGGGGGTGGGGCTTTATCAATGCCTATGCTCCCCACTTTATCTCTAGTAGGAAAGATAACACTGGGAAGCACACAAAATCAATTACGTATGGTCAGCAATAGCCAATTAGTTACTAAATAAAGCCACAGAAGCCGAGTGAATACTGAGTGGGTGTTTAAAGAAAATGTGTCAGAACTCAAGGGCCTCCACCTGAATAGCACACTCTGTTAGGGTTTTACCATGTGAACAGAATACATACCACTATGATCACCTGCCATTCACAGGCACATTTCGCACATTCAGATTTTTTCAGAAATGCTATGACAACTTCAGTATGTTCAATCTGTATTTTCTTTTATTGTTTAGCACAGATTTCCCGTTTGTAGTTGTCAGGTTTTCTCTTTGCATAAAGATGTTTTGTGATGTTTTATTCAATGTTATCAACATTCAGAGAAACAGAGAACATACATACAGTATATAGCAACAGTCTTAAACCTTGCTTTGTAAAGTGCCTTGTGATAACTTTTGTTGTAAATCGGTGCTATAAATAAAACTGAATTGAATACCATGAACATTAATATGTCAGTTTGATCAGTTTACTATGCTTCTGTTGAAAGAAGTCATTCTAAAGAATATGTGATTGAGGGGAGAGACTGGCCATTTATTATCATTTATAACCACCGCTAAAACATAAAACATAAATGCAAGGATAACAAAACACATTCTCACTGTCTATTATCAATTGGACCATCAAAAATGGTCACATACACAAGTTTTGTGTATGTTACTGTACATGGCTTCCTCCTGTAGCAGGTCTAGGAAGGTTTTACCACTGGGACCCGTAAAAGGTTTATTATATTCTGTGATTTGTTTAGTGGTTTACTATATTGTAAATCCATGATACAGTATTTTGTATCACAATGTACATCATATTGTGATGCCTCAAATGCTGACTCTGAAATACAACTCAGATCAAATTATGAGTGTGGAATTACTCTGCTTTACCCCCCACCCCCATAGCTTGCAGTTATGGACATATTAATATAGTTCCAGCAGAGCTCCCTTTGGTTATTCTTGTAGTGTTGGACAAAGAATCAATATCTGAACCAACAATTGCTGATTGTCTTGAAGGATACTCACAGCTAAATGAGATTTATGTTATACTGGAGCAGCATTAATACAAAACCACAGAGTATGGACCTGTGCTGGTAAAGTATGCTTCCAATCCATTTTTATTAATATAAATATTTATGGTAAGTATCCCATTTTAAACGTCTTTGTATTCTGGACTCAAAAAGAAAGCTGACACAGGAGAATCCATTAGAGGTGCAATAACAGATATGCACGCAAAAAGAAATTTGAATTATTTTGCCTTATACCCTGAGGACAGGAGAGGTCTAAGTCTGAGGAAGGAACCTTACCCTCAAATCCAGAGTGAAAGTGGCAGGTTTAGAATCCTACCAATGACCAAGAGGACTACATGAGCTCAGATGACTCTGAATGGTGCATATACTCGTTATCAAAACTAACTTGATTCCTGAGCGAAGTTGATGGATGTCTTCTTGATATTCCACATCCCTCCATTTGTGAAAGGCTTTAGCTGATCTAGAAGACCATATATAGGGAATGTGCATATCTTTACCAAGATGCTCCAGTCTGCCATCTGGGATCAATACCAAACACTTTTCTGCAAGAAGAGAAGGAAGACTCCAGAGATGCAAACCAAACTTTTCCTCAAAAGGTGAGGTTCTCTCAAAAGGTTGTAGGTCCAAACTCACAATGCACTAAGTCAGAATATAACACTAGTCTCCATACTGTAAGATAACCAGAGCCTCATCAGCAACATTATGGAAGCTTTATGGTTCCATACAGTTAACCTCCATTCAAATGTTCTTTACAAAACGTGTATGTGCTTTAGCTCCATTCAAGGATGGCTGACAGAAGAAGCAAAGGATTGAAGAACGTTTAGATTTTGCAAACATATTCTGGTACTGAATTAAAGATTATAGAATTCCAGTTCAGTGATTTCTTTAGAACTTGCAAAGGGAATCCTTGGACCTACTATTACTACAGTTGTACAGCCTTCATAAGCAGTACACTGGCAGTACCATTTCAATCTTGGTATAGTTCAAAACTATGGACCTTAGAACGTAATGTTGTTCTGAAAATTGTGGTTTCACTACATCCTTTTACATCCTTCAGACCAAAAGATAGGGATGTTGGACTCTCATGTGCTGAGGATAAAGAACAGCAAAACTGTTGCTTGCATATAAACTTGCAAGCATAAACATAGGCTGAGGGTCGCACAACAGTAAGGTGGGGAAGGCATTAGAATACCAGTGATGTCACATTATAGATTTGTCAGTTCACCTCATCACTAGAGCAACACCAGTTCATCTGCTGCTGCTGAAAGGGAACAACTTCCCCAGTGACCTGAAAGGAGGAACCACACTGAAGTGTGAAGTCTGTATTATCACCAGGGTGCTGCATTGAAAGTGAAGAAATGCCAACAGCAACAAGTTAAGAAGGATGTCGTGCGCAGAATCACTGCATCTCCCATCACTGAATGAGAGCAGAATTTCACCTGAAAAGGTGAACAGAGAACTGTCAAACAGCTGTGATCGTATCAGGATGGAACGGATTGTCTCTATTCTTCATACCAACAGTCTGAACTCCTCCTGGCATGTCTGTACACACACACACACACATATTTTTTTTCTTTCAGTGTGTGAGTATATTCAGAACAAACACCATCCCTGCACCATGATGCTGGAAATCCAGCAGATTATTTGTGGATCCATCACTGCTGGACTGGACCAGTATTACTTGAAATCAGCCTCCAAACACACAACCAGAAACAGACTTTAGGTCTGATTAGATTAGATTATTTGCTGATCCAATAAAGAATGTCAATGTCTGATGTTCAAAATGAAATCTGCAGCAACACTTCTGAATGATCAATAAACATAGATGGTGTTACATTGGACAGGAGTGACAGAAATAATTTTTTTAGGTGCAATGACTGATGATAAACTTATCGTTAAAAAATGCTTTTTAACTATCACTTTCTAACCTATTAAAACTTTTTGATCTAATCATATTTCAAATTGAACAAATCACGGATAAAAAAAGAATTACAAAAATGTAATCACAATAATTGTACAGGATACCTTTATTGCCAGGGAGGCCATTATCCATTTGTGACTTTTTCAATTCTCCACAAAATATGGCATACAGTAGGTCTGTATAGTTCCATCAGTGAAGGTTGGACACAGGAAAGCAAAAGAAGCAGAGGGAGAGAAAAAAAAATGAAAGGAAAGAGGAGAGGAGAGGCCGGTTCACATACAGACAGCCCTGCGGGAATGTGAGGCAGCAAAGATCTTCACTTTTAAATCTGTGCCTTAGTAAACATGAAACTACTACCAATTATCACCTCCTGCATCTGCCAGCACACATACATAATTGTTCCTCCACAGTCTACTAGTGGGACTCTCCTTTTCAACAGTGCTGCTGGGTGTTAACGAACCAATCACTTCTGAGTTAATGAAGCCATTCACAGGTCTGCTCCCCCCTCCTGCTTCCCCTCATCAATTTAACATATCCCTGAATAAAAAGCACCAATCTGTCAACTATAAGAAGTTTCAAGTTTAAAATAATTATTTTATCTCACTCAGATATAGACATGCAGAGTTGTCAGAAACACATGTGTCTCCTCCACTCCATTTTCCTCCAGGCTAGAAACACAACACAGCATGCATCATAGAGATCTCTGAGGAAAATGCTTCAGAGAAGGCTTTGAGTTAGAAACCCGAGATGGTTAGACAGTCTGCTATCAGGTTATATGATGCAAACATTACGATGGCTGTGGTCATGCTCTGAGAGTGACCCTGGAGAAAGAGAACAACAAACGTTTAAGTTCTGGAGAATATCAATGATGACACCCCAGGACTCATTCCAGATTGCGACAGTTGAACTTAATAATGTGGAGTCCTTATCAGTATTATCTGTCACGTTTACCTCAGGATCAAAACATACCAGGAACAAAGCTTCAATTCAATTCTGTTCAATTTTTTAGTTAATTAAGGTTTGGGTTTTCAAGGGCAGCAGGGAAATCTAGATACCCAATAGTTCAGGAGGTAGAGCAGTGACTCACCAGAGAGTCAGTCGTTTGATTCCCTTTCCCCCTTATGATATTAATATTGTTTAATAACGGATATGCCATAACAGATACTCCCATTACCATAATGGAATAAGGAAAAAGGTATCAACCACAAACTTAAGGCTACTGTGACCAGGGAAATATGCCCGGCGACTCAGAGCACCACAGATGAACACAAGACAAAGGACTCCGAGTTGTTTTAAAAGTTGCTGAATAATTTCGAGCTTTGTAATTGTTCTGTATGTAGCTTCATAGTATGAATCACAATAAACCAAACAGTCTGCATATTTTCCACTAACGCTGTAACTCCATAATTTAACAATGTGCATTCTCATAAAAGCAGAAATCAGCTGATGTGATGGTTTACGGTCATAGCACTTAAAAGTGTCAGGCTCTACCAAGTATGTTTTACTGTTCCCCTGCTTTTCCTCATGAGTTTTTGCAGACACACTGACACACGCGTGTGATGACCTGTAGCTGGCGATCGCTTGACATTCATAACACATCATGCATAGCTCACCTATGACACCTGTGCCAGACTCTCCAAGGAGGTCACGTGGGTGGTTAGGATGAGGAATTACGAATATTGCCGAATTTGGGGCAGAGTTTGTATTTTATTTATTTAATTCAATCACTTCAAATAATATGGGTAAATAAGACGGGAGTACTTTTGGGCTTCATGCATTCAAATTGCTGGTTGCATATGAACGTGGTAAATATTGGGAGCTTCCTCGTTAACCATAAATCCCTAATCTCTGTGTTTCAACAATTTGCTGCTGCACATTAACATATGAATGCATCATTGTGGGAAGGATGTGATCAAACTTTCCTTTTTGATGATTTCAATCAATGTATCTAAACAGCAGTGATGTATTACTTATTATAGAAATGATTTATACAGAAATAAAGTGTTTTTATGTTTCTATTAAGCTTAATTTTTTCTCTACAACATAAAATCCAACAATCAGGTGAAGTTTACTTACAAACTGAATTTCTGATTGCAGTTTATTTATAATCACATTTTTACACATTTTCTCTCAAGAAAAAAACAACGTTTTTGCTGAGGCTGCTGCTGTAGTTGCAGTGAGCTGGAGATATGTGGAGAACTTTGCGACCCCTGGTGGTTGAAATTAGATTTCCACCACTTTTTTTAGCTGCAAGAATTCAAATACTCCGTCAGCCACTATAGATCCAGGGAAATACAGAATACATCACAAAATAGAGATCATTTAGTCATTTATCTTATTATGGAGAAGGCTTCAGACAGAATACAGGGTTTACCAGTTTTTAACTCAATGATGTTACAAACTCAAAATAATTGCTGAGTTTTCTAAAACCCTCTGACTAATGAATGCTGCCAAACTCACTCGAAAGTCCCCACGGGGAAAAGACAAAACTAAAGGGCACTCTTTACAGAGTCTACAGCCCATAAGATTAGGAAAAAAAGGGTGAGCTATTAAACCAGGAACATAGTTTAGTTTGATATGCGCACGATATAAGATACATAAAAATGACAGAAAAATGTTGTGTTGTGAGAAGATTTGGAAAGAAATTTGGAGAGTGATATTTTGCCAATATCATGACGACTGTCAGCAGTAGACAGCATTCAAAGGTTTGGGATTTTGATCTTGTACCACCAAATAAGGTCAAATACTTCATGCCCTATATTTTCTGTTTGAATCACTGAACTATTTCCCATTTTGAATGTATCTGCTAAAAGAAAAGGAGCAGACTAAAGCCTGCCGCAGTGGGAAAAATTTATTTCTAAATAAAAACCTGTAAAGAACAAAAGCTTTGTCACTTTGTTTCTGTTAACACACATTAACAGGTTTGTCAGTTGGTGTTTGTTATGTTTTAGGGGTGTGGATACGTGTGACTGCATACTTGTTTCATTTAAACTTCTCTGTACTCTGTATGTAACCTCATTCATATTTTTAATTTTAATGTGTAATCTGTAAAAACTATTTAGCATAACAGTCACTGCTTTAGTCGTGTTTTGGAAAGGGTGCTATAGAATAAACAGTCCACTAGATGTCACTCACACTGATACAATTATCAAGAAAGCCTCAGTGCTTCAGGAGTCTTCACCAGCCCATCACTACTTATTCATGCTAAACTCAAAGACAACAACATACAGCTAGGACAAGATTACAGCAACACTGGACTTACAAACATACAAAGTACAAACCAATACAACATCCACATACCAACAACCACAACAACAACCAACAAATGAATGGTGTGGAGAGGGGGCCTTAAATAGTGAAAGGACAGGAAGCAGGAAACCAAAACCAGGAAGTGACATCACAACACAGAACAACCAGACAGGAAACAAATGCAGCACCTCCAAAGGCTGGAGGGCCAAACTGTCACAAATAACTTATTGAACAAATCAAAAACAATTATGTCACAAAAGTGAAGCACCGTTTTTGGTAAACTGCTCCTTCTGGATGCTTTTCTTTGTTTTCCTCATATCGGCCTAGGATTTCGCACTGAACACAAAACTGTTCAAAAGGAAAACAGAAGGCTCTAAGCTCAAAAACCACACAAGGGTTGGATAAAACAGCCGCAGACAGACGATAAATCGACGGTAGAAAGACGATAAGACGATAATCACAACACGCTTCATCTAGATCAGGGGTATTCAACTAAAATTTAAAGAGGTCCGGTTACGCACATTTTTTGGAAGCAAAGGTCCAGAAGATTATAATGTCTAAGTATTTGCTGTGATATATTATTAAGTAGCCTGCATGTAATCAGTACTTGACTGTCAAATCAAATTAATTCAGTACAATTCAAAAACCTTTTGACAAACTGAAACTCCAACTGAACATATATTTACAATGTAATCTAATTCATGAAATAAAAGCAGGGCTGATTTTCAAAATAAGCAAGAACACAAATGTTCAAATAAGATCTTAACTTTGAAAAAATAAAATAAAGGAAAGGCATAAAAAATTTTACATCTTGAATCAAAAGTCTCAACCTATTTAACTGGTAAGAAAAACCTGAACATATCCTAACAACTGAACAGTTTTGGAGGCTCATCTTCTTCCCCTCATATATTTAACCCACGTACAGGACTCAGTGCTGGGATGTATTGTCTGTCTGCGGCCGTTTGATCCAACTCTTGTGTCTGTTTTTGAGCTTTGAGCCCCTTCGTGGCTCAGTGAGAACACTGAGCTGTAGCTTCTATCGTATGTCTCTCCCTTTGTTGTCGCTAGCTACACGCAACTGTTATCACCGTATTTGTTTGTTAATTCCTTTGCAACCTCGAACTTACTTTTAGCTGCAGGTGCTGTTGAGTCGCAAAATGTAGCGCCTGTGATCCACAGAATCGATTGGCTAAGTGAAGTCACGTGGTTAACGCACGTTCAATTGGCCTTCACCAAATAACTACCGTAAAGATCACAATAGCCGCGCCGGTTAAAAGTAAAGTGCTCCACTAGATTCTGAATCAAAACGTTCCGTTTGGTCTGTAGCTCCGGGTCCGTATGGGACAGCTTCTGGGTCCGGATCCGGACCGCGGTCCGCCTGTTAGTGACCGCTGATCTAGATGAACGGTTGGATAAACTTGTTCATCATAGACCCACACGTGTTCATTGCTTGGATGTAACACCCACGAAGGCTGATTTATCCAACACTTGTGTGTTTTTGAGCTTTGAGCGCCCCCTAGTTTACAATGGGGTCGTTTTGACCCGTCGAAGGCTGCACAAGGGTTAAGAGTTGCCACTGTACCATCAAGAATGGTGGTATTACGTCAGATACCATGTCAAATATAAAACCAAATATAATATTAACTCTCCAAATATTTTTCTTATTTAACGGCTCCCTTCTGCTCCTTTATCTGGTCTCAGCAAAGTCTGGGCAAGTGCCCTCAAATTTTAATAAGCCACTACCCAAGTTGAGGTTCTACCACAATTTTGTATCTGCATAGAATGAAATTAATGAAATGTTACTACTGACCACAGAAGTTTGTTTGACTTTACTTAATCCAGAAAACAACAATAACACATAGATATGACACAATTGGATTTTAATGGACACTGCACTTGTCATATTGTGGATTGCTAAGTGCATTCAGAATATAAGGGTTATACTGTAATTATGTTCTATTCAATGTGTACAAACTGTATAAAAACCTCACTCAGACACGCAGACATACAGTACATTGAGGTCAGGCATGTGGCCATCATTTATTTAAAAGAAAATGGAAGAGAGACAGAGATGGGGAGGGAAATGGGAGGACAGTAGAGAAAGACAAATAGGTGAACGAGATTTAGTGGGACGTGAACAACCACAACTGGAAGAGACCTCACGGGAGTAAACCCCACACACATACAGTATATACCCACACAAAGAGGGCACAAATTCTGACTATATCTGTGGAGATATAAGTGGCTTTGCCGGGGTTTCATCTGTTTATATACAGACACAATAATAAGAACCAGACATAAAATCTCTTTATCTACAAACACAGCAATTGGTCTGGACTTGTATAGCACTTTTCTACCTATCAGTACTCGCTTTGACACTGCATTTGATTCACCCATTCGTGCACACAAACACACCAGGGGCCGCTTGGGATTCAATGTCTTCCCTAAAGACACTTCGGCACATGCTGGGGAAGCCAGGAATCGAACCACCGAGCCTACGATTGATAGTCAACAGCTCTACCTCTGAGCCACTGCCACCCTACAAAAACAACCATAACCAACATCCGAGAAAGTGGGCCTAGTTCTGTTGGCACTGTGTGGTCCACAACTCTCCAGCAAATATTTATGTGAGATTTGAAAATTAGAATTAGAAAAAGAGAGTGTAAATGATTGATGAATTAGGTTTATATAATGGACAGATTCAAATGGTTGCTCTGAAGCATGGAACCCTTCCTCCATGTCACTGCATCACATAAACTTTGTGTTTCTTTTTTCCTGTATTTCTCCCTCTGCAGGTACGGTCAGACTCCGAGCTGTGTGTCTTCACAGTCACGGCTGTGGAATTTAAAAGACTACTGCGTCAGCGAAACATTTTACTTTTAAATTTTTACACTTCTTAAATAGCTTCATAAATAGACAAATCGTTACTTTGAATGAAACTGTCTTTGTCTACTAGTACTAGAACCAGGTCAGAGGTATCACCTCTACTGAAAAGGGGTCTAAGATTAGGCCTCAAGCTTACAGACTTATCACGTCCTGGGAAACATTACATTTATTTTTGGCATGAACAATAATTAATAATGACAATAATTTAATTTTGGTTAGTTAAGAAGTGGATGAATTAATTGTGAAATTAGATTACCTAATTATGAAAATATATTTTCGCTGAATGGGGTGCTGACATAGTTTAATATAAAATGAATAATTTAAAACATGGGTTTGTAAAAACCTTAGTAGATAACACAACCTTCGATACAGCAATTATGTAGTAGTGACAAACATCCCTTTGCTAAGATGTTAACAAGCCCCTGAGAGACAAATAACAATGGCATGAGCACAAAGTAAATTGGAAGGAGAAACGACCTGTGATTCAGCTAGAGAATGATAGAGAGAGCTCTCCTGCTCAGTTCTGCTGTGGGGGCAGACAGTGATATATGGGGCTAAAATGAAATAGGGTAATCCCTTGAATGACAGAAAAGAAGAAACTGGAAAGAGAGGGGAATTTAGACGGACGACATGGGAGATGAATGTGCTCGGCTGCCATAATAGGAAGGCTGGATGAGAAAAATGGGAAAGTTGGAGCAGTCAGGCTTGACTCACTCCACAGGAAGTGCAAGAGAACTGCTGACCTCCAACTCCCTGATAAACACACACACACACACACATAATCCGTGTATCCATGTATACACAGAGCAACTGGCACATGATAAATACACACACACATAGCCATGCAATGACAAACTGGAAAAGGACCCACAGGAACATCTCCAGCATCCTGGCTATAAAAGCAAACTACAGCCACAGCACGTATTTCTGTACAGACAGATAAGAATTCCAAACACACACACATACACAGAGGGAGTGTCCACTGACCGACTAAAACTCCAGTCTTGCAGCAGCTGAATCAGCTTTCCGTTCTCCTAACATTTTTTTTTCTTTTCCTCAGAAACACAAATTTGATTCAAACACCACAGTGTTCAGGCTCAGCTTAGTTTTCAGTGAGAGCTAATCATGTTGCTCAAATGGCATAGTGAGCTTTAATGCTGATCTTTAATCAGTTACTGTACTACACACAGAAGTGATTCATGGTTACTGACACTGAGGCTGTACCCAGCTTGGAGAAAGAAAACACATTTTTCACATGTACATTTCTAAGCCCTGCTCCAGTTTTCGCAAGTGATTTTTCTGATCTAGTTTAGTTCAGCATGCTGGTTATTCTGCTTTGTGATACATCATGTTCCAAGTCCTAATGTTTGTATGTTTCTTTTCTCATAACTGGAGCACTGTTATTGACAATAAAGTGAAAAAAGTGAAAAAGCTGTCACTCTGTTGGATTTTCTGTAACTATGTTACAGAGTGAAATCTTTTTTTTCACACATTAACGTTGGTCTTATAGCAGAGACATTAAAGTTCAGCAAGAAAAGGACACGATTCTGATCAGATCAGCACCAACACATTCCTCCTTGTCTGATGTATGTTAGTTTATGTGGCCTGGTGTCTGTAACATGTATTTATTTGTTGGGGGTAACCTGATGCAGCATGATATGGTAGTTCTGTAACAGAGATTAACGTTAGTAGTCCAGGTTTCTCCACTAGCTCCAGCCACCATCATTTGAATATCAAATGCAATATAAAACATAACATATAGTAACAAAACAGACAGTGCAGACTAGTCATCTGCATGTAATCGGCATGCTGAAATTTTATATTCCAGTTCATATACAGTATATTATATATATGAATATATTCATATATTCCATCCAGTGTTACATCCCGTTTTTTCCTATTACCTGTTTTTGACTCAGCAGACATCCATCCATCACAGCCTCATCCTCCTCATGCTCTGTCTGTTCATAATTATGCTTCAACCCCGTCCATCTTCCCCCCACTCATTAATAATTGAAACTTCCTCTGCTCTAATTAAATAATTAACAGTGCCCAGAGCCATCAGATGGACCCTGAACTCATCTGCAGTTTATCTTCAAACAACTCAATGAGTTCCTCACATCCTGCTATAGCCACACCTAAATCATGAAGCTAAAAAATATTTAATATGGAAATGTCCCATGAATAAAAACAGAAAACACAAATACAAACTTAAAGCTGCCCTGTAATACAAAATCATTCAAATGACTCGAGGATTCATGTAGACACATGATGAATTTGTTCAAAGTGATGTCCTCTTTTTTTCTCAGCATATGTTTCCAGAATGGTCCATTCAGAATTCTGTCATTACAGAGCCCCACCTTAGGTCCAAACAAGGCCGAAGACAAACTCAGCCCAACACAGGATTTCCGTCATTCACTAACTTGCTTTGGAGAACTCACCTGACTGCAATGCAATTAACATGGCACAGCTAGTTCAGTTTTTGGATGTTCCAACCCACTCCAAAGTCTTTTCGGTTTACCGTGGGAGCAAGACAGGAGGGCAGTGGCTTACTATTACTGTAAATAGTCACTGCGTGTGTGTCTGTGAACACCAAAGATTCAGCCATGGAACCGAATTTTAGGACACAGAAAATGGATAGAGCAAAGATATTTATTTAACAAGGAGGCTTCATGCATCATATACCACGTTTTACCTGAGTAGGTGTGTCTGTATGCAACCAACAATCTGAATGCATAAAGCCCAAAAGAAATGTTCTCCTAGAAGTCGCTCAGGTTCTCCATGTTCTCCCCCTTTCTGCCTGGGTTTTCTCAGGATAGTCTGTTATAGTATGCATTTATATATTTATATGTAAGTAATAGCTCATCATTTTAATCAGAAATATATTTTAATCATTTGTCCTAAACTTTGATGAAGTTGGCTGATTTGGGGCAATTTTTAGCTACAGTATTGTGTTATCACATTATCTTTGTTTAACTAACTTTATTCCGACACTGCGGTTGAATGATATTATCAAGACAGACCAGAACTGAAAGTTAAAGTTATATAATTCAGATGTAATATATGACTACAAGATAATGAATTATCAAAAGACTGATGTTAAAAAATGCTAACTTGACACTAGACCTACAGTAAAAAGCTAATAGACCAATGCAGGGACGAGTGCAGGGGACTAAAGATACCATGACATCAAAAACATGACTAGTTTCTATTGTTATCATTAATATTTACAATGTTTAATAGTAACCCATGCTGTGAATTCAGCAATGTATGTACCATGCTAGCAGCACAGCAAAACATCAGGCTGCACTCGATGGCTCATTCATTACTTACAGAGACGTGTGATTTTTAATGTTTGACATCAAACGGTTGAGCTAACAGGCCGATTTGGAGGTGCTGAAAATGTACTGGGGAACACTGAACTAAGAAATCATGTCTATCCTCCAGCAGCTTGGCTGCAGCAATTAGTGTTGGTTACAATGCATACCTTCTTCACTGCATACACACACAGTTAAATGACTGAACCACTGTCTCCTCTTGTTTCACGCACAGCTGTCAGTTTCCTTATTACACTTCACAGAGTCCATACAAGCCCACTGAAGCACACAAATATGTAATCACACACTGACACACACATTCCCACTCTCTATTACACACACAGCATCTGTGTGAGGGTGCTGTGTTACCGTAGAGTCTGTGCCTGGCGCTTCTGTGTGGTTAGACCAACACTGTTTGGATGGTCAGCTCTGTCATATGTGAATATAATCACTAAAAAATTAAATGTGGACTTCCTCTCAACTTCTGCTCTATAAATCGTTACTTTCTGATCACTTCAGCAAACAGTACACTCTGCTTCAGACACAGTTTCACACACGCATCTGCAGTAGACCACAGGCTTTTTCTAATGTGGAGAGACACTGAAGAACAAACTGGCTTCCAGTTCATAAACCAACCGTCATCAGAGCAGCGGTCATGCTTAAACCCAAGGCTTCACTGACATTAACACTCAAAACACTCAATCTGTGACATGACCATTTACAGACATCAAACGAGACATGTGTATAGACAAAAGAGCAAAGTAATTCATTGATTATCAACGTACACCGGTGGGGAACAGATTTAGTCTGATTATTGATAGTCAATTAAAATCACATCCAAGTGAATTTAGCTTCTCTCACTTCTTTCCTGTTACAGTTAGTTCAGGAGGCTTTGTTGACAAAGGTGAAATAAAAAGAAACAACAAAATAAAACAAAATCCACAGGGTTTTGAGTTTGAGTCAAAAACTGCATCACTACCACGAGCCTCAGCTTGTGCCTATCATGTAATGCAACACATCCACCTGAGTCACGTTGCTAACGTCCTGAAAACCTTGGAAAGCAGAACATGACAAACACGTCTATCTACAGAGAGTTATATTTTACAACACTAACCTAAAACCTGCCATAACTCATAAACCTCTAGGTAGTTTGAGTCAAACTCTGTTCATTTAGATAAGAATGATCCACCATCATCTTAACCACTGGAGTCTATCCAAGCTATTACTGAGCTACTGGACAGATAAAAGGGCCACACACAGATATAGACATACAGATATAGACAGACAGACCATTCTCACCCATTTTCCAATTAACCTGACTGCATGTCTTTGACTGTGGGAGGAAGCTGAATTACTAGAGAGAAACATGCAAATCTGACAATGAAATGAACCTAGATAACCTCGGGACTCAAACCCAGGTCGCTTTTGCATTGAGGTTACCATGGTAACCACTACACCGCTGTGCTGTGGACTACAGCTCCAACAATCTCTCTCCAAGGAGAGCCTGGCCCGACACTGTCGGCTATCGTATTGTATCATAAACTGACAAATTTGATAATCTTTTAATTTCATTTTATAAAATCAAATTTTATGAAATCCTAATAATTCTGTTTCACAGGTGACTTCAAATATGTTGCTTTAGTAACATAGCCACAATTTAGCAAATTACTGATCTAAAGATATTTTGACAACCTGAATTTCTGAAGAGTTTTTTGAAAAGATGTTTTTTAAATTTGAATAAAATGAAAACTAAAAGACTTTCAAATCACACAAGCCAATATCTTTCAGATCACACAAGCCAATATCACGAGGCCTTCCCTGAGATAGACATTGTCTGGAGGGAGCATATGTTACTCAAAAACGTTGGCGTCTGCAGATGGTGGACTATGTTACCAACAGTGGTTTCTAGAAGTATTCCTGGACGCATTTAGTAATGTCAATGACAAAATCATCATGCTGAGTGATGAACTGTCGCCTGAAGACCACAGGTGTCCAGTAAAGGTCTTTGGTCTTGTCCCTTACACACAAAGATTTCTCCAGTTTCTCTGAATCTTTTGATTATGTTATGACTGTAGATCATGAAGTTTGCAAAGCCTTTGCAATTTGACGTTGAGGTACACTGTTTTTAAAGTATTCCACAAACTTTTTACGCACTCTTTCACAGTCTGGAGAGAGTCATGAGAGACTCTCTCATGGTTGTGCTTCTCTCTTTCTGTCTCTCGCTCTATTCTCATCTACAGGTATCGTCAGACTCAGAGCCGTGTGTCTCCAGTGTTCAGCTGCTGGTCCAACCATCCTGCCTGTGTCGATTGCTGCTTGTTTTTGCTGTTGTTGTGTTGTTTTATATCTTCTCTATCCTTTCAACGCAACCGGTCAGCTGGCCGCCCACATAGAGCCTGGAGGTTTCTTCCTCTACACTGTTGCTATTAAAATGTGATTAAAGTTAAGAAATTATATTATTACTAATATTATACAGTATATATGAATATACATTGAGTCTATATACAGATTACAATTTATGATTAAATTGATCAATTAAAAGCTTGCTCTATGTGGAATTTGTTGGGTTTAGTCAGTTAACTTAATTAGTTGCTAGATGTTCTCCCAACTGAATCTTTTCAAAAATGTCCTTCTTTCTCAGCCCTTTGTTGCCCTGTCCCAACTATTTTGAGACCTGTAGCAGGTATCAAATTATAAATTAGTTAATTTACCTGATAAAATTTAAACTTTCTCAGTTTAAACATTTGTTATATTATCTATGTATTACTGTGAATAAAATATTGGCTCATGTAATTTGAAAGTCTCTTATTTTTAATTTTATTCAAAGTTTAAAAAATGTCCCATCTTTTACAGAATTTAGGTTGTACTGTAAAATGAATAACGCTTCTTTTTCGCTTTTTTTGTGAAACAGTGAAACAATACTCTACACTGAGAACCCCACTCAACAGCTAAATCACCCAGAAACAAACACACAACAATATTTACTTAATTAAAATTAATTTAATCTGCTTCTACGCAACTCAGTCTGGTCTTAAGTAAGTCAGGATAGCATAACAGCGGCAACACAGAATAAATCTCCATGGTAACTGGACTGGATTAAACTGATTCTGCTTTTGTCCAGCTAAATCAAGGATAAATTCAACCAGCATATCTCAAAAATCCTGGTTTAATCCCTTAACTTGGTTTCGTGTAGTACCCCTCAGGACAAATACAGAAAAAACATATCAGTAAATTGTATCTGTCTACTACGGCTTCAAGACAGCCCATCCTCTTCAAGCTTTTTATGGTTCAAATATCAGCAGGACTCTTTAGCAGCCGCCACCCAACAGCAGGGAATTATTACTGGAGCTTTCCCCCTCCCAGTTGGTGTGTGCATGTGTGTGTACTGACCGTTGAACACAGCCTGTCCCTTCCTCATCTCCTGGTCTGCTTCAATGATGTATTCCTCCTGTGTAAACCCCCTCGTGCATGGCAACAACTGCTCGGTCTCTGCACTCTGAACAATCACCTAGGACCAGATTACACACAACAGTCACATATTGGGATAAATGTCACATAACATTTATTTCCTCACATCACACCTCCTCAATTTTCAGTAAAATCAAAGCAGTTGTTTATCCTGAAGACCTTGAGAATGTAAAAAGACAAGAAATGTGGACATAGAACATTCTTAGATTTTCTATAAAGCTGAGGTTCTTTGTTACTTTACAGGTTGAATATAACATGTACATAGCGATGCATAGATTAGTGGCTCAGGATTCTTAATGGGATTTGTTACTGTAACATGTTTATTAGAAATGGCTGATGAAGAAGGAAAAGAAAATACAATTGTTGATGATCACCAGTCCAAACCAACAGACTATTGTTAATAGGCATGAGAAGCAGCAGACAACTAGGTCAATTCCTTTAGATCGTAAATAGTGTCAAGACTTTGGCTCTCCTGTTTAAAACCCAAGCCAACTCATGTCCCACCACACATATAATGTACACACAATGATATTTTGGATGTATTCCTGCTACTTAAAGCAACACAAAACCATTTGCTTTTGAATTGTGTGTGTTTTTGATAGTGTCTGTGGGTGTTCGATGTTTAAGGTACTGAAGCCAAAAGGGGTATTGTGAATTGAATCCACTTCATTTAAAGTACATACAATAAACTTCTTTTCTGCCCTTCCACACATGTCTGAAGAGGTTGGATGTTTTACTGTCCATGATTATTAACATAAGGATGTAGGAAGATGTAAAGTGGTCTCATACTGGTGTCAGGAGAACAGCACATAGGATTCAGTGGTGACACGCATATTGCCACAACTACATCATTAACAGCACTGTTCACATCTTTATTTGGGTATTAGGTTTATGTCTAAAAGAACCGTAATCCACTCTGAAGCAGACTAGCGCCAAACGGAGCCATGGCGACAGTCAAAACTAACTACATCAAAAACGTTTTGTTGTGGACGACATGTTGTTGGTTTATTTGTTTTTTTTGGTTTTTTTTTTTGAAAAGAGAATTTGTTTTTTAAATTTCTCATGTGCATGCAAAATGATGTTGCAGTAAGAGGAAGCAGCGTTGTGAATCAAAGTATGAGATAGGTTTTCTGATATACTTTTAAATCCGTATGCCAACAATGAATCTAAAGGGTGACACGGTGCTAACATGTGGTATGACCTTAGCTTGAACCAAGGCTAACAGGTAGCTCACTTTACTAAGCGGCGACAGTGTAGACTCCCAACTTCGTGCTGTGAGTGCTCACACGCAGTGGCTTTCGCCCAAGCAATTAGTTCGAAAGTTACATGTTGCTTTCACCATAGAACCACTAGTGGCAGTGTTTGCCAAAAACAGAGCAAGGATCATAATTTTCACCGCTCAAAGGCACCTTATATAACAGAAACTCCATAAATAATAAAAGGACTCTACAGTTGTGAAATGAATAAAGGGCTTCCCGTCTGACGTCTGTAAGACACCAACCAAACCAAAACCCAACAAGTCTTTCAGGTGCGGTCCCATGACACCAGTAGGATGACTTCACCTCTGATCACTGTTGTGGATGACCTTGACTTCAATCTTCCGTACTTTGTCATCTTTACTAGAAAAAATCTCTGTGATGAGCCTAAGAGGCCACTGATTTCTTTTCTGATTTCAGAAAATCTGACCCCAATTTCATTCAATAATTTTCAGTGTTCCATAGTATTCCCGGTCATAACACATGGTTTTCCTGCAGTGGGGGGAAAAAATCTAAATGCATGTCTTGTCCTTAATGCGTGGTTTCAACCACCAGGCATCGCAAAGTTGTTTCCATAGCTCCAGTTGATAGCGGCCTGTTACTGCAGCAGTGGCTTATTTCTCGCCGTAATATGGGTATCGCACCAAACATATTGTAGTATCTCATGTACTGTAACCTACATCTACAGTTACACAACTGCTACAGAACTGTGTCTAGACCTAATGCAGAGCTTGAGAAACAACGTTAACGCACTGAGAAACTGACGTACTGAGGATTTCTGTTGTTGTATTGTGTTGTTTATGTATTTATTTATTATCAGATGTTAGAATATGGACCTATCATGGCCGATTAAATAATAAGGGTCACTAGGAAAATGTCATTTTATTTAGGCTTGGTATACTCAGATTGGTACACCCACTGTTCATTCCTTGGATGATCTAAGAGTAGCACACATGAAGATGTAAGCCACAGCATAACTGCGTTACCAGACAACAATGAAAGACAGCAGGTGCCTCATTAAAATGTGAACACACACCATATATCATGTCTATTGTCATAACCTGTGTTTATACTCCAAACGAACAGAAATCTTTGGTACGTCAGTTTCTCAATGTGCATGTGTCACAGAAGAATGACGCCCCTTGTGTCTTGAGTATAAGGCGATCGCCACTTACAGGTCATTAAAAAACACAAAATGACGTGGGAAAACAATGAGGTGGAGGCTGACACCTGACACACATAAACTGCTACCACTGTATGTACACGTAAGTCTCCTAAGCTTGTCTATGTGGTTGTGTGATCCACCCCGCACCACACTGATCCACCAGGTGGCATAATGATTAGTACCACAGAATATTAGCTAAGAGACCTTATTCTATCAGATGGAGTTGTTGTGTTTGTATGTGCTTCACAACTCGATCTAAGCTGTATTGAGCTGAATCGATATGTGGCATCAGCAATGACAGCATTTGGTCCACTGAGGCCCTATATAATCTTTACAAAGGTGTTTGGAGCCACTTGGACCATGAAACATTGTTAATCGACAAGAAAGAAGATCATCTGACATATAGGAATACAGTACATAGATTACTGTGGGGGGGAGATGCAACTATTTGTTATTCAAATGAACATAAATGTGGCAACGTGACAGATTCTGATTGGTTATTTTAGTGAAAGCGCAATGGAGGAGAAACCAGCCTCAGATGTGCTTCATAATTTATTACTGCTATTTTATTCAGGCTTCATATTTTCCTGACTCTAACTTCTGTTTGCATTTTGGTTCCAGAGAGGCGCATAGATAGAAGATGGTGAACAGACAGATGAGGGTTGTTCAGATAAAGCAGATACGTCTTAGCATTGTTGCCCTGACAAAAGAAATCTATAATATAAAAAATATATAAAATATAAACATAGAAAAAGTTTTTGTTTTCACTGCATCTGTCCTGCTGCAGGGGACATGCCATTACGCACATCAATGTATATTTAAAAATACAATAAAATGACATGAAACATGATTTGGACTTGCAAATAACAATGATAAATCAATAATAATGAGAAAATGTCTGAATTCAACTTCATCAGTTCACAGCAATTCACAGCATAAACTGTCTAAATGGTTAAAAGAGAGCAAACTGCCTCATTTTAAATCAAATAAGTCAGTTAAAAGTACTGAAAATTGCATTTAAACACACTTGTGTAAATGCACTTAAGTACTGAAGCACAGCTTCTGTGCTGATTAACTTGAGGAACACAAGCGTTTTGTTGTAAGGTACTTACTGCTTCTCATTGTGGCCGTCTGTTGATTTTTCAATTAATAGATTATTTAGCCGCATTTTAATGCTTCGCCCAAGCAATTGACAAAAATTTGTAGTGTTACTATTGGTGATTCATTCAAGGGTCATAAACCAACAGTTTCCCAGAACATGATTCAAACGTGATCTCATCCTAAAGATGCATCACTAATTAGCACTGTTTCTAGAAGAAGGGAGACCAATTAGTGAGACCACTTGCTGAAAACCTGCCTGTTTCTCCATGCCTGAAAACACTTAGAATACTACTTTCACGTATTGCTAAAACAATTTAATTTTAAATATTTATTTCAGCAACAGGCCAATGGTTTGTACATATCTCCTTTTGTGATTGTTTGTCATTGTTCCAATTGCTTCCTGTGTGTGTCTTATGCACTCACATATGCATTGGGTTGTTTCAGCACCACGGACAGTTGACATTATCAACCTGTATGTAGAAATTCTAAGTAAAAGAAATGCTGTCTTAAAATGCTCACTAGTCAGCCTGCATGAACATACACTCACTAGATGATTTAATAAGTACACCTGAAGGTTATTATTTCTCAGATTTTATTTTGATCATTCTACAATATATTTATTACTGAATCACACTGAGTGTTGGAGTTGTACTGGAGTGCATTTGGATTCCCTCATTCATTTTAAGTATATACAGTATTTTTTTGTATTGACACTCAGTCAACAACCTTGCATCAGTCATCCTTGGGGAATAAGTAACGTGATACAACATTTTATTATATATATAAAAATCACTAGTATACTTGTAGATTTTTATGTTTTATACGTTATTATATACGCACATGTTGCAACACCACCAGTTCCTTCAGCTAAACATTTATTAAAAGTGACCAATTGTACCTACAAAGAAAAAGCAACAAAATCAGATTATGAAGGGCTTTCAGAGGATTTGAGGAAAGCCTTTGAGAGTACTGACCCTGCTGTGTTTGTGGTAAACCATTGGTGAGTGTATTTTAAAACCTGACCTTTGACCTTTTAGCACAGCATTGTCCTCTTTATTGGCTTGTTCATACAGTGTAGACATCTAGTTTGACTTCATCAGGTAATGCTTTGGTTTTTACTAAGCTTAGTCCCACCATAGAAGCTCATGTGAAAATATACTGTAGCAGTCATTTGCCACATTTCCATTGCTGGTACTGAAAATAACTGTAAGGAACATTACACCTAATGGCAGTGGTGAAACATATAATTAATAAGCATAAACCTTAATGTTCATGTTGGTATGATCATCTGAGGGTTCTAATGTGTCTGTAATGTTGCGAAGATATTGGCAGGACGTCGATCTCCTGTTTTCTATTACTTACTATCTAATTCTGTTTAAATGTGACAAGATAAATTAGGGTTAGTTGCTGCCTTTTTGTATCACAGATTAAACATCTTCACATTGAGGTTTATAAACACACGACGCACACGGACCAAGCAGAAATATATCACTTAGCCTGCAATGAAAAATGAAGAGGACAAAACCGCAGGTTTTCTATGAGCCTGCTTCAACAAAGCGAGAGGACTTTAAAATCTATTCTGAAATAATGTCCGCATGCTTAAAATAAGCAGACGCGGTTCATAAAGCGTCTTAAAGCTCCAACATTCCAGCTAAAGTACCGTTTCTGAATCGTGATCGTTAATCCAACAAAAGTAAAGCGTCCAGTTTGCATCGCATTGTGTCTTCAGTGGGATGCTGGTAGAGGAGCTGCAGCAGCAGCCTGTCATCAGAGAATGGATGGATGTTTAAGGAACGCAAGCACGCGCACACGCATCTCGACCATTTCTCTGCATTTTATTTAAAAGTCGTGTTTCCCAGAGGGACCGAGGTGCCATCGCTTCCTCTCTGTTTGAAAAAACGACCATGTTGAGCGGGATTGGGCACGTCTGGGATCAGCGGCGTTTTGCTGTCACAGTGTGTGTCCAGGCCCGTTTAGTCGACAGTACCACAGAATTGAAATGTAATGACGAGTAATCACGCAGACGCCGCCTGGTATCCATTGCTCTGCTAAACGTACCAGTCCGATTGTTCCGCTGGCGTTAACGTCACTGCAGCCCTCGACGGTAGGAGCGGTTCGAATTAGAAAATATTTTACCTGCAGAGCAGCTGTCAGCATCCACGTTCTCAAAAGGCGCATTTTTGTTGAATTCCTCGAACCAACAAGTCCGTCTGCACCGCACAATGTTTAATTCCCGGTAAACCCGGTCGACATGCGGCAGCGTTCCTCCCTCCGCCAGCAGCGCTCTGTGTCTGTCGACTCTGCGAGGATCAGCAGCGCCAGTCTGCCTGGCACCGACCCAGCGCGTGTGCCGCCCTCTGACGGACCACGGGAACACTGAGCCCCGGCCGCACACGGGCTTCCTCCGGAACACAGTGGTTAGAAAAGTGAGGCGTTAGTTTATTTATAAAGATTATTTCTTATATTCTTCTTTCATTCTGTAACGTTTGCCACCTACTACTATATCAGCTGGTTAACAAATGTAGTTTGGAGATTCATAATATCCCTGTTTAAGGGGTACCTGGCAGGGCAGCATCTCAGTCACTCCCGAGAACTCGTTGCAGTGAAAGTCTGTGTGCTTGAGCTTTGTCTGCATCCAGGTGCCTCTTGATCTGTCAGCAAATGGCCCACAACATGTTTACACTGAACTAACAGCAAAAACAATGTGATTAGTTTAATAAAAGCAATCACACAGCAATCAAAAAACAGACCATTGTGCTTATCCCTAAAGAGAAAGTGTTAAACACCGGCAAAATACAATACAGGAAGACAATTGACACATTAAAGTCTTTGTATATCTGCAACCTATCTTATTTTTCAACAATAACAATTCTAATAAAATTGGTATCTTGGTTGAAGGAGGAGCTTGAGTACTGTATAGTGTTGTTCAGGAGTGAGGAAAGAATGCAGCACAATACTCCTCATAACCTGCTTGTATCTACAGAAGTTCACATTGTAAGTGGCACACACCTTGTCTGTGCAGTCAGATCTGTGGTTTGTAGTTTTTTTTTTTCTGGACCCCTCCCCAATCTGACCAGTGATGACATGTTTAGCCGGCTGTCGTCGCTTCACCGCTGGCTGTCTAGGTGGTGTCCAGCAAACGATGTGGGCTTCGTAGACAATTGGAGCAGTTTTTGGGGAAAACCTGGGCTAATTAGAAGAGACGGCGTCCATCCCACCTTGGATTGGCCAAGTTTATTAGACTCCCTAAACCATGACCCAGAGTGGAGCCCAGGACGCAGAGTCGCAGTCTTACACGCCTCTCTGCAGACTCTCAGCCGCCACCCGCTCATAGCTGTAACACTCCCATCGAGACTGTGTCTGCTCCCCGACCACCTAAATTATATAAATCACAAATAAATAAAGGAGTGATTCACAGGAATCTAATAAACATCAAGACAGCTCCTCTTACAGAACAAAGTAATAATAAAAGAATTAAATGTGCTCTATTAAATATCAGATCTCTCTCTTCTAAATCTCTGTTAATAAATGACTTGATAAGTGACCATCACATAGATTTATTTAGTCTCACTGAAACCTGGCTGCAGCAGGATGAATACGTTTGTCTGAATGAGTCGACTCCAAACAGTCACATCAACCATCATATTCCTAGAAGTTCAGGTAGAGGTGGAGGAGTAGCAGCAATATATAACTCAGATTTATTAATTATTCCTAGCCCTAAACATAACTATAATTCTTTTGAAAGCCTCACTCTGAGCCTTTCTCACTCAGACTGTAAAACCCAGAAACCAGTTGTGTTCTGTGTTGTCTACCGTCCTCCTGGTCCATATTCAGAGTTCTTAACTGAATTCTCAGAGTTTTTATCTAACTTAGTTCTCAGCACAGATAAAGTGATTGTAGTGGGCGACTTCAACATTCATGTAGATGTTGACAGTAACTGTCTCAACATTGCATTTAATTTACTACTGGATTCTATTGGTTTTAGTCAGCATGTGAATGAACCCACTCACTGTCTTAATCATACTCTTGATCTTGTCCTGACTTATGGGGTTGAGATTAATCATTTAAAAGTTCTCCCTCAAAACCCTCTGTTATCTGACCATTTCTTAATAACGTTTGAATTTACCATAACAGACCTGAAAACCGTTGGAAATAAGTTCTATTACAGCAGATGTTTATCTGATGATGCTGTTGTCAGATTTAAGGAGATGATTCCATCATCTTTTGTCTCATTCCCTTGTAGCTACACAGAGGAGAGCAGTCATCTGAATCATGAGCAGGTAGATTGTCTTGTTGATGATGCTGCAGCTTCACTGCATACAATTTTAGACACTGTTGCTCCTCTGAAGAAGCCAGTGAATCAGAGGAGGTTGGCTCCATGGTATAACTCAGAGATCCGCAGCCTTAAGCAGAGGACTCGAAAACTAGAAAGATTGTGGCGTTCCAACAAATTAGGTGAATCCTGTCTAGCATGGAAAAACTGTTTAATACTATATAAAAAAGAACTTCAGGTTGCTAGAACCACATATTATTCATCATTAATTGAGGAAAATAAAAACAACCCGAGGTTTCTGTTCAGCACTGTAGCCAGGCTGACTAAGAGTCATAGCTGTGTTGAGCCTAGTGTCCCTTTAAATCTCAGCAGCAACGACTTTATGAATTCCTTTACTAATAAAATCATAACCATTAGAGAAAAGATTTATCAGAATCTGTTAACAAAAGTCATAAACCGATCTGCAGATCCAACAACCTTAGATCGACTGGTTAGACCTATGTCTTACTTAAACTGTTTTTCCCCCATAGATCGCACATCGAGTTAACTTCAATAATTAACTCTGCTAAGTCAACTACTTGTTTCTTAGACCCAATCCCAACTAGATTACTCAAAGACGTTTTTCCATTAATCAGAACGCCCATATTAAATCAAATCAACCAATCTCTGTTTACAGGGTACGTACCACAGGCTTTTAAGGTTGCTGTGGTAAAAACCTTCATTGAAAAAACCTACTCTTGACCCTAGAGAACTTGCAAATTATAGGCCTATATCCAATCTGCCCTTTATTTCTAAAGTTCTTGAAAAAACCGTAGCTAAACAACTATGTGACCACCTGCGTAGAAATGACCTATATGAAGATTTCCAGTCAGGATTCAGATACATCATAGCACAGAAACAGCTCTGATTAGAGTCACTAATAATCTTCTCACAGCTTCAGACAATGGTCTAGTTTCTGTACTTGTCCTGTTAGATCTTAGTGCAGCATTTGATACGATAGATCACAAGATTCTATTGCAGAGACTGGAACATAGCATTTGGCAAAGGCAAAGCACTGGGATGGTTTAAGTCTTATCTGTTGAACAGATTCCAATTTGTTCATGTTCATGATCAATCTTCCATCCGCACAGGAATTAGCTTTGGAGTTCCACAGGGTTCTGTGCTTGGTCCAATACTTTTCAGTCTTTACATGTCTCCCCTTGGTAATATTATTAGAAAACATTCTATAAATTTTCACTGCTATGCAGACGATACTCAGTTATACTTGTCCATGAAACCAGAGGAAACAAACCAATTAGTCAAACTTGTTTAAATTATATCAAATCCTGGATGTCCCATAACTTTCTACAACTGAATTCAGATAAAACTGAGGTTATTATAATTGGTGCTAAAAACCACAGAGACTCATTATTGAGTCAGATTGTTACTCTGGATGACATAACGTTAGCTTCAAGTTCTACTGTGAGGAACCTTGGTGTCATTGTTGACCAAGATCTCTCCTTTACGCCATATATTACAGAAATCTCTAGAACCGCCTACTTCCACCTGAGGAATATTGCTAAAATTAGGAGCCTCCTCACACAGAGTGATGCTGAAAAATTAATCCATGCATTTGTTACCTCTAGGCTTGACTACTGTAACTCGCTACTCATAGGTTGTCCCAATAACACTTTGAAAATCCTCCAATTAATTCAAAATGCTGCAGCCAGAGTCTGACTGGACTTAGGAAGAGAGATCACATTTCTCCTACATTAGCTTCTCTGCATTGGCTCCCTGTCAAATCTAGGATAGAATTCAAAATTGTTCTCCTCACCTACAAAGCTCTTCATAATAAAGCTCCATCTTATCTTAAAGACCTCATGACTCCTTATGCTCCCAACAGAACGCTTCGTTCTCAGAGCGCTGGTCTCCTTGTGGTTCCTAGAGTTTCTAAATGTAGAACGGGAGGCAGAGCATTTAGCTACCAAGCTCCTCTCCTATGGAACCAGCTTCCAGTCCAGGTTCGAGAAGCAGACACCCTCTCTACTTTTAAAACTAGGCTTAAAACATTTCTTTTTGACAAAGCGTATAGTTAGAGATGGTTCTGGTCACCCTGAACCATCTCTTAGTTAATGCTATAGACTTAGACTGTTGGGGGACGTCCTTCATTCACTGAGCTCTTTTTTCTCTTTTTCTTCTATACGCTAACATGCCTCCATTTCCACATGTGACTAACTTTGTCTCTTTTCTCTCCTGTGCTTCTCCCCTTCTGTCTCTCTCTCTATTCTCATCTACAGGTATAATCAGACTCAGAGTCGTGTGTCTCCAGTGTTCAGTTGCTGGTCCAACCATCCTGCCTGTGTTCTGTTGCTGCTTGTTTTGTTGTTGTTGTTTTCTTTTCTCTCTTCACTATCCCCTCACCCCAACCGGTCAAGGCAGATTGCCGCCCACACTGAGCCTGGGTCTGCTGGAGGTTTCTTCCTCGTTAGAGAGGGAGTTTTACCTTCACTGTTGCTATTTAAATGTACAATTTATCGATTGGCTACAATTAAAAACTGCTCTATGTGGGAATTGTTGGGTTTATTTGTGTAAGGTCTTAAACCTTACTTGTAAAGTGCCTTGAGATAACTGATGTTGTGAATTGGCACTATATAAATAAAGTTAAATTGAATTGAATAGTTTTGTTTTTTGGAGAACAAATAACAAGTTTATGAAATATTTTGAAGAAATAATTTTGTGTTCAGTTTGTTTATTTACATACCATATATATATATATATTTAACCTATATAACCACAGACTTTATCTCAAGTCACCGTCTCAAACTCAACAAATCTGAGCAAGCTGTTACTGTTCTAGCCCCCTGGTCAGTGGAGGCATCTGCTTTTAGGTGACAATGGAGGGAAAACTCATGCATCCAGGTGAGCCGAGTGGGCAACTGTCTGAACAACACCTCTCCACCTCACGCCCTCATTGCCATAACTTTGGCACTTCTCATTCCTCCCCTTACAGTAATAAATGCAAGTACTGTAGACTCAGTGATGCATATCTTTAGTAAGTCTTACTGACATGCTTCTGAAGTCCTGGTGTCACAAACCAAGATTGACTGAAAGTGCCAATTTTGTTCTGTCAATTACAAAATGTAATGTTTTCTCCTTTTGTTTAACTCTTGTGCAGCCTTCAAGGTGTTAAACGACCCCACTGTAAAATAGCAGGCGCTCAGAGCTCAAAAACGCACACAAGGGTTGGATAAAACAGCCTTTGTGCGTGTTACATCCAAGCAATGAACACGTGTGGGTATATGATGAATAAGTTCATCCAACCGATGTATCATCTGTCTGTGGCTGTTTTATCCAACCCCTGTGTTGTTTTTTAGCTTAGAGCCCCCTATTTGACCTATTTTGACCCCTTGAAGGCTGCACAAGGGTTGATTGGAATCTGCCTTTGGACATATCTAAATCCGGAGTTTTATGTTAGTGTGTGTCTTGCATTTTTTTTTCACTTTTCTTTTTAGTGCATGACAAAAACATAGTCAGCATTTAATATCAGTCATATTAATTTAGTTGTGCCTGTGGATATTGACGGAATTTATTCAATTCAATTCAGTTTTATTTACGTAGCATCAAATTATAACAAAAGCCATCTCAAGGCACTTTACTGTACAAAGTAAGGTTTAAGACCCATCAAAAACAATACAGAGAACCCAACAAATCCCACTGGAGAAAGTGTTTTGAGTTCAATCAAGAAATAAATAAAACTTACATTTATTTTGTAGGTGGTCATCTGCATCAGCGTTTTGGGTGAGGAGATAGAAAAGTGAAAACAGAGCAACAGGCAGCAACAGTACACAGGATGGTTGGACCAGCAACGGCACAGTGGAGACATGCAGCTCTGAGCTCTGACAGAAGGGTACAGAGAGTGGGAGACGGAAAGAGACAAGCACAACAACAAAGTTAGTCACAATACTATGGCAACATGTAAGCAGTTAGAAAGAGGAAAGTAGAGGAGCTCAGCTTAATTAATGGTTCAGAGTGACTCAAACATCTCCAACCAAGACTGGTTTTGAACCTGGGTCTTCTACATTCCAACCCACCTTTTACTAATCTAGAGCTGGAAAGACAGATTCCTTACCAGCTCACCTCATCTGCTTTACTCACAGGCAACTCTAGTTTCACATTCCTCATTCTCGTTAATTCAATGGTTAATCATTTAGACTTTTTCATTTTACAATTCTGTTACCATATTTTTTTCTAATGTGTTTATTGGGAAACAAAGTGGTGCCCTGTTATTAGGATAATAATTATTATAGACAATTACCAGTTCTAATATTTAGGTAATAACCAAATTCATTATACTCAAATTATCAACATAATTAAGGCCTCATATTATAAATGGAGCGGTTACGAATTGCTGCCATCAGCTGACTGACTGCTACTTTTCTTTCACAACCCAGGTGCTTTTTCGGTCCCTTATCAAAATGTCCTTGCAAATAGATCTGCAAATAAATCACTTGTCTTCTCCTCCTTCAGCCACTGTGCATTAAAAGCTAGTAGATATTGTAGCGACTCAGGGCATTGTGGAAGCGGCTGGTGTGTGTTCAGGGGTTTGTGTGTTCATGGTGTTGTGATTTTATTGTGTTTATTTCATGTTGTCATGTGTGTTCATAATGTGTTTTGAGCAGCACATTGAGGGTAAGTTCTGGGTGTGGAAGAGACCCTTGCAATGCCCAGCCTTGTTATGTGGAGAGAAAAACCAATAAGGCTGCTGCTCCACTGGAGCAGACCGAGCAGTTCTCACTCTGTGTGGTTATACTAAGGTCGAGATACTCAGGGCTGTGCGATGTATGAAGCATGAGTATTCTCTCCGTGGGCATAGCACTTTGCAGTAACTTAGGTTGCCCATACACAGACAGATACCCAGTATCTTATATTAAAAACAGCAACTACAGGAGATAAATAATGTTGACATGCATGAAAGCTTTGTATAAAGATACGAAACAAACTGACTGTTCAAATGCTTGAACTTGTTTTATGTGATAATAGATAAAAAGGAAAATACTTGTTATTGTTCTCTATGCATATCCCTCTCAGCTGAAGAAACATCTAAAAGTATGCAAGTCTGGCAGCAACTGTTTTTAACTTTCTTCATCTGTCAAAAGTACAGAATCACCTGCACCCTCCTCATAAACTGTACTCCAGTGCATTGACATTACATATCGTCATTGTTTTTGTTTCTGCTTGCAGTAGCTTTTTCTTGCACAACACTTTGTGTTGTGCAAGAAAAAGCACTTCTAGGCTAAAGCATATCACATAAACATACAGGAGGGTGCTCTATTCAGCTCAACATTTAACTCAAATGCAAAACATTTTTATTGAATCCTCCAACAAAAATGGTGAGCATTTTTCTACGGGGGCAAGTGCATTTTACCCAGTTCATGCTGGGGAAGAGTAAATGAGAAGATAAATAAGCCTAAATAGACAATTTGAAGACAGGTTTGATACCACACCACACTTTGAGGATATACATGATTTTCGTTACCATTGTCATGCAAGAGACATGAGAGTAAAACACTGAGATGTAGCTTGACCCCTTTAAACAGTTTTCAAACTGAAGCAGATACAGGATACAACAGGGTAAATGGTAAATGGTCTGCATTTGTATAGCGCTTTTCTACCTATCGGTACTCAAAGCGCTTTGACACTGCGTCACATTCACCCATTCACACACCGGTGGCAGAGCTGCTATGCAGCTTAAGCTGACACACCGGGGGCAACTTAGGGTTCAGTGTCTTGCCCAGGGACACTTCGGCACATGACTGGGGGAAGCCAGGAATCGAACCACCGATCCTACGATCAGTGGGCAACAGCTCTACCTCTGAGCCACTGCCGCCCACAGGGTCAGTTTATATCAGATCTGCTGTAGCTTATGTCTCATTTTTCTCCCACTCCTCCCAGTTTATCTGCTGGCGACAGTGAAGGGCTAAAGTATAATGCACAGTAGACTCATGTGGCAGCTACAAATTGTGGCTCTGTTCCAGGCTTCAGTGCATCCATTGCGTTAGGTAATAAGGAGGGCAGAGCTCTGTCAGACAGACAGCAGAATGGATTTACACTGCTGGATCTTTCACATCACAGTTTTTTTTCTCTCTGTTCAGCCTAAAAAACATGCAGTTATTATGTCTGTGAGAAGCAAGCAATATCACCTGTGTTTTAGATTTGAAGAACTAAGGAAGATGCCCACTGAGTGTTTTGTTTGGAAAGAATTACTCAGATGGGTCCTTGTTGTCAATATATAAACAGCATTGTAAACACAGAAGTGTTATGGATGCACTGATTGACAAAAACAAGCAGCAACAAACACAGGCAGGATGGTTGGACCAGCAACACTGGAGACACAGGGCTCAGAGTCTGACGATACCTGGAGATGAGAATAGAAAGAGAGACAGAAAGAGGGAAGCACAACTAGGAGAGAAAAACAGACAAAGTTAGTCACATGTGGAAATGGAGGCATGTTAGTGGATAGAAAAAACAGAAAAGCTCAGTGAATGAAGCAGGTTCCCCAGCATCTAAGCCGTAGCAGTTCAACTAAGAGATGGTTCAGAGTGACCAGAACCATCTCTAACTATAAGCCTTGTCAAAAAGAAAGGTTTTAAGCCTAGTTTTAAAACGAGAGCGGGTGTCTGCTTCTTGAACCTGAACTGGAAGCTCACTGTAGAAAATCTTGAACATTTCGTAAAAGCCAAACTTGCAGAGTCCCTGCATGGAGTAGCCAATGAAAGTGTTGTAAAGGCTCTGCCTCCTGTTCTACATTTAGAAACTCTAGCAACCACAAGTAGACCAGCGCTCTGAGAACGAAGTGTTCTGTTGGGAGCATAAGGTGCCATGAGGTCTTTAAGACAAGATTGAGCTTTATTAGGAAGAGCTTTGTAAGTGAGGAGAAGAATTTTGAATCCTATCCTAGATTTTACAGGAAGCCAATGTAGAGAAGCTAATTTAGAAGGAATGTGATTCACTCAGAACTCTGGCTGGAGCACAGTGGAACCTGAAGCTAACACTATCACCCAGAGCAACAATCTGATTCAATAATGACTATATTGTTTTTAGTACCAATTATATTATTTGAATTTAGTTGAAGGAAGTTATGGGACATCCAGGATTTGATGTCTTTAAAGTTTAAAGTTTGACTAATTGGCTTGTTGATTCATAGACAAAGTCAGTATCAAAATGTATAGAGTGTTTCCTTATAATATTACAGAGAGGAGAAATGTATAGACTGAAAAGTACTGGACCAAGCACAGAACCCTGTGGAATTCCAAAGCTAATTCTTGTGCGGATGGAAGATTGATCATAAACAAACAAATTAGAATCTGTTCAACAAATCAGATTTAAACCATCCCAGTGCTGTGTCTTTACTGTGTCTACGCAGGTGGTCACATAGTTGTTCATAATAATTTATAGAACTAAAGGGCAGATTGGATATAGGCCTATAGGTTTTAATTCTCTAGGGTCGAGTGTAGGTTTTTATACAAAAAGGTTTGACCACAGCAACCTTAAAAACCTGTGGTACGTAGCCTGTTAGCAGAGACTGGGTGATTTGATTTAATATTGACATAGGGATTAATGGAAGAACTTCTCTGAATAAATGGGATTGGGTCTAGGAGACAAGTAGCTGATTTAGCGGGGTTAATTATTGAAGTTAGCTCAGTATGATGTATAGGGGGAAAGCAGTTTAAGTAAGTGTGGTGGCCACAACTTCAGCCACCCCATAACTTACCAGTCTGTTGGTCCAACTGGATGCATCCAGGCAAAGGGACGCAGTGAGGCTGGCGTCAGGCTTTAATGCCTCCAGTAGGCCTGGACTGTGCCACCTTGCTCAATTACTTGGGGGGGTGGAAGGAAGCCGGAAAATGTTTTGTTTATTCTTATAGTTAAAGTGGGAAGTTCTTTTTGTTGTTGTTGCTTTACTTTGTTCTTTTATTTTGTATTCTAAGAGGTCTGTGTCTGTTAGAGTTTATTGTTTAGTGTTAGGTGTTAGTGTTGGTAATGTCAATCCCCCATGTGTTATGACTGGTTTGGCCAACCAGTATATATGTTGCCCTTGTGTGTCTTTTCTGAGGTCAGGTTTTGTCTTTTGTTTGTAGTAGTGCTGTGCTAAAGATTTACCATTATGGTTTTGTTCAGTTAGTTTAGGTTGACCTCTTTTAGGGAATGCTTTTCATTATTAATATGATTTGTTTATGTCTCTATATTTTGTTTTTGGATAAATAAATAAATTTCTTTTCAAATAATCCGTTTGTGTTCTGCGCCTGACTACCCGGTCCCTGACAGTAAGACAGAGGCCTAACCAGCAAATCTGAAGAGGCTGGATCTCAAGATTGATTTGACATTTGCTAAAAGAAAAATTGTTGGGGTTTTTTTGTGTACACGTGTGTACACATTTCACTGCACTATAATAGTTTGTGAGAGTTCTCAGAATTATCATTTGGAAACTCTTGTTTAGCAAAAACGTTTTAGAAGTTTGGTCTTTGTTATAGTATACAAGATGATCTTTAGATGTAGATTTAGCTTGTGTTAAACTGACTTGAAAGTTCACATTCTGATAAAATACAAAAAACAAACAAAAACACAGCTCTGAATCTGTCTCACATGTAGTTCACATATTTTATTATTATTCATTGTTGTCACAAGTTTATTAACAATCATAACAATTATCTCAGAAAATTGCACATTTTGAGTACATTTTCTGCTTTGAAGGCAGAGATGATTAATGGATAAGTGCAGTGTAAATGTGAAGGTATTGCGGCTTATCCTTGCTCTGTCTTTAGGGCACAGTGGGGACACTTTTCACAGCTACAATAATGTGTTATCACACTGAGTCTATAAAAAGCTGTGGATGCATAAAGTTGCCTCATGTTCCCCAGAGCTGCAGTGATGGGTGTGAAAGCGAAAGTCTGAAGTAGACACTCACAAGTCCTGAGAAAATAATTGGTTCCAAATGACTTGGATTGACTCAAGCAAAAACCCTTTTTATAAGTGAGGTCTGAAGATTAATGAGGAAATTCGATGGAAATAAACCATTAGGGACTGAGCCACCAGACAGTCACGTCAAGCGGGCTTAAAAGCTCAATATGTGATGAACCTCTGTCTGTCCCTCCAGCCGGATCCCCTTCCAGTCCAACCTCCGGGATTTCGGATTCAGATTTCAATTTCAGGAATGATGCAAATCTAATTAAATTAAGTTGGTGAAAGTGGAATGTATTAAGTTTATAGCATCTGGGGTTGTAAAAGGGAGTGGCCATATTTGGCCATGAACTCGCTGAGAGAGAGTTTTTTTGTACTTTGCTGTCTCTGCAAAACATCACTGCATAATAAGCAGAGCTGTGTATGGTTTTTAAGGATGGAGATTAACCTTGAGCTCGCATCAAATATTCCTGAGACATCCAGGGCTTTGCTAGACTGGTAGCATCCGTCCAACACGCACTTATAAGTTTATTGTGAATTGAATTTTATTATGAAATTTCAGAAATTTAAAAGCAAAACAAGAATTCAATTCTACGTGTACTATGCCCTACACCAGGGGAGCCCAATACGTCGATCGCGATACCAATCGATCGCAAAGGTAGTGTGGGAAGATCGCATAACATTAAAAAAGTTGACGTCAGCCTATCATCTATCCTCACTATGAAATCTGCCACTTGATTGACATACAGGGCAGCCAGAAAGAGATAATGGATGTGGCAACAAAGATGCCTGTTCCATTCGTGCCAGATCTCGACATGGCGACTTCGTGCGCATCTGGAAGAGTCTGATTGCGACCACTCTGAGTTGTTGCTCCACACTGACGTGAGATGATTTAGTCGAGGGAAATTCCTGCAAAGATTTCTAGAGCTCTATCAGAGTTTTTCCGTGTAGCTAAACATGCAGAATACAACCAACTAAATGACGATCAGTGGCTGCTAGACTAGCATTTTTAACCGATCTGACCAACATGTTGAATGACCTTAAACGTAGAGCTGCAAGGAAAAGACAAAAACGTGATCAGTATGATCAGCTCAGTTAATTCTTTCAGACGAAAAAAGCTGCAGCGCCATGATTTGGACAACTTCCAAAACCTCGCGTCAGAACTGGAGACGCAACGGAAGACATGTGCGCAACTTGACACTAAGCAGACTGAGAACTGTCTGTCAGAGTTTGACAAACGCTTTGTTTTGCTGGGGACAGTCGCTACATTCATGCGCTACCTTAATGATGCTGAGGTTGATTCAATATGGGTTCGTGCAATAATGCAAGATACATCAACATATATTGTACAAATAAAGAAGACTCATTATATTTATAAATAAATATGTTTTGCATTTTTATAGTATCATTTTGACATGGTCATTTTATACGTCGTTCACACGCTGAAAACATGCGGCCACCTCTGCTGTACACTATGCCCTCCCACTGCGGGTCAAGTGAGCCGCTGTTCGTATTTCCGTGGTCAAATCAGCCGTCACAGGATTTCAAATGCGAGATTCGTGCGATAATTACGGTAACTACTAATTACGGTGTTGCGATCGCTTGTAAGAGCGGAGAGACTGAAACTACAATGTAACAGATGTTAGAGCTGATGATGAATGTGATCATGTTACTAATAATGTAAATTATAATAGGATACATTGACTGTGTACGTTTAGAAATATTCACTAATGAAATTGATTTAGAAAACGCAGATTACCTCTTTTCCAGATTATAAAAAAACCCTCTTCCTCTACTTAGTACATCACCATTCGTGTGTGTGTATATATATACACACACACACACACACATATATATATATATATATATGTGTGTGTGTGTGTTACACATATATATATATGTGTGTGTTATTGTGGTTGACATAGCAATACCTTGCGATGCTAACATTAGAAAGATGGAACTGTGTCTGCTAGTGTGTCCTTACCCCTCACCCTTGTTAAGCATCCAGTAAGTATGTAGTCAACGTTTTGTTTGCGATCCCCTGTTTCTGCAACGTTTTGTTTTCCAGTCTGACCAAATTATGCTTTCTCTCTCTAGACACAGCAATTTTGTATTCTTTCAGTCAGTTAACATTTATTTTAACTAGTTTATTTGTAGAGACGATTCTTGTTACTCAGTGATTTTTTTCATAGTTGTGTTTTAAATTCTGTTAAACCTTTGTTTAAACTTCTTTGTTTCCTGGTCTTGTTCCTGCAAGTGAGTCTCAGTCTGATGATTTGTGTGCGTGTAACAGTGGTGGTGTGGTGGTTAGCGCTTTCACCTTACAGCAAGAGGGTTCGATTCCCGGAGGAGACCTGGGGCCTTTCTGTGTGGTCTGCATGTTCTCCCCGCCTGCGTGGGTTTTCTCCGGGGTCTCCGGTTTCCTCCCGCAGTCCAAAGACGTGCAGTTAGGTCAATTGGAAAAATGCGTGGATTGCCCATAGGTGTGAGTGTGTGCGTCTATATGTGTTGCCTGTCCAGGGTGTACCCTGCCTCTCGCCCATAGCCAGCTGGGATAGCGGGGAAGACATGGTAGAAGGATGGATGGACATAATTAGAAGGTTCTGCAGCTGGTAGACATCTGTTTTACTGTCCAGTTATCAGTAAGAAATACAGAGCTGTATCTTCTCTAACAGATTATGCTGGTCATTCGTTTTTCAGTATTCATAGCTCCACTGGTGTTTGTTCTATTCCACTTAATCACAAAGTGACGTACAATTGGGAATTCCAATGATTCAGGTGGTTATAGCTAATTACAATAGCTGATTTTGCCCTTCAAATTTGTGTAAATGTAGTTGTAGTAGTACTTGCACATTAGATTGCTGATGGAGGAAAGAATAATGATTTCTCACTGTCCATCAGGAATATAGTGCAGTTGCTCTGGTAACGCTACTTCTAAGCAGGTAAATCAAAACCTTGATTGCAATTAAAATCGCTGACGTTATTGTGCCTTTCTTGTGCACTGGATTTCAAAATGTCTTATGCAGATGCTTTTGTTCTGAAATGTGGACAGGTCAACATGTTGAACTGACGCCACTGCTTGGCTTGTCCAAAACCTAAGTGTGGGTGGAAAATGGAAAACATCTCTGTGCCTTCAGTGCAACATAAAGTGGCTACTGCTCACAAAGAGGTTCAAAACGACAGACCACTGAGATGCATAACGCAGAGTGGGAAGACTGCTCATTTAATAATTAATGCAGTAAAACATAAAGCTGCATTCACATGGGGTTTACAACACAGTGCTGGCACTAGTCTGTCCTCAATACAGATTCTCTGGTTTATATTAAGTAAGTGTAGAATAATAAGTGTAGAACTTCATTGTTTGTTATCAATATTTAAATCATACAATTGTGAAAAATATGAGAACATTAAAAACAGTAATGCTTTACTGCATAGCCTGCAATGTCCCATGTAATTAAGACATTTTACAGAGTATAGAGACCATACAGTACATACAAACGTATAGGTGGAGGTTGTTACAAATTACAAGACAGATTTCATGGGATTAATTGCGTCACAAGATGGCGCCATAATACATCTATGATTCAAAATTATGAAGCCTCTCTCCTTGAGGGCCTAAGGCCTCCATAGCCTGACAGTTGGAACCTGGACCAGATATATGAAATACGAATCAATAAATATGGAATAAACAAAGAACAAGGAACACAGACACATGGAGAGTAAAGAGCAACACCAGGAAAAGGCTGCGCGTATTTTGACTATGCAGGACTACATTTTGCACACAGTCGACAGAACTAAAAATCACTGCGTTGATAAGCCAAACAGAAAAAAACAGAGTAACCGAGAACACAGTGACTGACCAAAGAAAGAGCAACAACTGAACAGTGGAACAAAACGTAATCATGGGGTACAAAGAAACGTACCCCATGGACAGAGAGCAAGACTTACTGATGGCTCTAGCAACAAGAAACATGAACACATACACTGACAGACCAATTTACTGCTTAACTGACTGAACGACTGAACAAAGGCCGAACCATGAAGGAGGATACTGGATACATACAGTACACAACATGACAAGACTGACCAACAGGGTAATAGCATAAGACAAACCGACAAAGACTTGTTCACAGGGAGCCACTTAAATACAAGACAGAACAGGACATAAGCAACAGGTGAACCCGATGAACATGACAGACAGGAATACAGAACCAGGAAATGAAAATGAGGCAAAGTACCCCACGTTTTGCTTAAATGAGATACTGCAACATCCCTGCAACACAAGATGATTATGAGTGAGAGTATTGTAAATGTTTTTAACTTCTATATACTGCAATAATACATAGGACATACTGTACATGATCAAACTAGAAAAGGTCATTTCTAGTTTTTAAATTTCTGTTCTGTTGCTGAAAAGACGCAGACTGCTTATGAGCTGCTGACTGATTGAAATGCAGGCAATTTAAGGGCTTAAGTGTGAAACAAACCAGACAAAAAGTTGACCAAAACAAAACAATGACAAGGATAATTTTTTTTGTCCTTATTAACAACAAAGGCATAATTTCGTGCTTTTATTTTGAAGGGTTTCATTGGAAATAGACATACATAACTAAACTGTAAAATACTCTTACTAACTAGTCCTAATTGAGTTAGAAGAATAAATGTCACTATTAAAGTCTTCATCTTTCTGTTCTTTTAGAGAATAGCTTGGGCGTGGTTGGCATGATGTTTGACCTTTTCCAGCTGTCTGTCATTCACTCCTACGCAGGATTTTAGCACTGCCGCATGAATTTCAAGGGCCTGGTGCATCACCTAATGCTGTGGGTTCTGGACTGTCGCTGTTGTTATTGAAGATGGTGTGGAGACATTGTGATTGTGCATTGTGGTCATTATTTCAGTTGGGATGGATGATGATTGAAGAGGTCTTTTGGCATAGGCAGTTGGTTCCATTTTCATCATGCATAGTTTATTGAGTTCATCAAAGGTGGGCATGAACTGTAGACAGAAAGCTAACAGGGCTTTGCCGAACTTGGGTCTGTCATTGTCTACGGGGGCAGCTGTTCTAGAGCTTGTTTCATGCCATCATATTTCCGTGGCCTGAAGACGAGGCAAGTGTCTCAGATTGGGTCCCATAACCCTGAAGAATCAGAATCAGACAGAGTTTATTGTCATTGTGCATACACATCAAAGTTAGAGTTGGAACAATTTGGGGTTGGTTTTGGGGTCTTATTATCTAAGACTAAGTTTCAGGATTCAGTGCGGGTGTGACGGGGGCTGGTGAATGACGTTGCGAGGCATGACGAAGTGGCTTGTGGTTGGAGTGGGCCTGTGGAGCTGTATTCCCCTCTCAGGGTGTGGCGGAGCTGGTCTGGACCATGGTGTACAGTCGAGGAGATGATCTGGTTGTTAGCTTTTTATAGCATGCAGACGGTGGACTTTGGTTTTTCTGGAGGTAAAGAGGCCTCAAACACACCATCACAGGTTTCACATTGGAGTCAGAGTGCAGCAGCAGACTGCTAGCTACTCACGTGGCTAGCACTAGCTTGTCTATTAGCATAGCTCAGAAATGCACCAGATATTGCTAATTGATATTTCAATTCAATTCAATTCAACTTTATTTATATAGCGCCAATTCACACCATCAGTTATCTCAAGGCACTTTACAAGTAAGTCTTAAGACCTTACACAACTAGACCCAACAAATCGCACATTGAGCCGCTTTTAATTGTAGCCAATCAATAAAGTGTACATTGTATTAAATTGCAAATTGTAAAATACATCAAATTCATTCAAATTACTTGACCAACTAGCACATTAAATTGTCAATTGTGTAAAGACCACAAAAAAACATGACAATATAAACTGCATTTGATTAAGCTTTTATTTAAACTTGTAATTATAGAAATAGAGAATTGAATTGTCGATGTGTAGTGGAAAACAACCATGCATGTTTGTAATGGAAAATATAGTTAGCATATATATATTTACTTCAGGCTAAAGGTTTAGAATAGCATGGACAGCTGGCTTGCTAAAAAAAAACTGCCTGAGCCAAAAAATTTGGTATGAAATATTCACATTCGGCTGACACAGGTTGAGAGTTTAAAAACCCATTCCTTGGAATGAGGAAGGGGATGTGCTGTGCCGGGCTGGGAGACACAGCCGGCTCCTTCCCCACGTGCCTGCGAGCAATCTCCCTGCAGGAGAGAGATGTGACTTCTCATGCCTGCCTTTGCATATTTCTCATCTCACCACTGAGAATGAATTCATGTTTAATTATTTGAACCTTACTCTCCGTCTGACTGAATTAATCTTAGTTGGAACATCTCTGACAATGACAAATGCAACCACAAGGGGGCCCAATCCAGTGTCATCTTGTGCCAGTCCCAAGTCTCGATAATGCAGAGGAGTTGTGTCAGCATCCAAACCAAACATGCAAGTCATCAATACGACTACTGGTAGGAGTGATTCTGAAAGAGGAGTTAGTCAGGAATGTTCTGGGGTGGGAATAGTGTCAGACAGAGTGATGAAGATGGAAATTGAAGGTGTGATGTTTAATGTAGTCAGTGGCCCCAGAAAAGGAGAAATTCTGGCTCATATGATGTGATGCAGAGCATCCCCAGAGGTGAGAGAGTGGTGATTGGTGCAGATTTTAATAGACAAGTTGGTGAAGGGAAGAGAGGTGACGAGACTGTGAAGGGCTCTTCAGGACAGGAATGCAGAAGGACAAATGGTGGTAGACTTTGCAAAAAGGATGGAAATGGTGTAGTGAATACTTTCTTCCAGAAAAGAGAGGGACAAAGGGTGACAGCCTAAGAGCGGAGGTAGAAGCACTCGGTGGACTTCATCTTGTGCAGATCTTGTAATCTGAAAGAGATCTGTGACTACAAAGTAATGCTAGGGGAGAGTGTAACCAGGCAACACAAGATGGTGGCCAGGAGGTGCCCTCCTCCTACCCAGAGGACGGGTACCAGGAGTGTGATAGGAAGATGGAAGGAGTACTTTGAAGAGCTGATGAATGAGGGAAATGAAAGAACGAAGAGAAGAATGGGTGACTCCTATGGAGCAGGAAGTGGCAATTAGTAAGAGTGAGGAGGGCATTGAAGAGGATGAAGACGAGAGCAATTGGTCCTGATGACAAACCTGTTGAAGTATGGAAGTGTCTAAGAAAGATGGCAGTAGAGTTTCTGACTAGTCTGTTTAACACGATCTTGGAGAGTGAAAGGACACCTGAGAAACTGTGGAGGCAAAAACCTGTTAGGAACCTGGTGAATGAATCAAAAGTTCATCAAAGTTGTCTTTCTGTTGTCTTCTTTCTTGCAAGAAGAGAAGTACACAGAGTCAGTGCGAAACTGTCCTGCCTGAGTGTCGTTCTAAAGCCCGTTCCTACCTAAATACCTCCTCCGTTGTGAGGGAGTAAAGATGTATCTTCTCATTAGCTCAGTCTCAAACAAAGACAGTCCACAAGGGACTTATCAGCCCACAACTCAGGGTCAGTCACTGCCTTGCACCAGGAGGAAAGTGTAACAGAAACAAAGTAAATCGAAGTTCTGCTACCATGCTCTCATGGCCATGGTCCATGCTGTAAAACAATTTAACTAAACAGTATCTCCCTAGCTCCCTTTCCCATGGGAAAGACAAGGCTCATTGTTCTAAAATATTTCTGTAGGCAAGTATATAACTCATTCTATGATTACTTTGCTTAGTACAGATACATATGAGGATATATAAAGTAAAATGAATCACAGTTCTGTCGCAAGGGAAAATGCCCATATAGTAAAAATTCCATTACAGGAACGGAGAAGAAGTGGACTGCTGCCTGTTATCAAGAACAACGCACTGGAGTGGAAATAAGGTGAGGAGGTTTGTGCAAGCAGGATGGAACGGCTGGAGAAAAGCATCAGGTGTGTTGTGTGATGAAAGAGTATCTGCGAGAATCAAAGGGAAGGTTTTCAAGACTGTGGTGAGACCAGCGATGCTGAACAACTTAAAGGATCAGGAATGAGGACATCAGAGGTACAGTTCATGTTACATGTTTTAGAGATAAAGGCAGAGAGGCCAAATATATCAATATATCGGCTGAGGTTGGAGCTGCCAGGCAGGAGATCTGGGGGAAGACCACAGAGGAGACATATGGATGTAGTGAGAGAGGACATGAAGTTAGTTGGTGTGAGATAAGAGGAGGCAGAAGTCGTGGTTAAATGGAGTAAGATGACTTGCTATGGCGACCCCTAAAAGGGAAAAGCCCAAAGGAAAAGAAGAAGAGAATTGAATTTGATAATGAATTTCCAATTGCAAAATGCATTTTCACATTACATGCTCAGATTTAGTTTATCAGTTTATCAGACTTATGATCCAAATGACAATTCAATACGCAATTGAATTGTCATTTGGATCATGAGTCTGATAAACTTCCATACTGTTAATCAATGTATGCATGTTTATCTGTTTGTAGCTCTGTTCAATCTGTGTCTGTCTGTTTGCAATGTCTGTATTATCAGCAATCTATACTTCCTGCTCTCGCAGCGACTCTTAGTTACACCTTTGTTTCTGTGATATTATTTGCAACTAACATATCTGTTCATTTTAGAAGTTTAGGACCACCTCTTTCATCTCGATTCCTGTGACCGCCTGTAGGTTTTGCACTTGAGTTAATTAAAATATGGAGTTGTTGAGTCTTGTTGTGTTGTACTAATGGGCCCCAAGTCAGTCTGTCCTATTAGTCCGAGGCAGTCTAGTGACTGACCTCTAGTATTCCGCTAGTACAGGGGTCAGTGTTCTTTGTCACCGTTGAGTGGCCAAACAATGATCTTATCCCAGAGCTCCGTCTTAATCTGTCTGTCCTGCAATTTGGATTTACTTTCATCTGAAAAGAGCACTTTGGAACACTGAGAATGTCATTTCTCCTGGGCAGAGCTGTTGCAAGCACAATCACAGTTTAAACTCCCCCACCTAACCTGCATGTATTTGTGGGACTGTGGGAGGAACCCGCATGCTCGGCCCTGGAGCCATTAAAACAGAAACAAGTCTCTCTATCAGTTAAACTGAGATTAGGTTTTCATCATTTATAGGTTTTTGTTTGGTGGTGTTCTGTGTGATTTTTCTGATGTAAAATATGTGCTGTGGCTCAAAAAAGTTGGGAAAAACCATATTGAGTATTAAAGGACTTCCACCACACTCTACATTTGTCAATTCATCGTTTTCACCTGGTTTGTTTCTCGGAAATCTAATTGTTACAAGGAACTGAATTGCTACTACTATGTTTAAGAATACTGGAAAAGAGAGGCTAAGACAGTGACTAAGACTGATTTAGGATCCAAAAGCATCACCCGACAGACAGACTTTACTACAAACCAGACAGGAACAAGCCATGGAGCACAAAGACTGAATGACAATGTGTGCCACATTTTTCATTCACTTCACAATTGTGTGATACTTTGTTCATAGGTCCTGATGAAATACATTTATGCCTGTGGTTGTAACATGACAAAATGTTGTCAGTCTAAAATCAATCTTTGTTTCAATCTTTTTTAATTGTGTGACATAATAGACATTGCAGACTTACTGGGAATACACAAATAAAATGTTTCATGCTGGGGCTTTTTCATATTTTGTTTCACTCAAAAAACCCAAATGTCATGTCATAAATTATGCTGCAGCAACATGTTGATGCAGGGATCCACTGTACCTGCAGTTTCAGGCACTGCCTTAGTTTTTATTCAATAATAACTACCTAAAAGTAATTTCAAGTGCGAGATAAAGCTTCTCCATACAGTAATCTTTCTAAGCAGGGCACCCCAGACGACAGGCACCACAACTATGTCCTCACCAGAGAGTTACACACATACTATACACTTTCTCACTCTGTCTGTTATATGAAGACAACTGTTAACCCCATCTTTAATTAAAATGATCTGAAGCTTTAATTACATGTGAACACTCGAGATGTGAATCATACTTCAGATCAAAGTTGCTCATAACTATACTTCTTTGTACAGTTAGCAGTTTCCCATCCAGATATCACACACGTCTGACAGCCAGTCAAACATTCTGTCTCGATGAAGGTTAAAAGCTTAGTTATATACAGTACAGCTGCTCCTTCACACATACTTTTGTCCCTTTACCTTCCTCTGTCAACATTAATGAACGCACTGATGAGCTTTAAGGTTTCTACTAATTTCATAAGGACACTCCTGTTATACAAAGCTTTAAACGCTAAACCATCAAACATAGACTAAGCAGAAAAGAAAGCTGAGCTAAAAATTTGTGATGATTAGCTTTAGTGAGGAAGTTTATGCCCAAAGCAACAGCGGGATTCAAATTTAACCCAGTTTATCATTTCAGGGCACCAACTTTACATAATTCCTATCTAATTGTGATAATAAGACCCAGAAGTTACAGCCTTTTGAGCTGTTTTTATAGCACTTGTTACAACTGGCCATTAAACAATACAGTTCACTTACAGCACAGCTTGTTATTGAAGTTACTCCATTTTGTGTTCATGTTGAAATGAACATTCTAATTAGTTTTTGTGCGGACTGTACTGTAGTAATTCTTGAAACCAACAGTATTTCCATTTAATGGATCCAAACCCATATTTCACTTATTTCTATTTAGTTCTCACCTGGCCTGTGCGTTATTTTGATCTGCCAACACATCCACTCACTAAATTCCCTTGGGATTTGCATCCTGCCTTCCCTGCTGCTATGACAACACATCATCGCACATTGCTTATAGGAGCAGAAGCTGCTGACCACCTCTAAGGACATCCTTAACATATTTATTGTCAGACAGTTGATTACAGTGTGGGGAGGGATTGAGGGATTTACAGACCACACAAGATGCCAGAGTACCGACTAATAACAGGTTATTACAGGAGGATGAAATGCTTCCTTTTCTGTTTTGATTGTTGTTCATGTCAGATAACGCAGGTAAAGTTGCTACTAACAATAGCCTGCAGACCTGTTATGAGGAGACTGATTCTCTACCTACACCTAGTGGATAAAACTTGAACCGCACAAAATCATCTTTTATTATTACATTATTCATTTTTTAAACTACAACTTAACATAAATTTCAATCCCCGTGGCAAAGTTTTCTATTCGTGTGGCTGTTGCTCAGATAGGTAAGTTTTTGATTCCTAGCTCCCTCTGGCAATATTTTTAAACTGCAACCCCAAACTTCAAGATGCTCCTGGAGGGATAGTGCTATGTCACAATGTGTAGGCCATTAATTCACAGTCACATTTGGGAAAGCAGCAAGAAGATGACTAAAAGCAGAGCAGTGGAACATTAGGTGTATGGAAGCATGTCATGTCACAGGTGTTTTGGTTGGCGGTTAAGTCCGCTCACTAAGTGGTTTTGATGAAATGAGGTTGCTGTGGTTGTTGGAAAGACCAACATTTGGCCCAGACTGTGCCAAGACGAACGTGAAGCATATTGATGAGACTTTTGAATTATCTACAGTACAGGCATTTTCACTCTGGTACATTCAATGACTTTTGGATACATGGATACACGTTCAGTGTAGTTCAACAGCCGGATAAAGTAATGACAGTACCAAGAAATGCTGTTCTCTCAGTAAAGTAAAGTTGAGTGAGCGTTACTGGTTCTGTGTCTTAGCTGGTTAAGTCATGAGGTGAGTACATGTAAAAGACTTGAAAAGACGCTGATAATCAAGATAATAATGTCTGGTCACCTTCCGTGTGCAGTCTGTTGTGCAGACAGGTCCATCAAGCATACTGATGCCACACTTCAATGCTCTGTGAAAAGCTCACTGAAGCACATTTTTAGAATGTGTGTGTCTTTAAGTGTGACCTGATGATGGTGCTAAACTATAAGTGAAAGGATCAACACAGTTCCGACTGTATGTATCTGAAGGAATTTATTTCACACTTCGTGATTTTGTGATATTTTTCATCGAACAACAAATGTGAACCTGTTCGTGGATGTGAAGGATTATCCGACTAACATTTCCGTCTATCCCAACTCTACAACTGTTAGCATATCAAGGAAGCCAACCAGTAGACATTTAAAGAACACTTGATGGTTATGATGTGGGTATGTGCACGTCACACAATTTAAGGTGATATCCAGATTTCGGTGACTACGTCTGGCTGCTGAGACAGCAAAATGAAAGTTCACTGCCTCTCTCTGTACTACATTCCATAGTTGAAAGCTCACTTGTTGGCACTTGTTTAAGCAGAACTAAAGCTTTGCTGGTTGCTTTAACAGTCTGAAACTTTTAGTGCAGTGTTTTCCTCTGTGTGTGTAAGATCTAAGTGTGTGTCTCATGTTTTGCTAGAGGTACTTTTTCAAATTCCAAAGAAGATATATGTAATTAACTGAACTTGATGCCACACCTCTCTGCTCCATTTCCCTCTGGTAAACAGTTTTGTTTTACATAAAGATACTGTTTGATCCTCCTACGCACTTTGTTACCCTTCTCTTCTGCGGAAAGTAATTCCAGTGAACAGTGATGTGGGTTTTCTTGCGTAACAAGGCAGGTCTGAGCGAGTTTAGTTCGTAATGTAGTGTAGTAGTGTTTACAAATCCAGAACAGTATTTATCACCAGTAGATACTCAAATATACAGGTGAAAATCTTCAGACAAGAAAGAACTAGCCAGCAAAGTATTTATCAGGAAACGTCATCACGAACACATTCTCTTTTTGGGAAGTCAGATGAAATCACAGTGTGAAGAAAGATTCTGTAAACATGTCGCTGGTACTATATTAACAGTTAAGAAAGTGGATTCACTAAGTCCTTAACTACCACAAATATCTGGATTTGTTTTTTAGCTTTTTATTGCCAGGCCAGGGTCACTCTGACCTCTGTAAATATGCTCCAGGCCACAGACTGACTATTGGCTTTGAATTCCTCTGAAATGCTCCAACTCCTACAAGTTTGTACTGATAAAGGAATCTACACGGCTTCACTGGTTAATACCACTACTGACATGCAGTGTTCTATCAAAATCTCAGTGATGACAAAGAGGTTGCATTCAGTAAGATTCTTATAGTATGTGTAGAATATAATGTTTATTTTTTTCTTTTGCTGCGTATCTCTAAACATGTACATGTGCTGTATTTTTTTTAACAGCGTGCTCTATATGTCTGTGAAGGTTCTCATTCATCCAGGTTGAGTTGTCTGAAGGTTGAGTCATGGCAACTGGACTTCTTCTAGTTAGTAGAAACGTTTCACCACTGAAGACCACTGATTTATCCTCCAGTTGGGTTTCACTTAACACCTATGAAGAATGGGTTCGTCATGCGAACAGAGGGGGGTGTGAGGGTAGTGAGTAGGTGTGAATCCTCAACTACCGTGACTTCTCCTCCAACCATTACAGGGTCGTTAAGTGTCTCCTTTGTGGGGGACGTGTGAAGCAAACAAACCCAACTGGAGGATAAATCAGCGTGCTCTATAATTTTTGTGTTTTGTTTGCATCTTATTTGCCAATTAAATTGGTGCGTATTTGTGCACGATGGAACATCAACAGCAGGCAGGACAAGAATAGCTTCACAGCAACGAAAACCTAAGGACCAAAACAACTGAGATTACTGCTCAGTGTGAGAAATTAATTTGAAATCATAGTGCTCTCACATGCAAAAGCAGTAAACTTCTCACGTCATACGTGTTGCAGCAGGACAATATGTCTTAATAATAAAGGTTTTGCTGGGAGTGGGAACCTGTGTTCATAACTTTAAGGAATTAAGTTCTGTGCCAATGATATGTTTTGTTTGAACCAGGTGGGGAAAGGAGTGTTGGAGTTGACTGTCAGCTCACAACTGTCATGTGCTGACAGGTGCCATTGAAATGTGTTGAGGTTGCTTAATTTCAAAGTCACTGCTGTCACATTTATCACTGTAGCAGGCAGCACCAAGTGATCAGACATGTAAAATGAAGCAAATCAGCCTGTGGCACAGGGAACAGACGCTCCCTGACAAGAATTCAAAACTGACACTTGTAAAAGAACATGTTTAACAGTGACTTTGAGGTGCTACAGCTCAGGTCAACATTATTTATTGCATCCATTAGTTTCTTCATTGTAGTTCATTCGAAAGCTGTTATGGTTGGTTATGTTGTGAAAACTATACTACAGATCACCAAAGATTAACATTAAGGTTTGCATATACTCATTCAAAATCAGTACCTGCAAACTTCTTTCGATCTGGTCTTCTGAACTGTTGGTTTTTCTCATGTCCGACCTTCCAGCAAATGCCACCTGAGAAGTTCTTGGACGACACTGCGATTGTCGGATGTGTATCTGGGGGGAACGAGCTGGAGTACAGGGGGGTCATCACCGACTTTGTGGACTGGTGTGAGGATAACCACCTGGTTTTGAACACCAGCAAAACCAAAGAGCTGGTGATTGACTTCCGGCGGAAACCAGCACCACCGCCGCCGGTGTGCATAAGGGGTTCTGGGATCGAGATGGTGGACACTTACAAATATCTGGGTGTCCACCTCAACAAAAACCTAGACTGGACTGACAACTCGGATGCCCTGTACAGGAGGGGCCAGAGTCGTCTCCACCTGCTGAGGCGACTGAGGTCCTTTGGGGTGTGCAGGGCTCTCCTACGGACTGTCTACGACACGGTAGTGGCATTGGCAGTCCTCTACGCCGTCGTGTGCTGGCCGGGCGGCATCTATCTATCTATCTGTCTGTCTGTCTGTCTGTCTGTCTGTCTGTCTGTCTGTCTGTCTGTCTGTCTGTCTGTCTGTCTGTCTGTCTGTCTGTCTGTCTATCTATCTATCTATCACCAGCCTTAAAATTATGTTTTATTCTATATTGTTATTAGTCAGTACTAGTTTATTTTTTTCTTCTATTTCTAAAATGTCTCATTAATTAATTCTTTGGAACTGCAGTAATAGTTTTCATGCCATTGTTCATTTTAGTAATATTTACTACAATAATAACCTTGGTTCACTGCCTCAGATGAGTAGCAAGTGATCACAGCTATTTTCTGTTCTAATTCACTCTTTTATCCATCAATAATAAAGCTAAAGACGTTTTGAAAGCTCTTCAGTACTCAGTGAACACTGTATTTGTTGTTTGAGCTCCAGACCTGCACTATGCTGTTGCCCTGGCTACAGGCTCATGTTTCTATCAGGTGAAAGCTGAGAGACGAAGAAGGAATGTGGCGGAAACTGGCTGGTAACAAACACCACGGTTACCTGAAAAACCAGACGTTAAGCTAACAGAGCAGCTTCACCTCGCTTACTGAGTGTTCCATACTCAGACACAAAATGTTTGGATAGATAGATAGATAGAGAGAGAGAGAGAGAGAGAGAGAGAGCGAGAGAGCGAGAGATAGATAGATAGATAGATAGATAGATAGATAGATAGATAGATAGATAGATAGATAGATAGATAGATAGATAGATAGATAGATAGATAGATAGATAGATAGATAGATAGATAGATAGACATCTGTGTTGTTCCTTTCAGGCTGCTCTAACTGAAAGTGCAGCATGTCCATTTATATGTGAGGCCATAATAACATTTTAGCATTCAATTTCGGATGTACCCCACCTCTTCCAACTGACAGCTGGCATAGGTGGTAAAAAAAACAATGTTTCTTCATTGACAATATTTACATAGAACATTAGTATTTTCCAGAGGAGAAAAACTGAAGTTTTACAGTACAGTATATCACACTAAGTTTATTCTGACAGAATTAGGCAGTATGATGGTAGCTAGGCTACTTCTAAGTCTGGTCAGGTCAAGGCAACAAAAGGAAGAGAACTATTTTTTTTTTAAATAGTTTAAAGGACTTCATAGAAATAAGAACTACTAACTATTGCAACCTGCCAAGGCCCTATACGCACTGAGCGGTTATGGTGTTTTTAATCCTAATAAAGCGTTTTATACCACATTATTCAGTATGTGCTGATGTTTAAAATGTCAGCTGAATATAGATTCATATAGATTCAACATGACATTCAGACTTGCAGGGTGTGTCACTTTCCAGGGTAGATGGGTTGCTCAGTAAACAATACCAGGCATGTTTGAGGTGCCTAGTGTTCTTTGAGTGTGTGTCTGTGTGTGTGTGTGTGTGTGTGTGTGTGTGTGTGTGTGTGTGTGTGTGTGTGTGTGTGTGTGTGTGTGTGTGTGTGTGCATGTGTTTCCAGCAACAGTTTCCGGTAGAACTGGTTTTCTCCAGGAGGACACTAAATAAAACCACTCCCTTATCAACAGGGCTGACATACAGTTTCCGTTTCTACATAAAATTCATTAAAGACGTAAAAAGCTGCTTGTGCTTAGATGAATATTGTAATTTTAAACTCACACAGAACACAATTTATCACGACTGCTTTTGTTTTGTATCTTAGACTGAATATAATAATGTTACATAATGTTTATCAGGTTTGGGAGGAGGCCAGTGAATGGTTCTCATACTTCCTGGTTGTCTTTCTTTTGATTTTCACTTAGGATAGCCCTGTTAAGTATTTTTCGGCACAGTGGTGTCACAGGAAATATAATTAACATCCTATGACTGATCCAGTTCGAGTATTAGTATTTAAAGTTTTGTGCCTTTATAGAAAGTGGTTCCTAATAATCCTTTATTTTAGTTTTGACAGAATATGCACTAAATCTAAGGACACTAAAGAGGACCTCTTCACTGGTGGAACCTAGAGTCGATCGTGTTTTACTTCAAATGGATTTAATTTTATTATATATATATATATATATATATATATATATATATATAGCCCTGCGATGGACTGGCGATCTGTCCAGGGTGTACCCTGCCTCTCGCCCAAAGCCAGCTGGGATAGGCTCCAGCACGCCCGCGACCCCTTCGGGGAAAAAGCGGAAGAAGATGGATGGATATATATATATATATATATATATATATATATATATATATATATTATATATAATAATTTTAAGTTGGTCCACTTTAGACACTCCCTGCTTAAATAATTTTAACTGAGTTCTATTGGAAGATTGATGCAGTTGTTACGATCTAACAAACAAGTTCTGACAGACAAAGGGTCTGACAAAGTAAAACCACACTCACACAAAAATGTCGACCTACCACCCAAACGTTCGACCCAGGAAGTACAAACAAAGAGTTCACTCTACTAATTTCCTTCACCTGAATGATAACAATTGCGAGCTCATTGCATTTGGCTCCAATTACTACTCACTTCAGTCTTGGTCATTTTCCCAAAAGACCTTGGAATACTCTCGGGGAACATGCCAGTTTACATTTAAGATTCTATTGTTTGCTTTTAAGGCAGCTCATGGAAATGCACCCCCATACCTAAGCAACCTAATCCACTCGTATGCCTCTGCATGATCGTTGCGTTCCACTATACAAGTCCTGTTCTGTGTCCCGAAGTCCAACACTAAACGCTGGGAAAACGCAACCTTTTTACTCTGACTTTCAAATCTGGCAACAGCCCTTGAACACTGTATTTGTTTTATGCTTATATGTTTTAGTCCAGTTTTTTTTCTTATTTTTTGCTACTGTTATTCTCTTAGCTACTGTTTTACTACCTTCTTTTATTACTGTTACCTGTACAGCGTCTTGGTCAACACTGTGTGGTGATGCTTTATTTATGTTTGATTTGATAATTGCTATATGGTTTTCCTCATCATACATCTTCTTAATAAGTTGCTGCTTTGCGAGTGAGAACTTTGCTGCCAGAGTTTTATTCATATTTAATCAGTAATTCTGTGTTAGACACATTTTAAACAACACCGTGAACATGCACTTATACCAGCTAACACAAGAATATACAGCTAAAACAGCTGAGACCATTTGTACTAATATCAGTTCAAAGACATTGTCTAACATGACTCATTTCCATTGTTTTTGTAACTGTGCAAACATCATAACAATAACATTTGTTTCTCTGTGTTTTCTGCCTCATTTTCACCAAAGATAGTTTCCAGAACTTGGCTCACTGAAAATCTTTTTCTCATTTTTGCATTCTGCAAAGTGGAATTGTTTTCTCTGCAAGTCACCAGTTCTATAATGAACGCACACGTGTCTGGACATGTCCAGCGTTGTTTCTTTTGTTTTTGTGCACATATACAGAAAAACAAAGCAAAATGAGAATTTGGTAAATTTAACATGATTGGTAGAGGAGCTGGCTGTCAGTAGTTCATGTGTCCACAGTCAGACAGACTTTATCGATTAACAGTTGAGGCAGTTTATCAAGTTGTGACTTTGATGAAGAGCAGAACACATTTTATGATCAATTTAGGCAGAAATCCATGTAATCTTGAAGGGTTTATATACTTTTTTTTGCAGCTGTAATTAGTAAAATAAACTTTTAAAGCGTATTTCTTTCCATTACAAGTTGTTAAAAGGCAAGTGAAAATTTCTGAAATGATCCCAAAATATTTTTTTCAAGATAAATCAAGTTAATAAAAAACAGCACATTTCTAACTCACAACATTAGATGTTTCATGCTGATGTAACCTTTAGCTCTACAATCTGATGCCATAAAAACGACAGTGGCCCAAACCGCTCAAAAGAATATCTTCTGCATGTTATAACATTATGGTAATAAGTTGCAGCATTCTGCATCATAACCAATCTGACTGTCTTATTTGTGCTGCTGTCGGCAGCTTTGTATTGGTTACCACAATTCAGAAATTTCCTGGAACACTGTTCCAGTAATTCTTCTGGTTAATTTCTTCGCCAAACCTTTTTTAAGCATTTAAGCATTTCAACATGAATGTTGTGACAAGCGAAAGACTCATGACTCATTCGTCAAACACTGCCATGAGTCAGAAGAAGCAGCTGGTAACATCAAAAGCAAATCAAATGTTTTTGTCTTGTATTTCCGCCTTGACTCTATTTAATTTCTCCACTACCTCATTAGATTTTGCTAAACCATTTTCACTTTGCTCTTCCTTGGAACAGTAATAAGACACTGACTAGCCATTACTCATACCAGCGCTGACACACCTGTGTTCACCTAGAAAAACGCTGGTCAACACAGCCAGTTGTTTTTGAACATGCTACACAAGTTGAAAGAAAGAAAGAAAACGTGACCTTTCTGGTATGGACACACCATTATAAAAAAATAAGCGTAATTTCTCTCATCTGCTCTGTTTGGGCATTCTCTCCTGAGCCAATCAGAACACAGCTTCCTAACCTTATCTTCCTTAAACAGCCCAAAATGATAGACCTGTTGTAGCTGAAAATAACCAAGTGTCTGCTGCAGACCATCATGTACAGTACGCCTAATCCTTTATAAAAGATGCTTTCTATAAAACGAATGAGGGTAGATTTGCTATTATTGTAAGCTTTGGTGTCTAAATATCCAATTTTACAATAAAACATTCAGTCTTTCATTTACACAATTCTTGGATTCAGCAGCAACTCACACTAATTACTCCCTTTAGTTATTCACTAAAGGTTTATTCTATATCTTTTATCATGGGAATATTTTGTTAGAAATATTCTGTTCAGTGTGACGAGGACCGATCAGCTTTTGAGGGGCTGAATTAGGTTTGAGGGAAGGAGGGGCCTGCATTATCACTGTGAGCAGTGTCCGTGTCCTACGCGGTCTACTCACAGGTGAAGCACTCCTCCCCTTTTCATTAACTTCCTCCTCTCCACCATCAGCTTCACAGTCACTTGCAGTCACTCAGGATCGTGATCTGCGCCGTCGTTTCACCTGATACCGGGACCTTTTTCCCCAGTTATGGTTCGGGCTTGTTTGCCTGCGTTTGCGCTTCTGCTGTTTGTGGTGAGTCGTGAACCTGCCTCTTTGTTTTTACTCTATTCTATTATCTATTATTATTATCTATTATCTGTCGGATAGTCTATAGATTTCGAGCGGCGTTTCTGTGGAGGCGACACTAATCATTATCACTAATCATAATTGAGAATATTGTCTATGAAACGCAGGTAGTTTAAGCACAATGGCGGAGCTGCTTTACTGTCACCTGAGAGCAGAAGCAACTGTTCCGCTTGCTGATGGTTAACATAAGGGAAAATACTCACTCTGTCGAACGTAATGTTTATTTGTGTTGTTACTTCTCTTACATTTGAATATATACATTCGTAAGTAAATAAATAAACAAACAAACAAACCAAAAGACTGAGTCAGACCAACATTATTATTTTAATCTTACACTGTAACTCATTCACCAATTTCATATACTTTAACATTTCAGTGTAAATATAAAAAAAGTATTTATTTCTTGTAACCTTAACCAGGAAGAGAACTATTTGAAAAGCACAATTTCTCATAATTTACTTTAATACAAGATTGAGCATTGTTTTGTTCGATGGATAAAGTTATCATTGTTTTTGCGCTTCATCTTCTTTTTATCAAAATCTAAAAATGAAACTTAACTTTTTAGAAGCTGAAATATTTACTGAGGCCCATAAAACATTTCTAGTTATTAACTATTAAATTTAAGGACGGAGTGTTTTTAACTGACTTTGATGACTGTCACAGCTCAGGGTGCCTCATCTCACGCCATTAGGTGACCGTTGTGTTGTGTTGTGTTACTCCTATTCTTTTTATCCCACAACAGTACACAGTAGGCAGTGTGTGGTAAACACCTCAGTCCTCAGTCCCACCCTCTCAGTCTGCAGGTCATATTTCAGAGAGACTGAGCCCTATGCAAATATGGCAAGTTTAGATGTGCAGCAATGTGTGAGCTTCTTGGTTGTGCTTTGGCACTGACAAAACCCTCTTTCAACTTGTTGAAGTCACATATTTCCTTCTTGGTTCAGCACACCAGCCTATTCGCAGAATCAACAGCTTCATAAATGTAAAGACTACAAAAAATACCGACATTTTAGAATTTATTGAACTGAACTGTGAGGGTCAGACTGAGGCGATGAAAATGAAAGTATCAAAACCTTTTAGGACACTATGACTCATGTCGGGTATATTTAAGCACTGCGTTATATGTGGTATATAATGTTTTCTTTGACATAACTTTTTTATAGTCTTGTGTTCATGTGAATCATACTGTTTAGTCTCTGATACCCACCATAGAGGAAATTTAGCCAAACCCCCCCCCAAAAAAAACAGGCATCAATGCAAACTGGGCCATGAACTGATACAACAATGATATAATGTTTCAATAGTTACAATACAATAGAATCTATAAAGGTAGCCTCAAGAGAGGATAAGTGCAAATGAGTCATCATGAAAGAGATGGAGGACTGGATTTGGGTGTGTCAGTCATGCAAGAATTCTATGAAATGTCTTTGTCTTTGACCAGATCAAAAGCATTAATCAAACCAAGAACGATGCTGTAAAGTTAGTGCATGACATTCACCTTCTGGTACCACTGTATCCCTGTTAATAATCCTACCTTATATAGACAATACTGTGTATAATATACCTGTACATGTGTAGATTCTAAAGTCACCCAGTAATTTTGCTTTCATTGCATTATAGCTCCACACAGTAGCTGTGGGACGGGTTAACTCTGAAAACAATGTGGTGAGAAAAAGACGAGAATGGATTCTCCCGGCAAAGCCTCTGAAGGAAAATGAAGACCACACCCAAAAAGAATATGTTGCCAAGGTAAGTCACTGCTCTCCAATAACACTCAAACATAAGCAGCTGTCATGAACTGAGTATGAATGTTTAACCCACGTACAGCCTTCAAGGGGTCTAAATGAAAATAGGGGGCGCTCTAAGCTCAAAAATCACACAAGGGTTGGATAAAACAGACGGTAAATCCCAACACGCTTCATAGATGAACGGTTGGATGAACGTGTTCATCATAGACCCACATGTGTTCATTGGTTGGATGTAACACCCACCAGGGCTGTTTGATCCAACCCTTGTTTGCTTTGAGTGCCCCCTAGTTTACAGTGGGGTCGTTTTGACCCCTCGAAGGCTGCACAAGGGTTAATTTGTTATTTAATGATTTTTATCATCAAAAACATGTCTATAAACTGACTATAAAGAGCAGGTTCAACAGTTCAAACACATTCTTGTTAAAATATTATTTTTCATTTCATACTAACACTAACGTAAAATCTACCACTACTAGAATTGTTACCGCTACTATTACTAATGATGATGATGATATACCGTATTGCAAAAAATGCACCTGTCACCTTAGAGAAAGCAACAGTACAGATACATATTCTGTCCGTATAATTAATACAAGCTACTAAAAGGGATCATTGAAAAAGATAAAGAAGAAAAACATTTTGTATGTATTTTTTCTTTTTCCATACTGAAATAATAAAGTTGTCTTGTTGTTTCAGATTCGATCCGATTTTGAAACAGAGGCTAATATTCTCTACTCCCTGGAAGGCATTGGTGCGAACCAATCTCCCTTCCATGTGTTTGTAGTTGACCCTAAAACTGGAAATATTCGTGTCACCCGAATACTTGACAGAGAAGAAATTGACACATACAACGTAAGAAATGCATGACACACCCGACTCATCTCGCCGTACTTTAGATTTTAAGATGGCATTATGTGATTTACTTCATTGAGAGGAGTCAGCTGAGGAAGCTTGGGCATCTATTGATGTCTCTTGGATGTTTCTACCAAGAACAGGGGGAGGACGAGAGATGATTTATTAAATGCTCCTTTTCATTAAGATATTTATAAACCATCATTAATACATAGAGTTTACCCAGCTAATTACAGTATGTTTATAAATGAACTGGCTGCAATAGATGATGGAGACAACTAAATCTTAGTGATTATGTTCTGTTGTTTCAGTTGTCTGGTGTTGCTATATACAGTGATGGCCGGCAAGCAGAGAAGAAAATTGACATACGAATTAAGGTTGTAGATGAGAATGATAATGCCCCAGTGTTCGGATACGTCAAGCCAGTAGAGGTAAAAGAGCTCAGTCCTATAGGTAAGTGTAAATTCTCATAAGCCTCTATTATGCTTTGTGAAGGTTTTTCACCCTGTGGGAATGGAAAACAAGTTAGCAGTCGGTGTGTTTGACGTCCTGCCTTGTTGAAAGAAATATGGGTCTTCGCTGTCAAATGTTGTTTCCAGGCAATTTCCAGATTCAGAACATTAATAATGACCAATGATGGATGGATGTGATGAGCTAATAAATGCTTTAAATACCTCAAGGAATTCATCATTATCCGACTAAACACAGAGCCTTTAATTACTGAGCAACTTTCTTTGCATTTTTGCATGATTTTACAGATACTTCAGTTATGAAAGTCGTTGCAACTGATAGCGATGAGCCAGGGAATGAGAACTCTCAGATTTTCTATTCCATCATAAGTCAGGATCCACCTGATGACATGTTTTACATGGACAGTAATGGGAACATCTTTGTCAAAAAGCCAACCCTTGATAGAGAGGTACAATATGCAGTGTTATGTTCTTCATTTTTAACATTGAAACATTGAAGACATAGTCTTCAACAAAGCGTATTTCTGGTTTTCTGTCTGTTTTTAAATTAGAAACAAGATCGTTACATTCTGACAGTAAAGGGTCAAGATCTCAATGGCAAACCTGGTGGAAACACTGGAACTGGCACTGTTACCATTATTGTTGTAGATGTGAACGACAACCCCCCCACTCTGGAAAAAACTGAGGTAAGTTTTCATGCTCTACTATACCTGTGGCATAAACTATTATACATAAACGTCCTGCACAGATCATTTAATGACGTTTTCAGAATTGCGTGCATTCAGTGTTCTTTTGATGAGAAAACAATGCAAATGATAGATGTGGTCATATCACATTAAATATCAAACAAATGCTTTAAACAAATGGCTATAAAACAGCATTAAACTATATCATGTCACTTGCAGTATGAGGGCAGTATTGAGGAGAACACACAGGGTGTGGAGGTGATGAGATTCAAAACACAGGACCTTGACCTAAAGGGCTCAGAAAACTGGGAAGCTGTGTTTGAGATTGTCAAGGGCAACGAGGCTGGATACTTCAGCATTAAAACTGACCCCATAACCAACGAGGGCATTCTCATGCTTGACAAGGTACAGTAGAATTTATCAATCATTTTGGATTTTGAGGAAACGAACGCTAGTCTCCATGATAAAAATGTTGCAAACCTTAAGTAAAACAGTAGTCATTTGTTGTTTATGTATTTTTTTATTTGTGTTTTGTCATTTCACAGGCTGTGGATTATGAGGATGTTGCAGACCTTGATCTAGGCATAGTTGTGAAAAACAAAGCTCCACTATATGATGGATCTGTGGACAATGCCCACATTGGTGTAGATTTCGGAGGGAAAAGTGATCCCAGTGGTGCTAGTGGAGCCAGTGGTGCTAGTGGTGCCAGTGGTGCTAGTGGTGCCAGTGGTGCTAGTGGGGCCAGTGGGGCCAGTGGTGCTAGTGGGGCCAGTGGGGCCAGTGGTGCTAGTGGACCATCTGGAGTAATATCATCCAAGACAATTAAGCCATATCCAGTAAAAATTACTGTGAAGAATCAGCCAGAGGGTCCACGTTTTAGCCCCACGGTCAAAGCTTTTCCTGTCTCAGAAAACAGTCAGATTAACATTATTGGCACCTATCCTGCAATAGATGGAGACACTCTGAAACCAGCTGAGAATGTCAAGTGAGTGAAAGCACAAATACAGAAAAGTCTTTACAGTGGAAACTGCTATAATTGCTCCACTTTCTTCAATTCTAAAATAACAAACACTATATTGTATTGTAGATATGCCAAAGGCTTAGATCCTGACAACTGGCTAACCATTGACCCAACAACATCTGAGATCAGACTGAACAAGAAACCTGACAGAGAATCTAAGTTTCTGGTCAATGGGACATACATCGCTAAAATACTCTGCATTACAGAAGGTGCTTTCTTTATATTTCATATGTACATGTAACACTAGACCAGTGACTAATGGACATAGTCACCATGTAGACTACACATTTGCATAAACATGGAGCAAAGCAGAAACACACCAACCTATCTGTTCTTGTTTCCATGCTTCTTACACAGACATGCCTGCTAAAACAGCTACTGGAACCATAGCTATTCAGGTGGAAGATTTTAATGACCACTGCCCCACCCTGACCAGTAACATCCAAAGTATGTGTGCCACGGATGATGCTATAATTGTGAATGCAATAGACGAGGATGCAGACCCCAACGGACCTCCATTTGAATATGAAATCATCGCAGAGAGAACTGAGGGCAAATGGCAGGTGGAGCATCTCAACGGTGAAGAACCTACTGCTAATTGTTAAATGTTATTAATGGATAATGTAGATATTAAATGTCTCTGTGTATGAACATGATACACTTATATTAAAGCAATTGTTAAAAATTCTAGCCTTTAGTAATTTATTTAGAGCAACATAAGAGGAAGGCATTTAGATTCTTTGTGTTTTAATAGTTGTCTTGTTGTCAACAGACACTGCAGCGATTCTAAGAACCCATACGACTCTGTGGCCTGGTTTCTATGAAGTGGAATTCAAGGTGAAAGACAATCAGGGTGAAGCCTGTCCTGAAACACAGAAGGTCAAGATCCATGTTTGTACCTGTGACGTGGGAGCATCCTGTGACAGTCGAGAATCTCAACGTCAGGCCAACAGAAAAGTTGGGTTAGGTCCCATAGCCATTTGGATGATGTTGCTGGCGCTGCTGCTCCTTCTGTGTAAGTATCATGTGAAAGCAGGGTGTCATGTCTGGAATCTTTTTTGTGACAAAACGTTGGACTTTTGTCTATTTCTAATCAGAACAACTCCAGCCAGTTTAGCCATAAGGTGTTTAGTTTGAAGCATGCTTGATGCAACTCATTATTCCCTAATTAATGAATTGATTAGATGCATGAGGTGTGCTTAACCCTTGTGCAGCCTTCGAGGGGTCAAAACAACCCCACTGTAAAATAGGGAACGCTCAAAAGCTGAAAAACACACACAAGGGTTGGATCAAACAGCCTTCGTGAGTGTTACATGCAAGAAATGAACACGTGTGGGTCTATGATAAGCAAGTTCATCCAACCGTTCATCTAGATAAAGTGTGGTGTGTGAGCTTTGAGCGCCCCCTATTTTCATTTTGACCCCTCGAAGGCTGCACGAGGGTTAAGACAATACCTGGCTCTGGCTCTGCTCAGGGATTCTAGTCAGAAGATTAATTTTGTTACTGTGGTAGTCATTAGACCTTTGAAAAGACACTGAATGAAATTGCTGGTTAACGTTACAATAACAACACGAGTCAACAAGTCAAAATCACAGCATAGGCTGGGTACAAATGCAAACAAATGTGTTGTCTAAGAGAAGGAACAAAAACAACAGTTCAGTAGACATAAAAAAATGTCTAAGAAACAGGAACTAACTCAGCTAAATACTAACAAATTATGATTAACAGGAGAATGAAAAGCAGAAGCTGAACCAGATGGGAAGACAAACTAGCAACTAACAACTGTCAAAGCCAGCACTTAAATACATATATCTGACATGTGACGTTCGTACATTTTGATAAATGGCTCTTATTTGCGATGCAGGTTGACTCATTTTTAATGCAGAGTCTTACAGCATAAGAAACCCACCCTTTTGATGATCAGAAACCGATCCTGCAGATCATCACTGATCAACCATTTTAGTCACCTCACTAATTCTTTCTTTTTGCTGTTTTGATAGTGATTCCTCTCCTGACCCTCTCCTGCCTATGTGGGGACAAATCAGGTCTGGCAGGTGGTTTTACTGAGATGCCTTTTGACACCAAATCATGCCTTATCAATTACCACACTGAAGGCCAGGGAGAGAACACGGTGAGACGAAAATATTCAGCTTTTAAACCCATTATCTAGAATCCTGACATTTTATTGCTTTCTGGTGATTGGTGTTTTTCACCAGTACGTAGCAAAAAAACAACAAAAGTTAGAATTGTGTATTCTAACATTTGGAATTCTTTCACATAACAGGAGGTTCCATTGATGTCACCAATACAAATGGGTGGTAACATGGGTATGGTTGGTGCAGGAATGGGCTATGCTGACCAGTTCTATACAGGGGCTGCAGTGGGAGGTTTTGATATGCAGAAAACAATGATTTCCACGGATGGGATGAACAGATACACAGGTGCAGCAAACGACTACAGAGAAGAAACACTTGGGGTGAACCAAGAAGGCACTGGCTTCTATAGTGACTTTAAACACACAGATTCAGGAGCAAGTGGAGGATATCATAATGGCATGACTTTGTCAAACTCTGTCTTGAGACAGTACTACACTCAGGTAAAAATCACTAAAATATTTTGACTTTGAATATTTGTAAACTTCTGTTATCCTGCATTGGATCATGACATGGTAAAATGATTTACTCTACAAAATACTGCCAATGTTCTATTTCCAACAGAAGATAGCTGGTGGAGATGAAAGTCTAAGAATGAAGGACTGTCTACTGGTGTATGACTACGAGGGTCTGGGCTCTCCTGCTGGCTCAGTGGGCTGCTGCAGCATGCTGGAGTCTGACAATGACCTACAGTTCCTAGATGACCTCGGACCAAAGTTCAAGACCCTAGCTGAGGTGTGTGGAGGCAAAACTATTGAACCTCAAGTCAAACAAGTGTCCAGCTCCCTGCCCAACACTTCCATAAATACTTCAGTATCAAGTTTGGTGAACGTCCCAGAGCTGCCGCCCGTACCCAAACCGCAGCCAACTGTTTCCAAAACAGAGCAAACTTTGGTCAGGGAGAAATCTGAGCGTTCTCAGGTAGTGAAGGAAAGCAAAGCCACAATGAAGGGAGGGATGACCACAGTCAAGCAAGGGATAGCAAATCAAGGCCAAATGCTTCTGCTACAGCAGCAGCAACCTGTCTACTACACCAGCACCCCTGTGCTGCAGCCAGTCCAATATGTAGTCCAGCCACAGGTTCAGAACACTGTCTTGCTGGCTGAGGCACCGACCACCAACATGCAGGGCATGATAGTCGTTAACGGCACTAATGCTGCACCTGCCCAAGGTATGGTTGTTCAGGGACAGACCCTGATGTCCAGCAGACAAGGCCAGGTTCCTGGAATGGTACTTATGGACAGAAGTGGGGTCCAAGGGGTGAACACCAACCTGATCCACTCTGGCAATTTCACTGGTACCCAGACTATGATGGTCGTGGAGGGAAAAGTTCCTGCTGGAAGAGTAAAATCAGCTAAGGGAAGCCACAGTAGCCTTGTGCAGGGAGGTCCTCTCCAGGCAGGTGGGATTTCAACATCGTCTAAAGTGCTTGTGGTTGAAGGGCCCATAAGCAGCGGCGCACAGCTGGTCCAGGAAGCAGATCTGCCCCAGAAGAATGCTGTCTCTGGCTCTCAGAGGGTCCTGACCAGTACAGGCAGTACATTCACTAGCTCTCAGAGCAGTGTGGTGGGTTCATCCACAACCACAGTAAGCAAAACCCCCACTTACCGCAAAGTGGTGGTGGAAGAGACCAAAGAAATTCACTGAACTCTGGATTCTTTTTAGTAAAGTCAACAAGACTGCTCCTCTGGCCTGGCACAGCTGGTGATGGGACTCAATAAGTGGTGGAAATGCAGTTGTTGAAGAGGCAGAAGGTTTCACATACTCCCCATTTTACAGTGGTGATATTATTCTACAAACATTTGCAGCCTTTCCCTCAAACAATCAGTTTCTCATTGGCATGACCCAAGGCACAATAACACAGCATGGTCAATACTGCGAACAAAGAACAGGATCAACTAATTAAAAAACTAAAATGGAAGTAAAATTATAAGCACTGAAACTAGCTAAGCAGAAGTATTTCATAAAGTGATGTCCATACAGCAATGGGGTCCTGCATATCATAACCTCTTTCACACTCACGCACCTTTTTCGTCTTATGTAGCTAAATGAAATCTTCATTTTTTTGTCAAGTCTCATGAGGGTTTTACTGTTATACTATATGTTTATATGGTTCAAGGTTATCTTTTCTGTTGTTTTGAATAAAAAGAAATGAAACATGAATTTTACTGTTAATCTTTTTATTTTGATTGATTTTATTAGCCTCGCTCAACAATTGTGTGATTAAAGTAATCTATCTGATCCAGGAAGAGAAAATGGCAAATATTCAAAGTTTCAATGTTGACAAATAATTACTGAATAAACTGTATCTGTTGCAACAGTAACAGTTCCAGGTACAGACCAAGTACAAACAGGAGACAGTAAAGGGTTTAAAGTTGTTATCTGGTACTTACAACGGTTTTTAAAATGTCTGCGACTGTAGCTTATATCATGCATTTAGCTTTTGTGGCTGACATTAGCAAGGAGAAAAGCCACAACCACTTAATGTTGATAATTATAAAAAACGTCAGTTCCAGTGGTGTATGGTATCAGGTGGGACAGGTGGTTCAATCTAGAGAGACTCAGGTTTCCAGAGAGGAGAAGATGTGACGATGGAGAGCCCAGACGCATGAACTGCAGATGAGTCAAGTACTGTAGGTAATCAGAGGAGTATTGGCAGGTACAGTAGGTGGCGTAATATCCCAAATGGCCACATCAAATGGTAAATAAGTCCTTGTAGGCAAAAACTGCACTGCTGTCCTGCCTCCTTACGTCACACCAGTATGTTTTCTTCTCGTGTGAATATGATCCCTTATAGTAAATATACAAAAGTCCATTGTGGGCCCACTGTATGTAACTCACTGTCTATGCTGTGGCAACCGCCATCTATTTAAATTCACCATTTCAGGCTGACACACTGAAGACTCCAATCTAATGAGTAAAATATTAATTATTGCTCTGTTGGCTTGGTTTCCAGAAGCTAATAACTTTCAAAAGACAATGTGTGTTACAACACACATTGTTGTAAAAAAATCGGATACTATGTTGATGTTAACATCCCTTACACAGGTTTGTGGAATAATTTAGTTGCTCAACATCTCCGGTCATGCTTAAACTAGTCTGCGTGTGTGTGCGTGGGTGTGTGAGTGTGAGGGAGTGTTGGTACTTCAAGTACAGCACTGTAGGTAGTCAAACCTGTTTGTGTTCATTAATTACACTGACTTCACCCTTACTGTCATCAAGATCTTTTTTTATTCCCAAGGACTGACACCTAACAAGAAAAATATGCTGCAACATTAGACTTTCATGGAGTCACAGTTGATATTCGTTGCCATGAAAAAATTACCATAGACAGAATTCAGTAATAAATATATACAAATATTATTAGTTAGATTACACGATCCTAATATACTGTAAATTCTTGTCGTGGGGACATGTACATACAGGATTGCCATTTGAGTAAATACAGTAGGGCTCAGTTCTCAGTCCCAGCACAACAAATATTTCATTAAATGAAGTTTACTTAGCTTTATAGTAATGTTTTTTCCATTTGTTTGCTATTTATTTGGGATGCTGGTATAGTTTTCTGTAAGATCTAACTTTACCTTGTGATGTGCCTTGAGATGACTTTAGATGTGAATTGGTGCTACATAAATGAAACTCAATTGACTTGAATTTCACTTTCTGGGATGACCTCAAAAACTGAATGTTACTCTAGATGTGTACATACTGTAGGTTTGTTTGAGAAGACTTTTAGTTTACATTTAATACATAGCCCACATCTGTTTGTATAAGATATGTTTTTCGACTCCTGTGGCCTTGTCCTTGTCATGTAGCTTAATCTCGGTGCCGCTTTGGAATTCGCTGAGTGACCTTTTTGTTCACATGTTGGCAGAACAGTCTGCATGGCCAAGGACTTCTTTTTATACATTTGTGGCCACAGAGGTAATTGGAACACCTGAGAATACCTGATTTTCTGATAATGTATTGTATTTATTCAATTTGTAATAGGCGTTGTCTTTATTTTGATTCAATTCTCTCTCTGATTCAATTTTTTTTAATTATACAATTCAGGTGGTATCGGAGCAGACACTGTCTATAGAGGTGTGATAGATGCAGAATAATGGCTGTAGAGAAACTGCAGAAAGGCATATATGAGTCACATCTGAATCATCAGGGTTTATCGCGTCTAGCAAACAGGGACATATTGCTAGAGAGAAGAGCTGCTCCATTTAAAGTGGATTAAAAAGAATAGATAAAATATAAATACACTATATTGGCAAAAGTATTGGCTCACCCATTCAAATAATGCAATCAGTGCACAACGCAAGGTCCACAAAGACATGGATGACCCGTCCTGACCTCAACCCGATAGAACACCTTTGTGATAAATTAGAATAGAGACTGAGAACCAGGCCTTCTCATCCAACATCAGTGTGTGACCTCACAAATGCTCCTAAACCTTGTGGACAGCCTTTCCAGAAGAACTGAAGCTGTTCTAGCAGCAAACGGTGGACTGACGTCTTATTGAATCCTATGGATTAGGAATGAGATGTCACTTAAGTTTATATGCGAGTCAGGGCAGGTGAGCGAAACCTTTTGGCAATATAATGTATTTCCTGGTTCTGGATTTTTCAGCCATAAGGTGTGGCCAAAATGGTTTCCCATGTTCATTAGGAACTATTTAGACGTTAGAATATTCAGCTCCATCAGTCCCTATGAACATCGGTTTCAGCCTCCACAGTCTCTACCTGCTCCAGACTCCAGGTCCCACACCAGCAGCTTCACTGGCACCAACATCATGGCTGTGCACCACTTCAATCTCTGCCACCTCTGCAGTATCATTACTTATTAACTGACTCAATAATGATCATAATAAACAGTGTTTTAATCCAAGAGGCGCCAATTACAACTCTATAATAATAACAGTCTATCTACTACACATTAGCTTGTGTGTGTGTGTGTGTGTGTGTGTGTGTGTGTGTGTGTGTGAGAGAGAGAGAGAGAGAGAGAGAGCTGTTCGACACGATCACAAAAGTCAGACATTGTCACTGACACATAATTCATGCTATGTGTGAGGCTAAGTGTCGGCCTTCTCAGATACAGTACACCCAGCATAGTGTGCGCGTCATGATTAATTCTGAATATTTCAACAATAAATACAAACAAAGTATTTTCCTACAAAGTGAGACAGTTTCCAGTCTTCAAAAAAATAAAAAACTGAGAAAACAACAAAGAACAATAAAAGTCAAATAATCCTCATTTTTGTCAGGGTAAGTAAACTGATGTTTTTACCAAGCAGCATCATAAGTTCGTAACATGTGGCAATCTGAATGTCTCTGAGAGTCGGTCTGATCGTTGGCAGGTTTGGGACTTATCCGCAGATATAACTTCATGGTATTGTATTGCATTCATGGTGCAATGTCCTATTTTGACACGTTTTCTATGCCCCCTGTGAACATCACAATTAAAGTAAAAACTTGTGGACTGGTGCTTGTCTTCTAGCAGGTCTTACGAGCTGTTCCTAGTCAGAATTACAGTAAAACAACAGGAGCACAGGAACAACCAAAAACAGCACAACCGCATGAAACAGAGAGTAGCAGTGCGGTTTGATCTCAAAGAACAGAAATAGAAATATTAATTATCAGTCAACTTCAGATTGCACAGTGCACCATAATTTGCAGGTTGTAGAACACATTGCCAGTGTGGAATATGGTTAAAAGCACGTCGGTTTTTTCCCAGACATGGAAAACCTATTTATCTGTCTCTCTGTTTAGGTATTTTTATGTGCAGCACTCAGGCACTATGCGTGCCTTCCCCAGACATCTCCTTTGGGGTGCATGTGCCAAATTGCTAAAGGCACCAAACAGACAGCAATAGACACTAATTTTACCACACCTCACTAAGCCATGACTCACAGGCAGACACACCTGTGTGTACATGTAGGAAAATACCACACCCTGTCTGTTTTCTGTCAGCTACTTAAGAACAACTCTCACACAAACACATCCCACCATAGGTCTTTTATATTCGCAAGGTTATGAGGAGAAATCAGCGTCACAATTCAAAACAAAAGCAGACATTGGAAGGTTTGAAAAGTCATACACTGCACAAACGTAGATTTAACATTTCCAGGCTAAGTGAAACATCGTAACTTGACCTATACTACTAAACTCACCCTGGTTTATTCCTCTCCCAGGATAAAAATCAGTCAAGTCTGGTGAAGATAGCAAGGATACGTGTGCATTCATGGTGTTGTTTTAAAAGATTGCATGTATGAATCACAGAATTATTCATTAAACACGGATAAAACTTGTCAAGAGAATCTAGCGAATTAACCTTTATACGGTAGTTAGCTGTATATACTAGATGGCATAGAGCTTCATTATGGACTTAACTGAAACCACTTTTGCAGTTCTAACAAATTCAACAAATGCTATAATGCACATAGCTTCAACTGGTGGTCATTGTGATTAACATATGAAAAAGAAATTACAGTAAATAACACGTAACAAATGTATTAAATATTATATTAAATAAACTTAAAACAGGACAGAACAGGCAGCTAGTTACTAGAAACACCTTGTCCTGGATGTTAACTTCTGAAAATAAATCTGATTGTGCAACTGAATCTGGGCTAAAATAGTCCAGTATCAGTGTTTATCACAACGCAGAATAACTCTCTATGGTAACTAGATTTGGTATAACTGATCTCACACAACCAAGTCAAGGATACGTTCAACCATGATATCTAGAAAATCTTGGCTTAATCACTTACCCTGGTTTTGTGCAGTACCCCTGTATTGTGTAGCCACATCACTCACAGTGTTGTGCTTCCTGTCCTAGTCCTGCATTATCAGACAACAGAAGACTTTCTACCAGTCATGTGATAACGCCCAGCAATCCTTGGATATTTTGAAGTACAAAAACTTGAACATCCATATTGACTGCATCAAAGTCTTCATTCAGACGGGTCCAGTTGTTTGTGTGAATTAAAACTGTTACAATACACTATATTGCCAAAAGTATTGGCTCACCCATTCAAATAATGGCAATCAGTGCACAACGCAAGGTCCACAAAGACATGGATGACCCGTCCTGACCTCAACCCGATAGAACACCTTTGTGATAAATTAGAATAGAGACTGAGAGCCAGGCCTTCTCATCCAACATCAGTGTGTGACCTCACAAATGCTCCTAAACCTTGTGGACAGCCTTTCCAGAAGAACTGAAGCTGTTCTAGCAGCAAACGGTGGACTGACGTCTTATTGAATCCTATGGATTAGGAATGAGATGTCACTTAAGTTCATATGCGAGTCAGGGCAGGTGAGCGAAACCTTTTGGCAATATAATGTATTTCCTGGTTCTGGATTTTTCAGCCATAATGTGTGGCCAAAATGGCCACTGATAACGGAGCTAGTGCGGCCCGGCCTACACAGCAGCCACCAGGCAAGTGGCAGCTGCCATCTACACCACTGCAGCCGAGCATAGCACCGAGAAGATGCCACGATACCTTTAGAACCCTACCTGGCGCAGATTGAGCTGTCAGCACTTCATGGCGGGTGGAGTAGCAGTGAAGCAGCAGTGTACCTCGCCCTAGCACTGGAAGGACCGGCCCTATGGATCCTCACTGACCTAAACTCCAGTGAGCAAACAATGTGGGCTTCTTAGACAATTGGAGCAGTTTTTGGGGAAAACCTGGGCTGATTAGAAGAGACGGTTTTTCATCCTACCTTTGATTGGAGCATCTCTGCTCTCTAGTAACATGGCCAAGTTGATTAGACTCCCTAAACCATGACCCAGAGTGGAGCCCAGGATGCAGAGTCGCAGTCTTACAGCCTCTCCGCAGACTCTCAGCCGCCACCCGCTCGTAGCTGTAACACTCCCATCGAGACTGTGTCTGCTCCCCGACCACCTAAATTATATAAATCACAAATAAGATAAATAAGGGGAGTGATTCACAGGAATCTAATAAACATCAAGACAGAACAAAGTAACAATAAAAGAATTAAATGTGCTCTATTAAATATCAGATCTCTCTCTTCTAAATCTCTGTTAATAAATGACTTGATAAGTGACCATCACATAGATTTATTTAGTCTCACTGAAACCTGGCTGCAGCAGGATGAATACGTTTGTCTGAATGAGTCGACTCCAAACAGTCACATCAACCATCATATTCCTAGAAGTTCAGGTAGAGGTGGAGGAGTAGCAGCAATATATAACTCAGATTTATTAATTACTCCTAGCCCTAAACATAACTATAATTCTTTTGAAAGCCTCACTCTGAGCCTTTCTCACTCAGACTGTAAAACCCAGAAACCAGTTGTGTTCTGTGTCGTCTACCGTCCTCCTGGTCCATATTCAGAGTTCTTAACTGAATTCTCAGAGTTTTTATCTAACTTAGTTCTCAGCACAGATAAAGTGATTGTAGTGGGTGACTTTAAAATTCATGTAGATGTTGACAGTAACTGTCTCAACATTGCATTTAATTCACTACTGGATTCTATTGGTTTTAGTCAGCATGTGAATGAACCCACTCATTGTCTTAATCATACTCTCGATCTTGTCCTGACTTATGGGGTTGAGATTGATCATTTAAAAGTTCTCACTCAAAACCCTCTGTTATCTGACCATTTCTTAATAACGTTTGAATTTACCATAACAGACCTGACAGCAGTTGGAAATAAGTTCTATTACAGCAGATGTTTATCTGATGATGCTGTTGTTAGACCTAAGGAGAGGATTTCATCATCTTTTGTTTCAATTCCTCATAGCTACACAGAGGAGAGCAGTCATCTGAATCATGAGCAGGTAGATTGTCTTGATGATGCTGCAGCTTCACTGCGTACAATTTTAGACACTGTGGCTCCTCTGAAGAAGAAGCCAGTGATTTAGAGGAGGTTGGCTCCATGGTATAACTCAGAGATCTGCAGCCTTAAGCAGAGGACTCGAAAGCTAGAAAGACTGTGGCGTTCATGTTAGGTCAAATTAGGTGAATCATGTCTAGCATGGAAAAGCAGGTTTATTTCTATAAAAATAAAAGCATAATATGTGGTGCTGGTAGAGGGGTCTGGGGTGACCAGAGGGGGTCTGCAGTGCCAGACCAGAGTGCAGCGGCTAGTGGATGAGATGTTCACTTGGTTTAAGGTGCCTGAGGAGTTGCACAGCGACCAGAGACGGAACTTTGAGAGCAAACTCTTTGGTGAGGTGTGTTGGCAGCTGGTGGTGAAAAAGACTAGGACTACTTCTCTCCAGCCCCAAAGGACCGACATCTGCCCTTGGTCCTGTGGGCATACGTGGCTCCTGTGCAGGAGTCCAGCCAATGCACCACAGCTGCACTGATGTTTGGGAGGGAGCTCCATACGCCAGCTGATCAGCAGCATTCTGGAACTAGAGTGCACCATCCTGGGTCTGGGTAGGTAGTAGATAGGTCTGGGCGTACTGCCCAATACGGAAAAGGTGGTCTACCGGGTCCGCATGCCAAGGAGCAGGACTGAGGAAGGGGAGAGCTGTGGACAGTGAGGGGACTCTTCTGCCCTCTCATACTGCAGGTTGGGGACATGAAGCTGTCTTTTGAGTCACTAACCATCAGAATAGAACACGATGGCTGCTAAATTAAATAAAAACCACACACTCACGGACAGAGTTTGTCTGATTTAGAGTGTATAAGTAACACGAAACATTGTTCATAGGGACTGAATGCAGAGTTAATCATAGTCCTGTCTGGGTGTGACAGCAGCACAGGACATGGGATTGGCAGCTACTTTTGTACTCTAACAATGACGGGAGCAACTTTTACCGACACAGATGTGGTATGTCAAAAGGTGTGGAATACTTAAATGGGTCTAATGCTTATGTGCTCGTTAGGGATGCCAGTGATTTTACTGTAGGGCACAGTTTATACTGACATGTTGTGTTCTGTGTTGGTCTGTTTGAAACATAAATAATTGAGACCCAGTGAAATATTACATCTTTTCTGTCCTTGTAAGCGCATATTTTTGAGTTCTGGCTGGACTTAGAAAGAGACATCACATTTCTCCTACATTAGCTTCTCTGCATTGGCTCCCTGTCAAATCTAGGATAGAATTCAAAATTCTTCTCCTCATCTACAAAGCTCTTCATAATAAAGCTCCATCTTATCTCAAAGACCTCATGGCTCCTTATGCTCCCAACAGAACGCTTGGTTCTCAGTGCGCTGGTCTGCTTGTGGTTCCTAGAGTTTCTAAATGTAGAACAGGAGGCAGAGCCTTTAGCTACCAAGCTCCTCTCCTGTGGAACCAGCTTCCAGTTCAGGTTCACCCTCGCTACTTTTAAAACTTCAGCTTAAAACCTTCCTTTTTGACAAAGCGTATAGTTAAGTATAGTCTCTTAGTTAAGCTGCTATAGATTGCGGGGGGAACTCCTTCATTCACTCAGATCCTCTACTTTTAGATTTCTTGTATCCGTCCATGTCCACGTGTGACTAACTTTGTCTCTTTTTCTCTCATAGTTGTGCCTCTGCCCTTCTGTTTCTCTCTGTTCTCATCTATAGGTATCGTCAGACTCAGTGAAAGTGAACTCTTATACATCCCACAATCGGGAAATTTGTACTCTGCCCCGGAAGCAGTTGGGGGATTGGTGCCTTGCTCAAGGGTCACCTCAGTCAGACCTGCCGAACCCGGGGCTTCGACTCTGGGGGTCCAACCCCCCTATCCATTGGGCCACAACTGGCTCCTGCTGGTCCAACCATCCAACCAGTTGGTTCAAATTGACTTGAATTGAATAGTGAAATTGCTATGTACAACCAGTACATAGCTGACATCAAAGCAGTTGGATCAGTTGTTGGTTTTTCTGGCTCCCACAATCATGTGAAGTGTCTTTAGAACACTGAACCCCAAGTTGCCCTGGTGAGTCAGGGCAAGCTGTGATTAGTGTGTGTGGGCATTTTGTGTGATTAAGAAACATTTATATACCAGTAAGGTAGAAAAGCACTATAGTTCAGACCATTTACTATCTTATTGCCAGAAGAAGACAGTTTTAAAAAAAAGATGTCTTTCTGCAATAATTTGTAGTAAATTGATAAATTGAATGAATTGAGCTGACCTTCATTTAATTTTCATCTAAGTTGGGTATTTCAAATATAATGTACCTAAAATAATCTGTAACTTATTTATTTATGTAATGCAGTCAATAAGAGAATTAATGACTGGAAATAATGAACCCTTGTGGCATTAATAACGTCAAACATGCGCTTCTCGACCTGTAACATCAGATCTGTACATTTTAGCCCATTCATCCTTGCAAAACAAAAGTCATTGGGTTGAAGTGTGAAAGTACGTACTGTATCACTCTGCAGTGGCCGCCCTCTTCCAGCGACTGCTGCCATGAGCCCAGTCCCAAAGTGCTCACAGGCAGTCAGTGTCAGCTGCAGTCGGAGCAGAGGACTAGTTCATCGTGTCTCAGTAAATCTATGCACTCAAAAATACAGAAAAGAATGGGTCTGAAAACACGGGTTCAATGACACACAGGCATCCTGCCTATATGTAAGGCTGACTAAAAATACACATGACAACTCCAAAACATCCTAAAAAGACAAAGTCTTGTAAAAGTTCCACCCAAATCAAGCTGCAGCTCATGAGTAAGAAAACTGTCACTGGAGCCATAATGGCATTAGCCATTGTTGGACACTGTTCTGTGTTGGGCGTGATCACACTGAAGAAGCAAGTAGAGCTGCTTTCTCAGACTCTAGCTTAATTTTGTTTGTGTTCACATAGTTCTCTAGTTACTTACTGTTTATATTTTGTTTTGTTGTAATTGTTAGTTCCAGCTTCAGCCGTGCTTTGGGTTCATAGTGTTTTTAGTGATTTGGATTTTTCATAGTTTTGTTTTTTTTGTATTTATCTATTCCTATCTATATTTTTCCATTTTGAGTTCTCTGCATTTGGGTCCCTTGCTAGTTTGTGGATTCATAACAGCAGAGTACCAGATAGGATACTGACTTATAACAAGGTGGGCTGACAAAACCAACAAGTAACAACACCAACATGGCTCTGTGGGTGTGCCTCTGGGTGTGAGTGTGGATGGGGCCCTCCTTCCTTTTTAAAAAGACTTCTCCTCTTCTCCATCAGCTTCACAGTGGCTGAGGACTCTTCTCAGCACCTTCAGGACCCAGTTCACGGATATTGGCGACTTTTCCTCCAGTTATGATGCGAGATGGTTTGCTCGTGTTTGTGCTTCTGCTATTTGTGGTGAGTTTCTGGCTCTGTTACTACCCTGGATTTTTAACGGTTAACGTTGTGTAGCAGTCTGTGGAATTTGGAGTATATGATGCGTGAGTGTTAACAGGTGTAAATAGACATTTTACAAAGGAAACATAGGTGTCTTTTGTCTGGATCACAGGCTTTGGGCTTAAGAAAAACCTAGGATCTATTCAATTAGGTTCCATTAGAATGTTATAACAATATAATTCTACTGAATTCAGGACTAAAGGATTTTTGTTTCTGCATTTTTCTTTCTTTAAATTTGTATGCATTTATTAACATCAAAAATAGACCTTTAATTGCAAAGTAAAAACAAATCTTTAGAAAGTTATATAAATGACATTCATTAACATTGTGAGCATTGGTTAGCACTGTTGCCTCACAGCTATACACATGGGTTGGAATCAGTCAGTAAGGTGAAATACTGTGTGGAGTTTGCATGTGCTCTTCATGTTTGTGCAGGGTTTTAATGGTCGTCCTTGCTTCCTCCCATAGCATGAAAACATACACTTAATTTAATTTCCTACATTTCCTGTAGGTGTCTATGTGTGGGCCAGGTAAAGGGTTAGTACCTTCCATGGTGTACCCACCCAATGACAGGTGGAATTAAACATCCCCATACTGCTTAGTAGGTAGAGCAGTTAATTATTTAGTTATTGGATAAATTGTATGGATAACAGTAATTAGGCAAATCCACCAAAATCATAGGAATCAGAAAACTGTTTATTGCCAGGCAGTTAAAAACACTTAAGAATACTAGGAATTTCTCTCAGGCGCAAACACTACTTGAAAAGTGAGAGTGACTGTGGTTATCTGGGGGGATTTGGGCACTGTTAAGCAGGCTGGGGAAGGAAACTGTTTAGGTGGTGTGTGCTCCTGGTGTTGATGACAGGAGCTTTGTGTATGGAATAAGAGGGGTCATCTGGCATCCGGGCTGCCCATTTCCAAGTCCTAGAGACATACAGCTCCTGGAGAGATGGGAGGCTGCAGCCAATCACCTTGTCAGTAGAATGGATGAGCTGCTGCTGGGCCTTGTCCCTGGCCGTGGCTGCAGTGAACCACAATGCAATTGAGGATGTGAGAATGGATTCAATGATGGCAGTGTTCACCAATGTCTTCCCAGGGAGGCGAAACGTCTTCAGCTGTCGTAAAGGTACAGCCTCTGCTGAGCCTTCTTGGTCAGGGAGCTGATGCTCTAGTCCCACTTGAGCTCTTGGGTGATGCCAGTGCCTAGAAAACATCATCATCAGTGCAAACAGCTAAAATATCTAGAAGTAACATTGACACAATCTACAAGAAAACGTGGTTTTCCAGTATTGCGCCAAAACACAAATGCTAAGGTTGAGGAGTAAAGAGGTCGGTGCTTATGCAATCATTGATCAAGCAATAATTTTTGATTCAATACTGAATAATTATTATAAACACCTGAAGACATGAGCAGTTGAGGTGTTGATTCAGTACATTTGATTCATGATGAGTCAGATGAGATTTTTTTTTCAGGTAACTCCCTTCTCTTCTTCTTACTGTAGCATAGGTCATTAACCCGACATGCCCATGCACAGACTACATAGCTAGATATCCAAGGAGTGGTAGGGTGTGTGTCTCTCTCCCTTTCTGAAAGCAAGCTAAACCGCATCAGACAGATCAAAACTTTATTATTATTGTTAGGCTATAAGTATTCCTTATTCACAGAACAATGGTTATGACTGAATAAGTTTAAATTTTAGTATTCATGGTGACAGGGAGGAGGGTACCTGTGTCATATTACACAAGAAATCAAAATTTTATAAAACAAAAACCTAAATGAAACCCCACAAAGCCCAAATCAACTGTAAAAAGATGAAAACTGATTGTGAGGACAATAAAAATGGTTCAAAATGTGATTTTAATCAATGTCAAAATAAACAGGAATACAAAAAAATTATGTAAATGTAATGTGTATAAGGAATACAATCAAAGTGTTACACGCTCTTCAAATATAATTTGAATAATATTTAAATAATATTTATGGCAATAAAAAGAGATATAAGAATTTACTGATAGAAGAACAATCTTTAGTAATGTAGCCAATAATTGTATCAACCTCATCTAACATTTCTCCAGCATTCATCAGGAATCCTGAATTGTAAATATGCTTATATAACCTCTACATAATTAACCCCTGCTCCATGAGGTGTGTGTCTCAGTTTTTTTAGTATTTGTCTGTGCCATCATCACTTCCACGACACAGCAACTATAGATTTTTAACAGTGCTATTAAGTAAATTTAAAAATACATGATATGATATGATGATGCAAATAATGACTTATTTGTTGACTACTGTGGAGTGGTACTTACTTTCAAAACAACACAGCAGTTATGAGAAAAGTTTACACACAGGCCTTGGTGAAAAACAGGTCTGTCCCACCCTCTCTTATACTGGATCAAATGTCTGCCTCAACACACTGAGCAGAAACAGTTGAGATGTGCAGCAGGATGTGAATATGTTATGTACAGTGCATGTAAACACATGTCTACATGTTTTGTTAAAGCACTCTGTTGCTGTGGTGAAAGCCAGTTCTGAAGGCAGTCTGGTCAGAAAAAGAAGAAATTGGATTCCACCACCAAGGCAACTGGAGGAAAACGTCGACTACACTCAGCTAGACTCGGTTGCCAGGGTGAGTCGTGTTTCAGCCTGCTGGGTTTTTAAGATTAAAAAAAAAATAATTTAAAAACTATAAACGGTTTTGTTGAACATACAATAATACATTTTTAAAAGTGTACATTAATCCAAAATGTTAAACTATTAAAAACACATCCACACATAATGTATAGTGTGTTACACAAGTAAGCTCTGAATATGAATTAGCCTGTGTGGATTTGACCTTCTGTGTGTTTCAGATTCATTCAGACTTCGATGATGGCACAGGGAATATTTTCTACTCCTTGGAAGGCCCTGGTTCAACTGAATTACCTTTCCACGTGTTTGTAGTCAACCCTATAAGTGGATTTATTCGAGTGACCAAAGTGCTTGACAGGGAGGAGGTGGATACATACAGAGTAAGTGACTAGAGGCAGATAATTCTAATTTGTTGTACCTTTTGATTTATGTATTGTCTTGAAAAACTGTTGTTTTTGTATTTGGTACATTATGTGTCAAAGGTTGCAAGTTTTTATGATTGTGTCAAACAGAATGGAAGAAGAGAATGGAAGTAAAATTTGAGTGTTTATCTTGGACTTTTTCAGCTTTTAGGTGTTGCTCAATACACTGATGGGAAACTGGCAGAAGAGAAAATTGACATAAGGTTTAAGATTGTAGATCAGAATGACAACCCCCCAGTGTTTGGAGTCATCAGCCCTGGGAAAGTGGATGAACTCAGTCCTACAGGTTTGTGCTTTTGCTGTGTATCTGTCCACACTCTGACAGGTAATCTGGTATGTGGTGATCATCACCCTGCTATGTTCTGTCAAAATGGTGGAATGGTTAACTGACTGAATGTTAACTGACCAAATAACAAGACTTTAAATTCTAAAGTACTACCAGGACCTACTAACTAGATTAAGAAATAAATGACAGAACATGAGCATAAAACTTCTGCTAAGCAGGAAAACACAACAAGAAGTATAAGACATAAACAAAAAGTAGACAAAACACAAACCTGAATGCAAACGAGAAGTTTGGTAATCACCATACGAAGCAGAATACAAATACATAGTTGTCCAAGTACAACAGGACATAACTGGAATGAACAAAGGTGACTTAGTGAACAAGGTGAATGAGACCAGGTGTAAGATGGCGATATAATCAGGATAGACAAGACATTTGCTCAACACAACAGACAAAACTCACTGTACCAGACCCAGCCAATTTATCAACAACAGAGCAACATGCTCCAGATGACTGCCAGCTCTGTCCTCTTGGGGGTCATCAATGGAAGCCGCTCCTTCCTAAAAACTGATGCAAGCAGCAACACCCTCTAGACAGTCAGCATTAGAAGTAGCATCCCCCTAGGATGCAATGTGGGCAACAGCGCCCCCTAGGAGGCCAGTGACTGAAAAACTTGTTCCCTTGACCCGAGGCAGGAGGTGTAGCTGAGTGGCAGACAAGAAACTGAGAACAAGAACAGATGTGGCGGTCAACTCCAGAAAGAGGAAAGGACAAGGCAGAGGTTGTCTCAGGTGCCCACATCATGTTTATTTCCTGAAACACCAGGGGTGAGGAATAGGTGCAGCGATCTGACACCTTGTCCTCAGGACGACGGACAAGTATCAAACAAAGACTCCCTTATTGAAAAAAAAGGTCCGTCCTGCTGATCCTGAAAGGAACATTTTCTTTTCAAACCCTCATTTATTTGCTAAGGTTTCACATTAAGGTTCTCTTTTTCGGCTATTTTGTTGTTTTTATTATTAAGAATAGATGCCTCACGTGACATTTTGTGCACACTCTCTTTTGTGTGGACAGTATAGACCCTCTGCACTTTGCCTACCAGCCTCAACTGGGGTGGACAGTAATGTGGTCTGTCTGCTGCTGGCATGCTCTATGTGCTCATTCACCTCATACACACTCAGACTTATGCCACCTACAGAAGTTTAGTGCGAGTCTGCAGTTGTTGGGAGTAATCTATGTATTTCCTCCCTGTACAATTTATCTTACAACTTAATTTATTGAACCCCATGTGAAATAGTTAGACATCTGCACACAAATATTCTGTTGTTCCAATTTTATTTAAATAGCATTTAAATGCAAAATGTACAGTACTGTGCTAAAGTTTTAGGCAGATGTAAAAAAAATGCTGTAAACAAAGAACGCTTTCAGAAATACAAACAATGATGCAAATGCGAACAAACGAAAAATCTAAATCAAATCAATATTTGGTTACTACGTCGGTACTGGAAGTGATGGCTTCGCCCCCTCACAGAGCCCTGATCTCAACACCATGGAGTGTGTCTGGGATGACATGAAGAGACAGAAGGATGTGGGAAACCCTACATCCACAGAAGATCTGTGGTTAGTTCTCTAGATGTTGTAACAACCTACAGCCGAGTTTCTTAGTTCTTGCTCTTTGTTTACAGCATTGTTTTCACACCTGCCTAAAACTTTTGCACAGTGCTGTACTTTAAAGATCTATTAAATAAGTATTTTTTTTCTCAACATGCGTGGGTTTTCTCCACTTACTCCACTTTCCTCCTACAGTCCAAAGACCACTGTTGCCTGGAGATTATAAATTATGTGTGTGGTTATCTGTGTCTAAATGTGGCCCTGTCTGTCAACTGTCCAGGGTGTAGCCCGCCTCTCGTCCAACTGACACCTGGGATTCTAGCATCCCTGCCACCCTTGAGTGAAGGAGTGAGTGAGTGAGTGAGTGAGTGAGTGAGTGAGTAAACACTTGTGGAGGAGTATAAACACCTCCCACTAAATGGCAGCGTTGACCCTGAATTCAACTTGGATCATCATCAGAATCCAATCGATCTTATCAGTAAAATCAGTGATATTTGACTGTTGTTTTATTTTCTACAGGGACTTCAGTTATGAAAATCACTGCAACTGATGCTGATGAAAAGGGGAATAAAAACTCTCAGATTGCCTATAGCATCATATCTCAAAATCCATCCAATGACATGTTTGCCATGAGCAGTGATGGGACTATCTATGTCAACAACCCCAACCTTGACAGAGAGGTACAGTACGATCACTGAAACAGTATTAGTTATAGCGAAGAGTTAAAAGAGACTGGTCAGGGATAGAAGAAGCATGTTTAATGCTTTCTCAGCTGTCATCTCAATGGAAGTCTACGTCAATAGAAATCAATGAATTTATGATTGTTTTTCAATTTCAGACATTAGATCAGTACGTTCTAATTGTGAAAGGTCAAGACCTCAATGGTGAGCCAGGTGGAAAAGCAGCAACCAGCACTGTTACCATTAATATTGGAGATGTGAACGACAACCTTCCCATTCTGGAAAAAGATGAGGTACTTTCTTTCTCACAATTTAATCCTTTTTCCCCTCAGTTTTTCAAACATAGATTCATCACATAGATTCACTGTATCCATTGGTTAAATGCTCACAGATGTTAAATAAAAATATGTAACAATAAAATGAAATCTCCCGGGCAGCAGTGGCTCAGAGCTGTCGTGCACCAATCCTAGTATCGGTGATTTGATTCCTGGAAGTGTCCTTGGGCAAGACACTGAACCCCAAGCTGCCCTGGTGTGTCAGCCTAAGCTGCATAGCAGCTCTGCCACTGGTGTGTGAATGTGTGTGTTTGTGTCTGCGAATGGGTGAATGAGACGCAGTGTGCAGTGTCAAAGCGCTTTGAGGACCAATAGGTAGATAAGCGCTGTACAAGTGCTGACCATTTACCATCCTTATTTCGTTGCATTTGATGTACTTGCAGTATGTCGGCAAGATTGAGGAAAACACACAGGGTATGGAGGTGATGAGATTCAAAGCACAAGACCAGGACCTGCGTGGCACAGACAACTGGGAGGCTGTATATGAAATTGTCAAAGGCAATGAGGCCGGATACTTCAGCATTAAAACAGACCCAATCACCAATGAGGGCGTCCTCTTTCTTACCAAGGTACAGTAGAATTTATTGTATGTCTCACTGGAACTTCCATACTTTGGTTTACCAGGTCTGTCACTACGGCCTCAAGCCCAGCCATTACTTCTTCCATATTGTACCTTCTCTATAACTTCTATTATTCATTGCAACTATGTAAAAAAATATTGAGTGGTGATTTATGAATTAAAGTGCGAAAAATGATACGTTGCCAGATATGAAAAGGGAAAGAATAGTAACACAGACTTTACATTACGAGTAATTGAAAGTAGAAGCCTAAAATTAAGGCATGTGGACTTCTTTTAACTTGATCAAAACATTTTTCTACCTATCCACACTTCATCAGTCTACGAAGGTTTACTGACAATCTACATTGACATACTGAAAGTAATATTGTGTTCTTCGTGTTCCCTCTGTCACAGGCTGTGGATTATGAGGATGTAAAGTACCTTGACCTAGGCATAGCTGTAAGAAATAAGGCTGCACCTTACAGCGGATCTGGAACAGGAGCAGGAGGAGGAGGATGGGGAGGAGGAGGAGCAGGAGGAGGAGCAGGAGGAGGCGCAGGAGGAGGTGCAGGAGGAGGTGCAGGAGGAGGTGCAGGGGGAGGGGCAGGAGGAAGCGCAACAGGAGCAAATGCTCCATCTGGATCATCATGGCAAAGTGGAACCACAGTTAAAACCTATCCAGTAAAAATTAATGTGATAAACCAGCCTGAGGGCCCACGTTTTCAACCCAAAGTCAAAGCTATTCCCATCTCAGAGGGAAGCCAATCCTTTAGTACTCATGATGTCATTGGAATTTACCCTGCAATAGATGGAGATACTGGAAAACCAGCTGAGAATGTCAAGTGAGTACGAACATAACGATATGTATGAAAGTATCAACAATAAAAGCTTTAATGCCAGCTTCATCTTCTAAATTTGCACCTTTTTTCTATAGGTATGCAAAAGGATTAGACCCTGACAACTGGCTAACCATTGACCCAAAGACAGCTGAGATCAGACTGAATAAAAAGCCTGACAGAGAATCTAAATTCCTGGTCAACGGGACATACTATGCTGAAGTACTCAGCATTACAGAAGGTAACACTTCCACTTCCACTGTAGGGTGCTTGTTTACCCAGTAAGAGGATATTCCCCATCATAAGAGCACACATATTTCAATATAATTCTTTCCTTATAAGAAGTAGGAAGTTCTGCTCAGGATATGTGGGTGCGGGAAAACCTAGGTAGGGTCTAAAGATGTTATCAGTTTAGATTTGAAAACTTCTAGTCAACACACCTGACGTCCGCAGGGAAGTTATTCCAGAGGAATGACAAAGGATAAGGCCCAGCTAAATCTTGAGCTAATGTCATATTTTGTGGTTAATAATTCGAACCATGCCTTTGTTGGTGATGTTTTGTTCTGCGATCTAAGCAAGTAGATAACTACCTACATCTATAAATAGACAGAACACACAACTTGTTAATGGAAAACTGTTTTTCTAAGAGGCCAAATTTGTGCAGCCCAAGAAGATAATTTTTCATCATTCATTCATCAATTCATCACCTTATCTGTGAAATTTGTTGTCTAAACCTTTTGTCTGAATTATCTTCTTCACCAGACATGCCTGCTAAAACAGCTACTGGCACCATAGCCATCCAAGTGGAAGATTTTAATGACCACTGCCCCACCCTGACCAGTGACATCCACACTATGTGTACCACGAATTATGCTGTCATTGTGAACGCAGTAGATGAGGATGTATTCCCTAATGGACCTCCATTTGACTTTGCAATTGTCTCAGAGGAATCTCAGGGCAAGTGGCAGGTGGAACATTTCAACGGTGAGGAACACATTACTGCTCTCAGATGTGTTCATGGGATTTTCCGCTAATTTAGAATTCAGACATTAAGTATGACAGGTTGTGGCTCCCATGGGCCTAGATGATTTTTATGGCACTGGGTAAACTGTCTAAACAAAGAAATGACATACAGCAGGATACAGGAATCTATGACAATAATAACGTACGCTTAATTTTTTTTTAATACATTTTTGTCTTGTTGCAGACACTGCCACAATCTTAAGGGCGAAGGAATCTCTATGGCCTGGACACTATGAGGTGGAATTTGTGGTGAGGGATGAACAGGGACACGCCTGTCCTGAACCACAGAAAGCCAAGGTTCAAGTTTGTTCATGTCAGAATGGAGTGGTGTGTGGAAACAGAGGTCAAAATGGTCAGCCTATTAAACAAACTGAGTTGGGACCCGCAGGCATTGGACTGTTACTGCTGGGCCTGCTGCTTTTACTACGTAAGTATCATTGGAGTCTTGCTCGTAAAGTAAACTAAAGTAAACTCGTCATCACTGAGTGCTGACTTTTTCTGACATCTTCAAAAACAGCTACAGTGGTAATTTTCTGGTGCTTTTAGGTCATTCTGCGCGTTAGACCAGTTTAATCGATGTATAAAGTGACTGACAGGAGTGTTGTTCACCTCTTGTCAATGCAGTCAGATGCCAATTTTTGTTTTTCCATAGACTCACACATTTTTATCGCTTTATTTCACCCCCCTAAAAATATGGAAATGCAGTTTATGTATGAAATCATCATAAAGAAGTACTACAATAACAACACATACGTAAATTCTGTTAAGGATTAAAACTATAACAATAAACTGCCGATACATTTCTGACACCTTCTGTGAGATCCCCCCTACATTTCATTTTACCTGATATAAACATTTTGTTTGTGCTACATAAACTGAAACTCGCTTTTTTTTCGAAGAGATTTATCAACCAAACAAGTAAGACTTAACCTGATTGTTGCTTTTTTTACAGTCATTCCTCTGCTGCTCCTCTTCTGCCTATGTGGGGACAGAGCAGGTCTGCCAGGTGGCTTCACTGAGATGCCTTTTGACACCAAATCACACCTTATTAACTACCGCACTGAGGGCCAGGGAGAGAACACGGTAAAAGCAAATCGCTCACCCTTACTGTTGACAGAATGATCATCACTTGCAAACAAATCTGATTGAAACCTGCATTGAGTTATTTTTTTCACAACTGTTCAGTCTATTCTAACATTTGGAATCCTGGCCTATAACAGGAGGTTCCACTGCTGAACATGCCAATGCAAGTGGGTGGAGATATGCTTGGTGCAGGAATGGGCATTTCTGGCAAAACCTATTTGCCACCCACGGCAGATTTGGATTTTCAGAAATCAGTGACTTCCATGGATAGGATGCACAGAGCAGTCTATCCAGATGGTGCGAGTGATCTTGGAGAAGGAACATGGAGGGTGAGCAGGAGAGGCAGTGGCTTCCACCATGAGTTTGAATCAGGAGCAAATGGGCAATTTTATGACGGGATGGCTGTGCCATACAACTTCTTTAGACAGTACTACAGTCAGGTAAGAAATTGTTTAAGTATTTAGACTTTTTGTAGTCCAGGGTAGACTTTTATTATGTGGCACAGAATGCTGGCAAAGCAATCTACATAACCTCCCAATGTTCTATTTCCAACAGAAAACAGCCAATGAAAATGAGAGCCTTAAAGTGAAAGACAGTCTACTGGTGTATGACTACGAGGGTCAGGGCTCTCCTGCTGGCTCAGTGGGCTGCTGCAGCATGCTGGAGTCTGACAATGACCTACAGTTCCTAGATGACCTCGGACCAAAGTTCAAGACCCTAGCTGAGGTGTGTGGAGGCAAGACTATTGAACCTCAAGTCAAACAAGCGTCCAGCTCCCTGCCCAACACTTCCATAAATACTTCAGTATCAAGTTTGGTGAACGTCCCAGAGCTGCCACCTGTACCCAAACTGCAGCCAACTGTTCCCAAAACAGAGCAAACTTTGGTCAGGGAGAAATCTGAGCGTTCTCAGGTAGTGAAGGAAAGCAAAGCCACAATGAAGGGAGGGATGACCACAGTCAAGCAAGGGATAGCAAATCAAGGCCAAATGCTTCTGCTACAGCAGCAGCAACCTGTCTACTACACCAGCACCCCTGTGCTGCAGCCAGTCCAATATGTAGTCCAGCCACAGGTTCAGAACACTGTGCTCCTGGCTGAGGCACCAACCACCAACCTGCAGGGCATGATAGTCGTTAACGGCACTAATGCTGCACCTGCCCAAGGTATGGTTGTTCAGGGACAAGCTCGGGGTCCAGGCATGGTTTTGGTACAGAGAAACGAAGTCCAGGGGGTTGCCACCAACCTGATCCACTCTGGCAACCTCTCTGCGTCCCAAACTATGCTGGTTATGGATGGCAACATCCCTGCAGGGACGTTAAGAAACCTAAAAGGGAGCCATACATGCCTTGTGCCGGGAGGTAGTCAACAGTCAGGAGGGCTTTCAGGATCTCAGAGAGTTCTTGTAGTTGGAGGTGCAAAGAGCAGCGAAGGGCAGTTGGTTCAGGAAGGAGGCCTGTCCCAGATGCGTGACATCTCTGGCTCTCAAAAAGTTGTGTACAATATGGGCAACACAGTCACCAATTCTCCTCATGTGATCAGTTCCTCTACCAGCACAGTGAGCACAACACCTACCTACCACAGGGTGGTGGAAGAGCAGACCAGGTCGATTCACTGAAAGCAAAGTGAAGACCATTTTTAATATTATTTAATAGTATTTTTTATAAGTGACATCTGCATGTGTTTGTGAGGTTCTTGGTGGAGGGATTGCTGCAGACGTTTAACTAGAAAGTAAGCTACAGGGGCCTGCATGTGCAGCTTCAACTTGCATAGCCTCTATGTTAGATGTGTTACATAGATTTCGACCTTGAATGTATAAGAATAGCTGCAATAACTTTCTAATATTTTATTTGTACATAATGGCCAAGGTTTCAAGTTTAATATTTCAACATGCAACAGGCATATTCTCACAAATGGCTCATTAGGTCATTATTTACATTTGTTTATATCGAGCTACCCAGATATTCTCATTACCATCATGCTTAGTTTGTTTACTACTACTTACCTAAGCTATGTTACTGTCTCCTAATGTTTTACAAGATTCAGTGTTTTTGAAGCCTGGAATTTCGTTCCTGGGCACTTCCTTGAATATTTAAATTGATACTTAAACTGTTGACGTTAGAAAATATTTACCATTTTTGTGTATAATTTTGGGTGAGTGATTTTTGTTACTGGCAAATTACGTTTATGACTCTGTAAAGTTGTTCAAAAGTGAAAGGCGCGCACACATTTGTGACCAAGAAAAGTAGAGCCCCACTGTCGATCGAAATTCTAGCCTCGCTGATTGAAATCAAGTGGACAAAATAATTGAATACAAAACTATTTGTATATATAGTGAGTCAGTTTACAAAACCACTCCACAGCATTATAAACTGAATTTTTTTTACTGAGAAAGTGCCTAACATGTCATGTTTGAATGAAATTAAATAAATGTTTATGTTGCACAAAAACCTTTCTTTGTCATTTTATTCAAATGAAAAATGACATAGTTTTGAACCCTATTAGTTAAATCAGCTGTAGATTTCAAGCCCTGAGGGTTACACATTCATTTTCTACCGCGTCTTCCCCATAGAGGACCAGTCCCGTACACACTCACAGGCAATTTAGAGTTTCCAGTTAGCCTAACTAATGTCTTTGGACTGTGGGAGGAGAACCCATGCAGACACGGGGAGAACATGCAAACTCCACACAGAAAGGCTTTGTCGCTGTGAGGCGACAGTGCTCACCACCACACCACTGTGCCGCCCAAGGGTGATATCCACAAGTAGAATAAAGACACTCAGGATAAATAAAAATATATATGAAGAAAAACGCTGACACACAACAGTGGATTGGCAGAAGCCGATTACTGGGATTACAGGATTACTGAACAGTTGTAGCCTACACCTTAGATGTCACCAGTGGCTGTTACAGTCCGCCCTGCATCAGCGCTGCGTTTCGTTTTGTGTCTGGTTGTGCACCTTCACTGTGTTATTTCCCGTTCCTGTTGCAGCTCTGTCGCTCTCTCACTCCAGCCACCCCCCTTGATGCCGTCCACTCATCCTTCCTGGTTTTCCCTTCGTCACCCACCACCTAGTTCATTAGTTAACAATGTTCCGCTGGATCTTTACCCATTCCTGTGCTTAGAGGAAGCTGAAGCTACTACATCGTCTGCTAAGCTCATCATCCTGAAAATCTGCTGAACTCCTTGTCAAGACAAGTCAGCGTCAAATGTACTTTGTTTCAGTTAAATGCACGTATTATGGTATCATCAACTCGAGTTGAGTCTCCTAGACGTGTGACCAAGATCAGGAGTGAATGAGCTAGTTAGTTTTATGGCAAGCAATCATTCTGTTTCATGTATCATGTTGAAAGTAGCCATGTTTCTCTAAAATGCAAAGACCAACCATGTGTTCTTGGTCAGGTTTCATTAACTGTGTAGAGTAACCTATGTCAGCAACATATCTGTTTGGCTCCTTTTCTGACATAAATCCTGGCTTAATCTCTTATCTTGGCGTATTTGTATGCAACACCTCCAAATGTTTGCATGTATGTATACAATGTCAGGCACATTGGATGAAAAACAATTATTTTGTGGTCATTTTCCTCCTGGCTGTTGTCCTGCTGTTTTATTTTTACCTGTGGCGGTGCAACAGCCAGTTGCACAAGGAATGATGGGTCAGGTTTGTACCAAACTAGACTTCTTGGAAACACAGGCTGACAGATGCAACTCTAACCTCAGGGCGTTGTTGTTGTTGTTGTTTCATACACACCTGCAGACATTGCAGACAGGCCATGTTGGTAAAGGAGGCGTGTGTGGCAGATTTTTGCAAAAGATGTTTAATATGTGCAGCGAACATCACCACAATCAAAATTGGATGATAAATTTCATTGAGGTAACACCTTGTCAACAGTATCAAAGGTGTTGCTGAAAAACATTGTGGTTGATGACTCCATGTTACTGTGCAACATCCCTGCCTCTCTCTGTTATCCATGTACAGATTAAAGCTGTGCTGCTGGTTCCAGCCACCAGAGCCCTACACAACCTGAACCCATCAAGTACTGCAGAGGCGGTCCACAGAGCCAGCCTTGAGCACTGCTGACTTTCAACAGAGTGGTGAAGGTCAAAGCCGGGGCTACATGGATACATGCATTTACTGCAAGAAAGTTTCAGTTCCATGCAAGGATTATATCACGCCTGTGAGATTTGCCATTGTTGTTTTTCCATCCCAAACCAGATCAACATACAGGTTAAGCAAAATGTGCCCATTGCAGCATCCACCAGCAGAAAAACACAGCACAGTCACAATTTCACTGAGGCGTATCAAGAATGTGCTTCAAAAGCTTTGATTGTTGCAGCACATCATGTCATTAGCAGTCAGTCAGTAGCCAGGTTCCCTATTTATTGAATCCACTGAATGTTTCTGAAAGTGCTTTTGTCTGATGAAATTAAGTAATGTGTCTACATTTGTGAATGCACTCAATGTTTTGTGAAAGATTACAGCAAAGAACAGGATTGCATGCTTGGGTGGTTAGTAAGGCTTGTTTGTCAGCAGTAAAGTCATGACTTCCACATAGTTTCCTTCGTCCAAGTATATTTCACTCTAAAATAACACCTAATAGCACATTACCAAGTGACAGTTCAAAACAGCTGGTTAATATTAGAGGTTGCTGAAACTCACAGAATAAGATGCACCTTACAGGGTCCAGTGATACAGGGCTCACAAAAGTTGATCTGACTGAATGTTTTAACCCTTGTGCAGTCAAAACGACCCCACTGTAAAATAGGGGGCGCTCACACAAGGGTTTAATAAAACAACATTCGTGGGTGTTACATCCAAGCAATGAACACGTGTGGGTCTACGATGAACAAGTTCGTCCAACCATTCATCTAGATGAAGCGTGTTGTGATTTATCATCTGTCTATGGCTGATCCAACCCTTGTGTGGTTTTTGAGCTTAGAGCCCCCCTTATTTTTATTTGGACCCCATTGAAGGCTGCACAAGGGGTAATGTGATGCAGTTTTGGTTGCTTCAGATGGTTATGGGGCACTAAAAATGTTTTCACATGGCAATGTGGTAACGGTCTGTGCTTCTTCCAACATTCACTCATCACCATTATAACTGTGACCATTATTGTGTCCCAGGTTGATTCAAGAGCTGCACGGTAGTAATTACCTTAGTGGAGTCCTGGTGACGTCTCACTGATGTCGGGAAATTGGTCACAAATGCAGAGTTGCAGGACAGAATGGGTTGAGATTATCTTCTGGTTGCTGCAGCATTCATTACATTCTCTGACATAAATCATGCATCTTGTATTGTATGCAGTACAAACTCTGGGGGTAATGTATTCAGATAATCACCACAGACACTGATTACCAACTACCAGTTAACTGAGCAGCATTAGCAGGAGTATATGGACATTAAAACAAGATGGATTTAATGAATCCAAATATTAGTAACTGTAAAGACAGAAGTATAGCACCCTAATGGTTGTTACATTATTTCTAACAGACTACAAATACGTACGTTTAGAAAGTAAATCAAAACTTTCTAGCTGTACTTCTTTTTTGTTGTATAAAGTTGCCGGGTTTGGATTTGAAGAGGTCATGAAACATAACATGCTTAGGTGAGGTGATCATGAGCAATGACACCAGGATACCACCCAAAATGAAAAACATTTATTACTGAAGTGCTCATTGTAGTAGACTGGAAGTAGGTTCACAGCTGTAAAACATGATGTTCTAAACTATGAACACAAATCTAAATGTGAGTAAAGAACTGATGGTGAAGTCTGATTGGTCCTGCCGCCCATGTTGAGTTTCAGTTGGTCTGGAAGGCCTGCTGCATGATGACTGAACACAGGCTCAACATCTGCAGGTACTCGTCAGCCCCGTCTGACAGGCACTTATCCACAACCTGAGAAAATACAAGCAATGTTTGTTAAAGGACCACTACAGGTTTGTGTGAAGTTCTTGTATTAGTGAAGTATTGAAGTTATGTTAACATACTCTTTTTTTTAAGCTTTCTATGATAAAAATGTCTTGTGTATCATAACTTACTGCCATCTTTTCTGTGATGACTGACTTCTGTTTATCATTTAGGTCTCCCTCTATGATGGACTCATGAAGCTGGCTCAGGATCTGTGTAGCTGCATAGCCGTTGTCCACCAGGTTCTGACAGAACAGACACAAGTATGTTATATTCAAACAATGTGGTCAACATCAGGTGTAAAAGAATAATTATTTAAAAATGGGACTTTGGAACAGAAAAGTATTTTTCCTTACTTAGTTTGAAACTGATAATGCACAACATACTGTGTGTACATCCTTACCCTCCCCATACACCCATGCTGTTATTTTGGATTACCACTCTAATTATTATTACAATTTTCACTCTCAGAAGCAAGTTATTCACACTATCACATAATGAAAAAATGTACATCACAGACATGATCCCTGTCTGAGTGGACGCCCTAAACAAACTGTTTGGTGCCCCAGGATTCAGACAGAAAATTTCACAACTAGATTTCAGTACTAATTTCTGTTTTTACTCATTGTTGCCCTAATACAACCACAAGGGGGCACCATCCAGTGTCAGTCCCAAGTTTCGATAAATATAGAGGGTTGTTTCATGAATGGCATCCGATGTAAAACATTTGCCAAACCAAACATGCGAGTCATCAAAATTTTCAATTGACATATTGGTGAAGGGACCAGAGGGGATGAGACTGTGATGGTTTTCAGGACAGGAACGCACAAAAGACAGATGGTGGTGGACTTGGCAAAAAGGATGGAAACGGCTGTAGTGAACACAGGGTGACACATAAGAGCGGATGTAGAAGACCTCGGGTGGACTTCATCTTGTGCAGACGTTGTAATCTGAAAGAGATCTGTGACTGCAAAGTTATGATAGGGGAGAGTGTAACCAGACAGCACAGGATGGTGGTGTGTAAGATGACCATGGTGGTGAGGAAGACAAAAAGAGGCCCAAGGCAGAACAGAGGACAAAGTGGTAGGAGTTAAAAAAGGAAGAATACTGTTTTAGGTGGTAAGGGTGATCACAGATAGGGATGGAAATGTATTGACAGCCACCAGGAGAAATGTTCCTTTCCATCTGGAAGGAAGACTTTAAAATGTTGAAGAATGAGGACAATGAAAGAGAACAAAGTGTAGGATGCCTTAGGAATGATGGAGAAGTGAACTGGTGTCTATTTTCAAGAACAAAGGAGATGTGCAGAACTGTGGCAACTGATGGAGAAGTATGGAGATGGGCAAAGAGAGCTGCCATGTCTTCATAAATCTAGAGAAAGTGTATGACAGGGTGCTGAGAGGAGCTGTGGTACTGTATGAGGAAGTCTGGAGTGGCAGAGAAGTACGTTAGAGCAGTGCAGGACATGTATGAGAGCGGTAAGACAGTGGTGAGGTGAGCTGTAGGTGTGACAGAGGAGTTTGAGGTGGAGGTGGGTCTGCATCAGGGGTCGGCCCTGGGCTCTTTCCTCTTTGCTCTGGTGATGAACAGGCTGACAGACATAGTTAGACAGGAAGCTCCATGGACTATGATGTTTGCAGATGACCATGCAATCTGTAGCGAGAGCAAAGAGCAGGTGAAGGAAAATCTAGAGAGGCTCGTGAAAACAGAGGAATGAAGTTTAGTCGCAGCAAGACAGAATACTTGTGCGTAAACGACAAGGAACCATGAGGTTACAGGGAGCAGAAGTAAAGAAAGTGCAGGATTTTAAGTATTTGGGGAAGGGGAAGACGACAGAGGAGATTGATGGATGTAGTGGAAGAGGACATGAAGTTAGTTGGTGTGAGAGAAGAGGAGGCAGTGGACATGGTTAAATGGTCTGATGACTCGCTGTGGTTTTGGACCAAAAGGAAAAAGCCCAAAGGAAAAAAGAAACTTATTGTTGCCCTTGCTAGTTAAAATGTCAAGGCAGTGCAGAATCAGAACTGCCATCTGCTTATACTGCAGAATCTCTGTAGTATAAGCAGCATCACTCTGTGAAACTTATGCACAGCCATGCTGCACTAAGCATTTATAGTTACAAACCTAGTGACACGTCTCTTGTAGTAAACACATTTACACAGAGATTTACTACAAGAGTAAACAATTAAAAGCTTGCTCTATGTGGGATTTGTTGGGTTTAGTTGGGTATGGTCTTAAACCTCACTTGTAAAGTGCCTTGAGATAACTGATGTTGTGAATTGGCGCTATATAAATAAAGTTGAATTGAATTGAATTAAACACATCAGAATTAGAAAACACCCACCCTGACTGCATCCTCTAGCTTCTCAAATGTTCCTTTGAAGCAGATGTGCAACAGTTTGTCAATCATCTTGGGAGGAACGACCTGTAAGACAGCACAACAGTGACTTTACTGGAATACAGTGTACTATGACTTGAGGTGCACAAGTCCCCCATATGAAACCATGAAGCAAATCTCACCCCGGCTATTTCAATGACAGCATGCTCTGTGACGTCTTTGTCATTGTTAAGTCGTGCTGCGCTCTGGAGGTAGGTGATGGCTTTCCGCAGGTCTCCCTCAGACACCCTTACCAGCGCTTCTACACTCTAGATAAACAGAAACATTCCTCATTGCAAAGAGTACTTCATATACTACTTTGCTGGACAAAAAGATCTCCTTTATGTCCACATTACAACCTTCCTACCTCCTTTGTGTATTTAAGGTTCTCCTTGTCACAGATCTCCAGTAGTCTCTTTTCTTGGACCTGATTAGCTAGAGGTTTGAAACGAAACTTGGAACATCTGGAGGTCAAAGGCTCAATGATTCTATAAAACACAGAGCAAGGTCAGGATAAGCAACAAAAATAGTGTTTCTGTGTTGCAAAGTGTAGTCAGTCAGCTAACCTGCTGACATAGTTGCAGATAAGGCAAAATCTTGTGGTGCGGGACTCCTTCTCCATTGTCCTTCTAAGAGCAGCCTGTGCTGGTGCTGTCATGGAGTCTGCCTCGTCCAGGATAATGATCTTAAAAGGAGGACATGGCTTCCCACTAGAAATACAGCCAAACACAAAAATGTTTATTGTACAGCAGCTAATAAGGAAATATCTCTGTGTGCATGTTCTCTGACTCACTCAGTGCGAGTTCCTGACACAGTGAGTTGAGCAAAGTTCTTGACCTTCTCTCTTATAACCTGGATGCCGCGTTCATCTGAGGCATTAAGCTCCAGAACTCTCTGTCTGAACAGCTGTGGGCTGGAGGACATGAAGCAAACAGAAGGGCAATGTATTAACGGGAACTAGTTAAAGAATTAAACTAAATAAAAACAAAAAAAAACCCAGTACATTTCAGCATAAGCAAAGAACCGACATCTCTACTTAGCATCTACAATGACTTACTCACCCATAAAGTTCTCTGGCAGCAGCCAAGATAGTAGAGGTCTTTCCTGTTCCAGGTGGGCCATAGAAGAGCAAGTTGGGAAGCTGCCAATGAAATACAAATGCTGAAAATGTAGGCCTCAAAATTGACTGTGGCTGTAATGTGAGAAATGCTTACATCTGCTCCTTCCAGAGATTTCTTAAGCACTGCTACTACTTCTTCCTGAAAGGCCACCTCATCAACACATTTTGGCCGGCTGGTTTTAGAGAAAAGGTAAAATGAATGTAGTTTGCTTACAATGTAGAAATAACTGCCAACTTAAGCTCTGGTCAGAGCTGTGGATTTCAGTACCTAAATGGACAATTAAACTTGATTTCATAAATCTTATTGCCAAATTCGTATGTTCGTTCGTTTGTTTTGAGAAACAAATGAGGGGATAAAAATAGTTGTATGGAAATAATATATTGCTGATAAATGTTTTGTATATTAAGCTGAAATTTGTTGTCCACTATGACTCACAACTCTAGTTGTGAGTCATAGTGGACAACAAAAAAATAAATAAAAACACGTGTCTCATCAACCATGTTTAGTAGAACAGGAACAACCACGACTCATGTTTCTCTAAAGCTGTTTTGCCACAGAGAAATCAGAATACTGTCACAACTATGGCGAAAGGACTGCATCATTTCTCAGCTGTCATATCGACATCCTTTAGGTAGCATTGGGCAAAGCTGGAATAGTTTAAAGAAAAATATTTATAGTGACAAATTGTCTTATGTAATGCAGTCAGCCAACTGGGATTAACACAATCAATAAGCAGAAACAGAATTGATAAAAATCGATACCCAAACCTGTATAGTGGCATTTTGTGATTGTGTGTTACTGATCTGAGTTTGACTATTCTACATAACTGCACTGATTTTAAGTTTTAGAATAGGAAAATTGTGTTGTGGTGGTTAGCACTGTTGCCTCACAGCAAGATGGTCCTGGGTTCAAATCCAGGGTGGCCCCAGTGGTAGGTAGGTGTGAGTGTGTCTATAAGTCTTGCATTTCACGTGAATAAAAGTTTGCTTTAAAAGCTTTACATCCAGTGCCTGAGTGCAAACAAAAATAGAGTAAACACATATATGTGGTTCACACTTACTATTTTTCTACCCAGGGAACAGCCTTAGCTTTCTTCTCTGTACTAGGTCCTGCTGCCGCCTTGTCTTTTTGAGATCTGGTAGATTGTACCGTTGCTCCTTTCAGAAAGGCCTGCATGACTGATTCTGACAACACACATGCAGAAACAAACATACACAAAACTTCATATTAGGCGTATGTGTGTTTTAAACAACATTGTAGCGGTTTACATAGAGACTGCATGTGTGTAATAGCCAGAGCACACAAGAAACAGTAAATACAGCCAGAATGTCAAATTACGAGTTGTGTGATCTCGACATTCTGCAGGACATAAAGCACGAATATACGCTTAAATCCCAACAACACCTTTGTAAAAACACATTAAACTAAAAAAATAGTTTCCTGTATTTGAGGCTTTAAAATGAAATGCATTTGCTGACGATTTTGAGATAACGTTTATAACCTGAAGTCAGAGTTTGTTATGTTCGTGGTTACCCTGAAAATACCATTCAGCGATAACAGGCTGATAATGTAATAATAATAATGTTGGCAATTACATCTGTCCATGGCATTAAGTTGATGTGTTGTTATCTTACAACCTTATTAACTAGCTGCCATTCACAATCAAATGTATAAAAGGCAGCTAAGAGGTTATCGTAAAGCAAGCACGCATGATGTTATGCTAACGTTAGTCCAGTTAGCTTTGCCATTGGATAACATAATCCTCACACACTCTTCGGTCTTACCGTTTAAACGAATAACAGTTAAGACAAACTCTGGCGTAATTATCCCAGCGTTTGACTTAATACCTAGGTATTCCTTACTATGTTACTGTTTCTTATCTCAATTCCAGGAGAGTTCGGCTGCTCATTTGTTCAACAGGGTCTTCCCGCTCAGGCTGTGAAGACTACATCCGGTGACGACATTGGGCAACTTCCAATCAGATGCCGTAGATACAGGAAATAGTCCTGCCCCTCTTTTTCCTCGCTAACGCCTTTTAGTTCGAGTTTGTTGTCCATGCTCTTCTGCTCTATCGGTTGTTTGTCATCTCCTGCGCTCGCGTCATTGTATTTTAATGATTTTTGTAATATTCCAGAGTTTTGTACTGAAGAAATCAGCATTTATTCATTTTTTATTCCTATGAAAATAACAAAAAAACAATGCAATGTTACCAGAGTACGGTAATGTAGTAAAAGTAGCACGATGATATCACAACCAGTGAATATTACCCCGGATTTTGTTTTAGTTTGTCAGGTGCTGTACTGTTGTGTGAAAGCCTTCTGTAAATTAGGCGCAGCTGTCTCTAGCTAATGTTGTCTCCTAGGCAATCTCCATATTCCCCGGAGGCCACAGACATATGGACGGGTGCTAATGCGTGTGTCTATAATCAAAACGCGGAGTGGGAGCAGTGGAGCAGCCTCTGGGAACGATGAAATAAAAAAAAAATAGTGTGAGTGATGGTTGATCGTTGGAAACAACTGATATTTAGCTTGAGGCCTCAAGGTGAGTGATGGTTGACACAGAGATGCTTAGTAGCGATATTTTTACATGGGTTTCATCTTCTGAGCAACTTAAATATATCAGTTGTATGTTCTGTGTGGTTATTTTCATTGGCTATAATCTAACTGCCTTACCTAAGAAAATTTGTTTTTGGACTTTTGTGGATCATTGTGTAGATGCAGTCACTCTCCCCAGCTCCAGTCCTTACTCAGCTCAGATCCAGTCACCAGGATTTCCTTTCCATCTGCCCCACCCCCTACCATCTATCCTCCCCTCTGTGTGTGCGTTTCTCTGCCTTGCAGGCAGGTACAGCAACCCTGTCAGTTGTTTTGCCTCATTGTGACTCAGCTTCTTTCTTTATTTTTTATGAGCATCACCAGAGTGGCAGCAGAAGCAGTGCTTTCTTAACCAGGAGAGTGGACTCACTGTTTTTGTCTTTGGGGCCAGGGTCATGAAAGGGACCCAGGAACAGTGTGTTTGATGTTTTGTTGACTTGTCCACCTTTCTACGTTTTTTTTTTCTGACCAAAGTATTTAGCTACTATTTTTTGCTGACTGAGTACCTGGTTGTCTTTATTGTGCAGTGATTGACATGGGGTTTGTCTTCTGCCTGGCTGGGTGACTGCTTTGTTTTTCACAGACAGACTTACTGCTTCCATTCAGTGATTGGTTTTGTCTTCTTTGTCCCAACTGTGTCAGACTTACAAGCTGTTATTTCTTATTTTGTCTGAGAGTGGCAGCCTCATAGCACATGTGACAAAAGAAGAAGATTAACAAAAATACAAATTAAGTAATAAGTGATACATCTGAAAAATTGAAAGAAAGAAAAAATTGGATTACAGGCCAAAACCAAGGAGATTGTCGGGAAAGGAGGATGATGAGAGGAGGCGTGGCATGAGAGAGAGAGAGACAGAGGAGAGGAAAGTGAATCCAACCCACACCCCGAGATGCTGTGCTGGCTCAGAGAAGACGAAATGTCGGTGCAGGAGCTGCTACAGAGGGTGCAATGTGTCATCACACATGTTGGTAAGTCATTGCATTTTCTTCATTTTTATTCTCTGCACCTTCGCATGGTTACAATGAGGAGATCTGAGCACAGTCTCTCTCCATCCTCTCGGAATAATGTGAGATATCCAGGGAAGCCCTTCCTCCAGGAGTGTGTGATCAGAGACATGCTAGTGGGTTGAATGGAAAATTTGTTAGAAATGTGCGGAAAAGCGGATGAGAAAAAAGAGAGAAAGGCAAGTAATGCATTTTCTCAGGAATCTAGAGAGATGCTTTGTACACAGGCAGAGAGGAAAGTATGTCATCATGACATAGGGGATGCACCGAGTGGTGCATTAGATCTATCGGGGGATGCTGTAGCACACAGCCGTTAGCGGAGACCAGGATCTGGTTGTTGATTGGATTTTTTCAGATTGTTCACAGCAAGCTTTCCATGCTCCTCCTGTGTAGCGGTCTTTCAGCATGTGTAAGGCTGAAGGACATGACATTTAGGACTGATGTCTATGAGATGCGCCAGTATCGGCTTCCCTATCTTCCATTTTTTCCCCTCCTTACTTAACACTCCCCACTTCTCTGCATTGCTGTCATGCCTCCTACCTTCCCACACACTTCCTCCTGTTCTTTCTCCTGCCATCTTTCTCAGACTCTCCATCATCTCCCTTTCCCTGTTCTCTTGTCCTTCCACCCCCCTTTTTCTCTTCTCTAGCATGTTTGTGTTCGGCTTATACTTCCTGCCTGCAACGGAAGTAGGTTAATGTGCCACGCTGGAGGCTCTCACGCAGTATCTTCCATCACTGCAGTTTGTGCATCTCAGTAGCACCCAGGCGCATGAGGGTTAGAGGAGGGAGGAAGCAGGTTTACACAGAGCATTAGAAAACTGAGCTTCCTTCTACAAACCAAGGAGCCTGGGATTGATTTATTGGAAGCCAGGCTCACTCAGAATGCTGTCACCAGGTACTATATTGGTGCTGCAATCTTTTTTTATTGCAGTCATATTAACGAGCATGCTCCCGGAAGTTCTCAGTAAGAGCACTATTGTAGGGTGTATGAGTAAGTAAAGGCTGATAGATGAGGTTAGACTGGGCTGATGTAAATACAATGCTGACACAGTTTAATGAAATATTAATATTTGAACAAAAGATGAGTGAAAGCTGATCTTCCACTGTTTTCTGATCTTCATACTTACTCCACACATAGGCTCACTGGTACAGAGTGGATGATGCATGAATCATTTCACTCTACTGGCACCGTTCTTTTATGACCACAAGTTCCCACTGCAAATATACAACAATGATGGAAATTGTAAATAGTCTATTAACTAACTATTAAGGTGCGCATCCAGTACATCAATTTGAATAACAATCAGTTTGTTAGTTTTAGCTCAGTGTCTTTCTGTGTTGTGCGTGTTCTTTTCCACCCACAGTCCAAAAACATGCAGTTAGATTGAAGATTCTAAAGGGTCTGTATATGTGGCCCTGTGATTGACTGGCACCTTGTCCTGGGTGTATCCTGTCTCTCCCCCAAATGACAGCTGGGATAGGCTTTAGCACCCTTATGACCCTTATAAGGAGAAAGTGGTTGAGATGACGAGAGTGATTGAATGAGTTTTGAGCTAATGATTAATGCATATATATATATATCAGACTCTAAGATGGTGATGAGCTAGAACAGCAAATGCTGAAAAATGGCCACAGGTCATATGACTCAACTTTTAAATAGCTGGGTGGGTGATTCCGACTCACTGTATGGGAAACAGACTATAAAGTCTGTACATTATTATACAATGACTTGCACAGCTTTGCAAACTAATTCCCAGTAATGAGTGTTAAGATCTTTAATATAATTTTTGGGGCCGCCAGTAGTTGTGAATGGTCGTCTGCCTCTATATGTCGACCTTGTAGTAGACACGTTTGGGTGGTGGCCTGCCTTTTATCCAAGGACAACTGGGATTAGCCACAATGCAACCCTTAACCCTTGTGTTGCCTTCGAGGGGCCACAATGACCCCACTGTAAAAAAGGGGGACTCCAAGCTCAAAAACACAGGGTTGGATAAAACAGCCGCAGACAGACGATAAACGGGCTTGACTGAGTACTGCACAATGGTTAAGAGGAACAGCAGTAGGAATGTCCATGTTAGTTGTGGAAAAATTGGGCGAAAAATTACCATTTATTATTGGTGCTCTGGCTTTTTTTGTTCTTATATAGTCTTACTGATGGCCGGCTATGCATACACAGATAAATCACACACATAATATATATGCAGTTGACTGATGAAAGTGGTGTCACTATATGTCCAGTGATACATTATGTACCATAACTTCTGTTCGTTATTATTATTATTATTATTATTATAAACTTGTTTGGGCGCTTTTAGTCATGAACCAAATCCGAGGTGAGAGTAGATATGTAAATAGACTGGTAAATGTAGGGACAGACTGGTACACTGTACTACATGCTTGAGAAAAACATGAAATAGCTTTTATCCAGATGACTGAAATAATAAGCAGCTATTGTACAATGAGGGATCCAGCAGAGGGCATCCTACGATCCCCTGTACTCTTTTCACCACCCATTCTATCAGGTGATAGATTTCCTCTTTGTTAGGAGTCTCATCCTCCCCTGGGTCAAGCTCACGTGGTGTAGCTGTAGGACTAGAGGCTGGTGCTGGAAGTAGTCTAGTTCCTCTGCTGCTAAATGTAGCAAACAGTGGGCGGGTCATGGTTGACCTGCTGGTGACTGTGCCGGTAGGTATGTGCTCTCTAGATGCTTAATGTGTTATTGTTATCCTCTATACATTGTTTGTACCCCTTTTTATCTAGCCAGATGCTCTTTTTATAAGCCAGCTGGTCACCTGACCTATAGGCAGCATTCTGGGCTTTGAGCAGAGTTCAACTCATACTGTCCAGCCATGTCTTTTGATGGGCAAAAAAACTGATGGACTTTTTAAGTAGTATCTGTGCAGAACTGCACATAGTCCAGGATAGATACCCCCTATAAGCTTCCAGGTCTGATTCTTCTTTCAACACACAGTAAATGTGTTCAAAACAGCCTTGTAGTGTAAAGGGGCCTCCTCTGTCCATACTTGAGTTGGTCTGGTGGTTGGTTTGGCTCCACAAATTAGAGTTTGCCTGCTTTGAAATATACAAAAAACAAATATGGACCAAAACATAAAATGATCTGTGTTTTTTTTCACTGCAAGTTGTGGATCATCTCCTGCTGCTGGTTTGTTGTGAAATATACAGTGTGAACATGGTTATTTTTCAGTATCTCATGTTGAAATATTTCAGATCTTAAACCAATAAACATGTGCAGCATACACTGCCCCTTTATGTTTTTTGTGGAATAAAGTGTTTACGCGTCTATCCAGGGCGTTTATTCCTTCAGAAGGTTTGAGAATCATCTAGGTGCGACGTGAGCATTGAAGTTAGAGAGGCCTGCAGTTCCTTAGACATCTGCCTTAAATCTACCTACCTGCGTGCTCTTGCGTTAATTTGGATGGTCGGGCAGGTTCACGGTTATTCTCTATTTGTAGATGGTGTCACCCATTGTGTGTGTGTGAAGTCCCAACTGATACAGTTTGATACTTCTTTGAGTATAGTAGTGTAAATACTTTTTCACACAGGGCAAGTTTATTTTACATTGCATGTAACTAGAAAATATCAAAGCACATACATGTATGCCCATCTAATGTATGTGCCACAACATTAACACCACTAGGTGTTGTTAGTGAAAACTGAAACCAGATTTGTTACAAACTGAAGAAGATAAGACACAAAACTGCTAAAGCACAGTTGTTCTAAAGTTGTCTACTGTACATGCTGAGGGGAAGCTGTTGAGTGTAACAAAGAAATGTCAACAGATTGGATCTATGCACAAAGAGGTAAAGGCTAAGGAAGTCAGAGGTCATAGCTGGGACAAAACATTTTACTTGTACAGTTTCCTTCCTGCATACTTCCTGATCCACTGGTGACATCACAAAGGAAATTTTGGGTTTTGGGTTTTAACAACAGCAACATGTGCCAGTCCAATCTTAAGAAAGAAAGGCATCAACATGATATTAAAGTAATTTTGTTTTTTCATTATAATACAACGTGGACGAAATGGATTACTTGGGAAGTTTCTTTAACCTTATGTTTTTCAAACACAGGAGCACTGTTTTATTTGCTGGATGGAGTTTACCTTGGACACTGAAAAAACAACAACAACACTGTAATAAAATACCATATTAAGGTGTTTATTTGTAAAGTCAGATTTTCTTACATTCACAACTGCTTTCAGGTGCTACCTCCTGATAGGTCTTTGGTGTTTGTTGTATTACCTAAGAGTCCCCAAGCTTTGTTGTCATGACGTCAGAGCTGCATTCTTTCTATTTCCCCTTCCTGTGTGTGAGACAGGGGTGGTGGTGGTGGAGGAGAGGTGTGGGTCACAATATTTTTTGAAAATAGTTTGTCCTCTGGACTGAGGCCAGCCTGCTTAGGATAACATGGGTGAACAATAGAACTGATCGACAGGACCATATGACAGCTCCACAGATTTCACAGTCTGGCTTAAAGGTCTCTCTCCACAGGTAGTTTTTAAGCAGGTCCTGAGCACATAATGTAAGCCAACATCAAGTAAGTGGCTGACTCTATATGCTCCTGTTTGGGTTCCTTCCTGAAGTAGTACAATATTAGTACGTTCTAAAAGCACATCAAATCAGTCAGGTTTGTCTGTAATACACAGTGTATTTGAACGTCTGAAAAGGGAAACAGTGGATTAACCATAAAATAGCCACAATGCATTTACCGTTGGAAAGAAGTTAGAAGACCATTCTGTATCACAAAGACTGTATCACACAGACACTTTAGGCGAGTCACTAGTTATTCCAGTGAGTGAATTCCCAGTTAAATCTAGCAGTGATGTCATCCATGATCTAATGAGGCCTCCCCCCTGTGGGGTAGATTATTACTGTACAGAGAAAGGACAGAAAGGTTGTTGATGAATAGTTTTTATCTGAACAAACTGGGTACTGTCGATAGAGTTATTTATTCTTTAAATAATAATAAATAATAATAATAATGACCCTTTGATACATTTTTCTTTGTCTTGATATTATTCTGCAGTCAATTATAACACTGATGGTTAAACGTAAAAAACTACACCATGTTCTTCTTCCACTTTTCAGTGTGCCATGTGTTTTTATGGTCAGTGTAGTCAGACGTGTTGTATTTCTGTATTGGTTACTGTTTTAACTGTAGTTTAATCAGTGGACCTTGCTTCTGCCTGGATAGGTTGTGAGCTTTAGTTGACTTATTTTACGATGAGCTTGTTTTTCTGGGGTCTGTGTTGCCAGGTCCAAGGTCATGTAATGTCTTTGGTAAGAAGTCTTGCTTCATTTCAAGATAACCTAAAACAGAAAGAGCAGCTGTGTCTCAAGAGGTAGACGGCATGTGTGCCAGATTAAGGTGTCATCGGTGTGTGAATGTGTCTACTTGTGTGAATCTTTATCATTAACAATAATTAAAGGTGGTACTGGAGTTGAATCTTTATCATTAACAATAATTAAACGTGGTACTGGAGTTGAATCTTTATCATTACCAGTAATTTAAGGTGGTACTGGAGTTAAATCTTTATCATTACCAGGAATTTAAGGTGGTACTGGAGTTTAATCTTTGTCATTACCAGTAATTTAAGATGGTACTGGAGTTGAATCTTTATCATTATCAGGAATTTAAGGTGGTACTGGAGTTGAATCTTTATCATTACCAATAATTAAAGGTGGTACGGGAGTTGAATCTTTATCATTAACAATAATTAAAGGTGGTACTGGAGTTGAATCTTTATCATTACCAGTAATTTGTCATTACCTGCTGAAGATACAGACAAGTTACAAGAAACTCTTTCCATGGAATCTTTGAACAGGAAGCAAAGAAAAATGAAAGAGCACTTGATAGAGCCTATGATTCTTGAAAGAAAACTGCAAAGGAGATAAGAACAAGATTGAAGACATGTTGTTCCTTAGAAGACCTTGTAAAAGGCCAAAGTGAAATTAAGGCAAACAGTGCCATTGTTCAGCAACATTATGAGTCGATCCTACGCAATCACGCCACCACCCCAGACATTGTGAAGAGAATGGATGCCTGTGTCACTCTAACCGCTGAGATATGTAACCTTGTTGGTAAACGATTGGAGACCATCAATGAGGTTTTCAATGACCACTTGGAAAAGGAAAGAGTGAGGATGATGTTAAATAAGGAAGAGTATGGGTCTGTATCCGGGAACACAGAAACAAAAACAGTCTTGTCAGAGTCAGTGCAAAGCCCAGATAACCACTCCTCCAGGTCCTTAAGCAAACGCGCAGATGCGGAAGCAGACCTTGCAGCCAAAATAGAAGAAGCAAAAGCTATGCAACAAATACAAGTTCAAAAGGCCAAGCTAAGCGAACTGGAGAATGAATGGAAACTGAAAGAAACACAAATGCTTGCAGAAATTAGGGAAAGGGAAGCTGAAATGAAAAGACTCCGAGGAAGAGAAGGCAAGGCTACAACAAATACAAGTAGACATTGAAGTAAAGGTAGCCGCATCACGTGTTAGAGCATATAACAGCTTTGACATTCTTACTACCAAAACGCTGAATCAGGAGTTCCATTAAATCCTCAAGCTGTATCATTCCAGCCACTTAAAGTACCTGTTAAACCACCACCAGCTCAGGACATAGCCAGCTTAACACAAGCTTTAATAAGCCCATTTACAATAAATTGTCTGCCTGTCCCAGAACCCTCAGTTTTCACTGGTGATCCTATGAAATTTGTAGACTGGAAGTTATCCTTTATGACTCTAATTGGACAGAAGCCCCTGCCAGTTAGTGAAAAAGTGCAAGGCTGTGGAAGGGTTTTTATATCGAAACACTGAACATGCATATCAGGGTGCTTGGGCAGTTCTTCATGACAGGTATGGAAGCCCATTCATTGTCCAAAGAGCCTTCAGCGACTGGCTCACCAGATGGCACCAAATGATCCTGTAGCACTCAGGGACTTTGCAGACTTCCTCCAAGGCTGTGCTGAGGCTATACCACATGTTAAGGGCTTGGCTATTCTAAATGATTGTGAAGAAAATCACAAGCTCCTTAAACTACCTGAGTGGTTGGTACATGGAGTGAGTCGTGTCGTGGTGGATGAACTGAACAAATGTGGTGACTATCCAAGTTTTGCACAATTCACAGAGTTCATGCAAAGAGAAGCATGAATAGCTTGTAACCCTGTTGCTTCTTCACTGCTGATGAACACTAAAACCTTGGATGAGAGAATATCAAAGAGAGTAAAAGCCTTTAACACAAGTGCACAAATGAAAGGCTCCACTTCTAATAAATTGGAAGCTATTTACTCAAGACCTAAATCACCCAGTTTAGTGTGCAAAGATGAAACGCAGTGTTGCCAAGTGCCTAACATTTGCAACAAGGACTGGTGATGAAAAGAAAACCTTCATTTATGAGAATCACCTCTGTTTTGGGTGTTTAAAAAGGGGACACAATACTAAAGACTGCAAAAGACGACACACCAAAACGTGTGGTCGTCACCACCCAACCTGCCTACATAGAGAGAGAGAGAGAGGCCTATAGAGTCATCAAGTAGAGGTTCAGCGGAAGACCGTGCAGGCAGGAAAGTCCACAAGGTTATGGTTCATGCAACGACTCAACATAGTTCCGCTACCGCAAGCATTGTCCCAGTCTTTGTGTCCTCACCAGCTGAGCCAGAGAAGGAAATCACATCTCACAATCTCACAGCCCTACTAAGCACTGCAGTACCCTTACCTCAAACACGTAGCAAATAAGCCGCCGTTAACAGCCGCCCATTAACTGTCGATGGACTCAACAATCCTTTGGCTCCAGAGCGTTTGACTCGCTCTGCCACCTCCTGGAAAATTGTGTATGTATGCTGCAAAAAGGTGGCGCAATGTACAATACCTGACCGAACAGTTCTGGAGCAGGTGGAAGAAGGATTATCTGCTGAACGTCTTCATGAGACAAAAATGGCATGTTCGCAGGTGCAACCTGGTGGTGAATAATATAGTCATTATCAGGGAGGACATTCTTCCAAGGAACCACTGGCTACTGGGGCGCGTGGTCGAAGCTGATAGTTTAGTTCGCTGAGTCAAGGTACAGGTGGGCGATCGAACGCTTACGCATAGGCAGGACCATTCCCTTAAACACTCAGTTATTGAACGACCAATCCAAAAGTTAGTGCTTCTTCTTGAGCATGAACAATTGGCTGACTGAAACCCTTGCATCAGACATATATTCTGAATGTACTTGTGTCCTCGTGTTTAACTTGAACATATGACTTGAGTGGTCATTTGCCAGCCAACTGTAAATCATGCATGATCAGGTTTGTTAGATTTGGTGCATCATGACATGATTGGTGGGAGTGTAAATGACTGGCGTGTATGTTGCAGTTTTCCCGTTCACTTTGCGCGCTCGCAGAGTGGGCGGAGCTGTTCAACTCGGGAGAGAATCGAATACATTGTGAGGCTGTTACAGGCTGCTATAGTTCGTGTAGCACCTACAAAGGGGTTTATAGCTTAGGAGAACGCACGTGTGCGCTGAAAGCAAACTGAGCTAACAGTTGCTCCCTTGGTGAGCGAAGCGAGGTATGTTTTCTGTTGCCTTGTTTAATTGTTTTATCTAACGCATCCTACATGTGTATGTGTACTTTGGCTTAACTGCGTCTTTTATTTAATTTTATGTTGTTTAGTTTCACGGTGCTAAAGGATGCAAAGTGTATGTGGGACTTCCTAACCATGTACTGTCGTCCAATAAACTCACTGCACCCGTAAAGAGACTCTCTGCTACTTTCTGAGACACTGAGGGCTCCTATAGTCTGGGTGGGAGGTTCTGGACTTAGGTAAATATCAAAGATGTAAAACAAGGAGAATACTAATGACTGGGCGAGGCAAGAGGAATGTATGAAAACTGTGATCTCACTTGCACTAGTATGACACTGAGAGTGAAGGACCAGGTTGAAATGGCATTGATCTTCTTGGACCACAGTGTGAATGACCAATGTTCCCTCCCTGAGCAGTCCCTTGGACCACTGTGAGCAACATCAGACGCACTGTGGTCATCACTCGTTATTTTAAAGTGACTAGTAAAAGTCATGTTAAGAGCAAGGTCCTTTAAGACCGAGCAGCTAAGGCTGAGGACATTCTTTAAGCCAAAGGAAACACACACACACTGACAGGCACACACATAGAGTTTTGCCCCCCCCTTCTGAGGGCTTTCCCTCAGTACTGTAGGGGACCTCCCAGCATTCAGGACACAACTGCTTTGTCACCAGTCCTCTATGTCCGTGTACGTAGTGCAGTAGGTTATTAAGTTATGTTGATGTGGATGTTAGACCGCATTTTGATTTAGTTGTGCTTTGTCCCACCTTCATTTTTGTGGACTGCGTCAGAGAAAGAACAGCAGCATGGGATCAGTAATATGTAAGTGGTGAACAGGCAGGGAGCACGGAGGCATCTTACTGTCTCTTTGGGGCCATTTACATCAGCTGCCGCATTTGCTTTGTGTGTGTGTGTGTGTGTGTGATGCTAAAGCAACAGAAAACCAGACTACTTGACTGTGCTGCAGATGTGATGGGTAGGCACAGATACGAATGTATGCATGCTCATTCCAGCTTGGACTAAAGGAGGTTTTGACAGTTTTGACTTTGTTGGCAGGTTAGGGTCAGTTTGTTTTCACTGTTTTCACACTGAACTGGACAGAGAGGTGACAGGGTGTGATAGTGATGCCTACAGCATCAAATATGTTTTCAATGTCTCCACCTATTGGTTTTGCAGACCTGTTCTCACTTTTCATTGCACAGGCGAGTGTGTTAAAACTGAATAAAACGCCAGCAGCCTTCCAAAGAGTGTGAGAGAAGATGTGTGAAAAAACGAAATGACTTTGACTAAATGTGGATCAAAAAATGAACAGTAAATGTCTTTTGATTCTAATACTAATTTTTGTCCCTGTAAACCATTCTAACCACATCTAAAACCAACATCCAGCATATTAACAAAGACAAATGCACATGCTTTGCCACGTGCGTGCCTAAATGTATTCAATCTTCCAAAAAGATAACAACATCAACACATCATCAGTCACATGTCTGTTTGTCGGTAGTGTATGTTTCATGAGGTGCTAATGATATTCATTGGAGTGTGTGTGTGTGTGTCTGAGTGTGTCTGAGAGGGAGACCTGTTATCAGCAGATCCTGTGAATAGACATCCTCTGATTGTCTTCTTGCACTGATGTGTTCTTCCTGAGAAGTCATAGGAAACTCTCCTCCCCTCTTTCCATAGACCTTGAGGAATGATCCTCCAAAAATAACACAAGCTGTGTGTGTGTATACACACCTTTAATAAACTATGTGGACAAAGATCTCAACAATTGTTTTGAGAACGTGTTGAGAGGGCGATTTGAGGTTCAGGCCTTGGTTTGTATTACGGTTAAGGTTGTGCATGTAGTTGGTGTTAGGATCACCTTTCTGTTTGTCTCACCAAAAAAACTCATGTCAGACTAATGTCAGTCAAACAAAGTAGTTGAATGGGAATAATGATGGGCGCAAAGCAAGAGAAGGTAAGACAGCTTTATTTAAAGCTACTGAAACCTGTGAAAAGCCTATTTATATTTAAAGGTCCCTATTATACAATTCTCTAAAATAAATCAATGTCAAAGTTTGAAACATTAAAAGGTGGGATGAGCTCTGAGGCTACGAGGTGCGAGCTTAGGACACTCCACTCTGAGTGGGATGTACTTGGAGGATAGTTGTACTTTTTATCCTGTGGCGTACGCTGGGGCTGAAACATAGGACTCAAATAAAGGAGGTTGAGAACCATAAACAATGGTGGAATGGTCCCTTATGGGGACCATTTTTGAAACTCAACAATAGGTAGAATAGCAGTTACCTTTTGAGTCAGGCAAGCTGGTAACAAAGTCCATAGACAGATGGGACCATGGGGGTCTTGAGGGTGGCAGTGGATGTAGGAGTCTGGCTGGTGTTTGATTCTGACTGTTCGATGTTATTGGACTCTTCACATATGAATAAAAGGCAGAATTGCAATGAAATTGCAATTGATTGTTTATTGTGTATTATATAAAATGTATATTGTAATATTGTGCATGTAACATTTGTGTCAATTTTTTTTTGTATTATTATTAGTTGCCTCTGCGTTAGTCAGCACCGCCTCTTCTATCAGCTGTAGGAACACTAATGAACTTAAAGCTTGGAGGGACTGACTCAATGAGAAATGGTGCACTTTTGCTTCTGTGTAACTAAGTTTAAGATAAAAACATAAAAAACAGTTAATGGTTAATTATTAGTTCTGATAACATCATTGACTGAAAAAGACTTGTTGCCAAAATAGTATAGAAGTATAGAATGGAAGTTACATAGTTTGCCAAAACACAGACAGACAAGGTATCTGCTGGAAACAGTAATGCTCACTTCACTCTGTGAGAACCTGAGGGCCCCAGATAAACCACGGAGCGCTTCTGATTGTATGAGACAAATGTTAGATGAAGGAATTAGGTCTTATTGTCTAAACAAAATGTCACGCTACAATAAGTGGAAGAGGAAGTCACTTCCTTTTCCCAAACGTCTTGTTTTTGGAAACTTTTCTACAATTGGTAAGAGAAGTGACTGCTCAGGAATACAGTAATGTTTACGCTCCTGTCGTGAAGCCTTCCCATAACACATCTGACACTCAGATAAGTATTGTGTTGAAAACAATATGTGTGTGCGTACCTGCATGTGTGTGTGTATGTGTACGGACTCAGTATTGTCTGTATATGTCTACTTCATGTGGATTTATTTACATTTATATATTGGGGGGCTGTATATATCTGTAAATCTCTACAACGATCTCACAACAGTGTGACAGTCGTAAAGGAGGAGGTGAACCATTTAGCAATAAGCTCATCTACACAGCAACATATAAACAGTTACACATAGCAATGTAAAACCGATGTCAACATTATCATAATGTAATGTATAACGTGATATACAAATACATGTATCAATTTAAATTAATTAATAGTGATTTGATTCTCACTTAACTCCCAGGCCCTTTAAATTGTTGCTAACTCAAGTCCACATGAGGTTCTGTCCAGCCTAGTGTCTACAGCCGAGTGGACGGGGGTAGTCCCAGATATTTAATCTCAAAGTAGAAAATGAAGCTAAAGTGCATACGTATGTGCAGGCTATGGACACCAGGTGGCAAGGAACTAAAACTTGAAACCACCCACTCAGTCACTTCCTAGACTCTGACACTCAGCCCTTTTAACATACTGTATCTGTCTAATTGTTTTTAATGGTTTAATTAGAAATTCAGCTGCTTTAATTACTAGAAATTGTAGATAGAATAGAGAAGAGTGTCGTTGTTATGATCTCTGTTTTTAGTTCTGTTTGGTTTTAGATCTGTTCAGTCACTTACTCTGGCCACGCCTACCTGAACTTCCACTTCTTGGATCTCCCCTACTTTTCCTATTTCTGCCATCGCATACTGTACCGCTGGACATTGCTTAGCATGTTTCAGGACTCCTCCACTCAGGCCATCTCTGTGTCTCTCATCCAAAGCCTTGCAGGCATCGTTTGTTGGTTTGTGGCCTTTTGTTTGTTTGTACACTGTGAACCTTGGTTCTTTCATTTCTCCTGTTTGGTGGCTTCGTCCTGACCTTTCCTAGTGAGTTTGTCTGCTTGACTCTTGTCGACCTATTTGTGTATGTCCATCATTATCCTGTTTGCAGCTCAAAGATTCCTCGTTTTGTTAGTATCTACATTTAGTAGCGATTTTTATTTTTTAGTAGTTAAATTGTTATTCAGTTTCCTGCCTTTAGTAGAGGTTTTCAATTTTCAGTGTGTTTCTTGTTCTTTAAGGTTAAGCTTACTACTGTTGTCTGTCCTTGTTTAAAGAGATTGTTACTTATTACAATTGTTACTCTCTGAATTGTGATTTTTGGTATCTTTATAATAATATAATATAATCATTTCCCAAGTATTTGAGTCTTTATTGTTTTTGTAATTCATAACAGAGACTTTGTTAGTTAGTCCAGTAAACTTGTAATAGTAATTTCATATTTAATTAGGATTTGATAAAGATTTAAAAAATCCACGGTAAACACGTTTACTCAAGACACTATACACAAAAACAACAGCAAACTCTCTCTTCTTCCCTTTATCTCTCTCTCTCACACACACACATACATACACACCCCCCCCCACACACACACACACACACACACTGGTTCTGGATACTATGACATTACTATTGTTTGATGGAACTACTGCTTCTTCTGGACTTTTCACCAGTGTTTGAGCCAAAGAGGAGATGGCATGAAAAGGGTCAAACATGTTATAGGTAATTGATTTCCAATTGAAAGTGTGGTGACACATTTGGACTCTTTAACAGAAATGCTGCTTTTCAAATGACAGCTTTCTACCATTAACAGTGTTACAAATGCATCACAATTGTTTGAACACAAAAGAGGCCGGGAGGAGCACAGCCAAGGTTTTTCATGCAAAGAACCAGCAAACGTTAGTATTGTGTTCCAAATGAATGTTGTTGTTTTCTAAGCTCGAACCTTTGAATTGTAGTAAATACAAACAGGCCCTAATGAGGTAAAACATTGCAGCTTCGATTCACTTGTGTGCTCTGCACTCTAGTGGGCTGAAGTGTTCTTCTCTATCTCTCTCTATGCCATTTTAAGCATCCACAAGATAATTGTTCATCTTGTAAGATCATCTCAGGAGTGTCCTATAGTATATATATCACACTGAGGAATGTCATTAAAGAGGCCTTTCAGGGTTTAGGCTAGGTTTCAGGGACTTTAAGTAACATTGCAACTGAAGAACTCAGACACAATACTTCCTCAAAGCTAGTCTCTAAACTAAAATAAAGCCTGTTTAAAGCTGTCACCTGTCAGCTTATGCCATATATACATGCTTTGTGTTTCTGTCAAGCTTTGACATGGTCATACATCACATCTGTCCTCACCACTTCTCTAATTTAGTGTGTTGACATCCTCCATGCTGTGCCAAGGGCCAGAGCTGTTTGCATAATGTTTCTGTTCTGTAATAATGAGGTGGCTGCAGGAGAGTTTCATTTTTGTTCACACTTATTTGATTATTATAGTTTTTCACTGATGGTTGATTTTTTTTCCTACTTTACTCCCACTTCTGGTTTTAGACCTTAGAAGCTAAATAACCTTGAAAAAACCTGACCTCAAAAATAGTTAAACTTGCTATTTTTTACAATAACTGAAAGTAAAATTATTTACTGACATGGTGAAATTTCTATCCAAGACATTAGATCCAGGCTTTGCTAAAATTAGCTGAATGGCAAATTTTGCATTTATTAAAAAGCTTGAAGAAGTAAATTTATGGGTGAACCCACAATTTTTACTTTTATTTTGACAGGAAAGTAGTAGAAGGTGATTACAAATCAAAATAGTCTTATTGAATGTTCATACTTTGTAGATGTACAGTAGATAGTACAAGTAGATAGTTTGCCTTTTTAAAATAAACAATTTTAATTGATTTAAATTAATTAATTGTGCCCCCTCCTTTGTTGAGCCATCAGCTGGACAACTGGGAGCTTGCCTAGGATAAAATTAGCCACACTGGCTGGAAAAGTGGAAAAGTAGGTAATTTTTCCTAGTCTGGTTTGTGGTGGTACCAACTCCTTGTGTAGCAGAGATGTTTGTAGCTTGTAGGCATTAGGTGTTTTGCTTTTGATTTAACCTACATTACTGAATGCAACGTCAGGGCGTATCAGGCACAATTTTAGTGTTTCCATTCTGGGTAAAGCAGTATTTTTCAGATTCACTGGTCCTTCGTTTTGGTTTAGATGAAAATGTGTTGCTTAATTCTTCATTTTGATTCAATAGCTGTAGTCGTCTCCCGCTGAGTTTGAAGATCAAGCTAAACAAAGTCTGTGTGAAATCTGATCAAATTGAACATTGCTTTCTGTGGGAAAATGTCAGGAGCTCTCTGCTCACTGAAGTTGATGCTGAAAATTTGTGATTTTATGCACATCATTCAAAAGGAAACATTTTCCAACAGTGAAAAATCTCATATAATAGGTGACAATGGTGGCTGTGGTCATTTGTTAGAGGGAAGAACACTGGGTCTAAAACGCACCCATTCTGCAGATCACACATCAAAAACCTTCAAGGGTATTACAAACTGAATGGAAAGTTGATAGTTCAACACACTGAAGCTTTGTTAAAGTTGACGCTTGTTTAAATTTTGTGTCTCTATGTTGAAGAATGTTGAAGCAGTTAAAGCTGACAGAAGACAATGAGGATTTGAAAATTATGTCCATTCACTCTGAGTATAAAAAATTGCGGAACAAGGCTGAATATCTATATAGACATCCAAGCTGACAAGCATTTTAGTGGGCAGGGTTAGGTATAGGTATCATGTTGGACTCTAGTGTCTTAGACATTACTCCTCATACTGTACCGTACACTGTACTGACTTAAGGGGATCAACGTTTAAACTTTTCTTTTGAAATCAAATTCTTCTACTAACTATGCATATGTGCTTTTGCTTTCTCTCGTTACAGATGAGATCATGCAGCAAGAGATTAGGCCCCTACTGGCTGTAGACATCATAGAGCAACTCCACCGCCAGTTTGCCTTGCTCTCAGGTGCGTAACATTAGTAGTTTATGATATGACCATGCATATTGGCACGTTAGTTATTGGCCAACCGCTGAATTCATGCCAAAAGGTCCGGGCAATTAACTACGCCCTGCCAGTCATCCGATACCCTGCAGGAATAATAAGATGGCCAAAGGAAGAGATACAGACCACAGATGTGAAAACCCGAAAGCTCCTCACCATGCATGGAGGGTTCCACCCGAAATCCAGCACCCTGAGACTATACACTAAGCGCCATGAGGGAGGCAGAGGACTAGTAAGTGTCCAAAGTACAATACAGGATGAAACCTCCAAGACCCATTAATACATTTGGAGGATGGCTCCAATGGATAAAGTGCTCAGTGAGTGTCTCAGGCAGTGAAAAGGGGAAGCAGAGGTGCTGGAGGTGCCATCATGGGAGGACAGGCCCCTACATGGGATGTACCACCGCCAGATAACTCAAGTGGCTGATATCAAGAAATCCTACCAATGGCTAGAAAGGGCTGGACTGAAAGAGCACAGAGGCACTAATAATGGCTGTCGCCCGGTCAAAAAAGGTCTTCGTCAGGTGTTGGGGAACCAGAACACCTTGATGAGAAATGGGCTACTGGAATAAGAAAGAAATGGGCAAGATACGAGAACTTGGCTCTGTTGGAAAGCTACTACTCTAGCAACACTAGCGAAGGAGGGTATATGAACAGAATGTGGGAAAAATGGTTACTTCAAAACCCACAGTCACCACTGACAGCAAAACAACTAGTAGCTCAGTGTTCCAACATCCACAAATGGCAACTGCTATCACAACTAGAGATTGACGAAGTACAACACAAACACAAATGCTACGGCAAGGGGGAGCCAGAACGCCAGGTCAGAGGGGAGTTAACACCAACTCCCCTTCCAGAAATTGGGTACGAAGCCCCAAGTAAGCTGAACAAGTACATTCGGCGGATGGCTCCAATGGATAAAGTGCTCAGTGAGTGTCTCAGGCAGCGAAAAGGGGAGGCAGAGGTGCTGGAGGTGCCATCATGGGAGGTCAGGCCCCTACATGGGATGTACCACCACTAGATAACTGAAGTGGCTGATATCAAGAAATCCTACCAATGGCTAGAAAGGGCTGGACTGAAAGACAGCACAGCGGCACTAATCATGGCTGCACAGGAACAAGCCTTGAGCACCAGAGCAATAGAGGCCCAGATATACCACACCCGACAAGACAGCACCTGGGGGTGCAGGCTGTGCAAAGAGGCCTCTGAGACAATCCAGCACATAACTGCAGGGTGCAAGATGCTGGCAGGAAAGGCATACATGGAGCGTTATAACCAAGTGGCTGGTATAGGGTACAGGATCATCTGTGCAGAGTGGACTGGGAGTACTAAGGTCTAGGTGGGAAACACCCCCTAAGGTGGTAGAGAACGACCAAGCCAAGATCCTGTCGGACTTCCGGATACAGACAGATAAAATGGTAATGGCGAACCAACCGGACATTGTGGTGGTGGACAAACAGCAGAGACAAGCCGTTGTGGTTGACATAGCAATACCTTGCGATGCTAACATCAGAAAGAAGGAACTTGAGAAATTAGAGAAATACCAGGGGCTGGTGGCATAGAGCTAGTGGCTGCATGATTTTCCAAGAGGGCTTTTCATTCCTTTTCTCAGTCCTCTCACCCATAATAACAACTGTTTCCTCTTTCAGCATTTCTAGCCTGCAGAGTCACACAAGTTTAACACATTGTCTATTGTGACAATGTGCAAATTGCAGACATATTGGAGACAGGGGTTTGGTTTCACAACAAACACTATAGTTTGGATTTAACTGAACTTCACTTCACTGCAAAAGCAGGAGATAACACTTAGACTAAAACTAAGTAAAACGAAGTAAGGCAGGCTGCAAAAACAAGTCCAAGCAAACATACTCATTTCGGGCCGAACAGTTTTTCTATATATGCAACTTAGTCACGTGGAAATGCTCTACATTTACAGTTAGTCTTGTTAGACACATTAGAACTTCTACAGTAGTGTTGGTTCTGTTGTGGTTCTGTTTTCTTGGATTTTCCTTGTTGTTGTCCATAGCGTTTTTCATTATTCTTTCCGTCGCAGTGGAAAACTTTAGAAGCACATGAGCTGTGTTGGTCAATTGAAGGCAGTGCAACAAGCTCAAATATACTGTTGCACCTGTTTGGAGAACAGATTTAGTATTTATTATGTAAAATAATTAGAGGTTAGTGACATCTCAATCTCAGTTAGTCTCATTAACCTTATGCAACCTAAACTGAATTTTGTGCATAGGTTTGTAAAAGAGACAAATTAAAGTGGCTGTAGTGGCTGTTCCTTAACAGACATCATGCCCATCAACGGTTCAATGTCACTTTTTATTCCTTGCATTTTGTAACATCTTTGTTCTTCTGCAGCATTTACCCTCCACTCACCCTCCACTTGTCAGTCTTAACTATTTTCAGCCACCAGACCCAAAAAACAAACAGATACCCCTGCCATCGTGACAAGTTTTCCAGGATCTTTTACTATTAAAACACGTGTATCTCTCAACCCCTTTCTTTTGCCTTGCTGTGATTAATTGTATCCACTCTAACTACATTTTACTCACATCACTGATTCTAGGCTCCATCATGCCTGTAAGCGACTAAGATGATGAGTGGGTGAGTGATTATTGCCTACCTGGGACATACAGTACTTCTGCAAGTTCCAGAAACATCTCACATCTCCATGAAAGCTGTGTAGTAAACCTGGCAACAATTAAGTTTGCGTTCTATGGTAAACCCAAGTCTCAAACAGTGAAATGTGTAAAGATGATTCCTTAATCTGTGTTGGTCCAATGGAGAGCAGCTGATTGGAGCAGCTAAATTTACAGATTGAACAGATTAGGGGTTATAAATCTAAAACTGCTGGACAGCGTAATAGTAAATATTCATGTGTTGGTTGTTCAGGAGGCCGAGGGAAAGATGGCGCCCCCATCATCACCTTCCCAGAATACTCAGGCTTCAGCGAAGTGCCAGAGGAAGACTTTCTCAGTGTGGTTACTTACCTCACCAGCATCCCCAGGTAACACACTGTCATGTCCACTGTGTCTATACCTTGAATAGATTTATCATGGCAGAATATTCAACATGCTGTATAAACACATAATAAAATGTGTAATTTTAGCCACACATAATTTCAGTTAAAAATATGCATTATGTGCATAAAATGACTTAATGTAGTGACAAAAATGTACACATGTGCAATATCAGTGTTCGCTACTACAATGCTCCAAAGTATTAGCATGGACACATTGGATTTGAAAAGGCAACACTGGTTAAACTGATGGCATTAAAGTTAAAGTTTACGATGGTGGGATGGATCACCACTGTCTTCATTCTCCCATGCGCCAACTAGAGCCACCAGGGAACTGTGTCTTATCTTTAGAGACAGTGATGGGTCCTATCACTGGAGGTGACAAAACTGCAGGAGAGATTGCTCCGTACAGAGTGCTCATTGCTGATGATCGAAGCAACAGTTAGATGTGAAGAAGGACAAACAGAGACGTCATTTCCACAAACTGATACTGATAACTTTCTACCACTCCACCATAGAAAGCGTGGTAGAGTTCTGTATCCCGGTGTGATATGCAGGCAGAACAGCGGCAGAGAGGAACGCCCTGCAGGGGGCGATTAAGGGTAAAGAGGGAGACAGACAGCATCAGGCCCAGCGCAGCCTGCACAGCACTAAGACAGGAAGCACAGGAGAATCAAGAACAATAAAAAAATAAAATAAATATAAACAAAACCAGCTCAATGCATGACATGTTTTCAGAGACAACATTGAGCATGTGTCAGCATTTGTACCTACTTTCACTGAATAAGAGTCTGTCTTTCTTGTGTGTATGTAAGGGGGAGGTTATTCCACTGATTTTCATTGTACAGTTGTGTGCGCAGTGACCTTTCTTATCGTATCAATATTCAGTATGTAGTATTTCTTTTGGCTTGGCCCACTACTACTATGCCAATTATCTAGCTAAACAAAGCTAAAGCATCACTTTATGGCAATAAAACAAATAATAACAAATATTTTTGTATGGCTTAGACAGGTACATGCACAAGGCATCAGTCTTTACATCATCTCTTCCTCTTGTTTCCAGTCTGGATGCTGCCAGCATTGGTTTCATCATCATCATCGACCGACGGAAGGACAAATGGAGCTCAGTAAAGACATCTCTGTCAAGGATTGCAGTAAGTTCTCTTAGGAAACCTCACCCTGCTTTCTCCATCTATTTCTGCTCTACTCTGCTGAATCTGCTGTGTGCACTCAGGCAAAAACTGGAAGCAATTTACTCTACTTTAACCCAGTCAACCCTCATCACACCTGGTCCAGGGAATCAGCTGTAGGCACAGTTAGCCCTCATTGTTCCCAGTGAGCAGTTTATAGGACGTTTCATCGAACTGTCAATTTTCAGTCTTGAAGCTAATGTAATTTTCAAACTACATGGTCACAGGTCAGTGACTCATTCCATTTGCTGTTGTAAGGCTTATTTGTATTTAGACTCTTCTTGTCTTATGAGTCATCCATGTTAAGTACCTTTGCTCACAGGCAGGTGGGGCTACAGACCTGCCACTCATGTCTCATGTTTTATAGCATCCATCGTGTGATAATAAGTGCCACTGTCTCATACTGTACTCTGAGTTTACATATATTCATGTTATTGTTAAGGGAGCATTTCCAGGAAACCTGCTGCTGGTGTTGGTGCTGCGGCCGTCCAGGTTTTTCCACAGGGCTATGGCTGACATTGGCATCAAGCTGCACAAGGATGACTATAAAATGAAGGTACCGGTAAGCATGCTTCAGTACCAAACATTTCACACTGAAAAACATCATTTATATTTTAGCTAGAAAAGGTGTTTAATTTAAAGTGCACAATAAATAAATGACGTAGTGCTTTGTGCTGGCCTATGCGCACACACACACAATTCCCATTGTAATTATTCTGCTCTGTTCTCAGCTTTAAGGACAGTTTTCATCTAAAGCTGTCAGTGCTACCAACTAGTCTTACTACAAGCTAATGTAGGTACCATATGGGATGTTTTTGCAGATTGTGATGTTGAACGCTTTGTCAGACCTGCATGACTATGTGGATAAAGGCCAACTGACCCGGGAGCTAGGAGGAAGCCTGGAGTACTGTCACAGTCAGTGGATACACCACCGAACTGTGAGTAGCCAGTACCTTAACAATGTACTGTGGGAGCTCTAGAGACATTTGAGATCTTTAACATGGTCCTGTACATGCTACATTTCCCTGTAGGCCATAGAGAACTTTGCCATGACCGTGAAAAGCACAGCCCAGATGTTACAGAAGTTTGGTACAGACCTGGCAGATACAGAGTTGCCCAATGATGTCCAGTCCACCAAAAACCTGCTCACAGCACACACAGAAAAACATGACAACCTCAAGGTGAGGATCAGTGGGCATCATTGTGTGAATATGAGGCAGTGTTTGGGTGTTGGTGCTTGATGACTGACAGGATTGTAAAACTTAAAAAAACTCTTTATGAGGTAAAGAAGAGACTGAAAAGATTTGGTATTTATATCAAAAACCTTGAAGAGGCCAAGACTTTGAAGAAAAAGTCAGAGAACTGATGTTTCCCACCACTGACAGTCATAGCAAAAAGGTGTTATCCATGATATGAATATACTGTAGGCCTCTGGGAGAGACGACCTACTAGACTGTATCTATGGCTTTATGCTGCATAACATGTACAAGTAGTGAAGGCAGCTGAACTGCAAAAGCCTATAAAGTGATGCCATTATCATCATTAGAATACATGTTAAAATGCAACTTTAAATGAAATCTGGAATGTTTGCACACAGTAGTCGAAAAAAACGTTTTACATATACTGATGTTATGATGAATGCTTCTGTATCTCCAGGATGAACTGAAGCTAGCTTTAAAGCAAGGGACCACTTTGCTAGGTTGTATCAGGGAGCAGGCAGCCAAGTCAGAGAACCACAAACTCAACCCAGATGAGCTGGAGAACCAGACCACAGTGGAAAGGTGACATACAGTATAAACACGTACTAAGTAATGTGTCCTACTCTATGTATGTGGTCCAGTGGGAGGTCTGCGCGTGTCATACAGTTTGTAATGCATGTTTCAGGCTCCTAGCACAGCTGGACGAGACAGAGAATGCCTTCGAACAGTTCTGGTGTAAGCACCACCTGAAGCTGGAGCAGTGCCTGCAGCTACGTCACTTTGAAGAGGACTTCAGAGAGGTACAGTGTCTGAATGTCTGTCTGTCTGGCTTACGGCCTGCCTGTATTAACATCAATGCAGCTAACAACAGTATATCCTAAAATGAATGAGCAGTTCTACATATTTCATCAAATATATTTAAACTACATTAGAAAACATCCCATTTATCTCTTATTGGGATAGCATTTTTTGTTTCGTTTATCTTTTGGGCTGACAGTTATACTTATAGTATATAGTGACCAGTGGTTATGAGAAAATAAATAATATTTCATTGTATGGAAATGTCAGCAACACGGTGATTTCGCTGTCTTTATTCGGTCGCCCAGGTCAAAGTTTCTCTGGACAGTTTGATGGACAGTCTAACCAGTCTGTCAGTTGTTGGTGATTGTGTGGCTGGAGTTGAACACCTGCTAAAGGAATTGAAAACGCTGCAGGAAAGCACTCAGGTCAGTCACACACACACACAGCTTTCTGCTTTCTACAGTTATTAGCTAACGTTTCTACGCCGAGTCAATGGATACAGACCTCCAAAGTTCAGATTAGCCCAAAAAGGTGCAGAGAGCTTCATGGAATGGACTGACTGACCAAGTGCAATGCAAAGGATGCATGTGTGAAAACCCATCATCACTGGGCTCTAGACCAGAGGAGGCATGTTCTGTGGTATGATGTATTATGAGGTTCAGTTGACGTGACTGGGTTTTTCACTTTAAGAAGAATCCCTGTATGTATGTAGAAGAATCCACTTTTCTAAACCTTGTTCACAGCCTGTTTAGGACGGTGGGTCAAGTCCATTCGAAAGCCTATGGACTAAACCTGGGACGTCATTAAAGTTTATGTTCATGTGGAAGGAAGGCAGGAGTAGCTGACTGTGGACACAAAGATATTTTAACTGAACACAGATTTGTCTTGCAGCCCACATTAGAAAAGGCCCAGCTCCACGCACTGCATGGTGACCAGTTGATCCAGAGCAACCACTATGCTGTGGACTCTATTCGACCCAAATGTGTAGAACTCCGACGAGTCTGCGATGACTTCAGCAATGAGGCAAAGAAAAAGACAGACATCTTGTCCAAATCCCTGCAGATACAGATGGGCATTGATAAGGTGAGAATTTCACTGAAAAAAAACTTAAAACCAGTATAATTATGAAATTCCTGTACTTGTATGAGACATGTTTTTTGTAAATTGAATGGTGCTATGATTTGTATTAGAAATCTGAGACATAAAAGGATTCAGAAGACAGAGAGGCATAGTCCAGTGATTGGCTTCAGTTACAGTTTGGTCAAACATTTAGTCTTTAGGCAGAGGGATCCAGGTCTTGATAAACAGAAATGAGTCTGAGAATGATGAGAAATGAGAAATATGCAAACATATGCACGGCAAACATGCAAGAGGACAGACATGTGAGCAATGTCAAGTCCAAGACTGCCTTCACGTTACTAGCTCAGTCCCCAGTGCTGTTTACTGTACATTCACATCTGAGCATTAGATGTATGCAGCTTTGGCACGAACATAGTGGTCCAAAATCATTCATCACTGAAATGTGACTCACTGTGAACAAAACCAAAGAAACACTAGTGAATGAGAGGGGATCTGGGTGAAGAAGAATAAGAAAACAAAAGACTGAGTGGCCCCATGTAGTCACACTGGCAATTGAACAAACTATAGGCTGTTCACACTGAGCCTCCACATGGGAAGGAATAGAGGTAGATGAAATCCTGTCAAGTTTTACTGTTCAAATTTCTGTCTTACAGGTGAACCAGTGGTGTGAGTCTGGTATCTACCTGTTAGCGTCACAAGCAGTGGATAAGTGTCAGTCACAGGAAGGGGCAGAGTCTGCACTGACTGACATTGAACGCTTTCTGGAATCAGCGAAAAACAACCAACTTACTGAGCTGAGAAACATCCACAACCAGTATGAGATGGTGCTTTCTGAGGATATTAAGGTAGTGCACCAAAACATATTCAGGATGACTGAATAATAAGTTGGGATCAAATTGGGATGAAGACTGACAGTTTGTTGCTTGCAGGCCAACGTCCTGAAGGCACTGAAGCGATTGCAGGATGTCCAGGAGATGTTTGAGAAGCGGCACGTCAGTCTGAAGAGACTATCTGCAAAACAGATGAGACCTGTCCAGCCTGTGGCCCCACGACCAGAGTCCTCTCCAAAGAGACCCCCAGCAAAGACCAAGGGCTCTGCGACCACGTGGAGCCAGCAGCGTGAGTCAAATGTTGTTAATGATGTATTCAGGACAGGTGCGACCTGTTTAAACTCTCAAATGACTAAACTGCTAACTTTGATAGTTAATTCACATTTTTTGCCATATTCTGTGGTAAATAAGTACTGATGCATGTAATACAAACTTCATTACAGGCACTTATTGTGTGCCATCTGATTTCAGCTCTAACTCGCAGAGCTTCTGATAACTCATATAGTGGCAAACAACTAGCTGATGCTGATCCCAACAAGAAGAAGAACATGCACAAGGCCAGGGGAGGCATTAAGGTAAAGCTCATAAACTCATTAGTGCACTTAAAACAAGCAATATCTGCCATTAACAATTGATAGTAATTATTGTCTCACTTATAGTAAATGCAAACTACCCATGACAACAGAGTGGGGTAAATAGCCCCAACACCAGGTCTGCTGGCTCAAACATAATACAATACAATATAAAGTATAACTAAGGGATTGGAGCTTTTATTTTTTAAAAGGTAATGCAGTTTTCTTAAACACAATGCATTTTTACTGTTCAAAGCAGCCATAGTAACATTTACTTTTCACGCTTTACTAGAGTTCCATTTAGATGTGTGACCTGCCAAGCTGATGCCAAATGTCTGCCCAATGCAAACGTGTTTAATTATAATTATTAATTATAATTATAATTATAATGATATATAATTATTCAGGTTGTGAAAGGTTTTGCATACTGCACTTATACAGAGGAGATGGAGGGAGATCTGCTAATACTGGAAACTGTGAGACACCAAAACATTCCTGAGTTCTCTTCTTTATATTGGGAACAAAAAGAAGACATTTCATGTAAAGTTTTGTGTTGCTTCGTGTGTTTATTAACTGTTGCCTGTGGTATGTAGCACAGTTTAAGATGTGAGCAAAGTTGGGAAAATGTCCCAGAATGCATCTGTAAATTTGCATGCTTATCCAAAAAGTTATTACTGCCCTGTCTGAAAACATGTGCTCTGTCTCTGAGATAACTGGTTTTAAGTAAGAGTAAGAGTTGTGGTGAAATATGCTGTGATAAGGAAGGTTCCAGTGTCTGCCTGTGGAGATTGTGGTTGACTAGAGCCATATGAGAGACCAGGTCACTGCTCCCTATGACATCACAGAGGAATTCAGAATTGACTTTTCTAAGATTGGATTTTTTTAAACAGGAATAATAATTAATAAAAAAAAAAACCTGGGGTACACTTCTAAACTCTTTGGCATCAACTCCCCAGAGCTATACAAATGTATACAATTACAAAAAAATGATATTAGATAATACAAATAAAACCATAAAGTTATATGCATAGGCCTGTGTGTGTGTTTGCCACAGATTGAGGTGATGCATGAGGAAAGCCAAGGAGGATCCACTCATGTTGTTGTGAGCAATGAGACAGAAGAGAGTCTGTCCAACAGACGCAGGTAAGGACAGTACACACAGTCGGGGTTCACTAACATAGCCGAGGTGGTCGGGGTGGAAGAATGGACGAGCCATTGGATGTGAACCCAGTGTTCAGTGTCCCAACTTCTTTTTTTTTTCCTTCTGACTGCAAATGTTCAGCCTTATACATAGAACAAACGTCTAGGAACAGAAATTATGAAAAGAAAAGTTATTCACATAAAATAAGAGGACATTTCGGTTTTAGTATATCTATTTATCTAGCCAGCAGATGACTTATTTCGAAATCCACTGTGCAGAAACATTTTTAAAGGTTTATCTGCACAGTCTTCCAGATTAGTCTTAAGGTTTTGGCTGCCTTAGTAACCTCCTCTGTGAGTTATCTAACACATTTGCATAGGTTTTTGCATTAGACAGCAGCTGTTGGTTTTTGGTTTTTGGTGGTTTTTGTAATAAAATATTCAGAGGCTTTAGGAATGTGGCTATTATGAACAATTTTTACGATACGTTCATATCTGACTAATGTTTCAAGACATACTTCAAAACGTGTGCACCCATCCTTTAAAGTAAGCTTGATATGTGGTATCTGCAGGTTCTAACAGAGTGTTTAAGGTATCTTGATTTAGTTGGATATGTAGAGTTTACAGCTGATGACTACAGTAGTGTTACAGCAAATACTGTACATGTCAACTGTCTGTTTCCCGATTATGTAACAACTACTGTATAGACTCTCAGAATGGGCAGGTGGATAACAACATGAAGCACTTTGTATATGTGTACACACAACACAAATGTAGACAACTTGTATGTTGAGCATAAGTAAATTTGAAACCTCATCATCTTGATGAGCAACCAAATGTCTGCTGAGCAGAGCAGCTCAACTCTTTATTAGAAGATAAGTAGTATGCAGTGTAGCCAGCAAACTAAAAGCTAACATGAAAAGGTAGGACATATTATTCAGCAGTCCATTTATGTAAAAGCAGCCAAACAGGAGTATGAGTTCTGAAAATATGGCAGACAGAGCAGCATCATTCTCACGGCTGTGCAGTACAGATTACCCACATATCCTCTGGAGCTAAGCACTGTGGGGTCTGTGGCTGCCTTCCAAAGTGAGCGCATATCCTTGCTGTGTCCGTGCGACGTTATCATGCGATCATATATGCAGGGGTGATATGGAGCCTTTCCCTCCCCCGCAAAGTACATATGCTCCTGTGGATAGACGCCCATGGCCTTGGCACAAATCCCCATGAAGACATCATCAATGTAAATGGAGGAGTTCAGCAGCAGCATTGCACGATAGATCTTAGCTGCTACGTCAGCTGAGACCACATACCCTGCCCCAGCTGTGTAGTCTGGATAGGAAGGCCACGGGTAAAGCTCATAAGGAACATGGTACTTGCTGTGTTTTCGGCGAACTGGAGGGGATCCTCTGTGTACGTGACCAACCCAAAGGTCTTTTGTTTCTGAATGACTACTTACAAGCTGTCGCAAATACTTCACCAAATTGGGCACATGGACGAAGATATCGTCATCAGCAGACATGAGAAAGCGTGCATGGGGACAGTACTTGTATTTCCAGTGGAACTGCATGATCAGTTTGATAGTGAGGTTATGGAAAGTGTCTGCAAAGTTGTGCTGTATCAGGTCTTTGTGTGTCCGGTCTTCTTCTTGTAGTGCGGCCTGCACACTGGATTGCTGTCTGGCATCTGGGTGCACGCCAAGGACGAACACCACCTTCACAACCTCTCTTAGTTCTGACCAAACAGTGCTCTCATTTCCCCATGTGGCCCTGATACCCTGACGCTGCTCAAAATTCTCTGGCGATGATTTCACAAAGAGAAGCAGGAGGACATCATCCCAAGTTTTTCCACCTGTGCCACCTCTTCGACATTTCCCCGGATGGTTAATGAGGTATACATATTCCCCCATTCGACCAGCCATACTGTTAGAAGCATCTGGTCTGTGGCCACGGTTGGTGGTGATGACAAAGGAAGAATTTAGAAAGTCGTAGCGGTTTACCAAGTAGCGGTACGTGAAGGATCTCACATGGCTTACTACATGATGGTCAAGCTCTTCCCAATAACCCATCATTACACAAAAAACTAGTCCTGTGATCAGCAGCTGCACACACCGGAACTTGTGAACACGACGGAAGTTCATGAACATTTTGACCACTGCTTAATTCCCACTGAATAGTGACTACCTGTATCTACTGGATGTCTCCAGACTCTGAATTTGTCCCCTATGTTTGGTTCAGTTTGTGTTTTAGCAGATAGGGTTTTTTTTTTCATCTGTGGGTCAAGCCTGGCATCTCTTTTAACTCGTTCATTTCTCCAGTTGTCCTTTTTTTAATCTTTCAAACGGCCTTACATCAAGTGTCCTCTTTTGCTCGTCGTCGTCTGGCGCTTTGCTGGTCAAGTCCACTGAGCCTTTTTCAGGCTATTCAGCAATCTTGGTGTTACAAAACTGATTTTCCTTTGCTGTGTAAGACACAAGCTCTGCTCGGTCATAATGATCCGCCTGCAACCTTTCTTCTCTCCACAGAACTCCAGGTTAGTTTCACATCTCTTCTCCAGTTTTCTCTGGCTACTGTAGATCAATGTCAGTATGCCAAAGGAACTCACAGCACCTGAGACAGAGAACTAAGATTAGCATTCAAGTTGGTTACAGTACAGTGGATTCTTACTTTTGAACACTGCTATATAAATAATGAAAGAAACTTATTCTTTGGTGTAAAAGAACAACAAAATGTACTTTCCAAAGCTGAAAAAGACAATAAGTTCCCCAAAGGAGCTACACAATATACTGTCAATGCTGTCACCATCTAAACATATGAACTGCATCACCTTATAGACTTTCTTCTATAATGTAATCTCATCCCTGCTCAGTGATGAATAAAACAAAATTTCAGAAGAAAAAAAAAATCTGTGACATTTTCACTGAGGGTGCAAAGTGGAATAGTGTTAGGTGTGGTGATGTGTGACTATGTTGACACTGACCCCAAATGTTTCTACATTTGGGGTCACCACATAATGCATTAACACACACAACTGTAATGGTTATATATTGTTTTCATTTCATTATTTTATATGTTTTATTATAATTATCATAAACCTTCAGTTGTGCAAATAGCAGAAGTTTTTTGACAGGAAGTGCAAGACTTCCTGTCAAAAAACTGACATTTGGTTACACTCAAGTGAAATTTTGGAAACAGGTCAAATGTTGACTCAAGTTAGTTTTTCTAGCATACATGTGAAATATACACGTGCCAAAGACGGAAACCTTCTTATGTTCTCCGCTACTGTATCGGAAACATAAGTAACTACTCAGCTTATTATAATAGTGGATCACTAGATTTACCATTAACATGCTAATGAAAGCCCCTCCCAAAGATGTATTTTCATTTGTTGTTTTGAGAAACGGGAAAAATGCAGCAGTAATCTAAAAGTTAAGTCATGGCAACTGAACTTTTTGTTTGGCTGTAGAAAAGCCTGCTTCTTGTTTCAGTTCAGTTGCCATGACTCATCTTTCAGAAAAACTTCATCTGGATAACTGAGAATCTCCCCAGACATTTAGCTGTAATGAACTTTAATTCAAAACAGATTCATTTTCAATGTCGATCGATGGATTCATTACTTACTAAAATTATATTTAGATGACAATTAGTTCACTGATCAGCGCTTGCCTTCATTGCGCGCGTAACCGTGTTGCGGCAGGCAGTGCCTTTAACACAAACATGCCCACTCAACGCGAAGTGTGTAGGATCCATTTAGGCGCAGAAAAGATCAACACACGAGCGTCATAATGACCGAAACACCACTCATTAATATCAGTTTATGTACGGACAGGTGTTAACGCGTGTTAACGTTGCGCCCTGATGTTACACCTCGCACTGCGAAAAAAGCAGAACAACGCATAGGTCACCACGTAAGTCTCCAGACGAACAGACAGACACAGAGAGACGGACCTGGTCAATCAGTCCCGCACGGTGAGCGCTGGGGCAGCGACGGTCCTTCCAAACAGAGTGACACTCACAGCAGACTTCTTCCGGTGGCTGCGCATTCACGGCATCCGCTAGTTGTGCGCCTTTTGGTTTTGTTGTGGATGGCGTGTGCGTCGTTAGCACGCGTGGTTGTGATGGTGCATTTGCACAGTGGGGAGAGTGACAGCACGTGTGTTCCGGACTTATCAGCGTGAAAGCACGCTGCCGCGACAAACCGGTCCTCCTTAAACTCCACAGTCTGAACCTACATTTAAAAATACTTGATATTAATCAGTGAATTACTTTGAAATCATTAACTTTTGTTACTGACCATGACCAAGAGACGTTTTATTTTGTAACTTACATATTTTTCACATTTGGTTTGTCTCGTGTTTAACCTGCATTTTTACTCTACCACTGATAAACATGTCTAACATATTTTAACCTCAATATTTAATAAAAAATAGCCAAGTTTCTGTCATGGCTTGTATTGACTGTTTACCCGTAGATTCAAGGGTCTACACCAGGAACCACAGCAGCTGAACAACTTTATATGAGATTTCAAGGGTGATTCAGTCTCTTATGATTTACAGTTTTGTACCCATCTTATGATTGGATTTGAACTTAACATACTTAACAACAGTGTGGTTTGTTTGTTGCTAAATATATTTTCTTATTAGTATGCAGCAAGAGAAAATGGTCTGCTTCCTTTAAACCAAGAACAACCCTCACCACCGGGTGGGTGAGGGTTGTTCTTGGTTTAAGGGAAGAATGTAATTGCAGATGCAGCACAAACAGCTATAATAGAGGAGCTTTAGCCCGACTGCTGATGTCTAGTCAGTGCTGTCACACAACAAGTTGCATAGCTAGACTGAACATGGACAGAGCAACAATAGAAAGCTCTGAAAACACATAAAAAGATTTAACACCCACAGTTCTTGTGGCGGAATTGAAAATAGTACAAAGCAGCAGAAAATGCTGGTATGTAGGAACCTACACCCGTTCTCTGCTGTGACATGTTGTATTATGTACAGTATTTGCCTTAGGGTTTTCCTGACAGACCAGACCTGGATGGTATCGTACTTATTGCCACTTTCACAGATATCCCTGAATACATCAGAACCTTTTAATTGTACACTGATAATAAGTTAGAATAGTCCTCGTCTGGCACAAGGTCCAGATTTCAACTTAGACCACAAAACACTCAATCTCGAAAGAGCACGAGCCAGATCTCTTTTATATATAGTTGTTTCTTTGCATACTAAACATACAAGGTTCATTAACAAGTGTTTCGAGATGTTGCTTTTGTTAGCGCTTCACAGTTTTCCTGGCACAGATTCCTGGCATGTACTTCAATGACCAGACATTGTTTCATTTAGAAATGTTAATGTCACAATAATGTGCTTTTTCCAAGCATGTTAAGATGCTTCTTGGTTTTTAAAGGCAAAGTTAATAAAGTCATTTGTTTTTTTAATTTTCAGATGACCTGAATGCAGAACAAAAGCATTTGAAATCCCAGGACAGGATAACATTTCACACCCTTTGTTAAAATTTCAGTTTCACACATTTGGACATTGCTCAGGTTATTTGACACTCAATGTTTTGTTTAAAAAGTGAATAAATTAAATCTTAAAAAGAAAGAAAACTTGCTTTGGTTCTTTAAGTACATGCAAATTACAATGACTAGACTGACTGAGAGTCTTATCTCCAGTAGGCAGTAAGTAGGCTTGTTCATGTCCATGTATATCTTTGTCTCTCCTTTCTTGTAAATGAGGTGTTTTGAATGTAATCAAATGGACAAAGGAGAAAGAGCAGGAAAACTGGTCCTCCATAGCCTTTACAACACATGTGACCTGTTTCTCTAGCTCTGATATGGCACAGTACCTATTGTTAGTGATCTGAGACTCTTTCTGCAACGAAACATCCACATTCAGATTAAAGAAAACAAGGATTGCATTTATGCCTTGGAGATTCCAAATGTTTTTTATATTATTCTAATGGTTAATCATTAAAATAGATTAAAGAAGGCCAGATATTGTACTGTATAGTAAAGTGGACAGCACTACCAAGGTTCCAGCATAAACTGATGGACAGTTGACTCAAGGGTGATTCAGTCAGTCTCTTATGATTTACTGTTTTGTACCCATGTTATGATTGGATTTGAACTCTGGATTTGAATTCTCTTGTTTTCTTGTAGCAATGATGCTAATTTCCTTCCTTTTATCACCCGTCAACGTAATGTTCTTATATATTTCACTGATCAAACTTTATCAAACCTAACTTCTGTTATGACTAATGTTGTTGGTTCTTTGGTTCAACACTTGAATGATTTCATGCTGGTGATGATCATTGTGTGTCAGACTCATAAGGAAATGTAACTTTAGTTTTTAGCGTTTTCCATTTTCAGTTACTTTTACCTTTACTCCCAGTTTACAAGTTTAGAGTAGTTTAGAAGGAAATTCTGTGTTTTTACTTAGTAGTCATTTACTAGACTTGAACGTGCATGTTGTCAACTGCTTCACATTGAGTTCTTATTTAGGTCAAAGTTGGAACGCGTACTCTATTTTTAAGTGGTATTCCTACTCGCAGTGGAATGCATTTGAGTTTAGTTAGACTGGCAGCCTGCGTAGTGTGTAGCCCCCTCCCACACTGGGCTCGGCTTCCACACCCCCAGTGCCCCTGCAAGGATGAAGCCGTTCCCATGATCAGTGAGTGAATTTTTAGTTTGTGTGACCCACTTGGTGTTCGTGTCAGAACAAACAATGCATTGTAGCCGTACATGAGGCAGCGTATCCTCAGGCGTCATATTAAACATCATATAACTATTTGGTCACAAGCTGCTACTACTACTGTACATTCCTACAACCTATCCAATCATTGTACAAACAAACTAAAGATTCGTATAGGAAGTCTTATTGTCATCATTGAGTTCATTAAAACACACCTATACCAACATACAGTACTCAATAGACAACCTCTCACTCTCATAATCACACCTACGGCCAATATGGAGTCTCCAGTCAGACTAACTGCATGTATTTGGGCTGTGGGAGGAAACCGGAGAAAACCCACTCAGACACGGAGAGAACATGCAAACTCCTGGCAATCCCGGAATTGATTGTTGCTGTGGGGCAACAGCACTAACGTTATGGAGATGCCATATTCGAATGTGTCACGTATTCCATACAGTGAACTGGTGGATCATTAAGAACTGACTCTGCCTAGAGAAAACAACATACTCAGACATTCACAATCCAATTATGGTGCTTTTGAGCAAAAAACACACATAGTGGTTTATGTGTTTGCACAATTACACACACACTGTCTTAGATGGTGACTTCTTTAAGCCCATCTCACTGTCAGCGAGTGAGTCCTTCACAGGGATAGAAGACATAGAAATAGACAAGCACTGAAACCTATATGGACCCAGGACCTTCTTGCTCTGAGACAAGAGTGCAAGGCACCACACTTTGTGTGGGCGCTTCCCTCTTATCTTTCTAACTCACTCAGTCTAATCTGCAAGCTCATAGCCTTGACCGATGGAATTCTATCATCGATGTAATGGAGAGGAAAAGCACACACATAAACTTTGGTTCTGACTTACCAGGTTATTTTTAGGTCTAGCACACTTGTGAGATGACTCCTGTTCAGCTGTGGTTCAAAAAGGCTCACTCCACGTATGTGTGACATTCACTTTGGCCTCATTCTCTCCAGCAGCGTAATTTTTCTTCTTTTTTTCAGCATCTTCACATTCTGCCTCTTTCTCTCTCAGCTCTCTCCTCTGTCTGCTGCAGGAGTTGAGCTACAGTTTTAAATGCCTGGTCTGATAAAGGTCCCAGTGGGCATCTGCCTCTGAGAGACACACTCTAACTTTCATGGATAGCTTGGCCATGTGGTACAGGATACGCACCTCCCCTTTATCCCACCTTTCCTTAACTAATATATGTGTAGAAAAATATGCTAGGAATTTCAGTTTGAAGTGAATGGCTGATTGTGTAAAGTAGTTGCTAAATTCAAATAGCGAGCAACCACAGGTGTTCATAAGACCCCACAATATTTGGTTTTATTGCAATACAGGAACAGGAGTCTCAAATACGAGTGCCTTCAGTATTAGAAGATATAGAAAGAATAGAGAACTCTACCACAATGCTTATCAAGTATGTAACTAAATCAAGTAGTAGTCAAACTCTACAAGAAAATTGTCAAATGTCGGTAGTTTATATGTTGTCATTCGGGTCATCTATAGCAGAGATAACACTACTCTTGTGTGAAGAAGCACTTTACAGGTTTATTGCTACTTATGGTTTAATTTGACCGTAATAATGAATAATGTAATGTAATGTAACTCCACTAAAAGGGTTTTAATGGGAATTGACATGCATTAGAAATGAGTCAACTCTTTGCTCTTTCTCTGCAGACACATCATGACTGAGCTGATTGAAACTGAGAGGTTATATGTAGACGAACTGCAAAGCATCATGGAGGTACAGCTCTAGCATTTCACTACCACTTTTAGACATGTGTCATGGCTCCACATCTGTTATTATCAATCACAGCGCTGTAATATGTACTGAGCCAATCTTTATATTTTAACCCCATGCAAACCTTTTACATTAATTAGATTTATTAACGGATCACACAGCTTTTGAATTTTATTACAAAAGAAAATATACATTGCTATGACTGAAATAATAGCTGATGTTTGTCTGATTATTGTTTTCCTTCTCTCATCTCTGTCATGTTTCTTTCCTTTACAGGGTTACTTTGCAGAGCTAGTAAACTCAGAACTTAGCCATCTTGTCCCCCCTTCACTAGAGAACAAAAGGGACGTGCTGTTTGGAAACCTGCCAGAAATATATGAATTTCACAACAAGTAGGTGGAATTTGTCTTTTGTTCAGTGGCCTGCTATGAACCATATCTGGACAGCACTGACAAACACAGCTGACCACAGAATAAAACTCATAAACTCACACGAGGTCATGGACCATTATTTAACTACAAAAACAAAAAGAACAAGGAAACAACAAGTCCATGTGAACAGTGTAAGCAGAAGCAAGGTAAATGGTAAAACAAAAAGTTCCCCTCAACACTGATGGTTCCTGTGGTATCAGTTCCTGAATGTGAAGGTGAAGTGAAATCTAAAATATAGAAAATCAGTGATTTCACTGGTCAAAGTAGCAGCAGCATGAAAATACCAAATATTTGCATAATCCAAGGTGATGGGCTGCATATTCAATCTGTTATTCAGATTTCTAATTCTGTCTGAATTCCATCCTACAGTTAGCATTTATGACGTATGATGACTGTACAGTTTAAAACTCTTAGGTTATACAGACTGGATTTGGGACCTCAGTGGTCTTATTAGATGAACAAAAAAGGATACTGAACCATAATGGTAAAAATGTAAAGTGATGATAATGAAAGCTTACAAATTATTAAAGCTACAAATTATTAGTGTGAGAGCATGAGCAACAGCTCTCATTGTTTTACTCTTAATATAATTATTATTAAGTAAAACTATTGTTTTACTTTTTTATTATTATTATTATTATTCCACCTCTTTTTTGGTCGCTAAAGGCTTCTTGTCCATTTGTCATAGAAACGTCAGTTAACTTTATAAACGTGTGTCATCTTTAGACGATATTATTAATATTACTTTTCTTGTTTTTAACTTTTAAACTTTAAACATTACTTTTTTTCCTCGTTTTTAAAAAAAAGTCATCTATAGAAATCACTATTTAACTTCCCTTCAACTTTCCTCTTTACTTCAGCTTCTGGCATTGTCAAACTATGTATCTAAATGCTTTCCGTTTGCGTGTGTAGCATAAACTAGAATAGGTGATGTCACAGCTAGAGTGTGAGTTCCTGAGAACTCACAACTAGAGTGCCTGGTTTTTCATTCAGCGCACACACACAGAAAGAACACACACAGAAAGGGTCCATCAACACAAAACTAGGCACACAACTCACACGCAAATAGACACATAACGCACATAGAAGCAGACACACAACACACACACACACACACACACACACACACACACACACACACACACACACCCCACACACACACACACACAAATAAACATTCAATACATACAAAAATGGACACGCATGGAAATAGGCACACATCACACAGAGAACCAGACACACAAATAGAACTAAACATATGACACACACATAGAAATAGACACACAGCAATAGGCACACAAACAGAACTAGAAATAAACACACACAGAAATAGAAAAATTTCAAAATTTAATTAAAGCTTAATTCTAAACATTTCTTAATTTTCCATCATTTTACCTGTTGCATCAGATTCTTGTCTGACTTTTCCTACCTGACTTATCTAACTCTTTTCTGCACCATGTTTACCCCTTTTTCATCTTTCCTCTTCCAACTTTTTAATCAGTAGCTGATCAGTAGCTCAAGTAGTTGGCGTCTTGTTGGCAACAGAACAGCTCTCCCACATAATTTCTCAGGAAACTACCATTTCTAGTTACATTAGAGAAACTATTGTTACATGTTGTCTTGTATAGATTCAGCTTTTGCTGACAGTAGTTGTAAAAAATGATCAGATGGTTAAACTGAATCAATTTCACATTTTACTGGTTTCTATTTTGCTAGTTAAGAACACTTATACTGCCTTGCTAGTCCCCCTAGTTTGTCACTCCAGTCACACTTTATATAAGATTTCAAGGGTGATTCAGTCTCTTATGATTTACAGTTTTGTACCCATCTTATGATTGGATTTGAACTTAACATACTTAACAACAGTGTGGTTTGTTTGTTGCTAAATATATTTTCTTATTAGTATGCAGCAAGAGAAAATGGTCTGCTTCCTTTAAACCAAATCACACATTTGTGCCCTAGTTCACTGTCCATTATATATATGTATATAGTAGCATTTAAAAAAAACCTTAGAATGAACCTTTTAGGCTCTGTATCCTTTGGCACCTCTGGTTCAGGTGGTGACTCAGGGTCATGTACATCAGGATCAGTGGTTTGACCCCTTACAGATCGCGTTAACAATAAAATGTGGTCTATTACATGTCAGATGTCTCTCATCTAAATCCCTCTTATAATGACTTGAGCAACAGACTTCCTTTGTCTTACTGAAACCTACTGAATATGTCTGAATGAGTCAACTCCACCAAGCTCTGTTAACTATCATGGTCCTAGAAGCACAAGTCAAGGTGGAAGAACAACAGAAATCTAAAACTCAGACTTTATTTACTGCTACATGTAAAAAGGATGGAGTGAATGTAATTAATGAATAAAATTTCATTATTCTTATACTATTACTACCTTCTTCTACCTACTGTATTTAGATATTTACTGAGAAATTTCTTCCAATAACCTGTCACCCTGAGCATAACATTATCAGCATTTAATCCTATCAAATGCTTTTAATTGCACACCTTTTTTCACCACACAATCACCTAAAACTAAAAAGAAAGCAAAACGTTAGTCATTGTCTTTTGACAGCCATTAGCTTTTACTGTGTATTGAAATGTTCAATAAGCAACTCTGTTCCCTTAAAGGACATTTACATTCAACTGCAATTATGTTCATTCAAAGACTTCATTGTATGTAATTATGTTGTGATGCAAGTGCAGACCTATGTTTGAGTCCAGAGGCTTGTGTAAGAATAGGGTCATTACAACCTTATGCTTCCTCGGTAAAGGGGAAAAGGAAGCAACTACAGGCAACAGTAACACATTTACAAAAGAAAATCCATTAAACCTACCAGGTCAAAACAGACTGACTTCTTCCCGAGCTTATCACAACACACCTAAAGTAAAACAAAGGTTAAAAAAACAAAACTAGCTGCAGAGACCACAGGCTAACCACAACAATCAGTCATTAGTTGAGGGGCTTTGTTTCTTAAAAGAAAATTGACACCTCACTTGTCAGAGAGAAGTTGAAGTTCATGTTATGCTGTCATTCTACCTACTCAGGACATTTCTGAGGGAGCTGGAGAACTGTGCAGAGAAACCAGAGGTGGTGGGAACCTGTTTCCTGAAAAGGGTAAGAAACTTGGAAACTAGGGTGCAAACTAACTGAGTACAGTTGTTTTAGCTAGTCTTAGTTTACACAATTAGTTTGTGTTTATCAAATTTAAGGATGGAATATTTCCTTCATTTTTTATTGACTTTTATTGTGACAGTCCACGGTCTGTTAGGGGAGCATACAACTTTACATTATAACTGTGACAGGAGAATGGACCCAATAGCATGACCCACAGACTGATGTGACTAAGGAAATGTATGGCTTTAATTAATTCAAAGGTAAGTTTAGTCACCAACAAAAACAAGGCTCGGCAGGGGAAAACATGACCTCATAATATAGCTTTAAAACATGACTTCTTATATATGACTTGACTTGACTTGACATGTGTACCTTACTTGACTTCATTTACATGACACAACTTGAAATGACCTGACTTACACAGAAGCACGACTGAGAACTCACGTGACAGGTAACAGCATTCCACACAAACCGACAAGTACAGACACAAGGAGGGAGATCATAGATCCACACGTGTTCGTTGCTTGGATGTAACACCCACGAAGGCTGATTTATCCAACCCTTGTGTGTGCTTTTTAGCTCCCCCTATTTTACAGTGGGGTCGTTTTGACCCCTTGAAGGCTGCACGAGGGTTAAACACAGGTGATACTACTAATGACAAAGGAGGAGCACACAGGGAGAACGTGACACCACGAGACAGAAAACCTAAGCCCTCAGATTCCTGAGGGCCGGACTGTGACAATTATGACTTTTGAACCACACTGCAGTAGTTGTAGTTGGAGTCCAGAACCTCATGAAGAAGCCAAATGTTACCATTTCAGCTCACTCCTGTAAATGAAGGTATATATCCAGCAGGATTAAGACATTCAGTGACATTAGTGAATATTCATACGCCTTTTGTTTTTGTTTTTCATTCTGTGTCATAAGGTGAAATTTTGTATAATTATCAGTTTTCTATTTGTGGGTTCACTCCAGCTTCTTCCGCCAGGCCAACGACATGCAGTCAGGTTATGTGGGCACTATAAATGGCCCATAGATGAGAGTGTGGTTGCCTGTCATCTGTGGTGATAGACGGGTGCCCTGTAAAGGGTGTACCCCACCTCTTGCCCATAGAGCATGGGAATAAGCTTTAGCACATTACAACCCTTACTGAATAATATCCGTCACAGTAACATGACCAAAAGAGCAGGTGATGATATCGACATGTCTCTTTTCACTTTCACTGTCACTTTATTTTCAGAAAGAAGAGCTCCAAGTATATGAGAAGTACTGTCAGAATAAACCCCGCTCTGAAGTTCTCTGGAGACAGTGTGGAGACAGTCTTTTCTTTCAGGTACCATTCGATGTCAGGACACAACAACGTCTTTCACCTGATATCACAGCATCACTCTGTGTATGATGTGTCTGTTGGTGTGAACACCAACTGTCCATATTAATTCGTTGATTTCTTTTATGACGACAGGAATGTCAGAAGAAACTGGACCACAAACTGTCTCTGGATGCCTACTTGCTAAAACCTGTTCAGAGGATCACCAAGTACCAGCTCATGCTTAAGGTGTCTCTCTGCATACACACAAAATGCTTTAAAGCAGTACAAGTGACAGAAACCTTGACTAAGGATGAAGCACTTAAAGGAAACGATAAACATGTGACATACAGTATGTCCAGATTAGATGTTCATTCAATAACCCAAAAGATCACATATGTATCTATAATGTAATCTACTAAATAAGTGCATTTACAGTACTTCATTTTAGACAGTTTCAACATGTAGGCCCGGTCAAGCCCGGTATATACAGCAAATCTTTATGGATGAAGCCTGTTTTAACCCGACAAAAATGCAGAGAAGAAACAAGAAAGAAATGCAACTGAGCAGTGGGCAAAGATGTCCGAGGCCAGAGGAGGGCAAAGATTAAATAGATATAGATAGAATTTTGGTTATTTAACTTGTTCTAGAGTAACTGAGGTTAGGTCCAACTGCTGGTTGAGCACACATACAGTACATGGTGACCAGAATGTGAAAAGACAAGTGATCAGGTTGACTACCTGTCAATCTGTACGTACAACTGTACATCAAATAGTGATGATTGGTAATAGACTAAGATAAAACATTATTTAAATCACACACGACTTACTGAACCTGTTCTACATTTCAAGCTACCAGTTCCTTCTTCCTGCTTTCCAGGAGATGTTAAAATGCAGTAAGGGTGAGGGGACGGCTGAGTTGGAAGAGGCTTTAGCCACAATGATCAACATCATCAAGTCTGTCAATGACTCCATGCACCAGATAGCCATCACTGGCTTTGAGGTCAGTACAAATGACTTATCATCTAACAGCGCCTTTTTGTTCCTGTACAAGCTTGGATTTGGTTTGAACTTCCTGTGCTTTTTCGTAAAGGAAAATAAATGGTTAATTTTTAGATACCAGTTATTTTTCTTTGAATGAATAAGGGAGCCCTGTAACATACATTTGATTATTAACCAGGGTATGTTGCCTGTTTCATAAAGTCAGGCAGCCCAAACCATATTTGGTTAATAATTCATTGAAAATAATGATGATCTGTCTGTCAGTGCGCTCTGGATCTGCTTGGTTGAACACAAATTATTATATTGCAAATTACATAAAAACAAAACTCCCAAACCTTGATATAAAATGAGCAACACAGTGTGTCAGCATTATTTGTTGTCAGTCTGGGGGTCCTGCTGTATATAAAGTAAGAGCAGTACTAGGGTCCCTGCTCTCTTGCTTCGTACTGTACGTGATCCTGGAACCATGGAGGTATAGGATTCTACTTCTCAAAAGAGTGTAATTGTTATTGACTTATTACGTTTATTGCAAAATGGAAAAAGATGTCTCAGAAGAGAACCATTTGGTTTTGGTAGACCTCAGTCAGCAATGACATGAATAATTACACAGATAATGGGGATGATCATTGTCAGTGTGTATTCATACAGCATTGTGGCCCAGGCTCTGCTGTTGAATTAGGTGTATAGCTCCTGCAGTAAGTCAAAAATGCATCAAGTTGCATATTATGTGCGAAGGGTCTGGAGTGTATGGGATATTAAACGCATTTCTCTAAAGCAGAATGAAGCGGCTCTGTTGAAAATGTTTGATTCGGCCAAATGGCGACATCTACTGGACAAATGATTGATATTACATTTATTACATTTTAAAGCGCTTTTATTATGAAATACGATATAAATAAATATATGTGTATATATATATATATATATATATATATATATATATATATATATATATATATATATATATATATATATATATATATATATATATATATATATATATATATATAAGATATATATAAAAAACAGATTAAACATATTCTGAACAAGCATAAAGAGAACTATGTCTGGAGCGTGTGTCTGATGCCACTGAGGCTTTGGGACGGTCATGTGATCTTAGCACTGAAGCAACTTGCAATGATCTTGATGCCACAAAAAGTGATTCCGTGTGGGGCAGTCTGCTCCTGATTGACATCACTTATTGTAGTATGCAGATACAAGTCATTGACCTTTGTTCTTGTTTTGCCTGCTCGTTGGATGTCACTCTGCCCTCATCTCAGCCACACTCTGCTCTGTCTGCCATTGTGTTTGGCTGCTAATGAACTCTCATTCTGTGTTTTGACATTTGTGGACTTGCTTCCTAACCCAGTGTGCTCTGGTGTGTTTTGCTGTTCCCCCCTTTCAGATTAGAATTTTATAATTTGTCCAGCAAATACTTTAATCCAATTTGACACTGAAATGTAACATCATCAATAGGATCCTTTACTTTTGACTGTGTGTGTTGATGTCACATGATGTTACAGGGAAACTTGAGTGAACTGGGGAAGCTGCTGATGCAAGGATCCTTTAATGTGTGGACCGACCACAAAAAAGGCCACAGCAAGGTACCACCCCAGCCTTACTATCTGTTTCTATGGTTACTGCAAAAAGAAGTTATCTACAGTTACATTTTGTTATAGAATCCCAAAGGTACTGTAACACAAATTTAATTTACCACATTACCAAGTTGACCATAATAAGCTGAAATGTGGAATGATTGTGCTGGATAGATGGTCAAGCTTAGACACAAAATGACTGACTGTGTGATTTCAGGTGAAGGACTTGGCCAGGTTCAAGCCCATGCAGAGACACATCTTCCTCTATGACAAGATACTGCTGTTTTGTAAGAAACGAGAGGAGAACACAGAGGCACAAGACAAAACTCCATCCTACAGTTTCAAACACATGCTCAAGGTCAGCCACAGACAATGTCTATACTTCTTTGTTAAATCTTTGTCTATAACATCAACAGCTGAAGCAGAATTTCTGCTTCATTACCTCTCAACACCAGCAGGTGGTGGTAGTTCACATTTGTCATCCAAATGGGGAAAGCAGACCACGTCAGACCACGTCAGAAAAAAGACCACGTCACTCTCACTCACTGAGGGTTTACTGTTACTCTGTAAAAGTCTGGAACTGGAGTTGTCAGCTGTGGCCTTTACATTTTACTTGGATTTTGTTATTTCTATTTCACTGCCCTCTGATGAACTGAGCTGAACGATCATTCATTATTGTAAAGCAGTCAATACCCATCTACAGTGTCTTTGGTTGCCATGGGAGCTAACATAGCAAGTTTGTGTTGTATTCACTTTTTACCACGAAAAGCAGTAATAAACCCACCTCAATTGACTGTCCTGCCAAAAAAAATTTTTTGAAATGAATCACATCGGATGTAATCAAATACCACGTGTTGATGAAATTTAAACTATGTATTTAATTGTTTATGAACTGACACAAATCAACTCTGGCAGTCCAGGTTTTATTTTTTCCAGGGTGGAACTGAAATCACACACATCAGAGCTCATCCAGAATATTGTCTCATGTTGTCTCCAGATGAGCGCAGTGGGGATCACGGAGAACATTAAAGGTGACAACAAGAAATTTGAGGTGTGGTACAATGGCAGAGAGGAGGTTTACATCATCCAGGTATGTTGAATGGGACTGGATAAAGACAAACCTTGCCTTTTTTAATGTTGAGTTCTAACTGTCATTTCTGTGGAGGGCAGTCTTTTTACCTTTTTTACTTGCAGGTGCAGCCTCTTAGCACATTTGAGATACCTCAGTTGTTGTTCTTTTCACCAAAGGAACATGAGTGTATGCTCATAGAACAATTAACCTCTGAGAAAAGAATAAGGACACAACTTTGAAGGGAAAAATCACTGGATCAAACAATGCAACTCAGAGGATAAAGTAGTTTCAACGTGCCTGGATATGATTTGATTGCTATATGACTATTAAAAGTATAATAGATATACATATATATCAAAATATATAGACCAACGCCAAAGGGCATTCATTAATTCTGATATCTGTTTTGTTGCTGGTACGTAACCAGGGGCTGGAATGCAACACATACACTTTATAAATACAGTAGTGTACAATTTTAGAATTTCTAAATTAACAGATCTACATATACAGCCAGTACAACACTAGAACAACATGTCTGTAATCATTAACATTTTAATGCAATTACTGTTGATTTTGTCATTGATGGTTGTTGGCAGGCTTTGAGTACCCACTGTCCTCCTCTTGGGGGCAGTGTTGTACCAGTTACCAGTGTTTGACTGTATGACCACTAAGCACTGCCTCACATTTCAGCTGGTTTTTATTGTGCAGTACTTTTACTTTTCCAGCAGGTTTTTATGAGGTTCACCAGTACCATCTAATTGAATACAATAAAGCAACTCTGCCATTAGTTCTGCTTTTACAAAGTTTTAATTTCTCATTGTTTAAGTAGAAGCTGTCAGAAAGGTGATAATTCTACTATATGTTTATTATTGAGCATTATATAAATTGATGGTTGCAATATTTGTGGCCCGTCACTCAATTTAAATAGGGTGTGTGCAACTGTGTCTTTCTCTTATCTGTAGGCTCCTTCCATGGATGTAAAAAGTATGTGGGTGTCAGAGATTCGTAAGGTCCTGACAGGTCAGCTAGAGGCATGCAGAGGTACAAACACACACACACGCAAACCAATACTTTTATTTGTGAGGTCAATCACTGACATAATTCATTCCCTACTACCCCCTTATCCTAAACGTACAACAACTAAAGGCTTACAGCTAGTCCAACCCTTGCCCCTGAAAGTTATGAGGACAAGCCAAAATGTCACTTTAGGAGGAAAATACTTTTTTAGTTCTCATTATGTAACAAGCACAAGAACACACTCACACAAAATATATATAGTTTAATATATTGTCCACCTGGATAGAATACAGAGGTTTAAAGGTCCACACGTGCCTCCTGGAAAAGTCATTGATCCATTTCTGCGAAGGTTAATTACAGTGCAACCTCAGCCTGCGTAGTTCAACTTCTTCCTTTTGGTGAAATGTTAATTGTAGAGATAAAGCACACAGAGAGTTGGAGAAACGGGGGGCAAGAGATGAGAGAACAGGCAATACAGAACGAAGACGACAACAACGTTTTAATTCATTGAGATTTCATATCGAGCAGTGAACTGTCCATCTGTTTGTAAGAAGAAAGCACACCTGCTTTAATAGGACTGTAGCTGCAGTGTCTACATCGGCATAGAACCAGAGCATTTCAATGTGAACAGCTAAAGGTTTAGTTTTATATGTAATATACATTCAGAGAGCAGACTTTTTGTTTGAGCGAGACGGCTCTTTAATTTGTTTGCACTCTGTTCAAAGTACACATTACTGTAGATGTAAATGAATGTTTGTTAAGGCCCATCAGAGCCTATCAGATAAAAAACTGATGATACCAAGGCTGCAGACTACTTATAGATTACCTGCAAAGATGCTGGTAAAAGGAAACTCTTAAACACATTGATAGACTCACTTGCTCTGTCTCTCTGAGTCCACCAACCTCAGTAACAATCTCCTTTTCTGTCTTTCTCTGCCTCTCTCAGTCCTCATCCACAGTTCCACTCTGTGGTTCTGACTGACAGAAAAAACACTCTCCGTGTGTCACACTCTGCCCAACTGACACTGGTCTGTGTGTGTGGGAGTGGGGATGTGTGTGAGCAGACTAATAACAACAGCCCTGTCATGAAACCTAGAGAGCAGAGACTGTGGGAGGCTTCAGTGCAGAGAGTGCTTGTGTTATTTACTCTGCATGTGAAGAGGGTAGAGGAAAGGCAGAGTGAGAGGCTGAAATTGAACTGGGAAAAGCAGAGAGAGGATATCGGAGGTTCTAGGTAGAGAAGAGAAGAAGTTGTTGGAATGATAAAGACATACACAGTGAGAAGTGAGAAGACAAGACAGTGAGAGACATAGGACTGTGTGTTGAAATGAAGGGCCAAGAGCACAAAGACAAATGATCTAAGAAATATGCAAGAAACTGCAGGTCTCCCTTAACTCAATAAAGGTTAGCAGCATCACCTCTGGGAGTTAGACTCATGTTGGCTTCAGTCACCCTCAATCTGTAGGTCAAATCTGAAACGGTTTAGTATGAGATACAGGTACACACAAATCAAGAGGAGGTGAATTATTTCACAACTTTGTGTTTGCTGTAAAGTTCAACCTTTACTACAAATGTAACAGCCAAAAAGGTTCATCCTTAGGCAATTTGAAGGTTTTTACTGTGGTCCAGTTATGGAGGTACTGAGTTGACTCCCTGAGAGCATGTTACCAACTAAACTGTAGCCACAGTCAATAATGAGTCATTGAAAATTGTGTGTGTGCTACAGAAGGGTTTATTACTCATGGATTTGGTGCAGCAGTAATGTACAGTTATATGAAGTTTGCCTAGAATGGATAGTGTGGGAGTAGATCACAGGGATGTCTCTCGAAAATACGCAGGGTTCCAGTATTTCCTTGTTGTTTCAAAAGTCTGATTTACTTTAAATAGTTATTACATAAACATTATTAAACTGTAACCTGCAACCCATGTAATACTGCATACAGTAATGTGTAGAGGCCTCCTAGTAAAGTAGTTCCATGCATGCTGTAAACATATTCATATAAACACATTGTAGCAGCATTCAGTTTCCCCCACCCCTCGTCTTTCTGCCTTTGGATTGTTGTTAGTTGCACTCATACCTTTACTTGACCAGCATTTATGAATAAAACATTGCTAGTTTCATCATGAAAAAGTATATATATCCGTTTTGCTAAATGCAACATTTGCAGTGTGTGGAATGGCTCCATGCTGACTCTGCAGGTTCACTGGTAGCTGTGAACAGGAAGTGACAAGCCAGATCATTTACACTGTTTGATATTTCACTTTTGCGAGCTCTGCATTTGGCCAAGGCTGTGCCTCACTGTCTCTCTGCTGGTTCAGTTCACTGGCTTCCTCTTCGCTCAGCGCTGTAGACCTGATTCAGTTGCATTTAAGAAGCCTCTTGTATCCTTTACAGAGCCACAGTCATTTTAGCAGATCAATAAAAACAGCTTTCAGAATTGATGCAGCAGTTGGGGAGATTTTAAGCACAAAATTACATTCAGTCTTGATCACACATTAAACTACAACCTAACCTAAAATCTTCTGCAGTGGAAAAAACTGTGAAATCCGTTGTTGAACATCCCTGGAAAGACTCAAAAAGAACATTTTAGATTATGGAAAGAAAGATTAATTATTTTTCTAAACTCTATTAAATTATGCATAAATGATGAAGGGTGTAACTTATATAAAAGAAAGTTATTTAAAAATGTACAAAAACAATACTCCTGAAAATTATTATTACTACAATTCATTCCCTCAGGAAGAAAAAAACAATAAATAATATAACATTTTACTCTTTGTGTACATTTTTTCTGTTCATCATTGAATTGATTTAATGTCTTCCTTGTTTTCACAGAAGCCAGTCAGCTCAACATCTATGCGGGACCCATGAGGTGTGTAATCGCCTTCGTACCACAAGCTACACAGTGACAAGACTCAACACATCACACAACAAACAAGCTAATATAAGAGCAGACACAGCTGAAAATTTGCCCAGGATCTGACACATGGCCTGAGATGTCAGAACACACTCTATTAGGATGTAAAAGTAACTTTTACTCTGCTTCAACAGGAATGTGTGTAAGATGGTGCTTAGACAGTCATCGTCAAGTCCAGAGTCCAGCTTCAAGAGGACCAACCCCAGTCCTACTATGAGGCAAAAGAGAGGTAAGAGCTTACTTGTTAGTGAATAAAGGCAACTTCTCAATTCTGAACTGTTTATCTGCCGTTCATACGATCCATCACCTAAACAGGAAACATCACCCATGTGCTTTAATGTAGTGCAAAAATCTGGGTCTTCGTGACATTACCTGATGTGTCAACACAAATCCAGTTCATCTGTTTGAGACATATGTTTTTCCTTTGATTCTTTTCTTACTCTTCAAACTAACAGACCTCAAAACTAACTTCACCTCAGAATATAGACCAACACTCAACAGAATCACAGAAAAAACTGTCCTCTGGTGTGAGCTGTACAAATCTTTTGCTTCTTTGAGTCATGATGTAAAACAGACAAATAAGCAACATGAAAAAAGTAATAACCATCAACAAGCAGAAGACTGTGTACGCATTGTCAAGTCCCACGGAGTGTTTTTATTTGGCAGTGTCAACCAGATCAAGGAAGGTTCAATAGTTCTTTAGAAACAGATTTTCCCTAAATGCAGTTAAGCTGTTGAAGCTTGTGTGCCCTAACTGAACACATGCACCGTACACTGTTGTTTCATACCAAAGTCAATACAAGCTATAGGCAGGATTTTCCTCAGAGGTAAGAAGTCTCCTCTTTTTGTTGTTCAACTTTTGGCAGGTCTAACAAAATATGTTCAAAATGCTTCCAGGTCTAATGGTTATCAGAAAAATACTGTAGACTGAAATAAACTGACCAGGCACAACAGTAGGACCCAGAGACAAAACGCTTCCTTTTCCAACAACATGAAACTGCCAGTCCGTGCAAAAGCATATAATATTACACAATAAATAAAATGTGTTTCATGCTAGGTTGCTGTAACCGTTGATTGTTGCTATGTTGTTTAAATAGCATCACACATGATGTGGTGTCATTTTTTATTTCTCATACAATAGAGAATAACAATCACTCTTTACACGCACAACAGCAATGCTGCAGGTCTTTAATATGTGGCATGTGTAACATGCTGCAGGTCTTTAATATGTGGCATGTGTAGCATGCTGCGGGTTTTTAATATGTGGCATGTGTAGCATGCTGCGGGTTTTTAATATGTGGCATGTGTAACATGCTGCAGGTCTTTAATATGTGGCATGTGTAGCATGCTGCGGGTTTTTAATATGTGGCATGTGTGACATGCTGCGGGTTTTTAATATGTGGCATGTGTAACATGCTGCGGGTTTTTAATATGTGGCACGTGTGACATGCTGCGGGTTTTTAATATGTGGCACGTGTAGCATGCTGCGGGTTTTTAATATGTGGCACGTGTGACATGCTGCGGGTTTTTAATATGTGGCACGTGTAGCATGCTGCGGGTTTTTAATATGTGGCATGTGTGACATGCTGCGGGTTTTTAATATGTGGCATGTGTAACATGCCGCGGGTTTTTACACATGCCACATACATTTCTGTATTATTTGTCTAATATTTTAATATTTTACGTGAGAGTCTAACTTGTTTGTTGATCATTTGACATATTGGCACATTATAGTTACTCAAATATTCCAAACATTCAAACAAATGCTGAAGGCCGTCTTTTCTTTGTCTTTCTCTGCCATACTAAGTCCTGCTCCCTCTTGCTTTTCCACTTAGCTGATGCTTCCAGCAGCCAGTCAAGCCACTCGGCTGCTAATGCTAGAAAACGGTTCACATTACAGGGACTTTCCAACAGGAGGTCTCTCCCAGCAGGTAACAGTGTGATGTTGTAAGGATTGTCCAGGCCACACACATCAGGCATCTCAGTTGACATCGTCCTCATTATCTCACTCGGTTTTCTTTATGTGCTATGGAAGTTGTTCATCACCATGTTATTTATCATCAGTCTAAACCGTGAGCATCTGTCTGACCCCTTATGTTCAATCATCAACTGCTTTTTTTCTTTTCATTTTCTTCTTGGAATGTTATTCATCTCTATCACTGTCCTCTCATTGTCAGGCAGGTCTCTCTCTGGGCCACATCCTCATTGCTTTTATGTCAATGATGCACATCAGGAAAACTGTAATTTATGAAGGCGAGTGACAGAGAACATTTGAAGAGACAGGGAAACGGTACAGTAGATGATGAGAGGGAGAGAGGTCTCAGCAGTAATGAGGCTGAGTTCTGCAGGGCAGCATTGTGCTAAATGCCACCATCTAATGTCTTAGTCCTCTTGACATTTGAAAGCTTATTAAGGATTTTAGGGAGAATAGGCTTTGAGTCTTCTTTCCATGTTCAGTGGCATCACGTAATCCTAGTCTTCAAACCAATGAGACTAATAAGTATGACTATTTTAAGTTTAATAACAATATTTGGAATAATTGCACTAACTGCCAACAGCTCTCTGATAGCTATTTAAGCCATTTCCACCACAAAGATCCAGGTACTTGTCTTTCCCATGAACCTTTGCTATAGGGTAGAATCTCTGGAAGAAATGAGGACTTGAATTTTTACAGCAGCGCAAAAAACCTTCAGAAGATTAAAAAAATCAGCCAAGTGTATATTTAAAAATGTTTCATATGTGCAGTATTTAAAAAAACTGATGTGTAAGATTATGAGCCATGTTCAGTGTTGCAGGACCTGCATTAAAAGTTCTTGGACATTCAGATAGTACTGTTATCATAAAGTGTTTTGTGAGGAAGAATTAGGGTAAGTGTACTACAGTAAATATAGATCCAGGCTCCTTAAAACAAGACCACAGTTGTTTTGAGGAGTTGCTGTCCGAGACTTGATGTGACTTTGACATTACCGGACTGCACCTGGAATGTTGATACTGGACAGTTTTCCTGTCCGTGTGAAGGATGGAATGTTCTTTGTTACTGTTCTTTTACATTCAACTTAATGTCTTTATGTCCTCTTCTGCTTCTACATTTTCTTTCCTGTTCTCCTCCTGACTCTTCTTCTTCTGCTCCTTCCTTCTTCCTGACCCCTCTTTTACTCTAGAGCCTGCTGCTAAAGAGGCAGAGGTCCCCCGCCGCTTCTCCCTCACCTCTTCTCTCGCATCCTCTTCTAACTCCTCCTTTGCTACGCGACGCACAAAAGGTACCTCATTAGCATTCAAAGGTCTAGAGCTTTTGGTTTGTTTCTACAGGTCTTACATGTATAAAACACATGTGACAAACAATGACACATTTAAATCAATTTAATGCAGAACAATGAAAATGAGGCAACATATTTGCAGATGACAGATACTAATTTCTAGTAGAACAGGCAGCTTAATCAAAGTCACTAGAATTAAGGTTTTTATCTTGGATGTTAGCCTGCTTTGCTAACTTCAGGTTAAAAACTCCATAGTAACTTTATTCACCTTCATTTAATCTGGGCTAAATTAACCTGCAATAATTGCTTCATTACAACCCATTATACATTGAATACATTAAAAACGTTTAATACGTTTCCATGGTAACTAAACTGGGATCAACTGATGCTTTTGTGCAGGGGATCTGGACAGCCATCTGTGCAGGCTACACGTTCCATGCATGCAGGTTAACTGTGCTCACACTCACACTGAATATTAGTGAGAAAATCATGGACAATAATAAGTGATGGTAGAGAAGTATTTTCTTTTTACTGCTGTTTTAAAATGTATGAGACGCATAGTTGCAAGTAAGACAGAACAAAATTATCATGGGAAAGAAAAGTTCGATATGAGTTTTGACACAATAGACATGAAACACAATGGGCAGGAAATAGGAATTTGATATGCTGACATTTAGAATGTAGTGTGACATTAAAAGTGGCAGCAGATGTGCAATTTATCACTGGAATACAGATGAGACATGCATTTTGAAGCAGCCTGGTGAGCATTAAAAATATTTTTCTCTTTGATCTGTTTCCACTCAGTACTTTTTGTACTTTGATTGTGGCTTTTGTCACTAATGAAAGCACTGCCGAGTGGCAGGTGGACATGGGAACGTGGATGCAGCTTTTTGGCCTCTGTTTTATCTTTCATTGTTTCATCCACTCTTTTGCTCCCAAGAAATAAAATATACAAAAATACAAAATAATATTTACTTGTTATGGCGTTCTCCCAGTCCAAAGATTCACGGGTCTCGTTCCTTCCTTCTGAAGCCCGTATGAAACCCAGATGTGATCCTGGACAGAGTGTGAGTCTAACTGGTGTCTTGTTACATGTCATTTCCTCTGACCAGGCCCCCTCTCTGTAAGCTTAAAGAGCAAGAGACATGAGATTAAAAGTGATCCCACACCCTGTGGTTATGAAGGTAAATCAATATGTACCTATAGAGCATGTATGGAGTTTGGTGTGCTGGCTCAGAGCATGTAGGCCTATTAGCCTGTTCTTTGGTTCATTAGTTGAAATATAGTTGTGGTGATATTTTGGTTAGTAATTTTTATTGATTTTTTATTGTTGTTGTTTGTCTGTAGGAGTTGTGCAGTACGTGTGCATGCATTGTTGCGGTCTTTTTGTTGCGTGCCTGCTTTGATGTGACTTGTGACTGATTTGTAATACATTGAGATGCATAAGTATCTGATCATCATGTATCAGATAAAAAAATTTGTGCTGTGTGTGCAGTTTTTGGGGATGAGGGGTTTTGTCGTTGTTTGGACCTGCTGACTATGATGCTAAGATGACTCATACTCAAGACCGGCCTGTTTCAAATTTTGAGTGGGATTGATGATAAGAATGCACATGCCTTTACTTCAGATACTTTGCGTGGTGCTATGGCTACAGTCAGGAAACGTCAGAGCATGACTAGCAACACTACTACCACAGCTGGTGGCACCTCAGCTGTTCCCAGGTCCACGTCCCAACCAGGTAACTGCTGAGAAGGACTCTTCTACAGTAACGTGTGTTTGTTTTATTTAAGAGATGTCTGTTTGTAAAACAACAGAAATTGTTTTACTACTTTAATACTTGTGAAACTATAGTTACAATTATATACCTAATTTAAAATTTTCTGATTTTTCACTTTATCCTTCAATTCTGTTGCATCCTGGAGCAAAATTTAATGAAATTTCTGAAATGAAATCATTTTAACACAATGAAAATGTCTGAGTTTTCCCTTCATGAGCTTTATTTATTCTCTGCACATCTGAGTAATCTACACTACACCCCAAATCCATTTAGTTGTCCAAGCTATTTATTCACTGCCTTGATTATGTCCTCTTGAGTTTCTGAGTGCACTGTGATTTGGGGTAACAATGTAAAATCAAAATGGGCCAGATGTGGGTGGTCTTGGCGAACTGTTGTGTCCATAAAAAGAAGAAACCAGTCACTTAAGTTGCACTTTGGACCACCTCTGCTGAGGTTACTCAAACTCTTGGGTACCAAGACGCCTGACCAGGTCTTTTGGCTTGAACCTGTTAAGTTGTTTTTTCTGTTTGAGGACCTTGAATCAAAGGTGGATTATTTGGATTGAGAGCTTTGTTTATTACCACTCTTGCTGATGAGAGCAGTGTTTTTACTGTACTGATTGATGTGTGCTTGTGAAACCAGCCTTCTATAGTGACTGTCTATATGTAAGTCACTTAGAGTAGCACATAACAGCACCATAGAGGAGGTTCAGTTGAGACTAAACACTGTTATTGTTGAGACTGAGACCCCCCAGTCACACATCACTTGTCTATGCGGAACTTTTAGTGTGTGTTGCATGCCACCTCTCTAACAAGCCTTAGAAACATAATTCAGAATACTAAACACATTTGCTTTAGATTCTATACTGTATGTCAAACGCAAGTAAACTAGCTTTGATTCTACAAAAGTTATATTCTAAATTGGGACACCCTCACATTTATTCCCACTTAAAGTGGCTTTTTGTTCTCAGCAAAGGGTTCCAAGGACGTCAAGAAGCAGCAATGTCTGGCTCTTTATTCAAGACAGACACATAGACCTGCTTAGTTGTTTTTTTTTTTCTAGAAAGGTTTGAGTATTTCGTTTTGGCTCCTCCTTCTATTCTGTCCTTTAGCATAAACTCTTCTTTAAACCTCAATATTTATCATTAAAGTACTTAAGTATACCTAAAGTGTGCTTGGATCAGTTAGCACAATTGCAAATGGTTCAACATGCCTTCAAAATCATGGTTCTAAGAAGTTTGATCATCACTGCCTTGCTGAAGCATCATCATCTGCCAACAACATTGGCCTTGTTTTTGACTACATTTGAGAAATAATGTACAGCATATTTATTCCCCACAGGCTGGACCCAGCGACGGATCCCTTCCATGGACACAGAAGACTTTGAGACAATCCCTTCCAGTGTAGAGGAATACTCCAATTCCTCAGAAGAGGAAGGCAACAATAAAAATGTAGGTAACGCTCAACTCACTGGATTTTCGGCCTACGCAGGTCTAACATCAATATGTCCACTCCGATATTCATAGCAAAACATTACCACTCAGTTACAAACACACAAACTAGGAGATTCAGATGCAGAAGCAAACAGGCAGGTGCAGGAAAATCTAGAAGTTGAACATTTAAATTTGAAATCACTGCTACAGCAGGAGCTAACAATTTAAAGAAAGGATTTAAGTTATGATTAAGGAGTGGAAGACACACTAGCGTCTAACAAGACACATACCAGTATTAAATACACATAACATAATGAATACAAAACACTTGCAGGGTGGAAACCAGCTAAGACACCGAGGCAGGAAACCAAATTAAAAGTCCAAAGCACTCGCACCTGAGCTGTCTGGAATATCAAACTATCACAAACCTCGTCAAAGTTAACATACCCTTCACTTCAGAAGGCACTTCAGGCACATTCTGCCATCTTTCCTCACTTAGCTGTGCAACATGGTAAATATATAAAAACATATATAAAACTCTGAATTCTGTCAAGCAGCAATAACATGTATTATTATTAGATAAATATGAAAACATTTAATTACACACAAATCACCTTTTACTGCAGTGACTCAACAGTATCACCCTGAATGTCTTTAGCTGTTGCCATGAAATCCTTTCAAAAATACTTAAAGTAAAAGCACGTAATTGTTAAATTTTCAGATTTCACACACAAATTTACTCCTCTTAGATGGTTCAGATTTTTAGACTTAATTTGAATTACTATTCAGCTAATTTCAGCAAAATATAATTTCACTGTTGACTGCTGTACAGTACACTGATTTTAGCTTTCTTCAAATTCAGATTCAGGTGTCAGCATATTCTGCATACTTTCAGTTCATAAAACCTTTTTTGATTTAGTAGAAAGATTCCAGGTAATTGGCTGATGGTGTGTGTGCTCTGACTGTGGCTAAGTAATCATTCAGCTTCTTCATAGATTTCACTTGGTTTATGACGTACACGCATTGCATTGACATATGCAATCAGCTGAACTCTCTGACTGTGATTCTTTCTACAGGGTGATACCAATTGCTTTGGGGTGCAGCTTACCTATGAATCTCAGAAGGTGGACCTCTCACTGGAAAGAGGTGACCTGGTCCAGTTTCTGGAGGATGCAGAGAATGTACATTGGTAAGTTTACTCTGGTGGACGACAGAGGTGTGGGAGGTTAGCCAGCAGTTTCCACCTATGCAGTAGTTTCCCACACCCTCTGGATTTGGGGTATATATTATACAGCTAGTATCTATAGTTGAAGCTCCACTGGGTCAGTGTCAGTATTCCAGTTTGAAATATTATGCCTGAGTGTGAGTTTATGTGGGGTTTCCATGGGCCTTAGTTCACAACAATCAAACTACACAGAACAAAGTTTTTATGCTTCTTAGCACATGGCACATTTCAAGAAAGTGTCATCATAGCAATGTCTACATGAAGTCCTCTATAGAGAATTAAATGGTAAATGGTTTGTATAGCGCTTTTCTACCTATCGGTACTCAAAGCGTTTTTACACTGCGTCACATTCACCCATTCACGCACACATTCACACACCAGTGGCAGAGCTGCTATGCAGCTTAAGCTGACACACCGTGGGCAACTTGGGGTTCAGTGTCTTGCCCAGGGACACTTCGGCACATGACTGGGGGAAGCCAGGAATCGAACCACCGATCCTACCATTGGTGGGCGACAGCTCTACCTCTCAGCCACTGACACATTGTAATAAATCTTTCTCAAAAACACTAATACAATAAATAATCAAAAATATCGTCTTTTTGAATATCAAAGCTTCAAGACACAAGTAAAGAATGCAAATCCAAAGAAATAAGCTTTCCAATTTCATTCAAATCATTTATAAATACAAACTTCTCAGGCAGGAAGTGTATTCAGTAGCAGAGTCAAAGAATACAAAAAAAACTGAACTTAACTTGTACCTGACATAAGGAAAAGCTACTGCACATATTTCATTATGATCGGCTACTGTGCTTAATTATCTTAGAAGATATATTTAGTGATATTTCAAACACAACAATAGTCAACCTTGATTTCCCAGGAATAGGATCTACTGAGCAAACATGTCTGTATTTTACAGGCCTTATTGTGTTCTTAACAGCAGCTTTTCAGAGAAATTGCAACACTTGTTATCATTTCAGGCACTATTTGCATAAATATTACAGGTTAAAAAGTAGTAGCTTCCCTTTACTGCTGCAGATAGAGGTGTTTGCTGTATCTTATCAAGCTTGAACTTGTTGGTATGTGGTGTATGAGTGACTTGTGCTTTACTATTATTGCTGGTATAATTAATTCATTTCAATTCAGTTTATTTATATATATTTCAAGGCACTTTACAAAAGAAAGTCTTAGACCTTAGAGGAATCAAAAACTAGATACAGTAGATAACCTAACAAATCCCATTTGAGCAAGCTTTTCTTCAGAAAAATTTAAATTTTTTAATAAAAATGTTTAAATTTAATTAAATCGTAATATTGAAAAAGCAGAGCTCATTGCTCATGGTGGGCAGCCATCGGCCTTGACCGGTTAGAGTGAGTTTTGAGTTTCGTCTACTGGTAAAGTTTTGTTGTTTGGTTTTATTGGCTGTTAAATCCCCTTTTATAAACTCTGTGATTGAAAATCTCCTTTTCTGGTGCTCACTTGGTATGTCCCATAATGTGATTAGAAGTAGAAAAGAAACTAACATAAAGCTTTCTTGTACTTTCAGATGTCTTCAGTGATCTATGTACAGCGGCGCTCTATGACTTGGACGGGCATGAAGCCAGTACACAAGGAGATGTGTTTTAGGATTCCAGATTAACATGGCTGACTATTGATGCTCATTGTGTTGGACTACAAACATGGATGAGAACTCATCAATGACAAATAATTTTAACTGTAATTTCCTAAACTGGACAGTTCTTTTCCTTCTAGTACTCCCACTGGACTTAAATATTACCTGTTATTGTTTTTAAATGTCTGATTCAGCCTGTTACAGAATGATACATGGAAGCACCAGCTATCATCTCAGTGGAACTGAACAATGCATGGGTTTTGACACTGAACTTTATATTCACAGCTGGATGAATTCTGATTACATACTGAAGAGCAGGGGTGGAGGCCAGCGCCCTGCCTCAAAGGAGCAACACTGCTTTAGAATAACTTTAGTGCAGCTGGCTTGAAAGCTCACAATCTGTTTCTGACACGAGCGACCTTACGTTAATGTGATGAATGCCATGTGCTGGTTGCGAGCAGGCCTTAGCAAACTGCCCTGTTGTGCTGCTCTACTGAAGCCAAACTCTTACGGTGCTGCCCTGCTTCAGCTTTTTTAGCTTTTCAGGTTTAAACAGTTGACAGTAGCTGTTGTCTCCACTAAACCTGGCCAACTTGTTTGCCTTTCTTTGCCCTGGTAAAGTACATGCATAATGTTACTTCAGTATGTCACATTGTTATCTCAATGTCCCTGTTCTTGCACCCAGTAGTCCCACAACTCAGCTATATATATTGCTCTGGGAGTAGTCCCAGAGCTCCAAATATTTTGAAGACTCAGTACTGAATAACACACCTCCAGTGGAACATCATTACATTGTTGAGTGTTTGAGGAATTCTAAAATGATACTAAAGTGATACATCTCCACAATCCCGTAACATAAAGTTTAATACAAAGTAACATGTCAGTTTATAACACTATACGTTGTTTTCAAACATTGAAGTACATGTAAGAAATAAATCAATCAAAGACAGTGGAAGGCAGATGAATGAAATCAAATGTGCTTTAGGCAAATTAGGTGTAGTTGTAGCACATCTTTACACAAATAGAGCAGTTACATTCAAGAAAAGAGAACTATGCTACTTCTGCTTATCTCTAAATAATGGGATTTTCAGTAGCAGCATTCCACACTTTGATTTACTGCATACCAGTTACTATGTAGAGGTACAGGGACAACTCATATAAGTGTGTTTCTCAATTACTCAGTGAAGATGTACTAAACAGGAAACCATTCATGATTATATATATATACACTACACTAAACTGTGAGAAAAGTTAGGGAACTATTTGCTTGCAAATGCTGCAGTTGATTTTTTTATGTAACTGTTTTTTATTCAACCAGGACCGGGATTGTTTTTCAATAATTGCAGTTCCTCCTCCTCTGAGAACGAATTAACACTGTTCACTGAACATATATTAACTGAGAGAGCCAAGATGAAACTGATAAATGTTAATATCAAATATTTTAGTCAGTAATATTGTAATATTGTATATATTTGAGGTAAAGATGAATTTAATGTATGACTATTGTATTATTTCACTGTCCAAAGGACTAGCGAGTTGGATTTACATCGTGAAATTTTAGTTTAGATGTCTGCTTTTTTTATTTCTTTAAATTATTTGAACTGTAAAGCAGCAAACAAAAGGATTTCCACAGCAGGTCAGACATAAGCAGCATGGCTTAGATACAGTGTGCCACTATGATGATGATTAAGAAACAGGGACATATACAAATAAGACAAGTTTTTGACACACACTGGGTTCCAACTTCCAACTGATTGCAAGGTTACAGACATTAATATTAATCTCACTCTATACACAAACGTTCTTCTTGATCATGCTGGAGATTTTGTGTATCCTATGCTACATGAAAGATATAGTATCTTTTTAAAGAAAGTATTTCTATTATATTGCATCTTTATGCAATTTAATTGCCATTTTACTATACTATAAAAATGTATGCACATTGTATCTGTAATTGCACTGTACATATGTACTGCATTGCATCATTGTGATAATGTGCATTTACAACATATGTTTTGTCACTCTATGTTTTTGTATTAAAAGATACATTTTACATCTGGTTAAATATACCATCGATCCACCCATCTTCAGCTGCATTACCCAGGGCTGAATCGTGGGGACAGCAATCTTAGTAAAGAGCCCCAGACTTTCCTCTCCCTGGGCTCTTCTTTCAACTCTCCTGAAGGGATCCTAAAATGTTCCCTCAGTCCACAGTCCTTCCAATCTGTCCTGGGTCTTCCTCTGGGCCCGGTGGGATTACATAACTGAATATTTTAAATTAAGGGCACATTTCCTATAAATATAGACAACATTCTTTGATAGCCATCGCATTCAAAAACTTAAAATCATCAAGTATTAAACATTAAAGTAAAACACAGTAATGTTTGTGGCTGTCCCATTTTCAAACAATGTTTAGGTTCTTATGTTGGACCACATGGTGGTGAATCTACAGTAGTGTTAACTGTTAATATAGTTAATATAGACCTGATTTTTGAAACACGTGTTTCAAAAAGCAAAGTTGCCTTGAAAAGATATTACTCTATCGTTCAGCTCAAAGCAAATTATCAAATGAAATTAAGACAGAACAAATTGAACTACAAATTCAGTGCTGCAAAATACTGATCGTGTACACGTTCCTTTTTTCCGACAGTTACGGGTTTGCGGCGCAACCATTACGCAACGAGATTTGAATGAACGGACCAATCAGCGCAACCATCGTACCGAAGCAACTGAGTCACCGTTGGCCAATGAGCTCGCGGCATCGTTGTTTGCCTTACTTTTTGAATTGAGCTCAAACTACAGACAGAAACCGTGGAGTGGCTATTATGAAGTAATTTGCTGTCAACAATCGAAAGACGGCACGTTTGGACTAGATTTGGACATTTTTCGTGCTTACGTTATAACATGGAAATATACCAGACTTGAGTTTCGATGGAAAAATGTTACATATATTTTAAGGAGCGTGTTTGGACCAAAGAGCATTTCTTCATTGAGTTGTTGGCTTTCTAGCTGTGTAGCTAGCTAAGTTAGCTAGAGAGCTTATCGAATTTAACTGGTTCCACTGCCAGTTCTGTCATTCGTATACATACGGCACTAGCCACCACACAGTTGGTAAGTGTAGTCAACTTTGAGTTGGTTTTGTGTTACTGTTAAAGATGTTAATAGACTTTGCACAGTGCGTTAGCCAACCCGTGATGACATTAGCAAGAACCGATTTTGCAGCTTGCGGTAAAACGAAGTCAGGCAGCTAACGTTAAACATTTAAAGTATAATCTTGTTGCTGCAATAATTAAAGGCGTTTAGCCTTTTGCAATATATAAATTGTTTTTTTTAACAAACCACGATAAATGAGTAAGTGAATGAAGTATTCGTGCATTGATTGTTTGACGTGTTTACCAGTCTATAGTTTGTCCTCCTTTTATTTTAGTCAACATTTAGTTTGTTGTACTAATTTAACACGTCTGCATTAGTAAATCCTTGTCATGTAGCCTGAAGGGACTGTTCTGGGTGTTGCTATGTCAACCAACCTGAAAGTTTCGTTGTAAACTTTTTTTTTATCACTCTTACCTTGTTTTACGAAAGTTGTCATATGCTACAAATAATGTTTCTCTCTTCAACCTCTATTTTTTGACAATTGACATGTGTATTCATCTTTGTTTTTTGTTATTATACTTTCTCTTTCCTCTTTGCCTCACTGTGTTGTCCTTCTGTGTATTCTCTTTAAGTCTTGATAGTTTTGGACAGTGTGGTTCCTGCCATGACTGACAGCAGCATACTGACTTTAGGGACAGCTCGAAGTCTGTTGGTGGATTCTTCGGTCTATGATTCGAGGATTTGTGAGACCACTAAGGACCATATGTTCCTTGGTGAAGATGGGGAAGGTTAGTTTCCAGGCATCATCAGTTTTGTTCCCTTTAAAGCCTGACACGAAAGTCTTTTTCGAAATTGGATATATTAAAAAAACAGACCCAGTTTTTAGCTGTATTATTTTGTTTACTACGTACTCTGTTAATCACATTTCATATATTGGGCAGTTTTACTTAATATACACTCAATGACAATATTACTTGTAACACAAGAACAAAATTTTCCCATAACATTTTGAGAAAAGGCAGATTGTCTCAGAAAGTTGTGAATGAATTAATTTGAAGTGTCTGTACACAAAAAGCATTTGCTTCAAGTCTGCATTGTCGTTTTTGATTAGGTGGGTGTAATATCTCTGATCTTCTAATGTGGAAATGTCTAAAAACCATTAATCATTCCTTTTGTAAGTTATTCAAAGAAACATACAAAAGTCTATATGAGTCTAAACAGATTTTCATTAGCATTTTGTATCATCCTGAATCAAGTTCACTATGGTTTTCAGGTTAAATCTGCAGGTTGGGAAATTTGCTTCTGTTGGTGGTTTCTCTTTAATTTGTTTTTAATCTTCAAATATTCAAGGTTAATACTTTAGGTCAAAAATAGATAAGTCCTACATTTCATGAATCCTGCAGATATTTTATGTATTCATTAGGTAACAATAAGTGGTAATGGCCATGACATTAGAACTGTTACAGTGAATGTAAAATAAAAGCAGTAATAATAGCATCTTCGTTTTAATTTCCCCATATGTGGGATTTATTGGGCTAGCTATATAGCTGTGACGTCTTTGTACTTTGTACAGTGACTTAAGATGGCAGTTGTTGTGAATTGGTGCTATATAAATAAAATAAAGACTGACATTGAGTTGAATGGCAGTGCTGCCATTGTAAGTACTAGGATTGTGCTGTTTAAGTGCTTGTCACATCAGCAGTGTTATAATGTACTTTTGCTCCTTTTTTGCTAACTCTCTTCCTTGTTCTGCTCTTTCAGACATGCTGCCAAAAGTGGAGACGAGGGTTGTTCTGGTGGGAGAAGCGAGCAGAAATGAAGCACTGGTCAAAGCACTGCAGGTACATTTTTCCTTAGTTAACCGTGAAGGTCCACTGTGATTCACTGGCTGCCATTGAGGTGGCAGGCCTCCAAAATCTGAAGTGGGAAGTGAGTTTGACAAGTAAGACATGGAAATGCGGTTTTAAACCATGCCATGGTTTATGGGATAAAACTGTCACTTTTGCCAGTTACCATTGGGAGGTTTTGCCTTAATCTAACAGTTTTTCAGTATATTTCCTCTGTGTCAGGTAGCAATCCTCAGGAGGCAAGAGTGATCACATGGCAGTTTGCCTTGCTTCATTCTTTTGTAACATTTATTCCTACTAGCTGTGTATTGTGACATGTTTCATATAATTCTATTTCTATCTTTTCTGTGTTTTGATTTTCACTGAAAGTGGTAAAATGGTATGTTTGTGCCAGCTTGATCGCTAGTTGCATGCCGCATTGCACAAATACTATGTGTACGATGTGATTAATTTGTGTTTTAGTTCAATATTTGGACATCTGTGTTTGCAGTAGAACCTATGTGTCCCGCTGAAACAAAAACGGTGTCGTAATAATATGCACACTTTAGGATTTGCTCATTTATCTCATATTATCATTGCAAATCTGCATAATGTTTTTAGCTGACTACAGTCTTCAAAGTATTCCCTGAGAGGTCATAGCAACACAGCTTGAAACTGTTGCAGAACTATGGTGAACTGGAGGAAAGAGGAGAGGCTATTGTTTCTCAGTATGTGACTGTGTCACAATTTCAGAAGCGGTAAAAGGCAGAAGACAAAACAATTCTTAAAAACCAGACTTAAAAAGATTTAAAACTATATTTCACAAGGCAGATAATGTTGACTTGACTTGGAACCTTGCTGTGGTAAGTAAGATCATGGTAAGATGGGTAAAAGCAATAATCTAGTTGAGTGGTTTGGTGTTTAACAGTTTGAAACCTGCAGTAGGATGTTTGATTGAGTCAGGTCTTTCATACTGCCAGTCCTGCTCTTTTTTTGCCATACAAACAGAAACCGCTCAAGTTACATTACTGAGGCACACCATGGACCAATACTTTACCGTATACAAAAACACAAAATAACATTATGTGAATGTGATATTTCTGACAGGTTTTACTAAGGTTAATCCTGTTTGTGTGTGTATATTCAAGTAAGCGTAGTGCCGTGCCTTTGAGAAGTGCTACCTGAAAGTGATTTGGAGGTGTGGCATTAGACTGAGTGCTGCAAGAATGACTTTGTTCCCAGGTCTCTAGAGCAATATCACTTCCTGGCTTCTGCTGGGGTCCTCTTGCTTAAATCATCTATTTCTCCCTGCCAACCTGCAGCACAGCCACATCAACTCCATCTATCCACTACCATTTGCCTGCCTGGCCACCCACCGCCCTCACTCAAGTGACAGGAGAGACCCTCCCACCATTCTTTGTCTCCTTCCTTCTCTGTCCTTTCCCTTTTTCGAGGGCTTTGAACTTTTATATTAATTTTTAACAGAGACTTCTCCTCCTAAGCTTACTCCCTGCAGAGTGTGATATTTGTTTGAAGCCACTATCTTTATACGTTTCAAGGACACAGTCCCCACCCTCTCTCATCCTTCCCCTCCTGCCTTCATCCCTAAACTCACCTAACCTCAAGCTGAATAAATGATGCATTTTTCTTAACCTTTTCTTTATTTATTTATTCTCTGTATCCCCTCCATTATTATTTTCATCTTTTTTTAAAAAATACCAGTAATTGACATCCACTTCCTGCTGGTTGGTTTTTACAGGCCATCAGTGTAATGGAGGTACCGGTGGTAAAGATAAAAGAAGGCGAGGCGGGTGCCGAAGAGAAAACAATGATAAAATCTATAGTGAATATGGTAACGTACAGCACCTACCTCTCTGTTTGACTACCACATAACTGGGACACTAATGAGGAAGTGTTGCATGAGTTGCAATTCTCACTGGGTGTTAATTGAATCATAGTGAATGAACTCACTTGAGATGGTTTAGTTATAGTTAATATTTAAATATGGGCATAGTTGTGTGTGTATCTATGTCCCTCTGTATTCAAATGCCAAAGCTGGTTTTCAGTCTAATCTTGAATCTAAAATCTCTTTCTACAATTATCTTTCATCTGTTAATACACACAGTTCCAAGAAAACAAAAGCCATTTGCACAAAAGATTTAATAGCATTGTACCCAACAAGCTTTGAGTGCTATCTCTTCTAGAAGAATCGGGTGTAATTATTTGAGACTTCTACAAACATTCTTGTGTCTCTATAGACAAACAGGTGGGATATGGCTTGCTTAACGTGGAACAGTGAAATTAGCTTACTTTGAACTTTGCAACCAAAAACACAAACTACCACTCACTTATTTACAATTTACACTGACGTAAGTTTCAGAAACTGTATAGTTTGAATTAACTTGTATATGCGTGCGCTAGTACCAAATTTGACAACCATATACTGATTATGTTTAACAGACCCTTTGATGCACGAATGACGTTTCTTTCTAGATTTAAAGCCTGTTACTTCTCATACATTTTTATCTTTATCTTCACACAGATGGTGCCGAAAATGAACAATTGGATGTTGATTAAATAGTGTTAGCACATCTGATATTAAGGCTAGAGTTATTCAACTAAGGAAGCAGTTAGCAATGTCACTGATCTTTTTTAAGCAAGCTTATTACCTCTTGATTTTGATAATAAGTACCTTATCTTCATGTAAAAGAAAGTAAATAACTTTTGTTTCTCAAAATGTAAAACTATCATGTATGAGTGTCAAACACAAGCTGGTTCCTACCAAATGTCATTCTGTTAAGTCTGCTTTCTGGGGTAATTCCTTTATAGACCCATTTACAGTTGATAAAATAATTTAAATTCTCCAGTACTGCCAGCTTGGCCCACAGGCATCTTAGTAGAACCATGTCACAATTTTTCTTGCACAGGGAGAATGATTGTTTTGTGTTGTCTAAGGAAATCTCTCACAATGCAGAAAACCTTCACTAAAATACTTTAGGAATTACTCACTTTATTACACCCAATGTTCTGCCTTTGTTAATGTGTGCAAATAGGTTTATAGATTATAGATATTTTTAGAATGTTCACGCAATCTAAATATACACTTACTTACACTTATTGACCATTTAGATGTTTCAAAGTTGAAATTAAGTTTAGGTCCGCTCAGTGTTTCAGTGTCTAACTGGTTGTTTTTCTTAGAATTAGAATCCACTGGCAGCATGAATATTGTGAATGGAGTATTGAGAGAGATCACTTTATTTGTTCTGTATTTTACTAACTTAAAATCTACTGCTAACGTTCATAAAGTTAACTAATAAATGATCAACCTTAAAGCCTCAATTATTTGATTTACAGTTTTTGTCAAAATGCTAATTAATTGTATACTTATAAATGTCCATTACTCTATCTTGTTATTCTTATTAAGGATATCAACTCTCCTTATATAATGACGGACAACGTCCAGGAGTTTGCTGATGGAGAAAACACAGATTTTGAGACGGTGTTCGTCCTTACAGACTTTGATTCTTCTGACTACAATTATCTCTACAAACATGACAACCGCATTATTGGGCCTTCTGTTGTGCTGTACTGTGCTGCCAAGGAAGAGGTAAGTCTATTATTCACAACATATTTATTTCAAGCAAGAACTCTAGGGCATGAAATATGTCTTAAAATTGTTATCCCTTGCAGAAACCTTTTGTTTGAGAATTAGTAATTAATTTGCATTGGCGCAACCAGTGTGCTTTTTGATCACTTGTTAAATAGGGCTTGTAGTACTAAACATTACTGATTATTACCGTGCAGCAATTTTCATGTTCAGCTATTTAAAATGTGCTACAAATTGCAAACTACCGCTTCTCCTCAGTGCCCACTCCTCAGTGGGCTAAGTTGCTTAATCATCCTGGTGTTTTGGCCCTACTGTGAAATATCAATATCAAACTTTTAGTGACAATGCAGCTCTAGACTTAATTTACAAAATATTATATAATATTGTATGACAGCATTTGCTTACATTTGTCAGCATTGGTTGACTTTGGATTTTGATTGTCCTTTCATGTGCTTGTATAATGAAAAAGACTCGCCCCTTTCTGACAAGAATGACCACAGACTACTGCATATTTGTCACATTAAGACAGCACATGCACACAAAGATGAGACTGAAACTAGAGAATTATTAAAGCTTTGTTCACTTTACTTTGATATATTTACATTTTATTGTTACTATTTAGCATTTTAATATTTTTTTTCTTCCCCACAGCCTCTACAATTCTCTTGTCGTCCTCTCTACTCTACCACCATGCTTAACCTGTCACTGTGTTTCACTGGCTTTAGAAACAAAGAGGAAATGGTGAGTTTATAAAGTTGACTTTTTAGGTAGGTGAGAGTATAGTAGCTTAGCGTGCAGCATGTACTGGGCTGCATGCCTTGTTGTGTTGCAGTTTTGCATTTTTTAGGACGTATAAGTGTATATAAGGTGAAGTATATTCCTCGTCTTAAGTTTATTTTTAATTTGGCCCAGAATGAATACATATAATAGGGTGAGGGGGGATTATTTTAATCTACTACGCCTATAATAACATAATAGAAAATACAATGGTTATAAAAGATATATGATGTAAGTAGTAATAACAAGGATATCGAGAGAAATCCTGTCACCAAAGCTTAAGGAAACCATACAACACATACCAACCGGTTCAGATACAGCATGCACCGCCATCAAATTAGCTGCACAGCATAATGTCAGTCACCACAAAGGTTAAGAGACCTAACAACCAGTACAGCCACCCTTGCCCAGGGTCAGAAGGCCAGGTGCTATGAACAGCAGAGATGACCATACCCACTTCTCCAAGGAGCGGTTATAGCAGCCACGAAGGGAATACCTATTGCCAGGTTGGGCCGCTAGTGGGTCATCGATAGCCCATCCCGGAGAAGGCGGTAGCAAACGCTCCCTCCAATGGGAGGATCAGTACCAGCGAATTAGTGGACTGTCGTGATTTGCCATTTAGTAGGAAAAAACACACCTCCTTATCCAACATCTTGCAGCTCTTTATCTGACATCTAAATGTGGCTGTTTCCTTATGTAAGATTCATCCCGACAATCAGAAAACTCATTTGCAGACTTTTTTTCCAGGTGAGCATTAATTACAAGGGACTGTATGAAAATATGTTATAGAGATTATGATTATAGATGCATTTGGCAAATTATTTCTTCAACATAATCAGTATGTATGGCTATAGTATTTTTGTTGAGGTTAACGCTCTAGACTAATGTTTCTAAAATACACTCTCCAGTGCAGCTTTCACAGGTGGCATCTTGAGGGTGCATAACTTCACACTTTTTTGATCAGCGTTTTGGTATTTTTCTTTTCATGCAGAAGAATTTGGTGAACCTTGTTCATCACATGGGTGGAACCATCCGGAAAGATTTCAGCACCAAGGTTACACACCTCATCGCCCACTCCACACATGGAGAGAAATACCGGGTATATTTTCTGTATTTATTTATTTGTTACTTTTGTCAGTGTATCTAGTTTACACTGATGTTGCAGTACCGGGATTCTTTATTTAACGTCTATACTATACTGAACTATTATTAAAATGCCTATATGCCTTGGATCCATGTTTACTACTGACTGGCTCAGAAATAAAGAAAAATAAATAAATTAACTTTACTTTAACTTGGAAATTTACTATGCCTTACTCTGCTTTAATACCTCAGCTGGCAGTCTGCATGGGGACGCCCATCCTTACTCCAACGTGGATTTATAAGGCCTGGGAAAAAAGACATGATGTGTAAGTTTAAAATCCAGGCGGTCTATGCCTCATAATGATGCATATCATGTGACAGCAGAGTGAAATCTGTTTTTTTGTTGTTGTTGTTTTTTTTGCTATGGTCTATATGCAAACTTCAGGTGTTAGGGTTGTTTTCAACTGCCAACACAGAAAACTCTCTTTGTGTTTATGTGGTCAGATGTTAAGTGGTTGGTTTTATTTTATTTATTTTTTTGTCTTGGTGCATTCACAACATAACTCTGTAGGGTTGGAGCTTTTGATTATTTTAGTAATATATCAATAATTAAATTAATCAATTTAAAACAATATTTCTCCTAAATTAAACTAAATGTAAAAAAATTCCTATTTTTAGAAAGTTGGTATTTTCTAACCTCTAAATAGGTTTAGTTATTGCACTACAGTATCTAGTTCAATACTGTCACTAGATCCCTTTTTAAGTTTGTACGTGTTTGCTGTCAGTGTACCAAATTTACATTGCATAAATGGAAATAACAACAGATAGCTGGGATTTATGTGAGAGATTTCATGTGGCATATACATGTATTTTGCTTTGTTGCTATACATGCCAGCATATAACAGTTACACAGTTAGCCAACGTGTCTGTGGATATTCTCATTCATCCAGGTGAATGGATTAGCCAACATTAGAGCGGAGCACAGTTGCTGCTGCCTCAAATGCAATTTGATTCCTTGTGTGTGTAATGATCAGCATTGAAAGACACAGACAAGAAGATACGTTTTAGATGAAGCATAAAGGCAAATAATTTAAAAAAAAATTCTTTCTACAATAGTTAGTCAAGCTGTCATTTCAGCCCTAATACTTTACATTAGTCATATGAGTTTTTGGTCTTTGAGTCAGACATGTGCTTTTCTGGTGTGTGTATATATAGTGTTTGTGTGTTTGTCTGTGTGTGTGTGTGTGTGTGAGAGAGAGAGAGTTTAATGGTAACCTTGGTTTCCCCATGTATGTTAAGGTTCTTCCATGCAGGAGATGAGGAGTTTCGAACTGAATTCAAAGTACCTCCCTTCCAGGACTGTATCCTCAGTTTTTTGGGTTTCTCTGCTGAAGAGAAGGCCAATATGGAGGAACGAACACTTAAGCATGGTCAGTGCTGAACTATGCATAGATCTATCATATTATCCCTGCATCTTTTGTTTGGATGTGGTTACATTCATTTAACCCATAAAAACCCAGACCCATTTCTACTTAAAGGAAAGATTTGTGGGTAATTAACCAAATGGACCATGTGCAACACACCACTGACAAGAGACATCTCAAACATATTTGTTATATATGGTGATACCTTTGGAGTAGGTGATAAAACCATGACACTTCCCAACTTTTTAGCAGTGTGCAGACAGTTTTTTTTTGGTTTTTGTTATTGTTACAAGTTGAAATTAGGTTAACACTTAAATAACATCAACGAACCAAGTCATAGCTTTAGTTAAAGTAAATATTAAACAAAATCAAAAAGTGTACTCAATTTCTGGTTTGAGACTTGTTCTATTTTTATGCATAAAGCAGCTCACACCTGGCTTGGGAGTGGTATACCAAGTTACCATTTAGGTCCAAGTTACACTAACGTGATGATACAGTAAATATTAATTTAAGATGACAGAAATTGGCAATATAATGTGTATTATGATACAAGAATGACATGATGTTCAAAATGTTGTATATCTAAGTACTGTTTTTTTAATTTTATGGAAATAGTTAACATGGAACCATATATGTTTTATAATTATAGAATTTATAAAAGCATTTTGAGTGCTCACATATTCACAGTCCATGTTATAAAGCTCATCCAACCACCTTAAATATACAGTCAAAGCTGTCTAACAGTGTTCCAGAGTGGAGAGACTCCAAAAAACTATCTCCAGCAGCATCTTATCTTGTGTATAGATCTTCCATACGTGTTTTGTGTCTCTTAGGTGGCAGTTATCTTGAGGTTGGAGATGAGAGGTGTACACATATGGTAGTGGATGAGAATTCGGTGAAGGAGCTACCATCTTTTCCCTCCAAGAAACTCTTTGTGGTCAAACAGGAGGTAAGCCTTTAGTTTAATCTCTTTAACCTATTTTTACATGGGACAACATTTTTATGGTAGACTGGAAAAGCTTGCACATACAAGAAACTATGGGGTGACAGAATTGGATTTAAAAACCATTAAGGAGTGTAAAAGCCATCTCGTATCAAAACAGGGGAAACAATGAAGAATTGTAAACATAATTTGTCTTCCTGAACATGGAATCCTTTATAGACTTCCCACTCCAGCAGATAAATAGATAATGGTAGATACAAAGGTAAAGTGTTGGTATAGCTGATGGTTTTTTTATTATTATTATTCCAGTTTTGCTGCTTTTATTTGAAAGTAATGTCTCTAAACTATTGATTTAAGTAAAAACCATCTCTGTCTTAAATAGTGGTTCTGGGGAAGCATTCAGATGGATGCCCGTGCCGGAGAGTCCATGTACCTCTACGAGAAGGTGAGAAAAATGTAACTCAAAAATATAATCATGCAAAGATTTAAAAAATTAATTGAAATCACATATGTATAACTGTGTGACAATGCAACACGATTGATCAGGATGTGCAGGTTCGTTTTGTGTTTAACGGTTCTGGAGCTACTGGGAATGCTGGAAATGATTTCAATGATTATTCCTTTGCACTTTTGAGCTCCTTTTTTTTTCTTCCTCCCTGTAACCACGGTCACTCACTCAAGACAGCTGAGATGATCTGAACTCTTGTGCTCCCACTTGCTAACTGTTGGTAAAGGCCAAGCTGTGCCTGAAACAAACTACTTTTTATGAAGTGTCGTCCAAGTGTTTGTAAAGGGAAAAAATGCTTTTATCTTTTCCAAGCGACCACTTTCAAAGACTGTCATCAGAAAGTAGAGATGCTATCAATTGTACATATGGGGCAAGGGGTGCCCACTTTTAGACAGCTTTACCTTGAAGGCTTTGTTGTTGTTCCAGTGGAGAGGGAACTTTAAAGCCTCCCTAGTTACTGACCTCTCCGCACCCGGCCAGTCTCTATTTAAAGTGGGCGTCATTGCAGGACTAGGTTGAGAAGCTTCTGGTGCTTCCTAATCCCACTGTTGAAAAGGGGTGAATTGGGATTTTGTCGCTGCTTTACTTCAAGCACAATGACACGTTGATGTTTTTCTTATATAGCTTTCAATTTAGAAAGTAAAATGACTAACAAATGAGTAAGTTCCTATTTTTCTTTCTGTCTGTTATTTTGTCCCACTGCACTAGAATGACAGTCCAGCCATGAAGAAGGCAGTGTCTCTCCTCTCTCTCACCACTCCAAACAGTAACCGCAAACGTCGGCGTCTGAGGGACACACTTGCTCAGCTCACCAAAGAAACTGAGATCTCCCCTTTCCCTCCACCACGTAAAAGGCAGTCAGCAGAGCACTCTATGTCAATAGCTTCTTTGCTAGACATCTCCAACACCCCTGACACATGCAAGGCTTTGACCGGTAAGAGAATGATAGCCGAGTGGAAATTACCTGCTTATTCTAACCTTAAACTTCTTCAAGTGATTCCTTCTCTATGTTGGATATACTGGTGACTGGTTCTTAATTACAGTAGCTTACAACATAAGCTATTGTCTATTACAGAATGTAAAATAGGAAAGAGTTCAGTCAGCAATGAAGAGAGTTCTGTGACCAGGAATAGGCTGAGCAGAAGGAAATCCAGAGAAAGGAGGGTTAGGAGAAAAGGGGAAATGTGGAGGACAAGGTCCTACTTAAGTGAGAGTGTCCCTCAACAACGAGAGGACCATCAGCCAGGAACTTCTGCAGGTCAGGTTTTGCTTCAAGAATGAGATTAAGCTATGTTGAAACTGGAACAAATGAAAAGATTTCTCTCCCTTGTTCCAGCAGATGCTAACAGATACTTTATAGACAATTATAGATAGTGGAAAAGTTGAAATGACTTTACTTTTTATTATGTACTTTCTGCCACTTTAATGTCACTAATGTCACCATTGTTCCTAGTGAATAGAGGCCTTGGTGTCAACACAGTATTAATAACATTCATATTTCCTTTTTTTGCCCTTATTCCTTCAGAGTGTTCAAAGCCATCCAAGAGTTCGACTCCAGTTCTCTCCAAGCAGTCAGCCAGGTGGCAGGTCTCCAAGGAACTGTACCAGACTGAGAGCAACTATGTGGACATCTTAAACACCATCCTACAGGTAGTCATGTGTATCTTTGCTCACACAATGAGGACAGTTTTCACACAGTTGGAACTGACAGCAGTTTCATGCTAAGCTACAGTCACTGAAGGTGTGTGTGCATGAAGTGGAAAATGACCTGCCTGACCACTGTTCTGTCTCTTTTTCTTACTTTTTCACATGCTCTTAATTTCCTTTCCACTTTTTACTGGCACATTTGCTAATGTCGCTTGACTTCTCTGGATATTCTTATTCATTATTACTTATTAAGTCTGTTTTTGTTGCATATTTGGACCCTCCTAAACAGATTTTCGTCTGATAATTCATATATAATCAGTAACAGTTTCCATTAAGGAGAGGGACTAGTCTTATTGGCTGTTGATTTAAGGATGATTTCACATCTTAGCTCAGTTGAGTTTATAACATTGTAGCATTTTCTACTGCAGGAATAAAACCTTAAATGCAGAAGGAAGATGCTGTCCTGTGGACCCCTGCTTTAGCTACTGATGCTGTGATATTAGGAAAGCTCATTTCATGCTGCAGGTCAAGCTGTCCCTGTGATTAATGTTCATTACATCACTACGTTACTAACTCTAATCCATTTTTATTTGAAGCTGTTCAAACTTCCATTGGAGAAAGAGGGACAGGTAGGTGGACCCATCCTGGCCCAAGAAGAAATCAAGACAATATTCGGCAGCATTCCAGATATTTATGAGGTCCATACCAGAATCAAGGTAGTTTATCCAAGTTACGTTATTGTTATGTAATTTAACATCTGCTTATGCCGTAAACCATAACCATGAATTTAACCATTGGGATGCTATTAACTTTTAGTAATTGTGTAATGTGTGATTCATTTAGTCTGTCTTTCTCATTAGAATGACCTAGAGGAACTCCTGGCAGACTGGCAAGAGGAGAGAAGTGTAGGAGACATAATTCTCAAATATGTGAGTTGGGTGGGGGGACTTGCTGGAGTGCTTACATTTTTTTTTTTTTTCTTTGTTTTTTTTAAACTCTTAACTATGGTACTATTGATGCTACTGCTGTTGCACACTAATATTTAGAAGCATCTAAGATGGCACCATTGGAGTATGTAATTTTGATATGGTAATAGTTATTGTACATTATGCTAACAACATACACACTGGAGTCAGCTACAGAAAGCAGCCAAATATGCAAACAAAAACTAGAGAACTAAAGAGAGCTGGTAAGTAAGCTCCAGTAAACGCATGAGTACAAACTCTAACTCTGCAGCTATCACATAAAGCTTAGCGTCCATGTAAGGTAATAGGAGTAAGAGTGAGTCCATAGTGAGTGCCGCCATAGATGCAGGACTGTATTTTACCCCTCAGCTGGGAAGTTTCAAAGCACAGCTGACTGATAATTAAAGCTTATAAATGTGATATTAACCAGCTTGACTTTACTATAGCACTGGTAAATGTTTCATAACTAAAACTACTAAATTCTAGTTTTGTGTCTTGCAGAACACATTACACGTCTACTAACTGAACATGTCTTTGTATGAACTAAACCTCTTTCTTCTGTTTATTTAGCAGTTACTATATTTGTCTAGATCTTCTTCTTTGTGATACTAAGCTGTTCTCATTTTCTCTCTGTAGTCTAAAGAGTTGGTGAAGGCCTACCCACCCTTTGTCAACTTTTTTGAAATGAGCAAGGAGACTATTGTTCGGTGTGAGAGGCAAAAACCACGTTTCCATGCATTTCTGAAGGTGAGAAGTTTGCATTAGTGAGGGGTGCTGGCTTTCACATACCTACATTTTTCAGAAGAGTTGACTAAGAAAAACGTGTAAATTATTTTTAATTTATCTAAAAACATCTACTAGACACTACAGACTATATTCTTGTCATCACCATATATCGTATCTGGTGTTCATAATAAAATAGTGTCTTGGGTTTCCACAGCTGTGTTTACAGTCATATAAAAGTCTTTCTTATACAGATTAACCAGGCCAAGCCAGAGTGTGGCAGGCAGACACTGGTGGAGCTGCTGATCAGACCAGTACAGAGATTGCCTAGTGTGGCCCTTCTTCTTAATGGTAATACACACATGCACTAATTGCATCTCACTATTTCTTTCCCCCTCTGTTTTTTCTTTCATTTGATCTTTCACCACCTGATTTTTTTTTTTCAATTCCTTTTAAGTCTTACCTTTTTTAAATTTTCCAGACATAAAGAAACATACGTCAGATGGCAACCCAGACAAGATGACTTTGGAGAAAGCAATAGAGTCTCTAAAAGAAGTTATGACGTGAGTTTGTGTGACTTTAATCTGTCTCTTTAACTGCTCATATTTAAAGTTTTTGATAATAAGGCTTTGTATTGAGAGGTTGTTTAAGTTAACTACATGCCTTTCACTGTTATATGTCTGTAACACACATAATAAAGAAGAGCTTTTAGTATTTAAAAACTACATACAATTATCAAACATGTATTCTTGAATAGCTTTTGTCATTTACAAAGAATTGCGTCTACGTTAATTGGGGTTACAAACTTTATAAATGGCGTCACAAACGTATTATCTGACTGGGAAACCTAATGCCTTTTTATTTTACACTTTTTTTTAAAAATTATTTCTCAGAAATAGGATACATGTATATTGGGCTAAATCTTTCAGCACGTCACACAAATTTTCTTCTCCTTTGCCCTCACTAGTCATATTAATGAAGACAAGAGGAAGACTGAAGGCCAGAAGCAGATCTTTGATGTTGTGTATGAAGTTGATGGATGTCCTGTAAGTTTGAGTTACACTATAAATATAGTTTAGTATATAGAATAAGAATATAGTGCTTTTCTCCCATTAATATGGCTTTCTGTCTGCTATATTATGTGTCTTCCCTGCAGGCTAACTTGCTGTCGTCCCATCGCAGCCTTGTTTACCGAGTAGAAACAATCGCACTGGGAGATCAGCCGTGTGACCGTGGAGAACAAGTCACACTGTTCCTGTTTAATGACTGTCTTGAGGTAAGAACAAATATAAAATCTAACAAAGTTTTAGCCATTAGAACACAATTACACCTAATTTACCTATATTAATGTCTAAGCTTAAGGTATTCCTCCTTTCCTGACCCAATCTTCAGCCACTGCATAAGTTGCCATTTACTTGCCCTTAAACGAAAAGTTTTTATTAATATTTTAAAGAACATTTTGCAACGAATAACACTGTGCCCTTATTTCAAAATGACCTTTCTTTTACATCGTCCGCTAACGAAATACAGCATCTGAATTACATCTTGTCTAGTCATCTATGTGTATGTATATTAATGGCCATTATGTTTTGGTTGTTGAGCCTGATGATGGATCAGGGTCTTTAAATGGCATGTCCATATGTTTGGAGTTTATACAGCAGTTCCCTTTTCTTTCACCTATAAAGTGGCTGTTTCAGTTTGTGTATGCCTTTGTGTGTTTGGCTCCTGGTAGATCGCAAGGAAGCGACACAAGGTGATCAACACATTTAAGAGTCCGCTGGGACAGACACGACCGCCACCTCCGTTGAAACATATTGCCCTGATGCCACTGTCCCAAATTAGAAGAGTCTTGGATCTGCATGACACTGAGGGTAAGCAACAAACAATTAATTACTGTTTATAAGGCTATTAAATTATCAGTACTAAAGTTACATATCAAGCAGGGTGCATGTGCTCAAGGACTTAACTATTAGAAATCTCCACTATATATTTGACCACAGGTGTTTGATATCCAAAAGTTGCCACTACGTGGATGTGTATATATATATTTGCCAACAATAAAAATACTGTCACTTGCTATAGTTGAGAATAAAAACACAACAAATGTAATCTTTCAACAACCAACAAACCGCTCTCACTTCCCTCCTTCTAAAAAATTGTGGTATTTCATACAAAATCAAAGCAAAAGTACCTTCATCTAGTTGTTAGTTAAAGCCATTTTTCATAGATCATGGCAACAGAAGTGGCAGTGGCCTATGTTATGAAGGCTATAATTGAGATGACTGTGACACTGTGTGCCTTTAGGGCGTGGCAGTAAACTAGTTTCATTGTGAGAACTGTTCAAGTAAAGCATTGACTGCTTTGTGTTCCTTGTTTCACTTCCAATACCTTTTTCAATTGCATTCTCCTAACTGGCTCCTCTTCACTGCCTAACCCTTACTCATTCTTTCCTCATTTCAGATTGTGTTAATGCCTTTGCATTGGTGGTTCGCCCTCCAACTGAACATGAGAACTTGTTGTTTAGTTTCCAACTGGTCGGAGAGGAAACTGTTAAAAGCACATGGCTGCGTACACTGTGCCGCCACGTTGCCAACACCATCTGCCGGGCTGATGCGGTAAGAAATGAAATAGGTTGTATTTGTAGTAAAGTTGTTGTTATATATCATGAAGTTTTTAATTCACACAGTGCAGTCTGGCAATAGGATAAGATCTAAGCATAATCCAGTAATAAAGATTTACTCAGTCAGTAACTGCTCAGTCGTATGACCGCCGATGACTGAGAGCAGGTACATCACAGAGTTTGCATGAGCACATGTGTTGAATGAGTATGTGTGAATGTATTGCCTGTGATGTAGCGGCCTGTGTGGATGGATGAGGAAAGTGAGCGATACAGGAGTAAAGGATGTTCACTACTTCCTTCTAAATGATGTCATAAGTGTTCTCTACAGGCGTTATAGATTCTGGCCATGCGGTCTTCACATGTGATGAGTGTGTAGAAAGCTTATTTTGTATCTGTTTTTTGCAAGGTATAATGTATGTCAAGGCACAGATAATATGAAATGCAGACTTCAGGTCATGATTTTATTATGTTTAGTTTAAGGCTGGTTCCGTTATTGTAATTAGGAGGACATGATTCAGTGTACAGACCCAGACTCCCTTCAGGTCAGCACTAAGGATATGGACAGCACCTTGAGCAAAGCTTCAAGGGCCATTAAGAAGACTTCAAAGAAGGTAAATGCAGACCATAAGTCTTCCCATGTGCAATATTCATATTAGGGTCTGCTTCTAAATGTTGTTTCATGACACCCCAGACATGGTATGATTTCTGTAGTAATTTACTAATTACAGTGAGTTTACACACTGATGTCATTCACATAAGTGTAATTACTGCTTCCACAAAGTAAGTTGAAATGCATGCAAATTTATTAACAGTAACATTAATAACTTAAATGCTTTGGATGTGTATTTGCTAGGTGACAAGGGCGTTTTCTTTCACGAAGACCCCAAAGCGTGTACTGCAGAGGGCCTTCCTGGCCAACAGCACGCCAGATGAGAAAGGCCAGACTTGTGAAAATCATATTGGTAGCAGCTCTACACTGGCTGTAAGTCTATATTTATATTCTATCACTGACATTTAGCTCTTTTCTACCCTTCTACCACAGCTTGTTTAGTATTTTTTTTTCTCTTCATTGGGCAATGTTTAATGATTTGATGTTTTAGTTTAGTAAAATATGTGTAAGGAGAAGAAAACTAAGGCAACACCAAGCTTTTCTGGTAATAGCTTAGACTGTCTGGTACGTCATTAGAAACTTGCTGTTAAATACAGGAATGCTGCAACACAGACTGGTGAGATGTAGCCAAAGCCAAGTACTGTTACAGGCCAAAGTACACACACACACACACATATACACAGTACTGTGCAAATGTTTTAGGCAGGTGTGGAAAAAATGCTGTAAACAAAGACTACTTTCCAAATTGAAAACATTTATTTTCATAAATTTACAAAATGCAATGAATGAACAAAAGATTAATCTAAATCACATCAATATTTAGTGTGACCACCCTTTACCTTCAAACAGCAGCAATTCTTCTAGGTCCACTTGCACACAGTGTTTGAAGGAACTCAGCTGGTAGCTTGTTCCAAACATCTTGGAGGACTAACCACTTCTAACCATCTTGTGTGGATGTAGGGTTTCTCACGTCCTTCTGTCTCTTAATGTGATCCCAGACACACTCCATCACTTACAGTACTGACGTAGTGACACCAAATATTAGGCACCAAATATTGATTTGATTTCTGAAAGCATTTTTTGTTTACAGCACGCATTTTATATATATATATATATATGACACTACCACCACCATGCTTCACTGATGAGGTGGTATGCTTTGGATCATGAGCAGTTCCATCCTTTCTCCATACTCTTTTCTTCCCATCACTCTGGTACAAGCTGATCTTGGTCTCATCTCGTCCATAGGATGTTGTTCCAGAACTGTGAAGGCTTTTTTTTAGATGCTATTTGGCAAACTCTAATCTGACCTTCCTGTTTTTGAGGCTCACCAATGGTTTACATCTTGTGGTGAACCGTCTGTATTCACTCTGGTGAAGTCTTCTCTTGATTGTTGAATTTGACACATATACACCTACCTCCTGGAGAGTGTTCTTGATCTGGCCAACTGTTGTGAAGGGGGTTTTCTTCACCAGGGAAAGAATTCTTCGGTCATCCACCACAGTTGTTTTCCGTGGTCTTCCGGGTCTTTTGGTGTTGCTGAGCTCACCGGTGCGTTCTTTCTTTTCTAAGGATGTTCCAAACAGTTGATTTGGCCACACCTAAAGTTTTCGCTCTCTCTCTGATGGGTTTGTTTTGTTTTTTCTGCCTAATGGTGGCTTGCTTCACTGATAGTGACAGCTCTTTGGATCTCATATTGAGAGTTGACAGCAGCAGCTTCCATATGCAAATACCACACTTGAAATTAACTCTGAACCTTTTATCTGCTCCTTGTAAATTGGATAATGAGGGGATAACACACACCTGGCCATGGAACAGCTGAGCAGCCAATTGTCCCATTACTTCTGGTCCCTTAAAAAGTGGGAGGCACATATAAAAACTGTTGTAATTCCTTCACCGTTCACCTGATTTGGATGTAAATACCCTCAAGTTAAAGCTAAAAGTCTGCAGTTAAAGCACATCTTGTTCGTTTCATTTTAAATCCATTGTGGTGGTGTATAGAGCCAAAAAGATTAGAATTGTGTCAATGTCCCAATATTTATGGACCTGACTGTATATTGAGAAACTCCCAATGTCTGTTTATATGTGAAATATGTTTATATGTTTCTTTTGTTTGGGTGTCGTACAAAATCAGTTGTCCCCAACTCCCCTGTACATTTTACAGCAGTCAGTATGGTGCACGCAATCATAACTACTTCCTAGTTTTTCAAATGGCTTGGTGTGTAGTGCCTCTTAAGCTTTTAAGTTTATGTCCCTGCTGATGAAGTGCCCAAAAACATGCCTGATATTTTGTATGAGGTTTGTGTTGATGTAGTTTTCTTAATATAATGATTCATTTGATCTTAAATGTTACCTTCTGTAGATGTTCCCTCATTTTTGTTTTGTTATATTATTTTAATTATTTACCTCTATTGTGTATATATTTGTCATATTCCATTTTTTCTATATAGATATTTATATATGAATATCATTGTGTCTTTTGTATGTGCTGTAGATGTCACGCTCTGCCTCAACATTCAGTATAAGTGATTCTGGCAAGAGCAGTGCCGTGGTGCAGCGCTCTAACTCTCTGGACCACCCTCCTGTCAGAGCCAGAGTCCCTGTCTGTATGCGTACTCCCTGCAGTCCAGCCCAAAAGCTTGTCCTTAGTCCTGGTCCCTATGCTGCCGCTGAGTCAAATTCTTGTCCCAGCACCGGAGTAACCAAATCCATCCAAAATCCTTCTTTACTGACCCAACCAGCACCACCTAATGTGATTTGCAGTATTTCCCAACAGTCCACCTCAATGACCCTAACCGCAATTGAAAAAACTACTCCACTCCACTCTACCTTTAAACACACCCTTCCAAAATCTAGCCACCACATGTCTAGACATCAAACCTCCGCAGACTTGCAGCCAAAGTCACTGGCTCCTCTGCCTTCGAATGCCAAAGAGAGGACCTTTTCGGAATCGAGCAGAGATCCCAAAGTCTCACTGGAGCCACGCAAAGTTGTCTTGACCAGCCCTCGCAGGGAGACTCTGCTGTAATTCATCGCTAAACTCTTGGACACTCATGTGAGCAAACATTATTGTCTGGTCTGAAGTGGGGTTGCACCAATTTAAACTTAACACTGGTGTGTTTATGATCCCAAATCAACTCCTTAGGACCTGTGTGTGTGTGTGTGTGTGTGTGTGTGTGTGTGTGTGTATATATATATATATATATATATTCTAGATCTTTCACGACTGAGATGTGGGGGTAAAAATATTACTGTAAATAGAAAATGTGAGAGAAGATTCTAAGGGTTGATTTGGAAAACTTCTATCTATTGCTAATTGTTGGTGGTTGGAGCAGTGGCACTAGGTGGCTTTTTAAATATAGAAGGTTCAAAAATGTTGTTAAACTGGTAAACCAGTTTAAAGGCCTGCTGTAATTTCTTTCTGCGTGGTGTTGTATGTTGAATACAGGCTAATCCATGAACATTGACCTACAACAGAACTAGTCCAAAATAATGTGTTTAGGTTTAAGAAAAAGGGTTAAGAATAGTACTGTACTGAAGCTCACTTCCAAATTAGAACTGAATTCAAAAGCAAAAAAATCGAAGTACCCACACTCACTCAATCAGTTCTATGCCACAGCTCTGTCCTCTGGGGACTGTCACAGAGCTGGATCAGTGTTCATAGTGAAAGGATGACATCCTTTCTCAGCTTTTAAATTTCCACTAGTTAAGTAACATTTGGCAGAATAAAAACATTTGTAGAAAGCAGTCATTGTTTCTATTTATTTGTTTAACATCTGGAAATTCAAACACTAAACAGTATCTGCAATTGATAGAAAACATTTAATTCAAGCTATACCTAGCCCTAGTTTATATCCTCAAACCGTCCATCTAACCTCACTATTACCCACAGTTAACTCAAAATGCAGAATAGAAATCAACACGGCCTGTTGTTACTACCACAGTCACAAGACAAGAAGATGCAGTGGACATATTTAATTTACAATAGAAAATTACCAACAAATCTTCCCTATAGCAGCATGTTTGATTCACTTCGGTCTGCTTAGAAAGTGAGGCTCATTATATTACGTTGTTGTTTTTTATAAACTACACTGGTGTTCACGTGTAGAAAATGGAATTGGCCATATTTTAGAAAGGCAAACAATCTTTCAACTAATGTCTTATTGTTAAAGGTCTGTCTTTTTAACTACTGCTTAGTAAGCTTAATTTCTTGGTATTCACAGTTTTAACCTCCTCCATTGCACCACATGTCTATTGTATCTTGGAAACAGGTTGATGTCTGACCAGGGAAATGTGAAATGGATATTTTCATGCACTGTTGCACAAGAGAAGTTGAAATTAGCAGGTGTGCTTATGATCTGATACGTTTGCTGCGATGACCAGTGGTGTTCTTGACCTGGCCTTTATTCCCAGTGAACACTGTGTTTGTCTTTTTATTCACGTTTAACCCTTGTGCAGCCCTTGAGGGGTCAGAACGACCCTACTGTAAACTAGGGGACGCTCAAAGCTCAAAAACACACACAAGGGTTGAATAAAACAGCCTTTGTGGGTGTTACATCCAAGCGATGAACACGTGTGGCTCTATGATGAACAAGTTCATCCAACTGTTCATCTAGATGAAGTGTGTTGTGATTTATCGTCTGTCTGCGGCTGTTTTATACAACCCTTGTGTGGTTTTTGAGTTTAGAGCGTCGCCTATTTTCATTATGACCCCATCGAAGGCTGCACAAGAGTTAATAATGTTTTATCAGAAACCCCTTAGCACCACTTATTAACATGCAATCAATGTTGCCATTCACTAGTACTGTTGCCTGCTGACACAAATGGCTCAAGGAGAAAAATAACCCATTTACAAAAGCACATTCTGTGTTTTAGATTTTAGTTTTAGATTAGTTGGAAATCTATCAAAATATGTTGTTAGCAAAGGTTGATTGTTGTGGCTCGGAATGCAGAGAGGAATCACTAATAGCATTTGTGTTTAGTCATTACAGTGGGAACCACATACTTGACGATATTGATTTCTGTTCTAAACTTTAGGGAATAAAGAAAACTGATTTCACTGAGAAACACTGATTTCTCTGCTGTGTTTATTTATATATATATATAAATAAACACAATATATAATAGCAAAGCTACCATTGCAGCACCACGTCAGTAAATCAAAAATAACCCATTTCGCAAATTTTTTAAAATGTTGTAGGCCAAACGGTCTGTTCTTTTGGTGACTGCATTGGCAAAGTAGCATTGCAGACGTTAACACGTCTCTGTGCTTGTGTGTATATATACATATAGGTATGTATGTGATGCTACTCCTGCCTATCCAGTGACCAAATGTTTTTATGTGTTGTATTTATAATCACTCTGTATTTTATTTGACAGGCACGCCATTCTCCGTCCATGGTCAATCTGCCTTCCATGTTTGAGAGGAAGTACCACACATTCAGTCGATCAACCACCCACCTCTTCTGAGACACTCATCGTTTCCCCTCCCTAGCTGTGAGTGATGGAAGATGTAACTGGAAAGTTCAGTGAAGTCTAAGCAGCAGCTTCAGTACAACAAACTTTCATTTGTCTGTACTGGAGCTACACACATTCCAAATAACGTAAGCAGACTTTGTCTTGTCTTTGGTCTTTTGTTCATAAGAAGTATTATCTAAGATCTGAATGGGCAGGTTGGTTTATTTGGTTTTGTGTTTTCGTCTTCCTAAACACACTAGAACCTCTAAGAAGCTAACTGAAATCTTACTGAATGTAAGGTGTGCAATTACCAGTGGTTGTGGTAAGGGTTTGCCTTACTCTTTAAAACTGAAGGATTGTTTATCTTGACTTGCAACCTTATTTAATTTTAGAGGCACTGTATTTTCTATAAATAGCTATTTTGTTCAGATTGATCTTTTCTCATCATTGTCCAAAAACACAATATTACCTATTGACAAAGAAAATAATAGTCTTCCAGTTAAACTAGTTGAGGTAATCCTTGGCAGTAAACACGCCTACAACATGTAGTGGGTTTCAAACACTAGTTAAAGCTGAACTCTTTCCCTTTGCAGTGTCAAGCTAGTTTTATTGATATTAACTGACATGTATTGTTGCAGTAGGATATGCTTAATTTCAACTGGTATACTTTTTGTTATTGTCTCTAACCAACCTTCCTAATGTAACAGTGATAGGTTTTATAAAGCTTCTAGTTGAATATTCAAGAGATTTATTTGAGAAGAATAAAAGCACATATGGTTCTTACCTGCCTATCCACATTTAAAAAACTGTCTAGGATTTTTGTCTGGTTTTTCAAAAAGGTACACGTCATATGCAGCAGCATATGTTTGTTGTTGAATGTTTTATACCAGTCTTTTCTCCCACTTGTGTATCTGTTGTTTGTCTACTTCTGATTTTCGTTAGCTTTAGTTGTCTGTGGTTGATACATCTTTGTATTAAATGCACTTAAACATGTACCTGAAGCTTTTTCACTCCTGTGCACTTCTTTCTTGTGTACATTTAAAAATAACTGTTTCACTTTTAGGGGAAGCTGACGAAATATACCAAGTTATTTGTCTGAAAATAAATTATTTTATATACTTTTTATGGAGTTACGTTTTTGGTTGCTTACAAACTAATTTTGCCATAAAGACATGTTTACGCTGCCTCAATAGTCTAATTAGTCTTTTGGGCAATTGCCTATCATTCAATTTGCATTAGATGGTCTTGAAATTGAAAATTTTATTTGCATCATATTCTAGGAGCCTCTGCTTGAGTTTGTGATCTTTAAAGGTCTTTTTTGTGATTTGAACAGTACATGTACAACATGTTAGGCTCATGGGTTTCAAACACACTGTACTCATTTGATGGTGGAGGTGCATTAGGCTTCTGGGTCAAATAGGAGATAAAGAGAGTAAAATATACTATATGGGTTAACAAAAAATAACAGCAGTTTTTTTTAAATAATTGACCAGTTTTGTGTGTGGTAATAATTGAATAAGGTTTTCTATGTCTTAGAATGGAAAATGCAGGAGGTCATACAAAAAGCAAATGCATTCCATGCTTTGGTTTTGTTATTACAAAAGAAAAAGATCTATTTATGGATTATTTTGACCATCTCGTCCAAAGGCCACATTAAACCTAATGCCAGTTTCTAATGCACCTAGTTAACTTTTGGAAGCAAACATATCCCATAATTAGCAATAATCAAAAGTCCTTAATCACTAGTAGTTTTCTACTAGATGTTTAAAAAGATCTGAGCTGGTCCTGGACAAATTATGGTTTTGCAGATTTTTGGAAAATATATTGCTGTTCAACTGCCATATATATAAAATCTTTGACTGCATTTCAAGCATCTGGATAAACATTAACATATCTGCCTATTATCAGCTTTGTACCTAACAGCTAGGAGTTGGCCCAAAATATTTAAAATGCACCAAAAATGTAGGAACTTGAAGCGTCTATCTTCAAAACATAATAATAGAGGGCTGAAATTTTGGAGTTGTGTATAGCTTTGATAACACTTATAGCATGCGAGGTGAGCTGGGTGCTTTTGGTTGATTTGCTATGGAGTGACCCACCATTCATGATGGAAGGCCTCTTTTGAAATGCTACTGTACGTCTTCAAAGCATTAGAACAATCTGTGTCTTCTGGATAAAGCACCGGGCATACTAGTTTGCCAGTTGGAGATAAAGTGCCATGCAGGCCTGAGGCAAGGCAAAACTGGGGAATAGTCCCAATAAAAAGGCACTTATTCACAGAGGACACTCACTTCTTTCATATTTGCCTTTGACATCACTTCAAAGTGCTTTTGACTGGTTTAGGGGTGACGCTAAAAAGGAAGAAGTGGGACTGGCTGCAGCTTCAGTGATCGGGGACAGCTGGGACCCAGGCTGAAAGCATTCAACTTAAATAAACACTGGCATTATCATTCATCACTGTCTCACTAAATACTTTACTTGAGAGAAAATGTCTTCATGTGTATTTGTGGAACATTACACAAAAATCTGTTTGACAGTGAACTCCCTCAACAGCAAGTTGGGATGTGGAGATTGCACATATCTTGCGTAAAGGAGTTCTCCATAGTGAAGTTTTCATAACTGGTAAAGCTACAGACTGACATCAAGCAGAATAAAGTGAAGCATCAAGCATTAGTAGTATTATCTTCCAAAACCCATGTCAGTCTGATTGACCTGTGAGAATCTTTTGACTTTTATTACATTCTGTTAGTGATGGGCAGAATTTTACTTCGTTACTTTCACTTAAAACTTAAAATATTGATTTCCGTAGATTCTATTGACATGAGAAACAATATTCATAATTCAATTATGAAATCTGAAATGGCCTTTCAGATTAACCCTTGTGGGGCCTTCGAGGGGTCAAAACGAGGGTCGGATAAAACAGCCTTCGTGGGTGTTCCATCCAAGCAATGAACACGTGTGGGACTATGATGAACAAAAGAAAGAAAGAAATCAACACAAAGTAGTCAAGACTCTCCAGCAAAAGTTTTCAAATACTCCGGAGGCATCAGGTGGGTCCCACATTCATTCAACGTGTTATTTGTTTAGCCCAGGGCATCAACAAGTTCTTAATATCCGATTTCAAATGACAATATTAATTACAAGCAAAGATAGCTGTCATCGCTACTGCAGCACGTCAGTCTGCACCTGTCATTGCAGCAATTCTTCTGCCTGTTCCTTTCTTCACGGTGTCAGTCTGTTTCGCTCCACTTCCTGCTCCCCAGTGCTCACAGGTAGCAGCTTTGGCTCCTGTTTTTCTAGCTTTTGGTGACTTCTGCTCCAGTCCCCATTCCCCGGACTCTCGCAGGTTGCAGTTCCTGCTCCACCATGGTTGGGTGTTGCCCCCATTGAGGCTCCACATCTTATTCCCTGTTTGCTGTGGTCCAGAGACACCCACTGTCTCATCCAGTAGGTTTCGACTTCCATACAGACAGCATGTTTTTACCTAGTATGTCAGATACTTAGATCTTTTCCTCAACACGTTGCAGGTTTCCAGTACCAAAGGAAGCAAAGCAGTTTCATAGCATGACCAAGCCACCATCCTATTCAAATGTAAACCTGATGTTCTTCAATCTTCTTCAGGCCCATTCTTAAGCCCAAAAAGGTGAATGAAACCAATCAAGACTCATCCAGGTGAGGTTGTCTAAAAACGAGTAATGACAACTGGACTACTTTTTCTTATTTAGTAAATATTTCAATAAATGTTTTTGACAGCTTGTTATCAACTTTGTGAATGGCATGTAATACTATAAAAATTCTGAGCAAACCTAATGATCATTGACTTTGGGATGAGGACAGCAGCAGCACTGAAATGACATTAAGACATGTACAGGACAAATTCCTTTAGCTGAGGTTATTTAAAATGTTGGCTCGGTAAACACTGCAGCACCAGTCTGGAAAGAACCCCAGATATTTCACAATAAGGCCGAGCTCAGCTATTCTCCAAAAGAAGATCATTTTAATGTATCTGTATTTGTGATATAATTCTTTCAGTCATATTTCCGTGGCCATGTAAAAGATAGGTAGGAAATACTGTAGATTGACAGCTTAAATTCAAATTTTGCCACCTGACTTCACCACAATGCTCACTGTAGCAGTCACTGCTAATAATGCAGCAGCCTGCCTGTCCAACTCATGTGTCATTTTACTTTAATTTATTATGGCTGAATAAAACTGTATGCAGTCCACTGTGAGTTGATGTGAGGAAGGGATGTCAGGATCATCTTTTGCTGTTTTGTCAAACTGACCAGTGTCTGGAAACAGCCTGTTAGCCTGCAGATATTCATACCAGAGGTATTTTTTATTCAGTTGTTCCTTAGTCGCCCTTGCACACCTGCTTAGGTTTCATTTCCAGCTTGTGTTGATTGTTGTTTTAGCTTTAATTGGTGCTTCATTAGGGGGAATCCACAACCCACACTTTAACACACCTGTCAGTCAGAAAGTGAAGCAACTGTGCAGTAAATAATCCCAAAATGGTGACGCATTGTTACTATAAAGCTGTGGCTTCTAAATCAATTAATGTATGTTAGGTGGTAGCCGCTGCCACGATCCTCCTATAACTAAGAGGAGTATTGTCTGTATGGGTCCCTCTAATGAGGCCTAGATGAATTAACTTGGATGAGATCTTAATGAGGACACACTCCTGTTTTTCTCTGCCTCAGTAATCCTTTCTCACGGTACTTAATTTTACTGCTCTTCTCTGTTGCCAAGCTTGTTCTTTTACAGTGTCATTATTACTTCTAATTATTTCTCTGGATGAAGTGACAGCTACTGGGAGGAAAGGAAATCGAGTATTGTTGTAGTGAAGTAGTAGTGCTTTTATAGATAGCTTTGGAAAACACTGTAGGCCCTGACATTTATAGGCCAGATGTCACAGGTTGTAAAAAGAGATGAGTCTGTGTGTGATTATGGCGGACCAACCTTCAACTGTTAAAGACTGAAGGTGGGATGAGAATTCATCCCAGTTGCCTACTATTGCTGTGTAGTATCATTGATTGTGGATTTATTAATTGCTGCTTGTTGGTAATTGTACATTTTATCTTTTTCCCTTTGCTGAGTTTTACTATGTCAGCACGAGGCATGTGCCTCCTAGTCTCTAGCACTCATAAGGTCGCAAGATCACTCTTTTACCTCGACCACCATTGATCTTGTCGGCCATCTTACTCTCTCACACATCTCGTAGATGATTGCAGGATCTTCCTAGTGACTTCACCCACCATCTTGCCTCTCAACATACACATACACGCTAGGACATGGTACTATTTGGAGTTGTAAACTCTAGCTATAGAAAATAAAATAGGATGAGGCATTGCAATAGCAATAACTTAATAATTTAATAGCATTAAGGAGTTACAGTTCAGCCATTGTTATACTGAGCTACAAGTCCATCAGGAGTGGCTTGAGAGTCCAGGATAAGAATATTGTCTGGACAATGTTCTGTTATGTGGCCTGCATGGACCCAGTCAGAACTCAGATACACAGTAGAGCAGCAGAAAATTGCTCCACCTCAAGGAGCAGATTAATCAAACTGACTTTACCATCTCATGTCATCTCATATCCAGTCAACCACTGGGCCATAGTGACTGATAGTGGTTTTTTTGAGAAGTTTAGTGACAAATTAAATCAATTCAATTTTATTTATATAGCGCTATTTTACAGCAAAAGTCATCTCAAGACAAGTTTTTAGAAAAACAAAAACAAATTCAGCAGGTTTTTTTTAAGTTGAGCAGGCTTTAAACTAATTTAAATTAACCAACCAATTATAATTACATTCCACACCAATGTGACAGACAGAGGTTGGAATGAACACGCCCTGGCTGACTGTGTTTAGGTGTAACCTCTCAAAAGGAATGAAGGACACTCTGCTCATGTACAGTCAGCCTCAGGACTTAAGGCATTAATACAACTAGTAACTAAGATTGATATAAAGCAGACCTTTAATTAAACCAGCTCAACAGACAATACTTCATTCTCATATAAGCATCAACTAACCCTTGGCCTAATTAGGGACTTTTTGCCTGACACCAGAAATGCTGGAGCAGTGCCTCAGAAAAAAACCTCTGGCTGCATGGTGGGAGTTCTGGCCATAGAGGCTTCTCCTGACACTGAACTCTGAACAACTGTGGTTGGCCTTCATGGATTTTAACTCACTTAAATGGACAGGAGATTGGAAGAAAGCGGAAAAGTAGAGGTAATGTTTAATAGCAACAATGGAGGGAAAAACTCTATAGAGGAAGAAACCTCCAGCAGACCCAGGCTCAATGTGGGCGAACATCTGCCTTGACCAGTTGGGGTGAAGGGATAGAGAAGAGAGAAAATAACACAACAACAGCAAAAAAAAAAAAGAGACACAGGCAGGATGGTTGGAGCAGTAACTGAACACTGAAGACACACGGCTCTGAGTGTTACAAACTCACTCACTCTAGAGTACCAGGGGTAGGAGCGCCTGAGTCCCTGGTACTGCCTTTAATCACCACTCGATGGCGCCAAACCAACGAAAGGGGCTTGCTCAACTCAGAGCCTATGCCCACTCTAACAAACTAGTGGAGGACCCAATTGCACGACCACAGAGACAGAAGAAGGATAATTAATATTTTAATTAACAAATCCTGAGGACAAATAACTAAACAAATACAAATAAACCAAACCCTAACATACAACAGAACAGTGACAGATTCTCACACTAACAAAAAACGGAAACTAAACAAGGACAAAGTGACTACACTAAACACCAAACGAGGCTCAGACATAGAACACTCAAACTAAATAGGACAGTACAAACTTTAACACCAACAAACCTCGACAGGGACAAACATACTTTAAGATTAATCAGAACCCAAATCTACCAAAATACACATACAAACAATTCAATTCAACTTTATTTATATAGCGCCAATTCACAACATTATCAGTTATCTCAAGGCACTTTACAAGTAAGGTTTGAAGATTTTACACAACTAAACCCAACAATTCCCACATAGAGCAAGCTTTTAATTGTAGCCAATCGATAAATTGTACATTTAAATAGCAACAGTGGAAAAACTCCCTCTCTAACGAGGAAGAAACCTCCAGCAGACCCAGGCTCAGTGTGGTCTGCCTTGACCGGTTGGGGTGAGGGGATAGAGAAGAGAGAAAAGAACACAACCACAACAACAAAACAAGCAGCAACCGAACACAGGCGGGATGGTTGGACCAGCAACTGAACACTGGAGACACACGACTCTGAGTCTGATGATACCTGTAGATGAGGATAGAGAGAGACAGAAGGGGAGAAGCACAACCCCGTGGAACTCCAAAGCTAATTCCTGTGTGGATGGAAGATTGATCATGAACATGAACAAATTGGAATCTGTTCAACAGATAAGACTTAAACCATCCAGTGCTTTTCCTTTAATCCCAACGCTATGTTCCAGTCTCTGCAATAGAATCTTGTGATCTATCATATCAAATGCTGCACTAAGATCTAACAGGACAAGTACAGAAACTAGACCATTGTCTGAAGCTGTGAGAAGATCATTAGTGACTCTAATCAGAGCTGTTTCTGTGCTATGATGTATCTGAATCCTGACTGGAAATCTTTATATAGGTCATTTCTACGCAGGTGGTCACATAGTTGTTTAGCTACGGTTTGCAAGTTCTCTAGGGTCAAGAGTAGTTTTTTTTCAATAAAGGTTTGACCACAGCAATCTTAAAAGCCTGTGGTACGTAGCCTGTAAACAGAGATTGGTTGATTTGATTTAATATGGACGTGCTGATTAATGGAAGAATTTCTTTGAGTAATCTAGTTGGGATTGGGTCTAAGAGACAAGTAGCTGATTTAGCAGAGTTAATTATTGAAGTTAACTCAGTGTGATCTATGGGGGAAAAACAGTTTAAGTAAGACATAGGTCTAACCAGCAGATCTAAGGCTGTTGGATCTGCAGATCGGTTTATGACTTTTGTTGACAGATTCTGATAAATCTTTTCTCTAATGGTTATGATTTTATTGGTAAAGAAATTCATAAAGTCGTTGCTGCTGAGATTTAAAGGGACACTAGGCTCAACACAGCTATGACTCTTAGTCAGCCTGGCTACAGTGCTGAAAAGAAACCTGGGGTTGTTTTTATTTTCCTCAATTAATGATGAATAGTATGTGGTTCTAGCAACCCGAAGTGCTTTTTTATATAGTATTAACCTGTTTTTCCATGCTAGACAGGATTCACCTAATTTGTTGGAACGCCACAATCTTTCTAGTTTTCGAGTCCTCTGCTTAAGGCTGCGGATCTCTGAGTTATACCATGGAGCCAACCTCCTCTGATTCACTGGCTTCTTCTTCAGAGGAGCCACAGTGTCTAAAATTGTACGCAGTGAAGCTGCAGCATCATCAACAAGACAATCTACCTGCTCATGATTCAGATGACTGCTCTCCTCTGTGTAGCTGCAAGGGAATGAGACAAAAGATGATGGAATCATCTCCTTAAATCTAACAACAGCATCATCAGATAAACATCTGCTGTAATAGAACCTATTTCCAACTGTTGTCAGGTCTGTTATGGTAAATTCAAACGTTATTAAGAAGTGGTCAGATAACAGAGGGTTTTGAGGGAGAACTTTTAAATGATCAATCTCAACCCCATAAGTCAGGACAAGATCGAGAGAACACCAACAGAAATACTACGAAACACTTACTATGGTTCTCAGGTAACAGATATAATCAGCCAGCAAACATGAAGGGACAAGGGGCAACTTAAATACAAACTAGACAGGAAATAAGCCACAGGTGAAAACAATAACGACCAAGCAGGAAAATATAGTAGTTTTGTATTAAAATGTGTCCCTTCCTATTGTATTCTTTTTGTAAAAGAGGCTTATTTTGAAGTTAAATCTGAATTAAAGGGACTCACCTTTTGGTTATCATAATGAAAGTATGAATATGCTTTATACTTTCTCTCGGAACATAATGTCACATTCTGTCTTGCATATTACACATGGTCCAAACACCATGAAATGAATGAAGAGTAAAATATTACCTTACTTTCTGTACTTTCCTTTGTGTAGATGGTGTGAATTTAGACTGTAAACAGAGGAAGACACAGACACAATAATATGTCAAAACCATCTCCTTAAATGGATGTTGCAAACATGCTGTTAGAATAACTAATAATTACAGTGACCCAATAATGGAGTCAGTCAGGACTCTTCAGTGAAGGGAAAAGGAGGATCAATGGGGCTACTGTAAGTGTGGTGAACTAGACAAAGTGCATCATACATGCATGGAAAACAGTAAAACACTCCAACTTTAACAAACTCCTGAGGAAATCAGAAATCTTCTTCAGACAATGTGACCAGTAAACTAGTAAACTAAAATACCAGAGGTGAAGGAACAGTAAACAGTGGAATAAAAGAAAACCTTTTGAACATTGAACACCTTTATGGACGGTGCATTAGGAGCAGACTTGTGTGGACTTCGTTCTGTAGAAGGAGGCAGAGGAGAAACCAAGTAGTGTATTTGAAGAACTAAGTATGTGAATACCAGCAGGCCATGCATACCTAGGCCTTCAGTGATGTCCTGCTTCATTCAACTTGAATAAATAACCCTCATTGTACCACCATTAATGACACTACAGCCCCAGAAATCATGAGCACACTGATGCACTACGGGGGAATTTAGCAAATATGATCTAAGCGTTCACAACTGAGACTGAAAGTGCTAACCTGGGTTCTGTCACCCAGGGATGGTTAGCCAAGCTCTTCTAACAAGATCCAGCTTCTCTTAAAAGATCTGTCTTTAAAAAGGTTTTGCAAATAGATCTGCAACCAAAGTCACATCTTCTCCTCCTTCATATTTGACCAGCCAACGCGCAGCAACAGCGCCGCCTCCTCTCTGAATATAGCTAATCACAGAACACATTTTCATGTCTGAAAGTTGAGTCATCACTGGTCAGTACTGGACTTCTTCTAGTTCGTAGAAACATTTCACCACCTATCCAGGTGGCTTCTTCAGTCTGCGGGAAGTTGATGGAGACCACAGATTTATCCTCCAATTTGGTTTCACTTCACACCTGTAACGAATGGGTTCGTTATGCGAACAAAGGGGGCTGAGGGTATTAAGTAGGTGTGAATCCTCAACTACCTGACTCCTCCTCCAACCATTACAGGGTTGTTAAGTGTGTCTTTTGTCGCGGACGTGTAAAGTGGTCTTGATCTTCCTGGGCATAGTTGAAAGGGCAGCATGGTAGATGGTAGACAAGTTGTGTCTGAGGCCCCCACCTCAGTTGAGAGAGGGGCTGCTTACCTGTACATCTAAAGCTTCTCTAACCCCTTCGTCAAACCCCCTGTCTTCTCTGTCCAGAATGTGTAAGGAATGACCAGGTTCTTTCGTTGGCTCTGGGTCTCAGGCTGTTCCGTTGCCTTTTTTCTGGGTTGAGATGTAGCCTTGTTGAAGGCCCATCTGGGGTAGCCACAGGTCCTGAGAGCTGCCCTTAGATGCAGGTTTTCCTTCTTCTTGGCTCCAGTGGAAGTGGAAATGTTTTCCGCTCTGTGGCTCAGGGTCTTATTGACTCCTAGTTTGTGCTGCAGGGGATGATGTGAATCAAATAGTCGGTACTGGTCAGTGTGGGTGGGTTTCCTATAGATTTCTATTTCTAAACCACCATCGCTCCCTCTGATGACTGCACAGTCCAGAAAGGCCAGTCTGTTGTTCTTGGTGTCTTCTCTGGTGAACCTGATGTTGCTGTTGACTGCATGTATGTGGTCTGTGAATGTCTGTACCTCCTGGATCTTGATCTTCACCCAGGTGTCATTGTAATGGAATTTTTACTATGTGGGTATTTTCCCTTGTGACAGAACTCTGATTCATATTACTTGATATATTCTCATATGTATCTGTACTAAGCAAAGGAATGAGTTATATACTTGCTTACAGAAATATTTTAGAACAATGAGCCTTTTCTTTCCCATGGGAAAGGGAGCTAGGGAGATACTGTTTAGTTAAAATTGTTTTACAGCATGGACCATGGCCATGAGAGCATGGCAGCAGAACTTTGATGTACTTTGTTCCTGTTACACTTTCCTCCTGGTGCAAGGCAGTGACTGACCCTGAGTTGTGGGCTGATAAGTCCCTTGTGGACTGTCTTTGTTTGAGACTGAGCTAATGAGAAGATACATCTTTACTCCCTCACAATGGAGGAGGTATTTAGGTAGGCACGGAGGTAGATGACTTCAGAACTACACTCAGGCAGGACAGTTTCGCACTGACTCTGTGTACTTCTCTTCTTGCAAGAATAAAAGACAACAGAAAGACAACTTTGATTGGTTTTTGATTCATTCACCAGGTTCCTAACAGGTTTTTGCCTCCACAGTCATCCATATATCTGAACCAATGGGTCGTGGCTGTTCCTGTGAATGAGCTGAGAGCTGTCTTCTCTGCTTCCTCTATATACAGGTTGGCCACAATAGGTGACACTGGAGAGCCCATTGCACAGCCATGCCTCTGTCGATAAAGAGCTTAGCACTCGAAGCCCAAAAACCGCACAAGGGTTGGCTAAAACAGCTGCAGACAAACGATAAATCTCAATACGCTTTATCTAGATTAACAGTTGGATGAACTTCTTCATCAGAAGGCCCACACGTGTTCGTTTTGACCCCTCGAAGGCTGCACGAAGGTTAAGCGAAAACACTTGATGGTTCAGGTCAGCAATCATGAATGAAAATCCAGCGAAGTGGTGTCTGAGTAAGCAAATTAAAGTACTGAGAGGCAGGCAACAAGACATGCCAGAAATGTCGGTGACATGAGCCATCTGCTGTCTGACATGGAGAAGTGGCTGGAGACGGAGGAAGCCGCCATTCATACACAAACAGAGAGGATGTCTGTAACATGGCATGAGCTGAGTCAGAATGAGAACCTCTGTCCTGATACACCACCTGTATGCCTTCAGCTGTGGAAACCAGATTAAGTTTACTTTTAAGAATTCGGTCTCTTCCCATTACATTTAGTGGGCACACAGAAATAAACAACAAGGAATGTTGAGTCTGCAGTGGTGGCAATTTAGAATCTGTGGAAAAGCGCTCCAGCACTTTCTGGCCACTAGCACCTGTTGCCAAAATAGTTTTGTCACTAAAAGAAACATTTGGTAATTCAGAGACTTTAATAACTGCATGAGTAGCACCAAGAAATGTGATTCATTTGTCATTTACCATAAGAGGATGGACAGGCAATCTTTGGAATGAGTCAGATGAGAACTATCCCCACGTGTGTATGTGTGTGTTGTGCTCTTCTGGTGAGGACTGGGTCGTGTGTGGGGTGGTCCCTCCCATCGTGGACCGCCTCATCCTCCTGCTCCTCCTCTGCCTCATCCACAGCTGCGCATCGGACGTCTGCTGGGCCTATCAGGACGATCTTTGGCCTAATGTTCGAGTCTTCCGCAGATGAAGCAGCCGCCTCCTCTTCCGTCTCTGGGTTGCTGCGAGGGTTGTTGTGGTGGACCTCATTGCTGTTGGTGGTGTCCCTGGCAACATCCTCAGCCTGGAGTGGGGCTTTGTGTTTTTGCGCTATTCTCTGAGGATGGTCTGAGCATGGTTGGCATGGCTTCATCCACTCCTACGCAGGACCTCTGCACAGCTGCATAGATGTCAGACGGGAGTCCCTGTCTGAAAGCAGATGACATGTGTGTTTCCCAATGACCTGGCACATCACCCAACGCTGGGGGCTCCTGAATGCCACTGTTATCATTGAATACGGTGTGGAGACATTGATAGAAGCCATCCACATCCACAGTGGATGGGCCTGTGGTGATGGTTAAGGAAGTCTTTTATCTTGGTGTAGGCTGTGGGGTCCAGCTTTATCATGCACAGCTTGTTCAGTTCATCAAATGTAGGTGTGAACTGCCCGCAGAATGTCAGTAGAGCTTTGCCAAACTTAAGTCCATCATCGTCTATAGGAAGCAGGTGTTCTAGGGCCTGTTTCATGTCTTCATATGTCCATGGTCTGAAAACGAATTGGAGGTTCCCGTCCAGTCCAATGACTTGAACCAGGGACAGTAAATGCCTCTTTGTCATCATCCTCTGGCGGTGGGTTGAGAGGAACAAACCAGAAACCTGTGTCCTTTGGTTTAGCTGTGTTGTATGGTGGAGGAGAAGGAGCTGATGAAGCTGTTGCTGGTGCTGGCCAGGGTGTGCAATCGATGAGAGCATCCTCAACCCTTGTAAGAGACAGGCGCCAGCATTATGTTTATCGCTGAATGGGTTCTTTGGACTGAATTTATTGGTTTATTATTAGGTTTCTCATGTCAGGGTCATTTGGTCCTTTACTTAATGCACATTCTAATTTGGTAATTTGAGCTTGCATTTTCTTTTTTCCCCTGTTTTCTGCTTCTGTCCCCCACACCTCAAGACACTTTTTATGAAATTTAATCATTCTCAATGTTTCAACCTTCACTGTCTTTCTTTCCACTTTCTGTTCCTCCCTATTCAAGCAGGTTTTCAGGTCTCTGATCTTTTCAAGGCTCAGAGACTCTCTTTTGTTTTCACACCATTCTGCCAAACATTTAATACTTTCTTGACCATATTTATTCATCATCATGCATTTTACTTTCAGATGTCCACATAATGAGGAACTTATTATTTATTACTATTATATATATGTCAAACCAACAAAATTGGAAAAATAACCAAAAATTAACTAAAATAAAACTGAGTTCTGTAATCTTTTTTTTTTCTTTACTAGCAAACTTCAACTTTTATTACTTTAAACCAACATTCAGTTTTGCATATGCTCAATACTTACTTTCGGTGCAAATTAAATAATACCAATTCTCAAGCACAATCCAAGATTGACGCTCGACCACGATTCTGACTCTAAGTCGAATCAACGCTCCTGTTTAGCCCGTTGTCCAAACCCGAACTCAGTTCCAATCTATATCAGAACCGACATTCAGCACTGCACACGCCCACTACTTACAATCAGTATTGATTATTTACCTTGACTTACTCTCAGTAATGAATCATTCACAAAACCTACATTCCGTCTCAATCAACACCCCTATACCGACCTCGATTCTGACTCTAAGTCGAATTGACGATTGCATTAAAGTTACCTAAACTCGACCTCGTGTTTTAGACCGTCGTCTCTGAAATTTCATGAGGTAAAAGGAGGAAGAATTTGTTTCCTGATGTTCAGTCACTGATCATTTGGAGAGCCTGGAGCTTTCCGTGGTGATCCCATCCTCGTCAGCAAATTGTTTTGGGCAATTGAATGTAACACCCCCAGTGTTTGTACTGAAGCAGGAAATAGAAAACAATTTAATATACATGTTTTCATTTGTCCTTCACCACTGTAGCAGTTCGCCCTCCCCTCCTTTTCATGTAGAATCTTTTTCAGATAATGTTCATAATTTAGCTAATTGTGTCTAATAAAACGATATTCAAGCCCCAGTGTGTGTGTAACAAAGAGAGACAGAGATGAAAGATGAGGAAGTTAATGCCATTAATGATGTAATCCTGAAGAGACTGACTGAAGACATTACACTTCACTAGAGACAGAGAAAAAGAAAATCAAAGTTTAACCTTGATGCTGTTTTGAAAGGAGCACAGAAAAGTTTGTCACCTCTATTCCTGCTTCACAATATTTACTCATTGTGTTGTTATATATGCATTAGTGACGGTCATGGCTGGAGGCAATTTGTTTTCAGGCGATCCATGCAACCTTAACACAAGGGAAGCACAAGACACATTTCTAATCCTTTTCTTTCAGGAACACTTTTAAATAATTTGTTTCACCTTGGAATAAACATCTACGTTGAGTTAAAAATTGAGAGAGATTCCGTTCTGGTGGCTAAATGTCAAGGTCACTGTGACATTTAATATCACAGATACACACAAAAAGTTTTTAATTACACCTGTTTAATAGATTAAAAAATATCCATTAGGACTGATAAGCTGATTGAAACGGAACAGACCATATGACCTGTTTTTGCCCAAATGAGAGCTGGGATGGGTTCCAGCATCCCTGTGACCCATGTGAGTGATTGATAAAGAGATGAATGGAATTGAATGAATTTGGACAAGTTGATAAACCTGGAGGTGGAGTTAGTGTTTACATGTAAAACGGCTAAACATCCAAAAATTCAACATTTTCCATCAGAGCTTTTCTCAGCTATAATATTTATTATCTGATAATATTGTGTTAAGATCTACACATCTAAATTGGCATTTTTATAAATATTTCAAACTAGGGCTGCAACTACTGAATGTACAGAATAATAAGCTAATTGTTTTGTGCAAATACTGATACAATAAATAATGTGTAATAATTTACATTTATAAAATGTTGTCTTTGCCCTGCAACAGACTGGCGACCTGTCCAGGGTGAACCCTGCCTCTCACCCATAGACAGCTGGGATTGGCTCCAACACACCTGTGACCCCTACGGGGAAAAAGAGGCAGAAGATGAATGAATGAAAATGTCTTAACACATAATTTATACATAATTTATGCTGATTAAGTATCAACATAGCTGTAGATTCATTATCAATATATTGTTGAACTCATTGAGTTGTGAAGGACGTTTTTTTGTCTCACTTATGTCTTTTCACAAGGATCTCTTGTTGTTTTTTGTTTTTATTAAATCTACATGTTCTTAGTACTTCTACATCCACGACTAATATTCAATTGGTCAATTTTTTGTTTTTTCTTTATAAACATTATATTATCCAGATTTAAAATGTCACATCTTTTAACTGAGGTCATGTACTGGATGTAATGAAGGGAATGTCTGGTTCCCTTTAGCTCACATTCTAAAAGCTCACTAAGGTTTGGTGAGTGATGCTTATTTAGAGTGATGGTGGGAAACATTTACCAACATTTTAGGCACATATGGACATTAACTAATGTTGCTGTTATAATATAAATGATTCAGTCAAGGCAGTGGCTGTTGGAGGCACTATAATGGAGGTATTGCTCTCTCATCTATGAGAACAGAGAGAGATGGAATTTGGTCATGAAAACTAAAATACAAAAAAGGTAGTGGGTAGTTTAGTCTGGTGAGTTCCCACAGATCAATATATATGATGTTGCATTGTTTCCTGGCTGGAGAATACCTGGTATAAAAGAGAACCACAAGCTGAAAACACCTCAGGCCTACTGAACTCATCCGGTAAAAAAGTAATACTGCACAAACATTATATGTTTTTATTGAACATAAAATGTAAACATTCTTAGAGCAGGGTGGGAAAGGTATGTGGACCTTTGGCTTAAATAACTGGTCAACCCTCCTTTGGCAGCAATAACCTCAACCAAACGTTTCCTGTAGTTGCACATCAGACCTGTTCAACGGTCTGGAGGAATTTTGGACCATTCCTCTTTATAAAACTGTTTCAGTGCAGCAATATTCTTGGGATGTCTGGTGTTGATGTCCGGACTCTGACTGGGCCAGTCCAGAAGGTGGATTTTCTTCTGTTGAAGTCATTCTGTTGTTTATTTACTTCTGTGCTTTGGGTCGTTGCCCTGTTGCATCACCATCCTCTGTGGAGCTTTAGTTGACAGATGGTCTTAAGTTTTCTGGAAAATGTCTTGATAAACTTTGGAATTCATTTTTCCATCAATGACAGCAATCCGTCCAGGCCCTGAGGCAGCAAAGCCCCAAACCATGATGCCCCGTCCACCATGTTTTACAGTGGGGATAAAGTTGAGAGTAGGAACATCGCTGGACTTTCTCCATTTGTAGACAGTATGTCTTACCATGGACACATCAAGGCCCTTTCCAGCTTCATGCAAATCAACAATTCTTGATTGTATGTCTTCTGAGAGCTCTTCTGTGCAAGGCATGGCTCACATCAGGCAATGCTTCTTGGGAACTCAATTGGTGTGCGTTTTTACAGGAAGGACAGCTTTAACCAACACATCCAAACTCATCACATTGATTGGACTCCAGGTTGGTTGACACCTGGCTACAATTAGTTCTTGGAGAAGTCATTAGCTGAGGGGTTGACATAATTTTTCCACCCTGCACCAAAAACATAAAAACATATAATGCTTGTCCAGTATTAGCTTAAGCAGACTGTCTTTTTCGATTGTTGTGACTTTGATGAAGATCAGAATATATTTTATTACCAATTTATGCAGAAATACATGTGATCCCAAAGGGTTCACCTACTTTATCTTGCAACTGTATGTAAATTAATCAGAAGAAAACTGCATCCTGGGCAGTTGAAGTAACTTCGCCTCATGACCGTTTTACTCTTCCTCGATCTGTCTTTCTCCACATCTTATGTGTTGACTCAGCTCCAGTCTCCTCCTGAATAATTGCATCATTCAAAAACTTCCGGGAGAAATGCACAGATGATGAATGTGTACCCACCAGTTCTCGTTCAGTAGGGGTACAGTCATAGTCAGGAGGAGAAGTTGAGGAGGGAGAAGAGGGACTAGGAGAAATAGGAAGAGAATGTAAAAACGATCACCAGCAATGTGAAATTATCAAGACATAATTTCAGCCGCACCAATTAAACTCCAAAAAAACACTGCCAGACAAATGCACGTTCTGATGTGTTTGTGCTATCAGACTGCTGTGTTCATTTTTAAAAGAGCAAATATAATCTGACTTTATCTTCTGTTTTTTAAGGAAGTATTTTAAATGCATTTTCAAACATAGCAGTACTGGCGACCTGTCCAGAGTGTACCCTGCCCCCATACTAGCTGTGATAGGCTCCAGCACACCTGAGACCCCTACTGGGAGAGTGTCTGGTGGAGCTCTTCACAATAAAAGTCTGAGCGGCAGTAAAGCTGCCGATCATGACAAATTAGGTACTGTACTTGCACTAAAATATAAGAAATGCCCCCAAAAGCATTTTAAGGTATGATGAGATATATCTAATTTTCACATTTACTGTATCATGCAGGACAAATAACCAATAACCCCAACACAACATGTGACAAAAGACACCCACAACAAGGCTTAATCAGTGCACATAAAACATACTGTGCGTTCAACAAATAAGTCCAACAGAAACAACAACATAAAATGAATAGCAACACAGCAAGAGTCATTCATTCCAATATCATGGTGGCATTCAAGCTTACCAAAGGGAAAATTTGTAACTAATTGTACAAACCACTAGGCAGTGTGTCAAGCTGTACCAATTATAGTGCACAACTTTGCAAACTGACAATTCAGTTGTCCACAGAATTGAAAGTTTAAAACATAAAAAATGAATTAATAATGGAAGAAATGCCAAATAAAATTTGAATTCCAGAATTTCACCAAACCTATAGGCATACATACAGTAATATGAAATTATTGCATTACTTTTTTCCCTCAGTAATTCTCACTTGAAAGCATCAATGTGGTTCTTCATATAAGATTTTACTCCCTTCCAGGTCCGCCCTTCCAGTGCTTTAGGGGAAATCCCACACTTGAGACACTCAGTTTTTTTTTCTTGATCCTGTGTGATTATGGTCTAGTAAGTGTGAATGGATTTCATCCAGCACATCACAGTTACACTGACTCTTTACTAGCAACTCCATCAATGCCAGCATATGAGGTGTGAGGAGAATGGGAACCTTTCACCCATTTGCATTTTATGCCTATTCTTGCAAAATGCTTACAAAGCTTCTGTTCAAGGTCTGATAACACAACTGAACATCTGCATGAATTGATGAGGTGTCTCTCAATGTAAAACCATCAAGCAGTATGTTGGACACGTCTCCTAAAGATGGTCACATCACAGAGTCTGATTTGAAAGTTCTGACCAGTGTTTTTTCCTTTGCATGTTGAGATTCGGGTGCATCTTCTTCTCATCTTCAGTGAAGGGAGGAAGTTGTGGAGCATTGCTTCATTTTGCATAAAGTAACATCTCCCATTTTCCTAAGGTTGTAGAGTAGCTTTAGTGACAAAGATGTCACCCTGGCTCATGCATCTTTTGTCTTATATATTCATGTTTCGCAAGATCATGTCACTGAAAACACGCACACATACAGACAACTGAGTAATGCCGCCGTTTTATCTAACATCAACACAAAGATGCAATTACCCCATCTGTAGTCCATCAGCCTTGTCATAACTCTGAATTACACACAAGCATTTCACAGCTAATCCATTTGCTGGGTGTTACATTTCATAGCCTGTTGAGTTCTGTACGATGTGTGCCAATCTGTCACTGAGCAGAATGCTGCACCATTCACAAGTGTTTCAAACATACATTACCACACACTGTTCTAAGATTTATATCTGGACAGAGCTTGGCAGAATATAGCAGAGAAGGGAGTTGACTGTGAGACTTAAAGACCTTGTGGTTCGTTATCTTCTCAACGGAACGCTTAATTCTCAGAGCACTGGTCTTGTGGTTCCTAAAGTTTCTAAATGTGTAAATAGGAGCCAGAGCATTTAGCCATCATGCTCCCTTCCAGCTCCCAGTTCAGGTTTAAGAGGCAGGCACACTCTCTTTCCTTTTGATGAGGCCAATAGTTAGAGATGGCTCAAGTCAGTCATGAAACAAGTTTTTCAATTGATGTTTGAGCTGACATTCAACAAACAAATTAGTCATGAAGAATAGCAGATTTTTACTTATATGTATTTATTTTGCATGATATGATAAATAAGGATAATAGCAATAGTTGGTATGACTATATTGGTATAATATATGGTATATATGAATGAACTACCCAGAGTAAAGCACTTGTCTAGTTGTTCTTCACTTACACTTCCTGTTCTCCACATGCACTTAACACCACACAGACCACTGTTCACAAATTCTTTTGCCCACTTGCCTAAACATGCACAAACAGAACAGGATGACAGCCAGTCTCTACCTTCTTTCTGACTCTCACAGTTCATAAATATTCATGTCCAGCCCTTCCTTATTGCTATGCATAATTTATGACTGTTTAAAACAGGCCAGACTGGTTCTGCCTTTCTATGCTGCTGAAAGAGTTCTTCTGAGAGAGAGAGACAGACTCTAAACGCTGGCCATGACAAAAATCCATCCATCCATTATATTCAGAATGACCTAGAAATGCATATTGTCATGCAAATATTGTGAGGCAAAGAAAATGTCTAGATGAGCAGAGAGGGTCCCACTACTTCCTAGTGGAAACAATTATAGAAATAAAATTCCAAGTTGACTACAGGCACAAATTACACCAAACATCCTTTTTCTAACTGCCTGTGACTGTGTGTGTTACTGTGTTGAATGTGCTGTTACAGCCTAATAGCACAGTTTCTAGAGGGTGCTTGCTGATCTGTGCACACTTGGTCCAGACTGCTGCACATCATGAAAATTAATAAATTAAAAAAGTTTATTTATAGTTTCTATTCAGTTCTGCAATTGAGGAAAAACACACAAATGGAAATCTAAATAATTATAGCACCAAGTCAGGTAAATTCTCAGGGACTCTGGGAGAGGTTGCTCACTGTGACACCTCCTACCAGTCATTAAGTTTGTCGTGACCCTGGTATCACAGTATCAGCAGGGTATCTGCATGCTGAAAGACAAAGGTCACGCGTTTCAGGTCAGGAATATCTGTAATGTGTATGTAATGTAATGTTTTTGGACACAGGAGACATGAGGTGTAAGAGAGGGGGCAGATGTGGAGGCCTCAGACACAAATTCCCAGATTCAGTAGATCAAGGCCTTATAGAGGGAGGGGACAGAGAAGAGCGATAAAAGAACAACAAGCAGCAAAAGCACACAGGCAGGATGGTTGGACATTTGACACAAACAGATCTGAGTCTGAGTTTAATGCCTGGAGATGAGGACAGAGAAAAAAGACACAAAGTTAATCACATGCAATAATGGCAAGAAAGTTGATAGAAGGAGAAAAGTTAGAAGAAAATTGAGGAACTCTGTGTAAATAGAAAATATGTCTCACATATTTTATTGTCATTAGTCATTTTAGCACTAGCTAGTGTGGGGCACAACCACCAACAGTGAGGAAGGATTAGATTAGATTAGATTAGATTCAACTTTATTGTCATTACACAGTACAAGTACAAGGCAACGAAATGTAGTTGGGGTCTAACCAGAGTGCAATAACAGCAAGTGCATGAGTTGTGCAAAATAAGCATAAGTTATAAAAATGTTACAGTAATGCAGTGGTATAGTGTGCAAATGAGCATAAGTATATAAACAGTCCAGTAGTGCAGATGAGCATAAGTATGTAAACAGTCCAGTAGTGCAGATGAGCATAAGTATGTAAACAGTCCAGTAGTGCAGATGAGCATAAGTATGTAAACAGTCCAGTAGTGCAGATGAGCATAAGTATGTAAACAGTCCAGTAGTGCAAATGAGCATAAGTATGTAAACAGTCCAGTCCAATGTTGAAGTGTGCAGATGAGCATGAGTTGTGTTGAAACAGACCATTAGGTCATAATGAGATGTGAGTTGGGAGATGTAGCAATATATGCGTGATCAGCGACTGGCAGAGTTCAATAAAGAGACAGCTCTGGGAAAGAAGCTGTTCTTGAGTCTGTTGGTCCTAGTCCGGAGGCACCTGAAACGCCTACAGGAGGGCAGAAGAGAAAACAGTTTGTGAGCGGGATGGGAGGAGTCCTTAAGAATGTTGCGAGCTCGGCACAGGCAGCGTTTCTTCTGGATGTCCCCAATGGCTGGGAGTGTCGTCCCTATGATGCGTTGGGCGGTTTTCACCACCCGCTACTGTGCCTTGCGTTCTGCAACAGAGCAGCACCCATACCAGACTGTAGCACAGTTAGTCAGGATGCTTTCTACTGTGCAGCAATAGAAGTTCACCAGGATATCCGTGGACAGCAGGTTCTTTTTGAGTGTCCTCAGGAAAAAGAGGCGCTGGTGAGAGTCCCAGAGAGTCCCTTGGGTGTGACAGGACCAGCCGCTCAAAGCGCTTTATAACAATGGGTGCCAGTGCTACAGGGCGGTAGTCATTCAGGTACGTCGGGTTGGAGTTTTTCGGCACTGGCACAATGGAGGTGCGTTTAAAGCAAGTAAGAACAGCTGCTTGGGCCAGCGAAAAGGTTGAAGATGTCAGTGAATACCCCAGCAAGCTGCTCAGCACATGCCCTGAGAACACGTCCAGGGATGTTGTCAGGTCCAGCAGCTTTGTGTGCGCTGACCCGTCTCAGTGCAATGCACACCTCTGTGGAGGAGACTGTGATTGGAGTGTGGTCAGCTGAGTGTATGAGCTTGGTGGCAGTTTCTCTATTGTCTCTCTCAAAGCGAGCATAGAAGTCATTAAGCTCGTTCAGGAAGAGGACATCAGTGGCTGCAGGGGTGGAGTGGGTGGGTTTGTAATCGCTGATGGCCTGGATGCCTTGCCACATGCGTCGAGGGTCGGAGTTGGTAAAGTGTTCCTCCACTTTCCGCTTATAGCGAAGCTTGGCCTCTTTGATGCCCCTCTTCAGGTTAGCTCTGGATGTACTGTAGGCCTGTGCGTCACCTAATCTAAAGGCAGTATTGCGTCCCTTCAGCAGGAGACGCACCTCGGGTTTTGTAACACCAATTAGTCAAACTTGTTTAAATGATATGAAATCCTGGATGTCCCATAACTTTCTACAACTAAATTCAGACAAAACTGAGGTTATTATAATTGGTGCTAAAAACCACAGAGACTCATTATTGAATCAGATTGTTACTCTGAATGACACAACGTTAGCTCCCGGTTCTACTGTGAGGAACCTTGGCTTAATTTTTGATCTCTCTAGAAATCTCTAGAACTGCCTACTTCCACCTTAGGAATATTGCTAATCAACTCATAGGTTGTCCCAATAACTCTCTAAAAAGCCTCCAGTTAATTAAAAATGCTGCAGCCAGAGTCTGACTGGACTTAGGAAGAGAGATCACATTTCTCCAACATTAGCTTCTCTGCATTGGCTCCCTGTCAAATCTAGGATAGAATTCAAAATTCTTCTCCTCACCTACAAAGCTCTTCATAATAAAGCTCCATCTTATCTTAACGACCTCATGGCTCCTTATGCTCCCAACAGAACGCTTAGTTCTCTGGTCTACTTGTGGTTCCTAGAGTTTCTAAATGTAGAACAGGAGGCAGAGCATTTAGCTACCAAGCTCCTCTCCTGTGGAACCAGCTTCCAGTTCAGGTTCGAGAAGCAGACACCCTCTCTAGTTTTAAAAGTAGGGTTAAAACCTTTCTTTTTGACAAAGCGTATAGTAAGAGGTGGTTCTGGTCACTCGGAACCATGATGATCATTACATTATCAACATTTTTAACAAATCATGCACTACAGTAAATTACACCATGTTTGTACAACAATCAGCTTTCAAATTTGTAAACAATTATTATCTCACATCTTGAACTTATCAGTAAATCTGCAGCATTTTAACCACAATATTACAATGTTTTGATTCAACTTTGCCACTAAGAAAATCAGCCTGGTATTGCATGCAGTGTATTGTAATATTGGGTTTTGTTTGACATTACAACTCTGAGTGAGTCTTCCATCAAATCAGTGGCATCAGTGAAGCATATTGTGATTGTTCTTGATGAAGTAATTTAAAAAATATAGCAACAAATAAAAGTAGCTGCAGCTCACTGGTAAGTGATGCTGTGGTGTGCTATTTGTAGAGCATTCAAACAAGAAGAATTTAATATACTGAAATACAACATAGAGAGTAGAGAATATGCTCGATAAGCATCAAAGAAATTAACTAATGTAAAACTACAAACTAAAACGTAAGCAGACACACATGAACTCAAATCACAGATGGAAAACAAGAAAGAAAGAACAAGATAATACAATTTAACCCTCGTGCAACCTTCGAGGGGTCAAAAAGACCCCACTGTAAAATAGGGGGTGCTCAAAGCTCAAAAACACACAAGGGTTGGATCAAACAGCCTTCGTGGGTGTTACATCCAAGCAATGAACACGTGTGGGTCTATGATGAACAAGTTCATCCAACCGTTCATCTAGATGAAGCGTGTTGTGATTTATTGTCTGTCTGCGACTGTTTTATCCAACCCTTGTGTGATTTTTGAGCTTAGAGCGCCCCCTTTTTCATGTTGACCCCATCGAAAGCTGCACAAGGGGTAACTGGATGCAAGGTCACGACCAAAGGCAGGAGGAGGAGCGAAATGCAAGAGAGATTAGACAACGGTACTGAAACAAGTAAATAAGACTAGCTAACAAGTTAACAAGAAGAAGTCTACATGTATGCGTTTTAATTTAGTATTTACTATTGTGGTTTGATGGGTATTGCTATGTGCATTATTGCAGTTCAGTCACTAGCTTCTCTAGTCAGTTTAGACATGATAGATGAGGAGAAGCGTTCAGGCCTTAAACATTTTCTGGAACAGGCACAATCCATCTGTTTTCCAAGATGGCGGCGCGAGTGCATCGCGAGGCTCAGGGTCTCTCCAGATATTGCAAAAATTGCGGTGTTTTTATTGCTTATCTCGGGTCTGTTCGTTCAGAACAGCTGTGCCTTTACATCGTACAACCGACATGAGCTTTTCGATATTGGTCTGCAACTTCCAGACAACTTTATCGAGATGATTCAACTCGTCCCAGAGATCGTCAGGACACCGGAGGCGGCGCGCTCTACCCGGCTGGGCGAAAGTGCTCGCAGGCGGTGTCGAGCGTGGCGGGCTGAAAGCTAAGCTAAAGCTAACACCAAACCGGCTCGCTTTACCCAGCATTTTCCTCGCCAATGTTCGGTCTCTTGTGAACAAAATGGATGAGATTCGACTCAGCATTACTCACAGTAAGAAACTGAACTGCAATGTCATGATCTTCACGGAAACATGGCTACACAGCGGCATTCCGGACAACTCCATTGAGCTAACAGGACGACAGACATTCTGGGCTGATAGGACATTTAATGGCTCCGGTAAGAGCAGAGGCGGTGGGTTGTGCATTTACGTTAACAAAGCGTGGTGCACTAACTCTGCTATGGTTGGGAGTCATTGTTCAGCTAACCTGGAGTTTCTCATGGTTAAATGTCGACCGTTCTATCTACCGTGGGAGTTCACTTCCACCATTATAACTGCAGCCTACATCCCCCCCGATGCTGATGCTAAGCTTGCCATGAAAGAACTTTATGCGGCCATCGGCAAGCAACAGACTATTCACCCAGAAGCTGCGTTTATAGTTGCGGGAGATTTTAATCACTCTAATTTAAAAGCAGTGCTTCCCAAATTTCACCAGCATGTTTCCTGTCACACCAGAGGGAACAAAACCCTGGACCATGTCTACACAAACATAGCTGGAGCTTATGTCGCAACTCCCCTCCCCCACCTGGGACAGTCGGATCACCTCTCCTTGTTCCTCACCCCCAAATACACACCCCTCATCAATCGTGTGAAGCCATCTGTGAAAACCATGTCTGGGCCTGGAGGCGATGCGGCGTCACCACCCCCCCTGGCTCCACACACACTTAACAAAAAAACACCAACCAAAAAATGGCAAAAAGGAGAAAGGAAAAAAAAAAGAAAAAAAAAACTAAGTCTGCTGGGTCTGTGATGGTCGGTCCGTTCTGTTACAAAACCCGAACTGTCAGGGTTGCCGGTGTCGGGTGTGGGCAGAGGTGGTGGACCCAGACGCAGACTTAAGGCGAGGACAGAACTTAACAATAATAATATTTTAACAGAACCCAAACAGAACTTACAGAAGCACAAGACTTACAGAAACCAGAAAACACAAGACTTCAGACCATACAAAACACGGAAGCGTTGGAGCACACGCTTAACGACGGGAACACAGACTCCACAGGACACAGCGAGTCGGAGCAACACGCTCGCCGACTAGACACAGACTACACAGGACACAGACGCGTCGGAGCACATGCTCAACGACTAGGTACAGACTACACAGAACACAGACGAGTTGGAGCAACACGCTCGCCGACTAGACACAGACTCACAGTACACAGGACTCAGACTTACACAGGACTCAGACTCACACCAAACATCTACGACGGACCTACAACTGACACGGACAAGACAGAAACTTAAATACACAAACCAAACTCAACACCGGTGTACACAATCGCTTAATTAACAAAGGACACGACGAAGAACAAAACGAAACCACAGCGCCCTCCAGAGGTTGGAGGGCTGGCTGTCACGATTGGTTTGTTTCCTCTGGTTTCATAGACAAATATAACTGAGTATCATCTGCATAGCAGTGAAAATGTATAGAGTGTTTCCTAATAATATTACCAAGAGGATTGGACCAAGCACAGAACCCTGTGGAACTCCAAAGCTAATTTTTGTGTGGATGGAAGATTGATCATGAACATAAACAAATTGGAATCTATTCAACAAATAAGACTTAAACCATCCCAGTGATTTGCCTTTAATGCCAATGCTGTGTTCCAGCCTCTGGAATAGAATCTTGTGTTCTATCGTATCAAATGCAGGACTAAGATCTAACAGGACAAGTACAGAAACTAGACTTAGTCTGAAGCTGAGAAGTTCATTAATGACTCTAATCAGAGCTGTTTCAGTTTGTGATGGATCTGAATCCTGACTGGAAATCTTTATACAGGTTATTTCTACGCAGGTGGTCACATGGTTTATCTACAGTTTTTTCAAGAACTTTGGAAATAAAGGGCAGACTAGATATTGGCCTATAGTTTGCAAGTTCTCTAGGATCAAGAGTAGGTTTTTTTCAATAAAGGTTTGACCACAATCTTAAAAGCCTGTGGTACGTAGCCTGTTAGCAGGTATTTACAGAATCAAAATAACACACGTACAGTTGTAGCAGTTCCATTTTCAATGTACTACAGTTGCTGCGCCACTACATCGCTGGGTCAACACTGACTAAGTATTTCAATTCCTAAAGCAGGCTGAAAAGAAATCTAGATGCAAGTCTTGTTTCAAAGTTGTTTCCATGTCTCCAGTTCACTGCAGCTACAGCAGCAGCCTGTTACTGCAGCAGAGACACATTTCTATCTGTGAAATACAGATATTACCAACCATGTTCTATTATATAGTATCTGATGTACTGTAACCTACAATTACACAAGTGCTGTGTAACAGGATGGAGATAAAACAATCTGTAATTGCTGACTTAAGGAGGATATGAAGACGTGTTTAGCGTCTTAATGGTATAATTATAATTTTCAAATAATAAGGCTCATTAAAACCGAACGTAGGACGTTTTCATTTATTTTGAGGCTCAGAGCCTGAAGCACTACTTGTGCTTCTTGTGTTCAGATCATGTTCTCTCCGTGTCTGTGGGTTTTCTCCAGTTTGCCTGTACAGTAGGTGTGAGTGGTTGTCTGTCTTTAAACTTCACCCGGCCTCTTGCCCCACTGACAGCTGGGATAGGCTCCAGCATGTCTGCAACTCTTACTAAGCAGCAAAAGAGTGAGTGAGATTTAATTCAATGTTTTATAGAATATAGATAAAGCTGTTTGCACTTTTGTGCTCAGAAACATCATATCTGGTCTGACCTGACTTGACTCAACTCACCTTGTCATCAGGCCAAAGTTGAGGATAGTACAGTGCTTGTTCTACACATCATGTACATTTTGTATACTGTGCAATTTGTAATATTATGTCAGTGTTCCAAGTAACAGTCTTAATAGAAAAAAGGAGTCATGAAAACAGTGCGGGCCTGACTGGCCAGAGATTACTGCAAGCACAGTTTATCTAAATCTGAAGTTGTTCTGGACTCTCCTAATTTTACTTTCTTTCATCTTCTGTCTTTCTCTGAGAAATCTTGCATTAGTGTCATGCAGCATCACCACAACGGCCATTTAGACCAAACTAAAGAGCTCACTTATTACAAAATTATTTTTTATGAAAACAATTAACCTTCAAATAAGAAAGCATCAACAAAGAATTCAACTACATAAATCCAATCCTCATACAGTACCATGACCAGGTCAGTACACAAAACACAGTCACAGACGTGTCTCACAGTCATATAAATAAGGATGATCTGAAATACATAGGGAACAATATGTCTGCCTTCCTCTACTTCTCCCCAACTCTCAGTTTTTTTCCAGCTGGTCTCCACCAGCTGGACCCCTGCGACCCCTGGCAGATTTTATATAGTGAAAATAGAGTGTAAGTTTTCTCTATTAATAGAGAAAACTTACACTCTATTTTGATTCTCTATTAATAGAGAAAACAAAACGCTGGTTCTGATGTCTGTGTCTCAAGTGCACTGAAAATCACAGTAGGCACCTGCTCATGACGCCACCCTCACTAAAGAAATATATACACTAACTCAACCAAGACGGAGGGTTTGTTGCCATGGCCATGGCTGTGACGACATGGTAGGGACTGTATGGGGGTGCACGAATGACAAATGTGTGGGGAAAATTACATTGTGACAATTATACTGTACCAAACCAAATCATAAGGAATATGTAATAGGAAAAAGTTTAAATTATTAAGCCTTGTTTTGAATCCATTCCAGGTCTAAAGAAAAATTTGGTAGAAGGCAGAGAAACACACCCCCTCCAGTAAAATAAATGAGTGTATTCTAACGGAATAATTAATATAATAATAATAAAAGTTCTGTAAGGGCATGTGCAACGTACTGTTACTCATAACTGGTCATTATTCACTACTTAAAAGACAAAACCATTGCACAACTTTGGTTGGACAGTGGCTCAGAGGTAGAGCTGTTGACCATTAATAGTAGAATGGGTGGTTCGATTCCTGGCTTCCCCAGTCATGTGCCGAAGTGTCCTTGGGCTAGACACTGAACCTCAAGCTGCCCCCGGTGTGTCAGCCTAAGCAGCTCTGCCATCTGTGTGCGTGACTGGGTGAATGAGACGCAGTGTTAAAATTGCTTTGAGTACCAGTAGGTAGAAAAGCGCTATACAAGTGCAGACCATTTAATTCAATTCAATTCAACTTTATTTATATAGCGCCAATTCACAACATCAGTTATCTCAAGGCACTTTACAAGTAAGGTTTTAAGACCTTACACAACTAAACCCAACAATTCCCACATAGAGCAAGCTTTTAATTGTAGCCAATCGATAAATTGTACATTTAAATAGCAACAGTGGAGAGGAAAAACTCCCTCTCTAACGAGGAAGAAACCTCCAGCAGACCCAGGCTCATCTGCCTTGATCGGTTGGAGTGAAGGGATAGAGAAGAGAGAAAAGAACACAACCACAACAACAAAACAAGCAGCAACAGAACACAGGTAGGATGGTTGGACCAGCAACTGAACACTGGAGACACTTGACTCTGAGTCTGATGATACCTGTAGATGAGAATAGAGAGAGACAGAAGGGGAAAAGCACAACTAGGAGAGAAAAGGGACAAAGTTAGTCACATGTGGAAATGGAGGCATGTTAGCGGATAGAAGAAAAAGAGAAAAAAGAGCTCAGTGAATAAAGGACGTCCCCCAGCATCTAAGTCTATAGCAGCTTAACTAAGAGATGGTTCAGGGTGACCAGAACCATCTCTAACTATACGCTTTGTCAAAAAGAAAGGTTTTAAGCCTAGTTTTAAAACTAGAGAGGGTGTCTGCTTCTCGAACCTGGACTGGAAGCTGGTTCCATAGGAGAGGAGCTCGGTAGCTAAATGCTCTGCCTCCCGTTCTACATTTAGAAACTCTAGGAATCACAAGTAGACCAGCGCTCTGAGAACAAAGCGTTCTGTTGGGAGCATAAGGAGCGATGAGGTCTTTAAGATAAGATGGAGCTTTATTATGAAGAGCTTTGTAGGTGAGGAGAAGAATTTTGAATTCTATCCTAGATTTGACAGGGAGCCAATGCAGAGAAGCTAATGTAAGCTAATTATTTACAATAATATTACTAGTGAAGGGCGCACTGGCTTGTTAAGGTTGAGTAGTTAATATGACGCTTTCATCAGACAAACAAGTGCTTTCCAAAACCTGCTGCACTGACACTATGAGTTTTATTTAACAAATACACACATTAACTGCAGTCTGGTCAGTACAGTCTAAAAATGGAAACAGTGAACAGTTCATTCTTTATGACCAACACTGGGGCAACTTTAGTCCTGTTTGATTATTTATGTTGATGTTGTTATAGAAAATATATCAAATATTCAAAAATTTTATGTGTTTACCTTATATACAAAATGTACAATTTGAGGAACGTAAAATAAGGTAATTGGGAATTTGATAGCAACAACAGAAATCAATGTTGGGACAGAGCCAATTTTGCCATGTGGGTTCTGGGAGGATTGTAACTGCCCAGACCTGTTAAACACCCAGACTCTGCTACACGATGTAATCATGCTGTTCTCAGACATGCAGTGAACTGTTTGGCCTGTTCCAAATAACCTTATTTATCTCCTAAAGTTAAATAGTCACAGTTTGAACAGCATACAGCAAACAACATATGTTTGTTGTTTTGCAGGGATCCATTCTTCACCTTGCCCCATCACCCTGGTTTCTACTAGTGGCACTGTGCACCAATGCCTGTATCACCATGTGAATGATGTAGTTTTGCTGTTTTGGGATAATGGGACAAACTCCATCAGCAACAATGTGCATACGTGTTCTGATGTATCTTCTTCTTATTACATTCACTAATGATGTTATCGTGGTGTTGGTATTGCTGTACATGTACCTATAGTCGTTGTATATTTACGTCATTATTATTATTGCTGTTGTTGTCATAGCATTGTCATTACCAAACAGCCACAGACAGACGAGAAATCACAATACGCTTTATCTAGATCAACGGTTGGGTGAACTTGTTCATCATAGACCCACACGTGTTCATTGCTTGGATGTAACACCCACGAAGGCTGTTTGATCCAACCCTTGTGTGTGTTTTGAGCTTTGAGCGCCCCCTATTTTACAGTGGAGTCGTTTTGACCCCTCACAGACTGGACAAGGGTTAATCAATACCCACCCACCCCACCCCCATTCACCCTGTACAATCCAGAGACTAACATTTAATTTTGATGGACCAAATTAAAACATACACAGATCTTCAAAGAGGAGTTCATAGTGTATGTACCCCTCTTGAAAAAGAAAGACTGCCCATCACAATACAGCATCCAGCCCATACATACACAAAAAAATGTATGTGTTTTATTTTGAATACAATATGCATTTACAAGATTTGTAAAGCCTTCCATTTTGTTTTTATCACAGTTATCCTCTATACAAATAGAATAGTGGTTGTCGTGTTTTTTAAATGGACACTTTAGTGCAGTGTATGTTTTGAATGAGTAAAGTGCTATTCATGTATATATGTGTGGAGGAGGTAATCCATCTGATTATGGGCATCTTAGAGCACTGTGTTGTGTAACTTAATTATACTTGGAGCCAATGTGATATTTTTCCTTTGTTGTTGGGGTCTTTGGCTACACCTAGTGGTCTCTCTTTATACAGCACAAGCGGTGTTTCAGGCTCTAAATGTTCTTTATGTTCTATTGATTGTAAGCATATCTAATGTACATGTAATAGACTTATTAAAGATTTCTTAGTGTAGATTAATTCATGCTCAAGGCATGTAAATAAAGGTAAAAGTGAATGAATTTATTTGTACTTGGGTCCTAATCGTTATTTGTTTATTTATTGATGTGAATGTGCAAGAGAAACCCATGTCAGAAGACCGAATAGTCACATTGTGCTGAAGTTCAGCTTGTACAGTGAGAGGCATCTCTGGGCTGTATATTTTTTTTGTCAGGCAGAACATTAATGCTATGTGGTTCTAATGGTACGGAGGACACAAGCTGGCAGAGGAAAAGGTCAGGGGTCAGACCATGCGGTGCACTGCAACTTGAAGCTTAGCTTCAGTAGCTGGACGTATTGGCCTGTTAAGCCTCACATAAAAACCCACAGTTGGTTGTATGTAAATTTCCAGTATATCTGGGGGTATATTCCGTTGTTCCTGCATTGACTGTCAGTTTTTGTTCTTGGGATTTCTGTTGTTTTCACCAGTTTGCCTTGCTTTTATTAGAAGGAAATAGTCGGAGGTTTGAAATACTGCCCCAGGAGTTTATGTAACGTTTGTGCAATAGAAAAAAATAAAAAACCTGCGCTATTACACATAAACGTGCAAAGGCAGAATTCAGTTACTGATGAAACATGCTGAGGCTGAGGCCTGCTATAATAAGAAAATAATAGAGTACACAAAACACAAAAACCACACCCACTATATGGATGTCAATCAGCTGCAGTTTACGTATGTGTTTATATGTGTTGTTCTGGTAATCTTACAAACGTTTCCTGTGCAGTCTATGGATTCACATGAGTTCACATCCCATTCTCTTTAAAAGGTAGAAGTCTGTGAAGTGATGATTGACGAGTGATTAGTTGCTGCTGCCAAAGTAAATGTCTATAGGGCTCAGCTAACTGGCTGTGGGTGTGATAGTCTTCAGGACGTAGTGTAGCAATAATTGAAGTTATAGGATAATGTCATCAAACCCTAATATATTGATGAACAAATACAATGCCATGCTTCTTTTAATTACAGCATATTAGCATGCAAATATTTACTCACACTACACATAAAATGTAATGGTATTCCAATCTTAGTGGGCAGGGTTCAATATGGAGTTGATCCTTTGCATCTGTAACAGCTTCAGTTCTTCGGGGAAGGCGTTTTTATTTGTTTATCTGTTCACTCACTCCTCCTGATAATAACACCTCCTGTTGGCCCTGACCTAATCATGGCTAAATTATTTTCACCTGTACTGAATATTGAGTATATAAGGACTCAAAAAGCCATTGGACTTGGCTGGTTAGTCTCATTGCAGTTATCTTGTCAGTTCCAATACCTTGTTAGCTTGTCTGTTAGTTCATTTTGATGATCTTGCTTATTTGATTTCTCTTGCTCTGTGTAAGTTAGTTCTTTGTATTGTAGTCGTTGTGTTTGTTGTGATTTCTCTTGTTGGCATTTTCTCTGCTTTGCAGTGACCTAGAGTTTGTTGTTGTGTTTTTTTATTTTATTTAAATTATTTCATACTTCCCAATTTGTTCCTGCTCACAAAGTGAAATGTCGTGTATATATACAGCACTGTGCAAAGGTTTTAGGCAGGTGTGGAAAAATGTTGTAAACAAATTGAAAGTGATAGAAGTGTTAAACATTTATTTTCATAAATGAACATAATGCAGTGAATGAACAACTAATCTAAATCCCATTAATATTTGCTGTGACCACCCTTTGCCTTCAAACAGCAGCAGTTCTTCCAGGTTCACTTCAGAATCAGAATCAGCTTTATTGCCAGGTATGTTTACACATACTAGGAATTTGTCTTCGTGACAGAAGCTCCGCATTACAACAAAGAGACAGAACATAAAGCACATAATAAAAAGAATTAAAAAAAATATGACAATATACAAGGCAGTATATTACTTGTTCACAGTGTTTGAAGGAACTCGGCTGTAGGTTGTTCAAACATCTAGAGAACTAACCACAGATCTTCTGTGGATGTTGGGTTTCTACATCCTTCTGTCTCTGCATGTGATCCCAGACACACTCCATGATGCTGAGACCAGGGCTCTGTGGGGGCCATGACATCACTTCCGGTACTGACGTAGTAACCAAATATTGATTTGATTTAGATTTTTCTTTTGTTCGCGCACTTTGCATTTTGTAAATTGACAAAAATAAACAATCATTATTAGCTACTCTTGATGAGACTTACATGTGTTGAGCCTTTAAACCATAGTCTTCAAACTGAGTAGTGGTACATTTGCTAAACATACACACTCCATCTTGAAAGCCTCTTGGGATGGAGAATAGGGGAGAAAAACAAGCAGAAAGTAAAAGACTCTTGATGTGTAAACCCTCTCCTTGCACTTATCTCACATCAAGCAAATGCAAATCACAATACACCCATCCACAAAGAGAGTGGCACAAATCCTTAAAACAGTCATAAAGTCAAAGGCAGAGCATCGTTCCAAGTTGGAAACTCTGAGGAGAGGCCTTCGTGTTTTCCTACGAGAAACATAGAGGAACAAAGAGAAGAGGTTAAACAGAAGAGGAAAGAGTTGTGTCATCAAGGCTTTTCCTTTCTCTGCTTGCCCTTGTTTTTTTTTATACAAAGCAGGTGTAGCTTCGACTTACTGCCAAAAAAAACTGGCTTTAGCCTGCAGCTTTCACTTTCACAGTCATCTGATGCTGGGAACCTGTCATGAGAATGAATGAAAAGGTCTTTTAGCAAAGTTTCCAGTACCTCAGTAAGAGGCTGGTTGATGTTGAACCTTTCTGGTCCAGTTTGAACTTGATATATATACTACTGGAAACTGGGGAACACGCCCCCCAATACTTGTCATGGTCACTCATTATCAAACTTTGTCTTTAACATTCATTATTAAACGTGCCCACTGAGCTGCTCAACAAGCATCAGGTGCATGTTGGGCTGACATGTTGCTCCATATGTCATTCACAACTGACCATCTACAGGTAAAATGATCTGAGCTCTGAAAAAATATCTGAGCTTCATTCGTTCAAGCCACTTTTGTTTGGGAAACAGCATCTGTATCAAAAAACCTTTGCTAGATTTATTCTAAGTTCTATTCTAAGTGACTGTTTTGAGCTGTTATGCGCAACCATCCACCATATTTAGATGCGTTAACATTAGACAACTGGGGAGTTCAGACAGATCTGTCTATCACTTTGCATTTTGTGTAATTTACATTAGACCAACATAAACTTAATATAATTATTACCCATGTGATTAAATGGTGTGTTGCTAGATACCTGGTGCCAAGACAGACAGATGTGTTCTGACCTAAAATTGAAAGCTCTAAGGGCACAGAAGTTGTAATCTGTCTGGTATCTTCCTTTAATTGCAGGACTTTGGTTTGCACACTGTAAGCGCAAAGGAAACAAAATTTACATCAGCAATAAAGTGGAGCTTTCAAAGATCGCCCTGTCAGTTCATGAAAGGTACCAGGTAATTACAGTGAAGCACACAATGTTCATGTTGGACTGAAGGTACTTACTAAGGCTGATTCAAACATTAAATTCAAACAAAATTAATTTCATTTCCATGTATTAAATGTTTGGATTAGAAGTATATTATTTGTGTCTTTTCAAAGTTTTATCAGATAATAAAATAATTGTGCAGCTGTGTATTTTTTTATCAGCTTTGGACAGCACAGTTAAAATAGGCTATAGTGTGGACAATAACCTGACTGCCTACACTCGGTAAATGGTCTGTGCTTTTCTACCTGATCAGTGCTCAAAGGACGTTGACTAGCGTTTTATTCAACTATTCGCACGCACACATTCATATATCGTGACAGATCTGCTATGCAACACAGGCCAGGTGTTAGGATCCCTGGCCCGGCCTCATGCACAGGCTCTTTCTCACTCCCTTGCCTCCAGACACTCCTACTTCCTGGTTATCCCCTCTGTCTCTCATTAGTGGTTTAACCTCCCAAACCACACTCACCTATGTCTTCCCCTCTGCCTCAGCATAAATACTCCACCACAGATTGTCTGTTATTTCCCCTGCCAGAAATCCTGCAGTTCCTGTTACATTGTGTAAAAAGCATAGTCCTTTGTGTTTAAGTAGCCACACCGGTTGCTTGTTTAAGTTGCATTTTTGTCCCTGTCAAATCTAGGATAGAATTCAAAATTCTTCTCCTCACCTACAAAGCTCTTCATAATAAAGCTCCATCTTATCTTAAAGACCTCATTGCTTCTTATGCTCCCAACAGAACGTTTCGTTCTCAGAGCGCTGGTCTACTTGTGGTTCCTAGAGTTTCTAAATGTAGAATGGGAGGCAGAGCATTTAGCTACCAAGCTCCTCTCCTATGGAACCAGCTTCCAGTCCAGGTTCGAGAAGCAGACACCCTCTCTAGTTTTAAAACTAGGCTTAAAACAATTCTTTTTGACAAAGCGTATAGTTAGAGATGGTTCTGGTCACCCTGAACCATCTCTTAGTTAAGCTGCTATAGACTTAGATGCTGGGGTACGTCCTTCAGTCAGTGAGCTCTTTTTTCTCTTTTTCTTCTATCTGCTAACATGCCTCCATTTCCACATGTACTAACTTTGTCTCTTTTCTCTCCTAGTTGTGCTTCTCCCCTTCTGTCTGTCTCTATCCTCATCTACAGGTATCATCAGACTCAGATTCGTGTGTCTCCAGTGTTCAGTTGCTGGTCCAACCATCCTGCCTGTGTTCTGTTGCTGCTTGTTTTGTTGTGGTTGTGTTCTTTTCTCTCTTCTCTATCCCCTCACCCCAACCGGTCAAGGCAGATGGCCGCCCACACTGAGCCTGGGTCTGCTGGAGGTTTCTTCCTCGTTAGAGAGGGAGTTTTTCCTCTCCACTGTTGCTATTAAAATGTACAATTTATCGATTGGCCACAATTAAAAGCTTGCTCTATGTGGGAATTGTTGGGTTTAGTTGTGTAAGGTCTTAAAACCTTACTTGTAAAGTGCCTTGAGATAACTGATGTTGTGAATTGGCGCTATATAAATAAAGTTGAATTGAATTGAATTGAATTCGCGAAAAACTCCTCTGCAGGAGCCCACGATCCACCACTGTTTCATGTTTAAAACTGATACTTCAGTACTTTTACCAGTTTGGGCATAATTTGCCAGAATTCATTTGCCAAAAGCGGACAAAATACTTCATCCAAGTCAGCATAAAATAACTAAAAGCAATGAATACCAACTACTGCATTGCTTGATATCCCATTAAACTGGACCAAAACATACTATACTACTACAGTAGTAGTATTCACCGCCACATATTATTTTTCAAATCTTAATTTAACTTTTTAGTGCAGCGCAGCTATTGCGGAAGTTGTTCTCCATGAATACTGACTCATTTCCATTTCAAGTGTTTATAATTTTGGAGGCTGAGCTTCTCTAGCAAACTGCCAGCCCTCAGCTGTCATCAGTCTGCCCTTGCTATCGTAAACAAGTGGAAATAAACCAACATTGTAAAGAGGTCCCCAGTGACTCAAGGCAGATGCAAACAACTCTCCTTTCCCACTCACCGAATTACTGTTGACATTCCGAGCTGACATAGGCATCTAATTCTCATTATTGAAAATGGAGTTCAATCAACTCTAGGTGCTGTGTAATCAATTAAAGTGCCATCCAGCTATCAGTGTGGTTGAGCGTTGGCCAAAAATTACTACATATTAAAATACGTTTTATGACAAATGGAAGAAAAAACATACATACGTACAATGTATGAGCATTACCAGTATACATATAGGAATGTACTGTATCTCCACATACAGAGACAATGCAAGAATATGCTTATAATGCAGACCGACCACTTAATCCCTAGTGGTCCTCGTTCTGACCGCAACAGACGTGGCCAGAGATCAATACTCCTATTACCTGATATAAGGAGAGAGAATGGATGTTGTGGATTTCGTAGTGTGAGGGGCGAAGAGACAAAGAGGCCAATGTGGTATATCTTACATACAGGTAATAACAGTGGTGCACCTCTGACAGTCATCTAGAAAATATGATAGAGAGAAAAGATGGGCAAATAAGAGCAATAACAGCAGAGGTGGGGAAACATTGTTGCAAAGAGACAGGCAACTACACAGGTTGACACAGTATTCACTATATATTACACTAAAGGTTCAGATTTTATTGCACTACCTCTAATACTCTAATACACTATTTATACACTACACTGCAGTTCAAAGAGTCACTGGTCACTGCAGGGGTTCTGATGCAGTTTTTCCCATTATCCCGTTAGTAAAACAGCAAAACTACATCATTCACAAACAAGGTGGTGGGGCAAGGTAATGAATGTGGTCTTACTGCCATATCTGGTCCAACGGGTGGTAAGAAAAGATCCAGTAACCAGGGCGCCACACAGTCCCAGGTGTCGTAAACTGAGGTGCCCACCCCCCACCCTTCAGGCAGAGCTGCAGCAACCACAGGGACACCACCAGGGGCCAGGCCCAGCCACCAATGAGTCAGCACCAGACTACCCCAGGAAGAGCAGAAGCAAACACTCCTCCACCCAAAGATCAACCTCTAACATACGCACACCCATACACTGACTGTGACATACACCCAGACATCTACACATCCATACGTGAATCTATATACACTCACGCCATACGCGAGTTCCCATTTATGAGGGGAGTAGGACTATGAGCTGCGTGGCCCCAGGCAGGACCTGCGGCGACTTCAGAACCATCACCCCTTGCCCCTTATCTGAGGAGGAGTAGTGAACAGGGAGACCCCCAGTGCCTTGCTGGCCTGTGGCTTGGCTGTGGGATTGTGGGACTAAGATGCATTAAAAGTGCTAAAGGTGTCCAGGAGCACAACCGCTGGCTGACAGATGTGTCTCCCAGAGAGTGTACTTTTCCATAAGTTTCCACTTTGCAAATAGAGCAGGGTGGTGATCAACGTTACCGGGGCTGGCGAGTGAGGCCATGGCTTGGCTCTGTCTTCCTGACCCCAGTAAGAGACCACCCCCTCAGGCCCTAAATGTACGTCTATGTGCAGAAATACTGAGAAGACCACCAGTCTCAAAAGCCTTGGTCAGTGTTTCTGTGTAATGTAACTGTTAAAACTGAGGGGCATTTCACGCCGGCCTTATTTTATCTTGTAGAGAATTAATGAAGCTTCATATACAAACATAAATCTTAAAAACACTTTATTTCGTTATGAACCCTGCTCCATAATAAATAATCCATCACTGCTGTTTACATACAGTGAATGAAAATGAAAACAGCTAAAGGGACAGACTAAGGAAGCTTCCTGGATATTTGGTGAAATGTTTCTACTCTAAGGAATTCATTTATTGATTATGCACAATTATTATTGGAAGAAACTCAATTCATTGCCAGTCAGATTATGTTTAGATGTTTAGTTTGTTTGACCAGCCTGTCTGTATAAGCACACGGTCAGTGAGTCGCAGAGCATTCCTTGGTCAAACAAGCCATCACTATAATTTACGTGTGCAATTGACACAATGTGTACGGTAAATGTGACAGTGCAGCTGGACTAAGAAGTCCAGTGTGTGTTTGCCTTATTGGTGATGCTGCCGTTTACAGATGTGATCAGGAAGGCTCTTGTGTGGTACGGTTTCAGCTGTCTTTCAACACTTGGCTGCTGTACACACCCACAAAGACACAGAAGTACAACACTCCACACCATAACAACTCAGTTAACAAAAACACATTATTATGATATTGGTCATAACACAAAATAACAATCAAATACAAATTTCCATGCCCTGGGAATGTATAGAAATCCAGAATGAAAAGTTAAAGTTCTTGCTTGCGTATACAAACTTTTTATATTTTAAGTATCAGTAGTAGTATTTCAATGTGCCAATGTGAGCCAGTGAACCAGAGGAGGTTAGCTCCATGGTATAACTCAGAGATTCGCACCCTTAAGTAGAGGACTCGAAAACTAGAAAGACAGTGGCGTCCAACAAATTAGGTGAATCCTGTCTAGCATGGAAAGACAGTTTAATACTATATAAAAAAAGCACATTGTGCTGCTAGAACCACATGTTATTCATCATTAATTGAGGAAAATAAAAACAACCCCAATTTTCACTTAGGGGTGTACTCACTTGGCTATGGCTATGTTTGGAGTTTTTTTGAGGGTACAGCAAATTTACACTGTTATACAAACTCTACACTCACTACTTTACATTGTAGCAAAGTGTAATTTCTTCATTGTTGTCACATGAAAATATATATTAAATATTTACAAGAAATGTGAGGGGCGTACTCACTTCTGCAAGATACTGCATTATTCATCATTGATTGAGGAAAATAAAACAACCCCAGGTTTCTTTTCAGCACTGTAGCCAGGCTGACTAAGAGTCATAGTTGTGTTGAGCTTAGTGTCCCTTTAAATCTCAGCAGCAACGACTTTATGAATTTCTTTAGTAATAAAATCATAACCATTAGAGAAAAAATGTATCAGAATCTGTCAACAAAAGTCATAAACCAATCTGCAGATCCAACAGCCTTAGATCTGTTGGTTAGACCTGTGTCTTACTTACTAACTGTATTTCCCCCATAGATCACACTGAGTTAACTTCAATAATTAACTCTGCTAAATCAGCTACTTGTCTCTTAGACCCAATTCCAACTAGATCATTTTCCATTAATCAGCACGTCCATATAGAATCAAATCAACCAATCTCTGTTTACAGGCTACATACCACAGGCTTTTAAGGTTGCTGTGGTCAAACCTTTATTAAAAAAAAATACTCTTGACCCTAGAGAACTTGCAAACTATAGGCCTATATCTAATCTGCCCTTTATTTCTAAAGTCCTAAAATTGTAGCTAAACAACTAAGTGACCACCTGCGTAGAAATAACCTGTATGAAGATTTCCAGTCAGGATTCAGATACATCATAGCACAGAAACAGCTCTGATTAGAGTCACTAATGATCTTCTCACAGCTTCAGACAATGGTCTAGTTTCTGTACTTGTCCTGTTAGATCTGAGTGCAGCATTTGATACGATAGATCACAAGATTCTATTGCAGAGACTGGAAAATAGCATTGGTATTAAAGGCAAAGCACTGGGATGGTTTAAGTCTTATCTTAACAGATTCCAATTTGTTCATTTTCGTGATCACTCTTCCATCCGCGCAAAAAACAGTTTTTACATGTCTCCTCTTGGTAATATTATTAGGAAACACTCAATTTTCACTGCTATGCAGATTATACTACATTTGTCCATGAAACCAGAGGAAACAAACCAATTAGTCAAGCTTCAAACTTGTTTAAATGATATTAAATCCAGGATGTCCCATAATTTTCTACAACTAAATTCAGACAAAACTGAGGTTATTATAATTGGTGCTAAAAACCACAGAGACTCATTATTGAATCAGATTGTTACTTTGGATGACATAACATTAGCTTCAAGTTCTACTCTTAAGGAACCTTGGTGTCATTTTTGATTTTTAAAGAAATCTTTAGAACGGCCTACTTCCACTTCAGGAATATTGCTAAAATTAGTGAGTGATGCTGAAAAATTAATCCATGCATTTGTTACCTCTAGGCTGGGCTACTTTAACTCGCTACTCATAGTTTGTCCCAATAACTCTGTAAAAAGCCTCCAGTTAATTCAAAATGCTGCAGCCAGAGTCTGACTGGACTCAGGAAGAGAGATCACATTTCTCCTACATTAGCTTCTCTGCATTGGCTCCCTGTCAAATCTAGAATAGAATTCAAAATTCTTCTCCTCACCTACAAAGCTCTTTATAATAAAGCTCCATCTTATCTTAAAGACCTCATAGCTGGTTCTAGTCACTCTGAACCATCTCTTAGTTAAGCTGCTATAGACTTAGATGCTGGATGACATCCTTCATTCACTGAGCTCTTTTCGGTTTCTTCTGTCCACTAACATGCCTCCATGTCCACATGTGACTAACGTTGTCTGTTTTTCTCACCTAGTTGTGCTTCTCTCTTTCTGTCTCTCTCTCGATTCTCATCTCCAGGTATCATCAGACTCAGAGCCGTGTGTCTCCAGTGTTCAGTTGCTGGTCCAACCATCCTGCCTGTGTTCTGTTGCTGCTTGTGTAGCCCAGGTGAAAATAAATAAATAAATAGATAAGAAGAAAATAGTAAAAGAAAGTATAAATAGATAATTGTCTTAAATAAGATAAATAAATACATAAGTAATGGGTGTTTAATTATTGAAATAAGTTGTTAATGTATATTTTCTTTTACACTGTTTAACACATGGTTTAAAGATGTTAAATGTGTGTTTATAAATGTGTTCTGTTTTGTAAGCCAAAGCTGTTTGTGAATAGTGTTAACTGTATATCAAACTGTGCAGGGTTTTGTTTTATTGTTTTGTAACCGGAAGTAGAGAGGGAGACCGGAAGGAGAGGAGAGCACAAGAGCAGCAGAGCTAAGGTGCAGGCGGAGTAACGCACTTACGAAAAGTTCGGTGTTTAATCCAAGAAACTTTTAAAAAAGTAAAGTTTGGACTGTCATCATGATAGTCTGAGTTTATGGACCTGTGGTAGTAAGAAAGCGAACTTCAACACGACGTTCGGCATCGGACTATCGCAGGTGCTGCTCGTTAGCTAATCGAGGAGCGGTAACGGCACCTGGAGACGGAGGCAGCCAGCTAACCCAGCAGGACACGCTTCTCTCAGGCGGTCGAGGTAGGACGCCAGCGATATCGGCACTGTGGACCCTGCTCGAGGACGGAGTGTGGGGAAGGTATAACTTTATAACTTTAAAGTTATATATAACTATAACTTTTATTGTGTTCATTGCTCTCACTGGAGTGGACGGACCGCTACGTTCTGGCTCCACGTGCACGTGCAACGATTCAGGCCTGCAACGGTTTGGTGACACTGACACGAAAGACATTTTGTTTGACACGATTGACTCCTGAATGTTTAAGTTTGTTTGTTATTTTTGTCTTAATTATTAGGAGTACTTATTATTTTGTTATATAAAGTATTAGAGTTATTATTATAGTTACTGAATCACTCTTAGGGTTGGTAAGGAAAAGGATAATTGGTAAAAGCACCCATGAGTAAAAGACAATATACAGTAATATAGAAATATATATAAAATTCAGAACTCAGGGCCCCATCTACTATTAGATCTGGTAGATGAGCTACACTTGTTTTGTTGTGCTTGTGTCCTTTTCTCTCTTCTCTATCCCCTCACCCCAACCGGTCAAGGCAGATGGCCGCCCACACTGAGCCTGGGTCTGCTGGAGGTTTCTTCCTCTCTATAGAGGGAGTTTTTCCTCTCCGCTGTTGCTATTAAAATGTACAATTTATCGATTGGCTACTATTAAAAGCTGCTCTATGTGGGATTTGTTGGGTTTAGTTGTCTACGGTCTTAAACCTTACTTGTAAAGTACCTTGAGATAACTGATGTGAATTGGTGCTATATAAATAAAGTTGAATTGAATTGAATACAAGGGGGCACTGGTGTAGTAAATGTTGAGTCTCTAATAATCACAAAACTACTATCACTACTGTATATGGTCAGGCATAATGGCCATTTCAGGAGGCTAATTTCTTTGTTTATAATATTTCATAACAATTCTCTTTACTGCCTTGCAAGAGATGGAGTGGGCAAAGTAGCAGGTACAGTACAGTATATAACCATGTTAAGGTGGACAGAAGACCTATACATTACAATATACAGATACATACATTACATTATAGAATATCCAGAAAATACAGCATATATTGCAGCATGTACAGCATTTTAATTGTTTATTTAAAATTGTAATCTTCTATTGACTTATTGGTTTCCAAACTAATGTATACATACAGTATGTACAGGTACATATGTACCATACAAGTAAATTTATATAGCCAGATGATTTATTGATATTCAGTACATTTATTGTTTCTAGAGCAACCAAAACACACATGTTGCCAAACATGTTTGAAAGTTTGGTGTGGAAAGCAAGAAGACAGGAGAACAAACAAGAGAAGTGTAGTGGAAAACATTAGTATATGTTAGTGGGTTTAGGATACAGTTAGAGTAGAATAGATATTGTTTAGGCTTTGTTCATTTCTAGGGAATATGATTGTACAGGACGCTTGCTGGCCTTCGGTGGCTCCGAGGATATCTGGCCGGTAGAGCAGAACAATTTGGGCAAAACATTCTGACCTGGTAACCAAAGCAATGGAGTCAAAACAAGTGGCTGTAATCACAACTGTTTGCATTTGGGCTGACGCAAACAGAGGGATTAAAGCATGCTCCCGAGGAATCTCGGGAGGAGAGTTCTTTGCCTGCCGTAGAGACAACTCGTTTTTCTGTGGTCAGGCCTGGGGCTCCCCGAGCGCTAGCAAGCATCCTCCTTGCAAGGAAGAAGGTGACTCCGCATATCTGCCTTTGCATTCTTTCATCTCAGCACTGAGAATAAATCTACAATTGATTGGCTGAAACCTAATGCTGCCTTGGCTGAGTTCTTCTGAGTTGGGACATTTCTAACAACTACAAAGATGGCGTCACGAACTTGGGAAACAAGGAAGCCAAATTAAGAAGAACACTGATACCTGGAGGCTGATGGAAAATTGAGGACAACATTCATCCGGCTGGTGCCTGGACGCAGACGACGTCACGTGTGGCCACAGGTAAAAAATTGTGTTTTGCTTTAAGTTGACGTACTCTGTGTCTGGGATCAGGTGGAGAATGTTGGTAAGACTGACTGACAAAGTCATATAATTTGCCTAAACAGTTAAATTCTGATTTGGCGGCCTTAAGAAAAGAATTTTGTTGTGGGGGAAACCCTGTATGTTGTGGTGGATGTAAAGGCAAGATATCGGGTCACTTGTACTAACATTGCTGTAAATAACTAACCAGCTTCATGTGTTTCATGTGTGTTTCGTCTATCATTATAAAAATGATACAGCCTATTGACATCTAAAAGTTGAATATTGTAACGGACGCAGTTTGGCTCTGGGAAAATTGTGGGCGTTTGAGTCTGGGATTAGAGAAAATTATTGTTTAAGACGCTGTATAAGTACAAAGGACTGACTTGCTCGGGCTCTGCATGGTTTGGAACGAGCGCCTCCTCAACACGGATTGGAAATGGCAGATTATTTTGTTTAAGGTTGAGAAATTAGCACAGGAGTTTTGCAGAGGCAGCAGTCCGTTTGTGCGCTCACAGTGGGTTTTGGCTCCAGAAATTTTGATGTGCGATCAATTAGAGACGAATAATTGTACTGGTACGCTGTGAGTTTTTGTTTTTTGGTAACGTGGGGAAATTACATCAGCCTGGGCCAGATCAACCCAGGTGTAGTTTTCACCACGGAGAGTGAGGCCTGAGAGTTTAGTTAAATCCCGGTGAAAAGCTTTTCTGTAGATAAACGAGTCTAGACTGAAATGTGTTGGATATTTATGTATGCGGTGTAATTGATGGAAGCTTGGTATATGCGTGTGCTGAGGTTTGTTATGCAATGATTTGTGTTTAGAAGTTGTTGTGATTGTGTGTTTTTCTGCACAGAGGGTTCTGTGCTGTGGTTATATGCTGAGGTCTGAGCTGAGACTGTGTGGTTGATAATTTCACAGGAGAAGAGTCTGTCTCTTCTGTCTCTCTGTCTTCTGGCAAGTGTGAGTGTGTGTAAGGATAAAAAGAGACCGAAGGGCATGTGTGGATGCGGTTAAAAGGAGAAGTGAATTGTTTTGTGTTTGCGTTTTCTTGCTTTTATCGTGGAGACGTGGACAAAGGACTCCGCTCAGTCGGGAGAACTGCAGTGGGAGGTGTTCGTTTTGATTTTGATCAAAATAGACTTATGGTGAGAGTGTGTGTCTTCCGGTGATCGTAGCTGTTTGTGAGACTTCTTCATTGTTCAGTGAAAGTTGAGACCGCGCCCCTTGTTGGAGAGAGGGGATCTATGACAATAAGGTTTGTGATTGGCTGTGAGTTCGAGACTGCGCTTCACCTGGTAGTCAAGGGTACTACACAAGAAGACAGCCCCCTCCCCGGAGGTTTACAAACTGAGGCTGCAGGTGACCTTGGAGGAGAACTCAGAGCTCCGCTGTGACTCTTAGCTGTGTGTATGATAGTAGGGACAGCAATTTTCACGTGATTGAAACAGAGAAGCTCTTAAATTTGTCACAAAAACCGCTGAGGTATTTAAATTTAGATAGTGTTGAGGCTGAGTGGTATCCAAATTAAATACTCCACAGTCATTTGAATTTGGATAAGATACCGTAGATTTGTGTGCACTACAGACACATCAATTCAGTAGCATACATAAGAGACATATCCACGTAGATACATCACACATAATGGAATCCGCAAACAAGAACATGTCTCCCATTGAGGTGTTAGGAAAAAAAAGTACCCACTTCTGAAAGGCGAAATTCTGAGATACTCGAAAAAATGGAATAAGCGCACGGGGAAATCAGCTTCACCCTGGCCATTGGAGGGAACGTTTGACCTGAGACAGTGTGTTGAGATGGAAGTTTTAATAAAAAATTACCGAATTAAAGACAAATCTACAAAGCGTGAGCATAAGCGTGAGCGTGAGACTGCAGTGCTGCACTTGTTTACAGAACATGGCAAAATGTTGAGGGAAAGAACTGTACAGTATGTGAAGAAACAGCTAGAGGAGAAGGATAAAGTGGGGGTGAAGAATGTGGGGGAGCTCCATCCTCAGATAACCCAGATGCCTGTCAGAGAACTTAAAATTCTAGGTGATTACATGATTAAGTCAGGGAAAGAAAAATGTCTTTATCCAATGGCAGAGCTGGAGAAAGCAAGCAGGTCAGAGGAAGAAGAGGTAGACGAGGTGGTAGATTCACCTGAGACAGTCTTGAAGGCAGTTAAGGTGTCATATAGGAATCCTAGGCAAGTCAGTAGATTACATGATAACGTAGTGAGGATTTTGCAGGAGGCTGAGGATGGAAGGAGATGCAGTGGGTTGGAGATGCAGAGGTGTGATGTGAGAGAGGCTGGTTCCAATGGGTCTGAGGAGAGTGCTGAGAAATACCTTGTGAGAGTGGAATACTCTAAACTGCCAGACCCTGACAGAGTCTCTACACCCCGGGATGGACATGGTGGTGCAAAGCCTAAATTCCCTCAGTCAATCTTGAAAAAGAGGGAGAACAAGGCTGCAGCCAGAAAGGAGCTTGCACCTGTGTGTGACATCGGGAGCGAGGTGCTGGAGGAGCGTAGGAAAATGGATGGAATTATCATCACAGTTCACGCTCCCATCACAGCTCCAGCTCCCATTACGGTTCCGATTACATCGGCAGCTGCGGATACACCCCAGGTGATATACATTCACCCAGGAGGGTGGCAGGGAGGCCCTCCACGCATGAGAGGGGGATGTTCCGCTGGCAAAGGCAGAGGAGCTGCTGGTAGATTTGGGAGAAGAGTGCGATGCCACCACTGTGGGAGAGAAGGACACATAAGGAACCAGTGTTTCAGGTGGATGCAGGACTTCGGACTTGATCCAACTGGACAGGCAATGCCAGGACAGAGGGGGCCGACCAATCCATGGCAGGGTCCTCCAGCCGGATACTAGGGGTGCCCTGAGAGTCTAGGGAATCTGGGAGGGGGTCAGTTGCCATTAACATCATCTTCTAACCCTGATGAAGAACCTATGGTGCCAGTACTTGTAGCTGGTAAACCTCTAAACATGATGGCAGACTCAGGTGCAACGTACACCTGTGTGAGTCACACAGATGCTGACCACCTCCCAAGATCTGGACAATTTGTGGGGATCGTTGGATTCTCAGGGACAAAGCAACTGATTCCCATCTCGAACCCTGTTCCTTTGCAGTTCCAGGGAAAAACTGTGGAGCTGCCAATACTGATATCGGATCAGACACCTATAAACCTACTGGGACAAGACGCATTGTGCAAACTGGGCTGTGCCATTTTGTGCACCCCAGATGGAGTGATTGTGGACACTACACATTCCCAAATGACTGTGAGAAAAGAGGAGGAGATGGTTTATTGGCTTGGGGACTTAAACGAAACATTCATGGACTCTGCTGATATGTGGATGGACTTTATCAAAGCCATTATGTCAGAAGCATCGCAGCCTGCTTGTCCTCCTCACTGTACTCTCCAGTATTTTGAAAATGAGTCTGACGCTCAGCCAGATGTTTGGTTAGGAAGACAGCCAGGAAAGGTTCAGCTACAATCTACGTCTATTGTTTTGGGAAAACAGGGGGCTGCCATGGTCATAGAGAGAGGGCCATATTTAGATCAGGAATTTGACATCAAAAACAGCATTCCGCATGTGACCTTGTTAGTTAACCCAGACTTTGAACCCAAACATTTAGGTCCTATGCTTGTTCAGTCCCAGGAAGCTAAATTTGTGCCAACAGAAAACAAATACATTTGGTTGAGTGAGGATGAATCTTTTCTTAAAATAGACATTTCAGCTGAGGGATGGGCTACCCCACAGGCTGTACGCCTCCCACGCAGGGCAGCACTCTGCTGCCAGCATTCTGATCTGGAGAAAGAGATGGTAGGAAGAGCACCAGATAAACTATGGTCAAAACATGATACTGATGTATGTCATAAAGACTCCATCACCTTGTTGACACTATTGGCTGAAAGAGGACATAAAGCTTCGCTGAAAAAGCTGCAGTACTGTAAAGATCGAGTGGAGTATTTGGGCAGATTGATTACAGAGGGGACGCGCGCTGTGTCTCCATCTCAATTGGAAGCCGTGTCCAAGGCCCCCAAACCAACCACAGTCAGGGAAATGTTGACCTTTTTAGGGCTGACAGGGTACAGTGCAGAGTGGATAGATGGGTATTCAAGAATTGTGCAGCCTCTAAGAAATATGGTAAAAGCAGAAGGGACTGACAATTTAAGGGAAAAACTTGTGTGGACCTCAGAGGGTCACATGGCATTTGAAGCCATCAAAGTGTTGTTGCAGCAGGCTCCTGCACTTGCTCTCCCGGACTATGAGAAGACATTTCTGCTGTATGTTTCCTGTCGACAAGATCACGCCTGCGGGGCTCTGACCCAGAGAACAGGTGTGGGAACGCATGCTCAGCCTATTGCGTACTACTCTGTGGCTTTAACACCAGTTGAACTGGGTCTTCCAACTTGTTATCGTCATTTGGCTGCAGCACATTTGATGTATGAAAAAGCGTCAGCGATAACAATGGGCTATCGCATAGAGATTGTGTCTCATCACAAGTTGGTGAATTTGATTGAGAGAGGCAAGTTTGTATTGACAGCACAACGCCTCAGCGACTATCACAGATTGCTTGAGTATCCGGATGTGACCGTGCGTGTCTGTAAAGTGAAGAATCCAGCCGATTCCATTCCACTGCCTGGTGAAGGGGAACCACATGAGTGTGTGGCGGAGGCTGAACGTTACGCCAAGCTGAGGTCTGATTTGAGTGCAGTTCCTCTTGAGCATGCAGAGGTGACTTTGTTTGTGGATGGTTCCTGCTACCGAGAGGGGGATGCCCTCAAAGCAGGTTTTGCCGTGGTTCAGGAGAGGAATGGTAACATGGAGGTGTTGTGTGCCCAGGAGTGCACTCAACCCTGCTCGGCTCAGCTGACAGAGCTGAAGGCTTTGACCAGTGCGTGTGAACTAGCCGAAGGCAAGCGAGCCAATGTGTATACGGATTCAGCTTTTGCACATGGGGTCTGTCATCTGTTTGGGGCTGCATGGAAAGGGCGAGGCTTTAGAAAAGCTGATGGCTCTCCCGTGGTGCACGGTGAGCAGATTAGGAAGTTGTTGATGGCTATGATGAAACCAACAGCTCTGGCCATCATTAAGTGTGCTGCACACAAGAAAGATGCCTCAATGGTCACGCGGGGCAATGCAGCTGCAGACAGCGCTGCAAAAAGGGCTGCTGCAGCAGGCACGAGAGCTATTCTGGCTGCTTATGCCACCGAACTCGAAAATCAGATCACCTCTAAGGATTTGTCTTTGTTACAGGAGGAGGTTTCAGAAGCTGAACGCCAGCTCTGGATGCAGAGAGGAGCAGTGAAAGACAGTGACGGGCTATGGAGGAACCACGAGGGGCTGTTCGTGGCTCCGACTGGATTGTTGTCCTTGCTGATAAACGAGGCTCATGGGCTAAGCCATGAGTCGAGGGGGGAAGTGATTAGGAGAATCAGAGAATGGAATTTTTGGGCTCCAAAATTACAACAACATGTGGATGATGTGTTAAGTCGGTGTGAAACTTGTCTCCAGTGTAACATTCGGCGTGGAATGGTGCCGCCTGCTGGACACCTTCCAATCCCTGAGGGGCCATTCATGCATTTGACAATGGACTTCGTGGACATGGTGCGTCCGGTACAGGGCAAGCGATATCTGCTGGTGATCATTGATCGCTTCAGCCGGTGGGTCGAGGCGACACCTTCTAAACACAAAACCGCTGAGACGGTGGCGAAATTTTTGTGTCGAGAGGTGATTCCGCGCTTTGGGATCCCTCTGAAGATCAGCTCAGATAATGGTAAAGAGTTTGTTGACAAAACAGTGAAATGTGTCTTACAAAAACTGGGAGTGAAACAGAGGTTTGGCAGTGTGTACTGCCCGACGTCACAGTCTGATGTTGAGAGGTGCAACGGGATTTTGAAAAACAAACTGCTGAAAATCTGCCGAAGCACAGGGTTAAACTGGATAGACGCTTTGCCTCTGGCGCTCATGGCTTGTCGATCAAGTGCGCACAGAACGCTGAAACTAACACCGCATGAAGCTTTGCTTGGTCGACCGATGCCAGTGTACAGAGCAGTGAAGGGTCCATCTCTTGACATTTTGACAAATGACCTCAGTTCTTACATCAAACAAATGACTAACATACATAGGAGTATTTCCTCCCGTGTTGTCTCCTTGCAGGAAAAAGAAGCTCGAGAAGATCCAGAGCCATTCGTGAAGCCAGGTGATCTGGTGTATGTTAGTGTTCAGGAGAAAGTGGGACCACCCTCGGCGAGAGGGTCCGTACGAGGTGGTTAAAGCTACCGCCAGAGCCGTACAGGTTGAAGGTTCACCCACGTGGTATCATCTAAATCATTGTGTGAAAGCCCCAGAGGGGGAACCAGAGTTGGCAGTGGCCAAGAAGGAGAAGAATGAGGTTTCTGGAGAATGCCCAGAGGGGGAGGAAAGGGGTGACCCCGATCCTCTCACTAAGTCTGGTCCTCGCATTGATTGTGTTGATAGTATTCCAGTTGACTATCCCCGACCCAGGGCCGTCCAGAGACGAAGGGCCCAGCAAGAGTAAGACCACAACCAAGAGAGGGAGGAGAGCTATAGGAGAAAAGGGAACAGAGGTCCAGGAGTGGACATCTCATTCTGCCGGAATGAAAGGAGTGATAACTGAGGTAGAGGGTTATGAGGACGAAGAGATCAGTCTGGAAACGCTCCAGCAGAACAGCTGGTACCAGTGGGTCCAGTTTGCAAGCCGGATGAATGACAAGACTGATTGTTACATCTGCACCAAGGCTAAGCCAGATAAGTTTTTCATGTTGCACACAGCACAGTGTGATCGCAGACAACTAATAAGAATACTGAGTGGATCAATTACATCTATTACAATCAACAGTGTTTCATTAATTACACTGATGTAGCTCTAGGTGCTTTGGGAGAGCAGGTGAGCGCCACTAGTGCTATGGCAGAATCGTCAAGCTACGGATTGGATTTTGGCTGAGAAAGGAGGTGTGTGTGCTCTCATAGGCGAATACTGCTGCACCTACATTCCAGGTCACACTGCCCCGGATGGAGCATTCACTGAGGCAATGAGGAAACTGAAAGCCCTTAAGATGGAGGTGAAGGAGAACGCTGGCAGGGATGCAGATGTGGGCTGGATAAGTTGGTTGGAGAACGCTGTTAGTGGCTGGAAGCTGGGACTAATCAGATTGGTGATAACAGTGTCTGTAGGCGTAGTGATCATGGGATTCATCCTGTGTTGTTCATTCCTCTGATGAGGTCTGTGGCCCTGAGAGCAGTGAGGAAGCAGAACTTGCAGATGGCCGTGCTGACGCAGGGATTAGAGCAGAATCAGGACAGGGAGAACGACGAGATGGATACTACCTGTATCCTGTGCCTGATTGGATCTATGTCGATGACGAGGGGGAGAACCAAACAGACGAGGGGGAAGAATGAGGCCGGAGCAGAGCCAGGCGGCTGCCAGCTATCTACCATGTTTTTCTATTTCTCAAACATACACATACTCATATATATACGCACTACAGTTAGCCTCTGACTTCTCCACTTCACACAGTTGTGTAATGGATTTTATCTAATGATCTATTTCTCTGCTCTATAAGTTTTAATTAAATTGTATTATGATTATCTGAACTATCTAAGTATTTGAATAATGATTTGATTCCTGCAACTAAGGGTACACTTTAAAATACACTGACGATTGATGATTGATTGATTGATTAATTGATAGATGTCAGAGGATTATAATATTTTAGAGTTAGCAACATACATTTCAAGAAATGGTCAATACCTGTGATTTGCCTTATGTTTGTTCGTTTTTTCCACATACTCAGGTTCACTGCAGAGCTTAAAACTGGGAGTTGCACCCATGGATGAATGGAGGCCGTCGCCCCTGGAAGTGGGGGAGACGCTCATCTGGGATTGGGCCTCCTTGATCGACGCGTGTGGCTGCCTGGGACATCTGTAGTGAACTATGTCTATGTGAACATTTGTTGTTGGCAGAGTGCAGAGAATCACCTCTTCTGAATGCAGGACCTTGTGTGCTTAGTTCAGTCTTAGTCTTTTTGTTCTGATCATTAGCTTAGCTATTAATTTAGAATGTTGATTTCAGGGGCCAGGTGTGTAGTTGTACTTTAACGTAGTATAGTCTAGGTCAGATCGTTACGGGATTTAAAAATCCCGTGAGGGGGAAATTCTGTAGTGGAAAACATTAGTATATGTTAGTGGGTTTAGGATACAGTTAGAGTAGAATAGATATTGTTTAGGCTTTGTTCATTTCTAGGGAATATGATTGTACAGGACGCTTGCTGGCCTTCGGTGGCTCCGAGGATATCTGGCCGGTAGAGCAGAACAATTTGGGCAAAACATTCTGACCTGGTAACCAAAGCAATGGAGTCAAAACAAGTGGCTGTAATCACAACTGTTTGCATTTGGGCTGACGCAAACAGAGGGATTAAAACATGCTCCCGAGGAATCTCGGGGGGAGAGTTCTTTGCCTTCCGTAGAGACAACTCGTTTTTCTGTGGTCAGGCCTGGGGCTCCCCGAGCGCTAGCAAGCATCCTCCTTGCAAGGAAGAAGGTGACTCCGCATATCTGCCTTTGCATTCTTTCATCTCAGCACTGAGAATAAATCTACAATTGATTGGCTGAAACCTAATGCTGCCTCGGCTGAGTTCTTCTGAGTTGGGACATTTCTAACAACTACAGAAGAAAGCAGACTTGTGAAAAGCAGAAATCATGGTGGCGTACAGAACAACCAAGCATTTCAAACATCTGAAAGGAGGCAGAGGAAGCTGCGCAGCCACACTGAAACATCCTCATCTCTAACAACCGCACTGCCAGTATGGACAGCCCTCCTCTGTTCCTGCTTGGATTCTTCCTTCTAATGTGCTTCTCCCCTTTTCTACTACTTTCAAAAATAGGTGAATCAATATCGACCAGCTCAGGCTGAGGGAAACGCTAAAAAGTGTGGAAAAAAACCAAAGAACCAAGAACCTTTTGCCATCACATGAAACTTAATAAACACCACAAAAGCTGTAACAACTGTAATTCTCTACATTCTAATGTAATATCCAAAAGTGTAGAAACCTGAGCAGGGACACTTGCTTCATCAGCTGCTGGTGAACAGTAGCTCTGTGTCTCCTTTCATTAATGACCCATTTAGCCACTTCTGACAAAGTGTGTGAAAATAACAAGCCTAAGTGTGAAATGTGCTATTGATCATACTGTTTTGAAATAAGGAGTACAGGGAATGTAAAAGCAGCACCAACTTATCTTCAGGGCACCACATTTTCACTGATACTTAATAAAGCACCTTTACTATGGACACACAAGCTGAACATAACTGATCCTAATCAGTTTTGCTTGTCATTATAATATATCCTACTTTTAAGATTGAGCACATAACACAAGTATATTTTAAGTAGCTGCAAGAACATATGTGCTGTCTCCAGTTGTCTGGTCCCATGTCTGCCCCTCGGCCTCCTGCCAGTTCCTCTGTACTACCACCAGATGTTGCTGGATTTTTCCTGCGCTCCTAATTCACACAGCAAGGTTCTGGTTCTGTGCTGATCAGAATGAAGAGCTTTCTTTTTCTCCTGCTCCCTACCAGCTGTGTGTTGACTCTTATGTATGCAGAAATCACGTACTCTCACCCTTTGTCCTGATTTGACCTTCTGCATTTTGAGAACACACATTTTGGGTTTTGCACTGTGTGTGTGGTTTCCTTGATTTGGATTGTTCTGCCTGCTTTTCTTTCTGCTCCACTGTGTTACAGCTTCCTCTGATTAGAGTATATTTAGGTTTAGTTGTGTTACAACAAAATGGTTCTGGCACCTTTGACGACAATGTGAGGGGCTACATTAAAATCTAGATGATCATCATAGACCCACACGTGTTCATTGCTTAGATATAACACCCACGAAGGCTGTTTTATCCAAGCCTTGTGTGTGTTTTTGAGCTTTGAGCCCCCCCTAGTTTACAGTGGGGTCGTTTTGACCCCTCAAAGGCTGCACAAGGGTCTAGTTCCCTGTTACTGTGTTATTGAGTAACATAGAATATGCGTTAACGTAACAGCATTGGGGTGTTTGAGAGAAATATGCTGCTGTCCTTGTGAATCGGTTTAAATAAATGCTAGCCTTTGTGTGGCACTTTGAATGGACCAGATCCTCATCAAGTATTTCAGTTATTATTAGTCATGTACATGTACAATTTAATTGAAGAGATGGTACAGTATTTATAGTATACCTAATAAAATGACCAAGGAGAGTACACACACACGCACACACACACAGAAATTGCAGGGTATGGTCCTAAAACATTTATCCCATCGTTTTTAATTTTCCTTGCTCTATTAATCAGCTCAGCAGTTACATATCCGAGGCAGAGATTTACCTGCAGATAAATCTGATGCCATATGGGCTGGATTAAGTGTTGGCATCCAGCTTTATCTGCTGGTTTATGATGGAAGCCCAAGAGTTGGTGCTTGGGTTTGGATTAACAGCGACTCTCCTACTCACTTTTTATTTCCTGTGGGCTCTCTATGTGACCTGTACTTCCTCTTTCTATAATATATATTATTCTATAATATAATATTTAGAGGTACAGTACAGTATGCCTTGTACACTTCTATAATGTGGTCAAGAGCACAAATGTTTCATTTGCATTTACTGCAAAGTAAAACATCGTCTTGGGAAACTGATGTTTGCATTCCATGAGTAAAACAAGGCAGAAAGGCAGTGTGCAGACATCCTGGCACTAACACACCACAGCAGGGACGCCGTGTGACGTATCAGTGAAGATCTGGCAGATCTGATCTCTCTTCAGTGTCTTTGTTTGTTTTGTTAATCAGTAAAAGACTGATGGTTTTTAGTAACATACTATAATCCTCATTCCATGGAAATCTTGATTTATTTCACCTTGTTTTCAGCATCTTCTTCCAAATGTCTTGTTTATATTTAGAAATGTAGCTGTACGTAAATTAGTTGAGTGTTCACCGACCCCTTAGATGTTCTATTTAAATGTATCTTCTTTAATTTGTCTATAGACAGTTTTGTTATTCAAGCCATATTTTAACAATTATTACAGACTGTTATTTGACATTGATAAATCTGTAATAGACCTTTGATCCATCATCCTTGAAGTTGAAGGTTCAAACAGATAAGCATGTTACAGTATTCCTGCTTTAATACAACATGAAGATTAGAATTATGTTGTGCCAATTTACAACAGCCATCTGAAGGCACATAAAGTTTAAGACCTTTCAAAAAACATTATTACATTAAATTTAAATATATACATTTTAATACAATTTAAATAGCAACAGTGGAGGGAAAAACTGTAGAGAAAGAAGAGAAGAGAGGCACAGTTAGTCACATGTGGCATGTTAAGGTGTCGAAAATAGAAGAGCTCAGTGTATGAAATATCTAAAGCCTCTAAATCTAACATAACAAAAAGGGGGTTAGTGTGACCCGAGCCATATGAAAGTATGAGGCCTTTGAAATACAATAGATTAGCATTAAGTGCTTTTTGAGTGTGCAGTAGAATTTGGAATTCTATCCTTGATTTTCTGTGTAGCTTTGTGTCTGCATTCTATACTTACTAATATGAGTTACTTAATATAATCATTTTGACTCATCTATCATCGTCAGTGTTCAAGTTGTGTCTTTGAAAACACAAACATATTTGGCAGCCCGTGCAGCATCAGGTACAGCAGCAAGTAGCTACAGTACATTAGATCTACAGTAGCTACAGAAGACTGAATAAGACTCAATTCAGTTCAATTCAGTTTTATTTCTATAGCGCCAATTCACAACAACCAGACCTTACACAACTAAACCCAACAAATCCCACATAGAGCAGCTTTTAATTGTAGCTAATCAATAAATTGTACATTTTAAAAGCAAGCAAGCTACTTCTAATAATGTTATTAATTAATATTAGTGTTTTGATATTGATAATAATGACAACTAATAACTGCACACACAAACAAACAAACACAGTACTGGGCAAAACCTCAGTGATGTTGAGATCAGGGCTCTGTGGGGGAGGATTCTAGTGGCAACCAGTGCAGCTCTGGTGAACTGGAAAGTAATGGTGGTTACACAAAATATTGACACTTTGGGCCCAATTTTCACTTAGGGGTGTACTCACTTGGCTATGGCTATGTTTGGAGTTTTTTTGAGGGTACAGCAAATTTACACTGTTATACAAACTCTACACTCACTACTTTACATTGTAGCAAAGTGTAATTTCTTCATTGTTGTCACATGAAAAGATATATTAAATATTTACAAGAAATGTCAGGGGCGTACTCACTTCTGCAAGATACTGCATTATTCATCATTGATTGAGGAAAATAAAACAACCCCAGGTTTCTTTTCAGCACTGTAGACAGGCTGACTAAGAGTCATAGCTGTGTTGAGCCCAGTGTCCCTTTAAATTTCAGCAGAAATGACCTTATGAATTTCTTTACTAATAAAATCATAACCATTAAAGAAAAAATTATCTGAATCTTTCAACAAATAAATGAATCTGCAAATTAGCAAATCAAATAACTCTGCTAAATCAGCTACTTGTCTCTTAGACCCAATCCCAACCAATAGCTTCTGGTTCTCCTGTGAGGAACCTTGGTGTCATTTTTGACCAAGATCTCTCCTTTACATCACATATTAAAGAAATCTCTTCCATGGTAGAATTACCTCATATTCATCAAACAAGAAAAAGAAAGTGATGTTGCAGAAGTCAGAACTAGAACTGAACTGTCTCCCTGTCAAATCTAGGATAGAGTTAAAAATTCTTCTCCTCATTTACAAAGCTCTTCATAATAAAGCTCCATATTATCTTAAATACCTCATAGCTCCTTATGCTCCGAACAGAACAGAATTTTGAATTCTATTCTAGATTTGACAGGGAGCCAATGCAGAGAAGCTAATGTAGGAGTAATGTGATCTCTCTTCCTGAGTCCAGTCAGACTCTGGCTGCAGCATTTTGAATTAACTGGAGGCTTTTTACAGAGTTATTGGGACAAACTATGAGTAGCGAGTTAAAGTAGCCCAGCCTAGAGGTAACAAATGCATGGATTAATTTTTCAGCATCACTCACTAATTTTAGCAATATTCCTGAAGTGGAAGTAGGCCGTTCTAAAGATTTCTTTAAAAATCAAAAATGACACCAAGGTTCCTTAAGAGTAGAACTTGAAGCTAACGTTATGTCATCCAGAGTAACAATCTGATTCAATAATGAGTCTCTGTGGTGTTTAGCACCAATTATAATAACCTCAGTTTTATCTGAATTCAGTTGTAGAACGTTATGGGACATCCTGGATTTGATATCATTTAAACAAGTTTGAAGTTTGAGTAACTGGTTTGTTTCCTCTGGTTTCATGGACAAATTTCAGTATCATCTGCATTGCAGTGGAAATTTATAGAATGTTTTCTAATAATATTACCAAGAGGAGACATGTAAAGACTGAAAAGTAATGCACCAAGCATAGAACCCTGTGGAACTCTAAAGCTAATTCCTGTGCGGATGGAAGATTGATCATGAACATGAACAAATTGGAATCTGTTCAACAGATAAGACTTAAACCATCCCAGTGCTTTTCCTTTAATCCCAATGCTATGTTCCAGTCTGTGCAATAGAATCTTGTGATCTATCGTATCAAATGCTGCACCAAGATCTAACAGGACAAGTACAGAAACTAGACCATTGTCTGAAGCTGTGAGAAGATTATTAGTGACTCTAATCAGAGCTGTTTCTGTGCTATGATGTATCTGAATCCTGACTGGAAATCTTTAAATAGGTCATTTCTACGCAGGTGGTCACATAGTTGTTTAGCTACGTTTTTTTCAAGAACTTTAGAAATAAAGGGCAGATTGGATATAGGCCTATAATTTGCAAGTTCTCTAGGGTCAAGAGTAGTTTTTTTCAATAAAGGTTTGACCACAGCAACTTTAAAAGCCTGTGGTACGTACCCTGTAAACAGAGATTGGTTGATCTGATTTAATATGGACGTGCTGATTATTGGAAAAACTTCTTTGAGTAATCTGGTTGGGATTGGGTCTAAGAGACAAATAGCTGATTTAGCAGAGTTAATTATTGAAGTTAACTCAGTGTGATCTATGGGGGAAAAACAGTTTAAGTAAGACATAGGTCTAACCAGCAGATCTAAGGCTGTTGGATCTGCAGATCGGTTTATGACTTTTGTTGGCAGATTCTGATAAATCTTTTCTCTAATTTTCCTCAATTAATGATGAATAGTATGTGGTTCTAGCAACCCGAAGTGCTTTTTTATATAGTATTAAACTGTTTTTCCATGCTAGACAGGATTCACCTAATTTGTTGGAACGCCACTGCCTTTCTAGTTTTCGAGTCCTCTGCTTAAGGCTGCGGATCTCTGAGTTATACCATGGAGCCAACCTCCTCTGATTCACTGGCTTCTTCTTCAGAGGAGCCACAGTGTCTAAAATTGTACGCAGTGAAGCTGCAGCATCATCAACAAGACAATCTACCTGCTCATGATTCAGATGACTGCTCTCCTCTGTGTAGCTACAAGGGAATGAGACAAAAGATGATGGAATCATCTCCTTAAATCTAACAACAGCATCATCAGATAAACATCTGCTGTAATAGAACTTATTTCCAACTGTTGTCAGGTCTGTTATGGTAAATTCAAACGTTATTAAGAAATGGTCAGATAACAGAGGGTTTTGAGGGAGAACTTTTAAATGATCAATCTCAACCCCATAAGTCAGGACAAGATCAAGAGTATGATTAAGACAGTGAGTGGGTTCATTCACATGCCGACTAAAACCAATAGAATCCAGTAGTGAATTAAATGCAATGTTGAGACGGTTACTGTCAACATCTACATGAATTTTAAAGTCACTCACTACAATCACTTTATCTGTGCTGAGAACTAAGTTAGATATAAACTCTGAGAATTCAGTTAAGAACTCTGAATATGGACCAGGAGGACGGTAGACAACACAGAACACAACTGGTTTCTGGGTTTTACAGTCTGAGTGAGAAAGGCTCAGAGTGAGGCTCTCAAAAGAATTATAGTTATGTTTAGGGCTAGGAATAATTAATAAATCTGAGTTATATATTGCTGCTACTCCTCCACCTCTACCTGAACTTCTAGGAATATGATGGTTGATGTGACTGGTTGGAGTTGACTCATTCAGACAAACGTATTCATCCTGCTGCAGCCAGGTTTCAGTGAGACTAAATAAATCTATGTGATGGTCACTTATCAAGTCATTTATTAACAGAGATTTAGAAGAGAGAGATCTGATATTTAATAGAGCACATTTAATTCTTTTATTGTTACTTTGTTCTGTAAGAGGAGTTGTCTTGATGTTTATTAGATTCCTGTGAATCACTCCTCTTATATTTAGCTGTGATATATATAATTTAGGTGGTCGGGGAGAAGACACAGTCTCGATGGAAGTGTTAGATAACCCCTAAGACATGTTGATTGAATTTTGCAAGACTTTCCTGAAGCTTTGTTACAACAAGCAGAACATCCAGATTCAATGTGCTGGTAACAAACATCAGATTGAAGACAATTGACTCAACTGGGGTTTGAACCGGGATCTCCCACTTGCAGTGGGGCAGATTAACCACTCGGCCATCTGAGCAGCTGAAAGTGTATGTGCGCGCAGATGTATAAGAACTTCAGTTTACTGTCACTGACGCTTCATCTTGTGGCGAAAAGCTGATGAAAACGAAGCCCGCTAAACGGGTTCGTAGCGGCGAAACCGTAACAGTAATCACAAATGTCGGATTTGGGGGATTTGAACTCGGGTCTCTTGCAGGGGAGTCCAGTTGCCCTATACAAGCTTCCCATTCATTTTCAATGGGGAAAAAAAAGTGAAAATAGCTTAATACTTAAAAAAGTATGAAAAATATCAAAAATCTTTATACACGCACTCTATTTCCGGAAAAGCTGCACATTTTAATATTTGAATGGTTCCAATAGCTCAAACGGTGCGGCACTAGTTAGATGCCAAAAAACGTACGGAAGAACTATAATAATGAAAAAGATTAGGAAAACAATACTGTGAATGCTTTAACCCTCAAAGCTGAAAAACACACACAAGGGTTGCATAAAACAGCCTTTGTGGGTGTTACATCCAAGCAATGAACATGTGTTGGTCTTCTGATGAACAAGTACATCCAACCATTCATCTAGATGAAGTGTGTTGTGATTTATTGTCTGTTTTATCCAACCCTTGTGTGGTTTTTGAGCTTAGAGTGCCCCCTGTTTTCCTTTTGATATCGTTGAAGGCTGCACGAGGGTTAAAGTGATTAAGTTAATTAGTCTGTACATACTGTTTGTTGACTGTCTCCCTTTAATAAAGCCTCTTTGATCAGAGTGAATTACATATGAGGTAATTTTCTCTATTCTTCTGCCAAATACTTTGCAGATCATTTTTAGGTCTACATTTTTTAGTAAAATTATTACTACTACAAGATGTAACGATTCGGCCCTCCAACCACTGGTCGGCGCTCTCTTTCCCCTCTCTTCTTTGTTGATTTCTGTTTTGTCCACTTCCTGTTTGTCCAGTTCCCGGTTTTCTCGTTATTGTTTTCACCTGTTGATTGATTTCCTGTCTAGTTGGTATTTAAGTTCCTCTGTTTGTCTTTCCCGTTGCTGGCTGGTTAGTATCTGTTATTTTTAGCCTTGGAATCTGGTATTAGTGTTTTGTGAGTATTTGTATACATGTTCCGGTTTGTTGTTGTAGTTGTTTACAGATATTCCTCACCGACAGGTTTCAGTTAAACACAGCACTGAGATTCAAAATAATACAAATGATTTATTTCACATAAGTGGTGTAAAAATATACATAAGGCAGTTATTCCTCCCTGCAGGGGTAGAGCTCGCTGGCGCGCGGGGAAGGACGGAGCCTGGCTGGGAGACACCAACTGTGTCTCCCAGCCGGCACAGCACATCTCCCCCTCTCCGCTTTGGGGTGTTGGTTTTTAAACCCTCAACTTGCGTCAGATTGCCCAAATTTGGTCTTCGACTATCTTACTTCATGCCTGCACTTATGAAAACCTATTCCTGTTAATACCTACATAGAGTACATATTCCATCCTATACATTCTGAGCATATATTGCATCCCAAGTACACACATTTTCCACTACATTGTTACTTTGTTCTTGTTTGGAGTCCTGTCGGTGTTAAAGTTTTGTAGCTTTTGGTATTAGTAACGATGCATTTGTCTAGAGGTTAACGTTAAGTTTTGTAGCGTCACATTCATGTTTGGTTCTTTAAGTTTGTGTTTTGTGTTTAGCTCATGTTGATTTCCTTTTCATTAAAACATTCATTAATCATTCATCTGTTCTGTCTCTGGGTCGTGCAATTGGGTCCTCCTCGTTAGTTTGTCGTAGTGGGCACAGGCTCTACATCGAGCAGCCCTTTTTGTATCTTGAGTCTTGTCAGTGGGGAATTAGGCTCTAGGTTGAGCTCCCCCCTTCTGTTAGTTTGGCGTCACCCAGTCGTGACTAAAGGAAGTACCAGGGACTCAGGCTTTCCTACCCCTGGTACTCTAGTCAGTCTGGTTAGTGCGTTCTGTAACACAAGATTGTCTTCCTGAGTTCATGTTAGGGGGTATCGAACCTTTTTGTTTAATTTCTACTATCATTTTGGGAAAGCTGGGTGCCAGCATGATCCAGATTTCCTTATAGAATATGAAGCTGGAAAACCATCTGGTCCTGGAGCCTTTTTATTTGGCATCTGCTACAGGGCTTCCTGTAGCTCAGCCAGGAAAAGCGATGAGTCCAGTGTAACTTGTGCTTGGTTTAACTAAATTCATATTTAAGAACATTTCTATGGCTGAGGTGGATAGATCTATTTCTGATGTATTATAAGTGTTGATAAAAGTCTTTAAAGGTATTATTTATTTCATGGGGATCATGAGTAATGTTCCCTTTTTTAGTAATTATTGAGTGGATGGTTTGCTTTCTTTATTACCGGCATTTATTTTTTTCTTTTATTTGATGGGATTGGTCGGGGCAGGGGAATATTTTACTAGTTGTTTGGCTAAGAATTTGCCACATTTGTTGGCATGGTCAAAATTCTTACGTAGTTCTATTTGAAACTTTTTCCTGTCGATTATTCTGTTTAATTCTAATTTTTTTATATTAGTTCTTCCAGAACGTCGTCGTGTGGAGAAGCAGCATAGGTCATCTCTAGATCTAATTTTTTGTTCTAATTCTAACTCATGCAACATAACTTTTTTTCCTTGTTCGATGAATATGAGATAATTCTACCACATATAACTGCCTTTCCAGTCTCCCAGAGTACAAAAGGTGAGGTTCCTGGTGTATAGATTGCCCACTCTCTTTCGATGTAACTTGTCAGGAGCCAGTTCTTTCCTGGGCTCCACTGGGCTCCACTGGACTCTGTGGAGGAGGTGGGTGAGAGGAGGATGTTGGCCAAGCTGACATTCATCATAGACAATGCTTATCACCCACTGCACCAGACAGTGGAGGCTCTGTGCAGCTCCGTCAGTGGAGACTGATCCACCCACAGTGCAGGAAGGAGCGATACCACAGATCCTTCAACCCCACGGCTGTTAGACTTTACATCAGTCTAGCATGTCCAACCCTGTATATGTTGCACATGATTTGTAAATATAGTAAAATCTTGTACTCTTCTGCACATTTCTGCCTTTTTGCACTGCCAATTATCTGTAGCTGCTGTAATAATTAAATTTCCTCAATGTGGGATCAATAAAGGATTATGTTATCTTAACTGATAAAATCTTTAGTCATTAAGTAGTGATGTGCAGTCCTTGATTGGTGGTGTTACTGTCTTGGTTAAGGAAACAGAAACTGCTGCATGATCGCAATTGATCAACTGATAGAGTGAATACTGGTGTCCGAGACGTCAGATAAGATTGACTTGCTTACTAAAATGTAGTCTATAGGGTGCACGAGTGGTAAACTGGGGAAAAGAAGGTGTATTCCCTGGAGGAGAGGTGGAAGGAATACCAGGCGTTGCAATATCATCCATGTACTGTTTCAATGTCTCCACTGATTGCCAGCTTAAATGTGCCTTTTTATCTAATATAGATTCTAATAGAGCAACAGAGAATGAATGAACCCAAAGAACTGGTTATTTTCGACTTTCAAGTAAAATGCTTGATGGCCTGGATTTATTCCCATGTTATTTGTAAGGTTATGTTTTGATGAGGTACAGTGTGTAAGATGCTAATGTTTAAAAAAAAAAAGACATAATCTTCAGAAACATTTTCATGCAGTACTGCTGGTCTCGCTACTGAACACAGAGAGTTATGCAGACAGGTAGTTTGTATATACTTATCTATGCTTGTATAGATGGCACTTACAGGTCATACACTGTAGCATGTGTCTGGTCAATAAATAGTGTAATATGGTCTTTAGAAGACTCTATAAAGAACACACCCATCAGTATCAAGGAACGAGGCAGTAATGATAGAGCTCTACTGAAAAACCAACAAACTAAAATGCCTTGAAAAATTAGAGAAAAAAAGCTAAACAGCCTCAGGAGGAGCCCTATAACACATTCATTAACATTCATCAAATTATTGCTTTACATGTGTTCAAAATTTCACATGAAAGGCACCTGAGGCCATAGAACGAGGCAGGAACAAGAGAGGCCACCATGTCTTAGCTAAGGTGTTAAATATATCTAAAGACTGAGGACCCAGTCTTCAGGTTCCATGTCCCACGGCCTCTGGGAGACACAGTCATGTTGTACCACACATGAAATGTCCTTACCTGAAGATTACCAGAAGATTGTTTGTTTATTTTAATTAATTATTTTATTTATTATTTATGAATTTATTTTAATTAATTATTTTAATTAGTCTTTTTTGTCATTGATCTGAATTGTTGTGATTGGTTTTGAAAACTCTTTACTAAGTGTGATCGTTTCCATGAGGAGCATTTATCTGCTACTATTAAGGTTGTATTTGTAGAGACATTAACTATCACAGCGGTGCCATGGGAACGTATTACAAGAGAAACCTGCCAGTCGCCTTGATGGTGCAATTCAGACATAATGTACCTACACCCATAGGGGCAGGGTTTAAAAACAAGCTGCTAAGCATCAGATTGGAGAGAAAGGACACACAGGCACTGTTCTAGTCTCACCATCTGTCTTTTATTCCTCCCAAGCCAAGAATACAATGTTTGCAACCTTTGTCTCAGAGAGACTTCACTTCACGTAAAATTAGGTATTACATTATGTAATGAATGGGGTGGCACAGTGGTGTGTGGTGGTTAGCACTGTGTCGCCTCACAGCGAAAAGGTCCTGGGTTTGATTCCAAGAGGCGACCAGGGGCCTTTCTGTGTGGAGTTTGCATGTTCTGCGTGTGTTCTCGCCAGGATCTCCGGCTTCCTCCCACAGTCCAAAGATTGGCTGATTGGAATCTCTGAATTGCCGTAGGTGTGAGTGTATGCGTGACTGTTACTTGTGTATCTATATGTGCCTCTCGCCCATAGCCAGCTGGGATAGGCTCCAGCATGCCTGCGACTTCTGCGGGGAAGATGAATGAATGAATTATGAACTAAATTTATTGTTTGATGTTTTATTTTACGTTGTGTGTTGAACCTGAATAATTATTTTACCTGACATTAATGATTATATATTACAAATTCAAGGTATTCGTTTTACATTTTATTTATTTTACATTATAAAAGTCAGCATTTACGTAATATATATATATATATAGATAATAAGTCTGTTTTGCCCTCCCCTCTCTCTCCTTCTGTGCATCATATGATCCTTGCTTGTGCTTGTTATTACTGCAGATAGAGAAAAAAGGCCTGCTTTCTAAAGTGCTATGCTTTGCTGTTGTCTCCCTTTCACTATCCAAAGTGAACCTAAACGTGGCTAATCCTAGTTGTTAATAGACTACGGTCAATTCTAATATGACAGAAAACTGAGCTAAAAGCAGATAAAGTTGCAGCTGTGTCACATCTTACTTGTACTCGTTACATCCAACTTCAGTTATCAGATTAGAGCCGTTAATGAATAACACCAGCTGTGCTCTGGCACCAGAGGACCTAGTGCGAGCCAGCTATGGCCTGTGTTTGGCTGCAAGGTCTAGCCAGGTTTTTTGATCCCTGGTTAGGTTGAAAATCACCTGGAACAGCTTTGACAAATTGCGGTTGGTCAAAATTAGTTTGCCCTTAATTTAGAGTCCTGTGTCTCTAAAGGCACTCACTGACAATTATATTACTGTTATCTCAACCTAAATTTCTCTGGAGCAGTTCAGTAAATTTAGTGTGCCTAGAGCCAATAGGAAAGCTCTGTAAACAATGTTAGACATTTACTGGAACCCTGAAATTCTATATATTTTATGCAAAGTAAAAATATAAATGTCTGAAGCTGTTGTTCCTCAGGCGTTAGCCTGGTTTTCACCCTTTGAGCTCTGCATAGTTCATTAAATGTCTGACTGAGCCCATGGGAATACACAGTAGCTAAATGTGAGCAAGTGGGCACTGTACTGTAATGTCAACATTCTGTTTGGTTTGAGTTTTGCAACTAGGTGTTTTAGATACTAACTGAGTAACTTGGCCTGCCAGCTGTAATCCAGGTTTCACACAAGTAGCACCCCCTGAAGCTCAAGAGCCTGATCAAATTTGTAAAAAATGTCACCATGAAATATTTAATTGGTTCTCAAAAGGACAGAAAAACAAGAACACGTGCACACCCTCTCACTTCAGAGTCATACCCACTTACCCTGCAGCAACAACAACAGGCCGCCACAGCCCATGAAACAAATATAAACAGCTATTTATATGCAACAGAAAAAAGCCTTCTGACAAAGCTGCGCGAGTGTTTCCACCTACTACCATCATCCACTGACCTGCCTAACTATCAGTCCACACTCTAGTTCTCCATTTTGGCAGTTCACCTTCTTTGACTCCTTGACGTCAGCTTTCTCCCACCTCCACACTTCCTTGCACACTCTTTTTTTTCTCAGGTCTCATACACATTTTATTTTCAGAACAGATTACATGTACAACGCCAAGATGTAGTTTCTATGACTTCACATGGTACTAGACATTTTAAAGAAATCTTTGTTTTGTGAGCAATGTAATTTATTTTAGAAAATGTAGAGTGTAAATCTATTTGAAATTGAATTGACATGTTGCACATGTATATACTTTCAATTTTTCACCATGGTCAGTCAGTAATCTAGTTACACATACAGTCATCTTACAATTCAGTTGATTTAATTAGTACCAATTTACTGTACAACAAATGGAATTTTACAAGGAAAGGTTTAACCGTTGTCTAGGCCTGTAAACTAATAATTGGTATGACTGTATTTTACAAACTCGTCCTTGAACGCTCAGCTCGAGTTATTGTCATTTCCTGTGATTCAGACATTTAGTACCTACTCATTGTTACAAACTCAAATACACCAAAATGCCAAGTGCAAGTTATGGAACTCTAGAACCCATTAGGGTATTAAACTCAACCACCACTTGGTGGCACCAAATCAAATGTAACAAATCTCTCTAGGAAAAGACTAACAGGGGCTCCTTAACTTAAAGACTAAATCCTGAATACTCAACTAGATGAGAGGACCAAAAGCATTACCCAGTCAGAGTCTAGGTTTAAGTAAAAAAGAAACATACAAGTAGACAACAACACTGACACTGACAATGACTTAAATTCTCTGCAAAGCAGGACTACAGTAAGGAACATAAACTTGAATTAACATATTAAGTTATATAAGGCCTCTTGTGGGGCCTTCGAGGGATCAAAACGACCCCATTGTAATATAGGGGGAGCTCAAAGCTGAAAAACACACACAAGGATTGGATAAAACAGCCTTCGTGGGTGTTACATCCAAGCAATGAACACGTGTGGGTCTATGATGAACAAGTTCATTCAATCGTACATCTAAATAAAGAGTGTTGTGATTTATCATCTGTCTGTGGCTGTTTTATCCAACCCTTTTGTGGTTTTTGAGCTTCGAGTGCCCCCTATTTTCATTTTGACCCCATCGAAGGCTGAACAAGGGTTAAACTGTAAAAAACATGATGTGGAATTGTATCTGAAGCTATTAAGAGCCCTGACTTTGGTGTTTTAAGATCACAGTGAGCTGTTGAGGAGAGTGGATAACAGCCTTTAGTGGCCAAAGATCAAATAAAGCCATGTTGGAGGCACAATGATGACGCCTCCTATTTTCATCTTGACATCCTCGAAGGCTGCACGAGAGTTAACCTGAACCAAACAAATGAAAACATGAACTAATACAGCTATAGAGCTGAAGGTTGAATAGTCAAGCAAACTACGATTCAAAAGCACAAACCACGAGGACAAGCAACATAAGATGAAACGTAAGACAAAGTTTAAACTAACTTCTTACGCGGACATACTGACAAACCCAGGAAACACAAGTCACAAGTAACAGATTCTAACAGGTTAGGAGGTAACAGCTCATAATGGCAAGCCAAAATACCAGATACTAAAGATACAGGAACAACAGGTCACAGTCATGGAGCGACTTAATTACCTAACAAACAGAAAATGACAAACAGGTGTAACCCTTAACCACAAATGACAGAAAACCAGGAAGTGACAAACCAAAAGGTAGAAAAATAGAACCAGTAATTAAACGCCTACCATTGTAAAGAAACTCCTGAGGTGGCAGTGGCTCAGAGGTACAGCTGTCGCCCACCATCCGTAGGATCAGTTGTGCGTTTCCTGGCTTCACCATTTATGTGTTGAAGTGTCCTTCGGCAAGATGCTGCACCGCAAACTTTTGCCGGTGTGTGCCGGTGTGTCAGCCTAAGATGCAAAGTAGCTCTGTCACTGGTATGTGAGCGTTTGTGTGCGCAAATGGGCGAATGAGACGCAGTGTCAAAGCACTTTGAGTAACAATAGGTAAAAAAGTGCTGACTGAATGTTACAGAATAATACATTTTAATAATACAGAATTATGTTTTGTTTAATTTAAATTAGAGAAAAGTTTGTGTGACATGAAATATCCACAAAAAAAGCACAAATAAATAGAAATAGAAAATTCTATTGAAAAAATCTAATGAAAAACTCTAACTAAACAGCGCCTGTGTAGCCTCTGCATGGTCTGTTCTCATCCTCGCCTGCCTTGAAATCACTGTCCCCACATCACTTTCACCTGCCCCGACCAATCCCATCAAATGACATGTTGTTTCGTCATCTAACCTCGGTTTGCGATGATCTATGCATCATTACTATTATCCCCCTTCTCCTGCAGGCCACAGCTACCCCTCAGAGAGTGCTCGACATCTGTTGCCAAGCTGTTCTTGAGGTGTACAGTGTCTGCGGTTGTCTGTGTGGGCTTCATTAAGCTGAGTCCTGTATAAACAGACAGCTGCTGCCATCCCACCTGGCCTTCTCCACTCTGCTTCTATTACAGAGCCTGTTAGGCCATTAAAGATTAGTGGAGCAAACTGTAGTTCACACACTGTTGAATTTGTGTCATTAACCTAAAGAACCCAGGCATGAGCTAAAAAAGACATTGTACAGCATGGACAAAATACTCAGCTAAGGTTTGTTGTTATATTCAGCATCATAACCAATTATATGGTTATGATGCTGAACTACTCAAAGTCAAATTAAATGATGCATTTCCAGTGGTGTCAAGTCTTATGAATTCTTGATTTGGACTGGACTGTAGGCTGCTGTCTTGAAGACAAGAGATTTGGTTAATTGTATTACATCAAAAAAAACCTGTAACAAACACAAAAAGCTATACAAATAAACTAGATTAGAATGACAGTAACTACAAACTGTTCTGATGTGCTGTCAATGTTATATGTTTAGTGGAATTCTGACACTGTGGTTCACCACAGGCTCGAGGAGCAGCCTGTCAGTCAATTGTCAGTCAGTTGGGTTCCCAGGTTTTATCTATCTTTGCTGACTGTACTTGGGACCAAGCGGTGAGGTGTAAGCTGTGTAATACTGAGAGCGCCTAACTGTGATATTACAGTGCTGAGATTAAAGGGCAAGAGGCAACTGCTCATAGGTCCATCTAAGTAGGATTTACAATAGTCATCCTGCAAGTCGCTGTAAATTGTGTGGCGTTAATGTTTATTTATTATATATAGTACAAATAATGTCATTTTGTGAGCACAGGAGCCTTTCTGTGTAATAATCTGTGCAACCTAATGATGCAGGCAGTCTAACTGGTCCTGAACCTGACATTTACCTTGCCTGTCAGTCCTGTACCAAATGCAGTACACCAGGGGACACTGAATCTCTGCCGATTGTTTGTGATCATCTTCTTCATAGAGCATGTTTTGTAAAATCAAATATAGGATTTGGCTGCATTTTAACATGTCAATATTAGATGCGACATAAAACTGTCTCTCAACGAAGTGTTTTGCATCTGAGCCATGTTCTTGCTCACCTTCTTGAGCTGCTCTTCTCATGCAGTAAACAGCTACAGCGGGCTGTTACCAAAAACATGAACCTTCATTCTATACTCCATCACGTTCTTGGTGATGTCATTGTTCTCAAACCCTGTGGTCCCTGTGGTCTTCCTATACAACAAAGCAGTAAAACATTTGCTGCACGTCAGCTGTCAGAGCTATGGGCTCCTTTTGAAAGTGCAGGAGTACTCCAATCAGTGTATTGTTCAGGTTAGGTCCAGTAAGAAGCATTTGGTCGAGTGATGTTCCATCACACTCTGCGCTAGAGTCAAATACAACCCGTATCTGGTCTGGCTTCTGTGGGTGGTATACACCAAATGTAGGTAGATACCAGTGTTCCTTACCTAGAGGTAGAGGTGGTGCGGGCTCAGCCTGATCATTATCCAGCATTTTCTGCATGAACTGGACATAGTTAGTCTTCATTTCTGGTTTCCTTTCTAGACTTTTCCTCAGAGTGGAGGCGTTTTAATGCCTATTCTTTGTTGTCTGGAAGCCTTCTTCTTTGAGATTGAAAAGGCAAAGGAGCAACCCAGCTGTTGTCATTGTTTTGGTAGACTTCCTTGGACATGAGGGCTTAGAAAGTTTTGTGGTCTACTGACACTGCAGGCTTATTATCGCACTCGGACCTATCGAACTCATAGTTCCCTAGGCTGTCTGTGTCCTGAGCAACATGCATTGTGTCCACAGGATTGGCTGCTGGTGGGGGCACACCTGGAAGTTATAACTTTGCTCTTGATGGTCTACATCAGGGGTATTCAACTAAAATTTAAAGAGGTCCGGTTACGCACATTTTTTGGAAGCAAAGGTCCAGAAGAACTATTTACTGTGATATATTAAGTAGCCTGCATGTAATCAGTACTTGACTGTCAAATCAAATTAATTCAGTACAATTCAAAAACCTTTTGACAAACTGAAACTCCAACTGAACATATATTTACAATGCAATCTAATTCATGAAATAAAAGCAGGGCTGATTTTCAAAATAAGCAGGAACACAAATGTTCAAATATGAGCTTAACTTTGAAAAAATAAAGGAAAGGCATAAAAAAAATTATTTTACATCTTGAAACAAAAGTCTCAACCAATTTAACTGGTAAGAAAAACCTGAACATATCCTAACAACTGAACAGTTTTGGAGGCTCATCTTCTTCCCCTCATATATTTAACCCACGTACAGGACTCACTGCTGGGAGGTATCGTCTGTCTGCGGCCGTTTGATCCAACCCTTGTGTCTGTTTTTGAGCTTTTGTAGCTTCTATCGTCTGTCTCTCCCTTTGTTGTCGCTAGCTACACGCAACTGTTATCGCCGTATGTGTTTGTTAATTCCTTTGCAACCTCGAACTTTCTTTTAGCTGCAGGTGCTGTTGCGTCGCAAAATTTAGCGCCTGTGATCCACAGAATCGATTGGCTAAGTGAAGTCACGTGGTTAACGCACGTTCAATTGGCCTTCACCAAATAACTACCGTAAGGATCACAATAGCCGCGCCGGTTAAAAGTAAAGTGCTCCGCTAGATTCTGAATCAAAACGTTCCGTTTGGTCTGTAGCTCCGGGTCCGTATGGGACAGCTTCTGGGTCCGGATCCGGACCGCGGTCCGCCTGTTAGTGACCGCTGGTCTACATGCTGAAGCCTGTCAAGCCACCAAAGGCATAAAGATGAAATCAGTTTTCAATGCTTTGAAATATTTTCATGTTTGCCAGCCTGGTCTCCCTCCTTGTTTAGGCCATGACATATCTGAAGGTGTCTTATCCTATGATGTTGCGCTGTACCTGAAACTCTTTATTAAGAATAGGAAATGGTTTACTTATTCCCTTTTGAACAGGCGCATCAAGCTGTTTAAATACAAAGGATCTGATGCCCTCACAAAGCCATCTGCTGTCAACTCTGATGTGTCCAAGCTTTCTGGTCAAGCTATTCAAAACTGGAATTTCTTAAGGTTGCTGCCACTGTTAATTGGTGACAAAGTGCAAAATCCAGCAGATGATGTGTGGCAGCTAACTCTCCAGCTCAAAGATGTTGTTGATATGATTTGTGCGCAAAGGATTTCTGTGTCACAGGTAGCTTATCTTGACATTATCATCCAAGGGTATTTAGAATCAAGAAAGTGTTTGTTTCCTCACTCTCCATTAAAACCCAAACACCATTTCATGCGGCACTATCTGTCACTGATTTTGAAATTTGGCCCATTGATTAGGTTGTGGACTGTGCATTTTGAAAGCAAACACAGCTACTTCAAGAGATGTGCAAGGCATTTGAAAAACTTTAAAAACATCTGCTTAACCTTGTCTGAAAGACATCAGATGTTTCAGGCCTATCTTTCTGAGGATTTTAATTTGTGAGATGATGGGAAGAAGTGCATGTATAACTAAAAGGACATGTACTGAAGTTGCTCAAAAAGTTATTGCAAAATATCCAAGGTCTTTACAAGATGTGATAGAGGGAGATGTGATTGGTCCAAGGTATCACTCCCTCACTCACTGCCAAACAGTTACAGAACACAGTTGAAAATGTAAGAGAAGATAATACTTTATTTATCCCGCAGAGGGGAAATTCTGGTGACCCAGCAGCAGCAAAGAACTTTTGGAATATAAGAAAATACAAAAATTTCCAATAGATACAAAAAAAAAGTAAAATATGTTACACATTATATACAAAAAAGAAAATGTAAATATCTAAAACATAAACATAAAAAGCGCGCTGTGCGAGCTGCGTTGGTCCTCCACGGTTTGGTGCAAGGGGTTGGCCATGATGGACGACAGTTTCGCCAACGTCCTTCTATTGGCCACCACCTCGATGGACTCCAGTGGGCAGCCAAGGACAGAGCCAGCTTTCTTAACCAGTTTGTTCAGTCTCTTCCTGTCTCTGTCCGTGCTGCCGCCCGCCCAGCACACAACGCCGTAGAGGACTGCCGATGCCACTACCGTGTCGTAGAAAGTCTGTAGGAGTGCCCTGCACACCCCAAAGGACCTCAGTCGCCTCAGCAGGTGGAGGCGACTCTGGCCCCTCCTATACAGGGCATCCACCATCTCGATCCCAGAACCCCTTATGCACACCGGCGGCGGTGGTGCTGGTTTCCGCCAGAAGTCAATCACCAGCTCTTTCGTTTTGCTGGTTTTCAGAACCAGGTGGTTATCCTCATACCAGTCCACAAAGTCGGTGATGACACCCTTAGGGATGACACCTTACACGAAATGTGAAACACAGGGTGGACCTTCATGCTGGGTGGAAGAGAAAGTTTTATGGAGACAGGGTTAATGATCTGGGTGATGCTGAATGGTCCAATGAATCGTGGCGAGAGCTTCTTACTGTAATCCTTCAGTTTTAAGTTTTGAGTTGACAACCAAACCTTGTAACCGACTGATACTCTGGAGCAGGGGTGCGGCGACGATTGGCATAACATTCTGCCCTTGCCTGCCCCTTCAGGAGTTGTGCCCGGACCCGGGACCAAGTGGTCTTGCAGCGCTGGATGTAGTGGGAAATAGACGAAACTCCGGCTCCGGGAAAAGATGCGATTGAAAACCATATGTGTCGGTGAACACCCCAGGGAAAATGATGGAAGAGTGTTATGGGCATATTCTGACTGACGGTAAGCGTATCGCGTCACTTCCTGTCACCGAGGTTTCCTGCTGGTCTGTTGCTGGTCGCAGCAGCGTTTTTGCTAAACAACTCTCCTCACTTTTATCTCTTTACTGTTGTTTTCTAACTTACTTCGAGTGCCTAAGGGTTGCACGCTTGTAATACTCAAGCACCTTATTCCCCTTTCATTAAAAGCACTGCTAATTTCGTAGCTTTCTGGTCTTTTCGGCTAAGCTAGCTTAACTTTCTGCCATGGCTTCCCTGTCTTCTCCTTCTTTTTCTTGCTCGGTGTGCCTTATGTTTAGCTCGTCCTCTGCCTCCATTAGTGTTAATGGTATCTGTAATAAGTGTGAGATAGTGGCAGCGCTGGAAGCGAGGCTGACTGATTTGGAATCTCGGCTCTGCACTGTAGAAAACCAATCAGCTAGTCAGGCCCCACTAGCTAGTGTGGAGCCTACTAGCTCAGCTGTTACTCGTCCCTCAGTGGGTCCCGAGCAGCCAGGATGTGACTGGGTGACGGTTCATAGGAGTCGTAGTTCTAGGCAGTCGCCCACGGTTCACCACCAGCCGCTTCACGTTTCAAACAGATTTTCCCCACTCAGCGACACACCCGCTGAGAAACCCACCCTGATCATTGGTGACTCCATAGTCAGAAACGTGAAGTTAGAGATGCCAGCGGTCATAGTTATGTGCATCCCTGGGGCCAGCGCGGGCGACATCCAGTCTTACCTGAAGCTCCTGCATAAGGATAAGCGTAAATACAGTAAGATCGTAATACACGCAGGAACTAATGACTCCCGGTTACGGCAATCGGAAGTCACTAAAACTATCATTGCGTCGGTGTGTTCGTTTGCCAAAACGATGTCGGACTCCGTAGTTTTCTCTGGACCCCTCCCCAATCTGACCAGCGACGACATGTTTAGCCGCCTGTCGTCGCTTCACCGCTGGCTGTCTAGGTGGTGTCCAGCAAACGATGTGGGCTTTGTAGACAATTGGAGCAGTTTTTGGGGAAAACCTGGGCTGATTAGAAGAGACGGCATCCATCCCACCTTGGATGGAGCATCTCTGCTCTCTAGTAACATGGCCAAGTTGATTAGACTCCCTAAACCATGACCCAGAGTGGAGCCCAGGACGCAGAGTCGCAGTCTTACACGCCTCTCTGCAGACTCTCAGCCGCCACCCGCTCGTAGATGTAACACTCCCATTGAGACTGTGTCTGCTCCCCGACCACCTAAATTATATAAATCACAAATAAATAAAAGAGGAGTGATTCACAGGAATCTAATAAACATCAAGACAGCTCCTCTTACAGAACAAAGTAACAATAAAAGAATTAAATGTGCTCTATTAAATATCAGATCTCTCTCTTCTAAATCTCTGTTAATAAATGACTTGATAAGTGACCATCACATAGATTTATTTAGTCTCACTGAAACCTGGCTGCAGCAGGATGAATACGTTTGTCTGAATGAGTCAACTTCAACCAGTCACATCAACCATCATATTCCTAGAAGTTCAGGTAGAGGTGGAGGAGTAGCAGCAATATATAACTCAGATTTATTAATTATTCCTAGCCCTAAACATAACTATAATTCTTTTGAGAGCCTCACTCCGAGCCTTTCTCACTCAGACTGTAAAACCCAGAAACCAGTTGTGTTCTGTGTTGTCTACCGTCCTCCTGGTCCATATTCAGCGTTCTTAACTGAATTCTCAGAGTTTTTATCTAACTTAGTTCTCAGCAGAGATAAAGTGATTGTAGTGGGTGACTTTAAAATTCATGTAGATGTTGACAGTAACTTTCTCAACATTGCATTTAATTCACTACTGGATTCTATTGGTTTTAGTCAGCATGTGAATGAACCCACTCACTGTCTTAATCATAATCTCGATCTTGTCCTGACGTATGGGGTTGAGATTGATCATTTAAATGTTCTCCCTCAAAACCTTCTGTTATCTGACCATTTCTTAATAACGTTTGAATTTACCATAACAGACCTGACAACAGTTGGAAATAAGTTCTATTACAGCAGATGTTTATCTGATGATGCTGTTGTTAGATTTAAGGAGATGATTCCATCATCTTTTGTCTCATTCCCTTGTAGCTACACAGAGGAGAGCAGTCATCTGAATCATGAGCAGGTAGATTGTCTTGTTGATGATGCTGCAGCTTCACTGCGTACAATTTTAGACACTGTTGCTCCTCTGAAGAAGAAGCCAGTGCATCAGAGGAGGTTGGCTCCATGGTATAACTCAGAGATCCGCAGCCTTAAGCAGAGGACTCGAAAGCTAGAAAGACAGTGGCGTTCCAACAAATTAGGTGAATCATGTCTAGCATGGAAAAACAGTTTAATACTATATAAAAAAACACTTTGGGTTGCTAGAACCACATACTATTCATCATTAATTAAGGAAAATAAAAACAACCCCAGGTTTCTCTTCAGCACTGTAGTCAGGCTGACTAAGAGTCATAGTTGTGTTGAGCCTAGTGTCCCTTTAAATCTCAGCAGCAACGACTTTATGAATTTCTTTACTAATAAAATCATAACCATTAGAGAAAAGATTTATCAGAATCTGTCAACAAAAGTCATAAACCGATCTGCAGATCCAACAGCCTTAGATCTGCTGGTTAGACCTATGTCTTACTTAAACTGTTTTTCCCCTATAGATCACACTGAGTTAACTTCAATAATTAACTCTGCTAAATCAGCTACTTGTCTCTTAGACCCAATCCCAACTAGATTACTCAAAGAAATTCTTCCATTAATCAGCACGTCCATATTAAATCAAATCAACCAATCTCTGTTTACAGGCTACGTACCACAAGCTTTTAAGGTTGCTGTGGTCAAACCTTTATTGAAAAAACCTACTCTTGACCCTAGAGAACTTGCAAATTATAGGCCTATATCCAATCTGCCCTTTATTTCTAAAGTTCTTGAAAAAACCGTAGCTAAACAATTATGTGACCACTTGCATAGAAATGACCTATATGAAGATTTCCAGTCAGGATTCAGATACATCATAGCACAGAAACAGCTCTGATTAGAGTCACTAATGATCTTCTCACAGCTTCAGACAATGGTCTAGTTTCTGTACTTGTCCTGTTAGATCTTAGTGCAGCATTTGATACGATAGATCACAAGATTCTATTGCAGAGACTGGAACATAGCATTGGGATTAAAGGAAAAGCACTGGGATGGTTTAAGTCTTATCTGTTGAACAGATTCCAATTTGTCCATGTTCATGATCAATCTTCCATCCGCACAGGAATTAGCTTTGGAGTTCCACAGGGTTCTGTGCTTGGTCCAATACTTTTCAGTCTTTACATGTCTCCCCTTGGTAATATTATTAGAAAACATTCTATAAATTTCCACTGCTATGCAGATGATACTCAGTTATATTTGTCCATGAAACCAGAGGAAACAAACCAATTAGTCAAACTTCAAACTTGTTTAAATGATATCAAATCCTGGGTGTCCCATAACTTTCTACAACTGAATTCAGATAAAACTGAGGTTATTATAATTGGTGCTAAAAACCACAGAGACTCATTATTGAGTCAGATTGTTACTCTGGATGACATAACGTTAGCTTCAAGTTCTACTGTGAGGAACCTTGGTGTCATTGTTGACCAAGATCTCTCCTTTACGCCATATATTACAGAAATCTCTAGAACCGCCTACTTCCACCTGAGGAATATTGCTAAAATTAGGAGCCTCCTCACACAGAGTGATGCTGAAAAATTAATCCATGCAATTGTTACCTCTAGGCTTGACTACTGTAACTCGCTACTCATAGGTTGTCCCAATAACTCTTTGAAAATCCTCCAATAAATTCAAAATGCTGCAGCCAGAGTTGTGACTGGACTTAGGAAGAGAGATCACATTTCTCCTACATTAGCCTCTCTGCATTGGCTCCCTGTCAAATCTAGGATAGAATTCAAAATTGTTCTCCTCACCTACAAAGCTCTTCATAATAAAGCTCCATCTTATCTTAAAGACCTCATCGCTCCTTATGCTCCCAACAGAACGCTTTGTTCTCAGAGCGCTGGTCTACTTGTGATTCCTAGAGTTTCTAAATGTAGAATGGGAGGCAGAGCATTTAGCTACCAAGCTCCTCTCCTATGGAACCAGCTTCCAGTCCAGGTTCGAGAAGCAGACACCCTCTCTAGTTTTAAAACTAGGCTTAAAACCTTTCTTTTTGACAAAGCGTATAGTTAGAGATGGTTCTGGTCACCCTGAACCATCTCTAAGTTAAGCTGCTATAGACTTAGACTGCTGGGGGACGTCCTTTATTGACTGAGCTCTTTTTTCTCTTTTTCTTCTATCCACTAACATGCCTCCATTTCCACATGTGACTAACTTTGTCTCTTTTCTCTCCTAGTTGTGCTTCTCCCCTTCTGTCTCTCTCTATCCTCATCTACAAGTATCATCAGACTCAGAGTCGTGTGTCTCCAGTGTTCAGTTGCTGGTCCAACCATCCCGCCTGTGTTCTGTTGCTGCTTGTTTTGTTGTTGTTGTTGTGTTCTTTTCTCTCTTCTCTATCCCCTCACCCCAACCGGTCAAGGCAGATGGCCGCCCACACTGAGCCTGGGTCTGCTGGAGGTTTCTTCCTCGTTAGAGAGGGAGTTTTTCCTCTCCACTGTTGCTATTTAAATGTACAATTTATTGATTGGTTACAATTAAAAGCTTGCTCTATGTGGGAATTGTTGGGTTTAGTTGTGTAAGGTCTTAAAACCTTACTTGTAAAGTGCCTTGAGATAACTGATGTTGTGAATTGGCGCTATATAAATAAAGTTGAATTGAATTCGACCCACGGTAGCTGCGCCGACAAGCTGCTGGGTTGGGCCGAAGCGGTGCACCTCAGGAGGGACTCTACCTCCTGGTTAACCCCCTCGGTCTGGCCATTGCTCTGAGGGTGTAAACCGGAAGATAGGCTCACTGACATTCCGAGCGCCCCACAGAACTCCCTCCATGTGGTGTCTGAAACGACATCTTCGTGGATTCCATGCAATCTGACGACGTTAGTGACGAGTAGATGAGCTGTCTCCTTGGCTGTGGGGAGCTTGGGTAACGGAACAAGATGAACCAACTTTGAGAACCTGTCAACTATGGTGAGTATGACTGTGTTACCCGAGGATGGGGGAAGTCCGGTTATGAAATCCAGGGAGATGTGGGACCACGGATGTGACGGGATGGGCAGAGGAGGGAGCAGACCGGCGGGTAACCTGTGTGAAAGCTTGTTAGTGGCGCAGACTCGACAAGCTGCGACGTACCTCCGGACGTCACTTAGCACCGAAGGCCACCAGAACCGTTGCAGGATTAGGGACGTAGTCCGGCTGACCCCTGGGTGGCAGGCCAACCGTGAATTGTGTCCCCATCTCACCACCTGAGGACGCAAGCACACAGGAACAAAAAGACACAGAGGAGGACCACCCTCTAGGACGGGCTGCATGTGCCGGAAGCTGCGCACCCGCTCTTCAATGTCCCAGCGCATAGCCCTGATTGTAGCTGGCGCAAGGATGAATGCATCATTAGTGTTACTGTCCGAGTCACTGGGATTCTCAAACTGACGCGACAAAGCGTCCGGCTTAACGTTCTCTGACCCCGGGCGATAAGACAATGTAAAATCAAAACGTGCGAAAAACAGCGCCCAGCGGGACTGACGGGTGTTGAGTCTTCTGGCCGTCCTGATATATTCTACGTTGTTATTGTCTATCCAGACCAAAAAGGGAAGGGAGGTTCCCTCTAGCCAATGCCTCCATTCTTCTAAGGCCAATTTGACAGCCAGTAACTCACGGTTGCCAACATCATAATTGCGCTCAGCGCTAGAAAGCCTCTTCGAAAAGAAGGCACATGGATGCACCTTGTTGTCCCCAAAACGCTGAGACAACACCGCCCCGACCCCAGTGCTGGAGGTGTCAACCTCCACAATGAACTGTCTATTTAGGTCTGGGAGGCTGTTTTGGAGGACGTGAGGGAGGGCGTGTAAAGGGGCAGCCACCTTGCTAAACCCCCATATGAAACACCTGTAAAAGTTTGCGAAACCCAGGAACCGCTGCAGCTGCTGCCGGTCCCTGGGCTCTGCCCAGTCAGTGACCGCTGCCACTTTGGCAGGGTCCATGGCCACTCGTCCTGGTTCAATAACAAAACCGAGAAAGGAAGTTCTGGTGGTGTGGAATTCGCACTTCTCAACCTTTGCAAATAGCTGATTCTCCAGTAACCGAAGAAGCACCGCCCGCACATGCTTAACATGCTCCTCCTTGGAGCTGGAATAGATTAAAATGTCATAGAGATAAACAAACACAAATTTATTCACCATGTTTTTAAGAACATCATTGACTAAAGCCTGGAAAACCGCGGAGGCATTAGTGAGCCCAAACGGTGTTACCAGGTACTCGTAGTGTCCCGTAGGTGTATTAAAGGCCATTTTCCACTCGTCCCCCTTTCTTGATGCGGACTAAGTGGTATGCGTTTCGCAGGTCCAGTTTACAGAAGATGGTGGCCTCCTGTAACATTTCAAAGGCTGAAGACATGAGAGGAATGGGATATTTGTTTTTTACCATAATGGCGTTGAGTCCTCGATAATCAAAACAAGGCCGCAAGCCGCCATCCTTCTTGGCCACAAAGAAAAAACCTGCTCCTGCAGGGGAGGATGAAGGTCGAATTAATCCTGAAGCCAGGGTTGTCCCAGTATAACGGGAAATTCAGGGCAGATAAATATGTTAAATTCCAGCATCTCCTGGTGATTGCCGGTCAAAGTCATCTTAATTGGTTCAGTTCTGCAGGTAATAGTGTGAATCACACGGTTGCTATAAGAGTTTACGGTGACGGGCCTAACCAAACGAACAAGTCCAAGGCCCAAAGACTTCGACAAGCTCAGATCCATGAAGCTGGCTTCGGCCCCAGAATCCACCAAAGCCAGTCCCTCTCGGTTCCCGGGAGGGAACCGAGAAGACCACAGAGACTGCGGGTTCCTTAGCGGGAGAAAGGTGAGCCGATCTGCTCACCAGCGCCTCCCGGACCGCTGGCGAGCGTCTTCGCGTGCTACTAGATGACCCTCCTGCCCGCAGTACATACAAGGACCTGACCTGCGATGTCTCCTAAGCTCCCGATTTACATGGGCTCCTCCCTCTCCGGTGAAGCGGCCGGTCCAGGTGCGGGGATGGTCGGAGCAGGTGGAGAGCGTGGAGGCAACCTCTCGAGGTTGAGCCATCCCTCTGAGTCAGGTGCGTCGCGCCCGGGTCCTCCCGGAACCGGCCAGCGTCTTCGTGCCCGATGAACCCCCTCCAGTAGGTGCTGCTCCTGGCAAAGCTCCTGCTGCCGTTGATCAACTGCGGCTGCCAAGGACAACAGGTCCCGTAAGGAAGAAGGAAGCGTGCTCCCCACCATTTCGTCCTTAATTCTCCCTGCCAGTCCCTCATAATACTTGTCGCAAAGGATGTCCTCCGGCCAATTTAGGCGAGCAACCAGGGTCCGGAACTCGATGGTGTATTCGTACACACTCCTGTCAGCTTGGGAGAGACGAAACATGGTGGCGGCAGTAACGCGCCGACTGACGGCGGGGTTAAAAATGAGGGACAGTTCATCAGAAAACTTCCTGAAACACAGTCAGCACATTGCTCCCACTCAGCCATGCCCCACTCAAATGCACGTCCCTCTAGTTGTGAGAGCGCAAAAATAACCTTGCTTCTCTCCGTGAAATACGTGAGAGGTTCTAATTCGAACTTAAGTCGGACAGATGCAAGAAAAGTCTCACAGTGCAAGGCAACACCGCTGAAGCGGGCGGGCAGCGTTAGCCTCACCTCGGACTGGAAGTAGCGGCTGATCCGGAGCGCCTGCTCGGCCGTCTCTCTCACTCCCTCGAGCTCAACCCTACTAGGCCCCGGCTGTGATACCGGAGGAGTGCCAGAAACGGCGGCTGGTGGAACCGCCACGGGTGCATTTACTGGGTCCATTGTGGCTGGTGTGTTCTGTGACGAACAGCTTGATATCTCGAGCCGAGTTTGGACCCAAGCGCAAATGAACACTAGGCGGGGTCTGCCGCAGGTTAAGTTTTTATTCAAATATATGAACAACAAAAAATCACAGTCGTGCTGGAATAATAACAAGTATGAATTTGGGAAAACCAAAACAGAACAAAAGGCGATAGTACCAATCACTATGAAACACTGACTATGAAACTTCTAGGAAAACAAAACACCGCAAAGCGGGAACTAACAAAATTACTTTAAACCTGTAGACACTAACTAAGACTATCTCTGAAAACAAAAGCAACCCACCAGGGGAAAGAAACAGAAGTGTTGGGGGTCACATATGCTCCCTGCAAACCCTCGACAGAACTAAGAGCAAAACTACGGCCTACATGGAAACTTGTAAGCCTAACTCAAGTTTACCCAGGACAAAGGATCATGAGGTTACATGGGGGTGAGGGGAAACCAATTATTTCCACATCCAGTTGTGAACACAGCGTCACCTGAATCACAAGCTGTGATTGGCTGCAAACCCCGATAAAACCAAGGAACGCACCCAGATCGTTCTCTTTCTGCCGACTCTCTTTCCAGCGGTTCCAGACCCTCTCTTCTCCGGCGCCCGGACCTTCTCCACGTCCTTCCCGGCAACATGGCGGAGGGAAACCGCTTCAGGAACCGGCAACCGTCCACCAAGGATTGAGCCTGATCGCGCTTTGCTCAAAGGATCCACCGGCATCGCAGCTGCTCACCGGCACCGCGACCACGGATTTACCTCGAAGCTGCCGATCGCCGCGATCAGCTGATCCGCGAACGCGACCTCACTGACAGGGAACCGGACCACCGCAACGCCGATTTCCCTTTTCAATCGGACCGGACTCCTCGCCCAACCGCTAGAAGTCCACTCAAACTCCGGCCGGGTCTCCTAACAGTAAGAGGCATAGAGGCAGCTAGCTAAGTCTGAGCAGAGAATTAAGAACCGTGATCAGTTAATGTTTTGTTGATGCTGCATTGTTTCAGTGACTGTACCGCCGCGTACAGTCCCTGCGTGTTACTATAGGATCGTGTAACGCTCCTAGATGTGTGAATTCACCCTCGCAGGCCAACGCAGACAAGCTTACACCATCTTGCTCTGCGGCCCTGTGGTGAAACATCTGTGTGTTCTGTAGATCCGGCTAATGTTGGTACTTCCTCTCTGGTTCTGAACTTCCATTGTTCTCTGAGCGTCACACACTGCAGGTTCAACCACACACACGTGGATTGAACATAGCCGCCATCTTGGCTAGCACATCTGGGCTACGCCATTTTGATTACCTGAGGCTTTCACTCTCTCTCTCTCTCTTGCGCACACACACAACCAGGCACACGCATAGACACACACCCACTTAGCCACATACACACACACACACACATTAGAATAGCGATCCCTTTTGTTTGTTTTATTAATTATTAAGTTGTGATGTACTTGTTGTTTGAATAATTGTTGATCATAATCGTCATTGTTTAGATAATAAAGTTGTCATAGTTTAATTAGTCGTTGTCTGTGATTATTGGTATATGGTTTGCAACACTAGCTGGGCTCACGGCTGTGGCTCGGAGTTCGCCCTTCACCGCTAAATTAACTAATATTATTTAATATTGGGTAACTGGTAATACTTTTAATTGAGACTGTACTTTATTTACAACCTGGTTATTAGTCCCTGGTAATCAGGGTGGTGCCTCGTTAATCCTTTGATAGTTCGCTATCTAATCTTAATTAATTTATCAATGATAAATTTAGCTAATAACCAAGATTGATAAATAGATATTATCATAATTTATCCTCCTTTGTCCCCCAACAGAAGTTAATTTAGCTCTAAACAACAAAAACCACTGCCAAGGCAGGACTACAAAAGACTACGAAATGTTCGCTTAACTTACAACTAGCCAGAGGTCGGGGAAGAGGGAGAGCAACGATCGGGAATGACACACCAGCGAGGAGTGAATGCAAAGTAACCGGTATAAAAAGAACTAAGGTAAGTGACAATACAAAACAGGTGTGAACAATATGGCAGGTATGGTGGCTCACAGAGAACACAACGCTCTCCTCTTTATCACGTCAGCTTCTCTTTCTGCGAATGCAAGTTGGACCCGAGCTGCTTCTGCTTTAGCATTGGCTTTTGCCGCTGCAGAACTTGTTGATGACTGCTGAGAGGGTGTTGTTGCTCTAGACAACTGTGACATGGTGGTAAAGACGGCTGCATCGGTTCAGGTTGATCTGAGATCTCCACCTGTGCTTCACCTCTGTCATTCTGCTGCCGTGTATCGTCGTTCCTGTGGTAACTTCTCCCCAAACGTAGACTCATGCTTGCTGAAAGTTGCTCTTTATTGTTTGAGCCCGCCGTGATTCGTCTTTTTCTACTAACTTAATCTTTTTAACTTACCTAAAAGGCATTACACACAGATTGCCTTATGATATTGTTTTTGACAGGGGTCCTCAATTTGTCGCTCGCTTTTGGAGCGAGTTTTGCAAACTCCTGGGGATATAAGTGAGTTTCTCTTCTGGTTTCCACCCACAGTCTAACGGGCAGACTGAGAGGTTGAACCAGGAGTTGGAGGTGGGGCTGAGGGTTTTATGTTCTGACGACCCCGGGCAATGGGCCACCAACCTCCCGTGGGTAGAATACACCCACAACTCCCTTCCATCGGGTTCCACTGGCCTGTCACCCTTCCAGGTTGTTCATGGTTTTCAGCCACCCTTGTTTGACCCGCAGGTGGCTGAGGCGACCGTACCCTCTGCGAGAGCTGCGGTCAGGCGGTGCCATCTGGCCTGGAAACGGGCTAGATGGGCTCTGGAAAGGTCAGTGTCTTCTTATGAACGCCAGGCCAACCGTCGGCAACGCCCTACCCCAGTTTACTGTATAAGCCAGAGAGTCTGGCTGTCTACACGCAAGATTCCCCTTAAGGTGGATTTGCCTAAACTCGCTCCTCGCTTCATTGGCCCCTTCCCCATCGCCAAGATTATTAACCCTGTCACGGTTCGGTTGTGTCTGCCCCGGTCCATGCGCATTCACCCCACTCTTCATGTTTCCCGGCTCAAACTGGTGTGTTCCAGCCAGTTAGTGTCCCCCTCCGCGCCCCCACCGCCCGTCCAGCTGGTATATGGCAGACCCACCTATACGGTTCGTCGTATCCTCCGCTCTCTGCCTCAGGGTCGTGGACTCCAATATCTGGTGGGTTCCTCGTCGATACAATCTGAACCCGGACCTTCTTCGGGAGTTTCACGCGGCTCACCCTGATCAGCCTCGTGAGCCGTCAGGAGTCGGCCGTTAGGGTATTAGCTTCGCCACAGCCTTAGCCTCGCCACAGCCTCTGCTTCGATATAGCCTCACCACAGCCTCAGCCTCAGCTTCGTCATAGCCTCAGCTTTGCCATAACATCAGCTTATTAGCTTAGCCACGGCCTCAGCCTTGGTCTTGTCACAGCTTCACTCTCAGCCTCAGCTTGGTCTACTCTCTCTGGGGAAACACTCTGGCCTGCTAGGGGAGTTACCCCCTCGACGGAACCCGGGACAGCGGAACGTTGGACTGTGCCTTGTGGGTGCTTACATCCACACCCTCCTGCATTCCCCAACTTGACGGGCAGGCCCGACAGCGACTTCCACTCCATCGGCCCCTGTGCCTTCATCGCTGACCGCTGCCCTACTATCACCACTTTACAGAGGACTTTCATAGCAACACTGACACATACTGCACAAGTCTGAATATTCACAATGACACAGGCTACTATATAAGTTTATAAAATCAGTTTTGTGTAGATTAAACATTAATTAATAATTTAATAATATCTCTGGTAAGATCATTTACTGTTACTACGCATTTAAAGTACCCAAACATGTGGGAATCAAAGCAAAAATGGTAGTTTTAGCTGCACCTCCAACTGAACCATGGCCATCTAGTGAGGATGAAATCTATTGTCAGAATAAACCTTTCACTATCATCAGAAAAAAACACCTCTGCGGGTACAACTGAGGTGTTCAGGTCAGTCTAGTTCAGGTGTTATTAAAGATTAACAGCAAATTTAAATACAAATTATTAATATAATGAGTTGAAATGTAGTGATTAGCATTTATTAGCAGAGGATAATTTTAGATAATAGACAAAAACATTGCAGTCTCCATTAGTCATGACCAAATGAATAATAAAAAATAAAGAAGAAAATTAGTTTAATCAAAAGCGTTTTTAACGAGGAAGCTGCTGTCATGCATAAAAACACTCATTGGCCATTTAATTAGGTATACCTTTACATTCTAACTTATTCCTATACAGCATCTCTGCCATTATTACAATAAATCACCTTTCAGACTGCTTCAATTTAAAATGGGAGGGAGAAATCATAAGCTTGCAAAAATCTATGACAGAGTTGGACTAGTTGGACCAGACAGTATAGGTGACTTACATGTAATAAAGAGGCCAGTACATATTTATTCATATTCACTTTTGCCATAGCAATGAGCATTTGCTGGAGCAAAAAAAACAAACAAACAGAGGATTTAATGTGGTACAATATGTATGTACAGTTTGTACCAGCCTCAGGATTAGACAGGTGGAAAACTGCCTCCCCTGCAGGGACAAAACAAAAGCCAGCCAGTGGCCCAGCCACACTCCAAGACAGCAGCCTACAGTCCAGTCCAAAGTAGTACAACAATTACACAAGTAACTAAGCAGGTAACTTAGGAATTTCATTACGTAAATAATATAATCATGGTTGTCAAATGGGAAGAAAATAGAGAATAAAAATGTTCCACACGTGAATGAAAAGCATTGTTACTTGGATATGCTGGACATGTGAGCCCTGACCTTTGTGCATGTTAAAGGCTAGCATGGGTTTGTTCATCCATACAGTGTATAGTAGATCACATAGTCCAGTCTGAATGTGCAGATGAGCTCTTTCAGCACGTGGCCTGGAAGGAGCGTGAGGCCATGAGTCACAAGGTTTAGTCTAGTACGCATTATCAAAACTGCTTTCACACTGGCACTTAATTCCATGTGTTACATCCCTACCGACAGTCAGTAAAGCAGTTGGTTAAACAACAGAAGACCTCAAACTATTAAACTAGATAGGTAGCTCTGCTTTAAAAACACTTGGACTAAACTAACTAGTATGGGGAGCTTGGGTTTGTTAGATATGGTAGATACCACAAAGGTGTCCAAATAGTGGATGTTTCCAAATACATGCTAAATACCCTGTGTTAAAAAAAATGACTGCTATTAAGTGTTTCTTACTTCATGTTAATTGCATATCCACAATATACAACAGCTGATCAAGATGAATCTTCATTGTTCATGCATTTTTTAAATTTTTACTCCACTACTGTGGCTCTCTATGAAAATATTTTGTATGTTTGCAATAGTTGCATGTTTTATGACAGTAGTTGTTTTTTCCACTGCACTCATGTATTCTTATGAGATCCTTTCAGTCACCCATCTTCCACTGCTTCTTCCCCGCAGGCGCGGGCGTGCTGGAGCCTGTCGCCGCTGGCTATGGGCGAGAGGCGGGGTACACCCTGGACAGATCGCCAGTCTGTCGCAGGGCCACATATAGACGCACAAGTCACAGTCACGCACACATCTACGGGCAATTTAGAGTTTATATATGATTTAATAGCCTAACTGCATGTCTTTGGACTGTGGAAGGAAGCAGAGACCCCAGGGAGAACCCACGCAGACACAGGGAGAACATGCAGACCGGGAATCAAACCCAGGACCTTCTCGCTGTGAGATGACAGTGCTAACACCACACCACTGTGCCGCCCCCTTTAAATAAAGGTATAAAACATATCTCAAACCACTTGTGGAGTAAACTTTACTAGTGTGCTCTCTAAGCCACTAAACAGCCCCTTAGTCACTACATTTTGCACTGTAGAAACAGCAGAGGTATAGTGGTCACAATTCCTTTCAAAATAAATAATGCATTCACAGCAGAGAAAGCTTTAGGTTACGTATTTTTTTCGAAGCTGAAGTATTTTATTTAGCCCCAATTTCCCACAGGCATAGTTTTGGGGAGACAAGTTTCAGTTTTAGGTGGTAGAAGACCAGTACGGCAGATTAAACAAAAAAAACCTTTAGAGAAATGACAAAATGGCAGCCACAGTAATCATGTGGCCTTTAGCCTATTAATGAAGCAAAACAATGAGTAAGTTTTAGTTTTGAGTGACAGTTCTGTGTGAGAACAAAAGTCTGACTTTCAGCAAGATAAGCAGTATTATAACTGATTAATACATCATTTCTTTGCAGCTATCTTAATGAGGGCTGCTGCTATCATCTGTGGAGCCTTTGTCTTGTCCTTTTAAGCCTGAAAGTTGAAGCATGAACAATAAAATGTCTGAACGATGTCAGCACACGTGTGATGAATTCAACATTAATTCAGTTAAATTATTCAGTTCATTTATATAGCACACATCTCAAAGCAGCTTATAAATTAAGGTTTAAACTAAAACCATATAGAATTATACAAAAAACAACAAATGGAGTGGAGAGAAAAAGTATACAGTACATAACTGTAGGATACTGAACACAACAGAAAGCAGAAAAAAAGTTCAACACACGATCACTACCATTACAATACCATGCAATAGTAACAAAAAAAAAGAAAAACGATACTGGTAACAGTAATAATAGCAAATACAATGAATGCACAGTGTGAGTGCATGTGAGAAGTGCAGCAAAATAACAACAGATGTTGTTATGGCAACTGCTGTCAGTGACAAGACGGGCACATGCTGAGTCCAGCAAGAAGACACCCAGCAAGCAGAAATGCACATACACTCCCTGGACATGGGGTTGTGGCGTTGAGAGGACATGACGCTCTTGACTGATTCCTTTCTGCTTATTACAAACTTTACATCTGAGTAGGCAGACTGAGGAGGAGAAGGTGTGAGACCGTCTACAGTAGCGTTGCACTATTACGATTCGTCCTTCTTGCTCCATAATAGTGTTATTATAAGTGTATTGTAATTTTACAAATATTATAATTGTTTTTGCTTATTAGGATGGCTGCCCTGTGGTTCTGCTGAAAGGTTGATATGCATAAATCCATATTACATTTTCTTGTAATACAATGTCTTCCCAAAGTGTGTTGGTTTGCAAATGGTTAAATACTTTGACCTTCTTAATGAGTGCATGTTCATTGCAAATGAGACAACATGTGGACTAGTATGTGTGTGTATTCAAGACACACCCTGTGTGGTTTGTTAACGGCAAGTACAGCTGGTATGGAGTGAACATTGTCTACATTAATGACAAGTACATTATTTTTGTTACACACTCAGTGGAGTTGGAATCAAGAAAAATATGGAAATAAGAAAACGGTTATCCAGCCAAAAGTCTGGATTTGTAAAATGTGTACAATGAGACATATAATTACCTTGATGTTGAATAGAGATTTGGAGAGTAATTAATATACTGACACATACTACATTGTGCCAACATTGTAATATGTATTTTTGCATTTTTGGCCTTTCAGTAGCCAAGTAGCCTATCATTAACATTGAATTCTATTTACTGTTATATGGTCAGACTGTGTGGCAGCAGGAACATCTTTGGTAGAGTTTAAAAACAGAAAAATCTGTTGTATCTGTTTCATTATAATCTGTATTATAAGTAGTAACTTAGATTTAAGCAACAGGTTAAAAACTGATATCTTCCTGTCATCTTTTGTTTACTGGACCAAGATATTATTGCAATCAAAGAAAAAGTGTAATCATCTGTAACATTTTAGGAGCTGCACTTTAAACAGGAGGGCTCACTGGAATAAAGTAAGTGAAAAATTGTTTGCAGACTTAACCTACACTATACATTTTTTTTACATCAGTTAGCAATATAAAACAATAAATCATTCATGAAATCGCTCATAAGGTTGGAATTAAAACATATTTGATGTATTTTCATGGTCATTAAGAACCTTAAGGTAAACGTAAAAGCGCACACCACATTTTGCTCACAGTTCTTGCAGAAATCAAAAACATTTTACAGATGCTGAGGTTGTAAACCTTCCTCTGCAGTAGAAGGAGATTAGGTCACACCAGGACATATGCATATGCATACGCAGGTGTATTTAGGGATTATATTTATAGGCTACAGAGCACAGCTTGTAATGGCTCTCATCTTTTGTGTTCATCACAAAGATCAATGGCAAATTCTGTTCTGGGGTAATAAAGTGTTTACGACATTTCACTGTAAACTGTATCCCCACACCCTCCCCTCTGGCCTTTCCAGCCCCTAACCATAAATAATGTTTACTGTGAGCTTGTACAGCCAATTAACAAACAGTGTTACACCTAGAAATGACTGCATTGTTCATTGACGAGCATTGTTTTATGAAGCACATTAATTCAGACCATCGCTCTGCATATGTGAATTATGGACCAAATTATGACTTTGGAATGTCAGACAAGACAATCAATTCGCCCCTGAATTGAATGGACTGTTGCTTTTTGCTGGTGAGGAACTACGGTCATTGAAGCTATTGAATAAATGTTTTGTTTTTCTTGCGTGGAACATAATGAAACAATGTAATTTACATACCTGACAAGTTAAAATCATTTTCTACACTTAATTTGGTGTAGTTTACCTCACAGACATTCTAATCGAAATAACAGACATTATTTAGAATTGAAAGGATAGGATTAATAGTACAGTTTTTGTGAGTACGAGCAGCAGATCAACTTGTGAAAGAAGCTGCAAACTACATACTACAATATTACTACATCTAATATTCAGTAGATGTTACTGTAAATTTCAGCTGAACGTAAGAGTAAAATTCAGCAAAGGTTGAGGGAACCACCGCAGGCGAATGTGACTTTTCTGGGATAGAAGAGTCCGTGGAACATGTCATGTTATACTCTAAAAATATGAACGGAGAGCCTGTCCTGGAGTGCGAATACGTCTGAGAAGCTCAAAAAGGCCCAGCAGAGACTGTACTTCCTGAGGATACTCAGGAAGAATAACATCACACAAAGACTGTTGGTGTCTTTCTACTGAGCCACCATAGAAAGTATTTTAACATACTGCATATGCATTTGGTTCACTAGCTGCACAGTGGCTCAGAGGGTCATCAACACTGCTCAGAAGATTGTTGGCTGCCCTCTCCCCACGCTGGAAAACCTACACAGCTCCCGTTGCTTCAGAAAAGCACAGAACATTGTAACAGATATGTTCCCACTCCTGCCACTCTCTGTTCTGCATAAGTCCAGCTGAATTTTGTGCATTCAGAGCGGTTAATAGAGTATGTCTGTCCTTGCTTTATATAATGTTGGATGTATGATAATGCATGTTAATACGCTAATATGCTCAGGTGATGTTTTTATATGTATTTATCATTATTTAATATTGGTTGTTTAATTTTAGCACTTCATTTATTATTAGTATTATTTTGCCTTATAATGATTCTGAATGATGCACTGACTTGAGAGCACTTTAAACTTTGTTGTACATGTGACAATGACAGTAAGGACCTATTCTTCTAAAAAAGGACAAAAGATGCATTAAATTCAAAACATTGAAAAGATTACAGTTAAGTTTGAGATGGCAGAAGTCTTTGTGTTTGTGGTTCTGTGTTACAGTCACGTCGATTGATAGGGAGGATATGAAATTGTTTTTTTGTCTCTCATTCTCAATCCATGGAGCTGTGTTATGTAGCCCTTTCACGCAGCCTTGTTAAGAAGCCATGAGGCCTTCATCTCAAATTCTGCTGATATTAAGAGGATAATACAAACAACAGTATTGGGTTGTTTACTGATTTTTATATGTTGCAATTCACTCCTGAGTCTAAACCTCACTGTTTACTTTAAAAAGCATGTGAGTACAGAGTGAGTGAGTTTATTTTAATTAATTAATGTAACTGATAATCCAGTAACTATATTTTTGGTTTCTCTCTTAATGTCCAGCGTCTTCTGAAATCACCCTGCAGCCTTCAGACATCATTAGTTATTATTTTTGTGAATAAAAGACAGCCAGACAGTTCTATCACTTTCACCTGTTTACTGTGTTCGCTGTATAAGGACTATTTTATCACCAAGGCTGTGTGTCCTCAACCCAGCTCCTGTTCTCATATCCACAGTGCTAACACTTTAGACAAATATTAAACAAGAGGGATGAAGAACAGGATACATAAACAATGAAATCAACAATTGTCAAGTGACAAATAAATAGGTAAGTGCAATAAATAAGTAGATAAGAACCATTAATAATTTTTGTTCTTACTTTAAAACTTTAAAAATGAGGTCTAACCTAAATGGGGATAGACTGAAGGTCACCCGTTCTTATGTTCAGCGGGGGCTTGTAGAGGACCCTCCAGACTGTCTGAGTCTGGTCAGTCAGCATCAGCATCTTCCTCCAGACTGTGTCCACACTGCTGCTCAGCTGTTTTAAATTCAGCGCTTTGACGCAGCAGCTGTACAACGATTTCCCTGTTAGTGCGTACAGGTCAAACAACCCAAAGCAGTTTCTAAAAGCAATGTTAAAGCCCATCTAAGGAAAGGGATACCGCTCATATGGATTTCCATTTGCGTAATCCTGCAGCATCTCGCGTTCATCATCAGTCAGCTCTGCAGTTTTAGGAACTTTCCTGAGCCCCATGGACCAGGGGCTCTGACAACAGCCATTGGAGGGAGAAGGCTCCAGCCTCCTCCAATTAAAACACTGGTACACCATATATTCTGAAAAGAGGCTACATTAGTGGTGAGTCTGTAGAACCAAAATTCCACCCTAAGATGCGCCGTCAACAAACCTCTCAGCATATGTACCAGGTCAATGGGCCCTTGGCCTTGGATGGAATTTTTCCTGGTTTTCCATATAGTTAAGAAAAGCCCTGTCAGCCTATGACATGGGAGAAAGAGGTGCTGGAGGGTCTCCCTCTCATCACAGAAAGGGCAGCCTACCCCCACGCTAGGATCTATTTGTGCCAGATACCCATTTGTAGCTATGCACCAATGTACAACCCTCCACTCGAGGTCTCCTACGCTTTTCTCAATGGGGGGGTTTGAAGGAATTTAAATAGTTAAGTAGTAGTTAAAATAGTAGTTGAAAGCTTAGAGAGTAGGATGCAGGCAGAAAACAGAACAAGCCGAATGCATTAAAGTATAGTTTGAAACACACACATCAAGTTTATAGAATAAATCCATAGGTTATGGGGTCACACAGCAACGGAGCAGATAAGACACCAATAAACCAGCCATGGAGACGAACACCAGACCACGGCATCAGGATCCGGTTACACCACAGAAAGATGCTCTCTGTCCAGCATAAAAGTGTCAGTCAGACTTCGTGCCCTGACTATATGCTGTATGGTATAGGGACAGATTGACCCAGGCCTGTAAAATTATTATTCTTCAAGTTTGAAATAAAAGCAAGACTGATTTTTATCAGACGTTTCTCCTCATCATTCAACGAACGTGCAGAGCTGGGATTGGGAGAGCAGCTCAACAGGTTGTACAGGGACCGCCAACAGCCTCTGGGAGAAAGATCTGGACCAAAAAAGGTGGCCCACCTTGACACCTTGCGGGCCTAGATGTGACACCTTTACGCAGCTGTAATACAAGGCTTCTTTATCCAGGTGTTCCGAATGCCCTAGAGAAATAGTATCAAAAGTCAAAAGTCCACTGGAGTCTTCCTGTCACTCCCTCAGTGCAGGAAAAGCGATTAAGGCCAGAAAGGTGTATTCACAGTTAGGTCCTCAATGAACTCCCGGTGAGAATTAGGCAAGCTATCGCAAACCTCCTTCTCCAGCCTATGCAGCATCCTAGTGGATCGAATCCCTGTCATCTCTGTAAGTCTTGTAAGTCTGGTTTGCACACTGGGCGAAGACAGGAAATTGGTATTCAACATGCGATTGTGAAACAGTGGTTCATCAAACCGCCACATGCCTGGGTCGGCTATGAGGTCCCTCTGGAGGTTGAAGACCTTCACCAACTGCAATACCGACTGTCACAGACAATCAGGAACAAATGTTTATCATAGCCTAGACCGGCTGTTCTCCTAAGCAGCAGACGAGCTGTGTCCGACCAGCTGAGACCAGCAGGGTACAGCAGACGTTGGGCTGCCTGCAGACGAAAAGTCTGCACCCTGGTAAGAATGTCAATAAGACCATGTCCTCCTTTTGCCACTGGTAGAAAAAGGACAGGAGTTCTGGTCCAATGTGCCACACACCACAAAAAGTCCATCAGAATACGTTGCACCCACTCCAGAAGGCCTGGAGGAGGTTGAAGCACTGCTAGCCTGTGCTAGTGCATAGGCGACCAAATTATTGGCCACCAGAATTCTCCTCCTGTAAGACAGCTGTGGCAGCAGCAATTTCCATTTGGACAGTCTAGCACACACTTTTTTCCTCAATTCCCCCCCAATTTTCCTTTGAAAGTCCCATTGTCACTATTGGCAGCCTTGCCGATCTGACCTTTATTGTGGTGAGCGGTGGCGGGTTCCGCTGGTCACACTCTCACCACCTCTGCCAGCTTACTACTAATCACCTTATTCATTCCACCTGTCGCTAACTTTCTTAAGCCCTGTTCACAGGCACCCACTTGTCAGATCGTCAGTTTCGTTCAGCTCACAAGACCCTGTAACCATCGCCTGTTTCGTCGCCTGCCATAGCCTGTTCATAGCCTGTTCATAGCCTGACCCTCATCTGCGTCGTGAGTGTTTTTTAACTGCCGTTTATGCCTCAGATCCCCTCGACTTCTGTTTCTTGTCTTTCACACCACGACCACGTACTCACGCTGGATTAGCCCTTGCCATTACCTAAACTGATAGAACTGTGATTCGGCCATCACAGAATGATCGCAACTTTCACTCTTGGCTCTCAGCCGTCAATGCTCCGCAGCGAAGCTACAAGTCGCTCACGGACGTGGAGAATTTGCTCCCCCTGACTCTGTAGTGAATCAGCCGGTTCCGCTCGCTTTTGTTTGGCTGTTTGTTTTGCCTTTTTTTGGTCTGTCTTCTCCCTGCTCTCTCGTCTCCAGCACCCTCATACCCCCAAGTGACCATTGTAAGCCTCCCGGCAGGCTGGGGGGGTCTTTCTCTCCCAGTCTCCCACGAACAAAGCTTCACTCTTCCCCCGGTTTACCCTCACAGAGGAGAATTTTCTCATAAATTCCAATGCTCTGCGCTAAGCTGTTCATGTGCTCTTGATTATTCATAGAAACATTAATGTCATCCGCAGAGGGGAAGCCGCATTTAAACCAGGCAAAGTGAGAACTCAGGTTCTTTCTCAACTTGCCCAGTAGAGGCTCAATAATTAAAGAGTACAACTGTTCAGATATGGGACATCCCTGTCGGATTCCCCTTTTCACTGACACCAGTCGACTTAAACCACCCCCCACCTTAACCATACAAGATGCTGTTACGGAACAAAACCGAGCGGAGCTCGGACCCAGGTACAATGAACCCACAAGCGTGATCTTTCGCTTAATTTTATAATTTATTCAACAAAGGTACAAACAGAAATTCACAGCTGAGCTGGAGGAATAAACACTAGAGTTTTGGAATAAACAAAAATAGAACAAAAGGCGATAGTGGATCGAATCAACACTATGTTCCTAATACTATGAAACGTCTATAAACAAAAGTCACCGCAAGCAGGAAGTAACAAATCTTACTCTATGAAAAAACCTAACCAGAGAACTAACTAACGAACAGAAAATCACCGCAAGCGGGAAACAAACAAAGTTATCAATAAGCATACAAACAAAAACACTGCAACGCAAGAACTAGGACAAGCTATGAAATCTATCTAAACTTACTACATGGATCAGAAGCCAGAGGTCGGGGATGAGGGAGAGCAAACCAAGCAAGCAAGGCAAGCAAGGAAGACACACCAGCAGGGAATGAGAGTATGGGTCCTGGGTGATGGATGATTGGAAACAGGTGTATGTGAGAACGGTGAGTATGGAAACTGAGAGGGGACATGTGCAAAGTTCTAATAGCTCCCCCTGGTGGGAGAAAAAGTCCAAACTGTCACGGATGCCTCCCAATATAAAAATAAAATAAAATGTTTCCCCAAAGCCAAAGGCTTTCAAAGTAGAAAACAAGAAAGAGTGGTCAACACGGTCAAAAGCTTTCACTTGGTCCAGTGAGAGGACACCAACATTGAGTCCATACAGTTCACACAGGTCAAACAAGTCCCTCATTAAGAACAACGTCCAGGGCCTGTAATGGAAATTTTACTATATGGGTATTTTCACTTGTGACAGAACTGTGATTCATATTACTTGATATATTCTCATATGTATCTGTACTAAGCAAAGTAATCATAGAATGAGTTATATACTTGCTTACAGAAATATTTTAGAACAATGAGCCTTCTCTTTCCCATGGGAAAGGGAGCTAGGGAGATACTGTTTAGTTATAATTGTTTTACAGCATGGACCATGGCCATGAGAGCATGGCAGAAGAAATTTGATGTACTTTGTTTCTGTTACACTTTCCACCTGGTGCAAGGCAGTGACTGACCCTGAGTTGTGGGCTGATAAGACTCTTGTGGACTGTTTTTGTTTGAGACTGAGCTAATGAGAAGATACATCTTTACTCCCTCGCAACGAAGGAGGTATTTAGGTAGGCACGGAGGTAGATGACTTCAGAACTACACTCAGGCAGGACAGTTTTGCACTGACTCTGTGTACTTCTCTTCTTGCAAGAATTAAACACAACAGAAAGACAACTTTGATTGGTTTTTGATTCATTCACCAGGTTCCTAACAGGTTTTTGCCTCCACAGGGCCTCACGATCCTCCTGGCTCAGCTGAGGCAGGTTCTGCAGTAGCTCCACAACTCAGTCCTGGTCGCAGTCCTCCGCTCCATAGAGACTGCTGTAAAAGTCAACTGCATGCCTCCTCGTCTCACTGGGCTCGACTATCACCGTGCCATTTGGGAGACTGTTGAGCTCAAAATCAATCTTGCTTTTATTTCAAACTTGAAGAATAATAATTTTACAGGCCTGGGTCAATCTGTCCCTATACCATACAGCATATAGTCAGGGCACGAAGTCTGACTGACACTTTTATGCTGGACAGAGAGCATCTTTCTGTGGTGTAACCGGATCCTGATGCCGTGGTCTGGTGTTCGTCTCCATGGATGCTATATGTCTCCATGGCTGGTTTATTGGTGTCTTATCTGCTCCGTTTAAGCACATTCCTTCTACAGACATTCACATGGTTCACTCCCATGTGCAACTTATCTGATCTTCTCCTAAGATCCCATCCTCTACATGCTGTTTTATGACCTGTGACTGGGTGCTACTCTACTACTCTCTAAACTTGATGTGTGTGTTTTAAACTATACTGTTTTCTGCCTGCATCCTACTATTTAAGCTTTTAGCTACTATTTTAACTACTACTTAACTATTTACATTCCTTCAAGACCCAAACAAAGCATTTGCTTCCTCTGAGGACCGGACCTTTCCACGCTAAAGAAAAAGGAACTGGAAGGATCCATATCAAAATGGTAGTAAAACGACCTTGAACCAATGCCCCTTTCACCCTCTCTTGTAAAAAATTGCCTAACTCACCCTGCTTTTCTCGCAGCAACCCGCCCTGTGCAGTGGCACCATCATGTGATGCAAGATTATGTTGAATGTCCTTGATTTCCTGCTCAAGTTCGTCCACTGTAGTTTTAAAACTAACAGACGCATGTGAAGCGTAAATCACCAAAGCAATTTTAGCAGTGATAACAGTACTCTCTGTGGTGTTACCTTTACAATTTGATTTCCAGTATAAAAAACAGCATGTTTTCAATTATGCTTAAACTATACCTCAGCAAAATTCACAACTAACTGCAAACAATAAATTTAACGTTTATTTTCAAATCATGACACATGTCAGGCTCTGACGATTAAATCACCTTGTGCAGTATAACAGCATTTTAGTTCTGCATAAAATGACAACATGGAACAACATACAGGGAGTAATCGGTTGTATCTGACTTCAGTTGAGGATTATATGGTTTGAAGTAATTCAGATAATTTATATTTAGTACCTTTAGAACTCTATGTGGATGCAGTCTAACCCTAAATGCATGGTAATTCTCATCAAAGCAAAAGGTTTCCATCGGTTTTCCACAAAGCAACATACTGTCACCTTTCACAGCAATAATCTTGATTTCACAAAACACAGGAATCTCTGCCAATACCTCTATACAGATGATAAAGTCAGGGTACTCTGTACCATAATGTTTTATCCACTTAGCTAAAAACACACTGGTAGACAATGCAGTCCCCATTTTTAAAGCAATTTCCGGACCTTCATTTAGCTCTCCAAATGTCACCATCTTTCTTGGTCCTAAAGCTAATCTTTCCAGACTAAATGACTCCCAATACATTGACATACAAATTCTTAAAGAATACAATACAAAGCCAAACACAAATTCTTAAAGAATTTGTGTTTGGCTTTGTATTGCATGTGTAAAACGTGGGCCAATGTAACATATACTTCGAGGGGTAGTGTATCATGAAGTAATGAAGGAAATAACTGCTTAAAGAGTCGATGATGGTCAATGATTAAATGTTTGAGGTAGATGGTCATACCTTCTAACAGCACTGGTGAAAACACTATATTTACAATTTGTAGAAGTAAAAGTAGGAGACGCCAGTACTTGTCATCTATCTATCTATCTATAGACTGTTTAGTCTTGCTTTTATTTCAAATTTGAAGAATAATAATTTACAGGCCTGGGTCAGTCTGTCCCTATACTATACAGCACATAGTCAGGGCACGAAGTCTGACTGACACTGTCTGTCCCTCGACCCACACTTTTATGCTGGACAGAGCATCTTTCTGTGGTGTAACCGTATCCTGATGCCGTGGTCTGGTGTTCGTCTCCTTGGCTGGTTTATTGGTGTCTTATCTTCTCCGATGCTGTGTGGCCCCATAACCTATGGATTTAAGCACATTCACATGTTTCACTCCCTACTTATCTGATTTTCTGCTTAGACCCCCTTCTTTACATAAGGTTTTATGACCTGTGGCTGGGCGCTCTTCTACTATTCTATAAACTTGATGTGTGTGTTTCAGACTATACTTTAATGCATTCGGCTTGTTCTGTTTTCTGCCTGCATCCTACTCTCTAAGCTTTCAACTACTATTTTAACTACTACTTAACTATTTAGATTCCTACAAGACCCTGCCATATGTGCCCTTAACCCACATGTACTGTTTGCTCCCACCTTGTTTAACTCGCCATGTGTCGATGAGATCCACCTCAGTCATAGTGCCCTTTTAAAAGCTGGTGAGGTTCTTCACCTGTCCGTCCAGAGTAAAGTCAACTGTGCAGTTGAACTCCCCCCCTAAAACAACACAGTCGCTATTGTCAAGTTGCAACAAAAATTCTTAGATTTACTAAGAACCCCACCCTCTCCAAGCCTTCACTAGGAGCACAGATATTAACAAAAGAAAAGACCAACTCCCCCAACTGAGCCCTAACGTGCTGCATCCTTCCCTGCACCACCTGTGAGCTGGTCAGGATATTCAACGTGAGCCTGGGCCAGAGAAGCACAGTGACCCCTGCACAACATTAGAGCCATGGCTGAGGAACAGCTGGCCGTCCCACCACAGGCCCCACTCCACCTCATTATTACTCCTGTCAGAGTGTGCTCCTTGCAAGAATAAAACATCCAAACTTTTCTGCTCAAATACGTCTGCCACTAATGCCCTCTTCTGTATGTCCCTCCCACCATTTGTATTAAGAAAGCCCACCTTAACATCTGCATAGGAAAGAAGAGAGAAGAGAACAGGAGACAGAACAAACAATAGAAGAAAACCATAAATACACACACAGACACATCTCTTATTGGTTCTTAGACGTTTTGCCATTTTTCCTTTCTTGCAGAGCTCGACGCTAGAAAGAGCTCTCATCCCGGGAGAGGAATCATTTTGGAGCAACTGTCCCTTCTCTAGACCACCACCCTGGTTTTCTCCCTCCTGCCCAACAGGGCCCTCTGCCTGGGTGTCCGTGCCAGCACTCGGCCCAGCGCCAGTCGCGCTGCTGGGCTCAGCCCTGGGCGCCGCTTCCCGCTGCAGGTGAAGCGCTTGTGCCCAGGATCACCACACTGAGAGCACTTCATGCTACCAGTGCTGGCAAACACTGGGTAGTAGGAATCCTCATGCTTAACCTTAAAGGACACGTCCAGGACCTGTGTGGGAGAGCTCATGTTCATGAACACCTGGCTCCTCGGGGACAGACGGCTGCAGCTTCTCGTTTTAAAAGCACTGCCGATTTTTCTAAATTGAACCAGCTCCCTCTATGAACTCATTTGGGATAAATGGGGGAGACACCACATATTATTATTTTAGTCGAAGGTGCAACCAGTGGAGAAACTTGGACAAACAGATCATTCATGAATAAGCCGTCAATTAGGCGAACCACATCATCCATCCATCCAAACAACTACACCAAAATAAACCCCCAGAACTACCAGTACTGAATAGGGATGGGAATATTGACTCTCTTGAATCGATATTTTGATACCCGCTGGTCGATACTTTGGAGTCCATACTTTAAGTATCGCTCGATACCACTCCTAATAAAAACGTGCAATTTGTTTTCACTTCTGATAGTTTTGATGTCTGAAAACCAGCCCAAGTGTTTAAACGGTTTTCTGTATCACATGACTATCATAGCCAATCAGATGTCAGAAATACTTGGTGCAACGTCTGCAGTAAAGTTGTGCCACATGGCAGCAACACTAGCAACTGACTGAAACATTTAAAAACCACACACCCTGACACGTTAAAGGACGCTAAACAGCGCAAGGAAGCCTCAACGCCCTCTGTTTCACTGGCAGCCACTGTCCATCAGAAGACATTGCAGGAGTTTCATAAAGGCAGCGAATATCCAGGCACAGCAGGTGACACTTAATGTGTTATAAGAAAAAAAAAATTAAATGAACCATTATTTTACTACCCCAAATATGCAATGAGCTAAGTCAGGTTTGCCCAATACCTCCATCACTGAGGTAGCTGGTTGATCGCCAGGTCACACTGACAAAATCCCACCTAGGCAGTAGTGAAAAAGAATCCGCACCGTAGGCAGAGCAGCTGGAACCTAAACGTGAACACACCAGCTGAGCAGCAGAGACGTTTATATACGCGGACATACACAATATCCGCGGTTAGAAGCTAAATTATTCACTCAAGCTACATAAACGCTTGCACACAGCTGTGCAGCGGAAACATCCCGGTGATGTTTTATTGTTAAATATTTACGGTTTCGTTATGTTCTACTTGACCACTATGATCTTTGAATTTAAGAAATTTTATTTTGTATTAATTGCAATTTTATTTATTATAATTTTAAATAGATATTTTTCATATTTGTATTGAATTTACTTATCTATCTAATTTATTATAATTGCATTATTAGCATTTAAGCAAGTATTTCTCTTCATGAGCATTATTCATTATAAAGATAATAATCAACACTGTGCAATGATGATTTGCCTTTAAGGTGCAAAAAGTATTGGTTTTGATATCGGTATCGTCAATACTGGCCCTGTAGTTACTTGGTATCGGATCAATAACAAATTTCGAGGTATCGCCCATCACTAATACTCAAACAACGAGGAAACACTTACTGCTCCCCCTCCCGATCTACATTAAACGTTAAAGTGGGGGACAGCCTACGCTCAGCATGGTAATGAGAGAAATGAGGTAGACACTGTATACTGACAGAAAACAGTCAAACTCCTTAGTTTTTACAATCTAATTTGAATCAACTGCACTGCAGAGAATCTCACATCATTGTGACTCCAACATGGCTTTATTTGATTTTTGGCCACTAAAGGATTTTATCCACTCTCCTCAACAGCTCACCAAAGTCAGGGCTCTTAACAGCTTCATATATACTTCCACATCACGTTTTTTACAGTTTTACCCTTGTGCAGCCTTTGATTAACATTCAACATTAAAATGGGGGACGCTCTAAGCTCAAAAACTACAAAAGGGTTGGATACAACAGCCACAGACAGACGATACATCCCAACACGCTTCATCTAGATGAACGGTTGGATGAACTTGTTGTTGAAGACCCACACGTGTTCATTGCTTGGATGTAACACCCACAAAGGATGTTTTATCCAACCCTTGTGTGTGTTTTTGAGCTTTGAGCGCCCCCTATTTTATAGTGGGGTCGTTTTGACACCTCCAAGGTGTTAAAAGTATGAATCACACTTTTACTGGGTTCTGAAGAAAATCTTGTAAAAGCACACTGACAGCATCTGTCCTTAACTCACCGTTCATCTGTAACGAACCCAGGTGCAAATGAACCACGAGGCCGACTTCAGCACGTCTAGCAGTTTATTTTCAATTCAATTCAATTCAACTTTATTTATATAGCGCCAATTCACAACATCAGTTATCTCAAGGCACTTTACAAGTAAGGTTTTAAGACCTTACACAACTAAACCCAACAATTCCCACATAGAGCAAGCTTTTAATTGTAGCCAATCGATAAATTGTACATTTAAATAGCAACAGTGGAGAGGAAAAACTCCCTCTCTAACGAGGAAGAAACCTCCAGCAGACCCAGGCTTAGTGTGGGCGGCCATCTGCCAGAACCATCTCTAACTATACGCTTTGTCAAAAAGAAAGGTTTTAAGCCTAGTTTTAAAACTAGAGAGGGTGTCTGCTTCTCGAACCTTGACTGGAAGCTGGTTCTGTTACAAACTGGCACCCTCTGAACTATACCTTTTTTCAGTACCAGGGGTAGGAACGCCTAAGGCCCTGGTACTGCCTCTAATCGCCACTAGGTGACGCCAAAACTAACTGAAGGGGAAGCTCGACCTAGAGCCTTTCCCTGCTCGCACCAAACTAACGGGGAGAACCCAATTGCACGATCACAGACAAGGAGCACTAGACAAGGAGCACAGAATTTAAAACTCTTTGAGTTTTAAATTCTGTGTGGATAGCCAAACCTCGTCGCCGACCCTCTAGTCTGGGGCAGGTGAGCGACGGCGGTTAGCGTAGCGCTCAGCTCGAGTCTGCCCCCGAAGTAGCTGAGAACGAACCCTATTCCAAACGGCCTTGCAACGCCGGATGAAGTCTGAAATGGAAGAGACCCTGAGCTCTGCCCCTTGCTCCGGAAACAGTGGCGGCTGGGATCCGTAGGCCGCCTCGAACGGAGAACACCCCCAGGGCAAACAAAGGAAGGGTGTTGTGGGCGTACTCAACCCACGGAAGATGGAGAGACCACGTGCTAGGTTGGGCTGAGGCGGTGCACCATAGGAGAGACTCCACCTCCTGGTTGATCCGCTCAGTCTGCCCGTTGCTCTGGGGGTGGAATCCAGAGGACAGGCTGACGGACGCGTCGAGGGCCCCGCAGAACTCTCCAGGTTGCTGAGGCGAATTGTGACTCGGTCGGAAACAATGTCCTCAGGAATCCCATGTAGCCGAACCACATGATCCACGAGAAGCCGCGCCGTCTCCTTAGCTGAGGGTAGCCTTCTGAGTGGTATGAAATGGGTTAGTTTGGAGAAACGGTCAACTATCGTGAAGATGGTGGTTTTACCCCCTGAGGGAGGAAGGCCAGTGATGAAGTCAATGGAGATGTGTGACCAGGGGCGTGACGGAACCGGTAGGGAGAGCGTGCGGCTGACTCCCGGGTGGCAGGCCAGTTGAGAGTTGTGACCCCATCATAACACCTGTGAACGTAAACAAACAGGGACAAACAAGCAGTGTGGCGGGCATCCCTCCGGGATGGGTAGTGTGTGGCAAAAGTTGCGAACCCGGTTTTCAATATCCCACCGCATGGCCCTCACTACAGTGGGTTTGAGAATAAACTCATCCGATTTTCCATAGTTACCATCCGTGTTGTGCTCGAACTGTCGGGAGAGGGCGTCTGGCTTCACATTCTCAGATCCCGGGTGATAAGACAAGATAAAATTAAATCGCGTAAAGAACAAGGCCCACCGGGACTGGCGGGCGTAGAGCCTCTTGGCTGTTCTCACATACTCCAAGTTTTTGTGGTCCGTCCACACTAGGAACAGGAGGGTATTGCCCTCTAAGCCAGTGCCGCCACTCTTCCAGGGCTAGTTTTACCGCTAGAAGTTCACGGTTTCCTACATCGTAGTTCTGTTCAGCACTAGACAATCGCTTGGAATAAAAAGCACAAGGGTGTACCTTATTGTCCTCGAATCTTTGGGAAAGGACCGCCCCTACCCCGGTATTGGAGGCGTCCACCTCAACGATGAATTGCCTCTCCAGATCAGGGAGGCGGAGAACTGGCGCTGACATGAAGAGTCCTTTTAATCTGGCAAACGCCCTCTCGGCTTCAGAAGACCACCTGAAAGCCACTTTTGTGGACGTGAGGGCGTGCAGGGGGGCGGCAACCTTACTTAAGTCCTTGATGAATCGGCGGTAGAAGTTGGAGAACCCCAGGAACCGCTGCAGCTGTTGTCGGTCCTTCGGCTCCGCCCACTTAGCCACAGCCGCGACCTTTGTGGTCCATCCCCACCTTACCTGGTTCTAACTCACACTTCTCTGCTTTGACGAACAGTTGGTTCTCTAAGAGCCGGAGTAACACAGCTCTTACATGCTCTCTATGCTCCTCCTGGGAGCGGGAATAGATTAAAATGTCATCCAGGTACACAAACACAAACTTGTTAACCATGTCCCGTAACACATTGTTAACTAGAGCCTGAAAAACTGCGGGTGCATTGGTGAGTCCGAATGGCATCACCAGATACTCATAGTGACTAGTGGGAGTGTTGAAGTTTTTCACTCGTCCCCCTGTCTGATACGAACGAGGTGATATGCGTTCCTTAGATCCAGTTTCGAAAACACGGTAGCCTCCTGAAGCAACTCGAATGCTGTGGAGATAAGAGGTAGAGGATACTTGTTTTTTACCGTGATGTCGTTTAGTCCACGGTAGTCGATACAAGGACGTAACCCCCCATCCTTCTTGGCTACAAAGAAAAACCCGACTCCTGCCGGTGACGAGAAAGGGTGGATGATTCCCGAGGCCAGCGCCTCGCTAATGTAGTCCTCCATTGCCCTTCTCTCTGGCTGGGTTAAGGAGAAGATGTGGCCTCTGGGTGGTGCGGTCCCGGGTAGAAAGTCGATGCCACAGTCGTAAGGGCGATGAGGCGGAAGTCAGAGCACTTAAACTCATTAAAATCTAGCACCTCCTGGTGGTTGCCAGCAACAATCATCTTAACGGGTTCCGTGCGGAACACAATAGCGTGGATGACACGATTGTTAAATGATTGCACAGTGATGGGCCTTACCAGTCGGTGAAGTCTCAGGCCGAGAGATTTCGCCAAGCTCTGATCCATGATCTTGTCTCTGCGCCCGAATCCACTAGTGCCGAGGTGGTGTAGTCCTGCCCGGAGACCGAGAATACCACGGGCACTGCAGGATCATTTGTGGGAGAAAGTTGTGCTGCCCTGCTCACCAGCGTCTCCCAGGCCGCTGCCGAGCGTTTCTGTTTAACGGACAGCGCGCCACCAGGTGGCCCTCCTGCCCTCAGTACATGCATAAGCCAGAGTTGCCGCGCCTCCAACGCTCCTCCTCCGTGAGTCGGAACCTCCCCATCTGCATGGGCTCCTCCCCATCAGACGTGGAGGCTGGGCCCGGAAAGGCAGGTGGGACGGGCACAGAAGTAGGGATAGGCGGAACCGGTGGACGACGTGGAGGATGTCTTTTCGGGCTGAGCCAACGTTCTCCCTCCAGCAGGCGTCGCTCCTGGTTCTGCTCCTGGTACCGTTGATACACTGCTGCAGACATGAGTCAGACATGAGTTCCCGAAGTGAGGAGGGAAGAGTGCCTCCCACCATCTCGTCCTTAACCCTCTTAACCCTCCCAGCCAATCCTTCGTAATAGACCCAGAACTAAGACCAAGAAAGAGGTGAGGTCATTTTTAGGGCTAGTGGGCTGGTACAGACAGTTTGACCCAAACTTTGCTTCCATAGCGACATCTTTGACCAACGTGCTGAGCAAGGGGGTGCCGAGCCTCATTCCATGGACCAAAGACTCAGAGGCGGCGTTCAGAACTCTAAAGTAAAGTAAAGTTCTGGTTGTGTTCTTTTCTCTCTTCTCTATCCAATCACCCCAACCGGTTAAAAGAGAAGATATGCTCCAGTCCAGTCTTGAATAGCCCGGACTTTACAAAGAGCTTCTTGGTCCAGGTAGATGCCTCAGCGATAGGGCGTGGAGCAGTTTTGGTCCAGGGGACCAAGGGAAAGCCTGTTGTATACTTCAGTCGCAAGTTGTTGCCGAGGGAGACCCGCTATTCTGCGGTGGAAAAGGAATGCCTCGCCAAGTGGGCCTTGGAGAGCTTGTGATACTACCTCCTTGGAAGAGAAAACAAGAGAAAACAAACTAAAACAGTCCAACTCAAAAAGCCCTAAACAAGGTCAAACGAAATAGTTCAAAATGTCCAAACTGAAAGTGTCCTGTCACGGCGGGCGAAGACAAGCACATGCTCTATCCAGCAGCAGCCGGGGACAAAACGGAGCCTCTGGCTCTGAGGCAGCAAGACGAAACCCCCTTGGTGGCCAGCGACAGGAGGCAGGGCTAAACTGACGGCGTAAACCTCTTGGAGGCTGGCAGGACGGGAACCTCTCCCAGGGCAAGCAGGGCCGCTGTGCTGAGCTCTGAGGCAGGCGAGATTAATGGCTCAGCCGCATCAAGCCCCAAACCAGACGAGAAGGGCAGCCCGGCAGCGCCAAGCTCCGAGGCAGATGAGGTCAGCTTGGGAACACCAAGCTCCGGACCAGACGAGGTGAGCGGCTCGGCATCGTTGAGCTCCGAGGCGGACGAGGTGAGCGGCTCGGCAACACCGAGCTCCAAACGATCCTCCCGAGCGTCATTCTCCGGAGTCGACCCCTCTGGACAACTGGAAACAAACGTGCGCTCTCCACGCGCGCACAACTCAAACGGTGGTTCAGTGGCCCCAAGCCACTGCTTCCCCAGGTCCGTCAACCCCTCCAGGGGATGATGGGATGATGGAGCGGGTGCAGCGGTGTTGAATCGCTGGCTGTCACCGGACGACGCCACTACCTTGAGACGTCGTGGTGCTGGAGTCGGTGCTGCGCGCCGCGGTGGCGAACCCAAACGCCGGGGAGCAGGGGGCGGACTCCGGGTAGGTGCAGCGGGGGGTGCAGGCTCATCATCTCCTCCTGGAGACCACAGAGTGTAGGGCCAGGTGCAGCGGTGAACGGCCGCTGACTTTCACCGACCGACGTCTCCACCTTGAGGTGCTGGAGTTGGTGCTGTGTGTGTGTCCACACGTCGCGGGGCAGGAACCAAACTCCGGGTTGCTGGCACTGGAGTCGAGTCCAGGGTGAACTGAGGAGGACTTCCCGTGGGTGCAGTATCCCACCGCTGAACCACGGGCTCCGGTATCTCGTCCAGAGGATCCCGGGGGGGCGGAGCAAGGACCTCAGTCCTCCACTCCCGCCTATCGGCCACCAGCATTCTCCTCCTGGAGCCTTGCGTGAAGGGGACCTAACAATACTAGAAACTAATTTAAAACAAGACATAGGCGAACAAAAACTAAAGGCTGGAGGTGAATCTGGAGTGGACGAAACACTGAGCAATTCCGTGGTATGAAGGTCAGAAGAGTTGTAGGTGGATGGGGGCGGAGCAAGAGACGTAGTGTCACGAGATGGCTGTGAAACAGCTGGAGAAGGCGGGTACTTCGCTGCCTTGTTTAATTTCTCCTGGAGGAAGTTAAGGTCTCTGTATAAGTCTCCCGTGCCAGGCCTCAACCAAAGTTCACCAATGTCCAAAACCAAGTTCAGGCAGTCAGTGCAGGCCTGCTGTCGGGCCTGCAGATCGGTGTCACTAGTGGCGTGACCTATGAGTCCCACGAGTTACTTGGGAGGCCCGGAGGCAGTCTGACTGCAGGGAACTGCATGCTCTGTCCAAAACTAACAAAAGAGTAGTCAAACAAAACAAAGTCCACCAAGCACAAACAAACTGACCAAATTAGAACACAAATACAGTCAAACAAACAACAACCCCCATAAACACTAACGAACACTGAGTCGGCTGGGTCCTTTAGTGGCTGGCTGGTTCTGTTACAAAACGCACTCTAGACTGACTACAGTACCAGGGGTAGGAAAACCTGAGTCCCTGGTACTATCTCTAATCGCCACCTGATGGCGCCAAACGAACAAGAGGGGGGAGCTCAACCTTGAGCCTTATCCCCTGACTATTAGACACAAGATTCAAAAGGGGCTGCTCGTCCTAGAGCCTGTGCCCACACTAACGCAATTTGGTGCTCCCTTGTTAGTTTACAAGGGAGCACCAAATTGCACGACCCAGAGACAGACATAGATTAACTAATATTTTAATGAACCAAAACCTAACATTCAAACAGAACACTCACAGACTTACACACAGATAGGAACAAGAACCTAGACTAGGACAAGGTAACTAAACTTAAACATGAAACGAGACCTAGACATAGCACTGTATAGACCAAACTGTTATATGGAGTACCTTCATCCTGGACCTGCATTTTGGTGCTATAAATAAATTTACATCCTGCACCCAAGTGCTGTTGCAAGTGAAGCGGTCATTCTTTCAACAAACCTTAACACGTCTGAGGTGAGCTGGTAGAGCTCACGTCTCACATACAGTAAACTTTAATCTTGCAGACACAGAAGCAGAGTTATTTAATTAGATATGCTTAGACATTTTGTTTCTCCAGCATGTGGCTCGTCCTTGCTTAACCATTGTGCAGAGGTTGCTGTGATTTTCTTCCCCAGGCTCACAGGGACATTGTAATATAGTACATAGGTAGTGCAGGGATTTGTTTCTTTGTAAATGTATATGCTCCCTAGCCAAGATGTTTTCCACTGTTGTATGGAATGTACTACAATGAACAAGCTGTTTCACTGACTGACTAACAATTAGTCAGTGTTGTTAGACCCAGAAGGTAAGCTCTGTGTTCTGGGTTTTGGTCAGGACCAGAGAATAGGTGGATTTTAATTGTTACAAGCTCTTCTTGTGCTTCTGATACTACAGATACTCCAGCCTCACTGCACACAGTGTTAGACATTGTCATCCCTAGATTTGGTGGCAAGACCTAAATGGCTTTTCCCCCATAGATCATCCCGAGTTAACTTTCTCCAATGCTATTGAATATTTCATTTTACAACTAACTCCAAATAATTTACATGTCTCTTATATACAATCCAAACTAGACTACTCAAAGGCTTACCTTTAATCAGCATGTCCATATTAGATTAACTCAACCTCTCTGAGCTACGTGGCATAGGCTTTTAAATTTGCTGTAGCCAACTTATTGCAGTTTATTGAAAGAAGCTATGTTGACCAGGGAGTCCTAGCTAACTACTGTACAGGCTGATATGTACTCTGCCCTTCCTTAAAAACTGTTGCTAAATAGAGAGAGCATCACTGCTGGACTAGCTGGGTGTTTGGTTTTCATTCAGTACTGAAAGCCCGTTCATGTACAGTTTATGATAATCATCTGAGAAAGATGAATTATGTGTTGTGTAAAGGCTCTAATCTTAAAATACTGTTGCTGACAAATATTCTCATAATTTATGTTTCACCAGGGTCGCCTCCTTTTGTCCGTAGGCCCTCTATTCTGCAGTGTCTACGTAGCTCAGAAAACTAAGCTTGACATAATTTCGGAGCCATTTCTGTTACCATGCCATCTGTGCCTGGAAGCTCTTCGACTTAAAGAGAAACTGCTTTTATTTTGTTGGTCAACAAGTCAGAGGTCAATGGTACTGGCACCTCACATTTGCATATTAATTCTTCACTGTGTTGCGCACAGTATTCAGTCGTCAGGTGTGTGCTCCTTCCACACAGTCAACGGCTAGACGGCAGCAAGATTTATATAGACAATCTGTATCACCATTTTGCACAGCCCATATAATCAATTTGCATTCCCATTCTGCTCGTAATTAGGGTCTGATTTACCAAGACAGCAGGTTATTAAGCAATCAGTGACTTGCTGCCCTCTAGATGTATTCCGAGAGAAAAAGAAGGCTCAAGTGCAGTTCAACAGGATTAAAGGAGAAATGTTGTCTGAATTAATGGCATTATAGTACATTAATTAATTAAGGATACAACACAGGTTTGTGAATATGATTTCTTAGAGCTAATAGCTTTTACTGTAGAAAGTTCGCCAGTGAAGTAACTAGAAGTCATTAACTAACTTTTCAATTTTACATGAATTCAATCAATTGAAATACTATCTCAAGACACTTTACAAGTAAGGTTTAAGACCTTATACAACTAAACCCAACAAATCCCACATAGAGCAAGCTTTTATTGTAGCCAATCGATAAATTGTACATTTTAATATCAACAGTGGAAAGATTCCCTCTCTAGAGAGGAAAACACCTCCAGCAGACCCAGGCTCATTGTGGGCGGCCATCTGCCTTGCCTGGTTAGTTACATGTAGCTACCGGTATATGAACATGTGCTCACACACTCACCAGCTGCGCAGCGGAAACATCCCGGTGATGTTTTACTGTTAAATATTTACTGTATTGTTTTGTTCTACTTGCACTATGAACCCTTCAATTTGAGAAATAGTATTTTGTATTCATTTCAATTTTGTTTATTATAATTTAAAATAGATATTTTTTCATATTTGAATTTAATTTACTTATTGATCTAATTTATTATAATTTTATCACTAGCATTTAAGCAAGTATTTCTGTTCATGAGCATTATTCATGTTGCCATAAAGATATTAATCAACACGGTACAATTTAAGGTGCAAATAGTATCGGTATCGTCGATACTGGCCCTGTAGTTACTTGGTATCGAATCGATACCAAATTTCGTGGTATCGCCCATCACTAAACTATACGCTTTGTCAAAAAGAAAGGTTTTAAGCCTAGTTTTAAAACTACAGAGGGTGTCTGTCTTTTTTTGTATCCATCCAGGATGACCAAGTTTGAAGTTTGACTAATTGGTTTGTTTCCTCTGGTTTCATGGACAAATGGACAAACTGAGTATCATCTGCATAGCAGTGAAAATTTATAGAATGTTTCCTAATAATATTAACAAGAGGAGACAGTAAAGACTGAAAAGTATTGGACCAAGCACAGAACCCGGTGGAACTCCAAAGCGAATTTTTGCATGGATGGAAGGTTGATCATGAACAAATTGGAATCTGTTCAACAGATAAGAAAAGTGAAAATGTGGAGCTGTTTTTTTTTTTGGAATGCGATTGGCTGACTGACGGTAAGCATACGGTAAGTCACTTCCTGTCACCGAGGTTTCGTGCTACTAGCCTACTAGCTTAGCTGTTACTCGTCCCTCAGTGGGTCCCGAGCAGCTGGGATGTGACTGGGTGACGGTTTGTAGGAGTCGTAGTTCTAGGCAGTCGCCCACGGTTCACCACCAGCCGCTTCACGTTTCAAACTGATTTTCCCCACTCAGCGACACACCCGCTGAGAAACCCACCCTGATCATTGGTGACTCCATAGTCAGAAACGTGAAGTTAGAGACGCCAGCGGTCATAGTTAAGTGCATTCCTGGGGCCAGAGCGGGCGACATCCAGTCTTACCTGAAGCTCCTGCATAAGGATAAGCGTAAATACAGTAAGATCGTAATACACGCAGGAACTAATGACTTATGCCAATCGGAAGTCACTAAAACTAACATTGAGTCGGTGTGTTCGTTTGCCAAAACGATGTCGGACTCTGTAGTTTTCTCTGGACCCCTCCCCAATCTGACCAGCGACGACATATTTAGCCGCCTGTCGTCGCTTCACCGTTGGCTGTCTAGGTGGTGTCCAGCAAACAATGTGGGCTTCGTAGACAATTGGAGCAGTTTTTGGGGAAAACCTGGGCTGATTAGAAGAGATGGCGTCCATCCCACCTTGGATGGAGCGTCTCTGCTCTCTAGTAACAGAAATGACCTATATGAAGATTTCCAGTCAGGATTCAGATACATCATAGCACAGAAACAGCTCTGATTAGAGTCACGAATGATCTTCTCACAGCTTCAGACAATGGTCTAGTTTCTGTACTTGTCCTGTTAGATCTTAGTGCAGCATTTGATACGATAGATCACAAGATTCTATTGCACAGACTGGAACATAGCATTGGGATTAAAGGAAAAGCACTGGGATGGTTTAAGTCTTATCTGTTGAACAGATTCCAATTTGTTCATGTTCATGATCAATCTTCCATCCGCACAGGAATTAGCTTTGGAGTTCCACAGGGTTCTGTGCTCCTACATTAGCTTCTCTGCATTGGCTCCCTGTCAAATCTAGGATAGAATTCAAAATTCTTCCCCTCACCTACAAAGCTCTTCATAATAAAGCTCCATCTTATCTTAAAGACCTCATGACTCCTTATGCTCCCAACAGAACGCTTTGTTCTCAGAGCGCTGGTCTACTTGTGATTCCTAGAGTTTCTAAATGTAGAATGGGAGGCAGAGCATTTAGCTATCAAGCTCCTCTCCTATGGAACCAGCTTCCAGTCCAGGTTCGAGAAGCAGACACCCTCTCTAGTTTTAAAACTAGGCTTAAAACGTTTCTTTTTGACAAAGCGTATAGTTAGAGATGGTTCTGGTCACCCTGAACCATCTCTTAGTTAAGCTGCTATAGACTTAGACTGCTGGGGGGCGTCCTTCATTCACTGAGCTCTTTTTTTTCTCTTCTATCCGCCAACATGCCTCCATTTCCACATGTGACTAACTTTGTCCCTTTTCTCTCCTAGTTGTGCTTCTCCCCTTCTGTTTCTCTCTAGCACGGTGCCAGTATTAGCATACGTTCTTTATGACTATGGTCATCAGAAGGAGTGGGCGTTAATGGGTCCTCTCGCGATTGACGCCACCAAAACGCCAACAGAGAATTCTGGGATTTGTAGTATTAGCGGTACATGATAATTACCGGCCGGCCAGCTCTTGTAGTAATTTGGTATGTAATTTGGCCCGCAGTGTAATTATATTTGGCCCGCGGGCCAGAGTTTGACACCTATGGTGTAGTGCTTTCGTTGGTGTGTGAACCTGCCTCACAAGCTACAGCTTCTCCTTGTGCAAAGTGCGCTGAATTGTTGAACGATGCACAGTAACACCATCTACAGCAAGTTGATGTTGTAGCTCTTTGGAGGTGGGCTATTTTTTCGTTCTCACCATCCTTGGCCTTTGCCTCTGCAATATTTTATGTGGCCTGGCACTTCTGCCCTTAAGAACTGTGCCTGTGGTCTTCCATTTCCTCAATACGTTCCTCACAGTGGACACTGAAAGCTTAAATTGCTGCGATTTTTGCAGCCTTCCCCTAAATCAAAATGTCATTTGAGAGTTGTTTTGAGGCCCTCATGTTGCCACTCTCCAGAGGAGAGTCAAACAGAACAACACCTTGCAATTGGCCACCATAAATACCTTTTCTAATGATTGGATGCACCTGTCTATGAAGTTCAAGGCTTAATGAGTTCACCAAACCAGTAAACTGTAATTTCAAATTCTTGTAATTATTACAGCTATTCTACATTTTTTTAAACAATATCACAATTATTCTAATTGAAAAATAAATGAACTAAGAACACTGCTTTATTCTCTGATAATTAACTTTGGCCACATCACAAAGCCCCTGTACACACTATACTGTACATACAACTACACATATTTATTAACTCGATTCTTGACTCTGAGGAGTCCTAGGAGGTGATCAATGTTGAAAGTCTTCCGTTTCACTCCTGGGGTCACTGGTCATTACAGTGTAACAAATCTCATTAACACACTCACTCATGCACACACACATGCCTACACACACACAGAACATTTAATAACTCCAGGACCTGAGTCAAAGCTTATTTGATTAGTAAAGCCTTTATTTTAAATGGTATTATTACCCAGTCTTATTTGAATTAAATGACATTTCTGTACAACTAAACTGCTAATCTGTCGTTTTTTTTGCATCCATTACTGCAGTCTGATTAGTCATCTAGGTACAGACCATACATTCAGGCTTAAACCTTTCTTTTTGACAGAGCGTATAATTAGAGATGGTTCTGGTCACTCGCAACCATCTCTTAGTTAAGCTTAGACTGATGTTGTGAATTGTGGCTATATAAATAAAGTTGAATTGAATTGAATTAATTGAACTGGAGAGGTTTTGTAAGGAGAATTGGTCCAAAATACATTCATCCAGAATCCAGATGCTGATTACAGGCTATAGGAAGCATTTATGCGCCTGTCTAATTTCGTTTTGATACATATTGTACAGTTTCTGTTAATACAGTAAACCTCATTTCACTACTGAAATATCACATTGCCGTTCAGCTATTTGATAGGTCAAAATTAAATTTTGAAAAATGATCCAAACAAATATTATATAATATCCCAAATATTTGTAAATGAAAATCATGGACATTGTCAGGGGTTCCTAAACTTTTGCATACAATTACAGTAAATAATTAAAATTACTGTCTGCTTTCGAGATGAGACGAGACGACACGGACCCATTATAGTATAATTTTTCCACTGCTACCTGACAATTTGTTGTTCTCTGAAAGCCCAAATCTGTGAATTCAACAATACTATCTCTAAGACAAATATGTTGTGGTAGTTTGTGCAGAGATGTTCTACATGTTCTCCTGGACAAAGTTACTCGCAATTTAGTGTGGCATTGAAGCACACTGTCTGGATACAAGGTTGTGCAGTATCTTCACCACAGAGACACTCTTTTCTGTACACCTCTCCGTATTCATAGGTCTGAAGTGGCCAGTGGCGTCACGGTTGCACATTTCATTGTTTTGTGCTTGCAATGCAGACATGTGTCATCAAATAACGAAATGACAGGCCATGGAAGTGAAAGCCCTGTGATGTGGCCCTTTGTCTCACTGATCACATGCACTGTTTAATAGAGTGGCACAAATGAAAACAAGTTTCCTACTGTGACCTGATCTGCTGTAATTTACATATTTTAATTATGTATTAGACTCAGCAGAGTGTGTTGTTGGCACCTTAGACTGTCTAAGGGCAAAGAGTAAAAAAATATATGACCTATGTTTAGGTCATGGGTCATAGGTCATGAAACCTGTGGAAGCTCAGGGAAACCCCTAAATAAATTAAGACGTGAAAAAAAAGTTCAAACTGGTGTTTAGAACGAAGGAAATATGGCCCAAATATAACTCTGAAAGGCTGATAAGAATTAATACAAAGAGACATAAAAATACCATGGTTTATAAGAAAAGAACCTCACCCCAAGGTTTCACATACGTGTGCCTTTAGTTCAAACTGGGATGTTGACAAGACGCCAAGACGGAACGATGCCTTAAATTTGCCAATACACCGTCCACTCTCTCAAAGCAAAATCCATTGAGTATGGATTGCTGCAAGAGAGCTACTCCCAAAAGTAACACCAGGCCCTGAATGCAATGGGTTGAGAAGGATGCCCTGCACACAACCACTGCAACACTCACTCTTACATAATGAGAGTGGACTTTCCTGACTTTTCGATTCCAAGAAGCGGCTTCCAAAGACGTGCAGCTAATTGGAAACTCTAAATTGCCCATAGATGTGAGTGTGTGCGTGACTATATGTGTGTGGCCTTGCGACAGACTGGCGACCTGTCCAGGGTGAACCCTGCCTCTTGCCTATAGACAGCTGGGACAGGCTCCAGCACAGCGACCCCTACGGGGAAGAAGCGGTAGGAAGTGAATGAATGAATGAATGATACGATGTTTACAGTGCTACTTGACTGCATTTGCCTTATTTATATTCCCTTATGAAGGGTCCTGTAAAACTTGTGCTTGTTGGTGTGATTTTCACCTGAACAGTCTTCATTGCTTGTCTGCTGCAGCCAAGGTAAGAAGTAAACAATAACATGTGAATGTGTCCGTCTTCATGTGGGGGAAGAACATGATCAATACTTTCAGGTGCTTTCACTCACTGCATGTAAACAGCAGTGATGTATTATTTACTTTGAAGAAGGCTTCATGCTGAAATGGTTTTTCAGGTAAGAAACACAATCTAAGACTGAGGAAAACTGGTTGAAACGATGACACATACAGACGGACTGACCAACCAACTGACAGCTTGCAGAAATATGAGCAAATAGACCGACCAACAGAATCCCAACAGATGAACTTACAGATACAGAGACACAGATTGACTGGATACTGAACAGAGACAGACGGACAAGATTGTGAACACAGATTGAGAATGGGAAAAAAGAATTCCATGTCTGTAGATTGACAGACCAACTGAATAACCGATAAACACAAACTAACATAAACAGGAACACAGAGGGCATCTTAAATATAAAACAGAAACAGAAAATGTTTATAAAAGAAAATAACAATTATCATGACAGGGACACAAAGGAAGACATGACAAACACTGGGACAGAAAAAGGACAGAAACACAACGCCCTCTCTAGGTCAGAGGGCCAGAAATGTGTCACACATGTGACACAGTCTGTGTGTAGATAGTTTTAGGGGACATCTGCCATATATCATAAACAGAAGAAAATGGAAACATGTATGCCATGACTCAACCTTCAGACATTTATGCTGTAGTGTAGCTCTTTCTTAGACACAGTGATTAGAAGTTTGTAGTGAATTGAAAAGAATTATTACACACTACGTAATAGACTACGCTGTCTAATATGTTGCTGAGGAAAGCTGATGCTTTCCTCAGCAACGTATTAGACAGCCATTCAAATTCAATTCAAAAATTCCACACAGCCATGTAATAGAATTAGGACAAGGATATTTATGGCTACAACGAGGAAGCTTTGTACATAATATTTACCATATTTTACAACAAGTCTGTCTCTACGCAGTCAGCAATCTAAATGCATCGAAACAAGACGTGCATCCAGATTTCTTTTTTTTTGCTTCTTCAGTCTTAGTGAAGTTGGTAGAGACCGCAGATTTATCCTTCCAGTTAGGTTTTCCTTGTTCACCTATAAAGAATGGGCTCGAACAAAGGACTGAGGGTAGTGAGTAGATGTGAGCTCTCAACTACCGTTACTCCTCCTCCACCATACAGGGTCGTTAAGTGTGTCTTGTGGGGGACTTGTGAAGTGGTCTTGATCTTCTTGGGCATAGTTCAAAGGGCAGAATGGTAGATGGGAGACAAGTTGTGTCTGAGGCGCCACCTCTGTAGAAAGGGGCTGTTTCTGTATGTGTAAAGCTTCTCTAAAGCCAAACCACCCGTCTTATCTGTCCAGAATGTGAACGTTGTTATCTTCAAATGAGCAGTCTTTGTCTTTTAACAGGTTTGATAATTTTGATGATTATGCTGAACCTGTTACAATCCAGCCCTCAGAGCGCTGAGGGCTCCAGGTTTTCTGTCTGTCTTGTGATGTCACGTTCTCCCTCTGTGCTCCTCCTCTGCAATTAGTGGTTACACCTGTGTTTAATTTCCTGTTTAGTTCTGTATTTAAGCCTGCCCTCTTGTTTCTGTCCTTGTCGGTACGTGGTACGTGTACGCTGTTCGTTGCTATGAGTCGTTCGTCTGTGATGTTCCCGTGAGTCCTTGTCTGTGTGTAGTCAGGTCAAATTAAGTTAAGCCATGTGTGTTTGTGTGTAGTCAAGTCATGTGTGTAGAGTGTAATCAAGTCAAGTCTAGTCATGAATATAGTCAAGTCAAGCCATGTGTGTAAGCGGGTAGTCAAGTTAAGCCTTGTGTGTAGTCTATTTAGTCAAGCCATGTTTGTGTGTAGTCAAGTCTGTGTGTTTAGACAAGTCTAGTGAAGTCCAGTCAAGTCATGTGTTCAGTCTAGTCGAGTCAAGTTTTGTGGTGTCATGTTAAGTGTGTTGTCAATAAAAGTCAAGTTAAGTCACGTCCTGGTCTGAGTCTGCGATTGGGTCCACCACCGTTGCCTTACTCACCACACCATCAGACCCCCAGTCTGTAACAGAACCAGTGTATGTTTGCATTTTCCACTGAATAGATTCAACACATTTTGTTCAATATGTGAACCACAGACATATCGAATCATATAGATATATACAGTGGAAACTTGAGACTATGTTGAACCTATTGTTTGAAATAAATTAATTGATGATTTCCTTTTGTGTGGATGTGTATGCGTGTCCTGTCCAACAGTTTAGCATCCAGCAAAATTCACCATTTTATACACATACACATACATTTAGGGGGTGGTCTCTCACTGGGGGTCCAAGAGAAGGGCCCAGTTGTCGACCCTGGCAAGGATGACACTTAAAGATAGGAGACACCCTCATCCGTCAGCCAGCGGTTGTGCTCCTGGACATCTCCCCCACTTTTAATGCATCTTACTCCCACACTCCCAAACCAAGCTGGCTGGCAAGGTAATCGGGTCCTGTCTTCCTGCTCCAATTCAGGTGGGGGGGGTCTCTAGAGGTGGTCAGAGACCAACTCTCCTTATGAATGGGTACTCACGTATGGTGTGAGTGTGTATAGTATCACGGATGGGCAGGTTTTGGAGTGTATGTAAGTTAGTGGTGCGGCTGATGTTTGGGTGGCCGGATCCTGGCTCGGCCTGCTGGATCCTGCTGCCCAGGCAGCCTCCTCTGCTGACTGCCTCTAGTGCCTGCCTAGTGCTGCAAGCCCACCGTGGCGTTAGGGGTGGTAGCTGGTCGTTGGGGGGGCTCAGCTCCGGGGGGAGGCAAACTGGGGGGTGGACAAAACTGTGGGTTCCTTGCAGACCGTGGGTGCACGGGTTCCGCTCTCTGGGTCTGCTTCTGCTCTTCCAGGGGTGGGCTGGCGCAGGATCATCTGTGAAGGGGTCCCCAATTCATCCTTTCCAATCCAGAGACTGACATTTCATTTTGATGGACCAATACACAGATCTTCAAAGAGGGGTTCATAGTTTATGTACCCCTTTTGAAAAAGCAAAGCTTCCCATCACAATACAGCACCCAGCATATACATGATGGATGCTAAACTGCTGGACAGGACAAAAAACTACAGCGTTTAAAATTAGTCTCTTTATTAAACTTAGAGTGGGCGTGCAAAAACAAAGACCCTGGGCCAGGTAAACAAAAACAGAGAAACAGAAAACGCTCTGTAGTTCTTACAAAAAAACATGAACGAGATCATGGCACAAAATGTGAGCGAAAATGGCCACGCTTATGCACTGTCACCAAAGCGACGTTCAGTGTCAGAAAACAGGGCTTAAATGCAGTGGCAGTGAAAACGAGGCACAGGTGCAAACAATCACACAACACATGCAAAGCTGGCGGGGGAGGTGCGAGAGCATCCAGCGGAGCTCTCCACAATAAAGCAATCTGATCGCTGCCGATCGTGACACAAATGACGAGGACAGAACAGGAACTTAAATATACAACCAGACAGGAAACAAGACACAGGTGTCAGTAATAATTACATAAACACAACTGGACGTAGGGACAGAAGAAGAATGAAAACAAGACAGGACCACAGCGCCATCCAGGGGCCGGAGGGCTAACTGTCACAGTGTGAAATCTTAATGACCTGTAGGTGCTGATCACCTTACACTCAAAGCTACCATTCATAGTCCTACTATAGTGCATGTCCATTGAGAAACTGACGTACCAAAGATCCATCCAGATTTGACCCCCCTTCCAATCTCACAATGAGAGGCATGATGAGAGGCAGCATGGCTTCACTGTGACACTTTTGCACGGTTATACGGTTGGTTGGCTGCAAATTGTAATATGTTTATGCCTTTTAAACCTACAATAGACGGCCATGTTATTCTGGTGGGTGTTGTAGAGTTTAATTAGTGATAAATTAATAATTTTACTTATTGTATATTTATTATAGTTTCTCACTTTATATTGTGTTAATGTCACCTGTCCTTGTTAGGGTTAACAGACAGCAAGCACCCTGTGTGAGTGTGTGAGACTAAGATAAATAGCCACTAAATAGATCATTCTTTATTCATTTGACTAAACCCTCATGATAGTAGTTGTGCTGTATAACTCAGGCATATTTAAATCCTTTGGCTCCTAAAATTCTTGTATTTTTATAATCATGTATTTGTAATAAAGGGCTTTGTTTTGATTGTTTTGTTAGACACTCTGTTTGTTTTAGTGGGCAGCTGTGCAATGTTCTGTTCACCTAAAATATGTTATATACAGTAATATGTAATTATAAATGTCATTTCCATTTTTTCTTTTCTGGTCTTACTTCTGTAGTGGTTAGAAATATCCCAACTCAGAAGAACTCAAGAAGAACTCATGCTCCCGAGATTCCTGTTCATGTTTTAATCCCTCTGTTTGCGTCAGACCAAATGCAAACATTTGTGATTACAGCCACTTGTTTAGACTCCATTGTTTTGGTTACCAGGTCAGAATGTTTTGCCCAAATTGTTCTGCTCTACCGGTCAGATATCCTCGGAGCCACCCAAGGCCAGCAAGCGTCCTGTACAATCATATTCCCTGGAAGTGAACAAGGCCTAAACAATATCTATTCTACTCTAACTGTATCCTAAACCCACTAACATATACTAATGTTTTCCACTACACTTCCTACCCTTTCTTTTGAACAGCTACAACAGGGCAAAGTTATTTTCCTTTAAGGTTACAAAAGTTTTCAGTTCACATTTTATTTAGATGTTCTAGGTTAGGTGTACTTTGTTTATTTAAACGCCCCATACCATAAGACTGACTAGGCCAACTTTAAGCCACATATAACCAACTTAAATTAAAGCCTACTGTTTTATTGTGTCACTGGCTTACCATTGTATCTGTCGTTCTATATGCAAGGAAATTGTGCTTGATTCAGAACTGACTAAATTGCTCACAAGAGTAAAATCCATCCTTAGATCATCTTCCTGTCCATGACACTCTCTTTATTCATGCCAAGTTTGTTTACATAAAGTCAAGAGAATGATCAACCTTTCAGTTAGTGTAAGAAGCTCACCACAGCAGTGCAATAAAATACAGTGAACCCAGTTGTTTCTAGAAGATAAAAAAACTCAGCACCTTCACAACTCTGTCCTCCAAACACATCCCTCTCATCTTTGTCCTCTTTTCCTGCTTTTTCTACTTTCAGACTGGCGAGACAAAGTTTGCAGCATTAATGGAAACTTGAAAACACTGAACACAGGCTTTTGAAGCACCAAAAAGAGGCTCTTCTCACTCTCGCTCTCTTCCTGCTCTCTGCTGCTGCTGGTGAGCTGATAAATGTTGCATAGAGGTTGGTGGACAGATCCTTCTCATAATCCTCCAGTCAATAAAATAACTTTCCATTCAGCTAGTTTGAAAGTGCCCCATCGCTATGATCTTTTCCTGTCCATCCTAAAATTCATCACGGAGCCGGGAAGTGCAGGTGTACTATAGTTATAGAAAACGAAGTTTTGTTTGTGGTCTAGGGTTGATGATTATGTTGGGAAAAAAGTCAGTGTGTGTCTGAATACAGACTGTTGCAGAGAGGTTATTTGTAGTGTTACATCGTGGCCCAGTTTAGGGCAGCGAGAGGTGCAACACTTGGTCTAAATCTGCTTTAGTTGTTCTTTTGTGTTGGCCTGTTGCATATCTTATCATACACTGCCTGTCATCTTTAGTCTTTTCCATTCTTATACCTCCTCCAGCTTGATCCCTTTACACTTACCTCTGATGAATACCTTCAGGTGAAATAATTTTAAACTGGAAAAGCTTTATGGTTGTCAGTCAATCATAACAAATTATATATTCTGTGTCTGTGCTATGATGAAGGATTTGCAATTATTATCAGTATTGCATGAATCTCTGCAGGAAAGTAAGATCTTCATCCCAAATAATTCTGAAAAGATCAGATTACTATTACAATTACAAAAAGTCACAAACAAAACATGGATATTAGGGCTGCAGCTAACAATTATTATCAGATGATTAATCAGTTAACTGGATAAAACTTAAAGAAATATTCTTGTAGATGTTTTTTGCTTATAACTTTTTTCAAAATCTCGGTATTTATGTGTTAAGACGTTTTGTTTAGCAGTTTCTGAGTTATTAATTTTTCAATACAGAATTTAGGTTTTTTTGTGCTTCTCATTGCCATAAATATTTCTGAACTGCATGGAATGGGTGGAGATGCAGTGTTGCCACATATACGATAATGATCAAATTTATATGATAGATTTAAGAGCCTAAACGGTACCGTCACCCAAACATCACCAGGCTGCTGATATCCAGCCAGCTCACTCCTGATGGACTTCTACTCACTGCCAATCTCATCAGTAACGCTCATCTAGTGTGTTTGTGCAGTTCTGCTAGGTTGACTCAGAGGAAATAAAAAGCACAGCACAGAAAGGACACTAGTAAGAAAACCAAGCAACCCTCCAACTTTATCACTCTGGGATCCTACATTGGCTTCAATCACTTTCAGCGGGTTGCAGTCGACAAGGCTAAAGCCTTTTACTGCTGCTGCAGTGTTCAATTGGTTTTCAACATTACAGTTCTGAAAAATCAAAGTAAACTACACTAAGAATTTCCAGAAGAAAATGCACTGTGATTGCTGTACTGCTGAATGTATACCCAAGAATTGTTGACTGTAGCTGGAGAGTTTAAAATGTTCTTAAAAGTAGCTTAAGAAAAATAGAAGTGGTTAAAATAGAGCTAAACATGTACAGAAAAGTTAAACGTCTTAAATTTCAAAATAAAGCATAATGCAATAACATTAAGTAAGTATCTATAATTAAATCACTTAATAAAACATAGCTGACTTGATCCAAACATTCAAATTCAATGTACTTGTAATAAGAGCCTGAGCCTGTCAGTCACACTACTGCAGTTGTGCCAATAAGGTCCGCTAAACAGGCTTGTTGCAGCGAAACCATAACAGTAATCACAAAAACGACCACATGAAAGTCGAGTCTTTAATCTGCAACCTGTGTGAGTTTCATGTTGAAAGACTGAAAGAATTCCCAAACAGTCAATCTGTTGAAGTGTCTCTACATTTGCGTGAAAGAATCATTTAAAAAGAAAAATTGCGGCCGTGGCAACAATTTACAAATTAAACTTTGTAGCCAAAATTTCGCTCTCGGACACTCAAAGATGACGTCACTCGCTGTAACAACCCCAACACACACTAATGGGAAAGCTCAATTTTCACCTAAGACTTAAAACTAAAAACTTCACAGTTCGAAAACTATTAAAGATATCAAAACACAGAGGGTTTGTAGTTTAATGTCTGTAGAGTAGTTTGAAATTTAAATGACATCTGTAGCTTAATTTGTTCAGTTCCCATGTGACAACACTGTGCAGATGATATGCATGTGCATATCATATTTGAAATGTCTTACTTAGTCAAACACTAGCAAAACAACAGTTACCACAATAATAATCAGTGTGTAATGCGAGAACAGTATATTTGCAAAGATGTCTCTTCACACACTTTAGTGACTACGAAAGAAGAAGAAACACTGGTTGCAAAAACAACAGGCCACAGTTAGTACCCACCTACAAACACAGGGCAACAAAGGACTGAAAAAGCAGGACATTTTGAAAAGATTCAATTGGGAGAACATCTAGCAACTAATTAAGTTAATTGACTTCAGGTCTGTAACATGATTAGCTATAAATTGGATGTCTTAGAGAGGCAGAGTCTCTCAGAAGTGAAGATGATTAGAAGCTCTCCAATCTCTGAAAAAGTGTGTAAAAAGATTGTGAATACTTCCTCAATGTCAAACTGCAAAGGCTTTGCAAACATCATCATTTACAGTCATAACATAATCAAAAGATAGAAATTGGAGAAATCTCTCTGTTTAAGGGAGAAGTATAAAAACCTCAACTGGATGCCTGTGATCTTTAGGCCCTCAGGCAGCATTAAATCACTCATCAGCATGACTCTGTCATTGACATTACTAAAAGGGTCCAGGAATACTTCCAGAAACCACTGTTGGTAACATAGTCCACCATCTGCAGACGCCAACTAAAGCTCTATCATGCAAAAAGGAAGCCATGTGTGAACATAGTCAGACATCAATTCAACTTTATTTATATAGCGCCAATTCACAACATCAGTTATCTAAAGGCAACAGAGATTACATCAGAAACGCTGTCGTGTTCGGTGGCTCATTTAAATGGACTGTTTCAAAGTGGGAAAGTGTTTTAGGGTATGAATGCAGAATTGTTACAGCAGCAGTGGCTGTTTTCTATCTGTAACGTACAAACATTACACCAAACATCTTCTATTATAAGATAAGATAAACCTTTATTCATCCCGCAGGGGGGGAAATTTCCTTGTTGCAGCTGTACAGCAATTTGAGAGACTACGGTATGTGCAAGTCAAAATTGAAAATTTAGAGAAAGAAAGTAACACATATGTACAAAGTCATAAAGGTAATTACACCATGGGTCATACATTTTTATTATAATACATTATACATACAATACAGTTACTAGTTGTAGTGATGTTTGGTAATATCACAGCAGCAGGAGAAAAGACCTTCGATGCTGTTGCTGTTGCTTAGTGATGACGCTGCATCCTACAGCAAGGATGACAGCTTGGCTACCATCCTCCTTTCTCCCACCTCCTGCACTGAGTCCAGGGGCATCCCCAAAACAGAGCTGACCTTCCTGACTACCTTCTCCAATCTCCTCCTGTCTGCTGCTGATATACTACTACACCAGCAGACCACCCCATAAAACATGGCTGAGACCACCTTTAGAGTCAATATCCTCGCCATGTAGACTGCACGGTTCCTCCCAGCTTGTTGCCTGCACATAAGGGTTTGTACACAGGCTGGAGGTGAACCAAGTTGTGGGCTGGTAGGGGTGTTGAAGTGTAGGCCTCCTTGGAGTTGGCATACAATTCCAGTGTTCTTTTGTCTCTGGTGTGAATGTAGGCAGCGTGGACGATGGAGGGGCATGGTTGAAATCCCCAGAGATAAGGAGAAGGGCTTTTGGACTCGTGTCCGAAGTCTGTTAACCACAGAGTGCAGGGAGGAATATACGCATCTCTGGAGTCTAGTGTTGTCAAAGTGAGTTTGCATCCCACTCTTTGCTGTCTTAATACTTGTGGGGCCTTGGAGGGGTCAAAAACGACCCCACTGTAAAATAGAAGGCGCTCAAAGCTCAAAAACGCACACAAGGGTTTGATCAAACAGCCTTCGTGGGTGTTACTTCCAAGCAATGAACACGTGTGGGTCTATGATGAACAAGTTCATCCAACCGTTCATCTAGATAAAGTGTGTTGTTATTTATTGTTATTATCTGTATTGTTGTTATCTATTTTTTCCAACTCTTGTGTGGTTGTTGAGTTTAGAGCGCCCCCTATTTTCCTTTTGACATCCTCGAAGGCTGCACAAGGGTTAAGTTGTCATCTGAAAAAAAGCCTTGGAGTCTAACAATAATTCTCAGATCAATACATAATTGATGTGTCTAAGAAACACCTACACCATAGCACAAATGTTTTGTTTCTATTTTTTCAGCATTTTTTCCTCCTGAAAATACACCCACACCCACACACTGTATCACACATCTGCTGTCAGGAGCCTTATATTTATCTCCACATATTTGCTGCTGTGGGTTATGATTTAATCAATATTTTATACTTTTATACAAAAATGGGAATTTAACGAAACTGCAATAAGAAATTCCTTTGGTAAGTGAACTTCACCTGATTGTTGGATTCTATGTTGAAGAGAATAAATGAAGCTTCATACAAAGACAAAAACCATAAAAAACTTTATTTCTATATGAAGTCTAATAAATAATTCATCACTGCTGTTTAGATACAGCGTGTGAAAGTAGCTAAAGGATCACATCCTTCCCTCACTTCAAGACTGACACATTTATATGTTAATCTTTACTTCTCACCAGCAAGAGTTAAAGGCTGTTCAGCTGAAAATCACACCAATAAAAATCAAGCCTTTACAGGAGCCTTCCTGATTCACATCCATTACCTGCAGTACAAATCATCATCAATAAGACTGTTTTATCTCCATCTTGTTACACGGCAGTTGTGTAATTGTGAGTTACAGAGCATCAGATACTATATAATAAAATACATTTGGTGTAACATTTGTATATTACAGACAGAAATGAGTCACTGCTGCAGTAACATGCCTCTGTGAACTGGAGATCTGTAAACAAGTTTATGAAGTCTGGTGGTTGAACAGAGACTAGCATTCAGATTTTTAGGCCTTGCAGGAATTAGAACCCTCAGTAAAGTAGTGGCGACACAACCATACCGCAGTGAAAACAGGGTCATTTTGAACTGCCACAGCTGTATGTGTCAGCAGCTTGTCATGAATCACACCCTTTCTATTACCACCCAAATACTGATGTACGCAGCTCCCAAAGGATAAAGACTGGAATATTAGTGGTTCTTATTGCAATCCACTACTATGCAATTTGATGAAAATAGAAAGAAAAAAATAGAATATTTTCTCCTTATGCCTTTGTCTGTCTTTTACTTTCTTTGTTACACACTGTCACGATCCGTACTCCAGGTCCGCCGGAACCTTTTACTTTGAAGGGCTCTGGCAGAGACTCTCACCACACACCTGTCTGATTGCCTACACCTGGTTCATTACCTGTCTACTTAATCCCTCCACCCAGGCTTCTCATTGTCTGATTGTCGACCGTCACTCACGCACTCTAGACCTCGACCACTGCTTGTTTCTCGCCCACGGCTCGCTTATCGGCTCGGCAGACGCTCCGACCACGGATCTCGTGAGTGTGTTGCCCCTTCGGCTAAGCCCTTTAGCACCTACCCCGGCGTTCGCTACATCAGGACTCAGCGACCGGGTGAGTTGTATTGAACGCTGCTCATTCTGAAGCGTCGGTGGCTACGCTATTCCCGACCGAGTGAACGGCAGCACTAAGAGGAGAGATCTCCTCATGACAGACTACTACGGGAACCATGTTTTATTTGGTTTTTGAATAACTATCGGCCGGTTCGGCTCGTTTTGCTTTCCCTGTTTATGAGCTGCTGTCAGCACAGCACCGACCTTGCCTGCGTCAGTCTGCTCTGCCCCCGCTACCACTCTTAGTCACAGGAGGAGCCTGTCTCGTCGGCGTTCGCGCTGCGAACAGCCCCGGACTCAAGACCCCTAGCGGTCCGGCGGGCAGCACCCGCTCGGCGATTCCCGAGTTAACCGCATCTCCTAACTGCTCCTGACGAGTTGCACCTTTTCCCCATAATCCCCTGGACAATCCAACAAAGGGTCTTTCATCCCTCCTGTGGCTGTCTCCTGATAAATCTCGTACGACCCGTGTGGCGACGCAGAAGGTAACGTGAACACATCCTGATCTGCCTCGTTACCTGACCTGTCTCTCTGTCCCTCAGATCCGGACGAGTCCTGTAGTCCTACGGCGACTCTACTCATTTTCACAAACCAATTAACAAATTAACTCGTTAAATTCTAAACCTTGGTACCGATCCAGTCTGTTCCATTCCTTTTCTCTCATCTCCATCGGCAAAACGTGACACAAACGAACTAACTGAACCGATGGTGAGGACTCAAACGCAGATGAAGAGACAGGATGTCAGCCTGAATTTAGAGAAGACTTTATTCATGATAATTAAACAAACAGAAAACTTGGGACAGTTCAGAAATGCAACAAATTGTTGGACCCCATACTTTTCTCTGGACCCCTATCTAACGTGACCATTGATGACGTTTAGCCTCTTGTCATTGCTTCACCGCTGGCTGTCTAAGTGGTTATTCTGTTCTCTGACGCACGTTCCTTAGTGCAGTCTCAACAGATAGCTAAACAGTTACAGTAGGAAGAATAACGAAACTCAGTCGGTCTCAAATAAAGTCGATCTGCTTTACTGTGGTTGAGTTATCACCATCCAGTACTGTTATCACTGTGAAACTGAAATAAGAATAAAAAGGGAAAACATAACATACATAATGCATAAACTTCTGAACATACATACATGCTATGTATGAGCATTACGTACAACATAAGTAGCATTAGCTTATCGGCTAAGTAGCACTTGTCGGCTGCCTACATTGAAACATTACAAAAGTTACTTAGAACAACCAACAGAATTACTTACAAGCATAACTTCTCCAAGGCACCACACAGGTAGGAGGAATGAGAGGGCTACACCCGAATACACTTCGCACACCACACATGCACACAGGCTGAACGTAACGTGTTCTGCGACATCGCGTTTGCAAGCATCTGCCGAACATAAATGTGGCCACAAGGTGTCACTAAAGACCCCACTACAAAAGCATAACGTAACAGTGGTGGTGATTAGAAGAGACGGCGTTCATCCCACCTTAGATGGAGCATCTCTGCTCTCTAGGAATATGGCCAAGTTTATTAGACACCTTAAACCATGACAACTTAGAGTGGAGCCCAGGACATAGAGTCGCAGTCTTACACACATGAATATGTTCGTCTGAATGAGTCGACTCCAACAAGTCACATCAACTATCATGTTCATAGAATCTCAGATAGAGGTGGAGGAGTAGCAGCATCTATGACTCAGATTTATTAATGACTCCTGGACCTAAATAGCTATAATTCATTAGAGCCTCACTCTGAGCTTTTCTCACTCAGACTGGAAAACCCATTCATGTAGATGTTGAGAGTAACTGTCTCATTAACTCATTACTGGACTCTATTGGTTTTAGTCAGCGTGTGAATGAACCCACTTCACTGTCTTAATCATACTCTTGATCTTGTCCTGACTTATGGGGTTGAGATTGATAATTTAAAAGTTCTCCCCCAAAACCGTAAAATAACAGACCTGACAACAGTTGGAAATAAGTTCTTTTACAGCATACGTTTATCTGATGATGCTGTTGTCAGATTTAAGGAGATGATTCCATCGTCTTTTGTCTCATTCCCAACCTCCTTCATTCACTGAGCTCCACTGGTTTTCTATTTATTCTCTCCACTAACATGCCTCCAAGTCCACATGTGACGTTGTAACGTTGTCTGTTTTAATCTCGTAGTTGTGCTTCTCTCTTTCTGTCTCTCTCTGTCTACGGGTATCGTTGAACTCAACTCATGTTCTAGTGTTATAAAATACAATATTCTAGACATTCTAGAACATGGATATATTGTGACAAAAGATTTGAATGTCTCCATCTTTAAGAAGATCATCTTTTATCATCTGTGTTTTCATGGGGCAGCTGTCTTTTCTTACACTTTTATCTTTGTTTTTTCCCCAATTATTGAAACTATTTGTATTTGTTTGCATGTTTTATTATTGTTTTGAGTGGACTTACATGTACAGACAGTTAACAGAATAGCAAGAAAAATCTGTGTGACTTTAAAACTTAACGTGCAGATGCATAAGGTAGAAAGTAAAGTTTAAAAATTCAATTTTTCGAAACATGTAGTTACATTTTACTAGGGTTCAGATTTAGAACTATATAACTATACTATATAACCCAAAAGAATGTTTGCATACATATGAGTGGGACACCCTTTGAGGCCATAGGGAGAAGACTGGAGCTTTTGTTGTATAATTTAGTGATTCCATCTGTGAACAAAGGGTGTCCCTTTTGATCTGGTTACATATCCTACAGCAACAGGTTGAAAAGACAGGCCTGTGACTGGACATGAGTCCTCAGGGTTTAACATTTTCTTGGGATCAAGGCTTACCTGCTAGGGAGCTCTTGGGATTGATGGGGGATGATGTCTGTCTTATGTAACTGTAAAATGGCAAAATAACTTTAAAGCTTTGAGAGTCAAAATTAGAGAAGTTATTACTCAAAATGTGAGGTTGTTTCACTGTCTTCCAAAGCAACAACATGAGGTTCACCACTGTCCCTTTATACTTGTAATTAACACAGACAGACAGATAGATTTTAACGTGTTGTATTTCCAGACACAGACTTTAAGGGGAATAACCAGTGCCAAAAGAGTATCTTTCATTTTCACCATAAATGCTATTTTGTTGCAGATTTTCATGTTCAAATGGTGGAGAACAAAGTAGGCCGAACATTCATCTAATTAACACTAAATTAGCTTTAAGTAGTAGCAGTGATATTTGATTAAAATTAGAAATTGACAACTTTTTGGCCAGCTTGACTGTGTCAAGGAAATGCCACATAGTTAGTATGCAGGTCACATCTAGGTACAGGATGTCCCTTCTCAGCGCTTATGCCATTGTCAAAGATGTCCTTATGATTTGGAGAAGCCATGTAGGTCATATCCAGGCTGTCAGAGAAGAGGGAGATGGGAAAAAATGAGAACAGGGAAGGAGAGAGGGGAAAACAGCAGATAAAATGTTTCAGCAGGAAATTATTCTTCCTCAATCATGAAGAGATGAGAGATAAAAGAAATGGAATTAAATGCAGAAAGAAATAAGACAGAAATATTTCTGGGCCCTTAACATTAGATATAAAGGACAAAGAAGGGGGACTAAAAATAAAAAACTTTTTTTGGTCGTCTTTTCTGAAGGAAGGGTCACTGCTTTTCTGACAAAGACAGCTGTTTGGCCAAGACAAGGTCTTGCTGTTCAGGAGAATCTTCTGAAGTAGAGCCATGTGAGTTGATCAGAGCATATGTATGTATTGTATAAGGCTGCACCATCATATTCTGTAGTCAGCTCCCCTCACCTCTAAATGATTTATTGTGGAATTTAATTTGTGGAAAGTGTCTATAGTCATGCTTTGAACATTACGTGGAACTTTGAGTTAAATACTAGTGCCAGTTTGCTGACAGCTTATAGCAACATGTCTAATTCTGACCTCATTGTGCATAGTGTACCACAGAAGATGGGGATGGCTAAGTCAATGAACTTTTCTCTTACAGTAGGTTAAATGGGGACAGTGCAGTCATTACTTTTTTTTTCATTTTTCTTGCTTATAAGTGAAAACACAGAAGCCTAATCCTTTCAAAGAATGTCCTTGGTAAACTATATGGAATGAATCATCTCCAGTTGATATTATAAAGAAAATATTAAGTGATATCATGTTCCCGAACCCGGAAACGTTTTTGAGCTAGCAAAGTTTTATAAGAGAAACCAGAAGAATGGTCAGTGTGTGTGTGTGGGTTTGTTTATGGGTGGGTGTATGCATGTAAATTACAGGAATTACTTACTGAGTCTCTACTGAAAAAGTCTAATTCCTGTAAAACGAATATTTGAACACAATGAATGAATGAGGGTGTGTGGCCAAAGCATAGAAATGTCTTTCTCTCTGTTTTCCTATTTATCTGCTGTGTCTTCCTCTTTACTAGTATGTTAATACAGTGTGGACACTGTGGGAATGTCAGCTTGTGTCAGTCTGTTAAATTTGAACTCCAAGGAAGTTTCAGGGTCAGTCATTAATATGCCTAAAAGTGGTTAAGCTCCGGGTGAAGAATATTGAAGTGAGATGCAACAAAAGCAGCAAAGATATGTCAGAGTCAAGGACAAACAGATTGACGCTTTATATAGATGCCTCAGCAGGACACTATTAGATTACCTGTAAATTTGAATCACATCTGACGGGACCTGAAAACATATCTGTATTTTGCTGGAGGGATTTGCAACATTAAATGGTATTTGTCTTTGGTAATGATGGAGACTTCATTATTCTGGACCACTGTCAGATCAATGTGATGCACCATTAGATACAGTATATGCAGTGAGTGTGTAATTACAGTAGCAATATGTTATTTTCAAAATGTAGAGATTAATATGCTCTAGGGTCATTTAGCCAGATTTATGAGCCAGCTTTGTTAACCTGAAAAACCTCTGTAAATTATGTTACTACCAAAAAATATGCTAATTAAACATATCCTCAAACCCAAGGCAGTTAAAACCAGGAGGTTACAGAAACAAAGGACTTAACTAATAACTAATTAACTAATAACAATAAACTCACAAGGATTTAGCAGATATACAAAACAACAGACGAGGCGATAAATCACAACACGCTTTACCTAGATGAACGGTTGGATGAACTTGTTCATCATAGACCCATACAAGCAATGAACATCATAGTGTTTATTGCTTGGATGTAACACCCACGAAGGCTGTTTGATCCAACCCTTGTGTGTGTTTTTGAGCTTTGAACGCCCGCTATTTTAGGCCCCACAAGGGTTAACCCAACAAGGGTTAAGTTGCTTTTTGACCAATGACCAAAAGTCATTATTTACTTTTATAAGAGAGAACAATTTAAGTTTGTATTTTGGAACCTATTAATTAAATTATAGTGAAGACCAGAATTAAGGTTGAACCATATGGTGACCATAGATGTTTATTCCCAAGATGCCTTGCAGGGTCTTAGGAACCCTCCTGGGTCTTAGTTACTTTGTCCTAGTTCATTGGATTTTTTTATTGAAGGACATTTTAGTTTGGCTTTTCTGGACATTCTTTCTACATAGCCCTTTAGGTTTAGTTATAAGCTTAGGCTTACAGGCTCCTGGTTCTACTCTTTTACAAGTTTCCTCTATGGGTGGAACTTAAATTGTGAGATGGTAATTTTTAAAAGTTGCCTACGTAAGTTACTCTTTATGGGTTGGTTCAGCGAAGGACCAGCCATTTGTTTAGGCTGTGCATATGGGTGCCATGAATTTAGTGAATTTTTAATGGCTGGTTTCTGGGGGCTGTAGTGCAGTATAAACAGGCTGCCACTTTGCAATGAAATAGAGATATTGGAGTATCGTTGTTAAAATTTAAACCATATTAGGCAATAAAAAGGAATCTGGTATAACTAGAGTTGAAACTTCTAAAGCAGAATCATTCCCGCAAGGTTATAAGGTTGACACAACACATCACAAACTATGACATTTATTTTTTAACCTCTTCAATATATATTTCATAGATTTAAATTTTTAAATGTTGATAAAGGCATTAAGAATGAAAACATGTCAACCATTGCTGGACTGGTTGTTATGCAGAATAGGTTACATAGGGCTTATAGGTTGTGTGGAAAAGCAAAATTGAATAGTTTTATGATTTGTGCCACCTTCATCGCACACCATTTACACAACCTGTGAGAATAAACTGAATGTGTCAGGATCGAGTGTCCGGAGGGCTCCACATTAAGAGTCCAGGTGGAGCTCTCCAAAATAAAAGGTTCGCTGCCGATCGTGACAGAATGAGCAACAGATTGATGCTGTCTGTACTCTTTCATCTTGCATACACACAAACATGAACACCAGCTCCATCAGTCACTCATTACCTTTGGCACATGTTGACATCTTGTTGATCAGCCTATAACAAGCTTAGCTGTGTATTGAACTTGATGAAGATGATTGAAGTTTTCTGCTGAGTAGATCAAATACACAACATCTTGAATATTTTACAACATAAATCAATAGCAATAGAAGAAGACTACAAGAAAATACTTTTGGTTTCTGTCTAAAGTAAAAAGAATGAACCGTGGAATCTTTTGTGTTCATGCCCACTGATAATTTTAAAACGTTTCATAATTTACAAAGATCTTTCACGTCTGTCAGATGTGCATATAATCAGTTTATTAAGCCTTGCTACCATAGTTTTGTGTGTACTGTATGTGTATTTTATGTGTAATAAAATGTTGTGTTTGGTACTGTTAATGGTACTGTTATGGCAAATGCTTAATCTTCATGCATTCCTTTTATTCTCCTATGTCAATTTGTGAGAAGGACTGACACATTACTAAGCTCTTACCATAAAGTTCAACTTTGTCCCCTAAAAATTAATATACAGCTAAAATGCAATCACAAATACATCTCTGTGATTATTCTTCAAGTGGTTTTTGTTTGCTTTTTTCCTTCATTTATTATTATTATTTATTTATTTATTGCTTAACTAGGGTGACACCACCATCTTATTTTTTGTAAATAAACAAAGAAATATGCAATTTCTTTAGTTAGCAGTAGGTGTAATAGCGAGGTCATGATGTCTGAGTCTACTTGAGATTCTGTGTGATGTACAGCAATGAAGAAGTATGTCTCTGTTTCCACCCTGGAGCTCTTCATTGTTTCAGTACTGCTGACAGTAGAATCCTGAGAGAAGCTGGAATCAGAACAGTTGAATATCAACTGTCTCTCTCTCACGCACACACACTTTCTTTTTTCTCTTGAGCTTGGGGCCTGGATGAGCTGCATTGGGTGTGTGTGTGTGTGCGTGTGTGGGCCAGCTAATGAATGTATGTCACGTCATTTCAAGGCAGCAGCTCAATGGTCCAAAAAGCACCCATCTCTTAGTAATTGACAAACTTCCTGTTATGCACCAGCATGTTTTTTAGATATACATTATATCTGTGAAAAGCAGATGTATTTATCTGGCTGACAGTGAGAGGAAGAAACTCTTTTTGCTGAGTCTAATCAAACGACTTTACGTTTTAAAAATCTATATGTTCAAGTAACAAAACTGACAGTGCCAAGAATACCAAAATAAAAGTTTCAAATTAACCTGACAGACTTTGGCCCGCACCCAGACATGGGGAGAACAATTAAGTTGTTTTACTTGGAATATGTTTTGTTTTATGTTATGTTTAACAATAAAATACAATGGTGACATAAAATTAATTCTATAGTACAAGATTTCAAACATACAAAATAACTAATTGGAACTGAACCAATACAGCTTAAGTTTGTTAGTTGGTTGGTTATTTTTTTAACATTATAATTCTTCATGTCCATGAAATAATCATCAGGCTTAGTTTTCTAGAGTTAGTTTTATAAAGCTAGCTGATCATAACTTTGTGGTTTGATTAATATGTTTTTATAATTTAGAAAAGGTTAATTGCAAAAGCGGTTTAAATCAAGTCCACAAGAAGGACACTTTGCAGTCTAAAACTATATATTGTAAAGAGAACCTTTACAATATATCGTGGTACATTCGTACCATATCTATGTTACAAGTTGGCTAGGGCTAAGACTGACAGGGGCTCTCTACTAGAGATATTATACTATATACTATAACTGAAACTAGACAGAACTAGCTGAACCCATATGCACGACCCACAAGACATGAATGGCGATAACGTGTTTTAAAGAAACGACTTAACAGGTACACTCTCCTGTACATCATATATTAAAGAAATCTCTGGAACCACCTACTTCCACTTTAGGAATATTGTTAAAGTTAGGAGCATCTTTTCATAGATTGATGCTGAAAAGTTAATCCATGCATTTGTTACCTCTAGGCTGGACGACTGTAACTCAACTAATTTGTCCCAATAACTGTTTAAAGATCCTCCAGTTAATTCAAAATGCTGCAGCCAGAGTCTGACTGGACTTGAAAGAGAGATCACATTTCTCCTACATTAGTTTCTCTGCATTGGCTCCCTGTCAAATCTAGGATAGAATTCAAAATTCTTCTTCTCACCTACAAAGCTCTTCATAAAGCTCCATCTTGTCTTAAAGACCTCACGACTCCTTATGCTCCCAACAGAACGCTTCGTTCTCAGAGTGCTGGTCTACTTGTGGTTCCTAGAGTTTCTAAATGTAGAACGGGAGGCAGAGCCTTTAGCTCCAAGCTCCTCTCCTATGGAACCAGCTTCCAGTTCAGGTTCTAGCAGCAGACACCAGGTTCTAGCAGCAGACAGCCTCTGAAACCTTCCTTTTTGACAAAGCTGATAGCTACAGATGGTTCTGGTTTCTCTGATCCATCTTTTAGTTCAGCTGCTACAGGCTTAGATGCTGGAACCTACTTCACTGAGCTCCTCTGGTTTTCTATCTATTCTATGCACTAACATGCCTCCATGTCCACATGTGACTAACTTTGTCTCTGTTCTCTCCTAGTTGTGCTTCTCTCTTTCTGTGTCTCTCTCTATTCTCATCTCCAGGTATCGTCAGACTCAGACACGTGTGTCTCCACTGTTCAGTTGCTGGTCCAAACATCCTGCCTGTGTCTGTTGCTGCTTGTGTTGTTGTGGTTGTGTTGTTTTTTCTCTTCTCTATCCCTTCACTTCAGCTGGTCAAGGCAGATGTTCGCCCACATTGAGCCTGGGTCTGCTGGAGGTTTCTTCCTCTATAGAGAGGGAGTTTTTCCCTCTGTTGCTATTAAAATGTATAATTTATTGATTGGCTACATTTAAAAGCTTGCTCTATGTAGGCTTTGTCGGGTCTATTTGTGTAAGGTTTTAAACCTTACTTGTAAAGTGCCTTGAGATAACTATTGTGAATTGGCGCAATATATATAAAACTGAATTCAGATTTTATGTAATTTTATGAAGTATTTTTTAAAGTAGACTTCCTCTGTCTCAATATTGGTATTAAAAACACAAAAAAGGTTTTTGTACAACCCAAAATGTCAGAATCCATAATGTAGCGGCCCTCGGTGTCTCGGAAAGTAGCAGAGTGTCTCTTTACGGGTGCAGTGAGTTTATTGGACGACAGCACATCTTTAGGAATTTCCACATACACTTCGCGTCCTTTAGCACCGTGAAACTAAACAACATAAAATTAAATAATGACGCAGTTAAGCAGAAGTACACATACACATGTAGGTTGCGTCAGATAAAACAATTAAACAGAAACAGAGTAACAAAAGAGTAAGACAGAGTAAGAAAAACATACCTCGCTCCGCTCACCAAGGGAGCAACTGTTCGCTCAGTTAGCTTGCAGCGCACACATACGTTCTCCTAACGGCTATAAACCACTTTTAGGTGCTATGTGAACTATAGCAGCCTGTAAAACAACGGTATTCGATTCTCTCTCGAGTTGAACAGCCCCGCCCACTCTGTGAGCGCGCAGCGTGAACGGGTGCAAAACATGTAAGTCATTTACACATAAAGTAATAATAACTCCAGAAGTAAACAAACAACAAAACGGCAGCACCGTTTATTCTTATTAACTACAGTCAATTGACCGTAAATTAACTCAATAATGCTCTGAGTGAGAGTGATGCTTGTGGGAATGACCATCCAGTTTAGTATTTAATAGCAAAGTGGGCAAAATTAACACATTGACCCCTCCAAGGCTGCACAAGGGTTAATGATGATAATCATAGTGCTTAATTTAGCCAGGGCAGCATCCATTAATATCCCAAAACCTAGTGTGTATCGCTAAGTTAGTCCCTTACACAACACATTAACTTCACATGCTCATACATGATCAATATGAGGTTGTTTTGTTTTGTTTTTGTGGCTATTGTGTATGTTTAGTTTTAAAAATCTGTGCTGCATTTCAAAGCCTAATGTTGTTGTTTCTGTTTCAGTTATTTGCCCAGTGCCACTAAAAAGAAAAGGCGCTTTGTCATTATTCTGTTCATATTGGTCAAACTTATTTTGTTATTTTAAACGTGTTTAAAATAAGTTTAGTAGGTCAAACACTGCAGCTCAACTAAACAGTTTATTTGGGCTGTTTAAGTGTGCACAATAGACCACGTGGAATAAGTCTCAGAGCTAAGACGCATCAGAGTTCTGGGGCTCCTCTTTCAACAGGATAAGCTTAGTGAAGCAGCTGCACTCCTCTTGCATCATACGTTTAATGATCACTAACCGGGTCAGAATTCTACCATTCATGATGGATTTATTTATAAGACAGTACACGCTGCATCTCTGCCAAGATTTGTGCACATTTCCAATTCAATCTGTGCATTGTAGTATAGAAGCTTAGAGGGAGAATTGGCAGGAGATGTATTTGTCTTTGTGTACAACAATGTGTCTCATCAAAAACAAACACACACCAGCCAATTGTTCTGTGTTGAGGATAAAATGCATTTATAGCACCCAAACAGACTTCATTGTTTCCCGTGGTTCAGCAACTCATCTATAAATGATGTTCCAACCCTGAGAAAATGAACAAATCATCAGTTCACCTTAAGAATTTAAACTACTGAATTGTACCAAAAAAGGTGCTCCTGGGTCAGAACAAAGCATCTTTGACCTTCTAGTGACTGACGTGTATCTTTATGTTCTGGTAAAAAATAGTACTGAAATCATAGAGCATAACGACTGATCGAGATGCAGAAGCAACTTGTCATTTTGTACTATTAATGAAGACATTAATCCTTAAATGAAATACTATATATATGCTGTATATTTAAAAGAAATAAGAGGTAGTTACAGCTTACATATTTAAAATAAGAAATATCTGAAATAAAATCCAGCTTTACTTTATAGCTATGCTGTACCTATTCAAGTGTCACGTTATGTGTCAAGCAGTAATTCTTTTACAAAAATAAGTTTCAATTATTCTCTGTATTCTTTTCCTTTTCGGTGAAATATTATATATGAGAGGAAGCAGCGCTATCACCACGCGTTAGCTAATCAAATAGCTCTACTAGCTTTTAACGCACAATGGCTGAAAGAGGAGAAGACGTAACTTTTCAATTCAGACCTTTGACGAGAAGCTGGATCTTGTCAGAAGAACTTGACTAAACCTTGTGCTAAACTAACCGTCCCCAGGTTTGTTACTTTCAGGCTCCGCTGTGAGCGGTTTCCATGGTTCCCCTGGTTCCTCTGGTCTTATATAAAACTATGACATATGTAAAGCGTACAAACTTGTTAAAGCTGCCTATTTTTGGTGACCTTTTAAAGCTTTGTGGCCAAATGTCTTTCACTTGGTTTTTATTTTTTAAGTTTTAGTTGCTGATATGGGTTTATTACTATATTAATGTGATGCAACACCTGTAGTGCATTGGTGTTTCTCTAGATGTGGTGTTATTAATGGTGGTACTATGAGGGTATTTATTAAAGTCAAACTAAGTAGGACGTCACTGGAGGCCTAGGTGTGTAATGTATGGCTGTGAAGTAATGGGTTTGTTGTACAGGTGCATCTCAATAAATATCTTTCTTTCTTTTGTTTATGTAATACAGTTCAACAAAGGTTATATACATATGCATTACACACACAGTAATCTTTTTCCACCATTTAGTTTATATGACTTTGATGATTATGCTATACAGCCAATTAAAACCCCAAATTCATTAGTTAATCAACTTTAATGCAAAGCTTTGCTGAGCCTTTAAATGGTCTGTGTGTGAATCTGGAGGAGGAATTGAGAGGCACAGAATCCAAGCTGCTTGATGTCCAGTGTGAAGTTTCCACAGACAGTGAAGATTTTTGTTTGCCTCTGCTGACAAGCTTTATGGAGATGCTAATTTCATTCTCCAGCAGAACTTGAAGCAAGGCCACACTGTCAAAAATACCAATACCTGATTTTATGATATATGTTTATTGAGATGCTCCAGCAAAGCTTTGGTATTGAATTTAAGGATTACAATGGTTGGGTTGGTTAAGCATGTGATTCATTTGCTGTATATTATTTCATGGGGTTTATTTTCAAATAATAACACTCCAACTATAGCTACAGCTGTGGCACATAGTCACCGTACAATGAAAATTGTTTTCTGTTTCACAGTTAGCTTCCAATATGATAATGTTATGTTAGAATTTATCAAGTAGGATCAGTGGACCAGTAGACCAAAGGCTCAGGAGGTCGAAGTAACTACAACTCAAACATGGGTTCTCATAAAACATGGTGCTTCTTAAGTAGGATGCTCCCAAACAAAGGAAACAAAAAAAGGCTAACCACACCTATTTGTATAGCTACTCCTCAAAATGAAAAGGTTGCTCACAAGTATCACGTCAGCTTCTCTCCGTCACAGTAAGTCATTGTTTTTCAAGTTACTCTCACCATGACTTCACTAATAACATGGTCCTGTGGTTCCTTCATCAACGAGGTCCACACCATGACTGCTCAATACCCAAAGTATGGCTACTAGAGATGTCCAATTTGAACCCTAATGCTCAACACAACACGTTTGTGTCAAGGACCATGTCAAGGACCCAAATCACTGCTCAGGCTGTTTAGAGGAGGAGAACGATAGAGTCCTTATCATTGTTGGTAATTGAATTACATCAATGGCGGGTGTGATTTGGGTTTGCAGTAGTTTAAATGCTGAACATTCAGTCCCTACAGCACATTTATTCATACTTTATTCAAATATTTTCTTGTGAAAGAAAGCTTAATGTCTGAAAGAGTGGAGTGAAATTGTGTGGGTTAAAGTTGTCAGTGAGGTAGTGAGCAACAAGAGGAGAAGATTAAAGCAAAGAACTGTAAAACTTTTTTTTTGATTTTGTAATAAAAGTCTTTGAATTGACAAAATGACAACCGCACTCCATCTATGTACTAAAAAAAATCAAATCACATCAAGGCTACTGATCTATTATCCACAGAGCAACAAAGCTGAGTGTGGTTAGGTTATTAACTTAACAGACAGGCTGGATGGTAGCTGGATGCAAGGGGGCGTGGTAAGAGACAAGGCAAAGCAAGACCAGGGAGCATGACTGTTATATCACAGTTACATTGGAACATGGAAATGACTCATAAGAATAATTTCTAAATTTTTGCTTACCACAGACAGTTTAAATATTATTAGTTTTATATCATTTATATTGAGTTGTAAATGACACTGGGCTACATTTCTTACCTGCTAGGCTAAATAGTTTCAGCCAAAGCAAACACTATCTTTGGCATAAACCAAACTGTCACAAACCCTGTCATCCTCATAGTGAAGCAAAGTGGTAGCAAAACCTTGCTATAGGGTAAAGTGATGCAGATAAGATCCTGAAAGAAACAACAACAATAATAATAATGGGCAATAATTTGTGTAGGTGAAGGACATTTATTAGCTGTAATTACTTTAGTTGTGCTATTTTCTCTGTTGCTGTACCTTTAATAATTAAGTCTGCTTATTTAATGTTATGGTATTAATAATGCATATCATTGGGAATGCAGCTATAATGATATTTTAAGACTTTACTGCAGTTACTATGGTATCACGCTTAGCACTGAGCACTACTCAGCAGGCACCTTCTCTCATGTCCCACTGCAGTCATAATGTTACAATCACGGGCACCGTGGACCCAAACGCAGACTCAGACGTGACTTAACTTGACAACGGTAATTTTACACATATATACCAACCACATATACATATACCAACCACAGTGACAAAATAGGAGAAACTAAACACAACTTGACTGAATGATACGACTTACATAGCCACGGGGACAGCTCAACAAAGAACATCACAAGGACCAGGCACACACTCACTGACACCCAACACCACATCTGACGGACCGACAAGGACAGAGACATGAAGGGAGGCTTAAATACAACTAAACAGGAAATTATACACAAGTGAAACTACTAATTACGAGGGGAGGAGTCCAGAGGGAGAACGTGACATCACGGAGACAGACAGAAAACCTGGGGCTCTCAGCGCTCTGAGGGCTGGACTGTAACACATACAACATCAGCATGATGTTTATTGTATGAATGCATGAATTAGATCTTCATGTTATGTATTATTATATCCTCACATTCCTTTGTTTTTATATGTTGAAGTCAGTCATTTAATTTGCATTCATTTGAATCAATTAAACTTATGTGTGTCTAAGGGGTCTACTCTAATAAAGTCAAATTTCAAGATTTGCATGTTTCTAAACTACCAACTGCTTCTCTGACAATATTTTTGTTTCTTACCTCAAAAGCAAAGAAGACAGGCAAAGAAAGAACAGCACCCACAGTTAATGTGCCCTCATGGTATGAGGCAGTTTGAGACATTGACAAAATAAACCCCAGTTACGTGTATGATTTGAACAATTTTGTCTTTTACTCTTTACTATTTTGACACTCACATTGTGCAATAAGGCAAGCTCAATGAACCCTCTACGTAAATGATTACCTGGAGTTTGATACTGTATTTTTCCTATTTTTATAGAACATACGGTTTGCACTACATGTATGCATTGGTTTTCTAGTCTAGTTTGTGTCTATTGGCTGCTTCAGTTGTCTTCCCTTGTAAATGTGAGTTCCTTAATGTGTATGCTCAAATTATCTTTATGTGACCTTTGAGAGTCTGTGGTTCCAAAATGTGGAACGAAGGTTGCACTTGTGACTAATAAAACTGATATTTATTTGACATTCACTAGCAATCCAAAACGTTACAAATGTGCTTACTGCCCTGCTGGGAGTTGTTTATAATGTTTTGCATAAACTCTTTGACGATAGACAGCTATGTTCACCAGAGGAAGAGACAACAAAAAACATCTCTTCTTTATTTGGCAGGAAATACATGAAGTATTAATTACAAATATTTTGATATTACTTCAATGCTTGATCTGTTCAATGGTTGTTGTGTTGTGTTGAGTATTAACCCAGAGACAGTTCTGGTACATTTATATGACTCTAGGGTCACTCTCACACACACACACACACACACTGAGCATGGCAAGATTGCACTTCTCGTTTTTACAGTTTTTCACTAATTCTACTGATCCTCTCCCAGAAAGGCCCATTCAGAATTCTTCACCTTCTGACATAGCCTAGGTGAGGAATTCAGACTAGGCTCCAAAGACCGCATCCGACTGCAATAGAACGGACATGTCACAGCACATGTGCTCCAGGAAATTAAATGAATGGAATGTGAATTGGGATTTTTTTTTTAAAGTCATTATTTTTTTTGTACATGACATACTGGCCATTGTCATTGCTCTGTGAGACTGAGTTCGGTGTACAGTATGCTGGAAATTGCCTTTAGCAGGCCGACAATAAGTATGCTGTGACCTGACCTCCCATACATCATATGCTGTTCCCCAAAGAGGCGGTGGATCATGTGCATAATAAGTGACACGTTGCTCTGTCAGAGGACATGCACACACGTTTTTTCGGCTTGAAACTTTTTACAAGGACGTTCTTGGGACATCCAAGTCCAATATGCTTTTAGCCTGGAAAGCGTAATACGGGGACCTTTAGGACCTGTTCTTCAGTTTTTACTCGTAGTAAGTGAAATTTGCTTAATTGCTTTTGGGGGTCATATATTTTTTTTAATGAATTTTAATTATAATTATTATTTTCCAAATAATCTAGAAAAACACTATTTACAACTGCATTCTTCATTTGATTCTCTGCTTACAGTATCTTGAGGAGAAGGAACAGTACTACTACTGATACAGTATACTGTGTGTGTGTGTGAGTGAGACGCTTAATCTTGTCCTCAGATGCTCTTGCTTCTTGCAGCAGACAGAATGTGTGGGTTTCTGCTTTGCGGTTATCTGAGATTTATCTCTATTAACTGACAGCTACAGCTCCTCTGTGGTTAAACATTCTGAACTGAACATCTTGTATTATTAATTTGTCATGTTGTTGGTGCCTCATTGAAGCTAAACCAGTGCATCTGTTAGTTCACCTCAGCTCTCATTATATCTCTTGCTCCAGCTGAGTCTTTTGGATATGAACTGATTTCAGTTATTGGTTCATAATGATTCAGACTCTTTAAACTGAGTTATATGTAATCAATTACATAATTCTTTAGATAATTTGTTATTATATATATATATATATATATCACAAATGCTATGGCAAGGGGGAGCGAGAACACCAACACCCTTTCCAGAAATTGGGTACAAAGCCCCAAGTAAGCTGAACGAAGCAGCAAATACTGAACACAAGGCAACCCCGAAACCGTCTGCAGAGACCTAGTGAAGTGTCTCCTAGAAAATGTGAATGCAGCACTAAGAACAATGCCTGATGCCTGAACGATGAGCTGATATACTCTTCAGCAACCGTGATCATTGAGATGCTGGGATATAAGTCACAGGGCAATCAGACAGAGGAAGTCCCACCGTGGAAGAGAAGGTTAGAGGCCAAAATCAAGGCAACATGGAGAGACGTGAGCCAACTGTCAGAGCTCCAGAAAGGTGCAATGAAAAAGCAAGTGCCCAAGAGGTACAGACAGATGCCCATACCTGAAGCATTGGAGACTGCCAAACAAAGGCTAGAGATACACAAGGGAAATTGAAGCCAGGAGAATAAACCGGCTGTTCTCAACACGACCGGCTAGAGTGTACTAGAGTGTAGTGGCAGGGTAATAACACCAGAGCAGACCCACCAAGGCTGGAGACAACAATACTGGAAAGGCATATGGGAGAAGGAAGCATCACACAACAGCAATGCACAGTGGCTAGCAGACCTAAGGGCAGACCACAGCAACCTCCCAGAACAGGCTCCAGTTACCATCACAGTGGCAGACATCCAAGAAAGAGTCTCAGGTATGGCAAACTGGACAGCACCAGGGCCTGACATGATACATGGGTACTGGCTTAAGAAGCTCACTGCACTCCATGAACGCCTGGCAGCACAAATGAACCAGCTGCTAAGAGATGGGACCCACCCTGAATGGATGACTGAAGGGCGGACAGTCATAATCCTGAAAGACCCCCAGAAGAGAACAGTCCCATCCAACTACAGGCCAATAACCTGCCTCTCCACAACATGGAAGCTCCTGTCCGGCATCATAGCGGCTAAGATAAGTGGGCATATGGATCAGTACATGAGCACAGCACAGAAGGGCATTGGTAAAGATACCAGAGGAGCCAAACTCCAGCTACTGGTTGATAGAACAGTTGCTCGAGACTGCAAAGCCCGACAGACCAACCTGTGCACTGCCTGGATTGATTACAAGAAAGCCTACAACTCAATGCCACACACGTGGATCAGTGAATGCTTGGAGATGTATAACATCCAATCCATCAAGTCCATCAAATGTGGCATATACCAAGGAGATGCTCTGTCCCCACTGCTGTTCTGCATAGGTCTGAATCCCCTCAGCCAAATAATCAACAAGACTGGCTACGGATACCAACTCAAAAAAAGGCCACCATCAGTCACCTCCTCTATATGGATGACATCAAGCTGTACGCCAAGAGTGAGAGAGACATTGACTCACTGATCCACACAACCAGGATCTACAGCAATGACATCGGAATGTCATTCGGACTAGAGAAGTGCGCCGGATGGTGACTAAAAGAGGGAAGGTAGTCCATACAGAAGGGGTCTCACTCCCCGAGGGCACAATAACAGACATTGACAACAGCTACAAGTACCTTGGTATCCCACAGGCAAATGGCAACCTCGAAGAGGCTACAAGAAACGCAGCAACAAACAAATACCTGCAACGAGTAAGGCAAGTCCTAAGGAGTCAGCTCAATGGTAGAAACAAGGTCCGGGCAATTAACAGCTACGCCCTGCCAGTCATCCGATACCCTGCAGGAATAATAAACTGGCCAAAGGAAGAGATACAGACCACAGATGTGAAAACTCAAAAGCTCCTCACCATGCACGAAGGGTTCCACCCGAAATCCAGCACCCTGAGACTATACACTAAGCGCCATGAAGGAGGCAGAGGACTAGTAAGTGTTCAAAGCACAATACAGGATGAAACCTCCAAGATCCATGAATACATTCGGAGGATGGCTCCAATGGATAAAGTGCTCAGTGGGTGTCTCAGGTAGTGAAAAGGGGAGGCAGAGGTGCTGGAGGTGCCATCATGGGAGGACAGGCCCCTACATGGGATGTACCACCGCCAGATAACTGAAGTGGCTGATATCAAGAAATCCTACCAATGGCTAAAAAGGGCTGGACTGAAAGACAGCACAGAGGCACTAATCATGGCTGCACAGGAACAGGCCTTGAGCACCAGAGCAATAGAGGCCCAGATATACCACACCCAATAAGACCCCAGGTGCAGGCTGTGCAAAGAGGCCTCTGAGACAATCCAGCACATAAATGCAGGGTGTAAGATGCTGGCAGGAAAGGCATACATGGAGCGTCATAACCAAGTGGCTGGTATAGGGTACAGGATCATCTGTGCAGAGTACGGACTGGAAGTACCAAGGTCTAGGTGGGAAACACCCCCTAAGGTGATAGAGAACGACCGAGCCAAGATCCTGTGGGACTTACGGATACACACAGATAAAATGGTAATGGCGAACCAACCGGACATTGTGGTAGTGGACAAACGGCAGAGACAAGCTGTTGTGGTTGACATAGCAATACCTTGCGATGCTAACATCAGAAAGAAGGAACTTGAGAAATTAGAGAAATACCAGGGGCTCAAAGAAGAACTTGAGAAGGCCTGAAAAGTCAAAGCGAAAGTGGTGCCCGTGGTCATCGGAGCACTCGGGGCAGTAACCCCCAAACTGGAGGAGTGGCTAGAACAGATCCCAGGAAAGACCTCAGACATCTCAGTCCAGAAAAGTGCAGTCCTAGGAACAGCTAAGATACTGCGCAGAACCCTCAAGCTCCCAGGCCTCTGGTAGAGGACCCGAGCTTGGATGGATGACACCGCCCACGGGGGGCGAGGTATTGGCCACTATGACTTTTTTTTTTTTGTATATGATTCTGAGCCTTGTTGTTGTTTCTTTATTGTCATTGTGCTTTGTAGTGTGATGCTGTCTTCTCTGCATGTGCCCGGACACTCTTTTTGGTGCTCTTGTTGTCACAGATAGTTTCCCAGACGGCAAGGAAGCTCCTGGCTTTTCAGTTGTCATGCTGTGGAATCAACCTGGTTACAAGGCATTCAACCTCTGGAAATGACCCGTCTGTGACCACCTGGATATCTGCATAGATGCCAATACTTCTCATCAGGCTATGCTCCTTGCCATTACTTTGTGTCCTTGTCGTCCTCCCTTCCCTTCACACTCTCACAGTGCTTCACAGTATGTATAATACTTAGTCTAGGCCATCCGCTTTGTTTAAGCTAATGTCATGTCTCTGTTCCAGATAGCTGTGTGCTATTACCACCGTGCGCTGCCACCATAACATCGCAAATTTAATTTAGTTAAATAGTTCAATAAACTCTTCTGCAGAAAAGCCTTGTTTCCGCCCGTTCCTTCCTCAGCTGGCCCTGTTCTTTCTAGTTAGGCCAGCCATTCTTGACACGTGAATGTTTATGCTGCAAAATATTCATTCTATGACTTGATTAGACCATTTGGTTTCATCTAGCCTGTTAAATTCTTCAACCCTTATTTTGTTTTCTGCTGTGACGTAACAGTTCACATCATGAGTAAATTTAAAGGTTGATCTCTGATCGTAGGTTTGAGTTGAGACTCAGCACTTAGTCTCTCTATTCAGTCGACTAGCTGCTTGTTTTTTATGCTCCACGCTTGATTATGTTCAGTGCATACTTCATATTTCCATTGGCATCACTCGTGCATTCAGATCTTTATCACCTCCTGACGTCAGAAACAACCATGTCATTGTGCCCTCTGGTGGATGGAACTACTGCAGGTTCAACTTTGAATGTCTTACGTTTTGATTAATTATATATATATAATAATATAACCAATTTATTTCAAAATGTAGTTACAGCACAAGTGTAATGATCAGCAGAGTTGTTTCAGTTTCTGCCCCTGCCTTAGTTTTGGTTAGCTTGATCATTTGTTACTGATTGATTTTACCTGTGTTGTTGTCCTGTCTGTGTTTTTTCAACCCTTGTGCAGCCTTCGAGGGGTTAAAACGACCCTATTGTAAAATAGGGGGCGCTCAAAGCTCCAAAACACACACAAGGGTTGGATCAAACAGCCTTCATGGGTGTTACATCCAAACAATGAACACGTGTGGGTCTCTGATGAACAAGTTCATCCAACCGTTCATCTAGATAAAACGAATTGTGATTTATCGTCCATCTGCGGCTGTTGTATCCCTTGTGTGGTTTTTGAGAGCATCCCTGAAGGCTGCACAAGGGTTAAACCCTCTTTTGTTCCAGTTGCATTGTTGGATTGTTGCTTCTACCTGTCAAGTCTGTTCCTCTCATTTTGTTTCTAGGAAGTCAAGTCATGAGTCAAGTCAAAGTCATGTATATCCAGTCATGTTGGAAGCCCTGTTCAAGTGAGAGGAAAAGAAGAATTGAGAAGTTGACAAGTTTGACTTTTCTGGAGTCTCATGCACGTTGACTGAAACAGTCTCTGGTCTGACTGTAGGGATGGGAATATCGACTCTCTGGAATCGATACTTTGATACCTGCTGGCCAATACTTTGGAATCGATACTTTCTTAGGTATCACTCGATACTACTCCTAATGAAAACGTGCAATTACTTTTCACTTCTGATAGTTTTTAACTTAATGTGTTATAAGATATAAAAAATGAAATGAACCATTATTTTACTACCCCAAATATGCAATGAGCTAAGTCAGGTTTGCCCAATACCTCGATCGTTGAGGTAGTTTGGGTTGATCACACTGACAAAATCCCATGTAGGCAGCTGTAAAAAAGAATCTGCACCGTAGAGCAGCTGGAACCTGCACATGCGCAGACCAGCTGAGCGGCAGAGACGTTTATATACATGGACATACACAATATCCGCGGTTAGAAGCGGCTTTAAAAGCCGCAGAATTATGCGCCGAAGCTGCCGGTACATGAACATGTGCTCACACACTCACCAGCTGCGCAGCGGAAGCGTCCCGGTGATGTTTTACTGTTAAATATTTACTGTTTTGTTTTGTTCAACTTTAGCACTATGATCTTTCAATTTAAGTTGTAAGCACGCTTAGCGTCGCTCGGTCCCAGACGACACATGCATCTAAGCTGGGCCTCATTTAGAGCCACTATATACGCCGCCTTACTGACAATATGAGTCTGCAATTAAGTATTGCGGGTTTTGTGGGGTCTGAATTCACCACATACCTGAAATAGGGGTGAAACAATCACAAGAGTGATGTGTCGTGTTTCCTCATCCTCTGATTTAATGGAATGAGGGAACATGGACATTTTCCCCAGGTATGTGGGAGGAGACCAAAAAAGTCGATCCCAGATCAGTGGATCAAGGCAGCTGAATAGATAACAGATCTATGACTGCTAACTGCTGACTGCTGGTGATTGACTTCCGGCGGAAACCTGCACCACCGCTGCCGGTGTGCATAAGGGGTTCTGGGATCGAGATGGTGGACACTTACAAATATCTGGGTGTCCACCTCAACAAAAACCTGGACTGGACTGACAACTCGGATGCCCTGTACAGGAGGGGCCAGAGTCTGGACTGAGGTCCTTTGGGGTGTGCAGGGCTCTCCTACGGACTGTTTATGACACGGTAGTGGCATCGTCAGTCCTCTACAGCGTTGTGTGCTGGGCGGGCGGCAGCACGGACAGAGACAGAAACAGACTGAACAAACTGGTTAAGAAAGCTGGCTCTGTCCTTGGCTGCCCACTGGAGTCCATCGAGGTGGTGGCCAATAGAAGGACGCGGGCGAAACTGTCATCCATCATGGCCAACCCCTCCCACCCCCTGCACCAAACCGTGGAGGACCAACGCAGCTCGCACAGCGCGAGACTGCTGCACCCGAAGTGCAGGACTGAGCTACCGGAGGTCCTTCATACCCACGGCAATAAGACTCCACAACACACCAACATCACTGTAAAGCATGTTTCTTTTAGTGTGATGTGTGCCGTGCGGTGTCCATGTAGGATACTTTTTTTCTTTCACTTGCACTTTATGTTGAGATATGTAAATATTTTTTTTTGTATATAATTTTTTTTAACTTTTTTGTAACTATTGTAATTATTGTTAGCGCTGTCGCCTCACAGCAAGAAGGTCCCGGGTTCGATTCCCGGAGGCGACCGGGGGCCTTTCTGTGTGGAGTTTGCATGTTCTCCCCGTGTCTGCGTGGGTTTTCTCCGGGGTCTCCGGTTTCCTCCCACAGTCAAAAGACATGCAGTTAGGTCAATTGGTTGGATGCGTAAATTGCCCATAGGTGTGAGTGTGTGTATGACTGTGATTGTGTGTCTATATATGTGGCCCTGCGATGGACTGGCGATCTGTCCAGGGTGTACCCTGCCTCTCGCCCAAAGCCAGCTGGGATAGGCTCCAGCACGCCCGCGACCCCTTCGGGGAAAAAGCGGAAGAAGATGGATGGATGGATGGATGTAATTATTGTAATTTTTTCCAACTGTCTCTCTGCTGCTGCTGGGACACCAGGATTTCCCCACTGCGGGATAAATAAAGATCTATCTATCTATCTATTTATTGAACCAGATTTTATTGTTGTGTCAAGTACTGAAAGTTAACATACATATCTCTATTCCCACTGAGCAGTATCAGTGGGTCTTGTTGGGTTTTCTTGGGACAGTGGAGAGGAATAAACCTGCAGCAGAACCAGGTTCAGGGTGGGCGTCTATCTGCCTCGACTGGTTGGGGTGAAGAGAAGAGAGGACTGGACAAGAGGCAGCTGACTCTGTGCTGGTGTGTTTCTGATCGTGGTGACATGATGGTGACACCAAGACGGAACCTGGTCTTTGTAACTTGTAACTGTTACTATTAACGTTCTCCAACAAAGCCGAACCATGTCTGCCACCAGGTGCAGGAGTCACATGATGGTTGGGAACAGTACTGAGATCCAGGTAACAGGTGGCTACTGCCTGAAACAGCTTCATGTTAATGCTGCTATGATGACACTGCAGCGTACGGGGAAGGGAAGCTGAGGACAGCTTCAAAGGACTGTTGAGACTTGGTCAGTGATGGAGCAGAAAAAAGAGAATGAATATCTTCACTGAAAACACATGTGTAAAGGGAGAATGTGTGGAACTTTGTCTGACATGCTTATGTGTAGTTGTTCTTGTGACTGTGTAGTATGATATAAATGCAGCATACGGTATGTTTCCTACTGTAGGTATAGGTATAGTTGTCTTCCCTTACAGAACAGCTCTAGCAACTGTGGAAGTGGAAAATGTGTGTACTCTGGATGGTATATATGCTCAGAATGTATAGGATTGAATTTGTATTCGATATGTATGTATTGGTAGGAATAGGCTAACATAGTTACATGAGTTGACAGAGTTTCTGTGTCCAGGATCTGAATTCTTGTGTTGGCAGGACAAACAGGCTGATATGTCCCATTCCTGGAAAGTTCATATTGTGAAAGTTCTTGGCGTCTGTGGCCGCTCTGGGAACACGGACACAGGTCGGAGTGACCTGACATGTGGATACTTTCATGTAAACAGAGTCATTAATCTATATCAAGGACAAAGACCAAATTTGGACAATCGCTTTTCTGCGGCTGACGCAAGTTGACGGTTTAAAAACCAACTCCCTAGTATGAGAGAGGAGAGATGTGCTGTGCCGGCTAGATGACACAGTTGGTGTCTCCCAGCCAGGCTCCGCCCGCGCACCAGCGAGCTCTATCCCTGCAGGGAGGAAGAGGGTGACTTCGTATATCTGCCAATCATTAAAACACACATTCAGAACAACAACAAAGTTAATGGCCTCGTTGGTAGCTATCCCAGTTAGTAAGAATGTTTTTGACTCATGTTTCTGCTCATTTGATTTATCTTGGGCTACATCTGTATCTTGTTTTTTTCATGGAGACAAAGACAAAGGGACTGATGTTGACTTTTAACTGGCTTTGGTTTTATCAAAGCTGACATAAACTGGAGGGTACGGTGAGACACTGAGTGAGGTGTGAAGCCAGAGGCAGCCAGAGCCTCCAGAAATAACACCCGAAATAATAAACATGCAGAGTAAACAGAGAGAACCTGCTGGCAGACATCACCAAAGCTGGTGTATAGTGCTATTCTATTCTATGTGGGGAAGACAAAGGAGGTTGTGGTGGATTTCAGAAGAAGCAGCACAGAATTGCAGCATAAGACCCTCCAACGCCAGCAAAGCCATCAGCATCGTGAAGGACCCCACCCATCTCTCCTACAGTCTGTTTCAATGCCTTCCATCAGGAAGAAGGTACCGGAGCATCAGAGCCTAGTCCACCAGACTGCTCAACAGCTTCTTCCCACAAGGTGTGAGAGACCTGAACACACACACTTATGGGCAATTAAGAATTTCCAGTTAACCCCATTTCATCTTGTGTGTGGAATAGGTTTGTTCAAATAACGGCTCAGTCATTTACAACAAAAATAATTGCATCTGCTGTATTTTCAGCAACAGTATATGAACTCTTACTATAATAAGAATGTAAAAAGGGTTGTTCTTCTGAAAAAAGTGTATAATTGTGATGCCATTTTTACTGTAGTGGTGATTTTTAGCATAGAGTGCTGGCATAGAAAATCCATGGCTTCAGCAAAGCAGCAGATGGCTACTCAATTAAAGGAGACATTACATATCATCTTCACCACTTACTCTCTCCATAGCTCTCTTTCCTCCTTTTTTCCGTTTTTCCTGATTCTCACTTTAACCCTGAGCCTGTCTGACAGGCCTGCTGTCCACCAGTGTTAATAATGCACACATCCCACCTCTGCTACAAGTTCTGGTATGCTCCTGAATACTAATAGCAGATTGCTGATGTATTCGACTCATACAGTATGTAAGTTAGCATGTTGCCTTCTTGTAGTAAAATGACCAATGCAGTCTGCAGAAAGTCATGCTTTGTTGGTGGAAGAAGGACATTACTAACGAATGAGACCATGTTACGTTTTATCCTCCCTAATGGCCCAGTAAAAATTTTACTTTGCATCTTGTAGCAAAGGTTTATGCTTTGGTACAATTTTATTTGTAACCACAAACATTTGTAGGAATGTGTGTAAAACCAAACATTTCTTTCTTCCTCCAATCAACCGCCTTCAATCGACCGCCTATATTGAGCCTTGTCTGCTGGAGGTTTCTTCCTCTATAAAGAGGGAGGTTTTTCCTATCCACTGTTGACTGTGCTATATAAATAAACCTGAATTGAAATGAAAATAATCGGAGATCATTTTTATGGCTCTTTGCCTGTGGTAACTCTTGTCATCAGCTACACATAGGCCTCGGTGAATGTTCTGAGCATGTGACACATTGCAAAGCTCTTTTACGCAAAGGTTTTCACGAGTGCTGCTCAAGTGCTTTTGAGCATATCTATAGTATATGATAATAGGCTTTCTTTCATCGAGTTTGTCAAGGCGTAAGCATATCACAATACATTACTGGTGAAGACGCAACCTGTAAATGATACAAGTCCTCCACTTTCACCCCAGAAAGAGCCTGTAAATCGAGCATGTCAGACACAATTAGATCAGAAGAGATCAGTTTGGAGTGTGTAGGAGAGAGATGAAAGACAGAATGATACTGGAACAGAAGATGACAGGGAATATATTTACTACTGCAGCATCATTGACAGATTTACTGATGATGCATTATTCTTCAGCAAGACCAGGTTGACCAATGTGATTGTTTTTATTTCTATTTTTTTATTTAAGATTGTGCCACAGGACATTTTAAACAAAACTTTGAAGTCAGAAATTCATAATGTAAATAACAGAGCTTAATGTGAACAAATACTTAATTTAGGCCATTTTGAGGGGGAAGAAAATAACACCCAAAATAACGTTAATGTGTTACTACGGTTAGCTTGAATGATGCTGTACAAAGAGAAATAAAACTCAAAAGAGAACAGGAGTGTGACCTTTGTAAATGAGCAATAATAAGTTAAAACTGGTTAGCTGAAAAAGAAGTGCACTGCTGAGGTGATCACCATCTACTAACAAGCCTGATGAATAGACGCTAAGCAAAAAAAAAAAAATTGGTGGACTTCAGGTGGACTGGATGTTGGACCAAACACCAGGGCAGATGGACAAGTGAACAACTGGGAGCAGTATCTGGGCCACCTGGAAAAAATGTGGGGTGAAATATGTAATAATGTTTCAATCCCACACTATCATTTAAGGACACATGTTTACATAGAAACACTACTGGTCAATTGTCAGGCAAGGAAACATTGAGAAGCAGGAGACTGTCTGTTACAGTCGGCTGTCTTAAGAAAGGCTGGCAATTCCCTGGGGGTGTCAGGCAGTGGCATTCCACCTACTGAAGTGGGACCCAAGCTCATCACACTTGGCAGGGAAAACCTCTCCCCATCATTCTCTGGTTTCGAGGGAAATTTCTTGGATGAGGCACTGCCAAAGAGCTATTAGCAACCAGCGGATCCATATGATTTGACACACCAACCAAGAGGACCTGATGGTTAACTTCTTCTCCTGTCAGGACTTATAGGTCATCCTGGGACTTCCCTGGCTGGCAGCCCACAACGCTCACATCAGTTTGGCAGCGGGGAAGGTGTTGGACTGGAGCTCCCTTTGTCTAACAAACTCTTTACACTCTGTGGAGGTTCCCGTGCCAAAGTACTGTAGGCAGAGAGGTGGATCTGTCAGCTGTCCCGGCATCCTATAGTCTTGTGGAAGTATTCAGCAAGAGTCAGGCTACATCGTTGCCACCTCATCATCCATATGACTGCAACATAAAATTGTTACTCCTTCCCACTGCTGGATATTCTCCCTAACTCAACCTGAAAAGTATGTGATGGATCAATACACACAGGACTCATGCACTCAGCACTGGGATTTACTGGGATCATCGTCACGGCCACGATATTTCAGTCAGAAATAAATATCCGCTACTGCTCATCTCCTCTGCCTTGGAACTGTTAGAAAATGCTACAAGTTGGACTTGAAACATATCATCTGGTGAAGATTAAGCAAGGGGACGAGTGGAAAACACACACACACACACACAGAACTTGGAATATGTAACAACTGCCCACAAATTAAATGCCAGACAGTCTTTGCTGGACTTAGCTTTTTGCTCTGTGGCTCTGTGTCCCCAGGGACATGACTTCATTTTTATCTAAGTTCTGTGTTGCTCCTGTCTGGCGTTACTTTTATGTTTTCAAGTCAGTCAAGTTTTGTCAAGTCAAGGTTTGTCAGGTCTCACCTACTGCAGTGCTTGAGTAAAAACAATATCAGAAGGTGTGTATCTACTTGACTTTTCTAGAAAGTGACAAAAACAAATTGTTTCAGATTCCCGACTCTCCTTGTCTCTGCTCTCTCCACCATTTTTCCTTCTTCTATGAGATTCTCTCCCTGCTCCTCTTCCCTCCAACACTTATCAGAGGACACTTAACTGGAGGCACCATTTAGATGCAGATACTGTTGAAGTACTCTTTCTTTACACTTTAATTCTTTTTTCCTCTACTCCAAAGTGTGTCTGCTCCTTCTGCTATCTCCTTGTCCTGTTACAAACTGACCAAAACAAACTAAGGACCCACACGCAATTACCACCAAGACACTTACTTTGTTTTCAAAATGTATTTAGCAAAGAACAGAAAATCCTGTTTATTTTCTTCTTTCATCTGGTAATCAGCCTGGACTATTGTAAAAGAACACTAATGACAGTAGTTATTAAAATTGATCAGTATCATTCTCACCTTGTTAAACATTTGATTAAGATACATGTATTGAAAATATAATTTGTTGGTGAAATGCTAATTTCATTGTGCGTACTAAACTATTTTTTTTTTTTATTTAAAACAAAATTAAGAGTTTATGCACATTGGCATATAGCCATCAGCAGGTGTGAAACAAAAATGGTCAGTGAACATATACACTTTTTAATAAATTTTTGTAATAATTAATGTGAACAATAACCTTGTTTGACAAGGGTGGTCAAGGAATTTCTTTTAACTGAAGGCAAAACACATTCAGTAAACCAAGTAGGTCTGTCAACCCAAACACACGCAAGGATTGCACCAGGGAGCAGAGGTTGTCTTGAGAGCTCCTCTGCCATATCAGTTCCAGAAGACCAGACAAGAACAATCAGCTACATCATGAACAGTCCAAGACGTATCCTGTGTGGTTGACGTCTGGAACCACCTTCCCTCTAGGAAATAATTGAAGGACTCAAAACTACTGTACAAACTATTGCCCTATTACTTGCCTTTCTACTACTTGTTTTTGGATGCAAAGATCAGTTGCTAGTGAGAAAAAATGTTGTCTCATGGAAGACACAGGAATACACTATATTGTCAAAAGTATTTGCTCACCCATTCAAATAATGGGAATCAACACAAAAAGCAAGGTCCATAAAGACATGGATGACAGAATCAGGTGTGGATGAACTTGCCTGCACAGTGTCCTGACCTCAACCCGAACACCTACGAACTCTACCACACAAAACTGACATGGTATTGAATATGAAATCAACAATAAGAATAAGAAGCTCTTGTTTTACATGGACAAATTGAAACAACAATGTATGACAAAAAGAATGACAAAATAAGGTCTCACTGTTGTCAAAGCATTCAGGGATGACATAAAATGGGTTTGGCTTGGACAAATATATCTTTAAATGTAAAAAGACAAAATGACCAAACAGATATAAGGAACATAGACGCAGATGAGGCATTGAAGTACTTGGTTGTAGAAGAAAGCAATGATATTGATAATACCCAAAAGAAGGAAAGATTGCCAAGAAGTGCTTTTGACCAATCCATTAAATTCTCAACACTGAGTTAAGATCAGCAGGTCAACAGGACTGACTGGGAACAAATATCGTAAAGATAACAACCAGAAAGGTCCTGACCATTTGCGGCATCCATCATCCAAAAGCTGACATCGAAAGATCTGATATCACGAGACGAGATGGTGGACATGGATTGACAGAATTAGAATCTGTTTTCAATTCAACCATGGTCAGCTTTTGTAAGGCTAGTAACCTGCTGGTACTACACTGTCTAGCAAACCTCTGAGATAATAATTCATCAAAGAGCAAGACGAGAATCACCTAGTCTCCATTGCTTTGAATCGTAACCTCAGCAAAACTATCCTGTAATGTAAAGGGCTATTAAACAAACTGCGTTGGATGTCTCTGCTTCCATTCAAAAGCAGAAAAATTTTGAGAAGAATTAAAGTCATTGTTAAGTGAATCAGACGAACATTAATTAATATAGGTAAAAATGTCATCGTCTCTTTCAGCTGTTTAATAATGGATTGATTATTCTCAGTTTCAACACATGGTAATTCAGTTTCATTTATGGCTTATCGGCACACACATAAGGTTTACAGGCGATACATAAATGAGTTGGTCTTTTGTCTTTTTTTGACAGAAACACCACAGTCTGTTTGACAACAGCCCTTTTGTATTAGGATACATTCAGTTATGGATGTCGCATGATTTGTTTCTAAAATTCCCAAATGAAATGCAATGGAGAAAAGAACTGAGGGTTTGGAGTCAGAAACAAGTTTGCTTATCAAACATTTGTAGCCCCTATTTCTTGACACATACCACTACTTTTACATTTGTATACTTTTATGTGAAACAGCAGTAAAAGCTGAAATAACATGAGCATGAAGCTTTTGTGTGAAAAGGAGCCATGGCATTTATCTGATCTGTTCCCAAACACTGACATGGTGAACAGGATGTGAAAGTCTATTTTGGTCTTTGCTCAGTTTGCCATGGTTTCTCCATCCAACTGTGCATTCATAGCCTTGAGATTTTTTAGCCTTTGTCTTCCACCTCTCACCTTTTGTTACTTCACTCCCTCTTTCTTGTCTTAACCTAACATTTGTCTCCTGACAATAAAGAATCATTACAGTTTGATGGTATCAGATGATTGCTTGCTGTTTTGTGGAAGAATAGGTTTATACCGCCCATTCCACAACTGTTGGGCTCACACAAGCTCAAACGTGTAACGGTTGATTCTCTATGCTTTTGTTAACCTTTTTATTCTCCTCACAACATTCATCTCTCATTTTACTCTTTGACTCACATTTTAGTAGCCACAAATATTTTACTAAAGAATTCTGAGAGAATTGTGACTAAGATGTGTTGAGGCTGACAATTTTACATACTTAAACCTTCAGTACTGGTAGTTTAATATAAATACAACATATTTTAAACCCAAATGAACAATGACAAAATGTACCAGTAAAACTGGCAGAAACAGTGTCAACTTGACGCCTGGTCGCACACACACAACCATACAGTACATGGACTCATAACAATGCACATGCAAGTTTCTGACAGCTCACTCAGTCACACACAGTAGCATCAATCACAAATAAAAGTGTTTTCATCTGCATTCATTTGGCTGTGGATTAAAGATGACCCATTTTTGCTCATGGAGTTTGCAGTGGACAGGAGAGCTGGGGGAACGAGGACAATCCAGATTAGTGGTCATTATACACCTACATAAAAGGACTGGTGTCACTACAGGGCCTTTCTAGTGACAGGTTCAATGTTTTCGTTTTTTTCCAGTCCAAAATCACACATGAGGAAAATTGTAACCTAAAAATCTGTTTAAAATTTATGTTAATTTATGTTAAACATAAAAATTAAACTCTTCATGCTATATAAATACAGTACAGTTACAATATTTTTTTTTAATCTAATGTTGTTGTAATAGTTATTGAAATAGTTCTAGTCATCTAGTCAACACATTTTATCCAGGCTTCCTGCAGTCATTTAGTATTTTGGTGAGTCATATTTTATTTATTATATATATATTCATTTATTATTTATTTGTATATATTTGAGAAAATGCAGTATTTAAAAAAAGGATCACATAGCACAGAAAACTCTGCGGTGTTAAAGATAAGGGGGCTTTATTACTGACCGTTTTGTGGCCTAGCGGCAGTCTGTAAAGGTAGAGTTGATTTTAAATAATGACAGGTTGCTAGGCCATAAAGTTATATTATTATAATTTAAAGTATTTTAATACTTTAAATTATAATATATTAAATACCATTTAATATATTGTGTATTACAAAGTAAGTAAAGTAAAACTAAAAACAGAGCAGATTGGGTAGCAGATTTACAGAGTGTTGTTTCTTCTGTTACGTCTTCATGTACCAATGACTCCATGCAGATCAAGACACATTTTCATCAAATATATTATTGTATATCCTTCATTGTTTCCTTTCATTGTGATGTAAAGGTATTTTATTCTAAAAGGGAAACACATAGAGGTTTTGCAACTTATTTTGAGTGAGTGGATGCAAATTGAGTACAATATCAGCTGAGCACTGAAGTAATGAGCACAGTAGTTTGCTGCAGATTTGAGCGGGGGAAGGAAGAACACAAACAGCTTCATTAGAAATTGTTACCACTCACATGATTTGCATCAAAGTATACTAAGATGCAGAATGCACTTGAGTACTTGTACTTACGTGATGGCTTTTGGTAGGAGGTACATGATGGGAGTTTATTCATCAGATACTGCAACACATACAGTAGTACCTTACATTACGTCTATATGAAAAATACAAAACATACAAAACAAACACACTGTTGAGTAAATTAAATCAGTGTCTACACCCTGTATGTTGCCTAGTTAATTATACAGTGGGTCATTTGTTTAACTTGACCCAAATGCATATTATAAAAGTACAACGGTTTATGCAGGTGGATTTATATGCTTGATTTGGCTAGAGGCACTAAAAAACAGAGCTGTCTATGAAATGATGTCAAACATTTTTGTCTGCCATATTTACTTATTTAAACACACTTTTGTTTATTTTGAAAAGAGGCAAGGAACATTTTTAGAACATTTAATTGCATTTTATACTAAAATGTCACTGTAATCTTTTACCCAACCCATTAATGTAATGTAACCCAGTCGTATGTTGAGGTTCTGACTTCAAGGTTCAGAAATCTTTCTACACAGTGCTAACAGACACCCACACAAAGAAATTGTCACAATCAGCAGTCTCTTCCGGTTCGTGACCTTTATTTTGAAGAGTGGACAGGAGGCACCGGTCTGTACTTCAATAATTCATTATTCTACTGCACCCAGTCCTGGTTCTGCCTGTTCCATCTCCATCTAGTTTGGTCATTGCTAAACATAACAGAAATGTGTGTACTAAATTAAGAAGCAACCTTTTTGGCTTGACTGTGTGCTTTGCTATACATGGTCTGCCACTTCAAATAGTAGTGAATAAATGCTGACCATGACTGGCAGGTGTGATTATGTACATTGTATTGTACATTATCACACCTGCCCTGCAGACAAGTATCCATTCTCCCCCGTCTCCAAAAAAATTGCATGTCTGGGGACCTACAGTTGGTTCTGATTAGACAAGTGAAAATACATTAAATGTCTCTTGTCAGAAGCATCTAACTAAATGGTAACAACAGCATCTGTATGTACAATGGTCAGTTTGTGGAAATGTATGTGTCTCCAGCAGTGGTGGGCCGTGCATTTCCCACTTAGGCTGTCAGTGATGTCTTACTTAGTTCAACTTGAATAAATGCCCTCATAGTACCATTGTTAATGACACCACGGCTCCAGAAAATCATATACAGAAGCACACTGATGCATTACGGGGCAATTTAGCAATCAATTTAAAAAAAGATATTAGTCTACAAAGTTTTTAATAAGTCCATTAAAGACTGACTGAAAGTGATGAACACAGGGACGGTTAGCTAGCACGAGGGCTAGGCGAGCTCTTCTAACAAGATCCAGCTTCTCTTCAAGGTCTGCAAATAGATCTGCAACCAAAGTCACATCTTCTCCTCCTTCAGCCATTGTGAGTTAAAGGCTGGTAGAGCTATTTGGTTACCTAATGCGTGGTGAAAGCGTTGTCTCCTCTTAGCGTGTAGCCAATCACAGAACACGTTTTTGTGTTCAACGTGAGGCTTCTAGCTGGACTTACTGTCGCCAACTTGTAATCTGATTGTCTGATATGAGCCTGTTTACTTACGGTGTAGAGAAGCCATAGTGTTCATTCTGAAGGCGTTGGGCAGATTTCATACAGCCTGGCAACACAAGCTAGCTGAATTCTGATTGGATAAAAACTCTAGCCTGAAACTACAACACTGGAAGCTGCCTAACGAATGGATATATAATATGACACGAAGAGAAAAGACTAAGAATGATTGTATATATTTAGAAAAAAGAACTCAATCATTCTGATAATGATTTCTGGTTATGTTAAGCCACCAGAGAAGGCATTGCAAGCCCTGACGGCCGCTACTGGTCTCCAGTGTTAAGTTGCTGGTCCAACCATCCTGCCTGTGTCAGTTGCTGCTTGTTTTTGTTGTTGTTGTGTTGTTTTCTCTCTTCTGGTCAAGGCAGATGAGCCAGGGTCTGCTGCAGGTTTCTTCCTCTATATTAACTTAAAGTTAAGAAATAATATTATTACTAATATTATATATATGAATATACATTTTTGAATGAATATTTAGATTACAATTTATTGACTGGCTACAATTAAAATGTCAAATATACAATACAATACAATATTCAATTCCTGGAGGCGACCGGGGGACTTTCTGTGTGGAGTTTGTATGTTCTCCCCGTGTCTGTGTGGGTTCTCTCCAGGGTCTAATTAGAAAACTCTAAATTGCCCGTAAGGGCGTGACTAGTTGTGCGTCTATATGCGTGTGGTCCTGGCAACCTGTCCGGAGTGTACACCGCCTTTTGCCCATAGACAGCTCCAGCACACCTGCGACCCCTATGGGGAAGAAGCGGTAGAAGATGAATGAATTAATCAGTAAGGCTGATTTTTAGGTAATAAATAACAAATTAGTAATAGTAAAGTAATTAGATCTCCTTGAGGAACTGGTCATTGACGCTGTAGTCGGTTCCCTTCAGCTGTATGCCCCGGCTCTTTACCAGTTCCTTCTGCTTATAATCATAGAACCTGACAATGATGCGTGGTGGTTGTGGGATCAGACATGTGGAAATAAAGTATTGTGTATTACCATGCTGATATGTTACATATGCTGAAAATGAGTTGAAGACTGTGTGTAGATAAGCATTGTAACAGGTAGGGAGTTCAGTTCAGGCAGTGTACAGAATGTTCCAGAAAGAAGACAAAGTAGACAGTTACATTTGCAGATGCATTTTAGAAAAACAACTGATTTAAGTATCCAGTTGAAACTAGTTGTTTTAGGCAGAGAATAGGGAATGGAAACCAGCATTCTATCTCATGTTTGTGCTTTGTGCCTTCAGACTCAGACTGGCAGCAGAGCAGCATAGATGTAGGATTCCAACAGGCTGGGTCTCCAGAATTACTCATGTTCATCTGTGTTTATATAAAAATACTTAAAAGAAGCCACAGTTAGCTTATTTTTCACTTAAATCAGACTGCAGTCTCCCAGTCAGCTGGCACTTCCCTGATGGAGGTTGAGGTGCTTGTCCCACCTGTTACTAAGACTGACAGACAACTGGCAACAGTTTGAGTAGGGAAGATGCTGCTTCTCTCCCTAAGCATCCTGTATTGCCCTTGCCTGCCAGAGAACCTGGTAGACACAGGCAATGGTTAAAAAAAAAGGTAACTGTCTTTTACATGACATCCTAAATAACAGTAGTAATGGTCCACAAAATGTCCGCAATATGCCAAAAATGCAAAAAATATTTGTATATTTGACTCTCTTCATAGCTTGGGAACAGCTGGATTACGATACAAACTGACCACCCTTAAAATGTCTTCTTTCTTCATCAATAGAGTTTAAAGCACTATGTTAAGTTTTGAGCTGCTCTCCCAATCCCAGCTCTGCGCGTTCGTTGAATGATGAGGAGAAACTTCTGATAAATTCAATCTTTAAGCTTAGTAGAAAGAAATTACATTGTACCCAAGCTGTTAAATCCTTGAAATCAAAGCCTAGAATACAAAGAAGTGTGTGGACAATGCATACGCTGGTAGAGTGTGACCAAAGGTGCTTCCACACAACCTACTTGATTGTTACAGCTCAGCGTGAAGTAGAATCGCACATATGGGGCACTAGTGGATTCACGAGAAACCTGAAGTCGTACGGGAATTTACTACATGTGAACGTTTGCACTTTGAGAGGTTACGCTTTGTTGACCTTAGAGCTTTTTGGCAGTGGTGGGATTTGAACACACGCCTCAAATAAGACTGGAGCCTGAAATCTTTTTGGGTGGAACACTCCTCTCTGGCACCATAACAGGCTTGGAGACACTTTGAATAAAAAATATCTGTGATATGCATGAATATGTTAGGAAGCATACTTGATTGAGTAAATAGACTTTTTTCCTTTATTTATATATAAAAATCATACTTCGTCATTCGTTGCAGTTAGGCCACTTTGTTTCAACAATATTATGCACATGAATAGAGATGTGCAAGTCTGTGTAGTTTTTACTATAATAATTTTTGACTGTATTATTACTTACAAGAAATGCATGCAAAACATTTGATAGGTGTAAGAAACACAATCAAGCACTTGCTCATTCCTTTGACAGTGAGGACAGTGAGCTTGAGGAAATTGAGAGTGAGGAAGAATGGATCCCAGAGTTAGGTTTGAGGGAGAGTTAGAAGATCAGAGTTCTGTCAGTAGAATAAAATAATCTATGTATTAAAGTGTGTGCAGGTGTATATGTTTGCATGCATCAGTGGGTAAAGAGAGGTAATAGATATTTAAAATTTTTGCTTCCTGTTTATTTAATCAGATAGCCTATCTGATAAAAATGAGTCTGTGGATGAAGAGAATTGTGAAGGTGATACTTTCAAATCCTACATTGCAGAAAGCTAAACCTAAGAGAGGCCATCCCAGTTCCACAATTGCTAGAGAATACGAATAAAGGGAAGAAGAGGGTCCACTAAAACTCATCCCAGTCCCTGATGTGCATCTGGACACCATTGCTCATTGGATCGTCATGGATGTCAAGAAAGGTACCAGGATGCAAAGGTACACCTAAAGCAAAGTGCCAAAAATGTGATATCTACCTCTGTTTCACATCCACCAGCAACTGCTTCCATAGGTGTTACGTTATGTTTTGTAGTGTTGTCTTTAGTGACACCTTGTGGCCACATTTATGTAAGGCTTGCAAACGCGATGTCTAAGAACGCGTTACGTTCAGCCATGTAACCTGTGTGTGGTGTGCGAAGTGTATTTGAGTGTGGCCCTCTCATTCTTCCTACCTGTGTGGTGCCTTGGCGAGGTTATGCTTGTGAGTAGTCTTGTTTGTTGTTCCAAGTAATCTTTGTTGGTTATGTTTCAATGTAGGCACCCAGCAAGTGCTACCTAGCCGATAAGCTGACGCTATTTCTGTTGTACTCAAGTCTATGTTATACTTAATGCTCATACATAACATAACTATGTTCAGAAGATTATGCATTATGTATGTTGTGTTTTCCCTTTTATCAGTTTCACACGATAAACAGTACTGGATGGTGATAACTCAAAACCACAGTAAAGCAGAGCGACTTTATCTGAGACCGACTGAGTTTCATTATTTTAGTACTGGCTGTTTAGCTATCTGTTGAGACGTGCACTAAGAAATGTGCGTCAGAGAACAGAATAATAGGTATCATACAGAAAAAAATTGTAAGTGCTTTGTAAAGGCAAAAACAAATATGCACACTACAACAAATGTCACAATCATTTGTGCATGATGTTTGTTGAAGTAAAACTTGTTAAAATTGTTGTTGATGATGAAATACAGATGATTTTACTATATTTGTTGCTGTTTTGCCTCTGCTGTCTTGCATCTATTATATACATTAGAAAAGCTTGGCGCTTTAGTGCCTTCACAGCATGTTGTTGCCTTAAGGCAACAAACCAAAATCATGATCAAGGTATTATCAGAGAACCCCAAGCTTCCAAAACCTAGGGTCAAATATTTTTTTTCTTCTAAAGTAAAAATTCATGCCATAGAGCATAGGTGTCAAACTCAAACTCTAATTATATTTGGCCCGCGAAGCCATACCAAATTACTATTAGAGCTGGCCCGCCGGCAATTATCATGTACTGCTAATACTACAAATCCCAGAATTCTCTGTTGGCGTTTTGGTGGCGTCAATCGCGAGAGGACCCATTAACGCCCACTCCTCTGTTGACCATAGTCCTAGAGACCTTATGCTAATACTGGCACCGTGCTACCCTCCCAAAATGGCTAAAAGAAGCGTTAACAGTATTGTTTTCCTACTGTTTATTATCACTGTGAACGCTGTGAAGCGAATGTAAACACTTGTCTACTTGCTCACTGTTTACCGGTGCGGCCGCTTCTGGGTCATTGAACGCCTCATCTTTCTGCCTGACTCGCGGAGCAGAAGAGACAGATCGATCGTTTTCAACTCGCTGGGAATTCAACAATTTTCAGTCTTTGGACATGAAACTCACACAAGTCGCAGATTAAAGTATCGGCTTTCGGGTGGTTTTTGTGATTCGTGTTACGGTTTTGCTGCAACGAGCCCGTACAACGGGCTTTGCTTTCCTCGGCGAATCGCCACAGCAGTCAGCTGTCACTGACAGGATGTGTGAGTGGCGTGCAGTGACATTCCTGGTTGTTCAGATAGTCCAGTGGTTAGTCTGCTGCACACTACTATGTGATGCTACCGGTTCAAATCCCCCTAGAGTTGTCCCTTTTTAAGTGTGATGTTTATTGTCATCACGTTGAATCTGAATGTTCTGCTTGTTGTAATAATGCTTTTAAAACTTCATCAATGTCAGGAAAGTCCTGAAAAATTCTATCAACACCTTTTAGTCGTTTTCTATACTTTTACTGTTTGGATCAACAACTGTGTTTTTTTTAATTATTTAATTATAAATACCTATTTAATATTACTTCATTATGCTTTATTTTGAATTTTAAGACTTTTAACTTGTTCTGAACATGTTTAGCTCTTTTTTTAACCACTTGCATTTTTCTTAAACTACCTTTAAGAACTTTTTAAACTCTCCAGCTATCGTCAACGGTTCTTGGGAATAAATTCAGCATTACAGCATTCACAGAGCATTTTCTTACGGAAATAGTCTAGTCAAGCTTTGCTTGTTCCATATCCACTTTTTTTCCCCAGTAAATATCAATGTTGGCCCGCGACAGTTTTCAATTTTGGCCCACTGTGTATTTGAGTTTGACACCCCTGCCATAGAGGGTTAGCACTACTAATTATAATTTGTATCTAAATGTTGCTTTTCGTTTTTGTATTCAATGCTAATTGTTGCCCTTTTAATCTTCTCCAAAAGGTAGTAATGTTTTACATTGTTTAAAGAGTGAGACCAACTTCCAAAAAGGCGGTAGGAAACAATAATAAAAAAAACATTTCTTATACAGATGTTTCGTAATATAAACAATGTACGCTCCAACCTCAGTTCAACACAGCATGACAGGATGGCCGAGCGGTCTAAGGCACCAGACTCATTGGAGGCGTGTGTTCAAATCCCACTCCTGACATTACTTTCAATGTTGAAATCTGTCTTTTCAGATAAATATCTGTGTTTCAGTCATAGTGTTTATTCTTCTCCAAAGCATAGTTATGTGTTACAATATTTAAAGAGTTCCCAACCTAAGTTCAGCACAGCGTGCAACTTGTCAGGATGGCCGAGCGGTCTAAGGCGCCAGACTCAAGGACAGATTCCTTCTCCAGTCGAGGGATTTCTGGTCTCCGATTGGAGGCGTGGGTTCAAATCCCATTCCTGACATCACTTTTAATGTTGAAATCTATCTTTTCAGATAAATATCTTTGTTTCAGTCATAGTGTTTATTCTTCTCCAAAGCGTAGTTATGTGTTACATTATTTAAAGAGTTCCCAACCTGAGTTCAGCACAGCGTGCCACTTGTCAGGATGGCTGAGCGGTCTAAGGTGCCAGACTCATGGATAGATACCTTCTCCAGTCGAGGGATTTCTGGTCTCCGATTGTAGGCGTGGGTTCAAATCACACTCCTGACATTACTTTTAATGTTGAAATCTATCTTTTCAGATAAATATCTGTGTTTCAGTCATAGTGTTTATTCTTCTCCAAAGCGTAGTTATGTGTTACATTATTTAAAGAGTTCCCAACCTGAGTTCAGCACAGCCTGCCACTTGTCAGGATGGCCGAGCGGTCTAAGGCGCCAGACTCATGGATAGATTCCTTCGCCAGTCGAGGGATTTCTGGTCTCCGATTGGAGGCGTGCATTCAGATCCCACTCCTGACATTACTTTTGATTCTATCTTCTAAAAAAAAATTCTGTGTTTGAGTCACAGTCTTTCATCTTCTCCAAAGGATAGTAATGTTACACATCATTTCAAGAGTGAGACCACTTTCCAAAAAGACGGTAGGGTGCCACAATAAAAAGAGCTTTACCTAAACAGGTTTGTCTTCATAAACATAATGTATCCACCAACCTGAGTTTAAAAAAATTTGTCAGTTGTCAGGATGGCCGAGAGGTCTAAGGCGCCAGACTCAAGGATAGATTCCTTCTCCAGTCGAGGAATTCTTGGTCTCTGATTGGAGGCGTGGGTTCAAATCCCACTCCTGACATTACTTTCAATGTTGAAATCTATCTTTTCAGATAAATATCTGTGTTTCAGTCATAGTGTTTATTCTTCTCCAAAGCATAGTTATGTGTTACAATATTTAGAGAGTTCCCAACCTGAGTTCAGCACAGCATGCAACTTGTCATGATGGCCGAGCGGTCTAAGGCGCCAGACTCAAGGATAGCTTCCTTCTCCAGTCAAGGGATTTCTGGTCTCCGATTGGAGGCATGGGTTCAAATCCCACTCCTGACATTATACTTGATACTATCTTCTAAAAAAATTTCTGTCTTTGAGTCACAGTTTTTAATCATCTCCAAAGGATAGTAATGTTACACATCTTTTTAAGAGTGAGACCAGTTTCCAAAAAGACGGTAGGGTGCCACAATAAAAAGAGCTTTGCCTATACAGAGTTGTCTTCATAAACATAATGTATCAACCAACCTGAGTTTAACAAAATTTGTCAGTTGTCAGGATGGCCGAGCGGTCTAAGGCGCCAGACTCAAAGATAGATTCCTTATCCAGTCGAGGGATTTCTGGTCTCCGATTGGAGGCGTGGGTTCAAATCCCACTCCTGACATTACTTTCAATGTTGAAATCTATCTTTTCAGATAAATATCTGTGTTTCAGTCATAGTGTTTATTCTTCTCCAAAGCGTAGTTATGTGTTACATTATTTAAAGAGTTCCCAACCTGAGTTCAGCACAGCGTGCCACTTGTCAGGATGGCCGAGCGGTCTAAGGCGCCAGACTCAAAGATAGATTCCTTATCCAGTCGAGGGATTTCTGGTCTCCGATTGGAGGCGTGGGTTCAAATCCCACTCCTGACATTACTTTCAATGTTGAAATCTATCTTTTCAGATAAATATCTGTGTTTCAGTCATAGTGTTTATTCTTCTCCAAAGCATAGTTATGTGTTACAATATTTAGAGAGTTCCCAACCTGAGTTCAGCACAGCATGCAACTTGTCATGATGGCCGAGCGGTCTAAGGCGCCAGACTCAAGGATAGCTTCCTTCTCCAGTCAAGGGATTTCTGGTCTCCGATTGGAGGCATGGGTTCAAATCCCACTCCTGACATTATACTTGATACTATCTTCTAAAAAAATTTCTGTCTTTGAGTCACTGTTTTTAATCATCTCCAAAGGATAGTAATGTTACACATCTTTTTAAGAGTGAGACCAGTTTCCAAAAAGACGGTAGGGTGCCACAATAAAAAGAGCTTTGCCTATACAGAGTTGTCTTCATAAACATAATGTATCAACCAACCTGAGTTTAACAAAATTTGTCAGTTGTCAGGATGGCCGAGCGGTCTAAGGCGCCAGACTCAAAGATAGATTCCTTATCCAGTCGAGGGATTTCTGGTCTCCGATTGCAGGCGTGGGTTCAAATCCCACTCCTGACATTACTTTCAATGTTGAAATCTATCTTTTCAGATAAATATCTGTGTTTCAGTCATAGTGTTTATTCTTCTCCAAAGCGTAGTTATGTGTTACATTATTTAAAGAGTTCCCAACCTGAGTTCAGCACAGCGTGCCACTTGTCAGGATGGCCGAGCGGTCTAAGGCGCCAGACGCAAGGATAGATTCCTTCTCCAACCGATGGATTTCTGGTCTCCCATTGGAGGCGTGGGTTCAAATCCCACTCCTGACATTACTTTTCAATGTTGAAATCTATCTTTTCAGATAAATATCTGTGTTTCAGTCATAGTGTTTACTCTTGTCCGAAGGATAGTAATGTGTTACAATATTTAGAGAGTTCCCAACCTGAGTTCAGCACAGCATGCAACTTGTCATGATGGCCGAGCGGTCTAAGGCACCAGACTCAAGGATAGCTTCCTTCTCCAGTCAAGGGATTTCTCGTCTCCGATTGGAGGCATGGGTTCAAATCCCACTCCTGACATTATACTTGATTCTATCTTCCAAAAAAAATTCTGTGTTTGAGTCACAGTATTTAATCTTCTCCAAAGGATAGTAATGTTACACATCATTTCAAGAGTGAGACCAATTTCCAAAAAGACGGTAGGGTGCCACAATAAAAAGAGCTTTACCTATACACATTTTTCGTCATAAACATAATGTATCCACCAACCTGAGTTTAACAGTATTTGTCAGTTGTCAGGATGGCCGAGCGATCTAAGGCGCCAGACTCAAGGATAGATTCCTTCTCCAGTCGAGGGATTTCTGGTCTCCCATTGGAGGCGTGGGTTCAAATCCCACTCCTGACATTACTTTCAATGTTGAAATCTATCTTTTCAGATACATATCTGTGTTTCAGTCATAGTGTTTATTCTTCTCCAAAGCGTAGTTATGTGTTACATTATTTAAAGAGTTCCCAACCTGAGTTCAGCACAGCGTGCCACTTGTCAAGATGGCCGAGCGGTCTAAGGCGCCAAACTTAAGGATAGATTCCTTCTCCAGTCAAGGGATTGATGGTCTCCGAATAGAGGCGTGGGTTCAAATCCCACTCCTGACATTACTTTTGATTCTATCTTCTAAAAAAAAATTCTGTGATTGAGTCACAGTCTTTCATCTTCTCCAAAGGATAGTAATGTTACACATCATTTCAAGAGTGAGACCAATTTCCAAAAAGACGGTAGGGTGCCACAATAAAAAGAGCTTTACCTAAACAGGTTTGTCTTCATAAACAATGTTTCCACCAACCTGAGTTTAACAAAATTTGTCAATTGTCAGGATGGCCGAGCGGTCTAAGGCACCAGACTCAAGGATAGATTCCTTCTCCAACCGAGGGATTTATGGTCTCTGTTTGGAGGCGTGGGTTCAAATCCCACTCCTGACATTACTTTCAATGTTGAAATCTATCTTTTCAGATAAATATCTGTGTTTCAGGCATAATCTTTATACTTCTCCAACGCGTTGTTGTGTCTTAAATTATTTAAAGAGTTCCCAACCTGAGTTCAGCACAGCGTGCCACTTGTCAGGATGGCCGAGCGGTCTAAAGCGCCAGACTCATGGATAGATTCCTTCTCCAGTCGAGGGATTTCTGGTCTCCGATTGGAGGCGTGCATTCAGATCCCACTTCTGACATTACTTTTGATTCTATCTTCTAAAAGAAAATTCTGTGTTTGAGTCACAGTCTTTCATCTTCTCCAAAGGATAGTAATGTTACACATCATTTCAAGAGTGAGATCAGTTTCCAAAAAGACGGTAGGGTGCCACAATAAAAAGAGCTTTACCTATACAGGTTTGTCTTCATAAACATAATGTATCCTCCAACCTGAGTTTAACAAAATTTGTCAGTTGTCAGGATGGCCGAGCGGTCTAAGGCGCCAGACTCAAGGATAGATTCCTTCTCCAGTCGAGGGATTTCTGGTCTCCGATTGGAGGCGTGGGTTCAAATCCCACTCCTGACATTACACTTGATACTATCTTCTAAAAAAAATTCTGTCTTTGAGTCACAGTCTTTAATCGACTACAAAGGATATTATTGATCACATCATTTCAAGAGTGAGACCAATTTCCAAAAAGACGGTAGGGTGCCACAATAAATAGAGCTTTATCTATACACATTTTTCGTCATAAACATAATGTATCCACCAACCTGAGTTTAACAAAATTTGTCAGTTGGCCGAGCGGTCTAAGGCGCCAGACTCAAGGATAGATTTCTTCTCCAGTCGAGGGATTTCTGGTCTCCGATTGGAGGCGTGGGTTCAAATCCCACTCCTGACATTACATTTAATGTTGAAATCTATCTTTTCAGATAAATATCTTTGTTTCAGTCATAGTGTTTATTCTTCTCCAAAGCGTAGTTATGTGTTACATTATTTAAAGAGTTCCCAACCTGAGTTCAGCACAGCGTGCCACTTGTCAGGATGGCCGAGCGGTCTAAGGCGCCAGAATCATGGATAGATTCCTTCTCCAGTTGAGGGATTTCTGGTCTCCGATTGGAGGCGTGCATTCAGTCACAGTCACAGTAAGTCACAGTCTTTCATCTTCTCCAAAGGATAGTAATGTTACACATCATTTCAAGAGTGAGACCAATTTCCAAAAAGACGGTAGGATGCCACAATAAAAAGAGCTTTACCTATACAGGTTTGTCTTCATAAACATAATGTATCCACCAACCTGAGTTTAACAGAATATGACAGTTGTCAGGATGGCCGAGCGGTCTAAGGCGCCAGACTCAAGGATAGATTCCTTCTCCAGTTGAGGGATTTCTGGTCTCCCATTGGAGGCGTGGGTTCTAATCCCACTCCTGACATTACACTTGATACTATCTTCTAAAAAAAATTCTGTCTTTGAGTCACAGTCTTTAATCGACTACAAAGGATATTATTGATCACATCATTTCAAGAGTGAGACCAATTTCCAAAAAGACAGTAGGGTGCCACAATAAAAAGAGCTTTATCTATACACATTTTTCGTCATAAACATAATGTATCCACCAACCTGAGTTTAACAGAATGTGACAGTTGTCAGGATGGCCGAGCGGTCTAAGGCGCCAGACTCAAGGATAGATTCCTTCTCCAGTCGAGGGATTTCTGGTCTCCGATTGGAGGCGTGGGTTCAAATCCCACTCCTGACATTACTTTCAATGTTGAAATCTATCTTTTCAGATAAATATCTGTTTCAGTCATAGTGTTTATTCATCTCCAAATCATACTTATGTTTTACATTATTTAAAGAGTTCCCAACCTGAGTTCAGCACAGCATGCCACTTGTCAGGATGGCCGAGCGGTCTAAGGCGCCAAACTTAATGATAGCTTCCTTCTCCAACCTAGGGTTTTCTGGTCTCCCGTTGGAGGTGTGGGTTCAAATCCCACTCCTGACATTACACTTGATACTATCTTCTAAAAAAATTTGTCTTTGAGTCACAGTCTTACAAAGGATAGTATTGATCACATCATTTCAAGAGTGAGACCAATTTCCAAAAAGACGGTAGGGTGCCACAATAAAAAGAGCTTTACCTATACACATTTTTCGTCATAAACATAATGTATCCACCAACCTGAGTTTAACAGAATTTGTCAGTTGTCAGGATGGCCGAGCGGTCTAAGGCGCCAGACTCAAGGATAGATTCCTTCTCCAGTCGAGGGATTTCTGGTCTCCCATTGGAGGCGTGGGTTCAAATCCCACTCCTGACATTACTTTTCAATGTTGAAATCTATCTTTTCAGATAAATATCTGTGTTTCAGTCATAGTGTTTATTCTTCTCCAAAGCGTAGTTATGTGTTACATTATTTAAAGAGTTCTCAACCTGAGTTCAGCACAGCGTGCCACTTGTCAGGATGGCCGAGCGGTCTAAGGCGCCAGACTCAAGGATAGATTCCTTCTCCAACCGATGGATTTCTGGTCTCCCATTGGAGGCGTGGGTTCAAATTACACTTGATACTATCTTCTAAAAAAATTTCTGTCTTTGAGTCACAGTTTTTAATCGTCTCCAAGGGATAGTATTGTTACACATCATTTCAAGAGTGAGACCAATTTCCAAAAAGACGGAAGGGTGCCACAATAAAAACAGCTTTACCTATACACATTTTTCTTCATACACATAATGTTTCCACCAACCTGAGTTTAACAAAATTTGTCAATTGTCAGGATGGCCGAGCGGTCTAAGGCGCCAGACTCAAGGGTAGATTCCTTCTCCAGTCGAGGGATTTCTGGTCTCCCATTGGAGGCGTGGGTTCAAATCCCACTCCTGACATTACTTTCAATGTTGAAATCTATCTTTTCAGATAAATATCTGTGTTTCAGGCATAATCTTTATACTTCTCCAACGCGTTGTTGTGTCTTAAATTATTTAAAGAGTTCCCAACCTGAGTTCAGCACAGCGTGCAACTTGTCAGGATGGCCGAGCGGTCTAAGGCGCCAGACTCAAGGATAGATTCCTTCTCCAGTCGAGGGATTTCTGGTCTCCCATTGGAGGCGTGGGTTCAAATCGCACTCCTGACATTACTTTTGATTCTATCTTCCAAAAAAAATTTCTGTGTTTGAGTCACAGTATTTAATCTTCTCCAAAGGATAGTAATGTTACATATCATTTCAAGAGTAAGACCAATTTCCAAAAAGACGGTAGGATGCCACAATAAAAAGAGCTTTACCTATACACATTTTTCATCATAAACATAATGTATCCACCAACCTGAGTTTAACAGCATTTTGAGGGATTTCTGGTCTCCCATTGGAGGCGTGGGTTCAAATCCCACCCCTGACATTATACTTGATACTATCTTCTAAAAAAATTTCTGTCTTTGAGTCACAGTTTTTAATCATCTCCAAAGGATAGTAATGTTACACATCATTTCAAGAGTGAGACCAATTTCCAAAAAGACGGTAGGGTGCCACAATAAAAAGAGCTTTACCTATACAGGTTTGTCTTCATAAAAATAATGTATCCTCCAACCTGAGTGTAACAAAATTTGTCAGTTGTCACGATGGCCGAGCGGTCTAAGGCGCCAGACTCAAGGATAGATTCCTTCTCCAGTCGAGGGATTTCTGGTCTCCGATTGGTGGCGTGGGTTCAAATCCCACTCCTGACATTACACTTGATACTATCTTCTAAAAAAATTTCTGTCTTTGAGTCACAGTTTTTAATCATCTCCAAAGGATAGTAATGTTACACATCATTTCAAGAGTGAGACCAATTTCCAAAAAGACGGTATGGTGCCACAATAAAAAGAGCTTTACCTATACAGGTTTGTCTTCATAAACATAATGTATCCTCCAACCTGAGTTTAACAAAATTTGTCAGTTGTCACGATGGCCGAGCGGTCTAAGGCGCCAGACTCAAGGATAGATTCCTTCTCCAGTCGAGGGATTTCTGGTCTCCGATTGGAGGCGTGGGTTCAAATCCCACTCATGACATTACATTTAATGTTGAAATCTATCTTTTCAGATAAATATCTTTGTTTCAGTGATAGTGTTTATTCTTCTCCAAAGCGTAGTTATGTGTTACATTATTTAAAGAGTTCCCAACCTGAGTTCAGCACAGCGTGCCACTTGTCAGGATGGCCGAGCGGTCTAAGGCGCCAGACTCATGGATAGATTCCTTCTCCAGTCGAGGGATTTCTGGTCTCCGATTGGAGGCGTGCATTCAGATCCCACTTCTGACATTACTTTTGATTCTATCTTCTAAAAAAAAATTCTGTGTTTGAGTCACAGTCTTTCATCTTCTCCAAAGGATAGTAATGTTACACATCATTTCAAGAGTGAGACCAATTTCCAAAAAGACGGTAGGATGCCACAATAAAAAGAGCTTTACCTATACACAATTTTTGTCATAAACATAATGGATCCACCAACCTGAGTTTAACAGAATATGACAGTTGTCAGGATGGCCGAGCGGTCTAAGGCGCCAGACTCAAGGATAGATTCCTTCTCCAGTTGAGGGATTTCTGGTCTCCCATTGGAGGCGTAGGTTCAAATCCCACTCCTGACATTACACTTGATACTATCTTCTAAAAAAATTTCTGTCTTTGAGTCACAGTCTTTAATCGACTACAAAGGATAGTATTGATCACATCATTTCAAGAGTGAGACCAATTTCCAAAAAGACGGTAGGGTGCCACAATAAAAAGAGCTTTACCTATACACATTTTTCGTCATAAACGTAATGTATCCACCAACCTGAGTTTAACAGAATTTGTCAGTTGTCAGGATGGCCGAGCGGTCTAAGGCGCCAGACTCAAGGATAGATTCCTTCTCCAGTCGAGGGATTTCTGGTCTCCCATTGGAGGCGTGGGTTCAAATCCCACTCCTGACATTAATTTTCAATGTTGAAATCTATCTTTTCAGATAAATATCTGTGTTTCACTCATAGTGTTTATTCTTCTCCAAAGCGTAGTTATGGTGTTACATTATTTAAAGAGTTCCCAACCTGAGTTCAGCACAGCGTGCCACTTGTCAGGATGGCCGAGCGGTCTGAAGCGCCAGACTCAAGGATAAATTTCTTCTCCAACCGATGGATTTCTGGTCTCCGATTGGAGGCGTGGGTTCAGATCCCACTCCTGACATTACTTTTGATTCTATCTTCTAAAAAAAATGTCTGTGTTTCAGTTACAGTCTTTCATCTTCTCCAAAGGATAGTAATGTTACACATCATTTTAAGAGTGAGACCAATTTCCAAAAAGACGGTAGGATGCCACAATAAAAAGAGCTTTACCTATACACATTTTTCGTCATAAACGTAATGTATCCACCAACCTGAGTTTAACAGAATTTGTCAGTTGTCAGGATGGCCGAGCGGTCTAAGGCGCCAGACTCAAGGACAGATTCCTTCTCCAGTCGAGGGATTTCTGGTCTCCGATTGGAGGCCTGGGTTCAAATCCCACTCCTGACATTACTTTTAATGTTGAAATCTATCTTTTCAGATAAATATCTTTGTTTCAGTCATAGTGTTTATTCTTCTCCAAAGCGTAGTTATGTGTTACATTATTTAAAGAGTTCCCAACCTGAGTTCAGCACAGCGTGCCACTTGTCAGGATGGCCGAGCGGTCTAAGGCGCCAGACTCATGGATAGATTCCTTCTCCAGTCGAGGGATTTCTGGTCTCCGATTGGAGGCGTGCATTCAGATCCTACTTCTAAGATTACTTTTGATTCTATCTTCTAAAAAAAATCTGTGTTTGAGTCACAGTCTTTCATCTTCTCCAAAGGATAGTAATGTTACACATCATTTCAAGAGTGAGACCAGTTTCCAAAAAGACGGAAGGGTGCCACAATAAAAAGAGCTTTACCTATACAGGTTTGTCTTCATAAACACAATGTATCCACCAACCTGAGTGTAACAAAATTTGTCAGTTGTCAGGATGGCCGAGCGGTCTAAGGCGCCAGACTCAAGGACAGATTCCTTCTCCAGTCGAGGGATTTCTGGTCTCCGATTGGAGGCCTGGGTTCAAATCCCACTCCTGACATTACACTTGATACTATCTTCTAAAAAAATTTCTGTCTTTGAGTCACAGTCTTTAATCGTCTACAAAGGATAGTATTGATCACATCATTTCAAGAGTGAGACCACTTTCCAAAAAGACGGTAGGGTGCCACTATAAAAAGAGCTTTACCTAAACAGGTTTGTCTTCATAAACATAATGTATCCACCAACCTGAGTTTAAAAAAATTTGTCAGTCTTCAGGATGGCCGAGAGGTCTAAGGCGCCAGACTCAAGGATAGATTCCTTCTCCAGTCGAGGAATTCTTGGTCTCTGATTGGAGGCGTGGGTTCAAATCCCACTCCTGACATTACTTTCAATGTTGAAATCTATCTTTTCAGATAAATATCTGTGTTTCAGTCATAGTGTTTATTCTTCTCCAAAGCATAGTTATGTGTTACAATATTTAGAGAGTTCCCAACCTGAGTTCAGCACAGCATGCAACTTGTCATGATGGCCGAGCGGTCTAAGGCGCCAGACTCAAGGATAGCTTCCTTCTCCAGTCAAGGGATTTCTGGTCTCCGATTGGAGGCATGGGTTCAAATCCCACTCCTGACATTATACTTGATACTATCTTCTAAAAAAATTTCTGTCTTTGAGTCACAGTTTTTAATCATCTCCAAAGGATAGTAATGTTACACATCTTTTTAAGAGTGAGACCAGTTTCCAAAAAGACGGTAGGGTGCCACAATAAAAAGAGCTTTGCCTATACAGAGTTGTCTTCATAAACATAATGTATCAACCAACCTGAGTTTAACAAAATTTGTCAGTTGTCAGGATGGCCGAGCGGTCTAAGGCGCCAGACTCAAAGATAGATTCCTTATCCAGTCGAGGGATTTCTGGTCTCCTATTGGAGGCGTGGGTTCAAATCCCACTCCTGACATTACTTTCAATGTTGAAATCTATCTTTTCAGATAAATATCTGTGTTTCAGTCATAGTCTTTATTCTTCTCTGAAGCGTAGTTATGTGTTACAATATTTAAAGAGTTCCCAACCTGAGTTCAGCACAGCGTGCAACTTGTCAGGATGGCCGAGCGGTCTAAGGCGCCAGACTCAAGGACAGATTCCTTCTCCAGTCGAGGGATTTCTGGTCTCCGATTGGAGGCGTGGGTTCAAATCCCATTCCTGACATCACTTTTAATGTTGAAATCTATCTTTTCAGATAAATATCTTTGTTTCAGTCATAGTGTTTATTCTTCTCCAAAGCGTAGTTATGTGTTACATTATTTAAAGAGTTCCCAACCTGAGTTCAGCACAGCGTGCCACTTGTCAGGATGGCTGAGCGGTCTAAGGTGCCAGACTCATGGATAGATACCTTCTCCAGTCGAGGGATTTCTGGTCTCCGATTGTAGGCGTGGGTTCAAATCACACTCCTGACATTACTTTTAATGTTGAAATCTATCTTTTCAGATAAATATCTGTGTTTCAGTCATAGTGTTTATTCTTCTCCAAAGCGTAGTTATGTGTTACATTATTTAAAGAGTTCCCAACCTGAGTTCAGCACAGCCTGCCACTTGTCAGGATGGCCGAGCGGTCTAAGGCGCCAGACTCATGGATAGATTCCTTCGCCAGTCGAGGGATTTCTGGTCTCCGATTGGAGGCGTGCATTCAGATCCCACTCCTGACATTACTTTTGATTCTATCTTCTAAAAAAAAATTCTGTGATTGAGTCACAGTCTTTCATCTTCTCCAAAGGATAGTAATGTTACACATCATTTCAAGAGTGAGACCAATTTCCAAAAAGACGGTAGGGTGCCACAATAAAAAGAGCTTTACCTAAACAGGTTTGTCTTCATAAACAATGTTTCCACCAACCTGAGTTTAACAAAATTTGTCAATTGTCAGGATGGCCGAGCGGTCTAAGGCACCAGACTCAAGGATAGATTCCTTCTCCAACCGAGGGATTTATGGTCTCTGTTTGGAGGCGTGGGTTCAAATCCCACTCCTGACATTACTTTCAATGTTGAAATCTATCTTTTCAGATAAATATCTGTGTTTCAGGCATAATCTTTATACTTCTCCAACGCGTTGTTGTGTCTTAAATTATTTAAAGAGTTCCCAACCTGAGTTCAGCACAGCGTGCCACTTGTCAGGATGGCCGAGCGGTCTAAAGCGCCAGACTCATGGATAGATTCCTTCTCCAGTCGAGGGATTTCTGGTCTCCGATTGGAGGCGTGCATTCAGATCCCACTTCTGACATTACTTTTGATTCTATCTTCTAAAAGAAAATTCTGTGTTTGAGTCACAGTCTTTCATCTTCTCCAAAGGATAGTAATGTTACACATCATTTCAAGAGTGAGATCAGTTTCCAAAAAGACGGTAGGGTGCCACAATAAAAAGAGCTTTACCTATACAGGTTTGTCTTCATAAACATAATGTATCCTCCAACCTGAGTTTAACAAAATTTGTCAGTTGTCAGGATGGCCGAGCGGTCTAAGGCGCCAGACTCAAGGATAGATTCCTTCTCCAGTCGAGGGATTTCTGGTCTCCGATTGGAGGCGTGGGTTCAAATCCCACTCCTGACATTACACTTGATACTATCTTCTAAAAAAAATTCTGTCTTTGAGTCACAGTCTTTAATCGACTACAAAGGATATTATTGATCACATCATTTCAAGAGTGACACCAATTTCCAAAAAGACGGTAGGGTGCCACAATAAATAGAGCTTTATCTATACACATTTTTCGTCATAAACATAATGTATCCACCAACCTGAGTTTAACAAAATTTGTCAGTTGGCCGAGCGGTCTAAGGCGCCAGACTCAAGGATAGATTTCTTCTCCAGTCGAGGGATTTCTGGTCTCCGATTGGAGGCGTGGGTTCAAATCCCACTCCTGACATTACATTTAATGTTGAAATCTATCTTTTCAGATAAATATCTTTGTTTCAGTCATAGTGTTTATTCTTCTCCAAAGCGTAGTTATGTGTTACATTATTTAAAGAGTTCCCAACCTGAGTTCAGCACAGCGTGCCACTTGTCAGGATGGCCGAGCGGTCTAAGGCGCCAGAATCATGGATAGATTCCTTCTCCAGTTGAGGGATTTCTGGTCTCCGATTGGAGGCGTGCATTCAGTCACAGTCACAGTAAGTCACAGTCTTTCATCTTCTCCAAAGGATAGTAATGTTACACATCATTTCAAGAGTGAGACCAATTTCCAAAAAGACGGTAGGATGCCACAATAAAAAGAGCTTTACCTATACAGGTTTGTCTTCATAAACATAATGTATCCACCAACCTGAGTTTAACAGAATGTGACAGTTGTCAGGATGGCCGAGCGGTCTAAGGCGCCAGACTCAAGGATAGATTCCTTCTCCAGTTGAGGGATTTCTGGTCTCCCATTGGAGGCGTGGGTTCAAATCCCACTCCTGACATTACTTTCAATGTTGAAATCTATCTTTTCAGATAAATATCTGTTTCAGTCATAGTGTTTATTCATCTCCAAATCATACTTATGTTTTACATTATTTAAAGAGTTCCCAACCTGAGTTCAGCACAGCATGCCACTTGTCAGGATGGCCGAGCGGTCTAAGGCGCCAAACTTAATGATAGCTTCCTTCTCCAACCTAGGGTTTTCTGGTCTCCCGTTGGAGGTGTGGGTTCAAATCCCACTCCTGACATTACACTTGATACTATCTTCTAAAAAAATTTGTCTTTGAGTCACAGTCCTACAAAGGATAGTATTGATCACATCATTTCAAGAGTGAGACCAATTTCCAAAAAGACGGTAGGGTGCCACAATAAAAAGAGCTTTACCTATACACATTTTTCGTCATAAACATAATGTATCCACCAACCTGAGTTTAACAGAATTTGTCAGTTGTCAGGATGGCCGAGCGGTCTAAGGCGCCAGACTCAAGGATAGATTCCTTCTCCAGTCGAGGGATTTCTGGTCTCCCATTGGAGGCGTGGGTTCAAATCCCACTCCTGACATTACTTTTCAATGTTGAAATCTATCTTTTCAGATAAATATCTGTGTTTCAGTCATAGTGTTTATTCTTCTCCAAAGCGTAGTTATGTGTTACATTATTTAAAGAGTTCTCAACCTGAGTTCAGCACAGCGTGCCACTTGTCAGGATGGCCGAGCGGTCTAAGGCGCCAGACTCAAGGATAGATTCCTTCTCCAACCGATGGATTTCTGGTCTCCCATTGGAGGCGTGGGTTCAAATTACACTTGATACTATCTTCTAAAAAAATTTCTGTCTTTGAGTCACAGTTTTTAATCGTCTCCAAGGGATAGTATTGTTACACATCATTTCAAGAGTGAGACCAATTTCCAAAAAGACGGAAGGGTGCCACAATAAAAACAGCTTTACCTATACACATTTTTCTTCATACACATAATGTTTCCACCAACCTGAGTTTAACAAAATTTGTCAATTGTCAGGATGGCCGAGCGGTCTAAGGCGCCAGACTCAAGGGTAGATTCCTTCTCCAGTCGAGGGATTTCTGGTCTCCCATTGGAGGCGTGGGTTCAAATCCCACTCCTGACATTACTTTCAATGTTGAAATCTATCTTTTCAGATAAATATCTGTGTTTCAGGCATAATCTTTATACTTCTCCAACGCGTTGTTGTGTCTTAAATTATTTAAAGAGTTCCCAACCTGAGTTCAGCACAGCGTGCAACTTGTCAGGATGGCCGAGCGGTCTAAGGCGCCAGACTCAAGGATAGATTCCTTCTCCAGTCGAGGGATTTCTGGTCTCCCATTGGAGGCGTGGGTTCAAATCGCACTCCTGACATTACTTTTGATTCTATCTTCCAAAAAAAATTTCTGTGTTTGAGTCACAGTATTTAATCTTCTCCAAAGGATAGTAATGTTACATATCATTTCAAGAGTAAGACCAATTTCCAAAAAGACGGTAGGATGCCACAATAAAAAGAGCTTTACCTATACACATTTTTCATCATAAACATAATGTATCCACCAACCTGAGTTTAACAGCATTTTGAGGGATTTCTGGTCTCCCATTGGAGGCGTGGGTTCAAATCCCACCCCTGACATTATACTTGATACTATCTTCTAAAAAAATTTCTGTCTTTGAGTCACAGTTTTTAATCATCTCCAAAGGATAGTAATGTTACACATCATTTCAAGAGTGAGACCAATTTCCAAAAAGACGGTAGGGTGCCACAATAAAAAGAGCTTTACCTATACAGGTTTGTCTTCATAAAAATAATGTATCCTCCAACCTGAGTGTAACAAAATTTGTCAGTTGTCACGATGGCCGAGCGGTCTAAGGCGCCAGACTCAAGGATAGATTCCTTCTCCAGTCGAGGGATTTCTGGTCTCCGATTGGTGGCGTGGGTTCAAATCCCACTCCTGACATTACACTTGATACTATCTTCTAAAAAAATTTCTGTCTTTGAGTCACAGTTTTTAATCATCTCCAAAGGATAGTAATGTTACACATCATTTCAAGAGTGAGACCAATTTCCAAAAAGACGGTATGGTGCCACAATAAAAAGAGCTTTACCTATACAGGTTTGTCTTCATAAACATAATGTATCCTCCAACCTGAGTTTAACAAAATTTGTCAGTTGTCACGATGGCCGAGCGGTCTAAGGCGCCAGACTCAAGGATAGATTCCTTCTCCAGTCGAGGGATTTCTGGTCTCCGATTGGAGGCGTGGGTTCAAATCCCACTCATGACATTACATTTAATGTTGAAATCTATCTTTTCAGATAAATATCTTTGTTTCAGTGATAGTGTTTATTCTTCTCCAAAGCGTAGTTATGTGTTACATTATTTAAAGAGTTCCCAACCTGAGTTCAGCACAGCGTGCCACTTGTCAGGATGGCCGAGCGGTCTAAGGCGCCAGACTCATGGATAGATTCCTTCTCCAGTCGAGGGATTTCTGGTCTCCGATTGGAGGCGTGCATTCAGATCCCACTTCTGACATTACTTTTGATTCTATCTTCTAAAAAAAAATTCTGTGTTTGAGTCACAGTCTTTCATCTTCTCCAAAGGATAGTAATGTTACACATCATTTCAAGAGTGAGACCAATTTCCAAAAAGACGGTAGGATGCCACAATAAAAAGAGCTTTACCTATACACAATTTTTGTCATAAACATAATGTATCCACCAACCTGAGTTTAACAGAATATGACAGTTGTCAGGATGGCCGAGCGGTCTAAGGCGCCACACTCAAGGATAGATTCCTTCTCCAGTTGAGGGATTTCTGGTCTCCCATTGGAGGCGTAGGTTCAAATCCCACTCCTGACATTACACTTGATACTATCTTCTAAAAAAATTTCTGTCTTTGAGTCACAGTCTTTAATCGACTACAAAGGATAGTATTGATCACATCATTTCAAGAGTGAGACCAATTTCCAAAAAGACGGTAGGGTGCCACAATAAAAAGAGCTTTACCTATACACATTTTTCGTCATAAACGTAATGTATCCACCAACCTGAGTTTAACAGAATTTGTCAGTTGACAGGATGGCCGAGCGGTCTAAGGCGCCAGACTCAAGGATAGATTCCTTCTCCAGTCGAGGGATTTCTGGTCTCCCATTGGAGGCGTGGGTTCAAATCCCACTCCTGACATTAATTTTCAATGTTGAAATCTATCTTTTCAGATAAATATCTGTGTTTCACTCATAGTGTTTATTCTTCTCCAAAGCGTAGTTATGGTGTTACATTATTTAAAGAGTTCCCAACCTGAGTTCAGCACAGCGTGCCACTTGTCAGGATGGCCGAGCGGTCTGAAGCGCCAGACTCAAGGATAAATTTCTTCTCCAACCGATGGATTTCTGGTCTCCGATTGGAGGCGTGGGTTCAGATCCCACTCCTGACATTACTTTTGATTCTATCTTCTAAAAAAAATGTCTGTGTTTCAGTTACAGTCTTTCATCTTCTCCAAAGGATAGTAATGTTACACATCATTTTAAGAGTGAGACCAATTTCCAAAAAGACGGTAGGATGCCACAATAAAAAGAGCTTTACCTATACACATTTTTCGTCATAAACGTAATGTATCCACCAACCTGAGTTTAACAGAATTTGTCAGTTGTCAGGATGGCCGAGCGGTCTAAGGCGCCAGACTCAAGGACAGATTCCTTCTCCAGTCGAGGGATTTCTGGTCTCCGATTGGAGGCCTGGGTTCAAATCCCACTCCTGACATTACACTTGATACTATCTTCTAAAAAAATTTCTGTCTTTGAGTCACAGTCTTTAATCGTCTACAAAGGATAGTATTGATCACATCATTTCAAGAGTGAGACCACTTTCCAAAAAGACGGTAGGGTGCCACTATAAAAAGAGCTTTACCTAAACAGGTTTGTCTTCATAAACATAATGTATCCACCAACCTGAGTTTAAAAAAATTTGTCAGTCTTCAGGATGGCCGAGAGGTCTAAGGCGCCAGACTCAAGGATAGATTCCTTCTCCAGTCGAGGAATTCTTGGTCTCTGATTGGAGGCGTGGGTTCAAATCCCACTCCTGACATTACTTTCAATGTTGAAATCTATCTTTTCAGATAAATATCTGTGTTTCAGTCATAGTGTTTTTTCTTCTCCAAAGCATAGTTATGTGTTACAATATTTAGAGAGTTCCCAACCTGAGTTCAGCACAGCATGCAACTTGTCATGATGGCCGAGCGGTCTAAGGCGCCAGACTCAAGGATAGCTTCCTTCTCCAGTCAAGGGATTTCTGGTCTCCGATTGGAGGCATGGGTTCAAATCCCACTCCTGACATTATACTTGATACTATCTTCTAAAAAAATTTCTGTCTTTGAGTCACAGTTTTTAATCATCTCCAAAGGATAGTAATGTTACACATCTTTTTAAGAGTGAGACCAGTTTCCAAAAAGACGGTAGGGTGCCACAATAAAAAGAGCTTTGCCTATACAGAGTTGTCTTCATAAACATAATGTATCAACCAACCTGAGTTTAACAAAATTTGTCAGTTGTCAGGATGGCCGAGCGGTCTAAGGCGCCAGACTCAAGGATAGATTCCTTCTCCAGTCGAGGGATTTCTGGTCTCCTATTGGAGGCGTGGGTTCAAATCCCACTCCTGACATTACACTTGATACTATCTTCTAAAAAAAATTCTGTCTTTGAGTCACAGTCTTTAATCGACTACAAAGGATATTATTGATCACATCATTTCAAGAGTGAGACCAATTTCCAAAAAGACGGTAGGGTGCCACAATAAATAGAGCTTTATCTATACACATTTTTCGTCATAAACATAATGTATCCACCAACCTGAGTTTAACAAAATTTGTCAGTTGGCCGAGCGGTCTAAGGCGCCAGACTCAAGGATAGATTTCTTCTCCAGTCGAGGGATTTCTGGTCTCCGATTGGAGGCGTGGGTTCAAATCCCACTCCTGACATTACATTTAATGTTGAAATCTATCTTTTCAGATAAATATCTTTGTTTCAGTCATAGTGTTTATTCTTCTCCAAAGCGTAGTTATGTGTTACATTATTTAAAGAGTTCCCAACCTGAGTTCAGCACAGCGTGCCACTTGTCAGGATGGCCGAGCGGTCTAAGGCGCCAGAATCATGGATAGATTCCTTCTCCAGTTGAGGGATTTCTGGTCTCCGATTGGAGGCGTGCATTCAGTCACAGTCACAGTAAGTCACAGTCTTTCATCTTCTCCAAAGGATAGTAATGTTACACATCATTTCAAGAGTGAGACCAATTTCCAAAAAGACGGTAGGATGCCACAATAAAAAGAGCTTTACCTATACAGGTTTGTCTTCATAAACATAATGTATCCACCAACCTGAGTTTAACAGAATATGACAGTTGTCAGGATGGCCGAGCGGTCTAAGGCGCCAGACTCAAGGATAGATTCCTTCTCCAGTTGAGGGATTTCTGGTCTCCCATTGGAGGCGTGGGTTCTAATCCCACTCCTGACATTACACTTGATACTATCTTCTAAAAAAAATTCTGTCTTTGAGTCACAGTCTTTAATCGACTACAAAGGATATTATTGATCACATCATTTCAAGAGTGAGACCAATTTCCAAAAAGACAGTAGGGTGCCACAATAAAAAGAGCTTTATCTATACACATTTTTCGTCATAAACATAATGTATCCACCAACCTGAGTTTAACAGAATGTGACAGTTGTCAGGATGGCCGAGCGGTCTAAGGCGCCAGACTCAAGGATAGATTCCTTCTCCAGTTGAGGGATTTCTGGTCTCCCATTGGAGGCGTGGGTTCAAATCCCACTCCTGACATTACTTTCAATGTTGAAATCTATCTTTTCAGATAAATATCTGTTTCAGTCATAGTGTTTATTCATCTCCAAATCATACTTATGTTTTACATTATTTAAAGAGTTCCCAACCTGAGTTCAGCACAGCATGCCACTTGTCAGGATGGCCGAGCGGTCTAAGGCGCCAAACTTAATGATAGCTTCCTTCTCCAACCTAGGGTTTTCTGGTCTCCCGTTGGAGGTGTGGGTTCAAATCCCACTCCTGACATTACACTTGATACTATCTTCTAAAAAAATTTGTCTTTGAGTCACAGTCTTACAAAGGATAGTATTGATCACATCATTTCAAGAGTGAGACCAATTTCCAAAAAGACGGTAGGGTGCCACAATAAAAAGAGCTTTACCTATACACATTTTTCGTCATAAACATAATGTATCCACCAACCTGAGTTTAACAGAATTTGTCAGTTGTCAGGATGGCCGAGCGGTCTAAGGCGCCAGACTCAAGGATAGATTCCTTCTCCAGTCGAGGGATTTCTGGTCTCCCATTGGAGGCGTGGGTTCAAATCCCACTCCTGACATTACTTTTCAATGTTGAAATCTATCTTTTCAGATAAATATCTGTGTTTCAGTCATAGTGTTTATTCTTCTCCAAAGCGTAGTTATGTGTTACATTATTTAAAGAGTTCTCAACCTGAGTTCAGCACAGCGTGCCACTTGTCAGGATGGCCGAGCGGTCTAAGGCGCCAGACTCAAGGATAGATTCCTTCTCCAACCGATGGATTTCTGGTCTCCCATTGGAGGCGTGGGTTCAAATTACACTTGATACTATCTTCTAAAAAAATTTCTGTCTTTGAGTCACAGTTTTTAATCGTCTCCAAGGGATAGTATTGTTACACATCATTTCAAGAGTGAGACCAATTTCCAAAAAGACGGAAGGGTGCCACAATAAAAACAGCTTTACCTATACACATTTTTCTTCATACACATAATGTTTCCACCAACCTGAGTTTAACAAAATTTGTCAATTGTCAGGATGGCCGAGCGGTCTAAGGCGCCAGACTCAAGGGTAGATTCCTTCTCCAGTCGAGGGATTTCTGGTCTCCCATTGGAGGCGTGGGTTCAAATCCCACTCCTGACATTACTTTCAATGTTGAAATCTATCTTTTCAGATAAATATCTGTGTTTCAGGCATAATCTTTATACTTCTCCAACGCGTTGTTGTGTCTTAAATTATTTAAAGAGTTCCCAACCTGAGTTCAGCACAGCGTGCAACTTGTCAGGATGGCCGAGCGGTCTAAGGCGCCAGACTCAAGGATAGATTCCTTCTCCAGTCGAGGGATTTCTGGTCTCCCATTGGAGGCGTGGGTTCAAATCGCACTCCTGACATTACTTTTGATTCTATCTTCCAAAAAAAATTTCTGTGTTTGAGTCACAGTATTTAATCTTCTCCAAAGGATAGTAATGTTACATATCATTTCAAGAGTAAGACCAATTTCCAAAAAGACGGTAGGATGCCACAATAAAAAGAGCTTTACCTATACACATTTTTCATCATAAACATAATGTATCCACCAACCTGAGTTTAACAGCATTTTGAGGGATTTCTGGTCTCCCATTGGAGGCGTGGGTTCAAATCCCACCCCTGACATTATACTTGATACTATCTTCTAAAAAAATTTCTGTCTTTGAGTCACAGTTTTTAATCATCTCCAAAGGATAGTAATGTTACACATCATTTCAAGAGTGAGACCAATTTCCAAAAAGACGGTAGGGTGCCACAATAAAAAGAGCTTTACCTATACAGGTTTGTCTTCATAAAAATAATGTATCCTCCAACCTGAGTGTAACAAAATTTGTCAGTTGTCACGATGGCCGAGCGGTCTAAGGCGCCAGACTCAAGGATAGATTCCTTCTCCAGTCGAGGGATTTCTGGTCTCCGATTGGTGGCGTGGGTTCAAATCCCACTCCTGACATTACACTTGATACTATCTTCTAAAAAAATTTCTGTCTTTGAGTCACAGTTTTTAATCATCTCCAAAGGATAGTAATGTTACACATCATTTCAAGAGTGAGACCAATTTCCAAAAAGACGGTATGGTGCCACAATAAAAAGAGCTTTACCTATACAGGTTTGTCTTCATAAACATAATGTATCCTCCAACCTGAGTTTAACAAAATTTGTCAGTTGTCACGATGGCCGAGCGGTCTAAGGCGCCAGACTCAAGGATAGATTCCTTCTCCAGTCGAGGGATTTCTGGTCTCCGATTGGAGGCGTGGGTTCAAATCCCACTCATGACATTACATTTAATGTTGAAATCTATCTTTTCAGATAAATATCTTTGTTTCAGTGATAGTGTTTATTCTTCTCCAAAGCGTAGTTATGTGTTACATTATTTAAAGAGTTCCCAACCTGAGTTCAGCACAGCGTGCCACTTGTCAGGATGGCCGAGCGGTCTAAGGCGCCAGACTCATGGATAGATTCCTTCTCCAGTCGAGGGATTTCTGGTCTCCGATTGGAGGCGTGCATTCAGATCCCACTTCTGACATTACTTTTGATTCTATCTTCTAAAAAAAAATTCTGTGTTTGAGTCACAGTCTTTCATCTTCTCCAAAGGATAGTAATGTTACACATCATTTCAAGAGTGAGACCAATTTCCAAAAAGACGGTAGGATGCCACAATAAAAAGAGCTTTACCTATACACAATTTTTGTCATAAACATAATGTATCCACCAACCTGAGTTTAACAGAATATGACAGTTGTCAGGATGGCCGAGCGGTCTAAGGCGCCAGACTCAAGGATAGATTCCTTCTCCAGTTGAGGGATTTCTGGTCTCCCATTGGAGGCGTAGGTTCAAATCCCACTCCTGACATTACACTTGATACTATCTTCTAAAAAAATTTCTGTCTTTGAGTCACAGTCTTTAATCGACTACAAAGGATAGTATTGATCACATCATTTCAAGAGTGAGACCAATTTCCAAAAAGACGGTAGGGTGCCACAATAAAAAGAGCTTTACCTATACACATTTTTCGTCATAAACGTAATGTATCCACCAACCTGAGTTTAACAGAATTTGTCAGTTGTCAGGATGGCCGAGCGGTCTAAGGCGCCAGACTCAAGGATAGATTCCTTCTCCAGTCGAGGGATTTCTGGTCTCCCATTGGAGGCGTGGGTTCAAATCCCACTCCTGACATTAATTTTCAATGTTGAAATCTATCTTTTCAGATAAATATCTGTGTTTCACTCATAGTGTTTATTCTTCTCCAAAGCGTAGTTATGGTGTTACATTATTTAAAGAGTTCCCAACCTGAGTTCAGCACAGCGTGCCACTTGTCAGGATGGCCGAGCGGTCTGAAGCGCCAGACTCAAGGATAAATTTCTTCTCCAACCGATGGATTTCTGGTCTCCGATTGGAGGCGTGGGTTCAGATCCCACTCCTGACATTACTTTTGATTCTATCTTCTAAAAAAAATGTCTGTGTTTCAGTTACAGTCTTTCATCTTCTCCAAAGGATAGTAATGTTACACATCATTTTAAGAGTGAGACCAATTTCCAAAAAGACGGTAGGATGCCACAATAAAAAGAGCTTTACCTATACACATTTTTCGTCATAAACGTAATGTATCCACCAACCTGAGTTTAACAGAATTTGTCAGTTGTCAGGATGGCCGAGCGGTCTAAGGCGCCAGACTCAAGGACAGATTCCTTCTCCAGTCGAGGGATTTCTGGTCTCCGATTGGAGGCCTGGGTTCAAATCCCACTCCTGACATTACTTTTAATGTTGAAATCTATCTTTTCAGATAAATATCTTTGTTTCAGTCATAGTGTTTATTCTTCTCCAAAGCGTAGTTATGTGTTACATTATTTAAAGAGTTCCCAACCTGAGTTCAGCACAGCGTGCCACTTGTCAGGATGGCCGAGCGGTCTAAGGCGCCAGACTCATGGATAGATTCCTTCTCCAGTCGAGGGATTTCTGGTCTCCGATTGGAGGCGTGCATTCAGATCCTACTTCTAAGATTACTTTTGATTCTATCTTCTAAAAAAAATCTGTGTTTGAGTCACAGTCTTTCATCTTCTCCAAAGGATAGTAATGTTACACATCATTTCAAGAGTGAGACCAGTTTCCAAAAAGACGGAAGGGTGCCACAATAAAAAGAGCTTTACCTATACAGGTTTGTCTTCATAAACACAATGTATCCACCAACCTGAGTGTAACAAAATTTGTCAGTTGTCAGGATGGCCGAGCGGTCTAAGGCGCCAGACTCAAGGACAGATTCCTTCTCCAGTCGAGGGATTTCTGGTCTCCGATTGGAGGCCTGGGTTCAAATCCCACTCCTGACATTACACTTGATACTATCTTCTAAAAAAATTTCTGTCTTTGAGTCACAGTCTTTAATCGTCTACAAAGGATAGTATTGATCACATCATTTCAAGAGTGAGACCACTTTCCAAAAAGACGGTAGGGTGCCACTATAAAAAGAGCTTTACCTAAACAGGTTTGTCTTCATAAACATAATGTATCCACCAACCTGAGTTTAAAAAAATTTGTCAGTCTTCAGGATGGCCGAGAGGTCTAAGGCGCCAGACTCAAGGATAGATTCCTTCTCCAGTCGAGGAATTCTTGGTCTCTGATTGGAGGCGTGGGTTCAAATCCCACTCCTGACATTACTTTCAATGTTGAAATCTATCTTTTCAGATAAATATCTGTGTTTCAGTCATAGTGTTTATTCTTCTCCAAAGCATAGTTATGTGTTACAATATTTAGAGAGTTCCCAACCTGAGTTCAGCACAGCATGCAACTTGTCATGATGGCCGAGCGGTCTAAGGCGCCAGACTCAAGGATAGCTTCCTTCTCCAGTCAAGGGATTTCTGGTCTCCGATTGGAGGCATGGGTTCAAATCCCACTCCTGACATTATACTTGATACTATCTTCTAAAAAAATTTCTGTCTTTGAGTCACAGTTTTTAATCATCTCCAAAGGATAGTAATGTTACACATCTTTTTAAGAGTGAGACCAGTTTCCAAAAAGACGGTAGGGTGCCACAATAAAAAGAGCTTTGCCTATACAGAGTTGTCTTCATAAACATAATGTATCAACCAACCTGAGTTTAACAAAATTTGTCAGTTGTCAGGATGGCCGAGCGGTCTAAGGCGCCAGACTCAAAGATAGATTCCTTATCCAGTCGAGGGATTTCTGGTCTCCTATTGGAGGCGTGGGTTCAAATCCCACTCCTGACATTACTTTCAATGTTGAAATCTATCTTTTCAGATAAATATCTGTGTTTCAGTCATAGTCTTTATTCTTCTCTGAAGCGTAGTTATGTGTTACAATATTTAAAGAGTTCCCAACCTGAGTTCAGCACAGCGTGCAACTTGTCAGGATGGCCGAGCGGTCTAAGGCGCCAGACTCAAGGACAGATTCCTTCTCCAGTCGAGGGATTTCTGGTCTCCGATTGGAGGCGTGGGTTCAAATCCCATTCCTGACATCACTTTTAATGTTGAAATCTATCTTTTCAGATAAATATCTTTGTTTCAGTCATAGTGTTTATTCTTCTCCAAAGCGTATTTATGTGTTACATTATTTAAAGAGTTCCCAACCTGAGTTCAGCACAGCGTGCCACTTGTCAGGATGGCTGAGCGGTCTAAGGTGCCAGACTCATGGATAGATACCTTCTCCAGTCGAGGGATTTCTGGTCTCCGATTGTAGGCGTGGGTTCAAATCACACTCCTGACATTACTTTTAATGTTGAAATCTATCTTTTCAGATAAATATCTGTGTTTCAGTCATAGTGTTTATTCTTCTCCAAAGCGTAGTTATGTGTTACATTATTTAAAGAGTTCTCAACCTGAGTTCAGCACAGCGTGCCACTTGTCAGGATGGCCGAGCGGTCTAAGGCGCCAGACTCAAGGATAGATTCCTTCTCCAACCGATGGATTTCTGGTCTCCCATTGGAGGCGTGGGTTCAAATTACACTTGATACTATCTTCTAAAAAAATTTCTGTCTTTGAGTCACAGTTTTTAATCGTCTCCAAGGGATAGTATTGTTACACATCATTTCAAGAGTGAGACCAATTTCCAAAAAGACGGAAGGGTGCCACAATAAAAACAGCTTTACCTATACACATTTTTCTTCATACACATAATGTTTCCACCAACCTGAGTTTAACAAAATTTGTCAATTGTCAGGATGGCCGAGCGGTCTAAGGCGCCAGACTCAAGGGTAGATTCCTTCTCCAGTCGAGGGATTTCTGGTCTCCCATTGGAGGCGTGGGTTCAAATCCCACTCCTGACATTACTTTCAATGTTGAAATCTATCTTTTCAGATAAATATCTGTGTTTCAGGCATAATCTTTATACTTCTCCAACGCGTTGTTGTGTCTTAAATTATTTAAAGAGTTCCCAACCTGAGTTCAGCACAGCGTGCAACTTGTCAGGATGGCCGAGCGGTCTAAGGCGCCAGACTCAAGGATAGATTCCTTCTCCAGTCGAGGGATTTCTGGTCTCCCATTGGAGGCGTGGGTTCAAATCGCACTCCTGACATTACTTTTGATTCTATCTTCCAAAAAAAATTTCTGTGTTTGAGTCACAGTATTTAATCTTCTCCAAAGGATAGTAATGTTACATATCATTTCAAGAGTAAGACCAATTTCCAAAAAGACGGTAGGATGCCACAATAAAAAGAGCTTTACCTATACACATTTTTCATCATAAACATAATGTATCCACCAACCTGAGTTTAACAGCATTTTGAGGGATTTCTGGTCTCCCATTGGAGGCGTGGGTTCAAATCCCACCCCTGACATTATACTTGATACTATCTTCTAAAAAAATTTCTGTCTTTGAGTCACAGTTTTTAATCATCTCCAAAGGATAGTAATGTTACACATCATTTCAAGAGTGAGACCAATTTCCAAAAAGACGGTAGGGTGCCACAATAAAAAGAGCTTTACCTATACAGGTTTGTCTTCATAAAAATAATGTATCCTCCAACCTGAGTGTAACAAAATTTGTCAGTTGTCACGATGGCCGAGCGGTCTAAGGCGCCAGACTCAAGGATAGATTCCTTCTCCAGTCGAGGGATTTCTGGTCTCCGATTGGTGGCGTGGGTTCAAATCCCACTCCTGACATTACACTTGATACTATCTTCTAAAAAAATTTCTGTCTTTGAGTCACAGTTTTTAATCATCTCCAAAGGATAGTAATGTTACACATCATTTCAAGAGTGAGACCAATTTCCAAAAAGACGGTATGGTGCCACAATAAAAAGAGCTTTACCTATACAGGTTTGTCTTCATAAACATAATGTATCCTCCAACCTGAGTTTAACAAAATTTGTCAGTTGTCACGATGGCCGAGCGGTCTAAGGCGCCAGACTCAAGGATAGATTCCTTCTCCAGTCGAGGGATTTCTGGTCTCCGATTGGAGGCGTGGGTTCAAATCCCACTCATGACATTACATTTAATGTTGAAATCTATCTTTTCAGATAAATATCTTTGTTTCAGTGATAGTGTTTATTCTTCTCCAAAGCGTAGTTATGTGTTACATTATTTAAAGAGTTCCCAACCTGAGTTCAGCACAGCGTGCCACTTGTCAGGATGGCCGAGCGGTCTAAGGCGCCAGACTCATGGATAGATTCCTTCTCCAGTCGAGGGATTTCTGGTCTCCGATTGGAGGCGTGCATTCAGATCCCACTTCTGACATTACTTTTGATTCTATCTTCTAAAAAAAAATTCTGTGTTTGAGTCACAGTCTTTCATCTTCTCCAAAGGATAGTAATGTTACACATCATTTCAAGAGTGAGACCAATTTCCAAAAAGACGGTAGGATGCCACAATAAAAAGAGCTTTACCTATACACAATTTTTGTCATAAACATAATGTATCCACCAACCTGAGTTTAACAGAATATGACAGTTGTCAGGATGGCCGAGCGGTCTAAGGCGCCAGACTCAAGGATAGATTCCTTCTCCAGTTGAGGGATTTCTGGTCTCCCATTGGAGGCGTAGGTTCAAATCCCACTCCTGACATTACACTTGATACTATCTTCTAAAAAAATTTCTGTCTTTGAGTCACAGTCTTTAATCGACTACAAAGGATAGTATTGATCACATCATTTCAAGAGTGAGACCAATTTCCAAAAAGACGGTAGGGTGCCACAATAAAAAGAGCTTTACCTATACACATTTTTCGTCATAAACGTAATGTATCCACCAACCTGAGTTTAACAGAATTTGTCAGTTGACAGGATGGCCGAGCGGTCTAAGGCGCCAGACTCAAGGATAGATTCCTTCTCCAGTCGAGGGATTTCTGGTCTCCCATTGGAGGCGTGGGTTCAAATCCCACTCCTGACATTAATTTTCAATGTTGAAATCTATCTTTTCAGATAAATATCTGTGTTTCACTCATAGTGTTTATTCTTCTCCAAAGCGTAGTTATGGTGTTACATTATTTAAAGAGTTCCCAACCTGAGTTCAGCACAGCGTGCCACTTGTCAGGATGGCCGAGCGGTCTGAAGCGCCAGACTCAAGGATAAATTTCTTCTCCAACCGATGGATTTCTGGTCTCCGATTGGAGGCGTGGGTTCAGATCCCACTCCTGACATTACTTTTGATTCTATCTTCTAAAAAAAATGTCTGTGTTTCAGTTACAGTCTTTCATCTTCTCCAAAGGATAGTAATGTTACACATCATTTTAAGAGTGAGACCAATTTCCAAAAAGACGGTAGGATGCCACAATAAAAAGAGCTTTACCTATACACATTTTTCGTCATAAACGTAATGTATCCACCAACCTGAGTTTAACAGAATTTGTCAGTTGTCAGGATGGCCGAGCGGTCTAAGGCGCCAGACTCAAGGACAGATTCCTTCTCCAGTCGAGGGATTTCTGGTCTCCGATTGGAGGCCTGGGTTCAAATCCCACTCCTGACATTACACTTGATACTATCTTCTAAAAAAATTTCTGTCTTTGAGTCACAGTCTTTAATCGTCTACAAAGGATAGTATTGATCACATCATTTCAAGAGTGAGACCACTTTCCAAAAAGACGGTAGGGTGCCACTATAAAAAGAGCTTTACCTAAACAGGTTTGTCTTCATAAACATAATGTATCCACCAACCTGAGTTTAAAAAAATTTGTCAGTCTTCAGGATGGCCGAGAGGTCTAAGGCGCCAGACTCAAGGATAGATTCCTTCTCCAGTCGAGGAATTCTTGGTCTCTGATTGGAGGCGTGGGTTCAAATCCCACTCCTGACATTTTTTTCAATGTTGAAATCTATCTTTTCAGATAAATATCTGTGTTTCAGTCATAGTGTTTATTCTTCTCCAAAGCATAGTTATGTGTTACAATATTTAGAGAGTTCCCAACCTGAGTTCAGCACAGCATGCAACTTGTCATGATGGCCGAGCGGTCTAAGGCGCCAGACTCAAGGATAGCTTCCTTCTCCAGTCAAGGGATTTCTGGTCTCCGATTGGAGGCATGGGTTCAAATCCCACTCCTGACATTATACTTGATACTATCTTCTAAAAAAATTTCTGTCTTTGAGTCACAGTTTTTAATCATCTCCAAAGGATAGTAATGTTACACATCTTTTTAAGAGTGAGACCAGTTTCCAAAAAGACGGTAGGGTGCCACAATAAAAAGAGCTTTGCCTATACAGAGTTGTCTTCATAAACATAATGTATCAACCAACCTGAGTTTAACAAAATTTGTCAGTTGTCAGGATGGCCGAGCGGTCTAAGGCGCCAGACTCAAAGATAGATTCCTTATCCAGTCGAGGGATTTCTGGTCTCCGATTGGAGGCGTGGGTTCAAATCCCACTCCTGACATTACTTTCAATGTTGAAATCTATCTTTTCAGATAAATATCTGTGTTTCAGTCATAGTCTTTATTCTTCTCTGAAGCGTAGTTATGTGTTACAATATTTAAAGAGTTCCCAACCTGAGTTCAGCACAGCGTGCAACTTGTCAGGATGGCCGAGCGGTCTAAGGCGCCAGACTCAAGGACAGATTCCTTCTCCAGTCGAGGGATTTCTGGTCTCCGATTGGAGGCGTGGGTTCAAATCCCATTCCTGACATCACTTTTAATGTTGAAATCTATCTTTTCAGATAAATATCTTTGTTTCAGTCATAGTGTTTATTCTTCTCCAAAGCGTAGTTATGTGTTACATTATTTAAAGAGTTCCCAACCTGAGTTCAGCACAGCGTGCCACTTGTCAGGATGGCTGAGCGGTCTAAGGTGCCAGACTCATGGATAGATACCTTCTCCAGTCGAGGGATTTCTGGTCTCCGATTGTAGGCGTGGGTTCAAATCACACTCCTGACATTACTTTTAATGTTGAAATCTATCTTTTCAGATAAATATCTGTGTTTCAGTCATAGTGTTTATTCTTCTCCAAAGCGTAGTTATGTGTTACATTATTTAAAGAGTTCCCAACCTGAGTTCAGCACAGCCTGCCACTTGTCAGGATGGCCGAGCGGTCTAAGGCGCCAGACTCATGGATAGATTCCTTCGCCAGTCGAGGGATTTCTGGTCTCCGATTGGAGGCGTGCATTCAGATCCCACTCCTGACATTACTTTTGATTCTATCTTCTAAAAAAAAATTCTGTGTTTGAGTCACAGTCTTTCATCTTCTCCAAAGGATAGTAATGTTACACATCATTTCAAGAGTGAGACCACTTTCCAAAAAGACGGTAGGGTGCCACAATAAAAAGAGCTTTACCTAAACAGGTTTGTCTTCATAAACATAATGTATCCACCAACCTGAGTTTAAAAAAATTTGTCAGTTGTCAGGATGGCCGAGAGGTCTAAGGCGCCAGACTCAAGGATAGATTCCTTCTCCAGTCGAGGAATTCTTGGTCTCTGATTGGAGGCGTGTGTTCAAATCCCACTCCTGACATTACTTTCAATGTTGAAATCTATCTTTTCAGATAAATATCTGTGTTTCAGTCATAGTGTTTATTCTTCTCCAAAGCATAGTTATGTGTTACAATATTTAGAGAGTTCCCAACCTGAGTTCAGCACAGCATGCAACTTGTCATGATGGCCGAGCGGTCTAAGGCGCCAGACTCAAGGATAGCTTCCTTCTCCAGTCAAGGGATTTCTGGTCTCCGATTGGAGGCATGGGTTCAAATCCCACTCCTGACATTATACTTGATACTATCTTCTAAAAAAGTTTCTGTCTTTGAGTCACAGTTTTTAATCATCTCCAAAGGATAGTAATGTTACACATCTTTTTAAGAGTGAGACCAGTTTCCAAAAAGACGGTAGGGTGCCACAATAAAAAGAGCTTTGCCTATACAGAGTTGTCTTCATAAACATAATGTATCAACCAACCTGAGTTTAACAAAATTTGTCAGTTGTCAGGATGGCCGAGCGGTCTAAGGCGCCAGACTCAAAGATAGATTCCTTATCCAGTCGAGGGATTTCTGGTCTCCGATTGGAGGCGTGGGTTCAAATCCCACTCCTGACATTACTTTCAATGTTGAAATCTATCTTTTCAGATAAATATCTGTGTTTCAGTCATAGTGTTTATTCTTCTCCAAAGCGTAGTTATGTGTTACATTATTTAAAGAGTTCCCAACCTGAGTTCAGCACAGCGTGCCACTTGTCAGGATGGCCGAGCGGTCTAAGGCGCCAGACTCAAAGATAGATTCCTTATCCAGTCGAGGGATTTCTGGTCTCCGATTGGAGGCGTGGGTTCAAATCCCACTCCTGACATTACTTTCAATGTTGAAATCTATCTTTTCAGATAAATATCTGTGTTTCAGTCATAGTGTTTATTCTTCTCCAAAGCATAGTTATGTGTTACAATATTTAGAGAGTTCCCAACCTGAGTTCAGCACAGCATGCAACTTGTCATGATGGCCGAGCGGTCTAAGGCGCCAGACTCAAGGATAGCTTCCTTCTCCAGTCAAGGGATTTCTGGTCTCCGATTGGAGGCATGGGTTCAAATCCCACTCCTGACATTATACTTGATACTATCTTCTAAAAAAATTTCTGTCTTTGAGTCACTGTTTTTAATCATCTCCAAAGGATAGTAATGTTACACATCTTTTTAAGAGTGAGACCAGTTTCCAAAAAGACGGTAGGGTGCCACAATAAAAAGAGCTTTGCCTATACAGAGTTGTCTTCATAAACATAATGTATCAACCAACCTGAGTTTAACAAAATTTGTCAGTTGTCAGGATGGCCGAGCGGTCTAAGGCGCCAGACTCAAAGATAGATTCCTTATCCAGTCGAGGGATTTCTGGTCTCCGATTGGAGGCGTGGGTTCAAATCCCACTCCTGACATTACTTTCAATGTTGAAATCTATCTTTTCAGATAAATATCTGTGTTTCAGTCATAGTGTTTATTCTTCTCCAAAGCGTAGTTATGTGTTACATTATTTAAAGAGTTCCCAACCTGAGTTCAGCACAGCGTGCCACTTGTCAGGATGGCCGAGCGGTCTAAGGCGCCAGACGCAAGGATAGATTCCTTCTCCAACCGATGGATTTCTGGTCTCCCATTGGAGGCGTGGGTTCAAATCCCACTCCTGACATTACTTTTCAATGTTGAAATCTATCTTTTCAGATAAATATCTGTGTTTCAGTCATAGTGTTTACTCTTGTCCGAAGGATAGTAATGTGTTACAATATTTAGAGAGTTCCCAACCTGAGTTCAGCACAGCATGCAACTTGTCATGATGGCCGAGCGGTCTAAGGCGCCAGACTCAAGGATAGCTTCCTTCTCCAGTCAAGGGATTTCTGGTCTCCGATTGGAGGCATGGGTTCAAATCCCACTCCTGACATTACTTTCAATGTTGAAATCTATCTTTTCAGATAAATATCTGTGTTTCAGTCATAGTGTTTATTCTTCTCCAAAGCATAGTTATGTGTTACAATATTTAGAGAGTTCCCAACCTGAGTTCAGCACAGCATGCAACTTGTCATGATGGCCGAGCGGTCTAAGGCGCCAGACTCAAGGATAGCTTCCTTCTCCAGTCAAGGGATTTCTGGTCTCCGATTGGAGGCATGGGTTCAAATCCCACTCCTGACATTATACTTGATACTATCTTCTAAAAAAATTTCTGTCTTTGAGTCACTGTTTTTAATCATCTCCAAAGGATAGTAATGTTACACATCTTTTTAAGAGTGAGACCAGTTTCCAAAAAGACGGTAGGGTGCCACAATAAAAAGAGCTTTGCCTATACAGAGTTGTCTTCATAAACATAATGTATCAACCAACCTGAGTTTAACAAAATTTGTCAGTTGTCAGGATGGCCGAGCGGTCTAAGGCGCCAGACTCAAAGATAGATTCCTTATCCAGTCGAGGGATTTCTGGTCTCCGATTGGAGGCGTGGGTTCAAATCCCACTCCTGACATTACTTTCAATGTTGAAATCTATCTTTTCAGATAAATATCTGTGTTTCAGTCATAGTGTTTATTCTTCTCCAAAGCGTAGTTATGTGTTACATTATTTAAAGAGTTCCCAACCTGAGTTCAGCACAGCGTGCCACTTGTCAGGATGGCCGAGCGGTCTAAGGCGCCAGACGCAAGGATAGATTCCTTCTCCAACCGATGGATTTCTGGTCTCCCATTGGAGGCGTGGGTTCAAATCCCACTCCTGACATTACTTTTCAATGTTGAAATCTATCTTTTCAGATAAATATCTGTGTTTCAGTCATAGTGTTTACTCTTGTCCGAAGGATAGTAATGTGTTACAATATTTAGAGAGTTCCCAACCTGAGTTCAGCACAGCATGCAACTTGTCATGATGGCCGAGCGGTCTAAGGCGCCAGACTCAAGGATAGCTTCCTTCTCCAGTCAAGGGATTTCTGGTCTCCGATTGGAGGCATGGGTTCAAATCCCACTCCTGACATTATACTTGATTCTATCTTCCAAAAAAAATTCTGTGTTTGAGTCACAGTATTTAATCTTCTCCAAAGGATAGTAATGTTACACATCATTTCAAGAGTGAGACCAATTTCCAAAAAGACGGTAGGGTGCCACAATAAAAAGAGCTTTACCTATACACATTTTTCGTCATAAACATAATGTATCCACCAACCTGAGTTTAACAGTATTTGTCAGTTGTCAGGATGGCCGAGCGATCTAAGGCGCCAGACTCAAGGATAGATTCCTTCTCCAGTCGAGGGATTTCTGGTCTCCCATTGGAGGCGTGTGTTCAAATCCCACTCCTGACATTACTTTCAATGTTGAAATCTATCTTTTCAGATACATATCTGTGTTTCAGTCATAGTGTTTATTCTTCTCCAAAGCGTAGTTATGTGTTACATTATTTAAAGAGTTCCCAACCTGAGTTCAGCACAGCGTGCCACTTGTCACTCAGCGACACACCCGCTGAGAAACCCACCCTGATCATTGGTGACTCCATAGTCAGAAACGTGAAGTTAGAGACGCCAGCGGTCATAGTTAAGTGCATCCCTGGGGCCAGAGCGGGCGACATCCAGTCTTACCTGAAGCTCCTGCATAAGGATAAGCGTAAATACAGTAAGATCGTAATACACGCAGGAACTAATGACTCCCGGTTACGCCAATCGGAAGTCACTAAAACTAACATTGAGTCGGTGTGTTCATTTGCCAAAACGATGTCGGACTCCGTAGTTTTCTCTGGACCCCTCCCCAATCTGACCAGCGACGACATGTTTAGCCGCCTGTCGTCGCTTCACCGCTGGCTGTCTAGGTGGTGTCCAGCAAACGATGTGGGCTTTGTAGACAATTGGAGCAGTTTTTGGGGAAAACCTGGGCTGATTAGAAGAGACGGCGTCCATCCCACTTTGGATGGAGCGTCTCTGCTCTCTAGTAACATGGCCAAGTTGATTAGACTCCCTAAACCATGACCCAGAGTGGAGCCCAGGACGCAGAGTCGCAGTCTTACACGCCTCTCTGCAGACTCTCAGCCGCCACCCGCTCGTAGCTGTAACACTCCCATCGAGACTGTGTCTGCTCCCCGACCACCTAAATTATATAAATCACAAATAAATAAAAGAGGAGTGATTCACAGGAATCTAATAAACATCAAGACAGCTCCTCTTACAGAACAAAGTAACAATAAAATAATTAAATGTGGTCTATTAAATATCAGATCTCTCTCTTCTAAATCTCTGTTAATAAATGACTTGATAAGTGACCATCACATAGATTTATTTAGTCTCACTGAAACCTGGCTGCAGCAGGATGAATACGTTTGTCTGAATGAGTCAACTCCAACCAGTCACATTAACCATCATATTCCTAGAAGTTCAGGTAGAGGTGGAGGAGTAGCAGCAATATATAACTCAGATTTATTAATTATTCCTAGCCCTAAACATAACTATAATTCTTTTGAGAGCCTCACTCTGAGCCTTTCTCACTCAGACTGTAAAACCCAGAAACCAGTTGTGTTCTGTGTTGTCTACCGTCCTCCTGGTCCATATTCAGAGTTCTTAACTGAATTCTCAGAGTTTTTATCTAACTTAGTTCTCAGCACAGATAAAGTGATTGTAGTGGGCGACTTTAACATTCATGTAGATGTTGACAGTAACTGTCTCAACATTGCATTTAATTCACTACTGGATTCTATTGGTTTTAGTCAGCATGTGAATGAACCCACTCACTGTCTTAATCATACTCTCGATCTTGTCCTGACTTATGGGGTTGAGATTGATCATTTAAAAGTTCTGCCTCAAAACCCTCTGTTATCTGACCATTTCTTAATAAAATTTGAATTTACCATAACAGACCTGACAACAGTTGGAAATAAGTTCTATTACAGCAGATGTTTATCTGATGATGCTGTTATTAGATTTAAGGAGATGATTCCATCATCTTTTGTCTCATTCCCTTGTAGCTACACAGAGGAGAGCAGTCATCTGAATCATGAGCAGGTAGATTGTCTTGTTGATGGTGCTGCAGCTTCACTGCGTACAATTTTAGACACTGTTGCTCCTCTGAAGAAGAAGCCAGTGAATCAGAGGAGGTTAGCTCCATGGTATAACTCAGAGATCCGCAGCCTTAAGCAGAGGACTCGAAAACTAGAAAGACTGTGGCGTTCCAACAAATTAGGTGAATCCTGTCTAGCATGGAAAAACAGTTTAATACTATATAAAAAAGCACTTCGGGTTGCTAGAACCACATACTATTCATCATTAATTGAGGAAAATAAAAACAACCCCAGGTTTCTTTTCAGCACTGTAGCCAGGCTGACTAAGAGTCATAGTTGTGTTGAGCCTAGTGTCCCTTTAAATCTCAGCAGCAACGACTTTATGAATTTCTTTACCAATAAAATCATAACCATTAGAGAAAAGATTTATCAGAATCTGTCAACAAAAGTCATAAACCGATCTGCAGATCCAACAGCCTTAGATCTGCTGGTTAGACCTATGTCTTACTTAAACTGTTTTTCCCCCATAGATCAGACTGAGTTAACTTCAATAATTAACTCTGCTAAATCAGCTACTTGTCTCTTAGACCCAATCCCAACCAGATTACTCAAAGAAATTCTTCCATTAATCAGCACGTCCATATTAAATCAAATCAACCAATCGCTGGTTACAGGCCACGTACCACAGGCTTTTAAAGTTGCTGTGGTCAAACCTTTATTGAAAAAACCTACTCTTGACCCTAGAGAACTTGCAAATTATAGGCCTATATCCAATCTGCCCTTTATTTCTAAAGTTCTTGAAAAAACCGTAGCTAAACAATTATGTGACCACTTGCGTAGAAATGACCTATATGAAGATTTCCAGTCAGGATTCAGATTACATCATAGCACAGAAACAGCTCTAATTAGAGTCACTAATGATCTTCTCACAGCTTCAGACAATGGTCTAGTTTCTGTACTTGTCCTGTTAGATCTTAGTGCAGCATTTGATACGATAGATCACAAGATTCTATTGCAGAGACTGGAACATAGCATTGGGATTAAAGGAAAAGCACTGGGATGGTTTAAGTCTTATCTGTTGAACAGATTCCAATTCGTCCATGTTCATGATCAATCTTCCATCCGCACAGGAATTAGCTTTGGAGTTCCACAGGGTTCTGTGCTTGGTCCAATACTTTTCAGTCTTTACATGTCTCCCCTTGGTAATATTATTAGAAAACATTCTATAAATTTCCACTGCTATGCAGATGATACTCAGTTATATTTGTCCATGAAACCAGAGGAAACAAACCAATTAGTCAAACTTCAAACTTGTTTAAATGATATCAAATCCTGGATGTCCCATAACTTTCTCCAACTGAATTCAGATAAAACTGAGGTTATTATAATTGGTGCTAAAAACCAGAGAGACTCTTTATTGAATCAGATTGTTACTCTGGATGACATAACGTTAGCTTCAAGTTCTACTGTAAGGAACCTTGGTGTCATTGTTGACCAAGATCTGTCCTTTACACCATATATTAAAGAAATCTCTAGAACTGCCTACTTCCACCTGAGGAATATTGCTAAAATTAGGAGCATCCTCTCACAGAGTGATGCTGAAAAATTAATCCATGCATTTGTTACCTCTAGGCTTGACTACTGTAACTCGCTACTCATAGGTTGTCCCAATAACTCTTTGAAAATCCTCCAATTAATTCAAAATGCTGCAGCCAGAGTTCTGACTGGACTTAGGAAGAGAGATCACATTTCTCCAACATTAGCTTCTCTGCATTGGCTCCCTGTCAAAACTAGGATAGAATTCAAAATTCTTCTCCTCACCTACAAAGCTCTTCATAATAAAGCTCCATCTTATCTTAAAGACCTCATGGCTCCTTATGCTCCCAACAGAACGCTTCGTTCTCAGAGCGCTGGTCTGCTTGTGGTTCCTAGAGTTTCTAAAAGTAGAATGGGAGGCAGAGCATTTAGCTACCAAGCTCCTCTCCTATGGAACCAGCTTCCAGTCCAGGTTCGAGAAGCAGACACCCTCGCTAGTTTTAAAACTAGGCTTAAAACCTTTCTTTTTGACAAAGCGTATAGTTAGAGATGGTTCTGGTCACCCTGAACCATCTCTTAGTTAAGCTGCTATAGACTTAGACTGCTGGGGGACGTCCTTTATTGACTGAGCTCTTTTTCTCTTTTTCTTCTATCCACTAACATGCCTCCATTTCCACATGTGACTAACTTTGTCCCTTTTCTCTCCTAGTTGTGCTTCTCCCCTTCTGTCTCTCTCTATTCTCATCTACAGGTATCATCAGACTCAGAGTCGTGTGTCTCCAGTGTTCAGTTGCTGGTCCAACCATCCTGCCTGTGTTCTGTTGCTGCTTGTTTTGTTGTTGTTGTTGTGTCCTTTTCTCTCTTCTCTATCCCCTCACCCCAACCGGTCAAGGCAGATGGCCGCCCACACTGAGCCTGGGTCTGCTGGAGGTTTCTTCCTCGTTAGAGAGGGAGTTTTTCCTCTCCGCTGTCGCTATTTAACTGTACAATTAATCGATTGGCTATTAAAAGCTTGCTCTATGTGGGAATTGTTGGGTTTAGTTGTGTAAGGTCTTAAAACCTTACTTGTAAAGTGCCCTGAGATAACTGATGTTGTGAATTGGCGCTATATAAATAAAGTTGAATTGAATTGAATTGAATGGCCGAGCGGTCTAAGGCGCCAAACTTAAGGATAGATTCCTTCTCCAGTCGAGGGATTGATGGTCTCCGAATAGAGGCGTGGGTTCAAATCCCACTCCTGACATTACTTTTGATTCTATCTTCTAAAAAAAAATTCTGTGATTGAGTCACAGTCTTTCATCTTCTCCAAAGGATAGTAATGTTACACATCATTTCAAGAGTGAGACCAATTTCCAAAAAGACGGTAGGGTGCCACAATAAAAAGAGCTTTACCTAAACAGGTTTGTCTTCATAAACAATGTTTCCACCAACCTGAGTTTAACAAAATTTGTCAATTGTCAAGATGGCCGAGCGGTCTAAGGCACCAGACTCAAGGATAGATTCCTTCTCCAACCGAGGGATTTATGGTCTCTGTTTGGAGGCGTGGGTTCAAATCCCACTCCTGACATTACTTTCAATGTTGAAATCTATCTTTTCAGATAAATATCTGTGTTTCAGGCATAATCTTTATACTTCTCCAACGCGTTGTTGTGTCTTAAATTATTTAAAGAGTTCCCAACCTGAGTTCAGCACAGCGTGCCACTTGTCAGGATGGCCGAGCGGTCTAAAGCGCCAGACTCATGGATAGATTCCTTCTCCAGTCGAGGGATTTCTGGTCTCCGATTGGAGGCGTGCATTCAGATCCCACTTCTGACATTACTTTTGATTCTATCTTCTAAAAGAAAATTCTGTGTTTGAGTCACAGTCTTTCATCTTCTCCAAAGGATTGTAATGTTACACATCATTTCAAGAGTGAGATCAGTTTCCAAAAAGACGGTAGGGTGCCACAATAAAAAGAGCTTTACCTATACAGGTTTGTCTTCATAAACATAATGTATCCTCCAACCTGAGTTTAACAAAATTTGTCAGTTGTCAGGATGGCCGAGCGGTCTAAGGCGCCAGACTCAAGGATAGATTCATTCTCCAGTCGAGGGATTTCTGGTCTCCCATTGGAGGCGTGGGTTCAAATCCCACTCCTGACATTACACTTGATACTATCTTCTAAAAAAAATCCTGTCTTTGAGTCACAGTATTTAATCGACTACAAAGGATATTATTGATCACATCATTTCAAGAGTGAGACCAATTTCCAAAAAGACGGTAGGGTGCCACAATAAAAAGAGCTTTATCTATACACATTTTTCGTCATAAACATAATGTATCCACCAACCTGAGTTTAACAAAATTTGTCAGTTGGCCGAGCGGTCTAAGGCGCCAGACTCAAGGATAGATTCCTTCTCCAGTCGAGGGATTTCTGGTCTCCCATTGGAGGCGTGTGTTCAAATCCCACTCCTGACATTACTTTCAATGTTGAAATCTATCTTTTCAGATAAATATCTGTGTTTCAGTCATAGTGTTTATTCTTCTCCAAAGCATAGTTATGTGTTACAATATTTAAAGAGTTCCCAACCTAAGTTCAGCACAGCGTGCAACTTGTCAGGATGGCCGAGCGGTCTAAGGCGCCAGACTCAAGGACAGATTCCTTCTCCAGTCGAGGGATTTCTGGTCTCCGATTGGAGGCCTGGGTTCAAATCCCACTCCTGACATTACTTTTAATGTTGAAATCTATCTTTTCAGATAAATATCTTTGTTTCAGTCATAGTGTTTATTCTTCTCCAAAGCGTAGTTATGTGTTACATTATTTAAAGAGTTCCCAACCTGAGTTCAGCACAGCGTGCCACTTGTCAGGATGGCCGAGCGGTCTAAGGCGCCAGACTCATGGATAGATTCCTTCTCCAGTCGAGGGATTTCTGGTCTTCGATTGGAGGCGTGCATTCAGATCCTACTTCTAAGATTACTTTTGATTCTATCTTCTAAAAAAAATCTGTGTTTGAGTCACAGTCTTTCATCTTCTCCAAAGGATAGTAATGTTACACATCATTTCAAGAGTGAGACCAGTTTCCAAAAAGACGGAAGGGTGCCACAATAAAAAGAGCTTTACCTATACAGGTTTGTCTTCATAAACACAATGTATCCACCAACCTGAGTGTAACAAAATTTGTCAGTTGTCAGGATGGCCGAGCGGTCTAAGGCGCCAGACTCAAGGACAGATTCCTTCTCCAGTCGAGGGATTTCTGGTCTCCGATTGGAGGCCTGGGTTCAAATCCCACTCCTGACATTACACTTGATACTATCTTCTAAAAAAATTTCTGTCTTTGAGTCACAGTCTTTAATCGTCTACAAAGGATAGTATTGATCACATCATTTCAAGAGTGAGACCACTTTCCAAAAAGACGGTAGGGTGCCACTATAAAAAGAGCTTTGCCTAAACAGGTTTGTCTTCATAAACATAATGTATCCACCAACCTGAGTTTAAAAAAATTAGTCAGTCTTCAGGATGGCCGAGAGGTCTAAGGCGCCAGACTCAAGGATAGATTCCTTCTCCAGTCGAGGAATTCTTGGTCTCTGATTGGAGGCGTGGGTTCAAATCCCACTCCTGACATTACTTTCAATGTTGAAATCTATCTTTTCAGATAAATATCTGTGTTTCAGTCATAGTGTTTATTCTTCTCCAAAGCATAGTTATGTGTTACAATATTTAGAGAGTTCCCAACCTGAGTTCAGCACAGCATGCAACTTGTCATGATGGCCGAGCGGTCTAAGGCGCCAGACTCAAGGATAGCTTCCTTCTCCAGTCGAGGGATTTCTGGTCTCCGATTGGAGGCGTGGGTTCAAATCCCACTCCTGACATTACTTTCAATGTTGAAATCTATCTTTTCAGATAAATATCTGTGTTTCAGTCATAGTCTTTATTCTTCTCTGAAGCGTAGTTATGTGTTACATTATTTAAAGAGTTCCCAACCTGAGTTCAGCACAGCGTGCCACTTGTCAGGATGGCCGAGCGGTCTAAGGCGCCAGACGCAAGGATAGATTCCTTCTCCAACCGATGGATTTCTGGTCTCCCATTGGAGGCGTGGGTTCAAATCGCACTCCTGACATTACTTTTGATTCTATCTTCCAAAAAAAATTTCTGTGTTTGAGTCACAGTATTTAATCTTCTCCAAAGGATAGTAATGTTACACATCATTTCAAGAGTGAGACCAATTTCCAAAAAGACGGTAGGGTGCCACAATAAAAAGAGCTTTACCTATACACATTTTTCGTCATAAACATAATGTATCCACCAACCTGAGTTTAACAGAATTTGTCAGTTGTCAGGATGGCCGAGCGATCTAAGGCGCCAGACTCAAGGATAGATTCCTTCTCCAGTCGAGGGATTTCTGGTCTCCCATTGGAGGCGTGGGTTCAAATCTCACTCCTGACATTACTTTCAATGTTGAAATCTATCTTTTCAGATACATATCTGTGTTTCAGTCATAGTGTTTATTCTTCTCCAAAGCGTAGTTATGTGTTACATTATTTAAAGAGTTCCCAACCTGAGTTCAGCACAGCGTGCCACTTGTCAAGATGGCCGAGCGGTCTAAGGCGCCAAACTTAAGGATAGATTCCTTCTCCAGTCGAGGGATTGATGGTCTCCGAATAGAGGCGTGGGTTCAAATCCCACTCCTGACATTATACTTGATACTATCTTCTAAAAAAGTTTCTGTCTTTGAGTCACAGTCTTTAATCATCTCCAAAGGATAGTAATGTTACACATCTTTTTAAGAGTGAGACCAGTTTCCAAAAAGACGGTAGGGTGCCACAATAAAAAGAGCTTTACCTATACAGGTTTGTCTTCATAAACATAATGTATCCACCAACCTGAGCTTAACAAAATTTGTCAGTTGTCAGGATGGCCGAGCGGTCTAAGGCGCCAGACTCAAGGACAGATTCCTTCTCCAGTCGAGGGATTTCTGGTCTCCGATTGGAGGCGTGGGTTCAAATCCCACTCCTGACATTACTTTTAATGTTGAAATCCATCTTTTCAGATAAATATCTTTGTTTCAGTCATAGTGTTTATTCTTCTCCAAAGCGTAGTTATGTGTTACATTATTTAAAAAGTTCCCAACCTGAGTTCAGCACAGCGTGCCACTTGTCAGGATGGCCGAGCGGTCTAAGGCGCCAGACTCATGGATAGATTCCTTCTCCAGTCGAGGGATTTCTGGTCTCCGATTGGAGGCGTGCATTCAGATCCCACTCCTGACATTACTTTTGATTCTATCTTCTAAAAAAAAATTCTGTGATTGAGTCACAGTCTTTCATCTTCTCCAAAGGATAGTAATGTTACACATCATTTCAAGAGTGAGACCAATTTCCAAAAAGACGGTAGGGTGCCACAATAAAAAGAGCTTTACCTAAACAGGTTTGTCTTCATAAACAATGTATCCACCAACCTGAGTTTAACAAAATTTGTCAGTTGTCAGGATGGCCGAGCGGTCTAAGGCGCCAGACTCATGGATAGATTCCTTCTCCAGTCGAGGGATTTCTGGTCTCCGATTGGAGGCGTGCATTCAGATCCCACTCCTGACATTACTTTTGATTCTATCTTCTAAAAAAAAAATTCTGTGATTGAGTCACAGTCTTTCATCTTCTCCAAAGGATAGTAATGTTACACATCATTTCAAGAGTGAGACCAATTTCCAAAAAGACGGTAGGGTGCCACAATAAAAAAAGCTTTACCTATACACATTTTTCGTCATAAACATAATGTATCCACCAACCTGATTTTAACAGAATGTGACAGTTGTCAGGATGGCCGAGCGGTCTAAGGCGCCAGACTCAAGGATAGATTCCTTCTCCAGTCGAGGGATTTCTGGTTTCCCATTGGAGGCGTGGGTTCAAATCCCACTCCTGACATTACTTTCAATGTTGAAATCTATCTTTTCAGATAAATATCTGTTTCAGTCATAGTGTTTATTCTTCTCCAAATCATACTTATGTTTTACATTATTTAAAGAGTTCCCAACCTGAGTTCAGCACAGCATGCCACTTGTCACGATGGCCGAGCGGTCTAACGCGCCAAACTCAATGATAGCTTCTTTCTCCAACCTAGGGTTTTCTGGTCTCCCGTTGGAGGTGTGGGTTCAAATCCCACTTCTGACATTATACTTGATACTATCTTCTAAAAAAATTTCTGTCTTTGAGTCACAGTTTTTAATCATCTCCAAAGGATAGTAATGTTACACATCTTTTTAAGAGTGAGATCAGTTTCCAAAAAGACGGTAGGGTGCCACAATAAAAAGAGCTTTACCTATACAGGTTTGTCTTCATAAACATAATGTATCCTCCAACCTGAGTTTAACAAAATTTGTCAGTTGTCAGGATGGCCGAGCGGTCTAAGGCGCCAGACTCAAGGATAGATTCCTTCTCCAGTCGAGGGATTTCTGGTCTCCGATTGGAGGCGTGGGTTCAAATCCCATTCCTGACATTACATTTAATGTTGAAATCTATCTTTTCAGATAAATATCTTTGTTTCAGTCATAGTGTTTATTCTTCTCCAAAGCGTAGTTATGTGTTACATTATTTAAAGAGTTCCCAACCTGAGTTCAGCACAGCGTGCCACTTGTCAGGATGGCCGAGCGGTCTAAGGCGCCAGACTCATGGATAGATTCCTTCTCCAGTCGAGGGATTTCTGGTCTCCGATTGGAGGCGTGCATTCAGATCCCACTTCTGACATTACTTTTGATTCTATCTTCTAAAAGAAAATTCTGTGTTTGAGTCACAGTCTTTCATCTTCTCCAAAGGATAGTAATGTTACACATCATTTCAAGAGTGAGACCAATTTCCAAAAAGACGGTAGGATGCCACAATAAAAAGAGCTTTACCTATACACATTTTTCGTCATAAACATAATGTATCCACCAACCTGAGTTTAACAGAATATGACAGTTTCCAGAATGGCCGAGCGGTCTAAGGCGCCAGACTCAAGGATAGATTCCTTCTCCAGTTGAGGGATTTCTGGTCTCCCATTGGAGGCGTGGGTTCAAATCCCACTCCTGACATTACACTTGATACTATCTTCTAAAAAAAATTCTGTCTTTGAGTCACAGTCTTTAATCAACTACAAAGGATATTATTGATCACATCATTTCAAGAGTGAGACCAATTTCCAAAAAGACGGTAGGGTGCCACAATAAAAAGAGCTTTATCTATACACATTTTTCGTCATAAACATAATGTATCCACCAACCTGAGTTTAACAGAATGTGATAGTTGTCAGGATGGCCGAGCGGTCTAAGGCGCCAGACTCAAGGATAGATTCCTTCTCCAGTTGAGGGATTTCTGGTCTCCCATTGGAGGCGTGGGTTCAAGTCCCACTCCTGACATTACTTTCAATGTTGAAATCTATCTTTTCAGATAAATATCTGTTTCAGTCATAGTGTTTATTCTTCTCCAAATCATACTTATGTTTTACATTATTTAAAGAGTTCCCAACCTGAGTTCAGCACAGCATGCCACTTGTCAGGATGGCCAAGCAGTCTAAGGCGCCAAACTTAATGATAGCTTCCTTCTCCAACCTAGGGTTTTCTGGTCTCCCGTTGGAGGTGTGGGTTCAAATCCCACTCCTGACATTACACTTGATACTATCTTCTAAAAAAATTTGTCTTTGAGTCACAGTCTTACAAAGGATAGTATTGATCACATCATTTCAAGAGTGAGACCAATTTCCAAAAATTGGTCTTCCAAAAGACGGTAGGGTGCCACAATAAAAAGAGCTTTACCTATACACATTTTTCGTCATAAACATAATGTATCCACCAACCTGAGTTTAACAGAATTTGTCAGTTGTCAGGATGGCCGAGCGGTCTAAGGCGCCAGACTCAAGGATAGATTCCTTCTCCAGTCGAGGGATTTCTGCTCTCCCATTGGAGGCGTGGGTTCAAATCCCACTCCTGACATTACTTTTCAATGTTGAAATCTATCTTTTCAGATAAATATCTGTGTTTCAGTCATAGTGTTTATTCTTCTCCAAAGCGTAGTTATGTGTTACATTATTTAAAGAGTTCTCAACCTGAGTTCAGCACAGCGTGCCACTTGTCAGGATGGCCGAGCGGTCTAAGGCGCCAGACTCATGGATAGATTCCTTCTCCAGTCGAGGGATTTCTGGTCTCCGATTGGAGGCGTGCATTCAGATCCCACTTCTGACATTACTTTTGATTCTATCTTCTAAAAGAAAATTCTGTGTTTGAGTCACAGTCTTTCATCTTCTCCAAAGGATAGTAATGTTACACATCATTTCAAGAGTGAGACCAATTTCCAAAAAGACGGTAGGATGCCACAATAAAAAGAGCTTTACCTATACACATTTTTCGTCATAAACATAATGTATCCACCAACCTGAGTTTAACAGAATATGACAGTTTCCAGAATGGCCGAGCGGTCTAAGGCGCCAGACTCAAGGATAGATTCCTTCTCCAGTTGAGGGATTTCTGGTCTCCCATTGGAGGCGTGGGTTCAAATCCCACTCCTGACATTACACTTGATACTATCTTCTAAAAAAAATTCTGTCTTTGAGTCACAGTCTTTAATCAACTACAAAGGATATTATTGATCACATCATTTCAAGAGTGAGACCAATTTCCAAAAAGACGGTAGGGTGCCACAATAAAAAGAGCTTTATCTATACACATTTTTCGTCATAAACATAATGTATCCACCAACCTGAGTTTAACAGAATGTGACAGTTGTCAGGATGGCCGAGCGGTCTAAGGCGCCAGACTCAAGGATAGATTCCTTCTCCAGTTGAGGGATTTCTGGTCTCCCATTGGAGGCGTGGGTTCAAGTCCCACTCCTGACATTACTTTCAATGTTGAAATCTATCTTTTCAGATAAATATCTGTTTCAGTCATAGTGTTTATTCTTCTCCAAATCATACTTATGTTTTACATTATTTAAAGAGTTCCCAACCTGAGTTCAGCACAGCATGCCACTTGTCAGGATGGCCAAGCAGTCTAAGGCGCCAAACTTAATGATAGCTTCCTTCTCCAACCTAGGGTTTTCTGGTCTCCCGTTGGAGGTGTGGGTTCAAATCCCACTCCTGACATTACACTTGATACTATCTTCTAAAAAAATTTGTCTTTGAGTCACAGTTTTTAATCATCTCCAAAGGATAGTAATGTTACACATCTTTTTAAGAGTGAGATCAGTTTCCAAAAAGACGGTAGGGTGCCACAATAAAAAGAGCTTTACCTATACAGGTTTGTCTTCATAAACATAATGTATCCTCCAACCTGAGTTTAACAAAATTTGTCAGTTGTCAGGATGGCCGAGCGGTCTAAGGCGCCAGACTCAAGGATAGATTCCTTCTCCAGTCGAGGGATTTCTGGTCTCCGATTGGAGGCGTGGGTTCAAATCCCACTCCTGACATTACATTTAATGTTGAAATCTATCTTTTCAGATAAATATCTTTGTTTCAGTCATAGTGTTTATTCTTCTCCAAAGCGTAGTTATGTGTTACATTATTTAAAGAGTTCCCAACCTGAGTTCAGCACAGCGTGCCACTTGTCAGGATGGCCGAGCGGTCTAAGGCGCCAGACTCATGGATAGATTCCTTCTCCAGTCGAGGGATTTCTGGTCTCCGATTGGAGGCGTGCATTCAGATCCCACTTCTGACATTACTTTTGATTCTATCTTCTAAAAGAAAATTCTGTGTTTGAGTCACAGTCTTTCATCTTCTCCAAAGGATAGTAATGTTACACATCATTTCAAGAGTGAGACCAATTTCCAAAAAGACGGTAGGATGCCACAATAAAAAGAGCTTTACCTATACACATTTTTCGTCATAAACATAATGTATCCACCAACCTGAGTTTAACAGAATATGACAGTTTCCAGAATGGCCGAGCGGTCTAAGGCGCCAGACTCAAGGATAGATTCCTTCTCCAGTTGAGGGATTTCTGGTCTCCCATTGGAGGCGTGGGTTCAAATCCCACTCCTGACATTACACTTGATACTATCTTCTAAAAAAAATTCTGTCTTTGAGTCACAGTCTTTAATCAACTACAAAGGATATTATTGATTACATCATTTCAAGAGTGAGACCAATTTCCAAAAAGACGGTAGGGTGCCACAATAAAAAGAGCTTTATCTATACACATTTTTCGTCATAAACATAATGTATCCACCAACCTGAGTTTAACAGAATGTGACAGTTGTCAGGATGGCCGAGCGGTCTAAGGCGCCAGACTCAAGGATAGATTCCTTCTCCAGTTGAGGGATTTCTGGTCTCCCATTGGAGGCATGGGTTCAAATCCCACTCCTGACATTACTTTCAATGTTGAAATCTATCTTTTCAGATAAATATCTGTTTCAGTCATAGTGTTTATTCTTCTCCAAATCATACTTATGTTTTACATTATTTAAAGAGTTCCCAACCTGAGTTCAGCACAGCATGCCACTTGTCAGGATGGCCAAGCGGTCTAAGTCGTCAAACTTAATGATAGCTTCCTTCTCCAACCTAGGGTTTTCTGGTCTCCCGTTGGAGGTGTTGGTTCAAATCCCACTCCTGACATTACACTTGATACTATCTTCTAAAAAAATTTGTCTTTGAGTCACAGTCTTACAAAGGATAGTATTGATCACATCATTTCAAGAGTGAGACCAATTTCCAAAAATTGGTCTTCCAAAAGACGGTAGGATGCCACAATAAAAAGAGCTTTACCTATACACATTTTTCGTCATAAACATAATGTATCCACCAACCTGAGTTTAACAGAATTTGTCAGTTGTCAGGATGGCCGAGCGGTCTAAGGCGCCAGACTCAAGGATAGATTCCTTCTCCAGTCGAGGGATTTCTGGTCTCCCATTGGAGGCGTGGGTTCAAATCCCACTCCTGACATTACTTTTCAATGTTGAAATCTATCTTTTCAGATAAATATCTGTGTTTCAGTCATAGTGTTTATTCTTCTCCAAAGCGTAGTTATGTGTTACATTATTTAAAGAGTTCTCAACCTGAGTTCAGCACAGCGTGCCACTTGTCAGGATGGCCGAGCGGTCTAAGGCGCCAGACTCAAGGATAGCTTCCTTCTCCAGTCGAGGGATTTCTGGTCTCCCATTGGAGGCGTGGGTTCAAATCCCACTCCTGACATTACTTTCAATGTTGAAATCTATCTTTTCAGATAAATATCTGTTTCAGTCATAGTGTTTATTCTTCTCCAAATCATACTTATGTTTTACATTATTTAAAGAGTTCCCAACCTGAGTTCAGCGCAGCATGCCACTTGTCACGATGGCCGAGCGGTCTAACGCGCCAAACTCAATGATAGCTTCTTTCTCCAACCTAGGGTTTTCTGGTCTCCCGTTGGAGGTGTGGGTTCAAATCCCACTTCTGACATTATACTTGATACTATCTTCTAAAAAAATTTCTGTCTTTGAGTCACAGTTTTTAATCATCTCCAAAGGATAGTAATGTTACACATCTTTTTAAGAGTGAGATCAGTTTCCAAAAAGACGGTAGGGTGCCACAATAAAAAGAGCTTTACCTATACAGGTTTGTCTTCATAAACATAATGTATCCTCCAACCTGAGTTTAACAAAATTTGTCAGTTGTCAGGATGGCCGAGCGGTCTAAGGCGCCAGACTCAAGGATAGATTCCTTCTCCAGTCGAGGGATTTCTGGTCTCCGATTGGAGGCGTGGGTTCAAATCCCACTCCTGACATTACATTTAATGTTGAAATCTATCTTTTCAGATAAATATCTTTGTTTCAGTCATAGTGTTTATTCTTCTCCAAAGCGTAGTTATGTGTTACATTATTTAAAGAGTTCCCAACCTGAGTTCAGCACAGCGTGCCACTTGTCAGGATGGCCGAGCGGTCTAAGGCGCCAGACTCATGGATAGATTCCTTCTCCAGTCGAGGGATTTCTGGTCTCCGATTGGAGGCGTGCATTCAGATCCCACTTCTGACATTACTTTTGATTCTATCTTCTAAAAGAAAATTCTGTGTTTGAGTCACAGTCTTTCATCTTCTCCAAAGGATAGTAATGTTACACATCATTTCAAGAGTGAGACCAATTTCCAAAAAGACGGTAGGATGCCACAATAAAAAGAGCTTTACCTATACACATTTTTCGTCATAAACATAATGTATCCACCAACCTGAGTTTAACAGAATATGACAGTTTCCAGAATGGCCGAGCGGTCTAAGGCGCCAGACTCAAGGATAGATTCCTTCTCCAGTTGAGGGATTTCTGGTCTCCCATTGGAGGCGTGGGTTCAAATCCCACTCCTGACATTACACTTGATACTATCTTCTAAAAAAAATTCTGTCTTTGAGTCACAGTCTTTAATCAACTACAAAGGATATTATTGATTACATCATTTCAAGAGTGAGACCAATTTCCAAAAAGACGGTAGGGTGCCACAATAAAAAGAGCTTTATCTATACACATTTTTCGTCATAAACATAATGTATCCACCAACCTGAGTTTAACAGAATATGACAGTTGTCAGGATGGCCGAGCGGTCTAAGGCGCCAGACTCAAGGATAGATTCCTTCTCCAGTTGAGGGATTTCTGGTCTCCCATTGGAGGCGTGGGTTCAAATCCCACTCCTGACATTACTTTCAATGTTGAAATCTGTCTTTTCAGATAAATATCTGTTTCAGTCATAGTGTTTATTCTTCTCCAAATCATACTTATGTTTTACATTATTTAAAGAGTTCCCAACCTGAGTTCAGCACAGCATGCCACTTGTCAGGATGGCCGAGCGGTCTAAGGCGCCAATCTTAATGATAGCTTCCTTCTCCAACCTAGGGTTATCTGGTCTCCCGTTGGAGGTGTGGGTTCAAATCCCACTCCTGACATTACACTTGATACTATCTTCTAAAAAAATTTGTCTTTGAGTCAAAGTCTTACAAAGGATAGTATTGATCACATCATTTCAAGAGTGAGACCAATTTCCAAAAAGACGGTAGGGTGCCACAATAAAAAGAGCTTTACCTATACACATTTTTTGTCTTAAACATAATGTATCCAGCAACCTGAGTTTAACAGAATGTGACAGTTGTCAGAATGGCCGAGCGGTCTAAGGCGCCAGACTCAAGGATAGATTCCTTCCCCAGTTGAGGGATTTCTGGTCTCCCATTGGAGGCGTGGGTTCAAATCCCACTCCTGACATTACACTTGATACTATCTTCTAAAAAAAATTCTGTCTTTGAGTCACAGTCTTTAATCAACTACAAAGGATATTATTGATCACATCATTTCAAGAGTGAGACCAATTTCCAAAAAGACGGTAGGGTGCCACAATAAAAAGAGCTTTATCTATACACATTTTTCGTCATAAACATAATGTATCCACCAACCTGAGTTTAACAGAATGTGACAGTTGTCAGGATGGCCGAGCGGTCTAAGGCGCCAGACTCAAGGATAGATTCCTTCTCCAGTTGAGGGATTTCTGGTCTCCCATTGGAGGCGTGGGTTCAAATCCCACTCCTGACATTACTTTCAATGTTGAAATCTATCTTTTCAGATAAATATCTGTTTCAGTCATAGTGTTTATTCTTCTCCAAATCATACTTATGTTTTACATTATTTAAAGAGTTCCCAACCTGAGTTCAGCACAGCATGCCACTTGTCAGGATGGCCAAGCGGTCTAAGGCGCCAAACTTAATGATAGCTTCCTTCTCCAACCTAGGGTTTTCTGGTCTCCCGTTGGAGGTGTGGGTTCAAATCCCACTCCTGACATTATACTTGATACTATCTTCTAAAAAAATTTCTGTCTTTGAGTCACAGTTTTTAATCATCTCCAAAGGATAGTAATGTTACACATCTTTTTAAGAGTGAGATCAGTTTCCAAAAAGACGGTAGGGTGCCACAATAAAAAGAGCTTTACCTATACAGGTTTGTCTTCATAAACATAATGTATCCTCCAACCTGAGTTTAACAAGATTTGGCAGTTGTCAGGATGGCCGAGCGGTCTAAGGCGCCAGACTCAAGGATAGATTCCTTCTCCAGTCGAGGGATTTCTGGTCTCCGATTGGAGGCGTGGTTTCAAATCCCACTTCTGACATTATACTTGATACTATCTTCTAAAAAAATTTCTGTCTTTGAGTCACAGTTTTTAATCATCTCCAAAGGATAGTAATGTTACACATCTTTTTAAGAGTGAGATCAGTTTCCAAAAAGACGGTAGGGTGCCACAATAAAAAGAGCTTTACCTATACAGGTTTGTCTTCATAAACATAATGTATCCTCCAACCTGAGTTTAACAAGATTTGTCAGTTGTCAGGATGGCCGAGCGGTCTAAGGCGCCAGACTCAAGGATAGATTCCTTCTCCAGTCGAGGGATTTCTGGTCTCCGATTGGAGGCGTGGTTTCAAATCCCACTCCTGACATTACATTTAATGTTGAAATCTATCTTTTCAGATAAATATCTTTGTTTCAGTCATAGTGTTTATTCTTCTCCAAAGCGTAGTTATGTGTTACATTATTTAAAGTGTTCCCAACCTGAGTTCAGCACAGCGTGCCACTTGTCAGGATGGCCGAGCGGTCTAAGGCGCCAGACTCATGGATAGATTCCTTCTCCAGTCGAGGGATTTCTGGTCTCCGATTGGAGGCGTGCATTCAGATCCCACTTCTGACATTACTTTTGATTCTATCTTCTAAAAGAAAATTCTGTGTTTGAGTCACAGTCTTTCATCTTCTCCAAAGGATAGTAATGTTACACATCATTTCAAGAGTGAGACCAATTTCCAAAAAGACGGTAGGATGCCACAATAAAAAGAGCTTTACCTATACACATTTTTCGTCATAAACATAATGTATCCACCAACCTGAGTTTAACAGAATATGACAGTTGTCAGGATGGCCGAGCGGTCTAAGGCGCCAGACTCAAGGATAGATTCCTTCTCCAGTTGAGGGATTTCTGGTCTCCCATTGGAGGCGTGGGTTCAAATCCCTCTCCTGACATTACTTTCAATGTTGAAATCTGTCTTTTCAGATAAATATCTGTTTCAGTCATAGTGTTTATTCTTCTCCAAATCATACTTATGTTTTACATTATTTAAAGAGTTCCCAACCTGAGTTCAGCACAGCATGCCACTTGTCAGGATGGCCGAGCGGTCTAAGGCGCCAAACTTAATGATAGCTTCCTTCTCCAACCTAGGGTTATCTGGTCTCCCGTTGGAGGTGTGGGTTCAAATCCCACTCCTGACATTACACTTGATACTATCTTCTAAAAAAATTTGTCTTTGAGTCAAAGTCTTACAAAGGATAGTATTGATCACATCATTTCAAGAGTGAGACCAATTTCCAAAAAGACGGTAGGATGCCACAATAAAAAGAGCTTTACCTATACACATTTTTCGTCATAAACATAATGTATCCACCAACCTGAGTTTAACAAACTATGACAGTTGTCAGGATGGCCGAGCGGTCTAAGGCGCCAGACTCAAGGATAGATTTCTTCACCAACCGATGGATTTCTGGTCTCCGATTGGAGGCGTGGGTTCAGATCCCACTCCTGACATTACTTTTGATTCTATCTTCTAAAAAAAATGTCTGTGTTTCAGTTACAGTCTTTCATCTTCTCCAAAGGATAGTAATGTTACACATCATTTCAAGAGTGAGATCAGTTTCCAAAAAGACGGTAGGGTGCCACAATAAAAAGAGCTTTACCTATACAGGTTTGTCTTCATAAACATAATGTATCCTCCAACCTGAGTTTAACAAAATTTGTCAGTTGTCAGGATGGCCGAGCGGTCTAAGGCGCCAGACTCAAGGATAGATTCCTTCTCCAGTCGAGGGATTTCTGGTCTCCGATTGGAGGCATGGGTTCAAATCCCACTCCTGACATTACACTTGATACTATCTTCTAAAAAAAATTCTGTCTTTGAGTCACAGTCTTTAATCGACTACAAAGGATATTATTGATCACATCATTTCAAGAGTGAGACCAATTTCCAAAAAGACGGTAGGGTGCCACAATAAAAAGAGCTTTATCTAGACACATTTTTTGTCATAAACATAATGTATCCACCAACCTGAGTTTAACAAAATTTGTCAGTTGGCCGAGCGGTCTTAGGCGCCAGACTCAAGGATAGATTCCTTCTCCAGTCGAGTGATTTCTGGTCTCCGATTGGAGGCGTGGGTTCAAATCCCACTCCTGACATTACATTTAATGTTGAAATCTATCTTTTCAGATAAATATCTTTGTTTCAGTCATAGTGTTTATTCTTCTCCAAAGCGTAGTTATGTGTTACATTATTTAAAGAGTTCCCAACCTGAGTTCAGCACAGCGTGCCACTTGTCAGGATGGCTGAGCGGTCTAAGGCGCCAGACTCATGGATAGATTCCTTCTCCAGTCGAGGGATTTCTGGTCTCCGATTGGAGGCGTGCATTCAGATCCCACTTCTGACATTACTTTTGATTCTATCTTCTAAAAGAAAATTCTGTGTTTGAGTCACAGTCTTTCATCTTCTCCAAAGGATAGTAATGTTACACATCATTTCAAGAGTGAGACCAATTTCCAAAAAGACGGTAGGATGCCACAATAAAAAGAGCTTTACCTATACACATTTTTCGTCATAAACATAATGTATCCACCAACCTGAGTTTAACAGAATATGACAGTTTCCAGAATGGCCGAGCGGTCTAAGGCGCCAGACTCAAGGATAGATTCCTTCTCCAGTTGAGGGATTTCTGGTCTCCCGTTGGAGGCGTGGGTTCAAATCCCACTCCTGACATTACACTTGATACTATCTTCTAAAAAAAATTCTGTCTTTGAGTCACAGTCTTTAATCAACTACAAAGGATATTATTGATCACATCATTTCAAGAGTGAGACCAATTTCCAAAAAGACGGTAGGGTGCCACAATAAAAAGAGCTTTATCTATACACATTTTTCGTCATAAACATAATGTATCCACCAACCTGAGTTTAACAGAATGTGACAGTTGTCAGGATGGCCGAGCGGTCTAAGGCGCCAGACTCAAGGATAGATTCCTTCTCCAGTTGAGGGATTTCTGGTCTCCCATTGGAGGCGTGGGTTCAAATCCCACTCCTGACATTACTTTCAATGTTGAAATCTATCTTTTCAGATAAATATCTGTTTCAGTCATAGTGTTTATTCTTCTCCAAATCATACTTATGTTTTACATTATTTAAAGAGTTCCCAACCTGAGTTCAGCACAGCATGCCACTTGTCAGGTTGGCCAAGCGGTCTAAGGCGCCAAACTTAATGATAGCTTCCTTCTCCAACCTAGGGTTTTCTGGTCTCCCGTTGGAGGTGTGGGTTCAAATCCCACTCCTGACATTACACTTGATACTATCTTCTAAAAAAATTTGTCTTTGAGTCAAAGTCTTACAAAGGATAGTATTGATCACATCATTTCAAGAGTGAGACCAATTTCCAAAAAGACGGTAGGGTGCCACAATAAAAAGAGCTTTACCTATACACATTTTTTGTCTTAAACATAATGTATCCACCAACCTGAGTTTAACAGAATGTGACAGTTGTCAGAATGGCCGAGCGGTCTAAGGCGCCAGACTCAAGGATAGATTTCTTCTCCAACCGATGGATTTCTGGTCTCCGATTAGAGGAGTGAGTTCAGATCCCACTCCTGACATTACTTTTGATTCTATCTTCCAAAAAAAATTTCTGTGTTTGAGTCACAGTATTTAATCTTCTCCAAAGGATAGTAATGTTACACATCATTTCAAGAGTAAGACCAATTTCCAAAAAGACGGTAGGTCGCCACAATAAAAAGAGCTTTACCTATACACATTTTTCGTCATAAACATAATGTATCCAACAACCTGAGTTTAACAGAATTTGTCAGTTGTCAGGATGGCCGAGCGGTCTAAGGCGCCAGACTCAAGGACAGATTCCTTCTCCAGTCGAGGGATTTCTGGTCTCCGATTGGAGGCCTGGGTTCAAATCCCACTCCTGACATTACTTTCAATGTTGAAATCTATCTTTTCAGATAAATATGTGTGTTTCAGTCATAGTGTTTATTCTTCTCCAAAGCGTAGTTATGTGTTACATTATTTAAAGAGTTCCCAACCTGAGTCCAGCACAGCGTGCCACTTGTCAGGATGGCCGAGCGGTCTAAGGCGCCAGACTCAAGGATAGATTCCTTCTCCAGTTGAGGGATTTCTGGTCTCCCATTGGAGGCGTGGGTTCAGATCCCACTCCTGACATTACTTTTGATTCTATCTTCTAAAAAAAATGTCTGTGTTTCAGTTACAGTCTTTCATCTTCTCCAAAGGATTGTAATGTTACACATCATTTTAAGAGTGAGACCAATTTCCAAAAAGACGGTAGGATGCCACAATAAAAAGAGCTTTACCTATACACATTTTTCGTCATAAACTTAATGTATCCACCAACCTGAGTTTAACAGAATTTGTCAGTTGTCAGGATGGCCGAGCGGTCTAAGGCGCCAGACTCAAGGATAGATTTCTTCACCAACCGATGGATTTCTGGTCTCCGATTGGAGGCGTGGGTTCAGATCCCACTCCTGACATTACTTTTGATTCTATCTTCTAAAAAAAATGTCTGTGTTTCAGTTACAGTCTTTCATCTTCTCCAAAGGATAGTAATGTTACACATCATTTTAAGAGTGAGACCAATTTCCAAAAAGACGGTAGGATGCCACAATAAAAAGAGCTTTACCTATACACATTTTTCGTCATAAAAATAATGTATCCACCAACCTGAGTTTAACAGAATATGACAGTTGTCAGGATGGCCGAGCGGTCTAAGGCGCCAGACTCAAGGATAGATTCCTTCTCCAGTTGAGGGATTTCTGGTCTCCCATTGGAGGCGTAGGTTCAAATCCCACTCCTGACATTACACTTGATACTATCTTCTAAAAGAAAATTCTGTGTTTGAGTCACAGTCTTTCATCTTCTCCAAAGGATAGTAATGTTACACATCATTTCAAGAGTGAGATCAGTTTCCAAAAAGACGGTAGGGTGCCACAATAAAAAGAGCTTTACCTATACAGGTTTGTCTTCATAAACATAATGTATCCTCCAACCTGAGTTTAACAAAATTTGTCAGTTGTCAGGATGGCCGAGCGGTCTAAGGCGCCAGACTCAAGGATAGATTCCTTCTCCAGTCGAGGGATTTCTGGTCTCCGATTGGAGGCATGGGTTCAAATCCCACTCCTGACATTACACTTGATACTATCTTCTAAAAAAAATTCTGTCTTTGAGTCACAGTCTTTAATCGACTACAAAGGATATTATTGATCACATCATTTCAAGAGTGAGACCAATTTCCAAAAAGACGGTAGGGTGCCACAATAAAAAGAGCTTTATCTAGACACATTTTTTGTCATAAACATAATGTATCCACCAACCTGAGTTTAACAAAATTTGTCAGTTGGCCGAGCGGTCTTAGGCGCCAGACTCAAGGATAGATTCCTTCTCCAGTCGAGTGATTTCTGGTCTCCGATTGGAGGCGTGGGTTCAAATCCCACTCCTGACATTACATTTAATGTTGAAATCTATCTTTTCAGATAAATATCTTTGTTTCAGTCATAGTGTTTATTCTTCTCCAAAGCGTAGTTATGTGTTACATTATTTAAAGAGTTCCCAACCTGAGTTCAGCACAGCGTGCCACTTGTCAGGATGGCTGAGCGGTCTAAGGCGCCAGACTCATGGATAGATTCCTTCTCCAGTCGAGGGATTTCTGGTCTCCGATTGGAGGCGTGCATTCAGATCCCACTTCTGACATTACTTTTGATTCTATCTTCTAAAAGAAAATTCTGTGTTTGAGTCACAGTCTTTCATCTTCTCCAAAGGATAGTAATGTTACACATCATTTCAAGAGTGAGACCAATTTCCAAAAAGACGGTAGGATGCCACAATAAAAAGAGCTTTACCTATACACATTTTTCGTCATAAACATAATGTATCCACCAACCTGAGTTTAACAGAATGTGACAGTTTCCAGAATGGCCGAGCGGTCTAAGGCGCCAGACTCAAGGATAGATTCCTTCTCCAGTTGAGGGATTTCTGGTCTCCCGTTGGAGGCGTGGGTTCAAATCCCACTCCTGACATTACACTTGATACTATCTTCTAAAAAAAATTCTGTCTTTGAGTCACAGTCTTTAATCAACTACAAAGGATATTATTGATCACATCATTTCAAGAGTGAGACCAATTTCCAAAAAGACGGTAGGGTGCCACAATAAAAAGAGCTTTATCTATACACATTTTTCGTCATAAACATAATGTATCCACCAACCTGAGTTTAACAGAATGTGACAGTTGTCAGGATGGCCGAGCGGTCTAAGGCGCCAGACTCAAGGATAGATTCCTTCTCCAGTTGAGGGATTTCTGGTCTCCCATTGGAGGCGTGGGTTCAAATCCCACTCCTGACATTACTTTCAATGTTGAAATCTATCTTTTCAGATAAATATCTGTTTCAGTCATAGTGTTTATTCTTCTCCAAAGCGTAGTTATGGTGTTACATTATTTAAACAGTTCCCAACCTGAGTTCAGCACAGCGTGCCACTTGTCAGGATGGCCGAGCGGTCTAAGGCGCCAGACTCAAGGATAGATTTCTTCTCCAACCGATGGATTTCTGGTCTCCGATTAGAGGAGTGAGTTCAGATCCCACTCCTGACATTACTTTTGATTCTATCTTCCAAAAAAAATTTCTGTGTTTGAGTCACAGTATTTAATCTTCTCCAAAGGATAGTAATGTTACACATCATTTCAAGAGTAAGACCAATTTCCAAAAAGACGGTAGGTCGCCACAATAAAAAGAGCTTTACCTATACACATTTTTCGTCATAAACATAATGTATCCAACAACCTGAGTTTAACAGAATTTGTCAGTTGTCAGGATGGCCGAGCGGTCTAAGGCGCCAAACTTAATGATAGCTTCCTTCTCCAACCTAGGGTTATCTGGTCTCCCGTTGGAGGTGTGGGTTCAAATCCCACTCCTGACATTACACTTGATACTATCTTCTAAAAAAATTTGTCTTTGAGTCAAAGTCTTACAAAGGATAGTATTGATCACATCATTTCAAGAGTGAGACCAATTTCCAAAAAGACGGTAGGATGCCACAATAAAAAGAGCTTTACCTATACACATTTTTCGTCATAAACATAATGTATCCACCAACCTGAGTTTAACAAACTATGACAGTTGTCAGGATGGCCGAGCGGTCTAAGGCGCCAGACTCAAGGATAGATTTCTTCACCAACCGATGGATTTCTGGTCTCCGATTGGAGGCGTGGGTTCAGATCCCACTCCTGACATTACTTTTGATTCTATCTTCTAAAAAAAATGTCTGTGTTTCAGTTACAGTCTTTCATCTTCTCCAAAGGATAGTAATGTTACACATCATTTCAAGAGTGAGATCAGTTTCCAAAAAGACGGTAGGGTGCCACAATAAAAAGAGCTTTACCTATACAGGTTTGTCTTCATAAACATAATGTATCCTCCAACCTGAGTTTAACAAAATTTGTCAGTTGTCAGGATGGCCGAGCGGTCTAAGGCGCCAGACTCAAGGATAGATTCCTTCTCCAGTCGAGGGATTTCTGGTCTCCGATTGGAGGCATGGGTTCAAATCCCACTCCTGACATTACACTTGATACTATCTTCTAAAAAAAATTCTGTCTTTGAGTCACAGTCTTTAATCGACTACAAAGGATATTATTGATCACATCATTTCAAGAGTGAGACCAATTTCCAAAAAGACGGTAGGGTGCCACAATAAAAAGAGCTTTATCTAGACACATTTTTTGTCATAAACATAATGTATCCACCAACCTGAGTTTAACAAAATTTGTCAGTTGGCCGAGCGGTCTTAGGCGCCAGACTCAAGGATAGATTCCTTCTCCAGTCGAGTGATTTCTGGTCTCCGATTGGAGGCGTGGGTTCAAATCCCACTCCTGACATTACATTTAATGTTGAAATCTATCTTTTCAGATAAATATCTTTGTTTCAGTCATAGTGTTTATTCTTCTCCAAAGCGTAGTTATGTGTTACATTATTTAAAGAGTTCCCAACCTGAGTTCAGCACAGCGTGCCACTTGTCAGGATGGCTGAGCGGTCTAAGGCGCCAGACTCATGGATAGATTCCTTCTCCAGTCGAGGGATTTCTGGTCTCCGATTGGAGGCGTGCATTCAGATCCCACTTCTGACATTACTTTTGATTCTATCTTCTAAAAGAAAATTCTGTGTTTGAGTCACAGTCTTTCATCTTCTCCAAAGGATAGTAATGTTACACATCATTTCAAGAGTGAGACCAATTTCCAAAAAGACGGTAGGATGCCACAATAAAAAGAGCTTTACCTATACACATTTTTCGTCATAAACATAATGTATCCACCAACCTGAGTTTAACAGAATATGACAGTTTCCAGAATGGCCGAGCGGTCTAAGGCGCCAGACTCAAGGATAGATTCCTTCTCCAGTTGAGGGATTTCTGGTCTCCCGTTGGAGGCGTGGGTTCAAATCCCACTCCTGACATTACACTTGATACTATCTTCTAAAAAAAATTCTGTCTTTGAGTCACAGTCTTTAATCAACTACAAAGGATATTATTGATCACATCATTTCAAGAGTGAAACCAATTTCCAAAAAGACGGTAGGGTGCCACAATAAAAAGAGCTTTATCTATACACATTTTTCGTCATAAACATAATGTATCCACCAACCTGAGTTTAACAGAATGTGACAGTTGTCAGGATGGCCGAGCGGTCTAAGGCGCCAGACTCAAGGATAGATTCCTTCTCCAGTTGAGGGATTTCTGGTCTCCCATTGGAGGCGTGGGTTCAAATCCCACTCCTGACATTACTTTCAATGTTGAAATCTATCTTTTCAGATAAATATCTGTTTCAGTCATAGTGTTTATTCTTCTCCAAATCATACTTATGTTTTACATTATTTAAAGAGTTCCCAACCTGAGTTCAGCACAGCATGCCACTTGTCAGGTTGGCCAAGCGGTCTAAGGCGCCAAACTTAATGATAGCTTCCTTCTCCAACCTAGGGTTTTCTGGTCTCCCGTTGGAGGTGTGGGTTCAAATCCCACTCCTGACATTACACTTGATACTATCTTCTAAAAGAAAATTCTGTGTTTGAGTCACAGTCTTTCATCTTCTCCAAAGGATAGTAATGTTACACATCATTTCAAGAGTGAGACCAATTTCCAAAAAGACGGTAGGATGCCACAATAAAAAGAGCTTTACCTATACACATTTTTCGTCATAAACATAATGTATCCACCAACCTGAGTTTAACAGAATATGACAGTTTCCAGAATGGCCGAGCGGTCTAAGGCGCCAGACTCAAGGATAGATTCCTTCTCCAGTTGAGGGATTTCTGGTCTCCCGTTGGAGGCGTGGGTTCAAATCCCACTCCTGACATTACACTTGATACTATCTTCTAAAAAAAATTCTGTCTTTGAGTCACAGTCTTTAATCAACTACAAAGGATATTATTGATCACATCATTTCAAGAGTGAGACCAATTTCCAAAAAGACGGTAGGGTGCCACAATAAAAAGAGCTTTATCTATACACATTTTTCGTCATAAACATAATGTATCCACCAACCTGAGTTTAACAGAATGTGACAGTTGTCAGGATGGCCGAGCGGTCTAAGGCGCCAGACTCAAGGATAGATTCCTTCTCCAGTTGAGGGATTTCTGGTCTCCCATTGGAGGCGTGGGTTCAAATCCCACTCCTGACATTACTTTCAATGTTGAAATCTATCTTTTCAGATAAATATCTGTTTCAGTCATAGTGTTTATTCTTCTCCAAAGCGTAGTTATGGTGTTACATTATTTAAACAGTTCCCAACCTGAGTTCAGCACAGCGTGCCACTTGTCAGGATGGCCGAGCGGTCTAAGGCGCCAGACTCAAGGATAGATTTCTTCTCCAACCGATGGATTTCTGGTCTCCGATTAGAGGAGTGAGTTCAGATCCCACTCCTGACATTACTTTTGATTCTATCTTCCAAAAAAAATTTCTGTGTTTGAGTCACAGTATTTAATCTTCTCCAAAGGATAGTAATGTTACACATCATTTCAAGAGTAAGACCAATTTCCAAAAAGACGGTAGGTCGCCACAATAAAAAGAGCTTTACCTATACACATTTTTCGTCATAAACATAATGTATCCAACAACCTGAGTTTAACAGAATTTGTCAGTTGTCAGGATGGCCGAGCGGTCTAAGGCGCCAGACTCAAGGACAGATTCCTTCTCCAGTCGAGGGATTTCTGGTCTCCGATTGGAGGCCTGGGTTCAAATCCCACTCCTGACATTACTTTCAATGTTGAAATCTATCTTTTCAGATAAATATGTGTGTTTCAGTCATAGTGTTTATTCTTCTCCAAAGCGTAGTTATGTGTTACATTATTTAAAGAGTTCCCAACCTGAGTTCAGCACAGCGTGCCACTTGTCAGGATGGCCGAGCGGTCTAAGGCGCCAGACTCAAGGATAGATTCCTTCTCCAGTTGAGGGATTTCTGGTCTCCCATTGGAGGCGTGGGTTCAGATCCCACTCCTGACATTACTTTTGATTCTATCTTCTAAAAAAAATGTCTGTGTTTCAGTTACAGTCTTTCATCTTCTCCAAAGGATTGTAATGTTACACATCATTTTAAGAGTGAGACCAATTTCCAAAAAGACGGTAGGATGCCACAATAAAAAGAGCTTTACCTATACACATTTTTCGTCATAAACATAATGTATCCACCAACCTGAGTTTAACAAACTATGACAGTTGTCAGGATGGCCGAGCGGTCTAAGGCGCCAGACTCAAGGATAGATTTCTTCACCAACCGATGGATTTCTGGTCTCCGATTGGAGGCGTGGGTTCAGATCCCACTCCTGACATTACTTTTGATTCTATCTTCTAAAAAAAATGTCTGTGTTTCAGTTACAGTCTTTCATCTTCTCCAAAGGATAGTAATGTTACACATCATTTCAAGAGTGAGACCAATTTCCAAAAAGACGGTAGGATGCCACAATAAAAAGAGCTTTACCTATACACATTTTTTGTCTTAAACATAATGTATCCACCAACCTGAGTTTAACAGAATGTGACAGTTGTCAGAATGGCCGAGCGGTCTAAGGCGCCAGACTCAAGGATAGATTCCTTCCCCAGTTGAGGGATTTCTGGTCTCCCATTGGAAGCGTGGGTTCAAATCCCACTCCTGACATTACACTTGATACTATCTTCTAAAAAAAATTCTGTCTTTGAGTCACAGTCTTTAATCAACTACAAAGGATATTATTGATCACATCATTTCAAGAGTGAGACCAATTTCCAAAAAGACGGTAGGGTGCCACAATAAAAAGAGCTTTATCTATACACATTTTTCGTCATAAACATAATGTATCCACCAACCTGAGTTTAACAGAATGTGACAGTTGTCAGGATGGCCGAGCGGTCTAAGGCGCCAGACTCAAGGATAGATTCCTTCTCCAGTCGAGGGATTTCTGGTCTCCCATTGGAGGCGTGGGTTCAAATCCCACTCCTGACATTACTTTTCAATGTTGAAATCTATCTTTTCAGATAAATATCTGTGTTTCAGTCATAGTGTTTATTCTTCTCCAAAGCGTAGTTATGTGTTACATTATTTAAAGAGTTCTCAACCTGAGTTCAGCACAGCGTGCCACTTGTCAGGATGGCCGAGCGGTCTAAGGCGCCAGACTCAAGGGTAGATTCCTTCTCCAGTCGAGGGATTTCTGGTCTCCCATTGGAGGCGTGGGTTCAAATCCCACTCCTGACATTACTTTCAATGTTGAAATCTATCTTTTCAGATAAATATCTGTTTCAGTCATAGTGTTTATTCTTCTCCAACTCATACTTATGTTTTACATTATTTAAAGAGTTCCCAACCTGAGTTCAACACAGCATGCCACTTGTCACGATGGCCGAGCGGTCTAACGCGCCAAACTCAATGATAGCTTCTTTCTCCAACCTAGGGTTTTCTGGTCTCCCGTTGGAGGTGTGGGTTCAAATCCCACTTCTGACATTATACTTGATACTATCTTCTAAAAAAATTTCTGTCTTTGAGTCACAGTTTTTAATCATCTCCAAAGGATAGTAATGTTACACATCTTTTTAAGAGTGAGATCAGTTTCCAAAAAGACGGTAGGGTGCCACAATAAAAAGAGCTTTACCTATACAGGTTTGTCTTCATAAACATAATGTATCCTCCAACCTGAGTTTAACAAGATTTGTCAGTTGTCAGGATGGCCGAGCGGTCTAAGGCGCCAGACTCAAGGATAGATTCCTTCTCCAGTCGAGGGATTTCTGGTCTCCGATTGGAGGCGTGGGTTCAAATCCCACTCCTGACATTACATTTAATGTTGAAATCTATCTTTTCAGATAAATATCTTTGTTTCAGTCATAGTGTTTATTCTTCTCCAAAGCGTAGTTATGTGTTACATTATTTAAAGTGTTCCCAACCTGAGTTCAGCACAGCGTGCCACTTGTCAGGATGGCCGAGCGGTCTAAGGCGCCAGACTCATGGATAGATTCCTTCTCCAGTCGAGGGATTTCTGGTCTCTGATTGGAGGCGTGCATTCAGATCCCACTTCTGACATTACTTTTGATTCTATCTTCTAAAAGAAAATTCTGTGTTTGAGTCACAGTCTTTCATCTTCTCCAAAGGATCGTAATGTTACACATCATTTCAAGAGTGAGACCAATTTCCAAAAAGACGGTAGGATGCCACAATAAAAAGAGCTTTACCTATACACATTTTTCGTCATAAACATAATGTATCCACCAACCTGAGTTTAACAGAATATGACAGTTGTCAGGATGGCCGAGCGGTCTAAGGCGCCAGACTCAAGGATAGATTCCTTCTCCAGTTGAGGGATTTCTGGTCTCCCATTGGAGGCGTGGGTTCAAATCCCACTCCTGACATTACTTTCAATGTTGAAATCTGTCTTTTCAGATAAATATCTGTTTCAGTCATAGTGTTTATTCTTCTCCAAATCATACTTATGTTTTACATTATTTAAAGAGTTCCCAACCTGAGTTCAGCACAGCATGCCACTTGTCAGGATGGCCGAGCGGTCTAAGGCGCCAAACTTAATGATAGCTTCCTTCTCCAACCTAGGGTTTTCTGGTCTCCCGTTGGAGGTGTGGGTTCAAATCCCACTCCTGACATTACACTTGATACTATCTTCTAAAAAAATTTGTCTTTGAGTCAAAGTCTTACAAAGGATAGTATTGATCACATCATTTCAAGAGTGAGACCAATTTCCAAAAAGACGGTAGGGTGCCACAATAAAAAGAGCTTTACCTATACACATTTTTCGTCATAAACATAATGTATCCACCAACCTGAGTTTAACAGAATATGACAGTTGTCAGGATGGCCGAGCGGTCTAAGGCGCCAGACTCAAGGATAGATTTCTTCTCCAACCGATGGATTTCTGGTCTCCGATTAGAGGAGTGAGTTCAGATCCCACTCCTGACATTACTTTTGATTCTATCTTCCAAAAAAAATTTCTGTGTTTGAGTCACAGTATTTAATCTTCTCCAAAGGATAGTAATGTTACACATCATTTCAAGAGTAAGACCAATTTCCAAAAAGACGGTAGGATGCCACAATAAAAAGAGCTTTACCTATACACATTTTTCGTCATAAACATAATGTATCCAACAACCTGAGTTTAACAGAATTTGTCAGTTGTCAGGATGGCCGAGCGGTCTAAGGCGCCAGACTCAAGGACAGATTCCTTCTCCAGTCGAGGGATTTCTGGTCTCCGATTGGAGGCCTGGGTTCAAATCCCACTCCTGACATTACTTTCAATGTTGAAATCTATCTTTTCAGATAAATATGTGTGTTTCAGTCATAGTGTTTATTCTTCTCCAAAGCGTAGTTATGTGTTACATTATTTAAAGAGTTCCCAACCTGAGTCCAGCACAGCGTGCCACTTGTCAGGATGGCCGAGCGGTCTAAGGCGCCAGACTCAAGGATAGATTCCTTCTCCAGTTGAGGGATTTCTGGTCTCCCATTGGAGGCGTGGGTTCAGATCCCACTCCTGACATTACTTTTGATTCTATCTTCTAAAAAAAATGTCTGTGTTTCAGTTACAGTCTTTCATCTTCTCCAAAGGATTGTAATGTTACACATCATTTTAAGAGTGAGACCAATTTCCAAAAAGACGGTAGGATGCCACAATAAAAAGAGCTTTACCTATACACATTTTTCGTCATAAACATAATGTATCCACCAACCTGAGTTTAACAAACTATGACAGTTGTCAGGATGGCCGAGCGGTCTAAGGCGCCAGACTCAAGGATAGATTTCTTCCCCAACCGATGGATTTCTGGTCTCCGATTGGAGGCGTGGGTTCAGATCCCACTCCTGACATTACTTTTGATTCTATCTTCTAAAAAAAATGTCTGTGTTTCAGTTACAGTCTTTCATCTTCTCCAAAGGATAGTAATGTTACACATCATTTTAAGAGTGAGATCAGTTTCCAAAAAGACGGTAGGGTGCCACAATAAAAAGAGCTTTACCTATACAGGTTTGTCTTCATAAACATAATGTATCCTCCAACCTGAGTTTAACAAAATTTGTCAGTTGTCAGGATGGCCGAGCGGTCTAAGGCGCCAGACTCAAGGATAGATTCCTTCTCCAGTCGAGGGATTTCTGGTCTCCGATTGGAGGCATGGGTTCAAATCCCACTCCTGACATTACACTTGATACTATCTTCTAAAAAAAATTCTGTCTTTGAGTCACAGTCTTTAATGGACTACAAAGGATATTATTGATCACATCATTTCAAGAGTGAGACCAATTTCCAAAAAGACGGTAGGGTGCCACAATAAAAAGAGCTTTATCTAGACACATTTTTTGTCATAAACATAATGTATCCACCAACCTGAGTTTAACAAAATTTGTCAGTTGGCCGAGCGGTCTAAGGCGCCAGACTCAAGGATAGATTCCTTCTCCAGTCGAGTGATTTCTGGTCTCCGATTGGAGGCGTGGGTTCAAATCCCACTCCTGACATTACATTTAATGTTGAAATCTATCTTTTCAGATAAATATCTTTGTTTCAGTCATAGTGTTTATTCTTCTCCAAAGCGTAGTTATGTGTTACATTATTTAAAGAGTTCCCAACCTGAGTTCAGCACAGCGTGCCACTTGTCAGGATGGCTGAGCGGTCTAAGGCGCCAGACTCATGGATAGATTCCTTCTCCAGTCGAGGGATTTCTGGTCTCCGATTGGAGGCGTGCATTCAGATCCCACTTCTGACATTACTTTTGATTCTATCTTCTAAAAGAAAATTCTGTGTTTGAGTCACAGTCTTTCATCTTCTCCAAAGGATAGTAATGTTACACATCATTTCAAGAGTGAGACCAATTTCCAAAAAGACGGTAGGATGCCACAATAAAAAGTGCTTTACCTATACACATTTTTCGTCATAAACATAATGTATCCACCAACCTGAGTTTAACAGAATATGACAGTTTCCAGAATGGCCGAGCGGTCTAAGGCGCCACACTCAAGGATAGATTCCTTCTCCAGTTGAGGGATTTCTGGTCTCCCGTTGGAGGCGTGGGTTCAAATCCCACTCCTGACATTACACTTGATACTATCTTCTAAAAAAAATTCTGTCTTTGAGTCACAGTCTTTAATCAACTACAAAGGATATTATTGATCACATCATTTCAAGAGTGAGACCAATTTCCAAAAAGACGGTAGGGTGCCACAATAAAAAGAGCTTTATCTATACACATTTTTCGTCATAAACATAATGTATCCACCAACCTGAGTTTAACAGAATGTGACAGTTGTCAGGATGGCCGAGCGGTCTAAGGCGCCAGACTCAAGGATAGATTCCTTCTCCAGTTGAGGGATTTCTGGTCTCCCATTGGAGGCGTGGGTTCAAATCCCACTCCTGACATTACTTTCAATGTTGAAATCTATCTTTTCAGATAAATATCTGTTTCAGTCATAGTGTTTATTCTTCTCCAAATCATACTTATGTTTTACATTATTTAAAGAGTTCCCAACCTGAGTTCAGCACAGCATGCCACTTGTCAGGTTGGCCAAGCGGTCTAAGGCGCCAAACTTAATGATAGCTTCCTTCTCCAACCTAGGGTTTTCTGGTCTCCCGTTGGAGGTGTGGGTTCAGATCCCACTCCTGACATTACTTTTGATTCTATCTTCCAAAAAAAATTTCTGTGTTTGAGTCACAGTATTTAATCTTCTCCAAAGGATAGTAATGTTACACATCATTTCAAGAGTAAGACCAATTTCCAAAAAGACGGTAGGATGCCACAATAAAAAGAGCTTTACCTATACACATTTTTCGTCATAAACATAATGTATCCAACAACCTGAGTTTAACAGAATTTGTCAGTTGTCAGGATGGCCGAGCGGTCTAAGGCGCCAGACTCAAGGACAGATTCCTTCTCCAGTCGAGGGATTTCTGGTCTCCGATTGGAGGCCTGGGTTCAAATCCCACTCCTGACATTACTTTCAATGTTGAAATCTATCTTTTCAGATAAATATGTGTGTTTCAGTCATAGTGTTTATTCTTCTCCAAAGCGTAGTTATGTGTTACATTATTTAAAGAGTTCCCAACCTGAGTCCAGCACAGCGTGCCACTTGTCAGGATGGCCGAGCGGTCTAAGGCGCCAGACTCAAGGATAGATTCCTTCTCCAGTTGAGGGATTTCTGGTCTCCCATTGGAGGCGTGGGTTCAGATCCCACTCCTGACATTACTTTTGATTCTATCTTCAAAAAAAAATGTCTGTGTTTCAGTTACAGTCTTTCATCTTCTCCAAAGGATTGTAATGTTACACATCATTTTAAGAGTGAGACCAATTTCCAAAAAGACGGTAGGATGCCACAATAAAAAGAGCTTTACCTATACACATTTTTCGTCATAAACATAATGTATCCACCAACCTGAGTTTAACAAACTATGACAGTTGTCAGGATGGCCGAGCGGTCTAAAGCGCCAGACTCAAGGATAGATTTCTTCACCAACCGATGGATTTCTGGTCTCCGATTGGAGGCGTGGGTTCAGATCCCACTCCTGACATTACTTTTGATTCTATCTTCTAAAAAAAATGTCTGTGTTTCAGTTACAGTCTTTCATCTTCTCCAAAGGATAGTAATGTTACACATCATTTCAAGAGTGAGACCAATTTCCAAAAAGACGGTAGGATGCCACAATAAAAAGAGCTTTACCTATACACATTTTTCGTCATAAACATAATGTATCCACCAACCTGAGTTTAACAGAATATGACAGTTGTCAGGATGGCCGAGCGGTCTAAGGCGCCAGACTCAAGGATAGATTCCTTCTCCAGTTGAGGGATTTCTGGTCTCCCATTGGAGGCGTGGGTTCAAATCCCACTCCTGACATTACTTTCAATGTTGAAATCTGTCTTTTCAGATAAATATCTGTTTCAGTCATAGTGTTTATTCTTCTCCAAATCATACTTATGTTTTACATTATTTAAAGAGTTCCCAACCTGAGATCAGCACAGCATGCCACTTGTCAGGATGGCCGAGCGGTCTAAGGCGCCAAACTTAATGATAGCTTCCTTCTCCAACCTAGGGTTTTCTGGTCTCCCGTTGGAGGTGTGGGTTCAAATCCCACTCCTGACATTACACTTGATACTATCTTCTAAAAAAATTTGTCTTTGAGTCAAAGTCTTACAAAGGATAGTATTGATCACATCATTTCAAGAGTGAGACCAATTTCCAAAAAGACGGTAGGGTGCCACAATAAAAAGAGCTTTACCTATACACATTTTTTGTCTTAAACATAATGTATCCACCAACCTGAGTTTAACAGAATGTGACAGTTGTCAGAATGGCCGAGCGGTCTAAGGCGCCAGACTCAAGGATAGATTCCTTCCCCAGTTGAGGGATTTCTGGTCTCCCATTGGAGGCGTGGGTTCAAATCCCACTCCTGACATTACACTTGATACTATCTTCTAAAAAAAATTCTGTCTTTGAGTCACAGTCTTTAATCAACTACAAAGGATATTATTGATCACATCATTTCAAGAGTGAGACCAATTTCCAAAAAGACGGTAGGGTGCCACAATAAAAAGAGCTTTATCTATACACATTTTTCGTCATAAACATAATGTATCCACCAACCTGAGTTTAACAAACTATGACAGTTGTCAGGATGGCCGAGCGGTCTAAGGCGCCAGACTCAAGGATAGATTTCTTCACCAACCGATGGATTTCTGGTCTCCGATTGGAGGCGTGGGTTCAGATCCCACTCCTGACATTACTTTTGATTCTATCTTCTAAAAAAAATGTCTGTGTTTCAGTTACAGTCTTTCATCTTCTCCAAAGGATAGTAATGTTACACATCATTTTAAGAGTGAGATCAGTTTCCAAAAAGACGGTAGGGTGCCACAATAAAAAGAGCTTTACCTATACAGGTTTGTCTTCATAAACATAATGTATCCTCCAACCTGAGTTTAACAAAATTTGTCAGTTGTCAGGATGGCCGAGCGGTCTAAGGCGCCAGACTCAAGGATAGATTCCTTCTCCAGTCGAGGGATTTCTGGTCTCCGATTGGAGGCATGGGTTCAAATCCCACTCCTGACATTACACTTGATACTATCTTCTAAAAAAAATTCTGTCTTTGAGTCACAGTCTTTAATGGACTACAAAGGATATTATTGATCACATCATTTCAAGAGTGAGACCAATTTCCAAAAAGACGGTAGGGTGCCACAATAAAAAGAGCTTTATCTAGACACATTTTTTGTCATAAACATAATGTATCCACCAACCTGAGTTTAACAAAATTTGTCAGTTGGCCGAGCGGTCTAAGGCGCCAGACTCAAGGATAGATTCCTTCTCCAGTCGAGTGATTTCTGGTCTCCGATTGGAGGCGTGGGTTCAAATCCCACTCCTGACATTACATTTAATGTTGAAATCTATCTTTTCAGATAAATATCTTTGTTTCAGTCATAGTGTTTATTCTTCTCCAAAGCGTAGTTATGTGTTACATTATTTAAAGAGTTCCCAACCTGAGTTCAGCACAGCGTGCCACTTGTCAGGATGGCTGAGCGGTCTAAGGCGCCAGACTCATGGATAGATTCCTTCTCCAGTCGAGGGATTTCTGGTCTCCGATTGGAGGCGTGCATTCAGATCCCACTTCTGACATTACTTTTGATTCTATCTTCTAAAAGAAAATTCTGTGTTTGAGTCACAGTCTTTCATCTTCTCCAAAGGATAGTAATGTTACACATCATTTCAAGAGTGAGACCAATTTCCAAAAAGACGGTAGGATGCCACAATAAAAAGAGCTTTACCTATACACATTTTTCGTCATAAACATAATGTATCCACCAACCTGAGTTTAACAGAATATGACAGTTTCCAGAATGGCCGAGCGGTCTAAGGCGCCAGACTCAAGGATAGATTCCTTCTCCAGTTGAGGGATTTCTGGTCTCCCGTTGGAGGCGTGGGTTCAAATCCCACTCCTGACATTACACTTGATACTATCTTCTAAAAAAAATTCTGTCTTTGAGTCACAGTCTTTAATCAACTACAAAGGATATTATTGATCACATCATTTCAAGAGTGAGACCAATTTCCAAAAAGACGGTAGGGTGCCACAATAAAAAGAGCTTTATCTATACACATTTTTCGTCATAAACATAATGTATCCACCAACCTGAGTTTAACAGAATGTGACAGTTGTCAGGATGGCCGAGCGGTCTAAGGCGCCAGACTCAAGGATAGATTCCTTCTCCAGTTGAGGGATTTCTGGTCTCCCATTGGAGGCGTGGGTTCAAATCCCACTCCTGACATTACTTTCAATGTTGAAATCTATCTTTTCAGATAAATATCTGTTTCAGTCATAGTGTTTATTCTTCTCCAAATCATACTTATGTTTTACATTATTTAAAGAGTTCCCAACCTGAGTTCAGCACAGCATGCCACTTGTCAGGTTGGCCAAGCGGTCTAAGGCGCCAAACTTAATGATAGCTTCCTTCTCCAACCTAGGGTTTTCTGGTCTCCCGTTGGAGGTGTGGGTTCAGATCCCACTCCTGACATTACTTTTGATTCTATCTTCCAAAAAAAATTTCTGTGTTTGAGTCACAGTATTTAATCTTCTCCAAAGGATAGTAATGTTACACATCATTTCAAGAGTAAGACCAATTTCCAAAAAGACGGTAGGATGCCACAATAAAAAGAGCTTTACCTATACACATTTTTCGTCATAAACATAATGTATCCAACAACCTGAGTTTAACAGAATTTGTCAGTTGTCAGGATGGCCGAGCGGTCTAAGGCGCCAGACTCAAGGACAGATTCCTTCTCCAGTCGAGGGATTTCTGGTCTCCGATTGGAGGCCTGGGTTCAAATCCCACTCCTGACATTACTTTCAATGTTGAAATCTATCTTTTCAGATAAATATGTGTGTTTCAGTCATAGTGTTTATTCTTCTCCAAAGCGTAGTTATGTGTTACATTATTTAAAGAGTTCCCAACCTGAGTCCAGCACAGCGTGCCACTTGTCAGGATGGCCGAGCGGTCTAAGGCGCCAGACTCAAGGATAGATTCCTTCTCCAGTTGAGGGATTTCTGGTCTCCCATTGGAGGCGTGGGTTCAGATCCCACTCCTGACATTACTTTTGATTCTATCTTCAAAAAAAAATGTCTGTGTTTCAGTTACAGTCTTTCATCTTCTCCAAAGGATTGTAATGTTACACATCATTTTAAGAGTGAGACCAATTTCCAAAAAGACGGTAGGATGCCACAATAAAAAGAGCTTTACCTATACACATTTTTCGTCATAAACATAATGTATCCACCAACCTGAGTTTAACAAACTATGACAGTTGTCAGGATGGCCGAGCGGTCTAAAGCGCCAGACTCAAGGATAGATTTCTTCACCAACCGATGGATTTCTGGTCTCCGATTGGAGGCGTGGGTTCAGATCCCACTCCTGACATTACTTTTGATTCTATCTTCTAAAAAAAATGTCTGTGTTTCAGTTACAGTCTTTCATCTTCTCCAAAGGATAGTAATGTTACACATCATTTCAAGAGTGAGACCAATTTCCAAAAAGACGGTAGGATGCCACAATAAAAAGAGCTTTACCTATACACATTTTTCGTCATAAACATAATGTATCCACCAACCTGAGTTTAACAGAATATGACAGTTGTCAGGATGGCCGAGCGGTCTAAGGCGCCAGACTCAAGGATAGATTCCTTCTCCAGTTGAGGGATTTCTGGTCTCCCATTGGAGGCGTGGGTTCAAATCCCACTCCTGACATTACTTTCAATGTTGAAATCTGTCTTTTCAGATAAATATCTGTTTCAGTCATAGTGTTTATTCTTCTCCAAATCATACTTATGTTTTACATTATTTAAAGAGTTCCCAACCTGAGATCAGCACAGCATGCCACTTGTCAGGATGGCCGAGCGGTCTAAGGCGCCAAACTTAATGATAGCTTCCTTCTCCAACCTAGGGTTTTCTGGTCTCCCGTTGGAGGTGTGGGTTCAAATCCCACTCCTGACATTACACTTGATACTATCTTCTAAAAAAATTTGTCTTTGAGTCAAAGTCTTACAAAGGATAGTATTGATCACATCATTTCAAGAGTGAGACCAATTTCCAAAAAGACGGTAGGGTGCCACAATAAAAAGAGCTTTACCTATACACATTTTTTGTCTTAAACATAATGTATCCACCAACCTGAGTTTAACAGAATGTGACAGTTGTCAGAATGGCCGAGCGGTCTAAGGCGCCAGACTCAAGGATAGATTCCTTCCCCAGTTGAGGGATTTCTGGTCTCCCATTGGAGGCGTGGGTTCAAATCCCACTCCTGACATTACACTTGATACTATCTTCTAAAAAAAATTCTGTCTTTGAGTCACAGTCTTTAATCAACTACAAAGGATATTATTGATCACATCATTTCAAGAGTGAGACCAATTTCCAAAAAGACGGTAGGATGCCACAATAAAAAGAGCTTTACCTATACACATTTTTCGTCATAAACATAATGTATCCACCAACCTGAGTTTAACAGAATGTGACAGTTGTCAGGATGGCCGAGCGGTCTAAGGCGCCAGACTCAAGGATAGATTCCTTCTCCAGTTGAGGGATTTCTGGTCTCCCATTGGAGGCGTGGGTTCAAATCCCACTCCTGACATTACTTTCAATGTTGAAATCTATCTTTTCAGATAAATATCTGTTTCAGTCATAGTGTTTATTCTTCTCCAAATCATACTTATGTTTTACATTATTTAAAGAGTTCCCAACCTGAGTTCAGCACAGCATGCCACTTGTCAGGATGGCCAAGCGGTCTAAGGCGCCAAACTTAATGATAGCTTCCTTCTCCAACCTAGGGTTTTCTGGTCTCCCGTTGGAGGTGTGGGTTCAAATCCCACTCCTGACATTACACTTGATACTATCTTCTAAAAAAATTTGTCTTTGAGTCACAGTCTTACAAAGGATAGTATTGATCACATCATTTCAAGAGTGAGACCAATTTCCAAAAATTGGTCTTCCAAAAAACGGTAGGGTGCCACAATAAAAAGAGCTTTATCTATACACATTTTTCGTCATAAACATAATGTATCCACCAACCTGAGTTTAACAGAATGTGACAGTTGTCAGGATGGCCGAGCGGTCTAAGGCGCCAGACTCAAGGATAGATTCCTTCTCCAGTCGAGGGATTTCTGGTCTCCCATTGGAGGCGTGGGTTCAAATCCCACTCCTGACATTACTTTTCAATGTTGAAATCTATCTTTTCAGATAAATATCTGTGTTTCAGTCTTAGTGTTTATTCTTCTCCAAAGCGTAGTTATGTGTTACATTATTTAAAGAGTTCTCAACCTGAGTTCAGCACAGCGTGCCACTTGTCAGGATGGCCGAGCGGTCTAAGGCGCCAGACTCAAGGGTAGATTCCTTCTCCAGTCGAGGGATTTCTGGTCTCCCATTGGAGGCGTGGGTTCAAATCCCACTCCTGACATTACTTTCAATGTTGAAATCTATCTTTTCAGATAAATATCTGTGTTTCAGTCATAGTGTTTATTCTTCTCCAAAGCGTAGTTATGTGTTACATTATTTAAAGAGTTCTCAACCTGAGTTCAGCACAGCGTGCCACTTGTCAGGATGGCCGAGCGGTCTAAGGCGCCAGACTCAAGGGTAGATTCCTTCTCCAGTCGAGGGATTTCTGGTCTCCCATTGGAGGCGTGGGTTCAAATCCCACTCCTGACATTACTTTCAATGTTGAAATCTATCTTTTCAGATAAATATCTGTTTCAGTCATAGTGTTTATTCTTCTCCAAATCATACTTATGTTTTACATTATTTAAAGAGTTCCCAACCTGAGTTCAGCACAGCATGCCACTTGTCACGATGGCCGAGCGGTCTAACGCGCCAAACTCAATGATAGCTTCTTTCTCCAACCTAGGGTTTTCTGGTCTCCCGTTGGAGGTGTGGGTTCAAATCCCACTTCTGACATTATACTTGATACTATCTTCTAAAAAAATTTCTGTCTTTGAGTCACAGTTTTTAATCATCTCCAAAGGATAGTAATGTTACACATCTTTTTAAGAGTGAGATCAGTTTCCAAAAAGACGGTAGGGTGCCACAATAAAAAGAGCTTTACCTATACAGGTTTGTCTTCATAAACATAATGTATCCTCCAACCTGAGTTTAACAAGATTTGTCAGTTGTCAGGATGGCCGAGCGGTCTAAGGCGCCAGACTCAAGGATAGATTCCTTCTCCAGTCGAGTGATTTCTGGTCTCCGATTGGAGGCGTGGATTCAAATCCCACTCCTGACATTACATTTAATGTTGAAATCTATCTTTTCAGATAAATATCTTTGTTTCAGTCATAGTGTTTATTCTTCTCCAAAGCGTAGTTATGTGTTACATTATTTAAAGAGTTCCCAACCTGAGTTCAGCACAGCGTGCCACTTGTCAGGATGGCCGAGCGGTCTAAGGCGCCAGACTCATGGATAGATTCCTTCTCCAGTCGAGGGATTTCTGGTCTCCGATTGGAGGCGTGCATTCAGATCCCACTTCTGACATTACTTTTGATTCTATCTTCTAAAAGAAAATTCTGTGTTTGAGTCACAGTCTTTCATCTTCTCCAAAGGATAGTAATGTTACACATCATTTCAAGAGTGAGACCAATTTCTAAAAAGACGGTAGGATGCCACAATAAAAAGAGCTTTACCTATACACATTTTTCGTCATAAACATAATGTATCCACCAACCTGAGTTTAACAGAATATGACAGTTGTCAGGATGGCCGAGCGGTCTAAGGCGCCAGACTCAAGGATAGATTCCTTCTCCAGTTGAGGGATTTCTGGTCTCCCATTGGAGGTGTGGGTTCAAATCCCACTCCTGACATTACACTTGATACTATCTTCTAAAAAAAATTCTGTCTTTGAGTCACAGTCTTTAATCGACTACAAAGGATATTATTGATCACATCATTTCAAGAGTGAAACCAATTTCCAAAAAGACGGTAGGGTGCCACAATAAAAAGAGCTTTATCTATACACATTTTTCGTCATAAACATAATGTATCCACCAACCTGAGTTTAACAGAATGTTACAGTTGTCAGGATGGCCGAGCGGTCTAAGGCGCCAGACTCAAGGATAGATTCCTTCTCCAGTTGAGGGATTTCTGGTCTCCCATTGGAGGCGTGGGTTCAAATCCCACTCCTGACATTACTTTCAATGTTGAAATCTATCTTTTCAGATAAATATCTGTGTTTCAGTCATAGTGTTTATTCTTCTCCAAAGCGTAGTTATGTGTTACATTATTTAAAGAGTTCTCAACCTGAGTTCAGCACAGCGTGCCACTTGTCAGGATGGCCGAGCGGTCTAAGGCGCCAGACTCAAGGATAGATTCCTTCTCCAACCGATGGATTTCTGGTCTCCCATTGGAGGCGTGGGTTCAAATTACACTTGATACTATCTTCTAAAAAAATTTCTGTCTTTGAGTCACAGTTTTTAATCGTCTCCAAAGGATAGTAATGTTACACATCATTTCAAGAGTGAGACCAATTTCCAAAAAGACGGAAGGGTGCCACAATAAAAAGAGCTTTACCTATACACATTTTTCTTCATACACATAATGTTTCCACCAACCTGAGTTTAACAAAATTTCTCAATTGTCAGGATGGCCGAGCGGTCTAAGGCACCAGACTCAAGGATAGATTCCTTCTCCAACCGAGTGATTTCTGGTCTCCGTTTGGAGGGGTGGGTTCAAATCCCACTCCTGACATTACTTTCAATGTTGAAATCTATCTTTTCAGATAAATATCTGTGTTTCAGGCATAATCTTTATACTTCTCCAATGCCTTGTTGTGTCTTAAATTATTTAAAGAGTTCCCAACCTGAGTTCAGCACAGCGTGCAACTTGTCAGGATGGCCGAGCGGTCTAAGGCGCCAAACTTAATGATAGCTTCCTTCTCCAACCTAGGGTTTTCTGGTCTCCCGTTGGAGGTGTGGGTTCAAATCCCACTCCTGACATTACACTTGATACTATCTTCTAAAAAAATTTGTCTTTGAGTCACAGTCTTACAAAGGATAGTATTGATCACATCATTTCAAGAGTGAGACCAATTTCCAAAAAGACGGTAGGGTGCCACAATAAAAAGAGCTTTACCTATACACATTTTTCGTCATAAACATAATGTATCCACCAACCTGAGTTTAACAGAATATGACAGTTGTCAGGATGGCCGAGCGGTCTAAGGCGCCAGACTCAAGGATAGATTCCTTCTCCAGTTGAGGGATTTCTGGTCTCCCGTTGGAGGCGTGGGTTCAAATCCCACTCCTGACATTACTTTCAATGTTGAAATCTGTCTTTTCAGATAAATATCTGTTTCAGTCATAGTGTTTATTCTTCTCCAAATCATACTTATGTTTTACATTATTTAAAGAGTTCCCAACCTGAGTTCAGCACAGCATGCCACTTGTCAGGATGGCCGAGCGGTCTAAGGCGCCAAACTTAATGATAGCTTCCTTCTCCAACCTAGGGTTTTCTGGTCTCCCGTTGGAGGTGTGGGTTCAAATCCCACTCCTGACATTACACTTGATACTATCTTCTAAAAAAATTTGTCTTTGAGTCACAGTCTTACAAAGGATAGTATTGATCACATCATTTCAAGAGTGAGACCAATTTCCAAAAAGACGGTAAGGTGCCACAATAAAAAGAGCTTTACCTATACACATTTTTTGTCATAAACATAATGTATCCACCAACCTGAGTTTAACAGAATGTGACAGTTGTCAGAATGGCCGAGCGGTCTAAGGCGCCAGACTCAAAGATAGATTCCTTCCCCAGTTGAGGGATTTCTGGTCTCCCATTGGAGGCGTGGGTTCAAATCCCACTCCTGACATTACTTTCAATGTTGAAATCTATCTTTTCAGATAAATATCTGTTTCAGTCATAGTGTTTATTCTTCTCCAAAGCGTAGTTATGGTGTTACATTATTTAAACAGTTCCCAACCTGAGTTCAGCACAGCGTGCCACTTGTCAGGATGGCCGAGCGGTCTAAGGCGCCAGACTCAAGGACAGATTCCTTCTCCAGTCGAGGGATTTCTGGTCTCCGATTGGAGGCCTGGGTTCAAATCCCACTCCTGACATTACTTTCAATGTTGAAATCTATCTTTTCAGATAAATATGTGTGTTTCAGTCATAGTGTTTATTCTTCTCCAAAGCGTAGTTATGTGTTACATTATTTAAAGAGTTCCCAACCTGAGTCCAGCACAGCGTGCCACTTGTCAGGATGGCCGAGCGGTCTAAGGCGCCAGACTCAAGGATAGATTCCTTCTCCAGTTGAGGGATTTCTGGTCTCCCATTGGAGGCGTGGGTTCAGATCCCACTCCTGACATTACTTTTGATTCTATCTTCTAAAAAAAATGTCTGTGTTTCAGTTACAGTCTTTCATCTTCTCCAAAGGATTGTAATGTTACACATCATTTTAAGAGTGAGACCAATTTCCAAAAAGACGGTAGGATGCCACAATAAAAAGAGCTTTACCTATACACATTTTTCGTCATAAACATAATGTATCCACCAACCTGAGTTTAACAGAATGTTACAGTTGTCAGGATGGCCGAGCGGTCTAAGGCGCCAGACTAAAGGATAGATTCCTTCCCCAGTTGAGGGATTTCTGGTCTCCCATTGGAGGCGTGGGTTCAAATCCCACTCCTGACATTACACTTGATACTATCTTCTAAAAAAAATTCTGTCTTTGAGTCACAGTCTTTAATCAACTACAAAGGATATTATTGATCACATCATTTCAAGAGTGAGACCAATTTCCAAAAAGACGGTAGGGTGCCACAATAAAAAGAGCTTTATCTATACACATTTTTCGTCATAAACATAATGTATCCACCAACCTGAGTTTAACAGAATGTGACAGTTGTCAGGATGGCCGAGCGGTCTAAGGCGCCAGACTCAAGGATAGATTCCTTCTCCAGTTGAGGGATTTCTGGTCTCCCATTGGAGGCGTGGGTTCAAATCCCACTCCTGACATTACTTTCAATGTTGAAATCTATCTTTTCAGATAAATATCTTTCAGTCATAGTGTTTATTCTTCTCCAAATCATACTTATGTTTTACATTATTTAAAGAGTTCCCAACCTGAGTTCAGCACAGCATGCCACTTGTCAGGATGGCCAAGCGGTCTAAGGCGCCAAACTTAATGATAGCTTCCTTCTCCAACCTAGGGTTTTCTGGTCTCCCGTTGGAGGTGTGGGTTCAAATCCCACTCCTGACATTACACTTGATACTATCTTCTAAAAAAATTTGTCTTTGAGTCACAGTCTTACAAAGGATAGTATTGATCACATCATTTCAAGAGTGAGACCAATTTCCAAAAATTGGTCTTCCAAAAAACGGTAGGGTGCCACAATAAAAAGAGCTTTATCTATACACATTTTTCGTCATAAACATAATGTATCCACCAACCTGAGTTTAACAGAATGTGACAGTTGTCAGGATGGCCGAGCGGTCTAAGGCGCCAGACTCAAGGATAGATTCCTTCTCCAGTCGAGGGATTTCTGGTCTCCCATTGGAGGCGTGGGTTCAAATCCCACTCCTGACATTACTTTTCAATGTTGAAATCTATCTTTTCAGATAAATATCTGTGTTTCAGTCTTAGTGTTTATTCTTCTCCAAAGCGTAGTTATGTGTTACATTATTTAAAGAGTTCTCAACCTGAGTTCAGCACAGCGTGCCACTTGTCAGGATGGCCGAGCGGTCTAAGGCGCCAGACTCAAGGGTAGATTCCTTCTCCAGTCGAGGGATTTCTGGTCTCCCATTGGAGGCGTGGGTTCAAATCCCACTCCTGACATTACTTTCAATGTTGAAATCTATCTTTTCAGATAAATATCTGTGTTTCAGTCATAGTGTTTATTCTTCTCCAAAGCGTAGTTATGTGTTACATTATTTAAAGAGTTCTCAACCTGAGTTCAGCACAGCGTGCCACTTGTCAGGATGGCCGAGCGGTCTAAGGCGCCAGACTCAAGGGTAGATTCCTTCTCCAGTCGAGGGATTTCTGGTCTCCGATTGGAGGCGTGCATTCAGATCCCACTTCTGACATTACTTTTGATTCTATCTTCTAAAAGAAAATTCTGTGTTTGAGTCACAGTCTTTCATCTTCTCCAAAGGATAGTAATGTTACACATCATTTCAAGAGTGAGACCAATTTCTAAAAAGACGGTAGGATGCCACAATAAAAAGAGCTTTACCTATACACATTTTTCGTCATAAACATAATGTATCCACCAACCTGAGTTTAACAGAATATGACAGTTGTCAGGATGGCCGAGCGGTCTAAGGCGCCAGACTCAAGGATAGATTCCTTCTCCAGTTGAGGGATTTCTGGTCTCCCATTGGAGGTGTGGGTTCAAATCCCACTCCTGACATTACACTTGATACTATCTTCTAAAAAAAATTCTGTCTTTGAGTCACAGTCTTTAATCGACTACAAAGGATATTATTGATCACATCATTTCAAGAGTGAAACCAATTTCCAAAAAGACGGTAGGGTGCCACAATAAAAAGAGCTTTATCTATACACATTTTTCGTCATAAACATAATGTATCCACCAACCTGAGTTTAACAGAATGTTACAGTTGTCAGGATGGCCGAGCGGTCTAAGGCGCCAGACTCAAGGATAGATTCCTTCTCCAGTTGAGGGATTTCTGGTCTCCCATTGGAGGCGTGGGTTCAAATCCCACTCCTGACATTACTTTCAATGTTGAAATCTATCTTTTCAGATAAATATCTGTGTTTCAGTCATAGTGTTTATTCTTCTCCAAAGCGTAGTTATGTGTTACATTATTTAAAGAGTTCTCAACCTGAGTTCAGCACAGCGTGCCACTTGTCAGGATGGCCGAGCGGTCTAAGGCGCCAGACTCAAGGATACATTCCTTCTCCAACCGATGGATTTCTGGTCTCCCATTGGAGGCGTGGGTTCAAATTACACTTGATACTATCTTCTAAAAAACTTTCTGTCTTTGAGTCACAGTTTTTAATCTACTCCAAAGGATAGTAATGTTACACATCATTTCAAGAGTGAGACCAATTTCCAAAAAGACGGAAGGGTGCCACAATAAAAAGAGCTTTACCTATACACATTTTTCTTCATACACATAATGTTTCCACCAACCTGAGTTTAACAAAATTTCTCAATTGTCAGGATGGCCGAGCGGTCTAAGGCACCAGACTCAAGGATAGATTCTTTCTCCAACCGAGGGATTTATGGTCTCCGTTTGGAGGGGTGGGTTCAAATCCCACTCCTGACATTACTTTCAATGTTGAAATCTATCTTTTCAGATAAATATCTGTGTTTCAGGCATAATCTTTATACTTCTCCAATGCGTTGTTGTGTCTTAAATTATTTAAAGAGTTCCCAACCTGAGTTCAGCACAGCGTGCAACTTGTCAGGATGGCCGAGCGGTCTAAGGCGCCAGACTCAAGGATAGATTCCTTCTCCAACCGAGGGATTTATGGTCTTCGATTGGAGGGGTGGGTTCAAATCCCACTCCTGACATTACTTTCAATGTTGAAATCTATCTTTTCAGATAAATATCTGTTTCAGTCATAGTGTTTATTCTTCTCCAAATCATACTTATGTTTTACATTATTTAAAGAGTTCCCAACCTGAGTTCAGCACAGCATGCCACATGTCAGGATGGCCGAGCGGTCTAAGGCGCCAAACTTAATGATAGCTTTCTTCTCCAACCTAGGGTTTTCTGGTCTCCCGTTGGAGGTGTGGGTTCAAATCCCACTCCTGACATTACACTTGATACTATCTTCTAAAAAAATTTGTCTTTGAGTCACAGTCTTACAAAGGATAGTATTGATCACATCATTTCAAGAGTGAGACCAATTTCCAAAAAGACGGTAGGGTGCCACAATAAAAAGAGCTTTACCTATACAAATTTTTCGTCATAAACATAATGTATCCACCAACCTGAGTTTAACAGAATATGACAGTTGTCAGGATGGCCGAGCGGTCTAAGGCGCCAGACTCAAGGATAGATTCCTTCTCCAGTTGAGGGATTTCTGGTCTCCCATTGGAGGCGTGGGTTCAAATCCCACTCCTGACATTACTTTCAATGTTGAAATCTGTCTTTTCAGATAAATATCTGTTTCAGTCATAGTGTTTATTCTTCTCCAAATCATACTTATGTTTTACATTATTTAAAGAGTTCCCAACCTGAGTTCAGCACAGCATGCCACTTGTCAGGATGGCCGAGCGGTCTAAGGCGCCAAACTTAATGATAGCTTCCTTCTCCAACCTAGGGTTTTCTGGTCTCCCGTTGGAGGTGTGGGTTCAAATCCCACTCCTGACATTACACTTGATACTATCTTCTAAAAAAATTTGTCTTTGAGTCACAGTCTTACAAAGGATAGTATTGATCACATTTCAAGAGTGAGACCAATTTCCAAAAAGACGGTAGGGTGCCACAATAAAAAGAGCTTTACCTATACACATTTTTCGTCATAAACGTAATGTATCCACCAACCTGAGTTTAACAGAATTTGTCAGTTGTCAGGATGGCCGAGCAGTCTAAGGCGCCAGACTCAAGGATAGATTCCTTCTCCAGTTGAGGGATTTCTGGTCTCCCATTGGAGGTGTGGGTTCAAATCCCACTCCTGACATTACACTTGATACTATCTTCTAAAAAAAATTCTGTCTTTGAGTCACAGTCTTTAATCGACTACAAAGGATATTATTGATCACATCATTTCAAGAGTGAAACCAATTTCCAAAAAGACGGTAGGGTGCCACAATAAAAAGAGCTTTATCTATACACATTTTTCGTCATAAACATAATGTATCCACCAACCTGAGTTTAACAGAATGTTACAGTTGTCAGGATGGCCGAGCGGTCTAAGGCGCCAGACTCAAGGATAGATTCCTTCTCCAGTTGAGGGATTTCTGGTCTCCCATTGGAGGCGTGGGTTCAAATCCCACTCCTGACATTACTTTCAATGTTGAAATCTATCTTTTCAGATAAATATCTGTGTTTCAGTCATAGTGTTTATTCTTCTCCAAAGCGTAGTTATGTGTTACATTATTTAAAGAGTTCTCAACCTGAGTTCAGCACAGCGTGCCACTTGTCAGGATGGCCGAGCGGTCTAAGGCGCCAGACTCAAGGATAGATTCCTTCTCCAACCGATGGATTTCTGGTCTCCCATTGGAGGCGTGGGTTCAAATTACACTTGATACTATCTTCTAAAAAACTTTCTGTCTTTGAGTCACAGTTTTTAATCTACTCCAAAGGATAGTAATGTTACACATCATTTCAAGAGTGAGACCAATTTCCAAAAAGACGGAAGGGTGCCACAATAAAAAGAGCTTTACCTATACACATTTTTCTTCATACACATAATGTTTCCACCAACCTGAGTTTAACAAAATTTCTCAATTGTCAGGATGGCCGAGCGGTCTAAGGCACCAGACTCAAGGATAGATTCTTTCTCCAACCGAGGGATTTATGGTCTCCGTTTGGAGGGGTGGGTTCAAATCCCACTCCTGACATTACTTTCAATGTTGAAATCTATCTTTTCAGATAAATATCTGTGTTTCAGGCATAATCTTTATACTTCTCCAATGCGTTGTTGTGTCTTAAATTATTTAAAGAGTTCCCAACCTGAGTTCAGCACAGCGTGCAACTTGTCAGGATGGCCGAGCGGTCTAAGGCGCCAGACTCAAGGATAGATTCCTTCTCCAACCGAGGGATTTATGGTCTTCGATTGGAGGGGTGGGTTCAAATCCCACTCCTGACATTACTTTCAATGTTGAAATCTATCTTTTCAGATAAATATCTGTTTCAGTCATAGTGTTTATTCTTCTCCAAATCATACTTATGTTTTACATTATTTAAAGAGTTCCCAACCTGAGTTCAGCACAGCATGCCACATGTCAGGATGGCCGAGCGGTCTAAGGCGCCAAACTTAATGATAGCTTTCTTCTCCAACCTAGGGTTTTCTGGTCTCCCGTTGGAGGTGTGGGTTCAAATCCCACTCCTGACATTACACTTGATACTATCTTCTAAAAAAATTTGTCTTTGAGTCACAGTCTTACAAAGGATAGTATTGATCACATCATTTCAAGAGTGAGACCAATTTCCAAAAAGACGGTAGGGTGCCACAATAAAAAGAGCTTTACCTATACAAATTTTTCGTCATAAACATAATGTATCCACCAACCTGAGTTTAACAGAATATGACAGTTGTCAGGATGGCCGAGCGGTCTAAGGCGCCAGACTCAAGGATAGATTCCTTCTCCAGTTGAGGGATTTCTGGTCTCCCATTGGAGGCGTGGGTTCAAATCCCACTCCTGACATTACTTTCAATGTTGAAATCTGTCTTTTCAGATAAATATCTGTTTCAGTCATAGTGTTTATTCTTCTCCAAATCATACTTATGTTTTACATTATTTAAAGAGTTCCCAACCTGAGTTCAGCACAGCATGCCACTTGTCAGGATGGCCGAGCGGTCTAAGGCGCCAAACTTAATGATAGCTTCCTTCTCCAACCTAGGGTTTTCTGGTCTCCCGTTGGAGGTGTGGGTTCAAATCCCACTCCTGACATTACACTTGATACTATCTTCTAAAAAAATTTGTCTTTGAGTCACAGTCTTACAAAGGATAGTATTGATCACATTTCAAGAGTGAGACCAATTTCCAAAAAGACGGTAGGGTGCCACAATAAAAAGAGCTTTACCTATACACATTTTTCGTCATAAACGTAATGTATCCACCAACCTGAGTTTAACAGAATTTGTCAGTTGTCAGGATGGCCGAGCAGTCTAAGGCGCCAGACTCAAGGATAGATTCCTTCTCCAGTCGAGTGATTTCTGGTCTCCCATTGGAGGCGTGGGTTCAAATCTCACTACTGACATTAATTTTCAATGTTGAAATCTATCTTTTCAGATAAATATCTTTGTTTCACTCATAGTGTTTATTCTTCTCCAAACCGTAGTTATGGTGTTACATTATTTAAAGAGTTCCCAACCTTAGTTCAGCACAGCATGCCACTTGTCAGGATGGCCGAGCGGTCTAAAGCGCCAGACTCAAGGATAGATTTCTTCTCCAACCGATGGATTTCTGGTCTCCGATTGGAGGCGTGGGTTCAGATCCCACTCCTGACATTACTTTTGATTCTATCTTCTAAAAAAAATGTCTGTGTTTCAGTTACAGTCTTTCATCTTCTCCAAAGGATAGTAATGTTACACATCATTTTAAGAGTGAGACCAATTTCCAAAAAGACGGTAGGATGCCACAATAAAAAGAGCTTTACCTATACACATTTTTCGTCATAAACATAATGTATCCACCAACCTGAGTTTAACAGAATATGACAGTTGTCAGGATGGCCGAGCGGTCTAAGGCGCCAGACTCAAGGATAGATTCCTTCTCCACTCGAGGGATTTCTGGTCTCCGATTGGAGGCGTGGGTTCAAATCCCGCTCCTGACATTACTTTTAATGTTGAAATCTATCTTTTCAGATAAATATCTTTGTTTCAGTCATAGTGTTTATTCTTCTCCAAAGCGTAGTTATGTGTTACATTATTTAAAGAGTTCCCAACCTGAGTTCAGCACGGTGTGCTACTTTTCAGGATGGCCAAGCGGTCTAAGGCGCCAGACTCAAGGATAGATTCCTTCTCCAACCGAGGGATTTCTGATCTCCCGTTGGAGGCGTGGGTTCAAATCGCACTCCTGACATTACTTTTGATTCTATCTTCCAAAAAAAATTTCTGTGTTTGAGTCACAGTATTTAATCTTCTCCAAAGGATAGTAATGTTACACATCATTTCAAGAGTAAGACCAATTTCCAAAAAGACGGTAGGATGCCACAATAAAAAGAGCTTTACCTATACACATTTTTCGTCATAAACACAATGTATCCACCAACCTGAGTTTAACAAACTATGACAGTTGTCAGGATGGCCGAGCGGTCTAAGGCGCCAGACTCAAGGATAGATTCCTTCTCCAGTTGAGGGATTTCTGGTCTCCCATTGGAGGCGTGGGTTCAAATCCCACTCCTGACATTACACTTGATACTATCTTCTAAAAAAATTTCTGTCTTTGAGTCACAGTCTTTAATCGACTACAAAGGATAGTATTCATCACATCATTTCAAGAGTGAGACCAATTTCCAAAAAGACGGTAGGGTGCCACAATGAAAACAGCTTTACCTATACACATTTTTCGTCATAAACATAATGTATCCACCAACCTGAGTTTAACAGAATGTGACAGTTGTCAGAATGGCCGAGCGGTCTAAGGCGCCAGACTCAAGGATAGATTCCTTCTCCAGTTGAGGGATTTCTGGTCTCCCATTGGAGGCGTGGGTTCAAATCACACTACTGACATTAATTTTCAATGTTGAAATCTATCTTTTCAGATAAATATCTGTGTTTCACTCATAGTGTTTATTCTTCTCCAAAGCGTAGTTATGGTGTTACATTATTTAATGAGTTCCCAACCTGAGTTCAGCACAGCGTGCCACTTTTCAGGATGGCCGAGCGGTCTAAGGCGCCAGACTCAAAGATAGATTCCTTCTCCAACCGAGAGATTTCTGATCTCCCATTGGAGGCGTGGGTTCAAATCACACTCCTGACATTACTTTCAATGTTGAAATCTATCTTTTCAGATAAATATCTGTGTTTCAGTCATAGTGTTATGTGTCAAAGCGTAGTTATGTGTTACATTATTTAAAGAGTTCCCAACCTGAGTTCAGCACAGCGTGCCACTTGTCAGGATCTCCCATTGGAGGCGTGGTTTCAAATTACACTTGATACTATCTTCTAAAAAAATTTCTGTCTTTGAGTCACAGTTTTTAATCGTCTCCAAAGGATAGTAATGTTACACATCATTTCAAGAGTGAGACCAGTTTCCAAAAAGACGGAAGGGTGCCACAATAAAAAGAGCTTTACCTGTACAGGTTTGTCTTCATAAACACAATGTATTCACCAACCTGAGTTTAACAGAATTTGTCAGTTGTCAGGATGGCCGAGCGGTCTAAGGCACCAGACTCAATGATAGATTCCTTCTCCAACCGAGGGATTTATGGCCTCCGTTTCGAGGCGTGGGTTCAAATCCCACTCCTGACATCACACTTGATACTATCTTCTAAAGAAATTTCTGTCTTTGAGTCACAGTCTTTAATCGTCTACAAAGGATAGTATTGATCACATCATTTCAAGAGTGAGACCAATGTCCATAAAGACGGAAGGGTGCCACAATAAAAAGAGCTTTACCTATACACATTTTTCTTCATACACATAATGTTTCCACCAACCTGAGTTTAACAAAATTTGTCAATTGTCAGGATGGCTGAGCGGTCTAAGGCACCAGACTCAAGGATAGATTCCTTCTCCAACCGACGGATTTATGGTCTCCGTTTGGAGGGGTGGGTTCAAATCCCACTCCTGACATTACTTTCAATGTTGAAATCTATCTTTTCAGATAAATATCTGCGTTTCAGGCATAATCTTTATACTTCTCCAACGCGTTGTTGTGTCTTAAATTATTTAAAGAGTTCCCAACCTGAGTTCAGCACAGCGTGCAACTTGTCAGGATGGCCGAGCGGTCTAAGGCGCCAGACTCAAGGATAGATTCCTTCTCCAGTTGAGGGATTACTGGTCTCCCATTGGAGGCGTGGGTTCAAATCCCACTCCTGACATTACACTTGATACTATCTTCTAAAAAAAAACATTCTGTGTTTGAGTCACAGTCTTTAATCGACTACAAAGGATAGTATTGATCACATCATTTCAAGAGTGAGACCAATTTCCAAAAAGACGGTAGGGTGCCACAATAAAAAGAGCTTTACCTATACACATTTTTCGTCATAAACATAATGTATCCACCAACCTGAGTTTAACGGAATGTGACAGTTGTCAGAATGGCCGAGCGGTCTAAGGCGCCAGACTCAAGGATAGATTCTTTCTCCAGTTGAGGGATTTCTGGTCTCCCATTGGAGGCGTTGGTTCAAATCCCATTCCTGACATTACTTTCAATGTTGAAATCTATCTTTTCAGATAAATATCTGTTTCAGTCATAGTGTTTATTCTTCTCCAAATCATACTTATGTTTTACATTATTTAAAGAGTTCCCAACCTGAGTTCAGCACAGCATGCCACTTGTCAGGATGGCCGAGCGGTCTAAGGCGCCAAACTTAATGATAGCTTCCTTCTCCAACCTAGGTTTTTCTGGTCTCCCGTTGGAGGTGTGGGTTCAAATCCCACTTCTGACATTACACTTGATACTATCTTCTAAAAAAATTTGTCTTTGAGTCACAGTCTTACAAAGGATAGTATTGATCACATTTCAAGAGTGAGACCAATTTCCAAAAAGACGGTAGGGTGCCACAATAAAAAGAGCTTTACCTATACACATTTTTCGTCATAAACATAATGTATCCACCAACCTGAGTTTAACAGAGTTTGTCAGTTGTCAGGATGGCCGAGCGGTCTAAGGCGCCAGACTCAAGGATAGATTCCTTCTCCAGTCGAGGGATTTCTGGTCTCCGATTGGAGGCGTGGGTTCAAATCCCACTCCTGACATTACTTTTAATGTTGAAATCTATCTTTTCAGATAAATATCTGTGTTTCATTCATAGTGTTTATTCTTCTCCAAAGCATAGTTATGTGTTACAATATTTAAAGAGTTCCCAACCTAAGTTCAGCACAGCGTGCAACTTGTCAGGATGGCCGAGCGGTCTAAGGCGCCAGACTCAAGGACAGATTCCTTCTACAGTCGAGGGATTTCTGGTCTCCGATTGAAGGCCTGGGTTCAAATCCCACTCCTGACATTACTTTCAATGTTGAAATCTATCTTGTCAGATAAATATGTGAGTTACAGTCATAGTGTTTATTCTTCTCCAAAGCGTAGTTATGTGTTACGTTATTTAAAGAGTTCCCAACCTGAGTCCAGCACAGCGTGCCACTTGTCAGGATGGCCGAGCGGTCTAAGGCGCCAGACTCAAGGATAGATTCCTTCTCCAACCGATGGATTTCTGGTCTCCCATTGGAGGCGTGGGTTCAAATCCCACTCCTGACATTACTTTCAATGTTGAAATCTATCTTTTCAGATAAATATCTTTGTTTCAGTCATAGTGTTTATTCTTCTCCAAAGCGTAGTTATGTGTTACATTATTTAAAGAGTTCCCAACCTGAGTTCAGCACAGCGTGCCACTTGTCAGGATGGCCGAGCGGTCTAAGGCGCCAGACTCATGGATAGATTCCTTCTCCAGTCGAGGGATTTCTGGTCTCCGATTGGAGGCGTGCATTCAGATCCTACTTCTAAAATTACTTTTGATTCTATCTTCTAAAAAAAAATTCTGTGTTTGAGTCACATTCTTTCATCTTCTCCAAAGGATAGTAATGTTACACATCATCTCAAGAGTGAGACCAATTTCCAAAAAGACGGTAGGGTGCCACAATAAAAAGAGCTTTACCTAGGGTTTTCTGGTCTCCCGTTGGAGGTGTGGGTTCAAATCCCACTCCTGACATTACACTTGATACTATCTTCTAAAAAAATTTGTCTTTGAGTCACAATCTTACAAAGGATAGTATTGATCACATCATTTCAAGAGTGAGATCAATTTCCAAAAAGAGGGTAGGGTGCCACAATAAAAAGAGCTTTACCTATACACATTTTTCGTCATAAACATAATGTATCCACCAACCTGAGTTTAACAGAGTTTGTCAGTTGTCAGGATGGCCGAGCGGTCTAAGGCGCCAGACTCAAGGATAGATTCCTTCTCCAGTCGAGGGATTTCTGGTCTCTGATTGGAGGCGTGGGTTCAAATCCCACTCCTGACATTACTTTTAATGTTGAAATCTATCTTTTCAGATAAATATCTGTGTTTCATTCATAGTGTTTATTCTTCTCCAAAGCATAGTTATGTGTTACAATATTTAAAGAGTTCCCAACCTAAGTTCAGCACAGCGTGCAACTTGTCAGGATGGCCGAGCGGTCTAAGGCGCCAGACTCAAGGACAGATTCCTTCTACAGTCGAGGGATTTCTGGTCTCCGATTGAAGGCCTGGGTTCAAATCCCACTCCTGACATTACTTTCAATGTTGAAATCTATCTTGTCAGATAAATATGTGTGTTACAGTCATAGTGTTTATTCTTCTCCAAAGCGTAGTTATGTGTTACATTATTTAAAGAGTTCCCAACCTGAGTCCAGCACAGCGTGCCACTTGTCAGGATGGCCGAGCGGTCTAAGGCGCCAGACTCAAGGATAGATTCCTTCTCCAACCGATGGATTTCTGGTCTCCCATTGGAGGCGTGGGTTCAAATTACACTTGATACTATCTTCTAAAAAAATTTCTGTCTTTGAGTCACAGTTTTTAATCGTCTCCAAAGGATAGTAATGTTACACATCATTTCAAGAGTGAGACCAGTTTCCAAAAAGACGGAAGGGTGCCACAATAAAAAGAGCTTTACCTATACAGGTTTGTCTTCATAAACACAATGTATCCACCAACCTGAGTGTAACAAAATTTGTCAGTTGTCAGGATGGCCGAGCGGTCTAAGGCACCAGACTCAAGGTTAGATTCCTTCTCCAACCGAGGGATTTATGGTCTCCGTTTGGAGGGTTGGGTTCAAATCCCACTCATGACATTCCTTTCAATGTTGAAATCTATCTTTTCAGATAAATATCTGTGTTTCAGGCATAAATTTATACTTCTCCAAATCGTAGTTATGTTTTAAATTATTTAAAGAGTTCCCAACCTGAGTTCAGCACTGTGTGCTACTTTTCAGGATGGCCAAGCGGTCTAAGGCGCCAGACTCAAGGATAGATTCCTTCTCCAACCGAGGGATTTCTGATCTCCCGTTGGAGGCGTGGGTTCAAATCGCGCTCCTGACATTACTTTTGATTCTATCTTCCAAAAAAAATTTCTGTGTTTGAGTCACAGTATTTAATCTTCTCCAAAGGATAGTAATGTTACACATCATTTCAAGAGTAAGACCAATTTCCAAAAAGACGGTAGGATGCCACAATAAAATGAGCTTTACCTATACACATTTTTCGTCATAAACATAATGTATCCACCAACCTGAGTTTAACAAACTATGACAGTTGTCAGGATGGCCGAGCGGTCTAAGGCGCCAGACTCAAGGATAGATTCCTTCTCCAGTCGAGGGATTTCTGGTCTCCGATTGGAGGCGTGGATTCAAATCCCACTCCTGACATTACTTTTAATGTTGAACTCTATCTTTTCAGATAAATATGTGTGTTTCAGTCATAGTGTTTATTCTTCTCCAAAGCGTAGTTATGTGTTACATTATTTAAAGAGTTCCCAACCTGAGTTCAGCACAGCGTGCCACTTGTCAGGATGGCCGAGCGGTCTAAGGCGCCAGACTCAAGGATAGATTCCTTCTCCAGTCGAGGGATTTCTGGTCTCCGATTGGAGGCGTGGATTCAAATCCCACTCCTGACATTACTTTCAATGTTGAAATCTATCTTTTCAGATAAATATCTGTGTTTCAGTCATAGTGTTTACTCTTGTCCAAAGCATAATTATGTGTTACATTATTTAAAGAGTTCCCAACCTGAGTTCAGCACAGTGTGCTACTTTTCAGGATGGCCGAGCCGTCTAAGGCGCCAGACTCAAGGATAGATTCCTTCTCCAACCGAGAGATTTCTGATCTCCCATTGGAGGCGTGGGTTCAAATCGCACTCCTGACATTACTTTCAATGTTGAAATCTATCTTTTCAGATAAATATCTGTGTTTCAGTCATAGTGTTATGTGTCAAAGCGTAGTTATGTGTTACATTATTTAAAGAGTTCCCAACCTGAGTTCAGCACAGCGTGCCACTTGTCAGGATCTCCCATTGGAGGCGTGGTTTCAAATTACACTTGATACTATCTTCTAAAAAAATTTCTGTCTTTGAGTCACAGTTTTTAATCGTCTCCAAAGGATAGTAATGTTACACATCATTTCAAGAGTGAGACCAGTTTCCAAAAAGACGGAAGGGTGCCACAATAAAAAGAGCTTTACCTGTACAGGTTTGTCTTCATAAACACAATGTATCCACCAACCTGAGTTTAACAGAAATTGTCAGTTGTCAGGATGGCCGAGCGGTCTAAGGCGCCGGACTCAAGGATAGATTCCTTCTCCAGTTGAGGGACTTCTGGTCTCCCATTGGAGGCGTGGGTTCAAATCCCACTCCTGACATTACACTTGATACTATCTTCTAAAGAAATTTCTGTCTTTGAGTCACAGTCTTTAATCGTCTACAAAGGATAGTATTGATCACATCATTTCAAGAGTGAGACCAATTTCCAAAAAAACGGTAGGGTGCCACAATAAAAAGAGCTTTACCTAAACAGGTTTGTCTTCATAAACATAATGTATCCACCAACCTGAGTTTAACAAAATTTGTCAGGATGGCCGAGCGGTCTAAGGCGCCAGACTCAAGGATAGATTCCTTCTCCAGTTGAGGGATTTCTGGTCTCCCATTGGAGGCGTGGGTTCAAATCCCACTCCTGACATTACTTTTAATGTTGAAATCTATCTTTTCAGATAAATATCTGTGTTTCATTCATAGTGTTTATTCTTCTCCAAAGCATAGTTATGTGTTACATTATTTAAAGAGTTCCCAACCTGAGTTCAGCACAGCGTGCCACTTGTCAGGATGGCCGAGCGGTCTAAGGCGCCAGACTCAAGGATAGATTCCTTCTCCAGTCGAGGGATTTCTGGTCTCCCATTGGAGGCTTGGGTTCAAATCCCACTCCTGACATTACACTTGATACTATCTTCTAAAATAATTTCTGCATGACAGTTGTCAGGATGGCCGAGATACGCTCCTGCATTTCTGTTCACCTGCAGTCATGACAAACCGATTGCAATAGGTGGGATGAGAAACTAAAAGTTCTTACAAACTGTCAGAGTGGTATTTTTCCAATGTTCTTCAGGGCGAATGTGTGCAGCAATGACATGGAGGAGACGTGGTCAGCAAACTATATCGTGGTTTATGGAAGGCCTGCATTCAAAGAGCACAACTTCCAAGACTTTTTTCTCTGGCAGTGTGACCGAGCGTCTAAGACGCTGGATTAAGGCTCCAGTCTCATTTGAGGTGTGGGGTCTCCTAGAAAGCTCTAAATTTTTCAAAGCGTAACCTCACAATGTACACACTTTCAGATGTAGCAAATTCAATCAAGTAGGTTTTGTGGAAGCACCTTTCGCCAGAAACACACTTCTTTGTATAGTAGGTTTGGAGTTCAAGGATCTAAGAGGTTAGGTACAATGTAATTTCTTTTTTTGTGAACTTGCACCTTTACACAGAACCAGTAGAAGCCTTTATTTCAATTATTTGAACCCATGCCCTCCAAGGGAGACCAGAAATTCCTTCGGTTGAAGAAGGAATCTACCCTTAAGTCTAGCGCCTTAGACTGCTAAGCCATCCTGACAACTGACATAGTGCATCAAATTCAGGTTGAAGTTATATGTATATAAAGAGAAACCTGGGTTAAGTAAAGCTCTTTTTATTGTGGTTTCCTACCGCCTTTTTGGAAATTGATCTCAATCTTTAAACAATGTAAAACCTTACTACTCTTTGGAGACGATTAAGAGGGTAACAATTAGCATTGAAAGCAAAAACCTAAAACAATATCATAATTGGTAGTGACGTCAAAGAGTTTCAAGTGCATTTCAATGGAGGGAGAACTGTGATTCAAACATAGACAAGTTTATTAAAAGATAAAAGCAAATAGAATGTAATACTATCAGGAATGAGATTTCAATTCAATTCAATTCAACTTTATTTATATAGCGCCAATTCACAACATCAGTTATCTCAAGGCACTTTACAAGTAAGGTTTTAAGACCTTACACAACTAAACCCAACAATTCCCACATAGAGCGAGCTTTTAATTGTAGCCAATCGATAAATTTGTACATTTAAATAGCAACAGTGGAGAGGAAAAACTCCCTCTCTAACGAGGAAGAAACCTCCAGCAGACCCAGGCTCAGTGTGGGCGGCCATCTGCCTTGACCGGTTGGGGTGAGGGGATAGAGAAGAGAGAAAAGAACACAACCACAACAACAAAACAAGCAGCAACAGAACACAGGTGGGATGGTTGGACCAGCAACTGCACACTGGAGACACACGACTCTGAGTCTGATGATACCTGTAGATGAGGATAGAGAGAGACAGAAGGGGACAAGCACAACTAGGAGAGAAAAGGGACAAAGTTAGTCACATGTGGAAATGGAGGCATGTTGGCGAATAGAAGAGAGAAAGAGCTCAGTGAATGAAGGACGTCCCCCAGCAGTCTAAGTCTATAGCAGCTTAACTAAGAGATGGTTCAGAGTAACCAGAACCATCTCTAACTATACGCTTTGTCAAAAAGAAAGGTTTTAAGTCTAGTTTTAAAACTAGAGAATCAACGTCTGGCAGACGATCTGAATGAGTTTTACTGCAGGTTTGAAAGAACACCCATCACCTGCCCTGAATGCCTCCTCACAAAACCATTCACACCATTCGTGCGCCAGGCCTTCTGGAAGCAGAAAAGGAAAAAAGCACCAGGCCCAGATTGTGTTACACCAGCCTGTCTGAAATCCTGTGCTGACCAGCTGGCCCCCATCTTCACACAGATCTTCAACAGATCGCTGGAGCTGTGCAAAGTCCCTTCATGCTTCAGACGCTCCACCATCATCCCTATCCCTAAGAAACCCAAAATTACAGGACTAAATGACTGTGGCTTTAACGTCTGTAGTCATAAAGTAATTTGAAAAACTGGTGCTGGCCCACCTGAAAGACACCGCTGGGCCCTTGCTGGATCCTCTTCAGTTTGCCTATAGAGCTAACAGGTCTGTGGACGATGCAGTAAACATTGGACTGCATTATGTTCTGCAACACCTAGACAGACCGGGGACTTATGTGAGGATCCTGTTTGTGGACCTCAGCTCGGCCTTCAACACGATCATCCTAAACCTCCTCCTGCCCAAACTAAATCAGCTCTCCGTGCCCGCCTCCATCTGTCAGTGGATCAACAGCTTCCCGACAGACAGGCAGCAGCTAGTGAGGCTGGGAAAATACACATCCAGCACCCGTACAATTAGCATCGGAGCTCCCCAGGGCTGTGTTCTCTCCCACTGCTCTTCTCCCACTACACTAATGATTGCACATCTAAGGACCCCTCTGTCAAGCTCCTGAAGTTTGCAGACGACACCACACTCATCGGCCTCATCCAGGATGGTGACGAGTCTGCTTACAGACAGGAGGTAAGAGCTGGTTGTCTGGTGCAATCTCAACAACCTGGAGCTTAACACGCTCAAAACAGTGGAGATGATTGTGGACCTCAGGAGAAACCCCCCTGAAATAGCTCCACTCACCATCTTGAACAGCCCTGTGTCTGCAGTGGAGTCATTCAGGTTCCTGGGTACCACAATCTCTCAGGACCTGAAGTGGGACATTCACATTGTCTCCATCGCAAAAAAAGGCCCAGCAGAGGTTGTACTTCCTTCGCCAGCTGAGAAAGTTTAAACTGCCACAGGAGCTGCTGAAACAGTCCTACTCCACCGTCATTGAATCCATCCTCTGCACTTCAGTAACTGTCTGGTTAAGCTCAGCTTCTAAATCTGACCTCAGAAGACTACAGAGGGTAGTCCAGACTGCTGAGCGAATCATCGGTACAACCCTCCCTTCTATTCAAGAACTGTACGTATCCAGAGTGAGAAAAAAGGCTGTCAAAATCACTTTGGACCCCTCACATCTAGCACACTCCCCCTTTGAACTGTTGCCATCTGGTCGATGCTACAGAGCACTGAGCACTAGAACAACCAGACACAGGACCAGTTTCTTTCCTCAGGCAATCCATCTTATGTACAGCTGATAACAACGGCGAACACATTACACTTTATATTTATACACACATACACTTTACTTTATTGATCTAACACACATACTTAGTATACACTTAAATTTTGCACATAATTTACATGTACATACATAACTGCATTTTTGTAATATACCTGCCTACAATTGTCAAGTGTATATTGTCATTTTTTTAATTCTTTTATTATTACAAGTGTGTCTACATTTAAGTGAAAGAATCTTTTGTAAAGAACGAAAATTGCGGCCATGGCGACAATAACCAAGTGAAAGTTTAGAGAGAAACCGCTGTTTAAATGTACTTCATTCTACAACCTGAGTGAGTTTCATGTCAAAAAACACAATTGTTAAGTCGTCAGCGAATACTAAACGCTGTAACTGTCAACATCCACTGCACAAGGCATCAAAGCCCAAACTATTTGTTTCTTGCTGCGTTTCTTGTAGCCTCCTCGAAATTGCCATTTGGCTGTGGGATACCAAGGTACTTGTAGCTGTTCTCAGTGTCTGTTATTGTGCCCTCGGGGAGTGACACCCCTTCTGTATGGACTACCTTTCCTCTTTTGGTTACCATCGGCCACACTTCTCTAGTCCGAATGAAATTCCGATGTCATTGCTGTAGATCCTGCTTGTGTGAATCAGTGAGTCAATGTCTCTCTCGCTCTTGGCGTACAGCTTAATGTCATCCATGTAGAGGAGGTGACTGATGGTGGCCCCATATCTGAGTTGGTATCCGTAGCCAGCCTTGTTGATTATTTGGCTGAGGGGATTCAGACCTATGCAGAACAGCAGTGGGGACAGAGCACCTCCTTGGTATATGCCACATTTGATGGACACTTGTGAAATTGGCTTCCCGTTGGCCTCAAGGGTGGTTTTCCACAGCCTCATCGAGTTTGCAACGAACGCTCTTAGAGTCCTGTTGATGTTATACATCTTCAAGCATTCATGTGTGTGGCATTGAGTCGTAGGCTTTCTTGTAATCAATCCAGGCAGTGTACAGGTTGGTCTGTTGGGCTTTGCAGTCTTGAGCGACTGTTCTATCAGCCAGTAGCTGGTGTTTGGCTCCTCTGGTATCTTTACCAATGCCCTTCTGTGCTGTGCTCATGTACTGATCCATATGCCCACTTATCTTAGCCGCTATGATGCCGTACCTGAGCTTCTATGTTGTGGAGAGGCAGGTTCTTGGCCTGTAGTTGGATGGGACTGTTCCCTTCTGGGGGTCTTTCAGGATCATGACTGTCCGCCATTCAGTCATCCATTCAGGGTGGGTCCCATCTCTTAGCAGCTGGTTCATTTGTGCTGCCAGGCGTTCACGGAGTTCATATATATATATATATATATAAGCCCTCATGGCTCCTTATGATCCCAACCAGAGCACTGGTCTACTTGTGGTTCCTAGAGTTTGTAAATGTAGAACGGGAGGCAGAGCCTTTAGCTACCAAGCTCTTCTCCTGTGGAACCAGCTTCCAGTTTGGTTCGAAAAGCAGACTTAAGGCTTAAAACCTTTCTTTTTGACAAAACGTAGATGGTTCTGGTCACTCTGAACCATCTCTTAGTTAAGCTGCAATAGGCTTAGATCATAGGTGTCAAACTCTGGCCTGCGGGCCTAATTTAATTAATACTATTAGAGCTGGCCCACCGGTAATTAGCATGTACCACTAATACTACAAATCCCACAATGCTCTCTTGGCGTTTTGGTGACATCAGTCGCGACAGGACCCATTAACGGCCATCCCTCTATTGACCATAGTCATGGAGACCCTGTGTTGATACTGGCACCGTGCTACCCCTCCCATGGCTAAAAGAAGCATTCACAGTATTGTTTTCCTAATCTTTATTATCACTGTGCTTTATTATCACATTTGCTGTGAAGCAAATGTAGACACTTGTCTACTTGCTCACTGTGTAACGGGAGCGGCCGCTTCTGCGCCATTGAACGCCTCATTTTTCTTTTCACTTTGGACATGAAATTCATACAAGTTGCAGATGAAAGTATCGGCTTTCAACCACTGCTATTGCTCTGCACTCTGGGGGAGAGTGCGCTTGTTTCCTGTCTCCCGACGCTCTCCAGGCGGAGAGTCCGCCTTTTCATCTGGCTCTGGGGGTCCGGGGAAGTCCACCACATCGCACGCACCTAGAGCGCCCTGGAGGCTCCGCCTTCGATGGGGCAGACGACGGCCGCCCAGGCTTTCACGCCACAGCAGCCATAGACGCCGGCCACCCAGGCCTTCACGCCACAGCAGCCATAGACGCTGGTCGCCCAGGCCTTCACGCCGTGGCAACCACCGTCGACGCCGGCCACCCAGGTTCCTGTCTTGGTTTCGTGCGGCCCCAGGGAGGGGTCCGCTTCTGTTTCCTGAGCTCGGCGGCCCCAGGGAGGGGTCCGCTTCTGTTTCCTGAGCTCGGCGGCCCCAGGGAGGGGTCAGCAACGGTTCCTGAGCTCGGCGGCCCCAGGGAGGGGTCCGCAACGGTTCCTGAGCTCGGCGGCCCCAGGGAGAGGTCCGCTTCTAGTTTCTGTTCCGGCGACCCAGGGAGGGGTCCGCTTCTGACTTTTGGGTTGAGCCCACCATGAAGGGACTAATGAACATTTAATTCATGGACATTTTAAGTTTTTCTGGTGTTTGGTCTGTTTAGTCTTGGTTCGTCTCGTGTTTTGTCTTAGTCTGTCCAAGTCCTTGTCTGTCCTTTCTGCCTCCCCTCCAGTTGCCGGGGCCATGGGATTCAGGCTTGCGTGCCGTCTGGAATCCGGCATTGGAGGGGGGGCTCTGTTACAGTCCAGCCCTTAGAGCTCTGAGGGCTCCAGGTTTTCTGTCTGTCTTGTGATGTCACGTTCTACCTCTGTGCTCCTCCCCTGCAATTAGTGCTTACACCTGTGTTTAATTTCCTGTTTAGTTCTGTATTTAAGCCTGCCCTCTTGTTTCTGTCCTTGTCGGTCCGTTGTACGTCGCACGCTGCAACGTTGTTCGTTGCTGTGAGTCGTTTGTCTCTATGTTCCGTGTGGTGGAGGTTCCTGTTCTTGTGAGTCCTTGTCTGTGTGTTTAGTCAAGTTAAGTCAAGTCATGTGTGTTCGTGTGTAGTCAAGTCATGTGTTTAGTCTAGTCAAGTCAAGTCTTGTGGTGTCATGTTAAGTGTGTTGTCAATAAAGTCGAGTCAAGTCACGTGGTCTGAGTCTGCGATTGGGTCCGCCACCTCTGCTTACACACCACACCACCAGACCCCCAGTCTGTAACAGTTTTGGTCCATAAGAAAAGGTTCATTGTTATAGTTGGAGGAAGATTTTTTTTTTCAGTAAATATCAATGTTGGCCCACGACTTTGTTCAAGTTTTGAATTTTGGCCCACTGTGTATTTGAGTTTGACACCCCTGGCTTAGATGGTGGGGGACCTCCTTCATTCTCTGAGCTCCTCTGCTTTTCGTGTTCTTGTATCCACTAATATGCCTCCATGTCCACGTTGTCTGTTTTTCTCTCGTAGTTGTGCTTCTCCTCTTCTGTCTCTCTCTTGAAGGAATGTAAATAGTTAAAAGCTTAGATAGCAGGATGCAGGCAGAAAACAGAATAAGCTGAATGTATAGTTTGAAAGTATAGTTTAAAACCTATCAAGTTCAGAGAGTGCAAGACGTCAAATGAGGTCTTAAGCCAAACAGAACTAGAATGGGTCATAATTGAGATAATAGAAGTGGCGCACCAAAGGGACAAATCATCCACACAGTATGTGAAAAGCAGGCTGTCATGAATGGAGTAGATGAGCTGGACATGTGAGTGAAATGTGCCTGAAGAAGTGTGCCTGGGTGAGTGTGTGGAGAAGGAAATGTGTTCTATCCACAGAATATGGGGCCACCCAACAATGGAGCATCTGTGACCACCAAATAAGGCGCCCAAGGGAAGATATAGCCATGCATTGAGAAGACCATCAAACATCATCAAGATCCTGTGATCCGGTCATCAGGATCTTCTCATTCTGTTGCATGACTGAAGAAGGAACTCTGTTTAGTATAAAAGTGTGAATCGAGGGACAGACAGGTAGTCAGACTTCGTGCCCTGACTACAGAATATCACAGAAGTGAGTACACACCTGACATTTTATATATATATATATATATATATATATATATATATATATATATATATATATATATATATATATATTTATTTCTTATAAATATTTAATATATTTTTTCACGTGACAACAATGAAAAATGACACTTGCTATGATGTAAAGTAGTGAGTGTACAGTTTGTAAATTTGCTGTGCCCTCAAAAATACTCGAAACACAACCATTAATGTCTAAACCCCTGGCAACAAAAGTGAGTCAAGGCATATGTTCACCCACATTGAGCCTGGGTTTGCTGGAGGTTTCCTCCTATAGAGGGAGTTTTTCCTTCACTGTTGCTATTAAAATGTACAGTTTGATTGGCTACAATTAAAATGTCTTAAACTTTACTTGTAAAGTGCCTTGAGTTAACTGATGTTGTGAATTGGTGCTATATAAATAACGTTGAATTGAATTGAAAAAATTGAATAGCTGCAGCCAAGGTGAGAAGCATCGTTTCCACCTGACTGCAGCGGTCTTATCGTGGGGGAAGGGACTTCTTTGCCTTTAGCTGGATGTCGTTGGAGATTCTCAGTCATCTAGCTGAGGTTGTCTGAAAGTTTATTCATGGCAGCTGGACTTATCCAGGCAGCTTCTCCAGTCAGTCCCTGTCCCTGTATTTGCTTTCATTCACTGAATCTATAAAGCAGTGATGGATCAATTATTATGAAGTAGCTTTCATAGAAAAAGAAATTGTTTTTATGGTTTCTGTCTGTATGAAGCTTAATTTGTTCATTTCAGGATACAATCCAACAATAAGACAATGTTGACTTACCAACCGAATTTTTACCAGTTTAGTTTTAATCACATTTTGGAAATCTGGAAATGTATAAAATATCAATTAAATTGTGACCCATAGTCAGAAATATGTGGAAGTTATGACAATAGACTTGAACCAGGCAGCAAGGATCCCAGTCAACAGTTGTGTGGTGTGTCCCAAGGCCGTGTTTTGTCAAACAGTGAATAGTCGGAGGCGTCTTTTAATACACACACACATACTTTTGTGTATTGGTCTCCGCTGGACACATGATCGCTCACATTTCAAGTTGTGGGTGCTGGTGGCAGTAGCTCACTTCAGGTCACAGAAGACAATGTAAACAAAACAGTTATGTCAAGGATTATGTCTTTCAAACTCGCGTCCATATGTTTGTTATGAGTTGAATATAATTCTGACATTTCAGAAATTAAAATGTATAACTGACACTTTAGAACTCTGGTCGTCAAAATGTAATCTGCACTCATTGACCACTAAGCTACACAATAAACTCTATGACAGGCTTCATAGGTGCACTAATCTGAATGTATGTAGCTGTCATATAATGATATTTTCCTATATAAATTGCTGTTTTAGTGAACCTTACTTGTTTACTTGGTCGTAATATGTTTATATTATAATGTCTGATTAATACATAAATAAATAATTCACAGAAATCCTTGGTACAGTACTGTGTTGTTGTAGGACTAGGCCTGACCCGCTATGAGTGTCAGCCAATTGCCACCTACAGGTCATTTACACATAACACATGCTGTGCCTCGGCAAAAATGACATGGAAATGCGGTGGAAATGGCGAACAAATGCGGTGGCACACTACTGGCTCTTCCTCTGCTTTACATTGGATGTTGATCCTGAGTGATAGATATGTATCTTTACCTCAAGCTTTTCATGTTGTGCTCTTATTAGTCTGACTTTCTATTCAGCACAGTATTAGTATTAACTTGGAATTTTCTTCCTTCTTTAAGGAGACATCTATAAATGACTTAAGAACATTTATTAATTATCTCAATGTGTGTTCATAAGAGATCCAAGTTAATATAACTTTATGGAAAACATGGTAGAACTCAGTCAAGCAATATTTTTTAGTTATTTGTTTTTCATTTGATATAAGGAACTCAGTATAAGGAAATATAATGTATGTATAGGGAAATGGACACATTTTACAATAGCATAAATCCATAGACATCTGAAACTGCTCTGAGTAATTCTAGATTCTTAAAATTATTTGGGTTAATTGATTTCTTCATCACTTCCTTCAGCAATACACTGAGTGAGTCTGAATGTGTTATCATTATTAATATTATGGTGTTGATAATGATAAATAATCTGAAGATTAAAAGATTTTTTCTACAACAACATTTTGTTGTTATTGTCATATCTTACCCCATATTTTCCTCCTTTTATTTTAAGCACAAAAAAAGTATTTATTGTGATTCGGTATTTATCAATATTCCACAGAAAGGAACACATTTTTAGAAAGTCTTACTTACTCATATATCTTTAAGAGTGTGGTAGTTGCGAGGCAGCGGTGAGGAGGGATGAACTCTGGCTGTGGAGTTCCTATAGAGGCCGCTAGGCGCGTCTCTGCTCCATGAAAACTGCCGAGAGAGACTGAGAGCTGGAGGAGAGGAGGAAGATGAGAAGGGGGAGGACGAGGAGGAGAGAGCGGAGAGAGAGGACGGTGTTTCACCAGCCAAGTGCAGCTTGAATCGTGAGGAGCGGACGATGGGGGGGAAAAATCCCACTGTTGTTTCCTTTTTCCAACATCACCGTCATTAACGCGTAGCCCGGTGCGTGTCAAGACCCGGAGGCAAAGCTCTTTTCTTTCTAGGAGTATATTATTTTCATTGCAGTTATCAATAAATCTAGCTTTTGGATCAACAGTGGACTTGTTGTTGGACTAAAAGGGTTTCCCAATTTGTCTCCGCGCCCGTATAAAGGTTGGACTGCATCTAACCTGAGTTTCTACCCTCTGGAGTGAAAAGTGCGCCAGTCTTTATTTCCACAGGCTGGCTCCTGACGCTTGAGCATTGGAAATTATTTTATTTTATTTTATTTTTTACTTTATTTTTAGAGGGATTTGGCTTTTGGAAGGAATGCATCTCATCGTAACGGGACCTAACGCAAAGAGGAATATTGTTTGAGGTGGATAAACAGCGGATGGGATCTTTCCTTAAGGGTAAATACACGTCCAGAATTTCTCCGTTATGCGTTTTAAATTCCGTGGTGGGCTTTTGACACTTTAACGGTCAAAATAAAATAAAATTAGCATCTGCGTTCCAGTGAAGCTTAATTTTCTATGCAACATTAGGAGACAGATGATGAGATGTTAGTGGAGGACAAGTTCAAGTGAAGGTTGGACAAAAATTCAGTTTCCACGTGACGCTGTCTGTGCTTAGAGGAAGGCGGACAGTGAAAGGAAGAAGCGTTGGAAGGCTCTTGGAAATGTCCCTTCTGCATCTCCTCCGCGTCTGTCTTCTACATCCACTTCTGCCTCTGGTACTCAGTTCCGAGCGCATGGACGCACAGAGCTCACACAGCCTCATCCTGCTTAAAATAGCCTTCTTATATGCGCATATAACGATTTGGTCCAAATGAATAAGTGGTGAATTTACTCAACAAAATGCAACATCCGTCTCTCGTCTACCACCCGCAGACTGTGTGTGTGTGTGTGTGTGTGTGTGTGTGAGTGAGTGCGCGCGCGTGCGCGCGTTAATCTTTAACTGTGACTGCCCATCATAATCATTTTTCTTTATTGAAGAAAAACTATTTTATTTAGTCCTAATCGAAGAGAACAACGTAAATTCGCCTCAGCGTATTTTGGCTGCAGATTGTCGTTTAATAAAAATACTCGCACCGATTCCTTCCAGTTAATCAAATGATCGCAAACCTCCTCTCAGGCTGATTGCTGGTGGGGGGGCTCATAATGGTGAATAGAGTCTCTCTATCCTCTCCCCGCTCCACGAGGAGGAGGAGCAGGAAAGTTGCGCACCATCACCATATAAAACTGGATGAATGCGGTATTTGTGTGTGTGTCCAAGGACTTGTCTCCCAAATGAAGTAGACAGAGCTTGGTTGCTGCCATGTGTGACCCTGGCAGAAATATTTTAATGGTGTTACCGCATTGACCCCCAAAGTCCAGGCCAGACTTAAAACAATCAGCTACAGAGACGTTAGTGATGCTGGGGCTATGCTGACATTAAATAACTGCTCTACAGGATATCTAAGGAGTGGTGGTGGCGCATATTTTACGAATTTCTTATATTCAGTCAGGCAGCACAGTAGATCAACATGTTACTCTCCACCACAGAGACATCTCTCATTGTGCACTTTGTATCTTGCAGAGGTTTAAAAAATTATTTTTTTACAGTATACAGTGTTGCACCAAATCTTTTTTTTGTGTGTGAAGCACATCAATAAGCAATGACTCACATGCTTTAACTTACCAGCCATCAAAAGCTGTGATAAAGAGATAAGTAGTGAAAGGCATCAGACGACACAATGTGCCTTTGACCTTTACTGAAAAAACTTTGCCTCTTTGTCTTCTTTTTTCCTGCTGTGTTCTTATTTTTCTTATAATGGGGTGCTAGACAGTCCTGTTTTCAGGTAGTTGGGCTTATATCACGTCCCAGGAGTTCATGCCACTTTGTCCCAAAGGCTCTGATCTACAATAGCTCAGCCCTCAAGGATACTCACCCATCATCTCATCTTGTCTACTTCTCCTCTCCTCTCCTTTGTTGACTCATACTGTGCTCTTGTGTCTGGAAGACCAAGCCACCTCTCTCTCTCTTTTATCAAGTTACCCATTAAAATGACAGTTGTAGCTTAAGCTGGTTGAGGGACATTATACCACCTGCACACTGTCTCAGTGTTGATACAGTGGAATTTGTAACATATTCTCCTCACAGTTTAGCTAAGCTTGTTTCACTGTGTGGTCTAAACAGCAACAATGACATGACCAGATGGTTCAGATAGAAGTAACAGTGATTGCAGTATTTGTCAGTGTTGAGTCTGTGTGTCCCTGTTCAGAGGCTGCGTTCCTTCAAGGACATGGCCTATGAAGGCATCACACAGTTTTGTTACCCCATTAGGAGTGTTCTTGTATAGCTGGGATGTTTCATTTAATTAAAGTGTGTTTGGTAATGTAAAAGGAAACATAACTAACGTTATTTCTTAACAAAGTAATTTGCTTGGTTGAAGATTAGGTCTAAAAGAGGCATCAGCAGCTGTTTCTCCTGGAGGTTTTCTAATCTTCAGCTGTGTAAAAAAGCATTTTACATACCCATAGCCATAATGATACAGAAATCTGACAACACATAATCATAATTTGTCAATAAAATAATGGCATTCATCAAAATCCATGCTCACAAAATCCTTTCTGTCATTGACATTTGATGTTCTGATTGTGCATTGCTTGATATCTTATCAAATGTTGAACTGATGCTGATAGCAAATAAGAGGGGCGTTTTTGATAATTTGAGACGCCTATTTTTCTTTATACTGGACCAGCTGAATTGTTTTTTAATATTACCTATTATCTAATTGCAGAACAGTAGAGGCTTGTCATCAGCTTCACATATTTGGCTCTACACGAGGACCTTTGCCTGTATATGAGCTTTTCTGACTCCTAGGCTCAAAACAGAGGAGGAGCTTGTTGACACTGTGTGCTGTTTTAAAATGTGGATTTGCAGTAATTTATCACTTTAAAACAGCCATGTGTCACTGTAAGTAACAAATAATAAATTAAGACAATTATCGTCAGAATATTGTGGTTTCAGACCATATTTTTAAATGGTACTAGATTGTTGTCTCACATGAGCCTTGTTGCATAGTTTCCTCATTTTTATATATGTCACACTTTCAGACACCTTGCTTAAAGCCCAGTGTCATGAACATGCACCTGCATTGCAGAAGACACTGGTTCAAATTTAGATCTGAGACTGTAAAAAAAAAAACACTAAACAAGATAAGTAACAGATTGTAACTTGGTGCACACAACAAGCTTCTCTTCTTTCCTCTCCTGTCACGTATGGAATTTGCACATTAATTTGGCATTCAAATAAAAAGGTGTGTTTCTTTATAAAAGCATGCAATTGCTATTCATTTATGAGTCAGCATGATATGATAGGGCTAGTAGTTATGGAAAAATGAGCATAAATTGCCATTTTGTTGTGATTTTGAACGGTGGGGTGATTGGAAGAAATTAACTTCATATTTAGCAAAAACAACTCCCTTTGCTCAAAGTGTTTTAAATGGGCAATCCCAAACTGAAGCCGTTCGGGAAATATGCATTATGTAATAAAATGAACTGACCTGACAGTTTACAGAAAATAACAAGATTAGTATTTTCTTGGGTTTATTACAACTTTAAAATAATTTGATGATACACCCATGGACAAGATTTTTGGTGGAAAACCCCACAATGGTCACTGAAACAGCTTTTAAGTAACAAAAGTTAATTATCTTTCAGCAGAAGCATTTAAATGATCAAACAAAAGAAACTGGCTTGGACAGATCCCTTGAAAAGATTAAGAGTAACAATATGAAGTGTGTCCTATAAAAACATCACAGGTGTCTTCAAACTTTTATTTACTGAGGTGAAAAGTAGGACCTGTGCTGTTTGGTATCACGGTGTGCACATACTGCTTCTGCTGGAACCACAGTTCAAAAGCAATGTCCAGTTTTTATTTATTATATATATACTTTACTATTAGTGTGAAGTTATTTCAGTGACCTATGTGGGTTTTTCTTTCTTTAACAGAAGACTACCAATAATGTTCATGTGTGTATGTGAATGCCTTTTGCTGTGAAGAGAGCCCATAAACAGTAATAAGAAATGCCAAAACAATCCCTAGGAAACAAACCACTGTTATTTTTGTGCTTTGATAGTCAAACTAATATTGTGCTTCAACATTTTTGGCAGCACTTTACTGCTCTACTCACAGCACTTGTTTTAATTGTCAGGATTTTTTAATTGCATAGTTTTCAAATCAAACAAGCATCTAATATGCTTATAGGGGTTTTAAACAGAAACATGCAAACATTTAAAATGTGTATATGTACAGAAACATAAGAAAATCAAATGACAATAAAGGCAGAGGTGTTAAGAAACACAGTCTGCAACACGAGAATACTGTTTTCTTTTTGACTGTTTCAGCTTGAGAACCTACTTGTGAAAAAGAATTGCATGGAATAGAGAATCCAATTCACATCCCAGTCGTCTATGCAGGTTTTTTGGTAATGGTGGGAAGACTTCTTATCTCACAGAATAACAGTGTCTGGGGAGGACCCACACTTGTTGAAGCTCCTGGAACTGCAGACTTGTCATCTGCTGTGTGTATGTCCACTTCTGTGCTCAGTGATGCGGATGTGTAACCACTGTGCCGGTCTTATCTGCATGCTGTAATCCACAAGGAAAGGACAGGGAAAATGAAGAGGAGGAAGTGGGCATATTTGGCACAGAACGTCCTGAGAGCTTGGATTGCACATTTCTTCGTCTCACCGTGTCATGAAGTAATAGCTTAGCCCCATGTCAGCAGTGAGAACACAGAACACGCTGGTAGCAGTAGATTATTCTATCAGCAGACAGTTGAGTGCAGACATTTAGTGTTTCAATGTTCTATAAATCATATCAGTATTGGCTTTGGGAGGAATTGTAGCATGTCATCATCTCTGAGCTGTGTCTGAATTTTATCAGGTTTAAATGTTTTACATTACAGTATTGAAAGTCAAGTAACCTCAACCATTTCTCAGCACAGTTAATATGATGAGAAGGTTGATCAGTGGGTGAATCAATTTGTCTAATTAACAGGGTTTTGTAACTAAAATTTTTTAATGATAATAATAATAAAGAATAATAATTTCATATAAGCACTCGCAGCAACTTTGTGATCTGGCTGAAAAATAAAGTCATTATTAACCTCTAACTAAAGCCATAATCTTTCTGGTTGATCACAAAACATGTCCCATGTCATTGATTTTAATTTGATAGATAAAACATTCTATTATCATGGGTAGTGTCAGAATCTGTGTCTGCTGTGGCCTGGTGCTACTGGCATGATTCCATTTGTTTACGAACTCACTGGTTTCTATACATAGCTGAGAGATGTGGTCACACCAGACAGAAAAGTAACAAACCGTCTGCTGTTGCTATATAATGACGAGTGATGCTTTTGCATTTTGGATTAAAATGACTTGAACAATGAATCCTTCCTAGACAATTATTTACTGGTGGCTTAAACCTTAGTATAACTTAATAAATTCTCTTCTAAAGTTGCAGCTGAAAGATGTGGAGACTGAAAATGAAAAATCCAAACAACATTCCATAATTGAATGGTCCAATCCATGTAGCTCAGGTGTCACTGTCTGATCCTCGGACATCTCTAACATATTCTATAAATCAGCGGCACACTAATAATATTCACTTTTAGTTTTAACCAACACAAATCAATCTGAATGGATCTGCAGCGTGCAAGGGACAGAGATTTCAGTCATGACAATCCAACAGCAAATCAACAGATGCAAGTGAATATTCAGAAAACTCAGTGATCTAAAGACTTCTAATTTAGCCTGAGTTACCAGTATCTTCATCATTTCAATTTATTACCCTGGCCCTTATTTATTGGGTTATGAGCATTTGGCTGTGCTAATATGACTGAATGTAGAAAACATCTTATGAATCATGTTTTTTTTTTCTTTCCAAATGCAATATCCATCCATCTATCGACCCTGGTGCTAAATAATATCCATCTGTCGTGCTTTACGCGATAAAGCAGTTTAAAAGATCCTTTAGCAGAACAAAACATTTCTGAAATGTAATTCTTATGTGTTAAGTAACACTAGCAGAGCTCATTTTGTATATTTTTATGTCAATATAAAGATATTATATATGAAGATATTCATGTGGAGCCAGGTGTCTTATAAAACGCTGACATAAACAGCCTGTTTCTCGTGTTCGTCCCTTAGGGTGCCGCTTTTAAAGGCTCCAAATCCTTTCACACATTTGTGTCAGCTGAAAACTCATCTGAGGATGGAGCTGAGAGAACACACTGTGCTTGCAGCCTGATAGGCCTGTTAAGTTTACACGGCTAAAGAGTGTTGCACAGTCTATGTGTGCATGCTCTCATGGCCGGGCAGTGTGACTGCCTATGCATTTGTGTTATTTTGTGCATACAAGCATTACTGGGACTATGCATTTTTGTTTAACCTGGAACAAATAATGCTTATAAACAACTATTTATTAAACTCCTATCAGTTTTGATGTCTGGATCAGATTCAATGAGCATTCCCAGCAGTGCATTCTACCAGCATCCCCCCTTCAGAACAGACTCCATATTGTGCTAGAGATGGATTCAAAGTCATCAGGGAAATAATCTAGATGTCACGACTATGTAAAACTCCTGACTCCCTAAGATTTTAGTGAACAAGTTAATTTAACTTTAGGTTGAATGTGTGGGATAGCTTTCTGGACATCGCTCAGCTCTGCCTCTGTCCTAAAGGGATCTTCCTCATGCCGAGCCAGTGTGGTGGCAAGAAAAGCCAGTTTCACGCCAACCCGCTGCTTCCCTATTGACCCTGCTGGCAACCAAGCACAAAATGTCTGCCAGGTGAACCAAATAGGAAAAGGAAAGCTCAGCTCTTCCACCACCCACGCATATAACACAGTAGCTTTCCATTTTATCCATGCTACAGTACTCAGGGCAACAGCTTGCTTAGTACGAATGACCAGCTCGACTGCCCAGCCATGTGACTAAGAGAAACTGGCCACATTCTACATAGTTAAGATAATGGAATAAAATTTACTACTGGCAGATTAGTGTTTTATGCACTCACCCCTTTGTTAGGTCAGACGGCTGCTTCTACTGATGTAATGACCACCTTTAAAAAAAGAATGTGCTCTTGGGTTGTTAAAGGCAGATAGATGTGTAGTCTATTACTTCAATCACAGCCAGTTATAGTATATTTAGCTTGTAGTGCTTCAGTTTTTGTCTTGTTTCTATTTCTAAATTAGCTTTTTGCCCAAATTAGCGTAAGTGTGAATAAGCCTGCAAGGACTAGGAAAGAGAAGGAAAAGGGAGGTAAATGAGAAGAAGGTAGAGAGGATGAGCAGCAGATTGGGGGGAAAAGTGAACTGACACATCCTCTCAGTACTCGTATACCTTACTGCTCCCGAAGCTAGCATGAATGTGTTTGTGTGTGCTTGAGAGGGCTGTGTGTGTAGGTGTGTGTGGGTGTGTACGTGAGGCACCAGAGGCTCTGTGCTGGGGTTTTAGTCTGTTCATAGGAGCCAAGGGCACACGGCACTCTGATTTAGACTGACAGGCAAGAACGCAGGCTTCATTCCCGGTCAACAGCCTGAACAGCAGTCAGCCGGCTTCCTCCATGACAATTAACAGTCTTACATGCTCCAACTCAATATATTTTAATAACATTTAGCTAATGGGTTGTTGAAGTGTTTCTGAATATATGTAACAGTACAAACACAAAACACAATCAGAGCATTTTAACTCAAGTATGGCTGAGTTGTGCGAGAGCAGAGGTGCCTGCACACTTTCACCTTATGAACTGCTTTTACTTTGTCCTAGGAAAAATAATGTCCCCGGTGGGGGGATGCCTTGGGTTCCCACCAGCATTATGCTGGAGGAAGTCTGGGCTTCTTTGCTTTGACTGCTGCTCATGTGAACCAGCCCCGTATAAGCAGCTGAAGAACAATCAGCTGAAGTTAAGTCCTAGCTCCTTGAATGTCTTCATTATTACCTAACAGGAAGCCTGGATGAGTTGTTGAGGTGCTCTTGCACTAAACATGGAAGGTTTACTGTGGCTCTGTGTTCTCCCAGAGTAATAGTCTAAATGTATTAATTAAGTAGTAAAGTTATTTTTCTACTCTTGATATAACAGTATGAGTCTGGTAAGATCTACATGTTGTTGCTATGCACATAAAACAAAATTACTGAAAGTCATAACACAAAGTTCCTGTTGTGACATTTTTATTTAATTGACATATATATGCTATGTATGAGACTGAACAGTCTATGAAGCAAAACATAGAGCAATATTGTGTGGTCCTATTTTAAGCCTTGGTGAGTTTGTAATGCAGAAATTCTGAAGACTTCATAATGTGATGCTCTTGTCTGGGGATGGATTGTGCCACACAGAGAACAGCTGGGAATCTATGATGATGAAGTGTGCGGAAGCCAATAGCCTCATGCTCACTGAAGAGGCTGTAGCTGGATTATTGAAGCCTGGTAAACATCCCTTTATGGTCATAGAGGTAATCATTGAACTGTGATGTGAAACTATTTATAGTAGACTTTGTATAAAAAAACTCTTACACACACACGCGCTCTAAGATGGCCACCCAACCCTGGCCACCTAACTCTACTACACTAGACCTAACCATCACAACACGTATCAACCTCATGCCAGTGTTACCGCTCCATCCCCCATCCACTAATTAAAACTGGCCTTTACTCTGCTGGTCATCCAAGAGCAACCACAGATACATCCTGTACTGTAGACCACTGGTTATCAGCAAAAGACAACCAGGCAGACTGGTTTTCTTTCACCAAGTGAGAGGTTAAATCTGAACAGTCCTGCAAGTGTGTGAGATGCCTGAAATAGACAAATGAATTGAGAGATGACTAAAATACTGTGGTGTTGTAAGGATTTATCACAACAGCAGTGAGAGCTGAGATGGATGGATGGATGATGGAAATGTGAGGATATGGATGAGAGTGAGTAGAGCGCAGGCGTGTGTTTAGCTGGTGACTGGCTAAGCCATAAATCTCCTGTGAGTCCTTTTGCTCACTCTCTGCATGTTCTGTCCCTCCCTTTAAAATAACACTATATTCCGTGCAGTGACAAGCCAGGATGAAATGATTGGCCCTTTGTTTTCCCCTGACTGCCCTCTCAGATAATCACTACACCTACTGGCTGCCTCCACATGCTGACTCTACTTTATTAAAGCTGGCCTCTCAATACATTATGTTACTGTAGTTAAGTGTCACCGCTTTGATTGGGATCCTTTTGAAAAATGCAGCTGTGTAGTTTGGACCACTCTGCTGAGGTTAGAGCAATTAACTTGTCTGTGCTCGAATGCTGTTGAAGCAGGAAACACCAGGGTTTGACTGACATTCTCCAAGAGCCACTGATGGAAATGTCATCATAACAAAAAATAAAATTCTCAAAGAAACATTGCTGTAAGTTTTAGATTTACATGGTCAAGTCTTTGAAATAAATGTCCCACTAATTTATTTAAAAACCAAATTCAACATAGTGGCATAGTAACTGGAGTCTTTTAATAGTGAACAGATCATTTTAATCTTTTAGACATACACTAGACAGCAACATTACATTACTCTGATTTGGAGTCACATATCCTGTTTGCTTTATCTCAGTGTAGTTGGTGTGGGAAAGGTTAAGGACGTCCAGTTTACCCGTTTTTTAATTTAAGTCACACATATGTGTTCCATTTATTTGAGCCTAAAAATGTATAATTGATCCTTGTCTCGATTTGTTAAGTTTAGTGTAGGTTTAGAGAGTAAGTTTAGAGTAAATACTGGAAAACATTGTGGCCTTTGAAGAATGCTTTAATGAGCTTTAATAGCTGTGAGTGTCCAGGTTGTCCAACACTCACCGGGTGCAACAACTGGTGCTACTGTTGATACAGGTGGCATTAGTTGAATAAGTTACTTGTAGACTGTGACAGAGTGTGATTTGTCCAGATTCTCACTCTAGTTTTAACAGCTGACATGAATTTTAACATCCAAAATTAAGTCATTTTGTGTACTATAATCTTACTTAAATTAAAGCTTGCTACCTTTGTTTCTGTCTGTTTATATTTATTATTCCATACTTCATAAAATAGATGAATCACATTATTGTAATGAACAAATGAAACCAATAACGTTGCAAAACAGCATTACAGTGTGCTAAGCATGACATCATGTATTGGCTTGTTAGTGGTATCTCAGCGGCTTTTGTCTTTTCACAAGTATAAGCCCCTTGCACATTGTAGTGGTCCTTTGAGAGATTAGCGATTGTCATACATCAGGTGAGTCAAACCCTCTGTCTGTGCCCAATTGTTTCTTGTATTGCCCTAGAGTGCTAACTCTTACTTAAAATAAAGGAGATGTAGTTACAACCCAATCACATTATAATTGTCCAAACTAAAATGTGTCTCAAATGGACATAGCTACAACGGTTTTCTTAACCCTTGTCATGTTTTGCAATGATGTACTAAAAAGTAATTTTTCCTGCGCACGTGAATTTGAATGAGAGCAACACAACTGAGAAGATGTGTGGTTGGTTCTGATGTTCTGAAACAGCGCTGTCTTGCCATCCAGCTCTCTGTTGGATGGTATTCTCTAACTGTGTCTCACAGCATGCCTCATAAACAAAACTAAAACAATCAAACCACCAGGTGGTGTTAATGGCTGATTGGTTTAGATGTTGCTTCATTTATACCTCCTGATGAAGTGTGCCTGCCTGCAAATGTGAATGTTCAACCCTCCACACATTCACATCCCCACTTTAATAACTGTCATTGAGTCTCAGTGAAATGGCAGGAGTGTGGCTCCAGGCCGCCGTGGCTGATCAGAGCTCATTAGAGCAGCGACTCAGACTGAGGGGGCTGCTGCGGAGAGGATTTGTTACGCCACTGCAGCACTTGCGCCCTGGCCAGAAAGGTGAAATTGGGAAAGATGAAGTGGAGGATGAGGAGAAGGTAAAGAGATGAGGTTAGAAGAGGAGAGCAGGAGAAAAATTGTGAGCAGAGGGAAGAAATTGAACAAAAGGGGAAGATTGAGGTTTGGCAGAGGATGGGGAGGAGAGTGAGAGAAGAGAGGACATAAAATACAAAGATAAGGGAATAAAGTGATGAAAAGAAAAGTAACAAGAAGCAAACAAAGTATTCATAGAAAGCCACAAAGAGGAGGAGAGTGGAGGGAAAGGTGGATGATAGATGAACTGAATGAAGGCGTGAAAAGGAATATGAAGGAATAATAGCTTCATAAAATTGAGCTCTGCAAATCCAGGTCATTATAAGCTGAAATCTTTGCATTAAAATATACAAAATAGCACAGTATACTGTAGCAGAAGAAGAAACTGATGAAAGATGCATTATAAACAAAAACACAAGATTGTTGTACCGAGACGAGGATGACATAAAAATAAAGATGGAGATAAGTGAATACACAGAATTACATATGCATAGATATGATTTTTCATACTACGTGTCTTGCTATGTAGAAGAAGAAGAAGAAGAATAAAAAGAAGAGGAAAGAAGAAGGGGTGGGAAGGAGGAAATGGAATAAAGAGGCGAGGTGAAGATTGAAGAGGGATTTTTCAGTTGGTTACCCAATCTTGACCACGTGTGAAATTTGCTCTGAACACCCAGTGGCGTTCAATCACCAGTGAAGTGAAGCAACAAGGAAATTAACGCCCAAGTAGAGAGGAAGGGTTGGACAGAATGAATGGAAAAAAGCGGAATGCCTTATAACAAGTTATTAATTAAACTAAGTGAGGAAATATATTACATATATTATTCCAGTACAATAAATTCTATTTTATTTTTGCACTGTATTTATTTTGTCAGTATCTAAATGAAAAGTACTGTGAAAATTGATCTAATTTTATTTTTATACAACTCTGTAAGTCTTATCTCATAATTCCTTTTGTTGCATATGGGGATGCTGTGATAACTGATGACCTTCTATTTCTACTTCAGCGTAGAAAATCATGGGGGGTAAATCTTTATTGCATTTATCCTATTAAAACTGTTACAAAATATAAAGCTGCTCATTTGTGGTTTCAGCTTGATTGGCAACTGTGAGTTGTCCCTAAGAGATTTTTACATGATTTTAAGTTTTCATATGGTGTTTGACTGCAGGTTATTAGTATTCTAGTGTTATTTTTAAAAGCCTCTGACTACTCTACTAAGTGTCATTGATGTCGTTGTGCATATGCTAAACTGCACACTGGCATCAACAACATCATCATCATCAACATCAACACTACTGTAATTACCAAATAAACTAATTTAGTGAAAATGTTTAAAACAAATATTTTTATAGTGGCTTGTTTAATACTCTTTAAGTTAAACTTTTCATGAAGAAAAATAGAAACAACTAAACTTGACATCAAGCTAAATGCTCAAACTACATGCAGTCCAACTAATTCTGGACAATACTAATAATAATAATGATAATGAACTGGCTTCACAGATTGCAGCACAGCCTCTGCAGCTGCATTGTTGTGAACCAAAGAGTTATCTTAGTCTCACACTTTCATCTTAAAGATGCCATCTCTATATCTCTGATTGGTTTAATGTTTATCCAAACTGGATGTGAATAGATCTCACAAATTCTAACCACCTTAGACAGTAGGGACGAACAACTGTTGAGTATTGAGGCTTTGTTGAGTCTTCTGATGTCTCATTCTGTAAGAGAGTTCACATTGTTGCTGTTCTTTCATGGCAGACACCACATTTGTGCAAATTTAAGCCACATCAATCTGTTATTATTCCCATGACACTCCCTGCTGCTCCCTATGTGTCAGACATTGACACTAAATGATTTTTTAGCATAAGCCACAGAGGGGTGCATGCAGTGTATTTGCCTTACATCCTGGGAATGTACACAGAATGATGTTTGAGTGTAGTCTGTTGCCAAACACTAACTGAAGCTGCACCTTGGCTGATAGATTCATTCACTTTAGACAGAATGTCCATCCTGCACACTGCATTTCAATTTTTACAGAAGAGGTGCTGCCTATGCTACTGAATGAGATGTTGTCCCTGTAAAACCAAATGACTTAAACTCTATATCGCATATAACATACATAAGCATATGCTTGGTTACTTGAGATCACTGAGCCACACGGAAACAGTTGCTTTGTGTTGCTCTTCTCTCTTTTAGCCGTCAGCGAGTCTGTAAATCTCTCTTGGTCAAATTGTTTCCGAATGTGTTTGTGCAGTTGATTGCACAGCAGCTCTTTACCATTTCTCCAGCATCTTCCATGTAAATGCATTGTTGACAGATGCTGACTGCTGTGTGTTTGCAACCCATGGGGCAGTGACTGTGGAGATTTCCACATACGCTGACATCACACACAATGGGCAGGCTTGAACCCTGGGTCTGTAATGGCAAACCATCACAACAGAAGCATGTCATTTTTGTTTCTCTGTACAGATTCTATGTAAAAATACTTGCAGCCACTTTTATGGACTCATTAACAAAACAACACAACAATCGATGCAGTTCCCTTTTCAGTGCTCTGTCTGCTATTGTCTGCTTTTACTCCACTCTGCTCTTATGTCCTGTATTGCTTTTGTTTGTGTGTAAAGAATTCTGCCCATTTGAAAAATGATGCCTGCAACTTGCTGCGAGGGAGGGCTTGTAGAGCCTGTGTCTTCCAGTCTGGGTTCGAGTGATGGGGGAGATGACAGTCAGCCTCGTCACCACATGTGTGCGGAGTTTGTAATTGTAGCTCCTCTGTGTGGTTTGACTGGAGACAAGCACTACATCAGGGATTACTTAGTCTTACTCAACAGATGTTGCAAAATGGAAAATATGGGTTTTCTGCTGTTGTTTCTGAGCTGACAGAGGGAAACTTAAATCATTTGATTCCCTAATGCTTCACTTTGTTCATCACCTTGTTACCACTAGACTGACTGATGCCTGTTTTCTATAGAATCTCAAGGAAATACAGTATCATCAACAGATTTGATATCTGTCACATCCTTTATTTCAATGATAAAAGCTAAACCACATTAAATTACATTAGCTCCTTGCCACACCTAGTCTTTTTTTAAACTGCATTGACTATTATTAGAGTATATGTATGAATTCAATTGCAGCTGCTAGCGGCTACTATGGAGACTGAAAATGACTTAATTGCCTGCCTTTTTATGGATTTCCTCAGAAAAGGCATCATGAATTTTTGTCTTGCCTAATGACTTTGGAGTTCATGTCAGGTAATCCAGGAAATATTTTGTGAAACACGCATTTAAGGTTGCTTTGGTGGCATAGGCTATGTAATGACATCTGAGTGTCGCTGGCCGTACATATCACATGACTGATTCAAGTAGCGGTTCAATTTGGTGCCCCATTTTAAATATATGAGATAGTGAAAGGCAATGGAGGAGAAACCTTTTTCAACTTTCACAAGCTTATGCTCACTTACTAGAGCACTTCTGTATAGGCCTTATGAAGGAGTACCTGAAATACATATACAATAATCCGAAATAATACAAAATGATTCATAATTATTATGAATTAATGTTAAACCACCTTAACCCTTCGTTTTGTTTAGTCTTTATTTAATATTTTTGTAGTACATCATATTTTGACCCAAGTGATGAACTTTAGTATGTGCACAGAGGTACAGCAACATGCAGAACTGTCTAAACAACACAAACTGAACTCGTAACACAGATGGTCACATTCGTTTTGTGTGTGTTTATTTACTTTATTAGAACTGTAATGTCTGACAACCAATTGAACACCGCAGCAGTGGCTAAATGCTTTAGCCTCATTCCCAGCTACAGATTGAAGCTGATTGAAGCCAACTCCCAGACAGAGAGATTAAGCTGCTGTGTCTGTGTGTCTCTGCTACAGAAGTCTTTCCTTTTAGAACTGCACGAACACATGAGCACTACTAATGTGGTGTTGGTACTACAGTACTGTATATCGTACAAACACCAAAACTATCATATAAATGATAAGTGATGAGTTATAATTTTTGTACATGTGGCAACACTGAGGAGCTTAAGGACAAGCCTCTACACTGGCTAAAGACATTGCCATATGGTCTTTATATGTTAAGTCAGTGCTAAACGTCTAAATGTAACGTTATAGCGGTCACTCTCTTTACAAAATTGGTGAGAACGATTACAAGTTAAAAAAACATCCTGGACATTTACTGGGTATTGTGTGTAGTGTTTTCATGCGTGTCTTCATAACAGTAACGTCAGTTCCAACAGCCTGCTTTCTTTAAAACTGCTGTAGCAACATTTTTCATAATATACAAAAAATAAATATATGTGCAAATATAAATATGCTCATATATTCACTACCTTCCTCATTTGACATGATCCAGTGGGACCATTTAGCATCCTTCAGTTTGGTAAGCAATTCTTCTGTGTCCCTGGACATATGACAGAATCTGCTGACTTTTAAATGCAGCCAGCAAAGTATTTTATAGATTCTGCTCCAATGCGTCAGCTGACATGACTTTACAGAGCACAAATTATGAAATGATTTTATTTATGGTATGATTGTATTATTATATGTTATGTTTATACTGTATTAATATAGATCTTGGGAATCTGGTTATACAGTATATTGTTCTCTTTTCTGTTACTGTGTGTGTTGCTGTTCTCCATTCACACCAGTAGCTGCTCTACTGCTCTGTTCCTGTTTACCCTGACTACTGTATGTCTTGCTCATCTGCTCATCTGATTCGTCACTGCTGGAACCACCCTGTCCACATTCCTGCCTGTTTTGATTTCCCCCTCACCAATGCCTCTGCATGTTTTGTGTAGTGTTTGCCATACTGTATCATGTTATAAGATTTACAGAAGTTCAACTTCAGAACTTGGAAGATGTATAGATTTAGAATCCATGAGGGTATATGTTTCTCTTTTACTATGTATGTCAACATAGACAGATATCAATGTCCCTGCAAGCAAGAAACCAAAATCAGAAAGCGATGTTTACTGGACTACAACTTCCAATTTTTTAACTGTAACATGCAGCTGGCTGACACAGAATCCCTTCATTCAGCGAGTTTAGCCTTTCTGTGCTGTCTTTTTCCGGTGCTTTCAATCTTAGCTCTGAGGTCTCATCCATATTTTGAATACATTCCATATTACTCCCAGTTTTTCCCTTTTGACTGCTTACTTTTACGTCACAGCACTGATATAGGCTCAGATCTGACAAGCACACAGCTATTGGTTGAGTTCCACCATGTCATCGACTTAAAATCTAAAACCAAATAAATGGATTGTTTCATATTGTCAATCAGGTATCAAACAGAAAGTAAACCAACTGAGCAAATGGTAATGGTCTCATCTAAAACTGTCCACATGAATAAGAGCAGACCTGTGTCTAGACCAAATAGGTTTTGCATGAGTATATTTCAAGCAAGATCTGTTTCATGTGTTCAAGCGCTCATGAGGGCATCCTATGAAAAACCTTAAAGTGCTACAAAGCAACACGAGTGTGAGTGTGTCCAATCAGAGCATTACTGCTAAAGGCATTAAAGCATGAAATTAAAGAAACCTGAATCCCTCTATTTGGGTTAGCTTCTGCTCAAAATAACTACCAATTTGACAAAGTTGCAGTTGAGCACATATGTACAGTATCCACAGTCATATTTATGATACGTCTGCATCTCTTCAGACAGGAATGCGGTGGAAAATACTGAACTGAAACAGCTTTTTTCCACCTTAAGCAGCCTGCAGTCAGCAGCTCTACTTTACAGTGGTCAATGAATTGCTTGTGTGTTGAATATTCCATATTTTCACCTTGTGGACATGGATCAACTTCACAGTTACTGAATGTAACAACAGAAGTTGGGTACTAAGAGCAGGGGTGACTGGGCCAGATGTGATTCCTACCGATTAGAAACTCCAGTATCCTGTGAGACAGATTAGGTGTTTGGGTAGTGAAATTTATTTAAAGTGGGGATTTTCATTCATTTGTTCAACATTGTTTTGGCTGAACTTATGAGTAATACATAAAACATGCTGCAAACATCGTGATCCTTAGTAAGAAGGGTGAGTACATTTGTGCCATATTCAATTCAACTTTATTTATATAGCGCCAATTTACAACATCAGTTAAGGCCCTTTAGAAGTAAGGCCTAAAGACCTTACACAACTAGATCCAACAAATCCCACATAGAGCAAGCTTTTAATTGTAGCCAATCGATAAATTGGGTTAGGGTTAGGGTTAGCAAAACACACACACACATATATACTGTATATACATTTTCATTCCATCTCGTTATGATAAATGTGTTGGTACATATTCCCACATTTAATTCCAACAACTCTTTTCTTACATGTGTTTGTACAGTAAATAAAAGGTTCAGAGTCCAGATGATAAGTTGATGGCATTTCAACATCACAAGTTCAGTTCTTTAAATAGGCAGACATTGCTGTTTTTTAGGCTGAGGGAGAAAAACAGAGAAACCATGCAGTAATTTGTTCGTCCAACGCAGAGAAATCTGATTGAAATGAACAACTTCCCTGTATACCACAGTTTATCAGCAAAGAAATGATTCTTAAATATTCTGGTTGTGCAGCCACAATCCTCCATACAACCGTCACTCTGATGACTTAAATCTGAAATAGAACACACAATAATCAATAGTGATTTTAGTTTTTAGTATAGTACAGCACGTAGAGGTACAACAGACACACAAATAGACCAATGTAAGTGGCAAGAAGGAGAAAGAATAGTGCAGCTGAGCAATGACAGAAGACTCTAGGTTTATACTTAGTAGACATATAAATAGGACAGATGAGTAGTTCTTGATGACAAGGGTTTATTTTTTAAAATGTAAGTTTGAATGCTGTTTTATTACTGCACTGCTCTATTTAAAATCCTATTTGGATTCTTTCATAATGATACTCTGTACAAATAATGCTGTACAGAATTATACGAATTTTCTTCCATCATTTACTGCATCATCTTTATTTGGTTTTCAAGCAGAGGCAGTACTTAGAACATAATACAATAAAGATTATTCACCAGCACAGAAGGGAAAGGCAGAGAACACTCAAGCGCCCACATTTTCCCAAAATAATTAAAGGTGTCCCTCTCAACATCGATTAAATCTCGAAGGGAACATTTTCCTATATTAGTATTTATTTGAATTGATTTATTTGAATAGCCTAGTCTGTCCTGTCATATATTAACATTTGTTTGAAAAAATGTGACAAAATTGTTACATGTCAGTTGTAACAATAATACTACGCTTCTGTTCTAATTTTGTAAATAATAATAATAATAATTATTATTATTATTGGAAATAGTGATATTATTGATAATAATAATAATAATTATAAAACCAATAATAATAATAATAATGTGTACAAAAGTAGAATTAAGATTTCCAGGATAAGTAAAATATCCTGGTTTGACCTATTCCATTAAACTCATTTTGGCTATAGCAGATTGGCTGAATGCGTCAGTAATCAAGAGATTGTTATAATCAGTGACCCAGAGAAACTGTTATCTTTAAAATGCTCACAGTTACTGAACATTTACACTAAACAGTTGTAGCCTCCACTATAAAAGCTTTAGATGTGATCATCAGTAAATATATTACCCAGAAAAATCCACAGTTCACATGTTGTCCATTTACATTGCTTAAAAACTCACTGTGTTTTTCATACTGCAAGTTAATACAGATACATACTAAAGATACAACTGATTGAACTAAACACTTTGGGCCAGCAAGAGACAGAGAACCTGACCTGTCCCTGAACCCTGGTCTGAGTATGAACTTCTCCTCGTCTATTATGTTGCCCAATAAAAGGCCACTGACAAGAGAAACTAGTGACTCAACTTTTACAACAGGTTGTAGATACTAGACTGAATAGAACCTCACATGAACTTGACTGAAACTGATTTAGCATCTACAGTTTAAACTCAACAGTTACAATAATGCATGTAGTGATATCGATCAAACTACAGTAATATGAGCAGCAGTCCTCATAAAACCTCTGGTGATAATCGTAAAAATGACATTAAATAACAAATATGTGACAAACATAGAGAAACTTAAATCAGTTTAATGCAGGCTAAATAATACATAAAATGAGGCGACATACAGTATTAGCAGAAAGTAATACTGGAACTGCCTAAACAGACTGGGTCTGACGGATCCTGCTTCCTCACTGGACTCTCTGCTTACCGTATATAAGGACTTTTCAACATATACACATGTTCAGTTTGCTGCAGTTGTTCTTGCCAGGTTGCAGACCTTGTTTGTTTGTCCATCCTGACGTCTGTGTGTACGTTTTTGTAAAGTTTTGTAAAATCTTTTTGTTTTTCTGCCTCATACAGTTCCGCTGGGAAGGAGCTATGAGGTCTTTAAGATAAGGTGGAGCTTTATCTTTAAGTCCTTTAAAAGTGAGCAGAAGAATTTTGATTTTTTATCCTTTCTCTACTTCATTAGCATATGCTTTCTAATGATTTGTTAATGTCTTGATTTAATGTTCCTTACTTACTGTAGCATTTTTGTATTTGCCAATATAAAATATTTTTGTTGGTGCCTCCTGAGTCTGGCTCCCTTCTCTGTGTTTGCACAGTACCACCATTTTACATGTGTGTGGCCATAGTCACTCCAAGCTGAAAGTGTAATTCTTATGCATTGTCACAGAAATCCTGCTGTGGTTTCCAGCTTCACCTGTCTCTTCTCTCCTTCTCCTCTCATTATGATTCTGCTGTGCGGATATTGTAAACGTCAGTGTGTCTGGTTTGGTTCATACCAGCCTGCCAGTCATTTTCTGCCTCTCTGTCTGTCTCTTTCTATGGGCGTGTGTGGTATTGCAAGGCGAATAAGAAGTAATAAATGAAGGCTGTGCGCGTGTGTGTGTGTATGTGTTCCCACATCAACTAGATATATGTGTGTAATCATGTTATATCTCCCTCAAGACAACTTAAGTTGTTGAAGTGTTTCTGTGTACCTGCACATGCTTGTTAGTCAGACAACATGTTGTGTGTGTGTGTGTGCACAGTTAAATAGGATTGCCTTGGTGTATGAAATCAGAGGGTGAACTCATCCAGGTGGAACATTGACTTGTAAGAAGTGTGAAAAAGCATAAAAACACACATACTAGGCATGACAAGCCTTCACGTTCTACATCACTCATTCACACACACAAGCATTCGATAGATTCCTACAAATGCCATTCGTCTAGTTCGTCAAGGCAGTAAATGAAATTGGACCTTAAATCTATATCAAGTCAAGTCTCAGCAGATGTGTTTTAATATCCTACTCTGTGTGTTTTATTATGTATGTTCTACTGTTCTGTCACCTACACAGACTCTGTAATAAAAACAAGTCATCTTTAACCTCTGTCAGAGCATCTGTGCTTATAAACCGCAATCCCTCTAATGAATCCCATAACCCTGTGGTACAGTACATCCCCAAACCTAAAAAGTGCTCTGTATGGCAGAATTTAAGCAGGTTGTGTCAAGTAACATCAGCCAATACTATATATGGTAAAGAGAAGTCTTAAATGTATGTCTACACAATTTAGCCTAATTTTCTAAGCCAATTCTCTTGTTTTTGGCAAGGTTCAAGGAAAAAGAGAACAGCTGGAATAGTTTCATCTGACCATTGCTTTGTTTGTGTTACAGAGGACATTGGACTGGACAGAAGTACTCCAAACATAACCACTACGATCGCTGCATCAGTTGCTGCTGCTGCTGCTGTACATGGACGTCCACTTACCCCAGTGTGATGGAAACCTTTAACACTAGCGCCCTGGTTTACCCACCTACTGAAAAGTGATGCTTAAAGATGGTTTCATTATTGTTTTCATCTTCAATATCATGTTTGGCAGCTGGAGCGTTTTGAAGTGTACTCACATCGTTAGGAATATTTCTCAAATTTGCCTTCACCAAGCAGAAGGAGACTGATGGCTGCTACTTCAACACTGGAGGGATACTCACTGTCTGGAATTTAAATGGGATCAGTAGCAAACACAGCCCTTGTCCATTCCACTTGCTATTACCTGTGAGTGAATGTGAAGTTAGTTTGATTGTGTGTTTGCATCTGCGTGTCATAAGTGAGTGGTAGGAATTTTCACTTGGAAATAACAAGAGGATACAGCAAACTGAGTGAAAACAAGGATTAACCGCTATGTTCCATTGGAGGCACCATTTAAGGACTGGTTGGCAACTACTTCATACTGACAAAAGCGGAAGCAGGATGATGGGATATGTAGGGCTGGACGGCTCCTTAAACACCAGCTGGCTGGTGTCCTCTTTAATGTGGCTGGGACTGCTGCTGCTGCAGGCAACTCCTGCTTCCGTGTTAGCTGAGAAACTTGATGAGAACGACCCAGTGGTCACCATCACTTATGGCAAGCTGCGAGGAGTCAAGAAGGAGCTCAACAATGAGATCCTGGGTCCTGTCGTGCAGTTCCTGGGCGTGCCATACGCTGCTCCTCCCACTGGGGAGCGCCGCTTTCAGCCACCGGAACCGCCGGCTTCATGGCCGGAGACGCGCAATGCCACACACTTTGCTCCGGTGTGCCCTCAAAGCATCGTGGAGGGCCGCCTGCCAGATGTGATGCTGCCGGTGTGGTTCACCAACAGCATTGATGTGGTGTCCACATACGTCCAGGACCAAAGCGAGGATTGTCTGTATCTTAATATATACGTCCCCACTGAGGATGGTGAGTTTGCCTGCGGGCAAAGGGCAGGATGAATATGGGGCCAGTGGGAGGGGGCTGGGCAAAACCGAAGAACCTTTGGGTAAAGAAAAGAATGTGTAGGGAAAGCATGACTTGTGCATGTTTAATGTGCATGACACTGCTTATTGTACACGTGTGTGAATTTGATTTGTGAAAAAGGACAGTGTGTGTGTATGCGTGTGTGTGTGAGTGTGTGGCATCCATTAAGGCCAATTAATCCTCTTTTCATTCCACTCCTTATCTGTCTCATTCTTCCTTCCTTTTTCCTTCCTTTTTAACCTTTTCTCCTCCTCCACTTTCCTTACTCTAATCTGATGCTGCACTCTTCTTTTCTTCCCCATCACCTTATTTGTTCTCCTCTCCAGGCTCTTTCTCCTCCCCCCCTTTAACCTCTGGAGCTCATCATAGCCTATTATGATCCACCACAATGGCTACAGTTCATTAAACAAGACAGTCGTTGTCATGATCATCACTGATTGATTTGGCTGACTGGCTGAATGACTGGCTGGGTGACTGAATACTACCCTGATTTAGCTGGTGTGATTCATTTTTTCCTTTCTCTCAAAGTCCTTTTCACTCAATCAGCCTTGCGTGTGCGTGTGTGTGTGTGCGTGTGTGTGTGTGTGTGTGTGTGTGTGTACGTGTACGTGCATGCCAGCTCCTGTGTGCGTCGTTCGTCCAGGGGCTCCATGTTATTCTTTAGTTTTCTATTCATTTTACAGTCAAAAGAATATCCAAGGAATGTGCCAGGAAACCGGGCAAGAAAATATGTAGACAAGGAGGTATGTATAATCTGAATGCAACTTTTACAGTGCCACGACAAGAAGAAAGGGTGTGAAAGAACAGAGGAAGAACTTAGAAACAACAGAAGGACTGTGGGTACAGTAGGGAACAGTCGAAATCAAAGTCAAGGTCTACAGATTATTCAGGTCTCGTATGTGCAAGTGAAATTAAAGCCAATTTAAAATGAAAAGGTTGAGAAAACCAAGCTGTCAAAAAGGACCAGGAAAGCCCTCTCAGCCCTTCGGCAGGGACCATTAAACATCCTGCAGATAGTAACAAAAGCATATTTGCTGCTAAATCACCTAAAACAGCCCTGTAATTTGTAGACCTTGAGATGGCAGGATGGTGGTGAAGTGTGGTAGTGTTGCACCTTTTCATTGATGTGTGTGCTCTTATTGCTTAGCAAGATTTGAATATTTGTTTGTCTGCCAGACCAGGGGTGAGAAGGTGAGACGGTATTCAGTGATGATGGCTGATGTGTGAGGTGATATGAGCTAATTTATAAGGTCATGTCACCAACAGTCATACAGGCACTCGGCATCGCAGGCTAGCACCTTGTTGAAGAAGATGAGCTAAGGTTGGCCCCTGACTGTCTAATCTCTATTAAAAGGTAGCAGAGCTGTGTTCAGGTTGGCTTGGACTACTGTGTTAAGCACTGTTTCATCAAGATAATGCTCCTTCTCTCTGTCTTTCTCTCCCTCTGTCTCTCAGCCGCTCCCTCGCTGGATTTGTGCACATTTTTGTGTGTGTACAGTAGCTGTTTGTGTGAAAGAGCGAGATATGCTGACAGCGTACTTGATAAGGCCTGAGTGTTAATGTCATTGTCTTGGCAGCAGCCTGCATTATCACTTAGCGTCCACTCCTTCACTTCATACTGCACAGAGACATGCACACTGCAACCTCCTGCCATGACTTTTCCTCTCTCCTTTTCTTAAAAGCGATTATACAAGCTTACATATTAGTCACACAACACCAAGAATCATTATTATGACACCCAGACACTTTTGTTTGTTTTAATTTTATTTTATGTAAAAAGAGATCAGGGTGACGCAACAAAAACGTAACAAAAAGAAAAGAAAGGCAGTAGGTCTCTGCTCATGTTTTACAATGTTTTTTGTTTAGGTTTTTACTGAGTTAGAAATATTAATATTTACTTCCTGGAGCTGCTCTGCTTTCTGACCAGCTGTTAAATAATCCATCCTTGCTTGAGATGAATGAATATTAAAAGGTTCTGTTTACTTCTAGTTCTGTTAGTACTGTAATATGAGTCGTAGGTCAGGAGTCAGTTCAAACTCATCAGTGTTATGAGTTGACTTGTAACCAGTTGAAATGTGACACAATTTTTACAGATGGGTGAGAAGTCTGAGAATCAATGAGAGGAAGGATAGCAATGCTCCATGCAGGCCACTGGATGGTTTAAGGGAAACAACAAATACTGTGATGATTGTTCAGCAAACAAAAATGTTGTGTTATGTATTCATCAATTTGAATTTTTCTGATCATAAAAAAGAAAGAGACACTAGGACACAGACAACCAAATGACAGAGCAGCGGTGAAAGTGTGGCGAAGTGTAATTGCTGTGAGGCTCATCCCTTTGTAATCAGGACTATTGTACCATTCTGTGCTTTACTGGTCCAAAAAAAGTCCTCTGTGGTTAAAAGCATCATTTCTGATCTTCCTGGGATGACGTGTGGTCATTAAGTTATCGCACGCTGGGATAGTGGTCTCTGTAATGAGATCAGAGGTAGCAGAGCAGTGGTTGGTCATCTCTCTCTCTGCAGCATGTATCACTTTTCATTTTAAAAATTGAAGTAAATGCAGCCGCACTGTAACTTGATTCTCAGGGATGACAGCTAGGTTAACGAAGGAAGCAGAAACTTCATTGATTCAGGACGACGTCTTAAGTTGAACAAATAGGTTGTGTAATATAGTACAAAATTGCTTCAACTCTGGATCTCATTGTTATACGAGTCTCCATCAGCTTCAGTAAATATGACATGAGCAAACAATGAGTTTTCATGAAATATTTAGGGCACCTGGGATGGGTCAAAACAATGAGATGCAGTAACAAATTCCCCAGGGAGACCAATAATGTAGATGAAGCAATTTAAAACCAACAATAAACAATTTTAGTTCCATGCGTCACCTCCGTCATTTTTATAGCTACTTTCCTGTTTTGTAGTTTCAGCTTCTTCAGTGTAAACATTCGGTAGGTTTGGGAGTTTATATAATTCATCACTAATCAAAATATTAGTATTCAAAGCATTTGCATAGATTGTTGCTAACTATACAGTATACAGTATGCACAGTAATCATGTGTTTTTGGACCTAGCAATATAATATAATCACCAAAAAGAATGTCAGCTAAAAATATTTATAATAGCATAAAGATTTCAGTTTTTTTTCACACTGTACGCAGTAAATAGCTGTGTTTTGCATTTTTGCATCATTTTGGGCTCCTTCTTGCTTGTTCTGTGCTTTTAGCATCACTGTCTTTTTCCAAACCCACGGCTGACTGCAGGCCTGTTCAGCTCTGCGAGTTGTCAAAATGTGTTAGAGGTAACAGGAAGGGGCAGTGGGTGAGAGAAAGTTCACCCAACAAAACCTCTGGAACAATAACAGAATAATAATCGTTGCTCAGCTATGTTAAGTAACATCAGGCTAGTTTTTAGGTTAGTTGAAGTTTTGAACAGTGGGTAGAAGCTGGTGAAAACCCTCACAGACAAAGAATACACAAACTCCACATAGAAAGGCACCTGGATGGCCTGACAATTCAAACGTAGGTCCTCCTAGCTGTGAGGCAGCTAGCTAAACACTACGCCTTTAAAAATCTAGACACAAACTTTGAGTTTAGCAATTTCCAATTTGTCTTGGCCAGTTTACCAAAAGAATGCTGTGCTGAATAAAGTTATTCAAGTACAAGGGATGCAGGGTTGAGGATTGTGATAAGCAAGACCCGGTCTGCCTACTTTAGTCCACGTGTGATCATGGGTTTTCCATAATGTACATGTAGAACCCACAGTCTGACTCATTGTCAGTTGACTTTCCCTCAGGAGACATAACTTCAAGTTTAGTGTGACACATTGTGTCTATTCCATGCTGTGTTTATTTTATCTTCACCTAATGATGACAGGTTGACACACAGCCACCATCATTACTGGACAACAGTGTCCTGGGGTGTGAAAGGGGGCCTTTATCTTATGAGACATCAATGTTCAATAAAAACATGAAAACATATAATGTTTGTGCAGTATTCGTTTAAGCAGACTGTGGTTTTCTGTTGTTCTGACTTAGATGAAGATCAGAACACATTTTAAGACTTTATGCAGAAACATTATGCTTCGTTCATGTGTATAACGCGTTTCATTTTGCTGTCAATGTGTTTATGTCCTTTGTTTCTGGCATCTGAGGAAACTGTGTTGAAACCATAATATTCTTAATATCAAAGGTCTTAACAATAAATTTCATTCCTTGCAAACATGATAACTTTTAGTCCCCCTCTGATCTCCTGCACATACAAGAAAGAATTCTGCAGTTAAAGAGATGGTTTACTCTCTTTTAGATGATCCTAGGTTACTGATTTCTTCTGCATTGAATTTGATGTGACCAGAAATGTAAGGTCACACAATTTTGTGTTTCAAGGAGTCTAAAAAGCCGTTAGATGTTGTAAAACACACTGAAAATCTGGTGTCTGTAAGGCTTCTTTGTGGTGGGTTGGGACTCCTTCCATGTTGTCATTATGTCGAATTAAGCATTGAGCTTTTTACCGTAACTAGGCCATTTAAACTGCAAACTAGGCCATTTCCCAGTGCGTGCTCATGCTGCTTAGTATCTCAAACAGTTCCGGAAACATGTTGCATTATACTAAAATTTCTGTGCTGTCTGTGCTTTGGTGGGGGGTTTAAAATAGAAGCACTATAGTGTGTTTGGATTTTGTCACAGAAGGTGAATTTTTCATTTTTTCTTCACAAACCATCCTCTCCATCATATTTTTCTGTCACTGTCTCTTTCTTGCCGTCTCACTCTCGCTCTGCACAGGTTAGCCTCATCCCTTGTGTCTGTCTCTCCATCCGTCCTGACCTATTCACCTTCCTGCATCTCACTTTCCCACTCTGTCTTTTTCTCTTGCTTGTGTTGTATTTGCTCTTATTTTTCTTTGGCTTTGTCCCAGTTTTGTAGTTGTTGAAGGAGGCTCCTGCGGGAAGATGGTGTGTGTGTGTGTGTGTGTGCTAGGACTAGGACTAGGACACACACACACACACGCACCCTCACCCCCATGCACACACACATAAATACACACGGGGCAGCACATAACCAGAGTGGAGAAAAGGCAGGAAGAGGCATGGCCCTTCTTGTGCTCAGGTCTCCCTCGAGGGGCTCTGTCACCTCCACTCACAGCTTAACTTCTCCACACTGGTCTTTATACGGTATGCTAGTATGTTGTGCTCCTGTGTGTGTCTGTGCAGATGAGTTCTTTCTTTTCTTTCATTTTTTAACCTCTCTTGTCTGACAAGGTTTTGTGTCAAAGCTTGGCTGATTTCTGTGCTGGCTGCTGGGCAGGCAGTGGACTTGTTATTTCCACCCCGGTCCCCCTGGACCTCAGGTTGATTCTGAAGCAAATTTAGAAAGCAAAAGTGAGACAACGAGAGAATGCATCTAATCTGGGTCAATCTAATTCCTGTCCTTCAATGTGTTATAGCCAAAATTAGATTTTTAGTCCTGTTATACACCTAGCATAGCTACCAGTGAAGTGAATGTCTTTTCTAGTATTCTATTTCTTTATTATGATAAAATTATTATTTTAAAAATGTAATAGTATTATTATTATTATGGCATTATTTAAAATAATTAAAGGTGAATATTGCTCTCCTGTACAGCATTACATAGAGTATATCTAACACAGGTACCAGTTCTAATTCATGTCTTTTTTACAACACCCCACAAGTAGGTGGTTGAAATGAAACAAAATATAACAACAAACAAACAACACACGCCATGCTACTAGGATAATGGGCTCTGTAACTAAAAATTAATGCAATTAATAATTATTGTCATTATTATTGTGTCATGTTATACCATAACACATATACCAGTGTAGTGCTTTTATTCATATTGTACTTTGATATAGTGGAAACTCAAATAAATTGTCTCATACTGTGCAGTATTTATGTTTTATGACAAAAGTACTTAAACTTGTAACTTAAAAGTACTAATTTGAGAAAATTAATACACAGTTATATATTAATATATATATAATAATATTCAACAATTTGTCCCTTGAGCTAGTTAAAAGTTTTATGTGATTGTAAATCAAAGCACAGTCTACATTTTCTGTTACCTAACAAGCACAGAAATGTAGGCACAAGCTTGCGTTTGCAGTACTGACGTACTGGACCTGAGGCCCCATTTGAAATCTCATGAAACCACTAATAATTCTTGACATGACAGCGATGACATGCAATCGAAGTTGCTGCTTGTTAGAGGAAGGTGTTTTTATCAGAATTTGAGTTTTTTCACATGTGGACTTTTTGATAGTTCTGTGCAGTGGTAATAATTGTAACAGAGACTGGCGGACAGTAAGGGAGACTAATGAGAAGAGATGAGAGGGACCAGGATTCATTAAACTCCTCCAGAGCTACTGTACAGGCAATAATGTTAATAATGTCACCAGACAATGCCAAACTACTTACTAATGACTGTGCCATTCCTTAAGATGTACAGATTAGCTCATGCGTGAACTCATGGCGACCATTGTCACCCACTTGCTAGTCAGTATTGCTTTAAGGAATCTTAACTTAATTTTAATTTTTTATTTTAAATATTTTAAATTTTATTTTTTTGTCACTACCAGTCCATCAGATATATTGCAGATATAAGGCAAAGGTCTGTGTGGGAAGGACATTGGATTTGATGGACAAGTCAACAAAAAAACTTTCCCACAGAAGGGCTTTACCTTTGTGCTACTACTGCCATGGTGTCAAACATAGTATCACATAGCCAGAGGAACAAATTTAAAGTTTGTAATGCGGAAAAGGCATTTCAAATATGCAAGTGGGGTCTGGCGAATAGTAAAGTAAAGGCTAATGTGAGACAGAAAAGCAATTGATGTGGCACCATATTTTATTTGTGAACACTGAAACACTGGTAGTGTCGCATCTGACACTAAGTGATGATGTATCGATCACCACCTGGTGATTTGAATCTTGTGGGGGCCAGGGGTCAGCAGGGTGCACTCTTTGCATTCTGTGGCTTAGCAGACTTGTGTAGTTTGAAGTCTGATGGATAAGCTGCATAAATGGAAATACAGGATGGAAATACAGGACATCACATTCAGTGCTCTCACAGCATGAAATTACATGCATGTGGAGAAAAATATCAGCTGCTTGCATTTTTTAAAGCTATTGTAAACAGCAGGAAATTCAGAATAAACAATGTACAGCAAATGCAATAATTCTCAAATTGAACAGGCCACTGTGGCTCATTCAATTCTGAATAGCTCAGTGACGTTTTGAATAATATGTTGGTTGCCTGCTTCGGCAAACTGTACGTCTAAAGAAAGAGGAAGTTATGAACTCGGCAGATCGTTTAAATAGTTCTTCCCGCCTTTTGTTCACACGCCGGCATTTACCCACCTCACCTCAGACACACATGCACAAACACTGCCACATACATGCCTGTGTGCAACTCTTCTCAAGGTGACAGCATTGATAGTTGCTCATACATATTCATGGGACTTGCATTACAATAAATAAATAAGCCGCTTATTTTTTCCTTTCCTGAATATTAAATGAAGGACATTTGAACCTTTGTCACATCACCAACACCAGCCATGGGAATTTTACAAATTAGAGTCACAAAAACTGCACAAACAAGGCACGGACACAAATGTCATAATGTTGTACTATTTCTAAGATTCATCTAACAAATAAATCAATCTTTTCCCCCTGCACACCCTCTTTTCTTTAGCGCTTGCAGATGGAGACATTGTGCCTCATGCATATTTCAAACATGGTACTGTACATTGCGAACAACACAGATAGACGCGGTATGATGAAAAGTAACAGCTTTTTCTGTAGTTTTCATTACATTCCTAGTCGTTATTTATGTGGGTCCTTTTAAAAACAGCCATACAACTATGTAATGCATGAAGCTATTTACTTCAATGATGATGGAGAGGCACCTCGAAAGAAACTGTAGGCAATAATGCTAGCCTGTGCACACAAACAGGAGCACAATGAGATGGAATGAGAGTCAGTGAACGGATTACAGTTTGTCGTTGTTTGTCCTGCATCACATCCTTGTTTGTAGCATTGTAATTACAATGTTAATGGTAACTGCTGCAGCTGTAAGGTAGCGCTGTAGTCCAAATGGACAATATCATGAAACAACAAACGTATGTGCGCCTGCAGTTAGCAATTTATTTAACCAAACAAAAACTGTTTGTTCAAATTTCATTTATTTTACTATCCTGCGATTGCTTTGTGTGTACAGTAACGTTTAGCTATGCATGTTTATGATGGCATCAGAATGGCAGGTTCTGGCAGGCAGGTTTAGTTTTGGCAGCAAATGCTTGGTTACAGTTTGTTTGACTTTAGCCACAAATACAACTTGGTCATATTAGAAATAGTAGAGCGAAGCCATAAACATATTAGTTCTATAAGACGTGATCATCGTTGGCCAGTAGGAGCGAGCAGAAAACCTTTGAACCTGCGGCTTCCTGCTGATTAAGCCACATTCAGCCCATGAATCCTGATGTGCAATGGAATGAAATAAATTTGTTGTTCAGGATTTTCCTTTATCTTCAGTAAATGGGCTGGATAGTCACCATGTCTGATTTATTCCGATCATATATTACAACAAGTATTCATCCACCTACAGTATGCCAGTGTGACATTCCACGTGGTACCTCCGCTTCATAGGGTCATGCATCTGTTTTAGGTGGTTGCTAAATGTCTGTAAACCTGCTCTTATGTTAAATTGGGTATTGTTGAGAAAAGGCTGTGACTACTGTACATGAACACAACCATATACACATGTGAGATACTGCTACTACTGAGTTTTTATAGATTAGTATTTTACATTCTTTCAATTCTTTCAATTCAAATCTTAGTATTGTGTCTGGATTATACTTGGCTTACCATTTTTATTGCATTTTGCTTGCGGCAGACAGCTACTGGACTGACAGTTATGTACAGTGTTGTGTGTTCATACATATGTAGTGTTGTCAGTTTTTTACATTGAGCTTAAAGTAAATGACAGGGTGATGCTGGGCCAGATGGCGCGTACGTTGGATACTCAACACAGAAGCCAAGGTGTCACCTTGGCTTGGTAATGAGGCAGGGAGTGGTGTGGTAACACTGGGGCTGGTATAGGAATACAAAGCACCTAATGTCATGTGACGCACACTTCCTTTGCCTACAGTGCAATGTGTCAACATACCATATTTCTTTTCCTTTTCTGTGAGAAGCAGGCTTAAAAAAACGGACTTAAATTCTTCTTCTTTATGCAACATTACAATCAAATGCAAGTTATTTGTTGTCATGCCAATAGTGCATTGAGTAGGAAACCTGCTATCTACTGTACCAGTAGGCCTCTGTCTCAACAGCTGGTTACACCGAATAACAGCCACAGAAAAGCTTGAACTGAATGTAATGTGTATGTAAATACTAAATGATGCCTTAGTCACTAAAGCTATGTACTACATATGAACCTGAGTGAATGTACAACAGATGAGCTGTTCAGACACCCCTCAAAAAAGCACATTTTTATGTTGACACTTGCCGTCTACACTGAAATCACACATCTTGTCGCATCTCGCACTGATTTTTAAAATACACTAGATTTTAAAAAATATTTTTAAAGTAATTTCCTTTTTTAAATTTTCTTTTTCGTCATGTCACATTGCTGCCTGTGTCCATCAAGTACAGGAAGTACATAAAGCCTAATAAACTATACTGTACTGGACACGAGTACTGGACCAGCCTTGGTGTTAATAGATACCATTAAAATATAACATATTTTACTTAATATATAACATGTGTCTCCATAATAATATATCACATCCCAAAACAACATGCTGCGGCAGCTAAAGAAAACAACTGGATGCTGGCAGCCTTTTTTTAGTACACCATGAATAAACAGTGTTTTTTTATTTTATTTCTAGTAGCTGTTCCATTTGCTGTTGAGAGTGCTGCACCTCTCTGAGAGTAGCCTATTGCATAAATATTGCATCAATGTGCAACACGAGGCCACAGTGTAAATAGAAAATGGATGGATCTAAGTTGATCACTGCTTCCTAACGATGGGCCACAACATGTAGATTAAAGAAAACAAATCATTTGTTCAGATCTTTGGTGTTCTTACTGCAGTGTACTGTACACCTAGCCTGGGACTGTTGCAAACTCAGCTGTGGTTTTATATGTTAGGTACAGTAACTGCTGAATGAAATGTTAATGCTTGTGCATGCACAAAACATTGTCAAAGGAAAGGTTTACTGTTGACAGCCTTTATAACTTCCGGCATTCTTTGTTGAAGGACTTTAGAAATAAAAAGACCAGTCCAATTCAATATGTGAAAGGGAAAGAGTTAGTGTCATGATGGTAAATCAAATTTACCATTGGGTGGATTGTCATACATTTTGATAGGACTGTAGATCTGAAGTACAGGTTATCTGTAGGTTAAATACATTTGAATATAGGTTGGTAAATTAAGTAGGGCTATTACATGTTCTATGCAGTCTACAGAGATAAAGAAGCTGGATAAGAGGGAAGGCGTTTTGACTTATGTGATACACTCCCAGGAACCTTAGGTGGCTTAGATGCAAATCTTTGCTGCACGCTAAAAAAATCTGAATAGAAGTCTCATTTCAACCAGCAGGTGTCTCAAAGTTTGAGACAAGTTTCCATGTCTCCAGTTCACTGCAGCTACAGCAGCTACTGTTACTGCAGCAGTGGCTCATTTCTATCTGTAACATACAGATATTACACCAAACATGGTCTATTATATAGTATCTGATGAACTGTAACGTACAATTATACAACTGCTGTGTAACAGGATGAAGATAAAACGTTGTTGACTTAAGGAAGATATAAGGACGTTTTTTTTGTCTGTTATAACATAGATCAATTCACATTATATGGCTCATTAAAACTTATGTAGGATTTCTTTTGTGTTTTCTGAGTTCAGATCGTTGGTTGCAGACAGACAGGATTGTTGTGTCTCCAAATGTGGAACATTTACATACATACACACAGACAGAACTTCTACCACTGTAGCGCTCAGCTGGCCACCACTAGATTGTTTAAGTGTCAGGTTAAAGGTCTAAAGGTCTTCATTTTTCCAACCCCTCTCTGTTTTCATACATCTTAAATTAGCTTCCGTTCTCTTTCACCAACTGTCTCTCTGTTTTTATCTATTTCTCCAGAGAAATTTATTAAGAAGTCGACATCATTAAGCACCTTGACTCATGTGCTGCTGGGCTTTAATGTTTAATTTCACACCAAACGAGGGGAGGAGGACAGGAAGGAGGAGGAGGAGAAGGCAGAAGGACAAGACAGGATTACAGGGGTGGATATGTTTGATAGTTTTATGTGTGTACTGTGGTTATATGTATGTGTGTACGTGTGTGTGTGTGTGGGAGAAGTAGTCACCGTTTATCTCCAGCTCCTTGCAGCAGCAGCTGTTTAATATGTGTATGTGTGTACTTGCATGGATGGAGATCTGTTTGTGTGCATATGCTCATTATTGTAAATCCAGGAGTTAGCCCCACTAGTGCATCTAACTGCACCCTTAAACCTATAGCGCCTCAAATGTCTCATTGTACCACTCAAGACGCTGCTTTGAACCACATGTTGTGCATTATTAAATCTTGAATTCATGTGCACCCCCCCTCACATACACAAAGCGAAAAGCTTAGGAGGAATGAGACTCATGGCCCAATGTGCTCAAAATGATGAACTCATTATTCACTTACTGCCAATAACGTCCACCTTGTGACACACGCAAGCGCAAGCAGACACAACTGTTTTGCTGGGAACGCTGTATCTGACATTAGATCGAAATCTCAAGGCCACCTGCGTGTGCATCTGTGTATGTGTGCGTGTCAGCACACTGGAGACAGCAGGAGACATCTCAGCAGCTTCTGACACACGGCAGCTGTCAATAACTCATCACTTGTTTCATTAGGTATATTGGCAGCCTCTCAAATGGGCTGCATGTGTGGCGTCTTCAGTTCCTGCTTGTTCAGTGTCTATTTACTGTGCATTATTTTGTTCCTTTAGGGCGTAAGCGCCTTTGCTCTGTGTGTGTGTGTGTGTGCCCACGCATAGGGAAAGATAACACCTAGAAATGAGTCTGGGTGAGCAGAGGCGATGGATAATGTGTGTCCAGAGAGGAGGGTGGGAAGTTGATGGAGGCGGAAAAGACGTGTTTTAGGAGACCGAAGACGTCAACTTCAGAGAGACAGAGGAAGAAGGCAGGGGTGGAAACAGATGAATGATCTCTAGTGAGTGCGCCTCTCTTTTATGTTCAATTTACACGTTTAAAAATGAAGGGCTGAATTGCTTTGGCACACAGCACTGTGGTATTTTCCTGAGTTGGAAATTTTCTTTTGCCCATCTGTGATGTTTCTGTGCCCGGTGCACAGGTGGGAGAAGCACAGCAAACAGGTGGGACATCCATCCAGTACGAGACGATGCTAAAAGAGATGTTGATATTTTGGCAAAACCAGAGTATTAGATGTTGTGTTGTGAATAGATTCTATGTCTGTTGCTAACAAGGACAAATAAAGTATTTGATTGAAATGCAGTGGAATGATGAATATGTGAGGAAGTTATGTAACGCTATACCGTAAAGTAAGTAACCTCACACCCCTCTACACATCGAAGAATACCCACTTTCCACTCAGTCTGGCATGTCTTTATGTGAAAGATGTCAGTGCTATTTTACTATTGTTTGTAGTCTTTCTGATGTGTTCAAGTGCCACTTTTTGGACTCGAACGACGAAGATGTGAGGCAATGCCTTTGATGTTGCTGGTTCTTTAATGTCACCTTGGTGTGGCTCTGTCCTTTAAGAAGACACACATCAATCAAACCCTAAATTCAGACAAATGGTGAAAAACAGTTGTGTTGCTACTTTTTTTTCTTATTTATGACTTTCTTTAAGGGGGGCTGATAAGGCCTTGAATTCTGAATTGAATTGAATATCTCACGAGGCTTCAAGTCAGCCACTCAGGGCAATGTACAATGTCTTAAAATTCCAAACACAAGTTGTCCTGATTGATGAAAAGCTGACATTTTATCAGAGCCTCAAGGCTTTTTTCCCCAACAACAGCAAAATGGTAATGCCACTAGGGAGAAGCTGCAAATGGACAAACTCAGGGTAACTCAGGGACTGTACAGTAATTTACAGATCTTACGCAACAGTAAAAGAATCTCCAGGTTTAATGAATACTCTCAAACTATCAAAATATTACCAATTAAGTCACTTATCAATTAATTGAGCTAACAAAATGTTTATATCTGTTAATTATATTTTATGAGACTTATGTTGAAAGCAAGTTCTGCTCTATTGCCCTATTTTGTTTAAGCAAATATCACTTCAATTTTAATGAAGGGGCAGAAAGGAGATTGGAGAACAGAATGCTTTGGGGACTTTCCAGAGCAGCACAAGAATTTAAGATTCCATGAATTCTTTTAATTTACAGGTAAAGAGAAACTGCCTTTTAGGTCCACAAGCTTCATTAACATGGGGTTTTAAATATATTGTACTGTATTTACTTTGTTAGACAACGTAAACAAGAAATGACAAAAATTTTACTGCATGAAAGAGACTTCACATTAGGGGGGTGCACAGGCAGTCACCACCAAATAAATGACACACAGACCACACCTTTAATATTTACCACACCCATTCAGTATTGCAGGTCAAGCACATTTTTCCATTACACTAAGCTATGAAAAAGAAATAGCAGTAGGCGGTGACCAAAGACCCATGATAATGACTGTTCTTCCACGCAGCCATTATCCAAACCACTTATTCTCGTAAGGGTTGCAGTGGTGATGGAGCTTATCCCAACATTCTGAGAGGCAGAGCACACAAAGTCCAGGTCCCCAGTCTGTCACAATCTTTCATGATCATACTCACACCTATGGGTGATTTAGTTTTCCGAAGCTAGTGGATGTGGAGACAAGTCACCCAGACACAGCAGGCTTATTGTTTATTACACATAGAACATGGTCTTTCCTAGCCTAAACTTTCACAGGAACAACTCTCAAACATGCATTCTTAGAACAGGTGCATGTTCAAGTGACATATGAGAATGAAGCAGGGAGCAGGCAGTGGGACAGATGACAGGAGATGGAGGGCTAAGAGGAGGAGGTGGGGCAGAGTGGAATGATCAGCAGAGGGCTGCACAACCTCCTATTCCGGCAAACGACTGTCGTTCGTTGACACGTATAATAGCAGTCATTCGCTTACCATATTATTTCTGTCGTGGCACATTGACTGATGATAAATCATGTGTAATGTCCCAGCACTGACAATCTGTGTTTTCATGTGTCTCAAACACCATTACAACATTTTTATGCTTGTTTCTTTTTTATTTCCTATTTTGCCGTTATGCCATTCTGGACATGTACTGTACCTCAGCTTTGCTGCAGCTTATTTGCAGACATTATATAGAACCTCTTTTACTATTGATACGTACAAGTAAACACGACGTATACGTCTGTTACTTTACTGTTTTTGAACCCTAAAGAATTATGTGTTTTATCACAAGTGCGTACTTTGTAGTTTACACTCTAAGCAACACTGAACTCACACTGTTGATAGTTACACAAAATTAGGAACATTCAAAAAGAACTTAACAGCCAACCATCAGTTAATGCAGGTAGTTCTTCTACCATACATAACCATAATTCTGTAGCTTTTCTATAGCCTTGACTCCTGTAAATTGCCATGAGATGAGTCCAGCATGGTGCGGTGGCATGCCACTGCTCAGACTGTACTGTTCTCAAATCCATTTGTTCCAGGCACTCATGTGAGCACTCAAGTTAGCAGCAACAAAGAGAAGACTCGTCTTCACTTTCATCCACAGGGACAATACCGTGGCTAAAGCGCAGGCACCCTGAGAGTCTGCTGCCGTCTGCCACACACGATATATACAAGTCCTTTTTTGCACATACTCTCTCTTGGGGCCAGACTACGGGAAACTACTCTTCTGTGAAAGCTGTTGGTCAGGGGCAAATTAGCCTCAGGGAGTGAACCCATTCTGTTCATAGGCTTGTGGATGCATATATGCGTGTCTCCCATATGAATATATACAAAAATGTGTTGTGTGTCTGAATGGATCTAGCTTTGTGTTATCTTACTTAAACCTGTGTATGCATGAAAGAGGAAGGACGTGAGCTGGAGCCGTGTGGCCGTTTGGTATTTAGCGTGACCAAAAAGGGGCTGGACTATTTGAGCGAATGAAGCCTAAATCCCAACCTTAACTTTTATTGTCGTTATCTCTCTTAATTTTGTTTTCTACAGTTTTCGAGAAACATTACAACATTACAAAGTCACACCGCTGTCTGGATAATTCCAACAAATACTTTATGTTCAGAATTTCTAATGAAATCTAAAAAGAGTTAACTAAAATGCTTCTCTCTTCTTTACTATTGACCCAGGATAAGAGATGAAGACCACATCTTCCAAAACACCACAACTGTGTAAAAATACATCTCTTGTTTTCAATTTAGTGACAGGCATGATAAAAACAGTGGTTTATCCTAAAATGACAGGCTTGTCTTTATTATGATGCCACATCATCACAGTGGAGTCAAACTTTCTGGAAAAGTCATCTGCTCTATTGATCCACTCAGATCTCATCCCTTCATAAGTCTGGGCCTCTAAATACTGTATGAACCTGTTACATTTACGTTTACTAAGCACTAGATGTCATGAAATATTGAATAATTAATTTACATATATGTAGATATTTGTTTTGATTTTCTGTTTCTAGTATAAACAACCTACGTAGTCCTAGACAGAAAGATGAAGTTGATTGTGCTGCACTGAGGAACTGCCAACATACAGTACCAGGAATGCAGGCTGTAAGTCAGAACAGGCCCCACCCCCACATTTATTGTCTTTTGCTTTCTTGCTCTGTGCTTCTTAAATTTGAACACCATTGTTGCCAGGCTACTGAACCAATGGAAATGAAAGGAAACATTCCAGAGTTTAGATAAAGCACTCAGAACCAGCCAATTATCCTTCAGTCAATTGTCCCCCTCTTTCTCTGTGTTCTATTTTTTTCACTTGGGCCACAGAGAACCATTTGACACCATGTTGCGTCTGTCTCTTCGTCAGCCAACTGTATCAATGCTATGATGGTTAATTAGGGACTTGTGAAAAAGACGACAGCTCTTTCTGCAGCTAAACTCCCTGACGTTTTATGACTCTGAATACAAATATCAGCGGAACCCAAGTGTGCATCTATGTATGTGTTATTTTTAATATGATTGCAGTTTCAGGTAATTAGCATGATCTCTGAGTCAAGAGTCAATTAGCCTGGTGGTTTGCGGACATGGCAACGTCAGCCTGTGGTACAAGTATTTGTTAATGTGTGTGCATAATGGGAAAGCTTGGGTTGTGTGTTGCAGTGTTTGACAAGTATTAATTACCTCAGGGCTTGTTGGAAGCCTGGGCCAGAAGGGAAAGACAGAAAGTGACAAAATGAGGGTGACATGTTAATGTATGGTTAATATTTTAAAACTGAGTAACAAATTAATTCAGCATGATGCAGTCCACATTATGCTTTGTTAAGCGACCAAATTCAAAGGCCATCAAATAAGGATTCATAACTTGCTTTGTTATTGGTAAAATAGTTTTTTGTTTTTCTTGTTAGATGTTGATTTTCTACCAGTGTTATAGTGTCCACTGGCTTATCTGAATCTAGGATTCTGATACTGATTGGCTGCACAGATTCAGCTCTAATTTGCTGTTTGCCTCAGGCTACTTAATATGTTTCTTTACCAACAGTAGCAAAAGATAAAAAGTAATAAAAAATCACAAAAGAGATTCTTGCTAATGTTAACTCCAAACAATATGAAAAAATGTTTGGTGTGACAAGGAAAACACCCATAATTACACACAATTGTTAATCTTCAAACAAATCTCTCCCTGACCCAAACCACAGTGGGTATGTACTAAATAGGTGAAGCAGTGGTTTGACTTCATTCTGACCAACCAATATTGTGCCTCTATTCTAAACTCACTTTCCCTCCATACGGTTGTAAAAGGTTCAGTTGAATTTAGCTTATTTTATTGTTTCCAGTCAGTTGTCCCTGATCTCTTTAAAAGCAGTGATTTAATGTCCTTTGAAAGTCCACAAGATGTTTCAGATTTATTTCTGCCTTGAGAAATTTGAAAATCTGAGAAATTACAAAAAAAGTTTCAACATTTGTGTTTAGCATCTTGTCATAGTCTTTTTGCTTCTTCGTGCTTTGTGATTCTAAATTAAACCTACTGTTTGTCCAAATCCTGCAGGTGATGTCCATCCCTTCAGGTGTTTGTCCTCGTAATCTTTCCACCACATGTAAAGATCCTTCCAGGGTTTCTGTCTGCCTGGCCCTCTTGCATCTCTAGGCCTAATGAGCAGTTTTAAACCTCATTGCCCTCTCATCACAATCAAAGCCTGCTGCGCTTGCTGCTTCTTTCCTTCTTTTCAGGGTGTCAATATCAAAGAGTAACCTTGCTCATGGGTCACGGCTAGACATTCTACAATAATGGGTTTATTTACAGGCAGGTTAAGTAAAGGCTGTAAGATCTGTAGGTGTATTGTATATATTGCAGTTTGATGGTTTATGCAACATTTATGTTATTATACCCCATATAGTAAAATCCAGACAGAATTTGACCTCACCATTTCCAGGCAGCTTGATGGAGTTGGTTGATTGAATAAGTGAAATAGTGCAGAATAAAACACAAGACAATGTCCAATATCTCTTGGTGATTTTAGTTAGACTAGATAGACTACTACACAGATTAAAACAATATTGGTGAGCATCTCAAACTATTGTACACTTTATTATGTGGCTAGCTGAAAGGTCCTCATGTATTTTCCTCATATTGGACAGTAAACCCTTTACGTTCAACACTAGCATAAAATATACAATCAGTTGAAGAAGGTGAAGTATGTTTTCGTGTGTGGGTGCGGATGATTATGTAAACATAATTAGTAAACATAATGAATTTGCATTTACTTACACAACACAAACCCCAAAAATTTGCACATTAGTTGTAGAGGAACTCAAGGTTGGTGTGATTAATCATTTCTTGACTGTATCAGAGCTTTCTCCTTACATAGCTGAGATTTATTTGCCTCCTTGACTGTTTAGCCCATGACTGGCTAAACAAAGGGACAGAGTGATACTGCTGGGCTGCTGCTGATTTAATAACATTAAGATGTGATAGTTTTGCATTATATATCCTTGTTCCATCGGATCTTCATATATATTCATACACATGCAGCAAGAGTGTAAGCCCTGTCTAAGTCATAATACCATAAATGTGCACATTGGTTTAAAAGTGAAAAGTCTTGTTTTAGCATTTCATTACAGCAGATGCTGATATAGTAGCACAAAAGCTTCATGGCAGACCTATATACATCTTCAGTGTAATTTGTAGCATACCAAGCTGTCCTGCAGTCCATTCCTAGTGTCTCAATACTCATTGACCATGTTCTCTCTGGTGGGACCTTACAAACTCACTGCAGCCTATCCACATAGTGATGCTACAGTACACGTAACATACAGTATCCCCTGGTCATTTGTTTTGCCAATTTAACGGCGCTGCACCTGTCTCCCCGGAGAGTCTCTACACCCTGCAGCAGTTAGTTCATTCCAATGCTGCTGGCCACCAAGGCTCAGAGCTTTATTTCCCACACAGAGCAGGCGATGCATTTCTGCCCCCAGTCTTTCTCTGTAGCTTACCTTTGAAGCGAAGAAACCCTGGAGAGAACCTATGGCACCCCCTCTGTTTAAATGTAGCTCCTCATTTTATCTTGGCCTCTCATTAGCAGCACTGGAGACTAATTGTTAATGGTTAAGTCTTTATTGCAGCAGGTTCTTTCACTTGTTTTTCTCTCTGCTCTTTTCCAAATGGCACAATGACAGGGGCTGCTCTTTGTATGGCAGTAATTAGCTTTTATGGTGTTGCTATGAGCCGGGTCTTTTCACTGCCATGGCCGTCACTCTGTTCGGCCTGTCGCTTTATCACCCTGCCATGCTCTGGGCAATTAGTCTGCAAGCCCACCTCCCACCCCACCATCCGCCACCATCAAACAGTCATATCCTTCCAAACACCAGCAGAGAGACTTGTAACTCCCTCCTACTCTGGACCTTCACAGCAGGAAGAAAAATCAACTTGTGTGGTAGGAGTGAAGGGTTTGGTCCACTAAATTTCCAATAATGTTATTTTGCAAAATACCAGTCTCTGGAAGTGGTAATTCGCAACAAACCAAACAGTTCAGTTTATCTTGCACTGCCTTAAAATTGATGTTTGATTTAGTATCCATAGTATCCAAAATGATCGAAAACTATAGTTATAGTAAGTCCCCTTTACTATGCTTGCTTTGGCAGAGCATAATTTGTGCTCGCACGAAGAGTCATCTGCCCACACACATGCTCTCACCACATGCTGTGCTTCTTAGGTACTATATATATGACAACAAAGAATCAACCCCCAAAGGAATATTCGGGCAATAAATTTAGAAGATACTGGACTGGATTTAGAAGAATGTAAACTGTGTAAAATTCATAAAGAAGTCATTTCTTGATTCTTTTATATGGGGCTTCATTAGGTAAATAGCCTTTCATAAGACGTCCATTTACTACACTACTGACTGTGTGTTTTACATTAAACCTGTAATAAATCTAAAAATGAGACTGCCTACGTGCATATAATTGGCTGTACCTCCACTATAATGCCCTCAACGTAGATTTGAAAGTGTATGGCTTTTACTAGACTCTCTGTTATCCAGTAAATGAAACAGTGACAGGTGTGACATGTACACATTTTTGTGCTTGAATGGGTAAAAGAGGAATGACAAAGCACACTCAGAGAAAACACATTTGAAATGAACTAAAGGCAGCAGGACACAGGCAGGTACAGTGTTGCCAGATAGGAAATGAACAAATATACTGTTGCTTTAAGACAAAATCCTATTTTTACCCAAACGTTCATATGAACTACAGTAACTTAAAAAAGTCAATTTTCAACATACAGAACTGTCTCAGCAGGACAAACTGAACGTCAGCATTAACCCTCTGCAGGCTTCGAGGGGTCAAAATGACCCTACTGTAAACTAGGAGGCGTTCAAAGCTCAAAAACACACACAAGAGTTGGATCAAACAGCCTTGGTGGGTGTTACATCCAAGCCATGAACACGTGTGGGTCTATGATGAACAAGTTCATCCAACCGTTTATCTTGATGAAGTGTGTTGTGATTTATCGTCTGTCTGCGACTGTTTTATCCAACCCTTGTGTGGTTGTTGAGCGTTGAGCCCCCTGTTTTCATTTAGACCCCTTGAAGGCTGCACGATGGTTAAACTCGTCACACATTATTACTAACACACAAGGTCCAGTATATGAGCACATATGTTCTGTGTGTTTATTTACTTTTCTGATGAGTTTTCAGAACTGTAATGTTCCACCACTGTTGGTCTTGGGTTTTTAGTAGTGTCCGCGTCTAGACTCTTTTCTTTTAGTAGTTGTTTCCTCAGAGTCAAACCAGCATAGCTACACAAACAATCATGAGCCCTAACCAAGCAGGTGTGAGCTGGCGATGCTTGAGTGACTGTGTTGGCTACAGGATCGTATATCCTATAGTCCAGGTAGAACAACTAAACAGTGTCCTATAGACACACAGTGAATTACAGTCTGAATCATAAGGTTATCTTTATTTCATCATTTTGTAAAATTTTTTGCGACATTTGCCAGGCTGGTCAAAGCATTTATGCAATGTGTGTATTGCACCTTCTTACAGTTGCATATACTTTATTTGGTCATTTATTTGATAGGAGTTGTTGGACAAATTAAGTAAAAAAGACTTCCACCAGGACATGTTCAATTCTCAAGACTGACAACTAATCGGGAGTATCCACCCACACAAGCCATTTTGATTTCACTGCTCTAGTAGAAATGACAAATCCTAACCCTCGGGAACATTTGAACTCCTGGGACCCATTGGCGGTCTCGTCACTGAGCTGTGGTCTTTCATGCTTAGCTCAGATATTGATCTGCCGCTTAGGCAATTAGTCTGAGCTCCTTTTCCGTTCTTATCCTTTCTCCTCCCTCCTCCAATCTAAAGCTCTTGGAAAACACCAAAGGATTGCCTGAAGTCCAGAGAAGTCAAATTACCTGATTTTCCATTCCTGACTTTGATCACTTGCCAACTGTAGGGGTTAGGAAGGTTTCAACTCTTTATACAACTCAATCATCCCTCTCTTATCACATACTGTACCAAAGAGACCCAGTGGCATGACTAGATTAGAAAACAATAGGAAGGAAGGAAAGTGGAGACACCCATTTAGTCCTCATGTGTCCTTTGCCTCTTCATTTTACACTATCAGTGTAAATGGTGGACAGTAAAATAAAGAGGAAGAGGGAAAACGAAATGCTTAAAATGAGTTGATGCTTGTGAGTCTAGCCAGAGTAGTAATGTACCTTAACCCTCGTGCAGCCTTCGAGGAGTCGAAATGAAAACAGGGGGCGCTCAAAGCTCAAAACACACAAGAGTTGGATAAAAACCGCCGCAGACAGACGATAAATCACAACACGCTTTATCTAGATGAACGGTTGGATGAACTTGTTTATCATAAGACCCACAGAGCTTTATTTATTTGAGCCCCCCCAGTTTACAGTGGGGCCATTTTGACCCGTCGAAGGCTGCACGAGGGTTAATGGCTTAAAGCTGATTAAGACAGTATCAGTTTCAATAGGTCTGCAGCGGCCACAATGAAAATATGGTTAATGAAAGCAATAGTATTCACACAGTTTTGTAATGGTTCTAGCCACGTAAGAGGGCTCCACAGTTCAGTTCCAGGGTTCGGTTCCAGGGTGGCCCAAATGCCTTTCTGTGTGGAGTTGACATTTGTTGGGGAAATGATTAATAATTAGTAATAGATAATTAAATTATCTAAATTATTCGTATAGGTGAGTATATACTGTGCCGTATGTGGTCTTGTGATGGATTGAAATGCCTGCCACCCTTGGTAGGAATACACTGCTATTAGTGATCAATGGTGCTCTATGATGTTACGTGAAATCAAATCATAGCAGTGGGTGGCAGGCATGTGACTGTATGTCAGCTGTTTCCTTTCCTTCACACTGAGCAGTTGGTGGCAAATGTACAAAGGCAGTGTTAAAGAAACCTGCCCACACACTGAAATGATTTTCCCTAAATATTTATTTAAGACAACTCTTTATATGAAGATTATATCAAAGAGACATCTTCTGCTTCCACCTTTGTGGATTTAAAGGCTTGTCCTTTGCTTAAATTATATTGCACAGTGCTACAGTTGTACAAATGCTAGTCTTGACAGGTGCAGCCTGTGGCTCTGGAGGTGGGAAGTATAGTCCATCAATGGCAGATTCAGTTGATACAGTATGTCCATGTGTCCTTGGGTATGATACTAGACATCAAGGTGCCCATTAGATAGATAAATTACAGACAGACACAGTTCAGAGGTCGAGAAAACTTGATTCTTGCACAAATAGAAAAGAAATGGAAAGGAAAAGGGACATAATCTAAAAACAATATATTTTTCTAACTTCAGTCAGGGAAAGACTTTATTAGTTAAAACTGAAGGCAATCAGTGTAAGCTGTTACTGGAATAAGAAATACACTTTTTTCACAACTGTTTTCTCATCTAATCAGTTCATATTCTTGAGCTTTAATATATTTTGATAATGTGTTGTCAGAGGCTCAAGTTCAATCCTTCACAACACAGTATCTAGTATCAAACTGGCCCATGTGCCAGCCTTTGTTGGATTTCTGCCTTGATAAGCATCCATCTGTAGCAATGGCACATCTCTTCTACTGACATTTGGTAAACTAGAAGAGGAAAAGGGGGAGAGGAAGCATCACTCCAATTAATTACTGGGTGACTGTTAGAAATGGTTGTTGCCCAGATTGTAAGGTGACAGCGGCGACTTGTCCAGAGGTGGAATTAACACACACATGGACTTTTTCCCTAGATGTGAAAGACGGGTTGTGCTTATCATTGTATACAGTAAAAGTCTTACAACAAAGGGAAATGACGCTTTCAAGTTATTTGTGGTGAATTAATGACTCTTTTTGTCATCTTTCTCACCTGGCTTCATTGAATTGGTACCCAATGACAAATGTTCACAGCTCTGAATGACAATTTGTAACTTTTTTTTATATCTCAGAGACTCAAAAGCATCAGCATTTTTAGTCAGCTAATGAAGCAGTAACAGCGATGATTGTTTTTCTTCTTGGAAGAGGGTTTGTGAGAAACTAATGACTTTGAAGCAATAATTAATGGATTTTTGGCCACCTGAGTAAGCAGAGTGTAAATAAGAAGCGACAAGCAGAACATCCCAAGTCCCAATGTTACCATCTTCTCACCACATGAGGACACGTCTGTGATAATGCGATACACTGTACTTAAAATGACAGTAAAAGCCTCGTGAAGCTTTGGATCAGTTTGATTGTTTTTTTTTGTCTTTTAGCTCTCAAGGATGAGATATAATACTAGACAAAACTACTACAATGATATTTTAAGAGACATGACATGTACTGTAGTTAATCTCTTAATGTCTTTCATTAGGAGATAGATTAAAGTGATACCTGCAAACAAGTGGCTTCGTAGCAGAAGTGGAGAGGTTTGTGTTAGTGAAATGCATGGAATGTGTTAGAATGAGCTGATGCTGAAGATAACAGCAGTTGTTAAGTGAAGTTACAGCAGAGCAGTTGCTCATCGGTTAGTGTAAACCTCTCTACTGTTGTTCCTTCATGCAGAAAAGGAACATTTTTCGCTCTGATACATGAATTTCAGATACTTGAAGCGCACATCACTGCTGTTTCTCCTGATATCTATCGCATTTGTTCCTTTGGGCCTGGAAGAAAAGCACATATGCAGTTTATTTCAGTGTTTCCATTTAAATATGTACCACACATTCACACAGGAACCCTCTGTGGACATTGTGCCATTCAGTGAAAAGGCTGCTTACACAGCTGAGCGTGAATATGTGATAAATCTCCAGTTAAAAGCTTTGCATTGCACATTATTATGTAAAAGTTTCCTAAACAGCTAAGGCTTGACAACATAAAGTATCAGGACATATTGTTGAAAGACAGCTTTGGAAGGCAGACACCTTTTTAAAGTTGTGAGTACAGAGTATGATATGCTGTTTGTGAGTGGTGATTCCCTCAAGGCCCACTGTGCTCATATCTACGCTCCACTTTGAAACCATTTCTCTTTCTTGAATTTTCTGTGTCAAATAACACATATTGCTCAGTTGTTTTGTTTAATATTTCTAAACATGCACCATTACTAGAATTTTCAATTCAAATTGAAAATATTCTATGCTTTGTGCCCATCCACTGCCTACCCTCTCCACCTTTTAGGATATCAACGCATGTCTAACACTGAATCTTAGATGCTTTTGAAATGCACTACTCCCCGATTTGCTTCTGATATAGTTTGAAGCATTTACACTTGGTTATTTTTTTGGTTACCAGGAGTAGGATTAAAGCACAAATACAGATTCTAGGCCTTATCAATTTTTGGTGGATGTGAGTCCAAAAACACTCCAGGGAAACAGTCAATGAAAAGAAAAACTCTATCTGTGACTGAGTTTATGTACTGAAACATGAGAGAGACGAGCAGGTGAAAACAATAAACAGATGTGTCAAGTGGTTGTGAGTGGGGATGCAAACTCCAAGTGAGCCCTTCGATGCAAGATGACACTCAGGACATAAGCTGCTCTTTTTAAAACGCTTGCTAACCTGCAGAGAATAAATTAAACGTTACAGAGGTCCTAAATTTAAGCAACCATATTTACAAAGTCTATACAGATACATTTACTTGTATACAAGAATACATAAGATGCAAATCACTCTGCTTGCATTCAGAGGACGTCTAATATCCTGAAAACTTATCAAGGCAGAAATCCAACAAAGGCGTTGTTGTATGTTCTACTTGTTTTGTTTTACCATTATGCATGAAGATCAAATATCTGAAGATAACCTTAAGAGGATTTCCTCTAATCTGCTACGAATGTTCAGTCAAAAAAACCTACCTGATTAGATTATGATGGATACACTGACCTCATGTCATGTCAAGTCAGTCTGTCACCATCCTTGTCAAACGACTATCCCAGGATTGCCTGAAGGAAAGTTCATTACATGTGGCACAAGCATCCAGGTGGACTCTCAGAATGACTGATTAGACCAGATTCTGGTCTGCATTACATTATCGTGTTCCCTTTATAATAATATCTATGATTAACACGGATGTTTCATTGTACAGCCTTTTGTTGCACGTGTGAATACAAGTATATCTTCTTTATCATTCTTTTCAGCTAAACATTTCAACAACATGCTAAGACGGGTGCTTTTAAATAACTGGCATCACCCTGAATGACTGGTGGCTAATAAACTCTTCATCGTCCAGTGAGTTTGTCTGGTTCTGTTTTCAAGGTGAACTGTTTCAGTCCAGCTAATGGAATCAGTAAAATGGTAAAAACAAAAAACACAACATTAAGCGGAAGCTTGCTGTTGCTTTTCTTTGGAATGGATATTTTTAACATTTAAGAAACACCATGCCAGAAGTGATATCTGCATGAGTTACAGTCCATGTGAGTTACTGAGGTTACTGGGTGCTTGTGTTTGGACCTGGATTTAGTCAAGACCACCTATACTGACATGTGCCTGTGTGTGCACAGATGTGTGTTTGCCACACTATGGTGGCAGCAGGAACTCGGCATTCCTATGCACCACACGTCCTAGGGCAGTCGCCACAGCGATTTACCCTCTGCTCTGTTGCCGTGGTGACTGAGTCACTAAGGAGAAGTGTGTGTGTGTGTATGGGAGGGGATCAGACAAGGACCCTTGTTACTTAAAGATGATAGCACTGCCTCTCTCTCTTTGCTCTGTTGCATATTCATATCCTCCCTGCTCTCCTTTCACTCATTTCTTCTATCCACCACTCATTTTCTAGTTTTTTAATCCGCCTAAACATGTTACTGTGTCCTTTTATTTTTTGTTCTCTTGTGTTGTTATAACAGTTACCTTCAGGCCGACAGTTGTTGCTGCCTCTTCTATTAAAAGATGAATGCAATGAGGTGATGCTGATTACTTGACAAAGTTTATGCAGAAATACCATCTATATAGGTTTATTGTAGGCTTTTGGTTACAATACCCCTCATTCTCTGGTCAACACAACCCATTATGGTTATGACAAACACAAAATGAAAAATGAACAGTGGTTTCCAAGCTTGTCACCTAAAATGCAATTCTTATGCAACTGAATTGACTGGATTATGTTGCCAAGCAACATATTTTTGGAATTTATTTTTGAATTAGGAACTAAATGTATCGTGGACAGTCATTTGAAGGAAGAGGGCAAGGGTACACAGCATCTAAGTCCCATGAGTGGTTAGGTTTAAACAAAGTACTAAGATTAAGAAAATATGGCTGTTTGTTTAAAGCTGAATGAAAATGCTAATGATGAGTGACTACTATTTACCTTTCTAATAGGCCACACTAAAATATTTCAGTAATCCTAAACAAATGCTGTGATTTCATAGACAGAAAAATGAGATGTTGTTCTCCCTGATAGTATAGAGTATTTAGCTGGAAGCTTTTACTCCGTGTCAACAGACTTAAAGTTAGGGGTTAGGTTTGAAGTTTGCAAATCTTTAACATGTTATTTCATTTTAAGAGAAAGATTTTACAATATATAGTCAATATCCTTATAATATGTATTTGAAAGAGTACAACAATCTCAGGTTTTAAGAAGAAAACTGCTGGTCCAGGAGAACACAGTCATCTTTCTCTGGGTGTGTAATTACAATGGCTTCTAGAGGACTAAGACTAAGATTTTGCCATAGGAAATGCTGATCCTGCTTAACAGTAAAATAAAAAAAACCTGCTTGCACCAACAACTTGTTACTTGGTATGGGGTTATTTGTGCTGGAGGACGGTGTCCATAATTAGTACTGACAAAGCACTAAACATATAATTACCATTTACTTCATCTTTGTTTACTATGAGAAATAACATGGATGAAGCATAATACACTGCTTACTGCTTTATGAAAGGTTTAGATTAGGGGCTGGAGAAGAGCGAATTGTGTTCTAAATCCTGAAGCCTTGGACGGATTAATGCATGATGGCAGAGGTATGAAAGATGTGCAACTGGGAGAGAGAAAGAGGGAGGACGATGCGATGCAAAAATAGGACAGACAGTGAACAGACAGATATTCAGACAGAACTATAGCCTTGTGGTGAAGATTAGCATTTAATAGGAATGTGAGCTGTATTTAGCTCAGATTCTTTTCTGTGAGTGTGTGGTCGTACAAAATAGCCTCATTAGGACTCATTGCTGACCAGCTCTCATCAGTGTGCACCTTCTTTAAAAATACCATTGCTTCTCGATTCAAGTAAAAACTGGACAAAAGAATGCGCTCAAACAAGAAAGACTTTTGAGCAAGCACTGTCTAAGTGGGTACAAGATGGTGAACAGGTCAGAAAGGTCAGGTGGCGCCAAGACCACAGTCACTAAAGAATAGCGGAGTAGCAGAGTGGGGACGTCTGCACGAAAAAAAGAAAAAAACCAACGGCACTGGGCAGAAATTCAGGCAGGTGGGATGTATCAACCACCTGACTCTATCCTCATGTGAAGGACAATTACATAATTTTATTTTGCATATTTTATTATTACTATACTGTATTATTATGTATACTTTGTACACACATTGTCTGTACCTTATTGTACACTGTTAAATCAGCAATACAAGCAATATTTACATAGTATCATTAATATATGTGTAATTGAAAACCTCAGTTAAAGGTTAAAATATAAAATATAATTGCTAGTTTAAGAAATTATTTTTGTCTCTTCAACTAAACTTTAATTTTCTCTTATATTAATCAGCTTTTAATCAGTTTTAACCACCTTGTACCATAATTGTATTCATTTTTTAATATAAAAATTGAGAAAATAAATTACGTTTTGCATAGTAAACAGTATTCATACATTCCTGTTTTTTTCACTTTATATAGTAAAAATGACTTGCAGTAGCAGTGAAATATTAATATGAGCACATACTGCTGCTATCACTGGCATCTGTAGATGTACAGTAAAAACACAGGTTGGGTACAGGTGTACTATGCTTCCTCAGCGCAGCTCATCACCAGGTGATTTGATGTTGGGTGTGACAAATGAGTCACTGTCTAGGGTATGAGTACAGGTCGTGGCTCTTACATGAAGACGTGGTGAATTTGATTCAATGATGGAATGATGGATAGTGACCTTCGCAGGTTTGCAAAATGTGACCAGTTCAAGACATTAACTATACACAGCAGTGCGTATCAGTAAGCTTTATCAGTAGTTTTGAACACACAGTACAACAAATGTACCATGTGACCCTGACTTTATGATTAAAAAATGACCTGACAATGGATTTGAAATGTTAAAAACATTCAGAGACAGAGGGAAGATGATAGGGCAACTTAATTGCTATAATTAGACAGACTGTGAACTGTCAGTCTAACAAAGTGAGTGAATAAAGGCAACACTGCTAGGCTATTACTGTACTATCTGCCTCCTCTCTCTTTGTTCATTGCAGTCATTATCATGCCACAGTAGATGGGATTGAGATAAGATAGGAGAAGGTGCAAAAATTCACTAAGTCTGACATTGCCTTTTGGTCCCACAGGGAGGAAGCCTTAAATTAAGTTGCCTGCAATCGCCCTTTTCTGTCTGAGAGGAGGTCAAGGAGTGTTAGGCAACGCTTATTCACCAGAGCAATTCTCTGTATGCCTGTTGAGCTATAAGAGAGGGACCAAGCCAAATTATTACAGAGGAGAGGGAGAAAACACATGTACCATAGTTCTGTTTTGAGGACTTGATTAGCTTGTGCCAAACTGAATAAAACAAACACAGAGCAGTTGAAAGTAAAGCCAGAATTCCATACAATCCTCATGCTTGATGTATGATCTTCAGATAGTCAGAGCGTGGGCTCACTGAAATGGCTTCCATGGCAACAGCAAAATTACCTGTAGGACTGTGTGTGTGTGTGAGTGTGTGTGTGAGGGAGTGAGTAATGAGCTGCTCAGGATCTGTCAGGGACTCAAACGCACTGTGGCACCTCAAATGAAAGCTGCAGCTCCATTTCTTCCTCTCTCGAGCCACTCTACTCAAATGCTGATTCATGATTTAAATGATGTTTATGTAATTTAAAACATGGAAGAAGCAGAGAAACAACGTGGTTGTGGTTATTAGAATAGGCTACAGACACATACTGTGCTGCTCAGACAATTAAGGGCGTTTGTCTAGGTCTAAATTATCTTGAAGAGATGTCACTGTAATGATTTAGGTGAAGGAATATTTATTCCTTTATTTATTTTCTTTATTTAAAATTAACTTGATATGTTTTCACAAGTTTAAATGTCTTGAGTTGAAATAAGCTGAGAGTTTACGCTAAAGCAACTATGCCACAGCATTTCTGAAGTGACTTCAACTGCATCAATGAGTCATTTCCTCCATATCAGCTTAGAAGCATCAGACAGAAGAACTTGGTCCTATGAATACCTGTGAGTTCTGTTGGGTGAATGTGGGCCTCATTCGGTGAATGTTTATTTTTCCGTGCACATACTAACCTGCTTCCTTTACTGACCGTAACACCTGCTAAACCCAGTCAGAGCCACCTTTACGCTATGGGATGCGCTTCAGTTTATACTGATACTAAAAGGTTTTGTTTGTAAAAGAACTTTGTTATGATTGACTAATGGTTGTCAGTGGTTAGTTTATGTCATACTAAGGATGGTTTCTAATTCATCATGACAATGGATATTATAACACACATTTATGGCTCGAAATATTATATTATTTTAATATTGTATCTTTGTCTATAATATACTAACCTACAATTAATTATTATCTGTAATCATTCATATTTTTCTTATAGGACCTTAACACACTCGTGAGCAGCTTCACTGTTTTTGGTATCTTATGAAACTGCTCGCGTTTGTTGTTTTTTTCTTGGTTCAAGAATTAAAAACACTGGATTACAACTGTAACTTGCTTGTGAAACAGTTTTATTGACCCAAGCATGCATCCTGCATCTGAATGTGAATGTGGCTGTAGATTTATAATTACCGTAAATGAATGAAAAGCTTTCCATTCAACTTCTGTTTACACCTACAGTAACTGTGACGATACTTCCACTGTACATGTATTGAAGTATTCACTCGTTTGTACCATGTGTCACTGTTTAGGTCAGTTAAGCAGGACTCAAGTCAACCATACTCAACACACGCACTCAAAAATGCAAACAAGATCAATCGAGCCAGAGGGGCTTGCAGTCGACGTGTAGCACAGTGCGTTCTGCAACGATTTCCTGCCGACGTTTTAATGTATCTATAGGACAGGTCGATGAGCATGCCGGGAAGAATTCTATATTTCTGCCTGATGAACTACTTAATCATCTTGGGGATGGTTGGGTGAGTGAGAAAAATCCATATCCATTTTACCTTTTGTCTTTCATTGGCCACTGCTTCTCAGGTCATCAAAAATAGACAGAAGAGCATGCGGGGGTGAAAAGGCTGGATGAGAAAGTGTAGCCCAGAGAGAATTAGTTGTTGATCATAATTTACAAAAAGACAATGTTACAGAGGGCTGTAAGTCCTGCTAGAGTAGAGAGCAGTGGTGGGAGCTGTGACTATGAAGTCTAGATGATGTCGCTGTACGTCTATTGCACATGTGTCACAGTGTCCATGTGTTTATACCTACGTGATGGGTTGTCAGTTGATAAGGGCTCAAGTTTTAAAAATGAAAAGAGTTTTGTGTTTATTATGTATGTTTGTCCTATGGCAAAGCTATGTCACAGACGCTGAAAGCTTGATTTACCAGATTTGACCTGGTCTCGGATCTCCTGGTCTTTTAAAAGCTCTTTTAAGTGTCCACCTTCGTGAGGCTGGACCTTGCATTCTGGGGATCATTTTCAAAAATGAAAGCTGAAACAATACAGGCACTTTCCATTACGCGAGGCATTGCTGCAGTACTTTCAGCTCCAGCACCACTCTGCACAACACTCCACCCTACGTCCTCATCTCATTTTTCACCCTACCTTTACATTCACACTACATTTTTTCCACATGTTTTTGCCCAACGCCACTTCGTTCCCTCTTGTTCCCATTCACCCGACTTTCTCTGCCTCTCACATACCTTTAGCTCTTGCCAAAAGACTTTTTTATCTCAGCTGAGTTTGTCTGTTCAGGGACTGTTCAGAGTACATATTGGTAAAGAGGCATGACAAATACCAAACTGTCTGAAAATGGAGCTGGCAGGGGAAATAGTGTCATAGTTGTTTTACTGTTTACTGTGCCACTGAGCTCCTCATGCTTTGATTCCTCCATCTCCTGTGCAGCACAGTAAATCACTCTGCATCTTTACTTGTCTTCAGTCAAAATACTGGAGGTCTTTTGCTGTGCATGGATGGAAGTGACCTACTGACTTGACTCTATAATGGCAGTACAACACATTTTACAGAACTACTTCTAGTGGTATAATTTAAGCCTCGTTTTATTTTAGCTTGGTCTCTGAATTCATGTATAATTGCATTACACTACATATGTGTTAAAGATAATAATTCAAATAATACAGTAATATGATAGGTAAAATGATACTCGCTTAAAATCCAGACAGTTTTGTGCCTGTAGGTGAAGGTCCAAAGAGCTATTTCCACAAGTGTTTATTGCCATAATTGATTTTAGAATAAGTGTCATTTGGTGTTAGTCAGATGATTACACCGCTAGATGAAGTTAGCCAAGTAGTGGGGAATCTCAAAGCAGATTATATTTTGAAAGTGTTATCTGATCGATCTGGCATTGTTGCTTTAAGTGGCTGTGCTCATTGAGCCGCAGATCAGTTTAAAAGGAGGAGGAGATCAATTAGCCCAGCCTTAACTGCTGACGCTATTGACTGATATGCAAACAGAGGCCATTGATTCGGCCTCCGAGCACGCTGTAGCATTTTTCAACCCAAACGGCAAGGAGCCATTAGTCACAGAGCAGAGAGCCAGTGGCAGCCACAACAAAAGAACCTATATTCATCCCATTTGCTGATATTTGTCCTCAATTAACCATTAGAACATCTGAAATGATGGACAGACGGTGGTCTCCTTGGATATGGCATGTAGCATTGTTGTTGTTTTTAATGGATGAGAGAACAATACAGTATACAGCACTGTGCAAAAGTTTAAGACAGGTGTGAAAAAATGCTGTAAACAACGAATGCTTTCAAGTGTTAAACATTTCTTTTCATAAATGAACAAAATGCAGTGAATTAACAACAGATAAATCTAAATCACATCAATATTTCTAGGTTCACAGTGTTTGAAGGAACTGGGCTGTAGGTTGTTCCAACATCTTGGGGAACTAACCACGGATCTTCTGTGGATGTTGGGTTTCTACATCCTTCCTTGGGGTCTCTTCATGACCCCAGACACACTCCATGAGATTGCTCAGATTGCATGAGAGATCAGGGCTCTGTGGGGGCCATGACATCACTTCCAGTACTTCCAGTACTGACATATTAACATGCATTTTGTAAACTGACAAAAATAAACAATCATTATTTATATTTCTAAAAGCATTGTTTGTTTACAACATTTTTTTCACGCCTGCCTAAAACCTTTGCACAGTACTGTACATACTGTAAAACATACTTGAGACTGGCTTCAAGAGGCTACTAATGTACAGTACCTTCATTAGTGGTGTCTACACCAGATTAAAGTATATCAGCTGTTAATGGATAAAGATATTTCCTGTGCTTAGTCTGAAATGTTATAATTATTTTATATTAATATTTGGGACACTCTGTGGATAGTTGAGGAGCTACTGCTCTGCTTCTAAGCCTCTGGTGCATCTGTACATACAGTAGATAAGTAAGATTTTTCCTTCAGACAAGAACCAATAATTACACTGAGAAATTACTGACAGAATAATACACTGAATTGTGGAATTACGGATTAATTTAACAGGTGCTAGATTTAACCAACAGCAGCGTTTAATTTGACATGGACATTTCGCTCTCTAACTACGTTATTAAATGTCTTGAGAAAATGAGTTTTGATTCAGTTTTTTTTTTCTCGTTCAACTTGGCCACGCCCCCTCATTCTTTTTCTCATTGAGCTCCTCTTCACATACAGTCTAATAAGTCATGTTACGTTCGTGTGTAGATAAGTAGTGTGAGAGAACTCAGTTGAGTTATGTCTTAATCTCATAGGATTATGCAGGTAGAGACAATACAATTATACGGATTAAATTCACGGTCCACCTCATCTTTCCGTACTATTTGCCTGTTTTTACCTCTTTCGACAAAGCCAGTCCATGGAAACAGAATACTGCTTCAAAGAGTTATTTATATTCATTTAGCTTCTGAGACAGAGGTGGAAGATGACTCAAACACCTATCAAAGCAAAAGTACAGGTATTTGCCTTTCACTTTTATATCATTACTCAAGCGCAAAACTACAAGCTGGTCACAAAAATTGGAAATACTGCTACTGTTGATATAATCTATAATAATAATATCTTAATTTACAAATCTAGCTGGTTACTTTGGTTGTTAGGCATTCAGCTCTTTTCATTCCCAGGGCGATACTGGTGCTCTGTCGCATCATTTCACGTTCACATACAATGACCATTCTAGGAGGTGCTTATTAAACCTTGGTGCATCAAATGAACTAAACTACAGCGTTTCCACTAATGCAATGTATCATTGTTGTAACCATGTTATTTTGTCAGTTTTGTGGCTTGAAGCACCCGGTGCTACTAAAATGATATTTTAAATGGTGCTATATATTAGGGGCTTACATTTAGTATAGAGTGAAGGATGTTAAAAAACCAAACAAACCAAAAAAACTAAACAACAAAAAACAAACAAACTCCACAGCACTGTGCAAATGGTTTTCTTCTTTGTCTTATTGTTCAGCAGTTGCATTGCATTTGTTAATTGCACTAGTCAAACAAAGGGGCCTCTTCTTTGCTGTTGTCATTCTGTTGATGTGTAAATATAAAAGCAGTGAAAATGGATACATAGTGTTCAGACCGTTTTTATTGAGCTGTGAGAATGTTGGTGAGAACTAATAGAAAATTCACATGTATCTTACCAAACATAACATAAAACTGCTACACAAACCTGTAGTAAGATGCTTTTCTTACTGCAAGTCTCCTGCTGCAATATCCAGGGAAAATAAAAATCCAGCCGCTTGACTAAACAACCAACGCAGCAGTAAATCAACATTAGAAATTTCAAACTGAGGCAACGTAGATAATAAAAGCTGCCAAATTTAAAACAATACCTTGTTGCTTATTTTTTACTTCTTGTTAAGAAAATATCCTCCTGTCTTTGATTTTTATCTATTCTAAAGCTATCTCTCCTCCGTTTCCAACTGCCTCATTATCTCTATTCCACTCGCCTCCCTCCTACCCTTCCTGTTTTAGAAATAAAGAGAGCAAGCGATGTAAAATGTTCCTTCGGGGTGTTTCCTGCTTTGCTTTGGTAATGTCTCTTCTGCTCCTGCTGTCAGGAAGGGAGATTAGATTTTAACCTCCAACAAAGAAAGGGCAAGACACAGTAGCTTTGATTTGATAAAATTTGACATTTTCTCCAAAAAAGGTTTAGACTTATTTGGACTTTTTTTTATGAGGGAAATAAAATCTATTAATTGATAGTTAATGAATAAACACAGCATGTGTGGGGATGATGTGGAGTTTTAAGCGTTACCTTTCCTGTTTCATGTTGGAATGTGTGGAATGCATTTACATTTTTACATTATTAGCTTCTTTTTATTTATTCTCAGCATCTTTCCTGGCTGACTTCCATTCAAGGAATGTTGGCAGGTCTATGGGCTCCCACCAAATGATATGAGTGGCACTATTGTACAGCAGTAACAGTATTGCTGTGTTCAAGAAAAAAATAAAATAACAATAATTAAACTCTACACAAGAGACAATATTAAAAACAGTAATAGTGCCTTTTTCCTACAGTTCACATTTAGCTTTTTTTTTGGTTTGACTAAATATTGAATAGTGCTGGACACTTATGCAAACTTAACTGCATGGTAAGTTAGTGTATATTGCATATTTTAATGTGTATTAAATGTATTAAGTGTAAATATAAAGTCTCACAATAGATGTTGTACGTCAGTTCACATATCAGTAGCTTTCTGTCAATCATCTTTATGTAACTTTGAGAACACTAGGACAAAGGTGAACACCTATAGAGAAGCACGTGGTTATTATAGCAGCCGGCTGCAGCAGGGACAATGCTACAGTAATGGCGACGGTTCACCTTCCGAGATGACAGTTCACTGACATTTCTCGTCTCACGTGATGTAGGTAGAGTGGATCCATGAAGAATTGGCTGAATAGCTCCAAAAGACATGAGAAGCTTTGAGATTTTCTCCAAAAAAGGTTTAGAGTTGTAATTACTGCGTGGTTTGCCATGACCTGCAACAAAGTACCAAATTCAGTGTGTACTTCATAGTGAGGTTTCAATTAAGTTGCAAACAGTTTTAAAATATATTTTCACTTTGTTAAGTCTGCTGTGATATGAACTTAAAATTAACCCTTGTGTTCAGAACAATGGCCGTGATTTGATACAGTCATTCTTTCTGCTGATGTTGGGCTTCTCTGCACCTCCAGTAATCATCATCTATATTCATGGAAATTATGTGGGTTTTTTTCAGAAGCACCAGGCAGAAAGCCTCACCGTTCAGCTGTAAGTGCAGGGGAAGGCAGATTGCTTTTATTTAGCCTCGTGCTGATAATTACCATAAACTGAATCTGCTCTATGTTTTCTTTGAACAACAAGGTAGACGGGAGACAAGCTTTTTGGCTTTGCATGTTATACAGGTCCAGAGACCTTAGAGACTTCTAATTTGAAACAATGCATAGGACTGTGCCTTTCAAACTCTCGTCACTGCCCTGGTCAACTCACCCCAACAGTTTGACCTCAACTTGGCCTGGCTCTCGTTTCCACTTCTGAGGCAAATGACTTTCAAAGTCCTCATCAGTCCCCCTCGCAGCCAGTGCTGAGTTAGAGAACTAGAAAGAACCGAGACTGGAATAGATAGATGAAATATTGATGAAAAGCTAAATGTGTGATTTGTAGCATGGCATCAAAGGCATCTGCTTCACTAGGGTGGTGAGGGAGAGAGGAGGAAATAAGAAAAGTCAGAGATGGTATCGTAGATTCACAGATGCATGCAATTAGTGGGCAAATGTTGACATGAGGTGGACACATTCAGCGCCACTGACAGCCGTATGTTCTCAAATATCCTATGTCGATAGATTGGGGATCTCTATACATGTAATTATTATACGGTATATTTGCTGAAGTCTATCACACCGAAGATCAAAGAGAACTTTATGCTGGTAAACACTGATAGTAGAAGCTGCTACTGCAGCAAATAACGCAGTTCACACTAACAGGCAGGAACCAAATGACTGCGTTACAAACAGACTGCCTCAAGTAAAAGACCTTGACAAGATCATGTGCTACACAATGAGAACCATCTGCATGGGTATAAGCTTCTGTCACTAGTTTTGGAAAATCCGTGGCAGTAGCGTTGCTTATTCCTTTTTCCGTTTCCTTCTTTTCACCCTTCCACTCTTCTTTTATCCAAGCTAAATGCTAATGCAGCCAGAAGGCTCTTTGAAATTGAAATTATGTGAAAATAGAATTGCAGTGGCAAATGAGCTGTGTTTGCTGGTCCCGTTAGGGCCAAACGAGTCCTTTGAACGCTTCTCTCCCCCAGCAAGGAGCCCCTGTTCTGGGCCGCAGTCGCTCAGGCGCTCCCCTCCCTTTTCACGTCAGTTAGAGAGTTCCCACAGGAGCGCAGATCAAGCTGAGGCTTATTGGGATGTAATGAGTTTCTTGTGTGCACACACATACACACATCAGATACAGATTTACACGTACAGGCATCCTCACAGCAATCGTCAATAGTAATGCACGCAAGTAAAGGTGTATGTGTGCGACTGTAAAAACACAGTAAGCTACGCGTACAACACGCATAAACTCAGATTGAGTTCTGTCCTAAATGTGAATGTGCTTTTAGGTAGAAACTATGCACTCTTATATATATTTTACTTTTTTTCCAATAGAGAGGAGGAAAAGTCACAAGAGTTGGTGGGTTTACAATGCTATTGTCAGTTATAACAGCTATGATGGATGACCTTAGTCAGGTGTGACCTCCCAACTCTCCACGAGTCGGAGGTGAGGAAGCCTTTGGATGAGCTGCTTCCATTGTTGTTGTTCCAGTAGGTTTAGGACAATAGATACAACTTAATTGGGAAACAGTTCTGGCTTGACCTTAAAACGTCCACTTTCCTGGTCATGGATACATTAATGACTGCTTCATTAAGTTCATTTAATAATGATATAAAAATGCTGTTAAGGGGCAACTGGACTCGTTTAAACATTAACTTTTATTATGTCATTACTTAATTATATTATACTTATGGTAAATTTTTCAGCACAACATATACTTAAGCACTGTAAATGCCTGCAACTACACATGAATCCCACAGTTTCATTTTTTTCATTCCAGTATGTTTGAGTAGAGAGACTAAACAATGAACAGCTGTGTAGATAAAGATCACTCACACGCACATCCTGCATGATCACTGGTGTTCAGTTGTCTTTGCCAGCACTGGAAACTAAGCGCTGAAAAACCTTTTTGACGATGGAGCCGATGCACAAGCACTCGATTGGGGAGGAAATAACAAATATGCATCCACTGAAGACAGGCGCTCAGCAGGGAAGAAACTAAGGGACAGAGTGACGGAGAAAGAAGCAAACCAAGAGAGACCAGAGAAAGTAAGGACGCGGGTTGACTGAGACATGAAAAGAGAGGAGGGAGTGTTTAAATGTCACTGTTTTAGATGACAGCAGTCCCAACCCTAATCCTCCTGAATCTGCTCTCTGCTTTCTGACACAAAAACCACTGCAGTGGAGGGTAGTGAGGCGTTTCACTTCCAACACACAAAAGGAATATGTAAGAGCATCTCTCAGAGTCTCACTGATGATTAATGGATGACACAGAGTTATATAAGTGGAAGAGTAAATACTATCAGTCATCAGTTAAGCATCTCAGCAGAGAGATGACACTCACCTCCTCACACACCGAAAGGGAATCATTTTTAATTAATGAATGATAAAGCATGAATGGGCTCTGTACTTTAATTACGTGTGTGCGAGTGCCGACCCCACACTGGGCTGTTTGATTGCAGGCTGATCGGATGTTTACTTCCACAGTGTGTTATCGGTTTCTTATTCTCCCTGCTGTGAATGAGCCACAGTTGACGCCTCACTTCTCTCTCTGCTCCATTTTACCCTCCACTCACTTCACTTTTTTCTCTCCTTTCTCTTCAGCTGTTCTGTCACTTGTTTTATTTACCCATGCATCACACACTGCATTGGTGCATGTGACGTTTTAGAAGTATTGTAACAGTCTAGTTAAAAAAATGCCTTTTCAGCATTAAAACTATTTACCACTACTAAGAAACCAAGCGGAGGCTTTTCCTGCTTGTCAGCCCACAATGTTCATCAGACAGTTTTGTAGGTTTCACACTGTTGATCTGGTCCAAAGTCAATAAACTACCAAACTAAGGGGCAACAATAAAAAACACATGAATAATCTCTGCTGTGTGCAGACCTGACTATAGATGTAAAATAGATGTAAAAGTAAAATGTGTTTTCATATCTTAGAGTTAATTTGCCCTTTTGTTGGATGTGTTATGGTCCAGGTCTTAATGTGTTGCACACTGGGATCCAGCCTTAACTTGACCACCCTGACTGTAGCTACTTTTTTACTCACTCTGATTTTTCTGTATGAATTAAACTGAACCAAGTTTTCTAACTGATCTACTGAATTGGACATTTAGGTTTACGTTTAAGGTTTGAAGCAAACCACATCATACAGTGAAAGAACATCTCATGACAGATGACAGTATGTAATGTGCTTCGCCACATCTCCACTGATGACAGCTTGCAGTAGTTCAACTCGACAGTTTTGTGGCATTTTTTTTTTTTGCTTAGGGTTTACAAGACGTCAATTAAACAAATTTCTTTTGTGTGAAAAAATATTTTTATTCTGAATCACAAATAAAATGTAAAGTAAAACATAGAAATCACACATTGCCACAGTATTACTTTACTGTAATGTATATTGTAATTCAGCCAATCCAATGTTGGCTAATAGTGTGTGTTACAGTGTCTCTGTGAGCAAATACAAGTGAAAGCACACAGGCTGTAAGGTAGTGCATTAGTGTCACATACTGTAATATGAGGAGCTGAAACAAAAAGGTCCCAAGTCAAAATTACACTTTCAAATACAACCTGTTTAAATTGTGTGGAACCCTGTAACAGCCTTTTCTTACCCAGACTCCACTACAGTGGGGCAGATCAGAGTGCTCCCAGTGAATGGTGCCATACTGATTCCTGGCTTTGAATCAAACAAGCAACTGCATAATCTTCTATTACCACAAAAATTTGTTACTTTGCATTTTATCATCACTGGATGAAAGACTAGATGGAGAGAGAACTAAGGTGACAAATGCATGTAGTGTATGTAGGAGAGGGAGCGAAGTTCTGCAGATGCCGTGAATATGAGAGCTTGTGAATAATGAAAATGTTGCTTCCTGGTTTTGGTGTGTCTACTCCTGTGATCTCCGGGTCCAGATGCTGGTGTCTGTCAAGTCTAGGAAACATCAAGCAATATGTGTCTTAAGAATAAAAAATGAGGGTTTCAGCTCTGCAGCCGGCAGCTGCATATAAAACAGTGTGTTAACTTTAGTGTTGCTTCTGGTGCTGTTGCTTTGTGCATCGCTTCTTGGCTTGTTGCCTGGTATGGAAATTCCCTCAGCCTTAATGGACATTTCATTTAATAATCAGTGATTGATCGCTGGTGGTAATGATGTATAAGCACAAGGATTCAAGAATGAAGAATATTCTCAGTCAATAATTGGAAAAAGTTAGGAAGCTCTGTGGAAAGACAGGCAAGTGTGTTGCCAATAGTGACGTGTCTGCCTAACTCTCCTGCTGTCAATATGGCTTCTCTTTATTTGCCAGTGGCAATTAGTGCCACAGAGTCATGTGGTTAGACTCACATCTACCTCACAGAGCTGATTGGACACAAAACCTTTCATACCTGTACATGAGGCTCACGCTAAAGATAAAACTTCTCTGATCTGAAACGTTTCCATGTACAGACTCCAGAGCAGTCATTTTGACGCTTTCGTCTGTTTCGTTCCATTTTAGATCATAAATAAATAAAATAGCTACTAACTTTTAGATTAATATTAGAATAAAAATCTGCATAACATTATCCAAATGAATAATTGTGCTAAAGAAGTTGTTCGACTTTTTGAATTGCCTGATTTGAGCCCTTCAACAACCAGAAGATGCTCCTGACTTGAAGCTGTTTCAAAACGAGCCTCAGTTTTGATCATTTTTATTCAATATGTACAACTTGAACAGGAAGAGAAATACAATATTGAACATATGGGTGAGTGAGGTCAAGCTTCACCAACTCAATGTGGCGTCCAGTAACACATGCACTCGATATTTCAGGACTATGGTCAAAACCTGGCGTCTTGTAAACCTGACCCAGATAAGCTTTTGCATCATGATGTGTCTACAGCCAGTTGTAAAATGGAGCCTGAATTCAAATTGTTTTGAAGGGAATCTGCGCTGCTTTCAGTTCTGTTCTGGTTTGACAGTGATTCACCACATTCACTCTCGTCTCATGTGTGATTAAGTTAGGGAAACATTTTTATGTACAGTAGCAGATGCAGCACTTACATCTTGTAATTGACGTTAATTAGCAATATGTCTTAATTATAACTGGATGTGTGTGTAATTATATAATTATATTGTCGTCTTAAAGTTCACAGCAGATGATAGCTGCTTGCATGATAGCTGGTGAGTTTCTCCAGACGACCGTGCATGAAACTCAGTGAACATTCATAGTGAAAAGCACACACACACATCTACATAAACACACTTTATATGCATGAAAGTCAAACAGGTTTGTGACATTTAGGGACATTTATTATGCATGAAGGCACCAGCGCTATTTATACTTTTGTGTTGAGACTTGTGTGACACATAATTTTACTCTCCGCTTTTGCTTTACTATCAGATTTGTACTGATAGTGATGCTGTGATGCACACAATCCAAAAGTATGGTTTTATTGCGTCTTTACTGTACCTGCATTTTCAAATCTAATAATTAAATATGAGATGTTGTGTATATAAATTGTATTGTTCATAAAGACGCGTCTTTGGCTAGTTACAAGAAGAACAGGATCGTCTCACACATTTGAATGTTTAACTACATCTTTCAGTGATGTTATAATGTAAAGTAGACAGGAAAGGAAAGTGAGAAAGCTATGACAGCACAAAATGAGCTGGGATTCATTTCCATGCAGCTGCATGTGCATGGTTTTTACACTAATTGGTTTTGTCACCATGAAGCCCTGGGCTTCCTTTTTAAGAACTCCTTTACGTCATGTACACACTGCAGGGGGGGAAAGCAGTTTGGAAGATGCTGATTTTCACTAAAATGTGGCTTCTGGCTATCGGGGTAACTCAGCAGGCCAAGACACGTGTGCGTGTGTGTGTACTACAGCTCATCCCATACCACCTTTCATGTCGCAGCACATTGTCTATTAGAGGAAACACAATTTAAAAATCACCATTTAAAGAAAATAAAAAGTGGGCATTTAAAACAAACAATAGACAGAGTTGTGTCTACAGGGGATTCCAAAGCAGGAGCTGAATGGCGTGAGATAAGGCAGCCCTAATACTCAGCATATTGTTCATTTTTCTACTTGGGCTACAGTTCGTCTAAGTCCTATGTATTTCTGTTAAACGTAGTTGCAAATGTACTAAACATTAAACATGTGTAAATCCAGGATCAGACAGTGGAGCTAACAAAACGCAATTGTCCAGTGCTTTATCATCAATGAACACCAGTGTACAAACCCATCTGACTGCTTATACTGACATGCTTCAACAGCTGCCACCAACCGTGTCACCCTGTCTGTGTGGGTGTTCTCCAGGTACATTGGCTTCCACTGCTCCACCTGTCCAGGATGCTCTCCCCCAGTGACGGCTGGGACCAAGACCAAGCGGTTTGGATAATTGATGGATCGATGGATTACATAATTAAAACGCTACTCTAGATAACAGATTGTTATGGTTATATATAACATATATATATTGTGGATGGAGGAACATTTGAAGGAGTTACCGAGGTTCCATGATTTGGCCAGGGCCTGTGAGTAGAAGGAATAGGGAGTTGAACTAGTGACTGCATGGTTCATGCAAATGTGAATCAGCTGGTTGAGCTAAGATATGAAAAAATATAAAATACTCCAAATGTTTAGAAAGCAGCAGTCAGCTTAACATTCTGTTCTATACATAGATGTAGGTACAGTATTATGAGCAACATGAAAAACACTCATTTTAAGGAAATGATTAGCTAGGTGGAGATTTCAGCTTTCAGAAGAGCTGTCAGGAGCTCAGCTGAGAAAATGAATTACAACATTTTCTTGTTTGCCTCATTAAAAATAAAACAGAAGCTGTGATGCACACAGGAGCTGGAGCCTTAACTCATCCGTGAACCCAGTGCATTCTATCACTGGAGCCGTTTCTTGTGCAGTGTTACACAAACATCTTTTTTTCTGCTGAGTCCCGTCTCAAAGCCTGAAGTCAAAATCCATATTTCTTTCTTGTGTAAGTAGGGTCACAAACTGGGGTTTAAAACCTCTGCAGTTTCTGTCATGCTGTATTTCACAGAGTGGTGGGGGAACACAGAATGGATGTGACAAGTCTCGCTGCATGAGGAGAAGAGGGAGTTTCAGTGGCAACTTGGCCACTTGTGTATTGTCTGTGCTGTAGGTGGGGCTCAGCTTACAATTATAGCAAAACTGTAGCACTGTGAACTAAGAAACACATGTACCACAAGAGTAGTAAACTGTATTACTGTGTGTGGATTTGTGTTCACAGTCACTATTTTTATCTACTTTACTCTACCAGATGATAGATTTTAGACCTATTTAACACAATAAGTCATTAAAGTGGTTTCATATTCAATAGGGTAAATATTCCAAGCGCGTCTCCTTTAAAAAATATGTGCACAATACTATATATGTGCAGTTATAAGTCTATAACCAACTGTACTATACAGTAGTAATACAAACGTCTCTGATGGATCTTCCAAAACATTATTATGCAGCTCAACCTCGATCAAAAATTCAGTTTGTTTACAGTTTCAACTTTGTCTGTTGTATGCAGCTTGTTCTCTCCACAAAGCCCTTCTGATCTTTATGCTAATCAAGTTTCATTTATTTATAAGTTACACCTTAAGAAGTGCAACAATCACACATTCCATACAAAATGAGTCTGTGATTGCAGTCTTGTAGCTTGGCAATGTTTTAAGAGACAACACATATAACAGATATATTCAGCCTATTTCAGTGACTTATAGTGATGTGTCAAAAACAATTATTCGATGTTTGACTAAATATGTGAAACCTAGTGTAACAGTGATGTAACATGATAAGAAATACTGCATGTGTAATGAATCACAAGCCAACTTCTCTTCCCTGTACAACCTCATGCAGTACTTTTACCTTCACTACTGTAGAGTGGGGGCGAGCACCACCAGCGTCATGGTAACCACAGCATACCTGTTCAGAAGTGGTTGGGCTGGACAGTGTAAGGGTTAGACGAGAGATGGAGGATGCAGGGATGTGGGAGTGTGAGATTTTTTTGCGGCAAACCAGACAAATGAACTGGCCTTGATGTACAGGTAGAGGTGGAAAACTATATACAAGAATAATGAAAGAATATGATAGAGATGTAGAGCTCTACATCAAAACTCGACAGAAAAAGAAAAACAAAACAAGGCACTAACAGCAAGTCTACACCTGAACTGCAGCAAACAATCGTTCTCTCAAGGAGCTTCTACTCTATGTATATTATATAAGCCCCTCCTACAAGACAAACCATTATCAGTTAACGACCAGTTAAGAACGTCTATTATTTCCTCTCTGTAGAAACCATGTAAACCCCCTCTCCTCTCCTCAAGTGGTACAGCCCACTTTCAAACCTCCCTCTCCCTGTTTGACAGTCTGGGCCTGAGCCCTGTTAGTGGATGTAGTGGAGCTCACATGAGCGTTTGGTGAGCGTCACCCTGTCACAGTTTAGAGAACGTGTCCGTGGGCTGATGTGGCCCATTGGATTTAACCCTGAACACACAACTAGACAACACAACTCTCTTCTGCCAGCTACAGTAGGTGGAACAACTAATAGAGGTACTAGAATGTCACAACGGGTCACGCGCTAACCCCATGACCCATGGCAACAGGACTCTTTTAAGTGCCATGCAGCAAACCAAACACAAGGTTATCCAGTGAAAATGAAAAGTAAATGTTTGTTTGGCCGCTGAAAGCACTTGTGACAGTAAAGTAGAAACACATTCTATTTTACGGTGCCATTAAGCCATAGTAAATATGTTCAGAGACATAATCAGCAGATATGCTGACACAATGGAGTTTTGTGAATAAATGTAATGAATTTCATAAATGAAATACTAAGAAATAAAAAAATTCACAAAGTTGGGATGCAAGGTGCCTGTAGAACTGTCTCCAGAGTTCACCGTGCGTGAGTTGTCTGGGGTATAACACTATAAAAGGTGGCCGATATGAAGACTAAGCTCTTCAGAAGTGGCACAAATATGCGCTCACGCGTTCAAGCTAATGTATTTTCACGTTAGTCCCTTGATTGCACACTCAGGGGTTTCTGTGCTAGCAGAGAACCGTTGACTGTCTCTGTTAATTCTTTTCATCTGATGGTTCGCTGAAGTGCATAAGACTACAGTTTTACCTTGGGGAACGGATTCTGTATTTATAGTTTACAGCCTGTAGGGATTTTATCCAAGGTCAGTAGTAGATTACCTATTTGGCTCATTGAGCTGGGCGCTCATTGAGCACCCCTATTTTAATGTGCATTGGTGATTGATTAAGGCGCTGTGTTTCCTTGCTGGTGTGGCTCTTGACTGATGCACACAGAGAGCAATATGTATGTATGGATAGCTCTCGTGCGGAATGTACGATCGATGCACAGACTCTCCTCACAATAATTACCTCATCCAGGAGAGGGGGAAAGCCTGAGGGGTTGAGTGTGCATGTGAGTCATGGATTGTAGCAAAGTGTCAGACAGCGTGAAACTCCACTTCATCAGTTTCCAATCAATGTTGATGGTGGAGAGAGGGACATGTGAGGATAGGCAATAGAGATGGACATAAAACAAGTAACCGCCAAAGATAAAGCAGGCGAAAGTGGAGAGTAGACTAAAAGGCATTTCATTTTGTCATTTAAAACTGATTTTGTGACTACCAACCTATCAGTCAGGACTCCGTGAATAACCAGGGAAACATTATGGCAGCTCATTGGTTATATATTCAATGCTAAAGATCGGATTCAAGAAGGGGATGAACAAATTCCACCTGGCAATGAAGAAAGCTACGGCAAAAACCTGTTACAGTGAGTGCGGTTGATTTAATGTAATTACTTTTAGTTCATCCGATCATGACCAAGATGATGAACAGGTAAAAGTCAGAACCAAACAGAAAGCTTGAGGTAGAGTTGATGCCAGCTGAGGCCTTGCTGGTGTTAGACACAGGGAAGCAGAGGTCACGTCACTGTGGAGTATCAGTAGCCAAAGCGGTTTAACAACACCTCTCATTCACACATTCACACGCTGGGAGCAGCTTGGGGTTCAGTCTTGCCCAAGGACACTTCGGCACACTGGAGGGGAGCCAGTAATCAAACCACCGATCCTCCGACTGCTCCATGTAAAGTATAAAGTGAGTGAGTTTAGTTTTTCCTGGGCCAGTTTTTCATTCTACCGTCAAGCATCCTCCTGAACAGAACGAAAAGGTCAAGGGGCAATCCAATATTTAGAGTTTCTGTATATCTGTAGGTCTTGACACTTTAATGAGTCAAAACGTCAAAATTGCCGTCAGTGACAATGAATGGTGCTAATGTGGATTTCATGGTACTGGAGTTTATTGTCTACTTAGAGGCACCATGTGGAATGATGTCTACATGATGACCATCATGTTTCATGACCTCTGATCCTGGAACTACTATACATGTTCCTTCTGTTTTTGACATGGCCTAGTATAGTGACACGTTATAACAAAAACACTTTCCTTAGCTTATAGTCTTTCATTACAACGCCATCTTTATACTGTATAGGATGATTCAGAGTGATGTTACTGAAAACAATGCTTTTGTTTGCTCGGTCAATTAGGTTCACTAAATAGATCACGTGGTATATTCAGAGTGGTTAGTGAAGGCGGCATTAGATTATGCGTGAATTCTTTAGGATTATGTTGGAACATTCCGTTGAAACCGTTTTTATGCACATTTACATTTACTGTGCATTCTCTTTGAAACGTGGACTAGAAAATTTGGATTTACTACCCATTTTTCATGCTATTGACAGGAAGAAAAACACGTTGTTTATTGTTAATGTGCTGTTTACGGTAAAGTGTACTTCTTTGACAGTGATTGCTTCATGCAGTACTCTCTATAAACAGGTAACATCCCTTGACAGCAAATGCTCTGTGTTTCTTAGACATCTCACATTTTGAAAAGAGGCAATTCTTGTGTCTTGGTGCTTATTCAGCACAGAGAAACTACAAGTCAGCGTTCGCTTATCAAATTGCTTGTCAAATTCACAAAAGAGAGCTGGGGGATGGCTGTGGGACAGAACGATATGCAGGGAGCAGGCTCTGTCTTTAAAATCACCGTAGAGAAATGGCTGGCTTCAAAAAACCATCAGAATGTTCACTGATGGAGGAATTATTACTTAGTTTTTGAGTAGAAGCATTTTATGCCCTTCAAGCAATCCATCATGCGTATCTATTAAGATGAGATTTTAAGCTAAAGAAACCTTCTAGTGTTTTATTATATACCTGTAATACTGCTTGCAGAAACGTGTCAGCATTAGGGAGCAGCTGAGGTTCAGGAGGTGGAGTGGTTGGCCACCATTTGTGTTATACAGTAGGTGATTCAGTTTGAGCCTGTGGCTATTAAAGGTTGTTGAGAGAGACTGGTCATATCTTCTGCAGCAGGTTTTCTTAGCCCTGTGACGACGTGGATGTGAATGTCTATGTATACTGTACTGGATGTGTGCATGTGTATGAGTGTGAATGCGTGTGTTAAGCACTGTGGGTATGTGACTCTGTGTTTCGTATGTCATGCGACCTTCCCTTACTGCAAAAGTGCATGTGTCAGATGTGCCTCTTTTTCTGTGTGTTCTTTATGGAGGTGTGTATGTTCCTACGTCTATTTAAAGTATTAAGTGTATGTGTATGTACAAGAAAGTTGCATTGAAATGTTTAAAAGTTTAATTAAGATGGTTTTAATAATGAAAAGCGTGACCACTTCCCCTGTCAAACTAATCCAGTGTCTGCCTCGTTCAGGTTCAAGTATGTTATTGTGGCTTTGGCCAAATGTGACAAAATCCACCCAGCAGAACGTCTGAACCTCACTAATTAACACACTTTATCTTGCAGTGGCAGTTACTTACTGGAGTCCTCCTATACTAAAACTACCTGAACAATATTGGGATTTATAATGGTTTTGTAGTATATACATTGATCAGTAGCTTCGTTTTCCACCTCATGCAGCTAAAACAATCCAAGAAGGTGATGATATTTAGGTGTCTAATGAAAATGTAGCTGAGTTAGCAGAGCAGTCCATCAACAGCAGCATCAGTTGTTTGACTCTGGACACATGCTGTGGTGTCTTTGAACCACCCACCGAAACCCCATAGAAATAGCATCATGTACGTCCATTGATGTGTATGTGTCTGTCCCCACAGGGACCTATGCCAATATTAAAATTAAACAGTAACATCTTTCTGAGTATTACAGTTTAACAAACATTGTCCAAAACATTATCACCATGAGTACAGTTACAAATGATTGCAGGATGATTTCACTAGACTGCATCAGTTTTAGTTTGGTGGAGTTATTAAGCTGGAAACTGTGTATGTGTATGTAAATCTGACCAGGATTTCTCCATGCATTGCCAGCCTGTGGGATTCATGGAGATTCTGTGGTTGGCAAAAAAATAGCATAAATCATCTGAAAATTTCAATAGGAGGCAAAATAAAAATCAATTTGCCCATTCTCCAGTATCTGCTGCTGTCATCTCAGGCCTTTTTTTCCTGGTCATTAAATATTTCCGATCTAGGCTGTGCTTCACAGCAGTGCCCCGGCATTCAAATATATTCTGAATATGTGTGTGCGTGAGGCTCACACACACACACAGAGGTATCACACTAAAAATACAACAGGGGGAGTTTGTCACATGCTTCTGTTGCTGCTTCTGTTTCTTTATAGTTGCTGCTTTTTTCTCTGCTACACTGATCATTTTCAATTGTTAACATAATGTCTCTGATACTTATAATTGATGCTACTGTATCAAAGAGATGTGTCTTTGATTCTAAGTGTTTTATCTTAAGCTAAGTCTTCATTTTCAACACAGACCTAATATTTTTTGCCTCTTTTTTTAAGACCCTCTTTTCTTGCTCTAACTTTCTTTAATGAAATCATACACAGTAAATTCTTACTGTAAACATGTGAAGTGTGGTAAAGTTCACCCTTTTTTTTTTCTAAAACAAAAAGGGGCTATGGAAGCATTAATTATTGACATATTTTCTTATCTTTTACATCTTTTGAAAGCTGTGTGTGTTCTTGATCACCCTGTTTTCCTCCATCTTCTCCTTCTTGGTCCTATAGGTCCCCTTACAAAGAAACACACTGATGATTTAGGTGATAGTGACCACACGGACGATGAAGGTATTTTTTCCCTCGATGCCAAACTGATTTGCATGACAAGGGAAACCAAACTTACCCTTTCTCCTCCAATTTTTATCTTCTTTGATTTTCTTACATTTCTTGTCCTTTTTTGAAAGTGATGGACATTTTCTTTTTGCTCTTTACTCGTAAATTCTCTTTTTGGGCTGGATGTGTTTTGTCCTTTTCAGCTTGATGTCTAAATTTTACATGTCTCCCACCATTGTTTAATAATAATAATGTAACATAGATTCTCTGCTTGGATTTGCTGTTTCCTTTACCTTTTCTTTCCTTTTCTATGTTGCATCCCACCAGCAAATGAAATAACTATTAACCCTCCAACCAGCTCTCAACACATTTTTGCATGTGTTTCTTTTTTTCTTTTACTGCGTCTTGTTTATAAAAAATCTGATCATTTTCTAATGGGTCAGTCATTGGCTAACTGGCTTATATATACAAACACTTACACTATGTTTTGGGCGTCAAACCAAGGACCTTAACACAGGATGTCTAAAAAGTACAGGAAAAAAATCCCTTCAAGGATCTCTCTGAAATGTGGTTGTTGCAGATACAGTGTGAGGTGGGTGTTGTGTCTCCTGGCACTACTTTTCACAAACGTACCCAGTATGAATCTAACTTTGTAGTCGACCACTGAGTACCGTAGCTTTTTGGATTCTGAACCAAATCCTGTCAAATAACTTATTTTGCAGCATATAGCATACAGTACAGTGCTTTATGGAGAATGCTCAGCACAAAACGCAATTTATATACACACACACACACATTTTAAAATCTGATCAGGCTTCTAACAAAATATAAATAACTTAAAATAAAATCAAAAAACATTATCGGTAAAAAAATTACTCACTACACTGAATCTATTGCCACATATAATGTGACACATTAGCACATATATCTATGGCATCGTTAACTTTTGCACAGACATTTTTTTGAAAGCATTTAAACCTAGTAACATCCGGTGGTTACCTGTCAAATACAATAGAACTAAAACATGGCAAATTTGCTTTATGATATTTAAATTAAGGGCTATTTGGAAATCATTTGTGTGAAATCCATTAATCAAAATAATACAAAAACTCTACCTTTCCTTAGTCAACTGAAAAAAACAGCCTTTTGAAAACTCATACTAAGAAAAAAAATGTCCCTGATAAAACGCTGAGATAGAGTCATATCCCCTTAAGGATGCTGCAGCACAACTTTAATGACAAGCACAAATTTTAATGAGGCGCCCCTACTGTATAATGTGACGAAGTAAACAGCAATTACATCCATAGAAGATACAACCAGATCCTTTTGATCTGTGCCATCACACACACACACACACACCAACAAGATTAAAGCGAGTCACACAGATCTATTCAATGAAATCCCTGCAAGCTTCAAGTATTATCTCGATAAAGGATGCAGGGCAGAAAACTAATCCAGTTTAATATAGAAGAAAATATGCTTGACAACACACAAATGCAGTCACACGCCATGTTACCCTATCCAGGCTGAGTCTGATCGTGTCGGATTCCCCCTTAGCGGTTTTTGATTTTCTTAACCCTTAACCTGTTTGCGTCTGGATGCAAACTGAACGACAAGGTCTCCCCACCTCCCCTCAAACTCTTTATGCTCTGTTAAACTGGTGTTTGTATTTTGTTTTCCCTGGCAACACAGATGTAAACAGGATGCCCCTGAAAGCTCAGGATTTGTTGGAGAAGCCATTTTTTTATGGACAGCAAAAATGTTCAGGCAATGTACATAGAGCTGAAGATGTACTGTGGATTCAATTAAGGCTTTTATACTGTATGTGTCCCACTAAGCACCCTGCATAATACACAGTAACAATTTATTGCTGCATCAGGATGAATTCTACCAATACTATTAATTCTAGAATATGATCAAAAGCAATTCTATTGCCTCTGGTTAATGAACAAATAAATGTAATCAGCTGAAAATAATAATAAATAAATAAGTAAACCAGTGTTGACCATAAGTAGTGTAGTGTACCACTTTTCAGAATCAGCTAATCCTTATTTAACAATGGGGCTTTCCCCAATTTTTTTTTTAACCCAGAGAGGATACATACAGTAGTGTCTCCAATGTGCTCAAGCCACAACAGGCTCCTTAATCCAAACTCAATTTGGTTGCTTCTATTCGTGCACCATCTGATAGACCCACAATTAATTGTAAATACGCAATACACTTTACTAGTGAACTCTAACTTGATATTGACCCTGGAATTCTGAATGGACCAGAACCCAGCAAAGCACCAAGGTTTTGGTTTGTGTCTAAAAGCACACGCAGACTGAATGGTAAAATTCTTTCCCCTAGCGTTACAAGAGTTACACTTTAAAATGCAGTCTAAGCTTTTTTAGCACTGATTATTATTTAGCACAAATTGCAGACTTCACAAATTTCCCTTGGACCTACTTTACATGCCATTGAACATCCATACTCATTAGCGGCTAACACATGCCAGTGGATACGTACTTTGATGAGGTACAGTACATCACCACAGCTGTGGGTATATATTATGGAGGCTTCTAGGTATGTTTTAGATTTTTTTCTTTAACCATGAGAAAAATAAAACATCATGTGAGAGGACAAAGCAAAAACAAGAAAACTCCTTTTGAATGTAAAAGTTCATATGAAAAAAACAAAACCTTCCTAAATTAACCCTTGTGCAGCCTTCGATGGGGTAAACAGCCGCAGACAGACATAAATCACAACACGCTTCATCTAGATGAACGGTTGGATGAACGTGTTCATCATAGACCCACACGTGTTCATTGCTTGGATGTAACACCCACAAAGGCTGTTTGATCCCCTCGAAGGCTGCACAGAGGTTTAAAAGAGAAATCTAAAAGCTCAAAGGCAAAAAATGGCACATGTCAAAAGCCTCCAAGTAAAAAGGCTGGAAGCTAATGTGGTTGATGCTAGAAAGTGATGTCAGCACAGAGGCATTTGGAACAAGGTATAAATCAGTTTGTTCATGGAGTAACATTAGCTCTGGCACTGAGAGTGGTGCAGTCGTCCTGCAGTCACTGTGGAACGTGTGTGGCGGTGTAAAGCGGCGCCGGAACAGCCCGAACTCCTGCAGATTAACCCTCGTGCAGCCTTCGAGGGGTCAAAACGACCCCAATGTAAAATAGTCAAATGTTTTGACAACTTCAAATACAAATATTACCAGTTTCAACCCAGAATCGAGAGCTGCCACAACAATTTCCAATCGCGGCGACAGAAGTGACATTTCAGGGCAGCACTGCTATCGCATCCTAGCATTAGCCACATTAGCTTCCAGCCTTTTTACTTGGAGGCTTGGCTTTCTTTTCTGCTGGATGGCAGCACCATCATTTGTAATTTTCATGTGTGCCATTTCTTCACCTATGAGCGATCTCTTTTTAGTGTATTTACATATTTTTGGACCTGCGGGCCACTGTACATTATACGGAAACATTTTGTTTGGAAGTGTGTTCACCACTAGGCCTCATTTTGTTTTCTCTTGCTTTTGCTGAGAGTCCCAGTGGCTTTGCTCCCTGCAGCAAAAGGCTGAAGCCTGGATGAAAAAAACATCAGTGCTCCTTGTGTATGCTGTTGGTTTGATAAGTCCTCTACATTGGCAGAGGGAGAGGATACCTAAAGTTGTTGCAACAGCCTGGGGCTTCTCTCAGGGTTTGCTGAGGGAAATCTAAAGTACCTGAATCTCTTTGATCATAACTTCATCCTTGAGGAACCAGTGATCTACACCACGTTGGCATGGTACCTATGAGCTGACAAAGTTACAGCAGCAGTTCCCATCTCTACGAAGGCTGAATGGTCCTATCAGTACAAGATCTCATTTTAGTGCCTGTCAGAGCAAGCTTTCATGTCTCTGCTTGCTGTGACAAAATTCCCTGGAGGACATGGATGGTCCCAGCTTTTTCCAAACACCTGGAACCATCCTAAGATTGATATTACAAATTATCATTTAAATATTCCAGAAATCAGCCTGAATACCCTTTGCACTTCAGGCTAAGGGATGATGGGAAAAGATTGACTCGGCCAGCTGAATGAGGATTAATTGATAAGTTAGGGGAAGTAATGAGACTGGGGTTTAGCAGTTTTTTTGGCTCTGAGTCTTGCAGTGGCAGCCAATGAAGGATGCCAGGAAACCATACTGAGAGCAGGGTTGCATAAACTTAAATCCTCAGGGTACTAAATCCAGGTAAATTCAGGTAAATCCATAACATATCCAAGCAGTGCCAAGACAATTTTATCCTAACCTTACCTCATTACTGCTCACCTTCAAAGCTGAATAAAGATTGCAATGGGCACGCTAGATGGATCTCGCTGCTGCAGAAATTAATTCCCACGCATACTTGATAAACACTATATGCAGCCCACATACAGTAGCAAACACTGTCATATCACACAGCTATTACAAAGAGTAGCCTTAAGGAAGAATACACCATCTGAAGACCCTTTAGATGCCACACACATTTGTAATCAACAGTTAATATTCTAGTTCTCACTCTTCACTCTCCTCATCACTGTCTCAAAACCCTCGTTACTAGGGTTACTCACACCATCACCACCGATATCAACAACATCTATGCCCTAGATGATCATTATCAACTTCATTATCCATGTCATACTTGTTATCATCATGGCTAAAGCCATCATTAACATGAATATTATCATTATTGCTCTGACTGTGATATCATCATCACATGCATGAACATTACTGCTATGAACGTCTTTGTGAGCATGAGGTTCATCATAGTCATGGTTGCCTGCTGTCATCATAACTGTCCTTGTTGTATTTATTGTGATGGGGAAAATGTATCATCATCAGCATTACCATTATGGTTTTTGCTGACAGCATCATTACCACCATTATCATCACTGACATCATCAATACCATGAAGAATCATTAAAGGCATTGTGGTCATGGGTGGGATTGATTTTGTGATTAATGGCATTCTTCAGTTTTTAAACTTAATACTAACTTGAGGTGCACACATGTACTTTATAATAAAAACATTTCCTGATTTTAGTTTTAATTGTTCCACCAAACGCTACTAAGCGCAGAAAACAGAATAATCCTCCCTCTGCTACAGATGAGTGTAACAAAAAAGAATTTTGGTCTTGTGTAACTTGTTTAGCATTGAAAAATACCAATGACCCAATTCAGCTTAGTGGGACTGCTGACGTTGACTGAGTGTTAAGTTATATATTCCCACAAGTTTGTTATAAGAATATACACAGGGTAGAAGTATGGCAAGTATGGTAAGTTTTAATCAATAAGAATGATGCAAAAAACATAATACATACATCTAGATGATCCTCGTGCTCCTGCATTTTTGGGCAGAACATGCACACTAGCAACTTCCTCCCTTACTAAAATGTCTCTTGGGCCAGTTTGGAACAGTATTCAATGCACAACTAAAACTACTGGTCACCAAGGCAGAATATCTTCACAGCCTAGTCTGACAGCAGACCCACATTCCAGGTAAACATATTTAAGCAGGAACAACCTCAGTAAATTAGACGTACGGTCTAGTGCAGTCTGCTCACTGTCCACTTGGTTACGTGCACCTCCACAGTCAACCTAATACGCCAACTCTGCTATTAGCACTTTTTGCAAGGTTATAATTTTCTCCTTCCTTCAGTATTATCATTATCATCTCACGCATATTTGGCATCATTATCAACAACTTAAATACCAGTTGACTATTAGTATATTAGATATTGTCACTGTCAGGAGTAGTGTGTAATTATTGCCATGGATGTTTTCATCTGTATTAAGAGCATCAAGGCTTTCAGCTATTACAGTTACTGTCAGAGCTGCAGTCATCTCTATAGTGTTATGATTTTCACGGCAATGTATTGTACACGCACAGTAACACACTCACATATGCTGCCGTAAGCTCATGACCTTTTTTGTCAGAAGTTTCTGGAAGACTTCCAAACCATGTGCTGCTACTTTAGTCACTGCAGGCTGAGGACAATAAAAAGAAAGAGGTGAAAAGCACACACAGTAAGAAAAGTCAATGAGTGATAGCAGGGACGTAAAGAGCCCTGCACCGAGATAAAGGACAAAGAAAGGATGCACACAAACGTTCTCATGAAAAGGAAAACACAACAGAAGTTACTCATTTAATTTTTACACACAGGATTTTACATATAATGTAGTTTCTCCACCCAGTTTGTTTTTCCTTCTGTAGAGTTAATCGTAAAAACAAGTCAAAATCTTAATTTTTTTTAACCTAAATCAGATATGTCATTAAAATCATACATATCTGCAATACAATAGTTTCTGTACTTTTGGATACAAACACTGCATTTCTTTTTCAACTCTTCTCCCATTTACTGTCAAAGGCTGTTGTTGTGTTTTGTTTTTTTTTCAGAGGTAACACGTTCCCACTTTCTTACTTGTTTAATTTTTTATTCCCTGTGGACTAAGAGATCTCTCTCTGGACCCACGTCCCTCAGTGCGAAAAACATCAGTGGGCTAAACGATGCGTACTGAGCTCAGTGTACTGATGGAGGTAGTTAGGAAGCAAGATGAAACGCTCATCTCTAGGATGCAGAAAGATGAAAGTGAACCCTCGTTTTGAGCGCGGGTTGCAGAGTGTTGTTAGATCTCTCAGAGTCTTCTCATCCTTTTAGCTCAAAACCAGGCTCATTTTACAACAACGTCAAGGGCTAAGCTTCACAATGCAGCCCTGTTTTCTTCTACTATAATCAGCTAGATATATAACACATTTTAATACAACTAATAAAGCTGTAGGCTAACAGTCTCCTTAACCCAGCCCTATATAGTGTTTAACAAATAAGACACATAATCAACACAAAAACCTTTGTTAAATGAAACACACACCTGGTTTTGTACAACATTAATAATTCCACTTTAATTAATTTATCATCTGCTACTGAGTTTATTTCACTGTTTTTCTTTAACTGCATTATCAACCTTCTGCCCTTAGCATAAAGAAATCCTTACAATGAAGTGACTCATTCAGATTTTGACTATAATTCATTTGTAGTTGTTTTAATCTGTGCTCACTTACATTCATAGAATATTAAGGCAAACTAATCCTTACAGTGAAATCACTGTGACATGCGAACCTGAATTCTAATACAAGTTTCAGTAAGACTGTATTTTTTTAAGGAACTGTTTTCTTCTTATTGGATTTTCATGCAGAATAATCGCGCAGGTTTTACCTCAGAATGCTCTGACAGTTGAGATTGCCACTCTTGCATGCTGACAGTCCAATGCCTGGAGGAAAATTAAAACTTCCTACATTAAATTTCCTCTTTCATTAACACCTATATTGAATTTAAAATGGGTTAATAAATAAATAAAAACAGCATTTTTCCAATCACCTCAAACATGTCACCGCCTTCATAAATGGTTTGACGCCTCAAACTAGCAAGGTCCCTGCATTAAAAAACAGTGTGCCAAGATGACTCAAGAAAAAAACTCAAATGAAATTAAAAAGGTGGCCAAAGCCTCCTAAAGTACTGAAATTGCATCTCTCGCTGCCACCTTCAATCTGTCATCTAATCAGTCCCTTTGCCTTCTCCACTTTTTCCTCTTCCTCCCCCTCCTTCAGACATTAGAGAGAGTGGAAGCCCTAAGCCTGTGATGGTTTTCATCCACGGGGGCTCCTACATGGAAGGAACTGGGAATATGTTTGACGGCAGCATCCTGGCCAGCTATGGGAATGTGATTGTTATAACTGTCAACTACCGACTGGGCGTCCTAGGTAAGGCTCCTGCTGGAATACTGCTTCTATGTCTTCTATGTCTGTCTGTATTATTCCTTTGTTGCTTGAGGATTCCATGAGTTTAGCAGGACGATGACAGTTCTTCAGTGGCAAGAAGGCCAGACCTAAGAATGGAGGTTTGGTTGAATTATGAATTAAATTATGGTTGAATTTGGCCTAACTTCTTAGTTACTGTGTCAGTGCCTAATGTTATAATGTCTTTTGCTGTTTGAGGCATTATTCCTCAAGATACCTAGTTGAGCAGGAAGTATTTAGTTTTGTATAGGAGTATATGTCTGTGTTAGGTTCTATTCATTTGTTTCTTGGTGATTTTATGATCTTAGTTTAGTTTAACTCCTTTTTTTGCTTAACTTCTTCTGAATAACATTGTTATTTAAATTAGTCAGAGCTCAGTGTGATCTGAGGACTTGAATTTACAGCGTACTTAAATTTCTCACCTGTCTCATCTTTCCATTGCTTGATTTTGCGTCGTATCTCCTTTGATGTTGTAATATTACAGTGGGTACTGAAGGCCAGGTTGTTGAAAGTATTTGGATGCGAGTAGTAGTAGTAGTAGTCGTCACGCTGGTCCTACACCGTTTGAAGCTATTTCAAAACCTATGGCTTAGTAATGTTCCTTAATGGGTTGTGATTTCCACTGCGGAGCTGCAGAATCTGACCTGCTTCTCGTGTATTTAAGTATCTACCCTCAGTGTCTGCTCTCTTATATGCGGTAGCATTGAATTTGTCTTGACCATGACTTCTCTGATGTCTGTCCTGTTTTTTGCTCTTTTTCAATCTTTTTTATTTTTATGTCTTATCTTATCTATGGCTTCTCATCAGTCTAACCCTGGATTTCTTTACTTCTCTGCTTCTGGATGTCACTACCTTACCCAGAGAGCAGATATATTGTGACACAAGATGGAAAGTATGGTTCTCTGCTTCCATCTTAAACTACATTACGCTGTCATTTGTTTATGCAGAAGAAAATGATTGAATTTAGTTCAGCTTTCTTCTATGAAAGTGCTATAGAACTATATTTTTTTCACTCGTGTAAAACACAGTTTTTCTGAGGTCATATATTTGTGTACAGATAAAATAAATTTGCATAGGCACATTTTGATAACACAAACAAAAGGAGGGTCACAGAGCTAATGTCCTCAGCAAGTGGACTGACCTGCCTATTCTCTTTTGTTCGCTGGTCTTACCTGTTTTACATCACAGCATTTATTAGTTTGCACTGCAAAGACCGAAAGGCGCGAGGTATTCTTTCATTTAATCAAATGAAACAATCATGGAATTAACTTTCCGCTTATAGAAAGTGAGTGACAGAAACTCAAATTAAACTGCAAAAATTGTGGTTTTAATCTATTGGAGATTTACCTGTCAGTCAGCTAGTCCCTCACAGCAATGTGCATGTCCTGCCAAAACCACAAAAGAGGATATTAAAGAAAGCCCTTTATCATCTGTACCTTCCAATCACGCAGCTCTCCTCAGTACCTACTTATTGCGTTTCAGGGTTGTGAACGTTCTTGAGGCTCCGCCAGTGTGTAGGTTGAATGCCTGCTCCTGGTACTGTACAGTATACACATGGTCACATAGTCGGAACCGTGTGAACATACAGTACATTCACACATACTATACGTGCTATAGAGAGACTTTCACAGTTTCACTATCCTGTTACAGTAAATACTCAACCTTCTTAAAGTGAAGTAATAAGAAATGCAGTGAAGAAGCCAGTTAAGCTTAATGTATTTGGTTATTTTCTAGATAAATTGACTATTATAACTGTTATACATGGCAACTTAGTATTTTTAGGAAGTATTTAAGGTTAGTATTTTATCACTGTAAACGGGTCCTAAGGCCTTTGTTTAGTAACACAAGCATCGTTTAATGATTTTAATCAAATTTCTAACCACATAAGTCATTATGTTTACTTAGTGCAGCAATGTCCATGTCAGGACCTTTACATTTTTAATGCATTAAGCACAATCTTGAAAGAAACTGAATGTGTAAAAGTGGGTCACAAGGCAACAAAGACTAGAGAAATGAAACACAAATGCAAACAATGCACCAACCATTACTAGCTCATTATATTTTATGACTGGACTTCTCGCTTTCCTATTATAAGTGGTCCTCTTCGTTTGCTCTTTCTGTCTTTTGGATGTGTAAGCTCTTAACGGCTTCAGGCCCTACAGCGTTGAGGGAAACTGTATCCTTGCTGGTTAACATGAGGCGCCGCTGTTTGCTCTCAGATTAGACTGTGTGTTTGTGTTTACCCCCCTGGCGATGGACAAAAGCATACGGCTTTACCTTACCAAACATGTGATGGTCTGTGTGTGAATGACACGGAGGGGAGCGTGTACTCGGCTGGAGAAGGTGAAGGAATCATAACTGCTGGCTGTTCAGTGTTTTAGTAAGTAACTGCTTTGCCAAAAATACCCATCTTAACATCCCTTTACTTTAGTCTAGTGTACTTAGTGTGAGATAATACCATTGACTGTCAAAGTAAGAGCACGCCTGACCTTACCCAGCCAGCCATTACTTTTGGAGACTCTACTCCACATTCTACTGAAAGAAGTCTCTGCTCTAGAAGCGGTGATTTTTCTCCTTGGCTTAGTGTATGTTTGTGTAAGTGCAAGGGCGAGGGCTTTGCAGAAAGCCATTAGTGGCTTTAAATACGCAGAGCTGCTGACGTGAAGCTGTATTTATAGTTTTAGAGCCTTGGCTACAATGGATTTGGCCATGGGGCACGTATATACTATGCTACTGTCAGTGTCTGTCCGCGGGTGTGTATGTGTTTATTGCAAAAGGAATTCCTCCCTTGTGAAGATGGGGTGTTAATGGAACACACGATATTGTGATGCCAAAGTTTTACTACTAAGGGCGGCAAGTATTTACTGTCTTTGCTTTCTCGTTGCTTCTCTGCTTTTACTGTAATATGACGTTGCTGCACAGTTGGCTTTGTTTTACTTTTTACTTCTACTCTGAATCATACACTGCTTTTTAGGCTTAAATTTGTTTTATTTTCATGTTCAGTCAGTTGAGGGATGGTGAGTCCATAAGGTCTTTCTACCAGAATCAAAAAGAAACTTGATGACGGCAGGGTGGATGGTTTGAAGAACAAAAAGCTGGAGACCTGAGTTTGGCTCCATTGCAAAAACAGTTTAGTGTTGCAATTCAAAACTATTTTGATCTCACTCTCGCTTTACTAAATCACAGTATATAGCACAGTTCACATGTTTGCACTTTAGAATCCCAGCAAAGACTGTTCAGCTGATTTAAGGTGCTCTGTAATGGTTGCGTAGCACCTAGAACAAAGCCAAACAAGTTGTCTGAAACAGCCAGTAGAGTTCACTGGTCCAGCGGCTCCTGAGGAGGAGTGTGTTGTGTTGTACTTTCTAACAGCAGACTTTGCCTTTCAGGCCAGGCCCTCACAGTGTTGAGTTTGTTTGGGCTCAGCCCAAACCTTTAATCATGCTGATTGATGAGGTGCATTTCCCTGACTCAAACCTTCTCCAAATACCTCTTCCATTCCAGCCATACATCAGCCATCTGACCCATTCATCAAGCCTCTGATTGTTTTAAGATATACCTGGCTAGTAAAATATCCATTTCTCTGCATGGCACTGCTTCTCAAACTCTGCCTTGCTTTCAGCACTGCGATCCTGATCAAAAACAGTCCTGATTTGAGATAAAATCATGTGGGAAAAAGAGACAGAAATGCCAAGGCAATAAGTTACAGACGTCGGCATGTAGGAATGATTGATTGAGCTGATGTTATTGTATTTTTGTAAGTCATTACTTAGTAATTCATTTATAATCTGCGTATGGATAGGGTCTAAATAGGATTTTGTGTGTTGTTTGCTTGGATAACATTTCCTTCTGCACAAGCATTATCACTAAAGGTAACGCATTCCAAATAATAGTCCTCTTTGTTCTCTCTTGTTTTGCACATCTTCCTTATTTTACAGCAATTAGACTCTGTCCTTCCTCGTGGCAAAGTGTGGAAAACTATTATTTTTATGCTTATTAATTTCTTTCTTCCCAAAATAAATATCCAGATGATTTTGGTTCCTCACTCTTTACGTACTTCAGTGCCATTCTTTCTCTTTCTTTGCCACAGCCTCTCCTTCCTCGCTAGTTGCCTTAACAAATCTTAAATAAAGTGCTTTACTTACTTATTAGGGATGAACAGTAATTTCTCATAACACTGGGATTAGTATGAGCACTTTGTCTTAATGCGCTGAGACTGAAACCATTTATTCGGCATAATAAAGATCTCTAGTCTTTCATACCATTCCATTTTTTGTTCAGGGACTTCTTTCAAATTTCCCATCCCAGGAACAGGAAGTTAGCAGGACTCTGAACAACTAATATGCACTGTATATGTTAAAACCTTGTTGTGAAACTGCATTTGTACTGTAGATGACCCAGAACACCCTGCTGCAGGCTTCACATGTGTGTCTTACCAAACCTTTGCCAAGCTCCAGTTAAGTCTCAAACATTCCCACAGACCTGTTTGCAGTGGACAGGTTGTACTCAAACATGCTGCATTAATTGTTTAAAGAATATATTTGTTACCATGTGCCAAATATCACAGTTATTCAATTCAATTCAATTCAACTTTATTTATATGGCGCCAATTCACAACATCAGTTATCTCAGGGCACTTTACAAGAAAGGTTTTAAGACCTTACACAACTAAACCCAACAATTCCCACATAGAGCAAGGTTTTAATTGTAGCCAATCAATAAATTGTACACTTTAATAGCAACAGTGGAAAAACTCCCTCTCTATAGAGGAAGAAACCTCCAGCAGACCCAGGCTCAGTGTGGGAGAACATCTGCCTTGACCGGTTGGGGTGAGGGGATAGAGAAGAGAGAAAAGAACACAACCACAACAAACCAAGCAGCAACAGAACACAGGCAGGATGGTTGGACCAGCAACTGAACACTGAAGACACACGACTCTGAGTCTGATGATACCTGTAGATGAGGATAGAGAGAGACAGAAAGAGAGAAACACAACTAGGAGAGAACAGAGATAAAGTTAGTCACATGTGGACATGGAGGCATGTTGGCGGATAGAAACCGTTTTGTTATTGAGTTATGGAGAAGGAAGTACTCCAGATATTTGAGATTTGTACTAAGTATCTACTCTTTATGTAATACTTTAAGTATTGGCAGACAGAGTGAGAGGAACTAATTGTAGAGTAATACACTACAGGTTCAAACACTTAATGTCTTTTAACATAATGAAGCAACCAGTGAGAGCTTCTATTGCAATATGGAGCAGAACAGTCAAATTTCAGGCCAAACCAAGACATCATCTAAATCTGCCATTTGGTTACAATGCAGTCTGTTCTAGTAGACAATGACAAAGTTCAGTGGAAATACGTGTCCATGCTTTTTCAGTCTGGCTGGGGGAATGCAGTCTGAACAACTGAGCAGTCTGAGTTTATGTACATGTGCAAGGCCATTTAAACTTAAGACCTGTGTGTAACACCCTGTGTTGGTGTTTGAGAAGCGCTTTACTTTCTGTTGCCATTGCTCTGGGTACTGCTATGCTAATGGTCATCTGGCCACTAAGACAGCCACTAACTGATCTGTCCGAGCCCGGGTGGAAAGCCATGTGGGATTCCTCAGCTGTGCCAGACTTCTGTAGGTACAAGTTTCTCCACTTGTTTAAATGTGCACAAAATCACATGTACTGTGTCTCAGCCAGCCTCCTTCCAGGATAGACCGTTTTAAAATCAGTTACTGCATGTGCTTTACTAGATTCCAGTTTAATTTATTTTTATTTTAAAAGTAGTTGAGCATGTGGATATTGTTCTAAAGTTGGACAAACTCTTTGTCTGCCACAGGGTCAGCTGATTGTTTCTGAGACCAGCTGGGTTTGATGTAATAGTGCTTGGTCCAGTCGTGCAGTTGCCCTGCTTGCATTTGGTGCAGTTAAAAAGCACCTCAATCAATCAGTCAGTCAGCTCAGTAGTTACGCTCTTTGGGGTCAGCACATCGGATTCTTCTTGCCGGCCCTAAGATAAAGAGGAAATTGAGAGGTGACCGTGCTTTTTCTTTGTAGAAGGAATTGCCTGTTCACATCAGACAGGCTAGTTCTCTGCTTCGAACACATCTTTCTCTTTGGCTTTTAAGTTTGAAATATTGACCTTTACTACCTTTACTTTTTTCTTCATATTTTATCGCTTTTTTCTTTTAAGTGTCTTGTGTTTTAACTGTCTTAACTCTTTGGCCATCTATGTTGTTTCCAAAGTGCTTTATAAATGAAGCTGACTGATTGATTGATTTAGAATACATTGCCCACAATGCCTAAAAAAGACATGTGTCTGCTTGTGTGTATTGGAGCATTGTTGGTTCTTGCATGTGCATGCTTTCAAACCTTCTGAACTAATAAAACACCATCTTGTTTGTTTTACTTTACTGTTACTGCATGATTCTAACCTAAATACTAAAACTACTAACACCAAAAATGGACCAATGGAAGTGAATACTACTAATAATATTACTAATTTTACTAATCTGAAATGCAGCTTTAACAAGTTTCTTAACTTGCCTAACCTTGAGAATTGACTCATGTCTGAAAACTCATACAACAATGTACAACACTTTAGGCCTTTAAAAAATATTATACTATCGATGTTTATACAATGAGCCTACTACTACTATTTCTCTTACAGCACTGAGAGTATTTTGATCATAAATACTTTGAAAATCATTTTAAATTCTGTTGAAGTGAATCATTTTTGTCTGTGGAATTCTGTGTTTGAAGACACAGTACACAATGGGCCCCTGCTCCTGTCTCAGCAGTCTACTGTACACTGTCCTGAAGGGTTTGAAGGTGATCTCAGGGTGTCTCAGGATGTCAGACAGCTCTGGGAAGACTCACTTCTCTAGTGTTTGTGCAGGTTGGGTAGTGATGTCACCTTTTTGCTTGCATGCAGCATATATTTTACCTTAGTGTAAAGTATATTGGAACATCTAAAAACAAAAAGAGAAGAAATCGCGGGAGCAGGGAGGAGAGAAGGTGATTGGTTGAGAAACAGAGCTATTACGAAGCAGCTCAGTGCTACCTGCATGTGTAGACGTCTTGTTGTGCATGTACAAATCCCCCTGAAACTCCTGTTTATAGATCAAAGTTTGGGCCCTGTGTTTATAAGTGCGTCAGCTGGTGGATCTACAAGGGTGTTTGCTAACCTGCCTGTGCATGTGTGTGTGTGTGTGATGACGCTAGTTCAACAGATGGACACGTGAATCAGCAGGATCAAACTCTGTGTTGTGTAACCACTTTGATTCCTGCAGACTACAGATGTAGGGGAGTGGACCAGTCCTGTGTCTGAGCATCTGTCTGGCTATGGGGGAGTCTCACGCTGTTCTAGCCACTGGTGTGAAGTAGTTGTGCAAACATCTGGTTTTGGCCTGTTTAGTTTCTCAAGCTCTCAACTCTGTGACACACTCACTAGAGTAGTACCAAATAAAACCATTGCCAATGAACTACTTTATAAAGAAGACAGAGAGACTGGAGGAGGACAGTGATGAAGGAAACGTGTTATTTAAGACTCGCTGGGCTTGTCCGCCCTGCACAACGCTAGTCGTCTGATTGGTTATCAGCATGACTCGCAAATCTGCCGTCCCCACATTTTTAGAGGTCAGACAGAAGTGTCTCGCTGAGATGCCAGGCGGCCAGGGAGCGAGAAGCAAGTCACATTAGTGTGTGTGTTAAGGATAACAGTATTATTATGGAATATATGTGGTTTTCATTACATTTGATATGACACATAGTCTGGTCAGAGAGATTTATTGCATCTGTGTAATTTTAAAAGCTATTTTGAATAAATTATTATGACCAAAATTACTTTTAATGATCAAGCCTGGAATGTGAGGGAATTGAAAAGAATAATATTAGCTGCGTTCTTTTCAAATGTAAAGGTCAAACACAGAAAGGTGAGTAATTTGTTTGTAGTTGAACTGCTGCTTTCTGAATTTCCTCATCTGCATCGTGAAAGCAACTGTACACTCCCATAGGGATACAAGCAAAGCCTTGAGTGGTCTTCAGCAGTGACGTATACACAATGCCATGTATGTATATGTATACGTAACCTTATATATATGTGCGTGCGTGTGTGATGGTATATGGTATACCACGTGTCATATATATATATATACGTAGAAAGCAGCAGTTCAAACATACGCATTCAAATTTAAAATGCCAATATGATTATGATTCAGCTGTTATGTCCTACTTGCCCCAACCAGAAATAACAAATCCCTTCTTAATGCACTGAAACCATTTCAATCCCAATTCCCATTTTAGTTGAAGTGCAGTGTCTGTTTGTTTTGTGTGGGAGTGTGTTTGTATGCAGGGTATGTGTTGGGAAAAAGTGAGAGATGAGTTATCATTTCTCTTTTTTTTGAGCAGCAGATGGTAAGCGGAGGACGAGAAATAGCTGACCAAATGAAAGCACTGGTACTTTTGCTTCGCCTTGTGTCTTCATTTTTCACTTCAGTGATTCTGTTTCTTACTCCAATTTCGATCTTAGTCAACCACTTGTTTTCTTAAAGTGTGAACTTACTGATACTTCACTTTTCAAAGAAAGCATGAAATCATCACAGACCAGGACAGCTGCCCATCTCAGAGTAACAACTTTGAGCTAGTCTGGAAGATGAGCCTGGACGTCAGGACACAACGTTGTGTGTGGGTGTGACCTACATGTTGATTTGCTCTTATATGACAATGCAGCAAACGCAGGCATTTGATAAAGGTAAATTCAGTGATGCTGGCTTTCAGTTGTAGTTCTGTAACAGCAGCCATTTGTTGTGCTTTTGTCTCTGTGATATTTCAGTGAACACTCTACGGAGTGGCTGAGCCACAGGCATTTTGTTCCTGCTGAGGTTAATAACTGTTTTGAAGCAGGAGGGTTTGGACAGGATTTAGATGATCACACTGACATTCTGTCTCAGTGTAGCCTAGGATGCACTATAGTCCTTGAAGTAATGCAACTCTTTCTCATATAGATGCATCAAAGTCTCATAAAATTATTAGAACTGCTCATGATGCTTTCTGCAGTATATTTTAAGAGACACAAGTTGCGTCTGTTTTATCCAACCCTTGTGTGGTTTTTGAGCTTAGAGCCTCCTGTTTTCATTTTGACCCCTCGAAGGCTGCACAAGGGTTAAGTCTAGGGGCAATTGTACCAATATTAGTCCTTTTTATTTTACATTTTTATATTGTGTATAAAAATAAACCCAACACTTTCATTACTCCACAATCTGGCAAAAACCTACACAGCCTTCCACAGGAACATCTCAAGCCTGTACATGGATGTGGAGGCCTGATGGTTTGGGATGGTTTGCGTTGGAGTTTAAGAGAGCTACAGTATGCATGAGCAAAAGCCCAGAAGCCTCAATGAACTGAAGCAATGATGTAGAGAGGGATGGTCCCATGTTCTTCACCACAACGTGATACGTGATAAAGGTCTAGCTATTGTTTTCTCTACAAGGTAGTGAATCATGGGAGGATTTAATATTGCTCTTTTTTGTTTCACTTTTATGAAATATTGTTTGCTTAAGTTGAATGATTTACAATTCATTCAGTTAAACATAGGGTTAAAGAGACAACAGAGTACCGTGCTGATGATCAGCCCAAAACCTACTGTCTATGGTTTCCTCGACAAAAGGGAGAGATAATTAGCTATTGTTTGTTTTTCTTTTATTAACTGCTGAAAGTCATTGTCCTGATTTTTAGCTTAAGCACAAGTTATTGTTGAGCTAACTAACAACAGGGCTCTATGGCTTCAATGACACAACGGTTAAACATTTAGTTTGATTTACTGTAATGTGCCGGGCTCTTTTCAAAAACCTTTCCCCCTAGCTTGGCCTCAGGTTTGTCGGTGACTGGCCTGATTTGCTTTATTTGACCGTGACAAAAAACTACAAATAGCAGTCAATGGAAACGCTAACGTGCCCGAACACTGTGCTTCACGTTAGCGTTTCTATTGACTGCTATTTGTAGTTTTTTGTAATCTAAGAGACGTAAAAACTGTAAAAACAATGGTATGGTTCGTTTAACCCTTGTGCAGCCTTTGAGGGGTCAAAATGAAAACCGGGGGTTCAAAGCTCAAAAACCACACAAGGGTTGGATAAAACAGACAATAAATCACAACACGTTTTATCTAGATGAACGGTGGGATGAACTTGTTTATCATAGACCCACACGTGTTCATTGCTTGGATGTAACACCCACGAAGGCTGTTTGATCCAACCCTTGTGTGTGTGTTTTTGAGCTTTGAGCCCCCTATTTATCAGTGGGGTCGTTTTGACCCCTCAAAGGCCCCACGAGGGTTAATGATGACATTAATGTCATAGAATAAAACATGACAATCTCTCAATGTGGTGTAATAATTTGCTATTGCTATTGCTAACAGTTTTTTGGGTTTAGGTCTCCTCATCTTTACTCTCACTCTATTAAAGCCTGCAATGAGAGCCTCTTGATTCATTAACCGGGTTCAGTAGAGAGTCCCCACAGACAACCAGTATAATATTGATAGAACAGTATAGGAGCAATCCGTCAAAAGGCAGCCTCCCACACCTACCTCACATAAATGACAGGCTGCTCGGTTTTCTAGGAGTGTGATTGCCCCCTGTGACCCATTGTTCACAAAGCTTTACATTAACAAGTGATCCTCTCTCTGTGCGTCTGCCTGGTCCTGGTCTCTTTGCAATCACTGCATCTCACTACTAAATAGTCTATTTTACAGAATACATCTGCCATATTGCCTACTCACTTTGTTCGAACACAAATCCCATAATCCTCTCAAAGGTCAGCTCTTTCTTTTCTCTCTGCTCCTGCTCCCACCACTAGCCATGTATTCATTTGTTTTTCCCCAATGGAAATAATAGAACAATATGGAGTATAAGAGGGAGGAGTGGGGGATGTGGGGTGGAGGAGGATGCTGTTGTTCCTCTCCCTTAAGCATTGCTGCTGTCTCTTGTTCTTCTAGTTTTTTTGTGTCAATTCTTTTGATTCCAGCTAAATTATTTATTTGTATAAACAGCAGCACAGCAAACCTTCACATTCTCACTGCAGTGACATACTGTGTATGGTATTGCACTGTACATAAGTAATTAATATCTGTAATAACAAATAACAAAAGCATTTTGCTATATAAATAGTTCAAAAGCCATAAAAATGATGTGTATTTGTGTATGTTAGTGATGATTTGATGCAATAATGGGTGTAAGTTACAGTTTCATTTTCTAGGATAAATAAGTAGCAACTGAGTCTGAATTCCTTGTTCTCAGGAAACGTGCAAAAAGGTCACAGCCAAAAAGGATGGGATATATGTACAGTAGTGACACAGTCAGAGCATTTGGGTCATTCACTCTAATGACCATCGTCTCTGCCAATAGGTCAGAAGGTTTATTGCCATTGTCTTGGTAATTTGACAATGACTTGGTAAAGTTTTAATCTTTCCTTTAGCCAAATCCAGCCAGCTCATTTTTATATGCAACCAAATCGCTGAGTACAATATTTATATCTGAATGTAACAAAGTAATTGTGTTGTGTGAAATGCAGCCAGGAATTTGAAGGTCTGACACAATAGTGAATAAGAAGCAGTTAAGGTGATGGTGCTGATGTCAGTTTGCAGGGACTGATTAAATCATTTGTATGGTCTGACACGAATACGTTGATAGCATTCAACCAACAAGGCCAAAAAGAATGTCCTCATTTATGCCCATAACTATTTTTTTTTATTGTAAGATCTAAATAGAAGTAACCGAATGAAAGAAGGAAACAGGCTGGTGCAGCATAGCAACTATAGATTCGCTGCTTGATTTGCATGTGCAGAATTCGTCTGGCGCATATTGTGTCCTGCTGATCCTCATTAGAGAAGTAACCATTAATATCAACCTTTTAATCATCAATATTAATATGCAATTATTAATAATTCTGTTTCCCCTGCAACATGACGACACTGCAGGGACTCAGCTACTTATGTTTACGCCAACATCTATCTTCATTATACACACACCTACTATTTATCAGCTCTCCCTCTTCCTTCCGCTGTCTCTCTGTGCCTGCATGTCTCTCTGTCTGTCTGTCTGAAGTGTCTCACTTGATTACTGTTTGGGATGCAAATGATCTCTCAGTGAGCCATGTAGTGCATTCTAATTAGCAAGGCATTCAAAAATGGGTGTACTGTATTTGCTTGGTACTGAAGATCCAGGAAAAGGACAGAAAACATAATGAAACATGAAATCTCTCCATGAAAACCTATAATATTCATTATATTTGGGATAATTATTCAACAATACTGACAGATTCGTATGCAATTAGCCCATATAAAATTTGGGTTCAACAGTACAGAGAAAATCAGGTGTGTATTATCATTTATTCCAATCATATCCCTGGCGTGTTTGTGTATTAGCCAAGAGAAATGGAGTAGGAATCTATAAGCGCTGGCCTTGCAGGTTCATAACTGGCCTCGTGGGAGTCGTGAACTGGTCACAGTGTTGACAAGTTGTTTGTGTGTGTGTGTGTGTGTGTGTGTGTGTGTGTGTGTGTGTGTGTGTGTGTGTGTGTGTGTAAAAACTTTGCATGTGCACGGGTTTCTCCACTGGAGCAGTGAAAGCGCGGGGGCATTTCATTTACTGCCCCAGGGAGACCTTTCCACCGTCGTCCAGCTATTGACTCCTGCTCCTCTAACTGCTGCTGACCAAGCTCACAGACCGAGCTCAGTCTCTCAAAGCCTGGCCGTAACCATGTTACAGCCATATACTCACCACTGCCATCGCCTTCCATCCATTCTACCAGTGTCTGCCCCAATCAACATGAAAATGAAGTCAATAGTTGCATAATTCAAATTATTCCTTAATGTTTATAGCATAATTATTCCCTCTGTATTCCACTTTTATTTTATTTCATATTGCTGAAAGGTCTTTGTTAACTAAATGTGTATTTGCTTTTGATTCATCAATCTAGCTGTGATCCCAAACCTTCAATGTCCTTTTTAAAGCAGCTTTTGGCATTCAAAGTGCATCTTTAATAAATCTCTGCTGTACGTAGCCCTCTCTCTCTCTAATCCACCACGCTCTGCTACACTGCCAGGAGCATAAATCACTGTAAGCATACACTACTTTTTAATGTTTTTAATTCCTTGAAATTCCATTAATAGCTGTTCATTCTTAAGAGTCTGATCCAGATTGTGTCCTGTTAAACGTACTGGTGCACGTCTTGAAAGTATATTTAAAACCAGGTTGTTCTGTGTGGCTGGCTTCCAGTTTCACTCAACTGTCCGTAGCTTATAGATGACACTGACTAAGTCATTGTCTCTGTGTCTCGTAAAACAGCAGGTAAAAGAAATGTTGCCAACCAGGGGTGAGGCTGGCAGAGTAACTTCTGCTTCTACGGCCCGTCCTTCTTATTTTGTTTCATTTTCATTTTAAGAGAAACACTGACTGGCCAGTCACAGATAGATACAATGATGCTACAGTTGATGTTAGAAAAGTCTGTTACTTAAATGCCCCCTCAGTAAATACAGCATTGCGTTGTCATCCATGCACTCTACTCCAAAGGTTGGAACAGTGAACCAACAAAAACCAGAGAGCTGAGTGAAAAACAAGCTGAAAGAAGACGCACAAACACTGGATAGACTGACAGAAACACTGTGTAAGCATTAAAACATCAGCAACAACCTCCAGTTGGCAGGAGGGAAGGTAGGAAATTAGTAAAAAGATGAGCCCGAAAAATTAGGGAAAATACATTTACACATGAAGGTTTGGAGAGATTAAAAGAAAGCTCAACATTGTCTTTTATATCAGTCGAGATATTGAAGACTGGCCTCATTGTTCCAACATTGTTGGAGAGCAGTATCTGTTTATTTGTTACTCCATCACCTTATGTGTGTGTGGGGGCTTAGTTCTCTGTAATAGAACATCTGTTGTGCCTAAGGGCCATGCAGAGACTCAGCCAGGGGTCTGTCCCTCACAGCACTAACACTTATTCTTATTCTTCTTATTCCACCTTTTTTTAGGTTACTGTCACAGCTCCTGCTCTTTGTTATATTGCGCAGGCAAACTTTAGTCCATTATCTATGGAACACTCAAAGGACTTTTTAAGGGTTAATGGCTGGTTCATGGTTCACATTATAATTATGAGGAGACATTATTATATGTGTGATAGTTATTTTTCTTATAGTAATATCATTCTCGTATTATTTCAATTCATATGGTAAAATGAATTTCTTTCTGATTATCTCTCTGAATTTGCGGGGTTGTGCTCACACTGCAAACACTTTGATTTGCTAAATTACCCAAAATGTGCAGCTGTACCACACACGCATAAACCAAAGTCGTGTTTCTATGTTTGGAGTTCACAGATAGCAGTGGGTTTCTTTTGGGACCCCTAAGGCAGCCAAATGGTGACTAATCACCCAGGGTGGCAGAAAATCTGTGCCAGCTGTGCATTGTCTGTACCTGGGTCTGTGTTTTACCAGCAGGGAACTTTTTACAGGGCTATCGGTAAGTGATAACCTCAAAACACTACAAACTGAAGCTTGTAATAAATGACAAGGAGTTCAGAAACGGAGAATTGTTTGTGAAAATAAGTGTGTTTGTGTGCGCACTTGAGCACGTGTGTGTGCAGCTCTATGATTCATACTGTTAAGGACATTACAAGTGACACATGGTATTAATCACAGTAATCCAATTCTCTTTATCAGTACACACTGCTGTGCTTTAATGAGCGATCCACATAGAGAGGCTCTCACGTAGACAGAGTGTTGCTGGAAGATAACCGACTCGCTAACCGTCCCTCTTAACCATGCACGCCTTCTTGTCAGACTTACATCTCAGTCAAGTCAAATACACGGACATTTGTCTTAAATAGCACATCTATTTTATACGTGTATTGAAAACGAAAAAAAATGTGTTAACCGAAGCATGAGGTGAGGAGCCACCATCCAAATTCTGCTTGATTCTCCGTTAGTCTATTATTGTGCAAAGAGCAATTGGAAAAGTGTGAGGATGACAGGAACGGCGGATTACATACTGTACCTTCACACTCCTGGTCAGAAGACAACACATATTCTATTTTTAAGCAAAACGTCAAAATGAATTTACCGCATAGCCTTCCGAGCTAGCACATCATGGTTGTGATAGCGATGGTGGTTGATGACTCAGAGCGTCTAAAACCTCAACGCTCTGTTTGTGCGCAGAGTATTAGAACATTTATTTTTATGATTGGATAACTCAACTTCAGCAGACAAATACAATACAAAACCTAAACTAAATGGAAACTACTAGCAGTGGTGTGAGGTCACGTAGTGACCATTTAAAACTCACCTTCTAAACTATGAATCTCTAATGAGGTTTTGCAAAGGTCATAAATTCATGCCAGTCTCAGTAGTTAAGGTTAGCTTATAATACCATGTAATATGATTAATATATTAATATTACATTCATTCATTTATGCCTCATTTTTTTGTTATGCTAGTGTCACTGAAACACATTACTGAGACGTCAATATAAACTATAATTCTTATTAATTATATAGTAATAACATCAACCTGAAATCTTTGAGCCTAAAACTTTACCTAAGAGTAGTAGTAGTAGTCAACTACAGTATGAGTTGACCAATATTCTTTAGGCTCCATTAAGTCATTTCATTTGTCTCTTTGTTCCTTGGCAGCAAACCTAAGACAAAGCACTGTTTGAAAGAAAAATGGATACTTCATGCGCAATGCGTGTCAAGTGAAAATCACGAGAACAAGGTCACCAGGTTTTATTCAACTGACTGATTCCCGCTTGAAACGAATGCTGGCATGGCTGTCACACCTGCGGCCACGCAGCTGGCCTGCTGGAATCTGCTCCTGGCTTGAAATGTCTGCTTAACAGAGGACAGGGACAGTAAATTGTGATATCACTTGACATTTCCAACTGTTATGGAAGTCCAGGGAAAGCTCGCAAACATACCTGATGTTTTGTTTTACTGGCCACACAGTCCCCGTGGGCAAGCAGCACACAGCCTTTTGGCACTCTGCAGTCTGACTGTGAGAACTGCAATCACATTCAAGTGATTGCGATTGGCCTGGCTTGAAGGAAATTGATTTAGCTGCTCAAGTCCTGGACGTGGAGTGCTTCTCTGATATCATTGGTGTGGAGAGCAATACTGTAAGAGAACAACTGAGTTGGCAAGAAAACGGGAAATAATAACAGTTTACTGGAAGTGTTACTCTGCAGTCTGATGTAAGCTTAGAACCTGCCAATGGCATTTGACAGTACTTAGACAGGTCTGTTTGATGTGCCTTCCAAAGATATGCACAGTTGTGTTAGAATTCATTAAAACCTTGATCAGTTGATCTGGACTGACTTCGTCCAAAACCCAGATGTCTTTGTATTGTATAAGTGCTGGTCCTGGTCTAGGTTTTGGTCTACTGCGGTTCACTTGCTCATCTTCTCCTCGTAGTGGTTGCGGGTGTGCTGGAGCCTATTCCATCCGTCATTGTAGCGAGAGCCAGGGTGCAGCCTGGTCAGGTTGCCGGTCCTTGACAGGGCCACAGGGACTGTAGGAGGCCATCTATGGTGTCTGTTGCCAGCACTTTGAATTTATTGATCAACCATTGAAATAATAATGATGGATGAGTCAAAACCTAGTGACTGCCACACGCAGGTACTGAACGCAGTCCCACCTTTCCTCTTTTTTCATTCTGCACCTAATCATAATTGGTGTCAGTACTGTGGCTTTCTGGTAAACTTTTTAGCCGTAGGTGCAGTTACCAGTCAAGTCAAACAAAACCTCTGTCTGTGTTTTTTTAATGTACTTGTTGTTGTTTCTGTCTCGCTTTCACTTTTTAAAACGGGATTGCTTCCCCGGGCTGCAGACCTCTGCAACCTTATCTGACCACAGCAATCGATCTGTTACTAAAGGGTCTGTATCAGAGTGCGTGGCCTCTGTGTTTATAAGGCTGATACAGAGTGAGCACCAGTATCATAGTGCGATCTCTGCTGTAGCACGATCCCTCTGTGTTTAAATCAGTAGTGCCAATACGACCACACAACTTTTGGCACAGTGTCTCTTGTGCTTAGAACCATCTGTGATACGCTGCTTCAGTTTTGTCATAGATACAGCACCATTAAAAAAAGAGGAAAGTCAAGTAGTGGTATCCCCTGTAAGACAACCAGCTCTATTCTACAACCACTGTTGATGCTCTAGACAGGACAGTTTGGCTAATGTGCAACAATTAAAGTCCACCCACCGTGAAGCCTTAAATTCAAGACATGATCAAAGCAGTCGGGTGTTCACATTAGTGCATTTCACAGTTTTACATTTGCATCCATCATGGGATTGACAGCAACTGCATATGCAGCAATAAATAGCTGTGTGTGTGGTGTTTGAGTGTGTCTTGTGTCAGGAGATCTAGCTCTTAGGCATATTCAAACTTAAGATGTTTACAGGACACATATTTTTACTGTATGCAGTGTAAAGCCCTAGGTAGCACAGTGGTATATCTGCTGTATACTTTTAATCAGTACCACAAGCATTTCACAGTTAACAATTTTGTGCTTAGATCCCTAAAATAGCCAATGGGCCGAGGGTAAAAATGCATTTCATCCCCTTCTCTCACAGCAAATTGCTATATTGGATTGGTATACAGTAATTAGTTTATTGGAAGTGGGCTAGCTTTAGAGTGGAGCATGGAAAAACACAAGAAGAAGACAGAAATTCCGTGTGTGTGCGTATGTGTGTGCGCAGGGACGGTTCTGCAGCCTCCATAATGAGCAACACTCTCCTACTTGTCGGATCATCTCCCCTCCCTCCGCCCACCTCCAACTGTCTTTCCATCCTGCATTTGTCAGGCTCTCTTGGTTTATGTGTTTTTAAATGCAATTTCGCCTATTCAAATTTAACAGTGAAGTATTGTTTTCATTAGCGGGTGACAATAAATGGGATATTTAACCAGCCGACTGGCTTTTCAATTTCACATATCGAGCATCACGGCTAGGCTAGGTTCATAACGGCTTAGCCACAGAAGGAAAGGCAGAGAGCAAAGGGGGGCTGAGGAATGGAAGGTGCAATGAAGGGCAAAGAATGGAATCACTAGTTGCTAATGCAATTAAATTTTAGTCAGAGATGAAATTGAAGCATTTGCATTTCAGAGAGAAATGCATGGCTCTGCAAAAATATTAGGAGCGTAGGGAAATTAGCCGCCCACTGGAGAACAGTAGGAGTGGATTACTTTATTTTGTTTCAGTTTGTTGTCGGTCTGAGGCCACAGGTGTAACACGCGTTTCTTTATAATGGTATTTTTTTAATGTCATCCAGCTTTTTACCATTTAAGGAGCTGTATATGTATATAATTCAATTCTTTAAAACAATGATGTGGTTTATCAGTGAAACTGAACAACGAACAAACCATTCTACTACGTTTTAAGCAGTTTTACTGATGATTGGAGATGATTCAACCCAAAACATCAAATAGAGTTGAAATATGTACCTGTTTCCTCAGCCAGTTTGGAAGCTTACACAGTACTTGGTAATAGAAGGAGATGAAACCTGTGCTTTCCAGTTCTTGGTCATTATAAACACACGCTGCCCGAACATTAAGCTTGTTGAGAAGTGCTCCTGGTCAGAATAATATTGTTGTAGAGCTTATAGCCATATTTAGAAAAGCTGCACTAGATGTGAGGCAAATTAAACAATCCACAAGTATTCTGTGGATTGCAGAAAATTAAACTTGAGCTATTTTTACATCCCAGAGAAGCCGGGGGCAGTAACAGTCTGAGCGGTTGAACACAGTGTTTGTTTATTCTTACTACAGCCAAGGCAGATCAGTACTGGACAAATTCATTTAGATCTGCTGTGTGTTGTTTTCACTCAGGAAGACAAGTTAGTGACTAATGTAGGTGTTACTGCAGAACTAAACAGGATACTACTTGACTTGTGATGATTTGGGATTTTTGCAGTTATTAATGAAACAATGATTATTATGACTTGTGAAGATTGGTGATGTTTGCCATGCTGCGTTTTAGTTCTGCCTGAAAAGCCAAGCAAAGCAAAGTTAGACCTGGCACAACAGAAGGTACATCTAAAAATGAGACCCCTTTAAAATGGCATGTGAGGAACATCGTCATAATCATAATCAGCATTGTCCTGCCTCTCCAGATGTTGCTACAAAGGATTTCCATCAGTGAAAATGAGAACTTTTTAAAGAGTGTAACCTGTTTGTTAGCTGGTCATACAGTAAGTTTACTCCTCCCATGTTTGTCAATGTGATATTTTCTAATGAAGGGATTTTATTATTTAAATTGAAAGATCACTCTACTTTATATCCTGCATTAAATATAGTCTATAATTAAGATAAGCCTTTATAAATGTATGCTACTAAAATCATATTTTAATATTGTAGTGCTTTTCTAGACAGATATGAACAGCTGCAGTGTCCGTACTCTGATGGGCCTCCAGTAGTGAGAACGTAGGCCGTGACCCTGTGGACTGGGCGAAGCGTCGCTGTAGCTGCCTGGACACTCTAAGGACGACCTGCTCTGTTCGTCTGCAGATACATGGAGTCAAGGAGACCGTTCTGAAATTAGGCAAATAAGTGAAACAAATCTCAAAATGCAACTTGTCGAGAGCTTGGGCAAACTTTCAGCGGCTGTTTCTGTTTGTGTGTTCTCAGGTGTTTCACTCCCAGTCTTTGATGCACGAGGCAGGTTGTTTGATAGAGACATGACAGCTTCACACAGCTGTGTGTGTGTGTGTGTGTGTGTGTGTGTGTTAGTGCGTCTATTGACAGCTCCAGATTGCTGTGAAATGCACAGAGAGAACAGTCTATTCCCTTTTCAGTCTGAAGCACAGGCAACATCCATCACCACTGACAGAAAGATAGAGCCGTGGAGGTGGGGGGTGGGGGTAGGGAGGAGCAGTGGAAGTGACAGGTGAATGAGTGATCTTAATTCTGGAGGGATTTTTTTCTTTCTTTTTTGCACATTGGGTTACATTAGAAAGAAAAATGGTGGTGAGGAGGGGTGTTGATAAGACGAGGTTGGTTTTCTCCTCCTCTTGTGCTTGTGCGTATTCATGACCCCAAAACAACCCACACACAAAACCAGTCTCACACACACACACGGACAAATAGAGCAGCTTTTCAATCAGCTAATGCAGACACGCTGTTTAAACGGTTAAACCCTCTTACTTGCTCTTTCTTTTGCTGTAATCTACCTTTATTCATTTCTTCTCTCAGCTTGACTTCCAGGAGCTTTGACGTATCCAGGTTTATTATACTCTCCCCGTTTTCTTCCTCTGTTTAATTTTTTCATCATCCCGTTCTACCCTTCCCTCCCTGCTTCCATTCCATCTCTCCTTCTATCTGATTAGGACTTGAGTTATAACTCCTTCCAGTAGATCTATATAGTTGTCTATCCTATTTACTGGGGCATCCATTGGATTATACTGGCCCTTTGCTTACATCTTGTTAGGGTTGTAGGATTGATGGCTCACGTTTGTGCATGGACAACCCTTATGCACAAGCATAAAGATGAAGTATATTCACACTTGCATATGCAAAAGCATGCTTAGAAATGCCTGCAGACTGTACACAGTGTACGTCTCACAGCATGTGCACATGCAGAGAGGGGAGCTTCCACACATGGCCTCCTGTGGCTAACTGCACTATATGTAAGAAATACATTAATATTTGATTGGTGTTGGCTGAAGGACGTGGCAAATAAGCCTCATCAAATTCCTCTTATAAATACAGCTACTACATCAACTGTACATACATCAAAGAGTGAAGGTTAGGTCTCAACATTACAGCCATTCAACCTGGGGTTCCGTGAGATTGTTCTTTGATATATTAAAATTGTTTTAATTTGTATAAACATTGCAATCTGAAATGTTTCATGTATATTCCCTTTCAAATCTAAGGTGATACCATAAGTCCATGGTCTCTGAAGTAAGTTATAAACAGTATTAACATCAGCAAACGCTCATTCACAATCAATGTTCCATATTTTACAGAAGTGCCTCATACAGTATATTGTGTCCTTGTCCTCTTATTCTATGGATGACAGATTATCTAATTACCTGCTGACTTCTACTGCATGGTCATGGTTTCTCACGCAGTATATATGGTAAATGCAGTATGTTTACTGTATTTGAGATTATACTGTATATTATAAGAATATAGTAACGATTTAACATGGGCATGGTAGCTGGTTGCCATTTGCCAAAGTCTACTTATTTGCATGTTTGCCTTGTCACCGTCAGCGGTTAATGAAACCTTCTGACGCCATGTATCAAATCGATCGTCATACCTAACCAAACCTAAATGCTCAGTGGACAGAGGAATCGTGATTTGTTTCCTGCAGGGACAAAGACAACTGGTGAGTGGGAGTGGTGGTGAAAACGCTACTTTGCTTGAGGTTTGAATGGGATTTACAGACCAATGCCACCTGTCGATGTGGAGAGTTTTGTCTTAAATGACTCTGATTAATCACATCAGTGTGGTACTGGAGCTGGTGTTGTGCAGCGTGAAAACAGATGAGCGACACTGCCTTTAGGACGTTCCTTCACTTCCTTAGCCCAATGAAATGACTCATGGGGGCTCTGTGATCAGACACAGTGCTACATGTACTGTACAGTAATGTACATGTAATGTAGGAGCTGCTGTGGCCTTACTGCACTTACTCGGCTGTCCCAGAATACCCTGAGTAGATGCTGTTGCCTTTCTAGTGGAGCTCACTCTGTGACTGTCACTGCACTTATGAGTGTGCTGCTTGGTGCCAGCCTGTGTATCCACTTCACAGTTGAACCAGTCTATAGCTGGAGGAGAAGTAAAGAAGAGGAAAAGGAGGAGTGAGAATCTACTTTAATTCTGTGCTCTTGAATTGAAAAGATTGCTCGGGCAATAATTGCAGAGCCTTTGCTCGGGGTAAATCAATCTAAATGGAACAGGCTGGATGATGGTAGTCTACTTGACCGACTCTGTTCTTTCCTACTTCTGATTTCCTCAGTCGCTTCCCTCACACTTAAGTGGCTTGGAGAAGGAGACATGTGCACACACACAAGCATAGCCATGCACACATAGACAACACGTTCTCCTATAAGTACTCAAATAAATGACTTCCACTCTAAACTGCATAAATCAGTTCCACTACAGAAGGTTTTCACGTTTGTTAGAGGAGATAAAACACAAAGCTCAACTAGATACACACTAAACAAACTAAATGGATCATTACAAAATTCCTGTAGAATTATGAAGCACACTTTGTTTGCAGCAACATCTTTAAACTGGCTTGCATTAACATGACCTCAGGTTAAGGACTGGCAGCAGGCAGTTAGGTAGGCAGCAACTAAGGAGATGAACCTTCCATCAACAATTTCAGTAATTGTAGTGTGTGCATGGGACATATGCACATGATCCCAAGTTGTGCCAAGTATTAGTAGCCCTCGCTCCTTTTCTGTACTGCTGTTGCTGTAGAGCTGGGTTTAGTTTTGTATTCACAGCGCCTCCCATTACTCAGTGTAATTGTGCATGTTAAGTATTTTGCCATTGTCATTTTGTTTGTGTCGTTTCTGTGCAGTTTTACCATCTACATGACAAGTCAGTCGTGTATGCACTTCCCAAACTTTTTTTGAGCAGTTGTAGTACCTGGAACCCTGAGCACTGTCTTCAGCCAGGTCTTAACTTCAGCTCGCTGAAATGTGCTGGCATCTGAGAGGGGGAGTCCTTGGTTGGTGTGCATTTAGGACGATTCACTTGGCATTGACACAGATACACTGACCTTCACCACGGTGTGCGTCAACTATTGGAAAGGCTTGTCTTCCCGATCTGTTGATGGACTTAAATTTTCATATACAAACGAGTGGAAAGTTCTGCAGTTGCTTAATGAAACACTTGTGTGATGTGTAAATTTAACGGAACTGCATCACCAGGCAAAATTGCCATTGTCAGTTCACACATCCAATATAGTGACTAATGGGAAAATGTTAGGAGGAAAAGTTTAAAAGTACATCAGCAAACCTATTATTGTACCTTTGTAGACCTGACAATTTTATACACTGCTGATGGTGGACTTTTCTTCTTTAACACAGTACAGGACACATATTCTCCCAATAATTAATAAGAAAGATTAAGGAGTGTTTCCCGTAAGAAGTCTGACTGCACATTAATTTAATTCTGCTGTTAGAAAATATGTGATGGAAATGAACATTCCTTTGAAGCAGACACATTACTTTCTGTTATGTCAGAGACTTCAAATGTAGAAAGGCATATTTGATGGGCTCAGTATGTTTTAAATATTAAACACTTTAAAGTCCATCCAATAGTCAAAACATCATTAAGTTGTAAATAGAGAATTTTACTTTTATTTTGCACAGATGTCTCTGCAGTATAATATATTTGTCAGTGTGGTTATGTTTTAAGATTGGCCTTATTACTTCAAGTAATATTGTGCTCAAAATGTTTTCCAAATTCCAAATAAAGGTTCCAGTATATTTATATTATTACGTCTGCAGCTGGAGAATGGTTCAGTGCTTATTCTCAGTGTATGTGTGTGTGTGTGGACTTTACAACACGTTTCTGCTATAACAAACCAACCCAGCTTAGTCACATAAATACAAGTTAACAATGCCATCACTGCTGTGCGCTCAGTTAAGTGAGCAGCCTGTCTACATGTGTTGACCCCTGTGTCTTTGTGCATCTGCTTTGGCTGTGTCCACATTGTTCCTCATATATCTCCCCCTCTCTGCCTGTCTCCATGCCTCTGTTGCCCCAGGTTTATGTCACACCATAACAGGATTCATCTAAGTCAAGGGTTAGATAAAGAGCAGTGGGAGGGATACAAATAAAAGAGGAGAGAATCCTCCTTTTCATCCCAGCCTCTCACTGTCTCTATAAGCGCTTGTAGACGGTGATGGAGCGTTGCGTCTGTGCCGCAGGTCTCTGCCCCAGCAAACCACTGTTCTAATCCAGTTTCTTCCTTCACACGCTCCATGATCGACTACTCTGGGGTGTCTTCTTGCTCTCAAATAGTCTGTGTGAGCTGCTTCATGTTGGTTGTGCTTTGCTGTGATGCATATTTGTCTGCGTCTTCGGTGCCATACAGTGAGCATGCAAGTGCGTGGGTCCCCAAAAATGGGATATCAATGATGTATTAGCCACAAACACACCTACACGCCCAGAGGTCACTGTGGGAGAATGGTGCATTACTGTGATTGAAGCCGATAACACACTAACAGGCTCCGTGCTGTGCCCCATCTAACCCAATCACAACAGTGCTGATGGCGAACCCAACCATCTGTGCTTCTTTGATTGGATGAAGGAATGATTGATGCCCACTTGATTCCATTCAAGTTAGTTATGGTAGCTGCTACAGTCTTTAAGGCAAGACAGCGTGGCCATTTTTCACCTGCAGACGCTGTAGTTCGTCAAGGTTCAAAGCTCAAATCGAGAGTTTGTCATTGGCTCTACTGTATGTCAGCTGGCAAAATTGGAAAATAATTGAAAAATGAATGTATGAAGTATCTAAGCTTCATAATAGTAATAACCACTAATTATCCCCAGCTCTAAATTATTCTAAATGCTCTGAAAATCTCAATTTAATTCGTATGCCTACCTTTGTGTATTTTAGGTATCTCATTTGTTTGGAGTGATATGAATCAAGCATTTCAATCCAGTCCAAATCCAATCATCTTCTTTATCACTTTAGAGGTTGGGTGCAAGTAATTGGCATTTGCCAAAGACTTGAGGGCTGTCACCACATAATGGCTTGAAGAGTGATTCTTCATAAATGGTGTTGTCTTTCCTACATTTCAGGTGAAATTCCAACCTCTAAAAAGCGAAGGAGGCTCTTAATACTTGGTAAAGTCCCTGTGTATTCAACTGGGTGATCAAAGATAAGTCACACAGGCTTATAAATATGACACACTATTCAAAGCCAGCCTTTAGTAGCTGACAGTTTGTGGTGTAGTTGATAACATATTGCAAACAGCCCTAATAATACTTAGGCTTGACACCTGCTTCTTCATTCCACTGTCTGCTGGATTCTAAATGAAGGGAGAGGAAAGATAGAAGGAGGAAAACTGTGCTTTATGTGACTGCTTTGAAAAGCAGAATGGGAACAATGTTAAAATACTTCACTACAAATCCTGCATGGTGAGATTAGAATGCACGGCATGCTCACGTCTCCATAATGCTGCTGTGATGTCCATTACCCTGTCCAGTCAACACGTTTCTCTCTGTTTACCCCGGCTAACAACAAACAGCCTCAGCTCCTGCTTTCCGGCCTATTTCAAATGAGCCATGCTGCCATTTGTGCTTGTGTGTTCATCTCATCGACCGTGTGTGTGTGTGGATTATTTTTTCTTAGCATATGATTGTCCCAGTGTGAGCGTCTGTGTAATACGTGCTGCAGAGAATGGGAGAAACATCGCTCCAGTAACTTGCTGCATAATTTTCAATGCCATGGGAGCCTCGCCTGGTTGGTTCATCTCTACGGAGAGATGTCTCCCAGTGTTTGAAGAGGCTAAAATAGAACAAAGCATGTCAGGGAAAAAAAAACTACACAGTGCAGCCAGGGAATAACTGCTAGTCTGACTGCCTCACTGACCTGATTAATGTTTCCTGCAATCCACAAGAAAACAACCTGAAGAAAAATGTAAATGAAATAATGGGCAGCTGCATTAGTCTTCAGTGTTTGTATGTTTATTCCACATATAAGATGTATATTTAAAAAAAGTTTTAATTTATATACATGAATATTTTATAAATTCTCAGTAAATAAGTTTATTAACATGATATGATAAGCATGTTCAATTTGATCTTATCTAGTCCTTTAGTAGATGCACAGCTCTAGGGTTTTTATTGGCCATGCGATACGCAACGTGTTGCATCACACTGACCTGTAGGTGGCGGCAGCTGGCTCTCTGGCCAGGCATAAGGCAAAGCCCTACTACGATGTGCACGCACTAAGAAACTGTGGTTGAGATCTAACGCATGGTAAATTAAATGAAAGTGTGGATTTTGGGATCAGAGAGACTATTTTTACTTATAGGATCGGTTCGATTCCTGGCTTCCCCAGTCATGTGCCAAAGTGTCCTTGAGCAAGACTGAAACCCGAGCTGCCACCAGTGTGTGAATGTGTGTGTGTGTGTCCGAAGCAGTGAATGAGAAGCAGTGTCAAAGCGCTTTGAGTAGAACTATACAAGTGCAGACCATTTACCATTTACAAATATAAAGCAGAGGTTTAGTGTTGAGCAGGTTTCAGTGATCCGAACGCTTCATAAAAATACAAACACATGTGGTATCACATGCATAAGCGGTCACACATTTCTGTTGCTATGGTTAATTCATATTTTGAGAATGAGTGACGCTCCAGAAACACAAACCATGAAAACAGGATGATTACAGCTGAACCCTGTCTTCTCAATAATCAGTAACAGAATACTGCTGTGTACGGTGTGTGTGAGGAATGAGCCAAATCGATCAGTAAATTTAGGCAAAAAGTCTGAAAACAAGTGCTCTGTACGCACGCTGTTAATGTGGTGACTGTGATGAAAACCAAACCTTTCCAGGGTGGCTTCTGATTCACATCTCTGAACTGCAGCTGCAGCTTCATTGGTTATTCATGATTATTATAATCAGAGCGTCATCAGTTGTAATAGGCTGTTTCAGGTTCTTTCTTTAATGCTAAAGCGTCTCCATATCTGTGTCCATAGTGATGTTAGAAGATTTCCACTTGTCTGAATTAAAAATGATTAAGAAGAGAGGGTTTAATTACACGCAGATATTACTAATTGTGAAAAAAGTACATAAATAGGAGGTACATACTGAAACAAGATGAGAAATACAGTATATTTGTCATGCCTCATACTTAGCTCAGTGATTACGTGGAATGAACTTCAGTGGGCTGTTGATGTAAAACGTGCACATAGTGAAATGAAATTAGTTTGGCTCATCGCTGCACTGCAACATATTGTCAGTAAGAAAGAACATATGCTGTTTACTTGTGCTCTTTAGGTAAGACGCAAGCTGTGAAAAGAAATAAATAATTTACCTTCCAGAGCTGCTGTACTTTTATCTTAGCTTTGTAGAACAATGTTAAGGGATTTTCTGTATTCACAGTACTGCACAGTGTGCAGTCAGGATGGTATTTGACTTAGTTCCTGCTGTTTCAAAGACGCTTCAGTACTGGAACTGCCACATGCACTTTTCAACATGAGAAAGTATACAGTTTGAATGAAAATTGGATTTGGTGCAGTCAGAGGAGTAGGAACAGAGCAAGTGGTTGGACAAAGTCTTTCCACCGGCTGCAGGTTGGTCAAGACTGTGTGCTTGGTACACACACACACACACACACACACACACACACACATAGCTAGAGCGTGAGATGACAGTTCCTCAATCAGTGCAAATCTGAGCAAACTTTGCTGGTGTGCGCACAGTTTGTGGAGACAGTACATCCATATCGTCTGGTGGAGCTGTAGATCACAGAGTGAACAGATGCTCTTTGCTTGCCTAGAACTATGAAGCGTGTGGTGGATTGGAGGATGGATTATCATGATCAACAACATCAATGGAAAATCAGCCCATGATCTGCTAGATTTGCTTTCAGTGTGATTGATACCAGTCGATGCTTCATAGCAATCTGAAAGCTGGAGCTAACAAAGGCTAGAACATTGAGGGTTTGCAAGTTTCAAATAAAACGATGACTCATCCTTTGTGTATCTGCCAGATTTTTAGATCTCTAAATGACGAATCACTTACTGTTTTCTTTCCTCATGTTGAGCTGCATAGTTTTTGTGATTTTCCAAGGGCAGCTGTGTTATGTGTGTTATACAGATAAATTAAAGCTGTTGAAAACTACCTCAGTGATGACTTTGGCAGTCTCCTTCAGTCAAGTGAGTCTTGCCTCACAGCTTGTAGTGGTCCACTGAGTGTCTAATGATGGAGTATATAAAAATATATTTCCTGAAAAGGTCTAAATAGTTCAGTCTGCTACTCATGGTCATGGAAGAAGTCACCCTGGTTTATGACTTCACTCTCAGGTTAGAGACACTGGAGACGGCGTCATGATGGAATGCTGTTTGCACCCTAGGGTGATCATTATCTGGCCATTCGGGTCGTTCATCACATCTAATGGCTGCTGTACCATGTAGAACAAAATCATTAAAACCTAGTCGTGGACACTAAAGGTTACCAAAGTGCGTGAGCTTGTTCTAAAGCCGTTAAGAAAAAGACAGATCTAGAAAAATCACTCACTTTGTGACTTTTTGCAAGAGCAAGCCCAGGGAGTTCAGACCAGGAAGCGACACAGGCTGTGGAGGGGCAGGTAGAACACCTCTACACCTGGTGGGACCTGGTGACAGGAGTCGATTTTGACCCAAGGCACAGCATTCTCACTCAGGACCCAGTTTCTGGAATCTGATGCTGTGCCACCTCTGTCATCCCTCTGACAAGAAAGTGGATTAATAATATAAACAATAAATGTAAAAAAGGTTATGATGTTGCAGGTTGTCTTTGCAAGTCACTTATTCAATGCGCTTTAATTTGACTCACATGTGTCAAACCTCAAAGTTTCAATGTGTAGGTTGTAAAGGAATGAGGAAGAGTTGGGGAGGAGGTGGAGATGTGGCGAAGGACACTATGAGAACCAAAGGAAATATGTTGAGAGGAGAATGAGGGTTGGGCTGGGAGGTAGAATGGTTGCCAGGGTTACGATCAGGGTGGCGACCCCTTATGTCAATCCGTCCATTTGCAGCATATTGCAGAGTAAGAGGATTGGATTTTTATGGAGATGGATTTCATCTCCTGGAAAGCTCTCTCTTTCTCTGTCTCCACCTACTTTAATCCCACTCCACCTGCTCTACCTCTCACCCTTTTATTATTTATTTCCATTTTTTGTATCTCAATGTTTTTTTTTTCTTGACAACAGTCTGGATTTCTATTTTTTCCCTCTTTTCTTCCACTTTTCTCTGAACCTTACTTTTAAGTGTGTTTGTTCAGCCACACCGGGATCAACATGATCCCTTGTGATATTTTCCAAATGCCAATTTGTCTCTGCTAACTCACACATAAAAGATTACACTATGTGTTGTGTGTATTTTTTTCCCTTTCCTCAGCTTTTGTGGATTTCAGTCAGAGGTGACAGACAAGCTGTAATGGAGAGAGCTTAGCTGGCTGTTTTTTGAAATGTCACACAGTTTTTTTCATTTGCTGCACACGGAGCACAGAGGCCAGTACGCTACAGTGCAGCTGTACTTTAATGAGGGCACAGCTTAAGCACTGGACTCCATTTACGCTTGGTTCTAAAATGTGATGTAAGGCTGGAGAACATATTTAGATGCAGGTTGTTGTAATCTTGATAACACGAATGGACAAATATGTCCCTGGTGAATTTGTAGAACACAGTGGTCTTTAAATACAGCCAGTGGTTAACTGCTTATGCTGCACTATATTCAAAGACCAGCAACCAGAACATCTGGCGCTAGTAGAGAACGCATGGAAGCATTCCATCTCAATATCATTTGCTTTGTAAAAATTGAGGAATGGTCTCAGTACGGCCTGAACATTTAGTTATGTTTGTGTTTCTAAGATTAGACTAACACAAAATGAAAGTAACATATGATTTATTTCACCACATGTGTTAAAGTTTCTGTCTGCGGAGCCAGATAAGACACTGAGATTACATGGATTCCAGTGGAACAGTTCATATGTTAACATATTCATTTAATAATAGCTATAATTCAGCTTTGGCTGTACACAAAAGTCAAGAGGTTAAGTTGTGAAAGATTTGTTTTCATTTTGCTCAATGTTACCCTTATTGATTTGCAGTATTTATATTCTTAATTCAAGAAGAATAATTTTTTCTTCCCCACGTTTTTTATTCACCAAGGTTTTGCAAGTACTTTCATGAATTCATGTTTGAGTATGTTACTGTGTTTGTGTTTGTACTATGTGTGTTTCCGCTTCTTTATTCTTTATTATTATTATTATTATTTTCATGTTTATAAATGAATCACAACAAATTAAGTTCATATCAAAAACTTACAAGACACCGTAATGAAAATGTGTAGATGACAGCTGTACATCTTGCTAAGTTGTGTTTGATTTGCGCCCTACTGTTCAAAACTTCTCATGCTTCACTGTTAGCTTTCAAACTTTTTGCTTTTTACGCCGTGTACCTTCCCTTTCACTTGATTTACAGTGGAAATGTTTGCTCAGACACTTTACCTCCTCCCACTCATTCTGCGTCATGATCCTCACACGGGGGCCGACCAAGAAAAATCAGTGCCGAGGTCACAGTAAGTTACTCGATAAAAGGCAAGGCATGGCGATGATTCTCCCACCAACCTAATGCGCCGACTATCCCAGCTGTTTCACTAAGTTCACTTAGTGACCTCCACAGCATTATGCTGCTTCCTGAGGCTATGCTCACCCACGTTGCAGAATTATGAATACAGTTCATACAATTTCTCCCTGTAGCTCCAAAAAGCAACACACACAACAGTGACTGATTATAGATTCAAAACTGAAGGCAGAATTGGAAGGGAAGCTCTGTGGGATGTCAAACAAGCCCCAACAACAGACTAACCTGACGGGAACATGAGCGAAATGTCAATCAATCTTTAACTTCATCTGGCTTGCAGCCTCTGCTCACGCTGAGGGTAAGGACTGACATAAATGCTGGTATGTGTGTGTGTATTAGGTTCATGGCGTCCAAAAGGGGTCCAGGTGGAAGCCAACTTCTTAAAGCCGCCCATATGGCACAGGCCACTCTGCTTACAGCGTGTGCGCACATGTGTTGTGAGCGATTCAACTGCCTCCACTCAGTGAGAATCACAGCGGAAATAGCCCCTTACGGTTAAACAAGTCCATCCTTCAGAACGGGTGCTTTTCTCTGCACATCTTCACCTCAGGGGCCACACAAAAAGACACACACATATACTCTGAAGTTTAGAGTTTCAGATGATTCCTTTCTGTAAACCACCCTCTTCCCTTTGGCAAAGTGTGGTTGCCAAAGGGAAGTCTTTCTTGCCCAAAACCTTGTGCCCTTCGTAGTCCTGCGGCGCTCATTTGTATGTGCATGTCTGCATTAGGGCATCAGCGTGTGTGTGTGTGTCTGTGTGTGTGTGACAGAAAAAAAATAGAAATATGCAGAAATGAAGAATTGGACTATGTGACATGAAAACGGAGAGTGGCTGTATCCTTATGTCTGTGCCAGTAACAGGACTACTGTACATGGCAGCCAACAGAACGCAGCTCTCTCTCGAGGATCCTGTCCTCCTTTTCATTACTAAAAAAACAACCCAACTAAATCACATGCTGGCATACACACTGCCTCTCCAGCAGTGTCAACATGTTCGCGTGAAAACAGCCAATTGTCATCTCATGGTATCTAAAAAACAGATTGGGATTTTTGCTTTAATCACACTGGTATATTATAACCCCAAAGATATTATAAAGCACTGAAATCACATTAAAAAGAATTATCAGAGCTAAAATGAATTAGTGGCCCTGGGTTTTAGTTTTAGTTGCTTGTCCCAGTGTCACATGCATAAGCATTGCAGTCACAATAATAATGATGTATAATATGTACGGAAATCAATATCAGCAGGGTTTTTGAAGTAGTGCATGTTCTACATCAGGACAACGTTAAGTACAGTTATATAAATTGCAAATATGTACAGTACTGTGCAAAATTTTTAAGCAGGTGTGAAAAAATGCTGTAAACAAAGAAAGCTTTCAAAAATATAAATAATGATTGTTTATTTTTGTCAATTTACAAAATGCTAAATCAAATCAATATTTGGTTACTACGTCACTACTGGAAGTACTGGAAGTGATGGCTTGGCCCCCACAGAGCCCTGGTCTCACCATCACGGAGTGTGTCTGGGATCAGAACATCTGTGGTTAGTTCTCCAGATGTTTGAACAACCTACAGCCCAGTTCCTTCAAACACTGTGAGCAGTGAACCTGGAGGAACTGCTGCAGTTTGAAAGTGTGGTCACAGCAAACAGTGATGGGATTTAGATTTATCTATTGTTCATTCACTGCATTTTGTTCGTTTATGAAAATAAACGTTTAACACTTCCATTTCTGAAAGCTTTCTTTGTTTACAGCATTTTTTCACACCTGCCTAAAACTTTTGCACAGTGCTGTAATACTGATATAATATTGTTGAAGGTGTGTGACAGCTAAATTGGACGACTAACAGCACTTCACGGCTTACATACTGTAAGTCAGTCACCAGGAATCCAAAGCTTCATTTGGTGCAGTAGTTCTAGATTCATTTCCTCATATCGCTTGTCAGTTTAGCATTGGACCCACTGCGTTCGAGTATGGCAGTGGTGATGCACTAGTTAGTTCTGAACCTTACACTGAGCCTTCATCAGTGGAGTCTGTGTGGGCAGACCGAAAACGGAGGGTATTAGATATAGTATTAGTATTTGAGGACGTCACTATTTGACACTAACGATTAAAGTTATATTTAGAGAGATTTTAGAGAGTAAAGAGAGAAAAGCAGACCCTGGTGGATCATGGAGAGCGTCCTGTGTTTCACCTTATAAGGCTGCTGTGTAATGAGCGTGATATTTTTCAAGCTGATCTCTGAGTTATGTAATGCACAGATGGGGTTAGATTTACCTCAACGTTCTGTTCCCACATTGCACCTCTGCTGGCTCCCTCCCCGTTCTTTGGATTGGATTACCCTGAGTGACACGAGGGCCTTCGCTGAGAGTGACACATGACAAAACATGGTGGTTCATCATCCGTGGCCAAGTACAGAGCTGTCAGGACTGAACTCAGTGTAGCTCTTCTAATAGGCCACTTTCCCAGGGTAAAGTTTTATTTAACTGACATTCACTGAGTAGATGACAGAGCTCCACAGGCTTGCTGTACTTCACCTTCACCGTCCGGTACTGTCGCTGCTGTTGGGCCGAACGCAGCTACTCTCTCACAGCTGAGAAAAAAAATGCTATTATATTCCTAAGTGGGGAGGCCTCGTGGCTTTAGGTGCTTAGTTATGGAAAAGTGTTAATGAGGTTTGGTCCCAGGTCTCTCCCTTAACTGTCCCCAGCATTTGGTTTGGAGTGACCCTTCAAAAGCTGTGGAGGTCAGTAGTAATTACTGAATTCTGGTATGAAAAGATGATGCCGTGATATTCAGAGAGCAATGGCGCAAAGGTCTGTCTCACTTGCTTTCTAGCTGTTATTTTGTGGGAATCGCATCTTTTTAACATAAAACACCTAAAACTTGATTGTACTGCTTGTGACATGTAAATAGTAAGTGTCAAGTCAATAAGTGTATGTCTGTGTGTGAGGAACAGCAGGGGACAGTAGAAGAGCATAGAGGAGCAGAGAGAACAGGCCATAGCACTTCAAGTATCCAGCTAGCACTGTCTTAAGCTGCGTATTGGAGCTTTAATAATGCATTTTAAAAAATGGAAACATATTACATATTTATAATGAGGATATACACAGGACAGGATACCTTTCTTAGGCAATTTCCAGATAGAAGGAGTTGCAGTCTTAGACCTAGGAAGCTGAACTGTACCACACGAGATACTAGAATAAATCCTGTAATGTCTATTTTAAGAATATGCAAGTGCAAAATCATATTTACAGTAAATGCTAGTGCAGAATTACTGCTATAAATAACGTAGAACCACCTTGACTTTACAGTGTATGGTGGAAATGTTTTACACCTGTAAATGTGAAATCCATTAAACAATTACTATGTCTATGCTGTGTGATTTTATATGGCACGTTTAGATAAAGAGAAATCCATTACACAGAGGCGCATTGTCTTAACATAATCTCGGCACTTGTGGAGGCAGAAGCCCCTTATTCTTCTCCCATGACACTATCAGCCAGCAGCCACTGCGGCAAATCCCGCTGTTGTTGGAGGAAGACAAGGAATTACTTCCTGTGTCAGATTAGGGTTATCGTAGCTGAGTTATTATTATTGTGACTGATTTAGATGCTTGGTCTCTCTTTCTTGGAGTCTCTAGCTGGTTCGTTCTCTCTCTCACACACACACACACACACGCATTATGGAGGAAGAGAGAGTAGACTGTAAAGTATTTACTGGGTTATCAGCCTGTTATAATGTTGGATAATCTGCACTCTGGGGCAGTTAGCTGGCAGCTAGATTCTTCATGGGGAATTTGGCCTGCAAAAAAACTACAACAAGCAAATCCATAGTTACATTATGTAGAGATGGGCCATGTATTGTTTCACGAACAAAAAGCTGTTGGTGTTTAAGAGGTAATTGTTTAAAATAATTTGGAATTTTAATTCTACAGACTAAAGACAGGCAGAGGGAGAAGCAAACAAAGAGGAGAGAAAATAGCCTTTAAACACTGATTATTTGGCAGTAGAACAAAGACACAGATGGAGAGAGAGGCAGAGAGAAGTAGAGAATAAAAGACGAAGAGAAGAACTGTTTGCAGTGATTACAGCAAAAAAGCAGAAGTGTCAACGTCTGGGTCGAATGATTTTGTGTGTTGTGTATGAAATTCCTCCTGTAGCGTAGCCTGTATTAGACCACACCGTGCACACACAGCGTTACTAACATTGCTTTTCCAGGCCATGGGCATTAATACAGTATGTGGCTGCTGCAGCCTCAGGGTTGCTGACAAATTTTTTAAATAGAAATCCCTTCAGTTCTAATCAGTTTTACAGAAATCTCCAATGGCCACAAAACATTTGTCACGTCAAGAAGACTTGCAAGAGGTGGACAGGATTGATGCGACATAGCTATTTCATGTCGTCCAACGGCGTGCAGGCTACTAAGCTATATACATAGTTAAAATGACTGCTGCATTCTGACTGACACTCTAAATTATCTTATCTTATCTTATCTTATTTCAGAAGTAAACGTCTATTGATGTCACATTTCTGTGCTTTAGTTTCTCCTGATAGTAGGTTCTTGAGATCTCTGACAAAAGCAAGGAAATTAAAACCGACGTCAGCGTGTGGTGACCTGCAGTTTCTTACAGCTCACAAGCTGGGTCACAAGAATGTTGCAAAAATAACCAAGACCTATATACATATGCTGTATATTGTGTAGTGTACTGTAGCCCCAGTTTGAAAAACATTCATTTCAATCATTCCCTTGTTAGGTCAATATATGGTTACAATAACCTGATCATTATCTGGTATTAGGTAATTTATTTGCACAAGATACACACTGATTGTCTTGTTTAGGTTAATTCAGGGGCGAAAGATTAACATCAGGGCCTTTGGTGTGATTAATTTACTGCAGGTACACATGATATACATCATCTCCTTGTTCTGTTTAATTGTAGTGCAGAAACAGGTTTGACATTAGCAGATGTTATTAACCTTTTTACTTGTTTTGAAAGAAAATTAGTCACATTGTTCCTTCTAATGCAAATAAACACTGACTGTATTTGGTTCCTCTAAGTGCACACTGCTCATTAGCGCATTGTAGTTCATTTGAGCACACAGTGGATGAGATTAAATGGCTTTTGTACATTAGCTGGTAATAAGCATGAGTGTACTTGTTTGTGTGAGCCATCTGCAGTAATGAGTGATCACTGCGTCCGTGCCTTGGTGCATGGATGTCACCCTGCTTCATCTTAGGTGTAGATGCAAGCAGTGGGGTCAGAATCAACGTGTCGGTGTATAAGAACTGAAAACATGAAAAAAGTCAAAGTTTAGTTGACATGATTATAACTAAAAGCATTGAGGGGTTGATGTGTTTTAACAACAGATGAGTGGAAAGATTTTTTTTTGTGTACACTTAACAAGTACAGTACATAAATCTAATTATTCTCTAATTATAATTTTCTTCGGCCGTTTGTATTATGCTAACAATAAATTCTGGCTTCTTTGGATCACAGTGTGCATGTTGATTTTGGGCTCCCTGTGGATTTCTTTTAATTGTAGCAGCCTCATAATTAAGCAGCGTAGTGGAACTGTTTCATATTTTATACAGTTTTAAAGTTAAAGCACAATATATAATTACTATTCTAATAATGATTACACCACAACAGTTCTGTTAATTCTGTCTACACGACAGACTGGATGAATAACATGACTCAAGGACTTGGCTTGGTTTTGTTTTGGTAGGTTGAGCTTTATCTAGCAGATAAATCATAGAACAGTTATCTATGAAATAATATCTGATGTGCTAACTCTAGTCTCTGCTGGTGTCATTCAACTTACTCCAACTCTCTCCTCTTTCAGAACTGTCTGAAAACCCAGCCCGTGCGTGTTTCCTCCATCACTCATGTCGGTGCCACTGTTTAAAAACAATGCTAATAACTTGTAGAGCTGTTGCTGCTGCTGCTGCTGCTATCAGCGTATTCTGATGGCTGAAACAGCTTGTCGTCAAATCAATAATAATTACACGATGAAAGGCCTTTTGCACTAATGATTTTACACAGCAGAGCTATATCAGAGGAGTCAGGGTAATAAACATTGCTCTTTTTGTCTATAGAGAGGAAACAAGTGAATAAGGACGAAGCTGCGGTGAAATAGAAGGCAACAATGTGGTGGATTTATGTGACAGAAGAGTGATGGAAGCAGGCAGGGAGGCCTTCAATCAGCTGTTCTTTGACTCTGCATTTCTGCAGCCGAATCTTTAAATAGCACTGAAATAACATCAGAAGCACTTTCCGAGCACATGCTGAGTGCATTATACTCACCAGACACAACGTGATATGCATCAGACGCAGACTGCAAAAGTAAAAGTGTAACAGCTTTATCAGAAGTTGAGAAATTAAGACGATTAAATTGGGTTAAATGTGTTTAAACCTTGATAATCCCCGTGGGGAGGATATTACAGCAGCAAACAATAGGAGCCAATAGGAAGACAGCAGCAGGTCAAAGTGATGTATCATTCATAATGTGATGGTGGGCGGTATAAGCAAAGTGATTAAAAGCAACACGAGGAAGTGAGGTGAGGCTCTGACAAGGTGATTGGCTTCAGTGTTTGTGCATGAAAGTGAACAAGGTTTTGGGAGCCATTAAAATGTCAATTAGCTTTACTCACTGCCAAAAGCTCCGTTCTGCGTATACCGATACAGCATATGTGACTCAACACTCAAACCATTAGCAGGTGATTTTCTGCACAGAATACAATGTCAGAAAACACATTACAGCCCCTCACACGGTTTACTCCTCTGGCTACTTATTAGAAAGATCTTCCTTCTTTTGATCGGCTTCAGCGTCTCTATATGTCAGTCTGTCCCTGCATTATTTTCTCCATGTGAGAAATATTGCTTTTTTCCACCTGATATTGCCCTTTTATTAAAATTTTGATTCCATCCTGTCCCCCTGCCAATAATATAGAGTCGGGAGTCGAGGGTGTATTTTGCTCAGCAGCTCGGAGGGAAGCAGCCTGTAAACGCTGCAGTGAAAGCTGCCTCGCCCCAGCTTAAGAAGCTGCTAACCCACCTAAAACAATTTCATTTGTCACGGTGTCAGTGGAGACTTTCACTGCTCCATGATGGTGTGTAAGCGCTGTTTCAGGAGACTTTTTCACCCCAGTCAGCGAGAGAAATACAGAACCTGTGTTGAATCAACTAGAGGAGAAGAGCATTCACAAGCAGAGACCTACAGTATATGTACAGTACAGCTGCATCAGTCAAGAGGCGGTTCATCCAGGACTGATGTAACAATGCAGTTTGGGCTAATTAAGGGCGCCAAGCAGGCTTTAATCACAAAAGCATCAGATTATCACCCTCTAAAGTCAATCCCCATGTTGGCATTTGGTTCCTTTAAGCCTCCATACGTACTAGTCATCATGCAGAATACGTCTATACAAACCCTGAGCAAAGCAGCAGCAACCAGTGCTTAACAAAGGAGGATAAAGTGTGTTTCTGATCAGGTCCAGCTGACTTGGACAGTTTAACCCTCGTGCAGCCTTCGACGATATCAAAAGGAAAACAGGGGGCGCTCTAAGCTCAAAAACCACACAAGGGTTGGATAAAACAGACAATAAATCACAACACACTTTATCTAGATGAACGGTTGGATGAACTTGTTCATCAGAAGACCCACACGTGTTCATTGCTTGGATGTAACACCCACAAAGGCTGTTTTAGCCAACACTTTGTTGTGTTTTTTAGCTTTTAGCCTCCCCTAGTTTACAGTGGGGTCGTTTTGACCCCTCGAAGGCTGCACAAGGGTTAACTGTACTTGTATGATCCCACAAGCATCCCTTCCAGATATGATGCAGGTAAATTCTGAAAAAATAAAGAAATAAATCAGCTTAACCCTTGTGCAGCTTTCGAGGGGTCAAACGACCCCACTGTAAACTAGGAGGCGCTCAAAGCTCAAAAACACACACAAGGGTTGGATCAAGCAATGAACACGTGTGGGTCTATGATGAACAAGTTCATCAACCATTCATCTAGATGAAGCGTGTTGTGATTTATCGTCTGTCTGCGGCTGTTTTAGCCAACCCTTGTGTGGTTTTTGAGCTTAGAGCCCCCCCCCCCAGCTAAAACAGCGTTAGATTTGTTTCAGCGTACCTGCTGCTTGACTGCTGGTGGCAGTCTTCAACATGCTGGTGTATGTGGATGTGTGGTTGCTGGAGGACACCTCTGGTCAAGCTGGATTCAATTTTCTGAATTAAACAAGCTAAAGAACAGCATCTTCTCTCAGACTCTCTCTCCTCCTCTCCTTGTGTCTGTTTGAGTTTCGCCTCCTCAGCTTGTGCTTCTCATTATTACTTCACACACTGACAGGTGACCCCTTGCAATATCTGTTTTGCATGCTTTAGGACGTTTGTATCGAGAATTGATGAGATGTAGTTGAAGCTTGATGGGCCAAGGCGCCGGTTTGTCCTCTTCGTGTCTTGTCTTGTTTTTGGTAACAAGATGAACTCCACCTCAGAAAGTGAGATGACAGCCAGTCGTACATAGCAAATCAGAGATTTAATCAAAACGCTCATTCTTATGCAGCAATATTATCAGGTGTCTGTCATTGCTGGAAACGCTGAGAGGCACCGCCTGAATAAAGAAGTGAGTGATGCAATACGTTAGCGGTGGAATTCAGTTTAATCATGGCCTAATTGCTGTTTTATGCAAATGCTGATGCAGTATGTGCTGTAGTTTTATTGCTTCTCCAGTGCTAAACTCATTCTTCATAATACACTGTGTATTGTTTTGTAATTAATCATTATTACTATTTCCCCCAAATGTTGTTGTTAATAATTAGAATTCTAGTAATAAAGATTAAATATGTTTGTATTAAACCAATGCAATCCCCTCAGTCAGTTCAATTCATGGAGCGTGAGCTAACTTCCACAGTGCAGCGCTCTCTGTATCCTACTGGCTGTTTTCTGTACCTGGAGGTGGAGAGGTGGCTCACCCGAGGATTATCCGGCAGCCAAACCATCCAGAAAGAGCTCATAAACACCACTGTCAGGATCTCTCACAGTCCCAAACTCTGTGGGAGTCACAGCAGGAGCACATTGATTGCAGCTAAATGCCTCCTCCTGGCGTGATACCTGACCAGAGAGGGTTTCATCTTCAGGTGCTTGGGGAATGGGGATAAAATCAGCATCATCAGGTTTTGTTGTCTAGACTCTCAGATGAAGAAGATTTTCACCCCTGCAGCATTGTTACAGGCATTTTAATGTAAGTTCACAACATTCGAAGAAGCCGTTTACCAACAGGTACATTTCAAGTTTGTGGCTAAATGGTGATTTATGATTTGTGACAAACGATCATGATCAGGGTCTGTGGACCACTGTTCATCTGGCACAAACAAGCACTTGGCCTCAGCACAGTATTTTACTGTATTTAACTTACATTGTGACAAATGTATCTTACTGCATATTCTAAATGACATGTTTGGAGCAGTGGCTACATTCTGGAGATGCATTGACTCTATGTAACGGTGTGTGTGTGAGTAATGTCTGTGCTAACAAGGTCATTGCCTTTTTAAAATGAATTAACTAATTAAACACCCACGTCCAAGGCTGAGGTGACAAAGGAGGCCGACTGCTCGTGCTGGACTTGTATGTGTGTGGGGTCAGAGAGCAATGCAGTGGTAGAAGGGGCGAGGCGAGCTCCATGTTTGCAGCGAACGCGTCTCTTCTCAGGAGCGCTGACATGCACGGCTCATCATCAGCCCTCAGGGTGACTTTTACCCTTGAACACTCTGATGTTTGAGAATAACTGGTCGACAACAATTCAGTTTTCTGCATCACTGGCCTCCTACTAGGCATTCTGGATGACTGCCATAGCATATACATGGATGGATGGAGGGTTAGATGGATGAATAAGCAGTTCATAAAATGCAGCAGCATGTAGGAAGTGGCAGAAAAGAAAAAAAACCCAATCATTTAAATTCTCTCCATGGACACATACACATAAATGTTCTACTATGTAGATTTATGCAGCGGCTTCCTCCCTGTTAAACCATCTATTGTGGTGGTGGAATTGCCATTTTTAACCCAACAGTCTACACTCGGTGTCCGTAATGACAGAGTGAATATTGCATGGGAGGGATCCGTGAGCTTCACAGAGCAGAACGGATAATTTAAGGAACCTATTTATGCGACAAATTCACTTTTTTGATATCCTAAGCATACTTGGCTGCAGGTTTTATCTCAAGGCATTTGGCTAAATGGCAGAGCAAAAAAGTGCTGTTTTTGGCTTAACTGACACATCCAGACAAATACAGCGCACTCACGGTCAAGAGGCTCATACTGGTCTGAAAAAGCGCACATTCAAACACTTGAGCAAGCGGAGAACCGTGCTGTCGGGCCTGTCTGTCTATGTAATTGTGCATTTAAAATGGCTGTCATTATTGTTTGTCGTGCAGAAAGAGCAACAATGAATCGACAGATTTGGGCTTTATGATGCGCCACTTTATGTGGCAGCAGACACCAGTTGTAGGAAGGGGAAGTGTGTGTTTGTGTATGTGTGTTAGTGCTTACTGACAGCCCAGACATCAGTGTAATAGACTCTGTTGATTGAAAGAAGAGATCGGGGTCTAATAACCATTATGAAATTGATAATGTTGGCAGGCGTCTGCACAGTTCGCACCTGCTTCTGTTTTCAATAAAACAAAGGAAAAGCAACATCATTCACAAATTATGCCCCGAATATGAGCACACTTCATTTTATTCTGCCATTTCCACTCTGCTGTAACAATAACAAAACGGGGGCGGAGCGACTGTTTTGGCTGTGAGTGTCAGACTGGTGACAAGCAGCTCATTGATTTGAATGGCTGCAGAAGCAAATCCTGGTGAGCGGAAACGAAAGATATGTACTCAGCAATGATGCAGCAGCTACAGCCACAACGTGCACTGAACTTAGTTAATTCCTAAAAGAAAAGTAATGTCTGCTAAACTCCGTAAATTGACCATTTGTTTGGCAAACTAACCCATACAGTATACGTTAAACAGGTTGTATAGTCAGTACTGTGTGAAGTCTGGCAGATGTATAGTTTGACACACGTGTTCTCTTCCTCTGTCTCCATTTGTGTCTTTTTCTCTCTCAACACACACAAACACGCAGTTGCTCGTTCACTGGGGAACGCAACCCTATAAAACATGGAGGAGGAAGATGAGGTGAGCAGCAGCGCAGTGAGAAAACACAGAGAGATCTCCCTCATACTTCATATGCTAATTGAGGTGATGCTCTGACACGCTGTAAGCATCCTGAACACAGCAGTCAAACAATGACCTCAAGGTGATGGTGAAGTGTAACACACTGTCAGTAGCTGATGCCAGGAGAGTGGCTGCAGCCAGAAGTCGTCTGCGTTGCATTAGCTCATCCTGCTCCGTGTGCCAGAGAGCGCAGGGGGAGCTGGGCTTCGCCTCCTTCTTGGCTGTTTATCACTGTCGCTTCTTTGATTTGTGTCAAACTCATGTGCTCCAGAATCCTTTCTTTTACTTATTGACCTGTCTTATTATAAGAAGCAGTCATGTACAGTATTTGTGTCATGCTGGAAGCTGGACTCAGTTCATATCTACAGCTATCTTCACTCTATAAGTCAATCAAATATCAATTCCTGCTTTATGTGATTTTCCACCTTCTTTTATTTTCTAATTAGTACTGTAACAGCCTTTTTGTGCCATCAGCCAGTAGAGGGAGTTAAGAGTGTGTTTTGCAGAGTGTAAAACATCAGGCTATATAGACTGTATGGTGCAGGCTATTTGATGACACTGAGAATGTGTTCCGCATCCAACCAACCTATAGAAAGAAGCCGCTCAAATCTGTCCGACTGATGATAGACAGATAAACGTCTGCAGCGACAAAAGCGAATAAATCCACAAAATACACACTGCATTCGATTTGTCTCAGCTTGTTTAACAGTCTTCTGCTGGGTATTGAAAATACTTGGAAGCAAAAGAAAGAAAATGTTTTTCAGGCTGTTTGATTCCATGAATCCATATTTGAACATCAAAGACTCTTTCCAATTCTTTTGTTTTCGCACAGAGCTGATCCTCCGCCAAACTCAGCAGAAAATGATTGCAGATAATGGATAGACCCAATTGATGAGGTGTAAATGAAAGACGGAAAGCATTAATGTATAATATGAAAACAGTGGAGCAGAAGAGAAGTCAAGTTCAAGCCATAGACTCTGGGCTGCAGTATTCATAACATACTATGCCCATTAATCAGTAACATTTCCCTTAACTGTGCTACAGATATCTGCGACTGCCTAACATTTAGAGACATTCCACTGAAGACTTTAGGTTTTCACTCGTCGTGCTTGTACAGTATGTCTGGGTGATTATGGTGTAGGGGGATGGGCATGGCCCCCTACTGACAGAGAAGGGAATTCTTAAAGAGTCACCATTTCAGGACATTCTGGACACCTGTGCTCGAAGGAAGGTCCATATAGACATGGATGAGGAGTTTATAGCGTGGTGGAGGAACGCGACGAGTCCTCAACTCAACTCTCAAACCTGTGAGACAAATTAGAGCACAGACCTTCTTGAGCAACAACAGTGTCTGACCTAAGAAATGCTGTCTTAGAAGAATAGCCAAACATTCTCATAGAAAGACTCCTAAATCTTTAGAGATTTAGCTGAAGCTGTAAAGCCTGGGCCAACTACATATTGAAACCCACAGAATAAAACTGAGATGCCATCACAGCTCATGTGCATGTAGCAGTAAGGTGTTGCCGTACTTTTGAAAATATGTTGTATATGATGGTGCATAAATGTAGAATTAGACTCTACCACACTCAGTATTACTTCAGTGTCAATGTGTATAAAAACATACCTAACATGGCTAATCAACATGCACACATGGTGTCAAAAGAGCTCATAGCACTAACATGTACAGTACCAGCTGTGGACAAGCACATTAGAGTCTGTAGGCGTTCCAAAGCCGCAGTTGCCACAATAGTCTAATTGTTTTTTTGCAGTGTTGCATTTTTGACACAATGGGATAAAATTAAATTACTTGGTGGGTTTTCAAGGTTGGAAGGAAGCTGCTCGTGTGGATGTGTCCGCACTCCAAAACATCGCATCAGCCAAACAAAACTAATGAACCAAACCGAAGGACTGTGGCCAAGCAGATACCTAGCAGTAATTCTTATGCCCCTGCTGTAGTAACCACATGCCATAGTTGGTCATTTGCTGGAAATGTGCTAAGAGGTCTATTTTGTACAAAACAAACGCAAACCGATTTCAAATCTCTGATTCTCATTTTAAGTGCACTTTGTTTACTTTTAGTCCATATCAATCATGTAACACCACTGAATGGACAAAAGGAGGGAAATGGAGATGGAGAGGCACAAGAAAAAACACGAGTCAGGCAGGATGGGTGTGTGAGAGGAATCCTTAGTACCAATGGGCTAATTTATCATTGCCCTGGTTGCTATGGGAACCAGCATTCTGGGCAAATCACGGGTTCCTGGAGTGGTGTTTTTCAGCTCTTTTTATTCCTTCGGCCCAGTTGGATAGACTTGTGAGTTTATGTCTGCGTTAGAGATGGAAGGAGAAGAAGAGGTCTTGGAAAAGAGGTGCTTTAATAAGTAATTTAGACAAGCATTTAGTGACTTCACTTCCAGGTTTTATTATGAGGGAGGGACAGATCCAGGCACTGCCGAACTCTGCTCAGTTCCAATGTGAATCACCTTGCTTCCTAACATAATGAATACACTTTTTGGATGGATAATGAAAGGATAACCTTGGCAATACATGTTTTAAAAAATCCAGATAAATTATGTTACCAAAGCGTGGCAGCCATTATTTATTAAAAGCACAAACTTACACAAACTGAAGCCAAGTACCTCAAAGAAAGAATATTCTCCAATTAAGCTTCCTAGCATGGACAAGATAAGTACTTATCTCTTGCTGTAACCAGTGCACAAGGGAATTCAGTATAAATAATATAATATACTATATATACAAAATGATCTGCACCCTGTCAGTCTGATTTTAACCCTTGTGCAGCTCAAAGCTCAAAAACCACACAAGGCTTGGATAAAACAGCCGCAGAAAGACGATAAATCACAACACGTTTTATCTAGATGAACGGTTGGATGAACTTGTTCATCATAGACCCACACGTGTTCATTGGTTGGATGTAACACCCACCAAGGCTGTTTGATCCAACCCGTGTGTGTGTTTTGGAGCTTTGAGCCCCCTGGTTTACAGTGGGCTGCACGAGGGTTGATCCGTGTTGGCATCCATCTGACTGAAAGACCTACAGTAATAAGTGTGTGGTGAGGATGTGCAAACAATGGGGGAGGTTTTTCTCATCATTATATGTCATGTGCATATGCAGGTTCTGTTTGTTCAACATAACGAATGAGTCTTTACTGCAATCAGCCAAGCAGGTCTAGAGTGAGAGTCAGCGTCCAGAGTAAAACACCATCATGTTCTCATTTCCTCCATAGTGAAACACCAATAAATGTACAAACATGTAAATGAAAAACCAACCACATCTATTTATATTTATATTAATGTTTTACTGAGGATGAAAATCAAATGGTAGCTGAGATTTTGAGAGTCATGGGTTGTCAGTGTCTCTATATGTGTTTGTAGAACAGTAAAGGCCCATCTTCTGATAAACCAGTCGATTTACACTATGTTCTGAAATAACTGTGAGTCACAAGATAAATCAGGCATTTTATTAATAAACAGGGTGACAAGTCAGATATACAGGTCCAGAATTTGCCTCATTACAGATTCAAACAATAAAACTAAACAATGTGATATTTTTGTAACCATAACACTACTGAAAAGAGTTTGTGAGTACAGCATGAGTTTGAATAGAGAGGGCGAGGAAGCGAGAGCTGGGCAATAGCTGGATGATGCTAGACAAACACAAGGGAGCGTTTTGAACAGATCCTCATCAGAAACACTCTCGTTGATCACCACGTAACTGACTGTAAACATCTTCACTAATTTTCATCTCTGCCTCAAATAGAACGTGCTAAACAAATGATCATGTCTTACACAAGATCTAAGCCTAAATCAGTGCAACCATGCAACGTTATTACCCAGAATGCAGTGCCATGCTAATATGAATGGGATTATAATTCCTAAGATATACTTTGTATGTGTTATGTATGTAAACCGTGTAGAGTAACTGTACTCAGTACTCAGAGTAATAACGCACATATACGTCTGTCTTGCATCAGGGTGCTTTCTTGTTTTGATTTTAAATGAGAAGGATTATGAAAAAGCACCAAGCTGTGTTCTACCTTTTCCTCCCTCCTCCCCTCAAATTATAAAAGGAAGGAGAAAAACATGTTTACTATGCTTTCTCATTCTCCCTTTCTCTCTCCCTTTCCCTCTGCAAGTTGACAGCTCATCATAAATCCATCTCAGCCTGGAGGAAGAGCATCTCAAGGCTGCTGCTTCTCTCCTACAAAAATTGTCTTACCCTATAAAAAAAGTCCACAGCTCCTGTGGGTAAGGAGAAGGGGAAAAAGGAGAGAAATAGGAAATGGGAAGGATGAGCCGGAGAAGAGAGAGAATATGGAGGAGAAGATGGGATCAGGACGAGGCTCAAATAGAATTATTCATCCTCTGTTTGGAGAGCTAGTTTGTGTACATGAAGCTTCCCAAACTGCTGTAGCAACATATAGCAGAGGTACAATTTGGAAATGTAGTCCTGGAGATGCAGACGTTTCATGCAATGCATTTGTGAAAACACACGGACGTCCACACATTGAAAGCCATGGAAACAAGATGGGGGGAGGGAATGAAACTCCCACTGAGGACCAGCAAGGCCAAGGATAAAATGGCTGTGTATCAGTGTGGAGGCTGTATCATAGATTGTGTAGGCGTGTAACAGCCCAGTAAGTTATCCTGCCATTGTTGTGTTAATTCAAAGCTAATGCGGAGTTCGTTTGTTAGTCTCCTCAGTAATTCGCAGGGTTGCCTCTAGTGTACGTGAACAACCAAGGCACGGAATCAACACAGGCTGCAGTACATGAAGAAGCTGTACATGTAGTTAACAGCACGTATATTCGCCTGGCCTAACAGTACCTATGCTTACACGTCCATGGCACATTTTAATATGTGGCTGATTGTATTTGTCCGGTCATGCTGCGCTGACACTTGCCTTTCGCTGTGCTCATTTAATCCCTAAATTGGCTGATTACAAGGGCCAAGACGTGTTTGTGCATTTTAATGCCCTCATCGAGGATTCAGAGTTTAAGTGAGAGGGCTCAGAGTGACTCAGCCTGCCCCTGAGGACCAATGATACCACTGGTGTAAAGACTAAGGAAAACTCCACGCCCAGTGTTGAGTCACATGAGGCTTGACAGAGCATTCAAGAGAATGAGTTTAGTTCTTTTTAAAGAGTTAAAGGTGACTGTGCTATATTGAGAGAACAAAATCATATATTCATTATTTCTTTATAAGCTGAAAGAACTGCTGTCCTACCTCAAGCATTACTTGACCACCCATCTCCTTGTGATGAGATGCTGAGTCTAAAGAAAGGTGCTACAGATAACAATAACGTCCAGAACCTCCACTTAAGATACTATTTCATTCCTTGATGGAATAAAATAAATCAAAGCCCATGGATAGACTGAAATACTCCAGACATACATAGCAGAGAAAATACCCCAACTCTTCAACATGGCTGAAGAGCATCTGAGAGTCTGTAATACAATTTAGTACAATAGAAGGACAATTTCCTCACTGATGACACAGCCATCAGCTGTTCCATAAAGCAGTGCAGTCCTGCAGCCTATTACCACTGATGGTGCCGGCAGAGTGCGATTTGTTCATCAGTGCGGTTAAAGCATAATGAATACGCCCAGCGCAGATAACATGGTTATGCAATTTCTGATTCAATCAAACACAATCAACAGTGTCAAAAGTGTTCAAGCTAACAGCAAACGGCAGAAACATCAAAAAGGGTCATATCAGTAGTTACTTAAAAGGGGCAGTGCTTTGGTCAAACACTGAATAGACGTGACGACCCCCACACGCTCCAAACCCAAGAGTCCTTGTCCTTGGCGGGAAGGTCAGGCTGTCTGGACTGGAGTGTTTAAAGTGCATCTTCACGTTGCGCTGCTGACAGTAAATACATGGGTGTGACTTTCTTCACTTGTAGATTTAAATCCATTACAGTGTCACAGCTTGTCCCAGCTGACATTGAACAAAAAGTGGAGTACAACCTAGACTGGTTGCCAGTCTATTACAAACTTCAAAACGAGAACTTCAGTTATTCTTCCCAAACCGTTTGGGCTCCTAAAGCTTAGAAGTGCACAGATCTTGCTGGCCAGGAACATTACGATCTGCTGCAGATGTCTTTTTATGTCAGAGTACATGTCCACCCACGGTGCAGATGCCATCACAGTTCCAGTTCGGCTGAAAAGCAGAAATCTACACACACAAACATTCTATCACTAAACCGACCCAGGCAGGTAGACGGGGAAGGGAACCGAGCAGCTGAAAACCCACCCAGGCAGAGAAGCCACAGCCAGCCGGTGGTTCCAACCCATCATGTCCTAGCGCAGGCCACTATTCTGCCCATACAGCTATGATTACGATGCTGTGTGAGCTCCAAACACAAATGCTTATTAACAGTAGCATGTAGGTTATGTAACTTTCTCAACTCATCCTTGCTGCAGCAGTGAGTCTTTCCAAATTCCACAGGCGGCAGCAATCGGCAGTAATATCCACAGGCTAACAAGCTAACAAGCACAGAGTCCACTGCGACTCTGGTACATACAAATGTGACGAGCCCCCAAGCTCCCAATCAGTTTCTTCACAGTTCTACCAGCATCTATTGCCACGGGTTTGTAGCACTAAATGACCTCAGCAGCCACCGACACGGATTCATGTTCATGTCATATTTACGTCAAAACAAACACTCTTCCAGTTGGTCGTGAGGAAAACAGGAGCATGGAAAACACGCATCACAAGCTCGGCAGCAGAACCCAACACTTCAGTGTTGTCTTTGTCTTAACGCAGCGTTTAGCCCGACTTTTAGCCTTTAAGCTGTGACACGCCTGTCACACGGAAGCGGGGGTGAACCACGGCGAGGACGTCGTCTTTCTCCTGTTGTCAGAGGGTTTGAACAGAAAGTAGGCCAACTATTTCTGACTCATTTTCATTACCGCTAAAAGTCAGAAACACGGTAGGAAAGTGGAGCGAGGGCTCTGCGTCTGCGTGGTCTACGGTTCACCGAAGGGCCAGCTGTTTACACGGACATAGGGAGGCCCTCCGTGTCATGTGGCACGGAACAAAACACGCGTGTCTGAGGAAGAGCGATGGGAGCGAAGCAGAAAGAGAGGCAGGAGATGAGAGATGAGCAAAGCGAAGCAGAGTGGCAGACGTATGGTCCCTTCACACGGCGAGTTGCTGCCAGCCTGTCTCCTGCCCAGAGCTGTTGATGCTCTGTATTTTCAAATGGTTGCAGCAGGGGGCAAGTCCACTGCTGTGGGTACCGGCTACAATCAATTCTGCTAACGACCTGTGCCATATGCTCCGCGCTGTGAACAACATTTGATCTAGGAATGACACTAATGACAGCGTGTTGCCTACAGTAAAGTTATGCTTAATGAAACCCAGCTAAATGAAGTAAGAAGACAGAAACCCTTCTAGTTCTGTTATCTGGCCTTATGTCTGTGATACTACTGTAGCTCTATTAACTCCATGGTTTCACTGTCACGCCAGTTGTGGTGGAAGTTAGAAAGATCGTCACATACCTCACACAGGCGACAGCTGAGCTCTTGCTTGGCCTTGTTGGCTCGACTGCAGCTGTCTCCAGAAAACCTTTCCAGATAAAGGCAGAGACAGAAAGAGACCTGTAGAACCAGGAGAGAGTGACAGAGACAGAGCCATGACAGAGCTGGAGGTAAGGCAACACACAATGGAAGCAATTCTGAAGTGTTCACAGAAATAGTTCACAGAGTTGAAGATGCTGACCTGCCTGAAGACTTGGAATGAAAGACAGGATAAGCTTGTTATGCCGCCTGAGTCGCCTTTACTAAATGAATCCAGCATTTTTTATTATCTATCTAGCTGACAAAGCCAGAAGCAGCACTGCAGAGCTAGATGAATTTTTACTAGCTATCGTAACGTGTGCGTCGACTTTTTCCCCATTTGTTTTCTTTTGCACATCCTTCAACATTTCTTTTTCACTTTAATTCTTACCTCCTTAATCGTTGTGATGAGAAGACGGGACAGATGTGTGTCAACCTAATGGGAAGCTCACGCAAAGCGTGGCCAGTGGTGGGTTGCTTTACATCTGCCAGACACAGAACGGTTAGGAATGAATCTGGATCTAATTTAGCAGCATGACTACAGACATTGTCTGGACATGCTGCTGTAGTCTGTAGGGCTGACGTTCTGTCTGTGTACTAGCATTAGTATTAATCAGACTAGTTATTCTAGTATTAGTTATTGTATTTGATAATAAATCAGTTGAAACACTCAACAGGTGACAGCAGGATTTATAGTCAGTCGATTGTGACTGGGCTTAAATAAATTGCCAGGAAGCACAATTTGAGTAACTTTAATGTAAACACAAGTAACTAAAAGCAGTGACATAAATGAAGTATGAACAGTGAACTGTGGTGAATTCTTAACTTGTGCTTGGACTCCTGCATGTGGGTACAGTACTTACAGTACCACCACATGTCAGCAGCTCATTTACAGCGTGAGGCAGGCGGCTTGTTAAAATTTAGCAGGTATAAGGTACAGCGAGACTGAGGAGGATGTGAGGAGAAAAACGCTTAGAGTCCAAAGTGTGACAGTGATGTGGCTCCTACTGAGAGGAGGCCAGAGAGAACGTGGAGGAGAAGCAGCATGCAGCTGCAAGTGAGCTGTAACCGGGGTTGGAGACAGGTCAATATGACTTTAATCAGCGGATATGGTGAGTGTGTCCTGCTCTTTTGCTAAAAGATATTTGTGGCCTTTTCCTTAAACAGCTTCCATAGAGGTATCCTGCTTTATGTCATTTTCTTGACAAGCAAAGTTAATCTTTAAATAATACGCCACGCGAACTCTCCAGGCCCGCAGAGACTGCAGCGCTCTAACTGCCTCCTGTCTAGACGTCTGCCTTGGTAAGAAGCTCTTCTATTTCAGGATGCTGTTGCAGGCACATACAAAACAAGTAAAAATGGAGTAGAAGACAGGAGGAAGCAAAGTGTCAGGCTAGGAAGTGCAGATCTGAGAAGGATGATAATGGTGAGTTCTCCTGTCTGGCAGGAATCCGTCATTTGACACAAATTAGATCATAGAAGAAACATTTTCCATATCATACCACGCCTTGTCTTTTTCTACTCATTTTCATAATGCCCTTTTCTGTCAGAGAGACATTTTTATAATAGTGGAGAACAGATCAGGTAGGAATTGTCCTTTGTCCTATGAGTTTTGCTGCAATTTAATTAAGCTTAACAACGTTCAGGTTTTTATTCATTAAAAACTCAATCCTGTTATTTTTCCATAACATTTATTCATATAACAAGACAAAGAAAATATTTTTACTGATCAGTGTAATTGTATTTGTTCATATGAGCAAGTTTACACACTCAAAAGCAAAACAGGGACAAAATAAAATGATCAATTTTAATCTTTTTATTTTCTTTGGGAACTGTTGTTGAAGTTGAAGTCTGCAGACCCTACTGGCGAGGCAGCCACCCATGCCATAGTCTGTGGTGTCGTATGGGGACAGAGCTGAAGTGTGGCTTCCTCGTGAGCAATGGGGTTCAGTTTGCTTCTGTGTGAACTGTGCTTGGAAACAACAGGGCCTATCGAAAACAGTGGTTTCAGCCATAATCTTTCCAGACGGTGCAGCAAATCGCGGCTTTCAGGGCATGGGTCTCTTTTTATTATTACTTTTTGATATGTACAGTAAATATTTTTTTAAACAATTAAGTGAAGTAAATAATTCCGGTACATACTAAATTTGAGCTTTTTCATTCATACAGTCTGTCCTTTCAAAGACTCATTTAATGAAGAGCTGTCTTCGCACAAAGCGCTGTACTGACAGGATTTCTCAAATAATGGCACATTTTTATTTCCTCATATTAATATCATGGATGTGAACATTTATCCAAGCACAGTCTGCACCGTCCGTATTAGCATGATGACAAGTTGCTCCTGGAATGTTAATTGAATCTATTGTTTGTCTGGGCAGATGGGAAACCACAGCCACACAAGCCTTTCTTATCGCAACCTTTAGTTTTGTCCTTTAATGGAATGTCTGGTTAGTTATTAAGTGTCCTTAGGTTCTTTTATAGACAGACTCTAAAAGATATAGTTTTATGTAGTCCTGTGCATTGGTGGTCCCTTACACAGGCAGGAAAGTAAAATAAGTGAAAAGGTTAATGGTTTACTTTGAATCTTTGATATCAAAGACTCTGCCTGTAGCTGACATTCTGATTAGATCTCAGTGACCATGATTATTATCCTGCCCAGAGGCTACCTGGATGCATGTGTGTGGTGGATGTTGAAAGGTTTCAGCTTACATCATTCAACACACGCGCACACACACTGTGTGTTTCTTATTTCCATAAGAAATAACAGAAACGCAGCACATTAGCTGCTCTTGTCAGCGCCTATGTGTTTTCTTATTTGCCACATTGTCTAAAGGATGGAGGCAGTAACAAGTACTAACAAGTATAATCTGGCACTATTTTAATGTTGCTACTATGGTAGTTACGTGGTGAATAAAAGGAGGACTGAGTAAATGATTCTTGTTTGTTTCACTAGGGTCACTTAGAAAAATGTTCTGCATCACTTCATGAAATAAATTAATGTAGTTTTTAGCCTGTGGGGTTTTATCCAGGTGCTACTGAAAGAAAATGTTCACTATTAAAGACACAGAGCAACTGAACCACCGATGACATTCATCATACAAGTTATTAAATAAAATAATTACAATAATTATTAATATAAATTTCAAGTTTTTATTTAAAATAACTTCTGTCTTTGACATACTGTTGAAGACTCAATGAACATATTTTATTTTAGATGTTTACTGGTAGTTTTTCTTTGACTTCAGTGCTACACAGAAAGTGGCACAAGTAATGGATTTGCTTGCCAAAGCTCCTAGTGTAACTGACAGACATAAAATCCTAAAATACTTATAACATGATTACCACAGGCTGGTGGTTAGTGTTAATTTCAAGCTCTGCTTGCAATATTTTGATATTTAATATCTTTGATGGCTGCCAGGAATTTTCAGAGTCAACAAGCTTCCGTAACATGACAGTCAAACAACCAACAGAGCAGTGGATCAGACGGAGCAGCCTGTTGACACTGTCTGGCTGCTTTGGTAATAAAGCCGAACGATGGCAAACAGCGAGACACAATTTCAGTTCAGCAAAGGAAAATAAAGCTGTGTAATGAAAGCACAGATGTAATCTGTACTCTACCGGCAGAGGAAGAGGAAGACAGGCAGCAGAAGAAAACAGAGGCAGGCAGATCGATAGAGATGAAAAAATGTGTTAATGGCACAGTTTGGGTGACAGGGAGGAGAGTTTCTATTGTTCCCCTTTGTGCTCGCTCAAAAAGGGTTTGGCAGAAATTACCTTTTCATTACATTTCGTTATAAACTTATTTAATACACCTGGAAACGGGTCAGGTCCATATTTCACAATAGAGAAGTATTTACTGTATGTAGTATATCCACAGTATACTGTCCTCAGCAGTAGGAATTTATCATTTTATAGTATTTGAAGGATACAAACAATAACTGTTAAAAGCGGATATTGTTCCAAATGTGTAATCCAGTAAATCTGCTGGGGAGGAAGGTTGTGTGGCTATTTTAAAGTTAATTACTGTACCTGCTTTTTAAAATTACAGTGTGATTACAGTTGGCACATTTATGTGCATGGGTATTTGTATTGTTATTCATGGTGCATGAACCTGTAGCAGGTCAACACAGCCTCTGAGACAACCTAAAGTCTTTAACACCGTTGAGGGGTGAACATGTGGAAAGGCTCTAGCGATCTGGCACAAGTTGGAACGTTTGTCCGTCATGCTGTTGAGCGCTAACCCTCAGTCTGTGCGTGACTAGCTGTGAGACAGGTGTCGATGTTATCAGACCGGAACCTTTCAGTTCTACAAATTTAACAGCATCTTCTTTCTGTTAAAAGTGAAACTGCCCAGTTACACGTTGACAAAATGAATGAAAATGCTGGGCTTGAAGCAGAAGAGGTGGACTCTAGTCATGTGTCCGAACGGAATGCACTGATGGGCTGGTTTCAGCTTCCATAGCTTGTTTTCTTTCCTTCTACAATACATTTTTGTGTGACATGTGATTTTACTGGTCCACATCATATCATGCTGCATGCCACCGGATAATAGTCCATCATTATTTAATCAACCCCTAACATCCATTATCATGTCCTCCACTCCTCCGCTGTCTCTCAGCTTCTTTAGTTGCTTCTCTGGTTTTTGTGTCCTTCCTTGGCTTTGGTTCCTTTTTCCACTGCTTTTAGTAGCAATATATGAGACTTCATCTATGATGAATTAAAACTATGGGTGTGTGTGTGTGTTTTCGTGTGCATTTGATATATTAAAAGGGAGCGTGCACTGCATCCATCTCAGGCAGCCATTCTGCGCCTGTTATAAATCACCTTCAGTTTCAGCGTCACATCCCGGGACACTGACAGGAGATGCCACAGTACAGTCAGGATGCTGTGTGTGTGGAGAGGCTGCCAGCTGTTACGCAGTAAGCCCAGCAATTCTGTCAACTTTTACCAAAAGTTATATTATTAGTATTATAAAAATGTTTTAGTGTATAAGACTTGAATTTGGACATAGATAATAGAGGAAGGTGACAATAGTAATCTAAGTCTAGCGTATTTCTAATTCTCCCTAGAATTAGCAGAACACTTCATTGTAGTGAAAGTTATTTAAAAGACACATCAGAACACATAGAGGACAATAGAAAAGAATAGAAGATGCTAATAAATTAAAAACAGCAGGGAACTATTTCAGCTGTTCCTGGTAATGTCCTTCTGCACCTGAAAACCTTTTCAAATTGATAGAAATAATGGATGTCTCAGCTGATAGTTGCTGATGTTAAGCTGGTATATTTAGGCCCATTGAAAAGAGCTAACACCTACAGAGAGCTGGGTAAATACTGTACAATGAAATACAAGACTCTAATCCGTGCTTTAGTGTTCAGTCTGTACACAAAACCACAAAGATGCTCTCTAATCGGTGAATGGCTTTGCAATCCACTGAAAGGGTCTTTACGGCAATTTCATTGTGTAAAAATACTGACACACAAACATGCACATGCACACACACACACACACTAACACCTGGTGCGTATGAGATGGCAGTTGGTCACAGATGTGCCCATCTGGCCTTTACTATGAGCATGTGTGTTTATCTGCGTGCATGGACAGAAATGGCTGAATGTGTGTGTGTGTGTACGAGTGCCCTCGTACACACACACACAAGAACAGTATGGGATCAGGCTGTATTAGTAACTTTACTGAAAAGAAAAAATAAATAAATAAAAATAAATACCTGGGGGCTGGAATAAACTGTGCCTGCTTTTTAATGCAGATGAAAAAAGAGCAAATCTCACATGAGACATGTTGTATATCCTTCCTCTGGTGTTGCCACCGTCCCATTTTCATTTTTTAAATGCATAGAAAAACATCTAATTTTGTTTATGGCATCAAGACTTAGCAGAAAACTAAGACATATGTATATGTATATATATAAATATCTCTCTCTATATATATATACATACCATTCATCTAGATAAAACGTGTTGGGATCAATGTTTTTCAGATTAAATTTTTGTATTATTGTTTCAACAAAAATGTAATTAGGATTTGATGTATATCATATATATATAATTTATCTATATGAATGGTTGCATGAACTTGTTCATCATAGACCCACACGTGTTCATTGCTTGGATGTAACACCCACCAAGGCTGTTTGATCCAACCCTTGTTGTGTTTTTGAGCTTTGTCGCCCCCTAGTTTACAGTGCGGTCGTTTTGACCCCTGGAAGGCTGCACGAGGGTTAATCCTTAATTAGAATCTGTCAACATGTAATAGAAGGTGTTTGCAGCAATGATACTGGCTGATGTCAGTAGGGACGCTGCAGAAACAGGAGGCAAATGTTCAGAAATAAGAGGCTGCGGGACCTGACAGCTGACAGACATGCGGACAGCGCCACGTGAATGGTCATTTTGGAATCTAGTGTGTGGTGTTCTTCAGCTTTTCTGAATTACACAGACAGGTACCTATTAATTAGTCCACTCCATTTACCCTAACGATTTAACTATGAGGACTCAGAATCTGAACTAAGAGATAATAACTGCATTGAGAGCAACAATTTGGTTCAATCAAACACTCAGTCTCAGGGAAGCAGCAGAAACACTGACTGAGAAGATCCTCAGTGAGCATCTGAACAAGCAGAGAGAAAACCCAAGTTTCCATGAGCAGAGGAGCTTCAGAGGAAGACGAGATGGCAGACATAACCAAACATAAAGCTAAGTCATTAGCAGCGAAGCAGAGGCCGTCACAAAAGAGTCGAGCTCATGAGATAACAGAGAAGATCAGAGGCTGGTTGGCAGCATTGCTGGAAAGTCACTTAGGGTTTTGAATGCTGGCTGCTGGGATGTGTGGTAGCAGGTGAGTGTGCAGATGGAAAACAGTCGAGTCCCAGTGGGTCAGGTGACAGAGAAGGTGGGAAAAACGGGAACCCCGGAGGATACTGAGACGACTGTAAGCTAAATTCCTCAACCCTACACTTCCCCAACGGCCTAAAACACTGATGAGACTCTTTTGCATCTTGGCTCTTAACGTGACAAAGCTTCCACACCTTTTCTCTGGTATAATCACCTGGTCCTCCCTCCTCCCCTTCATCCATTTCTTTAAGCACTGCAAATACGCTGCTATTTTCTGTCTTGTTACTCCTCGCTTTCCGTTCCTCTTTAACCTCCATCCATTCTCTCTTCTGTCATCTCACTCGGCTTGAGGTCGACCCCTCCGTCTGTCTGGCTCTGCGAGGAAAAGGGTGGCGCTGACTCACCCGCCTTCTCTCGTTATCTCATTAAGATGGCTGTCAGAGCAAACTGCAATTACTAAAGTCTGCAGTGCCACTGCTCCGCCTTGCTGCTGCATCTGCATGCGTACGGTGAGGCTGCGTCTGAGTGCAGGTCTGCTTGTAGTATGTTAATAGTTGTGTTCGGATTTATATGACAGCCCAGTCCTGCCGTGACCTGTCAGCCACATTCAGTATATCCCTCTGTCCACTGAATAGTAATGAAACATATCTCACTGGTTAAGTTGCATATGACAGTACTGAATGTTCAAAAAAATGCAATGGAAGCCACCTGAGGAGTCTCCTGTGCTGTGATCACATCCTGCTGTGGTCACGTCGTGTTGGTTTGGAGTTTGGAGGCCTGTAGCATCTTTACTTTTTAATCCCCAAATAATCCATATTAAAAATCCAAAGGGAGCAAATATTCATTTCTGCAAACAGTATTCATCATAATATCGCATGAAAGTGACCAACTCAGTCAGATGCTAAGCACATCTTTGCTGCTGATAATGACATACAGTATGTGATGTGATATATCATACAATCACATGTAGAGCTACTAACAGGACATGGATGAAAACACTTGCACTTAAGTGTTTGCTAACAGTTGTGTCAATAATTCTAATATGAGCGTAGGTACTGTGCCCAAGACAGGGCACAAGACTTTTTGTGAAGATGATTAATACAACAGGTGTGAATTTGAGAAAGTAGCCTGTGACTAAGCCATCAAGCATAAACTGATTTACAGTGGAATTACAGGCAATAATATAAACTGTAATAGCATAATTACAGTAATAACAGAGTATTATGTAATTATGGTACAGCAACTTTCAAATGTGCCATTAGCAAAATATGATATACTGTAGGTGGTACTTGGCAGCGTGCGGTGCAGAGGGATGGCAGGAGGGCCAGGCTGTCTCCAGATATACAGACGCACACACAATAGGGCCCCTCACAAATGTAAATATTATCACCAGGTTTTAAATGTGACAATATTTCCATTTCATTTGATTTCATTTGATTTCACCACAGCCTTGACTGAGCCAGTGGTGGTCAGCTGATATGACTTGGTTGTACAGACAGAGTAAAACAGCAAAGTTTCGTTGTTCTCTTCTTTTCTCACTCTCATAATTTGTTTTCAGTCGGCTCCACCTGCCTTCTGTGATGGTGCTCAGATAATATATCGGGCTGCCCCCGGACCACTAGTGTTCTATTGCCATAGAGACATCGAGAATTCTGCATAAGAGATAAATAAGATAAAACACAAAAGTACAAAGCTCAATGAAATAATACCCAAGCCAGGTGAATTAAGAAGGGTATTATTCAAGCTGAATCAATTATTACTAAAATTATAAAAACAATTTAGAAAATTTGCCATTTTTGAATACAAAGTACATGGTAACAAGTGTCAGTGTTTGAAAGGCAATAAATAACAATTTGCTTTAAAATAAGAGTATGGAACGTTTGAGTTGTTATTGCTTGTTGCTTGTTGCTGTTCTGTGTATATTGGGCTCAAACCTCCTTTGTAGGCTTGACTGTTGAACATTAATCAGGAAGATACCGTCTCTAGACCAACACAGACACGTTCCTGCCCATAAACACCTGTAGTTACCTTTTTTTCATGAGGCCTCACGCAGTCATCAGTGTTTACAGCAACTTATATAACTCCTCCAGACATCTACGTGTACTGTAGAGCAGCTGCTGATCAGTCCAAGGTAAAGCACCAGTTTATAATTTGAAGAGCATACATTACATGAAAATGAAAATGTCTCCTGATGACAAAAACACAGCTGGAATCACCTGGCTTTTTTTTTTTTTACAAAGGCGACTCACAGCATCTGTTGTGCTTTTTCATACAAACATGCAAACAAACAGAAAAACAAACAAACACAGCCAAGAGGCCCGAGCAATGTCCTGCTGAGTTTCCATGGTGACATGTTAAGTGCAGCCTCTGCCAGAACCCTCGATCCTGGTTGATTTGCATTGCAGTCAGTGGTACAGTTGTGAGGATGACGATACCTCAGGCAGACAGAGGACGGAGGTTTAGTCTAAGCCTTCATGGTTGGCCTGCTGTCATTCCTGACATATTCTGTCTGATTGGGTTTTTGCAACTAAATTCTGTTTGGCCTTCCCTGTGCGCCCAGCTTCAGATTTACGTGCAACAATAGCTGTGTTTTGTACTTTTGTACATTTAGTCTGAATTCTTATTACGCCTTCTTGCTGTGACAACATACTATACCAGTGTCATTCTGCAAGCTGATAGACCGGTAGACATATGGTCTCTCTGTCTTATCTCATCACGGGATCTGTAAAAGTTATTTGTCATGTGATTAGTGCCTTGAGAATAAATACCTTAAGAATCGGAATGAGTGGAACAGCCTTCGATCACGAGCGTTTGGTCTCTAGCGTGTACTAACTCATCCTACAATACTTCAATAACGGTAATTTGAGTTCACGCTGAGGTCTGCACACAACTAGTGTGATATTGATCAGGATTCCATTAGAAATATGTAATCCAGCACACCATTCTCACCTGTAGCGTACAGACTCTGCGTGGCAATTTGAAAAATACGATTCTAATAATTAATATTGGCAGGGCAAAGATGAAGAGACTCCGAAGAGAGTGGCAGGATGAAAGAGGGATGCAGGGCGAGCTGGGTGTGAGAGACAGTCGATACGGTATGACCTTGTTACATAAAACATATGGTGTGGATATGTGCTGTGGTATAGCTGGTTGAACGGACGTGTGCAAACGCATGACGGTCTCAAAAAGCCGATGGAGCTAGAGTGAGAAATAGAAAGAGATCTAAACGAGACAAAAATGATAGAGAGGGAAGAGAATCATCGCGTATTTATAATCTCTGTTAGTCTCTGTCTTGATTTGGACTCAGATCATACAGTAGATCTGTGAAACAAGCCATGTTTCCTCTCAAACTCAGCTTCTATCTTTAGCTGCCATCACTGTCCGAAATAGATTCTCTGTTTCACTTTCTCTCTCTCACAATCTCACTGCAAGAGAAGAAAAGCACGAGAGAACAGGCAGGGATAGACATATATTGTATTTCCTAGTGCAGCTTTTATCTGAAAAACATTCTCTGGCCACAAATAAATCCAGTTTACTTCCCTTCTGTAATCAGGGATTAGAAGACTGTCTGTATGTGGCTGACCTGAAGATTAAATCATTTCAAATTACAACACGCTACATGTGTCACACTAGTATTTTTATTATACAATATTTTAGTATTTAATTTTTGTGCATTACTACCTATTAAAACAAAGATTGAGATGCAATGGATTGAGGACAGGTGTAGGCCTCAGCCGACCTCCAAGTAGCTGCATGACAAACTTATTAAGCAAAAAGAGCAATGCACAAACACAAACAGAAAAATGGATCATATTGTTCAGTTCCAACGGAAAAAGGCTTGTTAGTATCTTTGTGTTGGCTTTTCTGACAGCCGCAGGAAGAACAGTCCATTATTGGGAGACGGTAGCTGAGGTCCTTCGTTATCTTCCGGGCCTTGGCCCAGCACGCGTTGCTGCAGATTGAATGTAGGTCAGGGAGGTTGATGTGGATGAGGTGCTCAGCTGATCGCACCACCCAAACCAGGTTGTGATGTTGGCTATTACGATGCTCTCCAGGCTGGAGCAGTAGCAGTTTTCTAGCAGCCCTTTGTCACGACCATGCTGAAATTCAGAAGTAGGTTGTTCCTCTAGCACCAGTAGGTGGTTTGTAGCCCGTCACAAGAGTTTGTCCAGCAAATTTGGTGATGATGGTGGAGTTGGTAGGGAAGCTGAGACATGTCTGCCAATTCTTACTGCCTGTGGTCTGTTGAAACTGAGCTGGGCTGAGTCCCAGGTGCTCCAGCTTGGTGGTGACTCATGAACGTTGGACTGTAGTGGACAAACAGGATTTTAATTAATCATTAATAATTCCCCTGAAGTGAGAGATGACATCATCGGTGTCGACAGTAGGAAAGGCACGTCATTGTGACTGAAGGCACGGGTCACTGATGGAAGCAGGATGAGACAGGAACAATGACGCAGTACTGGGCCTAGGATGCCACCTGGTCCTGCTGCTGGCCTGGTGTTCACCCTCCTGCAGCCACGTGCACAAGCTCTCAGCCTTTGCTCACGCCGGCTTGCTTCAAGGTGGCTGTTTCCGGTTTCGCCTCAGAATCTCAGTCAAAAGTGTCTTTCTCTCATACATAAGCAACGGTGAAAAAAACTGCGGAAGCTTAACTGAAAGAACCCGTATTATGCAAAATCAGGCTTTTTAGTACTATTACATGGCTGTGGCGTGAATGCAGGCACTCACAAGGTAAAATGGATGTGCACCCAGTCAATTCTATGTCTTCTATTTTATAATAACCAGCCTGATAATAGGTCCAACATTATGACGTACTAACGAGCTCCAGCAAGTGTCAATCAAACACGCTCCCTCATCTGGGTTCACCTAAGCTACGCCCAGTAAAGCTTTGAAACCTCTAACTTCTCCGTCAGTCACAGTTGTTGACTCGACTCCCAGTACATGACTGCTAAACAAGCTAAGCATTGTAAATGCAATGTTGTTGGCTGTAGAGACACCAGAGTCACAAGACAACAATGTGTGCAACAGGATACATTTTATTTAGTTCATTTATACAGAGCCAATTGCCAACAAAAGCCATTTCAAGGCACTTTACAAAGTATTGTAAGGTTTAAGACCTTACAGACCACATAAAGATCAGTTGGAGTGAGGAGACAGAGAAGAGAGAGAAGGACAAAGAGCAACAATACAAGCAGGTCAGATGCCCAGCGGCTGCACAACACAGCTGTAGAAATGGTCGCTTCTCGAGTCCAACAGGGATTTAGATGAGAGATCCAATATTTAATGATTTAATTAGCTGTTTGTTCAGTAAGGTTAAAATTTTTATTGTCTTTATTAAATTTCTAAGAATCACTTCTCTGTTTTGAAGATGATTCCTCATTCAGCGTTAGATTTCCCAGTTCTGCTCCGGTCCGCTCGTATGTATTTGTGCGCTGTGGATGTTGGGGAATGGTACTTTACGGTTTGCTGCGATACCACAGCGTTTTACGGGCTGAGAGCTGCTGTTGCACCGGGAGAGACTTTACTTTAACTGGCTTTTGCGACAGAGGGCTGAGATCCGCCATTGGGCCAGCAGAGCAACCGTTACACGCTGCCAAAGGGCTGCTGTGTGGAGGCCGATGGTGCGGGAGACGTTTATAATAAAAAGTGGCCAATAAACGCGATAGACTGACACTTTTAAGTGCTGTGACCATAAAATACAGTCACAAGAGAGGTCAGAGCAGTCCTGATGGCAGGCGACCTCACCGCCGCCATCTTGAAGAACTCGAGCAGATTGTGTTGGAGCTGATGCTGAGCAGAGGTCACTTTTACTAAAAAGGCAGGAAAAATGGCATAACGATCACAGTTAGTTCAATTTTAAGGGGATTGTATCAGAATACAACCCTCAGACTGAACATAACAGTTGTAGATACAGACATACAGTAGCTGTTGGTAAAGTAAATAGAGATGAGAAACAGATGAAGCCATTTGTTTTCTCTCCTTCACTAATTCAAGCAATGTGATGTCTCCTATAGAGTAACTACACCCTATTGATTCAACAAGCTGGCCCTTATGAAAAGACATCTGTCACATCCATACACACAGCTTTGGATGGTCTCACTTCATGCAATGGATGAGCTCCACAGTGATATGATGTCATCATCAAGTCATTATCATCCCATTGTGCACCACTAGCTCCTTTTCTAGGTTGGGACAAGGTCCTGGTGTGAGTTCAAATGCAGAGGCAGCAGTGAGTAGGAAGCACTTGTTACTGGTTTCAAAGTCCTGTGTTGTGGGACTCAGCTATTCTGCCCTTCTTGGTAAAAGGCCTTTTTCCAGCTTGTAAACTGCATCACTGAACATGAGTCTGGCACCTGTTACATTTAATATGGCTGCTGGCAGTTTCTCAAACATCTCACGCATATAAACTATTCCAGTACATAGTTGCTGAACTGCCAAAGAACTACTAGGGTGTGATAATGACTAATATTTTGCCATTTGCAGGTTTGGCAAAACTTAAAATACCTAATATACATACAGATAAACTGCTGGATTTAATAGTTAAATTCAGCCAAATCCTAATGTTTTTGATGTTTCATTTATGGCACCCCTGCTTACAATAAACCAAGTAATAGATTTAAATGTTTTAATACACAGACTGTGTCTAAAATAAGTTGTAATTGCACATCTGTCTTGACACATTTGTATACTCAACCTCCTAAAGCCTTCTGTAACTAGTCAGAAACGTTCACCTGTATTGGTTAAAGCAAACCTCTGGCATAAACAACAGATGGGAAAGATTTTTACAGGACATTCTACATAATTGGGTATATTTTCTCTTGTGTGGCTATTAATACAGGTCAAGCAAAATATTTCTGAATTCATCGATATGAGAGACACTTTATCTGAACTTCTGAATCTATAGGCATTGACTGAGCTCCATCCTGATGCACCAGCTTGTAAAAGGCAAATCTAAATTAACGTGGTATAGTTTCTGATTGCTAAGAGCGTGCATGTACATTTTCCAGATTCTGTTTTACCTTTACTGAAACAAAGTTACGGATACAGATGGACTCCAATACATTTTGCTACATTTTTAAATGAGAGAAAAAATAACTGCCACAGTTCTTGTGGTTCACCACAAACACGACGAATCAAAAACCTGCAGTGACATTTGTACTAAATAATGTAAAAAAACAGCAATCAAACTTTCCCCATAGTAATTTGGAAGCAATTTATTCTTTGAATTCTTATGCAAATGTGGTCAGAGCAGCCCGACCAGGTAGAGCGCACCCTGTCTGAGTTTGGACTTGAAAAGAATCAGGATATGATACGATAAGACACGACACGATCATTCTTTATTCATCCCACAGTGAGAAAGTCATTTACTTACAACAGTAGGGTGCAAAATGTGTGCAACAATTACACATTTACAATTATTTACAAATACTAAACATAAGATGACGAAAAACATAAATAAATAAATAACCTACAGGATCCTGAAGGTTTAAGCTTGCCTTCAGGGTGTAGCATATCAGAGTCGAATCGGCTGCAGGAAATGAAATCTCTCACTGTAGGTGTTTTAATAACTTGAACTTCAATTGTTGAAACTTCACCAAAGACAAGTATCAAGCGCATTCAAGCAGTTATGTAATCCCCATAAGTTTAAATATAAATTTCGAGGACGTAGGTGAGAGGTGACAAAACTGTTTTCTCAAGAAATCTTTGTACCAGTGGAAGTGGGTGGGTTCTTCAAAATATCCTGAAGGATTAAATGAGGCTATCAGCTAAAATCAATATGTTGCAAAGCCTCAGCCAAACACTTTGTAGGGCGTGCACTCCAGTAGCTCGATCCTTCTCTCTGTTTCTCTTCTGCACTGCAGCTATCTCTTTATCACTCCATCTCCACAGCTCGCCTTGTCGTTCTCGCCTTGGGTGCAGGCTGTTGCTAAGAAACGGATAGGGGGAGTGGTGGATGTATTAGATATGCTTTCTTTCGCTCTCCTCTCTCTTTTCTCCCCCCAACCCTCTTTGACGAGTTCAAAACTTTTTCAGTGGGAAATGTCAGAGAAAATCAATCTCTTCCACTCTCCTCAACTTCATTTTACTCTCTGCAGATCTGCTCCTTCTCGCTTCTTTCTTCGCCTCTCTGTGTGCTGGCGTCAGTCTAAATATACACCAGGAACTAAGCCTGTCTCTGTTTGGTTGTATTGACTGTACAACAACATCCTGGATTTTACGACTCATTTCTATTTTGCCCGGGTGTTTCTGTTGGCTCCATGTTGTCTCTTAACTTTCCTACCTGTTGGGTTAGGACGTGGAGTCAATGGATTTTCGAAACGTCAGCAACACATCCTGAATGATTTGCCCCTTTCCTCACGCCAAAACACAGGTGGTTTGATTTTGTTGATTTCCCTGTTCGTTCTCAGCATGTTTTCATTTTCACTGCTTGTCTTCCAGATTGGACAAGTAATCAAATCAAAGCAAATTGAAATATAGATGCAGTTTAAATTGAAATTGAAGTCAATGATCTGTGCTACACTGTGTTGGACTTAGAGTCTGAAGTTTTATAAAGATGCACAAAGTAAAGTAGCAGAAGCAGAATTTCATCATGTATCTCCCATCAACACCCCTGCAAGCACTGACTTGATGTAGCCCGTCATTAACTCGAGGTGAAGGGCAAGAGCACCCCAGGTGAAATGAGGGGTGAAGGAACACATTGACTGTTTCTGCAGAAGGGCAGAGCTAATGGAGAACAGATTATGTCAATTAACACTCACAGTAGGAAGGCATTAATCAGCTAATGATGGTTCAGTGACACTCGGGAAAGAATTGGTTGTCCACAAGACTAAAATAAAACCGTTCTTTAAGTGACGACGAGGAAGAGGACAGACGTGGAAGCCATCATGCTGAGTTTACAGGTTGTGCTTCCGTGTGTTTTGTATTGTGTGTCTCTTTCGTACAAAACAGAGAGAAGCTGTCTTTCATTAACAATATTGACTTGAAAAGCTTTTAAAGCTGCAGTAATGCTGTAGAAATGTTTAATAGCAAACAGTAATTTTCTCAAACTAGAGACTGAGAAAGTAAAATGGTAGCAGGTAGCTGACACAGTGACAAGCTGCAGTTATTGACAGTTAATAGTTATTCTTACTAATAGGAGAACGCTGTCCTTTTCCTTTCTCAATTCTTTCTTTTAAGAATTGTTTTTTAAGTAAACGAACCTCATTGTGTACAAATTAGCTCCATTCTCCTACAGGATAAAAATTGAACATTGTGTATGGTCAGTTAAAAAAATCTTTATTTGTCAGTTCTATGCAGAATCTTGGAGCTAGATGACAAATGGATGTGGTCCTCTATAGCCACTTTGCATTCATAAGCACCTTACGTCTCCTTATATATGCGTCTGTGAAAACAGTAACTTTCACCCACGCGTTGGGCTCGGGGTTAGGCCGGCAGACAACGCGGTTATGCTTTCTGCTAGTCTTCCTATAGTTAATGAGCTGTAAAATGTAGGCCGAGTGGGTTCTCTGTGCTCACTACACTGTATGGACCACTGCTTCTCCAAGTGGGGTTTGGGAATCCTCAGGGATCGTTAGGCTCAGGCAATCCTTTGGATGAAGAGGCAATAGTTTAATTTCTTTCTAATATAATGCACTTACAATGAGGCTATCCTTAAGGGTGTAGTGTAATTGTATTGGTGAATAGGGGAAAATGAAACAAGTGGATGAAAAAAAGAGCTTTGCAATAAATAGAAAATACAAATTTATCCGGTTTCCTGAGGATCGGTTTGCCTTCATATGCTGCTTGATTCAATTTGGGTGCACTTGATTTGTGCCAGCAGGCAGCTGTGCACTGGTTGAGAGATGTCTGTGGTCTGTATGTGAAGAGGCATGCAGTCATCAGAGAAATGGTTATTTGCCCCAGCCTTGTGCCGGACGGCATCACAGCACAAATTTGTACATTCATGTCATTTTGATCTAAAACAGGAATTACAGCAACAGCTCCCATCTGTTTCCATGCGTGACGACTTTATTTGCTGACATATTTGGCCACATTTTTATCTCATATTGATTTATGACTGCAATAAAGCCAATTACAGAAAGAGCCAAAAATTTCATTCCCCCCACAGTACTGGTTAGACTATGCTTTTTTTCTGGTCTCGGAGCAGGCGGTCTGGATTACTTTTCTCTCTCTCTCTCTCTCTCTCTCTCTCACTTGAGAGCATTACTCAACTCACAGCTCACTTGCAAATGCAATGCAACACACGGCCTGTGATTAGCCAGTGTCTGGCCAGCAGCCAGCACTCATGTGACAGAATGTGTTAACATGTGGCAAAAAAAGTTACAGAAGCACTTCTGTAGACAGGCAGGCAGTTAGACAGATGCACAGAACAGGTGCAAGTTCTGGACCTGATGTTTGTACAAAAGAGAGTCGGACTGAGGTGGCACTGAGGCTTCAACGAGTCCTGCAGAAAACAATGTTTGTCAGTGCAATTACTTCATGAGAATAAGAAAAACAAGAGCAGGAAAAATGAGCCTACACTTCGATGCTAAGTCCCAAGGATTTAATGTACATCATGGAAAGATGTTTACTGAGGTCTTCACTGTCCTGTATAGTCTGCCACACTGCGTCTTATTCACCCAATCACACACACGCAAGCACAATGACACAATATAAAGCTTGCAGTGGAACAAAATCTCCATGTATCAAACAATAACTTGAATTCAAGTTTTCTGCATTTCACTGTCCCAAATACTTAGTTTACTAAGGAGGGCGGAATCGAGAACCACGAAGTGAACCAGGTTCAGGCGTTATCACACCAAGCTTCAATACATGATTCATAAAATATTTCCAGAAGCACCTGAGACGTGCTTCCAAGTGCCACAAGACACATCACCAGTCAGGAGTCTTTACTGTATGTATGAAGAAGGAGAGGAGTTTCCGGCGTCTAATGTAGGCAGGAGGATTAAGCTGGAGGTGCTAACAGGTGATATTTTGAAGCACTACCAATATAGGAAATGTTGTTTTCCATGCGGTGCTATGTGCTCCAGCCAGAGTCAGTCATGTACTGTATGTGAGTATTATGGTGTTAAATGTGTTATTGATTGTTGGATTGTTGATGTGTTTGTGTCACAGCTTACACTTATCCAGTAACCGGTTCTATTCGTCCAGACCACCCTCACCTCCCTGTGGAAGACCCATGTTCCTCCCGCACGGGTCTCCACTTCCACTACGGTTTACATTTCTCTCTGCCCTTGACTACTACTCCCATGACTCATTGGGCTCAGCTTTCCAGTCCAAGATCCATGTCTCATTGTCCAAGTCATTTTCAGTCTGACCACATACACATTACATCTCTCTGTCTTTAGATGCAAAGGTAGATCCGGAGCGGCCATTTTCACATGCTGTGACTGTTTGCTTACTATTTTGAAATTTAATTTAACATTTTAAACTGACAGTTTGACTCCTGCCTTCTCTCCTAACACTGTACATACAAACACTTTAAGTACCTAAAAGGTTTACAGAAGCTCTTGGGTAAATCCACCTCTGTTGCAGTGGTCTTCATGGAGCTTTAGAGTAATGTTTATATTGACACCATAAACTAAAGTGGATGAATGACTCTTCAGAGACATAGTTACTGATAATAATGCTGAGCTCTTTGTTTTTACATCTTATAGGTATCCCATGTGTAAACCCTTACACAACATAATACTGTACATGTCAAGTATTATGCAATATCTACTGTACAGTCAAGGAATTTTAAGTTGCATGCAAGTAGTCGTGATTATGCAATAAATGTATTCTGCAGATATTGATTTGCACCCTCTTTAATGAATCGCTCACCCAAAATGCCTCGACTCAGTAAAGTGCTAATGGTTTGAGCAGAAATGATCCCAGTGGTAATAGAACTGCAGCATCTAGACACGTTTTCCATGCAGAGACAGGATAAGGTCCAGAATGTTTAAGAGCTCTAGAACACTGTGCTGGCAATGCAAAAAATGGAGCCAACAACTCGAAAATACTCTGTCTGTCACAACAGAAGGACATACGTCCTAACCTTTGTGCAGCTTTCGAGAGGTCAATCGACCCCACTGTAAACCAGGGGGCTCAAAGCTCAAAGACACACACAAGGGTTGGATCAAACAGCCTTGGTGGGTGTTACATCCAAGCAATGAACACGTGTGGGTCTATGATGAACAAGTTCATCCAACCGTTCATCTAGATGAAGTGTGTTGTGATTTATCGTCTGCCTGCGGCTGTTTTATCCAACCCTTGTGTGGTTTTTGAGCTTAGAGCGTTTTCCTTTTGACCCCTCGAAGGCTGCACAAGGTTTAAACTGAACCTAACTGGATGATATCCTGTTTGGTGATCAGCACCATGGACAGCTCCACTAAACTAGTTCATCCATGACATTACTTTTAATTTTGCAATAATTAAATAAAAATGAACAGAATTCTTCCACATGTGGGTGGTTTGTTTTGTTTGGGACATTTTTCTTTGAAATAGTGTTGATGTAGATTGTTATATGGTGTATTTTCATAAGTAACTTGGACAAATCACTCATGGATTAAGGAGGCTACTAGGTATTTTCTTCTCTGTGTTGAGACATTGTTTAAAGGTATGTCATTGTAAAACATAGTGGAGGAGGAGAAGACATGGAACGCAGAGAATATGTGATCATGGTTGAGTTGCCTGTTCTCTACTATCGATTAGCAGAGAACTTGAGCTTCACACCTGAAGAAATCCAGTAGCTGGATATACAGTAGGATGCAGGTTTCTTCCTGGAAACATCATCTCTATACTTTAGACTCCAAGTGAGGAGAAGAGGGAAGTGGAGAAACAATGAAAGAATAAAAAGGTTGTAAATGGAAAATTCATAAAATAGAGAACCTGAAACTACATCATTTAATTAACAAGGAAAGTTTTAGTGGTGCAATGTGAAAAACACAACAGAATTAATGAAGTGAGTCCTACTGTTGAGGTGCTGGGAGGGCAGAAAGCAATTGCATTTTATTTATAAGTTTATGAGTAGTAAATACGTTAGTTACTTAATCTTAAAAACGACTACAAACATAGTAATGAGAGAATAACCATTAGTTATGTAGTGAATAATGCAAACACCAACTCCCTGTGGAGCTTCGTTCACTCTACTCCCTCAGGAGAACAGTTATCACATTTCCCTTTTCAGTACAGGGTTAAGTTATAATTGTGTAGTTAGAAAAATCATGTTTGATTTGTTAAATGCGTTTCACTTTATTTCAGGGATGAAGTGAACACCCTTACCTTCTAGTTACTCTCCTGCAGTTGCTCTAGATAATAATGAGATAATGTGGGCTATGCCGTTGTTTATTCTTTATTTTTCCTCTGTGTGTGTGTGTGTGTGTGCAGAGGAAGTATCATGAAAACTGTATCACTAAACAAGCGTTTATTTGATCAACTCACACTCTTTGGGAGTGTATAAAATTAAATAGGTGGCAATTTAAAGAAGCGGATCAGCATATTTCAGCAACGATGCAGTTGCTGCCTTAATTCTCACCGGTTAAAGCGAACATCTGTTTAAATGTGCTTTATAAATGAAATACCCAGCCTCATTCCTTGGTGATTATTCTTCATCTACCAAAGCAAAACCAACCAAAGGGATTTAGAGGAAGAAGGGAAACAATAAAATCCACTTACGAATATCTCTTTTGCACAAAGTCCCCTCAGACCTTCTAAAGACATTTATTATTGTGCAGCTAGTCATTTACAAAATCCCAAACAAGTTTAGTATCAACGCGTTCATTTTCTCATTTTCATCCATTCTCTCTAAACTCCCTCTCTCTCCTCCCATCAACGCCTCTTTATTTTCATACAACAAAACACAAGAAGCAATTTGTATTATTCCACTCATATTTGAGATCTGCTCTGTCACAATGGAGGCTTTGTTGTTAAGAGGCTAACAACCGAATTCTGAGAGCTGTGCAGAGCTTTGTGTCAGTTTCACACGTTGACAGAGTTTTGATACAGCATACAGATGTTTCTTGTAGCTGTCACACCCTGTTCAACTGAGCTTTAAACTTCAGACTTTGCAATCTCTCTTATTTCTCTCAGTAGACAGCCATTGTTAGCTGGATTAATAATCTTCAAATCCCGATGCGACTGGTTTAACACTGTAACTGATTGACACCTATGTGACTAGACAACAATTAATGACCATTTTATAGCATGCATGTAAAAACGTTCTGGCTCAAGCACAAACTACCTTCCAGTGTACAGTATTATTACTATGAATATTAATAATAAATCATCTCAGCTGACAGATAAAGGTTGGAATAAATGTGCCAGAGCTGACAGTTAAATTAAGAGAGATGCGTGTAGAGAGGAACGCTCGTTTGTTCATGTTGAACCCAGCAAAGTGTTTTGTGCCTGAACATCATGAATTGGAGCTTTAGAAAGGGAGCCGGTCTGTGAAAGTATTAGTAATTTTGCTCCACTTAACAGTAGTAGTTCTGCTAATGTTGAAATATTAACTAAAAAACATTTATTTAGTTTAAACAAGCATAGAGACAAATGACTTTAATATTGTCAGTTCGCACACTAATTCCAAATATGTAATACATGTTGAAAGCAGCATCTGCAGACCCCAAATCTCTGCCTGGATTACTGAAAAATGATTAGTCTGATTTGTAGTGGCTATAAACCTCCACTAAAAGAAACAAGAGCACGGCCCTCTGTTAATTGCACATTACCTTTCAGTTCATCCAGCAGGTGGTTTGACTATCAGAGGTCGGTTTTCCAGGCTTTTAGTGTTTCTCATTGAGAGGCTGGGCAGTATGCTGCTGGATGATTCACAGTAAATGGGCATCAGGCTGTAATGAGGCAAAAAGGGAATGGAAGGGGTTTGTCTCGACTAATTTCATTAGTGTCTTCTTGTCCCCGTCACTGAAATGAGAGATAAGAGAATATTCTCAGATGGGGCATAACACTCACATAGCAGCTGATACATTGTTTATGGCTTGGTGGCAGGAAGGACCGTGTTTGGTAATACATGTGTAGTACTCAAGCTGCTGTCAGGAAGTTTGTTACTCCATGTCCTGTAAAGCCGTATCCCGCTGTAGCGGAAGAAAAACTATAGTACAGGCCGTAAATATCATATTTAGAATGATGCTCTGTGCCACCACATATGTCATTTATATTCTGTAGAACCAATTCACAACAAAAGGTAATATGTCTAAAAGCACTTTACAATCATACAATTCAAAAAGCTACTGTACATTTAATTCATTAGCGACAATGATATACAAAATGAATGAATTATTATTATATTTTATGTTTTAAATATGTTACATATAAATAGTCAGATTCTCTTTTTACACAGTTGAGATGCTTACTCCGTCATTGTCGAGCAAGCTCACGCTAACTCATTGGGATATTTGTGTATTGAAGAGGTCTGTGCCTCCTGTTTAAGCATCATGAGGAAAGTCTTGCGAGTTTGTGTAGCACCAGTTGGGTTTGCAGGCCACTTGAAGCCTGCAATGGACTTTGCATCTTCCTCATCTCCGTTCCAGTGGGATGTTGGGCAGCTCCATACTCAAGTTATTAATGCAGTGATGCTAATTTCATGCAGTGTAATACACAAACTGTCAAAAGCAGCAACGTCAGCACACATAATGCAGCCCCTGCCCCACCCCCCTTTTGAAAGTATTTCCGGTGGCGCAGCTGGCCCCTGGCTGCAGGACTGCACTGGAATAATAGCTGCTTTAGGTACTGAAGAATTTAGAAAGTATAACTTGTATGTTTTAAATTACATATTCAGGTACAGTGTATGAATGTAAAAGGTGTTACTGAGTTGAAATATGTGTTTTACTGAATTCAGATAACTGACGGCACAATATGTAAAATACTAAGTAGAGACTAGCGGCAGCTGCCAGCTGCTTTATTGATGACTCATTGATGCCAACGTATGCACAGAACATTAAATTTTAATTCTCCTGCTGTTTTATTTAGTTTGTCAAAATGTTAATTTGAGCATTTAGGGGACAACCAAGCACTTTGTAACTACATGAGAATTTCTGCTTCTCTCTTCAACTCGCTCACCCGCTCTCTCTCCTTCTCTCAAGGTGCCATTAAAGAAATCCCCAATTACTTCTAATAATGATGTAATCAAGCATGGCTGACGTGCCAGCGAGCTTTAATTAAGTTATTAATTAGCTGAATAATAGGGTTTTTATTCACCGACACAGAAGCCGAGTCTCCCATGGCAAGAGGTGTGTGTGTGTGTGGGTGTGTGTGAGTGTGTGTGTAGGTGAGCTGTGGCAGGTACAGTATGTCTGTGAGCACAGCGACTGGATGAAACTGAGACAGAGAAGAATGTGGGTGAGCAGATGATGTAACTGTCAGAGAAAGAGAAAGAATTTCGCAAAAAAAAATCTCATGACAATAATCAGAAGAAGAATGTGCAAACACCCAAATTAAGCGATTTGCCAGAATCAATGCTTTGCTTTCTGTGGTCTCCAAGCTCCAACGCCAGAGGCCAATTTAACCTTCTCACACGTTGTGCTAAGTTAAGGCCATGGATGTCAGGCTCAAAAAAGCATCCACATCCACGCAATGCATAATTACCTGGATATGAATAATCTAAGGTGACCCCAGCGACTGCAAAGGTGCACTGCCCGTTGATCCAATTAACTTTAAACTAAGGGTTTTAATTTATCTGCAAATGGCTGCTCTTCTCCAGGGAGGATGAGAATGTCAAGAAGCTCACTCACTTGTTTAGTGAGTGAGCTTTTTTTCTCTTACTCCATCTGGTCTAACAGTAGGAGCATGGAAGCAGCTATGAGCTAGCCCTTTCCTTTCCCTTCTGTTTCTTCCTCTATGGCTTGATTTATCATGTCCAGGTATGTAACCAACATCAAAAGGCGCGAAAGTCCTGGCACCAAAGTGAGTCACAACCCAAACTGGCATTTGGTGCCTCGCGTGCCTCACAAACCACTGGGCCCAGTCAGGGATGTGAGTGCACAGAAAAGGGTTTGAATGGTGGCATTTGTTTTTGGGAGAATATTTTAATGATATCAAGCTGTTCAAGGGCCCGTTACATAGTATTATCAGTGATTCTAAGTTTTACAATACTTAATGTCAACTTTTGACAGAAGTGTATTAGAAGTGGTTGTTATTTACACTTTCATGTAGTAAATTCATTTCTTTTGTACTTATCTACCTTTTTTTGACCTCTGCATATATAATATCATAACAACAACTTGTGTTACACACAAGTATAAACTACAATAACCCAAAAAATATATTCTCTTAAATGTGAGTCTAGTGGTGAGATTTTCTTGTTTTTTTCCGGCTTGATTGCTGTAAAACAGACGTCACATGTTAGCATCATGCAGTCTGAGATGTGTTCACGACCGTGTGTTGGTGTCTTCTTGCAACACTGTAAATTTCCGATGACAGCACCTTTCTTTTCATCCACACATCCACTTGTTTTCATAATGACGATCCGGTAACAAAACGTCGAACGTGTGTGATTCAGCAGCTGTCACAAGCAGCTGGATGCACTTGAAATATTTTATTCATGCTGGAATTCTGACTCCCGGTGCCACGCTGCATTGTCCTTTTTTCATTTCCACTATTTTTTAAACATTGTTGATAACATTTTAACCTCATGCATTTAAATGAAAATCCAGTTGTCTGCATGCAGGGTTGTTCAGAGTAAAGGAAGCTTTTAGGATACAAATGCTTACAATAGCCTCCTCAGACTGTGTTGGGTTATCACAGCATAGAAAAGCTAATAGGACCCAGCGTCAGAGGCTTTAATAGAGATGTACAGATTCCTGTGCCTCTTCTTGCCTCCATCCTCTGTGTGGCTGTGCTGTTTGACCTTGGTGTTTGATGCAAGGTCACAGCACCGCAGTGCCCTAAAAACTCAAGTGAGGAGATTGCGTGGCGCGTGTAGCCCGCTGTGTTTGTGTGTAAAATATGCAGGGCTTTATAAAGACCTGCGAGAAGAGCAGTGTGAACGCCTTCCCTCCCTTTCCCCCGTTCACTTCTCCACATCCCTGTCATCCTCTCGCTTTCTCTCCTCTCGCCTTTGTCCTCTTTCCCCTTGCCCTCCCGAATATTGTCTTAGCTATCAGCCAATCCACGAATGGCTCTTATTCTTCAATAACTGGAGGAGATCCCAGCCCGCTGGGGGAAGCAGGATGGAAGCCAAGTGAATACAGAAAGGCCTTTTATCTCTTTCTCTCTTTATTTTATTCCGTCTCCCTCGTGTTTCCATTCACTCGGTCCCTCTCTTTATCTCTCTCCCACTCTCTCCCACTCCCTGTCTGCGTCTCAGGAGATTGCCTAAAAGCCGGGTGCATGCAGAACAGTCCGGCGCTGTGCCGCTTTACCAATAGCGGGCTATGCTAACAGAATTATCTACTCAGCTCCAGACTTTGTTGCCAGTTTGCCTCACCTTCACCTTTCTGCCTGTGCTTCTATACAGCAGCAGCCTTGGTTGGACAAATCTAGAGATCTGGCTGTAGAGGAGAAGCCGGAGGCCTGTGGAATAAAGACGTATTAGGTGCTTGACTCTATAGTACTCGCTCAGCCTTGAGGGTATAATTCAAATTGACTGCAAATAAAAAAGGAAGAGCTTAAAGTGGATAATACAGTGAGCTAGTTGATCAGATAACTGCAGGAAGGCGGGAGTAATTGATTCTGCTTACTGTACAACCACATCATTATGTGTGCATGTTTCACTGATACAGCTTCATTAGCTTCCTTCCATCAAACCCATAGATGTGTCACTGCTGTCCTAACTCAATATTGTTAATTATGCCAAGTAAATGGTTGTTAGTTGATTTATAGCCTGGGACGACGGTGCCACGTAGTATGTCCTTTTCTCAGCCACATGGTTGTCGACATACTGAATGACCCACACAACATAAATATATCCTGGAGTGATACAATTGACTTTAGAGTGTTCTTCATAGTTAGTTGCACACAAGGATATCTCTGCTTCACCAAGCCGCTGCGCTGTTCAGTCCCTCCTCTTTACTTCCACCCCATCAACAGACCATCTGAACCTCAGCCTCATGGGAACGTAGCAGTAGTGACCAACATCAAGGCTGCTGCGACTTCTTCCACATTTTACTACCCATAATCAAGCTCCATGGTAACATATGGCCATGTATTGCATAAGAGAGTGACCTTATGCTGTGCGCTTGAAACGACCACAGGGATAATCCGACATTTCCCCTTAATGGCGTTGCATAGGCTCTCAGCAGCTCAGCGCTCTATTGTAATGGATGTGTAGCGAACGCAACACATGCAGCCGTGTTTGGGGACAATGGAGGAATACACATCGGCAGTTAAAACGTTACTGCTGCGCCTCCTGTTGACATTGTAACGGGACCATGTAGACAACACGTAGAATAACTTGTTGTGTATGTATTTATGTCACAGCGGGCCAACGTGTGCACTCTGACATGTTCCTACCACAAGAGCTTCCATTAATTTTAACAGCAGAGCAGTAATGTGTATTGTCAGCCTCACGGCTTGTTTTTCCCATGATACTGTATATTAACCCCACTGCGCCGTTTCCAAATCAGATATACATCAGCTCCCACTGTTTCATTAGTCGGCCAATTATCCTGCTGTGTACGCTGGTCAGGTGGTCAGACAAACCTCCCACGCGTTTGCTGCGTTCACTTCTGCTGTTGGTTGACAGGCGGGGAGATGTTTATCTGTTTATATAAACCAAACTAATTACGTGTCAGCTATAAATTAAATCTGCCAGCATCATCCGAAGGTTTAGGTCTTAAACCAGCCTCATTACACAGACTCCTATCAGTTCTAATTGCCAGTACAGGAGCTTATGGATTCTACACAGCACCTCACAATACAGCAAGTGTCAGTGGAACAAATCAGGCTGTACAAATGGTGGAAGCTGCAGTGTTGCTGGAGTTCACACTTCACAAGGCCTCGCTCAAAGTTCACTTCACACTTATTAAAATGAACTAGCTCATGTTCATGGTTCACAATTTTGAATTTTCCCCCAAAACGAACAAACGGACATCCATTGCTCTGACGCCACACCCTTGAAAGCGCCTCAACTGATGATGCAGCAGGTGGGAGGAGTAGGAAGAACGTATTTGTTCCATTTATTTACTTTTGGTTAGTGTTTTGCATCAGGTTTGTAATCTGATAAACCATCCCTCTGTTGACGTGTACCTTCTGTGGCTGAAGATGCTACGTCTGCTGGTTCTTTTCTTGCCTATGAGTGATGTGTGTCAGTACTGTCGGAGCTGCAGCTGTGGAGCTACAGGCAAAGCTTTTGGAAAGTAGTATAGTTGCTGGTCTGGTCGGTTTGGTTTGCTGGGCTGTTGACAATAGATTAGTCAGAACTGCAGGAGTGCGTGTGTGTGTGTGTGTTTATTTGTTTTCTGAGTGTGGCCATGATGGAGTGTGTTCAGGAGTACATTGATCTTCCGGGCTCTAATAGCTGGCTCTGTTGCAGCCTGGTTCAGTTCCCCACACAAGTCCCCTGCCACTGGCCAAAGGCTGTTGTTGCATTGCCCAGAGGATGCATGCGTTTTCTATGTGTTTGCTGTGTGTGTGTGTGTGTTTATACAGTACGTGTGTGGGACTGGGCAAGGTTGAGAAGTGAGCCACTGGCCTGCTGGCTTGGCATTTTGTCCTGTCGGTGGGAACCAGTGGGAGTTGACTGTTGGACGTTTTTTCCTGTAGCTAGCTGCCCATGCATGCACACATATCTACCCCAAGAAAACATAATCATACACTGTAATGCCTTGCATAAGGACTTATGCTTATAGCTAACAGTAGTTTGTGCTTAACTATGAAATTTTTCACAGATACATGCACTGATGAACCACTTTTGACCTCCCCACACACACAAATCCAAAGTCGCGCACACTCCTTATCTAATGGCTGCAGTCGTACCAGCTTGTTCAGCACAAACCATAGAGGAAGAGAACAAAAAAAAAAGACTGTGGGAAATAGTCAGAAAGAGAGAGATGCATTTTAGATATGAAACTGCTCCCTGTCAGCATATTAGCAGCTGCAGCAGAGGCTTGTTGCATTCAGAGCACATTTTTCTCCACTTTAACCACCTTATGCTCCGGCAATGAGCTAAAATGGAAAAGAAGTAGCTTGGGAAAATGCTCTGCATTTAGTTAGGAGCCGCTAATACAAAATGGAAGGTTTGGGATATAATTTAGATGCAGGTGTTTTGATTATGCACCATTCATTATGGCAGAAATTGCATGAAAACAGAACCGGGTTTGCGAAATGATAAGCAAGCTAACACTTGTCATGGAAGTGTTGTAGTTGCTGTATGTGTGTATTTTTTCAGGGACAAGAAAAAATCTAACTAGAGAGACTGTGTCATATCTCTTGCAACATTGCCTGAAGTCATATGTTTGGACAAATGAATTTTGTTGCAAATAAATTACAGTTGAATAGGTCAATTACTATCAGTCCCTAATATCATAGTAGGCATAGTAATATAATGTTATTGCCCATTAGTCTACATGATGTAATGAATAATATTCATAATGTTCAGCTCATAATAATGTATAGAAGGAATGTGAAAGCGGGTTGAACAAAAAAAAGTAATTAATAGTGAAAGTGGTCTGTCCGACCGTCTTTATCATCATTACTGTCTAAAAGAAGTAAAAGCCCAGTTTTACTAGTAGTTTCCATCAGTTATAGATGGATGTGGGGTTGCTCGTGGTTGTTCACATGCGAAAACGCTGTTTTGGTTATTGTTCGAAGCTTGTAAGCATCTAATTCAGACTGTGAGGTCAGGAGTTGTTAGGCTGGTACCTGCAGCACTGAACATCACTGATCACAGCCCCGGTGGCTATATACCGTCTCTTCATAGACACAGTGAAGGCCTTTGAAACGTGTACGTCAAAGGCAATGTCTCTTTGCTCTGCCAATTGTGACATATCCGTGTTTTTACAGTGAGTTTACTGTAGATGCTCACACTTGGTTAGTTGTTTAGCTAAAGAAGAAGTGTTTCAAGTGACTTATTGTGAGTTATTGAAAGTGAAAATCAAGAGCACATTCCATACACAGAGCTGAATCTGAAACCTTCATGAGGTAAAGAGTAGAACACGAGATTTGTCATGCGATAATCAAGCACGTGTGAGGGGATCACCATTCCTCCCCAGTGATCCTTGTGCTGTCATAAATGTATAAGCTGCCCCCCCAACACAGAGACACACACTCTACCTAGATCATGTCACCTAATTTACGATACAAAGGGATAAAGGACAGATCGCCATTTGTCTGAAAGCTTTTTATGACTCCAGACCTTGTTATGGTACCACACCATCTATTCTCTGCTAGAGGTGTGCATGTGACTCTAAGTGTGTGTGTGTATGTGTGTGCGTGCGTGCGTGTGAGACATGGATTCATGCAGCAACACTATAATAGGGCCTCTATTCGGGAGGCGTTATTTATGCATTGGCCACTCTCTGTGAAACCCTGCTCTGTGTCCCTGATTCATTATCCTGAGTGAGATAGAGAGCGAGGGAGAGGTGAAAAGGGAAGAAGAGAAGTCCGTCACTGGCTCTCTCCTCCTCATCCAGTTCTTCCTCTTCTACTCTCTGTCCTCATCCTCCTCATCACAAGGCTCTCTTCCCAGCAGGCACTGTGGGAGCGCAGTGCCAGCACAGCAGGCTTTTATTGTGATGGAGTTTGCTGTTTACAAGGCCTGATGCAGGGGAGGCTGTCTGTGTCACATTCAGAGACAGACGGACGGCTCAATCCTCAGCTGTTTTATCTCCATCAAGGAAAATATCTAGTAATCAATGAAAAATAAAGGCTCAGGTTACCTGTGATTTAATGTGGAACAAAAACAGCACAGCTGGTAAAGGTGGAGCAGAACATCATGCCACTGACAGGTGAAGTGAATTACACTGATTACCTCTTCATCATGGCACCTGTTAGTGGGTGCGATGTACTGTATGAGCCAGCAAGAGAAAGACAAAGTCAATGCGTTGGAAACAGTGATTTGAATCCGACATGGACCGAACTGTGACAACTGGGTCAGAATATCTCTGCAGCTCCCGTGTTCCCAGTCTGTAGTGGCCAGTATCATTCCAGTGGAGGAAGGAACAGTAGTGAATCATGCAGACAAAAGCGTGAAGTGCATGTGCACATCAGACCTGGATAAAACAGCAGTGAAAGAGGCCTGCGCTGATAAACGCTTGCGTTACGTGGCACCAGAGACAATGTCGTCCTTTCAGCAACGTTGTGCTGTTAAAACAGGGTCTGAGTCAAACATGTTGGTGCCAAATACTGTATGACAGCACACCTTCATACACACCGTGAGTCATAGCGTTACGCCTAATGTTTCCCTCTGAACTGTGTTAAGTACTCAGAAAAATAGAACTTAATTAGTACTTTTAAAATGAACTTCAATTCAAACAAATACATAACAAATCCGTCAAAGGATGCACTATACTGTAAGTCGGTTGCTCTTTTGTTCCCTTGCCATAAGGACTTCACTATCATAATAGTGTGAAGCTCACTACACACATTCATTCTGGTGGCTCCTCTATGTTTCCTGCTCAGGGCCATCTGTCCAGGGTTAGGTTTGCTGTTGAACACCAAGATGTCCTTGCACAGTCACTTCCATTATGTCCCCTCTCTTGGCTGCTTATTCTCGGCATTTATCTCACTTTCTCTTTCCAAGCGTTCCGTTAATTGAGTCAGTATCTTTTGCCTTTTTGACTCCAGCCGGCCTCTTCTTTCTCTGTGCCTCTTTACCCTGCATTCGCTCATTTGCAGATAGACATGAAGAGAAAAGAAGCAAAATGACTGAACATTCACAGATCATGGTGAAATCTCACAGACTGGGCCTCTACAACGCAACAGCTGTCATTGGCCTCCACCAGAAGAAGCCTTCAGATACAAGGGGGCAAGACACACACACATGCAGCGCTCCCACAGTCCACACACAGTAACACTACGTAGACCTAGCGGCACACAGTACAGGCTGGCTTATCATACTGTAAACTGCAGTGCACAGTGGTTTAAAGAGAGATGGTCAAAGTGAGAGTGAAGGAAGGAAGAGGGTGGAAATAAAGAGCCATCTCCACTGAAAGGTAGGAAAAATGTGGAGAAATGAAAACATTATGACGCCTGAATGTATCTGGAGTAAAACTCTCCTGCGCCTATGATCATGTGATTATGCAAACTTCAGTCTGTTTACGTTCATCTGAGCAGGAGAAATGTCCTTTACGGCCCCCAACCCAGTGAAGACGAATCCGCTGGGTTTGCACACGTGTCTGAACAGAAGCTGTCTGTAGCTGGTGGAATGACATTAAGTCCAACTTTACATCTATCAGCCTCCCCTTTTCAGTGACCTTATCGGGGACATTTTCATCTTACAAAGAAATACAGCAGCAACTGCAAATGCTCTTCTATCACCATCTCGCATCTTTTCCCAGGAAGCAGCATCTGTGAAGGGAAAATAAATGGTACTTGTGTAAGTCTTACAGCAGCAGCAGCACGTCTCAGCTGAGGAGCCGCAGGGTGGCACTTTCTCTGCTCATCGGACCTTATGTCCAAACCTGTACATTCCCTCTATGTGCATATAATTTGACACCATGACACCATGATGAGTTATGATCAAGCAGAAGGAAGACAAAACTATGGACACTGAAATAATCTACGCTTGGCTCGAAGCTTAATGATTTCAAATCACACCTCCAAGGCTCACAGTGTTATGTCTGCGTGCTGTTCTTTATTTGTCTGGAGAAATTTTGATGCATTCTACTATGAGGACATTTCATCAATACAAGATGCTTCTCACATTTTCAAAGAGCCGATCAGGGTTTGGTTTTTGGAATATAGCCTGGGAGTCATCCTTGAATTCGAAGTGAAACAGACTCATTTGACTGACGTGAAAGGCATCTGCAGTTCCATGCGCTTTACATCTGCAGCCTGTTCACCAAAACACCCCAAATCTACACAGAAATCCCCCAAATAAAAAAAGCCTGCTTGTTTCTTGCACTTAGTGTAGGCTTATGCACGCACAAGATGACACATTGCTAGGCAACACAGTGTTTGATGACATCCTCCTGTGAAGACTGAATAAACAACAATCGGTGATTTGTTGCCACGCTCACCTGTCTGTACGTTCCTCTGTAGCTGTTCTACATTGTTGACTCCTCCACAATCTGTCCTCGGTTCAACGTCTCTACTTTTTCATATGCACTGCTAAAAATAAACTGTCCATTCAGGCAGAATCCGTGATCTTGTGTCTTACTTTACTCCTAAGTCGTTGCTCCTCATACTGTGTGCTGCTGAGTCCATGGTGAATATATTAGTCTAAAGTCAGAGCTGGTGTGAGTGTGAATCTATTGCTCATATACTGTAAGACAATTAGAAAACGTACATGATACAAACAGATTCACGGTGCAATGATCCATCCATCCTTTATGTCTTAAGGGTTGCTAAGCTGCTGGAGCCAATGCTTTTTACTAAGTGAAAAATGGGACGCAAGACCTCAAACGGATTAAATTAGCGGTGTTTTTGAAAAATAAACACAACACAACTGCTCTACCTGTTCCATTTATCAGTTACAGACACACTGGGGTTTAGGTTCTCTGGAGGTTTGTGGGATATTTGATTGAGTATGTTGCAAAGTTGGGTCCAAATAAACAAATTTCTGATGGATTGGTGCTGACCTTTCAAAATGCCAGACTATGAAACTGAAATGAGTGGACTAGAATCTGTGGGTACATAGTATTGTGTTTATCAGCTGGGAGATTGGAGAGACTTGATCTCGCTTCCAGAAGTTGCAGTCTGGCCTTTTGTGATGTAAGATTGCAGCTTGCGTTGATTTGGGAGGCGCAGAGCAGACACCTGTGTGTCCATCCCCTTACAAAGCTTCCTTCACTATTAAAGCCCACTGCACAGTTTGTGTAACCTAATTGTACTACACTTGTTGAAGTACGAGGCTATTTTAAGAAAAGACACTAAATTCAAATTTACTTGTGAAAAATGAGAGGTTACCTTGACCTTTTAAAAGCATTCATGTACTGCAGTTTACATTCCTCTAGACAATTATTTAGTAAAAGTACACAGTTTTCCTCATTTGTAAATAGCCTGATTCATCATCGCCACCTTTGTGTGCCCCATGTGGATAAGCTCTCATTAGACCGGTCCAGGGAGAACTATTATTATTTTTTACCAGTTTTGCAGAACCCCAACAGCTGCAAAAAGTCCAGTTTGATCTCACGCGGCAGCCAGCAACCACATATGCACCAGCTGGCTTAGCCAAGGCGTTCCGTGCACCATCTATATGGAGTACTAGAGCTCAGGGATTTTCTGAGAGCAGTGACTCATTCAGCGCATGCATTAAACATTTTGTTTACCGATTCTATTACTGCCAGCAGCATAATGCTAGCACAGCAATTCAGTGATAACAGGTGAAGTTTTGTAAATTCATGGCACTATTACTTATGAATAGCCCCCACCTTTGGGAAGTGAAAAGCATGAGTGCATATACTTATTATGAATACTGGGTGTTGTGAATGTCTGCTCTCCATCATAACGTGCTGCGGTACATAGCAACTGTAGTGTACATATTTTGTACTTCAGCTGAGACATGCACCACTTGAGAGCCTGGACCTATTTATTTGACTAGCAGAAGGTAATATTATATTTGCACAGAAACCAAAATCATTCTGTGATTACGTCTGACCCTGAGGAGCAGCAGGTACTTCTCAGCTCAATGCGGACTGCATTACTTAAAACACAGCCGCCGGGCTCTCGTCACTGCGCGATACTTGACATGAAAACTATTCCCCTTTGGCAGCCATTGTTCACAGTTCATGGTCAAGTGACTGCTGCATTGTCACAAAGTTACAAAGGAAATGAGCATCTATTATGCATCTATTAAGTTATTTAACACATTAGATAGTTGATTCATTAAAAAAATAAATAAATAAAAAAAGATTGTCCGGCACTACTAAACCAACTTTAATTAAGTATGAAGCTTGACTTGACTTGACCATGTAATGGCACATCACAACAGCAGCTCAGTTACTGTTTGTCTGTAATGACACGGATTTGGTTGCAAGACATTTACTGTCATGCTAAATATAATCATATGGGTGTAGAATGTGATTTCTGTCACTGTGTCAACATTAATAAAATAAATGTCCCTAATTCTATCTGTAGATGAAATAAGTGTGACGCAGCACAAAAAAGCTGTATATGGAAACAAAAAAGATTCAAGGGCACATGCGAAAAAAAGGAGGTGAGAGAAAAATATGATAAAGGAGGGACAGTACTACATTTATTTTACCATCTGGCAAGTGTGACTGATTACTGTCCTCCCCACGTCCTGTGGGCTTTTATGTAGCACTCTGTGGGTTCTGGCATGGTGGGAAAGAACATGTGAGGAAGAAGTGTACAGATAGTGGGAGGCAGGGAAAGAAAAACCATTAACCATTTTTAATTGGATTTGAAAAATTTATAAGAGAGAAAACGAGGATTTGTCGAGACTTCTTTCGGTGGTGATTAAAACATTTTAAGTGTTTGACTGTTTATCCAACTGTGGGCAAAACACCAGAGTATTTGAATTGTTGAGAAAATCATAGATGCAATTAAAAAAATTAGAATAAATTGCTGTAGAAATGTCATGTAATTGATATATACAGTATATACATACGTGTGTGTGTGGGGGGGGGCATGGTGCATACATTTATGTCAAACGACAGACTGGAGCTCTGCTTTGTGATGCTTCTCCAGAGAGTCATTCTCCCTGCATCCAGTCATTGCAGGGGGAAGGGTTTCCCTCTGAGGTAGAGATAATTAGATCTGGCATGAGTTCTGGACTCTTGGTTTACCTTTTTCTCCGTTTTCCTCCCACTCATCCTTACATAACCCATAAGTCCAAAGAATCCACCCTGACCGTTAGATGTACCTCTGATGGTTCCTGGTATTTTCCTTCTTTCATTCCTAACTTCCTCTATGACACATTTTCCATAACAGCAGGAATGTTCACATACGTTCATAACATTGAAAAGTGCTAATTCTCTACATAAGCTAACCTGAGCTGATTCTCAGAATCTGTAACGATCCCAATAGGAATCTCCCAGCATTGATTTTTGAATTTATGAAACCTATTCCATTCAGCCTTGTCCGTGGATAAATATGATCAAACTTGATTTGATGGAGACATTTCTAATTGTTATATATAAAATGAAAAAAAAACTGAAGTTTCAGTAACTTTCCTTTTTGATCACCTGTGGGCCAACATGGAGGTCACTGTGTTTGTTTTACCCTGTTTACTGAAGTGATCACTGCCACATCTGTGTAGATCCAAGATACTCCCTCCCTGCATACAGCTTATCTGCTGGGCCATTCCCGTCGCTCTTCCTGTGTTCTTCTCTTTAGTTAGGGATTTTGGGACGTTAAAGGATCAAAGTTGTCAGTGTTCCTGTCAGTGATACTGCAGGGCAGCATCGGAACTGCTGCCCAACACAGGTTTCACTGGAGCATAAAATGGACGCTGAACACACTGTTCAGATTACAGACCATCAGCTGGGTATCTGGACGATGAAGAGGTCTGATTCCCAGCCAACTCAGCCCCAACGTTCACTTCAGACTAATGGACCTGTGCATTCACTAAAGGCCAGTCAGAGAAGAGACTTCTGTGTGATAATGATGCCCGGCTTGGCCAACACAGTTCATGTGAGACAGATCATTAAGAAGTCTGTGTAGAGGTGAGGGAAAAGGTCGGGTTTGCTGCGCGGTCGTGTCTACAGTTCACTCCACTCTAAGCGCTAGTAGAGACTATGTATCTGATATGGCTGTGCTCCAGGGTGCCGTCAGAGCTGGCGTTTCCCACTTCCATGTCCAGGACTTTTAAACACAAACCTCTCTGGAACAAGTAGGGAGACGAAAACCAGTAAAAAAGGTCGTTTTTCGAGGAAAAGAAAAACGGCGCCCGAAGGATTCACACTTTACACAAGGTTTCACAGAGATATAAACACTGTACACGATGAAACCAAAGGAGGAACATCTCATGTCTTCTTTCCGCATCATAAGTATTGAATCTCTGTATATAGCGCTTTGTATCAAGCCTTGTATCCAGCGTGGAATCATACACTATGTCTGAAGGTGGTTGGTTGGTGTGTGGAGAGTTAGCAAAGCCCTGAGTGAGGTGGAGGTTTTGGCCAAATTCTTGATTTGTGTTTGATTTAATGTGGAATATGGAAACATCTTTGTTATTTTTGAATCAATACTTTCTTGAGCTAGTGATCCAAGTCACAACAGGTTCAATCTATCAGCCCAGAACATGATAAACTAAATTATTGCAAAATGCCTCCAATTGAGTAACAGGAATGCAGAAGAGCAGAACAGCAGAGAGGCAGAAGCCTGGCTGGGAGTATCTAAACACCTAGAGCAGACCAGCTCACCTCTGTTTCCTAATATCCTCAAACCTTCCACAAGTAATGAGGTCGTTTGAGGAGAGAGAAATGAAACGTATTCAGCAGTGAGCATGGTGTAATTCTATGCATGACTTCCGTTTGCTGCTTTCCCATATGTGATATGTGTTTGGGTGTGAAAGTGAGGCGTCTGATTTGACTTCTGATAAATCTTCAGCTGCAGCATCAGAATGTATTACTGAGCCAACAGCCGGGGCCAAATCCATTTTTATCTGAGTGCAATTGATGTCACTCCAACTTCTCACAAAAGTGCCTCAGCTGAGGCGCCAGATGTGAAGTTCTTCCCCTTTGTGTGTGTTTGCGTGGCAGTTGTGTATCTGTCAACGTGTGTGTTTATGAGGTGAAAGGTGAATCGATTTTCACAAGATGGCTTCGGGGAGGAATAGGTCTCACAACTGCCCAGAGCTGTCGGTGAAGAAATAACCCTGTTATATGACAGCACGCACACACACACACACAAACTGATCCTGTTTTGACAGTGGTTTTCGGCACAGCTTAACCTTAATCTCATGACTGTACAGAGAGCGACAGAGAATCTCGCAGCTCTGACAAGGCAGTTGTTTATGTCGGAATGCTTCACACATCTCTCCCGGAGGCGGGACGAGCGGTCACCTCTGATGGTATCATTGCATAGGCCACGGGCATCGAACAGCTGATGTTACCACTTACTGATGACAGATGAAGGACATTCATCAATCCAAATGTCTCCATACTCTAAACCTTGTGTCACACCTGACAAGAGCAGGATGGATATTAAATACTTATACTCATTTCACTCTTCCTCCACCTGTTGCATGTCTTTTCTTTCCTGTGGTGTCTCATGGCTGTCTAGTGGCTTTACTTCCCCATTTAACAGCTTTATTGAGCTGTCTCATGGTTTCTCATACTGTCTTATTGGTTTGTAAGACTGACTTTAGACTTCTCAGGGGTTTTTAGTGAGCAAGCTGAGGGAATGGCATAATGAAAAAGATGCTGTGTGGATGGCAGAATCTTGTATATTATATAGCAGCACTTACTACTCGTCAGTGTTCCCTGATGCACCGTCACAGATTCTGTTTTATAATCTGAACAAGCCTTGTCTACGTAGTTTGGGGAATGTTAATTCGTTAATTTTTCCTTATATAGATTCTGTGGATTTTCTGCACTATTAAAATCCTCTGTTGGTTTTGCATTGTTTTCATTTTTTATCAAGACAAATCCTTCTTAGTTGTTGCAGTCCCCACTATGTCCAGATAACCTAATATCTCCATGTTGCCTTTGATAAGCGTGTAAGATTATATGATGTATAAGACATGTTCGTCACTTATTATGGTGCAGTATCATTAAAGTTGCAGAAAATAATTGCAGAATGCTTTTATTCCTTTAAATAGTTTGACAACAAGAATTAAGAGGACTCTAAAGTAGAAGTGCAGTCAAAAATTAATATTTATATTTACGTCTGTGAACCAGTCTCGGGTGTGCATGTTGCATATTTAAAGTATTACCATAAATAAATAAATACATAAATCTCCATTTTGTGATGGTCCACTCTATTTTGTTGTGTTAGTTGTGGCTAGGGCAGAGATTGTGCGCTAAACTCATTTTGACACTTGCATAATCCGTACACATGAACCCAACACTGATACGAGTTGACAGTTTTAAAATAAGTTTGTCGTGATGAATATTAAAACCTTTGTTTTGGCCTATTTTTAGTTCACAGTAAAGACAGGACGGGAGAAGGGTACAAAGTAAATGAAACCAGTGGTGAAAGAAGAAGTTACTCCACCAGCTTGGTGTTGTTTAGGAGTTTATGTTATTAATCTAGTGTGTTGGTGTTTAATGTTGTAGAAGATACTACTGTGTCTTCTGTACTCTTAAAATGCGTGTTAGTATATAAGTAGTGTGACAACTTAAATACAGTAAGAATAAAAAAGAGAAAAAAGCTCAAATGAGCTAAAAGCTAACAAATCTGGTCACTGCATCATTTACCAAACTGTTTACCAAATGTTGAATTCATTCTGACACACCAACTTTCATTTAACTTCCCTCGGCTAAGTTTTGCTACTGTCGGAAGCAGAAGACATGAAAGCTCTCTCTTCTATCTCCATGTGTACACAGGGGACAGACAGCAGAGATGTGATCTGAGAATATGATTGGAAGATTAACTCTGTGAAATACATTTTCAAAGCACATCTCGTGTTTTGGCGATACATAGCAGCGCAAGCATCAAATAATCACCTCCATGTCGTCATGTGATACAGGTCAGAAACTACAAGCTACAAACGGGAGTCTTGTAATCACCGACTTGCTATTTGTCATATGGACAAACTGTGTAGCTTCTTTTTTTCTAACTTTTTTCTCTGTAACAACCCAACGAGTAATTATGTGTGCAACGCTGTTTCTTGAAGAAATGGGTTTAAAGTCTATGTGAATATAATGAGGCCGTGACCTTGGTTTGTGCCGTGACATGAATGCGTATTCTGGCAGTGCCGATAGGGTTAAAATGTAAATTAGGGTATCATTACACCAGGACTGGTGCTGGATTGTTACAGCGGTGTATCCAGCAGCACGCATTGGTTAAACAAAGTCAAAGGCAGCTTCCTTCATCTAGATATTAGGTTCTGTGCAGTAACAGATGCTGCTTCATCTGGAAGTACTGTAATTCACTGTGTCAGGTTACCTGGCAGCGTGGCATCGACGTGCAGAGCTTTCAGCCGCAGACGGCCTTCTAACAGTGGCTTTGTCCTGCCGACATGTCACCGAAGGACCAACAGGCCAAAAAGCAATAACCTCCTCTGGCCTTTGCCCAAATAACCATCAATTCTGGCTTCGCAGCAGAGAATACAAAGAACACGTTGTTCAAGACGTGTTGCTGTTTTATCATTGCATGATAGTGATAGTGTTTTAGTTTTCTTTTCCTGAAAAACAAGTTTTGGGTCAGTTCCATACAAACACTTCCAGTATCTTTTAGATACAGCACCAGAATCTAAAAACCATGATAAAAATGAAATAATGGTCTACTGTTTGAAATGTAAGAAATATGACGTAGAACACAACTGCAGTATAAAAAGCTGTGGAAACAACAGAAATATCTATTTTCAGTGTCTTGTTGAATGAGTATTGTCAGGTGTTTCATCAGATGATGAACCAGGGTGTACTACTGTAAATACGTAAGGCAAATAAGAAACAAAGGTTGCACTGGAGAGAGAAAGAAAAAGTAGCCTACTTATTGCCTGAAAAGGTCAGTCGGACTGTTTTCATTTATAACCATAGAAAAAACAAATCGCACAATCGAGGTTAGCTGTGCCTAATAGGTCAGCATGGTAATATATCCTGCCACATAACTGAGCCAGATCTGGCAACCAGAAAACCTGACTCAAGCTGAAAATAAAACAGAATTTAAATAAATAAACTAATCTTGCTTTTGTCCCATACCCCGAATTCCCAAAGAGAAACATGTTTCATAGTATTTTTTCTCTCTTGTCTTCTTAAAATATTAAGGGAGAAATGGAGTCTAAGGAAACATAGGAAGTCATGGGAAAAAGTGGCTGAATGTGTTAACAAAGAGTGAAATTAGTTGAGGTAAAACTGTGAGGCAGCAAGGGCTACAGTGAGGAACGGAAGAATGGATCAGATGGGTACAGTAAAAAGGGAAAGATGGGCAGTAAATGAGCTCTGTAGAGAGGGAAGGAGCAAAGGGAGAGCGGGAGCAGCATGAACGAGTGAAATAAGCCTGAAAGTGAAGGATTAGCAGGGCTGAAAGGAGTCCCCGAACAGCGAGAGGAGAAGCCAGCATCAACATGACAGCAAGCAGATAGCTGGAGGGGTTAAGCCAACACAACTGGATCACACTAACAGATAGACGAGAAGCCACCACCAGGGAAATGCAGGCAGCTGCTAGTGGACGGAATGGACTCGCTGCGGCGCCGTGGAGCGACTTGTGCTGTCTGAAAAGGGAAGGTGAAGGAAGATGGTGATGCCGAGCATGTAGTGCTGAAGCATGTGTTACTGTGACATAATGGAACTCTGGACTGAGGGAACCAAAGCCTAACGCTCACCGGTGACAACTGTAGGAGCTGCTACTGCCTGAACAACTCCAAGGACTTTCGGTGAGAGGTGGGGCTTCTCTAATGCTCTGGTAGTGTGTGAGCCAGTCAAACAGTAGCATGCCCACTATGATCAGTCTGACTCACGGTGAAAGCGGTTTGCTCAATGGTTCACTAAAATATTGTTTCCCCATATCTTCCATATGCAAATCTACAGATTCATCAGACGTCTGAAAATGGGATTCCAGTGTAATTAAGCACTAATTCCTTAAAACTCCTTCTGGGCCGGTGAGTTACAGCCTGTCGTCAGAGAAGCCATAACATTAATGGCTCATTAACGGCAGCTTCAGTGGGTGACATATTCAGACAGAATACAGCTCTGACTGTGCTAAGAAAACAACGGCTTCTCAACTTTTCTAATCTTTTTTCATGTACTTTGGATTTGCAAATTTTACACTTGGATACAAAGGTTGGTTTAGCATCCATTTATTCAGCTCTTGTTGGCAGCAATGTAGACGGAAATCTCTTCAGTCAGCACTGCAGAACTAATTGCTGCAGAGATGCAGGATGGAAGAGGTGCACCATGGGTCCTACTGTAGATGCTATCACACCACAAAGCGTTAGCTTTGGGATGTTTAACTGCTGGTGCAAACAAAACAGAAAGGTGGAGACTGTTTATGGCGTGTTTTCCATTGCAGATGATTTTCCGCTCAGTCCACATCAAGTTAAAATGCAGCGGGGTGAAGGAGAGCCTGGTGTCTCAGTGGTATAAATAGTCTTATTTTGGGCTCCCAATGGTGTCTTCAGAGGAATATGATGAATAATTCTGAAGTTCATGTTGCAGTCACTGCACCAATAAACACACGCACACACCCACACCACACACACAAGCAGCCACAAGTCACAGAAATATGCACATACATAAATCCAAAGTTACACACATGTTGACACGAACTACGAAATATGCATTAAATGCTGCATATTACAGCTGGAATTGCACGCTGTAATGGCCACCCACTGAAGTCTGCGGCTGTGAAATTTCACAAGTTGCTCCTCTCAATGAGAAACTTTCGGAAGTTGTGTGACAGAACTTTTCTTCAAAGACATATTTGATGGTTTTTCAGTTTTGCAGATGGAAGAGGAAGAAAGTGAGAGAGTGAAAAGAAGAGAGAGAGACAGAGTGAGGGAGAAGAGAGGAATAAAGAAAAGAAAAACATGGTTATATGGCCGTGAAAGAAACCTTTTCATGTTCTATGTCAAAATGGCTGCAAGCTAATGTGAATATTAAATATTAAACACACATGATTGAACATATTATGGTGAATATTGTTCGCTTTCATAGTGTAAGGGTTTACTTCATGAACATTCTTTGGAGTAAATTCAGGTTCTTGACGTGTGTGGAAAAGACAGGAGGGAAACGCAGAGTCCCTGTTAAGTGGCAGTGAGTTTTCAGGGTAGAGCTTCTTCACCTGTTAGACTAAAGTGGTGCACACCGAGGCATATGTTATGCTTCAGAAGGTAATGCATATGATCACACACATTTCTTACTGTAGCTATGAAAGCTGTCATTTGGGTCTCTTAGCAAAGTGTCAATTTGAACCCAAACCCCAGTACTTGAAACACTCGCAGAGTAACTGGTTCTACAAGCAAGATAGGAGTAGATTCCAGTTCCACACGTGGAAAAACGCTGGGTACTTGAGCGTCTAGCTCATAAAAGAATACTATTGAGTTTCTTTTCAAAAGTAGAGTGCTTTTTGTGATCAGACCACTAAATACCACCTCAAAGAGTTTTGGAAAAGAGGTTTTTTAATGAAAGTGTGGGAGCTAGAGCTAAATTCTGCCTTTAATCTGTTTTAATGTGTTGCTTCTGTGTATTTATATATCTATTTATTTGAGCTTAGGAGTGGAAATCAGCAAACATCTGTCTCATTTCATTTCTTTCCTGGACAGCCGGCATTTTTTTGCGGGCTCGCTCGTTCTCTGTTTGTGTGCCTCTTTTTCCCTCGCTCCAACTCTCTAAATTAAAGAGGCTTTTAGCTCTCCAAAGAGAGAGCTGTCGGCCCAGCTGTCCACTTTAGCATTAAACAAATTGTCAGAGCGCTCACATTCATAGACGCACACACAGACATGCATGCGAGCTCACACAGACTCTCTCTCTCTATGCTTTTCTCTGTATCTGGCCCCGTTATTTGAGAAGGTCAAGTATGTGTTGCGGCAGCCTCACATATGCTGGGGGATCCGTAAATTACAGCCATCCAGGAGGGAGCTGAGCCGCCCAATCAGACAATTAACTCAGCTCCGTAAAGGCCAGTGCAATTTCAACTCACACACACACACACATTTGCATGTTTGTGAGGATGTTGCACTGATTAGATTCGTTCCCGAGCCAACAAACTTAATACTAATGCTTAACTTCAACTTGAACTCTTAACTTTCTGTTGGTCAGCCTCACCTGCCAGATGAGCAATGTCTTGAAATGTCTTGAAATGTCTTCAAATGCCGAAAGGTTTATGTCAATAGCAAAGCCAATGACTAAATTACTACGTCCAAATTCTCTAAAGGCCACAGTTCACAAAGCTGGATAATGGTGCATTCAGATGTTCCTCAACTTGTAAAATCAAATATTCTAAAGTTTATGAAGCAGGAATATTCTGTTAGCAGCCAGCTAATTGTAAATTCCTGTGATAAAACAGTGTGCCAAGAGAAAAAAACAGCTACAACGTGTCCTTACACAAGGTAGCCAACTGGCAAATAGTGCAGCAAAAACGTAATTCACCCTTAAACATGTAACATATAAAAGACATATATTGATGCGTTAGAGGAGTTTGTGTGTGGTTGAAGAGATTAGGAATGATTACATTTAAGTTTCTCATGAGAGAAAACGTGAGAATTAATTCAGTTCAGTTGGTCCAAACTACAGCATACAGCCTGTTTACATTATTGGTACAGTATATTACTGCTCCTAAAATCCATGGCGGTGAAAATCACCAGGATGTTGTCACAGAATTACTGCTGCTCAACATGGAGACACATGTCCAGACCAACTAACAAGGTGAGAGGATCCAAAGTAGACGTACACAATATTAGGCTTTTAATAGAGATGAGGACAGGGAATACATTCAAGGTGAAACTATGAGAACAAACAAGGACAAGCAGGACAAAAGCTCAAACACAAAAGAATCGACAACAACCAGTAACAGATTAGACAGAGTACGCAGCAAGATGACCAAAAAAGAAGACCAAAGTAAGAGAAGCGCAACCATGAACAAGGAAAATCTACTAACCAAGTAGCCACGAGCTGAACAAGACGCGAACCGACAAGCGTGGTGTGTAGAGGAAGTCCTTAAAGGTGATATGAGGACAGGTGTCAGAGCAGAAAACAGGAAGTGAGAACACACATGCACACCAGACAAGACAAGACAGACATAACAGCGAGGGCCAAACTGTGACAGTAGATCATTTACTGTTTCAATTAATTTTCCTGAGACTAGCTAGTATCTTTTTCCGGTTGCATTTCTGATTTCAAGCGTCAGCTAACAAAAAATGTAATGAAAACAGTGCATATTTTGAATTTCTTGAGCCTTCCTCTGGGAAGTAAAATGATTAAAACTTGAAAGCCTGTAAAGTGTGCGATGGCAAATGAGCTCCTTTTGTCTGTTTCGAAATACAGGGAGGATTGTGTGATTTTAATCATCACTGGAGAAGATCAGACGTGCTGAGCAGGTAATGGAGGAGCAGAGCAGAGGGGAAAAAAGACGACAGGAATAAAGACAGAGGAGACAATGCTGCCGAGTGACATGGCAGGAAATTGGACAAATCTCCTATTTTTGGAGCATCTGATTACAGGGATCATATTCAATAAGATAGCAACTGTTCACATGCATGAGCTGACAGTGGGGCAAACTGAGAAGCAGATGCAGGAAGAAAGAAATTAGAGCGAGTGCAGGACTGAAAGAGAGTCAAGACAATGGCAAAATACAGTAACTATGAAACGCTATTACCACCAGCAGATTATGCAGTCAATTAATTGCATGTAATTAGGCTACATTCAAAATACTGGCCTGATATTGTCTTGAATCTAGTTCCACATTATAATAATAATAATGATCATTTCTGTCCAGTGTAGCGCGATTTCCCTGTGAGCTACTTCATACTATTTTTAAACAAGCTTAAATAGTTGGGACACACAAGACATTTGTGCTAAAATGCTGATTGCTGCATAAATTAAAACTATACGTCAATGCAGAGGCACAGTCATCCAGGTGAGGTTGTCATGACTGGACTTTCTTTCAGGTCAAAACATTTCGCTACCCGTCCACACGTTTGTCCTCCAGATGCCACGACCCAACTTCCACATTACATTTGCCAGAAGATCAACTTAATGTAAATACATTAAGTTGATCTTCTGGCAAACATGGTTTACATCAAACCAGCCAGTGTGTCTTAGTCGACTTTGAGCCTAAACCCAAGATGACCAAACAGTGCAAAGTCTGGGGTCATCCAGAAAACTGCAGCACTGCAAACTTGGTTGGAACTGCTTCCAAAATCTTAAGACAATTAACAGCTTATTGTGCACAGACTAGAGGTGTTATATAATGTATAACATCAAATAGAATGCACTATTAATGGTAATTCATTGCAAGAAAAGTGCTTCTCGATTTACTAATTTACTAAGAGCAGGGTTCAGTCTGTTCAAGCCTGAAGTCAAGTGATGAAAATGCTGCTAATTAGCCACAACAGAACCACGACACACACTAGATACAGAATCACCGTCAGTTTACCCTCTGACTCTGCTTAGTTCAAGTAAAATTGCAAGGGAATGCAAGAAAAGTCAGCGCAGTGAAGATCACAGCTGACCTCCGCACGTGTATGTGTGAGCAGGCAGAGCTAAAGGACAGCTAATATCATGAGTGAACGGTAAAAGCAGAGGCTGCTTCATGAGCAGATGGAAAATCAATAGCCTATTAGAGTGTACAGGGCAGGAGGGACATAAAGGGAGGGAGGGAAGGGCGATAAAGGTGACGTGGCTGACTGAGGATTGGAGGAGGAGTGAAGAGACGTGAATTAGTTCAAGCCTTTTGAATTCATTAGTCAAGAATTATTAACACGCACAAAGCGGGTCCCACACATCAATCCATATTGACCATTAAAAGGTTTTCGCCTCATTGTTTCACGCTAGTTATTTGAATGTTTTCTGTTCATTACGACATTCAGCTAACGTTCATCTAGCGTCCGTGCCAACAGAACAGAGTGAGTCCAAGCGAGCGAGCCAACATGAAGCTGAAACGCAGACTGCGTGGGAGCGAGCGAAAGCTTGAGGGCGCAGCGATAATGAGAGGAAGAGTCCAGCTTCTCTGTCTGTCCGCTAGCCGCGGTAGCCTCTAGCTGGCTATTAGTAGCTGCAGAACAACCACAAGGCTCTGTGACAGTCAATTAAACCTCTTTATCTTAGATGCCTGCGTCTCTTTTTCCTCTCCCAACTCTTCCTCCCTGCACTCTTTCCTCCTGGAGTCTTTATTCTTCCTGCTTTCCAGTTCCTTCTCCGTTTTGCTGCCTTCTCGTTGAACTCGAAATTAAGCTACATAAACAAAAAACAAAACTCCCAATGGCTGTAGTTCAACAGGCAAAGTGATGTTTATAGCAATGGCCTTAAAAAGATTGAGTGCGTGTATAATTTGCATTTGGTCCAAGTTCTGTCTAGGAAGTGTTTTCATCTCCTGAGGCGCAGCAGTGGCTGTTAGTGAAGTCAAACCGGGGCTAAGTGGCTTGCCTTCGGTGAGTGATGGACTTGTCTCTTCTATCATCCTGCTTACTGTACAGGACGAGAGAAAAACATCTTTGTTTCCTGGTGCACTCTTTGCAGTGGCAATGAGGTGTGTGACTTGTTTGACGTATGCCGTGTAGAAAAAAGCCTTGATGTCACTAGCTCGTAGCGAAGACACACACATCCCGGGTTCGATTCCTGGAGGCGACCAGGAGCCTTTCTGTGGGGAGTTTGCATGTTCTCCCCGTGTCTGTGGGTTCTCTCCGGCTTCCTCCCACAGTCCCGACATGCAGTTAGGCTGATTGGAAACTCTAAATTGTGAGTGTGCGCATGGGTGGTTGTGCGTCTTTATGTGTGGCCTTGCGAAAGAGTGGTGACCTGTCCAGGGTGAATCCTGCCTCTCGCCCATAGACAGCTGGTCTGCACATCATACAGGGAAGAAGCGGTAGAAAATTGAACACCAAATGAACACGTGTGTGTCTATGATGAACAAGTCCATCCAACCGTTCATCTAGATGAAGTGTGTTGTGATTTATCTTCGCCTCCTGGCATTCAGCGTTTTTCTAACGGTGCCTTTGATGTGTAGCGTGTCTCTCGTTTCTCATTTTAGGCTTGGTGCATCATCTCTCTTGATGTTAGTGCGTGTGTAAGATGTTTAGTGCAAGTCTTTTGTCATTCTACTTTTTCTGTGGCATGTGTTTTGTAGGAACTTCCTGACTAGTCGGATCTCCAGCGTGGGCCTGTGCCCAGGTTTCCAGGATAGAGTACGTAGCCAGTAATCAGCGGAGCAAACTGTCCTGATGCGTTTTAACGTGCACAGAGCAGCCACAACATTCCAGCCAGTGGCAGCTGAGCTTGAATTGCTCCGACTACCTTGTTACACTGACATCTGCGGAGACGTGGGATCTATTGGACAGACTGCGAACAGTTGAAGGTTGAGCGTAGTGATTACGGGATGACTGGGTGGGAGCTGCTCCAAAATGGCAGGTCTTGTGTGCCCAGTTTCCAGAGATCAGCAACAAAGAGGCAGAGAAGCAGTAAACCAGCCGCAGAGTCATCGGTGCCCACTGATCATTTATACACTGTATGTGGGAAGCACAAAATAGTCATATAGTCTCACAGAAAAGCCGCTGCAGCACCAAGCTGACAAATTAACAGCTGGATAGGACTGAAAGGTGTTAGAACATAGTGTATGTCTGCATATTAGTGTTCATGCTAGTTTTAATGTGGCTGATACATCCATTTTACGTGGGCTTTTTCTTATTAGCCTGTTCCTTTGTCCTCTTGTTTCTGCCTGTGTAGATTATACATGTGGTGGTGATGGAAGCCGCTATCAGGTCAGATTTTCTCAGCCTGCATCATTATTAGATGAGCACAGACTCATTTTAGCTGGGAGCCTTCTCCTGTCTGTTCACACTAATGCAACATTCATATAAGTGTGTGTGCGTGTGTCTATCTCTGGCTGTCTTGTAGCGTACTCACTGAGCTGATGGTTCACGACACCTGCACTCGCATCACCTGAGACTCTAGAGGGATGTGTGTTCTTGTGTGCATATGTGTTGAAATATTAAACCTGGCTGCAAACTTTCCTCCAGCATTAGAGCTTTGAGAGATACTTTGAGATGTGGGACGTCTCTCTCACCTGTGTTGCATTGTTGCTTTTCTCCGACAGGCGCTTTGATTTGTCTCAAGGTCATAGTTTCAAAATAGACTGACAAAGCCCAGAATTCATGGAATTAAAACAAGATATTAATGTAAAACCTATTTCTACATCTTACGTTTTTGTAATTAGTTTTGTAAAGGCAAATCGTGGACATGACAGCAATGGCACTAATATCATGAACAACAGCGTGATTCAGCAGGTTTTATAAAATCTCTTTTTATATACAGTACAACATATCTAGTTTTATTGCCCTGTCATTAGAGTATGTGCTGTAGCATTTAGTGACTTTGCAGAGCTTCTTAATATTCACTTGAGCCCTTTCAATAGTTTACTCAATACAGCTGAATGTGTCCAGTGTTGAGCTTTAGTTTTTAATCAGCTGCTTCCATTATTTGGATGAACACAACCTGTGGCAGCTGGATTTGTGCGAATTGGACGTCTTGGAGTGCACCTGTGCTCCTGAGCACAAGCCAACTGTCCATCAGCTGTCCATGAAGCTCGGCTAAACAAGGGCCTGATAGAAGCACGGAGCCATTCTTACTCTTTCCCTCTCTCTTAAAGTAGAAACAGAAAGTACAGGGACTACACAACACCTCCGTCCTCGTGTCCCTGTTCATCCACCCACACTCTCACACAATTTCCTGGAGTGTGCAAGGGAGCAGGCAGGAATGTCACAGCTATTACAAATCCTGTTGTCTCTGTCCCCGGGACAACAGCAGCCACCCAATTAACCTTTTGTCTGAAGACACACACCCACACGGGCACAGCCTCGCATTACATATCAAGAACATCTCATCTGAAGCGACGCGCTCCTCTTCCATTCCATTTCAAATTATCTCCTGCAGTAGTTTGTGTGGAAGGATTCCGGTCAACTACACGTTACCTTCCCTTTCTGTGCCTGCTGTCGCTTGTCACCTCCTCTCGTCAGTCCGACAGAATCACTAAGGACACACCTTCAGAATGAACACTGGCTTCTCTTCACTGTAAGTAAACAGGCTCTTATCGTTGACAGACAGTTGCAACAGCCAATCAGATTAGGAGTTGGCGAAAGTAAGTCCAGCTAGAAGCCTCACGTTAATCATGAAAACGCGTTTGTGATTGGCTTCACGCTGAGAGGAGGCAGCGCTATCATCACGCGTTAGCTAACCAAATAGCTTTACCAGCCTTTAACCCACAATGGCTGAAGGAGGAGAAGACGTGACTTTGGTTGCAGATCTATTTGCAGAGTCAGTTTCCAGACAGAGCTTTCAAGAGAAGCTGGATCTTGTGAGAAGAGCTGGGCTAAACCTCGTGCTAGCTAACCGTCCCAGGTTCATCACTTTCACTCCCCGCTGTGAGCGGTTCCCCTGTTTCTTGTCTTATTTGAAACTATGACTTGTGTAAAAAGTCAAAACTATGCCTATTTTTGGTGACCTTTTAAAGTTTTGTGGACAAATATCTATTGCTTTTTGTTTTTTAAATTTTAGTTGCCCGTGGACTTATTGTGTTTTAGTAGTAAGTGTAAGCGACTGTATTAATGTGATGCAACCCCTGTAGTGCATAGGTGTTTCTCTAGATGCGTCATTAATGGTGCTACTATGAGGGTATTTATTCAAGTCAAACTCATCAGGACGTCAGTGAAATGCAAGGCTGCCACAAATAAGAAGATTTAACATGATTTAAATGCAAACAAACACTGTGCTGCACTAAATACACTACTAGTATATTTAAAGCCTAACTGCACCTTGAAGCTTGGGTGAAATACGGAAATCAGTAAATAGTTTGGCGAGTTTCACTAAATAAGCTTAAGACCAAATCCAGTCTCATTGAATTTATTTACGTCTTACTGCAATGGACATCCACTCAGAAATAAGGATCCCCATGGTCATGTATGAAACAGTGCTCAAGTTTATTATTTGGGACCAGTGCTTCAGTTATTAATTTTATTTTGTTCTCCATCGTTAACTGTGCTAACTCACATTCATGATTGATATGGCTGACTTGAAAATCATGCACTTTTAGCCTTTTTAAGTTAAAGTAAAGCAACTCTTTATTGTCATAGAGGTTCACTGTAACCTTGACCCCGGTGGAGGCCTCTTCTCATTTAACATTTGTGTCCATCTTGCAAACCTTGACTTTTAGTAACACTTTAACCAATAATTGAATGACCTAATTTAGCTGGTTATACAAGAATAGCTGGATTTCTGTGGTTAGAGATACAGTTACTCATCTTTTCAAGTATAAATGCTCCCATTTACTAGATAATCCAACACACATGAACATGTCATAGCAGCAGTCTCATTCCACACTGAGCTGGAGATTTCCTGAATAAATTTGTCCACGGTAGTGGTAGAAGGCACTATCTCAAACCTCCTGGCAGTTCAGCTCAGGTGACTGTGAAGGCCAGAGCAAATGATTCCTTCACTTTGATATTCATCAAATGAGCTCTCTTGCTCTGTGACAGGACCTTTTTAGGTATGTCTCTTAAACTGATTACATAAAAACTGGGATTATCCCACAGAAATTCTATTCATATTTCTGTCTTGGGGCTTTAGTAACATTTGTTAACGCCATATGCAGCTACAGGATGTTAGACTTACTGTACACAGCATTTAACACGTTTGTTCTTTCAGACAATCCAGAGAAGTTCTCTTGTCAAAGTAGAAGATATTTGCCAGACTGCAACAGCACCATCAACAATTTATTTTAAATTATTTATCTCTTTAGATAAGTTCTGAAAAAAGCGTTTCTTCCCCTTCTCGCATAAGAAACTTCCAAAAACCCACAGAAGAGCTCAGGTGGTGTATGTATTTAATGATTTACAACCTAGATATTTCAGCACAGTTTAGATTTTATAGCAGATGTTTAGACTCATTAGCTGTCCTCAACTAATCCGCAGGTCTTAGTCCAGACATATTTTAGCGGACTGGAATATAAAATGTATGATCCAATGAGAGTAACATCTTGAATAAACGTGTCCCTGTAGGAGGTGCCTATACGCAATCAAAGGTCACCTCAACTTTGCAACAAAACAGCTGCATAAATGAACAGAAACCCTGAATTCAAGCTGATAGTAAATGGGTAAATAATGCCAGAGAGACACATACTGTACTTACAGTATCACTGGAGCCTGTACAGTGTTTGACATTGGGTTCTTGACACACGTTCCAGATGTGCTCATTCATTGCAACCTTACAGGTGTCACCGAAGAAGCACTGAAGAGCGCACACACAGGCTGTAGTGCGCCGCCGGCTTCACTAGTGGGACGTTGCTGTTCAGCCTCCTAGTCTGTGCACACCAGGCCCAGCAACACTCCATCCATTAGTCATTACAGCCATCATTTATCGTCGTGGCAATGTTATTCCCTCGACTGTGGCTCCTGCGGTTGCTCCTCCATTGTTGAAGCGAGTACACTGTCAGCCAGCGTTACATCGCTCGCTCCCTCTGAAAAGGGATTATGTCCATCAACAGGATTGCTTTTGCATCAGATCAGCAGGACAGCTAACAGTTTGTGTCATCTGGTGTGTGTGTGCTGTATTTGTGTGTCTGCTGATAAATCATAGTTTCTGCTTCATAAACAGGCTAAGCCTGTGTAAATGAGTGCTGGGGAGTCAGGGGAGGACTCCCCTCTTGACTGACTCAGCTGCCTGTCCGTCACCCCTGTGGGCCTGTGGCCAAGTCTTAAATAAGATTACTACACTGACACACACATACATGCAAACATAGTATTACCCGATTGAATAAAATTGAATAAACTGCTTTCATTGAAAAAAAAAACAAGTGAAGTGAAACAAATTACTTGCCATGTTTATTAAAGATGTGAATAAATTCACCAGTATTGTCAATTAAATCTCTCATTTCTAATACAGTTTGACTTTTTCTAATCAAATCAGACTGTCTGATCTTTGACTGAGTGGTTTTAGATCTGAACAGAGTGTGTTTCAGTAGACGTGTGCTTCTTCAAGCACCCAGGCATTGCAGCTGTGTTGCGCTGGTGTGGTGGAACAGGAAGTAAAGCAGGCAGCTGGTGAGGCTACCACGGACACACAAACGCAGTGGTGCATGTGAACTTACTACCTGCTGCCTTGTGTTGCGCGTTAAACCCATAGATTAACGGAGCTCATCATCATTATTGCTGCTGCCCTGAGAACTCCCTTACTGTACAACATGTGCACCTTCATGCTATTAACACGCTCACATCCTTGCATGTCAGAGTGTGTCAGGAGGGAAAAGGCTCTTCCAATTGTCCAATTGCACTATCCAGCAGATCATTAAGTGAAGATTGCTTTCTGCCACTTGAGATTCAAAGAAAGAAATTCAATTAGGTATACAAGGAAAAACAAACAAGAAGGAACCAACGCTGATGAGTGTGGTTAATGCCTCATCTCAGCAACTCTGATGGTCTTTTTTTAGTTTCTCCGTTTACAGTACATATTGCATATATATTCATGATTAGTGTTATATACAGTATTGCTGTCCCTGACCTGTGCTGTAGCAGATCACCAGCTGTCATCAACCAGTCCTCAGCTGGTGCTGTATGTGTGAATGTCTGTCCCAAGGCCCAGTCCACTGTATCTGTTGGATCTATGACAGAGGCCTTGGCCTATACATCACCCTGCCTGGCCCGCCATGTCCAACCTTGAGGTCATATATCTAGTCTGTGTGCGTGTGTGTGTTCCTTTGGCTACTTCTGCACAGTTTACTCACGGAGCTGAGGCGCTGCGACTGTTATGGCCCCCTCAGTAGCTATAAGCGACACACAAACATGGATTCTGTACACACGCACAATGGAGATGCTGTGGTTTGCTGAAGAGCCCCTTGTGCACTCTTTGAGGGAGATGTGTTATTGAAACTATAGCCTTTATGGTGGCTGTTGGTCTCAAGAATGACCACACACACACACACACACACACACACACACACACACACACACAGTGGTATCTGTCATTCATGGCCAATGAAAGACATGATGTGTGTCTAAGTGCTAGGCTAATGGCCCTTTGCACTGCCCTCCCTTCTAGCAGCTGGCACATCACTCTGTTTGCCTGTGCGTGTGTGTGCACCTTACAATGATGTATTTGTACGTTATTATGCTTCTGGAAATGTTAAAGGTGGCCATGAGAGCACTCTGAGCGATTTTCTGCATATTAGCTTTTATACTGTGCCTCGGCATGTGAGCAGTAACCACACAGAACCGGATAAAGCTCGGGAGAAAACAAAACTCACCGCCTCGTCCACAAGCCATAATCTGTCGCTGTTTTACTGTAATTTAGAGCCCAACTACACCAACACTACAAATGTAGTAGCAAGTTTTTTTCATGTGTAACAGGTGACTTGGATGCTTATTACTATTTTATATAAGGTCTTGAACAACCTGCAGCAGGTTAATGGGGAAACACTGTAAAGCTGAGTCAGGCACTTGTGCTTGTGTACGAATTGTTGCACTAAATAATTGCTGTGCTGTATTATATTTAGCACTTTAATGCAAATGAATCTAATAATCTCATAGTGCATTGTTCCAAAATTATTTATTCTGTAAAAAGTTTTACAGAATAAATAATAAATAACACCGAATTGTTGCACTAAATAATTGCTGTGCTGTATTATATTTAGCACTTTAATGCAAATGAATCTAATAACCTCATAGTGCATTGTTCCAAAATTATTTATTCTGTAAAAACTTTTACAGAATAAATAATAAGCATAATTAACTGCAGTTTCAGTTCAGTTCTATAATAATGTAATATTTAGGAGACCGCGTTGATGTATGTGTTCTTGGCCTAAGCCACTTTTAGCTCCTCTGGACATCCTGCTGTTTTGATATTGAATGCTCTTTGCCCATCATTTCAATCATTGCAGTGGGTTTTCAGCATTTCACTCCCGATAAGGTGATGTCTGGGCTGAAACAAAGCCTTGTGGGAGTACTGCTTAGTGATGTTTGTGCAAAGACTTCAATAGGCGTCAATCTACAAGGACCTGCTGTTGGGACGTGCGTGCGTGTGTGTGGGGGTGAAGCTGTTTCTGTTTCTGCTCACATTCCTGGAGAGGTTTGACAGCTAGTCCCCAAAGATGCCGTGCTGCATCTTCCTCTTTCACCTCTTCCTCCTCCTCCTTCTCCATAGCTTTCCTTCCATACCCTGCTTTCTCTTCCTCCACTTTTCCTCTCTCTCTTTCCATCCTCCCATCTGAATCTTCATTTGTCCTGTTTTATCCCTCTCCCTTTCTGTCTTCGCTTTAATCTTTCTTTCCCAGCATGCGAAGGGAATCTGACAGCGAATTCTCATCTTTGAGTTCGTTTTCATTGACAGTTCCATGTGGAGCCTCACAGCTCCTTCTTTCTGAGACAAAACAACAAAATCTGCTCTCCATCTGTGTGTGTGTGTGTGTGTGTGAATGCCCTCGCCCAAGCATCTGTGCACATGTGTATGGCTTACAGTGATATATGGATTTTCCAATATCACCCTTGACTCAAAGATTAGATGTTAGCAACCGAGCTGCCTCGTCAATACGCTTTTATTCTTTCACAGCAGATGTCTGGGTAGAGAAATCCCTCCTGTGTGTCGTAGGGGATTTTCGTTCTATGACTCTGAAACTGGTTGAGTGAAGCAGCTGCCCACCTATCTGAAGTGGCTATAAATAAACAAGCTTCATGTCCTGTGATTATTTTTAATGCTGTCATGAATTTCTTTGCAGAGTCAGGTCATTAAACTTGTCAAGTTCAGAACTGGAGGTTAAACCCAACAATGGGTCTGCCATGCATATTACAGCATTTCTAGAGAAAGAGGAAGATGTGTGTTAAATACATGGTCACCGTGGCAACCACTCAGCATTATTCCAAACGGGTGTAAGGTGCACTTAAAAGCTCAGGCTATCAGCAGAAATCTGTGAGTGTCAATTGTCCCCTATGTGAGGTGAGGGACAAAAAAATCAAAGGTAGCTCAATGGGGTGTAGCATGCTAGGCCGTGTGAACAAGATCCTATCGGCTTAAAGGTGGATTGAGAACACTTGTAAGAGATGCCTGAGTTCAGCCTCTGCTGCAAAGTTGCATCATGAGCTACAAAAAGAAAATTCCTGCCATGAAATCAGTTTAATGTAACATGAGGCTGCACTGCTCATATTTTCATCATGCTACGTGTTCTTTTCTTTTTTTTCTGATATCCACCAAACTCTGCGTTTCAAAGTTCAGAGTTCCTCTTGTCATTAGAGTCATGTCTAGACAGTACATCCTGGCTTAACAGTCTGTCTGTGAAGCTGAAAATTATACTATATAACCAACTTTATATTTGCTCAGATATGATTGGCTGACCTTTAGAAACCTTTTTGGGCAGCATGCTCAGCCTTGGAATGAGTATTTCTTCTTTTTAAATCTTGAATAAAGACTAACTTCTTGTCTTCTAAGGGCATTTAGGCCAAGCACACGTATAAATGTACTGTACTGTACAACCAGTGAATGTGATTTGGTCATGATGACTGGTCAGACCTATGGGCTGAGTCCTCTCCAGTCTGGGTCTGTTGGTGCTTTTTGTGCTTCTTGGTGTAAAGGTTCCAATCCTTAAGCTTAAGATGCCAGTTGTCCTGATTATTACCTTCAGAAATGGTATCGCTACTGACATTGGGACAGACTGTGTCGTAAACAGAGATTTAGGTTTCACCTCAGGATTGGTCAAACCTTTATCCATGCACAGCCCTTCCCCCGTCTGCACCCTTGCCTGGTTTGTTAGTTAGTGTCATTGTTTACACCGGGTTCCAGGTTTCTAGCTGCTCATGCAGTTGTTCTGTCTGTAGCTGTTTACGATTTTAACTTCTTTCATTTGTTTTGTGTCGTACCGCTTCATTTTCTATCATATGACATCTTTCAAATTTCTGCATATTTTCAACTAAATTATTGGACACAGGAATGATAAGCAACTTAATATATAAAGAAATCCAAGTTATGAGACTTGGGTTGACTTTCTCTTCAACCAGCACAATCCATACTTCATATCACTTCTCATTTCTCTCACCCACATCCTGCATGAATATTTCCATACACGGCAGCGACTGAGTGTGGAATGTGTGGACCAGATGTAATTTTTCCAACAAGCCTGTTTGTGTGCTGGGTTTTGTTGCACATCTGTTTGCAGCCATATGACAGATGAATAAAAGATGCCTCTGTTGACGGTGACGAGGAGATGGGCCATGCTTAATTAAAATGTGAATATGGTGCTGGATTTGCTCCGTTGCTTTGTAGTGGCAGATGAAGTGTTGGATGCTTGATGAGTTCATCAGCGGTAGAGAGAAAAGCTTTTACCATCTTCAAAAGAAGGACTGGAGCGAAGTTAGTGTGTGTTACAGGGATCAGTTTATGTTATAATCTGCATGTCACAGTGGGTTTACTTTAGGATTCATGCTTAATCACCAGTTAACGTTTCACTGAGTAACAATGGTATTAAAACACAGACCTTACGCTGAATTCATGTGTGTAAATGGTTCAAGTGGGAAATCTTCATACCACGTAGTGTGGTCATCTTCACTTCAGAGAATGTGATCGCATCTAATAATGTTATCTCATTCTACCAAGACACATTTGATTTGAGGATACTGACAAGTTGGGCTGGAAACGAAATGAAAATCCCCCGTGTTACAGCACACGCCATATAAATCTTGTTTGATTGATTACTAGGCATTTGCTTTGGTTTCATACAGCGGGAGTAGATGTTTGACTCTCTGCCTTGGGTGTGATGGACAGTGTGCTCATTTTGTTAGTTTTTGTTTCGTTTGTGATGTGGTTTTGCTACATACTGTATTAACTGTATATTATTTGCTATATATTGCTGTATTACTGAAGCTCCTGGTAATGATTTGAGGTTATTTTTACAACAAAACACTTTCATTAGACTTTAAAATTGTCTAAATAGGCCTGTTTGTTCAGAAGCAGGTGGGGAGGGTGATGCTCCCTGTGCACACGGGTTTGATTAATACTAACTTTTGTGCGGGACCCTGCAGTCTTGTGTGTTCAAAATTAGTTGTATGCATGCTTTGATAAATGAGCCCCCCACTTGGCTGCTGCAGTACATGGTGGGAAGTCTGTGGGAGTCAGAGCTTTAATTGAAAAATTATCTTAGACTTGTGCCTCAGTACAGTGTTCCTGCACGGATGTCTGCGTGTTTTCTTGCATGTACCTCGCAGTGGCTCTGCCAGTCGGTGTGTCAGAGAGAGATGGGGGATTTGAGTGCAGTAGGTGGAATAATGAAGTGGATTATGAGTCGCCTTGTGGTGTGATGAGGAGAAACGGATCGATAACTACAGTAGATATGTGTGACAGCGAATGTCAGAGTACAGCAGAGAGGAGAGAGGCTGAGGCAGGGCACATGAAATACGCGACGTATGAGCGAAGAACTGCATCAGCAACACGGCTGCTTCATTCTCAGATGCTCATGTTATAATGAACGTACACACTTTAATAACCTCTGTCCTAGTCCTCCCCGCTCACATGGCTTCATTGACATAGAACAACGAAGCCTTCAGCAGGAGAGGAGAGAGAAAATAAAAAGCTTACAGACAGAAATATAACGCAGCCATTGTAGCAGCACTCGCTTTTCCAATTCTCTCCTTTTGACGTCAAATCCGCTGTCTCTTCTTGAGACAAATGGTTTTTAATCAGAAGAAATCCTCCCACCAGAGGTACGCTGAGACAGTCTGGACCTGACGAGCTTCACAAATCAAAGCTAAACCCTTCTTCTGCTCTTTCTGCAGTTCCAGAATTAATTTTGGGTTTGTCAGCTCACATGTGAAGTTTTTTTTTATATTTTTGGTTTTTTTTGTTTGTTTGTTTAGTCTTATCGTTTGTTTGTGATTTTGCAGGCTTTGGTTTGTTTGTGAAAGTTTTTGGCACTCTCGATGACTCGATTTTATTTTTGGTTTTCATCTGTTAGGGTTTGTGGGTGTCTACGTGTGTGTGTGTGTTTAAATCTATCTATGTCAGTCAGCTCAGTATGGAGGCACCAACTGAGATGCAAAGCTGAGGAAAAGAAGCCAAAGTCTCTGCTGGACACCGTGAATGCGAACAGACCGTCTGAAGACTGTGGCAGGGCTTGACAGCCTTTTCTCTATCTCTCCCTCTAGATCTGTCTCGTGTCTGGAAGGGATTCTCTCTTTGAGCCTCAAATCTCCTCTCTTATCACTTCTATAACTTGCGTGTCTATGTATTCCAGCCTCACATTTATTTTAGCTAGTTTAGATTAACAGTTTAAGTCTAGGGGCGAGAGGGGGACACACCCCAATAAGAAAACTGAAAGGGGTTGAAAAGCTGTTTAGAGGAAGAAATTGTATATTATTGATAAATAATAATGTAAACAAACAATTTCACAACTTCACATATTCGGCTGAGTTGACATAATTATTGAGCACATTGATTGTGTTGCAAATGCCAGCTGACCAACAAATGTGGAACAGACAAAGTAACCACATTGTTGTTGTGTATGTCATAAATCAAATTTTAGGCATGAAATTAAAAGATAATTTAGACTTGTAGATTTAGGGATCCATCCAAGATTTTGAATGCTGCTATAACTATTATAACTTGTAGATAATAAATTGTCTTATTGTGATATATAGTAAAATGTGTATATGTTTCGGATGTATGCATATTCAGATTTCTGAGGGACCTTTGCAACCACTGACTGTAGCTGGTGGAATAGGTGGTGGGTGGCAGATGAGTGCAGAATTGTAAGCTGAATAGTTTCTGTGTGTATGTAGTTTTCTTCAGATTTGTTGAGTCACTCACCTGTTTATGCAGAAACTGGCGGCTTTTCGTCAACGCAACACTTCATCGTGTGTTAGAGAGCAACTCGTGCCTTGGCAAGACACTGTTTAGCGCTGGTGTATTTTCACATACAGTACAGAATAAAAAGACTCAGTGAAGTATTTTTCATTTTCTTTTCATGAGTAGAGAGGAACAACAGTTGGCTTTGACAGTGTTGTAAACAAACACTGGGTGGATTACCGCAGTTACATTTCTGATCATCTTCCTTCTGGGCAAACATGTCCATTAGCACGTCTGAGGTTTACTGTGGGACTGGTGCAAGATAAACAAATCCTCACGTCCAAGACAGTGTCAATACATCACATGCAACAAGGTCACATACATACACAACAGCACAATGATCAAGCCTGGTCCAGCAGCACATCCAGTAGAATTGTACTTGCATGAATCATGTTCTTCATCTTTGCATAGACAGATAATTTCCCCCTCTAAGGAAAATCTAACCCTTGTCTTGTGTAACTATGATGACCATACTTCACACAATCAGATCTAGATGGAACTTGATGGAACGGAAAAACCATACTCAGGCATAAACATGGAGACAGTGTCACTGCAACAAAGTGATCACCAAGGTGTCACTGGTGCAGAACCTGACAGTGATACAGTCAAATGCACATGTCGTGTGTATGGACATCCAACACTTACGCTACAAAAACCACACATGCAGGGTTTTTAGCTCGCTGTAAATCCAGCTGTGTGTCCTCAGACTGACAGAATAGCACTTTCAGTTTTGCTGTTTGTTCACTTTTGGATACGCGACTGCGTTGCTGTCTGTGTTTCTAGTACACTAGCAAAGTCAGAAACAGTAAAGGCCAAAGAATTAAATTTAAAAAGTCCTTACTGAGACGTGGCTCTGCGATGCTAACCTTTACTCAGGCGCACACAATTTGACAAAAAGAGGAAAGAAAAGAGCAGAATGTTCCATCTGGACGAGTAACCTTTTCTCCAGTCGCCAATCAGGCGACTTGGGGCAGATGTGTGTGCGTGTGTGCAGGTATTTACTGTGTAAGTGTGTTTGGACCGGTGCTGTGCTGCTGTGCTAATGTGTGCAAGTGTGTGAATTATTTATTTACAACCGGAGTGTAAAATAAGACTTGGCGCATTCACGTGTGCTCATATTTTGACAACATGTCTCATGGCGTGTGTGTAGGTGTGTGTTTCTGTGTGTCGGGTTGCTGCACATGTGTACGCGTGTGTGCAGAGCTGAGATAGTGCAAGAGGCGGGCTGACATTTCCAGCCAGCCTGTTTGTGACTAGAGGCAACAGGCGGCCGCTCAGTAACATCACTTCCTGGGTGGCTGGGGTCTCATTAGAGAGGAAAGACTTGACAGACTGAGAGGGAGAGAGAGGTGGAGAAATAGAGGACGGGGGACTTTATGAGAGAAAAGGGTTTCGTGTAAAATGCTGATCTTTTGCCCTGTTGCTTTGGGCGATATTGTTCTTTCCTTTCATGCCGATAAAATGTAATTAAGCAGACAGGGGAGAGGTGAGGTATGTAGACAAATAAAGGGAGACCTGGGGGAGGTGTAGCCTTGAATGCTCCACACGTGGCTGCTATTCAGTCTCAGGCAGTGTGAAAGCCTCAAAACCTCCCATGAAAACAATTCCCACCTTGTACGTTGAAGGTTAAGGTGTGGGAGCCCAAATCGAGTCGTGTATCAGCAGTGTTGCAAACCAAACCATTTACTGTGTGTCTCACAGTGTGGAACCTTGATGCTATTATCACCATGGAAGGATTTTAAGAGAGTGGGTCCTTAGGAACCGACTGGGGAAATGGCCCTGCAGCCACCTTCTTTGTTTGGTTGGTTTTTGCACCTTGTTTTAATCATTTCTCGTCGTCTCGTTCTCGTGCTGTACTGAACTGCATTTTCCTGCTTTTTGTGGCTTTCTGTATGTAAATTGCTTCGTATCATTTTTTCGTACGGGTACAGATGTAGGAGCCCCCTCATCCCCAGATGATGACTATGATATTATAACTGTAGCCTATCACGCGTCCATGGCTCTCAGCTCAACCGAACCTCTTTGCCTCTGCGCTCAGTCTGTTGTCTCCCACAACTTTTTGTCTTGAAAGCTCAGATAACTAGTACCTAATGTGGCAAATGTCTGCTGGATCTGTCTGTGGATGTTTGATGAATGGATGTTTTCATCAAGGGATGTAGGGACAGGAGAAATAATCTTATACAGTCCCATTGTAGTGTTAAGGTCAATCTGACTTAATATGGAGCAGCTGCAGTGTAGCAATAAAGATGCTGGTCATGGTTTTTTTTAGCAGAAGTACAGCTTTTACCAACGTTTTCCTTTTCTGCTTATTTTAACCGTCTGATATTCAGACTGCATTAATGAAAACTGAGAGCTGCGCTGACATATGTCGCCACAGAGGGCGACATTACATTCCCTCCTCTGTGAACGAGTGTCTTTTCCCCATGTTGCCCTGGACTTTCCTTTAGCTCCCGTAAGATAACGCGGATCACATGTCCCGTCCCCTCCCTCCCGTGTGCTGTGATGGGGCGACTGCTGATGCACAGCTCCTCTTCTCTGAATCTGCCTGAGTGCCTTTGCTGTAAAAGCTCTAAGCGGCTTATGCTGCTCTTAAAAAAGACACGTAGATCTGAAAGCCGCCTCACCTCAAGATTTTAGCAACATCCTGTTAGACTCTGACCTATATGGGTTGTTTTTTTGAAGACCAGCGCTGATATGGACGCATTAGGAGTGAAGCTGATAATACTCTGAGCCAGGACATTGTGTGCTAATATTCAACATTTTACAATCTGAGGATGCTAATCTTATCAGCTGCTGCTAGTATGGAACTAAGTAGCGTTCAGTAGAGATTTCATCCGCTTTTCTCATTTTTCTCCTCCACATTTAAACACATCTCTGGATGCTGCTGTCTCTTACTCTGCGAACTTCATCAAAGCCTTTTGATCCTTGAGCGGAGGCATTATTCTTTCATTCTCTCTGTCGTTGACCATCATTGCACTTCCATCTTTATTTTATGATCCAGCCACAGAACCCAATGTGTCAGAGCTGTCGTCTTCTTCACTCCGTGTGCAGGTTCATGTTTTTTATTTATATTCCTCAATTGCAGCTTTACAATTCAAGGGCCCTCTTCTTCCTGCCTTTTTGCTATTTTTTCCCACTTTGGTCTTTTTCCCTCTCACTCAGCACCTCCCACATTCCTTTTCTCACATTGTCATCCACCTTTCACACTCCTCGTTCTCTCTCTCTCGCTCGCTCTCGCTGTGTCTGGGGTGCTGTCCTTGCCTATATGCTAATAACGCTCCTGTGCTAAGAAAGGAAGCTGCTTAGCCATTCACATCAGCACACATCACACATCAACACATGCATAAACAACCACGCTCATGCACACTTCACGTTTTCTGTCACATGTGGATTTGTGCTCTTTGCCTCTCCAGCCTTTCCAATCTGTTAAAGCAACCAAGCTTTTATCTCTCTTCTCCCTACTACATATTTTATTTAGAACTATAAATTATATTTACAAACAAATGTAAATTAGTTTCTATACTATACTTACAATATTTCAATATTGTTTACATTGTCAAACTGTAATATCGCTCTTGTCTGCATTTCAGAGGCAAATGTTTTACTTTAACTGAATTCACTTCTGTTCGGTTTATTATGTGAAGGCACTGTGCGATTTAAGATGTAAAACCATCCAGAAAATAGCAATAGAACTGTATGGACTTAGACAGAGTAGCCTAAATAGTCTTATATAGAAAACAAGATTAGACGACATTCCTTTAAGAGATGAAACGTCGGGCAGAAGCAGGTGCAGGCTGTGCGGCCATCTGCCTCGACCATTCAGCGTGAGTGACTACCGGAGAGAGGGAAGATGACAGCAACAAAAGTATGACAGCAAGCAGCAGACAAAGCTCTGGCAAGGTTGGTAGGTAACCAGCAAGTTATACGACATGCAGAGAGGTTCATTTCTATATAATATGGATGTATGCATATCATAGCTGCGGTTAAAGAGTAGTCCATATGGAACCTCGTGTTGTTGTTACAGCATACGAAGGTTATTTACTTTTCATTCAGTCTCTCATTTCTTATTTATTAGTACTTTCGTGCGGGCTGGAGAAGACCATTATAACATGTTGGCAGACAAAGCTTGATGATTTTCAACATTTCCCTAATTGCGAGCTATTATGTATTCACTCCACCAGTCTGGAATAGCTTGAGTAACGCTTTAATCACATCCACACCCACGCAGCGAAAGCCTCACCACTCCCTCATCGCCTTCAACCTGGCAGACGGATGTAATCCATAGCACCGTGTCCTGCGGGCAGCTCTGTTAGGGCAGCGACAACAAATTAACACGTGTTTGTGTTTGCACTGAACAAGAAATATGAACAGTTGCACGTTTCATCTTTGAGGACGGCAGCCTAATTCGATTAGCACAAGGAAGAGTAAGAGGAGGAAGGAGGAACGAGCAGAGGAGGCTTGATAGACAAGGGAGGAGAGCTTATAGATGAGCGAAGAGCAAGGTGATGAGTGATGGATGAGTGGCCGAACAGATGAATAAGTGGGAGAGACGTGTTTACATGGAGGGGTTTGAAATATTAGTGGTGCACAACGGACAGGACGGGCTTACAAATACTTACTTTACCAGACATGTGCAGGTTGTCAGGTTCTCCTATACGTTCACAGCACGTCCTAACAGCTGCTGTAGCCACTCAGCGCAGATTTGATCTGTTCTGTCCTAATATGCTATGTATGATTCAATTATCTCTGATGTGTTCCTTATTATCACCCAGCACACTGCCACAGTTTACGTCTTTACACAGTGTCAGCTGCACAAATTATAATGACATAGTTTGAATGATGAGCATCTGATATGTTCAATGAACGCGCACACACACAGTCTCTCCAGGTGTGTACCAGGCCTTATCTCGTTCTAGCTCTCTCTCGCTGCTTGTGTATTTAAATGGTCATTTAACTTCTGTGGCGTTGGTTTACTTACTGGAGATAAGTCGGCTCTTTCAAATGCAAATTCATATAACACACACAGCCCTACACACACATACACATACACACAGCTGCCTGCAAAACTGAATTAGTTTGCAGATTATTTTGTAGATGACAAGCTTCTCTGAAGTGTGTCTGCAGCACCTCAAGATGCTTTTACGTGTTAATGGGGGAAAGTAGTAATTGTCACCTGTCTGTTTGGAACAGTATACAGCACACGCGTTAATTATATAGTATAATAATAGAAGTATATATAAGTATAGTGACAATGTATTTTGAATACATCATTTTTGGACATAATATCACAGGTACATAACTTAAGCCTGTGTCATATATTAACTCTAGACCACGACTACGTACGCTTGTATTCTCTCATGCATGGATGCAGGACGTAATAAACGTCACAAACAGACCCACTTACTGCGGACAATGACTTGGGACTAGGCCTCTTGCTGAAAGATCCCACTGGAATGTCCACGAAGGTCCATGTTCCCAGCTGATCGTATGGTCGTCGTTGGATACGTACAAAGTCGAGTCAAATGTCACAAATAGGAGGCTACAGGATTCTACCGTATACAGCTGCCAAAAACAGAGTAATGTGCCAAGAAAAATACTTTTTATGTACAGTGCTAATAATGTTGGAATTATTAACTTTGTGGGTAGAAAATAGCAACAAATCCCTGTGTAAAGCACAAAAAAAGTAAAAAAAAATTAGTTTGCTGCAGTGTGTCAGACAAATTCTTCTTTTTAAATTACTTTGTGATGCTCTAGATCCTGTTTACATTTTGCATGGTTACATCTCTGGTTTATTCATATAACACATGCTTCCTTTTTGATGCTCTTTTGCCGACCACTGCGCACTTTTTAACTGTCGGCATGCAAACAGGGCACACCTGAAAGCGAGGGTTCGCTCTGTTTGTCCCCAGTGCTGTCTAAATAAAGGTTGAACGAGTGAATATCTCGTAGCCCTGTGTTCATTATTTTCTGTGAGAAATGCCTGGTGCCTCATCAGCATATTCCCCAGCCAGTTGCCCTCGGCAAGCCGCTGTCTTCAGGGGCTTTTGTACGGAGGGAGCAGATATAGATGGAGCGCCGCTGAGGCTCTGTAAATATTTGGAGCTAGTGTTGCACCATTTGTTTTTTAAGCAGACATCCACTGTAGGGAAGGGGAGAGAGGGAGGACTGCACAGCGGAAGGAGCGGGTGTGTGTGAGCGCGTTGTTTATTAAATAGCACATATAATTCAGTCATTGTGCTTCTGGAGAGACCTTATAGCTGGTCAATATGTTTCATTATTGTTTTCCTGTGTGTTTACGGCAGGTGTGGAGAAAACTCATTTGTGTGCAAATATCATTTAAAAGTATTTGACAAATTGATATTAGTTTACTCCAAACTCTATAAAGTCTGTGCAAACACTTGTGGAGCGTCTGCTGTATAGCTCTTGGCGGAACTTTATGAAGTCTGGAAATAATGTCATCAGGGTTATCTGCTTGAGTTTGAACACAGCAACTTTTTTAATAAAATGCCGACATTATAAAGAAAGATGCGGGCGAGTAATAGAAGCACAGAGGGTTTGGGTTTGACTGGCTGCTGCAGTGACTTCCGTTCCTGTTGGAAGGCAAAGTGGCGAGAACGTGAACAACGTGCAAAATATGGAATCGATTCCACTAATGCGCTCAAAGGTTACTTCACTAGTGACCAATCAAATTACACATACAGAAAAAATAAATACAATGCAAAATAACTCTGAAATGACTACTGTAATGATATTACAACATGTGGAGTCTCTTACATTCTGATACAATCACCAGAACATTTCCAATTAGCATTAACACTAAAATATGACGTGTTTAGTTATGGTTCTTATCAAATGATTTTCTAATTCAATTAAAATTATGATTTAATGTATTTCATTCATTCATTCATGTTCTGCCACTTCTTCCCGTAGGGGGTGTGGGTGTGCTGGAGCCTCCCTGAATTACTTCCTACTGTATGTGAATGTGTCGCTACATAATACACCATCACTTTCTACTTTTACACCATATTTATACCTGGTCTACTGGTGCAGTATAACCATAGCTAAGGACACTAACTTCTAACATTCCTGTAATTCTCATTACAAAGTAGTCAAACTGTGTTTACTGCATGTATTGAACTGGAATAAAACAAAAGCTGAGATGTTCGTCCACAGTGACTAAATTAAGAAACAATATTTCATGAAATCTTTTTACAGCACATGTTCTGTTTTTGCTATTTACCTTTTTGCTCTCACTCATCATCTAATGCTTTCGTTCGTTCTTATTCTTTCCTCCTTTCAACATCAAGACTCTAAAAGACACATTGAAAAACAGAAGGAAGAGAGAGAGGATTACGGTTTACAGACCGTGACTGTAAAGAATAGAAGTGTCCCAACTTTCCATTCGTCTAGGCATCTTCTCTCTGCTTCGACAGAGATAGTGGGGATAAAAGCTGGATTCCTGGATCAGGATACACCTGAATATTGTCATCTCAGGGAGCTTAGAGGCCGAGCAGCCATAGCAGTGATCACAGACTGTGACTTTTAGCCAAACCTTAGACATACACGCCTGTGATCTATGCGACACAGGGGAGGAAAATGGAGTGTGTCTGGCCTCATAGGAGCTGAAAGGCTGATAAAACTCAACATTTTCAGCCTTTTTGTTCTCTCTCTAAAAGCCACACAGCACTGAAGCAACATGTTTGGAGATTTCATTCACTGCCTGAAGTGTGAGCATGTGAGAGATGAGTTATTGTAATAGCTTATATGTTATTGCCTCTCAGCTGAAGTTCCTACACCCCAAAGAATTATTTTATGATCGTTTTTCCAGTAAAGTAATAAAAACTCTCCAAGAAATGAGGAATCGTGTCTGATCACAAATGGAGAAATGTAACGTCAGCAACTAGAAAACGAAACTGTTCTGTGATTCTTTAATCACAATACCAGTCAAGTCAGAGGAGTCACAATAATTTTGTGTCAATAAACCAGGAGGAGGTGATGTGATGATTTAAGACCTTTAATCTTCATTTGAGTCATTGAGTCTTCAAAGGTTAGAGTTTCAACTAATACAGCAGATGACGCAGTGCTTTAGTTTACACTTACATGCCTCAGTAACTTCTAGCTCACAGGCTGGTAGAACTCATTTCCTAACGCTTGCAAGCTGCTGAAAAGATGACCTTTTCTTCTTCATCCCCAACAGAAAAAATGATAACGTTTAATAACAACGTATTCAACAAACTCTATTGCAAGGTCGTATTTTTTAATAGAATAGTTGTTGTTATTTTGCTGGCATTAATGTGTTAATGACTCACCATTCACATTCTTTCTATACACGTTCACGTTCCATCCATCCGTCCATGATCAGAACCGCTCATGCTCATAAGGGTCATGTGGCAGGACGCAGGGCATCGGTTGTATACAAGGTATTAAAAGTATTCCTATACTGTACCATAATAAAGACGTCCCTGGATGAGCAGTAGCCATGAACTGCAAGTCAGTGCAAATGAGCTGAACTTTTGTTTTGGAAATTCAAACCTGCTGATATAGCTCAGTCCTCAGTCCCTCCGCTCGTTTGCTTATGTCGACCAACTGCTCTTGAAAGGCGGTGTGCGTGTGCGTGTGTGTGTGCATGTGTGTGTGTGTGTGCGTGTGTGTGTGCGTGTGTGTTCGTGTAGGGAGGGAGCGCCATGCCCCGCCACTGTTGCTGTACTAATCATTCTTCCTGCCTCGCTCTTTGTGATTGCCAGCCCATCCCTGCACATGCAGCTAAATTGAATCAATTAAAATCTTTCTTGTTGATGGCTGCTGTTGCCTCCACCAGATTAGACTTTGATCAAGAAACACACAAATAAATAAACAAGCCAGTGGGAAGGAATAGGAAAAGAATGAACTCAATTAAACAGTCAGAGAGGCCATGTCAGTCTGCAGGCCTGTCAGTGAGGGAACACAGCTGCTGTACTGTGTTTGTTCATGAGGCAGTACATACTATATGCAGATGCACATGTTTGTGAGCCTTCATCGGTGCAAATGTGTGAAGTGCATGAGGATGGTTGTGCGTGTGTACAACACCAGGACAAAACATGGTACGATGGATAAAAAGAATTTGATTCATTTGAATTTTAGGAACAACTTGAGCAACTTCTGTTATTGTCCTGGTGCATTGAGCAGAAATTAAATTGCACATTGTGACCGTCCTTTGATCATGCTGAATAGTGTTATAACAGCGGTTACCATGGAGACATGTCCTAAATGTATAGTGATGATCAGCGCTGATTTAGTGATGGCAGCATTCCTTTCCGCAGCCTATTCCAGGAGCATGTATCTCCTCAGCGTTGGTGCTGGCGTCCCTGTACCCTAGGCCTGAATGCATCCCAGTGCAAATGAATTGGGCTGGTGACTGTAGCCAACGTGTGTATACGAACAGAGATGGAAATATGTGAGGGTGGGTTATGAAAGGACATATCATGGGTGGGGTTGTCGGGGGTGGCTCACAGCTGAAAGCATAGTAAAGCTCCATTACCTGCTGCAGGCAGGTAATCGTTGGGCATGAAATTGTTCTAAAAGACCAGAGTTCTCCTGTGGGCACACTTGAGGTGCCTTATCTCATCAGTACTTTCATACCTCACTAGCACTGGATCTTTACACAGCAGCATTGACTGTGAGTGCCACGGGTTTAATTGAAGAGGGGGAAAAACAGATGGGTCATTGTAGGAGCTGGTGCTGGAGTCAAACTGATGCTGGGATGAAGAGGAAGAGGCTGTGATGGGACAGGATGAACAAACACGATACCACAATGGAGAAGCTTTGTTCATAATATCATTATCATCAGAGCCTATAACTGTATTACATGTTATTTGTTTGCAGTTATAACGATTTAATATATATATATATATATAATAATGAATAAAACATTACATTAGCTTTCTAAAAAGATACAGAAACTCTCCCAAAAGCCTGTTATCAGGTAAAAATTTTTTTTTCTTATCGGTAGCTTAATGGGGCCTTTAACAGCATTTAACGTTGCGTTATTAAAGGCAGAATTTTGGAATTTCATTTATATAAAGTCTCTACAGAATTAAATGATTAATATTAGCTTTTAGACCATTACACCCCAGTGAAGTGACTCGCGAGTCATATGCTGAGACATCATTCCTGCCTCCATCATAACAATCACGCTTTAGTTTGTACAGTGCGCTTCACAGATTGTGCAGCTGATAAAATACCTCATGAAGCATTATGTCCTATAGGCCTGGGTTGTAATTATGCTGTACATGGCTTAATAATTCATTTAAATGTGTGATAACGAGATGCAGACTTAGGAAAATGAAGGTTGGTCTATTGTTTGTCTGAACATGTTTCTTTTTGGCTGCTACAGTAGATTGTTTGTAAGTTCATTCAACAGTATTAACACATAAAAAACTACTATGGGTACTACTACTAAATATCTGCTTTCTTTGAGAAAACACGTACATGCCAGTCTGTGCCATCCTGCTTTAGGGGCCGTATATATGACTAGTTTTCCGTTTAACATATCATCACTTAGCTCTATGGTGGAAAACCTTTGTTCGTTTTTATGGAAAATTATTATACAGTCAAGAAAAAAATGTTTTTATTATCTACTGGCAGTTATGGCTGAATAGCCCAAAATAAGATTTTTGTGTGTTGTGATCAAGATTCCTTTCAGAATTCAGGTTTAGCATAGCAGGTTTGCATATAACTCCTGATGTCCTGTGCTGTGCGACTGTGTGCGACTGTACGCGTCTGTGTGTGAGTCCAGCCATGTTGGGCTTTCCTAGTTTAATACAAGCTGATGAGGTGATGACGAACGAAGAATCAACGACTTTTTCTCCAGTCATGGGTACACATGGCCTCTGTGCCTGTTTCTCTGTGCAGGGTTCCTGAGCACAGGTGACCAGGCAGCCAAGGGCAACTATGGTTTGTTGGACCAGATCCAGGCTCTGCGTTGGACCAGTGAGAACATTGGAGCCTTTGGCGGTGACCCATTACGTATCACAGTGTTTGGCTCAGGTGCTGGAGCTTCCTGTGTCAACCTGCTAACACTGTCACACTACTCTGAGGGCAACCGCTGGAGCAACTCCACCAAAGGTAAAAAACAGAGAAACGCACACAGAATCACAGGCAGTTCCACCGTGTCGGCCGGAGGCAGTGGCTCATCAGATACAGTAGCTGGAACGGTTTTCACTTCGACTACCTGGTCAAGCGTTTGTCATATCAGCTGCCTTCTAATGTGCTTGTACAGGTGGATACGGAGATCACAGCCATTGTACAATTACATATTTAGGCAACAAACTGAGTTCTTGAGGAAATGAAATGCTACCGTAGTAGCCAGGAAACCAGACAAATGTTGCAGAGGATACATTTATTAGAAGGGTTTTCTATTCTTTGATTCTTCTTTTGTGCCATTTTGGCCTCCAGGTCTTTTCCAGAGGGCCATTGCCCAGAGCGGCACAGCCCTGTCCAGCTGGGCCGTCAGTTTCCAGCCAGCTAAGTATGCTCGGATGCTGGCCAGAAAGGTGGGCTGCAACCTGCAGGACACTGTGGAGCTCGTGTTGTGTCTGCAGAGGAAACATTACAAGGAGCTTGTGGATCAAGACATCCAGCCTGCCCGCTACCACATTGCCTTTGGTCCCGTTATTGACGGAGACGTTATACCCGATGACCCTCAGATACTCATGGAGCAAGGTTTGTTTAAGAGGCAGCAATATAAAGCAACAGCGATGTTAGTTTATGTTTTCACTTTCACAATCATGTGAACTATTTCTTTCCAGGCGAATTCCTCAACTATGATATAATGCTGGGGGTGAACCAGGGCGAGGGCCTAAAGTTCGTGGAGCTCATCGTGGACAATGAAAATGGCGTCCAAGCCAATGACTTTGACTACGCCGTGTCCAGCTTCGTGGATGACCTCTACGGCTACCCGGAGGGGAAAGACATCCTCAGAGAGACCATCAAGTTCATGTACACTGACTGGGCGGACCGGCACAACCCAGAGACGCGCCGGAAGACGCTGTTGGCCCTTTTCACCGATCACCAGTGGGTAGCGCCAGCTGTCGCCACGGCCGACCTCCACTCCAGCTTTGGCTCGCCAACGTATTTTTATGCCTTCTACCACCACTGTCAGACAGAACAGGTGGGTCTGTGGCAGCGATCCACATGCTTGACTGCTGTGGGTTCTCCATTCCTCATGTATAAAGACAGACTCCTAGTTCTTTTCGGTTATCTATTAGCATTTTCTTTTGAATTTAGCAGCACTGAAGTTAAAAGAACGTCCACACTTTTCAGATATACTGACTGTAAGTTCTGAGATTGATTGACTAAATATGTACAGAATAATACGTTTAAATAATTAAGTTTTAGTATCTTTAGTATCACAGTAGTATGCAGATTTTCTTCATCATTACTTATAAGGTCCTGAGATAAAGACACACGAGTGGTGATTAAGTCCCCACATTTTGTTTTGGACATTTTTGTATTGAACCTGCTAAACCTAGTGAATTCAGTTCAGAGTTTCAGTTTGAAATTTAGTTCAAAGACAATCTCTTCTTTCAGAGCATTTATTTCTCTCTCTGTACTGAATAATGGGCCAGATAGGGTGAGCAAAAGAATATTAAAAACAGATCTAATTTCCTCTTCTCTAAAACGAATATATTTTTCCAGATAGATTGATCTGCCTGTTTGTGAGTATCAGCTCCGCTGCAGTTGTGTCAGCTGAGAAACCAATGCCTTTTAGCTTAAATGGAATAACAGTGACCTGATTGGGTTCATCTGCTGCTCTTTAGGTACCACCGTGGGCAGACGCAGCTCATGGAGATGAGATCCCATATGTGTTTGGGTTACCGATGATTGGACCAACTGAGCTGTTTCCCTGCAATTTTTCCAAGAATGATGTCATGCTCAGCGCTGTTGTGATGACCTACTGGACTAACTTTGCCAAGACAGGGTACGATGACTTCATATACTGTACATGTGGCTGCTAAGGCCTTCCACACTGTCCCCACGGACAGGAGAAGCTGCCTTCTCGTGTTTCTGTAACCATCTCACTGGTTTTAGTTTGGGGTAGCTTCTTGTCTTTTTGTCATTTCCCAGCAGAAGGGAAATGTTTATTTTTCCATGAAAGCCATGAGACACTGATGAATTTCACACCTACAGTATGTAGAAGGAAATTTATGAAAATGTTTAGTAAATGTCTACATGGTTAAAACCAAATTTTTTAATAAATGTGGATTTTCATAGATTTTATATGCTAATATAATAAAATAAAGCATAATGAAGTAGTAAAATAGCTTAGTTTATCATGCCAACCTATTTAATGTACTCAGCATTTGTAGTAGTTCAGCATTTGTTCATAAAACACTTCATCAATTGCCACTGCAAGATCAAAAAATAACTGACAATCTTATCATAACTGTGTTTTGCAATATGCACCAATGAGTTGAACCATTGTGTTTTATGGTCTCTGCTCTGTAGAAGGTATTCCATGCAGATATGTCTCAGACTTTTTGAAATACATTCATAATTAATGGTCATAGCCTGAAGAGTGACATTCTCAATTGCCTCAAAATTAAAATCCCTCCTCCCACTTTTGTCTCGTGTTGCCTTTCAGCATATAGTCACGGCAGTAATTGTTTTTCAAGAGTGTAATGGAGGGACATTGGCTTTTTCTTTCTGCTGCCCAACAGCCCTGAGGGGAACAGAAAGGCACTAATGATCTACATATATAACCCCAAATTGACATGGAATGCCGGGTACCTGGGAGATTTATGTCACCAATTTGAATGGTTAAGTGTGTTCCTGATGAGGTCTGGCTGGCTCCATATGCTGCTGTCGGACAATGGGGCGCTCACTGGGTCTAAATGGGTCTCCATAGCTCCCATGGTTGGCTCTGAGTCTAAGTGCTTCCACTTAACATAGTATCCCTTTCTGATTCTGACTGGTTATCTGTGATCTTCTCTGCAGTTAAAAACAATGAATGGGGTCTGTTCATATACAGTAGTATGGGTTTACTGTAGACTGACTATACCTGCTCTTGAATCTTCCTTCATGTATAAAAAAATGAAATGTATAATCTCCTCCCTATGAAACAACCATAATATAAGAGTATTAATTAATTGATTGATTGGTTGGTTTGAATTAAATCTTATATGAGGAAAAACATGGGAGGTTATCTTAGGACACTAAGTCTGAATTTTTAGAAACCTAATCATGTGTGAGAAATAATAGTCCTTTTGACCTTTTTTGATTTTATCAGGTGTGATATTCAGACACTGCTGATTAAAATTTGATGAAACCTGGGGGCTGCATCTCACCACCACATTCTAGTATTTTCATAATTACACTGATTAGCCTGAGGTAGATGCTACACTTAGGTCAAAATTAAAATTTTAATAACCAGACACTCATGTCTCAAAAGGTCCATCCTACTACTACTACTACTGTGTCCTGTTCCCTTAAACTACTCAACCACAGAGTGACATAACTGCTACTGATTGGCCAGTGTATGTCCACACTGAACACAGGAGGCTTCACAGTATTATAATGCACTGCTTCAGAAGGGCTTCCATGCTGAAATAAAGCGTCAGCAGGTATCAACGCATTCCCTTGTCTCTTCTCTTCAGGGACCCCAACCAGCCTGTCCCACAGGACACCAAGTTCATTCACACCAAGCCCAATCGCTTTGAAGAAGTGGCATGGACCCGCTACAACCAAAAAGACCAGCTCTATCTGCACATTGGCCTAAAACCACGGGTCAAAGAGCACTACCGCGCTAACAAGGTACAGGCAAACATTACTGAATGAATTTCCTGATGCTGTAGAACACACAGCGTTAGGACCATGCAGCTGCTCATTAGCACCCAGAAAGAAAAGACTGATCCTTGCTTTTCCATTAGAGTTTTGTTTATTATTATTGCTTTATTGCACATCTCTATCTACTCAGGTCAACTTGTGGTTGGAGTTGGTTCCTCATCTGCACAGCCTCAATGAGGTCACCCAGCTCATCCCCACCACCACCAAGGTTAGTAATAAATCATATTCATCATATTTCACCCTCCTAAAAATTAACTACCTGAGGCTCGGAGCCTGGCTTTTTGACTAAATACCTGCAGTCCTCAGGGTGCAGCTTTTCCCCTTATAAGTCATAATAAAAGATGTAGGTGTAGGAGCCCAGGGTTGATTGAACTTTATCAAATAAATCAAGTACTGATTTTTTTTCTACCTTTAGCTTCCTCCGCCAGAAGCTACCAACCGCACCCCGAAGACCAAGGTTCTGGTGACCAAGCGCCCTAACCCAACTCCATTCCCCACTGAGACCCAAGACAGTCACAACCAGCCACATCTGGTGGACCAGCGTGACTATTCCACCGAGCTGTCTGTGACCATCGCTGTAGGAGCTTCCCTGCTCTTTCTCAACATTCTGGCCTTTGCTGCGCTTTACTACAAAAAGGACAAGCGGCGACATGATGTCCATAGGCGCTGCAGTCCTCAGCGAAGTGCAGCCAACGACTTGGCTCACACTCAAGAGGAGGAAATCATGTCCCTGCAGATGAAGCAGCACTCGGACTTAGACCGGGACTGCAGGGGCGTGGGCGACTCCCTACACCCGCATGACGTGGTGCTGAGGACTGCCTGCCCACCTGACTACACTCTGGCCATGAGGCGCTCGCCAGACGACATCCCACTCATGACGCCAAACACCATAACCATGATCCCTAGCACCATGGGGGGGATCACCTCGCTCCATCCGTTCAACACCTTCCCCAGCAGCGGGCAGAACAACACCTTACCACATGCACACCCACACTCACACTCCACCACTCGGGTATAGCCCTGTGGATGCACCCACGCAGGCAGGACTCTGATGGCTAAAGCAAAAGAGCTCAGGCCACTGCTGCAGCAGAGACTTAAGGCTGACATGCTGACAAATACAGATGTGTCAGGAGCTGAAACGCCAGCCTCGAGTTGCCAGACAGCCATGGAATTAAACTGGGATTGTACAACACCCTGTTGATACCTAAGGGAATATAATCTAGGGATTTCTGGGGGTTTGGACCAGAGGGGAAAAAATAATTATGATTTTTTTTGTATAAAAATAAAATAATAGACAAGGAGAAAAAAAAAGTATAAATAAAGAGCTGATGAAAAACAACCCCACAAGCTAAAACAAAGAGGAGGATGTTGTTTTTTCCTATTTTTATTTTTGTTCTGATACTGCAGCAACACAAGGTACAGTAAACTTCTTTCCTTTCTAGCGACAGATATGGCCTTCGGGATCTTTTGACAAATGACTGCTTGACAGTATTATCTGGAAGCAGAACAGAGCATCAGACACGCCTTGGAGGTGAGAAGAGGGGAGCACTTTGTAAAAGAAAGAAAACACATTGTTTTCCTTTGGCATCACACTGCAGATTACTCTGCTTGTGGCGCACAGAATAGATGCCGAGCAACCCAATTTGGGCATGTGTTACCTTCATAAATGGAAGCTATGTACGATAAGGCAAAAGCAAGGACCCAAACCACGAAGCAAGAAAGACACCCTGTATGCACAATGGAACAAATTTGAGGGAAAAAAAAACATCTCAGATACTTTTAATTCGTTTATTTTTGAGAACTGGAAACAATTTTATTGTATAGAACCTATTTACATATCTACATCTGTACACTAAGCACCAAGGCTTTTGAAGCCTTCTTCTCCTGGGGAGGACATCTATACTGCAAACATGCCAGCAGGACTGAACCGGTAGGACGTGGCGGACCCACCTACTGGCTTTCTGGCAGTTCCAACTTCAACACAGAGAGCTCGGGGAACAAAGGATAATTGGATATTTTAGCACGATGCGCATGACAATTTATCTGCTTGATGGCTGCTCTGCTGATTATGTCATTATAAAGAATAATTTCACCCTCTCCCTTTGCATTGGAGCAATTTCAGATGGATCTCCTCACTGGAGTTCCGGGAAACACGCACCCTCACAGGACCATGGAAAAGGCAGTTCCCGATGTGGATGTTACGACTCGAGTTGGGAGAGAAAAGGGTCTCGGGATATAATAAAATGATCTTGCAGAACCTAGTATAGCTTAAGTGGAGCTGGGCATATAAGGACTAGTTTTGTACTCTGTGTGTTGGTACTACTTTTTGATAGTGGTTAAATCACATTACACTGTATCAATCAATTTTATTGTACCTTCAGTTGAGATCAGTGTTCTTTGCTATTCTACCTATGGAACCACTTTACCCTATACAAGTGATTACCTGCACTGTTTATTCCATTGCCCTTATTTTGCTTTGGCTGGGAGATGTGTTGGGTGAGTGACGCAGTGGACGCCCACTGGCATGAAGAGGTTGTGGGAGGGTGAAAGCACTGCAAACATGGTGGAAGAATCTCTCTTTCTTCATCCAGCCAACTTCTGTTGAGCTGTTCACTTATACATGACTAAAAGGTCAGAGGTCAAGCACAGACAGGGATCTACACAGCAAGGGAAAAACTAGGTCCATTCTCATGATTCACGTTTTCATTATTAGCCAAAATCGATTATTTGTGGAGGCACGTAGTGAGAAGCAGGAAGACCTCCCAGAGCAGCTGAAGCCCACACTCACGGCTCGTTACCGTACCTCACCTTGAAGAGCTACTACTGCTTAGCTAGCTTTTAGGTTTTTGGGGGGGCACTCTGACTGTCTCGGAGATTATTTACCGCCTCTTCTTTTATTTTACTGACAGGTTGGGTTATTTGGTCTAATGCTTTTCCACTCACATCCTAAATGCTTTCAGTTCACCATCTCCTGCAAGGCCGTGACAGTGACGTGTCTACAGCTAACAACGTTAGCCGCCAGAGTAGGGAGGCGTCACGCGTCCTGATCTAAATGCAGTTTCTGGAGGTAAAGCGGTCTAACAGGGAGAGAGGAGCGGCGTGATAGCAGGGCTAATACGATCAAGTATCAAAAGTCCCTGGCACTGATATGCTACCAAGGCGAAGGCAAACACTAGCTACAGGTGGAGACGTGCAGGCGTCTGCTGGGGAATCTAACCTGCCCCTCGTGGCTCATTTACAGGCACCTTACAGTCATTCAAAGTAATGAGCAGACTACAGTTGTACACGTGACCCTGACGGGATAAACAACTTGAAAAACACCAACATCATCTGTTTGATTGAAAAACTGCTTAAGGCTCGATCTGAGATAGACAAACAGAAGATTCCAGCCACCGTGACCCATTCTCCTCATTTCTGACGCCATAATACACAAACAGCACCGTCTTTGGCATTTAGGACAGTCCTCCCTGCAGAGTTTGTCGTCTATCTCAGCTCCTTTCATTTGGATCATAAACACAGACACATATGCAAACAAAAAAAAAGTCTATTAACGTATGAGAGCTCCCCCACACGCTAATGTAATAAGTAATTAGGCCTCGGCTTCCCAAGCTTTTTGATATCTACCTTTTGTACACAGGCTAACGCCCTGATTGCTTGCACTAGGACTCAAGATTTATTAGGCCCGTATAAAAAGCAACATGACCTTGTTTTTGCAACCCAGGCTGATGGCTGAAATTCATTTCACAACATATGGAGGAGAGCCTTGAAGAGAAAATGAAACAGGCTTGGTAGCCTACTGAGTATTCATATAGAATATTTGTGATTAAATAAAAAATCCTGCTACATGCAAAACAATACATAGACCAAGAGATTTAAATACATATGGTTGCAACTGGCCGTGCTGGGTGCAGAAACAATATCAGTGAAATAATAGCTGAACCCCAGATTTATAGCAGGCTAGAAAAGTAAGACAGTGTGTAAGACATGTGTGGACTAGCCTCCTAGAGTACCAGCCAAGATGGCTGCCACAGACAACCACAGGCAGGCTGTCACCTCCAGGCCACATAGGTTCTGCTCAATTAATGGCATGTATTCTAGTTCAAATGTCTGGGACACTCACTGAAACATCTGGAACATTTCATGTGTGCAGGGCTTGTCGTCAAGGACTTCACCAGTTGCCATAGAACGGCATCCGCATCATAACCTGGAATTTCTACAGATATTTCGATATTCACCTTTCAAATGTTCATTTCACGGTAAAACTCATTTTTACTGTTAAATTGTTTCACACTAGTTTTTAAAAATGTATTTACAACAACTTGTCAGGTCTTGGTATATAGTTGTTATTTATTTTATTACAGAGAAATTACTACTGGTTCTACATTAGTAAAGCAGTTATTGGTAAATAAAGAACAAAAAAACTCTATTAATGACAATATGTCATGAGTTGGAATAGTCCATTAGTCAACACCCACCCGGTTCAAGCACTGTTCACCAGAGAGATGACACAGGGCAAAGCAAGGGTCAGTTATTGAATTAAACATGTAATTACATTGATGGGTAAATAGTCAAGCAATTGCAGGGCCATGATAAGTAGCCGGCAGCTCAGGATGCATGCTAATTGACAGATAACATGCCATGGTTCAACTGTCTAATGATGACAGGAGATACATTCAAGTCAACTGTAGTGTGAGGGAAGAAGAGGTCAGACATAGTTAAAAATGGAAATTGCCAGAAGCAACTGTAAACTGGTACGTTGACAGAGAGAACAGTTGTAGTCTTTCTGTTACTGAACAAGCCGTCCTGCTGGATTGCTCGAGGGTGTAAAGCTCTGCACAAGAGCTTGTTGGAGAGGTGGTACATGACTCACGAATCAAGCCTTACATAAGTGAGGATATGCATCAAATTGTTCTAAAGTACCAAACAAGTGGGAGATGCATGGTTGCAGAAACGGTGTTATTAGAAGCAGATTGCAACCTTAAAAATGTGTGTTTAGTAGCAGTTTGACCTTCAGAGAAGCGTTAGACGTACTTACGACAGCACAGCTTCAGCACCGGAAGCCTACGTAGTAAGACCCACAAAATTCAAAGCGCTGGCTGACTGCTGCATCCCTGGTGATTGCAGCGCTATGAAATTTTAAATAGACAAAACCGAATAAACAAGAAAATGGAAAGAAGAAGAAGAGGGTTCAGTCTGCTTGCTAAGTATTGCTCCTCAGCGATAACATTTTAGTTATTTAATTCACACTAAACTGACACAAGAAAAACACAAGTGGAGTGGAGCCAGATGCAGTAGAAACACACAAGAGACACCGTCTAAGAACCACGGAGGTTTTACTTTGTGCTTAGGTGCTGGGAAAAAATAAAGCAGACAGGTTAGACCGTGTCAAAGGAATGTAGCTCAGGGCCAGAACAGGACTCCAGAATATTTATGAGGGCATTGCCAGACCTGGTGACATGTTGAAAAATCCATAGGAGAACTCGACACATTCACCTTTGGGTTTTTAACTGCCAAACGACAAAACCAGAAGAAGTTGTACAAGCGTAGATTCTGTCTGCAGGTGGACCCCTGTGCGTTAGACTCTTGTTCGCTCTTGGAGGTGAATACTATACACACTGAAGGTGCCCTGTGAATTATTTGGTTTATTCAGTGTTTCCTACATGAATCTGTGTGATTTTGTTAAGAAGGCCTGACAAACAAATGCATTTCCTACCTCGTAAACATTTGTAAGGCCTTTTTGTGGGTGGACGTTGTTTTTTCAGGTTTCCATGATGCATTTTACTGTATGTTACTCCCACTGTCAATATGCATTGGATGTACCCTGCCATTGTTAGAGCTATAGGTGGTCCTGCCAGCACCATGCTCTGGGTGGACGCGTGTCACTGTAAAAAATATTACCAATAGATGGATACTTACCCATCAGAACATTGATCAACAGCACCCCTAGTAGTCAAACGATTGCCAGGGTACCTTTAATGTTGATATTGCTCATTTTTCAAATCCTTAGCTCACCTTTACATAACATCGTGCTTACAATAAGGGCTAGGACCTAACAGACTAGGGCTAACAGTTTATCACGTGTGAACAATAACTGGAAATCTGATCCTTCCTCACAGTGTAATTAATTTAAACCATTTCAACACAGTAAGGATTGAAATAATAACTGTGTCATTTTCAATTCATTTCATGTAAAATGAGACAAAAAGGAAACATGCAAAAGCAGCAGGAGAATATTAAAACACTAACACACGTATATTATTTAAACAAATCCTATTATTGTAATTTATGGCAATAGCATCTTACTGTACACACGTGTTTACACTCCACATGTATATTCCCAAACTGTTTCTTGTAAATCATGGATTAACAATATCTATTCACATCACATTAGTTTTCATTGTTTCCCAGGAAGATGGAAACAATGATTAGCAGTTGCTAACGTAGGACACTGAAAGTTATTTTTATGAGATTCTTTGAGCAGCTCTACTATTAAAGAGTCTCTCACCTGCCCTCTGACAGAAGAAATATTAGGCTTTTAACCTAAGCGCTAATGACCATGAACACGACTGGGCAATAAAAGAAGTAAATTAACTTTGAAGAGAAGCTTCACATTGTAGCTCACACTGTTTATACAGTGGAGTGTGCAGACGTAAGCGTGGAACACCTGTTGGTGGAAGGATAGACCTTTGTATTTTGATTAGTGTGTGGCTCAGGACAGATTTTTCATTTGGTAGACTACTTTAAATTCTATTTCCTTAAATCGTAGGGGATATGTTGTGTTTCTGTCTGGTTAGTAAACGTGATGTTCAAACACACAGTTCATGGCATCGGCCCTTACTGAGTGCAATCAAATCTTTATGCTGCTACTTTTCAGTTTAAAACATATTATCCATCCGCCTTTAATTTTGCAGTGTGCATCTTTTATTTTGGTGTTAAGACTTTGAACATTGTGTTGGTTTAATGTGTCCAATGTTATCTGGCTTGTCATGAATAAGACCTAAATTAGGATTTTACTGGCTGTGCACGTAAAGAGCACTGATCTAGAAACAAGTCCAAATGGCAGAAGAAAGTGCGACTCCCATCCAGTGTTAAATCTGCTTGCCCAACGTTCAAAGAAGGGGGAATCTGAACCGCGTCAGGTTGCATTTCTTCTGCCGTTTCTGTACAACCCAACTCCAGGATGTTTTCCTGAGCCAGTCCGGCAGGGTGAGTATGAATCAGGCCAGGCCAGGCCAGCGCCTGAGAGAAACCCTGTTCTAGGGGGAGAGCAGTGAGCTACAGGAATGAGCAGCGAGGGGACACACAAAGACTGTGATGAATGTAACGCAACGGGTCATTTTCCAACCTCAAATCGCAGCAGAAACTCAAACAACCAAACCTCAGATTCATCCTGAGAGGTTTGTTGCTAGCAGTCTGAAAAGTGATGGTGGATGTGTTTTTAAATGCCATGTGGGAGGGGGACACTATGTGAGGTGGTCTGGCATTTGTAATGTAGATTATTTGTCACTTGTCTTTCTTTCTGGTTAAATAGTAATTACTCTTCTGGAGCACAATAAATGATTTTAATATGCTGATATGTTCTGTTCTCTTGGGTCTTCATTTATTATTTTCTGTCGCTGGTCTTTGTAAGTTGACTAATTCAATTGGTGAAGCACACGTCAACGCTCACTCATAAGTAATTACTGTGGCAGTTTATTTCTGGCAAAATTAAATTTGTTTTCGAGGACTGAAAGTGGAACAAGCCTCGCTGTCTGCACCGAGCATTATCAGACCACAAGCAGGGTCTGTACCAGCGTCTAGCACCACAGACGCCCGACTGGTAAGAGGTAAACATCTGTAGCACGAGGACACTGCAGTGCTCAAACCTCCTTTTGTTCCGTGTGACATTGGTGTTACGTTTCCTGTCGCAGGCACTTTTAGTTTCAATTTTCAACGTCGTCATGCATCCAGATGCAATTTGCAGCAAGTAACCATATGAAGATACCAGCATCTCTCTGTTTTATCCAGCCCTTGTGTGGATTTTGAGCTTTTTTTCATTTTGACCCCTTGAAAGCTGCACCAGGGTTAAATGTTGTTACAGCGCTACCTAACCTCAGTCCCTCAGTTTTTCCTTTATTTTGTGTTCAGCATATCACAAGGACTGTAACTAAGAGATCGAAACAATGAAAAGACATGCAAATAGCAGCGAGTTGTTTACGTTTTGTCTGATTGAAATTACTCTTAGATTGCTGCCTACGTAGTTTTCTTTTGTTGAGGTTCTTTGTTTTGTTTCATGCATCCTGTGGCACCAGTGTTTCACTGGGTTTCAGCGTGTGAAGGGTTGTAGGATGTAGTTGAGTCTAAAACGTAGACGGGCAGGATTTGTGGCACTCTGCCTTTGGACTGTGGGTTTGTTTCTGTGCCTTTGGGTTTGCAAGGCTGCATTTCGTTCCCTCTGATATTAACTAGCACGCAATGCAAGCCCTCATACACACACTCACTCAAACGCACACACAGATGTTAAAAAAAAGCTAAGCTGGCATTTTGCTTTAGTGCTAATTGGAAATCAATCGGAATTCATCCTCCTTGGAAAACGGTGACATTTGCCCGCTCTTTGCCAATGATTAGAAACAAATTATGCTAGAGACTGACTGACATTTGGAGAGCAGACGGCTGTTTGGAGTGGAGCGTAAAGGACCAACAGAGACGTATTTATGCTCTGCGCTGCTGTGTGTGTCTGTGTACATGCATGTATTTGTCTGACCAAGGGCATTCACCACTGTGGGCTGCTTAGCCGGGGGGCTCTGTAGAAATAACTTGATAAGGGAGCCCTATTTACCATAATAATGCATCTCATCTCTGCACATCAAACACTCCTGTCTGGTCTGATAACCCGCTCTTTAATTTAGCTCAACTGTTTGATCTAGCTGTGCTGCTGCTGTCCCAGGGCCATTGTTGCGAGCTGCACAACAGTTGGGTAATTGCTGTGTACTTTAACAGTGTTTCCAAATAGAAGTGTTACATAATGTTTGTGCACCTACTGTATAGCACAGGGCTCCAGTGATTTGTGATAAGCTAAAAAGATCTGTGGGGAAACTTCCAATTAGTTTCTATTCTCTAGGATGTTAGTCCTCTTTATAAAGACACATTTGACATTTGATTTGCTTTTTAAAACCGCTCCAGCAGGACGGACATAGACGTTGACAGACAGATACTGCAGGACTGGTAGGGACTGTTCACAGAGGCTCGGAGGTCAGGCCTGGGACTGCAAGTACAGCGGCAGTCAGGGGAGGGGGCTGTGGAGCAGGCATCTGTTGGCTGGAAGACTTTTAGAAAACATCAAAACCCCAAATTACAACTCTTGGATGTACCTGTAAAGACAGCATTTATCTGAAGTAACATGAAAACCAGGAAGCGGTGTTCAGGAAAATGAGAACACAATCAAAGGCCTTCAGCGGAGCCAGTATAGCAGTTTAAAATGTCCTGAAAAGTAACACACGGGCCAAGCAGAACCAACATCTGGTAACAGAGCTGTTTCTTCCACATCCACAGCAGGTGTCCGGGTCATGCGATACCAACAGATACAAAGGAATAAATCATATTCCTATCTTTCAATGTTAAACCCAAATTTCTTCTGCATACAGCAAATAAACCTGCCATTAAAACCTGTTGTATGTTCCCACTGAAGTGAGATGCTGATGCTGTGGACACATTAATCTCAGCAGCATTATTGTTACAGTTAGAGCAAACGTCAGACCAGGTTTTAGTAAGTGCTAGAAGTACTTAAGTACTATTTTTTTTGTTTTCACTGTTTTAGTTGCCCGTATTATAAAAAACAGTTTTTTTAGTGCATATAGAAATTTTAATTATAAAATGTTTGTTTTAGAAGGCAGGATGCAAATGAGTTCAAAGCCTAGAGTGATGTTAAAAGCTGAAATCCAGTTCATTTGAAGACCGTCGGTCTCACAGGCATTTAAGAAAAAGCTGTCCAGTTCGTATGGAGCAACATTTGGATGAAAATAATAAAATTGTGAGCTTATACATAATCTGCTCGAGTCACACTCATCCTCTTAACAAGCCGTTTTAATCACTCTTTGTTCTGTTCTCGATGACAAACGTCTGTGCTGGGTTTCTGCATCGTTTGAGTCAGTCCACTGGATGCTACCCTCAGGTAAGGCCATTATGATCCACACGCCTTCTCTCTCATGTTCAAGGCTCTGTATGGAAAAAAACACACATAGACTTGAGCTGCTTACAAGTTTAATGATCAAATACAAATAACATCTGTTTAGTGCGTCATTGATTCTGTTATGGGTTAACTAACGGTATGTGCAGGTTAGTGAATGTACGTTAAAATGCAGAAGATATTGTAGTAGTTCTTCTAATTTACATGTGAGATCATAGAGACATTATCACGTTTTTTATTTTTATTCTATTTGATCACACTGGCTCGCAAACGCTGAACCATTTTTGGAAAGATGTTAGTGTCAACACAACAGAATGAAGCTTTTCTTTCATGTTTCGTTCTATGTCTACAAGCGATGGGCTTGCCACGATTGAACCAAACAAATTAAATCTGAGAGGATCCGATGCGTCTCCCAGCCTGTCCGTCTGAATATCTTTGAGTGTAACGAGATCTGGCAGACAGCCTCTTCCTGTTGTGTCTCTCCAAAAGTGGAAGAAAAGTTCGAACTGCCTATAGTAAAGCTAATTTAACAAATCCGACAACCTCTGCACCAACGCTCTGTTAGAAGCTGCGTGACATACGCAGACAGGCAGCTTCCTCCAGCACCTAGAATGATGCAAGGAGGCAGCGGTTGGATTTCATTTCATGAGAAGTTATAAAAATTTCCATAGCCCTTTATTGTCATGTCAAAAAGAATTTATTATTGATTTGATTATCTTCCTTTTCAGAAACGTACACTTAAAGTTAGTGTAATATTTTGGGTAAAATACTCAAGACTGAAAGTCATAGAGGGGAAGGATTTTAATGAAGGTGATGTGAACTTAAATCACGCAGATATTACAGATATTACAAAACAGTGGGAAGATGAGAAGGGTCGTGACCTTTCTGACCTTTTGTAGACCAGTGTTCTTAAGGTATTGATTACAAAAAGATTAAATTACCGGGACGTCACGAGTCACTGTGCCTCCTCTGTGTTCACTGCAGTACTACTGTCACAGCCACATACTGTGCGTTGTGGTTTGTGATTACATAATGATAATTAATAATACTAATACATTCAAAACATTGCCTTGTTTGCTGTACTGCTGTCATTTCCATCAGCTCCTGATTCTGAACCTCATTCATTCCACTAATTAAGGGTGTGTGCCATGTAAAGCTACAGCAGTATAATAATACTAATAATATACAACCACAGTCAGGATATGCTGTGTAGACCATAGCATTAAATGGAAGGCTCTGATCAAAAACACTGGACGAACCATGTAAAAATGAAAACTATTCTGTTATACATCACTCCTCATTGAAAGAGAGGTGGGGGGTTGAGACGCTGAAGTAATTAGAGAAATTATACATGCAGGCGAAGATGTTGGCACAGTAACCATCCATTAAATGAATACAATTACAGACATAATAATAATAACAATATTCCTGTGACTACAGTTGTGCGTATTGCTCAGACGTTTGAAGTCACTAATACCGTAACCAACCTTCCTGGACTTGGCTCCACGAGAACAAATAATGAAGAGCAGGACAATAAGGATGGAAGGAACAGCGTCAATTCTTTGGTAATGCAGAAATAGACTAAAGTAAACGTGAAAGTATGAAATAAAAGCCGCTAATTTGCAATAACTGGTCAAACAAAAAATTTAAAAAACAGGATCATCTGGTTAATTAATTGACAGAACAAAGTGAGAGAAGTTATGGGAGAGCTCCCTGTCTCACATCCACTTCACAGAGCACGTCCTCTAAACTCCAAGTGGAGGCCTTCAGGTCACACAAGCAGATTAGCACAAGTAGCAGGCAAGAGGAGCACAGCTGGGTTTAAAAATAAAGCGTCAGACCTGGCATGCGCCACACAACCCGTCTGATGCCATCATATCTATCGTACATTAGGAACAGGGCACCATTTATAATGGCCCATCAGACCTTCTGTGGCACATGGGTAACTAAAGACACCAAAACACAGAAGGTCAGTCAGTAAGTGAAGTAATTATCACATTAACTCAGACCAGCTATGTCCAAAAGACTAGTTTAATACACAACATATCAAAGCAAACTAAACCAAAAGCTGAATTCCACTTGGGGATGGACAGAAATAGAAAATGGCCTTTTTACCAGTTCTTTGCCTGACGCTCACCTAGACGCGAAGATCATCCAGCACCAGCAGCCTCAACACCGGTGACACATAAATGAATATAAAGAAGAATAATAATAAAAAGAGGTATGACTGTAGAGAAGGGCTGGACAGAACCTAATGCAAACTAAAAACGCATTTTAAGTCTGTTTTGTAAATTACTAACTGTGTATTTAAGTCAACCATTTAGAGAAAATGCACTAAATATAAATCAAAGCTAAGGTGTTTAATGCTGGGTGAAGGTTCAGGTGAGTCGTGTGGCAGCACATGCGACCATCACAAGGTAAATATGTGGCCCAACATACTGAGGCAACAATCAACATCAGCTACTGCGGCTCGCCAGTGTACAGTAACATGTTACTGTATAGTGGGCATTGATGGCACAACCCAGAGCTATGTGCAGTACATGGTTGCTCGACTGATGTTTATATCCATCTTTGTCAGTTTTGGTAAACTAACCCCAAAAGATTTGCTATTGTAATTTAGGAAAATGTATTAGGAAAGACATTTTCCTTCTTCTTCTTTCATCTTCTCTAATATAATTATTTATATTAATATAGCTATAGGTAGCTTTTTTTCTTTGCTTTATTTAATTTTTAGCTTTGTCAGTGCACATGACCATCACTAAATGTGCCTAACAAAGCATTTTCAGGTTTTTTTCACCACTGGCCTAATTCTTGTTTTGCTTGTTTGTTTTTTTTAGGTATTTTTGACCTAAAGCAAAAATCAATAGTTCACTGGGACATTTAATGTTTCTCAGTGGATTTCTCATATTGAGAGTGTGATTAAGCAAAATCAATAGTGCTTCATCTGAGGCTCAAATGAAACATTAATCCAACCTGAATTGCATGATAAATTGTACACTGCTGCAGCAAACAGTGACACTGAAACCTTCAACTCGTTTAAATCGTCACCTCTCTCAGAGCATTTCCCTCTCAGGGAATGTGAGTTTGGGTCTGGTCATTTCTGGAAAGCTGACACGTCTCTCGTGCTCTGTTGAGTAATGTGATGATGCGGTGTACTGGAAAGTGCTTCTGGACACATAACATGACTAATTATTAAGGTTTTAGCCAGTTCGGTACAAATTCATACACGCTGCGATGCTGCTTTTAATCAAAAATAGCACTTTTCTGCTTCTGTGTTATAATAACTGTGGGGACACAATGTTCTGACTGAAGCCCCCTCCATCTGCAGGGGGCTTGGCCATGATCTCTCCTCCATGTGTTGTAAAAATGTCTGAACATCGGATTAGCAAAAACACCTTTATTTAGTAGTTTATAAAAAGAACCATACAGACTATAATAGAAATTAGAATCACTTCAGTGTTAGTTCAGCTTGGTTAACTTTAAAACTGGAAAGGCTCCATCGTTTGACTGATGGTTCTTCTTTCATTCCCAGGGTGTCAGATAATGAGGTTTCTTCATGTCTTCTGCTACTCGGACCCGTCTGAACTGACATTTTCCTACCAACAGTGTTGCAGTGGCCAAGCCTGGTCCTTGAGGTCAATGCACACACATGCACACATATACTTATAAACAATTTATTTCTTACTCAGTCCCTCCCTCTGTGACAGCATTTATTTGAGAAGCATAGACATCATTGACCTAAGTGTTGTTTCAGTTGGCAGTGGCGGCTTCCTCTGTGGAAATAAAGCAACCTGAGTTTTCCCTGTAATGCGATGATGATTCTGTCTCACTTCGCTCACTTCACATTTGCCGCTGCAAATGTCTCCACGTGACAAAACGTTTTTCACACTGTATGTAAACAGGTCAAATTTTTTATTATATGATTACACAAATAATATTGGTTTAGCTGAATAACTAATGACACACATTAGAAGCCCGTCCCTATTATTTTTTCTTCTATGTTTTTTTTTTATTGGTAATAAATGTGGGTTGCATCCCGTAATGCTCCCCTTTTTCACAATGGCATGTTTTATATTTATTTGTATATATTTTATATTTATTTGTACATATTTATATATATATATATATATATATATATATATATTATATTTATAAGTATCTTTATTTACATTATCCTTTTCATTACTGTTTTGTGTGAATGTTGATGTATTTGACCTTTCAACATTATATTTTTGTTCGTATACCATTGCAGTTTATTGCTGCTTAAGAAGTTTATGGAAGCAAGCTACCCTCAAATTTACTGTTATCTGTGTTTGATGCATGTAGGAATTGGTGAGGACGGCTGTTTACCCGTGTGTGGTTTGTGCTCTTTTCGTTACATCAGTATCAGAATGAACAAACGTAATTCCAACAACCGTCTCTGTTACTTAGTTGAGTGTTACTATCGAGCCACACAACGCAGAAGTCCACCGGTTACATGTACACCTTATATACAACACTGCCAGTTGTCACCTCCAGAAGTTCTCCAATGACTTGCCCATTGTTGGCTGTGTGTCTGAGGGGAACGAGCTGGATACTGGTCAGTCATCAGGGACTTTGTGGACTTAGAGCAGCCATGTGATGGTGATTGACTTCTGGAGGAAACCACCACATCACACATGGTGATCATCCAGGGCTCAGACATTGAGATAGTGAACAGTTTTTAGCCTTCAGAAAAAAAAAACTTGTAGCAGCCTATGATTCTGGTAAGAGATTTAAAAAGATCTGGAAGGATTTTGAAATCAGTTGTTCCATTGTCTGGAGTAGACGTAGAGGGCTTTCAAAACAAATGTCAACATGCAGGTCTGGTCGACCCAGCAAGTTCACCCCAAGAGCAGACTGCAAGACGCTAAACGAGATCTCCAAAAACCCTAAAATGTCATCCCGGGACCTACAGCAGGCTCTGGCTACTGTTGATGGGAAAATGCCTCTACAATCAGAAAGCTTAACCTGCATGGGAGGTGTGCAAGGAGGAAACCTTTGCTCTCTAAAAGAAACATCAAGGTCCGACTAAAGTTTGCCAGATGTTCTTTGGACAGATGAGTCCAAATTTGAATTATTTAGACATCAGAACAAAGGACACGTTTGGCAAAGGAACACTCCTTCCCATAGCAGCAGACTCTGAGGAGCCACAGAAGGCCAGATCACCAGGCTATTAAATTCATAAAGTGGGTTGGTCAGGCGCCCCAGCTCCTGTGGACGATTCACCCATGACCAAAGAGACACTGTCATCTCAGGCAGTGACAGTTTGGCTCTTTCAGCTGCACTGTTTCCCAGGAAAGTACCAAACTGAGAAGCATAGGCGTGTTCGAAAAGCAGCACCAGGAAGCTCTCACTGAATTCAAAGCAACAGGGAAACTGGCGAAGTATCTGCCAAACACAATCCAAGAAGAGCAGGACAGCCTCTAACTGCAACCAATGGACGGCGGTGTAAGGAAGACGAGAAGCTGATTAATGCTACCCTGCGGCCGGGCAAACGTGGATACATCATTGACACGCGCACCATCAGTGTTGCCCAGCAGGCTAAAGCCCGAGGTGGAGGATTTGAGTCTGAAGCTAACTACCCCCAACATACAGGGTTTCCCTCACAACAAATTCTTTTTTTAAGGCCGCCAAATTAGAATTTAAGTGTTTAGCCGACTCATATGATTTTTGTCAGCCAATCTTACCAAAATTCCCAACTGATCCCAGACGCAGAGTTTGTCACTTGAAAAACACAGTTTTTACCTGTGGCCACACGTGACGTCGTCTGCGTCCAGGCACCAGCCAGAAGAACGCTGTACTCACTTTGGCTCCTTTTTTATCCTGTTCGTGACGCCAAGAATCTCTGTAGTGGTCAGAGATGTCCCAACTCAGAAGAATTCAAGCCGAGGCAGCATTAGGTTCAAATAATCAAACATGAATTTATTTTCAGTGGTGAGATGAGAAAAATATGCAAAGACAGGAAAACAAAGTCACCTCTCTCTCCTGCGGGAGATGCTCACAGACGCGGGGGGAAGGACGGAGCCCAGGCTGGGAGACGCTGGCTGTGTCTCCCAGCCCGGCACGGCTCCCATCTCCCATCTCCCCCGTCTCATTCTAGGGAGGTGGTTTTTAAACCCTGAACATGCGTCAAAATGTGAAGATTTCATACCAAGAATTGTTTGTCCAAATTCCTTTGTTCTACAGCTCAGACTGTTTTGTCTAAAAGCCAGATTGTCTTCGGATCCAAGGCCAGCAAGCCTGCACAGCCTAGACAGGACCTGTTCTACTCTATTCTAAACCCTTTAGCCTGAACTAAATGTATATGTGCTCATGGACTTTTTCTACTACAAGAGCTTAACCCAAAAACTACAAAACAGAAGACGCAACCCACAAAGAACTTAAGGTGATTTCATGAAAGAGAACAACATAGATAGAACACAAATGAATAACAATGAATGTGAATAACAAAAATACTATTAGGGCAGGAAACAAACAAGAACTGAAAATTGCTGCATGGCAGGAAAAAACGCGTTGACTAGGAAATCGAAATAGCAAAACAAAAACAGAGGAATGAGAAACTGAGACAATGGCAAACCTCCAAAATCCACAAGACCACAAACACAAACGAGCCGACAAAAGCCATAAAGGACACAAGAACACAGCGCCCTCCAGGGGTTGGAGGGCCGAACTGTCACACTTTTACACTATACAACCTCAACTGTGCAGATTATTTTGTATAGTTTATATTTATTTTTCTAGGCACACACACGGAAGGTCCAATGACAATGAATAAGGTACATCCCAACCTCAAAATGCTGTAATAGTTTGTGTGATCCCCTTGCTGAGGAAATGCTATAGCAATTTTTAAATCCAGTTCAATTAATTTTATTAATATATACAGTATAGAAGGCTCAAGGCACTTTACTGAGCAAGGTTTAAGACCTTACAGAAAACAATATAGGAGACCCAACTAATCCTACTTCTGCAAGCTTTTTTTTATTAAATTGAAATTAAAATCTTAATAGCAACAGTGGAGACAAAAAATCTGGTCAATCATGGTCATCTGCCTTGACCGGTAGGGGTGAGGGGACAGAGAGGAGACAAAGGAGAAACAACAACAGGCAGAATGGACACTGGAGACACACGGCTGAGTCTGATGAGCCCTGTAGAAAAGGATAGCGACAGAGAGAAGCATTAATACGAGGGAAATTAGACATGAAGTGAATGACATGCAGAACAATGGTGGGAAAACTGTGTGTATGAAGGGCGAACTGTAGGTCAAGCACCTTAAGTTACCATGTGGGGCTTTGGGATTTAAATACCCTCAGTGCATCCTGGTGAAATCTCTGCCTCACCCACCTACCAGTCACCCTCATGATGCAAAAGAGGGCAGCTTGTTTATCTCCGCGGTCCAGTTGTGATGCTGAGAGGTTGATAGATCCGTTTGGCACTTTTGGTGATGGACAGGTGTCAGCATGAACGCTCTGATTAGTCTGTAGCCGTGTAGCCTCATATGCAGTAATCTGTGATATGCTGTGTGTCCTGACAGCTCTCAGTCATAGCCACAAACTAATCGTTCAGCAATTTACAATACCATAGCTCTTCTGTGGGACTGGAATAAATGGACTATCCTGTTATCCATACACATCTTGGGTGGCCATAGACTCTTGTCCCTGTTTAGGGAGACTAATTATTAAAACTAAAAGTAAGTAAGCATGTTTGAAACTTTCATGTTTCCTGAATGATTGTTTCATTTCAAAGCTACATGATAAAAGAGAACAAGCTCATTGTATTGTCAAGCTCACGTTATAGTAGATTGTCCTTGGTAGGACCACAGCACATTTATACAGCACACATCGTGTAGGAGTATCATCAATACTGTCAACATCTCTCTTCTCCTTACAGGACACCTAAAGTGATATCCAGGGATTGCGTCCATCATTCCAGTCAACATTACAGAGTATCTCTGTCAGCCCTGACACACAGGTTGCCTGGAAAAGGAAGGTGAAGCAGATGAAGGGGAAGATGTTAATGATGGATGAAAAGCAAACCGACAGAGAAAAAGAGAAAGTCCCCAGAGAGGAAAGTAAAGAAACCTGAAAAAGCATTCAGGGAAGTATGACAAGCGATGTGAGGAGACTCCTCATATGAGCATCAGGGACAGATAAATGACGGAGCTGATTTAAAGAGAATAAGAGTCTGTACTCTGGCGTGGACACAGGGTGTGGGGTCAACAGTGACTGGCTATGGTTACATAATATAATAAGTGGCTCATTTGACCCCAAGAAAAGTATGAATACATCAAAAAACTGAGCAGAACAGTTGTTGAACATAGACTCAGCTTATATGCTGCTTATCATTTCACTGAATACTTCACCTCTGATGACTGTTATTTGACATAATTTACAGTCAATTTAGCGTTTCTGCAGGCATCACTTACACATTTTGGAGCAATTATAAACTTGCTGCAGCTTATTTGTTCTACATGAGCTTGAGCACTTTTGGGGTTTGGCTCACATACACAGCTGTGTTTTTAAATTTTGCTGCCATACTTGAATGTCAAAAGTCACATTTGATAAAATTTATAGACAGAATATTCAGTTGCGTCTTTTAAACCATTTTTAAACCAGACACACTTTCTTCGGTTTCATGTGGCCAAAACTGATCCGAGCTCTTATCAATGCGCAAAAGCACTTGGTCATTCAAACACAGCTGTGTGACTTAAAATGTGCACAGGGCGGCTTCAGTAGTCTGCCTCAAAACAGAAGGCGCACGCGATGCAACGGTTTCCGAAAAGTTGATATAGATTCTGGAGCTGTCAGTCAGAAGGGGCATCCGCAGTTTGTCTCTGATGCTTTTGAGCAAAGCAAACCTAAAGCATATATATATATATATATATATATATATATATATATATATATATATATATATATATATAATTTTTTTTTCTTTTCATTTTCAGCCACCTTTTTGTGTGCAGTCTTTTAGTTCCAAAGGCTAGGGGAGACAGAGGTCTCAGGGGAGGCTAAGGAAAGGCATACATGTATGCTAGGAAGACAAAGACCATCAAAGGGAAAAGGAAAGAAGACAGAGAAAGAGACAAAACATGACAGAGGCAGAGGAGTCATCGTGAAGTGTCTCAGAGCTGTCAATCATGAGAGAAACCCAGATGGCTTGGCTCTGAAGCGACCTGCAGTGTGAGAAGTGGAATGGAAATGAGGAGTTACTGCTTCCCGCAGTGAACAAAATGCACTCTGATTCTTTCAAACGAAGTTATCGGATCGAAATAGACCTGCAACAGATGTGAGGTCAGATGAAACATAGGTAATGATAAGAGAAAAGCTAGTGTGGAACGTGAAAGATGAGGTCACTGGGAGCGCAGGAGAAAAAACTACTTTAGATTAAGTTGGCTGTAAGTAGGTGCAATGTTTTAGTAGAGTTCTACTCATTCCATATTTGGAAACTTTGATGTCTGCGATGGAACAAATCACAAGCATAAAGTACCAAGACACTGAGTTATGAAATCTGATGAAGTTATACGAAGAAGCAGCAGGAAGGCTGCTAAAGGAGTCTTTGGCAACATTACCAACACGGGGAAAAGCTTTGGGAGCAAACTGTGAATTTTCTCCTTCTTCAATACAGACTGTGCTGTATATTGTCATGGCTCTATATGTTTAGATATCATTGACAATTTACAGGACATACATGTACAGTATATGGTGTGTTTTAATGCTGGGCTAGTAATTACAATTGTATCATTTTGGCCTATAAAAATCTGTATGTTTAACAGTTTTAGAATAACTAATGTTTTCTCCAAATATTTACATTTCTTGACTAAATTCATTTAACTGTATCAAACTTCGCGTTAACTCAGTTCACAGTTTATTTAATGTGTCGCTGCTGTGTGATCTCTCACTGCTGTTAATCACACATGGTAGAGAAGCTCCACACTGTATCAACGACTGTGCCTAAAGCTGAAAAATGTAACCATGTGGCAGCTGGAATATACGAGGCTCCAGTGCCCTAAGTTCATCAGTTCAGGTAATGGATGGAGGCAGCACCAGGTATTCGTTTAGCATTTATCTTTTAGTAATTACAATCATATCATTAAAAAATTAAACTGCAAAAAACCCACATAGTGACCACCAGGGCTCCGTGTATCATACAGCAGCACAAAGCAGCGGATTCTGATAAATATTCCCTCATATTCCCAGTTTTGCACATGTACAGAAGTGAACTGCATTTTTTTCTTCTATTTAAAGAACATTAAGACACTTGTTAAATGCAGATGGCTCCTATTAAAGTAGAATCTCTTGGTTATGATCATTAATGTTTTTGTTTAGTTTTTTCCTGCAGTGCTTTAAATTGTTTTGCCACTTAAGCAGTGTACACAGTCTCTATTGATGTTCTTTTGTGTGAAAAGAAAGTAAATGGCAAATGTTACATCCTGACCTTTCTACTGTTTATGGGCCAATGTACTCTATCAATAAGACAAAGAGAACAGTAGGCAGTAATTATTGGTTTATTGGATGTAGTATACACAAGTCATTTAGCTTCTCCATATTAACTAATGACTAAGATTTGAGGCGGTATAAAACACTTGTCACGTCAACGTGACTGTCTTATACTCTTATACCGATTTTGGAACATAGATTAATCAATTGGTTTGCATCTAATTAGTGTTGCATTAACATGCTGAGGACCAATTAATGAAAAATGTTTGGGCGTCATTGATTTCAAACAAATGCAAGCAGTGCCACAGCAATGACTTATCTGTAGCATTTAAAACCATGACCTCATTAGAGGAAACTGAGTTGGCTTTGGAGACACCGCAGTGTATGTGCTGAGTCTAACTAAAAAAGAGATTTAAAATGATTTATTCTTCAAATCAACCTTTCTTTAAACACAAAATACAGTAACTACAATAGAAAATGGAAAAATGTTATGATCTATGGCTCATAAGCCAAGAACTTGCCTTTAAAGCCTTTAAATTGATAAATGTTAACAAGCACAACATGGCATTGGAAGACAGTGGTCACGTTAACTGATGGTTCTCTGTACATGTGCATTATGCTCATTTTCATATATACCCTCTTAGGACACATGCGTGTACATGACATTTTGGGTTTTATTTCCACAGTAGTTAATTCTACTTAACTGAGACCTCTTGGCCACGTATATGGACATTTACACTGCCCTCTAGTGGTACCGGCAGCATACAACACTCTACAGGTAAAATTCAAAATGGCGCCACTCCAAACCCAAACATCGACAAGGTAAGAAATCCTAAATCATATTTCATGGCTAATTTTTGTTGAGATATGCATAAAAGGGTTGTATTTATGTCATGACATGCAAAATTTGCGAAAATAGGTAAAAGTGTTGATAGAATATGCTGCTAAACATGTAGACGTATGTGTACAGAGGGCTAATATGTTAGCAAAAATCTGCAGATGTAAATCAGTTCATAAAGCTATACATTGTGCCAGTGAAATAAAGAAACAGTTAACTAAATACATATATACATACATTTACATTTTTTACGATTTTATTTTCAGGACGTTATTCTTTGCAAAAAGTACTCAATCTAATTGATGGAGACAAGTCAAATTTGGAACATTTGTCCGACAATGATGATGCCACCCTGGATGCGGATTATCAACCCCCAACCATGAGAGGACCCCATTACACAACCCACTGAGCATAGAAGGGGGCATAAACGTCCCCAGGGTAAAAATAATAGTTACCCAAGACCCAGTTATTATTATTTATTATATTTGTATATTATTTTTTATTCAATGTCTCCCACTGAAGCCAAACCCTGTTGACATAAAGAACTTTCTTTCTGCCACAGGAGATGGCATTGTGCTGGACTTTGATCTGTATCAAAATAGAGAGCAAGGCCAGAAGAACAGAAGCAGGCCCCCCCTCCACCGGGGGGGGGGGGCTTCTGTTCTTCCCGGGGTGGGCTGGCGCTGGCTCATCGGTGGCCGGACCTGGCTCCTGGTGCTGTCCCTGTGGCTGCTGCGGCCCTGTCTGGGGGGGGTGGGTGGACGCCCCGGTTCAAGGCATCTGCCCTTCCGGGCCTGAGAGGTATGTGGCGCACTGGTTACTGGGCCCTTTCTTGCTGCTTGTTGGAGCATTGGGACGGTAGGGACACACTCATCACCTTCCCCCATCACCCTGGTTTCTGCTAGTGGCACTGTGCACCAATGCTTGTATCACCACAAGCGGTGAATGATGTTGTTTCACTGTTTCGGGGTAATGGAACAAACTATATGAGCAACAAAGTGCATATGTGTTATGTTATGATATACCTTCCTCTTATGTATTTATTTACTTATTTTAATTGGTTTTTGTGTTTTTTTTTTTTTTTTTTTTCCTACAAATGAAGTTATCATGGTGTTGGTAATGCTGCACTTGTACTTATAGTCGTTATGTGGTTATTGTTGTTATTGCTGCTGTGGTTACTGTAGATGTCATTATCATCATACCTACCAGGACTGTTAACAATCAATTTCATCACTATAACTTATTTACGTAATGTCAGCTATACCCTGTTGGTTGTACTATGTATCTTGTTGTCTGTGCTTCCTCTTCTCCCCCCCCCCCCCCCCCCTTTCTTCCTGTCCAATCCAGAGACTCTCATTTTGTCTTGATAGACCAATTAAAACAAAGATCTTCAAAGAGGGCTTCATAGTTTATGTATCCCTTTTGAAAAAGCAAAACTGCCCACCACAATACAGCATCCAGCACATACATGATGGATGCTAAACTGCTGGACAGGACAAAAAAAAAAAGAGAGGTTTCCACTGAAGATGGAAGATTGTACGATAAACCAGTACTGATGATGTTGACTTGGCTGATAGAATGATTAGTTACTATCGCATGAGCGCCTGTACTAAGAAATGGACAGTGCGTATGCTAATGCACTTCACTGATCTGGCTTTAGCCAACAGCTGGCTACTCTACCGCAAAGACCTTACAATATGTGGTACACCAAAGAACAGCATCATGCAGTTCCTTGAGTTCCGTATGGAGGTGGCTGGGACCCTCTTGGCTCAGCATCACAGTCAAGAAGACGATGCAGACCTTTCAGAGCTGTCAGAGGAAGAAGACGACTCAAAACAAGTAAAAAACTGCTCAATGACGGCAGTGCCCCATGTGTCAGTCCGCAGGAGAGCGAATGCACATCTCCCAGAGATGATCGGCCTGAAGAACGCAGCAGGCTGCACTGGGAGAAGACGAATGCGTTGTGTGTTCTGGTGCTTACAAGCTGATCGCAACTGTTACACAGCCTTTCACAAATAGGTGTGTACATGTTCCTATAGAAAAGGGCATTGCCAGTTTTTCATGCAAAATGCTTTGAATGTTTAAATGTTTCATATTTTGTTGTCTGGAAATAAAGAGTTTCGCAATGAATTTCACAAAGGTGACTTTATTTTTTGGGTGGAAATTCAGACCGAGTGTCCACATATGTGGACATCCTTTTTCTCTAAAACTACATCATTCCAAAAGATGATGCTTAGTTTTCATACTAGCCCAAATAGCAAAGAGAAATAAAAAATGCATACGAAATTAGAGCTTGGGTCTTAAGAGGATACCTATATGTTGCATTAAAACAATTCTTTAGATGGTACCGAATATAAAATAAAATTCCTCTCAAATAGGTTTTACAAGCAAATCACAGAGATAAACATGTAATAAAACTAACTAGGAAGTGAATGATCAAGTGGGCATGGCCAAGGTGAGTAACCGAAGAATGTCAAAATAAAACCACACTGTAACAGGTAGTGTAAATAAAAGATGTTGAAGATTTTTTAACTGTTATATTTTTCAAGGTAGCCATCGTTTGTTCTGAAATGCTTTTCCAACAAACTTGAAGATTGTTGTTTGCCCACATTGAGCCTGGCTCTGCTGAAGGTTTCTTCCTCTATAGAGGGAGTTGTTCCTCTGTTGCTATTAAAATGTATTTAAAGTAAAGAAACAACATTACTACTATTCAAGATACATTTTTGAGTATATATTTAGATTACAATAAGATCTTAAACCTTATTTGTGCCTTGAGATAACTGTTGTTGTGAACTGAAATAAAACTGAATTGAAACTGCAGAAAGTTCCTATGGCATTTCAGACATTTCAGTACTGTACCATAGGAAAAGGTAATTATAAGTACCACAGGCCAGGCAGGCGGAGTAAACCACCAACTACTACCGAGCCCCTAGAGCAGGGGTCGCCAACCTGGTGCCTGCGGGCATCGCGGCGCCCGCAGTGACCATATCAGTCACCCGCAAGCCAGTTCTAAAAATAGACCTAATCACGAACTATGACTGTCTAAAATTTGATTAAGTTGTGTTGCCATTCTTTTTGAATTGCATTTACAGTGATGTAAATTAAAAACAAAACGTATAAAATATATATATATATATATATATATATATATATATATATATATATATATATATATATATATATATATATATATATAAACCTTTTTAAAAAAATCCTAAAGTAGCAGAGTTCGCTAATATGAGAATAAGGCAGAGGTCAGTCTAGTGCGCATGACAAACTTAGCCTTGGTCTTGAGAGTTGCGAAGACGAGGATACGAAAGCGGTTTCTACCCACATAAAAATGGCGGAAAAAAGGAAGAAAACGTATTATTTTAATAGTGAATGGGAGGAAGAATTCTTTTTTACTAATGTGAAAGAAAAGTGTGTGTGACGGCAAAGCGACACAACGTTGAGAGACACTTCAGCACTTGTCACAAAAGCTATGATGCTAACTACGCACCCGGCAGCGCTCTACGAAAAGAAAAAGCCTGCGAGTTAAAGGCTGCTTTGGCCAAACAGCAGTGTTTTTTTACAACGCCGGTGAAAAACTCTCAAAAAGCAACCGAAGCCTCTTTTAGGGCTACACATTTTTTGATAAAGAAGAAGAAGGCATTTTCAGACGGGGAGGTTCTCAAAGAAGCAATGATGATTATTGCTAACACTGTACTTAAAGACGAGAAGAATGGAACCAATATCCTTTCCTTTTCTGTCTGCTATGTCTGGGAACTTGACGGAACAGCTGGACCGGGATCTGGCTAGGTGCAGGTGGTTTAGCATCCAGTGCGACGAGTCTGTGGACAACAGTAGTACCGCACAGCTGATGATCTTTATACGGATGGTATTTGATGATTTCTCCACAAAAGAAGAACTCATGACACTACTGCCCCTGAAGACTACGAGGGGAGTTGACATTTATAACGCAGTGAGGAGTTTTTTCAAGGAGAAAAACATACCAACAGAAAAGCTGGTATGGGTGACTACAGACGGAGCACCTGCTATGACCGGCCGGCATGCAGGTTTCATCGCACACTGTAAAGGTGACACAGACTTTCCATCATTTCTGCATTACCACTGCATTATTCACCAGCAGGCAATATGTGCAAAAGTTACCGGCTTTGAGCACGTGATGACTCCCGGGGTGAAGATTATAAACGGCATCCGCTCCAACGCTAAACAGCACAGAACATTTAAGGTGCTATTGGAGGAGCTGTCAGCTGAATATGGAGACCTGTCAATGCACACAGAAATCCGATGGCTAAGCAGGGGACGCATTTTGAAACGTTTTTTGTCGCTTTTAAATGAAATCAAAGAGTTCATGCAGTCCAAAGGTGAAGGCACCTCTCTGCTGCAGGACACTGAGTGGATACTGGACCTTGCATTTTTAACTGACATCCCTGGGAAACTAAACCTTCTGAACTGTGAGTTACAGGGCGAAGGTAAAACTGTTGCTGACATGATAAGTTCTGTCAATGCATTTAAAACCAAGATGAGCATTTTCTCTATGCATTTACAGACAAAAAAAGTGCTGCACTTTCCCTCTGTGCAGACAGTGCTGAAAAACAATGCTTCTGCATCTGAGACTTTTGGCAAAGCTGCAGAAAAGTATATCTTCATGTCATAAACAGACTTGGGCAAGAGTTTGAGAAGAGGTTTTGTGACTTTGATCAGCTTGAGCCGTGTGTGTCATTCATTTCCAATCCTTTCATGCAAGTGGATACAGGATGCATTGCTGAGCAACTAAGTGCAACGTTCAACTTGGATGTTGGTCAGCTGGAGATGGAAATTGTAACCTTGCAAAATGACCTCCACCTCAAAGCCAACCAGGATGCACCAAACTTTTGGTGCCTTGCAGATACTGAAAAGTACAGTGGTGTGTGCACAGTAGCCATGAAGGTTGCCAGCATGTTTGGTTCAACCTATCTGTGTGAATCAGCCTTTTCTGACATGAACTTCTTTAAGAACAAACACAGAACACGCCTCACTGATGCACATCTGCAAGAGTCACTGAGAGTTGCAGTAAATAAGAAATAAAATATTGCATGTTTAAGTTTATCTGTTTCCTACCTTGTTGAATGATACTGAATCTTTATTGATAAATTATTAATCATTAACAATCAGTGTCCTCACGTAGAATGTCATTAATATAAAATTAAAGGTGAACTGTGCAACTTTCTGATTTCAGAAGTGTGTTATCAAAGTGGTAGCCCTTTCATTACTCAGTGCCCTTGAAGTAGCTCTCAGCTTCAAAAAGGTTGGCGACCCCTGCCCTAGAGGGACATGTTTCTTGGTTTTTTTGAGGGGAGGGCTTTTTTCTCTTGCATCATGTAAAGTAACACTGTAAATTATTAACAATGATTGTAGATCGGTGTTGCTTCTTCTTTTTATTTAAATCTTGAATTCTAAGGACATCACAGCATTGCTTGCTCGTGTATTACGGGTCAAATGAGTTGAATGAGTTGGGTCAAACCAGCTGTCAGTACTGAACTCTATTGTATATACTGAAAGTTGCCATGACTCAACTTTCAGACAACCTCAGCTGGATGACTGATACGATGCCAAATAATAGCAAACACATGATACAGACTACCGATCTAACACTGATTTACGTTGCTTCCCACTCAAGAAGATCAGTAATGTCAACCTCAGAACTAGACAGGCTGAGCAAGGGAGAACTAGCGACAATACAACCAACAGCCAACAAAATAAAAATAGAAAGAAAATACATATGCGTATATATACATACCCATATAGAAACATTTAGAGATATAGCAATAATATGATACAATAATGCAGCGTGACAACAGTACTAACAAAGCAGAGTGGTAACAGTTCAAAGTGTCGTGCTCCACTCCGTTTTTCGCAATTTCTGCCACGACTACACCTCATTTTTACCTACACACAGTGTTCCGCCCTAATGAGCTGTAGGTGGCGATCGGCTTACACTTGTAGCTGGTCATGCCCACTCCTACAACTACACAGTACTGTACCAAGGATTTCTACTTGTTACTCTTGTAATATTTAGTTTTCAGATGTTGGAATGAAAATAATAAGGCTCACTGTAGGAAGATCATTAAGTTGTGACACATCAATCACATCTGCTGCCATAACCTGTGTTTATTTATTCAATTCAATTCAACTTTATTTATATAGCGCCAGCATCAGTTATCTCAAGGTACTTTACAAGTAAGGTTTAAGACCTTACACAACTAAACCCAACAAATCCCACATAGAGCAAGCTTTTAATTGTAGCCAAGCGATAAGTTGTACATTTTAATAGCAACAGTGGAGGAAAAACTCCCTCTCTAACGAGGAAGAAACCTCTAGCAAACGCAGGCTCAGTGATCTGCCTTAATCGGTTGGGGTGAGGGGATAGAGAAGAGAGAAAAGAACACAGGCTGGAGCACAGGGAGCCAATGCAGAGAAGCTAATGTAGTAGAAATGTGATCTCTCTTTCTAAGTCCAGTCAGACTCTGACTGCAGCATTTTTAATTAACTGGAGGATTTTCAAATAGTTACTGGGACAAACTATGAGTATCGAGTTACAGTAGTCCAACCTAGAGGTAACAAATGCATGGATTAATTTTTCAGCATCACTCTGTGAGAGGATGCTCCTAATTTTAGCAATATTCATCAGGTGGGCTGTTCTAGAGATTTCTTTAATATATGGTGTAAAGGAGAGATCTTGGTCAACAATGACACCAAGGTTCCTACAATAGAACTTGAAACTAACGTTATGTCATCCAGAGTAACAATCTGACTCAATAATGAGTCTCTCTGGTTTTTAGCTTCAATTATAATAACCTCAGTTTTATCTCAATTCAGTTGTAGAAAGTTATGGGACATCCAGGATTTGATATCATTTAAACAAGTTTGAAGTTTGACTAATTGGTTTGTTTCCTCTGGTTTCAATTCAATTCAATTCAATTCAACTTTATTTATATAGCGCCAATTCACAACATCAGTTATCTCAGGGCACTTTACAAGTAAGGTTTTAAGACCTTACACAACTAAACCCAACAATTCCCACATAGAGCAAGCTTTTAATAGCCAATCGATTAATTGTACAGTTAAATAGCGACAGCGGAGAGGAAAAACTCCCTCTCTAACGAGGAAGAAACCTCCAGCAGACCCAGGCTCAGTGTGGGCGGCCATCTGCCTTGACCGGTTGGGGTGAGGGGATAGAGAAGAGAGAAAAGGACACAACAACAACAACAAAACAAGCAGCAACAGAACACAGGCAGGATGGTTGGACCAGCAACTGAACACTGGAGACACACGACTCTGAGTCTGATGATACCTGTAGATGAGAATAGAGAGAGACAGAAGGGGAGAAGCACAACTAGGAGAGAAAAGGGACAAAGTTAGTCACATGTGGAAATGGAGGCATGTTAGTGGATAGAAGAAAAAGAGAAAAAGAGCTCAGTCAATAAAGGACGTCCCCCAGCAGTCTAAGTCTATAGCAGCTTAACTAAGAGATGGTTCAGGGTGACCAGAACCATCTCTAACTATACGCTTTGTCAAAAAGAAAGGTTTTAAGCCTAGTTTTAAAACTAGCGAGGGTGTCTGCTTCTCGAACCTGGACTGGAAGCTGGTTCCATAGGAGAGGAGCTTGGTAGCTAAATGCTCTGCCTCCCATTCTACTTTTAGAAACTCTAGGAACCACAAGCAGACCAGCGCTCTGAGAACGAAGCGTTCTGTTGGGAGCATAAGGAGCCATGAGGTCTTTAAGATAAGATGGAGCTTTATTATGAAGAGCTTTGTAGGTGAGGAGAAGAATTTTGAATTCTATCCTAGTTTTGACAGGGAGCCAATGCAGAGAAGCTAATGTTGGAGAAATGTGATCTCTCTTCCTAAGTCCAGTCAGAACTCTGGCTGCAGCATTTTGAATTAATTGGAGGATTTTCAAAGAGTTATTGGGACAACCTATGAGTAGCGAGTTACAGTAGTCAAGCCTAGAGGTAACAAATGCATGGATTAATTTTTCAGCATCACTCTGTGAGAGGATGCTCCTAATTTTAGCAATATTCCTCAGGTGGAAGTAGGCAGTTCTAGAGATTTCTTTAATATATGGTGTAAAGGACAGATCTTGGTCAACAATGACACCAAGGTTCCTTACAGTAGAACTTGAAGCTAACGTTATGTCATCCAGAGTAACAATCTGATTCAATAAAGAGTCTCTCTGGTTTTTAGCACCAATTATAATAACCTCAGTTTTATCTGAATTCAGTTGGAGAAAGTTATGGGACATCCAGGATTTGATATCATTTAAACAAGTTTGAAGTTTGACTAATTGGTTTGTTTCCTCTGGTTTCATGGACAAATATAACTGAGTATCATCTGCATAGCAGTGGAAATTTATAGAGTGTTTTCTAATAATATTACCAAGGGGAGACATGTAAAGACTGAAAAGTATTGGACCAAGCACAGAACCCTGTGGAACTCCAAAGCTAATTCCTGTGCGGATGGAAGATTGATCATGAACATGGACGAATTGGAATCTGTTCAACAGATAAGACTTAAACCATCCCAGTGCTTTTCCTTTAATCCCAATGCTATGTTCCAGTCTCTGCAATAGAATCTTGTGATCTATCGTATCAAATGCTGCACTAAGATCTAACAGGACAAGTACAGAAACTAGACCATTGTCTGAAGCTGTGAGAAGATCATTAGTGACTCTAATTAGAGCTGTTTCTGTGCTATGATGTAATCTGAATCCTGACTGGAAATCTTCATATAGGTCATTTCTACGCAAGTGGTCACATAATTGTTTAGCTACGGTTTTTTCAAGAACTTTAGAAATAAAGGGCAGATTGGATATAGGCCTATAATTTGCAAGTTCTCTAGGGTCAAGAGTAGGTTTTTTCAATAAAGGTTTGACCACAGCAACTTTAAAAGCCTGTGGTACGTGGCCTGTAACCAGCGATTGGTTGATTTGATTTAATATGGACGTGCTGATTAATGGAAGAATTTCTTTGAGTAATCTGGTTGGGATTGGGTCTAAGAGACAAGTAGCTGGTTTAGCAGAGTTAATTATTGAAGTTAACTCAGTGTGATCAATGGGGGAAAAACAGTTTAAGTAAGACATAGGTCTAACCAGCAGATCTAAGGCTGTTGGATCTGCAGATCGGTTTATGACTTTTGTTGACAGATTCTGATAAATCTTTTCTCTAATGGTTATGATTTTATTGGTAAAGAAATTCATAAAGTCGTTGCTGCTGAGATTTAAAGGGACACTAGGCTCAACACAACTATGACTCTTAGTCAGCCTGGCTACAGTGCTGAAAAGAAACCTGGGGTTGTTTTTATTTTCCTCAATTAATGATGAATAGTATGTGGTTCTAGCAACCCGAAGTGCTTTTTTATATAGTATTAAACTGTTTTTCCATGCTAGACAGGATTCACCTAATTTGTTGGAACGCCACAGTCTTTCTAGTTTTCGAGTCCTCTGCTTAAGGCTGCGGATCTCTGAGTTATACCATGGAGCTAACCTCCTCTGATTCACTGGCTTCTTCTTCAGAGGAGCAACAGTGTCTAAAATTGTACGCAGTGAAGCTGCAGCACCATCAACAAGACAATCTACCTGCTCATGATTCAGATGACTGCTCTCCTCTGTGTAGCTACAAGGGAATGAGACAAAAGATGATGGAATCATCTCCTTAAATCTAATAACAGCATCATCAGATAAACATCTGCTGTAATAGAACTTATTTCCAACTGTTGTCAGGTCTGTTATGGTAAATTCAAATTTTATTAAGAAATGGTCAGATAACAGAGGGTTTTGAGGCAGAACTTTTAAATGATCAATCTCAACCCCATAAGTCAGGACAAGATCGAGAGTATGATTAAGACAGTGAGTGGGTTCATTCACATGCTGACTAAAACCAATAGAATCCAGTAGTGAATTAAATGCAATGTTGAGACAGTTACTGTCAACATCTACATGAATGTTAAAGTCGCCCACTACAATCACTTTATCTGTGCTGAGAACTAAGTTAGATAAAAACTCTGAGAATTCAGTTAAGAACTCTGAATATGGACCAGGAGGACGGTAGACAACACAGAACACAACTGGTTTCTGGGTTTTACAGTCTGAGTGAGAAAGGCTCAGAGTGAGGCTCTCAAAAGAATTATAGTTATGTTTAGGGCTAGGAATAATTAATAAATCTGAGTTATATATTGCTGCTACTCCTCCACCTCTACCTGAACTTCTAGGAATATGATGGTTGATGTGACTGGTTGGAGTTGACTCATTCAGACAAACGTATTCATCCTGCTGCAGCCAGGTTTCAGTGAGACTAAATAAATCTATGTGATGGTCACTTATCAAGTCATTTATTAACAGAGATTTAGAAGAGAGAGATCTGATATTTAATAGACCACATTTAATTATTTTATTGTTACTTTGTTCTGTAAGAGGAGCTGTCTTGATGTTTATTAGATTCCTGTGAATCACTCCTCTTTTATTTATTTGTGATTTATATAATTTAGGTGGTCGGGGAGCAGACACAGTCTCGATGGGAGTGTTACAGCTACGAGCGGGTGGCGGCTGAGAGTCTGCAGAGAGGCGTGTAAGACTGCGACTCTGCGTCCTGGGCTCCACTCTGGGTCATGGTTTAGGGAGTCTAATCAACTTGGCCATGTTACTAGAGAGCAGAGACGCTCCATCCAAAGTGGGATGGACGCCGTCTCTTCTAATCAGCCCAGGTTTTCCCCAAAAACTGCTCCAATTGTCTACAAAGCCCACATCGTTTGCTGGACACCACCTAGACAGCCAGCGGTGAAGCGACGACAGGCGGCTAAACATGTCGTCGCTGGTCAGATTGGGGAGGGGTCCAGAGAAAACTACGGAGTCCGACATCGTTTTGGCAAATGAACACACCGACTCAATGTTAGTTTTAGTGACTTCCGATTGGCGTAACCGGGAGTCATTAGTTCCTGCGTGTATTACGATCTTACTGTATTTACGCTTATCCTTATGCAGGAGCTTCAGGTAAGACTGGATGTCGCCCGCTCTGGCCCCAGGGATGCACTTAACTATGACCGCTGGCGTCTCTAACTTCACGTTTCTGACTATGGAGTCACCAATGATCAGGGTGGGTTTCTCAGCGGGTGTGTCGCTGAGTGGGGAAAATCTGTTTGAAACGTGAAGCGGCTGGTGGTGAACCGTGGGCGACTGCCTAGAACTACGACTCCTACGAACCGTCACCCAGTCACATCCCGGCTGCTCGGGACCCACTGAGGGACGATTAGCAGCTAAGCTAGTAGGCTCCGCACTAGCTAACAGGGCCTGGCTAGCTGACTGGTTTTCCACAGTGCGGAGCCGAGATTCCAAATCAGTCAGCCTCGCCTCCAGCGCTGCCACTATCTCACACTTATTACAGATACCATTAACACTAATGGAGGCAGAGGACGAGCTAAACATAAGGCACACCGAGCAAGAAAAAGAAGGAGAAGACAGGGAAGCCATGGCAGAAAGTTAAGCTAGCTTAGCCGAAAAGACCAGAAAGCTACGAAATTAGCAGTGCTTTTAATGAGAGGGGAATAAGGTGCTTGAGTATTACAAGCGTGCGACCCTTAGGCACTCGAAGTAAGTTAGAAAAACAACAGTAAAGAGATAAAAGTGAGGAGAGTTGTTTAGCAAAAAACGGTGCTGCGACCAGCAACAGACCAGCAGGAAACCTCGGTGACAGGAAGTGACGCGATACGCTTACCGTCAGTCAGCCAATCCAGTAACTGAACACTCAGTTCAGTTACAAATTCATGGACAAATGTAACTGAGTGTCATCTGCATAGCAGTGAACATTTATAAAGTGTTTCCTAATAATATCACCAAGAGGAGACATGTAAAGACTGAAAAGTATTGGACCAAGCATAGAACCCTGTGGAACTCCAAAGCTAATTTTTGTGCGGATGGAAGATTGGTCATGGACATGAACAAATTGGAATCTGTTCAACAGATAAGACTTAAACCATCCCAGTGCTTTTCCTTTAATCCCAACGCTATGTTCCAGTCTCTGCAATAGAATCTTGTGATCTATCGTATCAAATGCTGCACTAAGATCTAACAGGACAAGTACAGAAACTAGACCATTGTCTGAAGCTGTGAGAAGATCATTAGTGACTCTAATCAGAGCTGTTTCTGTGCTATGATGTATCTGAATCCTGACTGGAAATCTTCATATAGGTCATTTCTACGCAGGTGGTCTCATAGTTGTTTAGCTACGTTTTTTTCAAGAACTTTAGAAATAAAGGGCAGATTGGATATAGGCCTATAATTTGCAAGTTCTCTAGGGTCAAGAGTAGGTTTTTTCAATAAAGGTTTGACCACAGCAACTTTAAAAGCCTGTGGTACGTAGCCTGTAACCAGCGATTGGCTGATTTGATTTAATATGGACGTGCTGATTAATGGAAAAACTTCTTTGAGTGATCTAGTTGGGATTGGGTCTAAGTGACAAGTAGCTGATTTAGCAGAGTTAATTACTGAAGTTAACTCAGTCTGATCTATGGGGGAAAAACAGTTTAAGTAAGACATAGGTCTAATCAGCAAATCTAAGGCTGTTGGATCTGGAGATTGGTTTATGACTTTTGCTGACAGATTCTGATAAATCTTTTCTCTAATGGTTAAGATTTTATTAGTAAAGTAATTCATAAAGTCATTGTTGCTGGGATTTAAAGGGATACTAGGCTCAACACAGCTATGACTCTTAGTCAGCCTGACTACAGTGCTGAAAAGAAACCTGGGGTTGTTTTTATATTATATTTATGTGTGACAGACCTTGTGATTGGCCTCTAGGCTGCACTATGGTCCTGTTTTCTTTTTTCTTCTCCCCTTGTGTGTGATTGGTCTTCTTTTTGGGCAGTACTGATCAGCCACCATAGATTCAGCAATATTGAGCAGAATTGATAGAGTGGTGTCCGAGATTGGACAGTTGGTCACAGAGGCATACCGGCAAGTGCGGGAGAATGCGTTGAAGCTCAGGGAAGTTGGAGATGCAGCCGCGCATAGTTCATCTGCCTCGGATGCAGAAATCACATTGGCTCCGCCGAACCATTTCGATGGGGAGGCAGCGAGGTGCGGATCGTTTTTGGCCGCTTTGGATCTCGAGTCCTCATAGTTCAGATTCGGATAAGGTGGCATACGCACTGCTCGACGGAGAAGCACTAGTGGGGAATGGCAGAACTGGACAGGGACTCTGCTTGCTGTGCCACCTTCGAACTGTTCGCGGGAGAGGTTCAACTCAACTTTTGTCCCTCTGCCCATCAGAGAGTGGCAGCGTCCAGGCTTTTCCATGTTTCCCAAGGGGTTCGGTAGGTCAAGGACTACGTTGTCGAGATTCGAACCGTGGCTGCCCAGGTCCGCTGGCCGGAAGAGGTTCAGCTAGACAAACTCTACAAGGGGCTTGCGGACTACATTACAGACTGTATTGTGTGTGCCGAACTGCTGGATACTCTTGGGGAGTTCATCACCTTGGCACTAGCTCTGTGTGATCGGCCAGATACAGATGCTGGTTGACTCGGATCACTACCGAACAAAGGTCAGCGCACGCAAGTTTCTCGCCACGGGGAGGACACTGGGCATCATTTTCACCTCTCATCGGGTTTCTCTCAGGGGTCTATCTCTCCTGTTCTGGCTCTTCAATGAACGTTGCCGTGGTTTGAGGCGAGCGACAAGCCCATGCAGATGGGGGACTACCAGGCTGTCTGCAGGGGAGAGGCAATGGAGGCTTGTCAGCCCGGCCATCGGGCTGCAGGTAGTCCTGGAAGTGTTTGACTCTGGGTCCAAGTGGCATTTTATGGATGAGGGTTTTGGCCTCTGAGCCGGGGGTCGAACATAGGGAGCTTCAAACCCCTATTGAGGTGAGGTCTTTCAACAATTCACCAGACTATTCATCAGATCCACTATCGCACTGGGGCGGTCCACCACACTGTTCCTGGTAACCATCGGGAGGATTTGGAGTTTATCTGGATCCACACATCAGCTAGCCGTTGGGGAGAGTGATTGACTGGAGCGCCTTCTGTCTAGCCAACTGCCTAAGTTCAGCAGACTTCCCTGCTGCTCCGGCGAGCCAGTCGATGGAGGTGGCTCTGTCGTCAGTGCCTGCAATTTATCACAACCTGAGGAGGTATTTAACAAGAGCCGTGCCACGTTGCTGCCTCCTCACTGGCCGTACGACTGCAGCATCAAGCTCCTGCCTAGAACCTCCCCCCCTCGGGGCCGCATTTTCTCCCTAACATGACCCAAGAAGGAGGTTATGAACTCCTACATACGAGACTCGCTGAAGGCCGGAATAATCCGTCCGTCTTCCTCGCCCGCTGGAGTGGGGTTTTTCTTTGTGAAGAACAAGGATGGGGGGCGTTGCCCCTGTATCGACTACAGGGGGCTAAACAGGATGTTAAGAATCGGTACCCTCTTCCTCTTATGTCATCTGTGTTTGAACTATTAGAGTGTGCCACAGTCTTCACCAAGCTAGACCTGAGGAATGCTTATTATCTAGTGTTACGGCCCCAGGCCTTGTCTGTTTGGCTGCCTGTTTTGTTTATGTTTCAGGGGGTGTTGGATTGGCCGGTGGTTACGGGAGGAGGAACAATGAGATGTAAATGGGACTGTGGCAGAGCCTGCTCCTGATTGGTGGCTGGAAGTATGGATTCCACCCCTGGCTGCTATTGGGCCTTTTGTTTCACGCCTGCCAATCACCTGCAGATCATCGAAGGAGAACCTGGTGATAAGAGCTGCGGCTAGGGATGTTACAGTCAGCCCTCCAACCCCTGGAGGGCGCTGTGGTCCTGTCTGGTTTCTTTTGTCATGTCCTGAGTTGATGTAATTATTGCGTTCACCTGTGTCTTGTTTCTGGTCATTGTGTATTTAGTTCCTGTCTTGACTGTGTCAGTTGTTGGTCCGTCGCCCGTCCTGTATGGATGTGATGTTCTGTGTGGTGGAGGTTCTTTCATGTCAAGTCAAGTCTTTTGTTTAGTCAGTCCTGGAGTCCTTGTCAAGTCAAGTCATATGTGTTTTTGTTTTAATAAACTCATTTAAGTTTAAATCACGCCTGAGCCTGCGTTTGGATCCACCACCTTTTGCCTTGTTTTTCGAACACCGCCACGCAGTTTGTCACAGTACGGACCAACCACTCACGGATCCAGCAGACTCAGTTTTCTTTTTTGCTCAGAGTTTTTGTTTGGTGGTTTTTTATTGTGTGTGTGCCAGGGGGTGATCACCCCCGGGGCCACTCGCACGGAGTCTGGTCCTGCCCCGCAACGTCGGGATCGACACCGCGACCAGCAGCTCCGGCTTCCAGCACCCCGGCGTCTTAAGGTGGAGACGTCGGCCGATAAAAGTCGGCCGCTCACCACCGCTGCACCCGCCCCTTCGCCCTGTTTTTCTCCAGGAGGAGAGAACAGACTTGGGGAAACGGAGAGGCCGCACCCCCTCATCTGTCTCTGGTGGTCCAGAGGAGTCATCACCTCCTCATCTGACTCCGGTGGTCCGGAGAGGTCCACTGTTCTGCATCTGTCTCCGGTGGTCCAGAGGAGTCATCACCTCCTCGTCTGACTCTGGTGGTCCGGAGAGGTCCACCGTTCTGCAAGTCCTGTCCTGTCATGTCAAGTCAAGTTAAGTTGTGTGAAGTCAAGTCAAGTGGAAGTCAAGTCATGTGTGTTTTTGTTTTAATAAACTCATTTAAGTTTAAATCACGCCTGAGCCTGCGTTTGGATCCACCACCTTTTGCCTTGTTTTTCGAACACCGCCACGCAGTTTGTCACAAGGGATGTGAATATCGACTCTCTGGAATCGATACTTAGATACCCGCTGACCGATACTTTGGAGTCGATACTTTCTTAAGTATCGCTTGATACTACTCCTAATAAAAACGTGCAATTACTTTTCACTTCTGATCGTTTTTAGTTTTAACTTAATGTGTTATGAGATATAAAAAATGAAATGAACCATTATTTTACTACCCCAAATATGCAATGAGCTAAGTCAGGTTTGCCCAATACCTCGATCGTTGAGGTAGTTTGGGTTGATCACACTGACAAAATCCCCCGTAGGCAGCTGTGAAAAAGAATCTGCACCGTAGAGCAGCTGGAACCTGCACATGCGCAGACCAGATGAGTGGCAGAGACGTTTCTATACGTGGACATACACAATATCCGCGGTTAGAAGCGGCTTTAAAAGCCGCAGAATTATGCCCCGGAGCTGCCGGTACATGAACATGTGCTCACACACTCACCAGCTGTGCAGCGGAAACATCCCTGTGATGTTTTACTGTTAAATATTTACTGTTTTGTTTTGTTCTACTTGCACTATGAACCCTTCAATTTAAGAAATAGTATTTTGTATTAATTTCAATTGTATTTATTATAATTTAAAATAGATATTTTTTCATAATTAAATTTACTTATTGATCTAATTTATTATAATTTTATTATTAGCATTTAAGCAAGTATTTCTGTTCATGAGAATTATTCATGTTGCCATAAAGATATTAATCAACACTGCAATGATGATTTGCCTTTAAGGTGCAAAAAGTATCGGTATCGTCGATACTGGCCCTGTAGTTACTTGGTATCGAATCGATACCAAATTTCGTGGTATCGCCCATCACTAGCTGCGGCTGAGGACAGTCGAGGACTGCCCCTGCGGAGAGTAGTCACCAATACTTCTGGGGTCTGCTAGGATTAGGTTTTTGTTTTGGTAATGTTGGTTTTTTTTGTTGGCTGGTCTACAGAAGGGAGCCAGGACAGGGTTAGACACACCTACATCCACTCATCCAGACACCCTCGATACACGGCATCCTTCTTTGCACAGACACTACAGGTACTTGTGTTGTATAATTACATTAGGGTTTAGAGGTGCTACACTTGTGTTTATGTTTGATGAGACAGGGTAGTTTACTTCTAGTAGTTTACGTCTCATGGGCATTATGAGTACTTAGTTATGCCTTTCGGACTTACCAATGTAAGTCCAACCAGGTGTTCTAGGCGCTTTTTAATGATGATTTCAGGGACATGGTGAACCGCTTTGTGTTTGTTTACCTGGATGACATTTTGATCTACTCCCGGAACATGCAGGATCACACATACCATGTCAGAGCGGTTCTCACTCGGCTCCTCGAGTGGAGTTTCACACCACCAAGACCACATTCCTGGGGTTCATCCATGAGCCTCGCCGAGCAGGAATGGACCCCGGGAAGGTTTCCAATGTGTCTGAGTGGCCGACCCCTCGGGACCATCACCAGCTTCAACGATTCCTCGGCTTCGTCAGTTTTTACCTGAGATTTATCAAGAACAAGAGCAGGGTCACCGCCTGCTCCACTCACTCACCTCCACAAAGGTGGGCTTCGCTTGGACACAGGAGCGATTTCTTGCTGTGTTTTTCTCTGCTCCCGTCCTTCTCATTCCAGAGCCCTCTCGCCAGTTTATCGTTGAGACTGATGCGTCCAGCACCAGAGTGGGGGCCGTTCTGTCACAAAGGTTTAAAGATAATAAGGTTCATACCTGTGCCTTCTTCTCACGACGTCTGAGTACTGCTGAGAGGAATTATGATGTTGGGAATCAAGAGATTCTAAGAACATTCTAAGCCCTGTCATGCTGGGCGCCTTAAGATGGGACATAGAGGAATGTGTGAGGACCTACAAGCATCCTGGCCCTGTTCATAGTGGCTGTCCCTCAGCCTCTCTGTTTGTGCCCCAGTCACTGCTCAAGTAGGGACATGACTCCCGCCTAGCATGTCGTCCTGGTTCCTACCAGACGATGGCTCTTATCACCCAACGGTTCTGGTGGCCAACCATGAGACTGGACATAAAGTGGCATGTGGCCCCCTGCAGCGTTAGTGCGGCCAACCAGACACCCCATCGACCGGCCAGCAGGTTTTCTACACCTGCCTACACCTTTTCTGCCTATACCATCACGCCCTTGGTCTTACATCACGGTACACTTCATCACAGGTCTACCTCCCTCTGCTGGGAAAACCGCGATACTGACAGTGGGGGATTGTTTTTCCAAAATGATTCACATCATCCTTCTGCCAAAGCTGCCACCTGCTAAGGAGACTGCACAGCTCCTAGTTGACAGTGTTTACTGTTCTGTCAGCCTGTCTTCAGGGTTCCATCCACAGTCGAATGGCCAGACGGAGAGGATGAACCAGGACATCAAGACGCAGCAGTGATGCACTCAAGCAGCTTCCCCCACAGTCATTGCCTGGTCCACCATCCGAGCACGGCTTATCGCGGGACAGAGAGGTACGCTAACCGACTATAAGGAGGGGGGCGTGGTCTGGTTGGCCACTAAGGACCTCTAACTGAAGGGGCTATGCAGAAAGCCTTCACCCCGGTATATTGGCCCCTTCAGAATAGTGAAGCTCGTCAATCCTGTCGCTGCTAAACTGGACCTACCTGCCTCCATGCGCATTCCTCCTGGTTTACATGTTTCTAAGCTGAAGCCGCAAGTGTCATCCGCTCTCTCTGCTCCTGCCGAGGGTCCGCGTCCTGCTTGCCTCATCGATGGGGTTCCTGCTGACACCGTAAGCTCCATCCTTTGTTTACGCTGGCGAGGCAGGAGACTGCAGTACCTCGTCGACTGGGAGGGATACAACCCGGAGCACTGCAGTTTGGTGCCAGCCTGTAACACCCTGGGCCCTGACCTCATAAGGGTTTTCCATCGTGCCAACCCCTTTGAACCTGCCTATGTCAGGAGACGCCCTTTGAGGAGGAGGCTCTGTGGCAGATCTCGTGATTGGCCTCTAGGCGGCACTATGGTTCTGTTTTCTTTTTTCTTCTCCCCTTGTGTGTGATTGGTCTTCTTTCTGGCTTGTGCACCTGCAGCATTTTCCTCACTGGCACTAGTTGTTAGTGAGTCACACCCGACGTCTGTTTCTGTTTGCATCCACATTCCCTGACCTCCAGCATTATTTCAAGCCAATAAGCCTGTAGATTGAGTTTGCACAGTTGTATGATTGTTTCCTGCTTGCAGTATTCAGTTTAGCTTCGCCTTGGATCTTTCCAGTTAATGACTTCTGTCTGTCTTCCTACCTTGGCGCAGCGTCCAGAGTTTTCCTCTCAGTTCAGTTTGTTTCTGTTTTAGGGTCCACACCATTTAGATCCTGCTTCAGGCAGTTTTTGGTTTCTTAGATGAGGCTAAAATCAAGGGTTGTGTGTTCATGACTGTTTGCCGAGTTTGGATTATTTAAGTTGGAATAAAGACCTCTACTAGACTCTACATTCGCATTTTCTGTTAGGATGTGGTTAGACCCCCCCCTGCATTGTTGGGCTGGACCTGTTGGCCCGCTGGGGAGCGTGCGTTGACGTTTTGAGGGGTGCTATTAGGCTTGGTGCGGAGACCATACCCCTCTCCTCAGCCCAGAGTGCGGCTGGGGAATCCAAAAGGTGTCGAGAGAGCGACAAAGCTAGGGTCAGCGCACGCCAGCAGCCCAGCCGAGCCCGTCGAGAGAGCGACACAGCCGGTGTCAGCGCACGCCAGCAGCACAGCCGAGCCCGTCGAGAGAGCGACACAGCCAGGACCAGCGCACGCCAGCAGCTCAGCCGAGGCCGCGGGGTGAGCAGCACACCCCCACAGCTGGCCTCTCCTGCCTCGGGCCGTCTCTCTACCGAGACTGTTACTGCTGTTGAAGAGCTGGAGCAACGGAGCAGCGGACACCTTGATACGGCACAGCAGGAGCGGCTGAACAGACTACTGCATGACTTTTCAGACGTTTTCGCAGCCAAAGACGAGGACTGCACTAGGACAGGCCTGGTGCAGCATCACATTGACACTGGCGATGCACCTCCCATTCGCCTGCGACCTCATACACTGCCGCTGGTGAAACGCCAAGCCGCTCAGGACCTGATCGAGAGCATGAGGGCTAATGACATCATCGAGCCCTCGGACAGCCCCAGGGCTGCACCAATGGTCATGGTGCGTAAAAAGGGGAGTGGCGCCCTTGTGTGGATTATAACAAAAAAGGATTCCTACCCACTTTCACGCATTGATGATGCCCTGGACCATGTGGCTGGATCCTGCTGGTTCAGCTCCTTGGATTTACGCAGCGGGTACTGGCAAGTGGAGCTGGCACCAGAGGCCCGCCCAAAAACTGCCTTTACCATAGGGCAAGGACTGTGGCAGTTTAAAGTTATGCCTTTCGGACTGTGTAATGCCCCCGCCACCTTTGAACGGTTGATGGAACGGGTGCTCAAGAACATTCCACGGGACCGCTGTGTGGTCTACCTGGATGACCTGCTGGTCCACGCCAAGAGTTTCGAGGACGTCATCAGCAACCTCGCGGAGGTCTTCAGGGCCATTCGCCAGGCTGGACTGCGGCTTAACCTGGCAAAATGCAACTTGCTGGCGAGAGAGACTCAGTTCTTGGGGCACGTGGTCAGTGAGCACTGGGTGACCACGGACCAGGCAAAAGTGACTGCCATTAAAGAGTGGCCCCAGCCAACCACCACAAGCGAACTGAGGAGTTTCCTTGGTCTAGCCTCATATTATAGGAGGTTTGTTAAGGACTTTGCAACCATCGCCAGCCCCCTCCATCGAGTGACCGAGAAGGGCCGGCGGTTCGAGTGGTCTGAGGCCTGCGCTGTGGCTTTCCAGCAGTTAAAGACAGCTCTCTCCGAGGCCCCGGTCCTGGCGTACCCCGATCCGCACCAGCCATTTGTGGTGGATACAGATGCCAGTGGGGTGGGAATCAGAGCGGTACTCTCCCAAGGAGGAGAGACAGAAGAACGAGTGGTGGCTTACTACAGCTGCAGTCTGAGCCGCACTGAGCGGAACTACTGTCACCAGGCAACTGCTGGCTGTGGTCCTGGCTTTACGACACTTTGGGCCATATCTTCTGGGCACTCGGTTCACATTGAGGACTGACCACGCATCTCTCACCTGGCTGCTACACTTCAAGCAGCCCGAGGATCAGGTGGCGAGATGGCTGGAGATCCTCCAGGAATACAACTTTGACATCCGACACCGACCGGGGCGACAGCATGGCAATGCTGATGCCCTCTCTCGACGCCCCTGTCTCTCAGACGAGTGTCGCTGCTGTCGCCGCCAGGAAGAACGGGAGCCAGGCCCATCCGCAGCAGCAGCACAGCCAGACGACACCACGGGGGAGGAGGAGTTATTCAGCCGGGATCAGCTGCAGCGGCACCAAGAAGCTGATCCTGTGCTGGCTGAGGTTCGGGGCTGGCTGGAGACTGGACAACTACCAGAGTGGGCAGCTATTTCAGCCAGAGGGCCAGGGATCAAGCTTCTCCACTCCCAGTGGGACAATCTGGAGCTCCACGATGGCATCCTCTACCGTCAGTGGCGGGCACCAGGAGGGGGAGTTGACCGGTTGCAGCTCTTGGTCCATGGGTCTGCCGGGGCTGGCCACTTCGGGAACTCCAAGACAGTGCGCCGTCTGAGACAGCGATTCTACTGGCCAGGTTGTCGCCAGGAAGCGGAGCTGCATGTCCACTGCTGTGACGACTGCACAGCGCAGAAAGGGCCCACTCAGCGCTTGCGAGGGCCGCTGCAGCAGTACCTGGTCGGGGCGCCCATGGAGAGGGTCGGTGTGAATATCCTGGGCCCCTTTCCCATCACCGAGGCTGGAAACCGTTACGTCCTGGTGGCCATGGATTATTTCACCAAGTGGCCAGAGGCGTATGCGGTGCAAGACCAGACTGCCACCACAGCAGCCCAGCATCTGGTAGAGGACATGTTTACACGATTTGGAGTACCAGATGAGCTGCACAGCAATCAGGGGCGAAACTTTGAGAGTCGACTGTTTGCTGAGGTGTGTCAGCGGCTCAGAGTGAGGAAGACCCGAACCACGCCACTCCACCCCCAGAGCGATGGCCTAGTGGAGCGGTTTAATCGCACCCTGGCAACCCAGCTGGCCATCTTGACCAGTCGGCATCAGAGGGACTGGGACCAGCACCTGCCGCTGGTCCAGTGGGCTTACCGGATCGCTGTCCAGGAGTCCAGCCAATGTACCCCCGCTGCGCTGATGTTTGGGAGGGAGCTCCGGACACCTGTGGACTTGGTGTTTGGACCACCCCCTGAACCTGAACTTGAAGGGGGGTCCGAGTTGGATTACTTCAGGCGGCTTAAGGAGCGCCTTCGTGTGGTCCATCAGCTGGCGCGAGGGGCCCAAGGGGAGGCTGGGGTCCGACAGAAGCGGGCGTACGATGGACGGTGCCATGGACGCTCCTTTTCAGTGGGGGATAAGGTTTGGGTGTACTGCCCGGTGAGGAAGCGAGGACTTTCACCTAAACTCACCAGCCACTGGCAGGGGCCCGGAGAAATCCTGGACCGGATCTCCGAGGTGGTGTTCCGGGTCCGCATGCCGGGACGGGGTAGGAGGGTGGTGCTGCACAGGGACCGGCTGGCACCATACCACTCTCTGGCGCAGACCTCAGTGACTGAACAGGACAGTCTCTTGTCGGCCACTCCCAGCACCAATACGGACGATAATGGACCGGGCTGAGTCTGACACGGTGAGGGGACCGACTCAAAGGCCCGCCCGTGCTCGACGTCTGCCCGGACGATTGAGGGACTTTGTTGTGGGGCTGGAGGATGACTGAGGGTTGTGGGGACACTGAACCCTCTTGGCGGGGGGGCTGTGTAGCAGTGACCCCCCACCCATGACCGGTCATTTGTCTGTTTTAGTTGATACTGTAAGAAAAGGCAAGAGCTGTGTGTCTGTGTCAGTAGAAGCAGCTCGAGACGCTTGGGGTCGTGCGGTGTATGGGGCACAAGCGTTCTCACATCCGCCTGCCATTTTGAGCAGTTCGCTCTAGCTTAAGCCTGCTAGCACTTGAGCTAGCCGTTAGCTTAGCTGCAACAGTTAGCCAGGGCTAGTTAGCTTCCGCTCCAAAGCCTCCCGTCGTTACAATATATTCACTGTAAAGTCATAATCATTGTGTCTTAGAAAGATCGACGCTACAGCATTAATGTCTTGTTTCCGTTTTCCTCAGCTTTTGTATGTTTCTTTAAATGCAGATAAAGACGACAGGCGTCTTCTAAGAACAAGCACACACACCGTATCACGCGTGCTGTAATATTTGATATAATATCTTAACATACTTTTTGTGGCTATTGTGATTTTTTCAATATGTGGACACGCAACCACACTACAGTCTAAATAAAGACTATGTATTATTATGTAAATCTTGGATGAGATGGTCAAGGATGACTCTTCCAGCCTGACAATGACACAGAATATATCGTCATTGGTGCTATATTTTTACTATGAATCCTTGATTTGTTACCAGATTTACAATTTTAATTTACAATTAAAATTGACAAACAACAACATACAACAGAACAAAATTGTAAATGTCCAGCAGTTCCTGTGCAGGCAAGTCGTGTGTGTCTGGATTGAAATGTTCATTCACTGTTGGATATTTGCTTTTTCCTGATTTTTTGTTTTTTGATGATACTGACCGCAGACCTCCCCCGTTAATGCTGCTCTGTTTTTGTCTTTCCATTTCCTTTCATTTAGGTTTATTTATTCCCCTACCCTCACACAGGCATACGAGGTAGTTTGATGGGTCTGCTAAAAGGATGTCAGAACGCAATAAAGTGTCTTTAATCTGATGTGTCTTTCTGAGGCTGATAAATCCAGCAACCTTTTACGCCGTTGGCAGTTGGGAAAGATTATATTCTTTTTTTCACTCTCCTTTTGAGTTTCATCATTTGCTTTCATGCAACAGGGGTTTTAATATTATATGACAGAACCACCACAATGCATCATAAAGCAATGCTTCAGACAGGTGAGACGCAAAGCTCACAGCTCATCTTCTGCACATTTAACCTATCATTTAAGCATAATGTTGGTTGTGCCACCATTGATCTCTTAACCCTTGTGCAGCCTTTGAGGGGTCAAAAGGAAAACAGGAGGCTCTAAGCTCAAAAACCACACAAGGGTTGGATAAAACAGCCGCAGCCGGACGATAAATCACAAGACGCTTCATCTAGATGAATGGTTGGATGAACTTGTTCATCATAGACCCACACGTGTTCATTGCTTGGATGTATCACCCACCAAGGCTGTTTAATCCAACCCTGGTGTGTGTATTTGAGCTTTGACTGTCCCCTAGTTTACAGAGGGGTCGTTTTTGACCCCTCGAAGGCTGCACAAGGGTTAAACGTCTTGACTGAATTGCCAGCAGCCTAGAGTGTCCTTGTGGTTTCTCATGAAGGCTTAAGCTAAATACTGTCCCAATATAAAGGAGAGCAAAGCCTTGCACTTTAGCTGTTGTGGGTTTGCCTTAGGATGATTAATGCTATACACTCACCAGCCAGTTTATTAGGTACACCTGTAGACTGTAATGCAGCCCAGCATAGCTGCTCTTTTGTGAGCTTTTTGATTTTATATCTTTCTAATGTCTTTAAAGCTAACCCCGTCAGAAATGTGATAATAGGGTCATAGTAAGTGGAGTATTGTTATTTTCAATAGTTTTGTCCAAAACACTAAAACATATCTTCTCTAGTAAATTTTTACAAATTAGTTTGTGGAATCCAAGTAGTTAAACTACAATTGAATTTCAGCAGGTACATAGTTAGGTAAGAACCAAGATTCTTTCTTATTATTTCTATATTTAATATTCTTAAAAGATGAAAATCATGGCGATGTTTACCACATTGTGATGTGTTGCATTTACCTTAATTAATTTTCCTTTTTTATTTTTCCTTTTTAATTTTCCTTTTATTTCTGTTAATCAGACTGAAGTGATGACATGTCTTGTTATTCTTCTTCTTTTTTTTTTTTAATGTTTACCAGGAAGCTGCACCAGTATCTATTGTATATGTTGTTTTTATAATGTAGGAAAGTTCTTGATGTTAACTGTTTTCCTGGCCTTGTGCTCTAGTGTGTAACAAAGACATATCCAGTGCAGAGAGGGATTCCTCTCTGTTCTGCCATGACAAAGAAGGACTCACCAGAGAGACCGTTTCATCTCTGTTATGTCATGAGACACAGTTTCATCATAATGTTTGATGGTTTTGCAACTGCATTTGAAGAGTTTCCGAGTTTTGGAAATGTGTTGAACTGACTAACCTTCATATCTAACAGTGATGCCTTGTTTGTTTCTTCTCACTTAGTTAAGGAGTTCTTACAGAATATTACAGTTAACGTACTTTGTCTCTACTCTGAATGTTAATCTTATCCTGCTATTCAGTGGCTTCAGTAGCGAGCTGGGAGATTAGTTCTCAACACAAAAGTATGAAGTAAAAATGCAGGAGAAAACTAACATCATATGTCTGCATGGCTGGGCAGTGGCTCTAAACAGAATTCACCAACTGAAACTGCTAATGCAGGCTCAGACTAAATGACTAATAAAGGCAAAAGAACACAGAAGACAAACGATGGGCACGAGACCAGACGCCACAGAGACACCACTGATCAGAACCAAAGCAAGACCATATATGACTGAAAACAGAAGCCAGGTGTAAGCGATTGACACGATTAAGCCAAGAGGCCAAGAGGAACCGGAAGTGATGTCACAGAAGAGGGAACACACTAGACACACTAGTGTGACTTCACTTAGCCAATCGATTCTGTGGCTCACAGGCGCTACATTTTGCGACTCAACAGTACCTGCAGATGAAAGAATGTTCGAGGTTGCAAAGGAATCAACAAACAAAAGTGGCGCTAACAGTTGCATGTAGCTAGCGAAAACAGAGGGAGGGACAGACGACAGCCCTGTACATCTTGACCATGTTTGGCTCCACACAGGCGGCTTTCTCCACTATGACATAATAGAGACTGGACATCGTTCCAGGTTAACCAGTGAACACCTCCACATGTGCTGAATGGGCCTGACTCCATTCAAGCCCAGGTTTAAAGTTCCAGCAGGACAAGCTAGAGCTCAATGTTCTCACAAAGCTCAAAAACACACACAAGGGTCAGATGAAACGGCCAGACAGACGATGAATCGCAGCACTGAGTATTATACATGGGTTAAATATATGAGGGGAAGAAGATGAGCCTGCAAAACTGTTCAATTGTTAGAGTATGTTCAGTTTTTTTACCTGTTAAATTGGTTGCGAATTTTAATGCCTTTCTTTCCTTTATTTAATTTTTTCAAAGTTAAGCACTTTATTTGAACATTTTTATTCTTGCTTTTTTTGAAAAGCAGCCCTGATTTTATTTCATGAATTAGATAACATTGTAAATTTATGCTCAGTTCGCATTTCAGTCTGTCAAAAGGTTTTTGAATTGTACTGAATTAATTTGATTTGACAGTCAAGTACTGATTACATGCTGGCTACTTAATAATATATTGCAGCAATGGTTAGATATTGTAATCTTTTGGACTTTTGCTTCCAAGAAATGTGTGTAACCGGACCTCTTTAAATTTTAGTTGAATACCCGTGCACTAGAGAAACATAACAAGGTAGCCATGTAGCGTTACTGCCTGTTCATTTGTCACTGGTAAACTCATTTTCCCAATATGGTTATAGGTCCCTGAAAATTATTATATACAATTGTTATGGGTAATTGCTAAAAATCTACTGACAAACACATATGCTTCTTGTGCGCTGACACCTTGTACAGTCTATTTCAATCCAAGACGCAACTCTGCCATAGAGGGGACCATTAAACAGCCTCAGCCTACGAACTGAGATATAATATTCTTGTAAATGTAGAATTAATGGCAGCATTGCTTTTGGATTGAATTAGACTGTACAGATGTAGGTAATAAAAGAGCATGAAAATAGATCACTGTCACATGAATAAATCGCCGCGTCAATACGTAATGCATACGTTTAAATCGAGAGAAGAGCAGTTTACACACGACACAGCAGCTTAAAATCAAGAATCAGGCAGGAGTATTAACAGTTTCATACTCTCTGAAGGATCTCATTCAAGCAGGTCATGAATATTCTAAAGTTTTTTTCTTTTCTGAGATGATTCACCTTATATACACAATCTATCGCCCACTTACAATGCACTGCTGTCATCTCTACGCAGGAGCGTTCACACCTAAGCTCAGGTGGCTCCAGAGAGAAAACAATAACCACCCACAGGTGACCATTTGGACGCTAACTCCATCCAGAGGGTGAGAAAACCTGCCACTGCTGTCCACTCCAGAGAAAAGCACATCTGGGCGGTTCATACTCAGCAAACAAATGAACCTGCAGTAAAATTGGATATGGATGGTATCAACTATTATTTTTGGCATATCAAGGGCTGATGAACATAATGGAGAAGCAGTGTAGCAGATGCCAATTATGTTAATCTCGCACCTACGGTACTGTAGGTGCCCAAAGTAACACAGAAGCAGCTCATTAACCGCGAAGAATGACATATTATTGCCAGCAGATATGATCAGACACCCTGACGAGCACACAACTGCACACGGATATTAACTGGCCTCCTGTTTTCTCACTTTTAATGTATTAATCTGATTAAAGTCACGTTACCGATGTTTTTAACAGGAAACAAACCGCTTGCCTACTGTTAGGTGGCCTTAACAAACCAAACTACAGCTGTGACAACAACGATACTACCAACGTGCGTCAAGTGCATACAACCTGCTTTTAGATTACATCACATACATTACTAATGTCAGCATAAGCAAATGCTGCATTGGACATGCCACAGCATTTGGGTAAAGGGGCCCTTAGCTGTATAACATCTGGTGAGGCGTTCAGTGTACTACTGCAGAGCCATTTCTGACCAATTTGTTTCCAGATTTAGACCCATGTGGTCTTTATTATAACTATAGTTCCTTGTTATTTCCTGGACATAATGGCAAAGATGGAGCAAGTTCTTCCTGTTCCATTGTGTCCAAGTGAAAGTAAAATTAATAAGGTGCAATGAGGATTCCAAATAAATTGTGTATCATTTGGTAAAGTGGGACCGACAACCTTTCCAGAGTACCTTGCCTCTCCCTAGTGACAGCTCTGAGAGGCTCCATCAACCCCCACCTGTTCCTTTTGAGGACATCATTCCTATTTAGGTCAACAGAGGATCTAACAATGTGGTCCATGTTGTAGAAATATGTCATCTCACGTTTTGGGAGTATAGGATTTGCACTCTGGTAAAAGCGAACCATGGTTTAATGTACTTTTTGTATCCTATTGTATCTTGCTACTGTACGTCCTGTTTTATCTCACATGGGCAAATCCTAAATACTCAATGCGTTGGGTAACTTTTGCGTCTGCCCCAGATTGTTTAATGCTGTTGCCAGCTTAGTTAAATTAGGTGGGCTGACTGATTTGTTGACCTGTTGGTCATGCATGATCAGATCCATTTACACATTATTTCTTAGTAACAACTGCTACTTGATGATGAATATTACACATAAGTTAAAGTTCAGTTCCACTTTTGATTGTTGCTTATTGTATCACGATTTTAAAGGCACAATGTCGTGACCTTATAAGTTGATGCTGCAATGACCTGATCTGCATTTACACTACACACAGTGTGCTTTTGATCTTTATGTTATAGATGTAGAATGATAGTCTCCATGATCTCTGACATACAGGGCAGTTCTTTCAGTACCAGTTTCAGTAATGGTCTGACTCCCCCAAGGAGAATTTCCTCAGAGTGAGACCCTCATCCAAAGAGACAAGGGATGAGTCAAGTCGTCTGCTTCTTTTCATGCCGGGGTGACCACCAACATGCGTTCAGTCCGACCTTTGAGTGGAGCAGGTCACTGTCACTACCAGGCTCTATTTCCACTAGATTCATTGACATCACCACTAATGACGAGTTGATTCGGGAAATTTAATTACAGCTCCAGTTGCTTTTGACAGCAGTTGTTCTCAGTGTTGATAATCGGTTAACACAGAGCTTTCCACATGAACAATACAGTATTACTGACAGAAAGAATGATGAAATTGACACTGACAAGAAAATGACAGATTTTTAATCCAGACTCCCTTAGAGCCATTACTCAAAAGGGGCTCTCATTGACATGTAGATTGACATTGACTAGAGGAAGTGTTCACTCAACAGCGACAGTAATAAATGTGAGCTCACTGAAGCACAATGTTATTCAGCTCTACTGCCCGCTTGTTTTATAAAAGGCATCTGTTTTTATTTATGCTCAGACATTATAGAGATTTAAAACAGGATGAAGAGGGTGCTTAAAAATCCAAAGCGTCATCTCCATAATCTCCAGCTCAGTAGGCTCCGCTGGAGTGAGAGAATGAAAATTACAGCCTGTCAGGCATCAATGACATAGAGAAATGGGAAAATGGTGGACTTTTAACAGCCAGGCTTTCCTCTTACATACCCACAGAAAACATTCATGCTGGGCCATTTAACTCTGTGTCAAGTAAGGTCACTCCCCTGTAGTTACGTCTGCTGGGAAATTGAACCTACACTTTTTAATTGAAGATGAAACTGTCTGATAATTCAGGTGAAAGCTTAATTGAGCAAGGATTGCGCATTGCAAGTAGTAAAGTGGTCTGTATGGAAAATAACCTCCTTTGTATTAAGATACTGTAGGTTTCAATAGTAATGCAAAATTCATGCGCTAGAGTCGAGTCACTAATATCGATTCAAGCGATGTATTTTGGTCAATGTATCAGATTTGTTCTAGTTTATCTACTGTAAAATCAATGTTATGGTTAACTATTAACAAATGCAAATTAAACAGCCATCGCTATAAAACATGGTAATGATTGAAGAATCTTGAAATGCATCATATTGCCTTCTTCTATGGCGCTTATACTGGGAAAACTCCCCACGGACGATGTCTCCAGCCAGACCCTGGATGTGTGGAACCACAGCCCTTGTTCAGGATCTCACGCAAAGCTTTTCTGTTAAGTTAGTGGCTCTGATTCTGATGAAGCAAAGAAAACACAGATTTAAAAATGTACGGTCAACTATGTTAAAGTTTAAATTTCTCATTACTATACGGATGAAGTGAAAAGGTAAACATCTGATGTCCTGATTCCAAGTGATGGTAACATTTCCCTTGTATGAAATATGTTACACAGTGTGTTACAGTCCAGCCCTCTTGCCTGCCGGAGGCACTGTTTGTGTTGTTCAGGTTTGTCTTCTTCTGTTGTGACGTGTTTCCTGTTTGGCCCAGTCTTTGTCATTGTCACCTGCTCCCATATCACGTATTTCAGGACTTCCTCCATATACCACTCTTGGATCTGTCTCATACACTTCTGTTGCTAGTTCCACCTTGTGACTTTGTTTGATTCTTAGTTAAGACTTGCATTTTCCGTGTCAGTTTTTTGGAGCTCTTGATCTGTTAAAGTGTTCGGTTCTGCACATTTTTATATGACTTACTATGTCAGTATTTAGTATGTTATTAAATAGGGAAATGAAGCACTGTGTTTATGCTGCTCTTGTTGTTTTAGTGACATCATACTTCTCAATTAAAATTCTATACATAATACAGTGCTGTAGCTTTATCACTGCTAAATGTCTGCTTAACGTAGAAAAGGTGTTGTTATGTTAACTGTTTAAAATAATTGTAATTATTTATAGTTTGATTGTATTTTAGAATTGAAACAAGAAATCAGTAAGAACTGGACTATGTGTGTGGGTATACTGTATATATAATCTATAATATATGGCAGATTTTAAGAGCATACCCTCTTTCCATCATTTACCCAAGATGTCAAAGCCTGAAATTGAAACTCAGGGTGTCAAAGTGGTTGTAAGAAATAACCACTTAGTCTCACCCCTTGTAGGGAACTTAATGTATGGTTACAGGCTATTTCATAGCAATTTGTATTCACTTCGACTGAGACCTCTGAGTGTCTCTGCAAGGCTTTGAAAAAAACTTGCTTTGGATGTTGACATAAGTGTAATGTCGTTGATGGGTATGTTAAAGCTCACTTGGCATATTGCTCAGCTCTTGATAGACAGGCACTGTAACAGAAATGTATTTTCTTTTGTACAGTGATCCAGTGCTTCTGACACGTTTATCTCCCATCTTGATCCCACATGGTCTAAATATAACTGACCACAGCTGTTTGTTTTTTAAACAGATATATCAAAAAGGAAATGCACAAAAATACTCACTCCTAAGTTCATGATAAATTCACATCCTTTATTACTGCATGCTGAGGAGATATTGGTAGAAGGTACAGTAAGTAAGTGAATGACAGCGTTTTCCTGGAGGTCAGCAAACTCCTCAATGTCTGTAGTTTTTTTCCTCTGATGTTATGATGCCAGTGCAACCCAACAAACTTGTTTTGATTCTCCAAGTTTGCTACAGTACAGTACATCACAATGTGATGCTTTCTGATCACAGTGATTTTATAAGACAATTTAACATCTGAATTAACTCACAAAAGCAAGCAAATACATTCAGATACTCTTCACTATGACGTGTGTTTGAATGTATACAGAGCGACTCTGGGCTGCTTGTAGACACACACCGAGTATGGTGCTATAGAAGTGCACTCCCTCCTTTTTTGGCATTTTGCTCATTTGTTCTATACTTTCCCAGAATTCCCCACCTTGTTGATGCAGACTAGGGTCTGTCGTCACACAGCTGCACCTCAGGCTCAGCCCAAACGCTGCCTGCGATAGAATCGACAAGGACGCATCTGAATGAAGGTCCAAAAGATGTGGTTATCCTCGATACGCAACGAGTGAGCCACTGTTACAGCCAGCTGTCACTATGGTAACAGTGTCGCTTGACTGAGAGGAGCTCTTGGATTCAGTCTTGCATACAGTACCAATACATACGTCCATCTGGTAATGAAAATATATTTATATTTTTGGAATAAATTGCTACTTTATTGTCCTGTAGTAGATACAGCTGGTAAATGTTATTTACCAAAAATTACACAGCAAAATGATTTTTAAACGTAGTCTATGAAAGACTAAATAATACTGTAATAAGGTTAGTTCAGCGTCAAAGTTTTCAAAGATGTACAACCGGATCCTAAATTTTCCTTGGGCATGGTAGCTGCACCATGTGACCACAGTGATGCACTGCCCATCGTCACTGTGCCGTGAAACTGAGTTTGGTCAGCTCCAGTAACAAGCTTAACAGGGGACCTGTAGTGACAGTTGTCACTAAAGTAAAATTGACTTTAACAAAAATCTTAAATTAGGTATTTTCTAGTCCAAATAGTCCTGCTGAGATTTCAAAACAAGCTGGTGGTGACTATAATTACAACAGTAAAATTTAGGAGGATCAATTAGACACTGAAAACCTACAGAATAACAATCCCCTTCCCCATTAGGTGGTGGTTTTAGGGTTGGCCCTATTCTGTGTTTCCTTGTTCTCTCCATCAGATCAGTTTGTCATTTCCTCTCATTACCCAGCATATTTATACTTATTTAGTCAGACACCTTTACCTACATTGTTAGGACGAGCTGTGGCTTTGTGCTCAGAGCTAAATTTAGCTGATGGCTGCTGGGATAGATTACTGTGAGGCTTGAAGGCGACTTGATATCTGAAAGGGAAATTACTTGAGCTTAATGAAGTACATAACTCACCGCACTCATGCTGCTCACTATATAGCACAGTCTCTGTGAGGACGGTTTGGAGGGCACTGAGCACACTTGTAGGTAATAGTTCATTTTCTTTGCAAGCTCCTCCACTGAGACCTCTTTCCATCTTGACCTAGTTTGTGAGGGAAAATTATGGCTCAATCATTACTTTCAATTATTAGGGTTTCAGAATTGACTAGTGAGAGCTCAGAGAACAAGCTGACAAAGTAACTGGCTATAACGGGAGTTTATTGTACAATTATCAGTATGTGAATACTGGAGTAGAAGGTTCCAGGCTGGTGAGATGTTCTGGACGCCGGTAAGTACGTCTGTAAAACAAGCAGAAGCATTAGTAGCCTGCCGGGATTCAAGGAGTTTGCTCAGTGCTAATGGAAGACTTACAGTAAACACAGTGAAGGCACCAGGAGCCAGGACCCGGCGTGACGGCGACGGTCTTGTCGGATTGCTCTGCGGTCAGCACCAGGAAGGCAGCGCCCAGAGAAGCAGACAGAGACTGGAGACAGGGACACTTCTCCTTTTCAGGGGGAGGGTGCAGGCACACGCAAGAGAGGTGAGTGTCTCTTTGCTGGAGTGGAATGACAGTAAGTGAAGGCGGATGTGATTTCAGGTGATTTCTGGGAGCCCCCAGTTCAAACATTAAGAGGTTTCCTCTCACTAATTCAATACACCAGTAATGATCTCCCCTCACAGTTCAAGCTGCACAGGCACCAAACCACAATCCCACCACCAACGCACACTAGCAGACAAATCCAGCTGGCAAGCTCGTCAAAAGCCAATCCAATCAATATTCAAACTGCTGGTATACAGGCAGGGCAGAAGCCAGACTCCAGGTTGGTACCGGGCTGTGAAGTGTTCAACGAGTAAAGAAACTACAATCTGGGAAGAGGTGAATGCCTGCAGACTTGTATTTGAACAGGAGAATTGAATACCAAATATGGTCAAGGCAGGAAGTAGAGCTGCCGAACTGGTTCTTCACCCATGTTCTATTATAGTTATATGTTGTTATGTTATGCCCCCCTTGGTACAGTTGTAATGTTAATTCTTATGATAAATAGCATATTTAACATCATTTACAGTTCAACAGCAATGGAACTAAAACTGAGGAAAAATATTCAGTTTCACACAAACGTCCTTGTTTGAGGGTCAGTTCTTGGACATCTTGGAACTTTAAGGTCTTGTTTTTCTCCTTTAAGCCAATAGTGTTGTGGAATTGAATGGGAATTTGTAGATAAATAGTATTGTTTCTCACTTTTATCTCATTCATCATTCAATTCAGTTTTTGTTACAATTTCTAATAAAATTGCTCATTCAGAATATGTGGAGGCACCAAGTGGAGTATGAACCAGCTCCATAAACCTCAGGCTTTCCTGCTACGGACGCATTCATGTCCGCTTGTTAATAAAAAGCAACAATGCCAGAGCTGATAACGATGCACTTGTTATGTTATCATTTTAAAATATTGTTATTTTTCAAACCATCAAACTGACAAGAAATGTAAACAACTGTTGTGGTAGCAGCTTTTTTTATTTTAATATCCAGACACATGGGCTCATCATCTGCAAATATTCCAACTCCGTTCCAAGAGCATGTGTTTGCTAATGCAAGTTTAGCACCTACATAGGCTAACTGCTCATAGAACAACGCTTTATGTCAACCACCTGGAATGTGACTAAAAAGTCATAAATTATGTCTATTATCATATATACTTCTGATTCTACTGATACAGACTACTTCTGTAATCTGACTTTTATTTAATAATGTTGCTACCAAATAATTGTGCTTGGTAAATAGACCTCCCATTACTGCGACTCATTTTCAGAAACCCAAAATGCTCCATGGTTTCCTTTTTGGTAAAGACATTTCCTGGATCAAATTGATCTCTGCCGAAATAAACCACAAGGAATGTCTAACCGGAGATCCAAAGAGGGTTAGTGTAGTTTTTCATAGGGTTAACCATTGCCAAATGGTTGGGGTGGTAGATTGGAAGTGAAGGGCGTGCTCCTGGGCGAGAGAGGGGAGAGTGGATGAGAGAGCGGCCCTAATGCGGCATCTCATTACAACCTCTGTCAGGATCCCTCTATTCTACCATCAGCTCCCCTTAACTTGGTAAGAGCCCAACTGTCGTTTCGACTGAGTGTGCCGCCAAGGAGGCATTTACAAATAAATGAAAAATGTCACATTTGATTTCGCTCCTCTCGGACTGAGGCGCCTCAGCTTTGTCACAAACTGTCTTTGTTGTTCTGGTCTCTCGCAGGTCCCGCTCCCGGTCGTTGTGGATAGGTTCTGGCAGGTTCAGGCCCTCTGCATCTCTCTCAGGGTAAGCCCACAGACAATGACCTTCCCTTAATGTTGTTGAAACACCGATTCCTTTTTTTTCCATTCTGCTTCTCTCATCCTTGTCCTTGACTGGCGTGCGAATGAACAGGAAGTTGGAGCTGCTTTACAATGACGGGGAAATAAAGAGCTAGTAAAATGGCGTAGTATGTCGTTTAGTCAGAGTCAGCGTGGTATCGTCTTTAACCCTTGGCTTTGTGGTTCGCCTGGGATGCCCTCGCTTTTGCTGCTGTCGCTACAAAGGCATGGAATTAAAGATACACTGCACCCTTTTGATCCCGTACATTTGATGGAGTATTTTGATTCTGATTTCAGGAAGAAATATCGCTTTGTTGTTTGTGTTTCGGGAACATAGCCTTTAAATTTTCTTTGCACTTATTTTGCAGCGCTGTTCGGTGTCGTAACATTTTATTTCCATGTAGAAGAATTTCTCTTATTATATGTCCGCTGCAGCTGTAATAAGGTTTTATCTTTTGATAGTTTTGTAAACTTGTTGACGCCAGTAATGCTTTTACATTTAGTTTCGTTTAATGGAACGCGAAACTGTTTCACAGAATTCTACGAAAATCGTAGAATAGTCGATAAAAATTCATTTCCAGACCAAAGATTTATCCGATAGATATGACAGGATATCAAATTTGTATTATGTGTAATATTTACGTTAGCTCGCTCTTGCAAATGACTAAAATAAAAAACCTTTTCCTTCTTTCAGTCATTCATTTTACTGTGCAGTCCAGCGCTGTGAACTGTGAAGCCATTTTAGATTGCGTCTCACAGTCATGTTTCGTTTTGTATTTTTAAACATTGCTTGAAAATGTGCTTAATGTTACGGATTCAGTATCAGTCGAGTTACAAGCATTACGAGTGCAGTGATAGCGTCATAGAAGCGTGTTAATGAAGTGCAGTTGTATCTGCTTCCGTACATATGCAATTTATATCGTTTAATATGTAATATATAAACGATGTAATATTAAGCCTCTTATAGCAGCACATACCTCAGCATGTTGTACGTAAACAGAAACAAACTCCTTGTAGCGTCGTTGGCAGCTATAGGGCAGCGCATACGTTGTTGCTGGCGTCTTTATAGTATCTGCCCTGCTGAGCCAGACAAACGCTTGGTGTGATGTAGACAATCACCCAGAGAAGAGGTTTGCCAACAAGGATATCGTCCATCAATCATAAAACGTGGTAACTTAAAATGAAGCCCCTGCCCACGTTTAGTGTTTGGCATTTCAAACCATGACGTCATTGTATTATTAACACTTGTCTAAACAAGTTGTAACAAAACTACATGCTTTTCACCCACTCATAGCAATTCCCACAACGCGTTTGGTAAAATTACTGGAAAATAGGTGTAAATAAATGCCTTTACTCACCCGCTGCTGCCCTTAACCAACTCAGCTCAGCACTTGGTGTATGCTCCATAAGGGCACTCAGAGAAGCACCGTTTGTAGCTTGTAGCTTTTTTAATGGAGTACAAATGCCCCATGCATGCTCTTTGGAATGGGCTGTTAAGCCTCTTTAGTAACACTTTAAGGAGCATGTGTGTGTGTGTGTGTGTGTAGTGGGTGGGATGTTGTGAGGCGACGGGAGGGGGGCATGCAGCCCGTTAGAGGATCCTCGAGGCAGGACACCTCTGCAGTTTAAAAGCTGTTAATGATGCATGTCGCTCACCAAGCAATCGGTGGACTGAAGCCATCAGGGTTCTTGGAGTAAGTGTGTGTGTGCTCTGTGTATGTCTGAGTGGGACGCCTGTTGTGCTTTCTTATGTCCACCTGCACTACCATTAGGAAATGAGGAAGGACAACAAGAATAGAAGCAGCAGCAGTGTCTGTCTCGAGCAGAGCTGAGAGGCTGTTGAGGTGGTAGTTGGCGTCTCAGTGACCTCATTGAGGTTATTCACTAATTAGTACCAGACTTGCTGGATATTTTGGTTTAGTGTAGATTTTTCTTGTTTCAGTTCTCAAAGGAATGGCTGCAACAAGTGCAGATTTAGGTGCTGTCAGCCCAGCTTTATGTTTCCAACCAATCACAGAAATCCGCCAGGGACAATTCAGCAAAAGCCTCGGAGGTGTTGAAGGGTAACTCAGGGTTAGACTCCATCATTTACACACGTGGGGGCTGCCCACATTCAGTCCAGCTCGTAATGTGTTTGTCAGAGCGGAGAGGGACGATATCCCAGCCCTTCAGCTTGCGTCCAGTTTGACGCTACACGGGTTTATAGTCAGTTTTCATATTTTAGTTTCAACGAGGCTCAAAAACAAGTAGGGACAAGTCACTGGAGTTTTAACTTAAGCGTGTTCAGTTTCCTCTTTTCCAGACTAAGAAAAAACCCTCCGGCTGGAATGCAGGAGTTGAAAAGCAATTCAACTTGAAACTGTTCACAATAAGCTCTGTGGGTTATCTACACTGTCCCGTATGGGAAAGAAGATGTGCTATTTAGTGGCAACCGGTCTTGCTTCATGTTCTTCTCCTGAGTATCTAAAAATTGAATCTTTACCAAACACCACATTCAGAACCTGCACATTTCAAACCCAGATACACATTTTAGCTTGTCCATTCAAACAATGAACAACCTTGTGGAGGAAGAGAAATATAGGAGAATTCCTAAACTTACAAACTCTACAACAGGACATGTACAACTGTGGGTAATGTTCACTAGACAGATCTAAATAAAATTACAATGAAGGCCAATATTTTATCAGATCTAATTACTGTATTAATTATCAAATGAGAATGCAGCTGAGAGAAAAAGGAAGAGTGAATCAGTTCACCTAATCCTGGTGAAACCAAAAGAACAATGATATGAATAGTTTCAAAATTGTTAACTAACTGCAGACAAATGGAAGTAACCATGTTGGTGAATGCTGCTCATTAATAGTAGTGTATTTATGTCTGGCTTGACTGTCACTAAATAAAAGGCAGGGTTTTTAGAACACACAGTGGATTCATGTCATCAAGCGTAATACAGCAAGTTGTGTGTCCTTAATGTCGGGGCCTCGTGAGTGTGGGGAAGCCACAAGTGTGTACGGTATGTTTGGCATGTGAATGATGAATTCTGTTCACTCAAGGTGCCTTTTGAAGCATCGTCTATTTCTCCAGTCATTGTCTCCCATTACTTGCTCCAATGCACCACTTAGGCCAGTCACACACAAGCAATCGTAGCCTGTTATCTGACTTAGAGTATCCTTCAACCTTCGTTCTGAACAGGATCAAAATCGGAGTTTTTGCCCGATCAATGATCAGCTGCTTTTCGGGCATTTGAAGTATTCATCCGTGACATGTTAATAAGTAAAAATTAGCTGAAACAAATGTCCATGTGTATGCAGTGTCTGAATCTAATTATAGCCTTGTTTCACAAAGTGCTACATAATCTAGTGTCTGCTCCCGGAGGGCATGTTATGACTGACCCTACCCTGCTCTCCTCTTTACATTATGCCTCCTCTCACTACAGCAGCTCGCTTCAATTACTAATGTGTTTGAAACATACACTGTGAGTACATGACTGAGTATTTGTGTGATTGGTGATGACCTATATGGAGGTCAGAAAATAACTACACAGACAGACAGACATAATATAATTCATAATTGAATGCTGAATAAAATCAGACTACATATATTTTCGACTGATAGATTAATCATTGCTGTCACGTGAGCCTTTGTCTCCAAGACAGAATTCAAATTAGTTGCTGATAATCTGCTGATAAATAAAGGAAACGTAGGCGAAATATAGAAAGAAATGGATTACATTTATTTATTTATACTTTGATTTCAGCATTTTTAAGTTATTCATTAGTCATTTATTTGTTTATATCTACTTGTATTTATATATTTCATTTTTCTGCATTTACTTCTGTATATTGCTATTCATACTTTGACTTATTTATTTCTGCATTTCTATTTTTGTTTATCATTCATGATTCAGTAATTTTTCATCCTCTGTAGGCCTGTGGTACAAAGTTTAAATAATTTGAACGTGATATTTGCCATCATATTAGTTTGCATCATTAACTTACTTAATGTACACAAAACTGAAATCCACACCTTGGCATTCCATAGTGTGTTCTCATACACAGCTGCAATAACTCATGACAGACATGCTCAGATAAGCCAGCTGATTAGTTGGCTTCAACCTCAGCAGCTTAGTGCAGCGGGGGCAAGACGGCTTAGCAAATTGATTCTGTAGGGTTTGAGTACCTGTTAGACCACATTCTCAGATAAATGAGGTGGAAGAATGTAGACATGAACCATGGAAATGAAAGTAAAACAAAGAGAAACAAAGTAAATTAAGGAAAAGGGTTAAAACTGGGTTTCTTGGACCTGCCAGATGCAGCCCCTCATACATACAGTAATACATATAGATACAGGAAATGACATTCATAGTCTATCACTGCGTGAGCAATACTAGATCCGTCGATACTTGACACCTAAAGCAATGATATAGTACAATGTTCCAAAAGGTAGTTGGATGGATCATCAGTACATCATTTCTGCACAGGAGACACAGTTATTAAATCTTCATCCAGTGGCTAATCACTGTGCTCTCTGAAACGGACTCCAATGGTCCGTCTGGCACCAGCAAATGCAGTCAGGTTGGTTTTAGAGTCTAAACTGTCTGTAGTGGTTGTCTGTGTTTACATGTGGCTTTGTTTTGGTTTACTGGATAGTGAAGTGCAAGGCAGGATATTTTGGATAACTAATACCTTAGTATCAGTAGTTACTCAAACTAGCGGTGGATATGCAGAAAAGGTGCGATACCACGGTAACATGATTTATGAGTTTCATTGGCTGCACTAATAAGATCTTCCATGACAACACTATCATACAGTGAAAGGCAGCCAATGTAATTAGCTGAACGACCATTCAAATGTGATTTAAATGTGCATGACAGCTTGATTCATTGCTATTTTGAATGAGTCATCCATTTTCATACATTCTGTATTTGTTAGATGAACTGCCATGTCCCCAGTGTGCAGCTTGTAATTCCATCCTGAATGGGCTAAATTCCATATCCAGGTGTTTAAAGCAAGAACAGACACAAATACCAGTCCAATTCCCTCTACTGTGTATCAGGAAGCAGGTGGCTAAGGTAAAAATCATATAACAATATACAAACAGAAAAACGCAAAAGAACGATTATTTCTGACACAAAAACACTCAGCTCTCAGACTTAACCTGGACCTTTAAATTCCCTAAAGGCTCTGATTAATGGAGCACTTCTGCACAGATTTACTACAGTGCTACACAGTTTTTTTGGACCTGGACATGAAGTGATCTTGTGTATAGTTAGTGCATAGTTTTTTGTGCGTTGCAGACGTTTAGTTACTTGCTTTGTTCCGGGTGTCATAAGCTGCAACTCTTGTCTGTACAGTTTGCTGGTTTGTCATATTTATAGTTACCACATACAGCAGTTCAGTTTTGAATAAATAATAACTCCCACCCATAATATAAAGACTCATTTTCTAAGTCGATTCAGTCATCATTTTTGATTTGTGTGTACACTTTATTCAGTCACACTTTAAACATTGCAGTTACATCAGAACAAGGTCATGACAATCTGGCTGTTTATGGCATATTTAGTTAGATTTGTCTGCCACAGTCAAGTACTTGTCTCACCCCTCCTTCCTCCGTCTGCTCCATTTCGCTCTCTTCTAGTATCATTTTTTCCTCAGTGACTGGGTCTCTTCTCGACCTTATCCCATCTTACAATGACACATAACTCAGTGGCACACCTGCGATCCGTGGCAGCTGAGCCCCTGGCCTGGTGCACTGCTGTCACTCAGCCAGCTAACTGCCATTAAACAGCATGACCCGACCGCCCCATTAGGTTCCAGTCAGATGGGAGTGTCAGACTACCCTCCACCCACCAGCACCTCTGAGCTGCTGTGCAGATCTGGTCTTGGTAGACCTAAACCAAAAACAAAAGATGATTTTCAGTTCACACTAAAATTGAGGAGACAAGTCAGTCTTGGCTGTTTACATTCTCTTTCCATTCTTAAAGATTCTGGTACAGCAGTGCGGTTTGGCAGGTTTTCTATGGGAGGATGCTGCTGCTACATCACCAGTGGAGTATTTTACTATGGGGGCATCTTTATCTATCTTAACTTGTCCATGTCCTACAATTCTATTCTGTAGACAAATAACATTTATTGAGTTGTTTCTTTTTTTTTTAAATTATTATTATTTCATATAATGTATGATTTACTTCTATGTGTGGGTTCCTCTGGTAGCCCAGCATGTAGTGCTTCGCCTTCTCACCAGTGAAGCAAGATCGACTCAAATTTTAATCTGAAAAACAGCATCATCCGTATTTAAAAAGTCTAAATTCTATTTACAACAAATATATAATCGTGATTGTTCTACAGATGTCTAACAAATACATGAGGCGTAGCATAACTATCTGTGACTTGAATAAACAGTGAGTCAGTTCTATGTTTTCTTCCACTCTCCTCCCTTTGCAAAAGTTATAGCAGGGCTACAACTGCTACGCCTTCTCTTTATTTGCCTTCACAATTACATCATTAACACTTGTGGTATTAATGTTTTGCAGAAACTGAGAACTAGACGACCTGTTTCTGACAGATGATGATTTGTGGTGGGCTCAATCATTCATTAAGTAACAAATGAAGTAGCTGCTGCAGCTTAAAGATTAGAATCAGGAAGGTTTGCAGGCTTTTAGCTGCGATTGTGAACAATCAGCCCAGTAGCCTTAGTGCAGCCAAGATGAGAACAAGCTCTCACCACGTACACATTCATGTTTGCTCAACATGAACGAAAACAGCCGCATTAACAGTAAATTTAAGACTGATTGTTAACATTCAGAGTTTAGACGATAATTATATCTATAATTTAGAATTCACAAAATTTGTTTATTCTACAGGATCCATGTACGAGGATCCTCATTCTTAGGCATGAGAGATCCCCAACACAAGGAAGAACCAGGTTCTTCTGCTGGTGTCTGGGTGTCAGGCTGTTCTGTGGACTGTGGTGCAGCCTTGTTGAAGTTTTTTACTTTTAAGGGAAATACCGGCACCGGATCTTACGTAGCCTACCTGATCCAAGCCTCTTTACTGCTCTCTGATTACACCCCGCGTTCTCTGTCACACAATATTGGCCTCTTCTCAGATTTAAGCGCTGATGTTGTGTTCATAACGTTAATGATTTCAGAAGCTGTGTCAGAACGATGCGCCCCATAACATTATGAACACAGATATGGTGAGACTTTTGTGCAGACAAACAGAAAACGATCGCTGTTATTCTGAGAGAGCATAATCTGTGCTGGGTATAATTAATAATGTTTAATTGAAAGTAGCCGCTGCAGTGAACCAGCAAGACGTTCTGACGCTTTGGTTTCAGCTGCGCTTGTCAACAGTTCAACATTCCGTGATGACAATAAACGGCTTTCACGCCTTCATAGTCGTCCAGCGCAGATTGTGATGTAGTCAACTACAGATCAGCTAAAGCATAGACTACATCGAACCGTGATTATATGTTTCTAGTGAACGCAGTTATTAACTGCCTATTCTGATTTTCAGATTAAAACGTAACCCTCTGGCTCCTCTGTCACCATTTCACTAGCTGTGTTAATGCGTATGGAATAAAACTCCCCAAGGGTCTGGGTTTTTTCAGCTCTTTAAAAACAGTATGTCATAGATACTGTATATCATACCGCATACATCCTATTGTACCCTTGACGCCATTGTGGTCAGTTGAAACCCAGGAAAACAGCATTTATGAATTTCTTGTTCTGTACAGGGTAAAATGATTTAGGTAAAGAGTTTTCATTCTGACCACTTGGCGATTGTAGGTTTAAATGTTTTCTACAACATTATGTAATTTGTCCAGTTTCGGCCAAGGGAGAAAGAATAATAATTTTTTGAAACAAAAAAAAAAAAAGAGGAGTCAATGATGTATGAAAATTATTGCTATAAATACAAAATCTAAATGTTACAGTTACAAACAGAACTACTGCTAGTTGAAAATGAAATGCAGTAAGTGAAGTAGTAGTAAGTAATTACACGTTTTAATATTATATTATTATAATAATTATAAGTTATGTTACAGTATAAAATAATAATAAATGTACATTGTGGTTCCGCCGGCCGTATTTTCGCTCATTGAAATGTTTTGATTTACTAGGAGCAACACACCATTAGGTAACCACACTGGTGGCTCAGTTCACTATTACAGCTGTGTTTATGTAGTGCAGCATTTATTATGAATATGTAAATGAGCTGTTCCGCATTCATTTCCACCAATTACTCTCTCATTGGGCGGTAATTGGTATTGATGATGAGGCGTCACCCTTTGCAGTCAACCTTCTGTTTTCGGAGACAGAGATTTGAACAAAGTTGATGGGCTCTGTGGTGATGCTGGTATATTGGCAGGCATCCAGTGTGATAAATGATCCAGGAGTAGAGGCCTGATATGACGTTTCACCTCCTCCTGCTCCCTACAAACATATGGCAAATATGACATATGACAAACCTCTGAAACTTTCCAGTGTGGCCACGTTGGCTGGGGAAGTGGATCTCTGCTCTGACAAGCCTCTTGTCTTGTCACTGTGAACTGAGCAGTGCATTTCAGTGAGCTGAGGTCTCATCGTGTGCATCCTTTTTGGACAAGGTCTTCTCTAACCTCCTGAAAAGCAAGGTTTCATTTGTTTCCACACTCAAAGGAATGAAACCTGGACTTGTTCAGTTTTCTTGCCAGCAGAATTTAGTTTAAGAAATGTTTAAATTTTTTAAATGTTTTATTTAAATTGCCGTATTTGGCTCGAGTTTGTTAGTGGGAGGGAGTAAACTGAGTCAATTTCAGTATAAGATGTGAGGATTTGGTGCATACCTTGAATTTATGATACTGAATAAGCCAAATGTTTGTTACATGCTCCTATGGTTCAAATATAAAACAAACAACCAACCAACACTTAATCCCATCAAGAGGTCACGTTCTAAAACGGATGTAATTAAGAGTCGATTAGAGGTGTGTACATATCTTCAATGTACTTCACTGATCTTCTTCTGCTGGTGTTTTTACAGTTCCTCAGAGTTTCCTTCTATAGTATATAAAACTATACTATGAAAGTATAACATGTACTACCTGCATCACTCTTGGCACCTCTGTGTGTGACACAGTGACAGTAAATGAAAACGTGTCACATGCTCTTACTGTACTTTCATAAACGACCGCTCTGTTTAGTGTCACTTCAGAACCCTATTTATTTTAGGCTGGAAGCAAATTCTGACATATACAGAAATGGAAAACTCCTGAATTCACTTCACTAAATGTATTCCCTTAATATTCCTTCTTTGAAACTACTAAAGATGTAAGAGTTAGGGCTGAAACTGTGGAGCTCTGTACTCTTTAGCACTCCAAAGCTTCACAATCCCTGAGGGACAGAGAGCGACTTTATGTGCGGAAAGAGAAATTAGAAATAATTGGAGCTTGTGACGTGGAGAAAGAAATAGGGAGCAGGAAAAAGGGCAGTTATAGATTTGAAGAAGTACAAAAACAGGAAGATAAAGATGATGAGAGGGGAAGAGAGGCATTAACCATAATTGTTTTTTTCTCTATAGCTGCAGCTCGAGTACGAGCGCTGTACCTGTGCTGGAGATTGGGAATGAAAGAGGATTTGCATTTGCACCACAAGTCTCCTAGCAACCATAGCTGGAACCAAGATGGAGGTCTCCTCTAATGGCTTGGTTAACAAATAAATTGTTCTTGGGAATGACTGATTGAGGCTAATTTGTTTGCCATCAGATCAGAAAGGAAATGCCAAACACGTCATTGCGAAGACAGAAGCGCATTTTTTTCCTCAAAGCTAAATTTAATGATCCACACCTGAAAATAATACGATTCAAGGGACCACGAAGGATTTGATCAAGACCTTAAAAAACCCAGTTTGTGTTCTTAGCAGGGATGTTCAATTTGCTTATGGTGTCATGTGGCGCATCAAAACTGTTTCGCCACAGCAGAGTTGAGGGAACAGCTCAAGAGTAACTCCAGCAGGTACACATGCTATAAATATTGCTTCACACTGTGTACGTAACGAAGTCGTAGCTTCTGTCCTTGACTTGCAGACTACACTGCCTGTTGTTGTGCATTCTCAGGTGGAGTCACTCGTAGCCTCTAAATGAATAAAATTGGTGTCGTTTTTGTTGAGCAATGCATGTCTGTGGACTGAAAGTGTGTTTCTTACTACATTGTTGATCAGCTGAACTCATGTGTAATTATTTGGAGGGTCCCATCAAGTGCATGTGGCAAATTGGGAAGATGTCTCAAAAGTAATGATGACTGTTTTTTATAATAATGTGTAGAGAGGGAGCAGCCTAGAATCAGTCAAGGCAGAGCCCTGGCAGGTCCAAGGCGTATTCCTGCAGGCACCAAGGCTGAACTGTGGACAATGATGCAGTGAACGCGTAGCCTTGTTAACGCCCAAAGCGACTGCTGGGAAGCCTGGTGCAGTCCCGTACCGATCCACCAGGTGGAGCAGTGATTAGTGTCACAGCCTGCTGGCTGGGACGTGAGATGAGAGCTTTCTGATGTTGTTCTCTACAACGCGATAGCAGTGAAACTATCATGAGATGTTTTCAGATTCCGGTACTGTAGGTGATCTAATGAACTCTGCTCCCTCTTGTTATTCCATTTCAACCCCTTGTTCACTGAATGCACTTGATGCTGAGATATGTAGCCATGCACGCTGTTCCTTTTCACAGCAAAATGAAATAAATACATAATACTGAATCATGTTGACGGTTGTGGTGCACCTTGTGCTGGTGAGAGATTTTGGACTGATGTCTTCCTAAACGAGGCAGTATGGAGATGTGACATCAGTGACGGTGGTTGAACTACAGAGGTTCTGTCCCCATTTCTACAAAACTGTTTCCAAGTGACAAGAAAAAGACCCACTGACATGACTCCATTCCCACATATATAATCAACAGCAACAACTACTTACATTGTACTCATAACAACTTAACTTTGGGATTGACTAATACAACTTCTTACCAAGACAAACATACACCAACATATAAATCTTATCTCCCACCTCAGCAACCCTGGTGGAAGAATAACTACAGAGAACAAGGAGAAGATGTTCCTAACACTGATAGTAACTTTATACAGGTGCCATCACGTCATCTTTACACTTAAGGTGTTGAATTATAAGGTTGCAGAGTCTCTGATTTGGAATCTGAAGGGAGTTCAAAAATGAAAGTGGGATCAGTATATACAAAAATAGCCTTTGCAGAATCAGGATGAACATGAACATGCTGCAAAGCCACAGTTGAACATTTTAGATTAGAATCTCACAGTCAATACCTTGTTGGTCTGCTTGTAGTCATGGAACAGATAGTGGGCAGTTCTGTGCAGATGCTTTTCCTACAACAGTATCCAGAAAAGGCTGAAATTGCTGTAGAATGAGCAACCAGATGACATAATCTGAACTGAAAAACTAGATGAATCATCATCACCCATCATTTACCATGTTATATTAATGAGAGAGCAGAGGAAATATCAGTCTAATACATGTACTTCTCATGTCCTCAGACTGGAACCATAGGAACCAAGCTGAAACTCCTAATAATAAGTTGCCCTTTACTTGGATAGAATAAGAAGAATTATCCTTCAAACGGATGGATTTGTTTTTAGTAAAACTTTCATAAGTGCTGTTGAAAGTCTCATATAGCTCATCTGCACTTTACAATAACATTTAGTCATATTTGAGGGAAAAAGTATTTAACAGAATGAGATCAGATTTAGCCAATTTATTCCCATAAACTGTGGCTGAGGGGGGAACTAGGCTCCGTGATGCTAACTGTGGATATCTCTTTGGAAAAAAGGAGATTATTAGGCTCTAAGAAGATTGGCTGTTGAGAAGCATTATGTGGGACAAGCCTTCGCCTCTTAGCGAGCAGATAGCACACAGGGATATGATCAATGGTACACACAGATCTAGCAGTGTTGTTTAGAGTGAGATTAAACAGATTAACACCCGTGGCTGTTTCCTCCGAGGCCACACATGTCTTAAATATCTGGAGGTTCAGCAAAGGGTTTGCTTTAGATATAAGCTCCCAATTCTCTGAAGGCTTTTCTCTTCCCCGCTTGTTTCTCCTTTCTTCACCATGAGAACAGTCACGTGTGGCAGCTGCACAGCTTTTTGGTTACAGACCCCCTTTAGGAGCATGTTTAGCCAAGCTCACCTACCTCTGCGGGGAACCAAATCCTGTAAAACGTTTCTAAGGTGACAGGGTAAGGTCGTAGCTGGGAAGCTGTCTAAAAATAGCACTTGCTTGGTTCTCAACAATTTTAAAGGCCCACCAGGGAAAATTCAAAGTATGGATGGAGGGGGAGGCGTCTTGCCCAGAACTGCTGTGTTGATCAGTTGTGCATTGTTTGATAAAAATGTGTGCAGATGAATGTAGAAGCATCAAAGCTGTTGTGTCCCTGCCTGAGCTGCTGATAGTCATCAGTCCTCTCAGTAGCCTGTCAACGCAGCCTGACACACACAGACGCAGCCAATGGAAGCGACCAGGCAGTCAGATAGTGGGGCAGAGCAGGGTCTAGTAGGTATTGACTGATTTGTTTAGAATGAACTGAACCCTGTGCTGAATAAGTCACATGCAACCAATTAAGTGTTGGTTGCTGAGATACTCTAGAAGGTGTTGACTTCTAGAGTATCTCAGCTCAATGAAGTTAGCAGCAAACGCATTTGTGTGATTTTAACAATGTACCGCGTATGTGACTATCAGTTCAAATGAAAGTAGTCACTGCTCTTCATTTACTGGAGCTTTGCTGGCATGCAAAGCGGAATAAGCGATGACTGATGTGACGCTGGCATTCATTAAACATAACATTAATAAACATCCTCAGAAATCAATGAACCAGAATAAAAAAGGTATATGTTGCAGATAAACACAAAATAAATCAATTATGTACGTAACAAAGCGCTACTGTCATAAAGGGAACAGGACTGGAACCGGATTGTATGATTCTGTGTGAATGCTCTGCAGATGCAGTACGTGTTGCATTTATGGGAACTTTGGGCCCATGTCGTCAGTACTGCAGGACTACACAGGTGCGCTGTGAACTGCCTCTAAGCCCCGACGCAGTGCACCACTGGAACAGCAACAGCCACTAATGAGATGCAAGGAAACGGAGCCTTAGAGGGATTGATCATGTGTTTAGCTGAGGTTTTGGGTGGTCAGAGATGGTTATGGGCGTACTGCAGCATTCATTTTCATCTTGCAATAGCTTCTGCTTCTGCTTGCCATGGTTACAGTTTACAGATACAGATAAGACCTGTCTTGTACAAGGGTATGCATTGCAGAGATACTTGAATAATGGGATATTGATCATGGGATATGAATCACTGCCAAGTAGTTGGAGCTCTTAGTCACTTTAAAGAGACACTGGGTACATGCATCCTCTCTCCTGCAAACAATCTACGACTATGATTGATAAAGGCGTTTTTCTATATAGAAGATCGGCTCAAATAATTTAGTTTTAGGGGACAGCACTTCAAAAGCCATTACCATGGAGTGGTTGCATTTATACTGATGTGAAATAGCAGCTACTCTATCACCTCGTCCATTTTTACGATGGGGCTTCCTTTCATAATCCCTGCTCTGCTCTAATGTGTTGCCCTAATCAGCCTTAAATTGTCATCTTGGTTTGATTTAACTCCGCCATAATGAGAAATCTGCCTTTAGAATGACAGCAGCCATCCATTTATCCGTTCGTTCTCGCTTTACGTGACCTCTCAACACCTCCCCTGGACCGTCCAAATTGAACCTGGAAGACACAGCGGGTCTGGATTGTGCGATGACAAAAAAAACATATATTTTCCTGGACAGACTATTGGGCTTTTCATCATTCATACTGCAGGCTTATGAAAGACTTGGGAAGATTATTTGAAAAGTTTATTTCAAAGGGTTCTTTGAAATAGATCACTGATGGGCTTGGGTAAAATATATTTATGGGTTTTGTGACCATGTTGACTTGATGGAATCACAGAGTGAGGGCAAAGTCTAAATGGATCATTTGCACAAGGAAAAGGCCCATTGTGCTCACCCAGCGTCACTCAGTCTCCATTTCCCACATGTCTGAGAGCGATTATCAAAGAATGAAAGTAAAATGAAAGTAGACCTATTTCCATTTAGCCTGTGTTTGGCTGGTGACATGTTTGTTAGAGTCTCTGCTGTGTTTTAATGAGAGTACACTGCATAATCTCCATGTAGGATAGAGCCTCAGATCTTGGCTGTTTTTCTCACGTCACAGTGAATTAGTTTTCCGTTGCCTTTGCTGCCGTTCTGACACTTGTTTTAGCATACTTAAATGTCAAGTATAATGATTCCCAATTGGATTACTGCTCTGTGGGTGTGGATGCACTGCTTTCCTAACGTTTGAGTTTGTAAATGATTTTTGCGACGGGGTAATTTGCACGGTTCTTTTCTTTGTGCTTGCATGTTTAAGGCACATGAGACTACGTGAATGAATGCTCTTGGTGCTTCTTTTTTTTTTTTGCACATGCTCCTGCTCCAAATCCAAAACCTCCCAAGCAATGTAATTATTAGACTTCAAAACGAATGCTGTTCCTGCCGCTGTCAGCAGTAGCAGACATATAAAAACAGTCCCTTATGGTGACGCCAGCATGTACTTGGCTTAAACAGTGAGCATTCATAACAAAGTCTATTTTTACTGTTACTAACAATGATTAGATATGTATACATTTATGTTTTGTTGGTTTAAGCTTAAATAGATGTAACAGTATGTGTGTTCTGTATTTGTTAAATTCTTTGCTATAACATAGTTGAACACTTACAACCTTTACAGAGGAAATGGCTTACTAATACAGAGCAGGTGATTCTAAATGCAGCACACATCCCTCGCCCTGAGTTGTATGTAGACACACGGACAATATTCCACACAATTTTTCATCTGAGTCATCATTTCCTGCTCATCTACAATGGAATTCCTAATCTGGAAGGGAAGCCATTGAGTTGAAAAATGTAGTAAAAATAAGTGGTGAACTATTGAAAAAATAGCTGTTGTATTAAAGGAGTCTGTGCTGTTGGAGTGGACATTCAGCCTATTAAACCAGGCATGTTTCGTAACTAATGAACAGAAATAATATGTTTAAGAACAGCTCAGGTTGGCGTTAGGTTAGCAGCTAAGACGCGTGTACAGTCAATCTGTGATTGTCTTTACAGTCTTTGCATCTATAATTTCCTCTGTATAACATTGCTACAATGTTGTAGTGAAGCAGGTGTCCATCGACGTATGCAACAGCATTAAAATGCATATTGCATAAATCAAATAGCCTGACACTATAGAAATAACTGTGGGATAATGCATCACCAAAGCTGAGAGGCAGTTTCAACTGGCTCTTTTTTATGCATAAACACCCTTTTCTCAGCTTCTTGGCTTTGTTTATGTGGCTTCTTTTTTTATTATTTCTTGATATTGTTCACCTTTGAAATAAAATAATTTGCCATTTGAAAAATCATATTCTCTTTCCTGCCATCGGTAGGGAAATACTTCAGAGTATGTTCAGTTATTTTACTTTTCAGAGTTGATATATGTAGCTGACTAATGCCGTTGAATAGAACATTATCCATTTTTCTATGATTTATCGTCTGGTTTAAAGCAAAGAGCTGTATCGTACAAAGTCATTTACTGGTGATTCATTGGTACACCTGAACATGCTGTTGAGTTACCTTTACTGTCGGTCTAGGCTGATAAATAATTGTTCTCGGTAAATCCTATATTGACACTGCTATGAAATCATGCCTAACTACCCAACCGCCTTATATTGTTACATTGTTAGATCAGGCTTGTGTGTTGGCAAACTGCAGGCAGCGGTGTCAGGGAAGAATGCCTCTCATGTGTGGCAGCTCATGAACCTTTGGTTAAAATCCGTGCTAATGCGGTACCTTAGCAACCAGCATTTCCAGCTTTTGAAAACAATAATTAGCTGGTTGTGTTTAACAAACCCTCTCACTAATGATATTGTGTAAGGCTGTACGGCTGCAGGTGAGTCATGTCACGCCGGAAACGGGCTGGGTATCCGTGGCGAGTGGTAAATATACTGCACATTAATTTGTTGTTTTGAAGGCATTACCAAGAGAGCTCATGCTCATCAGTTTGTCTCTCATCCATGTTCCATTGAATACATTAAAAAGCAGCTGCCTCTGATTGATACCCCTCATCCTGTATGCCTCACAGAGCAGCACTCTGATTGAGACTGTGCCTCTCCTTGATGCTTCTCACAGAGATGTGAGGAGAAACGTGTGGATGGAGCCAGTGATGACCAGTGTGGAGGAGCAGGCCAGCGAGACTGAGTGTGATTACTCATGTCATATCTAACTCAAACATTATCTTGCTTCTAGTGTCTGTACAGTAAGTTGAAGTGGACGATTTGCAAACAGTCTTTTTTATGGTGGTATATTTCAGTAAACCTTTTTTTACAGTCAGCCTGACTTCAAGTAGGTTATGGTCAGTTTGTATTTCTGGAATCTCCTAGTACAGACGTGGGGTCCACTGCTCTGAGACGCATTCTTGACCAACTGGACTGTCACTGTTTCCAGCCTGTATGTCTACAGGATTGTGTTGTGAAGGTTTTGAAAGCTATTCCATTTTTTGTCATGAAATTTTGTGCAGCCATAAAATGATTCAGTGTGTAGTAACGTAGCCGTCAAAGAATCCAAAACTGAAAGCTGCCGCTCAGAAACATAAAGTCATGCTCCGTAGGAAACCACAGACAGCGTGTAGCTCTTTACTAGCTCTCTTCCTCCCTCTCGCCATAGACGTCCACCTGACTGTCTTTGAACTGATGCACCATTAATGGTGCTTTATCACAAGGCCCTTCCACTAACACCTTTCTTCCACGCAGCCGTGTCTTGTTTGATGCCTCTTTTCTGATTCCTTTCCTTTCACCTAAACACATTTTCACTGCTCTTTAATGCATTTTCTTTGCCTTAATATATTTATTTTCCTGAGGCAGGAGGAGACATGAGCTGTTTGAGCTCCACGTATTGATTGTTGTGGGGAATTTGATGCCTAGAGACTTGCTGTTCCCCTCTCCTACTCTCGCTTCTCTCCTCCACCCCAGGGGAGTTTTAAATGGAAACACATTACTATGAATCACACAGCAGGGAGCTCCATGATTGATAGCATTGCTTACCATTTACTAGTCACTGTCTGGAGATAAGCCCGGAATTTATGGAGTATTGGAAATCCTTGCCGCTGCTACACATGGATTAGGGTGAGGAACGACTCCACACTGCCACTGAAGTCACCTGGTTAACAGCTTAAGTAGAAAGCAATGGGCCTGTTTTGTTATTATGAAATTAATATTTCATGTTATTTTTGGGGTTTGTTTTGGTCTGTGACTGTAAAAGAAGGAGAGAATGTTTTGCAAGTTGTGGCCGCTGGCTTTTACTTCTCTGTCCAGATCATTGTAAATGCATCATATTCTGTCAAACCTTAAAAACAGCTGTAGGAAGTCATTCCAGGGACGTGTACAGTAAACGGGTACGGCTCTACTTGTCTCACACCTCACAGAAAGAAAACACTGTTTTTATTAATCTAGCTGTGTGAATGGCAAGACAAAACTATGTTTCATGTGCAGGTCTGTGCGTGAAGATACACAAATGCCATTAAACTGACAGATTGAATGGAAAAATATGAAAAATAATACAACAAATAATCACTGCAAGCCCCGTAGCTCCCAGTGACACTTCTGAGCCTTCCACCTGTTCCAGGTGCCGGCTTTCCCAGGCTGCGTGTCTCAGGGAAAACTAAGCTAAGACCAGTGATGTGAATGCAGCTTTTCTTTATGTAGAACAATTCCCTCATCTGATGCCACTTTTCTTTTTCAGCAGGGTACTTGCAGACTTCAGCCTTTTTTATTCTTTTGTAGCTTACAGACTTTAAAAGTTATAGCTCATATAGAGCGTTTGTGTAGCTCACAACTGCTCACAGATTCGCCTTTTCAACCAATAAAGCCAAATTACAGTCCTCTAGTTTTTCTTTATATCTAGCTCAGAATAGGGACCTTTCATTTTATACCCGGGAAGCTACTTGGAGACTTACTATTTTCACCTCAGACTTGTTTTATGTCTGCCTTTTTGTAGTTATTACAGATGTTCAAAACAGCTCACATATCAGTTCAGATTTTAAACCCTGTGGAAGTCAGTCTTCCACCCATGGAAACTTTGAACTCCCTTGAAGTTTTTAAACCTCAGATGCAGTTTACTGCTTCATTTTTTGCATTTTCTAATGAGACACAGGGATGATTTGGAGAGGTTGGATTTTATAAATAAGCAGCCTACAGATGTTACTTTAATATTTATTGCGTTATCATTTGACAAAAGTGTTTGTACCTAACAAATCTTGCAAAGACATGTTTAATGGAGGATGAAGCATGAAGAGAGCTCAGCTTTATTAGAACATGCAGTGTTTGCATATCTGGAGATTAGTTAGTTCTGTATTTAAAGTCTTATATTCACATCAGCTTTCCTACCGCATATGAAAATGCAGCATTTTTATACTTTGTTCATAAGGAAAATAAACAGCTAAAGAATCTTTTATTGTTTACCAGCAGTTCACAGACTAACTTTATGCTTAAGATTCAAGCAGCTTGCTTCTACGTTTTTACACTTTAAAGGAGAGGGACTCGTGTTTATTGACCTCTCTGTACCTGTTTCTAGTAGCCTTCAGGCCTCTGTATTTACACCTCACAGGCATTTTAGAGATCTGCAGCCTTTTTCGCTGAACAGTGCTTTTTATTCATCAGATGCAGTGTACAGAGCTCAGTCTTTACAACTTTTACCCAGACCATTCCAGCTAGTTCTCATTTCAAGCTGGAGTTTATCTTACGACTGTCTCTACATCAGTGCCAACATAACAAGTAATGTGAGAGGGTGGACAGATAGCAATACAACGATTATTATTGTTATAATTCAGAATTTTTAGATATTCCCCTGTTTTGCGTCTTAGAACTAAGCAGTAACACTCGAGTTCTGCTCAGCTCAGCTGGGCCAGAGGCAGCTTGCACATACTGTATCTGTACTGTAGCAGATAAGCGCATCCAGCCATTTGTAACCAAGCTTGGTTTACCTAGACTGCTACAAATGATGAGAAGGTGTTGGGCAGGTAGCCAGGAGCAGGACTGATCAAAGTTTCAGAGCAGCTGCCCCTTGCGCCATCAGGGCCGCTTCATAATATCCTGCCAAACATTTGATCTGCTACCGCTGATATTCAACAAGTTGTTTTACATCTCCACTCTGCCAGCACATCACACGTGGGGGCTATTGCTGTGGTGTGGACTCGATTATGGAACATGACTTAATTCTCTTTGACACAAAGCCAATTCATGGGGTGATTGTTTCACAGGTTCATCCTCTCTCCCCACACGGCGTGAAGACAAGGGGGCAGTGTTGGGGGGTGTATTAGGCGTGAGAGGGGAATAGCTGTCAGCCCATGTAGAGAGAGAGAGAGAGGACACAGCATAGCCCATCACTTCTCCTCCCTGAGAGCCTTATTACAGAGGCAGACCAGGGTGAGAGCTGGTAATTAATTTGGAGAGAGCTGATATTGGTGTTGATGCACCAGAGACTGACAATCGTGGCTGTCTGGTGCTTGTGCCTGTACACAGGGCTTTCTTTCTTCCTTTGTCTATAACAAGAAAAGGTGGTGGAGGAAGAGCAATGAGAGAATAAGAGGGTGGGAGCTGAAGAAAAAGGAAGGAGGATGACAGAAGCGCCTCAGCTGTAGCCTGCAGCTAACGTCAAAGCTCCTCTACAAAGATAGCCCACAGCAATGCATATTTATGCTTCCTCTCTTGTCCCCCGGCCTCTCTGCTCCTCCGCAGCTCATATCCTCATCTCCCATCTCTCACTCCCTCTCTTTCACACCTATCCATCTTCGCAGCCATCTCGTCTCCTCTGGTGTGTCTTCTCCTCTGTTATAAGCGTGTGTGTCATTCGTGGAAGCTTTTCTTTTTATAAATAACGACTCTCCTCTCTGCGTGGCAAATTATTAATGCCGCTGGATGGAAGTAAGCTTGTTTCCTATCAGTTCATCCATTCAGAAAGCTCCGTGCACCACAGCAGCAAAATTACAGCACTAAGCAACCACAGTGAGTGAAGGGAGCTAAGAATTTGCTCTGTTACTCATGCAAATCCACTGTCAGGTCACAGCTAAGGACAAATTCAAGATTGTTTTTAATGGCTGAGGGAGAATGCGAGAATAAATTGGAAAAGACAAGACAATAAATGGATTTAAACTAGTAACTTGTGCTGCTTAAAGCTTCCCGTTGTGTTTTGGACACAGGTACTCTAATTGTCTGACCAATGTATACAGCAGATGTTATTCTTTGTTGGAAGAAATTGTTGGTCTGATGCCACAATTTAATATCCTGTGTCACATAATCTGTATTATTCTGTTACCATGGCAGTAAAGTCATTTGTGTAACTGGATGAGTCCACAGCACAGTCACAAATTTTAAATGAATATGGACTGTGACTCGCGTGTGTCACTATCATGGTTGGGAAAGTGGTTTGTCTTAAAGAAAAACCCCTGAGAAATACGTGAACGCAATCTGTGCATTTGATAATGACCAAATGATGTTAATGTTAGCCTCTAGGTGAACCCCATGATGATGAGCTGGACCACTGGTGATCGTGTTGTCCTGGCTGGTTCTTTAGCTGTTAGCTCTAACTACATATTTCCAGACCTTTCAGCAGCAGCTCAGGTGCTGACTACGGTCAGGAAGACAGTTAGACTTGTTTCACCTGTGCTCGAGTGTGTCAACAGAAAAAAATGATTAATGTTAAATATGGGGCATGTGCTCCACCTCAGTGTGTTTAAGTTAATGTTCATGCATATATTCATTCACTGTCCGGGTCACATGAGGCTGGAGTTGTATCCCAGCATGCACTTGGGCAGAAAGACAGGTCGGTCATTCACCACGTGGCTGATCACTCCTGGGTTTAAGTTGTTAAATGAGACTTTGTTGCCTAGATTGACCTGACTCGAGTTCATTTGTTGTGGACTGTTCCAGGGAGACATTTTATCAAACTGTACTTTTTACAGTTTGAATTCATTCCCCAAACTCTCCTCTATCTCTGTTTGATTTTCCCACCATTTCATTCTTCTGTTTCATAAATTGTGCATCTAAGGCAGGGCCCATGGTAGTGGTGAAACTAGGTCCTGGGCTTCAAATAGCAGCTCATTTTTATCCCAGGGGCCCACAGCTGAAGAAAGGCCAAGAGAAGCCTAGAGAGACAGACATACACAGTGGTAGAAATAGAGGGCACGTTTTTGATGAAAATTAATATTTGTCATTTGTTGCAGGAGACCATACCCCGTGGATGATACAGCGTAACAGGCGTTGTTTGAACCTTCTTCTTTTGAACATATCCGAGCATAACTTTGGGAACATGTGGGTACTGAGGGTGTACAGTACAGTGTGTGTGTCTGTGTGCGCACAGTCCCAGTGTGTTTTCTTTGAAGTGCTTCTGAATTGTTGGCTTCTTCTCATTTCATTTTAGTCCTTTACCAGAACCTGATTATTCACCATGCTGGGTGATGTCGTGCATTACAGTAGCTTTTGAATGCATGAGTGGGTGATTTAATGACCTCGCCAAGGCAAGCTCACAGGAAAGTGCCTCATTTCCTCCTCAGTGTCCTTTCCTATTGTGCAACAAAACCAAAGCACTTTTCTTTTGTCCCAAGATCTGTGCCCTGAACTCACGCCTGGTTTGTCTATTTGTGAACCTGGAGGTGCACAATGGTTGTTAAGGGTTTAAACACCGTTGAGGTCAGCATGTGACGTAAAGGTCACAGTGACAAACACTGTGCCCAGAACCAGAGGAGTGAATCATAATCAAGCATACAAAAAGTAGAATTTTAGATTATCCATGAGCTTTAATGGGACATATTTAAAGGTTCTATTGTTGTGGGAAATGCTAAGGTTCTCTTTTTTTTCTTCCAGCCTGTAATAATTCAGTAAATTCGACAGGGATTACACAGTTGGAAGTACCATGCATTTATGCCCTCACCTTGCATTGTCTAGCTATGGGCTCTTTTCTTTTAAATATGTCGATGATACATTGTTTACGACGCGTTAGAATGAGTCCTGCTGTAAAACATTACTCATACATCGTTATACAGTCCATGTTTGGAGCTGGTAGGTAGTAGCTGTAGTTGAATCATAGGCCTTAGTTGTGACTTTACCTTACCAGCGTGTTTTGTTAGGCCCAGTCAACCCAGGTGTGGAAGCCAGCATGGTGCAAGGTGTCAGATCTCTGGAGCTCAAACAGTGGGCGGTGGAATTCAGCTGCGTTATCGTTATTAATTAGACCTGTGAGGAAGGTAAAGTGTTTGAAACAACAATGAGACACATTAGGTACCTGAACAGAAAATAACAAAACAACAAGGCAGCCGCCAATAGAGCACAAACTCAAAGCACAAAGGGTTTGAGATGGAATCTTGTTTGTGTGTGTGTTACACATAATAGATGAATGGAAGCGTCTGTGTGTAGCAGTAACTGTTTATGTGCATGCTGAATGTGAGAAGGAGACGTGTAGCAGCCATCTCTGTTTAGGTGTTGTCCCTGTTTCCCATGTCTCATTTGCTCTGTCATGCCTTTGTGCAGCTCAGCATCCCATAATGCTACCCCACCCCACAGTCTCCCTGGAGTAGCATGGCTGCAGCATGTAAACAGGGGTAATCGCGAAGACTACGGTGGTGCCATAGGCGCAGCAGCGACAGCAGCAGCGCCTCGCTTGTTCCGGCTGACACACACACACACACACACACTTTACCCTGAGCTGAACCATCACATTGGACACATATACCCAGCATTTCCCCTAATCCTGAAATGGACATGATACTAATCCTTTACCCAGAACCAAGTTTAATTGTCAGACAACCTGTGTGAGTGAGGGCCACATCTGTAGATATACCACACATGCAAACGCCTTTGTTAATGCTTGTTAAGGCAGCACCCAGATGACCACATCCCAGCAAATGTGCAGATTCTCCATAACAATGGTCTCATTTTCACTGCAATATTGATTGCACGTCGCACCATCTAGTTGGCTTCCACGTTGGAGCCATTTTGTCATGTAGAGAAATGACAAGTGTGGGCTGTTTATAAGGAAACATTGCAGGGAGAGTGTGACAGCACTGTCAACGGCACCGTTACGTGTCTGAATATCCAATTTGATGCAAATTCTCTTTTATGCTGCTTAGTGTCATTTTTAATGTGCCTTATTGTTGGTCATAAAATAGGATCATGGAATAATAATCTACATAGAGGCTCTGCAGAAATACAGCAAGTAACCACAAATCGAGAAAATGATGAAATAAAGTGTGGAGACACACAGATTAGCATTAGCTGCGAATGAAAACGAGGCAACAATGACTGTAACCATCCATAACCTTCATTTCCAGTAATGATACAATGGAAGTCAGAACTATTTAAATTTTAAAATGTGCTGTTTTACAAAACATTATTTATACGTTTATTTCTTTGAAATGGTAGAAAAGCACTAGTGCATACTGTCAATCAATGCAAGCAAAGGAATGCAAGATTATGGTGATAGCAGCAAGACGTCAAAGTCAAGCAGCAGTACTACAGTACTTACTGTCAGTGAAATCCACTCTGGTCTGATTTCAATATAGTCAACAATTAGCGCCAGGTGCTGCTTTTGAAAACTGTGTCACGACTGCCACCACCCGCTGCTGTAGAGACTCACCTTAGTATTAGTCTCATATTACTATTAGCTTTTTTAAAAACATGTTCATCATGTAGAAGTTGGAAGGTGATCTGGTCGTGCCATGCTCTGGACCCAAGCTGTCTGTCAGGTCACAGAGTGGACTATGCCCATTTCAAATGGACAGGATGAGTGACCCACTTCTATCAAGCTCCCTGAAAAAAGCAACAAGCAGACTTAAGTGAGGGTCAGTCAGCTTTGTCCTTGCTATCAGTGAACACCTAAGGTCAGATATTGAGCTAATAGCCATGGTATAAGAAGAGAACCAACAGGTCCCCCTGATGGCCGGAGGGCCACGCTGCAACCGTAACAGGCTTTAGTGGAGTAACCTTTTTATTATTTGTTTGCAATGGCAGCCAGTAGTTTCAGTATTCAAGTCTATTATCTGTAAAGGTTCATCAGCTTCTTCGAATGCTGGGGAGTTTGCACTAGAAGGGAAACTCGTTTGTTAACGGAGGGATGTATGAACCATGTTCTGCACAGCGTAACTAAAGTCAACTTCACTCTGAGCAAAAGTGAATGAACACAGAACATCGATCATTTTTAATTCTGGGTGCTGCTGTAGACAAATATTCTGTGATAACTTCTGATTTCATTTCCTTCTTTACATTTACTCTAAACAGAAAACAAATAATGACTTTTGGTTACAATATAATTCAAATAATTAACAAAAGCAAATTTGGTTATTGAAAAGCAAAGCATAATGCAATAGACACTTACTGCTGACTATCTTGTACATGTCAGCCACATGGTATCATTGTGTTCATTGCAGCAGCTCTGTAGCATCAGTCTAAGTGCTGACTGCCAGCTACGCCATAGTTCAGTGTGCTGGGATCATCATCATAGCAGGCACCTCTGACCAAGTCCTGTCCAAATGCACACACTAGTATGGTTTGATGTGGTTCATGAGTTCCAGCGGGGAATTACTGGAGGTAACTGCTGGCATTGATGCGTAGAGGGCAAAGGTCACAATGCCACAGCATGTGCTTGTTCGGTTCACACGGTACGGAAGATAATGCAAAGTGAGAAATAGTGTAAACGTGAACTAGTTCACAATAGCTTGAAATGAAAATCAACAAGCTACAAATGTAGGGCATGACATGAGACTCCTCCTCAGGCCAGGACTCGTTAAACGGATCAAAGGGGACTAAAGGAAGTCATCGAGAGTAAAACGGCGGAGCTGCACCCGGTGCAGGGGTAGTGTGGAGGCATCTGACATCCCATGGCCACTGTAACATGACTGTAGAAGGAATTTATTCCATCAGGTGGTACGAGTTCAGCCTTTTCCTCCTAAACTGACCGTTCTCTGTCCACTAGACTGCTGCTCTTCTTCTCTTTACACGTACAGTATCTACCTTATAAACGTTGAAACAAGGCTTAAAATGCAAATGGCCTGATCTATGCACCAATATTAGACATATCAAAGCTAGAGGAGAGAAAAACAGGCTCAACCTGAACCTGAAGGCTGAGCTAGACGTGAAGGTGTGAGGGTTGCATCTGGGTGGATTTAGGTCTCACAAGCCAGATTTAGATCTCATTTCATGCAGCCCTGTTTTCTTTTTGAGTGAGGTTTTCGATCTCAGTGAAGGGTCCTCTATTTTTAACAATCAAACATTCTCACTTTGGTCTGATGCCACCAAACGTGAACATTTCAAAACGTTTCAGCTGTCAGCTCCTCGTCGTTCATTGCACTTGTTCGTTTTCACTCATTACAGCGTATGCGCTTTGTCTAGATTTGTACAGGGATCAGTATTTAATGACGAAAGAACCAAGCACTTTTTGTGGAGCTTTGCTTTGGCTCTCTTGCTTCAGAGCTGTTATGTTCAGCCAACTCAAGAATATAAAGAAGTAGAAAAAGAAAAAAATATCATTTATTATCTGAACATCTACTTTCTTTACTGTTTCTGTGGTGTTGTGTTAAAGAGCAGATGATGTAGATTCGTGTTACTCACTTGGACTAATGTTCAATCAATGTTCAAGTCTTCAGGTGGACACCCAGTGGACAGAGCCCTCTGCTTGAAGTCCTACAGTTAATTTCAACTAGATAATAACAATGAGGTTTACTTGCACTCTTATAGTTGTCAAATAATCCCGGGAAGCCAATTTCTGCTCACTGTTACTGTGAATTACACAAACATTTGCTGTTTTTTCTTTGCAGCTGTCAGCTACAGTAATTAAAACTCATTTGGCTGATGACTGCATGTTGAGAACACATGTGTCAGTGTATATACTGCAAACTTTGCCTTCTAGTTAATAACTATGAACCTGTCTCCTACATTATTGTAAGGCTGAGCCCAGTTCTTTTATTTTTGCTACTGAAAACATTTAGATGAGATAAGACATCAACATTTCCAGATATTTACATCTCTACACCACTTAGGACATAGAACCCTTTGTTTGAAGAAGCCCGTCCAAGTATTGGAAACGACCAAACTAGCTCCTCCAACTCTGAGGCCGTGATTGGGGGAGACTTCCTGCCCCAAGTGGAGGAGTTTAAGTATCATGGGGTCTTGTTGAAGCGTGAGGGAAGGATGGAGCATGAAATTGACACGCTGATGTGTGCAGCGGCAGCGGGAGAGCGGTACCGGTCAGTTCTGGTGAAGAAACATGTTGATTTACATTCCGCCACTCATCTACACGTAGCCTGGGTCACGACCAACACAAAAACAGACCCTGGTTCAACTCCAGAGTCTCAGGTTTGTCTAGAGGCTAAGAAACACAGTGTGTGTAGGTTGTGTTCCAGCTTTATATCCTTAACTTTTTTTATTACACTGCATTTTTGCACCACACTTTATTACAAGATCATATATTGTCTTCTTTAGTTATTTTCAGAAATAAAACAACTCCATAAAATACTTTATATTTAACGTAAGCCAGGTTTATCTTACAGGTTTGAACAAAAATCTTTGTTTACAATTTAGAAGTATACATTTTTATTGTTTCTTACTTATTATACCAATAGACAGCACATTTTCAGGAGACTGGACGCTTGAGCATGAATCGATGTGGATATTATTGCAGCCATGGCAACACTGCTGCAGGCCGTATCAGTATGTATAGTTCGGTAAACGCTGATCAGTGTATCATATGCACATTTCTCACCATCTAATCCATACTTGAGCTTGGCCAAAAGCTGCAGACACACAGGACAATGGCTTGTGAGCTGCACAGAGGAAGGATGCCGACATTAGAGAGTGCTGGTTGTAATATTTTGTCATTCTGTATTAAATGCTGTGCTCGGGGATCACGGTTGCAGTCAAGTCAAATTAATGGCAGGCAGCTCAGTAAGCAATATGATCTTTTCACATCACACAGCTGGTATTTTCTGTTCAAATTCAACACAATGGCTGCTGTTATTCTGGGACAGCTTTTGAATATTGAATTTCAAAGCTCAGCCATCTCCCACTGAGCTTGAGCTGCTAGAATGGAATCAGCGATGTTTCAGCGCTCACATTCCTTTTGGTGCCCTCAGATAAGGCTCCTAATTTAGCATCCATCAAAGTGTTTTGTCTTTAGAGACTAATCAAGTGTTGTCGGTTTTAACCCCAAGTTGCATACCACTAAGACATTTATGGATGGAGGGACAGTGAAGACCAAAGATGGGGAAATGAACGTGTGCTTCAGAAGCAGCAGCAGCCTCATCATTGGAGTTCTACCTACTGAGCATTACGTTGTGCAATGCAGTGTGTGAAATAAACACTCGCTCATCTTTGGAAGGGCCGTGGGCTTGTTGGAGCCTGACCCAGCTGTCAGTCGGGCGAGAGGCAGGTACTGGGGTCACAGTGTGCTAGTCGTTGTGTCTAGCCTCGAATAGTAACAACACATTTGAAATGCGGTGGCCTGGTGGCGCGGTGGACATCAGGGTTGGCCAGATTTGCGGGTATGTCCGCAGACATGCAGGCCGGTTAGTTGGTTAACTCCAGTTTCATAGGTGTGAGTGTGAATGCCTGCGTGTATGTAGCTGTTTGATAGACTGTGAGATTGGCAGATTAACACCACACACGACGAGCCCTTCAAGCTCATTTCATTTCCAGGCTTCATCATGAAGGCAGAGAGGTTCACCTTGATAATAACAACACAATTAAAATGAGATTCCTCTTTTGTATTGTTTGGTAAATATTGATCAGTGTATCATATCACACAGGTTTATTTAGTCATTTCTTTCAGGGAGTAAATATTTTTCATCACTAGCCCAATAGAAGGCAAGTCCCTCTTTTGAACTGAAACCTTACAGAGGGCAGGTGGAGTCATTTCAACATATTTGCGCGCTTTTTCTCTTTCTTGCTATCCAGCACTGGAACAGATGCCCTATTGTAACTTTTGCCTATTGTCAGTCTTTTCCCGTCTTTTCTTTCCTTTGTCTCTTGTTCCCACCCTCACTTTGCCTCCATCCTGTTCCTCTGCTCTCCTTGTAAGCCTTTAATAGTGATTAGTTGTGCTGAATGTGTCCCTGTGTCTCCCCTCTCCCTGAGAGAACAAGTGCTGTCACTGAACTAAGTCCTGCCCTGTTAAGCGAGCTATTGATTTACCTCAGATGAATGGCTGTGATACAGTATGGGAATGCGGTTTAGGCTTACAAAGCAGCGCTGCGTCCGTCAGCGTGGGTAGGGACGCCTGGGTGGACTTCTGCTACCAATGACGGAGTCGTATGCAACACGGCTGTGGCTCCACCACAATAGCTGTTGATTAATATGAAAATATGTTAGAAAGGTTGATTATGTGTGTGGGTAGAAACACACACACACACACACACACACACACACACACACACACACACACACACCTCTTAGATTCAGATCAATGAGCCAGAACAAAGGCTTCAACTACAATAGGGGCTGGAGCAGCTTGAGCCCTTTTTAATACACAAAGACTTGACCCGCTCAGATGGACTAGTTCAGCACTTTGACTGCATTGTGTAGTTGAGCACAGTGGGACAAATGTACAATTGGCTCTCTGGCTTTTTAATATGTATTTTCTTTTTAAACAGTATTGAGTTTTTTCCAAAGTTAAGGTTGGAACTGCTCACATTGCTAATGAAGCAGATGTGTGTTTGCTGCATTTAGCTTTTCTGCAGCTTGTAGTGTATTCAGTAGTTAGACTGACACTATGTGACCCGCTGCATGCACACAACATGTTTTCACTGTAAGACGCTTAAGTGTTTTTTTTTTTCAGTGCCATTCATTTCCACAATGTGAAAGTTGTGCCTTGTTCATCTGCAGAAAATTGTTTTAACCCACTGCAGTGTGTCTGTGCACTGTCAAGGACCTCTGATGTGGTAAGAGGTCCTTGAAACTGCCGCATACTAACACATTAGTTATTTCATATTTGGTAATAACTGAAAAGTTTTTTTATCTAACATTTAATCCCATAACCTCATAGGTCCAATCAACAGCTAGTCAACAGAGAGTCATCATTTATAATACAGCAACTTTTTGACTATGATGAAAAGATGGAAGAGAAACAAAGAAAATCCCAAACCACTAAGAACTGCAGCTCTGATGTAGGAGGAGTTTACTGGGTAGAACTGAAATTGTAGTGAAGCTGAGGGTTGGCTGCGTAGAAAAAGACGTGACTGATTGACTGTGGGACCTCGTTGCCTTCATTTTCACGCTGTAGCCTGGAGATGACCGGACTGCTTCATGGAAACGCAATCAATAACATTACAGCACAATGATGACGCCGGCCTTCTACACAAATGGTGCACTAGTGTCGTCATAACGCCAGGGTTGAGTAGCCTGTATCGCCACCTGGTGGACATTTCGGTATCACCTCCACTAATCTGCCAGTCGCAATATTACACCTGCATGAACCGCGTTCTGGACTCAAATGGGCCAGTTATGTCGACAAAACAGTTTCAGCGTGTTACTGATCATTTTCATAGTCATAATATATAATAATCGACACAAAAGCTACTAATACTACTAAAAAGACAATAATAGAAGCATACCTCAAACTAACTTCTTACTATTGTGTGGGTATATCATAAGTGACAGTAACATGTAATTTCCGCCTCTCAGACTGCTGCTAAATGGGAGTTTAGAGACTAATTTGGTTACTTGTCCTTCATGCCTGAGGATGGATGAGGCAGAGAAAAGGCAGCGTCCTCCTCTGCTGGCTGGTATGAAGCTTATACTTATTTTTTTACCACCTTATGCCTGTTGGCGTTTAAGGACAGACAAGCCTCCCCCACTGTTGGCGATCTGTGACTGGGTTGGCAGTGTGACCACAGCTCATCATCACCATTTCCTTTCAGTGTCCCATTTTTGTGGGTATAACCACCCGTGTCTCATTCCTAAATAGAATTTATGATCATTTTTTGGACTTCATGCTGGAATTTTGTTTGAAATGCTGACATCTAGAGTCATTGCAGGCTGATTGAAGCTGAAGCTGATCACTTGAATGTTCCACCCCAGTTTAATTCACAGAGGGAGTCTATCCCTATGCTAATGCCTTGTGGCGTGTACATGAGAACCAGACTCCTCCAGCGCTGGCAGTGCATAGCCTGCTTGGCAACCTGACTGCAGCACATCATCTTTCTTTCAGCCTCCATGGCTCATTTCCAAGTGATTTTTTGAGTTATTTGCCTTTACATTGGTCTTCATATGTTGGTGTTCATGCCTTGCCTTGAGGTCTCTTTTAAGGTACGTGGATGTTTTTCTCCTGATATCTTTACGTAGGGCCAAATGTGGGTATAAACTGATTATATTAAATCATTTGTCAATTATGCAAAAAGGCTAAAGGAAAAGAAGAATCTGCATAATTTACCCCCTGGCTTGTTTCTGAGCTGCTGCTTGGTATTCGAGTCAGCAGGAAATGATACTTTGCACCACTCAGTCATCAGGGCCTTAAGTTGTTAGGGTCACAGGAGTCTCTGCAAGTCCAGCTCTGCAAGAGCATTGACAGCCACACATTTAAGAGTCCACGACGTCACGGGACAAATGATTTTGAGATGACAGCCTGCAGTGGATAAAGCGACTGGTTGTATTTGTCACTTAGACCTCGGGTAGCTCATTATTCTTATGTTTTAACAGGGATTAAAATGAGGAATGCTGACTAGAAAACCACAGAGTCTGAAGGGCACGTTAGGAAACATTTCCCACAATGTGACAAGGGCATATCTAAAGAAAATGAATGGGCTAAAATTTCAAATGTCAAAGTGTCCCTTAAAATATATTGTGCTCATTGTGCTAAGAACAATGAGTAAAGATGAAAAACCCTAATCATGCACAACACTGCGATATCTACGACTCATCTGTTTCTCTCTGTTCAAATTCAGGGGTTTCTTCGATACCCCAGCTTACAGCCAAGCTCAGCGGGCAACTTATTATCCCGGTCTGCTTGTGAAATCTTCTTAAGCAGTCGTCCTGGTTCTCTGTTTGCCACATGTCATCAATGCATTATTGTCACCGCTCTTGAAGCCTTTCAACATGGTGGGAGCCAGCCATTGAGTGGCTGTCTTTTGCTGGAGCTTATTGATGAGTTGCTAATGAAAGGCCTATTAAAGGCGAGAGTATTGATCCACCAGGGGCCTGATGATGGTGTCAGTGCAATGGGAACACAACTGAAAACGACACGCGCTGCCGAGCGCCTGAAGAGTAAGGATGGACTAATCATCTCACGTACAGCTCAGCCTTTGCGCTTGCTGTGTTTGTTTGCTCATCCTTATAATACCTGTGCATTTTCTCTATCTTCCTACTGCCAGCACATGTAAAGTGAGTAACAGTGGGTCAATGCCAGACGACAACCCTGTAGCCTCCACATATTGGCACTTCCTTATACGAACAGTAGTTTGGAATCATTCATGTATTTCAAGTTGACAACCTGTATCTCACAAGCTTCCCACTTACTAGTGTTTGCCTTTGAATTCACATTAACACATTATTACAAATCATTTGTTTGTCTAGGTTTTTTTCATCATGTTGTGTGGACTTTCCTGCGCTATTGTGTCTACTGCGTAGTGGTGATGGTGGTGAACATCTCTTCCATGGCCAGCGAGGCTACAGCTGGCCTCAGCGTCTGGACCTCCACAGGGACCCAGCAGTCAGAGCCACAATGCAGTCACTGAAACTGAGCATTTAGTTCCCGGGGGGACAGCCGTGAAGCATCACTCGTCTGGCCAGCCACGCCTCCAATGCAGTACGATGTAATGTAATAGAGTGTGGGATTGAATGATGCTTTGTTTTTCAATTGGTGAGGAGGGTGAGCAGTGAGAAGTCGATGTGACGTGTTGAGAAGTGTTTGCGTACTCCTTGCCAAGACGAATGCAGGTAGCTACGGCTGCGCTAACTGTACAGTGTGGGCAGATGTTCGAATGGGTGGAAACATTCTCTGTCCTGTGTAACGTGTTCCACGTATGTCTGTTGTGTGTCTGTTTTGAATAGGAAAACAGGGAGTCTTTGTCCTTTGGAGGTGACGTTCCATTAAATCGTTCTATGAACTTGAGTTGATGATAATCTAGAAACTTTATAGTTATAGTAATTTTATTATTGTATACTAGTTCTTCCAATGAGATTAAGTCCGTGCTGAAAAAGATATGTTTTATGCCAAATTTGAAAATATATGAATTCTTTATTTTGTAGGATGCCTGGATTGTTCCAGAGTGGTTTGTATTGTACCTGCTGACTGACTAACAAGGAATTTTATTCTTAAAAAAGCGTCCTCACAGCTCTCAGACAGACAAGCTGGTAACAGACAACAACCAACGAACATACAATGGACCAACAAATATTAAACATGGCCGCCAGGTGTAAATGATTACAGATAGGAAAGAGGAGCAGAACCTGACATCAAACACACACACACACACACACACAGACACACCCACACCAGACAATACAACAGCACCTCCGAACTGTCTAGGGCTGAACTGTGACAACCATTGACTGGGACCATACAGAGATCCAGGCTTTTAGAAATTCCCTTGAGGTTGTCACACAGTTTATTGTGCTAATACTGTGGTTAGAATTTTGGTGTTGATGATGTGAATCTGTTAGACGTAGTAAAAAGGAGCTTTTGGATTTCTGAAGCGCTTGTTTTGAGTCTACTGCCTTAAACCTGACCTGGCTGGGTTGGAATCATTTAGAACAGATTGTTGATTCTATTCAGCTCAATTCAGGTTTATTTACATAGAGCCAGTCACGGCAAAGGTTGTCTCAAATCACGGTACAAGGTACGATTTAAGGCCCTACACCACTAAGCCCCAACAACGGACTGGACAGGACCATCATTTTTATGGTGCCAATTCTTCCCGTGAGTGAAACAGGCAAGGACTGCCGTCGTTGCAGGTCATCCTCTAGTGGCTTTAGTAATGGGGAACAATTCAGTTCTGTCAGATACGACCTTCCTGGAGGAAAATTCTGTAACTAAGTCTCTAATGTTCACTGACTGGAGTGTGGTAGAAGAGGCGCCATGGAACTTTAACTTAATAAGCAACAGTCTACATTTAGTCCAGTTGGTGTAATATTCAGAAAGACCCGAGACATTATAGGAAAACAGGAATACGTCATCAGCACGTACACGTATTTTATGACCAGTAATGTCGTTGTTTTGTTAAGGGTTCATTTAATATTGAGTGTGAAGAAGAGTGAACAACCCTGTCTGGGCCCTCTGCGTAGACTGAGCCTTGGGGAGCTTTGACCATTTGTTGTAATAAGTTTACTCTGTCAAAAGCATATGACAGGGTGCAGTGTACTGAACTTGCTTGCTGATCTGTGTTTATTTTGAATATTTTCCCAGGATCGGACAGAGATTGAAGAGAGAGACAGAAGGTGGCAAAGAGAAACACACAGCTAAACACTGCACAACCAAAAAGAAAATGTGATTAAAAAAAAGTCAAAGTGACCCTAAAAACAAGGCACTGACATTCACTCTTGTGTGGTTCTTGAGCTTAGAGACCCCTGTTTTCATTTTGACAGCTCGAAGGCTGCACGAGGTTTAAGTGAGAGGTTGTGAAGCATAGAACCATGGTTTGAATGTGACATACATATAATATATTGATCAATTTTAAATTAAAACATATTCATTTTGAGTCTTTTGAGCTGGTCTTCTTATTGAAAAAAGTTTACACACATCCCTGCACAATTCACAGAATGTTGGTGATGATGCAACAGCAGGATGTGTTTTATGAAATCATAAGAAATAAAAGCACTAGAAATAAGCGAAAACTTCAATATCAGCTGAGACAACATGGTCTTATCTCCACTGTAACAGTGGAGACACACAGCCATGCGTTTTATTTATAGCTGTGTAACCAGGAGCAGTGAAATGCTGACGTTACACCAAACCTAATGCAAACCACAATACACACCCTCACACACACACACACACACACACACACACACACTGTACACAGGCAACACTGCCAAACAGGTTTGATGAGTGCAGGTAAGGAAGGAGGAAGGGCTATGCTAATGGCAGTACACATGAGAAGAGGCCCACAGCTGCAACAAGCCGACTAGCTGAGCAGTAATAGGAAGAATTTGAGAAGGTGAGGTCTGAGGAGTGTGGACCTGTAGCAAGCAGTCACTGAAGTAACTAAGCAGCGCGTTGTGTCAGGTAAACAGCCGGAGGAAACACTGGCAGCATTCACGGCGGCCTCGAGCCTCTGTAGCCAACAGGTGCTCAGCCAACTCTCACAAGGTAAACCTACACTTTGGTTTTGACTCGGGCTGGATCGCTTGCTCTCTTTCTTGCATCCGCGCCGTGTTGATTTGCTGCTGGTCATAGAGCCGTTCAGGTTAATCGCTTTGCATGGACCTTTGCTGACTTTGAGTAAACAACTTAATAATATTTTCCTGCTTCTTAATGAGCTGTGGTGGATTCATTCAAACAGGAGGGAGGGGTGGAGCGAGAACAAAAGTGTGGACAAACGCCGACTTTGTCACAATTAGCAGGTTGTCAGACGTGACTGACTTCAGTTTCACTTGGCTGCTGTGTAACTGAAGCAAAGGGAGCTCGTGTGTAGGAGGACGCGTTACCGTGCAGCAACACATCTGGCCAGTGTGTGTGTGTGTGTGTGTTACATTCATTAACAGAGGGAGCGAAGTAGAGAGCAAACCGGCTGATCTGCTGTGGTTCAGACCCAGGGGTCGGCATTTAAAAGCTGCGGCTGCAGTTTCTCCCTTTCAATGAGGCATTTGTACAGTTTTAAGCCACTTTATGTTTCCGTTTCATGCTGATGCAGATGCTTTGTCCCAGATCCAAATGCTGTTCCCAGTATCTAACATATTATCATGTGTTATTTTCATGACGCTTGTGGTTCTGTGATGCTTTGCCTCAGCAGGACAGGGCTCAGTAGCTTCACACAAATATTAATACTGTTCAGTGTTATATTTGGACATGGATTTGCACAGGTATAGATGGGCCCACTCACTCACTCCTCACCTTCTTTTCCTTGGCGCTTCAGCTGTAAAACATAATATGCAGTATTTTTACAGAAAATCTGAGCTAATGATTTTGTATTTGTTTACACACTGTGTACTTTGTAAAATATGCACATAACTAGTATCTGCATGGTTAAAATTGGTAGATTTCATCCTAATTTTCCGTTCACCACACAAACCATGAGCGCAACAAATGGCACACACAGATCAAACCTGAGGTCCTTTGTTTCGTCTTCTAAATACATTTACCTAAACGGGTTTGATTTTAACAACTGCTTTGATGATGAAATTATGAAAGGGAAGCTCAGCAGGCAATTAAGTGTGGGTTTTGTTTAAAGGTTACTCCAGTAATGAAGTGTTGGACAATTAACGCTCAAAGGAAGAAATGAGAAACAGTGACGTCGAAGAAAAAAGCCGTTATTTATAATCCATGTGAGAAGATAAATAAGTCGACGTTGCAGGTGTCACTGGGTGTCACAGACTCCTGCGTCTCAGTGAGAACTGTTGGTTTAGTCTCCTGGTTTACTGTACCACAGACCTACAGGTGTTCAGTTGTCCCCATGTGGTGGACTACAATGACTGGTGTTCAGACAATGAATAGTGCTGAATCTCTACAGTTGGGTTTTACCTCCTCAGACTGCGTCTAAAGTTAAGCCGTGCACAAGCATTGGCATGTGGAATGTCCTGAAGAAGAAAGAAATCCCTGTAACCTCACTGTCCCAGGTTTATGAGATTTAAATAGGCAGGGTGCCCCATAGCCGGCCTGTTGCCCCACCATGTGAAAATGTTGTAAAGAATGAAGGACCTGTAAATAAAACAGGAGGCCTGGAGCTTTACTGCATGTGCGTGTGCTCACACTGCAGTAGAGGAGGTGGAGGGATATCACTGCAGCCTTAGCAACCAGTTTGATGCCGCTGGAAAGAAGCTGCTGGTGATTCAGTTCCTTGATGTGCTAATGCTCTCTGGCTCAGGGCGAATCATCTTGTAGCCTGATTTCTGAAATGAGTGCGTCCAAACGAGAGCTATATATAAAAAACCCAACTTCCCACATGATGTAACTTCAGGATTTTTTTTTAAAGCTCATAATGTTTCTTTAAAATGAAAAGTAGAATGCCACTGTATTTAGAGTCGGAGCTGCTTCACAGCTTGCCCGGGAGCAGCAGAGGATTCAGACGCTTTTTACTTTGCTATTCTTGTTTCTTTTGCTTAAGTTGAGCATTTGAATTTATCCTCCACCGGCTATAAAGCCTATTTGACCACGTAGCAAAGCATATTCCTTGTTTTTCACGCCATTTTCTTTGACCTACACCTACGTCTGCAATCTCATTTTAGGCATCTATTATTTCTAGTCTGGCTGTTGCAGTTTTATCATTATTTCTGCTCACACAAATGCTCTAGGGAGACGTCATGTCACTGGCTGAGGTTGCTGGGAGATAGCAAAGCCTGAAGAGCATAAGTGAAATACGAAAAACAAGGTGGTGGCGAGAGAAAAGTCCTCCTCCACAGTGCATCACTAACAGAGCCCAGCTCACCTCACATATACTTGTTAAACTAAACACACTCTCCAGTTGTCTGTGGGGCTGCTGGGGTCAAAGATCTCTGCTCTGACCACAAATTCACTTTCCACAGTAATAACAGAAAGCTCTAAGGTACCTGCTCTTGCAGCTAGAATTCAGTGCATGTGTGCGTGTAGCATGCAGACGAGGTAAATATCAGTTAGCTTCACATGAATATTTAACTGATCAAAAACTGCTCGGAGCAAGCATAAAGCACAATGGCACCGTAAATGCTTCTCGAAGCACACGTCTCCTATAAAAGGCTACAGCCAGAGTTCCACGGCCCGCTTGTCTTGCTTAATTCCTAACTCCGATCCAGACAAAAAGAGCAGTGGCTCTCTAGGACCCAGGCTACCCAGCCTGTCTTAAATGGAACCACTTTCAATCTGTGCGTGTTTAAAGAACAGGTCTGTTTGGTATATATGCATAGTTTACTGGCAACATGTTATTCCCAGCGCGATTGCCTCTCCTTTCCTTCTCTTAATACCATCTGACATTCCTTACCTGCAAGCACACACAGTATCACCTGTCGCCTGTTCGCTCTTTCTTTCTGCAACACGATCTGATGTGTCTCTCAAACAACAAAAGGAAACAGGGGGAAGGAACAGGAGGGCAGCAGGAGTGAAGGAGGGGATGGGAGGCTGCTCTGTAGAATGGTCTCCCAGCACTTTCTTTGTTATCTGTTCTCCGTGTGGGAGAAAAGCATCCCACCTTCTTTATTATCATCAGGCATTGATAAGCGCCGCAAGCTGATACCTCGACGCCGTGTGTGTGTGTTTGAGGCCATGTCTAGGAAGCTGAAGAACACCAGGGGGTTTCCTTCCTTTGCTCTTCTTATTATGAGACAGTACTGTCGGTGGGGTTGTCTGATATCGCCCATAGCTCACTTTACTTCAGTGGAGCACAGCAGCATGTGGGTGGGGGACAGTTAACTGAATGAGGTTTGCTAAACATAGCCCCGTGAAGGTTACTCTGATTTTCCGTGTACTGTCCTGCCCATCGTGGATGCCATGGGATTATTATGGGTATTCACTGTAAGCCACAGGATGCTGCTTTCAGAGGCCTTGGAGGTTGGGGCAGGGGTGGCCTTCATAGGTGTGGTGTCAGTCACAGATAAACACTGTTCATATCATGTCAATTGATGGCGTGATTGTTCATAGTTGTGTTCATAGTTAATTAATATCATGTTCATGAACCGTAAGTTTGTTGCAGGTGATTCAATCTCCTGGAACATTTACTATTTACATGCTATGCAAATGAATGATTATTAATAATGATATTAAGATTGGTGGCTGCATGACTTTTTTTCTAGGTTGAATAAATTCTTGAGCTAATTAAATGTCAGCGTCGCACTGTAGCTTTAAAGGGAAAGACAACGCATACGTCAGGGAGACATACCTCTGAGACGAGAAGGTTTTCATTTGCTCTTTAGATATATCGATTTGTTTTACAGAACAGCAGGCAATATAGCTAATTAAGAAATTTAGAGATCAATTAAATTCTGGGGATGGTGCACTAGGCTTGACTTATGTTATTGTTTCTGTGGATGAGGGATTGTTGTATTGACTATTGTGACTGTTGTGACCTAGCGGCTGTTAAACTGCATCTCCATTCTGCTCTCGAGACCTCGAACCTAGTGATTAGTCCATGTCCCCTATGCTAATGTAGAGGCCCTTCTCAGATAGGTTGGCTATAGAACAATAAACCTCACTGTTCAAGCTGAAAAAGTCTCACTCCAGAACTACGCCAACCCTCAGTGTGGCTGCACAGAGTTGATGTTGGGCTTTGGTTGGTAGGTTGCATATCAAGATGCTGTCTTGTCTTTCTTTTCCTTTTTTTTTAAGTGGTAACTCATTTCCAAAGTACTATAGGAGCCATGTGGCTGAACTGTGAGTGAGAACACAGGGCTGACGGGGGGTAAGGAGATGCAGAATAGTTCATGCAGGTATACAAGCCATAAAGCAGTGTAACAAACTACTGCTTAGGTTTCATTTTGTATCCTGCACACTCAAAGCAAAGAGGCAGCTCCAGGTACAAAGAGACAGTCCAGTGTCCCAACAATCCAACATACTGTACATGGCAACTAGAAAAACACTTGGTAACAAGATGGCTAAAAAGTCGACACACGCAGTCAGACAATCTGGCAGCTGTTGTATGGTGTGATTTGTATCCACAGCTGATTATGGAGTATTACTGTAGATGCAGATGCACGAGGGCAGGGAAACCTGGAACAGCATGGGGGTGAATGCAAGCAGAGCAGGACTGAAGAGGCCTGGAGTAGAAGGACACTAATTACCAGGCAGAAATCGTGAGAGCGCTGGTGTTATGGGAACTCAACACTGGTTTCTGCCCTTGGCCTTTACTGGGGTTCGTAAAATGGTCAAGACCTAAAGTAGAATAAACAAAGCCACGTGGCCGTGATTAGTCTTTGCTGTCTTCTCCTTTTCTACTCAGTTGTGCTGATTTTGGAACCTCTGTTTGTAAAGTTTTGTCTTTTGATGTAGACATTAAACTTTAAATAGTTTTTCTCATAAACAAATGAAGTTAATTCATGAATCACTGCTTTTTCTAGTTTGTGTATAGTCCTTCTGCTTTGTCTGCAAACTGTTGCCTGCATCGCTGTGAGCTGCAGTCTAATGGTAAAGGGAAGCGAATGACACCTTGATAAAACACTCTCGACATGACCTTTAGTTAACAGACAAATTGAGCTGCAGCCAGAGCTCACTTCCCTCTCTGGGGTGAATACTGCTGGGTACTGAGAGACTGCGTACGTGTGTGAATGCATATTCGGCTCTGCAAGAATTATGTACAGCGACGCGGACGTTTAGGATGAATTCATAAATGTATTTTAAACAAGCGAAAACACAAGCGAGACACCTTCACTGCACAACTCGGCCTGTGACCTTTACATCATAGACATAGAGACAGTGTGTGTACATGTGATCAGGTGGATGACTGACACAGGGATATCTTAGAATATCAGTGTGCACATTTGTATGAGGGCTTGTAGCTACAATAGTTACTTACTGTAGCAGTTACTTTTACCTAACTGTTACTCCTCAGTGACCATGTTAAAAGTTATGGTCCATCTTTAACATACTTCAAAGGTCAAGACCGTCTGAGGTTTGCTCAAATCAGGACGAAGACAACATTTCTGTACCAGTGACACATGAGAATTAGGTGGAGTTACGTCGCCATGTTCAGTGAAAACCATTTGTCATTTCACGTTCCTCTGCCTACGGACTAGTCCTGATCATCATCTACACCTGGACTCAGCCAGTCCTTCAGTCTGCCTCACACTCGCTGCTGCTTAGTTCTGGACATCACTTTGTTTGCTCAACAACGTTTTTCCTCGTGTCACTGTTGTTTGTTTGCCTTTGTAAGTTTGCTGTATTGCTTTGTTAGATTAGATTCTCAGTGATTCTCATTTTGTTTTCAGTGGCTGCTTTGTTTTAGTTATATAACCGTTGCCACTTATTGCGTTTCTTGCTATTAATTAGTTAGTTGGTCAGTCGTGTCAGAGTTTGTAATGATAACTTGTAGATCTGATTTGTTTGTTGGATGGTTTTGAAGTGATTAGTAGTTGAACAGTAAATGAATTAAACAAAAAAGTAAATTAAAAATAGTAATAGCAATTGAATAGTAAAAAACTGTTTGTTAGTTTGCAAGTATTTTATATTTTCATAGTTTGCTATTTCAAAACATACATATTACATTTTGTAACTAGCATACACTAGGTGTGACAGGCTGCCATTCATTATGTATGAAAGCTCTAAACAGCTAAGAACAAAACCATGATGAATGTGTCATGAAAGGAAGGAGACTGGACTGAAACAAACATCAGCCTTTTGAAATGTATATCGAAGTTCTGTGAAGCAGAAGGTCAACTGTTTCATAGCTGCAACAAAATGTTCTTCTTTGTTTTGTGTAACAACCAAATCTTGTTAATTATAACTTTGCTCTCTAGACAAACGGGAAGTACAGCGTTGATCCTCAGTACGAAGTGAGCGGTGGGTTATTATTAGAAGTGATGGCAGGTTGATTGTAGCAGGAGTCATCTTTGCATGTCAGTCCATTACTACTGATGGTTGTTGCTGGTTTACGGTTTTATATATTCTTCATTTGAGCTGTTGTGGTTACAGTAATCACTGATGCAATTCAGTTGTTTAAGCCATATCACACGCTGTACAGTACTGTGAACTACTAACTCTTAAAGTACATAGTTTTACACAAGGTTAGTGAAACATTTACTGTGTTATTCATTCTTTTCTGTAGGAAAGAATTGTTTTTGTCCCTATGAGCCATGGTTCATTTCATTTTTATACTTGTTCAGTTCCATATAACTAAAGTGCTACTACAATAAATTTTGTCTTAAACTTATAATATACAAATACAGTAAATCGAGCTTGATTTACAGACAATGAGCCTCTTAATAATAATAATAATCATCATCATGACTGGTGGTGATCTGCGCCGGTTAATGATGAATAATTGACCACTGCAAGCAGAGAAGATGTGAATGTTTCAGGACTTTAATTGGGTGAGATTTCCTGCTCTCGAGGCTGCGGGTAGTGATGAGGAAACTGCACTGTAAGCGTGAGTTAGCTCAGCCGTCCTCCTCTGTTCAACCTTGACGTGAAACATCTCCCCGTCTTCTCTGTCCGGAATGTGTCAGAGTCTTTAGCTCCTAAGCTCAGATGGTCCCAGTGACACGCATCAAAGTCAGGTTGAGCAACCACCACCCACAAGTGAGCGTTTGAATGCTAATGACTTCAATCTGCTACCTCAGCCAGTCACAACTGTCCAGAAAGTCCAGTTGCCACTTACCCTCAGTATAACCACGACCTGGATGCTTGAGATCCTTCACAGACATTCAACAATATATTTTCCTAACCCTGTGTCAATCATGGTTCCTGTCAGACTTAGTTCCATAGAGCTTTGTCAAGGCTGCTGTTCATGTTGTTGTGGTTTGATGGACATGTGCGTTTTTTGCTGATGTAGATTTTAAATGGCTGATGACAACTGGACGACGTAGCGAACAAGGAAACCTTCAGGCGTCAGAGTTTCTGGGACAGGTCAGATGCGTTGCGCTGACACCCCACATGCCTGTTTTCTTAAAACCCATATACAAATAATTCACTCACCAGCCTTGTGTTTGCCTTTGAACTGATCCAACAATCTTTATAGATTTGGTTGATACATACACTAACTTGTATATTAAATTAAACGGTGCAGTGTGGAGACACTTTTAATGCTCCGGAGTAACATGCATTTCTAGTTTAGGCTGCAACTGTTTTTATTATTTCTAGACTACTCACAAATTCAGCTGATCCACTATTGTCTGTTAGGCTTTTTCCGTTATTTATACGTTTCAAGTCTTCATATATAACCATGATAAGCTGCTTCTCTGTCCATGTTTTGAATCAGTAATTGTGTGATCCATACATCCTTCGTTTCATTTGTTTCTTAGTACCGTTTCTACAGCTCAGGGCCAAGCGGAATCAGAATTACTCTTGTGAGTGAGGTGCTTGCTCTGTTACAGCTTTACCTAATAAGAAACAGCTTTTTTATGTTTGACATAATACTTGGTGTATGTCGGGTGTCAGTTCCTGGGATAAAGCATGTAATGATTTCAAAGGAAAATGGAAGTGAGGCTGCGTACAGCACACTTGTCTGTGTGACAGCATACACTGTCATGTGTAACAACCTGTCCTGACAGGAAGCAGGTTGTCACACGATGTGAAGCATTTTTTTCTGTATTAACCTGAAATTCTAGTAAATTATTGAGACTTTTAAAATGTCATGTTTGCAGAAACCCTTTTCGTTTTTAACACTGAGTCAGTGTTTAGGCAGCGCGCAACAGAAATGCACCAAGCAAAAAGTGACAAATTGCTTGACTTCCTCATGTTTCCACACAATACTTTTAGAAAGCTGCTCAGGGTGGCTGCTAACAAATTATAAGCCTTCAAATGGTTTAGCATGCATAACATGAAGACTGAGCCAAACAAACAGAGTCCTGGTGTACATACAAATAAAAATTACCAACACATTCACGCTCCTGCAAACATACTGATCAAAGAGCACTTTGTGTCCATTTCCCTCCCTCCGAGCGTTTCCTCTCCTCCCTGGTCAATTTGACACATCCATTAGGGATCCATTACAGACTTTATGAAAAGCAGCTACAGTAGCTTTTTCCCCTCCCTGCCTGAATAGGGCGTCATAAATAAATCCAGTGATGGAAATGGCCGTCCATATGTGCTTCTACTGGATGTGTGCACAAATGTCATGGGTCACATGCAGTTTTTGAGATATTATCTATACATGCGTAGCTTCCATATTGCTTTCTTTATTGTGCTGTGACCTTCATTTCCTGTGGCCTCTTGTGTAACCTTGATAGATGACCAACCGCTGGACAAATCCATTAAAGCTCTTTTATTGCTGTTAGTATAAAGGTGACATTTGATATTTTGCAACCTCACCTGCAGCAAAGCCCCTAAACCACTGTCAGCTGACCTGACTACCATTTTCTGGAGAATATAAATATATATATTTTTTTTTATTCAGGCACAGAGAAAGCGAACCACACAGTGAGGTCCGTCTGCTGCTCAGCCTACAGGGTCAATCAATCAGGTCCCCTGAGCTGGAGAACGTTGGCTTCTTTTGCTGCTTGAGGTGGAGATTGGAGGAACTGAGCAGAGCACAATGAGCAGACATGAGGTTTTTGAGTTAAGTGAGCGAAAGGTGATGTCAGAAAGGAGATATACTGCCTCATATTAGGTTAAATGGAGGGGAGTCATCGAAATAAATACTTGCATGAACTGGTTAGTGACTTATCTCATGAACCTGGAATTAGTTTCTGTAAAACGAGCCCTTTACACCATCACTGCTGGTCACTGAAGTGTGAACCAGTATAGTGCAGTGCACCTGATGGGAAATGCTGTGACAAACTGGGAATTGAGTATGGGAGGTTCATTCAGGGGCTGTCTGCGTGACAGACATGCAGACTGCCTGTGATACATGCTGGGAAGAAGCGGCTTTATGGGCGATAAGTGGTTTTCTGCGGGAAACTGCACTGTCAGGCTCACACAAGTAGGCACATTTACTACCTGTGTGCACGGAAATGTGAGAAAATGTAAAAGAAAAAAACGGAACGTCAGAAATGAATAGATAAATAATGGAGTCTGACAGGTGGAAAATTGAGATTTGGCTTAAAACGAAGCACTCTCACCTTGCTGGTGTTGAGAAGACCTGACACAAACAGGAAGTGGGTGTTAGACAGACTGTCACACAACTCAACATTATGTACAAAGAGGAAAAGGCCTAAAGGTGAGTCTTCCTGCCACATTATTTCAAGTTTGCCTCTTTATGAGGCGGCTCCTGTCTGAATAATCCGCAATCTGCCCAGCAGGACGCAGGGACTTTTTTTTCTTCCACCCGATCTTGCCCTTCAGCTCCATCAAAGCTCCCGCCTTCCGCTCACATGCCACATACTATTACAGTTCCTCAAGAATAACGTCAAACGTCCACCTCCCCAGGGACTTTCTCGCTGTTTTCACTTAACTTGACAAATAGCTTAAGTCAGACGTTGTGCTAAAGTGGGTGACGCCAATCAAACATGTACAAAGTAAAAAAACAAATTAGGCTGTTGCAGTGCTGTTGACAAAGAAACCTTTAAATGGACACGTTCGCTGGTAAGTGTCGTCCTACAGGCCTCGGTTGACTGCTGTTTACCGCTGTGACCAAAGTTTTACGCACCGCAGTTTGTCACCACTGTCGCTGTCTGTGAGTGAGATATTTCAACGCAATGCTGCGACCACTGCGACGGCTGTCTGCAGTGTTGCATGAAGTGAGGCTGATGAACGTAACGCGAGTGGCTTCATGGCTTCATGGCTGACGTTTGTAGCGGCGCACACATGGCGCTACACGCTTCCATAGCCCTCGATTCAGCAGGCGTCATCGTGCCGTCCACAAGCATCAAAGTTAATGTGGTTTCGTCTATTAGATCCATGCACAGCCTGCCAGCATTTCACAGTCTGTAGGTGCCTTCAGATGAAAACACACACGTCATGTCAAGACTTGGAATTATCAGCCTGACAAACCAGGACTTTTAAAAACAAAGTTTCTAAAATCGGCAAAATTGATGGGACAGCTTGTCATATACAAAAAACCAAAAACAAGTGTACACTGTAAAGAAAGAAAAGCTAAGAAGAAATGTGCAGTTTCCTGTTTCCCAGCCTTGTTTATATTTCGATCTCATCCTGCTGATTATGATAATCACCATACAATCATGTTTGTGTCAAGCTGTTCCAATGAGCACCACTTGAACTTTATTGTAATATACAGTAATTATATTGAAATGTGTCTGTACTGTGTCCTGATGCCTTCTGATGCTCTGTCAACCTGAATGTACTACCTAGATTTGCGTAAAACAACAAGTTGTTTCCAAAGAGGCCTTAAGGAACTTTGCTGTTCTTCCTTCCAGGGGCTCAGTCTTGGTATTTTTCCAGCTTCTTTTTGCCCTGCTGCAGAGTTCATGACCTCTGACATGAGATTTATTGGACTGTCAGTGGACTCAGCAGTACCTGCTTTGGCACTTCCAGCTCATGTTGTGTGTGTTTCCTTGCAGCGTGTGCAGGTGCAGCGGTGTGTGTTCACAGAGCACCGTGTAATTGCATGCGCGTGCGTGCGTGTGTGTGACCACATGGTGTGTAATCAGCACCTGTACCTCAGTGTGGGAGTCACAGGTCAGGCAGTGCAGCTTTAAACTGCTCTCCTCTCATAAAGTACCACCAATACAACTGACACAACCAGGAGACGGGAACTGCATTTATCTCAAGCAGACCCAGAACATCTATGGTGACTTGTGTGATATCCACTGTTGCTTCCATGCACAGTAAATAGGTGTCGGGCATGAAAATATGTAAATATATATCTTTTTTGCTCCACTCACTTCCTGTCTGCTCTTTTCCGCTTCCTCAGCCCCTCCAATCACTCGAATCATTTTCTGTGCCTCTCCCTCTGAATTTATACCGTCAGTCCAGATTGTCTGACTCTTCACGACCTCATCACCCTGAATCACGTGTTCACCCAGTTCAAGCTTGTTCGGAGGGATTTTAGAATGTACCTAGTTGAGAGCAGAAGGAAAAATCAAGTGCAGGGCTTTATTGTTTTCTTGAAGTAAAGGAGGTCAGGAGTTTGAAATGTTCAAGTGGATTATATGTCAGGACACCAAGCTCTAAGGAATGTTTCACCAAACATGTTCTACCTGGTGCAGCCGTGTGCCTTTCACTACTACGTGTTCAGGTGAAACCAAGACGTCCATACATGTCCAGATCTGACGCTCGTGTCTTTCACTGCCCTGGAAAGGATGTCAACTCACAGTTAATGCATCCGGAGGATTTTCAATCATGTGTTTTGTTGGAGTATAGAAACTGAAGTTACTGTGTCAAGGTAGTTTCACTGGGTGCTGGGTGTTCAGACGGAGACTCCTTCCCCTACTGTTAATTAATGACTGATGTTACAGACGTGACAGGACGGCAGGTGCATCATTTGTAATGATGATCTAACCCCCTAATCCCAAACGCACCTTGGATCAGATGCGTCTATGTTCAGAAGCTTAGTGCTTTGTGGCGAGCCTCAGTTTTCCTTTTTACAGCAGCTACGTCCGTGTGGTGGTGGTTTATTTGGTGTTTCCTCTTGTGTTTACTATTGTCATCGTGGTCGACCATTACGATACGTTATTATCGACAGGGATGCGATATTTAAGCATCATTTTTATAGTTGTAATGACGCTAGTTGTTGTGTATTAACACCTGCTGCAGTTGATTCATGCATTAATAACTATAACAGAACATGTTCTGTTTGATGGGAGAGGACCACCTGCACTGCCTGCCGTACTGTCATGTGGGCTGGGGAACGGAACAGCGGTGTTGGCACAAGCGTGATGGCGCCTGGAGCCCAAACCCCGACACTGACAACAGCATTTATAATCACCATATGGCAAAATGAAACTTGATTAAAACAGGTGTTAAATTCCTGGTTTCACTCTCGTTTCCATTGAAATGCAACAACACATTCCAGTTTGAACACAGAGGAAACACCCAAGCGACTCCTCTACACGCCGTAATCATTTTAATACATATACTACTAACAGCACTGTGACTTCATTTGGCACTGACATGGTGGTATTTTCCCTTCAGTTTCCATGGTAATAGGTCGATTAATTTACAATTAGCTTCAGTGTTCGGAGTCTATCCTTGTCCGCTGCTAGCAATGAGCAACATCTGTTACACACACACACACACTCACTCACACACATATATTTCATAGGCGTTCGCTGGTGTCCAAACACATGGATACATGCCCACATAAGCACACAAACAAATGGAGGCACACACAGAGCTTTTGTTAGAGGGTGAGACATCTGCTGTTTGTTATTCACAAATTATTGATGGTGGTAAACAGAAAGTTGAGGGGAAAACAGGCATTTTTCATGCTGATGAAATTTTCACGACCTGTCAGCCCATTCATACCAAAGCTTTGTTACCGAGCAGGATGGCATGACAACAAGAGACACTTCTCCACCACGCATTTCCCACAGCGAGGAGAGCGGCGCAGAAAGGTGGGAAGCGAGGGAAACAAAGACAATGCACAGAGAGGAGACCACGCACAAGTGGAGCACTTTTTTCAAAATGAAGATCCACCTTCGCTCAACTCTCTTTTGTGCTGTTTATGCTCTAAATAGATGTGTTACTTTAATGCAGAGTGGAATGAGCCAGTTGGACATAGTTACGCAACAGACAAAAATATTTATGAGTAAGCTTAAACCTTGGTTCTGACCTTAAATGAAGGAGCCTTTGATTACATCAGTCGCTGTCAAGTCTTTAGCTGCTGTTCTCTGCTGGCTTGACTGATGTAGCCATTGAACTTATTTGCCTTCATTGAATTGAAACAACTCAATAGTTTCACTTACTGATCACTATCTGATTCATTTGTCATTCAACTGAAGCAATGAGGGAATAGACCCAATCTTGTGCAGCCTTTAAGGGGTCAAAACGATTTATCCAACCCTTGTGTGGTCTTTTAGCTTAGAGCCTCCTGTTTTCATTTTGACCTCCTGAAGGCTGCACGAGGGTTAAACTCAACACTTTGATCACGTAGCTTACAGACAGATGAACAGACAGAGAGTACGAACTGGAACTGCTGGACCTGAGTCACATCTGTGACGTTAACGTGACGTGAGAAGCAAGTAATTAAACAATAGCCTACTGTTACAAGAGAATTTATTAAATACCAAGATGAAGTTCAAGATTGCAGGCATCCCAGAACCTACTGGCGATACCGCTTGTCGCCACTGGGTGACGACAAATCTACACAAAAAAGAGACTAGCTAAAAGCTCAACCTAGAGCCTATGCCCGCTCACAAACTGACAGGAGGAGAACTGTCATGATCGGCAGCTTGACTTCCATTCTAAGCTTTTATTGTGAAGAACCCCTCCGGATGCTCTCCCTCGACCTCTGCCAGCTTCACCTGATGGTGTGATTGCTTTCACCTGCGCCTCGTCCTCTACCTCTCCTCTTAAGCCATGTTCACGGGCTCTTCGACGTCGGATCGTCATTCTTGACTTCACTGCCGAATCGCCAAGACCGCTCTTACCTGTCACACTGTGAGTTTACGCATCTTGTCTCAAATCGAATGATAGAATTCTTGTACTTGTACGCCCCCACTTCGTGCTCCTGACAAGCAGGTAGCAGGTAGCCGTACGCTGGTTGAGCGTTTGTGTTCTGACGACCTGACTTCGAGTCCCTCGCTCTCTGGAGTTTCTCTTCTCAGGAATTTATGAACTCTTGTTTTCCCCTCGGATTACGTCCTGTCTGCTCTTCTTTAACCTGTTTATCTGGATTGAGACTATTTAGCATTGCCCAACCTTTTACGTTGATTGTCTTTTTCTGCTGTTTTCCCCAAATCTACTCACCTCGGACCCTGGAGAATCCTACTATTCCTCATCAGTTTTTGCGCTGTGGAAAACCCTGGAATCACGCCCGCACTCTGCTACCCTTTTGGCATTTACCCATCAGTGGCTCCCAACATAACCGCCAACTCAGCGTCCCTCGGACCATCTTCTCCATCTCCTGGCTCTCCCCAGTTCAACCACCATTTTCCCTTCTTCCAGTGTTCTCGGCCCACTTCTCTCTCTCTCTCATCCTCCCTGGATACTCCTCGTCCTTCCCCTGCACTTCACTCTTCCAGTCCCAGTACGTATCATCACTTTAGCAGCTCTTCTGTTGCCTCAACCCTGACCTCGAATATTGACTCTCCCTTCTATGTTCCCGGCTCTTGAAGACGCTCTTCAGACGAGATCGATATTCAGTCACGTTAACACGCCATCCTTCAGTTAATCGATAAAGTATTCTAATTACAGTCTTCGTTCTGCCTGATCCTTATCCCATCGACACATCCTCTGGATCGTGACAAGAACCCAAGTGCACGACCCAAAGACACATATGGTTAAATAATAATTTAATAATAAAGGACATACACAAGCTGATGCCCAAAATGTACTAAATAATAACACAGGTGACCACAAACGACAAGCGCCCTCCAGGGGTTGGATGGCCGAACTGTAATGCCTACCTGCTAAAGGGTAACAGGAAGCTATTTGAGGAAACATAAGAAGATCGATATGTGTCTTAAATAGACTGTCTCTGATTACTTGAAGTGCATTTTAGTGTTGTTGCTTTTGGTGAAACATCCCAATTCAGTTCAAAAGAGTTTTGTGGCACATCATGATTCTTCTAATGACTAATAAGCTAATGACTTCTCCCAGAGCTAATTGGAGCCAGGAGTCAACCAACCTGGAGTCCAGTCAATGCGATGAGGTTGGATGTGTTGGTTAAAGCTGTCCTGCCTATAAAACAGTTTGAGTTTACTGTTCTCTGGAAGCATTGATGTGAACCAAGCCTCACACAAAGACTCTGAGAAGACCTACGACCATGCTTGGTCGTAGGTCCAGCATGTGAACCTTTCCAGCATGAAGCTGGAAAGGTTCACAACAGTATCTGTAAAAGCCTTGATGTCCATGAGTCCACGGTGAGACAGACTCTCCCTGGACCTGGTCGTCCTGGAAAGATGACTGAGACACAGCAACCAATGAGGGAAGAAGAATCCAAGAGCGTCAGCTAGGACTCGCAGGAATCTCTGGCACATGCTGACATTTATGTTGACAAATCTACAATAAGTAAAACATGAACCTAGAATGGAGAATATGGGAGGAACCACGGAGGAAGACACTGCTGACCAAAAAAATGTATTACAGCACGATTGACGTTTGCAAAAGAGCAGCTGATCAAACAAGGTGGTTTCAGTTGAAATTCAGACAAAGTTTTCACTGAAGTTTGCAGAAATGTTCCTTAACTCAAAAGCAGACTCTGTGTTTTCCCAGCCCTTAGCTGTTGAGATTGTGTTAAGAACTGTAAGCACAAGGTGAGAAGTGAATCCTTACCAGGTACACCTTGGAATGGATTTTTTGGGGTTTCCTCTTTAGTTCTATTTTTGTCTTCTATAAGGTCGTAAACTTCATTTAGACGTGAGTTTTGTTGTGAATTGGCAACATATAAACATTTTTCAGATCTGTAGTTCAGGGAGCGATACATGTTTTAGTATCATTTAGCAGCTGGTTGTAAAGTTTACAGTTACACTGGGATCACTTGTTTACAGCCCTCAGTGAGGCCTTCATAATGCATCCCACTCATTTACTGCACTGCCGTTTAATTAGTGCTCTTCTATCAGGACAACTCTCTACTACTTGGTAACCTTGGTTAGTATTAGTATTCATTGTCCATTTCATAAATGAAGCTGAAAATCAAACGTTTGGTTATGAAGTCCATCCCACTGTACCTTCTAAACTCAACTGGACTGAAATTCAGAATTCTTTCAATTAGGAATCAGAAAATATTGCTATAAGCTGTTTTTGTTTTTTTGTGCACAGTTTAAAAGGCACATGAACAACATGGGACATGTGTTCAGAAAGTGTTGTGTAAATACAGTAGCACCTTCGAGATATGAATGAACCCAAAAAGTGAAATAAGGCTAACTCTATGTCAGACAAGATCTGGAAAAAAAACAAAACAACGTAGAAATGTTTCTCTTCAGGGTTGTTTACCTCTCTCTGCGATATCCTCTTGCTATTCCTGGCCTTTTTATTGACTCCTGCAGTCGCCTTTGTTATCTCCCCACTGTGCTGTCTGGGAAAGTGGTCGCCTTAAGTGTTCTTTAGTGCCACTCCTGTTGTGGAGCCTATTTCTGAAACAATACAGGATACCAGGCTGTTTATGGCACATGGAGATATGGCAAGAAGACATAGTGTTTTTACAGAAGAAATCACATAAGTGCATTTCTGTTTATGAGCATGAGTTTATTGTTTACAGTCAACAAAAGCACTTCATGGAAACATTCACAGCATAAAACGAGGAGATGGGTAGTCCTAGTTTGCTGTTAGAACTGATGTAAAAGAAGCCATATTTTAAAAACAAACTATTTTATTTGTTTCTGATACCATAGTTGTTGGAATGAGGTTTCTTTTCGTAGAAAATAAAACGGTGTCACAAAAAAAGAGGAGCAGAAAGGAGAAAGCTTTTAATGGCTCACTGTCACTTCTGATGGATGCAGAATTAGAGTATAGTAGCTCCTTCATAGGGTCAAGTGTCTAAGTGAGGAAGGTTTCAGCTAATTCTTATTGACTTTCACACACACACACACACACACACACACACGCATATATGCTAATTTAATCAAGCTGCTCTTCTGAGATGCAAGGTCAAGTCTATGGAACCCATGTGAGGCTTCACATATTACACAGAAAATGAATACTAGACTAGCCAGGATAATTAAAAATGTAACTTCAAAATTAACACACAGTGAAGCATTATAGCAGACAAATATGCCTGTGGAGAAAATCCCTCCATCACATAATGGATTAAGTTTCAAATTAGACTCAAGCATGAATGAATTCACATACTTCCAGACCACTATTTTCAATTAGTTTAAGCCCTTTATAATACTAATTACATTTATAAGGATTTAGAAAGTATCCTGTTTGAGCAACTTGGGTATTAACATGGACATGAACATAGTTAAAACGATCATATTTGAAAGCTCATTCTATTCTTCTGTGCCTCTGGAGCAGCTTAAGGCAACTCAGAGAAAATGACCCCGATGATGTCATCAGTGTTTTCTTAACCTTGAGACACAGCAACACCAATGTAATACATCACTAACTGTCCAGAGATGACTGGAGCCATCAGGTCAGACACATATATATATGTGTGTGTGTGTGTATGCACATATGACAAAAACTAACCTGATAGATTCTCGCTGACAGGCTGATGTTCATGAGTGAGACATTTCATCTTCTACCTGCTCTAACTCCACCATGACATACAAAAAAGTGTGTAGAAAGCAAACAGGCAGAAATGGAACCACCACACACACACACACACACACACACACTCCCTCTTCTTTCCATCTGCTTGCATCTCTTGTGGACATTGGGATTCTTTGGCATGTGCGTTGTTAATAATTCAGCCTGGAGGATGGATTTTGGTCTTCATTTGCAGCAGGAAATGCTTTGCTCCACTGAACAATGCACTCACACCAAGGCCCCTAACGTGTCTTCAGAGGCAGAAATAGGAAAAACCTTTCCCTTTTAAATCGCTGCTTTCAAATGCAGGTTGTCTAAAAACGGGGAAATGAGAATTGACAAGAAAGAAGGAAGCAGCTCTTTTTTTAACACCAACACACAGCCCCCAACAATAAGGTAACACTCTCTGCTAGAGGACATGTTCTGTGGTCATTTATAGAAACATCCCTTTTTCGCTTTATCGTGCCTCTAATAAATTTGTGGGTCATTTTTGCCCCATTTCCACTCTCCATCTTTCTATATTTCGGTCTTTCCGTTTTTTCCCTTTATTCATGACACATTTCCACGTGGTGACACACTGGTATCCATCAGTTTTGAAGGGCAGGGCGATCTGGGTGGCCTGTCGACTGCTGCGTGTCGTACATTATAGCACAGAACTCATTTCCTGCATGGGTTTAACAATGCCGGTGTCCTCTGTGAGGTGAGACTATATGAGGGACGTATCATGAGCCTCTGCGTGTGTCACATATTCCGTCTGCATGTGTGTGGAAGCTACAAAGAAACAAGGCCAAAATAAAGTGGGAAAAATTTGGGTGTCCTTCAAGATGACATTTATGTTTATGTTGTGCTGGGATCCACACTGTGCGATTTACGCGACATGCCGAGCTGTGCTGTAAATATTTGATTATGTGTGACTTCAAACCATTGCGTTGTAATTCAGTATATAGTTTACCGATCAAAACTGAATAAAGAATTACAATGTAACTGATGCCCTCTGACCCCGGGAGGGCGTTGTGTCCCCTGTTTGCTTGTTGTCTGTGTGCTCTTCCTAGTTCTGTGTTACTGTCTCCGTGATTATTAGCTCCACTTGTTCTTCATTTCCTGTCTTGTCTTGTATTTAAGCTGTCTCTGGGTGCCTGTCTTTGTCGGTTTGTTGATTGTTGATCATGTTGTGTATCTGATTCCTGTCTGTTTGCCTCCCGTTGGAGATGCCTGATCCTGTCTGTGGTGCATGTTTTTGTTCATTACTGGACCTCTACGTTCTGTTTCTGGGTTATGCGTGTGGGTATTTTCCCCAGTGGGAAGCTGGGTGTCTCTGGTACCATCAATGGTGCAACCTCCAGTCTACAAGGGGAGTCCTTGCACTCGGTTAATCAGTCAGTCAGCAACTTTGCAACAGAAACAGTTCACTTTCACTGCAGTATTTTTGCATCGCCACTACGTCGCAATGTAGTATTTTAATTCCTTTGTTTATTTTTATCCTTGCAAAAAAATCTTGGTGCTAGTCTCTGCTCAACTACCAGGTGCCGCAAAGTTGTTTACGTATCTCCAGTTCACAGAGGCCTGTTACTGCAGGGGATGATTATGCAGACAAATGTTTTTATTATATAGTATCTGATGAACTGTAACCTCCAATTACACAACTGTAACAGGATGGAGATAAAACAGTCAGTCATCGTTGACTTAAGGACGATATGAGGACGTCTTTATTGGCTTAATGTTATAACGTAGATTTATTCAAAAATGAAGGCTCAAAAAATATATCACGGCTGTTGTGATATCGCCTCATTTAGTGAACCTTACTGGTTTACTCGGTTGTAATAAGTTTATATTATAACATCTGATAACTACATAAATAAATAATTCACAGAACAGGGTACTAGAACAGACTGGCTTAAGTCGGGACACGTGGAAAGTGGGGTGGATTCTGAGGGCCTTGGGAAGCCGGAGGCGGACGGCGGCGGGATTGATGATCTTGAGAATAGGAAAAGGGCCAATGAATCGGGGAGCCAGTTTGGGGGAGCGGACCTTTAAGGGAATGTCCTGGGACGACCTTCTGTCCCACCTCATAGTGGGGTGCAGGGCAGCGGTGAACGTTGGACCGGCGCTCATGGGATGACACGGAGGTTAGTAAGGCCCGACGTGCTCACTTCCAGGCAATATGGCACTAGCGTTCAGACGCGGCTGCAGATGGAACTGTGGTCTGTCTTAGCTGAGGTTCGAATATGGGGGGCTGGTAACCGGAGACAACGTAGAAGGGCGAATAGCCTGTGGCAGAGGAAACGAGGGTGTTGTGGACGTACTCCGCCCGGATTAAGTTATCTGCCCAGGAGGTGGGTTCATCCAGAGAAAGATGGCGGAGACTCACCTCGAGTTCCTGGTTCAGTCTCTCTGTCTGGCCGTTGGACTGGGGGTGGAAACCAGAGGACAGACTGATCTTGACGCCAAGGGTCTTACAAAATTCGGACCAGAAGTGTGCGGTGAACTATGGGCCTCTGTCAAATACGATGTCCTCTGGGATGCCATGCAGGCGAACAACATTATCCAACAACAGGCGTGCACTCTCAGGAGCCGAGGGGAGTTTTGGTAGAGCTGCAGAATGTGCCAGAGAGAATCGGTCCACTATGGTCAGAATGACAGTCTTACCCCTAGATTGCGGTAGGCCAGTGATAAAGTCCAGAGAAATGTGGGACCATGGTCGTCTTGGCACCGGAAGGGGATGAAGGAGTCCAGCGGGAGGCAAATTGGAGGTCTTGACCCGGGCGCAGGAGGAGCAGGTTGCTATGTAGAACCTGGCGTCGGTTCGGATTCAGAGAGCTTCTTAGGGTAGAATGCGCAGGGATGTAGCTTGGAGTCAGCATTGGATCTCTGCGAGAGAACTGCCCCTACGCCGCAGCCCAAAGCGTCTACCTCCACCACAAAAGGCAGGTCAGGGTCCGGAAGGGTGCAGATGTGAAAAGGGTCTTGAGCTGACAGAAGGCCTCCTCAGCAGTGAGGTCCCAGCAGAACTTGGCCTTTGAAGAGGTGAGACGGTGAAGTGGGGTGGCGATGGAGCTATATCCCTTGATAAAACGCCGGTAGAAATTAGAGGAAGCGCTGAAGATGCTTCCTTGTCAGAGGTTGTGGCCAGGTTCTGACGGCACGGACCTTGTCTGGATCCATGGCAATTTCACCGGGTCGGATGATGAAGCCGAGAAAGGTGGTTGATGGACTTCTCGGCTTTCGAGAGTTGATTTTGGAGAAGGCGCTGGAGTACCGCACGGACATGGGTGATGTGGTCAGCCTCGGACTGTGAAAAAATCAAAATGTCATCCAGATAAACGAAAACAAAACCCGCTCCGGGTTTCTTTTTCGGGTGAGGTGGAGGGACGGATAATTCCTGAGTCCAGGGATCTCAGGGAGTCCAGCGGAACCTTGGATAAGTCAGGAGCCTCGGCCTCCTGAGGTGTCTTTCTGGGCGGCAGAGGCCTTGCAGAGCATAGGCAGGAGAGAGAGCAAGTTGATCCCCACTCCAGCACTCGACCAGTCACCCACTGACGGAGACTGTGGGTCTGTCCAGGCACCACAGAGAGTAAGAAGAGCGAGAGAACAAAAAAGAGAACGGAAGATGTGCCACAATCCAAATAATTGAAAACAAACTTAAAGCGAGCCGATCCGGCTGGTATTCATAAATCCAAACACTAACAAAAGTAGAGTGGCGTAGAGGACAGGAGGAGCTGCTGTAACACTGGGAGTAGGAACAGTCTTCAGTGTTCAGGCTTCAAAAATCAGAGGCAAATATGTCCCTTCCGTGCTATGGTGAGTAGCAGGAGACGAGGGTGAGATAAACGCAGTAGCTACGAGAGTTCAGGTTCAGGTTTAGACACAGGCGACGTTTCCTTAACTCACGTATCCAGGGCATAGGGGTTCAGAAGCTGTGGATCCTGCGACGTTGGCGGTCCGACGACGGTGAGGCTGTGAGAGGAGCTTAAGAAAGGTGGTAGATAATGAGACACAGGTGACGGTAATCAGGAACTAAGGAAAGCTGGGTGGAGTGTGGCGAGAGTGTCCAGTGAGGCTCTTCAAAGTAAGAGTCTGGGCAGAAGTGAAGTTGGTGATCATGACAAAACCAACATCATCCACGAAAAGCAATGATGAAATCCTGTGTGACAACGACTAAGCTTCTGCTGCGATCATACTGGGACTGAACAGGACCTGGACCCCATAGTCCTACAGCCCCCACAGAATTCTAGAAACACCTTCGACCAGACCCGCCCAACACGTGTGAGCTGGTTGCGTGAACCATCAACCTTTGAGCACATTGGAAAGTATGGAGTGAGTCCAACGTTCCATGGCCAGGACAAAAATCCTGTTGTCCTCCTGAATGTGACTATAAGTGGGATTTTCCCCAGTATCTTGCCATAGACTTTTTTGGAGAAGCTGAGAAGTGTGTTATAACACACTCTCTGGACGTACTGTCTACTGTCCGTGTCGTCCAACACACCTCCACAGCAGACTGGAGGTACTCTGGATGTCATCCATCCCAGATGTGTTACCACCAACGACTTCACAAGCCATCTAAACTGTGGTAGTTGTGGTAGGCAGACTGATCACACCAGTGGCCTAAACACACACCAGGTGTCATCTTGTTAGTCTTGTAAACTTGTTGGATTTGTTCCTATAATCCTGTTGGGACGTTTACCCCTATTGTAACACTGAGCCAGCTTTTATTCCTTTTTCCTTATTAAAAATCTTTGCTTTGTAGAAACAGAATAATAGTGGTGTGATATTCAAGCAGAGGTGCTCCCTGCCTAAGGAGCAAGGCCAAAGCACAGAGCCTTGGGAGCCCCAAGGGCAACGTGCAAAGACTGCAATGACTATATCATACCTGACCAGGGTAATTCCAATCAAACGGAATGCCTGCAATGCCTTCCCCTTCAACCGTGTGACTGTCTTACATCACTTTTCCTTTTTAGAGAACTGGGGACACTAGCTGTTAAGGCTTTGTAGGTGGACTTCGGTCCCATACTTCTCTGATGAACTCTGCGCGCTTCTGTTGCATTCTGGGCTCTGCGTTGTTTGCGCTTCATAATGCGCCACACATTTTGAATGGGAGACTGCTTCTACCACAAAGCCAAATTCAAAATCAATACGGATTTGCAAGTCATTGTATCGGTTTTTATATTATTTTTCCTGGCATCCCAGCACTGGCACTAGAGTTTGGATTTAGGAGGAATTTAATAATTGAAGGCACATAAATACAGAAATGTACTGCAAAGAGCAAACATTCAAGTCAAGCACAGCATCACTGTATGAGGCCTATTCGCCGTCTCATTTCCTGTGTATTGTGCAATTTCTTGGCAGCAGTCCAGCCCCAGGAGCAAGCTCTACCGAAATACATGTATTTTCATAATCTACGTATGTATTTATTACCCTTTCTCAAAGGGCAATTGCCCCAGTTATTGTAATGCGCTTAGTACTCTTTATTAATTATTATGATAATAGTCTAATTATTGATTCCTCTCTATAATATATACTGTACATTGAAGATCACTTTAATAACCACAATGTTCTGTATTTTAATAAAGATATTGACACTTGTTTTAAAATAATAACCCCTTAAATTAGAATTCCTTCTTTAGGAGATGACGTAAGGTAACAGTGGCCATGACCTATGAAAATTCTACTGTATATTTATTATTGAGGTCATAGTGATGGAATTTTATTGTAGTGCATTACATCATAAGATGGTTCTAATGTTATGGCTGTCACATTGAAAATGAATGATATAAGGTAATGTAGTGGCCAGTGAGTGCTCCCAGCTAAACTCTTCTGTTTGGTATGTGCTGAGATCAGCTGAGTGATCTGATCTGATTTGTTTCTCAACTTATAATCACAAACACAAGATAAATGAAACAATAAACTCTGACAAGGGCGAGCGATTACAGGTTTTACAGAATATGTTCATTTGTCCACCTAAGTGGTCCGTGTGTCTGATACTTTTCACATACTATGTCTTGATAAACTGATGTAACAATCTCCAAATGGATGACAGGATATATTGTGAGTAAAAATTTTATTATTATTATTTAGCTTTTCCTAGGAAATTAGTTACTTAACTTTAACTAATTAAATTTAATTTGAACTTTAATTGAATGCCACGGCTTAACGTTTTCATCTCCATGTCCATCTTTAATTGTAGGTTCTACATGTCTGGCAACGTGTGTTGACCAAATGTTACCAGGTGACTGGGCAGACACAGAAACAGACACTGGCTGAGAAACAAACATTTAATTCATCGTTCTCAGTCTCTGATGTCACAAAATGGCCTTCAGGATTTTGAGAGTACGTGCATTACATCTTGCTCATTTAAAGCTTTTTGTAAAGCTTAGGGATCTTTGATTTCACCAAAGGGTCACAAAGAACCTTAATAAATGCTATTTACAGTTTACAGTGGTGTTTACACAGCAGTTACACCATGTGTGTTACTTCATTGGACTTTTTTCTAGTACTGCATGAAGCTACTATACTATATAAGTACCTAAACTTTTCAACCTAGAAGAAATCCAGAGGCTCCAGATAAGCTTAAAGGAAACATTTAGAAACTCTTCACAAAACAAAAGGAAGAACAAACAATTAGGTATTGATTCATTAATTAAACAAATAATATTTCAAATCGCATAAAATGTAAATGCAAAGCTCTTATATATAAACATATATAGAACTATACACTTACTTGGCCAAAATCAGAGCTGCCTACTTCCTGTTTTATGTGTTTTCTAATTTTTGGTTTACTAGTTAGGATTATTATGCTGTGATTGCTGTGGCGACTTTTCCTACCCTCCTCTTCCTCTGTCATTTCTATCTCTCCCTGACATATATGTGGGACTGTATATGAAATGGAGTGACTGACAGGTTGGCACTTGAATAAACCCATGGCCTTTTCTTTTTTCTAGTGGTTGGAGCTCTTTAAATGTGTTTGGATAGGGGGTGCTGTAGGCAGACAGCGTCTTATCTCCCTCAAACACCTGTAACTGCTCCATTGGGCCATTTCAGTCTTGATCGCTGCATAAATAGGTGACAATAGAGATTTGTTTGTCCCTTTAAAAGATGCTGCAGACCAACCAATTAGGGTCCTTTGAATTGACAATACCCTTCACTCTCCATGGCTTCTTTATTCCTGGCCATGAGTTGTTGTTTTTTGTGTCCTTTTTTTCATTTCAATTTTTTTTAGTGGGCAATGAAGACTTGATGTTTGGAGTTATGACAGGTTGATTTATTAATATTGAGAGCAAACTTACAACATAAACAGCAGTGGTTCCATTCTAAATGCAGAACTTAAACATTATTGTAGTGTCCTGGCATATACGCTGTGTGCTTTTGAGCACCAGAGGTTCAAGGGTGGGTTTAGGTGCCAAGATTGCATGGTTAGATTTAGAAAAGACGTTTGAACCCAACATTCCGAGTGTTGTCTTAAACCCCAGATTTCTCGCTGTATGAGCGCTTTCGTTCTTTCTTAGAGTAGAATGAGGTCCCAGAAAGGTGCAGGAAGACTCAGCTCACTTAAGAAGGTTTTTTTCCTAAGCACGACATGGTAGATTGATAGGTGTAGACTACAAAACTGCGAGACGTGCTAACGTGTAGACCTCGGTGAATAGATTGATGTGGTTGAGTTTCAGATGTGCTGCTTGAACGCAGACTGTTGGATGAATGGGCCACCAAGGTGGCAGTGCCCAGTGAAGATGGCCATGAGAGCAGGAGGCTCACACACCCAGAGATGAGTTCATGGGGAAATTTAGGTGAAACAAAGGTTCAGTCCAACTTTGTACCGCAGATACTAATAATGATCCTGAGTAAAGGTTCCTGTCAGAGTTTTATATGAAAACACAACCAGCAGGTAGCAGACCTTCATGTCGACTGCAGCCTACAGTGGTTAGATGCTCAGACATGACCAGATAGTGGCAGGTAGTACTGAAGGCACAAAACCATACCTGGGTTTGACATTGACTAATAATCAACTACTCAGTAGCATGAATGAAACAAGCCCCAGAGCGTCGTGGTTGATGACGTAATGACAGAAGCTCATTTGAGTTTTTAAATTTCTGCTTCAAGAGTTCATGGTTTTGAAACTGTGCCAACTGTTACATTATGCTGCACTGACAAACCCCACAGCCAGCACTGCTGAGCTCCACACTGCAAACTGCATGGACTTAACCTCTGCAGATGGTAGAACAGCAGCAGTGTGACCAAAGAAACGTTCATGACGGATCCCACTCTTCAGTGTCAGGGATCGTGTTTCATTTCCTGTTGTATGCTACAATATGAGCTTAGGTTTTAGATACCAGGTGTCATTTTCACATGTATTCACAACATTGCACTTTGTTTCTATACAGTTTGGAGACATAATCAATGAAAGGACTTCATGGAAATATTTTCTACACTAATATTCAATAGAAGGACGTGGTGGTGGGTCTTTCACAGCAAAGACCCGAGTCCAGCTCCAGAGTCCCACCCTTGGCACAGCTGAGAAGCAAGAAGGCAAAAAAGCACTTTGGATCAAAGTTAATACAAACATTTCTTCACAATTACACTTCCTGTGGAGAGAGAGCAACTATCACCTATTATTGGTATTTACAACAAAAGTATAAGCCTGATTCACTTTTAACTATCAGTCGATGGTCAACGTGTTCCACATCCACCTGTCAAACGTCATATTCTAGTCAAACGTGCATTTCTTGTTTGTTAACACTTAAAGTGATGCTGGTCTTTGTTCTTTCTTCTTCCCTAGAGTTTCAGAAACAGTTATTTGAACATTTCATGAAAGTACTTGCAGTCCTACAGCAGCAGCTTGTCTGGCCTGTCTCAGGCTGGAGACCCAGGGAGCCTGTTAAATCTCTTACACTTAATTAGCATGTTCATTTTAATTAGCTGTCACTGGGCCGAGAATAAGGCATCAGCAATATGGGTTTGTTCATCGCAATCAAGGCACAGTGCTGATAAATATTAACAGCACACTCAGATGATTAAAAATGGTGTTACATGTGTTTTATAAATATGGATCACGTTGAGAAGACTTCACCAAACACAGTAAATGAACACCAGTAAACAGGAAAATTGAACATAAAATGTTTTTATTGGTTTATGAAGCAGAGCGTTCTTTTACAACAGAAGCAACAAGCTGTCACCACTTTGGGAACAGAGCATTAGAGCTTGAAACACAGCTTGCATCCTCATGCTGCTGATTTCTATACAACAAAGCAGACAACTCTGAATAGACCCAACACTTTAAAATGTTATATTTATAACCTTTCAGCTTGAAACAAAAAGAATCAAAGTTAGAGAAAGCTAATTGTTTGCACCCAGTGGGCCTTTCAGATGTCTCTGATGACTCCTTTTTACTCCAGTCATCAAAGTCAGACAAGAAAATTAGAGAGAATCCTATAAACTATTTATTTTCTCCAAAGTCACAGGGTGCAATTTCCTGCTTAGAAGCTCAGCAGTTTCATTTCAGAGTAACATGCCTGTTAAATTTTTGTAGCGGGCTGAAATCTCTCTTTAAAACTGGCGTAAGTGCCCATCACTTCTTCTTCAGTGCTATTATTTCATTAAAGATTGAAGTGAAAGTGAAACTGCTTTGAAGCAATGTCATCAAAGTCAGGGAGTCTGTAGGGAGCGGGCTGCATCGGTGGATAGCAGGGATAAGAGGCTCTTAATGGAAAGCAGCGTCGTCTGTTTTGTTAGATGCAGCTGGATGCGGCAGCAGCGGTGAGTGACTGCTAATGAATAAGCAGACAGGTCACACTCAGAAGTGAAGCCATGAAGCGTTTCAGTCCCGTCTGGTCTCTTTGATTGTCTTTCTTCTGTCCCCTCATGACTGTACGTGCAATCATATATTATTTAAATGATCAGTAGGCGCCTGTGAATCCATGTTATTGAATGAGGAAGTAAGAACTGAATTGTGTAGTTGTATGGTTTAAATGTTACAATTATGTAAGAGATACTAATTACTTTAGTTTAAGAGTAGTTTAATTACTGTAAACTACTATATACTACTGTAAACTACTATATACTACTGTAAACTAATATATACTACTGTAAACTACTATATACTAATATATACTATTGTAAACTAATATATACTACTGTAAAATACTATATACTACTGCAAACTACTATATACTACTGCAAACTACTATATACTAATATATACTACTGTAAACTACTACATACTACTGTAAACTACTGTATACTAATATATACTACTACTGTATGTACTACAGTATACTACTGTATACCACTACATACTACTGTAAACTACTATATACTGCTACTACTCTTACGTGGACAAGTGACATAGAGGTGCAAGAAAAAGTCTGTGAACCCTTTGGGATTTCATGGATTTCTACATAAACTGGTCATAAATGTTCTGATCTTCATCTAAGTCACAACAATAGAAAAACACAGTCTGATTAAACTAATACTACACAAACATTATATGTTTTCATGTTTTTACTGAACATAACATGTAAACATTCTCAGAGCAGGTTGGAAAAGTATGTGAACCCTCAGCTAATGACTCTCCAAGAGCTAATTGGAGCCAGGAGTCAACCAACCTGGAGTCCAGTCAATGTGATTAGGTTGGATGTGTTGCTTAAATCTGTCCTGAACCTATAGGGACACGTAAGTGACTTGGTCTCAAACGTTTCTCACTCAGGTGAAGTCCTCATGGGGTTTTTTATAAGGGGCAAGACAGACAAGACAAGACTTTCACAGACAAAATCATGTGTTGTGTCATCCATAAATATTGGCTACACTTATAATTAATATAATTCACAGATGAGCTCATGATTTACAGACAGTCTACATTAGCTTAGCTTACTCACCTACAATTTGGGTCAAAACATTAGCGCAAAACAAAGGATCAGGGCAAAACCAAAGCTATTCTTCAGCCTAGTGTGGAAGAGTGGCATCTAAAGCTAATAAGGTGGGGAAGCCCAGTTCAAGCACGGGTTTCTGACAGCTCTTGCATCTGTTGCTGTGGAGGAAATATGTTTCTGATGAGTTGAAAATGAGTTGAAAATGAGTTGAAGGCGCCTTCTGACATGTTTACTGCATCATCTGGTGTCACATATGATGAGGTGCTCAAAAACAGTAACTGTGAGAAGTAATCATTTCAACCACCTCCAAGAGAGAGAGTGTGTGTGTGTGTGTGTGTGTGTGTCAGTAAACGTCTCTGCCTTCTGTCTACGTGTCCTCTCTCAAACGTCACGTCATCATCTGAATAATCCTGCTTGGTTCTTCATATGTGGGATTACAACAGATTCATCCTCCAGTTCTGTCCTTTGTACCCTGCATTCACCTGTGCACGCAATATCTCCTCCTGTCTCTGATGAGTCTCGGGCCCTTTGCCAACAGTTAGATCTCAGTGGGGCCCATCCATATGGCCGACATGTACAACAGTCATTACAGGGCCATTTAACACATCTAATTGTTCAACATTGACAGCTTGTCAGGACAATTAGCCCAGATTGTTCCTGCATCAGGTATTGTGCTGCTGATCCTGTTACTGTCGTTGCTGCGTGATGCTGTTCATACGATGATGCTTTTTATTACTTGAACTTGCATTTCTAACCGACCACAGCAGGATTTGAGTGAAGATCATACCTTGTTGTCATAATGGCGTACGTGTACAGTATGTTCAGAGTGTAGTTATGCATGATTTCATAAATTGATTTAATTCGATTTGTTTGAATTTGCATCAATCCGCTGGTTTTCTGTGTATGCAGCTGTGTGACGTGCTGCACAGTGACAACAGTGAGAAGCAGAGTCAGGACACAGGGAAGGTTACCTCTGGCATCTGTCTCTCCACCTCATACACATATTTAATCCCATCCACACCCCCATCATTCATTTCTCCTAATCTTCTTTATTGTCTGTCCATCGCCCTCACACAACATTCATCTCCCTCTCATGCCTATTTTTTCTCATTTCCAGAGTTGTATAAAACATTATATTCCCTCATTTATCTCTATCTGTCATATCCTCTCTCTCCACTTCCTCCCTCTCTCTTTCTACCTGTGTCCTCTGCCTCCTCTTATCAAGCAGCTACAATCTGTTTCTCTGTCATTGCAAGTTAGTGGGTCAAGCATAAAGGCTAATCTAAATTTCATTCAATCTATCATCAGGGAGTTTATAGTAAAGAGGGGAGGGAGAGATTCACTATTCTTGGCTAGGACTCTACCTCTTTCCATTTTCCTTATCTATTGCTCTTCTGTATGAAGCCTCATGCCACTGAAGGGCACTGTGTCGAAAGACAGGTCAGCCGGACTAAGCGTGTTACCAAAACACTCCTGTACATTCAGAGGGGAGGAAGAAGGTGGTTTGTTGAAGGACTGTGCTGTAGGACCTTGTTAAATGTAATTGTCTGTCTTGAAGGAGAAATAACGTGGGATTTCCAGTGATTCCACATATAATCCAGTCTGCAGCTAAATCAGTACTGTACAGGTTTTTACACCTCTGTAGCGATTCAAACAGCCCATTTGTTTCCAAGGAATGATACAGTAGCTTAACATTCCAGATGTCCCGCAAATATTAGGCCTAGTCATTAGAACAGAAACACACCACAGCAGGAGGAGGAATCTAGACTCATATTAAGATGCCAGTGTGAAACAGAAATAGCTCTACCACTATGAACTAGTCCACATGGCGTCATGGCTTTCACCTCCAATGTAGCGTTTGATTGTGACAGCCTCCCATCCAAACAGTTAACAGCTAACAAACACCGGCGTACTGGACAGAACGCAGACGCCCGTTTGACATGAACTAGATTACTACCGCCTGGTTTCCTCTTACTGCTGAAGCAGATTCCCTGCGTCTCACGTAGTCCGGTGAAAGGCCATTCCCACTTCATCATGATTTAGTGCTTTGTTCTCAGTAATCAGCTCGCGATCTGTTTAAGTGCGTGTTGATGTGTAAAGGGCATGTTGAGAACATCCTCCACCTCCAGCACCGGATCACACTCTGGGGAGTGGACTTAATCACATGAGAGTGCATGAGGGGGTTGTGACGGCCACTGCAGCTCGAAGGCAGAAGATGAGTCTCTGTTCCAAGAATAATTTACAAGAACCCGTGTGCTGTGTCACTTGTTCCTAAGATGGTCTGGAAAGGGCCAAGTCTATTCCTAACCTGCTGCGTGTCCGTGCCTGTGCACGTTGTGTGTCTCTACTGGATGGAGAGCACCTGTGAATTGACAGGTTTGGACTTTGACTGCTTTCTAATACTGGTTATACTGGTATACTGGTTATAATGTTAATGTGTTGTTGGCTGCATATTTAGGCTCCTTGTCCTGCTGGAAAGTGACCCTACCTCCAGTCTCAAATCTAACTGGGAATCCTAAGGTCACTCTGTATTTCACTCCCATCAACTAACCAGCTGCTGTGGAAAAGCATCTTCTCAACATGATGCTGCCACCAGTGGTGATGGTGTGTTCAGGGGTCATCACACCAAACCTTTTGCATTTGGGCCAAAAGGATTCGTTTTGGTCTCCTCAGACTGAAACACCTTCTTCCATGTTTGCTTTGCCCTTCCCATAACTGGACGTCTGCAGTTCCTTCCGCACTGCCACGAGCCTCTTGGCTTCTTCTAATTAATGTTCTTGTTGCTCAACCTGTCAGTTTAGGTAAACGGCCATGACTCATGTGGTAACATGATGGATTGAACAGTGCTTCATCAGATGTTCAAAGCTTAGGATACTTTTTTAAAATCATTAAACTAAATCAATAAAATCAGTTTTAAACTTTTCTGCAACTTTACCTGAGACGCGTCTGAGAGACAGATGTCAGCTGGTAGCACGTTAGCCAGGCTAATACGTGTGTTACGTTTAATGGTCTAGTAGGTTTTCACATACAAAGCATTAGTCTCATGGTGACAGCTATAGATATCTACGGAATGTGGATTTGTCTTAGTGTTGTTAGCAACAAAGGCAGACTTCCAACCAGAGGAGCAGCGGGTCAGGCAGAGGTGCACTCTTATTGATTTTGGCAGGTTGAACCTGTTCAGCTGCCACAGGTGCATCCTCTGCTTCGCCCTCTCCGTTAGGCAGCAGATGTGCTGCTCCCTTCGGAATTCTTGGTTGATTGTGGTGCCCAAGAAGCAGAACTCCACAGTATTCACTTGGGAGCCACATTAGGCGATGGGGGCAGACGCTACTGGGCTATGTTTGAAAATCCACAATCTGATGGTGGAGCTGTTATGTCTGCTTCATGAGCTGCTTCCTGTCTGTGATCAGTCTGCAGGTGGAGCCGGGCCCACTCAACTTAGCTCAGAATGATGGAATTACACAAAGAGCTAAAGCCCATGAACACGTTCTTGTAGCAGGCTTCTGCCTGAGGATGAAGTCAAGTCAACTATAATCTGTTCCAATGTATGTAAACATGGGGAAGTCAGGGGTAATGGCTCATTCACGGAAAATCACTGGGCTGGCCCAACAAACAGAACTGCTCAGTCCCTGAGACCCACACACCCCTCACTGTACTACTCCATGTCTTCATGCTTTTGGGCTAATTAAAATGATTTAGAGCCTTTTCTTCAGTAGACACAGCATGCGGTTTCACAGTAACACACTCAACATTAAATGCACCTAGTCCATTAGCTTCCTCCTTTAGTCCGTGACCTATGTGACCTTCTCTGTGATTATGTGTAATGATGGATGTCCCAGGTAGCTCTGTTTAATCATAGTGATAGTCAGGATGAAGAATTTACAACCTGGAAGTGGCAGCATGGCAGTTGGAAAATACAGAATAACCAGCAGCTCAAAGGAAACACTACACAATATATTCACACCTACAGTAGTTGAAATACTCTGTCACTAGTGAAAGTCACGCTCACAGAATCTAGATGCTCTAAAAGATCTGAATGTGAAATTAAAGTACTTTCGCCAAACGTTCTCTGCAAATTGGGCTCAGTTGATTCTGCAATAATGTTATAAATGCACACAGTATTAAATAAATGAATCAAAAAGACAACATCTTACTTATTTTGTACAGCCTGTATCAGAGTTGAACAGCTGCAGAGTACATCAACATCATGATGTTTGAAAATATAAGTGCAGCAACGCAAAAAAAGCACAAACCCACGTAGACGTGGCAACAGAGAGGCCGAGACGTGGAAGCTGCCATGTTGCATGACCCAACAGCGTGACACACGACCCCTGTTTATTACTCTGAGCTGTTGCTACTGAGGGAACACAATCTCCACGTTTTGTTCAAACATCTAGAGAACTAACCACAGATCTTCTGTGGATGTAGGGTTTCTACATCCTTCTGTCTCTGCATGTGATCCCAGACACACATGATGCTGAGATCAGGGCTCTGTGGGGCCAAGCATCACTTACAGTACTGACGTAGTAACCTTTGCATTTTGTAAATGAATAAAATAAAATTAAACAATCATTATTCATATTTCTGAAAGCATTCTTTGTTTACAGCATTTTTTCAAACCTAAAACTCTTGTATAGTACTGTATAAATATTCTATATCAACCTGCTTAAAGAAAAAGTACATGTAGCACATATGGTAAGGAACAGAATGGGAGCTTGAGGACAGGAAAGGAAGGAGTTTAAAGGTGAGGAATGGGCAAAAGTGAATATATAGGCAAGCCAGGGAGCAAAGGCAGCGTCTCAGGAGGGAGGTACAGGCGAGTGGACCCAGCAGATGGCATGTTCAGAGCCTGCTTGTTTTCCCTGAAATGTCACTGTAAAAAGGTTTTATAAAGCATCAATCACATTTGAGCTACACCTGCAGCAATAGTCATGGGGCTTTCGGAAATTAGAACACCACACTGAACTGCACAGGCAATCACCACTACATGGTTCAGGGGACCATGCTGCTCACAGAGACGAGAAAATAGAAAGCAGAAGACCTGAGCTAGAAATGATCAGGGAAGAGAGGAGAGGGGGAGGCAAAGGTGAAACGGGGAACAGGTGGACATTCTGACATTAAAGCTGTTAGTAGTGGCCTTATGTTGAGCTACTTCTAACTTGACTGCCCTCTAAAATAGCTTTTAGCCGATCATGCAGGTCTAGAGTGAAGCTTCTACAGCTGTTAGGAGAAACTCTCCAACACTAGTAAAGACTAGTTGTGGCTCAACCTCACATACTGTAGAATAAACAAACCCTTAAGACATTTTATGTTTTTTTGTCCCTGTAAACCAGAGCAAGATGCTTTATAATAAACATTAGGAAAATCTTGTCTGTTCCATTTCGTCTGCTGTCTTGTCTTTCATAAACGTAAGAATGAGATAGGATGAGGAAGGATGGGGCATGGACTTCAACCACTCCACCATCAGGGTGCTCTGCAACTCTCTGACCATGAAATGCTTTCTTCTGTTCAGCAGCCAGTCACTTAGCGTATCTGCGTACAGCGAAAGCAGTTGACCTATGCTGCAAACAAGGTCAAAGATCAAAAGACATCAAATTGTTGTTGTGCACAGGGAAAACAAAATTATAATCTGAAGGAATTATGTTAATTAAGTTCTTGAAGTGAATTCGTTATTAATAGTTATTTACTGTTGCTTTTGGTTCTGCTCTACAAGTGAACTATGAATCAAAATCTCTATTAGTGCTGATTTAAGTCCCCCGTTTGACATTCTTAGATTCAGTTTCTATATTCTCTACGTTTGTCCATCTAAACACATATTCCACTTACTGCTACATATTATAAAATCAGCTTAGCACACTACATATTCATCCTGCATCCACCCATGTGAGCTATTGTAGCACACAGTGTTCCTTTGTGATTGAATGAGGCTTTTTATAGCTTCTGTTACACTGATTTTAGGCAGCGTATGAAATTTTATATGACATGCAAAGTGCTCCAGTCCCCTCAGGCATTTATGGACGAAATATTTTAGTCTGACTTTGCAGAAGTGTGAGAAACAAGTCTTTTATTGTTTGTGTGTGTGTGTGTGTGTGTGTGTGTGTGTGTGTGTGCGTGCGCGTGTGTGTACACAGTCAGTGTTTTTGTGTTCTCAGGTTGATTAACAAGGAGATGCTCAAAGGTAATTTATGTTGGGTAAACAAGACAAGGTTGTATTTCTGATTTTATATTCACTGGCAGTAGACATAGCTGATAAAATGTACGCACAGTGTTATTTGTCATCCTTTTGTCAATGTGTGTATATATATATATATATATATATATATATATATATATATATATATATATATATATATATATAGGAAGGTTTTGAAAAAAGAGTTTGTTTTCAAAGGCAATTGCTCTTTCATTTCCAAGGCCTAGTTAAGGAGGCTTGTGTTTTTATGTCTTTAGCTAACTGTCCTGTTAAAGGCCTCAGTGCCAGTGTGATACCCACAGGAGTGTGTATATATATTTGTTAATATATTTATGTGATTAGTGTTGACTCAGGCTTGTCCTGAATGTGACCAGTTTGTTTAACCTTGGTCCAGGGCAGTTTTTATTCTGCCCACTAGGCGGCAGTGGAGGCTGTGGGTTGTTGAAACGTGAGTTTGTTTTTGCCCTTCATAACGAAGGAGAACTCCGTGAAACACACTCACGTCTCCCGTGTCTCATAATTTATCTCCTGTATTTCAGGTTAGTAATTTGCGTCACGTCAAATAAATTGTATATGCAGGGAGATACGGCTGGGATAAGTCTGACAAGCGGGCACATTAGATTGTGAAGTCCGGAAAGTAGCCGCTGCGGCGGCGGACATTTGCTAGTTTTGTTAGCAAACATGCTAACTGTGGGTACATGGGTCACACGTGTCTCTGAAAGCGTGTTGTTACGGTTATATGTATTGTTGAAATAGTTTGTAGAAATAAGTGTATAAATAACATATAACGAAGGAGAACTCCGTGAAACACACTCATGTCTCCCGTGTCTCATAATTTAAATAAACTGAGCAAAGGTGCTGTAGCCCGGTACAGGTAACTGCGGTCAAGCCAGCCGTCGTTAAACCAGCCGCGCTTTGAAATTCTTGTGCGCCCGTATTCCACGGTTTACAGCAGAGCATTAAACGCGATAGAAGCTACTTTCTTTTATTCATAATAAGACTTCTGATCTGCTCTAATTACACATTACTGCAAAAATAAATATGAATACACACGACAAAGCTGTCTCCTCACAAAGAACTGTGTACTTTTACTGCATGGTTTATGATTTATTAGTGCTTCAAAATCAAGAAACTCGATCCAAATCACAAATCATGAGAAACAATGCAGAAATACAGACAGCAACCGCTTGTATTAACATGACAGAAAAAAGTGCACATATACCTTTTAACTTTTTAACTGGTTCATTAAAATACCTAAATACAGGAATTACTCACAAAGACAAAAATTTTTGAAGGCAGTTTTTACAGTCTGAATTTTGGCTTCATCCATCTCCAGACACTGCACATGATACCATCTGCAACAGGTAAAAGACTGTTGAATTTTAGTGTACAGTGTTTTTTATTTCATCATTTTGTTTGAGGTTTGATCTTGAGCCTCTTAATGCGTCCCTCTCGTCATTAACTGTGTCATGAAATATTTCTAACCTAGGTTCTTTATGCTACTTGTGTGCCAGTGTTTTCGTGAAAGATGGAATAATATTCACACCAGATTATAATAATAATAATATTCACACCAGATTTGCTACCATCTAATCAACATCCTTAAAGAGGCTTGACTAAAAAGAGAAAAATCAATTACAAAACTTCAGTGTGCAGCCAGGTGCATTTAAATGTGAGATGTGCCAGCTTTGAAATAAAGTTATTACAGATGCAACGTTTCAGCACTTAAGAGCAAAAAGTTAATAATTAAGCTCATTGCTATAAAAGAAGCAAAAAGAAGAAAAGGAAGAAGAGATAAAAGACAGCCTCAGGTTAGACCACGATGAAAACAGCTTCATTTGGCCACATCTTCTCATCTCCAACTTGAAAGCAGGCCTCTTTTGTTGATTATCACCTTCCCTAACCCTCCACCCAACCCACACGCCCACTCTTCTTTAATATTCTTTTCTTTCTATCACCCTCTGCATAATTACAGCACTGATATTTTTGTGATAGCCTTCCTCTTGAAATTACACATGCCCTCCAGAGGAAGAAGTTCTATACATGTGCACACCCTGCGCGTAGAGTAGATATCCTGCTCTGTGTGTTAATGACTTGATATTCCAACATGTTTCCATTCAGGTCCTAAATCTGCCTCTTCCTCCTCTTCATTGAACTCTACCATGACCATTCACTGCGTTCACGTGATCAATAAAGTCCCTTTCACCCCGCTGTTCTTTTTCAGACCTGCATCAGTCCTGATGGAGTAAGACGGTGCCCGTTATAGAACCCCACGACCTCTGGCTCAGCACAAGGAAATCCCTGCCCATTCATAATTAACAGATCCATTTTTACTCTCTGTCTAACTGTGGTACTGTAAGTGGCAAAGAAGTCAGAACCATTCATGTATTACATGTTTTGTGGCCATGCTGGCTTCAGCGCGTTGCCCTCTTGCTTCGTCAGCTTCGTTTGGCTGACACAATGTGTACATACTGGCCCAAAGTTCAATATGAGCAGGACCATTACCTTTCTCCTAAAATTCACCTACTTCTTCTTTAATGGTAATGTTAGTTGGGTAGAGAGGGTCTTTTCCCTCCACTGTTAAAATGTACAATTTATTGATTGGCTCCAATAAAAAGCTGCTCTATGTGGGATCTGTTGGGTTTAGTTGTGTCAGGTCTTAAACCTCACTGTAAAGAGCCTTGAGATGACTGCTGCTGTGAATCGGCGCTATATGAATAAAACTGAATTGAATTGAAATTAGTGCAATAGTTCAGTTTACTGTAGCTAACTCTCTTAACTGCAAGCATTAACATAGCTGCACACTGTGATATGTACCATTAGCATATTCTGTACTCTTTACAAAGTTGTAAGCAGACTAATATTTGTGATTTGTTCTGTCAAACTTATAAAGTCAATGTAACTCCAGCCCTGTAGCTGAAAATATCCCAGGTGATTAGCAAGTCAAGATAATTAATATTTTCGTATACAGTTTGACTGTTGACACATCAAACCACAGCTGTATTTACGGTGGCTAATGTTCACAGGGAAGGTGAGGTGAATATGGAATGTTGCATTTGGAAATAAGACCAGAATGAAAATAGCACAGGTTATCGCCTCTATGTAAAATCCAGATTTTTGTGACCACCAAAAATGGTTTAGGTTTCTTTTTTCCCTTCGTTGTTTTTCTTCAACCTTTCGCTGTATAGGAGTCGCTATCACACTCACCCACGCGCAAAAAGAAAAGCACATCTACCCACTTTGTCCATCTGCAAGATATTGTAAATTCACTGGGGGTCTCTCGCTCTCAGTTTTTTTTTCGCCTCAGCCTTTATCTGTGCTGTTTTCAGACAGCAATAAGTGAAGCATTGAGAGAGGTGATACAATAGCTTCCATCTCAAGGGTTCAGAGAAAGATAGAGAGGAAGAGATGGTTTGTCGAATATGCTGCTGATTATTCATCTGTCACTCTTCTCCAGACTCCTTCAACACTTCAGGGCTTGGAGAAAAATCATTTGCAGTGCATTAAAAAATACAGTTGGTCCACAATTCCTCCATCTCTTCTTCTTTTTATTTTTCAGGTCATTTGAAACAGCAGATCACCTCCAGCACAGTGACCGTGAGTAACACATCTGCCATATCACCACAACCACTATTTAGATTAAAACGCCCCACACTCAAGCTGCACCGTTCCTTAATATATTAACAATTCGTGCTCTGACACCATGTTTCAGACCATGTGATGCACTGCACCTTGAATTACGGTTAAAATAAGACTAAGAGCAATTACAAAAAAGCACGATGTCTGAAACAATGTCTGTAAAAGGAAACACAACAACGCACTGCTTACAGATTTAAAGATATTGCAGACATTGTCAGAAATTGGAAATTGTTGGTTACATCTGCAAATGTTACTTTTTCTAGGATTCTTTGTATCAGACCAAGGTAGGAAACCTGTGAATATTAGTCCAGACTTTCCATTTTGGCCATTGTTCGTCTGTACGGCTGCATGTGGCCCTTTGACAGTGACATCTCTGTAACTCAGTAATAGCAGCTGATAGCAGCTTAGTTCCAGGCCTTTCTGCACCCACACATCGACACACACTGCAATTTGAGTCTGAAATGTCAACACCGTCGTTGGGCACTGGTGTCATAGATAACTTAGTCCCTGACTGTATCTTTGTCTCGTGTGTTGTTATATATGCACACATATGACGGCTGCCCACAGTCCATCTGCTCGACTGCGCCGTTTGATTGCTCACTCCAGTAGCACTCTGGGAAATGCTGATGGAGGGCAGTTAACAGCAGATACAGATGGCTGGCATCTGTATTCAAGCCACCGGCACCCTGACAGACAGACGGCTTGAAAAATGTAGAGACATTTACCAAGTTCGGTTAAATAAGACCAATGAGTGAATGGAAAGCTCCCTTGTGTTTGCGTCTTTGTGACTCAGGTGCGGTGTTTAAAACACTGAAGGCGTGAGTAGACAGGTACATCTTGTCTAACATCCAACACTCTGGCTACTCTCGCTCTGTCAGGGTTTTCTCACACACACTTACACAGACGCACACAAACCTCGCTTCGTTGCTTCTTTGACCTGCGATTGGTGTGTGCTGCTGCTCACATCCAGAGGATCACTGAGCCTTATACACAAAACACACACATATACACACAATGATTTATGGCCTCCGATACAGTCAATAAGAGCCGTGGCCAAGATGAAGGACTCAGGCAGCAGCTTGCTCGACACACGTGCACACACACACACACATTTGTGTCCATCAGTTAAGTGTGCTGGAGAGAGCTACAACAAACTGCTCTCTTTATTAAATTTTCCTTAATACTAGTGCTTCTGCTGCGTTATGAACACTAAGTGTGTATATGACCTGTATACACTGTAGACGATATGTGACCAACGCACCACTGTCAGTACTACTGTACATTATATTACTAATATTTCTGTACTACTTAATAGTACCGTGCTATTATTTTAGAAGTGGCTCCTCTATTAAAGTAATAATTATATTAAAGCTGTGTAAGTAACAATTATAGGTGTGCGTTTGCACTAGCCATATGAAATCAGCCAATGTTACACTACTGCACACAAACAATCACAAACAAGGACCAGTTAAGCTATAACAATCTTTATTAACAAGTATATCAATATCAAATATGAATTACTATTATTATTAACTGGCTTAATATTGCTCATATTTAACATGGTTTCAATCCAAAATTATTACTATTATTATTTATAGAGCACCAATTCATGAACTACATAAACTACAGACAACCCAACAGATCCAAATCCAACCTATTACTACTACTATCAGGTCAGATCCTAGCGACTGGGTGTGTGTCTCATCTGTGTGATGTCTGTGTGTACATAAATACGAGGCCAGGTGTAAACCCCAGTCCTCACCACAGGCACAGTAAACGTCCTTTTCCTCATGAGGTCTGGGCTTCTTTCATGTGGTACTGCAAGGTTGTAAAATGCTCCATCCCCAAGAACAATAACCCACAATAAAATGTTAATTAGAGTTTGGGTTGGTGGGGGTGTTGTACTGTAAAAGGCCTCCTTGCTTAACATCCACGAAGCGTAACAGATCGCTTCCATGTCAATTCACAAGCCAACGTCCTGTACACTGCATGTGCAACCACACGTAGTACGGGATAATCCTGGATGCTAGTGCCTGCTTATCTGTCTCACTGACCTGAGGAAAAGAACTAAAGTACATAAAAGCATGTGGACTGCAACGACACACTGCACTGGAAATAAAATCAATTTTTTTAGATTCTTAATTGTTTTAATTAATTCAAGGAGCCACATAATTGTACTTTTTATTCTATTGTTTGCTTACTTAAAATGTTTACAATAGGGGATCTACAGTAAATGAATTACATGTACTGTAGAGGCATATAAATACCCAAATGCACTCTTTATTGTGTGTGATGACAACTGCTTTATATGTTTGTTGTCTTTGTAAAGACTGTATGCTGACATTTCTGTAGGAAATGAAGATAATTATATCTTATTTCAGTTGCTGTGAATAATTCAAATTCTAATGTACATGTATTTTACAGTCAAATTAAAGAATCACGTGCTGTGTGAAATTTGACAGAAATGTAGTTAAGGCATTTCAAGTTACTAGTTACTGTTGCAGACATCGTTTAGGAATGATCCAATATGTCATAGTCACGGCAGGCCTCAGTCGTCCAGGTACAAGCTTATATTTCAGTATTTACCCTACTCACATTAAAGTGAGGGGTGAACTGTTGAACCTTCAGCTGCCTCTGAGTAAAACCTGTGGGTTAGCTATCACATCACCCTCCCATCAGCTCCGATGTCAAAAACAAAAGGCTAATTAACTATTGTTCAACATATATAAGGTGTCAGGCTGCATCGCTGCAGGTATTGAGCTGGAAAACCATAAACTGGACAATTCTACCGTTGCTACACTGTAGCATGAGCCACTGCTGCAGTAACAGTAGCTGCTGTAGCTGCAGTGAACTGCAGACATGGAAACAACTGCGACGCCTGCTGGTTGAAGCATCCGGATTTTTTTTTTGCCCGCAGCAGGAATTAAAATACGGATGATATAATGCTAGTAGCACTGTATGTGGCAGAACTCTTACACTGTTATTGCTCTAATCAGATTGGACTCACTGTGGATCACTTCATGTGACACAGTAACAAACACTTAATAGAGACACGTTGTTGGAATGTGTGAGTGTGTGTATGTGTGTGTGACAAGCAGTGAACCTAAAGAGGACGGTGTCACAGTGTGTGCAGAGTGGATCATTCCTTAGCCTGACAGTGATTGTCCCCCATCATCCTGACCTACAGTTTATCCCCCCTATCAAACTGGCTTAACTGAAGAGGCTGGCTGGAAAGATGGACCCTGGTTTTAGGTGAACGCCACAGACAGACTGACAGCGCTGCACTCATCAAGCCTACAGCTTCTCGTTGAGCAGGTCAGGTCTGCCTGTTGCTGTTGCCAGGTAGTCCTTGTTATCTGGACTATGCATGTGCCTCTGTTGTGCCACCATGTGTTATTAGTGAATATGTGTATGATTTTGTGAGACACAATTCCAGCATGACTGCTGTTCATTTAAGTAATGATAGGTAGTAGAGAATGAATTCAACATATGCAGGGATACATACGGCATCAAAAATAAATGCCTTACGTCATTACTGTTGGACAACACGTCCTCAGACCAAATGGTAAATCTACAGTTGCTAGAAAAAGTATGTGAACCTTTGGCCTTAATAACTGGTCGACCCTCCTCAACCAAACGTTTCCTGTAGCTGCAGATCAGACCTGCTCAACAGTCTGGAGGAATTTTGGACGTTTCCTCTTTACTGAACTGTTTCATGTAATTCAATATTCTTGGATGTCTGGTGTGAATCATCTCTTGAGGTCCTGCCACAGCATCTCAGTCGGGTTGAGGTCTGGACTCTGACGGGGCCAGTCCAATTTCTTCTGTTGAAGCCATTCTGTTGTTGATTTCCTTCTATGCTTTGGGTCGTTGTCCTGTTACATCACCATCCTCTGTGGAGCTTCAGTTGATGGACAGATGGTCTAAAGTTGTCCTGCAAAATGATAAACCTTGGAATTCATTCCATCACTGACAGCAAACTGTCCAGGCTCTGAAGCAGCAAAGCCCCAAACCATGATGCCTCCACCATGTTTCCAGTGGGGATGAGGTGTTGATGTTGGTGTGCTGGGTCTTTTTTCTCCACACATAGTGTTGTGTGTTTCATCTGTCTTCAGAATATGTTGCCAGTAGTTCTGTGGATCATCCAGCTGCTCTTTGGCAAACTTCAAACGTGCTGCAGTATTTTTTTGGACAGCATTGTCTCCCTCCGTGGTTCCTCCCATGTTCTGCATCCTCGTTTAATGTTTTACTTATTGTAGATTTGTCAACATAAATGTTAGTATGTACATCCAAGCGATGAACACGTGTGGGTCTATGATGAACAAGTTCGTCCAACAGTTCATCTAGATGAAGCGTGTTGTGATTTATCATCTGTCTGCGGCTGTTTTAACCAACCCTTGTGTGGTTTTTGAGCTTAGAGACTCCTGTTTTCATTTTGGCCCCTTCGAAGGCTGCACAAGGATTAAGTGACACAACCAATCTCATAACATTGACTGGACTCCAGGTCGGTTGACTCCTGATTCAAATTAGCTCTTGGAGAAGCTGTTCACATACTTTTTTTCTTGTATGTGGAAGATTAGGTGTGTTCAACAATGCTTATGGCGATTCTTGGTTTATGTGGCATACAATGTTGTACAATGATTGTAATACTGTTTATTTTTTTACAATTTGATTCCGTAGACACGCCCGTTTTGGACCCATCCAGTCCCTGTTTTTTCTTCTGCTTCCCTTCCAGTAATTATGGACAATCATTTTTACCTGGACTTGGTTTGTTTGTAACGTGTGGTCAGTTTGATTCCCTTCAGCTTTCATATTACTGCGCAGAACATGTGCTCGTGTGTCGCATTGTCTGCTGCTTGTTTCCGTAGTTCAGGTGTTGCCCTTAGTGACTTTGAGTGAACCTGTGTTTCCTTGCGTTCTTGTATTATCCATGTGATCGTGTTCACGCTTGTTAAAACGTGCAGTATGTTTTCGTGTATCATGACCATGTGTCATATGTATCATATGATTTTGTCAACTTTACTCTGTTTGCTTTTGTGTTGCCAAGCATTTATATGTTAAGAGTTTACTGGAATAATGTTAATGTAAGGAATCCTTGTTAGTTTGCTCATCTTTGAAAACCTTTATTTTTTTGTACGTTAGCTTCCTCTATTTTAGTTTTCCTCATTATTCATAGTTGCTCCTCACCTGGTAGCCTGAGCTCTGTCTTCATAAAATCTTTATTGTGTTATTGTGAATCATCTTGGTAAACCACATCGGCTTTGTTTCTTTGTTTGCTGTTTATTATTTTCCCCTTGTTTCAGTCGCCTAGGGTTTTAGTTTAGAGACGACACTGGTTATAGCTTATAGTATAATATGTGTCATGCACACACACAGTCCACCACAGAGTCTAACGGTCTTGGCCTCATTTTCAGTCCCCTTTGTCCTTGAGGGACAAATCGTGTGCTTGATTTACTAAACCACAATAGGTGGACGTAACCACAAACACAGCCAAAGATTCAAGGAGCCACCTATACTTAGCACAGTAAAAAAGAAGGCAATTTTCAAGTTCTCGTATGTGATGTGCTGGTGTGGGCGAGACTCCCTGAAGCTCTGACAGAGCTGAGGTATCTGCAGTTATAGGCTCCCTCTTGTCTTTCCGCCTGCCTTACTCATCTTGGTCAGACTAACACCTCTTGGTCTGTGTGGCTCCACCCGGTGACAGCATTTCTGCCTCTAGAGGAGTTCTGTGTCTGTGAAATGATTATAGGACAAATACTTTGCAAAAGCCTGGTGTAGGTTTTGGAAATGGAAAGTGGCAAATTTAAAATGTGTATGAAAATGCTGCTAGGCATGATTTGCCTCTATACTGCTACTATTTGGTGCATTTTTCTCCATTATATTTGAGTAAAGCAGACTCATCTCATGTAGAAAATATAAAAAGCACAGACCATGACTGAACTCATACAGTAGTCTACGGAGAATGAAAACTCTGGACTAGTGCAGAGCTCAGACATCATGTGTTGTGTCAGGGAGAGAGAGTTGGGGAGAACGAAGACTGATGCTGTATCTCAAAGTGTGTGTCAGCTGCTGACTTTACGTTTTCCAGAAGCTGAGTTATCTGTGTGGGGTAATGAATTGAGTCCAGTAGAGTTAAGTTGAGATGAATGGATACAAGTTGTGAACAGGCCTGATGATCGCTGTGGTATGAACAAAGCTAGTGAAGACTGTATAGTTGTAACGTATAGTTGAAGTGAAGGAGCTTAAGATTCAGACTGTTCTACCTTTATTATCACACCAAGCCACATTTCACTTCTGCACATATACTGTAAATTGAGAAACCAAGAAAACAAATGATTAAAAAAAAAACACCTAAAATATTCATTAAAGGCCGTCTTGAAGAAACATCTTTCTAGTATTGTACTTGCAGCTGTTATAGCCTTGACCCAGTAAACTAAATTAAACAAGATAGAAATTGGGCTGGAAGCAGAAACAGAGGGGTGTGACTGGGACCATTGTACTGTAAGTGGTGATGGACATTGCCGTATTGAACTCAGTTTGTTTTAAATAGTAGTGTAGTGGTTCAAACTGTTGCCCCACAGCAAACAGGACCTGTCTGAGTGGAGCCTGCATGTTTTCGCACTTTGACATGAGTTTGCTTTGGGAACTCCAGTTTGCTCCACAGTCTGTCTGTGTGTGGCCTGTGATGGACCAGCGACCTGTCCACGGTGCCCAGCTAGGACAGACTCACACGTCAGAAGATGAGGGAGGGGGTGTTGAATATTGATTCCTGACACCAGAGTGAATGCTAACATAAATATCATGCGTGTACTGAAAAGAAAAAAGTAGACATGACCGTCCTAGCAACAATCAGAAAAAGCTTTGATAAAACAAACAAAATCAAAATGTTGTTTCAAATGCTAAGTGACCAGATTTCAATAGAAAGAAAATCTGTGGGGTCAATTGGGTTCTAGTTAATGAGGATTAGACACACATGTTCAGATCCGCTTCATTTTGATCTGATGCAACAGGTGTATTTTTGTCTAAAGAAATAAATAAATACTCCGGCATCCTGAACAGCTTTTCAGACAAACTAGGCTTTGATGTGACAAGAGTGAGATTGAGAGCAATTCATTAGCAGCGTGAAACAATCAGCAAAGCTTCCTCACATCGCTGTGCTGGAACAGTTTGTTCGTGGTAATTGGTAGACTGTCCTCCCACTGATATGACGAATAACCTTGGCGTTTCTGAAAAAGGAAGTCTCCAACGTTTTCCTAATGTGGGAGCTGCGTGGCGTCAAATAAAGTTAAAGAGTGTGTTTACGAGACACGGGGAGGGAGGTAGGTGAACAAGAATGGGGCGAGAGAGAGAAATTGAGGTTCTAGTGAGGTAGGGAGGACGTTCTGTGTGTGCGTGTGGCTCATTAACTCCATACATGTAACAAGTGGGAGGGAGGGAGATAGTTTGCCATCAACTAATGAGAAGCATTGGTAGCGTGGTGATTAAGCCATGTGAACTGACTGAAACCGTGCGTGGGAGTCCGGAGGTTTAGGAAATGTCATAACCCTTGTGTCATATTTTAAAAACATACATAGTAACTGAGTTGATCAAATGCTGCACACAAAGGCAACCATGAACCTGTCCATTCTGAGCTGCTGGGGCCTTGTGTGCTAGAGGTGACCTGCGTAATGCGAGGACTGGGAGGTTGGTTATGATATGAACCCTTCAAGAACAAACATCTAGTTTGAATTCAGCTTTTTATTCTGCAGAAACCAATGCCTGTTAATATATCATTTCTTTTTAATTAAAATATTTCTGACTATATTTTAGTGTAAAAATCTATTATATTAACCTAAATAAAAATAATTCACATGAATGTTTTTTTCAAATGTTAGCTTTGTTTTAGAAATGACATTTATCAGTATGATATGATTTAATATTAACATCTTAAAATTCACAGGCAAAGAATAAATAATGTGACATATATTTAAATGTGCATTTCAATTTCATTTTTACAATAAATCTAAGAAACATCACACAAGGAAGAAGAACTAAATTTTAAAGTTGTTTTTATTGTTACCTTTTAGTATAACAAAGGTACTGAGTACTGTGAAACACTGAAGTATACAATATTCCCAAACACATAAAAATGAGCATATGCACTGTGGATGATAAAAACAAAGTACAGCATGCATCCCCATCACAGAGTGCAGCCATATGGGCACATTATGGGCTCTCTGCGTGGTATCATCAAAGTGATTTAGTCATGCTGGAGTGGATGGATCCATGCATACCTTCAAAGTCATCTGTCTTCTGGGTCTGTAAACGTCTAAAAGGCCCCTGGGACACATCACAACAAGTTGGCCCTTCAAGTAGGTCTAGCGTGGCAGACAGTAGCTTCCACAGCGGCACTGACTGATTAATACATTTACTTTGTTTGAATAAAGATGCTGCATGTTTAGACTGAATGACCTGCGCTCTTTTTACTTGATTCTATGTCATCCTAAAATTATTGGGGGAAAAAAATCCCACTATTGCAGTGTAACAATGCACCCTCTGGTCTGAGAGTTGCCTTTTGGTTTATTTTAGTGTAAGCCTCCAAAGATGGAGGAGGATGAAGCTGAAGGCAGCCACTAATATGTTTTTCTGGTTATGTTAGTTGGGAATTGATTAATGGTGATTGTACCTTTGTCATGTAACTCACATTTGTAATTAATTACTACTAATGAACTAATTAAGGCCATGCATACCAAGCAAAGCTGTGTTTATTATAGTAAATGTCAATGAATCAAATACTCTGTATTGATATTTCCCTTGCTGCTTCATCTCTAGAGTGACATTGGACTGTGGTTAGGTGAACTGTGAGCCCTGATCCAACACCTGTGGACAGAGCTGAAACAGGCTGTCTGGCCAACCATCCCGCCTGTGTTCTGTTGCTGCTTGTTTTGTTGTGGTTGTGTTGTTTTCTCTCTTCTCTATCCCCTCACCCAAACCGGTCAAGGCAGATGTTCTCCCACACTGAGCCTGGGTCTGTTGGAGGTTTCTTCCTCGTTAGAGAGGGAGTTTTTCCACTGTTGCTATTTAAATGTACAATTTATCGATTGGCTACAATTAAAGCTGCTCTATGTGGGATTTGTTGGGTTTAGTTGTGTAAGGTCTTAAAACCTTACTTGTAAAGTGCCTATATAAATAAAATAAAGTTGAATTGGCGAAGGCCCCTTCCACTCTGAGACACCTGGAGGCAAGTTGTAGGCTGACCATCGCAAATATTTAGTTAAGGGTAACATTGTTTTTGTCCCATTTCACTACAATGTCTATGTTGAAGTACAAATAAAAAGCAATGTCTGAAGTTTTAGTACATTTTAATCATCACTTTCGTCTGTACCAAATTATTTAAGCGACCATTGTGGGTTTTTCTTTCTTGAACAGGAAGGTAGGACAATGTGTGTAGATCATATTATTTGGTGGAATGGTTATGAATACTGGAATTCACACTGGAATCAAATGTCAGGCTCCTGTGTGTCATAATTACTATGGCCGCTGGAAAATCACTGTCTGTATGTCATTGTTGGTCGTAATCAGCTTCTGACACAGTCCTGTATTATACTGGCAATAGAAACACGTTTTTCTCATTGTGAAAGTAAATGCAGAGCTTGAATTGCGACATGGTCACAGCAAAGGGAAAAACTAGAGATAGTATGCATGTAGATGAAAGATGGGAAAAAACGAAGTGTAGAAATATAGAGCAGGAAGAAGAAAATGATAGATATGTTTATATTACTTTTTTCATCATTATCTTGTAGCATTTCTGGAATGTGTCACTCATGAATTTGAAAATAAGGTTAGCCTCAGAAAAATTGACTTAAGCAGCTCATGAGATCAATAAAATCATGACAAATGAGAGAAATAGGTTTCTTTCCCAGCGGCTCTCTCTGGGCTGCTGAGACACCAGGTTTAGCTGTACGTCTGCACACACACACACACACACAGTGAGAAATGTCCAACCGCATGGTATTATACACACAAAACAATCACATTAGGTTTAGTCAGAAGAGATGACTATGTTCTCATTGCTTCCTCTTAGGAAACATGCACATAAACACTCTGCTCACTCTCTCGCCTTGTGATAGGCCGCAGGCTGATTTGGCAGCATAGTGACCAGATCTGTCCTATTAGTGCTCATCCACAGCTCGTTCGGGCCATTTCTGACATTGCAATTTTCCACGCAAACAGGAAATGAGACAAGTATAAGAAAGGATTATGTTTTAAAAGCGTTTCTTGCAATATGCATATGCGTGCTTGTTTTGCTGCGTTGGTGGTTTGGTGGCAGTGGTCCACTCATTTTTAATCTGTGAGTTTTGCTCTGCAGGCAAACGGTCACACACAATCTATTCCGTTCGGTGCCGTGCACACGTGTGCTTGCGCAAACACACTTTGTATCTCTTCCTCTCAGCACCGCGCCATTTGGTGAGTGGTCACAGAGTGTAGACACAGGAGGCGGCCAACTGTGTCCCTCATGTTTTGGCGTCACAGACGCTGAGTTCTTGCAGGGCTCCTGCTTACAACCTGCTGATAGGCACAACCAACAGGTGATGGGGCACCTACAGACATCTGTCGCTGCTTTTTTGACTGCAGAGAGGCGTTGAATGAATGTTAATCACGCTGCACCAGCAGTGAGATACTGATGGGGGGTCGTACTACAGGTACTACATGTACTACATGTATTTGGTGGCATTCCTGCAGCTTACGTTACTCAGCATCAGGCAAAAGACACTTCTTGGTACGTCCACCTTGTCAAATAAGACAACCTGTTGCCTGTTTCTGTTTTGCATCATTATAAATTGATGCAGTAGCAATTTGGAACTGGACCTGAAGCCGTCCTGCTTCCCTCTGGTGTAGTCTTGTTTTTTTCTTTTTTAAGTGATGAAACATAAAACATTGTAGCAGTAATGAAGCAGCTTAGCTTTGTGATGTTCATGGCTCCTTCAAATGTGCTTGTGTATAATACCATTACAGTATTATCTGAAAATGAGAATCGGTCTTAATATGTGAATAGTTACTATGGGCCACATTCATAACTGTGATTTTTCACCAGAACAATGGAAAGAAATAGATAGATATAAAAAACGTACAAGTAACTGAAGCACTGATGACACTGAAATGTCAACTACTATAGATCTATAACAACTATAAAATCAATACATTACTTCATTAATTTCAAAGGTTCCACAGGAAGCGATTCTGTAAACTGATGAATGTGTAATCACTGCGTTAGGCAAAAAACACATCATATTATATAAAACCCATGCAGTTACACTTGCAATGAGATCAAGGACAAGAGGTGCGAAATAATATCATTTGAATGCATTTGTGTTTGCAAGTTTAGACCATTTGATAAAATGTATGGGCAGGTTAGTCTTGGTTCGGTTAATTGTACATAGCTCTCACATGTTTTTAATGTTTGATCCTCAGTTAAAATGATTAAAACTGAGACATTATATTGACCACATAGGGTTATAAGGATATGGACTATTCAGAGTGGACACAAGAATCAGCCATGTTCAGTTCACAGTGACTCTTCTGACAGCTAAGGTGTTTTTACGTGTTTGGTTGTTTTACTGTTCAGGTGGTGCAGGGGATGACACGTCCTGTTTAGAACCTCAGAAATATCGCGCATTAATATATTAAATCTGTAAATGCTCATTCAAAGTGCATTCAGAAATGTGCTGTTGCAACTGGTTGTAGCAGGGAGCCAACGCTGTTCCTGAATTTATACTGTAGATGCTGACTGAAGAGCAGTCTGTACTCATTATTATATTGACTTTGGTGATACAATGATCCTTATACCATATCATTATTTTTAATTTATGAGTGGAATATTTAGACAACAGCTGGAAGATTTTACAAATCACAAAAAAAGAGAGAAAAGTGTCAAGGCTGGGGATAGCGTGAACTGTAAATTAGCACTCTTACCGTATGTGGATGATTGTGTGATTGTTTGACAGATGTTTTGCATATAATTCTACCTTTTGAGGCTCTAAGGTGAGTAACTTGCTTTAACGAGATATAACATGTAGCATTAGGCAGAGATTTTATAAAGTAAACCTAATTGAGTGAAATTTGAGCTCAGTTACAAAACCACGAATCCCCACAGGAAATTACACTACACATAAGTATCAAGAGAAGGAGCACGTATTGGATTTTTCAAGCCCACATCTAATTTATCATGATAAATTAACTGACATCTAGCTTATTGCTTAGACTGTACACATCCCTGATTTGAGGTGATTCTTCATTATGGATTTAATAATATGTAAAGTAGAAACAAACCCATTTACTATTAATTGTTTATGTTAAATGCTCTAAGACAGCAAATTACAAGAAAACAGTCTAATTAAGTATGGTCCAAATGAAGAAGTGTTTGTTTGGATTTTCACCTTTAAAATGCTTATAATGACTCTGAAATGATTAATGCTTACAATTTATCTACAGTGCTGAGCAGAAAGGGCCACTGTTCTGCAGAGAACGACGGGAATGAAGGGAGAGAAAAAATTAAATAAGTCTAAATTGGAAATTTCCAACAAGAGAAGTGTACTTCTGAGAGCTGAAAGCAATTAATGGAATCAGAAGAGTCTTTGTGGCTTCTTGAACTCTGATTAAATGTACCGATTGCCAACGAAATCTCTCTCTAAGAGGAAGATCCATAGCTGCCTGTACTGTGAAGTAGCCTATTGCTAAGTCCATTATCCTCGGGGAAAGAGGTGTTTTCAGACAAACACTCTTACGGATGTTGTTTAGAACCAAAGGGTTGTATTTCACTGATGCCACCATAAGCTGCTAACCAGCTGTACGGCTTTGCTCCGTGGCTTGTAGCCGCTCCAAGCTGGTGGGTTGCAGGCTTTTTTAGTTTTTGCCAACTGTGTCCCTAGACAGAGCACAATGCTAGGGTTCGACATCCAAGACAGCAATGCCTCCACCCATCTAATGGTCTGTGTGTCTGTGCTGCAGGCGATCACAGTAGCAGTGGCTGACACCCTCTAGACTTTGCAGATGAATTGTATGAAGCCTAATAAGATGTTCATGACACAGCAAATGTAGAAAACAGTGGTGAGGTTTGAGAGGCCAGAAATGGCTCAAAATGAGGGAGGGAGGGACACCAGGAAGGCCCAATTAAACAGAATTCCTCTTCTTTTTCCCAAAAAGAGAGAAAACTTTGAACCTTCTCTACAATCCCGATTGGTTTGAATGCATCTGCCGGCTACTCCACAGTCCAGTATGAGCACCAGAGGATTATGACGCAACGCCGTTAGAATTCAGAACGAGAAACAGGAAAGGCTACCAGCACAGAACAGCTTACGTCGCTGGGACTGGTTAGCTTAAAAGAAGGGTTTGTTTTTTATCACACACTTTGGTCGTATTACCCAGGGACGGATCAAAAACCTTGCACCTAGCGCAGGAAGCCACTGTGAGCCTGCTTTCAGTTTGCTCCCTAATAGTTCAGGTCCATGTCATTCGTTTCTGTGCGGGTAGAACTTGCCTTTGTAGGTTTTTGAAGGTTTCCCTCGTTTTTATTCTTAAGACCCTGTAAGTTGGTCAATACAAAAGCTAACTTGTGGCCTGTTTTGCATTTGCATAACTTCATTGCACATGGTTGCATCAGGAGGATGTGTGTGTGTGTTTTCACACCAAAAGCCAGACTTTCAAAGACCACGGTGGAAATGGCTTTTCCACTGAGCCTCCATGTTGTTTGTTTATATGTTTTTAAATATGGTCTATCTAATAATTTCACTACAGCTGGATGTTGATATTAAATATGCATTCACCACACCTCTAGCAAAATGCCTTTTCCTGCTTTCCACTCTCCAACTTTGACATTTCCGTTCAGTTGGCTGCGTGGACTGGAAATTGACCTTTACGGCAGACTACCACTGCTGATGGAATGGCTTTGGCTGTCATGGCTCCCATTAACCCACAGACCCTGGTTTCACAGGGGCATGCCTCTGTTATGTCAAGATAAAGTAAAAGATCATTCAAACCCTTGCACAGACCCTGCTCTACTTTTAATCAAACAAGCATGCAGGGTTCAAATGGTGAACGTGGACATGCATTCATGAAGCTTCAGGAGAAAGGCCTCAGGTTGCAGGAGAAAGAATGAAGAGCGGCAACGGTGGAAGACATGAATCAAAGCGTGAGAGCATCTTGGCTGCTATGTTAATACGCTCAGCAGAGCGTTTATGAAGCGAGGCGATGGAGGTAAAGTCAGTGACATTTTCATTAATTTGTTGTCAGGTAGATTCTCCCCACAACTGAGCTTGACATATAAGGCTGCTTCCTCACACATTCCAGATGGATTGCTCAGTGTTGAACGAGACTGAGAATGGGTACGATAGAGAAACAGAGCAAACCACTAAGCTGAAGCAGATGACTGTGCTGCTGATAGCTGGGAGTCAGCATCAGTACACGACTATTTTTGGATTAACCTTTACCTGTTGCGTTAAGTGGCTGCAACTCCTGACACCCTAAACACTAAAACATACATCACCAGTGACAAGTATTTTATCAAACGTTTTGTCTCTTAATTGTGTTTGAAGAGGTTTCACCAAAATATGCCTGTTGCAGTTTATTTTCTGCCATACACACAACTGTTACAGACTGACTAACAAGGTTTTCAATCTAACAAGCTTAACTAGACTTTGAAGTAACAAACTTTAAAAGTTATCAAGGCTTTCTACCAGACTAATGACTTGACCCAATTCACACAGCAGTTTTTCAAAATAAAACATCTCCAATAATCAAAAGAATATTTTTGATTCAGCCTTTCTGATAGCAGTGGCTTCATTAGATCACACACTAACTCATGACACTGTGGTTTAGGGTTGTATCATGCAGAGACCAAGAGACTCTGTTTAATTGTCTTTTCCTGCTGGTTCAAATCTAAGTTTGTTGAGTTAAGCCACACAATACTAACCTGTGACTACAGCCATGTTCATTGTAACTGAACTTAAAACGTTTCCTTTCAGTATGTAGGGTCCAACCTGTTATCAGTGAGGTTTGTCCCTGCTCTCTAACTCTGCAGTACTGTTGGCAGCTCAGCCATTCAAGGCATTATTAATACTCCTCCTACTTCATTTGTTGAAGTAAGTATTAAGACCCAGACCCAGTAAATCGATTAATTACTGTACTTTGTGAACAGCAGGCCAGACTCTTTATAACATTGTTTACATTTCCCTTGTATACTATTGGATGCTAAAGAAAAATCCAATGAACAGCTTATGCTTTGATCTGCTCCGTTCACGAGTCCTTGTATTCTCATATAAAATGGTTGAAGTCCTACTACAAATTGTGTTGGTATGGACAGTGGAGTCATAATTACCAAGCAGCATAAGTAGTTCTCTCAGCCCAGCAACTCAAAAAACGTAAAGCTTGATCACAACGTTTAATTGCAGTCATAATTTGGTTTGAGCGCTTGCAAGTGGTTTCCTCTGTTTCTCCCTTTTCTCACTAATTGGCAAGAGTCACCCCTGCTCATCTGTATGCCAGTACACCTGCAGAATATAATTAAGGCTCATACGGATAGTTATGGACAGAACATTTCTTTCACCACAGAAGTTTCAAATGTTGAAATGGAGGCTGGGTAAACCCTGGACAGGTCTCTGGTCCATTACAGGGGCAAACATACAGTGGACAGACAGCCTTTCACTGGTTACATGCAGCTTAGAGCCTCCAATTAACCATGAAGAAGGTAGAAGGTTCTTGGTTCACCATTATTTTACTCACCTTGCGTAAACATCCCATCTCTCCTCAGTCATTTGTGTGGCGGCTCATTGTTTGTCCAAGGATTTAAATTTTAATCTAATTTGGAACTTATTATTTGCCTTCAGGTGTCACTCACGTCTCCATTTGTAGCTGCATCGCTGTGTGCTTGCTTCATATGTGCCATACCGAACCTTTCCATTTTCAGTTCACACTCCTTTGTTGTCACCTTTGTCACTGCCATGTTTGATGCCCTCTTTTTTCATGTTCTTGACTCGTTGTGGCTGTAGTCAGTTGACTCCTCTTCACTAATTGAGCACTTATTTTCCTTTTCGTTCTTTTTTTCATGCTTTGGCCACCACCTCCAGTGCTCTTCATTCTCAGAATGCTATTCTTTTCATATACTGTCGTTTCCTGGGCTACTTTTCTTCATTCGTGTGCAGCACTAGGAGGTAGTGCATGTACGTGCTTTCTCAAAAACATTATTATTTACCACCATTATTTAGCTCTTAAAATAAATCAAATAGTTAACTTTAATTGTGGGCCTTTTCTGTGGCAGAGCTAGCTGCTAGATGCTTTTTGTTATTTGGCTTAGAGTCCAACATGCTGCTCCATGTCACTTCACACAGGGAATACTGTACCTTTAACGTTCTCTACTGATGGACCATGGTGAAAAAACATGTATGTTTATAGATGAATCAAACCTCTGTTTATAACACATTTTTTCCGCCATCCCCTTTTAGCCAACATTTTTCAATTCTCTAGTGCCCATCATTCATAGTTTCCATCCATTTCTCTTTCCACGACTCCCTTGGACCCCATATGCTGTCTTATCACTATCATATTTTATCCTGGCTTCCTCTCATCACTCCTGCCAGCCTTCTCTCCCCCCTTATTCTCCAACACATCCTCTGTTAGATCCTTCCAATCTTCTGTTGTCAGCACTGCTAGGATGCTCTCCTCCCCTTCCCATGCTTCCCCCACCTCCTCTCCTCATTTCGTCAACACCAGCTTCTTTCCTCTTCCTCCTAACAGGAAAGTGTAGCTTTGTCCTATGGCAGAGAGGATGATTCATGATTGACTGGCAAGGGAGACGGAGACATATTAATCAAGCGGCAGCAGTAGAGCTCTGCCATAATGCAAATGGAGTGTTAATTGAGTGCTGGATGGCTTTGAATAATAGCTCAGGCTTTTCACTTCAATCAATGCACATCGCAACAATGGGCTGACAGCGTGCTTTCAAAATGTAAGATACATCCCATAATGCTATGATGCCTTTTTTAGGTCTTTGTTTTGCAATAACAGGGGCGGTTGGTGGTTTATATCTCTATATTAGAGAGCAAATATTAATCGAGAGAAACTGCAAGTTACTGAAAAGTTTATTCTCTCTGTGTGTTTTCACTTGCAAGTGTGAATGTCTAACAAGAAGAGTCAAATGGAACAGAAAGAATGATGATGTTGTGATTGTCTCTTGATTTAAGACACATAAGAGAAATGAGCAACATTTCAAATTGGTCACAGAGAATGTTTTTGTATTTCTCCTGTTCTTTACTCATTTGTTTATGCTGTAAGGTTACGTAATCAATATATTTGATCTTACAACATAATAAATCCACCAGGCACAGGGACGAAAGCCATTTATCCTCTTCAAGCTGATTGTTTTAGTTTACAAGCTGGTAAATTCTGTTCTATAGGCTATTTCCAGTTATAACAGCGTTTTGACTGGAAAAGCCCTGGCAAACCCATTGTGCATTACCTGATCGGGAACAAATTGCACACAAGCTCAGCTTCCACAGTAGCTAATAGACTCAAATGAGGGGCGGCTATTTTCGTCCATGGTTCAGACAGACAGTAAAAGAGTGTCAGGATGGATTCTCCATTTATCACATACACAAAGGCCCCGGATCCCTCTGTACTGTTTGGTGCTCAGACAATGCTCGAATTGGTAGAATTTGTTAATACATGACCAAAAACAACATTGTTCTGCAATGTAAATGTTTTTAGCCTGTCCTGCTACATCCAAATGCAAAATAGATGCTGTTAATGAAACTTTCACTTCGAGCTTGTCTTCTGTAAAAAATACATACAACTGTAGCTTAATAAAGATATGTTATTAATTTAGGGAAATGACCATGAGCAGAACAAACATGTCTTAATTGTTATGTATTGCTAATGCACTAACAGGGCCTGTTAGTTAAGAAATAATACACACACACACCATGCACACTTTTTTTATGGATTATGGTGTACTAGTCATAATCTCTATACACCCCATCAGATGCGACTAGACACAGGAACACAATTTTTCCTTGGGCTAGCCCAGACCAGCCGCAAAATCAATTAATAGATAGTGTTCCCTGCCTCCTCTCCTTTGAAATGACTCTTGCTATTCGTCATGTGATGCCACTGAGAGGTTCTTCCACCTACACACAGATGTACTCCATGTCTCCAACTGTCTCCCTCCATTCCCTGTCCATCACAGGAGACTAATAGACTCATTAGCAGCCGCTCATATAGGAACAGAATGCAGCAACTAACTGGGCAGCACTGATGCCATCCTGCACTGCTCTTAATTACAAAGCATCAGGCTGCTAAATGAGCTCAGCTGATGGACCCTGTAGGGAAAACACACGAGCAAACCCAGGACCTCACCCACTGCAAAGAGTTGCTCCGTCACTGTTAGATGACGATGAAGCAATGGGATTAAAACAGGCTCAAGGGTTAGATGAGTCCTGAGAGGCACGTGGAACACTGCTGCTGGCATCTGTGTTTGAAAACCACTCTCTGTAGACGAGGAACTGAGGGTAATGAGGGAAACGCTGAGCATGTGGTATACTAGATTAGAAGAATATACAACAAAACGTCGATCAACTTTCAGGATACGAACTCAAGTCATTAGATGTGACTACATAAAGTACAGTGGTGACGAGTTAGCTCGTCCATTACCATGCTTGTCCATTTCCGTCGCGACCCCACGTCATTTTTGCTGACACGCAGTGTGTTTTGAGCGGTTGACTGATCCGCTGACTGGATTCCCTTCCCATCATCTGCCTTTTAAAATGTAATCTGAAAAACTTTGTTGGCGTCTAAAAATTCACAAGTCTGCAGTCGTGAACCCCTAACCTCCACATATTTCTGTTGCTATGGGTCGCAATTTAATTCATATTGTCTTATGGTTTATTTCTGTATGAAGCCTCCTCCATAATAATAATAATCCATCACTGCTGTTTAGATTCCGTGAATGAAAGCAGCTAAAGGGACGGACTGAAGATGCTACCTGAGAGGTGGTGAAACGCTGGTAAGGTGGTGAAGCATGAATTTATTCTCAACATGATAAAATCCAACAATAAGGAGATGTTCACTTGCAAACAGAGTTTGTGATTGCAGTTTAGTTATAAGCAAATTTTGGGAAATAGGAATATATAAAATATTAATTAAGTCATCCTCCTTAAGTCACTGATGACTGTTTTATCTCCATCCTGTTACCCAGCAGTTGTCTAATTGTAGGTTACAGTACATCAGATGCTATAAAAAAAGCCATGTGACAGAAATGAGCCTCTGCTGCGGTAACAGGCCTCTGTGAATGGAAACGACTTTGTGACGCCTGGTGGTTGAAACAAGATGTGTATCCTGTTTTTTAGCCTGCTGCAGGAATTAAAATTCGGTGACGTAGTCGCCACGCAACCATACTGCAGTGGAAACTGAGTCATGTGCTGTGTCGTTTATTTAATGGTCTTGTCTATCTCACGACCAAGCTTTCAGTTTGTGTGCATTGTGTGGAATCCAAGTTTGGGCAGGTTGCTTAAATTAACTAGCTGGTAGCTAGGGCTGTAAAGCACGACACAGTTCTCACATGAGGGTTCAGAGATAGTGATACACTGTGAGAGACAATCTGGACCAGTGGCATCAGCAGCGATGCTTTATTAAAATGAATCTAAAGGTGTTGTTTTAATATGAAATGATTAAACATTGGCGCTTGAGTAGACCAACTGTAATCTCTGAGTTGTGCAGAGATTAATGACAATTGATGGAAAGGTTGTCCTGTATTTGAATGCAGCACGCAATCAGGAGAAAGGGGCGCCATTCATACTGACCTCAAATTTGTTGTTTTTTTCAATGTTCACTGATGTGTGTTAAAAGATGAAAGACTAAGCTGATAATCGTGCTGTTGGAACTATGAAGAATGAGGTTTTCTGCTCTATATTTTTTGTCAGTATGCATATATTGTATTAGAGCCATCTGCACACAAGTCTAAAATCTTACTTGGAAGTATAAACGAGGTGGAACGCCTCTGAGAGGAATTTTAAACAGGTGTCAACCACGCAGCAGTTGACATGTCTGGCTGTATCATAATTAGTTTATTATCAAGCTATCTGTTTCAGAGACAAGTCTTCACATCCACTGATTGAAATACTGCCAGGCTGACTGCATTTTCCACTTCAGCAGCCCTTATTCTATCTGTGTCTGGCTTACTGTGCTCCAAAAAAATTCCAGTAGAATTGACAGGATTAAATTAGCACATTAATAACTTGATGTTCCGTAAACACTGATTCCCTTAATTAACCCAAAATTAGATGTTCAGTTTCATTCTGCTTTAATAACTGTAATACCTTATATGCTAATAAAAGCATGGGTCAGGTACTGCAGTTGTATAGTAGCAAAGCTAAATATCGGTCTAATAAAGGAATTTTCATAGAAAGAGCAGTTTAGTGGGCCCGTTACAGGTTTGACAATTTAATTGCTGGGTTAAGGATATGCTGTATTGGACACTATAATTAGTACAGATAAAAGGAGTAGGCCTGTCTTAAGATGTTATTTTAGGTACTGGTGAGGCAATGAAATTAAAGCCAGGGAATTTTGTTTGTTTAAAGCATCTGTGAGCCGAACGGCTTTGTTCATGACGCTTAAACGTTCAAAGATAAGACGTGTGACTTTATTAAGGCAATGTTTTTGTAGATAAAATAAGACAGACTAGTATTTCTTGACCTCTACGTCCTGTTTGGGTTTAATCTGCTCAAATACTGTTTCTGACTTGTTTATGTTTCATGTGCAGGTGATTGGTCCGGGGAGCCAGGAGGACTACGCCAGATGAGATGCAGGTAGCGTTCTCCTCTTCAAATAGAGCTCATTCAATTCAGCTCATTGCAGATACAGGTGCAACCTGGCCTGTGCAGAACTTTACAGCATCCAGTTCTTGCCATGGCGTTTCTTCAGTTAACCCTTGTGCAGCCTTCAAGGGGTCAAAACGACCCCACTGTAAACTAGGTGGCGCCAAAGCTCAAAAACACACACAATCAAACAGCCTTGGTGGGTGTTACATCCAAGCAATGAACACGTGTGGGTCTATGATGAACAAGTTCATCCAACCGTTCATCTAGATGAGGCGTGTTGAGATTTATCGTCTGTTTTATCCAACCCTTGTGTGGTTTTTGTGCTTTGAGCCCCCTATTTTCATCTTGACCCCTCGAAGGCTGCACAAGGGTTAAGGCAGTTAAACAGAGTTCAAGTTCGAATATGCCACTACATCTATAGCACACTTTGTAAATAGATGTGCTTAGTGAGACACACATACGTAGAATGCTAAATGTATAAATTACATGTAGATGTATAAACTAATTTAAATTCAGCGAATCTCTCCAGGATTCCCATTAGTTTGTCTTCTTGTGGAGGTGAGTCCTAACCAGACCACTCAGAAATAAGTTTCCTGGGGAGGGCTGTCCCCCTGGATTGTGACAGTTGCAAGCAGGCCTAAAAGACACAGCTGACTGTTGAGTTCAGGAGTTGCTTCAGTGGGAAGGCTTGTATGGCCGCTTGACAGATCAAGCTCACCTCAACCCATAAAAAGCCACAGCAGAAAGACAGACCTTCAGTCGATACTCACACTCACAGGGATGTGAACTGACCTGATTATACTTGGTGTTGTTTCCTGTATGATGTGGCTTTCAGGCAGCCCAACTCAGTGTTGGCGTCAAACTCCATTTCCACTGCGTTTCCTCACACAGCACCTTAATGACCTGCAGGAGGTTATCATCCTCCACTCATACACACCATGCGCTGCCCTACTGCAACTCATGCACCAGACGCACAGAGGAGGTCACGTGGGTGGTCAAGGTTAGGTTAGGTCACTAAAATAGAGGACTTTTCACTGCTACCCCTTATGCTGTGGCATAGCACATGAACCACTGGACTATCTAAGTAAGTTACAGCTCACTGGGAGCTGAAACTCCATTCAGCACACACACACACTTGTGTATATGTGCCGGGTCACATGGATTTCTACATAAATTGGTCATAAGTGTTATGATAGTAGAAGAATAGAAAAACACAGTCTGCTCAAACTAATACTGCACAAACTTTTCATGTTTGTATTGAACATACCTAAACATTCTCAGAGCAGGTGGAAAAAGTATGTGAACCCTTGGCTGATGATTCTCCAAGAGCTCAGTCCAGTCAATGTGATGAGGTTGGATGTGTTGGTTAAAGCTGTCCTGCCTACAAAACAGTTTGAGTTTACTGTTCTCTAGAAGCATTGATGTGAACCAAGCCTCACACAAAGACTCTGAGAAGACCTACGATCAAGTTGTTGACTTGCATGAAGCTGGAAAGGGTCACAACAGTATCTTGATGTTCATGTGTCCACGGTGAGACAGACTGTCTACAAATGGAGGAAGCTCAGCTCAGTAGCTACTCTCTCTGGACCTGGTCGTCCTGGAAAGATGACTGAGACACAGCGCACAATGAGAGAAGAAGAATCCAAGAGCGTCAGCTAAAGACTCACAGGAATCTCTGACACATGCTGACATTTATGTTGACAAATCTACAATAAGTAAAACATTAAACGAGGATGGAGAACATGGGAGGAACCATGGAGGGAGACACTGATGTCTAAAAAAAATACTGCAGCACGTTTGAAGTTTGCAGACGAGCAGCTGGATGATCCACAGAACTACTGGCAACATATTCTGAAGACAGATGAAACCAAAACTGACTTGATGGAAAGAACACACAACACTATGTGTGGAGAAAAAAGACCCAGATCACCAACATCAACACCTCATCCCCACTGGAAACATGGTGGAGGCATCATGGTTTGGGGCTATGCTGCTTCAGAGCCTGGACAGTTTGCTGTCAGTGATGAAATGAATTCCAAGGTTTATCATTTTGCAGGACAACTTTAGACCATCTGTCCATGAACTGAAGCTCCACAGAGGATGGTGATGTAACAGGACAAAGACCCAAAGCATAGAAGGAAATCAACAACAGAATGGCTTCAACAGAAGAAATTGGACTGGCCCCGTCAGAGCCCGGACCTCAACCCGACTGAGATGCTGTGGCAGGACCTCAAGAGATGATTCACACCAGACATCCAAGAATATTGAATTACATGAAACAGTTCAGTAAAGAGGAAACGTCCGAAATTCCTCCAGACTGTTGAGCAGGTCTGATCTGCAGCTACAGGAAACGTTTGGTTATTGCTGCCAAAGGAGGGTCGACCAGTTATTAAGGACAAAGGTTCACATACTTTATCCACCTGCTCAGAGATTGTTTACGTTATCTTCAATAAAAACATGAAAACATATAGTGGTTGTCCAGTATTAGTTTAAGGAGACAGTGTTTGTCTATTGTTGTGACTTAGATGAAGATATATAAGCCAAGAAACTAAACCAACTGGTTCATATGATATTGGTCATCAACAGTGTTGTTGCTGCTTTTGTTTGGGGGAAAGCCTTCAACCCAACTTCACAGTTACACACGTTGGTGGGAGGTCTTTTGCTAATTTAGGTTTATTGAATTGACACTTTGAAAAATCGTACTTGTCCAGCTTTAGGCTGTTCAGTGAATTCAAATTTACACCAAATCTTTCAAAGGCACTTAATCAAGATTCACAGTAACCATGCTTATTTTTTTGCAATCATATGGAATCCTTGTAACTGAAATGACACCTTCCTTCCAGCCCCGTGTTGTGGCCAATCCAATCCTGTTTTTCTTTAGAATTGCTACTGTACTAAATTAAAGGCAGTCAAATGCCTATAAGCAACTTAGGACAGCTCTAGCAGGAGGCCTGGCCATTCCTCTGCTGCTCATTATGCTCGGCTACATCATGCTCTGCCTCAGGGATGCAGGATTATGTAGTTTCCCCAGCAAGCATGAAGCAGGCCTAACACACCTTAGAAGAGCCAACAAAACCTTGGGTGGGTGATGCCAACATTAAAGTTTAGGGAGTTCATCAAATGTTGAATGAATATGTGATAATTACAGAAAGTGGACACTGCATTAGCTACATACATGAGGGCTCTGTAGATAAGGCTGGTGGAGATGATACACTGTAGTAGACAGAACACTGAGGTTTCTCAGGTCAGTACGGAACCTGCTGGCTCCTTTCACATACCACTTATTGCAGACGTTTGGAATGGAGGGAAGTTCAATGCGCATTTCATTGAACCTTCAGAAGAGCTTTGCCGTTGTGTGCAGGCCCACACCTCTGCGGTGATATAGGTTAGAATGCTTTCAATCCTAAATTGAATTTTACAAGCTTTCCTCTTCTCAAGAAGGAAATTGGGACCCAGTCTGAACCTCTACAGCTGTCTGAGGTAAAAAAAAAAAGGCATTGCTTTGCTTTTTTGGCCATGTATAGTCAGTGTGTTGATCCCATTGAACAGTGTGTGTGTGTGTGTGTGTGTGTGTGTGTCATATTGGACCTAAGGTAAGGAGAATTGATTTTTGAGATGCAGCAATAATTACATTCCATGAGAGCAAATGGATTTCAGTAAGGACGGGCAGTGTGTGACGCTGAAAATGGGCGGAAAAATAACTGCACACCATTTTTAACAACCGTGACAATCAAGGTCACATCTTCAGCAGTGTGAAACAAAGCAAACTGACTAATCGAGATTGTGTGAAGGTTAAGATTGGCTATATTACTGAAGGACCATGGGAGGTTATGAAATCGTCTGTTATCTAACCTCTACAGGGGACACCTGCATAATGGCTCTAGGGCTCCACGGAGTTTCGAGAGTTGGCTGACCCCAGATAATGCCCCAGGGACAAAATGGGTGCAATCCAAAGCATACCAGCAAGTTTCATTGCTGAAGCTTTACACGGATTAAAGTGCTTTTTAAAGAAATCAATCAAAGCAATCTGTTCTGAAATAAAAAATTCCTTATCTCCTTAATAATCAGAACAGCTCTGTGTTTAAAGTAAACCTCTCTAACTTTCCAGATTGCCAGTGTTGACTTCGTATTGCAATATTTTGCTGAATTCATCCTTCATACATTACCTAGTGAAGCTCTTCAAGCCCACGTTTCAAAGTCAGTTGGACCTGATATTCATTTTTTTATCCCATCAACATTCACAGCCAATGGGTGGGCATGTTGATCATTTATTGTGTGGCTGGTGCTGCTTTGATGTGACTGATGAAACTAAACTGTTGTTTTAGCACCTTGTCCTGCCTCTCGCATGCTCTTCCCAGACGCCATTCAAGCTGGTATTTCCAGTGCGTGTAGACGTGACTGACAGAGGCAAGATTTTTATTCTCCAAGTACAGTATGTGGTACATGAGTGACCAGGTAAATGCAATGCAGGTCATGGTGTGGTGGTTAGCACTGTCACCTCACAGTAAGAAGAACTGTTTCTAGCTGTGAGCCGTTGTTTGTCTGTTTCTATGTGACCAAATGACTGGGATGGAGCTGGGATGGTCTTCAGCGAACCCACACCCAATAATAATACAATACAATAATTCCAGACTATCAGCCAAATTTGCTATTGTTCCACTTAACTATAGCTTCTGGCAGCTTGGGAATCACCAATGATTGTAATAACAAAATAAATAAATAATAATAAATAAAATCCATTAAAACTGCAGCATAAAAATGGCAATGAATGAGGAAGATCTATAGGCTAATCCCAGTTTAAGCCTATGGGGTAACCCTAGTTTAAATCTATAAAGTAAATCTGATAATTCCAAATTATACAGTGCATGTTTAGCTGTTTTATGCCAAATAAGAATTGTTAACAATCAACTAAACCCAGAATAAAGCCATCAGTTATGCATTCTTCCAACAGAGTCTAGATGTTACATTAACTGCAGTTAATGTCGTTTTATTTCAACATCAGACTATATTCTGTACGTACATAAAACTTAATGGAGGGAACATCTCAGTCTTCACTGCATGGCTTTTACGTTTTCACCCCTAGGGAAATCACACACGCTTATGAGCCGAGCTCTTAAGCAGCGTGTAATCTATGGGTTTCCATTCACCAATATGCCACTGAAACTTTGACACATTTAACCGTAACTTTGTGCTGTGATGTTCCAGAGTCAAATTGCAGCCTGTTGGTAGCTATGCCTGTTTTGGTGCAATCCTTTCAGGGTGAAATTACATAGATCAGAAGAGACAGGAAATAACCAGTCTACCGATTCTGAGGAGAGAGGGACCTTGTAACCATGTGTTTTATTTTAGTGTCAAATCCCTGGGCAGCTGTTCTAGGCTTCATGTGCCCATGGTAACCTCAGTGAAACCTTTGGAGGACCCGAGGGTTCGTGGGAATGGGAGACATGGGCACTTTATCATGTTCACCAGTTAGTTGTAGAGGGCAAAAAGTGGAGGAAGGGGTAATTGAAGGCGGTTCATTAGATCCTGATCCAGATCCCCCAGAGGGCCAAAAGGAGGCTGGAGAGAATGGGATTCAGGCAGAGAATTAGACAGGATTTGCTGCAGGCTTTGGCTCCTCTGGACCAGTCCTTACTCATCATACTTTTGAGTCAGGCAGGCTCAGTTGCTAACACCACTGTAATGCTCACATTATTAGTTGAGGAATATTGCTAGGCACTGCGGTTGAAATTCCTACCACAATAAGGAACAAGAAAGTTCTGTGAGTTTGAACTGCGCGTCCTTTCAAAATCCATCCTGTAAACCATTAGGATAGTTAAAGACAAATGGTAGGTTTCCGTTTACCTTCATTTTCAGTCTTTGTTTTAATTTACTGTACAGTCTTGTGTCTGGAACACCAAGCAGTACTTCCCACACCTCTTCCCAGCAGGGACCAGAACGTCCCATAGCCACCACAAAGTGCTGTCACCAGCTACCAAACATCCTTAGGTCACGCCGCAAGTGCACACAAGTGACTCACGAGCTTCCACTGACCCCATGTAGTTTAGTAATGAACTGTTCAGAGTGAGTGATACCAGAATTCATTTATATATGATAGTACAAAGTACAAATATTGTTTTTCAGACTTAATCAGGTTATAAGATATACACAAAACGTCCCTCTGTGTCCTACTGTATGTCTGGTACAGTACAGAATGTAAGACTTGACACTGATTACATGATCTATATTGTCTCTGTATTTATCTATATTCGATGCATTGCAGTGCATTCTTCAATTACAAATAGAAAGTACATTACAAATAAATATTAACGTGTGTTTCTCCTCAGCACTGAGACAAATCCAAAATAAAACAGATCTTCTAGTAATAAGGCTGAAAAACCTCCTTGCTTGTAGATTTCACGCATGGCATTGAAATCTGTGTGTTCCATTGTAATTCTACATCAAAGGATCTTACATTAAACCTGAATTACTCAGTCATATTAGGACAAATCTGTCTTCATAGCAGCCTATTGGCATCTGAATTTACTGTAGATTATTCATGCTGTTATTGTGAGAGACACTTATCAGGCCTTTGTTTATCTCGGGTTGTGGGTAGCAGTGAACGTGAGGCACCCACTCTGAAAATAAACCCAAAAAAATCAATCCAATTTTCGTGTTCATTTCTTGTGTTCAGTCTTTATTGATGTAACAGCTGGTATGAAAAGACATCTCTAAATCGTGCTAATCTGTGAAGTACACAATGTTTAAGAATGTATAACAGTCCTCAGTGTTTTGTAGCTGACTAGGACGGAGCGTAGCTGTTTTGTAAAGTAGCAGATATTTAGTGGTGTGGTTCAGATGAAGAGTTTCCAGTTTGATGCCAGAGGCTGTGAACTAAACAAGGTTAAGTCAGATGTTTGCATTCATTGCTGTTCTTCTAGCAGGTTTGTTTTTCTGATAATCAGCACTCCTACGATTCATAACTCCTACGATTCATAACCTGTGTTTTTAGGACAAAAAAAACACACACTGTAAGTGCACTTCCTGTCTGTGGTGTTTCGTTTTAGGAGACGACTGCGTTGCTCATATGGACCATGAGATGCATTGTAAAGGTTAAGTGGATTTGAGTTGTTACACATCTGTTTTTGGCTGGTTCTCTCGGATGAACACACCTGTTTGGTCCCAAATTCCAATTTCTCTGTATCACTATGGCAACAGCCAGTGACAGGACAGGTATTCAATGGTGAGTGTCCTTATCAACGAGGTGAGTTATAGCAGCAGACGGTTCCACCATCTGCAGCAGCCACTCATTACCTAACATTGACGCCACACACCACACAGAGGGAATCGGTGCTTATCTAAGCTGCATAGTAAACCACTGAACCGCTCACCACAGGGACACAGTCTTTGCACAGTTTTCCAGTTGCTACTTTGCCTGTTGGGTTGTGTGAATTTCAATCAGAGTAGCTTAACAGTGCAGTTTGCTGCGAATTCTCAGTTTATCTCTTCACCTGGAGAAGACTGATACATGCATAAGAATTTTCAATAAGAACCCGCAGATAACACACATTCATCACTGTAAGATTTGAAAGGTTCCTACCTGGTCGTCCTCTCTGAACGGCTGGTTTCAGATGTCGGAACCAGGCCTTGTTTTGTCAGAGGAAATTGTCTGCTAATATTATACAGCATTATGCATGACTGTCTACTCTTTGCTGTCTGTAAAGTGTAATTTCACCCGCTTGCTACATGTGCATGCACAGATCCATTATTGAAATATATGGGTCAAATATGCTTCCTACAGAGACTCCAGCGTAGTAAGCTTCTCTACGGGTGTGCGCTCTTTGCCCTTAACAATCGATGGGTTCATATTGGCACGAGCCTCGCTCTTGAATGTTGTTGTTGTTTGATACGGTAGAGGTCAGTGGATGAGTCTAGAAAACACAGGAAGGCTGCTATGCAAGAAGAAAACCTGCATATTCAGGAAAAGAAAAGGGACTGTGCATTTCATTTAGGTTATTAAGCAGCAGGTCATTCAGTTGGTTAAGAACAATGGTCTAGGATGCAACTTAAGTTAACTGCTTAACCTAGGATCTGACTCCTGCCTCTTCACTGCTCTCTAAGCAGCTCCTCTCTTCGTAGCTTTCTGAAAGAGGCTGATGCTTGTTTCAGTGTGTGTTTTATCCACGCTGTTACTCAAGTAACCATGACGACAAAAGCCCTGTAATGTTAAGGAAAAACATAGTTTAAGCCAAACCACTGCCACAACAGACAAAATAGTTTTACAGTGTCTATGTAAGTAAGTTATAGTCTTGGTTAGTCTAAGTTATGGTCTTGATAGTTTCCATGACAACAAAGGTCTTTTACACCAGCTGTCATTAAGAGAGAAAAGTCTGTTGAAATAGCAAACGAGGGCGAATGTTATAGTATAATAGTACAGTGGTTGAAGGCTTCAGGTGTGTTTTAAGACACTTCATCATTTAAATACGACGGCTGCCCTGTGTTTGCAGTACTGAACGCGTGATGCATTTCAATACTTCACCTATTTACTCGCAATAAAGTGATCATTTGCTCTTTTCTTCACCGATTCAGACAAAGCCTGTCTGAACGTATGGGTAATTAGTACATTGGCTCCCAATTACAGTGACAATGTCTTAGTTTGGCAGAGTAGTCGAGACAAGTTTGTTGAGCTTGATTGTGCAGGACAAATTACATTCTTATCAGTCTTCTTTCTGCCAAGGCAATATACGCACGCTCAAAAAATGGGAAAAGGAAAAAAAACAAACACACGTTTTGTCTTCTTTTATTAATTTGGTTCCAATTCTAGTATATTCCTTGATTTTTTTTTCTCTCTCAAGATAATTAATAATTAAATTAATATTTTTTTACATAACATCATTGTCTCCAATCACAAACTGTGAACGCTTCATCACCTTAAGAAATAAAGTAACAGTGAGAAAAGAGGCGGGAAAGAAAAAATGTCAGTTTGTTGACATTAAGCAGGTACCAGACGTCAGGCCTCATTGCGGCATCGTGCAGCAGGAAGGTTCCTCACTACGTTTTCTGCAATAATCAATGGTGCTATTTTGTGTGGGAGATGTGACATTGTCTGCTGGAGACAGAGAACCCGGCCTACGTCTCCTCTCCTGTTATGCTTCATGGCTTCATGCTGTGCTGCTTCTCAGCTGGGCTTTTCAGCATCAAAATCCCATCATTTCTACCCTAATCCTCATTCAGTGAGAAGCGGCTCCTCTTTGGAAAAGGCAAATGAATTCGACTGCAGCCATCTCTGCTGGCCTCTAACCACACCCCTGTTCATCATCAGTTCATTACAAAGGTTACGCACTAATGGCATTTATGAAAGTACTGAATCAGATGTTCACATGCCGACGAGTGCTGCAAACAGGTGCAAATAGTGAATGGAGAACAGGAAAGAAATGTCAGAAGGCAAAGCACAAGCGAGCGTATATAACATTCAGCTTGGCTTGTAGTGTTTTTGGAACATTTTTCTATCCAGTTGAGTAACAGCAGCTGTGAGCAGATAGGCGTGAAAACTCCACTCGCAAGCTGTTCTTCTCACATTTTCCTTTTCCATACCACTATCCTCAAATCAGAAATTTTGCATGCATTCATGGTTCTGTCCTCGGCTTTTTTCTCTCTTGTCCTCTCTGATATCTCCTCTTTTTTTCTCCCATTTTCCTCCACTTGTAGCATCATTTTTTTTATTCAGCGACTGTTTCTGTTCTCTCATTTCCTCCTCTTTTCTCCTCTCTGGTCTGTTATCAATAGATAGTCCTCTGCTTCTGTTTAGTCCTGCCTTCCATGTCCTGTATGTGGAGTGTACAGTATATGCACTTTATGACCTAGTATAGAAGTACACAAACAGCACGAAAGCAATTTCTTTATCTCTTTCCCTGGCATGGCCTCTTTTTGTAAAAGGTAGACTGGCTCTAAAAGTGTAGACTGTATTTAGAGGGCACATCCACGCACAGGTAGCTGTGCTATTTGCTTTACATCACAGCAAGTCAAGGTGTTAGGTTAAGAACCTGCACAGCTCTTTCTTGAAAACAGACAAATGTGTTAAGGCTGCATAATAAGAACAGCAGCCGCTTAGTGGTTCACACTGGACCAGTGGAAATCAAAAATGCGTCCTTCATTTTTGTTGTGTCTCCAGGTTTATCAAGTGCAGGTAATAGGTGCTTTGAATGATTGACTGTCCACAGCCCGACTTGCTTGTTACACGGTTTGCTGTTATGGGCTGTCGTTTTTTAGCAGTTTCATTGTTTTCTTTCTTCGGGGGAGAGGTAGAGTGGTGTTCTTTAAAATATAGGCTTTGTAACAAAGGCAACTTGTAGCCTTTTCTACCCTTAAGTGTAGCAGTTTATCCAGCCTTTAGATTTGAGGTGGGCTGTACTGCACAGGGTGGATCTGTGTGGAAAAGCATCACATATATGACACCTTGACAATGTACAGGAGCACTGCTACAGTACAGGAGCTGCCACATTGGCATGACCCAGAATCATGCGGTCTAGAGGCGTGTGTGGATGGAGGGCGTCTCATGGTTTATTTACTGCTACACTGATGTGAATGTGACTTCTGAACAGTGATTGTGGCCCCTGTGAGGGACCTGTCTAGGGTCTCGCACAAATGGAAGCGTGATGGCTGTCACAGTAAGAACAGACGTCTGTGTTGTTCTGTACAGTCAACAGCATCACATTTTCCATATTTCTTTATCTGCTATGTTGTGAGAATTGAAGCGGAACAACGGAAAAGTCAGAGTCAATGTATTTGTGGACGTAGCTTCAGTGGAAGGGGAGAAGGTCTGAGTGTTTCAAAGTTTGAAACTAGAGGATGTAAACAAAGGACTGAGCTCTTTCACTTTCACCTTTAATTATGTTGGTCATAATAACCGGTTTGTAAAATAATAGAGTCATATTCACAGAAAGGAAGTTTTCAGTAAACCCTCTGAATGTTTTAGAACAAATTGGCAAGAAAATGTGTTTCTAGGTAAATTAATTGGTTATCAAACTGTAATTTTGTGTCTGAATCACACTAATTTCCTTCCAAGAATCAAGTTACTTGTTGCAAGTGTTAATAATTTGTTTTCCTGGGGAACAAGGAGCACAAAGAGTTTTCTTCAACAGTTGTGTGAAGGACAGAATAGGAACACAGCATACTCTTCAGCCTCCTCACAGATGCGCGGTCGTCTCATAAAAGTGTTTACTCCTCCATACTGTGCTGCCTTCTTAGCACATCAAAATCACGACAGTTTCTGTTGTCTTTACAACAGACTTTCTCATTTCCATCATCCTTGGGCTGAAGTCAATCACATATGTTCACACTGTTCCATCACTGGCTCTAGAATCTCACACTACACTGATTGCTCAACCATTTGTTATGGTTAAGAAGGCAAATCACTCACTAGACAAAATGTGACGATTCTCCGATCCCCTCAGAGCACATTCAAACAAATGACACTTTGATTGATCGTATTGATTGACTGATCATAAATTGATCATATTGTCACACATATAAATGTTATTAGTTAATATCAGCTCAATAATCAAGAAAGCCACCCACGTATTAAATTAAAATGACTAATCTATGTGATTGATACCAGCCCTGCCTCCTAAAACCTTTAACATTATGAAGATATGATGACAGTTATCATAAATGGCAAATTACAAATACATTTATACAAACCAACTAATACATTCTTTTGCCAAAATATTCAAAGCTTGAAGTTCAACAGTCAATTTGCCCGAAGACGTCTTTTTATGTGTGTGTTCACATGCTAGCTTGAGGTGAAGGAACTGGGCTGGCTTATTCTTTTTAGTTACTTTATACGGCTTTATTTTCTACTTCAAGTTACACAAAAGTTAGTAGTTAGTATATATATAAATATAATGTAGGACATTCTTAATTGCTGAAATTTTGGACATTTAAGCCTTATTTTAGTTTGAACCTCTTTTCCATGTCCTTCAAATGTACATCCTAACATGAGTGTTGTCCGATTCCCTCAGCATGAGGAGAGCATCTCCTACAGTAACACAAATAGAACAGGGGGCAATCGAATGATACTGTGAATCTAAAGGTTTGGATTTGTAGACAGCTCTGCGGCACATGCCATAAATCACCATAACGACACTTCCAACAGTTGACTATAGGGAGTCATCTGTCAATTTTTGTAAATTAGATCTAAAAATACCCAAACGCAAACGCTTTCTTAGAGACGTGTCAGTCTATGCTTTTTGAAAGCTGTGCTCTATAGTCTCCAGAGGTATGCTGAGCTTGTTGAAATAGCCTCCCGGCTGCTCGGCCAGGATTTGCAGCTCATTATAGAGGTCATAACTTATTTGTTCTGTGTTCAGTACTTGTTGTATTCTAGTTTTTAAACGCTGCTGTACTTTATGCTGTGTTTACATCTGGCAAAATGAAACAAAACTAAGACACAAATTGACGCTGGATTCAAATATTTGAGAGTTTACCAATTTGAAGCATGGGATTCTCAAACTCAACATTGTTCACTGTTGCTCCACTGATCAGTTGTTACTGTAATTGTCATTCGTCATGTGTGGAACCACCATGTAGTGCGGGACAGCAGATGGCGAACTTCAAGGTTGTAGCCCCTCCGTCGTGTCATGCATTATTCAGAAGCCATTTGTCACATGGATAATTCCAGCGTAGCCACTCGTTTATTTATGCTTTGAAAATACAGTGCAGGGTTCAATACCTGTACAATTAATGATGCGCATTAAAGCATGTGAGGAGCTCGCTGCATTATTCAGCAGCCATCATTTCATGATGTCACTTCACGTTATGCTACGTTCAGTCTTAGAGACATACGACACGTGGGATGTCTGCCGTCTACCTCTACAGGTACAGGGTGTGCAGTCTACTGCGCAGCACTCTGGTCTTAGGTTTGCATGTTTCGAACAGAATAGGGTCACAGAGTTCATCTGACTCCACCGTCTGTGTACAAGTCGATCTAATTAAGTTTGCATCACTTGCGTTTGTTTGCTGTTTTGTCAACTTGCCTGCTTTTCCATTGAGCAGAGAAGTTTTAAATGTATTGGGGTTAAATGAGGTCGAGACACACTTTGATTTACTTCCATGTAAAGCTCGCACAGCTTCTTTAAGCCATTGGTGGTAAAGTCAGGGTCTTGATCCATGTGGCTGTTAGCTCAATAGCCTGCAGGATCTCCAGAGGGCCTGGATTTCACAGTGGGTGAAGGTAAACAAAGGCTGTAATGCTGCATTGGAATGAGCTGCTCCTCGTCTCTTTGGAAGTGAAGCTGAGAAAACCCAACCCATGCAATACAGTGGGCCTGCCAGAATTAGAATATTTGTCAAATAAATAATGATCATCATCATCTTTCGCTTATCTGGGGCTGGTCGCGGGGGCAGCAGTCTAAGCACAGAGCCCCATACTTCCCTCTCCTCCAACTCTTCCGGGGGGGACCTTAAGACGTTCCTAGGCCAGCAGAGATGCATAGTCTCTCCAGCGTGTCCTGGGTCTTCCCCAGGGCCTCCTCCCGGAATAGGCGTCCAGGAGGCTGAATAGATGTCCAGGCCACCTCAACTGACAACATTTTTAATGTTGTCAGTTGAGGTGAAATGCGATCTTACTATTAAAATGTAGACCTATTGAAAAATGAACAACAGCAAAGGTCTGAAAGTTCAGTTGAAAACCACACTAAACCTTTAGACCCTTCATTGTTTATTAGTGATTATTACTGGAAGAAGCGCAAATCATCACAGTCAGAATAAGTAAGTAATAATCAGCCTTCGCTATAACTCAGGTGAACAGTTGATCCAATGTCTACGTAGCAGTGATGCTGCAGCTTGACTGAGGAGCATTAACTGCGTGTTTTGACACTGTGTGTCATTCGTGCACACAGACACACACACACACACCGGTGGCACAGCTGCTATGCAGCTTAGGCTGACACACCGGGGGCGGCTTGGGGTTCAGTGTCTTGCCCAAGGACACTTGGCACATGACTGTGTTTTATGGTTTTGTTTCTATATGAAGCGTTGTTTATTGTTTAGATTAAAACAATAAGGTGAAGTTCACTGACCGGCAGCACAGTTATAATCAAATTAAAAACAAAAAAAATGGAAAGTATCACGTATTAATTAAATCTCGGCCCATGGTCAAAGAAATATATGGAGATATTATATCACAGCAGACGTGATATAGTGTGTGTGTACATATTTTAGGAGACGCCTGCTGCCTTTAAAGCCTTTCAACACATATAAAAAGCTGAGGAAATGGAGGTTGATCTCTCTTAGACACGGCGATTATAACTTGGCAGTAAACGGAAGATAATTATAAGACACAAACGCCCTTTTTACGCACTTTTTCTGATTGAAATTCAGAGCTTTTTGAAAAAAGTGGGAAACTGATCTCGTTTGAGTGGTGCATTTAAAGCCGCGTATGTTCACCACTGTGCAACCAGAAGGACCAAGTATTAATCTGCCCCAAGTGTTTACTCAGACTCTTCATTCACAGAACAAGGACTTTTATTCAGCAAGAAAGCTTCAGGCTTAATAATCGCTAGATCTGACCACAACACAAGTGTGTCTGTCTGCGACCAACAATCTGAAGCACAAAATAAATTGATTCTACCCACATAAAGTCACATTTTAATGAACCCTATTGTTGAAATAGATTGACATTATAACATTCAGACGAGAGAAACTTCCTCATATCGTCTTTAGTTCAACAAAGACTGACTGTTTCATCTCCATCCTGTTATGCAGCAGTTGTGTAATTGTAGGTTACAATTCATCAGATACTATATAATAAAAACATTTGTGTGTTTATGGTAATCAGCCCCTGCAGTAACAGGCCTCTGTGAACTGGAGATACGTAAACAACTTTGCGTCGCAAATACAAACACACTGCCGTGAAGACGGACGACATTTTGAACTGCTGCCACTGTACGGCCGAAGGTCAGACGACACAACTACAAAGTTGATTATTGACCTGGTGCCATGTGCACTGGTGGACACCCTTATGTTTGAACAAGGAGTTGGGTTCTAGAGCCCACACTACGCGTACAGGCAAGCCCGATTATTTCTACTTGGTACCGCTCTAGTTTCACAAGTTCACTGGTTGCTGAGACCCCTACCTCGGACCACTGCCCAATCCACTTCGTCTCGGCCCCCTATGGTCCCTTCGGGCTGTGCCCGTGGGCAGAGACCCGGCCACCAGTTGCTCGCTTGCGAGCCCTAACCCCAGGTCTGGCTCCAGGGTGGAACCAGCCAGACTGCACAACGTCATGGTCTTTGATTTTTTTTTTATCCATAAGGGGCTTTGAGCTGCTCTTAGTCCGGCCTATCACCTACCTTTGTCTTGGGAGACCCTACCAGGGGCATCTAGCCCCAGACAGCATAGCTCCTAGGTTCATTCGGCCACACAAACTCCTTCACCACGTCAAGGTGGCGGCTCGAGGACAATTATCAGTAAGTTTAATTGAAATAAGTACATTAAACACTCCTTAGTCAAATTCATTTGAAATGAGTTTAGTTCAGTGTTACATCCAAGCAATGAACACGTGTGGGTCTATGAAGAACAAGTTCATCCAACCGTTCATCTAGATGAAGTGTGTTGTGATTTATCGTCTGTCTGCGGCTGTTTTATCCAACCCTTGTGTGGTTTTTGAGCTTAGAGCCTCCTGTTTTCATTTTGACCCATCGAAGGCTGCACAGGGGTTAAATATGACATTATAAGGTCGTTGAATGACTTAATAAGGTCACACAGAAAAGATGAGCTTTTTATATATATCAAGGGGTGTTAGTGAAACACATTTAGTCATTCTGCATATTTTACTCTACTGCAGTTACTGATGTACATGCAACATATGGTCGAGCTACCTTCATGTGAAACACATGCATGTTGTATTTCCCACCATGGAAGTTTTAACATTAGCTCAGTATGATGCATCCTGAATATGGGGATGCACATTTATCAGTCAGGCTACAACAAACAGTTTTTTACCTGACCCCGATGTCTCTATGCCTAACGAGAAGCAAATCCTGTCTCTAGAACTGTTTACGTGCTCTTATTCAACCAGTCTTAACCTGGTTACTTAGTGCCTGTAAACACTCAGCATGTGGTGTACCTTGCCTCTAGCCCAATAACAGCTGGCATATGCTCCATCCCGTACAGGAAGGAAGCGCTTCAGGATGAGTGAGTGTGTTTAGAGTTGGTACAAATCTGCTTTTGAAGGAACTGTTGTGCTAAAAATGCTTCTTATTACAATTCCACCACATTACGTTCCCAGTAATTAGGTAAATACCTGTTAGGAAAGCCATTACCCCTCACTAGCGTCCTTTTTATCTTTTATGGCATCCGTTTTGAGAGGTTTATGTACAGTAACAGGACTTGGAGCATGTTAAATCCCCTGCATATCACTTTGCCCTTTATCCAGTGCACAAACCCGTTGTACGAATCACACTCTACTCCTTTGAGCTCAGTGGCATTAAAGCAGCCTTTGTTCCAATTACCACCAAGATGACTAGTGGACTGTCCAATCAATGGCTCTCAGAGGATTTACACGGCTGTAATAAAAACGGTATTTCCCATAATAATCTGTCATATAGAAAGCCTAAGGGATGATGGGAGATTGATGAAGAAGAAGAGGTGACATCATGAGGTCACAGGAGTCTCAATTATCTCACAAAGACAAGACAAACAGATGATAAACTGAAAATCAAGGACGCTAACATGCAATGGATTCACCCGCTAATTTGACTCTTATTGTTGTTGGTTTATCGCTGGACACACTCTGGAATAGCTGTGCCACATGCAGTATGCATATCATGACTACCACACGGAAAGTGGATGATGCTGACGATCAGTGACATGTGAATGCATTCATCAGTCTCCTGGTCAGACTTTTAAATACCCTGTTAATTGAATAATGGATAATGTGCATATATATATATTACCGTTTGTCATTACCATGTTAATTACAGTGAAATGGCCAATAAAGCCAACAATCATATTGGTGTATGAAACAGACCCCCACCGCCCACCACCCTCTGAAATGCACTAATGTTTTCATCAATATAAATAGATTTTTCATGTTGGGTCATATTTTGTCTCCATTTTGCCACTTGATCTTTAGTGGTCAAGCAATAAAGCTTGAGAGGATGTAAGGGAACCTCTCTGTGTTGTAATTTAATTTTCTATATTTGTTTTTCTAAATGCAGTGATTAATCATAGGGCCCAAGACAAATGTAATCATAGTATCACAGAGCGGTTGATTATTTCATTATGCGATTTCAAAGAAAAAAGTCCTTGTGTCAACTGTGCTTTTGCCAAGTTATTTACCACCAAGCCACCCCCTCACTGCCCCCTTCCCACATCCCTGTCGCTTCTCATTGCTCTGCTCTAAGATCATCCTCCCTCTCTTTCGTTTTCTTCCCCACCAGGGATCCAGCACATATATAAATTACAGTTTTGTCATAGTTAATTAAGGCCATGGAGAATTAATGACGCCAATGTGAAAAAAAGAGCCTTCTAAGTTACTGGTCAACTTCTGTATTGTAGAAAAGCAGTCATAAATGTTATAAGTACAAGAGAAAGACACACAAGAAAGGTAAGAAAGGAAGACGTGTTGACAGCCAACATGCATCATCTGTGCTGTGTGTGATACAGTGTGTTGTGCAAACATGACGGGCTGTGGACATATGCATGATGCAGATGTGGTGACTGGCTTTCCAGCAGACAAACGTGCTACCAGTCACTGAGACTGAGCGGTAGAAACACATAAAGCCAGTCAGGCAGGCAGGTAGTCAGATGCATGCAAAGTCAGTCAGTGGGTCAAGTCAGCGGGACAGATGCTTGATGAAGAGATCAAAGTGGGAGAACTAGATGGACCAGCAGTCCAGATGGCTGCGTAGACAGATCCCAGCCCAAGTTAACAGCCGCCCAGCCAACACATTACCAGACAGAGCCTTCTCCCCGCAGCCAACTGCCCCGGAGCCCAGCAGGCTGGCTGCGCATGCCAGCGCCATCCAGTCTGGGAAATGGGTCAGACCAACACAACCACAGTCAGAGATGTGCATAATGTGTCTATTTGTTAGGCTGAAGGCAGCTCATACAGTAAACTCTATGCATGTGTGCCGTATTACTGCACATGCTGTGATGGCCAGCGGGAATACTACTATACTGTAGTGTAGACATTTCACCTATAATAAAGCAATGCAGTTGATGATGTTTGCTTATGCTTATGGAAAATATGGACTGGGATATTATTTACACCATGAATTCAGCTACTGTATGTCCTGCGTTCACTACATGACATGTCAGACAAACACGTTTCAGTTCAGTCTCATAAGGTAAAATGATACAAACATGACTGAACTGTTAGTTACTGTAGATGCTCATTATCACATGACCTGCAGCTGATTACTAATATTCAGTAAATTCCTCAGCAGTAATGAGCGATGGCTCCGACACAGTACACGCAACTGTGCAACATTCACACAATGCAAGCTAGTAATGGCCAGGTAAATATTTGTTGTATCTGCCCTGCAATCACATACTTGAGAGGGCAAAACATCCAATATGTAACCAGATTGGCCCGCTAAGCGATACTTGGTGGAAACAATGACGTCGCTGCGAATCCGCTGCAGTTCCTCCAACTAAGCGGCCATGGATGGAGCCACGCTGAAGAAAATTACATCCCACAATAGAGAGTGTTATTGGTAGCAAATCTGTTTTAGAGGATTTCATTAGTATCAGATTCAGTGGGCAGCGCTAGTGCCAGCCAGTCTAAATGTTGATTCATAGAATTTCATTTGCACTGGTATCAGTGGACAGGTTAGAGTTATGTGGTAGAGATGCTGTATCAGAGAATTTCATTAGTATCGGTTTCGCTCGAGAGTTTTGTCTGCTGTGGTGCACGTGCAGCTTCGCAGGCGTAGCAGCTCCACTAGGAAATGAGTCGGGGAGAAAAGCTGATCTACAGCATGTATTCAAAGAAAGTTTGTAGAAGAATTCATGAGTCTGGCCTTTCTGATCCTGTAACAAGTGAGTGTAGATGCATAGTCTTTGATCCTCTAAAAGCATCCTGGCGTTCCACATCCCTCTGAACCTCCGCTGAAATCCTCCCCTCTCCCACTCCTTCCCAGCTCTGTTCACTTGATCAAGTGCAGCGTGTTTTCTACTCTGCAGCGCTTGTGTGTGTGATGCGTGTTGGTCAGTTCTAACTGGCATCGGTCATATAGACCGTAACCCAGATTTTTAATTCACTCATTAACAGCCATTGTCTTAATACCCGCATGGACGGATTTATCACGTCAGGTGCCTCCTTGGTAAACTGTGTGATATGACGAGCATAATCCTGAATTAATGGCTCCATGTTTCCTGTCATTCATTTGATTTACTGGGTTGTTTTCCCTCGCACGAATGTATGAATGTCAATGTCATGCATTCATTTACATATATCTGTATCTCCTCTTGTCAAGCTGTGTTCATGTTATCAGATCAAACTAAGCAAATGTTGCTTATAAAACCTAATATCACAAATAAAAACTGCCCCAAAGGGTTTTACAAAATGTGTAACATGGGGAATCTCACACGCAATATAAAGGAAATATTACATTAATATATAAAGCTGCATGTGTGTACATAATTGCATGCCAGCAATATATTTTGTGTATGTGTGTAGCACTGAATGCATTTGGTTAAATCACAGCAAGAGTGTGTACGTGGTTAATAATAAGCAAACCTGGCGCCCTGCTTCTACCAGCAGAGACACAAGTTGTGTTTAAGAGAAGACTGCAAATTAGAAATGGAAGACATGACAGTTAAAAGATCAGTGCACTTCTAGAGAGCATGACGAAATAAAGCCTTTCTAAAACCCCTCCGGCCTGAGATTTGTTTTTACCCAACCTCTTCTCGCTGATATCTACCCACCCAGCCCTGCAGCCATATTCACAAGCGTTCTGTGAACGCTCTGCTAAAGCTCTTAACTTGGCACAAAAACCTTTTCAAGTTCTTACACTGCACAGTGATTTAGGAGAGGACAGCATTGTTATATTTGATTTTTTTGCCTAACAGACTTCGTAATGTGATCAGGAACTGTTGAGCTGTCCAAACTCTTGCCCCAGTGACCCTGTCCACTACATCCATTACAGCTGTTGTGCTGCATTACTGTGTGTGCGTCTGGTTGGAATGAAATTAATGGAGACTGTGAAATATAGTTAATGCTGTAAGGGGCTTCCTTTATTGAGAGAGAATTGCAAACATGTCTATAATGAAATTAAGACCAGCCACACACTCATCACAGCCCAATCTAATCCTCGGCACTGTATTAGCTCACTGATTGTACATGACATGGCCACACTGGGGGCTTGTTTACCACTCCCCCATCTATCCATTATCAGGGTGCTGGAGCTAATCCTGCCTGCTGCTGAGCAACAGACGTCCTAGTCTATCACAGCTACGTGTAACAAAGACGTGGCTGCAACGCGTCACATAGAGGTTTGCACCCAGGTGTAGAACATGCAGGACGCAGGTTAAGGGAGTTGGGAGGATGCTCATTGTAGGATGGATTAACACTGGTCTTCACTGCAAAGTCAGAAGTCAGTCAGCGTCTGACTCTGTATGAAACTCAATGGAACACTGCTGCTCGGTAAAGTTTGAGATGTGCCTTGATAGGAAGACAACCTGTGCATAGTTAAAACTCTTTATTCATATTTACGTACAGGAGACGTGTCGACACTTTACTTATGCACCAAGTGACTTTTTTGCTCTTCCGGAAAAGTAGAAGCAAATTATTAAGCCAAGATCGATGCGTCATTACCTTTTCTGTTGGTTGTTGTTGCTGTTGGCGCTCACACTCAGCAGCTACTGTACCAGCAGCTAAATATGAGCATTATTATTCATTATGAGTCATCTCTGGCCACTTGATGAATGTCACTGCAGACTTCACATTGCAAACCTTAAAGAATGTGCGTAGCTCTTTGTTTCCGCCCAGCGCTGCCGTTCGGGGCATGGAATAAACAGCGCGTGGCTGTTATGCGTCACCGGTTTCCAGTGCGTGTGGCCAATGGCTGTAATGCTTCGTGTTGGATGTTTGGCAGTATTTGATCTTCAGGACGCTGTGACAGTTGGGGCCTTTTTACACATGCCAGCCTCTTATTGTGCTCTCATGACCACATACATGCGCACAGCTAGACCAACCTACACAGTAGACTGAACGCAGAGCAAACGCTGTGGCACAAACAAATCCCACAACCACAGAGTCTCCCTTGCTCCTATCAAACGATACTAAAGCACTATCTGAGGAGGAGAAGCGCAGTCTGAGCTGTACTCTTTTGGCCCGATCCATCAAGGAGCTTTAAAAGCCTTTCTGAGCTTTCATGTCCTTCATTTGATACATGGAGAGTTTTTACCCAATATTTAATTTTATACATGGAGATGGAACTAATATTATTCATATCATGTGCCTGTATCGTCAGAGATTTGGTTGATATTTGTTCCTACAAAAGTGCAATTACCACCGTTTTGGGTTTGGTGCTTTGTACTGTTGCATCTTTGTCAGTATGCATCATCCCAGCGTCTTTATGGAGCCATTGGTTATGATATGACCACTGAGCCCAGACACTGCACACGCTGCCTGGCGGCTAATAAGCCCTGCAGGAAGGGCACTCTGCCTGATGTGTGTGTGTGTGTGTGTGTGTGTCATTTTGCTTCTAATACTTGGGCAAAGTGTTTGTGTCTAAATTACTCATTGCCTGAGGGCTGCCTGAGTGTTTGACGCTCAGCCATCTCTCTTTTTTTCCTGTCATTTCTCTCTGTCCCTTAGACTCACTGTTGTTTTCCCTCCTACTCTGTGAAGATCTCTGCGTCCTTGGTTGTCTCTCTTCTAGCGGAGGAAGGTCGGGCTTTTTCAGAGATTCGCCTCTTTTGGCTTGGCTCCATTCGAAGAGTCGGCTCCTGCGTGGGCCTTCATGCTGTATCAGTGATGTGTTGGTTAGCATTTGTCTAAATCCACGTTTTCATGTTATTATTGTTTAACATTTGAGCATTTAAAGGTGTAAATAAACAGCTGAACACAAAACCACAGCCTTGACCACACGCATGTTTATTCTCTCTCTTGCGGCTGCGTTGATGGGTGTGTGGTCTGTGGATGTTGAGGATGTTTTGATGGATGTTTCTATTTTACAAATTCTGTTTTATTTCCAATCTTTGCTAATGTCTTCATTGTTTTAGATCCGGTCTTTATTGCTCTCTATCACTACGCTCACTGTCATCAGAGCACTCCCACCGTGATGTATTGGTATGATAATCTGTGCGCACATGTTATTGGCTGTATAGTCTGCCAATCAATACCTGGACCCTCCTGAGCAGTACTGATGTTACATACAGTATGATAGATATGGAAGCGTGTCCAAATGAAGCTTCAGTTCGGACCAAGTGGGTTATTGTGGTTCTTTTGGCTGTTTTCACCCTCAGTTTCTCCTCCATAAGAAAATGTTAACCCTTGTGCAGCCTTTGAGGGGTCAAAATTAAAAAAGGGGGCTCTAAGCTCAAAAACCACACAAGGGTTGGATAAAACAGCCGCAGACAGACGATAAATCACAACACGCTTCATCTAGATGAACGGTTGGATGAACTTGTTCATCATAGACCCACACGTGTTCATTGCTTGGATGTAACACCCACCAAGGCTGTTTGATCCAACCCTGGAGTGTGTTGTGAGCTTAGAGCCCCCTGGTTTACAGGGGGGTCGTTTTGACCCCTCGAAGGCTGCAGAAGGTTAAGCATAATTCCACAGTTGTCCAGAAGCATCCTAGTTATTGAACCCTGTGACTGAACAAGCCATCATCCATATTAAATAACTTTGCAAAAGGGAACAAAGCCACCCTGTGAATCTTCTACACAGCAGTGGAAAATGAATGAATGCAAAACTAATGACTGAGGAATTTATAAACAAAAAGGAAAGTTTCTACTTCATTCAAATCAAAAGTGTAGAGGGACACACAAAACTATTAGCTGTCTGCAAGTGGCAGAATAGACCAGCGTTTGGCTTGTTTACAACCTGTCTGCTGTGACTACTTGTGTCTAATCTTGTGCCCATCAGATTAATTTCCTTTGTTCCCAGATCCTATTACTGAAGCTACTGTATCATGTTAGAAATGATCAATGTTTTTGTTTGATGTGATGAGGAGAATGAAAAAAGAAATGATCTTGATGATTTCAGTCCTACCGAACCTATTGTATTAAAACAAATCTCTTTCTTTGCTTTGATTAAGTTGCTTGGATTTGATGCTGTGGTCTTGTTCTTTCCTTCTATCTTGGCTGTGACTTAGCTTTCTGACCACCCTGCCTTTCTTTCTTCCTTTCTCTCTTCAGCGGCCCTGATACCTTGCAACCTTGCCCTCACTACAGCATAATCAATTTAAAGAGTTTGTCTTGGGTCATTATTACCTGCTGGAGGACCATCTGTTCACCGAAGCTGGCCGCGAACTCTGCCAGGAAGAGACACACACTCTCACACGGGGACATACTTAGCCCCAGGGATTGCCAGGTAAATGGGAAACGCAGTCAAATCTTGGAATGTCGAACCGAAGGAGTGAAAAACCACCAAGCCAGAGTTGTGTGTCTGTTCTTTGACGCGCACAGAGCCCTGCGTGTGTGTGTTTGGTGCACTAGTAACGACTGGATGCAGCGGCACGCAGGCGTTCGGAATGACACATGCATACAGGTGCAGATGATGGAGGCCATCTGGCATCTCACCCAGCCCAGTGGTTTAGTTAATGGATAAGCTTAATATAACTACTCCCCTGAGTTTTTGATATATACACATATAAATATAGTGACTGCAGGCTGCTCCCAGCAACAGGTACCTGTACTTCATGGCAAACCCGTCTCTACATCCGCTCTCGTGAAAGTGGTTGTGCTTTAAATTTCCAGATTGGATATAAATTGGCGTCTCGCTGTTGTCATTGCCTGTTTATCACTTAGTGTGTTGTGTCGTCCCTGAAGCAACTCTGGGTGTGATTGAAAACTCTTGTTGGTGGAAGCAGTGGTTATTGTTGATCATACCAACCTGATGGCAAAACCACATTTAGTTTATTTACTAATTTTAAAGCATCAGTACTTACAGTGTAATAAATGAGATGCTTTTTCAGTTAGGCATTATAAAGTGTCCAGCATTTACTTCCAATACACTTCACCTATACACACTTAATAAGCTTAGACAGTGGCACTTAACCAAAAACATTATCTGATTATCTGATCTTTTAACTCTTTCCCATTTGGTGAACATCAACAAATTTCTTCAATGACAAATCTCTATTGTTTAAGCCATAACACACCTTCACAAACCAGTGTTATTATTATCAGACATGGAAGACCCAGATTTCTAAACATGAAAGACCCTGCTGTAATCACACTTGACTGTCATTGTGTTTATTGATCATCTCACTCTGACTGATGAACCAATAACTTCCACTAGCGCTTATGGAAACTGTTTGTGACTGTGTGTGTGACAGGTGATAATGAGCGATGTGCTTCAGCCTTTCGCAGCAGTGCGGTCTGAGCTATATTTAGACCTAATTGTGAGTTTGTGTACAGACGGTTTGAGAGAAGGTGTGACTTTCAGAGTGGAAGTTCATCATATGTGAGTCACAGGGTGGGCGAGCATAAACAACCTCATTCATCTCTCCGGTTCCTTCACGACACGTGAAAATGTGGGTGTAACAGGATCTACGGGGTAATGTAGCACTGGAAAAAACCCACACAGAACACAAAGATGATGTGAAGTCTGCTCTCAGGTGCACGTCAGCTAATTTACTGTCACAGCTGGGAGAGTTTAAAGTTCAGGGTCCTAATGATGAAAATGTATTCACTCCAAACATAACTCGTCTTTGTTTTTTCACCCAGGCGTTGACGCTCCTTTCCCGTTCAGTGTGAACATGCACCTCTCTAGGAAGCAGTATGGACTGGAAGTATTTTTCATTTTTTCAACATTCCACTAAGGATCTTAACCCTCGTGCAGCCGTCGAGAGATCTAAATAAAAACAGGGGTCTCAAAGTAAAAACCACACAAGGGATTGGATCAAACAGCCGCAGACAGACGATAAATCACAACACGCTTCATCTAGATGAACGGTTGGAGGAACTTGTTCATCATAGACCCACACGTGTTCATTGCTTGGATGTAACACCCACCAAGGCTGTTTGATGAGTTTTGTTGCCCTCTAGTTATCAGTGGGGTCGTTTGACCGCTCGAAGGCTGCAGAGGGTTAAGGTATTTACATGCAAAGGGACCACATCGAGCTGCTGTGGCTGTAATTACGGCCAGTAAGGAGATTGTTAAAAGAAGCAGAAGTGTGATTGTTCCAGCTGTTTGAGTTGCGTTGTCATATCATGAAGTGCATTTATGGTTATTTAGCCTAAAGTGTGACTGAATCCTACCTGCTTCTGACGTTGAATTGCACGTTTCTGCTCAATCTGAACCAAAACACAACCTTACAGGTAGAAGTCTTACTGTGCTCTCTCTCAGTGAGTGCGAGGGTTCAGAAAAGAGTCTTTTAATTGCTCAGTAAACACACTGAGAGGTTGACAGGGTCCTCACTTTGAATGTTGGTCTCATTAGTTTATTAATGTGTTTTTTTACAGCAGAAGAGAGCATTTCCCAGCACACCTAGAGATCCAGTCTTGCCTTTCTGTCTTGCTAACGTCCAGAGTGGATGGGAGCCCTCAGCTTGAGTTAATGGATAGGCTTCATGTGTAATTAATGGTCTGACACCGGCTAATGAAGCTAACGACGCTAACTGTGCTAGCATATGGGAGCCCCGTGGGGATCCACACTCAGCCCTCTAATTTAGATAAATTGCGCCACGAGTTATGCCGGGCTATTTGCATTTCATTTGGTGGAGTCCAAGAAAAATCTCTGAATAACCGGGGGAAAGATGGTGGAGATCAAACCAGTAATGTTCAGGGTTAGGGGGAGACAGATATGGAGAGACAGGTGCTTACTCCTTGAACGTTCGCGTGTGGTAAAGCATCCTGCTGTCGGGAGTTAAAAGGATAGTGGCCGGGCCCGATTGCAGCTATTAGAAACAACAGATGAAAATAGCGTTGACTTGTGTGGATGTGTGCGTATTTCCACACATGTACCTACTGCACGTTAGCCCTTGATCAGCTCCTGCGTCTGTGCAGACAGAATGAGTGGCCTGTCGCGTAGGCAGTGGGTTGTTACATTTACTGTTTCATTAGACTAACGCTTGAATACATCACAGCACCAAAGGAAGAATGACACCTAACGTAAGAACAGCGAGCCAGCAGCTCAGTGACTGTAGCCGTGATTAGCACAGATCATTTCATCTATTATAGAAACCGTTACTGTAATTGGTTTGGAAAGTGCCTTATTGATTTTTTTAGTGCTCCGTGCCAAGAAAAGTCTTCATGTAAATGTACATAATTTTCAGTCACCTCACAGAGACTAGTCCCTGGAGGGATGTAATCACAATGTGACATCACTGTTAAGTTGCCAGCTTCTCAGAATCACATGCTCCCTATATGTGGCATGTTAACAGATGCTAATTCATGAAGCCACGTGGAGGCCTGTCAACGCTCCCACGGTTTGTTAAGGGCTTCAGATGTGCAGCTTTTCAAGGATGTTCAAGTAATGTGTGTTTTAACGAACCACGGTTTCCTACTGAAGCTGTCACGACATGCTGCACAACTAAAACCTGTGTTTAGTCGAACCTTGAGGAAGTACACTCGTACAAGTAGCACGGTCATTAGATTTGGCTCATCTGTACATCAACTGCCCCACAAAAAGCCAAAAACATGAAAAATCTGAGTCATATCAACAGCTGTGGACCGGTTTGTCATCTAACTGGCTTATATATCAGTCACTCTCAAAGAGAAACTTCCATGCTTTTACAGACATTTTGTATCCGCATTGAGTTTGGGACAAGTTTTATTTAAATAACAAAAATTCACAACACAAGTTAAGCTATTTTACAGATTTCTAATATGTTACAAGACTATTCTAACAAGTTCAAACTAACAAAGAGCAAACAAAGGGACAGGTGGAACAATTAAATGCAGAGGCAATAACGTTGAATTTCAGTTCAAACCTACTGTAACAAACAGGTGAACTGGGAAAAAAAATCAGGTGAACAGTCCTTATCCTGTATACAAGAAAGTCTGGAATTAGTTTAAAGATGTCAAAGGTGTGACCATGGTGAAATAGAAGCAAATGAAAGTAAAACAACAGCGCCTCCGCAGGCCGAAGGGATGAACTGCCCCAAAGGTTTGAGACGAGTTACTGACCAGGTGAAGGGGCCAAAATACTTTAAAACAAGCAACTGAGAGTTTGATTTAGAGACTTAACCCAAAGTGGAGAATCTGGCTTTCGTCCACTGCTCTTAGCACAAGAAGCTGTGTATGATAACGGGATTGTTTTCTTTGAAGTTAAACATTACTGAAGGGCAACAGGCACAATAACAGACTAATATGCTTTTGAAAAATACTGCACATTCCATGTTGGGATTGTTGCTTATCAGTAGAAACATCGGCTTTCAGTAGGATTATGTACGTCACCTTTGTCACGGGAACATTAATAACCGTGGAGTTAATGCTATGAAACAAACAGATCAAAATAGAATGATAACTTTTTTAAATATTTGAAAATAGCCTTTGACCTAGTGCATTGAGAATATTAAAACCGATGAAATCACTGCATGCAGGAAGCGCTGTGGTCTGGAGCGATGTGGGCCGAGCAGTCATGAGTGAGTGTTGCTGTCAAGGGGGCTCATATTTTGCTACTTTGTGTATTAACACTGTGCTTATATATATTTATTATAAACAAATCCACTGTGCAGTTATAATTTCACTTTGGACGTAACCTGTACAAATGAAATGAAAATATGTGACTCACTGGACACGTAAACTAACTGGCCTCGTATTCTCTCAAATTCACGCTTGATTTCAGTAAATATGCTGACGTGTGACATGCATAAGATAATGAACACCTTCGTCGTGATCTAGTCTTTAGGTGACTGCAAATGTATCTCCTTTCTTCAGCAGTGTTAAAACATGGTGTTTTCCTATAGTCAGTGTTTCGATGCTCTCTAAAGCTGAGCTTGTCCATGAAGCTACTCATCCACATCCGTCTGTCCACCACGGGAAAAGAAAATCTGACCTTTAGGCACGATGGACTACATAACCTGTTGACTGGTGGGTAATGCAGTTTTTAATGAACTGACTTGAACTTTCCGAGCCAGGAATGTAGCAGGCAGAGAAGGAAGGGGGGAAGGGGGGAACAAGAAAGGGAACGGGTATTGAGAGGAAGAAATACAAAACAACAGCTAGATAAGAATGTTTGCCTGTTATTGTTTTCCGTGTCTAACATCCTGAGACATGGCCTGTGGTATTCAGGAGATTTAATGCGGAGGAGAGAGAGAGAGAGAGATCATTTAAAGGCTCTACTCTCCCTCAACACCCCAGGGGAAGCCATCTTTAATTCATGAACACTATAAAAATAAAGGTTTTTCTCTGATGGCCCTGCAGCCTGTAACAAACTCTCATAGCTACATGGCACCAGGCAGATGTTGATGCCGTTGTTATGGATGGATACCGTCGCAGGAGACGCAGGTTATATTTTATGCAGAAATGAACCGAGTCTACCTTTGGCTGTGCTATTAAATGGATTTCAATAAGCTGTGTGCTGATCTGTCTCTCTGCAGACGCCGCAAAGACACATATAAACCAGATTGGAAATGAACTCTCTGCCACTTCGACACCACACCTGATTGAAAAACACGTTGGGCTTAGCTGCAGCGCTGTAGTGGGCTCTGTCTGGAGCTTTCACGTGTTTCTGGTCTTTATTTTGAAATGATTTTACTGGTTTCAAATGCTGCCAGTACAGTAGTTTAACTCCTTCGCTAAAAAAATGTTTCATTGTGTGAAAGATTGACTGCGTTTGTTTCTGATTAGCCCTTTTCCATTAAGAGTGAAGACTTGAAGAATTCCCTGTTTTTTCTACACCGTAACTGTTTCCCTCTCGACCAGCTCATTCTCTGACGACACAACGTTTTTGATCCTTGCATGTCACACACGGGTGGTGTTTGAATGTAATGCCAACATGCATCTCATGTGCAGCCCATGTACTGCAAACACAACCCCAGTAGTGTTTTAATACACACACGTATCATATGTGGAACATCCTGTCAATGCTGCATGAAGTGGATGATAAAGCAGAGCAGCTGCTGTAGATTCTTGAGCTTGTCTGTCCAACAAAAGGAAAATACGGCTAGAACAGGAATACTTCCATGCAAGGATGCTAATCCCAGATACGATGATGTATGTAGAAAATGAAAGTATGCAGTATTAAGAGCATGTGATCTAAGCAGTAGGAATGTTTTTATGTGATCGTAAATTCTAGTGTGAAGCAGAAAAACATCAGAACAGAGGGCAAATGTAGAACAGTCAAAGCTGGCATCTTCAAAGAGGGCAGTGCACGAGTGGTTGGTGGGTCACAGAACAGGCCGCTTTGCCTAATGAGTCTTAAAGAGACTCCCACTATTCAAATGTCCATCACGCAGCACTGAAAGGCCCCATTACTGAACGTGTTTTAACAGATGCTGACACTCTTTAGCTTTCCTGTGAGCATATGATTGCACCATTTGCTGCCGCCCGCCATGGAATGTAAGTCTCCATGGAGACAGTCGATCATTTCATTATGCCACTGTTTGCTTTTCTTATTTGTCCCTGGTGATTTTATACAATGAAAGTAACTCTGAGGATGTTGTAATGTATAATTTAAGAGGAATGATGAATAATTTGTTGTCGTTGCGATCATCTCCCTCTGCTCCCTCTCGGTGCATCTGTGTGACGGGGAGGGATTGACAGCTCTCCACATGCTCCGTAACTAGAGCGTGACACAGTCACATCAAATGAAATGGTGGGTGATGAGCTGTGTTTGTTACTGTGCCCTAATCACACTGAAGGTGTTTAACCACCAAAACAGCAGGAGTTTAGGTGTACGGAGAGAAGAGGGTCTCCTGTGAGCCAGCCGGGCCCTGAAACAGAATCTGAACACTTCTGTCTTCCTATAGGATTATTAGTGAAACAACCACGGGCTCCACTCCCAGTTCCAGGCTTCAACCTAATCACGTTCACTGTATATAAACCCCTCTCAGTTCACTCACAGATCGCTGGATCGTCTACTCTGCCCGACTACTTCCCTAGCGAATGGCTGCATTCCCCGCTGTGACTTATTCATGTTTTTGTAATCCTTGGTTCCACCGTGTTCAAGCTTATCGGGATGAGCACGTGAAGCCTCGTGAAGCTCTGACGAGTTCTTTCCAAACTTGTGTCGTAAAAGCTTTGAGGCTTCGGTGTAAGTAGGAAGAGTGACATCTGGTGGCCAGCGGAAGCCAAAACCCTGTGTGGTCGTTGTAATCTGGTTGATGTGACTATTGATTCCTGGATGTTTATTGCCTTGTGACGTTTACAGATTATATACTGCAGAGTCACCTCTGGACCGGTGCACGGCGCCTTCACCTTCCTTGGAAGGCGTGAGTTAATCCTCTGCAGCTCTCCACCTCCACAAACTACATTTCCTTCTAACTACTACTCCCATGACTCCCTGGGCTCAGCCTTTCCCTCGCTTGATCCAATAAATCTAAGATTCACGTTATTATTTCCACAGCCTGACCTCATAATTGCCTTATAACTCTCTCTAGACTGGAGAGTAAACCTAGTGAGCCAGAGAAGCGCGTTCACCTCCAGCTGCTTCTGCCCTTTACTTACCTTAAACTGACAGTTGGGGTCCTGCCTAGTTTTCTAACAATTAGGCCTAAACAAAAAACTGTGTGTCTTTGTGTATTTCATATCAGAAAAACAGATTTAAAGGGCATCTTTGCCACGTGCTATTGTTTTCCCCTCAAGCCACATACCTGTTTATGATTAAGGAGAGCTGTGAAGGTCAAACCTAGCAGTTGTTGCATCATTATTTGTTTGATTATGCAGAATTTGATCTTATATTTCCTTTGATCTACCACTGCATAACATGGAGGCAGTGTGATTCAGTGAAAGCAACATAGGTCCAGTGTTGTCACATTATGCTGTTTCATGGCTTTGGTGTTGAATTGTAACAGAAGAACAGTTTCTCAGCCTGTTGAGATGCTGGGGATGTCGCCCTGGTTAAAAGCAGGTTGGAAAGGGGTGTAGAAGCAGAACTAACAGTGTCAAACGTTGTTACACTCTCAAATGGAGCTGTGAGCCCAGAGAGCAACATTTAGTTGCTATCCCAAAACCACCATGAGGGGTGCCATCTAAAACATTTAGTGGCCTATGCAGCAGAAATGATGGGCACAAGTCTCCCTCCTGCCACATGATTTATTAAATAAGAGCTTCACAGGATGGAGACATCAGCCTCCAACAGTATCTAACTAGAAATGACAAAAAGGCAGCCAGAAAAAGATGAACACATACAATGGTTTACAAACGACCCAAAACACCACAACTTCATTTCTTCGAGGTCTATGAAACAGTAGCATTCACAGTCTAACTGATCACAAAACCCACCCTGTGCGATACCTGGCGTGTTTTAGTCAGGAACATGCTACATCAAACCAGCACCAGAAGCTTATGGTATGTCATCAGCTGCTCTGATAGGCTGTGGTGCAAGTGTTGCACAGAAAGGCTCCTGCTCTCGCCAGATATTGTTGGTTTCGCACAACAGTACTGCAAATAAACCACAGTCATTAATGAATCATTAAGATGGCAGTTTGGGGAATCTGAGGTAGACGTACACACAGTCGCTTTATGTGAAGGGGACTCTTTGCCCTTTAATTTCAGCGCAGTAGAATCACAATTAGATGCTCTCAGAATTGCAGCCTGTGCTGAGCTTGTTGCCAGGTACAGTCGTGACAGGCAGGGCAGCGTAGCTACAGTGCGTAACAATTATACAATTACTCAAAGGCAGGAGAAAATAGAATCAATACGATTTTCCCCAGAGACGCTCTCTGTGAAGAATATTAAGTGAAGTCACAGCTTATTTATTTCACATAGAGTAGCTACACACTGTAGCAAAAAGCCGTTTTATTAGCTATGCTGTGGTATATGTGTTGCACATCATATTCAAAATGTCACTCAAACACAGCATGGGGTAAATTAAGATGGATAAAGATGTGCCCGTATCCTCTGCAGAGTTACTTAGTGTCAAATCACAACAACGCTTTGTTTTTAAGACGCTACAGAATCCAATGGAAATGTATAGAATAAATGAGCAGTGCTGAGAGAAACCAGGCTCAGAGTGTGCGTCCATCTGCCTCGATCGGTTGGAGTAGGAAACGACAACCAAGCACTGCTGCAGCATGTGCACATAGGGGGTTTCAGCTAATCCTTCGTTCTCTGGAGCCTTTTCAATCCTGCTTTATGGGGAGGTAGCCAGCAGCAACTCACTTCCCAGATGCATATTGATGTTTTGATGTGTGGGTTCTCTCTCCAAATGTGGAAATGTACCATCAGTGATCAGTCGAACGTGTTGTGCCTTTTGTTTTGCTTTGGGTAAGGCGCTTCCATCTTCAGTGTCTTTTGCATAAGCTGCAGAACAGAATGAAGTGGGAAAGGTTAACTTACCGTCACCTGCAGTATATGGTTTGAATCTCTGTATATTCAAACGCTTCGGTCACACGTGTATACACGAAGAAAAAGGAGAGTGAAGAGAGAAAAGCTTTCGCCCTCCAGCTGTGATAGGTATCAAGCTAAAAGTTCTCTGCAGTGTGTGTTGCTGTAACAAGAGGTCAGCAGTTAAATGAACTTTTGTTCCATTTTACGGAGAGAATCCTTCATCTGCATTGGACTAGAAGTAATGAAAGTGTGGTAGAGCATTGAAGATTGATGCCCAGGAGCTCCCAGACCTCTTCCCTCTGCTTTTTAGCCTCTGTCCTTCATTTCTAAACACTCCTCCTCTTTCCTACCTCGCTGTTTTCGGTTGTTGTGTCTCTTTCTTTACTCTTCATGTCCTCATATCCCTCCTCTCCAACACTGGTTTCCCTTTCAACTTCAATCTCCCCTAGAAATTGCTTTCTAACACAAATATGGCTGCTCTAATTAACAAGGAGATTTGTGAAATTACTTGAATATCTGTAACCTAGTCAGAGCCGAATTGATTTACAATCATTAGCATCACCGGTAGCAATTCTATTCTCAGGGAACTCGTTTGTTTCTCGCTGAATGCTGCAAATAGATGCTCTCCACACAGAAGTTAGACCTAAGACCCTTTATTTGTCTCTGAACTGTTGCGTATCTGGGGAACACTGCATTATGTCTATCAGAGATTCAAGGACGGCAAAACGCTGTGAGCCAGACACAGTAAGACATGGAAATGCTTCTTAAACGGTGGGGCCGTAGTGGGAACAAACAAGCCACCACATGCAAAATTAGAATCAAAGAATAAGTATTTTATGCTATACTTTGTAAAGATATATAGAAATGATATAGCGATTATTAGCGCTCTTATTTGCTTTTTAAAGTGTTTTCACATAGAGTAATAACGTCTTGTTAATTTCCGATAGTTTAAGCCTTGATTGTCTTTGGCTCTTGGTGGTTCAACCTTGTAATCAGTCAACAAACAGCTAGTGGCACTAAAACATCCACAGGATTCTGACTTTGAGCTGCTTGATTTTTTTTATGGTGTTTTTTCCTTTTTTCGTTAAATCCTGTAGCCGTTATTGACTGGGCAGCTCATAAAGTGTGTAAAAAGGACTGTTAAACCTGATGACTTACCAAGACACTAGATGGGAGGTTTTACAGCTGGCATTCACTCACACACACACACACACACCCTTCATGCATGTAATTTCAGCCCTGGTGAGATTTAATGATGCTGATTAAACCCTGCGTTGAACCCAGAGCTGGTTTTAAAGGACACAACACACTCGTACGTTTCCATCTCTTGGCTCTCAACCCACTCCTAATCCAGTGGCACACACACACACTTAACTCCTTCCTTCATCTAACTGGCAGTCTCAGTCACATTATTGCATCGCAGCACCCTGTGGTGCTTTTAGTCTTTCTAATTGCCTGCTGAGCCTGGTCAGTCACTTAGCCCTGCTAGCTATTAACCACATTTATCACATTTGCTGATAAAACATTACTTACTGAGTTAAATGAGCAGTCTAACGCTAACCCCGGTGGCTGATGGGAGGCTGGCTAACTCAGATGACCACGTCTCGGAAACAAGGAACGATACAGTATGTATGTAACGCTTGTAGCTGATAAACTGCAAATATCAGTTGTATCAATGGGAATGTCATGAATGTGCACAGGTAACACCATGGCGTACAGGAAAGTGTGCGACGCGCAGACGGGCCCCCTGGTTGGAGACGTCCTGCACTGCTCCGGAGGCCTGGACCTTGACTGGGACCTGGACAAGGAGGACCTGCAGGACCCAGGGCCCAGCATGGAGCAGCATGTAGACTGCCAGATAGCAGGTGGGACTGGGTTCCAGTGGCCGTCCTACAATTCAAACAGCGCAACGGCTGTTTGTTTGCTCCATTTAAAGAGGAATTACGGGTAATAATGAATCTAAATGAATAGTATAGTTGATGCCAGGGAAATCAATTTGATGAACAGCACCTGTGGGATAATTTTATGAGTTGATGAATTATTCATAAACCACTGTCTCACATTAATGGGAATCCCACAGTTTATAACTGTAGGAAAATACAGTGTGATGTAATAAAAATTATAATTCACATCAGCTAACTATGCTGAATCTGATTTATGTGTCATTTTTGCGTTTTTTTTGTTTTGACATGTGTTGCTATGATGTGCCCTCATGTAATAATTGCTTTGTTTAAACAAATCAGATTTATCCTTCCTTGTTTACATATTTATAATGCGCATGTGGTTTTCTTCGGGAAGTGGCTCAGAGTTGGCCTCTCAGTTTGGGCTAAATATTTAGCAGTGTACTGAATGTGAGACGTTTGCCACTGTCAACGCCTGCAAAAGAGCGAAAGTTCATAAATGCCGCAAAGCTAGCCTGGCCTTCCCTGGCTTTGAGTTGTGCCTGAAGATTAGAATCAGCTGTAGTGTCGGATCCTCACAAATGCCCTCTGGAGTGAGCAGAACGAGTCGAAAACTCAGAGCCAAGCAGGTATTTACTCAGTTTCCCTTTATAGTGCACATTCATAACTCTGTTTAGCACTAGTACTCTACGTTCTAACCCAGTCCACGCTCCAACTCCATCTAATTCAGAGATTAAAAAGTTTACAGCTCCGCAGCACAGACAGAATAGCGGGATATTCCATGTGAGCGTAATGGCGACTGTAAAATGAATATCACGAGGGTACTGTAACAACATTTTATTTACAGTGTGAACGTCATCACTGTTGTCGCTTTAGGCTGTTCAGACCCTGGCCCGGACCCGGACCCTGAGCTGATGGAACCCATCCAGCCGTCGGTCTCAGTTTCTCCACATGGACGGTTTGAGCGACTCCAAGAGGATCCCAATTACATCTCCCACTTCACCAGGGCTCCTGGTCATAAAGGACAGCGGCGACTCCAGTGCTTCCTACTCAGGTACTTCAGTGTCTCTTAAACTCACCTTTATTCAACACGGCAACAGATTGATTTTTGACATTATTGATTAAGTTTAGTCTTTGAGGCCAAACCAACCAGTTTGTTGTACTGCTCATTCATGGATGATACTCTGCATGTCTTGGTTGTTCCAGGCTTCAAAAGTTGCATCACAATAATTCAAAATATTAATATACTGTGCACAATGGCTGCAGTTGCTAAATGTTGAAGCGTGTTCTGTTTCTTCTGAAATGGTAAATGTTGCCCATTCCCCTGATTAAAACTGAATTGGAAGTTCATAATTCCCACAGCAGCCCCAGCTGATGCATGTTATCCAGATAAGTGCCACTGCAGGGCACTTCAAGCCAAGGTCTGAATGATGCTTTTAGACTTTGAGCCACTATTACCAACACTGACTCAACTGCTATGAAAAGGTAATAGCAGCCTCTCAAATGTCAATCTGCACATCAAGCCAAAGCGCCGTCTCATCTCAGAGGTATTAGACATAGCCACCAGACTACCTCTATGTAGTCATTCATTCTTGACCTTGAAAGGTGGATTGAGAAAAACAAACGTATCTACTTTTTCCGGAGGTTATTAAAATCCACCTGCAAATAACAAAGAAAACAGAATTTCTTGCTTTATTTCTGACGTCTTCCTCATTTCATAGGTACTTTCTGGCAGGTCTGGGCCTTTTTGTTTTGGGTCTTCTAATTGGCTGGTTCACTCACACACCCACCGCCAAACCACCTGTTCCTCCATCTGACAGCTCTGACCTGCTAGAAGAGCTGCTGAAAGGCATCGCAGCCGACAAGATAGATGCTCTGCAGAGGTAAGGTCCTAATCTGCACTAATACAACGTGGGCCCGAACCCCAACCTAATCCTCCCCCCACTGCCAAGTCTTTACTGTGTGACAGTACAGATCCACTCAGGGAATCAGCTCATGTTAGAGCTGCACACGAACAAGGTGCTGAGCGGTTCCAAAGACCCGTAGAACAGAGTGGAACACAGCTGCTAACAAGAAGTAACAGGTAGCAGGGGCGTCAGCTCAGTCTCTGGAGATAAACAAAGTTTAATACGTTGTTATTTGTATTGCAATTGTATGAATTTTGTTGCGGTACTTTAACTATCTAGTTGGCTGTACATGGATCATAGTCAATAAGATTTACTAGAGATGTCATAGATTTCTCTTTAAGTCTATGAACAGAGATTATTATTATAAGCTTTTCACTCTTTTGGAGAAAAAGTACAGTAATATCCATAAACATGACATTTTCAACTTTCAAGCCAGAGAGTGCTGTTTATATTGTGTTTCCCACCTCCAGTTAAGGCTTCTTTCTGAAACCATGTCCAGAGTTGTCATTAACAACAACGTAACCAGAAGATACAAAAGTTCACAGTTCATTTTCTAGTGGTTATACTGTATGTGATGTCTTTGAACATCAGACAGTTAGTGGCTCGCGAGGTCTCTTCCAGTGGCAACGACAGTGGTATAGATGTGCTATTACTGGTGTTTGACCCACTAAAAGAAGCATCGGTATGGACAAAAGGGACTCGATGTCGGTGTGATGCAGTATATTTGAACAGATGTTTCAAGAAGGTGTCAGAATAACAGAAAGAATATAGTTTAAGTCAGGCTCGTTCTCCTTCAGCCAGGTAGTGATCTATTACATCCAAAGAGGAAGGAAAAGAGTCAGATAGTAGCGGGTTGCAGAAACCAGATAAAGACTCTCTACCAGGTCGCAAAATGTTGTTTTTTTTTTATTTGGACCACTGATACAAACCTCCATCAACCTGAACACTGCTCTCTCCAAGCCAGAGGATCACGGGATGCCTGGGTGTCTCTGTGAGATAACTGGCTTTGCCACTGAACTGAGACAATCATGTCACCGCGGTTTCCCTCTCGGAGTTTTCCATGCATTTCATTATTTATTTCATCCCGTTTATATTCCAAGGTGCCAGAAACGCCCATACTCATCCATTCATAACCACAGAAACCTGCACACACTGCATCTCTACCATCTGTGAGGGATGGACACATACATACACTGGCTGTTTTCACCACATACTGGTGCTCAGTTCATTAATATATCAGTTTCTACACTTGTTTATTCGGTGACTACTCTCTGCTCGTGTAGTATAACAACACTGTCAGTGTGGTGCAGACAAAAAGGAGGGAAATGGCTAAGAAAGATCTAGTGAAACAATAATTAGCATAGTTATGCTCATGCAGTATGATCACAATCATGATGCCTCGTTTCACACAAATCTGAATTAGCAGCGCTGAACTGAAATGCTTTCATATGCAGTAGTGGAGTTTAGGGTCCACTCTGTGTTCCTGTCTTTGTTTACCACATACACCTCTTCATGATTTCATGTCTGTCTCTGTTTTGTTGAAAGGACGTTCGTGGTCTGTTCGTTGCTTGTTGGTTTGTATTGGAATCTCTTCTTTCGGTCTGGTCTCAGTATTTTCCTGTGTTTTCCCTCCTGTCTGTCTCAGTATTGTCCTGTATCCTGTCCCGTTTCTTTATGAGCAACCTGTGCCGTCCAGTACCGACGTACTGGTCTGCGAGTCGTCGTTCTGTCTTTAGATGAATTAAAACTGTCAGAACTTACGTCTGTCGTGTGGGTCGTGCATTTGGGTCCAGTCTGTCGGGCTGTGGGCTCAATACGAGGCCTTACAGTTTAAAGTGTTTCTCCCCAGTACGGGTGAGGCCAGTGCAGCCATCACGCCCCAGCAGGTAAAACCCCTTCAACCCTCTCGGTCACAGTCTTAGTCTTAGTTCTAGTAGAGAGCCCAGTTTGTAGCACAGTCAGTCTTTTATTACAAACAAACTGATTCCAGTATTTCAATATCTTAAAGCACAACCACAAAACAAAGCAAAGACAAAACATAATGTGAATTTATTGGAACTTTCATTTCTTTTTTAAAACCTTCAACGTTCGTACAACTTCATGAAAGAATTGAATTCAGTACAGAGTACTGTACTATAACAGCGTGAGTCCGATGTCCAGCAGGACTGGGCAATTATTTAATCACCTCAGTTCCCACCTTCTTAATGTTTAGAGTTCGTGATGTGCTGGTTGGATGTTTGGATTTTTTTCCTTATCATTAATTGTGGAGGGAAGTTCCTCAGTGATTAGACAGCTCATACGTCTAATATGTTTCCTCTTAATTAATTCATGTTGTCCTGTGTCCATTCCATTCACTTTTTGTCTATTATGCGTTTAACACCGTTCTAAGAAGACGAAGTCCATACACAAATTCAAATAAGACAGAAAACTGCAATTCATTATGTATCATGAGTCCAAACGAAGCTAGTAAGGGTTAAAATGTTGCTGCAATACATAATTACAATACGGAAGTAACAATAAAAAACTGCATCTGCTGTTTCGATGCTTAAGCTTCCGTTTTAGGAGAGACGCTGACGCCACCACAGAAAGCGAAGCCCTGGAAAAGACTGCTCACGATTGCTCAATGATTTGGTTTTCTACAGTGGAAAATGAACAAAATTGCTATTGAAGTCGCAACAATGTGCTGTCCTTCAAACTTTGTGTCCTATTAGTGACAAACCACAATTCCAATGAAATTGTTGACATTTGTTACAAAACCGGTGCTGGTCACGTATGTGGGCAGAGGTGTGGACCCAGACGCAGACTCAGGGCAGACGTGACTTGACTTTTAACAGTGAATTTATTCACACAACACAGAAACACCAAACACGACTGGACTGGCTCTACTCACGAGCACAAAAACATGACAGGGCCGAAAGCGCTACACTGGAGCACAGAAACAGACTCACGTGGCACAAAACATCACGGGAACAGCAGACATGACGTCAAGAACATCAACAGACCGAGCTTAGAGCTTAAATCCAACTAAACAGTAAACTGAACACAGGTGAAACTAAGGGAGGAGCACAGAGGGAGAACGTGACGTCACAAGACAGACCTGGACAGACCTGGAGCCCTCAATGCTCTGAGGGCCAACTGGACCAACATCATTTTACAAACACAATAAGAAATGTGGCCTCATCAGACCACTTTTCAACTTCTCCATCAGCCTCAGAGCATCTGGTCTTTTCTGGTTGTTGTTGATGGCCTTCGCTTTGCGTCGTAGAGCCCATGTGTTACAGTATGTTACAGTATGAGTTTTAGTCCCCACGGAGAGTCAAGGCTGCTCAGAGTTGTTTTTTGGTCTTCCTACGTGCAGAGACCTTTGGATTCTATTAATGCTCTCTGACACGATGCTGGGCTGCAGAAGATGCTGAACTATGCGGAAATACAGAGCGGGACAAGGAAAAGATGTTGGTGATGAGTGTACGCTGAGAAACATGCAGGACTGTTAGGATAAGGGTGTGAATATTAGCTCTACAGTCCTACTGATGTCTGCAGCCGTCTTCATCAGTTCTGCCCATAGGACATTGTTTCAGATGTTTATTTGCAGTGATTCCCACTTGCGAACAATCTTTCTCACTGTAGAATGTTGAACTTCAAATTGTTTGGAAATTGTTTTATAACCATTCCCAGATTGATGTGCAACATCAATAGCTCGTCTAAGATCATTGCTTGTTTCTATTCCCTTTGTCAACGCGTTCAAACACACCTGGATTCTAGTGAAGTGACAAAATGAAGAAGAGTGAGAAACAGGAACAGCAGAGAGGCAATACTGCGTAAGAGACGCTTGGCTAGACAGGAACTATTTCAGTGTGAACTAATTGCTGTTGGGTTTGTGTTATTCTCCATTAAATTATTATCTCTGCCTGAGCAGCTCCATATTCAGCTTATATCAATCGACCTGTGTTGTTTGGAGTCAGGATGCTGTCTTTAGCACAAACAGGTACTTGTACTGTATTTATTATTTTTTATTTCCACTCTTGTTTCTCAGCCAAAGGGCCTGCGAGGGTTTTTTCCCCTCAGTGAGGTTTTTTTCGCTGTAGAAACTTTATGCAAGCAATTATTTTTCAAATTTACACTTCAAAGCAATGTGTCGAGTATGTGGAGCTACTTTGAGAGAAAGTGGATTAGGTTCAAATCCCTAGAAGATGGTTTCCCACTGCTAGTATGTTGGCCCATATAGTACTTGTCTCTCCTGCTAATTATATATAATAAAATCACATTTACAGGTGTCGGGAAGTGAATTTGAGCATTTTAAGTTTGAGTTTCTCTCACTATAACCTCAGACATACCTCAAATCTAAGTAGTAGATCATTAGTAGTGTGGCTCTGTGTCTCTTGGAAATGTCTTAAAAGCATCATGTATACATTTCACCTTTTTTGTATTGTAACTGGTGATACAATAACTGGGTTTGTTGAAGAGTTAGGCGTAACACACCTTCACTTCCAGATGTCTACACCTACAGTAAAGGCATCCACACCCGGACGAACACGTTACAACAGTCGATGCAGGCAGCACTGGTGTTTGTCCTGTCTGGCAGTTCAGCAGCTTTGCTTCTTCAGGAGGGGCACACTATAAACTATGAACTCCTCTTGATAGAGAACAAAAATGAAGACGCCATTTTGATCTCCTCGACCTGCATGGAAATGAAAATCTGATGTGTATTACTGTATTATGACGTGTAAAACTCTTCTAGCTCATCTGAAGACTTGCAGGTGTGAGTCTTTTTCCTGAACATGCTGTGGAGAGACGGCGAGACGAGACACAGACTCGCGTCAGTAAATGAATTGGAGGGGTTTTAACCGCTTCATACTAATCAGTGCGTTGGGGCTGCAATAAATTCCCATTCTGTCTCACGGAGTGGCCTCACGATTCAAACAGCTGCCAAATGATGATCACAGCTACATTACATACAATATCTGCCACTTTTTAAATGCAGCATCTATTACCTAATGGTCAAAAGAACAAGGTGACACAGACAAAAACGTTTTATTATGTTTTAAACATGACCAAATCCTTTCTCAACAACCATGACAACAGCAAATGACCAGTAGACATTAAAGTGGTAGTAAAATCAGACCTAATTAAAATGTGGTGGTAAGTGAATAGTATGTTGTGTAAATGCTCAGGGCGCCTCATGCAGCTTTAATCGTGTGTGAGTGTGACAGTTTGACCGTCCAGCCCCTGCTTCCGTCTTCTTCGTTGGTTTTGTTGCTCCTCCTTGCTCCTGTCTGTGGTCGTCATTGTTTGCACCGGTGTTGTTGTGTTGGATTTCCTCGTGCATGTATTTTAGTGGCTCTCTGTGTCTGTCTTTGCAGGCTTGTTAAGGAGTGTTTCTCCTGCTTCTGGTTTGTTTCTCCTTGTTCAGGTTTGTGTCTAGTTTATTCAGATTCATGTTTGATTCTTTTTCCTCTTCAGATCACTGTTGGCTTTGCTTGTCGTTTGTAGTCACTTGTGTTAGTATTTAGTAGTGATGGGCTGGTGAAGCCTCCTGAATCTGAGGCTTTCTTGATAATCGCGTCGAAAAAGATTTCAGAGTGTCAGTGTGTTTATTCTATAGCACCCTTTAAAATACACGACTAAAGCAGTGACAGTTTTAAACCATTGTCATCTATAAATGCCCAGAAAGAGTGTGGGGTCATGTCTTTACTTTGTTTATGCTAAATAGTTTTTACAGATCACCAAAAAGTGTTTTTAGCAGATGCATGAAAAATGGAAAATAGTTAAATGATTCAAACAGAAAATATAGGGCATAAAGTATTTTACCTTATTTGGTGGTATAAGATCAAAATGATCCCAAACCTCTGAACGCTGTCTACTGCTGACAGTCATCAGCAAAATATCACTCTCCAAATTTCTTTCCAAATTTCCTCACAACACAACATTTTTCTGTATTTTTTTTAATCTTATATCGTGCACACAGTATCAAACTAAAGTGAAGCTGACACTGGCTCTGACTGGATTCTAATGCTACGAGCCAATGAAACGCTTGAAAACATTTTAAAACAAGAAAGCACAAAGTAAAGCAGAGAGAGCGTTTGAAGCCCCGGACGACACAGTGTTTGAAATCAAGCTTCAGAAAGAGTCAAACAAGCTCTGAAGCTTTGGTATCATTTGCCCATCACTAGTATTTAGTTCATGTTTGTATATGTCCTTTGTTATTAAATGATCATTTAACCATATATGTGTCCTTGGGTGGTGCACTTGGGTTCTCCTCTTGCTAGTTTGTGGTTGGGCTTCAGGCTCTAGGTTGAGCAGCCCTTTAATCTTGTGTATGGGCGTTTGGGGATCTTTGTGGATTTACTGCCTGTAGGTTCAGCAGTACCTGCAATTCTTGATCTCGGTATTTAGCAAACACTGTTTGCCATCCGTCCACAGGTTGGAAGGTGGATACCTTCCAGCTCATTTCTCTGATTACTTCCACTTCTCATTAAAGTTGTTTTAATCAGTGAAATGCTGCTTTAGTGACTGATTGCAGGAAAAAGATTTGTCAGCAAGTAACATAAGCACCTTATCTTGCAAAGCTTCGAGTGTTTGCTGCCTCTTCCATGCTGTATTTTGTATACAGACAGAGCTGCTAGATTGATTTTTGTGATGCACATCTTTTGATAATGACAGTGCGACACATAGTAGGTTGTACATATCTCCATATAGCTTTATAATGCATACTCACTTTACTGATATAATCTCTCTGTGGAAAGAACACAGCATTTCATAAGAAGGGTTCTGGGTTCACTTCTACATGAGGACAGCAGTAGCTGCACACAAGCTTCCTTAGTGCTTTACGACTGGTGCTTGTATCGGTGGGAACATGAAGCACAGGCCTTGTCAAGAAAACCCAGCTGAATTGTGGCAGTCATATCAATAACACTGCTTTCAGTGTTCCCAATAAGATTCTGAATAGCAAGACCATGCTGAAAAGATCCAAACCCACGGCTTAGTAAGCAAGCAAGCGTCTGCAGCCAGGCATTATGCAATTTTCAGCAGTTATGTTTAAATTGTCGTAATGTTCAGAGTTACAGAGTTTAGTGTTGAAATATGGAGCACACATATTATTTTCGCTGCGATGATTTCTTGCTGATATAAAGTGATTGGGGGGAAGAGAGAAGCAAATGATGATGGAAAGAGTGAGCAGGGGTCAGAAAATGAGTACAGAAGCGTCCAAGAGGCAACAGAGGAGTCTGTCAGTGATGCAGTGGAAACAGGAACGTTTGCTGCTATGTGGGCTACAGGATACTGTTTCTGATCATGGTCCAGAACATGGAAACTGAATCAAGCCACACAGCGGTGCTCTGCGTTTGGACTGGTATTTGCAGTGACCGTTCAGACTGCTGCTTTTCAGCTGATTCAGCAGCAGTGGAGCCATTTCCCAGTGGACCAGACCGTTCTGGCCAATCAGCGTATGAGAGGCGTAATGGACTGCCTATCAAACATATTCTCCATTAGAAACAGTGACAAGCTGTGGATGTTTAAACTCCTTGTTTTATGTAATTTTGACAGACATTTTAAAGCAATTTAGAAGTGAGCTACATGTGGACCTGAAAATCAGCCTTGATGGTGTTTTTGCTGAGTGAGCATATATATTTTTCTTGGTCTAAGATTTGCTTCAAGGTTAACAAACATTGTGTGTGAAGTGACTGTAAACTGTGTTTTTAAAGGACAATCAAATGCTGCAGGAGCCTAAACTGAACTATGAACATATCGTTTGCACGTACAGTAGGAATAGACGTTCATGTTATTTTGAAGGTAAATACGCTTGTGGTGGTAATTAATGTTCAACGTGAGGACGTTTCCTACACAAACAGAAACATGTGATTACTTTTATTACATAAAGACTGTGGCCAAGAAGGTGGTTGTGTGATCGGTGGTAAATACTGCAGAACATTGTCATCACAGATCACAGCGTCACTGATGCAAATGATCGTGACTTCATCTTCTGAGAAGCCATCACTGAAGCTTAGACTTGTAGCTCACTCGGTGGAGGAGTAATCAGTCAGCTTTTTTGTATGACACTTGGCAAAAGTGCTTTACAATGCAAATCAGGATACACATTAATGAAACCAAAGGCAGCATGAAAAACTGAGAGAGAGGGAATAAAATCAACATGAAGATAAAAGCAGAAGATCATAAACGAACACAACATATACAAGTCTTAAAACTTGAAACTGAGCCATCGCTCTTCATAATAAGATGTGAGATTTCCAAAAACCTGTTCTGATGGATCAGAAAAACCAACATCAAGTCCTTTTTCCTTAATATGTGTCTGGCTTCCTCCTGACCCCTGTTAACCACTTCACCACGGTCAAGACTAAACGTTTTGATGCCTTATTACACTGCTCAACTCTGGATATCTGCACTGATGTGGACGCACAAAAGGCGAACATCAAAGGCCCCCGAAAATCTAAGTGAGAATCAAAGTCCATTTTGCTAAATTTTCACTGCAGTTAATTAAAATACACCCACTAGAACGCAGCCCCCCAACAGGCACAGTCCTAATGAAACCAAGGGTGAAGTCCGGGGTGTCTCCTGGGCGTCACTGAGCTGATTCTGAGTTGCAACCTGGCGGCGTTGGGTGGATCAAAACATAATGTGCCAGTCAAAGCTGTTGTATTGGATTCAGGTCAGGCTCGGTTCAAGAGTGTAATCAGTCGATTTGAGTCTCTCTCCACCATCCTCTCATCAAATCGGTCAAGGTAGATGGTCACACCTCCGCAGCCTGGTTCTGCTGGAGCTTTCTTCTGTTAAGGGGGGTTTCCTCACCAGCTGCCTGGTGCTGCTCAAAGACAACCAGTCAGGTTTTCTACAGAACTCTATACAGTTGCATATTTGCATTCAGTAGGTTCTTAAACTTTACATTGGAAAGTCCTTGAGGTGACTTTTGTGGTGAATTGCCATTATCCAAACTATAACTGCCTCATGCTAGCAGTCGTGTTCAACAGTCAGAAAACATGGCAACCTTAGATTCATTGGGGTTGAAACTGATTAATAGCTCTGCTACTTAAGTGAGCAGATCAATACCCCAGAGCTGGCTTGATGTTGTGTAGTAGTCGGTTTCAGTCTGACAAGGTTCCTCTCATTTCAGTCTCTAGATCAGTGACAACCGTTCAGCTCAGTTGAAGTTATACACTAGTAGCAACAGATGTTAAGGCCTCACTAGCATAGACATTCATATCATGCTAGAGACTGATCATCTGCATCCTGAGCTTTACTTCTATTAGTGACTATTATTATTATTATTATTAGTAGTAACTGGAAAATCTCCCGAAGGTACAAACATGAATACGTTTGTGCAAGACACTGTGATGTTTGAAACTATGTCATCAATGTCACACTGTTCCCAAATTTAGCAAATTAAATGAAGTAACATGTCATCATGACCAATAATCACGTCCTAGAAAAATAATACAAAAACATGTTGGAAAGCAAATGATTCGTGTTCTTTGAGTGAAAGTACATACTCGCAGCAGGGAGGGATTCATCGGTGTAATGCTGGATGAACTAGAAGTTAAAGGAAGCCTGTCTGTTTTAATTTGTCACATTCAGACAAAGCTGCTGATTGGGCAATAAAACATCCATCAGATACACTGTTTTCTTGATATTCTGAGTGTGTCCATGCTTTATCTTGTCTTTTGTATGGGTTGCACAGTAAGTTTGGATTTAAGATGCAAAGGTGTTGCTCTCAGTACAGCAGCCGGCTGAATTCAGACACTACTTTGATGTATAGGAGAGTCAAAATGTAACATCCAGTTCCCTGGTGCTTCATGCAGCACTTTGAATGATAGTGAGCCCGAATAAGACGAACAAAAGAACTCAATAAACAAGCACAGAGCACATTATAATTGAATTCTGCAATGCATGGTTTCTATGCACATTTACATGCTGCCTTAGAGGCATAGCATATCTGTGCAGAGACGGATGCATGCTGCAGTAGAGATGTGCCGAGCCAGCACCGCCACACAACTACAGGCTCGTTTCTCCTCGTTCAGACAATAAAGAGCATGGTTGAGAGCAAGGTACAATAACCTAAGAAAGGCAAAAAAGTGGCTCAACATAAAGGAATTCTGTAATTAGAATAAGAATCCAAATGAATTATTTCTGTTTCAAACAAGTGACGACCAGTTCTGCTGCATTTCTGAGAGAAAATAAACTATTCATTGGGTCGGTGCAATTTATAGACAGCGAGTGAAATAAAGCCCTGACTGTACCTAAAACGAATGAGTGGTCGCATGGTAATAACTGAACATGGGCCACTACTACAGGGCAATATTTACAGAAATGATAGTCACAAATTTGAACAGACAACCCAACCGTCCTCAGTAACACATAATACATCACTGCTGTTTAGACACACAGCGAGTGAGAAAGAAGCCGGACGGCTCAGTGAAGAGCTATAATTCAGTGCTTAATTGCGTTGACTCTTCTTGCACCATTTTTTAAGTTATTTGATCATATTTTCTCTGTTTTGTTACGGAGACCATCCAGACTAAATTCACCATCAAGGCATCATCAACATGACTGCAGTCGGTTCTCCAGGCAACTACCTGCTGGATTCACACATGGCTAGACGCTACATGAACGTTGTACTAGGATGCTGCTTGGATAAAGTCCATTTCATGTCTGAGCCAAGAAACTCAGTCAATTCCATCCTCACAACACGTCCAGGTGATGCCTAGATATGCTGCACTCCATCTCTGAAAACAGTTTAACCCTCGTTGGCCTTCGAGGGGTCAAACGACCCCACTGATAACTAGAGGTCGCTCAAAGCTCAAAAACACACACATGGGTTGGATCAAACAGCCTTGGTGGGTGTTACATCCAAGCAATGAACACGTGTGGGTCTATGATGAACAAGTTCATCCAACCGTTCATCTAGATGAAGCGTGTTGTGATTTATCGTCTGTCTGCAGGTGTTTGATCCAACCCCTGTGTGGTTTTGGAGCCCTCTGAGGCTGCATGAGGGTTAAGTAAGCTTAACAAAGCAGACATTTTACCTGTAGTTATCATTTTCCTCTGAAAAGAACCTAAAACTTTGCATTAGACATTTATATAAATGTAATGAATGCAATGAATAAATGAAATAAAAGAACAAAGTATGTTTGTAAATGTGAACTGAACTTCACCTCTAAGAACAGAAATATTGTACCAGCAGTAGCTTTTATGTCAGAGACTTGATGAATGAAAAATGATGGTGGCTTTTTTATTAGAAACATCTACAGTACGTGCCTAAAATATCTAATAAGAACAAAGACTCCAACTCTTTTCTCCAGTCAACTCAAGGCTGAAATGAGACAAGCGACAAGCACTGCTCACATGTCACATGACGGGCTGTCTGCCCATCCATCCCCCACCGTCCCACCACAGTGGCCAGCACCACGTCGCAAGAAAACAGCGAGAGTAGAGTAAAACCACGTTCTGCAGTCACGTCTGGGAGAAAATAACAATGTTTCCTATGACCTCCAATCAAATCCACATGTGACGCTTGTGGAGACTTTAGCAAGAAGCCACGAACACGCCTTGAACCAGCAGTATTCAACTAACCTTTAGCCTCTTCCACAGGATCCCAGCGTCCTCTCATTAGTGAGAGGTTGTTATAAAAATGGACTGAAAATCAAATTCTTGTTACAAAGTAAGTTCCTTCTTCCATTCTTTGCTATCACTCTGTTCTGATGTGGTGGCATAACCTCAGTGACCTTGTATTTTAATACAAACACACACTTCTGTGCCACATTTTTCTTTACTTCTATTGGCTGATTAGCCAGCATGGTGGCCTGACATTCTGATTAAAATGGCTCCTGATTGTCAAGACCCCGTCCTCATTTAGAAACTAAATTTAAGTTTCTATTATCGGGAAGTGTGAAGCAGAACAAAGGCAAAAAGTGATGGCTGGACAGTGCATTTCATCAGTAAAACACAGCAGACAGGCATTTCTGTGAAGGCCCCGTGAGCCATACGGTAAGAAGAGCTGCAGCCCTTCTGAGAACACGAGTCAGAGAGGCAGAGGTGAGATGCTGACAACAACACAGTATTTACCGGATCCCGTCTAATAAATTCTAGCCATGCGGATAGTGATGTCTGTCCTGTACAGTAGGTACGAGATGTTCCCTGAGAGTAAACAGGCAGTAATTATAATAACAATACCCATATTTTATTGTTGAAGCATTTTATTGAATCGCTACTTGCTGAATATTTTATCTTTATTTTATAATAAAACCCAATCTAAGCAGTAAATGATGTAGATTATTTGTAGAATTAATCTAAATTAGCTCCTCTTCTAGTTAGAGGTTTAGAAATGAACCTATGTAATGTTCAGCAGATGTCTGAAGTGAAACTATTTCAGGTTAGTTTAGTGCACAACGTTCCTCATAATGTTCATAATCCGCTACCTGGACAGTTACAGTAGATCTACAGGTGTGTGATGACGTTTCTCATGTTCTGTGTGAGGGTTCACGCTGCTGCCACACATCAGGGTTGTAGCATTTCTTGCATTCGCAGTAACAGTACTACACCTTGGTTCATGTCTCCCTCTTCAGCCAGTGAGAAGCGCTTCCAGCTCTCCCCAGAGCTGCAAAGACACCAGTGACTCCCTGCTGGTGATAGTTTAATTGACTTTACACTGTAGCATTTCTACTTCTTTGAGTCTTTGACGGATTTCTGCATCCAGCCAAGACCGTGGCCAAGAAAAGCTGTTAATGCATGTTTTGATGTCCTCGGGTTTGACATCTTAATTCCGTGAGATGCTGGGAAGTGCTCATCGCTGCAGTGGGCATTTCATTGCTCCTGGGATGCATTTGTAACGAGCTAACATGGTCTGATTCCCCAGGATTGGTTTTATGAAACGTGCATTTCAGTACATGTTAGCACCTCAGGGAAAGTGTTTTAAGAAGTCTGATGTACAGTGGGAGCCACTGTGCATCACACGTCTGTCTCTATCTTCACTACACGCCACCAGATTGATTCCACCTACACACGAGCCTTTAAATGACTGGAGCTTTATGTGTACGTGTTTGATTTGTATTTTGTGTATTTTCCTCACAGCAAAGATTTGGGAGACATTCTACAAAGGTCCTGGATCAGACACCAGCCAAGAATGTCATCTGTTTATATGGTACATGCTTTAGCCCACTGGGCCTGGCAGAACAGCCAGCGTTTGGCCTTTCCTAAGAGGCGGTCTCTCCACACATCTTTACATTTGCAGCAGCAAATCACACGGATTGATTACCTGCCGTAACCAGTGCCCTCTAGCAGTGTTACAAATCCAGGAGCATCTTGGGTGATGTTAATGTTTATCCCCTACCCAGATGTTTCCTGAGCGCCCGGGTGCAATGAAACAGTGGTTTAGTTTGGGCATGTGTAGTTTAAAAATGGATTTCCCTGTTGGTGCAGTTATCGCATTGTCACATAAAGAAGCGGAGATTTCTGCGCTTTGTATAGCTTCTCTGCTACGTGTGTTTTAGCATATGTGAGTGCGTGCTGTTTGAAAGACAGAGAGGTTTTGTTTATGGTCAAATGACAGCACCGATCCAAACAAACATCAGCAGGGCTTTGGTGCAACTGTGACATGTGTCAAATCCTATTTATTATCATAATGTCAGGGCTAGAGTGCGTCAAGTTCACAATCAGGGTTCAGTTTAAAGTTGAGAGGCTGCAAACTTTATTTCGCACACCGTCTGTTTTGCTTCCTTCTGATGCAGTTTAGGGGCAACATCAGTTATACTTAGATTTGTCTACTTCCCAGGAATGTGAGAATCTCCAGCATTTTATTCTCATTAAAATCCTGCCCATAGAGAATCCAGTCGTGATGGGTTATTGATATAAAGTCTGTGTCTATGTTTTAGAGCTGCATGATGCGGCTCCTGTTTAAACGCAGATACACCTCCCGGCCCAGAGGCCACTTGTTCGCAGTTAAATCTTAAAGAGAGCTGAATGTTTGAGCATCTTTGTCTGATTCTGGATAACTGGCAAATCCCAGCTTAATCCCGTATCATGGGTTTGTGCAGCAACCCTCAGGGATTCAAAACAGTACAGTTGTGATACTACGACAAAAGAGAGTCCTTGACGCCAGGAAGTACAATGCGCTGCAGTGACAGAGATGTTAGTGGGGCTTACTGTTCCAAGGGCCCGCAAAGTGCTTACTTATGCCTGATCCCATAAGATTCTGTATATACCAGCGGCGTCTAGCAAGCCAGCAGAGTTCTGATTCAAATTAAGATGGTGCCGCAAGTTTGTCTGGAGGAAGACAGAACGACCTCGATTATATTCAACATGATAGTTTCCATTTAACATTTAGAGATACAGTATCTGTCCTGTTTCAGAAAATGCTGCTGACTGATGTGGCTCAGCTACAGAGACTCCTCCTTCACTGTCGTGTTTTCTGCTCAGTCACGTCTAAAGTCATGACCACACCATCATTAGAGTTTTGTCAAAGCATTAGTTTGACATATTTGATATTCTGTTCTGCAGCTGTACGCGTTGCGTGTTACCCTGGGTCTCCTGCCTTTCCCTCTGCTTCTATACATGCTGCCTTTGCATGTTATCACCACTACTGTTCAGTGTTTGAGTTTTGTATTAATAACTCTAAGCTTTCATTAGTGTCAGTTACAGTTGTTAGTCCAGATGTCTGTGGTAACAGTAACAGTAGATCAACAGTATTTACATTACTCGCTATTTTCAATTACATCTGTTCTGCTTAAGTAATTATGACTTTAAATTCAATTACACACACACACACAGTTGTTCCTATTAGTTTTTTTAGCAAACGCTGAGATTACGTCTAATGACAACAAAGCATTATGACCTTACAGTCATAATTTAATGATTCCGACAGCATGTGATCTCGTGGACACATCTCTGCTCGCTGTGGGGATGGTACCAGCCCAGACCTCCTCACATCTACATATCACTTTCACCAGGGCACACGTGTGAAATAGAGTCATGCAGAATACAAAGTGCTGATTTCTCATGGCAGTGGTGGTGGAGCTCTGCAGACTCTCTGGTACATCCACCCCAACACAGTCACTGTTGGAAACCGAACAGCATTCCTACATTGTAGCATCAAGTACTGGCACATAGGTTTGGTGTTTGACCTTGTGAGAAGCACCGTTGCATGATGCTGTGAATTGTGGGACGAGGCTCTTGTTCTCTTGTTCAGGGATACATGCTATAATGCAAGGCTCTGTATGAAATATGCCAATGTTTGGATTCCCAGTCTTCACTGATAAACAACTCAGACAGGCAGGATGAATTTCAATCACAGTAAAATGTACACTGTCCAAATGTAAATAAAGTTAATAGCATTCAAATTTAAAGCCAAGCCATTTGCAGAAAGCAGCGAAGAGAGGAAAATTCCACCAGCAAGCTCAGACTGAACAGGACTGTTCAGACTGCCTTTCCAAACGATTTCATGCAGTAGCTCCTTCCTACTAATCCAGATTGTCTCAGCCATTTCTGGCACAAACTCGTAGCTTTGTTTAACATGAAAGAATGGAAAACAAAAGAAATTCAAATAAAGAACCGCTCTAATGTCATGTTCAGCAACCTGAGCCAAGTCTGTACTAATTCATTTACAGTAAGTTCCCACTGCAGCCGTCGACGCACACACCGGCTCCGACAGGCTTTGTGTGTGCGTCTGGGGATAGATTGAGGGGTTTGTAGTCTTCAGCTCTATTCCCATTTCTGACTGTAGAATGTTTCATTCACAACGTCACAACTCTCTCTGCTCTCTTTGTTCCTGGTGCTTTGCTCCAGACGTTTCTCATCCCACTTTGCTTCTTATGTAACGACGAGCATCCATCATTTCTTACACTGCTGTGCTAAGACATGACAAGACAGACAAATGTCATGGTTGTGTGAGCTGATGGGAGGGGGTTGTGTTTGTTGCTGAGATGTGACAAGACAGTCAGATGTCAACTAAAAGGTTACACGGCCAATCAGCCTCGAACACGGCCGAGAGCTGCCACGACAACAAATCAGCAGTGTTGATGAGGGCGGGTGCTAGAGGCGCTCGACGGGAAGCGTGTGCTAGCGTGTGTGTGTGTGTGTGTTGTCTGCCATCAGAACCCATGTCTCTGGTGCCTGTCATTTTGATGTAGACCTACATCAAACTGTTTTCCTTGATGGCTGGTGACGATAGTTTGACACATTCCAAGTAAATGCTTAGCTGCTGGTGGCCAGACGCGCTGTCTGCTGCTGGCTGTGCCTTACGAGGCTGCTGCTGGGGCTGTTTCTGTAGAAGAAAGTAGGTTTCAAAGTTTCAAGAGCAATTTGTCTTTTTTTTTTTAACTGTTAGAAAGCATTTGGAATTTCCCTGGCGTAATTTCTGCCCTCACACGCTCACAGAGCATAAATAAACAAAAAGTTGGTACAGTCGTTTTGCACAGCTCAGTGCAAATTACAGTGGAAACTCATTTATCTGGAGCCAGTGGGAGTAGACGCTGCTAAGATGGCTGGGACTAGTTCACTCACTCAAACCCTCACAGAGAGACTTGAGTAGGGTTTATAGCACGTAAACACTGGCGTCACATAAATGCATAAATGTCTTTCGTATAATGTATCAGCTTAGCATTAATGTCCATACACCCGAGGGACAGACAGTCCCGCAGGCATGTCCTGGCTCTGGTGCAGTGTGAGTAAATTGTCTTGTTACAGGGGTCAACTGTGTTGTACATGAACCAGCATAATGTGAAATATGTTTTACGTGTCTGTTAATATCCTGTTTATCCTAAGTCATTAGAGTGTATTTGCATAACGTTTCCTGTTTGGCATTCAGATAAATGGCCGCCTGCAGTTTCTGTTTATTCATTATTAGGATTATACCTATGCATTAATCAGTGATTCCTCTAACCTGTATGCATCCACTCACGGCTCCGCTCTCCCTCCTGTGAGGTTCTAATGTCCAAGGACTCTCTGCCTGGGTAATTACCAGAGCTTGTAATAAGCTGGGGACTGAGACATTAATGTAGTTTAGGTGGTGGGACGTGCGCAGGCGGGCATCCACTTTCAATGTGCCTGCCATGCTCCGCGCACACACCTCACAGGTAATTACTTTGCCACGGCGCTGTCTCCGGCTCAGCAGTGTCCCCCTGATCGATACAGGTGTTAGCAGCCAGCGGTAGCGGCTCTATACAGTGTAGGAAAGATCCCCGAGGGAATTCAGTTAAAAGCATGGATCCAGCTAAGAAAATCATTACAAGTATCCTTTTTAACAAGTTCATTAATGTGATATTGACTTGTCTTTGTCAAAAGAAGATGGTGATCCATAGAGCAGTAATGGACAGAAGTAGGCTCATAGCTGGAAGCAAAGCATAACTCACTCGATAGTGATGCTGCTCAAACAGACTGTTTTTGATTCATTTGGCCATGAAATGCTCTTTTTCTGCTAAACCTGTGGTTTGTCTTTGTATAATAAAATGATGCTTCATGACAACTGAACTACAATCACATACAATATACTTATTGTAATGGTAACCTACTAATCTAATGTAAAGGTGCAGTGTTCTGCATCAGATGCTGCAGGGATGTAACATGTGGAGTAAGTGAAGCATCATAAACAATATAATAAGTAGTGCCAGCTCATATCAATAACATACTGTAAGTCTTCTTTCATTGTACATGCTTAATTTATTAGGAGAGGCTCTGAACAATGTCAGACTTCTTTAGTCTGACTCCAACCTTTCCTCTACAATGCACTTTAAAAAGTTTATTGAGCTCGTACGTCTTTACAGACTAACATTTCACACTGCTGGGTTGTAAATGAGGCTCACCCTGACCTCAGCCAAGTGTTGTTACCGTATGCAGTAACTTCCAGCTGCACAGCTCAAAACGTACCCTCCACTTTCAAAAAGCAGGTTGTACCGTCTCCTTTCCTTGTGTCAACCAGGACAATGCATGTTGGCTATTTCAGCCTATCCACGAGCTCTGAAGCACAGACGATGCAGTAGATGTGGAGAGAGACAAGCGAACGTTGACGGAGCTTCTCACTCTCACGTTAAAATGACAAGGCATAGACATAAATGGGCCTCAGGAGGGAATCTGAAGGCGACAGGCTGGTCCACCTGGCAAACGCGACTGGAGTCAGATGGTTTTCACAGTATGTACTTAAAGCTCTAATCAACGGGGACAATACACAACATGTGTTGATTACCTGTTAACCTACGCTCAGAGCAGAGAACACTGGTAAGTGAAGGACAGAATGTGTTGTCACCGCACGGCGCAGGCCTCGTCATGCGGCTCAGCTTCTAGCTTTCATCTTTAACGTAGCTGTCCCCAGGCAGGGAAATCTGAAGTGCAGCCAAGTCACAGACGTGTTGGAATCCTGAAATCACGCGCTGAATATGGATGATTCCTCCATGTCTCAGTCGTCCGTAGGCTTTAAGCATCACATGCTCAACACTATAGATTCTAGTTTAACAAACTAATAAGTGAAAACGTTACGTTAGACCTACTGTGCCATGTGATTAAGTGAAACCACTGGGAACAAAGTGTCAATTAGAAACCTGAAGCACATCATTATCTGTTGTTGAAGTGAACCTTCAGAGAGAAATGTTACCTACAGATTATCTGACAATGTGACTTTGCATCAGGCCTGAGAGATTTCTTGCCCGAGCAAATCAAGTAAAAGGCTTGTTTTGCTTGTTTGGACTGGGCTGGTACAGTATGATGGGCTGAGCCCGAGGCCATCATTACTGAGTGACGCCTGTCATGCTGTTCGAATCAATCTTCAGGCAGCGAGGAGCACAAGGAGGCAGGAAGGAGGCAAAACCCAAACCGCAGTGAAGTGAAGTTGCCTCCATCCATGTAAAGGGTTAAATCCGTTGCGTTGTCATACATCTAGTGCATGTCTGCGCAGGTCAGTGTCTTTAAAGACGCCTTTTATGTGTGAGACTGTGTTTATTTGCGGTGTGTGTGTGTGTGTGTGTCACACTGACTGATAGCCATGCCCCTTCAGCCCAGTGTGTGTTGCCCTGGGAGACCCAGCAATAAGCACACACTCATCCTTCGGCCATGAATCTCTGCCAGCCGCCTCATCTAGCAGCTCTCCACCCACAGCCACACATACCCGCCGCTGGATGCTGCACATTTCCACAGCAGCAGCTCCACAGCCATCCTCTGAGGGCAGGGCAGTGCATCACCCATCTATCTAGTGATCGCCCCCTGAAGGTCCGCGGCTGAGAGTCCCCGATAAAACATTAGTGTCATATTCATAGCAATATCAAAAACATGTAAAAACAAGCTTAGAGCTAGTTTCTGCCTCTACACGCTGAACACAAGCTTATGTCTGATCAGCTTTGACTTTTGACCTTTAGTTGTTAAGGCTGTTGCAGATATGACCATAACTTTGTCATACACTTTAATGTACATAAACTTTTATATACGTATTTTCCTTTTTCTTTCCTTTGCTTCTCAATATTGAATGATGTAGTTGGTTCAATGACATGAAGGCATTTCGCATAAATATTTTCTAACTAGATTTGATTCTGAAACTACTCAGCTCTCAATGTGGGTGATATTTAGCAGGTTGGTAGCAGCTGAGCAGAAATGGATGCTGGCTGTTACTGTTGTGTGAATATCAGCCACACAGAAACAGCATAAAATCTCAGGATTTAAAGATTAAAAAGCTGCATCGCTATCAGCCTCCCTGACGCCCACAGCTAGAGCGACTTCAAAAAGTGTTTGCATATCAGTGTGCGCCTGCACGTGTGCGCAGGTTTCATCATAAAGCCTAATGTTTTCCGTGACCTGGGGTGACGCATCGACTTCAAACAGAGCCAGGTAAGCAGTGATTACAGTGCATCAGAGGGAGGCACAGTGGAGGTTAAGTGTTCCACCGGGTACGAGTGCATGTGCCACAGCACTTCCTCATTCCTGTCACACAAACAACTCCGTTCTAAACCAAGCGCTCTCTGTTTCATCAGGCAACACCTGTCAACTTCTCTGTCTGTCAGCATGAACGCGTCTGGTAATGAACAGTTTGGATGGCAAAAACAAAAAGAGACGACTTCGCTCGACAGGCATGAACCACAGATCACACCCAAGCGTGTTGGAAACCGCAGCAGCGTACAAACAAAGGAAGGTTTCGTTCAGGTGCTGAAAACGCACGTGGCAGGAAATATGTTTATTAAAATGTGTACGTTTTCACACCGTCTGAACAATACCAGCCTCCGGTGGTGTCACGTAGGACTCGTAGAGCACAGAGAAATAAAGAAACGATGATCATCTTAATCATCTTAACCAACATCAGATCCCTATGAACACAGGATCACACGTTGAAGCTGCTTCAGAGGTAAAAAAACGAGGAGCATAAACTACTAAACTGAAACAAATGTGCTGAATAAACCTTTAGTTGGCTTCACACAGGTCTTAAAGGTTGTGACATATAGATGATGAATTGATCTTATCATATTACAGTTAAATACATGCTCTTTCAAACATGATATTTGAAACTTTCTGTAACTGTTTCAGTATGACATGAGGTTAGCAGTGAGGTTAATTAGAGACTTGAGTTGAGCTGTGAGTGAGAGTGGTTGTGTGTGTTTGTTAATGTTCTTTACCCAGATCCATTGGTGACACTTCCTTCATTACTGCTAATGTGATTTCTTTATTACAGTATTAGCTTTATATAGACAACTGCACATTTATAATTGCTTTTACTTTATGAGTATGCACTGGTTGGAATTACAGCACGTTGACTAAAACAATATATAGTCTTATATGTATATTGTCTTCTTAATTATTTATACAGTATATATATATATAGTCTTGTTTGAGTCACCTCAGGTATTAAATAAAGCTATTTATTTTTTACAGTACATACAGTAGGAGTCTAAAATCACAATAGATCTGCTACCTAATTCATAACAAAATAAAAATGATATAATAAAACATAAGTAGACTCCTATGGTTTCGATTTACTGTGCGTAAAAAAAGAGACTTGCACCTCTCAAATTCAATTAGTACACGAGTGAGTGAAAAGCCTGGAATCCTTCTCATGCAATGCCAATTAGCAGCATCCTGATGAAAGGTATCCTGTGGAGCCTCCTTGTAAACAAGCACAGTTTATGTTCACATGCAGTGTTTCTCATTAAAATGCATTTGTCTAACGACGTTGTTCAACATGCTTCTCGTTTCATCCTGCACTGCGTTACAGCCGCGTTAGTGGTCGTCTGGCTCCCTGTAGTTTGCCGGTGCTGCATCACCTGTATGCATTTATTGATATGACCTGAGATGCAGGCAAAACGCCACAGTGCTCTAAACCTCTTTGAGCGGCTGTGACTGAAGTGGCAGCGGCGTCAGTGGTGGCTACATGTACCTGTGTATTTTGAAGCTCTGTGTTATTCATGTGGAGGCGACGTCTCAACTTTGGCACAGTTATCCAGTGAGGTTTTAGGGTAACCCCTAACCCTAAATGTATTTTGGAGATAAAAGGTAGAACTTATACAGTAAGTGTGAAGCTGTGGCACCGTAGTTTGTGCATGTTGTCGTCCTGGCCCTGTGCTGTGACCAAGAGCACGATCCCCTGCGTTGAAGCCCAGGTCACACACTGTATTTCAGTGTAACCTGCAGTGACCTACAGTCACAGTAAATCAAAATTCTGGCCAGACATCTCTGATCTGATCTGACAAAACGTCCCCGACGGCATCAACGCTCCAAACTCATCACATCAAGACTCTTCAACATTCATGAATGGAAATCAGGGAAAATACACTGCGAAGAACGTCTCCCTCCACTTCAGCGTCTTTCTCACGTCTGCTTAAACTCCATTAAATGGAACAATGACAGGAACTGATTTTGACAGCATTCTTCCCACAGACTCAGGATTGCTCATATGATTTTAGGTTTAGGAAATTCCCCAGTTTAGTAATCAGAGGTCTGTAGAAGTGAAAGCAGGGCATTTATCTTTTTCCTATTCAGTAGCTTTGGAACAACTACAGCTTCATTAGCTCCATCAGTCATGTCTACACCTGCTGCAGGTTTGGAGATAAGATGCTGCCTCTTGACCAAATCAATCAAATGTTAAAACAGGGTACAACGACCACTTCAATGTCAAATGAATGTGCATTAATATGAGACCTTGTGTCAGAATAAAGCTTATATTTGTAGCTTAGCAATGTTAGCATGTGTTGCCTTTCCCTTCATCAGCGATTTCACTCTCATTCACTAGGTTGAATTTTTAACAGAAAACGCTCGAGGCTTTAGCCCCACAGGCAGCAACAAGCCTGCACATTATCACCTGTCAGGCGATAAAGCGCTGAGTGAATCCTCATCACTGGGAGAACGCATCCAGTAACCAGCACAAATCAAACCATCCACAGTATCCTACGACGTAAAGACAGTAGAGAACACGCTTCAGAGCAGAGGCTGCTCCAGTCTGTTCTAAACTGCAGGATTCTGATTGTGGGAGATGTTTTCCCCACAGTCCAGCTACGCTCCCACTTTTGTTCTGGTTCTTTTCAGACTTTATCAGTCACCGCGTTTGCAGGTGTGGAGTCGCTGCTTGATTCCATAACAGCATTTTCATCTGGAAGGTTTTGTCATTTAACCGCACTGTATCGCATTGCTTTTAATCCTCTCTATTTCACGCTAGAGGGAACAGTCATCTCCAAGACGTTTCACAGAACACTCAACAACCTGAGAAGAAGTGAGCCTCTAAATGTTTAGCCACAACCCAAGGCACCAGACATTTCACGACAGGGAGACGTCACAATCTAATCTCATCACACAACTTTGTCCAGTTCGTACATTATGTTGGACACCTTAATGGATGATATTTAACATTTATGATGTCGTCCTCAGATTTATGCCGGTTTTTTTCATTGTATGAGCCCAGCATCCAGCTGGCAAACGCTTAAACTGTGCATGTGTAGAGAGTTTTGCTCTGAGCCTGCACATTGTTCTTGAAACTAGTTTTTGTCTTTCCTCCTCCTAGATTAAATTAAATTAATTGAATTTATGTTAATAACCATATTTTTTGTATCATAACTGGATAATATTTTTGATTATTATTCAGATTAAAGCTGTATTTGGTCTTGCTTCAGTTTCATGAGGGTTGTTGTTCCTTCGGTCTCGGTTCTCCGTTTAAATGAGAACGTCCTCAGAGCCGAGTCAAGGCGCTGCTGAGTTCACTGGTGAGGACACTGGTCCATTGTGTTTCAAGGTAGAATCAATAATGTTCTTGGTAAAACAATACATTTATTGCCGGCATGTCAAACCTTCATCTTGTTGAATTAATGTACCAGTAATTTCAATGTATTGCCTTCTATTACTGACAAGGTCGAAGGATTTAGTTCTACTAAAGGCTGTTTTTGAAGGAACTGATTGCGACCAGTGCCACATGTAGAACACAACCTCACGTTCACTTTTCTGTGAAGCAACATGATACTGTGACTACATTTGACCTTGGCGCTTCCAGAGCAAGCACATGCCTGTAACGTAAAGCTAGAACCTTTGCAGGCGTACAGGAGATGTAGCGTAAATTTAAGAGAACCAGTCTCTGAGTGAACTAGTGCTGCATAATTAATGGAATTGCAATTGTGATATCAGCTTGTGTAATTATAGAACCGTACAGGATTAATTAAATGAATCTGTACATGTGTTAATGTGACAACCTGTCCTCGTGTGCACTTCTTCTTCAGATCTTGGTCTATGTCCCAGTTGAAATCAGTTTCTGTTGAGGCCGGGAGCTAATGGTCACGTTGCTGTTTGGTTTGAGCTGCTGCCAGTTTATTCCTGTAAATGGCCTTTTGGACGTCTTTGGTTATTGATGCTATAATAGCAGCTGCAAAACAGTAAGGATACACATGCTATAGCTAGAGTCACATTAAATATATTCTCAAGTACTGTAAGTGAGACCACCTTTTTTTGGTTTGTTTGTTTCACATCGTTCACTAAAATGGGCTTGCTTCTTGAGCACACGTGGTTTGGGGCTCATCACACAGACGAGGCTGTGGGGAATAGCGTGGCTTAACTTTTGTAAATATCAAGCTGCAGGTGTTGTAATTCTGTTGCTTACTGTATGAGCCTTTGAACCTCCAGCCAGATCTGATTAAATGACTCTGTTAATATTAATCCTTGGATTCATTCTGTACACCATTCAGCATTTTGGCTTGCACTGTAGATCTACAGGGCACAGACCTGAACTTGTTAGTGACTCCTGTGTTTGATCCTATGACTGTTGTGACTCTTTGCTATGGGTCTCTTGCCAGATAAAACTCTCTTTGACATGATTCGATTACACGTTCCTGTTTTGGGGCCATTGTGTTTTATGCCATGCGAGTAGGCGTCGTGAATGTCAGGGTAGGGTTGAATTAATTACTTAGGCAGGGTCTCAACACGCAATTTGACTTGTACAGATCAGGTTCATGTCAGGTGTAAAGACTTTCCCCTCGTCACTGCTTTCCTTTCTTTCCAAAACGTCCTTCTTTTCATCTCCCGCTTGTTCTTAATACCAGGACACAGTATGACAAATGGAATATGTTGTTCAGAGGTCTTGGAGGTTAATTGTACAGTGTAACTGCTCGGCCTGTGTATACAGTAAGTGAGAGCATGTTTCTGTTTAGCTGTATAACAACTGAACCTGCTTTACATTCGGCTGGCAGCACTTTAACTGTGTGTCTGTGAACTCTGACTTCATTTATCATTGAAGTGTTAGACCTACAGTACAGCTGCCATAGGATCCTCCACAACAGAACAAAACCAGCAAGACGTGCTCAGTCCCATGACATAACAAGGTGACAATTTGTCAATTCCAACACTATGTCTGATGTCCTGTAAGTGGAGCTATGTGGTGCCATGGGGCGCTCGGATTGGTCGATTGGAGGCTGCCCCAGCAGAGCTTTAGTATTGATAACCGTTGTGCAAACATCATGGTTTGTCCTGTCAGCTGGACGAGAGCCAGCCACAGAAGGTAAAGCAACGTGAATGAAGCGTTCTTCTCATCTACTCCTCATCCTGGACCCACCGGGCTGTGACGCGTCATCTGCCACTGGTACGAGCATGGACACGCCCAGTGGATCCATGGGCACATTGTGACACATTACTGTACATTGTTGCTGCACATTCATTGGTTATTCATCTACCTACACTTCACCACTGTAAACATGACACTGTCTCACTCTCACGCTCTAGATTTTCTTGCTTTGATTACAGTATTTCACTGTGGCTGCATTTTTATGAGCTCATTTAATGTCACTATTGTATTATTAGTTCCGGTTGCAGTAGTTTCTCTGTTTGGATCAGTTCATAAAGTCGAATTCATCGCATCCCAGAGATTCCCAGTGGGTAAAGTCTGGACTCTTTGGTGGCCAATCCTTCTGTGTCTCCCATCCAGTTACTTCACACCATTAATCAAATCAAACATGGCTTTGGCATCTTTAAATCACTTTTGTTTGGTTGTGAAAAAATGCATTCGCTGATTGTTTCTAGAATAATTTAGTTTTTAAAATCAAGCTGATATCTAGTGGAGAAAATGTAACACATACAATATGATTTCAACTGATGTGACTTTAACGTCTAAAAAAAGTTGTAATTAAAGGAAATTGAATGGGATCAATCGAGTATTTATATCCAGATTATAACATCTATGTCTCAAAGGACAGGGCAATTCAATTCTCGCAGTACAGTCATTTCCCTCATGAGGGTTTGTTGTGACCAGATATTGTTATTACGGCTGTTTTTCTTGTTTGTAGTGTTAATCATACATTTGAATAAGTGACCACTTACATAAACCCTGCACAACGTCTGGCTCCCTCTGTTTGCTGTTCATCTCTTATCTGACTGCTTGACTCCCTTCTGTTTGTCGCTGCGTGGTCCTCTTGACTGTATTGTTGGGTACTTACGCTCCCTGAAACCCGCCTGTAAGTGAATTGAAATCTGTCCATAATGATACAAAACAAATAATTAGTGCAGTATTAACTGCTTGAACTACTGTGTTTTAGTTTACATGTGGCAGGTTAGAGACATACATACCTGTTTGTAGAAGGTACAGTTTTCCGTTTCTGCTGTTCTAGTTTATGCTTGGCTTCGCTGTGTCTCGTTCTATTATTAGTCAGTGCTGAACAGGTACATTTTCCTTTTCTCGCAGTTATTCGTTGATTTTGAAAACCAGTTCCTGGTTTTAGATCTCATGTGAATGATGAGTTCTTATTGTGTAGACAAGTTCAAATCATTCCATTAATATTCTATCTAAATTTAACATATACCAACATATAACACATCCTTTAACATACATGGGTCATGTTTGCTTCTTTTAAGCTCATTTGAACCACACACACACACACATATATATATGTGTATGTACTGTATATGGATATGGATATATATACCTACAGGTTGAAGAACAAAGAACTGACTTCTGTTCTCATCGAATGCACCATATTTATTCCTGTACATCCAGCTCTGATGTGTTTAATATTCTTGGCACCATCACTTAGATTCCGCCCTAACGCCAGCCCTGGCACCTGAATAAAGATTTCCTATCACGGAGCATAAGCGCAGACGCCATGCTCCTAAAATGTGACAAATGCAAATGGGACGAGAGAAATCAAATGTGACTAACGTGTATGGAAACAGAGAAAATCAATTGTGTCCTGAACAAATGGAGGCGCTATTAAAATGATTGTGTGCTAAAGGAATATATTATCCTTAGCAGCTGCCAGCAGAGGCAACAGCCATTCAGATTCCAAGTCTGCTTGGCCCACGGAAGCAGATCTCCCACCAATTATAATATATGCTTACTGCTCTTAGACATTATTGCTCCAACAAGCATAAGACATGCAGTATAAACAAGGGTACACGAAGCAAATCTAGTGGAATTGTAAAGTGGAGCAGAAATCTGTACTTTGCCAAAGTTAATTTGTTTGTGAGGCGCTGAAGAACTTGACTTTAAAGCAGCATTATCATTTTCCAGCTTTAATAATACAAAAGCTTTTGAGCTGCACAGAAATTGAGGCTTGGGTGCAGACTTTGAACTGATCACTACGCTCCCCTTTCGCCAATGATGTCGAGAAGAAAGAATTAATTAAAGCTCAGATGCCAAATAGACAAGATATGAAGCGTTCAAAAAGCCTTTTATGAAACAATTGCAGCTGGCTGAAGATTGCATAAACACTTTCTCATGGTTCTCTGTGGGGTGGAGAGGCTTCAGAGGAGAGCATTCAATCCACTCATCAGATAAAGACCATCGCTGGGCATCCAATGCAGTTTGTTTATTAGCACTTCAAAACAATCAGAGCATCTCTGCAATCATGAGAAAGGTTACACAGCATGACAGGAACGCAGACGTTCTTGTTTTCTGAAGTGAGCAGCTTTGTGAAATTATTTTTCTCAGACAACTACTGTACAGATGATGTACATGATACACAGCTCAATCCCATTAGTATCTGCTCTAAATGGGATACATCTCCACATGATATTGATGGGATAGTAACCTTCTGAAATGACAGGTTTAGTGGAGTCTGGGACATGAATCCATTAAAGATTTAATAAACTGAACTGTGCTCCACAGTGATCAGTGCCCTTCAGAGGAAATCGGACATCACAGATTCAGGCGTGAGGTGTTAAAATTGATGTAAAAGCTTTGTTGAACAAGAACTGAGTAATAGGAAGGAAAGGTAGATTTCTCCTAAACGACACAGAGCAAGCTCTTAATGTTGCTCTGTGCTCTTTTTTTTCGTTTCCATCCTCAGTGACATGATGTTAAATTGTTACAATTAGATGTTGGAATATAAGATATCAGGGGATCGTAGCTTTGATCCATGATGGCCGCTGTGCTGTTTGTTTTCCAACTATCCCTGGCTCAGCTGTGCTCAGTCAATCAGAAGCTGGAAAATACCCGTTCAGTCCATCCTCATCCAAAATGGAATGTTCCACTTTGACACCTGATGCCTTGGTTTGACTATAATGTAAAATGAAGCTGCAGGCCTAAGAAAACGTACAGCAGCATCTCAGCTGAACAGAATGGCTTTCTGTTTCACATCACTAAGCCTGCTCCATTAATCATTAATAATAATTGGTTTTGCCTGGTGGAGATCTGGTTGTTTTCAGTCTAATCCTGCACTACAGAGCACTTTAAATTTGATCTGTCTGTCTGTCTATTCATTCAACCTGTTATTCATTAACAGGACACGGTGCCTAAAACTGGGAAGCTATTGTGGACATACATGTAATGTGACTGAATGCAAATGAATTGTAGGGAATTGTAGAGTGGGGATGAGGATGTGGCTGAACACTGAACTCCAGGCTGGAAGAGTTTTCTTCTAGGCTCAGAGAATAAACAACATCAATGTCAGGGAAACGGGAGCCGGCAACACAGCAGGTTTGTCATTACTGTATGAGCTAAAGTTATGCCACTTGTAAAAGCCTGGCAGCAGACAAATAACTGCAGCTTTAAAGAAATTGTTCTCTGGAGTTCCAGTTTTTCCTAAAGAAGATGGGCGGACAGACAGACAGGTTTGTGTGGAGGAAGTGATAAAACTATACGACATTAAGACAAAGAGACCAAGACGGGAGCTAAACACAGAGCTGTTACATCGCACACATGCAAAAACCCAGGAACACCCAAACTCACTCGGGACACGAAGCTGTGAATTGGCTGTGAGTCCTGAACCACAGCGAGTCCTTCCAACAGCTTGGCTTACAGATCAAGGTCTCTGTGAGCAGCCACACACACACGAAAACACGCCGCACACACACACACACACTCACGCCACCTCCTGCTGCTGCTCCTGGCGAGCCATGAGAAGTGGCCTGTCGACCAGAGAATGGCACAATTGTGTGTTTGGGCCATCTGCTGCTGAGACTGATATAGATATCACATGCACTGACACACTAGATACTACAGGCATACACAAATGATGCCCACCCACACACAGACACGTGTTCAAAACGATTCTAATTACTGTTCTGTACATAAACAGTAGAAACTTCAAACTGTTAGTTTGTTCCAGTGTTTAAATGACAGTTGGTTCATAAAGTGGCTCCAAAATGTCAGGTTGTGTTCAGTCGTATTGATGAGAAAATGTCTGTTTGTTGTGCGTAAATGAAATAAAAGTGCTTTTTGTGTAACTGTATACTCAGCGCTCATCTCTGGCGGGTTCTCTCCTCAGGTGGGTTGAATGTGTTGTTCATTTCCAGCTATCCAGAGATCATTACGGCTGCACTTTGGAGTCCAGTCCCCTTAGAGTCCAAACAATAAAGAGAATAAACATCAGGAAGTGAACAAACCAGTGGAGGAGACTCAAATAAGGCCAGGATCACATTTTATTGACATTGGGAAACAGCAGTGACAGAGGCTGACAGCTGCTGTGGAGCTGTGTGAGATTTAAAGGTGTCTTTTACATTTCCCAACATTTCAGCCTATTCATTTGAAAATGTGATCACGTCATGTCTCATGTGCTGTTTAACCCACACGTACATGTGCATATCCTGTGTGTATTTACTGCATGAGACAACAAACAGGGAGCAAACTGTGTGTGTTGTGTCGTGTTCTGATCTGACCACAGTCACAGTAAAGACACAAAACGACTGTGACGCACGTGATCAGCAGGGCACAAACTAATCCACAGATTTAAAATTATGAAAGAAAACTGAAACCTAATGACCAAAAACCTGAATAAAAAGGAAAACTAGTCAAACCACCTGAAAGTCAAACTTGTGGTAACTTGTTTGACATGAAAACTGTGCTTGCAGGTCTTTCTCCAGCCTGTCAGACAGCAACGAAGAAGCCAGAGCCAGGTACCTCTACAGGCAGTGGGTTGGACTTGGCTTAACTGACGTCCACCTGTCCAATCACACAGTCCTCCTGAGCCTGCCTGGCTCTACACCCAACACCATCACTGACAGGTCCAGCCACCAGTGCTTCCTGCCAAGCGGGACCACGTGTGAGCAGCGCAGCCCCAGTGACCTGCTCAAGCAGCAGTTCTCCTACGCGGCCTACTCTGCCACTGGAAGCTTACAGGTACTGTTCCCCGCCACAAACTGACATTTCCAAAAACAAAGGCTTCTTGCCTCTCGGCTCCTGCGATCTTTGCTCTCTCTCCCCTTCATCGCCGTCATCAGATTGTCTGACTCCGCAGACCCTGGCCAGTGATGGGTCAGAAGTAAAGGTCATAGCCAGAGGTTGTGACGTTGAATGTTATCGCTTGGTCATCCACAGTATGACAGTGAGACAATACTACACATTCTATTTGTGCTTTATGATGAAAGGCTGAGCTGAGTAGCAGAAGAAACACGTTCCTAAAAGATGACTTTATCACAGTAGGTTCTTTTAACAGCAATTTAAAGCCGCAAGCCATGTTTAGAGTATATGTCATCCACAAATTTGTGTTTTTCGTTCTATGAATTATGAACCGCTTGGACACCGCATACACAGCCAGCAGTGAAGGGATGACACGTGGCTGAACATCGCATCATTGTTCTCCCGTTGTCCCGTCCAGCAGTTTAGCATGCAGCATGTACTGGGCTGAGTGCCAGCCTGATGGAAGGTGTTGCTTTTTCAGGAAGAGTATATAGAGATAATCTACTCCTCTTGATTGATGATCTGAGTTTATTTTTAATGTGATCCATTATGAATAGCATAACATCAGCCTCAGGACCGGACAGGTTCAGTAGAGAGAGAACAAGGGAAAGAAATAGAGAGAGACAGACTCAGAACTAGTACAATCAACATAATCATAAAAATAAAAAAACAGAAAATACATAGACTTATCCATACATACATGTGCTGTGTATAAAGCTATACATAATAATACATCACAGCCACTATAATAAAAATAACCAATGGCCATAATAGACAACAATAAATACAGATGAAGTCCACTATGATTTTAGTGATCAACACCATTGAACGGTGAAGCATGTGTCAGCTGAGGTGAGCCCATCATAGCCAGTGCAGCCAGTAACCAGAACTGCTCCAGGTGGGACAGTGAGGATGGCATAGGGAGGATGCCCCTCACACAGAGAGGTGGCTGTTGTAGCTGTGGGGCGAAGCACCGAGGTCAGTGGACAGGTTCCAACTAGCTCCGCTAACTACAGTCCAGGAACAGGCCAGAGACCGACTCAGCATTGGTTTAGCGACTTCTGATTTGAGCTTTTTGGAGATGTTAACGCCCAGAACTACAAGCTGAAAACAGCTCCAGACGCCCGCACTCGTCCTTTTCTTGTGTTTTTATGTCATTCTGCACTTTAGACCAGTTTAATCGACATATCGTGCGTCAGTAAAGACAGATGCTAATGTTGTTTTTTCCATAGACTCATAATAGACTATAGTTTTTTTATTGTTACTGTTAAAATGACTCGAGCAGAGAAAGAAAGAAAGTGAACATGAATCCTCAAAAGAAGCTTGAATACGTCCGATGAAGTTTTTCAGAATCAAGTGAGGAGAGTGAGCAGGAGGTGGATGTGACGTCACGTTTTCTATTCACTGAAAACCCTGGGATACAGAAGAAATTTAACATAAATTCAACCAAAACGTAATCCAAAATGGAAATGTGGTGTAAATCAGCATAAACATACTGTAATAACAACACATTTTTAAAAAATGGCTGAAAGTGAAACGTTTATGGTTGGTGGAGGGGTTAAGGCGCCTCCGGCCATAAAATGATGACAACAGAGGTAGTTTACACATTGACGCTATAATTAGATTAGCATCAATTATCAAATCAATTATCTAAGCATCAGGCGTAAATAGACGCAGCATGATGTTTGTATCAGCCCAAATGCTCCTTAAAGTGTCAAGGTTAATGGAAGACATTATGCATAGTTTGCCTAGACCCCCCCCCCCCCCCCCACGCACACAGAAAGACATACAGTCACACTATTTTTAGAGGATTTTACTTTTCTGTATCCCAGGAACCGCGAGAGTGGAGTTGAAGGAGACACTTGTTATTCCCTTGAGCCCCTGCCCAGCCTGAGGGCAGATGAAAAGTTGGCGTGAGTCTCTGAATACCAAGTTTTCCTCTTCCTCTCTCTCACTTCCTCCATCCTTGTTCTCCTTTCTCCACTTTGCTCGATCCATCCAGCTGTCCACGCATCGCGGTCTACCCATAGGAGGGTCATAGTCATCCATCACAGGAATATCTAAGCTCCATTTTTGCAACGCTGCCTTGAATTAAGGCCGATTTGCCAGATCTAAACATGGCTTTCAGACATTTAACATGAGGATGGATGGATACCAGACCAGAGCAAGCATCCTGCTGCTGGAAGAACTGTTAAGTTGACACCCGCCCCCCAAGCACAAATATGTCACAATGTCATGAAGAGGTACGATGTTTTCAAAGTCGCTCAGTTTATGCGTAAATTTGCTGGCTTTGCTTGTTTACTGGTGAACTGTCGCTAGCTGCTGCTACTTCTGCAGGCTAGCGAGCTCTGAGGAGCCACCGGGCATCTATCAGGCTTCACAGAGGATGACGACGGGGGTGGAGGCCAATCAAAATGAGCCATGCTGCGTTTGACTGACTCAGTCAATTCTCTTTTCCCAGATACAGTTGCAAGAGAAAGTCTGTGAACCCTTTGGGATTTCATGGATTTCTACATAAACTGGTCATAAATGTTCTGATCTTCATCTAAGTCACAACAATAGAAAAACACAGTCTGCTGAAACTAATACTACACAAACATCATATGTTTTCATGTTTTTACTGAACATAACATGTAAACATTCTCAGACCATGTGGATAAACTATCCCTCAGATAATGACTCTCCAAGAGCTAATTGGAGCCAGGAGTCAACCAACCTGGAGTCCAGTCAGTGTGATGAGATTAAATGTGTTGGTTAAAGCTGTCCTGTCTATAAAACCAGTTTGAGTTTACTGTTTTCTAGAAGCATTGATGTGAACCAAGCCTCACACAAAGACTCTGAGAAGACCTACGATCAAGATGTTGACTTGAAGCTGGAAAGGTTTACAACAGTATCTGTAAAAGCCTTGATGTCCATGTGTCCACGGTGAGACAGACTGTCTACAAATGGAGGAAGCTCAGCTCTGTAGCTACTCTCCCTGGACCTGGTCGACCTGGAAAGATGACTGAGACACAGCAACCAATGAGGGAAGACGTTTGGTTGAGGTTGTTGCTGCCAAAGGGGGGTCGACCAGTTATTAAGGCCAAAGCTTCACATACTTTTCCCAGCCTGCTCTGAGAATGTTTACGTTATGTTCAATAAAAACATGAAAACATATAATGTTTGTGTAGTGTTGGTTTAATCAGACTGTGTTTTTCTATTGTTGTGACTTAGATGAACATCAGAACATTTATGACCAATTTATGCAGAATCCATGTGATCCCAGAGGTTCACAGACTTTTTCCAGCAACTGTATAGCGACATGCTATGGAACGTGACGTTCTAAATGAGCCCTTATGTATTTATGGCAGAAAGATGAAAATATGCAGAAATGTAGTTGAAGCTTCAAAAAAAAGGGTTAAAAACGATTTGAATGGATTTATCATTATTATTGACATATAAATAATAAATATGTTTTGAAAAATGTAATGGTACAGGTTATACCAAAATATGTAGTAAAAGTCCTGGTGAGACCTCGCTTGAGTTCTACTGTACTGCTTAATTTTATCAGAGTCTACTTTTGCTGATATAAGGTTTACAGTATATATTGTAACATGAATTGATTAAGGTTTTGAGATTTGCATCATTTCGAACCAATAATCATCCTAGAAATGCTTTTTTAGGGCGAAGCTGAAAATGATTCATTTGTACTATGTGTCAAGTTGGTTTGTTTGTCACTAGTAATACATTTACATGTATTTTCAGGAAGACACTCAGCTAAGCTAGTCCTGGGGTTCATAAGATTACATACCTACATTCTAGTGTAAATTGGCCAAATTAGGCAACTATGGTTTGGAAACAAAGGCCACGTTCTTAATTTTATACGAAAAAAGAAATGAGGAATAATGAAACAAGTAAATGTGGAAAGTGACAGCAGCTGACATACGAACCATACACACTGTACAGAAAGAAACACAAGCTGCATCCCAGGTGAAATGCAGATAACTCCTCCCAGCACAGAGCACTTATCAGCCGGTATTATGCATCAAGTGAGGCAGGACAGCCGACTCCCTGAACAGCCTGAGGACCATTTGCTCACAGCTGGAAGGACATGTTAAATAACTAAGTCACATGCATAGGTTGGTTCTGTCTATCGAATATTGTTTGGACATGTAGAGTCACATAGACTCACAGCAGATGGAAACTAATACTGGAGGATCAGCCTGTAACATCCCAAACCAACCGACAAGGAAGGGGAAAGCGAGAGGGAGCTTAAATACTAAACCGAGCAGGAAATGAACAGGTGAAGCTCATAATTACTGAGGACACAGAAGGAGAACGTGAACGGGAAACACGGGCCGGACTGGGACACTTACATGTCTGTAAAATAACTAAGTGAACATTTTGCATTATTGTGTAAGAATTTCCATTGTTATTTAGCCTGGAACACTACTTTGTCCGACTTGTCTAAAGTAAATGCTCACTAGGTTTTGTGATGATATTTTGCTTCTTTAAATATACAGGAAACACGTGAATATTACCAGACTCATGAAGTTGCAGCTTACAGTATGGAGCTGTTTGCTTTAAATGATTACATTGCCTTAAATGTCTGCGTTAGATTTATTGACTACTGTACGATAATCAGTTTTCTCCCTCCTTATGTCTAATTAGCCGACCTTTACTCCTTTTCCACTTCATTTCAACCCACACACAACGTAACAGGGTAAAGGAACATAACACATTTATAACTTCACGTACTGCATATGGGAGATTATTGAAAAAGAATTCACCCAGAAAAACTGCTTCCTATTTAAAAAGCTACTTTACAAACTGCTGTTTGTCTTGATATTGTCAATTTTAGGCTTAAATCACCAATTTGCCCCAGAGTGTTACAATCTACACATCATACAAGACCCTCAAGACTCACTGCAATAAACTCTGCTGTGGTTTATTTCATTTTAATTGTTCACCAGGGTTTTTGTCATTTCATAAGCCAACATATATTTATTCTAATAGAGGTCAAACTAAATTCAATCCAAATAACTTACACCCTGATGTAAATGACAAAGTGGAAGGTAAGCTGGGATACAGGCTCAGGCTTCATAACGTGACTCAACATCACAGCATCAAAAAGCTCACTGATGCTTTATAAATGCTCACTTCTAAGCCTTCCAACGATAGGCTGCAGGGAAAAGCCGCTACAGTAAAGTCCTTGTCCTCACCTCCTCCACCATCCTCTGCCACCTCTCATTTTTGTCCTTTTCACCTCTTTCCTCTGTGGTTTAGATAAATGCCCTTTGTTTGTCTAGTGAAGTTGTAAAAACCCAAACTGTTTAGTAATTAGTCAGTATAACTATGCACCCAGTGGACCTAATGGCAGACGGACACTAAAGGTACAGTAGGAACATACGTGCTCATTCAACACCAGCACTACAGATGCTTTATCCCGTAATAAGTGCTTTTAGTGATAAAATGTAGAGATGGAGCGTGTTAAGAGACAAGCGAGTCGGGTGGAGAATTAAGGACTGCGCTTACTTAAAAGGAAGTGAAACTATGGGAGTGCAGAGGATTAACTAAGGAAGCCACTGAACCTTAAACGTTCCAAATGGAGAATTAGAAAGAACATCCATGGATGAATAAAGCAAATGGCGGCTGCCTTTATCTGGGCACCCTGCTGCTGAGTAAAGGAGAGTGACTGCCACAAGAGAGAAGGAGGTTAAGGACATCCTGACATTATCTGGTTATATTCACCTTACTAAACCTACAAAGATTCTGTGTGCGACTTGCCTCTAGGCAATGGTTGACATCTTTACTGATTGAGCCTCGGATTTGGATTGAATTTATTAGATTAGGAACTTTACTCTTTCAGGAAAGATGTGATGTTTAAGGTTTTGCCCTTTAGTGGGAGCGTCTCTGGGCCCCACGCTGTCAGAGACAGAAGGACAAATGGGGTCATCCTCTGCTTCGCCCAGACTTACAACCAACAACTAAAATGTAGGAAGACCTGGACTGTCAGGCCGTTTCGTGGATGCCTGCTGCTGTTGAAGCAGAGGGCAAAGGGCAACGCTGGTCGTGGGTACGGTCACCACCTCCCTGATGTGCCTGTTCCATACCTGACGATATGAGGGAGTCTAGGGCTGACACAACATATGTGAGGAGGCCTCAACGTGGGGTTCAACCTACATAGACAGCAGCTCTAGTTTCTACAAGTAGGATAGAACTGATTCCATCTGTAGCCAGGGGACACTGCTCTTCTGAGGCTGGACGGTCTGGACAGAGTGAGACGCGCTGTGTTACCTCAGTCCTGGCAGCTTGGTTCTGGTCCATCTATCCTCATACCCACATTCTTCTACAGCTTCCAGGTTTAGCACTTGGCAGCGCACACACAAACAGCCTCTGCTCCCATTTAAAAACAGCGTTCATTACAAGTTACTACTACCGAATTCATGCAGCAGGTGACGTGTTGAAAGCATATGGGGACATTTATATGCATATGTACACTTGTGCATTCATAATGAAAGAGTAAACATTTGCAGGATCTGCCTCCTCTGTGTAAACTATAACCTTGTTGAAGTAATCTACAATCCAAAAATGATGTGTTAATGAATGATTAATTGTATGCCAACGGAATAAACCATATAATAACCTAATTAATATTGATGCTCCACCATATTTGTCTTTCAGCATATGTAGGAAATAATAAAATGCAAATTTTTTTGTGGCAAAACAACCTTCACCAATTTTAAATAAAATATGACCAAAAATAGATTCCCCTAATTTCATCAGTTTAAAAATGAATTTATAGACAGGTCTTAAATTAGCACGACGCTAAAGCTGCCTAATCACCAAATATACTGAGTTATACTAATGAGATCTATAATTTAAGTACTTGAGATGATTTAAAAACGCGTATTAGCATGTTTGTCTTCAAATAAATCATGGCTGCTACTAATATGAACTCAGCCTCTTAAAACATAATGGAGTTCCTGCACTTTTTCCTCATTAATATGCAAATGCTACCACAGCACTGGAAGTGAAGGCAGTGCTCTCATCTCTGAGCACTAAGTGTGATTTGAATGTCTGAATCAGGACGCACACAGACATGCATGTTCCAGAGAAAGGGGCTTTATTAGTTTGGTCTTTTGCATAGTTTGTGATCTGCTGTAGTCTGGTTCTCGTACTGAACTACAGCCTTCTCTTCTTCACCGTAGCCTGGCAGCACACTATTAACATCTTAAAGGAGTGAGGAGATGTTGGCTGCAACATGTTAGGCCCTCACCCGCTTTGACTCCAGCCCCTCCCACTGTTAAAGTCCATTTTATTTGTCAATGCTGCCATATGTGTGTGACATACAGCGAATTGAAATTTTGTGTCTCTCAAACCTGTTCTATACGTTGTGCATTTATACAACAATTAACACAAACTATAGACAAAAAAGAACTATCTTACAAAGTGTAGAAATCCACAGGGATATGGCTGCCTGGTGACTGGAGTAGATGTGTGTGTGAGATGGGGGTTGTCAGTGTGTGAGTCAGTGAGAGGTGGGACCTTGTGTTGCTGCAGGTAGACAGGAACGACAGGGCAGAGCAGGAAGGGAATTCAGCCTCCTCACAGCCTGGTGGAGGAAACTGTCCCTGAGTCTGCTGGTTTTGGCTCTGAGGCTCCGTCGTCTCCTGCCTGTAGAAGCAATGTGAGGGGTGGGCGGGGTCAGGCGTGAGCCCTAGAGTTCGTGGAGGGAGGGGAGAGGGACAGTTCTCACTATACGGTGAAGTGTCTTCCTGCAGGTGGCGCTGAAGGCTCCGTAGCACACAGTGATGCTGCTGGTCAGGATGCTCCCCACAGCACCTCTGTAGAAGGGCAGCATGATGGGGGGTTGCGGGGGGGCAGTGATGCAGTGGGGGGGTGGGGGGTGGCGGGTGGGGGGCAGTGATGCAGTGTTGTTGCTCCAGGAGAGCTTTTCCAGATTAATCACCCAAACCTGCCTCAGCATTTATACTCCACGTCAGTCACTCAGTCCCAGCAGATCATCTGTCCTCCGCTGCCACTTATCTCCTCTGTTTCTGTCCGCCTTGCTCATGTAGGTTTTGTTGTTGCTTGTATCATGTTGTCCGTGTTCCATGTTGCTCTCCCTGGCCTCTATTCATGTAGTTCCTTGGTTTATTCAAGTGCTTCTATTAACCCCACCCTCCGCTTGGCTCCTTGGATCCTAAACACACAAACCATGAACTCGTGGACTTAACGTTTGAATCAGGTCATGTAATCATTCACTGTACTGCAAATACAACGATTGTGAAATAACCTACAGGTGTGTTTGGTGATGATTACTCACTAAGAGCAAACCATGTAGCTGCAAAATGCTTTGTAGACGTGACAGACTCCAGTAACTGTGCCCATCACCTCCTCTGTGCTTCACAGTGGGAACCACTGAGTCAAGATTAGAATCAAACACTTATATTTTGGAGGCTAAAAACCCAACTGTTTTTGGAATAGACCAGTCTCCAGTGTTTCTTGAAACAGGATTTAGTAATTGTAGTAGTACTAACAAATATATTAACTTTAATTTAAAACAACTGAATGAGGGTAAATAAAGAAGAAACAGTGAAAGTAAAAGTTGCAGCCAAACCTTACATGATACTTGACATGTGATATACTAGTAACTACAGGTACTGAACATTTAAAGTGAACTCATCTACAGTATTGCATAGAATCCCTGAAGAAAGCTCTGTGACCCAAATACAGAGCCGCTACAACACAAATATCCACGTGGTGACATGGAGGTAGATGGATGTGGTCTTCTAGTGCCGAGCCTTGAAAACACCTTGCTTGTTCTCACTGGGCGTCAGTGGTTCAGTGGCTAGCGATCCGCTGGCATGCGTGGGTTTCCTCCCACAGTCCAAGTCCATGCAGTCAGATTGACTGGTAGAATGGCCCAGCAGCGAAACAGTGAACTCCAACAGCCTTGTTAGCACCGTCTTCCTCCCTCAGATCCAGTTACGCTGCTTCCTCCCTCACTCTGCCTGCTTACGTTCACGTTTCTCCTATACAGCTGGCTTATTTTGAAATCTAAATGGAAGGACTACATAAGGATAAGACCCTGGATTTGACTTAAATGACGCAGGATCTCTTCTCTCTCAGTCCCTTGGTTTTACGAAGGCTCTGTGGGTTCTAGATCCATGAAGCTACACTTGTGTAACTAATCATACAATGTATATGTACAACATTTGCTTTTTTCTGAGCTTCCCCTGTGAGCCTGAAGCCTTTTTGCTGCTAAGAAACACTTTCTCCTTCTGTGCACAAATGTGTCCTAACACATAAGTAGATGTGTTTGCTTTTTAGTGTGGAGATCGTCCAGATTTCCAGAAAACAGCTGGTGTGGCCAATGCAGCGAGCGACTGATACTGTGCATACGTACTAAACTGACTGATAACTTTAGATTAGAATTTGATCATCAGCGATCATGAGGGAAAAATGAGCATGTGCTTTGTAATTAATAGTAGGAAATGCTGGCACTTTACTCAGTTAAGAGCACAGAGCTCAGACTTCGTTATGTTGCCCTAGACGTCACAGGTGCTGCGTTTTGGTCACACTGTGCAGAGTTGTACACACAGTAAATGGGATGGGATGACTCTCTGAACATTGCGTAGGAGTCCATCCTCTGCTTTATTTTATGTGCCCTCTAAAATATGTCAAATAATATAGCGCACATATAATTGTAAATAGAATTTTAGTCCAGCCTCACTTAAAGACCTTTCAGTCTAGCGCATTATCTTTATGAAGCACTATAATAGCAATCACAGTTTTATTTACTGCTGTTGAAGTGATTGGTTCTGACAGAATGATTATTGCAGCAAAGCATCATTTCCTGCTGCAAAATAAATAAATAAAGGAAATAAAAAAAAGAGAAGCAGGCGACGTGAGGGCATCTGTCTGAGTTCTCCGCATCACACAGGCACCATGTTACTGTCACAACTGTTGGGTGATGAGTTGACTGTCATCAAACGAGCTTGTGGCAACGCTGCTGACTTTAAAACAGCTTCAACAGGCAAGACTTTCATTTTCCAATAACGAACCTTTCCACTGAACGGTACAGCATTAGCATCTGGTAAACATTCAAATAATACAAACGTACACTGCATAACAGACTGATCAAGGTTGATAGTACAGTGCATGGTAGTATTATCATCATTCTACTGTAACTGCAAAAGCCTTATATTTGTCTTGATTACAAGAAAAAAAACAACTCAGCAGGAGAAGAATGCTCCCAGCATCAGCCACAAAGAGGCCACTTACACTGTTAATTTCATTACCTCCCTGAGATGAAATGATGGGGAAAAAAGAAGAGAGATGGATGAGATTTAAGCGCCTCTATCCCAGCGCGTATACAGGTTCATCTGTGTTTCAATTTGCAGCGTCTTGTACTGTTCCATGGCCTGCAGTTTAAATGGAAGACTTTTATGATGCAAATGCAGGCAGGAGCGATAAATCTCGCTCACTCTCCTCTCCCGGGCTCCTGACGCAAAAGATCTGTTCTCTCTCTCTCTCTCTCGCTCACTTGCACATGCAGACGCTCTCCCGCACGTTCCCCCGTTCTCTCGCCACTGCAGCATCGCGTTACATTCGCCCTCAGGCCACATGAAAAATGAATCGGGTCCAGGTGATGCAGTGAGAGAGAGCGGAGTAGGGGGAGAGAGGGATCAAGAGAAAAAAGAGAGCGGGGGGGAGGCCGGAAAAAGTAATGCTTTGACTTTCCTAAACAACTTCTAGGTCACTTTAATTTAGGATATGATGACACTCGCTCAGTGTGTGGGAGGTACACACACACTTAGAGAACACTAGGAATTGTAGCGTACTATAGACAAAGCACACTCTATGGTGGTGCTTTTCTGTTTACTGGAAGATTATTATTTACACATTGACAATTAAATGAATGTTTGGAAAAGGTGGAGCCGCTGTCAGATGCATCATCTCATTGTTTGTAGAAACTGAGGCCACGGCGTCAGTTGGATGTTGCAGTGCACTAATATTTAGCTTTTACGGTGGTGTTGGCAGAGGCAGAACTAGACTGGAGGCAAACTGTATGTGCTGTAATATAGATCAGGTTTATGAGATCGTACCTTCACCATGATGCAAAGCAACCGTGAGTTTCCATCACCCTCTTTTGATGTTTTCGTGTCTCGTGTTTATTTAGAGAAACATAGATTTAGGCTGGTAGCTCCCTGCTTCTACTCCCTCAAACACTTTTCAGGTTTCCTACCTATGAAATTGTTCTTTTGCTATCAATACTGTAAATCAGAACTGGTTTGCATCTGACCCACTTGGTGCTAAATGGGTTTATTAGCATCACCAAGCTTATTTCAAAAGCTCCTCAAGAACCAAGAATCGCATTAATTATACCGATTCAGCACTGATGTTATTTATACAAAGAAAAATAATAAAAAGAGCAGAACTACGTATATTACACTGACACCCTGCAACATGAGGACATCCACAAATGATCAACAGACGCAGTGAACACACAGCTGAGTGGAGCTGCTGGGTGAGCCAAGGACTACGTGGAGATGTTTGTGAGTTACTCTAGCTGGTGCTCTCAGCCTCTGTGTTTCTCCTCACCAGGGGGAGGTGGTGGATGTCCAGTACGCCAGCTTGGACGACCTGAGAAGAGCCAAATACAGCCTGAATCTCACCAATCAGATAGCTGTCCTCAAGCTTGGCAAGGCACCTTTGCTATACAAGGTAAGAGCTGAAGGAATCACTGATGCTGTAAGAACACATCAGATTTATTGCTTTCCTAAAGATTTACCTGATAACAAATCATGCACCAAAAATATATCCTTTTGTAATATACAACAAGGAATTATATTTCGATAGAAGCCTCCAATATGGTCTAAAGTATTTTCTTGATATAGCTCTGTGCCCTTTAAAGATGCTACACCCAGATTGCTGCATATGAATTTTATGCAAATGCATTTGGCTCGAATCAAGCATCAGCAATTCTTTGCATTTTGGACATGGATGTATTATAGCTGCCTATTCTGTTTGCACCTCTCTGGTACAAAGATGCCTTCATGAGGAACAACATGTGCAAAGCGTCGTTCTGCTTAGATGCTGCCACTTTGAACTGTCAGCAGCTTTGCTCTAAATCTGAGATGACGTGAAACGTGAAAAACTTCTACTTATGTGTTAATTGCTGACATAGTCACCTTCAGCTTCCATTAAATACAAAGTAATGCAACTATAGAAAGCGTAATTCCACTGAATGAAAACGTTTGTCCGTGTGCAGGGCCTTCTGCGAACTCAAGCAGCATATGTTCACCGTAGAGTCGCTTGTGTCCTGTATTGTCACACAGTTCTTCAACCAACGAGTTCCCTTTTAGTATTTTAATAAATCTGAGCCCTGATTTAGAAGAAAATGATTAATGCTTGTTTTATCTTCCCAGTAGTTTCCTTTATTCCCTGGACATTGGTTCTGAATGTGAGGTTAGTGAAAAATGGGATGGTAATGAGCCACAACGAGAGGAAATGGAGGTTACCAAAACAAGGAGAGGAAGTGTTTAAATAGGGGTCACCATACTCCATTTAAATGCACACAGTTAGACTTTTAAAAAGCCATTATGTCAGAGTGCTGCTGTCACATGAGACTCTTCCAGCAACAGGCTGCTGACCCATTTTCCCTCCACGCCCACAGTTTGTGACAAATTTGATCATGTGCGCTTCGTAATGTCAGTGAGTGTCAGCGGCTGAGAGAAATGATCAGCCTTTACATATAAGTGGGGAGAATGATTGATGAGCCTTGTGCTCTCACTAATGAGTGTGTGACGGTGACTGCAGGCCCCTGTTACACACCGCTACGTTCATTTTTGATGCACGCACAGGGAACACATGTTTTCATCATGTTAGCTTAACTCCTTAGGCAGCAGCTATTCTGGGATCCAAAGTGGAGCTGATTTCAGGTTGGTACTATATAAATGTCACGCTTAGGGCAAACGAGGCCGACCCGTTTCAGGCGGAACAGCCAACCCATCATTTACTGTACTTTTGTTTGTTTCTCTGATAGGGTCAGTTTAACTTGGCTCAAAGTAAATTACAGCACTTCATTGAAATTAAACTGCACAACGATGAACTAATCACAACATATACCAAACTATTTACTCTGTCATGTATTAAAGGAGAACTGAAATATTCTGCTTTAACACCATTTTTAAAAAATGAAGAAATTACTTTTGCTACCATTTATTTTGCAGAGAAATATTATTATATGTAAAATTTGCACACATCCATTTACTGTAATACAATAAAATCAAATACAATTTAATGTGTATGTGTGTGTGTGTGTGTGTGTGTGTGTGTCTGTTTCCCAGCGAAGGACAGAGTTGTAATGAGAGGAGAATGACCGTGACTGGTGTCACATATTCAATAAAATAGTCATCTACACTCATAAAGCACAAGGACACTACATCTCCCACGGACAACAATAAAGCACCAGCTCTGCACAGTGGCAGCTACAGAACCGACACCGGCACCGTGGACTAAATAACCAGAGCACAGCATAACCTTTGATTATGACGAGGACAGCTACTAGTTACATGGATAAAGCCGAACCCTTATTAGGATGCTGTCTGGAGTGTTTATAGTGTAAATCCCTCTGCTGGATCTAAAATAGCGTGAAGCCAGTTTTGACTTTGGTGAATCACACTGTTTAGCTGACGTGTCTGCAGGAAAGGAAAGAGCAATAACACCACAGAAATTAGGGTTAACACACCACGCTTCTTCTAAGCATGTCCACACATGTGGCATCTCAGGCTGAAGCTAAAGTTACTGTACCCTGATTTGCATGAAATGGATCATGGGTGTCGTGGTAGCGTAGGCGAGTCACGCCACCGAACAGCTGCAGGTACCTGGGATGGAATCCAGTGGTCGTCGGTGACCTCTCTGGCCTCCTTCCAAAGTCTTAAACGTTGAATTGATGAGGCCAAGTTGCTCCTCTGGTTCCTTTTCTCTGTTTGTCAGCGTGGTGATAGACTGCTGACCTATACAGGGTGAACTGTTCTCTCGTCCAATGACGGCAGCTTCTACAAGGACAAGTGGTTAGAATGATGGATGGATGACGTGGATGAAATCTTCTATCGCGGTCTGTGACGTTCCACACTCTCATTTCCCCCATGAATTCAAAATTAATAGGGAAATGATGTATGTATAATTATTGTGTTTTTGGGTAATATGACAATCACTTACCCAATTAGAGCACATTATGTCACTGATTGCAAAATCCCAAATCATTTCCCAATCAAGAACTACTCATTAGTCATTGTACTTGTCTGCAAAAACCCCAGATAAAAAAGAATACACCTCAAATAATAATACATATAATACAAATAATCCATAGTGGCCCTCCTACAAGACAAACCATCATTAGTTAACGACCAGTTAAGACCGTCTATTATTTCCTCTCTGTAGAAACCATGTAAACCCCCTCTCCTCTCCTCGAGTGGTACAGCCCACTTTCAAACCTCCCTCTCCCTGTTTGACAGTCTGGGCCTGAGCCCTGTTAGTGGATGGAGTGGAGCTCACATGAGCGTTTGGTGAGCGTCACCCTGTCACAGTTTAGAGAACGTGTCCGTGGGCTGATGTGGCCTCTTGACCCTTCACAGTCAGCTTCTCTGCTAGTGGCGCTTTGGGAACATTAGCTAACGTTGACTTTCAGTTTCCCAGCTCCTACTAGTTCGCTTGCTGGACAGCTTATCCTGTCATCTACTATTTAGACATGGAATTAATCTGCATATAAACACGATGGTGCTACCACAGTAAGTGAGCGCGGACAGCCAGTACCCCAGCCATCCAGACACGTAGCCAGGATGTGTTGCTGCCAGCCTCTCTACACTCCTCTACAGACTTCATGTTCACCTTTGGAACTTCTCAGTGGGTTCTGGTCCCGCGTTGTCCCTCCATGGGCCTGCATCCATGTCAGCCGTCTGCGTCAGTGATGCTGCCATGCGCTCGGCTGTTTGCTGTTTTAGTTTGCAACTATTCCTCTCGCCTCGTGATACGTTTATTTTGGATGTAGTCTTTAATTGTGTTTACAAATCATGTCTACAGAGTTTATGCCAAAGATATTTATGTTTAGAATGTGTCTGCAATTGCATTCAGGCCTAGATCCATGTCTATGTTTCATGTGAGGAATTCAGGTAGAAAGGTGTGTGTCATGTGTCACTGAAGCTTTATTACAGGCCCGTTTTACTAAACAGTGTCAGCTATAGGGCGCCCGTTGCGTAGCGTTTGTGGAGTAGATGTGTTCCCTCCTTACTCACTGCGTGGCCGTGTGTTTGTAGATGTGTTCCCTCCTTACTCACTGCGTGGCCGTGTGTTTGTGTGCACCCAGCTGGCCCTGCTGTCTGAGCTGGGGTTTGGTGGTGTACTGCTCTACGTTGACCCGTGCGATGCTCCCTCTGGCCACCGCATCTCACATCAAGCATTCCGAGTCACACTCAACCCGGGGGGAAATCCTGCTAATGGTGAGTAACTGGATGTCATGTGTCCTGGAAGGCGTCTCAGTCGGGTTTGGGTTATGTCCAGAACTATCAGAAGACAAAACAAAAACACAACAAAACAAACCAATTAGTTCCCTTGAACTGTGTCTTTTATGCTGAGCTCAGTTGTTAGGCCTGTGATGATGGGTGGGCTTTGTGTGTAGCTTTACAGTTTTTTACGATTGCTAGACGACAGTGAGCACAACTGGAGATACATGTGCAAAACTCTAACTACAGTCTGCTCTACCAAAAGTCACCTGAGCTGAACAGTTCACATCACCTACAAAACTCATTCAAAGCAACACAACTATAAACACATGGCTCAAAACAGCTCAGTGCAGCATAACACCATGCACAACCGTCACTGAGATAACACACATTGTCGCTCAGAACACACTGAGTGAAAAAACACTAACATCAAGCACCAATACAGAAAATACTAACTAAAACCTTTACAGTTGAAAGAATTTCAAAGAAAAGAGAAACATTCTGTCACATGATTTATTTAAATGTTTGGAACATAACAATTCTTTACTAAGGTAAATGAAAATTAGCAGCTTCAATAGTTGATAGTTATTTATGGGAATTACAGTAATGAGAAGAAAAAGGTAGAAACATACTGTATATACTGTAATTTGATCAAATAATTGAGGGGCTGATCCTGCCTCCCTCTAGCATCAGGCCACATGTTTTCACCAACATCACATCTAACGTTCTCTCTTGCCATGAATCTGGGGAAGAACCTCATCCATCCCTGGATCCTCTGGACTCGTGTCCTCACATCCGGCACTGTAACTGTAACATGGCTTCCAGAAGAGACGTTTGGTCATGTGGGTGGTGATCAGACACTTTCCACCTCCAGGCAGAGAAAACCTCCTCTATTGGGTTGAGGAAGGGTGAATATGCAGGCAGGTACAAAACTTGCCGCCCTTCTCCCTCCACAAACCCGTCTTCCTTGATCCATTTCCAAAATTACTCTTTCTGAGCTCTACCTATATATATATATATATATATATATATATATACATACATATGCAAATATATATATATATATATATATGTGTGTGTGTGTGTGGGGGGGGCACTAACAAGTCTAAAACAAGTCACCTGTTTAGCCTTTCAGCTGAAACTGCAATCAGCAGTGACAATCTATTCCATTTTGAATGTGTGGTTCACAGTTTTGACAGCAGTGTGTTAGCATTTGCAAAAAGTGCTGTAAATCCATAGTGTTGTGCAGGTTGTGGTTAAAGTCATGGGATAAGTGTGTAGAGTTTTGAAAACTGTGTTCAAGCAATGAAAAACGAACTAGAGTTTGGTCCACATGAACTGATGCTGTGCAGACTGTAGTTAGAGTTTTGCACATGTGACTTCAGTTGTGCCCACTGTCGTCTAGCAATCGTAAAAAACTGTAACGTGTGTCTCAAGATATTTAGAGATTTATTTATATTTACACTTTAGTTCTTTGATGAAACTTCCTCTGTTGAAATGTTTTGTTTGTTATGCATAAAGTTACTAGTTACCCATGTGCTAATGTGTTTAGGTAGCAGTAATGTGTTAGCTACATATTTTGGGTTGTTGTTTGAAATCAGTTGTGAATGCATCATGTATCCTCTACCACTGTTTTTTACAATTATATGATATAAAATATGATATAACTATATGATAATATGATATATTTTATTGATTATTTTTGTTTCTCAAATGCATCATAAATTATCAACGATTTGCAAATGGCTTTTATAAAATGCCGCCACTGCTTGAATATTTGAAAGCGGACAAGAAGCATCCTTGTTTTGGATGCCGGGTATATTACGTAAGTATTGATTTTGTATATATAAGATGGGGGAAATTTATTGATACCATGTGAAATCTAAAGTGGAAAGAACATTTTGATGAATAAAACTACAAACAAACAAAACAATAATTCTGACAAAACATTGTCTAATAGTGGATCATCACGCGTTACTCTTGCCTCAAGCAGAGGACAGTGTAAGTGTATGACTCGCTTCTACTGTATTTAAATCACCCTCCCACGATGGGTGACCTCTTCAACCCTCAGTCTTGTCCCCACTTTCTCTTTTCCTGCCCGGTCTGGCCAATGGGGACATGTCATTACCACTGAAGTATCTTTAGTCCTTGTAAGAGACTCTGTACCACAAGGACCGTACCAGATGTCTGGACTGCTGTGTGAACGTGAACGTTTGTGTGTGTGTGTGTGTGTGTGTGTGTGTGTGTGTGTGTGTGCGTGTGTGTGTGTGTGTGTGTGTGTGTGTGTGTGTGTGTGTGGGGGTCACGTACGCATGTTTAAGTGGAAGAGGGAGACAGATGCTGGCTGTCTGGTCTCTCACCAATTGCAATGCTCTCAGGTCCCTGGTGCTAATACGGCTCAAAAGAACAGGAGATGTGAAAGGACATCTCATTACTCATATTACTCACACTTTGTTTAACTGCCAGAATGACTAGGTTAAATCTGTGTTGCATCACTTACATTGTGTGTACACTCCTGAATGTTATTTCATTTTTGAAAATAATAATTCATATTATAGTGTTGATGCTTGTAGTCGTTTATCTAGCTCACATCGATTTGTTAGCAGAGTGCAAAACAGTAAAGTACAATAGAGGTGAGATGCTGCATCTCTTTAAATATTAGAGCAACGTTGCTTCCTTTCTGGAAAGCCATGCTTATGGATGCAGCTTGTGGATAAGCGCGGTTGTCTGGACTGGAGCACTGGAGCAACCTCTGTGAACTCTTCAGTACTGATGGAGCCTTTCCAGACGTGCAAGATGCCTAAAGCAGATACGGGACCATCATGATACAAACAAACCAGATGCTCCCTCTACGTTTGTCTGCATAGTTTAAAAGACTTTATTTTCACCTTGTCTTACTTACATTTGCTTTACAGCACTGTCCAGTAGAGGATGGTGCCTGTTTTCAATGCAGTGCTGCTTGACGACCTGAGGGTCACGTGCATCCAGGTTTGACCCTCAGCCTTGTCCCTTGAGCAGAGACTCCTCCTGCTCCATGAATATGTTATTAGAAACTGTAGATGGACAATTTTTAGACGCAGATTGGTGAACCTCTGACCTCTGTGTCTCTGACATGTCCAGTGTTAATAATTAGTTATATCTGTCAAATATATCTCCTAAATTAGTTTTTGAAATGTGACAATTGTTTTTCCAACCTTTTGTTGCCCAAGTTTCATCTTTTTACTGTGTTGTGCCATCAAAATCCAAATGAGCTACTATTTCCATGAAATGGTAAAAGGTCTCAGCTTTAACATCTGATATGTTGTTTAACTCCTATCGCAAATAACATATGGATTGTTAGAAAAGATAGAAACAGAACATATGCTCCAGTCATCATATCAACTGTTTCTATTGCCTCAAATAAGATCCAGAGCAACACCTTCACGTACTGTGCCAACATTTAGTTATTAAAATGTCTAAAAGTAAAAGCATACAGATGTAAGCTGTATGTGCATTTAAACGTCACACGTAAGATGTCACTACATGGGACGTGATTTCTTTGACTTTCTCTTACGGTGATTGCTGGCAGCCTAATCGAAATAATACCCCTGCTGATTACCTCTAAGAGTCAGACTCATTTCTTACTTAATCTTTAAATGAGTCTTCACTGGGTCAAGATGGAAATTGGATCCATTAGTGCAGTAAAGTAAGCTGCGCCATTATTCTAGTCAAAATTGCAGCCATCTTCTCTAATGAGCTACCCCAAGTTTTTAGTTAGCTTTTCAGCAGGTCAGCACTGCAGTGTCTGAATACTGGGGAGCAGTCGGCGTATGTTAAATGGAGCATCTGCATCTCTGTGGCAAGTCAGAAGCAACACAATAAGGCAGCGCACAGACTCCCAGGCGTCCTGGGTGGGCAGGTGCTTCACACGCACACCTGCTTACAGCGCAGTCCCTCCCAGCTCACAGAAATGAAGGCGCTCTGTGTGCACTCACTGTGCGTTTGTGAGAACTGAGACATTTCTTGTGGCTGCGTGCGAAGCTGTTGCGCAGAACCTGCTTTGCTTGGGTTGAAATGCTTTTACCTTCCAGACCTTTTGGTGTTTTAAGAGCGTTAAAACACCTGCTCAGTTCTCAGTGGTGTCAACAGCACCTCTGTTTTCAAATGGAAAAACAAGACGCAAAGAGCTGTGAAGACTGCTCCCTTGTGGAAATGTTACCAGCAGAAGAGCTGTTTAGAGCGAGTAGGATTCTATTGTTTGCCAGGAAACTGGGTAATGTTCCCCAGACTTTCCCTTCCTCGCAGTTCATTGTTGCGACTTTGTTCTCTCTCGTCCTCTCCCACAGCTTGTTAATTTGACGGCTCCTTGTAGCACTGTATCGCTGCTGTGTTGTCATACGCTGCCTGCTGAGACAGCCGCAGCAAATCAAAGCCTCTGCCATCTCATACATACATTTTCCCCAATTATTTTATGTCGTATGTTGTTTGGGTGTGTGTACATCACGTGTAGGTGGCCCAGAATCTTTCAAACGCAGCCCATTACAGCACGGTGGCTGATGCGGCGTCTGCTCATGCTGCAACTATGTCGAGCAGCTCTGAAGCAGAGGAAAAGCATGTGATTAACATTCATCTGGCTTTTCACATCCACATATACAATAGCTGGAACCCAGAGCTAGAATGATGCGTCCTCAGTAATTAAATGTAGATGTGCGTTTTACTCTCATATTAATTTAAACAGATTCTCTGGTGTTTCTGGAGCAAATGACTCGTGTCACAAACGGAGGCTGTCACACGTCTGTGTACTTAAATACCTACAGCTCTCAGCCCTAGTTCCTGTTCTTCCCACCACTGCGTTGAGTGTGCTCTGCTTTGGACAACGGCTGCTGGCCTCTTAATCAGCCCTTCATCCCCCCACTGTGTTTGTTTGGTCTAAACCCCACGATCACTTGCAGCAGAATCTGTGCACGTGTACAAGGGACTGTACGCTGAACTTACATGGTATATACAGACAGTGGCGAGGATACAATGAATACACAGAAATTACTATTTACAATGCATCGCCCATATGTAGTTGTTGTGGTTTTTAAATGGCACTTTAATTACGCAATAATGGCTCAAAGTGCTTTCCGTGCACAAAAAACAGTATTAATATGAATAAAATACTTAATAAAGTACCAACAAACCACGTGAAACCACATAAAATGATTCTACTTGAGAGAAACAAGAAACACATCTGGACTAGACATGACAGTAACAGGTCAGTTGCTGTCAGTTATTGTCATGCACAGTGTTTCATGGAACATACTCAAAAACACAGTTGTGACCTGTTTATGAGAAGGTTTAGCCCAAGTTGTCCAGTTTGTTCTTAGAAGCAGTATCACATTCTGGATATTGTAACTGTTCGTTGACGTGAAAGAAGTAATAACATATTAATAATCATAATCAATAATCATCTGAAATGTTATTTTAAAACCAAACTGTCTGTAAATGTCACGTGTTACATTAATTAGATGTGGGAATACTGACCAGCAACTTAGTCCAATTGTGAATTTTAGCCCTTGCACCAAGGATCAATACAAATAAATATTTCTATCACATGCTACTGTAGATCATGTGAAAATCAATTCTGTTGACATATTCAAAGGATTAGAAAGGCTGATTGTGTGCTCGTCTTTTAATAACACTGGGGCAATACGCCTGAAACACATGCCACGTTCCATACTCAGGAGGAAGCAGAAACAGACACCATGTTTTCCATTTCAGAGGAAAGGAAAAATAATTGTTTTCTGCACCGTTCTTTCCTGAGAGGCCTCCTGTCTTTTGCCAGGTTGTTGCCCCCGGTAGTGAGGCAATTTCCTGTGTTCTTTGAGCTGCCGTGTGGGGCTTAGCTTTCACTTTTTCTCTCCATCCCTCTGCTGCATTTAACAAATGAGAACTGCTGGTCATCGGCGTGTGATTGCTCTCAGCGTGCGTTCTCTTTGATATAGTCCACTGCTGCTTGCGTACGTGACGCAGGGTATATTTGTGCAAGCTTTTCTCTGCCCCCCCCCCTTTGTATCCAAACTGAAGATTTGCCCATGTTCATTTTTGAACTGGTTGACAGGTGGGTCTATTCAGTGGGTCCCTTGGGTTATTCAGAAATCTCGGCTGGATTCAAATAACCCAATGAATGGAAAATGTAGTCATTAGCATATTGATTTAAATACAAGGTTGCTACAAGACATCTATTTTCCCCTTTCAACAGACAATCGTAGGCATAGCAATGTTGTTAGAGCCACGACGGGATGGTTGGTTCTCAGAAGCATCTTATAATGTGTGATTGGACTGTATATGCTATGTGCTTGACATCACTCCACATACACTAAAACAGGTCTGTCTGTGGGAGCCGTGTGCGCTGCTCTGTGAGTCCAGATATCAGTAACACTGACCTGATGGTTGATGCGATGTGTGTTTGGCCTCAGTCCAGATGGTTTGTTGAGTTATTATATATTTTGTAATGTCAAACCCATTGACGTCAAGCAGAGTGGAAATCCATAACGACATACATGTGTAGCCATTGGTTTGCCATCCTGCCTACCCTTCACTGCCTCGGGCCTGCAGCTGGCAGGCAACTAGCCTAGTCCAGCTGAAGTCAGTATATCTGTCGGACAGTGTGTTTCACCTGTTTTAATGGTGACCTGCTCATCAACCAGCCCTGGTGCAGCTTCATCAAGGTATGTATACCTGAATTGATCAGTGGTTTGTTGGGTCATGTATGACCACGAGCAAATTCAAAGGTCAGAGGTCAAACTATCTTTGCAGGACAGAACAGGGAGGCCAGAAGTTTGACTTCTGAGAAGGCAGGTGGAGGAAATCCCTCTGCTTGGTAGGTTACATACTGTCCTAGACGTCGTACAGATTAGCCACAGCAGATTCACAATTCTGTTCTGTTTTTCAAACCTCTATGGTGTCGGCTGTATGTCTGGACATGCATCAAAGGTTTGAATCATTTTTAGAGAACTGTAACTGCAGAACCACGTCTGCACCTCATCTGAAGGATGATTAGAATGGATGGCTGAGAGTCTGTATATGAGGGAAGCAGAGGTTTGGGCCCAACGAGCTCTGTCTTCTTACACATCGTGGCGTTGGCTCTCACTGTTGTGACTGTGGGCATAGCTTTCAGACACCATGTGCTCTTTAGGCAGGTGGCAAATCAATGGCAACATTATATTGTACTGTTACAATGCGTTTGTACAGATCCACAGATTGCAGACATATTTAATTACCTTTAAAACCTTTTGTCTGGTCTGTGTCCTCTGATGTGCACGTAACAGCAGCAAGGAGCCTCCGATTTACAAAACAAGTGATACACGTAGCATAAAACGTGGCAAAGCCTCGCTATGTTTAAGAACACGGTGGTTTACTGTGCTTTCTCCACTTTCCTCTTATCTGTGGACTGACACAGTGACTAGGATAATAGTCATCAAGTCAGTATGAACTGCTTCAATTTCAAGACAGTTTAATCAAGAGCCTGAAGTAAAGCTCCTACTGCACCTGACCTCCTGTTTAGTCACAAGGTGAAAACAAACTTTTAGTGAGCTGTCATCAGGAGTTTTCAGGAGAAAATACTTTGTTCATTCTGCTGAGAGTTGGACTTTGCTGGATTCATTACAGTTAATTGGCTGTTTAGTGGGACACTACTGAGGAGCTCAGTGTGGGTGAAGCCGGAGCATTCACATCAGCGCAGGCTGAATTATGCATGGAGGTTAAAGCTTCTGAAAGCTTCTCCTTATGATTTATTAATGTCTGCTTGCAGATAGGAATGGATTAGGTCTTCAGCAGGGATACCAAACCATGACACATTCACAATGGTCACGTCAGAATGATGCTACAAAGACGAAGGGGAATCAAAACCAACATCCTGACGTTATTCTCTGCACTTGCAGCGTGTGGAAATGTAAAGTCACGCACACTGCGGCAGACTCAGACTGCAGGAAAACATGGCTGACGGTGAGTGGCAGCGCTGCGGAGCTCACTGCTTCATGATGCTGTTGCCTGGGCTGCTATTACTGTGTAGGAACACGACATCCACACGCTGGAGCTGAAGCCAGTGTTTAGTCAACGTCCCACCCAGTGCTTTACACAGGTCACATTTAGCATCATTGTTGCAACATGTTAACCCTGCTTTGGGAGCCAGCTCGGCCTCAGACAAACCTCCTGCTGCTGTAACGCTGCAGTTGATGGAAACCATGTCCAGGTTACATGTGTTGTGTTTAAGGCCATGCAGATTTTTCTGTTGGCTTTGAGCAGAACACTTACACTTTCTGAGTACACTACTGAGGACAACGTACCACAGAGATGAGGAGTCAGACTACGTTGGATGTGTCTGCTGTTCTACACGCCAGTCTACTCACTTCAGCACTTTGTGGAGAAAACTTGGTAATAATAATGCACTTCTTTTAAAAATGCAGCAGGTTGATATGCTGTTAATAGAATTAAATGATTTACTTGGTAAATTGTTGTCACCGGTGTTGTTAGTCTCTGTTGAGCAGGCCAAGTGTTTATATGAAGATCCCTGTTGGGGGGGAGTTGATCGGCCTCTAGGGGCCAAAGTCTTGTTACTGGGTTAGAGGGAGCTTTTTTGAAGACGAGTTTTGTGTGTAATTTGTATCAGTTTTGGATTTTCAAGCTAATTCATTTTTCTAGTTAGTGCCAGAACTTAACTAACTAATTCACTGTGTGTCTATGTCCAGTTAATTATGTTTATACCTTCTCAAGATAATGAAAATATGTCCCTTGTGGTTTACTTAGATCCCAAGTAGCGAGAGATAAATCGTGTGGACAATCAAGATGCACTGTTTGTTTTATGGTTTGATCTAAAATGAATCCATGATTGAGGCAGCACTTCCACGTGTCTTTTTGGTTCCAACAACAAGTGGATCTTAAATTGTGGAGCATTCTATTGTTGTACAGCTCATCTCTCATGACTGGGCTGTGCTGGGAATTATCAGACAATGCCCTTGTTTCTGTAAATTTACAGACTGAGTGGTAATGTATAACAGGGTTTACTCATTATTTTAGCAGCCGATACAGAGTTTAGCCTCCAAAGTTAAATGGATTTTAACTTGCGTCTTCAAACCAAAAGTCATTAAGATTCTATTACTGCCTTTATATAAAGTCCATGTTGAAAAACTACAGCAGACGTTCAAGTCACAAAATTATGCCTAAAGAATAACTTGAGTCTTTTTTTAAAAGGTCAGAATATTCAATACACAGACAACATGTATCCATGTCTGTATGTGGACAGTTCATAATATGATTAGTTTATGGACAACTCTCTCTCCGTGTTATGTCCTAAGGGGACTTGTCAAATGTGTTTTTTAATTTTTTTATTTATATGCTAGCGCAGGCTGGCATAAACAAAATAGTAAGTAATTACACGTTTTACTAATCATTAATCATATGTATTTTGTTACGTTTCAGCTGCTGTAGCAGATTCGTATGAACTATTCTGAGCTCTCTCCTGGGTATAGCGTGGCAGTGAGGCACAGATGTTCAGATGTCCCTCTGGACTCTATTCTTGCACACATAGAAGTGGCACAGAGCCTTCCTTTGAGTGGAAAATTGTCTTGAGAAGGACAATAATTATACCAGTGCAATTAAACAAACTCACCCTGGATCAGCCGCGTGCGGGTTTGTCACCCTGTTGAATGTGAAGATCAACAGGGCCAAGGCTGGGCTCTGTAAACCTTATCTGCTCTATCCTGTTAATTATACATGGAGGAGTAGTTCAAACCGCAGCGTGATGTAGGTTTTGATAAGCAATTAAAGCTGAAAAATGGAAACTCTGACAGTAAGAAAAAGTCTGAACAGGGGATAAGAGGGAAAATGTGTTTGCACGCATTTCCTTTGGTAAATGGAGTAAACAGGGAAAAAGACAGTGGGACTTTGATCACGCGTGCTTTCTACCTTCCTCGCTACCTTTTATTACAGTACTTCTTTCTGGCTCCGTCTCTCCTTTCCGCCCGTACGCCGTGATACAGTGTGTGACAATACAAACACCTCATTCTGTCACTGTCGCCGTGCTAACAGGCTCATTGGATTGCCTTGTTATCCAACTCAAACACTGACACCCAAAGAATCCACTGCGCATTTCCATAATGTTATTGACAGAGCGCTGAAATGCAACACTGCCTGGAAATATACGCACACACCTCACGTTATTTGCATGTCTATTACCTCAGTTCCAACATGGGGTGAGGAGAGCCAATTTGAAGCTCCGCTGCACATCCACCGTCCAGCCAGAGCCACACAGACGTCTTCACACGCACAGGAATCACGACAAAAAACGGCAGAGCAGCGAGGGGAGACAGGAAGTAGTGTAATGAAGGCCAAGTATGTCCTTTTAGTGGGTTAAACACACGCACTTGACATATATGATAGATCAGCCGTGAAATAGGCTGAAAGGCAAAGTTCACCAAAGCTGTTTGACAGGTACATCCTGTTTGAAATTCCTGTCAGTCTTTCCAACACGATGTCAGGCAGCTCCACCGGTGTTGAGATCGTAAAGGGAAGATAATGGGATCGGATCTTGTATGACACAGGTGGAACGTTTAGCTGTTGTGACTCTACCAGAGGATTATATCACAGAGCGTGAGGACGTGAGGAGGATTCTGGAGGCTCAGTGAGCTGAAGGTTGTACACAACATGTACTAACAGCGTGATTAGAAGCACAGATGATAGTAGCTCAGGTGCCTCAGTAAAACATGTCAGGATTGAGTTTCAGCTACGGACGACATGCACCTAGAAATGTCTTAAACCCGCTACGTCTCATTTTACAGCTTGCTGTTCGTGTCCTTTCCTGTAGCTTATGGAAGTTGACAATATAGTCTCTCTTTTTTTTAACAAGCTTTGTGACGATTGTAACACATAACAGCTGTAACGCCTATTTAGACTCACTATAAAATATAAATACTGTCAAATGACTTGTAGCGCCAACTTAATCAGATCCATTGAAACATCAAGTAGAAACTGTGACGGTTTGAAGGTATAGGCAGGAAGTGTCCTAGTTAAACTGTTACCCAATATTAATAAACCCAAACCTGATGGAAATAAAATGAACAGAAAACAATACACAACCAAGACCTTTAGAAGTGGAGGAACTACGGACTGTTATCAGGAGTCTCACAGGAGACTAGATACACTAAAACAGTGATTTAACAAAAATCCACTTTTGTTAACTTGGTAATGAATGAAAACGAAATGGTGGGATTTCACACTTGAATTCTTAGAACTTCTCTCTGGAGCCATTGTTCTTCTTTTCCTGTTCAGCGGTCTATGACGAGTCTGTTTTTCCTTCATGGGGTTTAGTTTCTTCTCTCCTCAAATTAAACTAGATTGAATGGCAATAAGCATTGAGGCAGAATTAGAAACCAAACCCTCTTTCTTCAGTGCAGTTGCCTCATCTGGCCAATTAAGCTGTATTTCATTGCTGCTTCTCTCTCGCTCTCTCTCACTGTCTCTCTATCCTTTCTGGCCCCTGCTCCCTGCAGCTCATTTGGGATGAGACCGACATCCCTTGGTTGAGTCTGGCCCAATGCAAAAGTGTTTTATCCAATGGGAATTTGTTGCAACTCCAACCGTGCAGTCTTTCCCCTCGGCACAGAAATTGGGTCCTTTTTGGATGTGCGACAGCAAAGGAGAGGATTACGAACAGGGTGACGGCTCGCGAGGAAAGTTTTTCTCCCTCCTTTTTCCGACTTTACTTCCTCTCCCTGTTTGTGTATGTTGGTCATTCACCACTTTTGCCATTAGTATCACGTTTGTGTCAGATGCCTCACAAAAGTAGAATTTATAGTTTCACAAAATCTATGGAACTATTGGATTTCCCTAAGTGCTTATGGTCCTAAGGGGACGCTGCCACTGGGATCCACAGCTATAGAGCAGCAGTTTAGCGGCTGACTCACAGGCTTGATCAGGTTAGATTATTTCTTCAGGCACACACAGATGCAAAAGTCAGACACTTACTGTTCCCACCCCTCAGCCAAAGTGTCTCGCAGTATGTGTTTACGCCTGAGTCGTACAGTTTTCTAGTCTGTCAGTGCCATCACGAGTTTTTATCTTTTGACCCTTCTGACTCCCCCTTCCTCTCTGTTTCTATCTCTGTCTCTCTCCTCCTCTGTCCCTCCACAGTATAAGTAGCTTTAGAGGAGTTACCAGCACAAGTCTTCCCTTCAGGGTCACACAACAACTGCAGTGGATCATACTTTAATTGTAGGCTGTCTACTGCAGGACAGTCCCTGGTGTAGCCACTGCAAAGTTCCGTCTTATGAAAAGCATTACACAAGTGAAAAACAGGATTGGCAACCGATGTTACAAGGTGCTCAGACCGTCTGGCGAAGGAGTGAGGCTTGTGTACACATTTTAAAAACGGAATAAAGGATTGCAATTCATGTACAGTTTGAATTGAAGATCCATTTAGTAAAACTGATTTAAGTTGTCAGGAGAGACCAGACCAACTCCCTTCTCTGGCTCAGAGACAAGTTAGCTGTGCTCAGCACCGTTGTTGAGTATACTATCACCACCAGCTCTATACGGAGCTGTTGGAATCACCCCATCAAGCACAAAGTCTATAGTACGTTTGATGTCATTTCAATTCAAGACACAGGACAAAGGGCACAGGACACAGGACACAGGTAGGTGTACACTGTGAATGTACTTTATCTTCCTGGGCTGGAAAAGCAAGAACTCGCCCTTGTAGATTGTTTGCAGTTCTCCATTCTGCAGAGTCTCCATTAATAGAGTAGTCAATAATTATTAACGCATTTAGTGCCATTTGGCTGTAATGAGTGTAATGTATGTCTGCTAAGAGAACACTAACATGGGAGGAGGTGTGACAGGACACTGGAGTCTGCTTCACCCCAGTGTAACATATAGTCTGTCATCTCCTTGCTCTCTCCATATTTCCCTGTGTTTGGCAGACACTGACAGTACAGTACACCAGGGTGTTAAGAGTGTCATTAAGCTTTCATTAAAATGCCATCATCATTAGAGAAGGATTAGTTATTCCCTGGACCCAGCACTTCAGCAGCACAGGAATATCAAAACACAATCAAAGTCTATTAAACAACAATGTTGCTGGCCCACTGAGAGGCGCTGGCTTCCACCAGCTATTTGGCTAATTTGGCTGCAGATGCATTTGTTACTGTCAATATGTGTTTACGATGAGCTTGTTAGCATAAGGAAAGTGTCAAATGAAACACGCTTTCACAACTGTACAGTTTCGATCAGTGCCTCTAGATGGAGCAATAAACGATACCGTATTTTATTTTCTGTTATGGAGAAAGTTTAACATGTCCTCAAACTGACATTTTAATCTTTTATTAAATAGAACTAATATTTAACTTAAGCAGTAGAGTGAAAAATGAGCAATTGTGGTGGCTCACAAGGAAACATGACAGTATAAGCAAAGATTTTACTCTTTGGAGAAGTTGTCACAGCCAAAGAAATGTTATCTTTCATCCAAATGTATGGTTTTTTACCACGGGCCTGAGTTGCACCTGAGTTGCGTCAACAGAATGTCGTGTTTTAAATGAATGAGCTGGCTAATGTAGGTCTGAACACTTCCTCATCCTGCCAGCGCTGCTAATGTTAATGTGAACTCGCTGCCTGGCACCAGTGATGGATAGAGGAGGGCTTCAGCCTTAACTAGTCTGAGCGCTGTCCAGATGGCTGTGCAAAACCTCTGGGCACCCAAAAAGTATTATTGCAACTAAATTACGTTTTTTGTCAATAGAATGTGTTGAACTTTTGTTTGAATAAAAACTTCCTAAGTTAAATAGAAAAGCAACAAATCATATAAATGAAATGGCGTCTGAGTACATCTGAGCTTTGGAAATACCCAGGTGTCATGTAGTGAGTCTTGATTTCTGCCTAAGTTGGTCCTGAAACGTGATTGGAGCTTGACCAAAGTCCCAAATATAAACAAGCTGATGAAACATTTCATGCCTGAACTGAACATACTCATTAAATATGGGAAAAACTGAAGTGAATATATTTCAATAAGTGCTTGACCTACTTGGAGCAGGAATCACCTCAGATGTGCTTCCTTCAGCCTCCAGGAGGAAAATGAACTATTCTGTCCGTACGGAAATGCATGTGCTCAGCCTTCACTTATTTGTATGTAAACATGAAAAATGATATCTCGGATGAGATACTGTAATCACAGGAAATTCATCTTAACCAGTTACAGCCTGAATGCGGTTCGCTGAGGAGAAGCTCAAACAAAGAGGAAGACGATGTCATCACTGAACTTTGAAAGAGTGAGGTGATTGAAAGTTTTGCTTATGAAAAAAGATCCGCGCAAGCAATTATAAAAATGTAATTTGTCACGCTAGAGTAAGGAAAATTGTAGAGCAGGAGAGTTTGAAGATGAAATCTGTAAAATCCAATTTGGCATTAAATGCTGTCACGTGAAATGTGATCTGCAGTATGTATAAAGTTACCATTTTCACACTGAAACCGATTTTTTTCTTAAAGAAAGAGAATCATTTCCTGTCTCTTATGTGAATCTATCTTTGTGTTCATTGCCGTCGCTCCTTCGTGTGGCTGCAGGTGTGAGCTGAGCTCAGTGTCTAATAGTGAGATGTCACATATTCACAGGAACAGGACAAGGGAGGACCTGCTGCAGCGCTTATTAGCCTTAACACAAGCCTATTCTCTGCTTTGATCTCTGTGGGAGAATGTGTGATGCTTCCTGCCATCTCATTTGTTCATGTCTAAAAATGTCGGCCTCTTCATTGTCTGGTTATCCGCAGCCTTTTCCTTTCATATACTTGCCCCTTCACACAGACACATTCACAGCTAAATGTTACATCCTTTGTCTTTCTTAGATGGTACCTGCAGTATAATACATATACATCTGTCCGTCCGTCTACACTTCGTTCTGTACTAAAACCTGCTGCCTTCAAAGGTGCCTGTATATTTTTTTCTCAGATCTAGGTTGGTGAGGCTTAAACCCCCGTCTGTCTTCCCAACCAATTCATCTCCAATTATTCAAGCTTTGACTGTGATATAAACGTTTACATAAATGTATGAGCAATTTGCAAATATTTTTTCCCAGGCAATGTGGTCACTTGAGAATTATACAGTGACACTGCAGTGTAAAAGTAATAATGGAGGACAATGATAAGCACCAATAAACAACTAGTGAGCCAGAAAACTTTAGGTATTCTTTTCTCTGTGGAGATTGCTGAAATCCATGTGATCCCAGAGGGTTCACATGGTGTGGCGAAGGTCAGTGCTGCTGTTCTGGGTTGGGCTTTGTGGCTAATTGGTGCTTGGCTTTGAACACTTGTGTCCAGTGGTTAGTACCAATGAAACAGGATTGTACGGTGGATGCTTATCACATTTACTCTCAGGTACGAATCTGTCCAACTGCTTACCCTGAATCGGGTCACGGTGGAAGCAGGTTCAGCAAGTAGACCCAGCCGTCCTCCTTCTCTGCCTTGTTCTTCAGCTCCAGGTGGAGGATCCCAAGTCTTTCCCAGGCTACGTGGCATTTATATTCTCACAGCATATTCTGGGTCTACGCCCAGGTCCACGATCGTCTTTTCCTGACTGCTGTCAGTGCATCGACCCACAGCAGGCAGAGAGGACTCTGTTACACAGGAGATACTGTACAGACACAATCTCACATTTGTAATCTGGTTGTAATTACATTCCCTGTAAAAAAGTGTTTGTGACTGCAGTTTTTATTCTACAGAAGTAGTTATATGACACACAGGGGAACAGACACTGAGGCTAAAGTTAAGGAGACCTTGGATCTTTGCAGGAGACGTCAGACTCTAAAGAACATATTTAAGATGGTTCTCTGAAATTACGAAATGCAAGTTAACACACAGGCGTGAGTTGGAAAATCGTATCTCTTGACATTTTTCTCCAGTTTGTGGATTGATGTGGTTGCGCCTGCCCTGCACATCACTGGAGGCAGCAGCTGCTCTTGTCAAAATGTAAAAAGCTTCAGAAGTCTACACACAAAGAAACCCTGGCCCATATTGAGTGTGTCCGTCAGTCCGTATATCAGTTAATATCAGTGTCTAGTAATGAAAAGGCTGTTTTACTGTGTGAGGGCACTGCCCAGATATTGATTTGTAGACTTCTCGCTTCGCTGAACATTCAGGAGAAAGGACAAGAATGTTAAAGTCCAAGAAAAAAAATATACATTTAAAAAGAAAAGTGAAAAGAAGAGAAAATTTTTGAAATTTTAAAAAGTAATTCACAGCTATTTCTTAAGGGGATACAGAAATCAAAGATTAGTTCACACTAACATGAACGTAAACATCATGTGACAATAAGAAAACTGTCCTGTACTGAACATTTGCAACTTGTTCAGAGAAAAATAAGAGTACTGCTCATGTTTTCAATCTATTCTGCATCTACAGTTGTCACCTCACGCTGTATGTGGCATGTAATGTTGACATGCAAGTAGGCACAAATCACAAGGACACTTTGATAGTACTCCACCTAATTACTTCAAGCCATGAATTAGAATAATTTATGTTTAAGAAGAAGATTTATGTAGAGTAAGAAAACTAAATTCCAGCATCAAAGAAAAAGATTGTCAAGCGTCCTTTAATGAAGGCTTTAGATAACAATCTGCTGGATGCCATAATGAAGTGCTGTGGTTCTCAACACAAAGTGCACTGAGGTTCCTCCTAATCCTCCATATTTCATTGTCAGGAAAATACTGTATTTGTATCTCAAACAGCAAGGCACCTGAAGTCAAACACCTGAAACAGAAAAATGGAAAATTAAATGAATCTAAGATAACTAAAGATCCCTATCGTGCTTTTCAGGCTTAATAAAATCGGACCTGAATGACTCCATAGGGTGTTTGTAAACCTTCTTGCCAAAAACAGGTGTAACTGGCCCGTCTGGCTTCACGCCCTCACACCATGTTGGGATATGTATAGAAATATTATTGTTACATTTACATTGTGTGGGTCCTAAATATAAAGCGATGTTACACAAGCTATAGGTAGCTGATGGGGTCAGTCACTGGAAAAACACCAAATGACCTTGATAGGGTCATAGTAATGGCTACGCTAGAACAAAGCATGGGACACAGATGTTGGAGGCCTGGTTATGAAAGACATCCGTGTGCTTGTACAACTCATGTATCGCTCCCCAGGCTGTGGGGGCTGAGGTGGGGGTGGGTGAGCGCAGGCTGGCTGGCGATGCTGGTGCAGCTACAGGAGGAATTTAGCCTGTTGATTGTTTCCCACTCATGTGAGATCTATGAAGCGAATGAGCAACGACGGAAATCCAGGTTTAAGCGAGTTTGTCTTGTGTTTGGACCAAACCTTGTAAACGTAGACAAGGTGCAGAATGATCCTCTCTGGGAAAGGATTAGACTAATTAGCAGAAGGAAGTGTCTACATGCAACCTAGAGTCGTGAACGCATACCAGAATGTCTAAAAAGAGGAATTTGCATGTAAAAAAAAAACATTCCAAGAACACAACAATCGCTTTCATTGCAGTGAAGAAAGATTGTAAGAAGCAGGGATTGAAGTTTTGCTCCTGTGCCCCATATAGTCTCTTTTATTTCATTCACAAACCTTAGTCTAGATCAGGGGTGTCAAACACACAGCGAAAAATATGACGGCTTGCAAGGACAACTGAGAAGAGATAAGATCAACGACTTGCTGGCGGGTCTGAGGAAACAGTCAACTTTCATCCAGAGCCGAGAAGTCAGTGAAGCAGCGGTAAAAGCAAGCTACTAACTGCTAGCGAAATAGCATTAGCATCGAAGTCGTATTCCGACGGTGACTTTGTTAAACGATGCATGATGAAGGCGGCTGAACCTTTTGCCGATATTAGCCTGACGAGGAAAACTATAGCCGAGAGGATTTCGGAAATATCGGCAGATTTAGACAGTCAATTGAAACAGAGAGTCAAATCATTTATTGCATTTTCACTGACATCACAGACGTGGCCCAACTGGCCATATTTATTCGAGGAGTTGATGAGACACTGGCTGTTGGTGCCAATGATGGACACCACAACAGCCGAGGACATTTTCGGCTCTGTCTTGCTGCACTGGACAGAGTTGGAGTGGACTGGTCCCGCGCTGTCAGCCTGGCTACATCTTAAAGTGCATTACTATATTTTTCAGTACCAATTAAAGTTTTGTGCCTTTGTACAATCAGTGGCATCAGTTGCAATGCACATTTGTCTAAGGAAATATGAGGTAATTCATGAAATGTTTTGTAGAAGGATAGTTCATTAAATTTCAATATTTTCCTAATGTTCCTGTGCTTATTTACACCAAAACAAAGGAAAGACATGATATTTTGGTTATTTATAGCAGAGTATGGTATAATTTTAATGGTCCGGCCCGCTTGACATCTCCCTAGGCCGTATGTGGCCCACGATGTGAAATGAGTTTGACACCCCGGGTCTAGATGCTCACTGGCCGCGGGCGTCAGCCATGTCAGTCAAGGTGCAAACTGCAGCCTTAACATCAAGCTGCCATGTTGTGGGTCTCAGCTTCCACAGCAGTGAGGGAACTGTGGCTGGCAGCGAAGTTAGATGAAACGCTTCGGCAAAGATGGAGGAGGAAGTAGGTTTGACTGACACACGCTGGACCATGTTGGTTTAAAGAGAGTAGGTTTGATTGACACGTGCTGGACCACATGACATCATAACGAGGTGTTTGATCTATTTTCTGGCTGGAAAATGTAAGAAGGAGTGAACAGACAGTCCTAGTCGCACCCGTAGCCCTGAGCTGTAGCAGAGTCGTAATGCAGCTGTTTTTGCCATATTTTGCCTATTACTTGTCTTTGCCACACCCCTGCCCTCTAACCTCATCTCCAACAACATCCTGCTTTTCTCTTTCCTTTTTGTCTTCCCCCTCCTCATTTCCTCTCACCTCCCTGCCCCCATTCCTCACCCTTCCACTGTTGTTGTGTCCTGCATTGATTATTCATCGTCTTGCGAAGCTGGAATGCTGCTGTGTCAGTCTTCAGACCAGCCACTAGAAAGCTATTGACTGAAAGTGTGGAACAAAGAAACCACAAGGGATTATCCCAAGTTTGGAGAACTTGTCCTCACATCTAAGGTTAAAGTATAGATTATTCACAAACTGGGTATAGTATGGATCAGCTGCAAGAGAAGCAGAAGTGTTGTGTGTTTTCGGTTAATGGGGTATACAAGATGCAACTGGCTGAGAAAATGAGAACAAATGACTCATTTATAATGAGTTATTATTGTGTTGGTTGTGGCTGATTGCACCTCCCATATATTTTATTAAGATATAGTTCATAACTATCAGTAGCTAAGTATGACAAAGGCCAAGAAAGTAAAAGCACTCTTTATTTCAAGTGAGCAATGAGTCCGATTCATGTTCTTGGCTATGGGATGCAACTATTTAAATATGGACTATTGCCTTAACAATATAATACTACGATAGTTTTAGTTCCTGGGTGCCCAAGTATATTATGCCTTAAGTAATAACATTGACCATTAACTGACAACTGGCTTGATTGTGTTACTCCTGTTGATCACGACTAGCTCTGACGTGCTGACACGCTGATCTGCTGGCTTATCGGTGGAAAGTAGAGACCTAGTTTAATGAAGTAAAGCTGTGATTCACCATAATGCACATGCAACAATTCTCGGACAGCTAATTTGCATGGCTCTGAAAAAACACCAATCAGAACATAACAAGCACAGTGCTCAGCCTACAGCTGAAGAAAAAGTCTGTGAACCCTCTGGGATCACATGGATTTATGCATAAATTGGTCTTAAATGTTCTGATCTCCATCGAAGGCACAGCAATAGAAAAACCCAGTCTGCTTAAACCAATACTGCACAAACATTATATGTTTTCATGTTTTTATTGAACTTAACATGTGAACATTCTCAGAGCAGGTGGAAAAAGTATGTGAACCTTTGGCCTTAATAACTAGTTGACCCTCCTTTGGCAGCAACAACCTCAACCAAACGTTTCCTTACCAGGCGAATTTTGGACCTTTTACAAAACTCTTTCAGTGCATGTTCTTCCATGTTCTAATCCATGGGTTCACGTACATTTTCTACCACCATCTTCCATTTGCTTTCAAATGTCTCTTCTCTATATGTTTGTGTTTGACTCTACTATTCACTGCACATCACGGCCACTGTTTCAGTAATTGTGCCTTTTTAGTGACATACAGTAGTTACCAGTAAAATCAATGCAGAATTAAAAAATACGCGCGTCTTGTCCGCAGGGTCCTGCTGCTGCAGATGTATCCACTGTAGACAGCAAGTGAGTTTAACTATTTACGCACATGACAAAATGGGTACAGTTGGTGGTCGGCCACAGTCTAAGTCTATGTAAGTTTTATGACTGTTGGCCTGTTGAATCTCAGCAGAACGAGGCTGTGAAGCCATGTCAGCGAGTGTGGGCTAATTTCTCCTGACACACTTTTAATAATGGACCATTACATACGGAAATACTTGCCACAAATTTAGTAGAAGTTATTTTTACACAGCCACCTTTTTTCTTATTTTACAGTAGATTTGGATTGCTGCATTACTGGCCATTAATGTTTTGCTCAAAGAAATTCCCACCAGTGCGTAGCGTATTTCCTGGTCTGACTTTAACTTGACGTAACATAACTGAGGCATGACGCAGAGTAGAGTACAAGGCTGTGCAAGCCACAAAATGAATGAATATCACAATACACCGTGTTGGTTTACACTAAAATAAAGAATCAAATATGCTATTTTTAATAATTGTCCACATAAAAGATAATCTGCGAACCTGACTACCTCGCAGCAGTGTAGGCTTAATAAACACATCTTTTATTTCCTTTGGTTATCATGAAACAACAACCATCTGATTCCCAAGTCTGCCTCACGATCTGGATTTAACCTCCCATAGCAGACACTTACACTGATTATATAATTTAACAAGGTGTGGTTTCCAGGTGTTTCCTTGTATCTACACTACCTACAGTATTGCATGTTGTGCTTTCAGCGGTACGTGGGGATCCGTCTACATTAGTCTGATACATAGAGCATCCAACCAAATGCTATTGACTGGAACGTGACCTGAAGCCAGGATTGTGAGGGGGGATCACCCACATGACGTCCTTGGTGCACATTGTGTCGTAGCAGGGCTACGCTTGCTTTGCTGTCAGTGGGAGCTGATGGCCACCTACAGGCCATTAGTTAGCCAAACGGCACCGTAGAGTCCCAGTATTGAAATGAAAACGTTACATTGTATTGTTTTATGTAAGTACATTGCAATGCTGCTTTTTTTGTCTAAATACTTTTCATTTATTCATTTAAGATATAAAATTGGTTGTCAAGACAATTAAGAGACACTTATTAACAAACAAATATTAACAAATGAAGAAGAAGTGGAACTGAAACAGAACCTTGAGGACGTCCATATTCTCTTTCTTCACGTGCTTTTGTGTTTTTCTCTAGATGGGATGTCAAAAGAATCAGGAGGGATTCTGACGTCTATGCTGGTTCAGCCCATTTCTGCCTTGCTGGCCAGGACGTTACTGTCCTCATCACCGGTGGAGCAGGGAGACTCCTGTATTCCACTAGCCATGCCTCTTAACACAGGTACAGAAGTCAAAGGCAGCCTTGTTGTCAATGTTGCTTTATGTGTGTGACCTACAGCACAGAGAATTCACCTGTTGCATATATTGTGTATATACAACAATTTAACATAGACATAAATAAATTACAAAAGAATATGTTACAAAAGTAAAGTAAAGTAAGTAAAGTATAGTAATAAAAACTGTTAAAAAATATAAAGGCACATATTAGACACATGAATTTACAATGGTCACATTCATTATGTACAGGATTATTTTCACGTGTTTTCAAGTAAACTATATTTGACGTATGTAGTGTATTTTGCGTGTACTCTGGGCAAAGTCTATATAGCACATGTATGTATATGGGTACTGGGATGGTCAAAGGTCGTCAGCTACTTTAAACCCTGCCCAGCTTCTCTACTTTCTGTGTTGTGCTCAGTCCTATTTGTGCTTTCAATCCTGAAATCAGTGTAGTTTTACTTTCAGACTTTATTTTGTCACAGTGTCTTTGCATATATACGATACATCAACGGGGCTTTCATGTCTTTCATTGTGTAGAGCAATAAACAAGGAACATTATAGTTCATGCAACGGTTTGAATTACAGCTGTGTTGGGTATTATGGTCATTACGGGCCTGCGTTCATGTCCAATGTTCACCATCATTAACGACTTTTGTTCCAAACTGAAGCCACCAGCCATCCAGTCATTAACTCAGAAATCCACTCGATGACAGAATTTCAAGCAAATTCATTTGAGATTCATATTCACTTTTGGGATAATCTTTGTCTTATTCCAGAGGATATTTTATAGACAGAAATAGCAACTAACTAATCAAGAAAATAATCTGTGGATTCGTACATAAAGAAATAACTAATTCTATTGTACAACGTCAAGACGTGGCCAAAGCAGCAAGGCCATGTTTACGAAACAGATGGATTTTGAGTCCTTCCTTTCCAGCCTTTCAATAGACTTCACCCTGTACAGTGATCCCAGGTGTGATCATATACAAGCATGGCATTCTTGGAAATGGAGGTTATGGCACTGAAAGCCTTAAATGCACAAAAACCATCCGCATGAAAAGCGTGTGAATAGCAGGTTTAGCTGTGTTGATGTGAATATATGTGTGGTCTGTTGTTTTTCTGTCGCTCTGCTCTGTCTAAATGGATCACCTTTACCACTCTCTGCCTCCTCTCGCGTATCGGTCACATCGCATGGTGACTCACAGAGTTTGGAACTTGGAATTACCACCAACAACACAAGGTTGAATCACAGAGTCCCTGAACTTGGTATGTGGCGCTGGAAGTGTTTTAGAAGCTCTCGTGCACCTTTACCTACTTTGTCTTCCTTCCCTTTTCCCTCTATAAGTCTCATTCCATCTGGAAACCTTACATGATGAGTAATTATTCAGTTCAACAGTTCAGAACACGATGTTCCGTTACATCAACTGCTTTCAGGCAGGTAAAGTCATAAGACAAATGTTGCTTGTAGATGAGCTTTTTAATGTGGGCGTGATGTAAGAATTACACGTGGTTAAGTTAGCTTGGCTTGCACACATGAAACCGTGTAGAGGTTACTACAGGAGAGAGAGGCTGGAGGACTCAGCCAGTCAGTAACTCTCCGTTCTTTCTAGTAGCGTCATCCTACTCATGCATCTGCAGCAATTACCCCATCGGGAATAGCATTACTGTTCACGCTGAGCTAATTTGATGTCCCACATTTGCTGAAAGGAATTTGCACATGGGATTGTCTAAAACCAATATCACAAATGCATATGTGCTCAAGAGGACAAGTTCTTCTTGGTAATAGAAACATAAAACACAACAGTTGTAGTTACGGCGGTGATACGCTCACCCTGGATGTCATTTTAATGGCACTTTAGGACTGCAAGGATTCTTACGAGTAATAGCTCCTAGCAGCTTCAGGTCCAAATGCGTTGGCATTGAGCTTCAAGAGACAAATGTGCTGGCTGCATGAAGAGAATTAAAGCTAAGGCTTGTTGTTGTACCTGAGAATCCCAAGAGCTGGTCAGTGCCTCACAGCCTGAAACTAGTCTCACACAGCATTAAAGTACAGTCCAAAAAAAGAACGACAAGATTAGCATTAATAGGATAAAAATATAGAGCTAGCACAAGCAGATCTGCTCTCTGACCCGTCGTTTATTACACTCACATTTTTATTTATTGTAGGTATGTGCCCTCCTTGTTCTTGTTAAACTGTGCTGTATAATTACTTGGTATATTTTTATTGCAGTACAGTTTTGATTGCCTTGAAATGGGACTTAGCTGTCGGGTGAACCTCATGTCCCGGTCAGATGTCGTTCTTAATGAATGTGGTGTGACTGTGGTGACGAAAGAAATGCAGTAACAACAATTTACTGCATGGATTCCAGTATTAAACAAAATAATGCAACTGCAGTTATCTTGGAAGGTGAAGAAAGGGATTCAAGGTATTGGCGTTAGTGGTGCTGCAGCCACGCCCCCTTGCCTCTTTCCACACCCATCTCCGGTTTCGTTTCCTGTTTCCATTTGACCACCTATGCTCCCATGTGCCTTCCTCTCAGTCTCTTGTGTAATACCCCTCATATTACACAGACCCAACCCCCCTATTCATTTTAAATATGATGACCAAATCATTATAACCATCTTCTAAAATAATGCACTTGATGGATGGATATGGATGAAGCTTGTATTGGATTTATTATTATTATTATGAGATTATTGAGACTTTTTGAACCATTGCCTAACCTGGTGTCCATTGCTCTTGTGCTTTGCCACATCAGGAGCTGTCTGTGCTGTCCTGTGATGCTGGTGGACAGGAGTAGTCGTCCACCTGTTCATGTTGAGGTGAAGGTCTGCATGTGAGACTGTTCATACAGCGTGTGCGTCAGAGTACGGGGCCAGGGCAGGAGGGCAATTCCTGCTTCTGAGAATATAAGTCCCCTCTTACCGTGCGATCTTCACCGCAGGCTTCTACCACAGTGCCACCTTCTGTTCTTCCTGTTTGGTATTTTACTTAACCCTCCACTCACTCCCATCATCCTACTCCAGCAGCTATTTTGGTCAAGATGTGAGGGAGTATTTTGCTCCTGTTGCCAGCGCGTTTGCTTGTCGTGTATGTTTCTGTCCATTTTCATTTATTCCTCAATTCATCCAAGCAGCTGTTCACTGACTGGAACACTGCTCTCTGCGGTTTGCCATATTGCACAGATAACAGTTGCAAACACACATACACACACACACCAAACAATCAATGACGCACACAAAAAAGCCAGTGGCCAAAGTCACTGGTGTTGTCACACCAATACTTTGAGCAGATACTATGTGAGAAAATCTCAGCATTATTAGATTTTCTTTTTTGTTTTTGTTTGAGTGTCTCTTATTGGCACAGGCTGTTTATTTTTTATAGTTCGATCGTGTCACTGGTGTAAATGTAGTTGTTTTTTGAAGATGTACTTTATGTGACTGTCAGTAAATAGTTCTTCGCTTTCTTATGATCTAAAACATTGTCAGATGTTGTTCCAGCTGGCAGGGATACTGCTGGTCTAAGAGTACACAGTTTGAATGTGTGTGTGCTGCCTGTCTCCCTAGCACATGACAAGAGGGACATCTGTGTAGCGCTAGCTTAATGTACAGCCAGTGGATCTGCAAGGTAGGCTCTTTTTTGAAGCGTTTCCATTACATGAAATGAGTTTGAAATAGGGAGAGAACTGGCATGAGAGAGGAGAGAAACAAAAGAGAAGAGAGAGAGATGTAATCTGTCTCCAATCGATTGGCTGCACCTCTGACCACTCTTGGGATCCCACTATCATTTGTTTCCATCTGTCTGCCTCACTTCATTTTTTCCTCTCTTTTTAATTCCTTTATCCTTATTTTTCTCTTTTAATTCCCATTCAATTAAGGTTGGCTGTATTGGTTGGCCGTTGGTTAATTGCTCAGGGGCCTTCAACGGAGATCACCAGACCCTAACGAGATGATGTGGTCGACCTCACACTACGCTCAGCATGTGTGTGTTCTGTGTCTCACTATTTTGTGGACACATCTACACTATTAGTGGTTTTAGTAAGCAGTCTGTTTATATGTGCTTCATCCGTCTTTTGTGTGTCTAAGGCCATGTGCACTATCTTGTACTGCATGTTAGAGCACAACTCTCATCTGGTCAAGCTTTCGAAATTGATTCATTAACTGAAGACACTCTGTCCCCACCAGGCCTCCGCCTCTCGCAGTGGTCTGTCTGTTGACCAGACTATACCGAGCTAATCCATCACTACTTGTAAGCTGTGTTGCGAGCCCCTGTTTAGCCTGCTTCACAGACACTTTGGGCTGTTGGGTGTGTTAGAGGTGTGTTAGAGTTAGAGGCTCTAAACTACCATTGAAACAGCAAAGAAATGATTACTTCGTATATTACCCGTAGTGTTATATATTAGCTTTCCTTTTTTTCTAACAGACTTCTTTGTTGGACACAGGGTTGAATGCTGGCTCCCACTTTGAAGCACAGAGAAGGAAGTGAATGTTAAGAGGCTCTAATGAACCTGCCTAAGTTTAAGTTGGTGACCCTTTCAAAATTCTGAGCACATTTAAACAGCTTGTCTCAGCATTTTGCAGTAACATGTCATTCTCTCTGGTCAGTTATTTGTTCTCTGACAGGACTTTCATAAGAGCTATTGGCCCACTATTTATTTGTTCAGTCATTCTTTAAAATGTTTGGGCTACAGGAGAGTTTGGTCTGAGGGTGCGGGTCCAACGCCGAAATATGACAACCTTCATGTGGTTGTTAAGATAATACAACTGACAGAAACTCGATACTGACAGTCACACAAGCAGAAAACTCATTTGCACAAACAGACAGACAATAGTCAGAAGTGTAAACCAGAGAAAAATCCAAAGCCAGAATAAAGAAACCAGGTCACTAGGACTTACAGTTTTCTAGAAGGGCCAGAGAGCAAGTTGAGGTCCAGTTCCCAGGAATCTTGATCGTGATCAGAGACATAATGAGATGCAGAAAGGACGATCTGACAGAGACCTGCTGAGTGAGCCACATGTGTCTGATGCTCCACAAGGCTGGAGTGTCCAGGATGAAACTCAGAGTTTAGATCTTTGTCCACGATATGGCAAAGAGGACCTTGTGAGCTCTTCAAATTCACTAGATGTTTGGCATTGGCGAAAAAAAATTAAAAAAGGCCCCAGATGATGTAATCAGGCAGCACAGGAGATGAGTCAGGACAGATGTCTACACTTCCTCTTCCATCTAGTGCTGCTTTCGCCCCAGGATCGGTTTGATGGTCCACAGTCTCCAATATCATACATGGCCCAGCTGGGCAGACACAGCAATAGAAAAAGTCACAGCATTATTTTCATTATCTTCATACCTCTGGAACACAGCTGCCTCTTGGTCAGAAGCATTGATCTCCACATCAAACCGCTGTGTGGGGCCTGGCGAGGTCAAGTGTGCTTTGAGCATGTTAAAGGCCTTGTCAGCTTCAGGGGTCCAAATGAATTTAGTTTAACAGAACGGAGGCAATGTAAAAATCTATACTTAAGGATGAAAGGTCTGTAGAAGTTAATGAAGCCCAGGAATCTCTGAAGCTGTTTTTGCATTTCAAAGACAGGCCAATCCCATACAGCACCTCCTCCGAGAGAGTCCGTCTAAATGTTACCAGCTCAGAGAATGCGTCCCGTGGTGGGAACACACTGGGCATGTGTGGAGACCCAGTCTGACAGTCTAAGACCCTTAACTCTCTGACTGCGTGGTCCCTCAGTATGGAAGCCACACTTCAGATATTGAAGGAGACGCTGCACTCAGCTCAAAAGCAGATAAGTAGGAGTGGGTAGCAGTTTTTGATGCTGATCTGGTAAGTCTATAATTATATCTACAATTAATACAGGATGTACCCAGCGCCAGACGATGTGGAAGACAGATGGCTCATATGGAAGAGAGATATAGATATACTGTACCTAGAGCAGGGAATCCACACTGACTCACAGGGACAGAATACCTGCAGACAAAGGGCCTGTGATGTGGTTTGTTTTTCATCTGAGACACCTCACTTAAACCAGGAAAGTCTTCAGATTTCCCAGGCTGTGAACCAACCAATGATCTTTCTGGACTGTGTTTGTACAACAAGGATAGAGGATGACAATTAGCTGAGGTGACTCACTGACAGGGAAGCTGATGTCCTCCACATTACTGATGACATACAGGCAGCACTAGTTCTATGTGGAAATAGAAATGATTATTTAAGGCTCCGGCTGGATCCTGGGTAATGGATGTAGTTGCTGACTAGGACTAGAACCAAGAGAACTGTAATGGAGGGAGGCTTGTGAGGTGTGGGGGCCAGGCAGCGCTTTCCCTTTTACTGCTGAGCTTCCTCTTTTGCTGTACACGACTGTGCTTTTTCACCAGGGCGAAGTCAAAGTCATCTAAACAGGATGTGCAGTTTTCCAGAAGGGTCACGGAGCAGAGGCTGGGTCAGACAGCTATGTCCAGTTATTAAGAATCAGAATCAGAATGAGGCTAGAGAGTCAGTACTGCAGGAGACACGATATGGCAGCGGACTGGACCAGGAAACCAACAGAAGGACACAGCGAAACCTTAACTGACTGATTTATTGATGAAACACTATACGAACTGGCTCAGCACTGATATGCACTATACTGAATGCATTAGCAGATATCAGTCTATAATATTGTCTTGAACTGAGGTTCAGGGCTCAACTGTGAAGAAATATGCAAAGTGTGTTTCATTAAGCTTCTTTCCCTTCACAGCTGCATGTTCATATTAAGCCAAATAACAAAGAACATGGCTTAATAATGTACCTTCAGCAACTAAACTGTGCCTGAATCCCGTTTTCTTTTATTCTTTAACACAAGCATTTTTTTATTTCTCTCTTTGTCTCTCTCTCTCTCTTTCTGTCTTGTTCTCCCTCACTCAGAACAAATGGCAAAAGTGTAACAAATTTCCGTGGCAATTACAATGTGAGGCCACGGAAGGAGAAGCGAGCGAAGCAGAACAACTTGAAATGGCTTTATAGAAAGGACTCCTAGGTCCTTTAATTACACTACTATTGATTACTGTGTGCAGGTTTCCAAGATTCACTTACTGCTTTTACTTCTCAACTCCACATTCAATGCCCTGCAAAGGATGCTGCTGAGGTGCTTTTGAATGTAGACGCTATGATTTATTCATCAGCTCTTTTAATTAAGTGGCAACTTGTGTTTTAAATACACAAACCCATGGATGATATGGTCGTCTCGCTTTATTTGCAACACATATAGATGAAATCATCACAAACACAGCAGAAATCTGAACAATCTGTTTATATTAAATAAGCCGTCGCTCTATTTAGCTGATTGTTAACGTCATCGTTTTTTCTTTCACATTCACAACTAATCAGCAAACTGTACAGATTCTATTCCCACTTTTGCTTAACACACTCCTTTTCCTGCTATGATTGTAATGTTCCATGTGAAATCTTGTGTTTGTCAGTCTGACAAACCTTAGTGACCTTCAGGATGAAATCGCTGACACTCAGAAATGAAGAAGCCTTTTAGTAGAGACTGTGCGAGACGCTGTCACTGCAGTGCAGTTTGGTCAGAACCATGAAGTAAATGACTCAGAATCCCCACATGTATGAAGCTAAACAGCCCACATTGCATTTATCTATTTAGGTCTTCACATTACATTCATGGGAATATTCATTAAAACCAGTAAACTGCACTTTCTTGCCTTTGCTTAATGTCCTGCCATGGATGGCATTACATGACCTTTGCTGTAGTCTTGGTACTTGGCTTTTTTCAGGCTCAGTCGTGGGTGATGTTTCTCTGAGGAGACAGAGGTTAAGTATCTTGTTTCAGAAACTGAAAGCTGAGCAGGGGCAGGCCCTGTATCCTGAGAGCAAGGCCGTCCAAGCACTCTGCTGCTCCCACAGTGAGATCTGCAGCATGAAAGAAGACGGCACCGCGCGCTCTCCCAGCGTAGCATGGATGCAACATTCCACCTCATCTGAATGCACGACATTTCTTCAGCTTGTTTCACTTACAGCAAGAGATCATGGAGATGTGTGGGTGTATTTTTTGCACCTATTATTTAGCTTGTAAAGATCAGGCACTAAATATTTTCGACTCTCCAACCTTAACTCAGAGTCACCTCTCACCTGTAGAAGGAGCCTTATCTGTAAACCCATTCATCATGAAGGTGAATTACTCTATGACAAATGTCCCTCTCGCAGCTCTCGGTGTGCACATCTGCAGATTGAATACACAAACGGGCCACATGTTCCTTCAGCCAAAGTCATTTGTGCCAATGTCAAAAGTGATAAATGGGTTATGTGGCGCCTGTGAGAGAAAGCAGTGAATTTGTACAATGTATTAAATAGGAGCGTGAGAGCGTGCAGGGAGGGAGGAAGGGATGAAGGACTGGAGTGGAGCTGCGAAAGCGGGCTGTCATGTCGGAGTGCTGTGCTGTAGGCAGGGGACCTCTGTCACACACTGTTTCAGTCCCTGCTTCACATCTTTACTGGCACCTCGTCTGTATTTCCTTCAGATATCCAGCCATCAACCTCCCTAGAGCTCGTGGCCGTCCAGCAAGGCACCAGAGCTGGCAGACACAATATCCAATGACTGCTCTGTCAAGTGCATCACATGACAATGAAGAGCATGTTATGTGTGTTTTAGTGGGATCTTCGTGTGCTGTCTTCGTGAGAACCTGTGAATTTTAGACCTTAGGACACATGAAGGACATTTTCTATTTCTTTTTTTTTTTTGTTTATGATGAAATGTACCTTTCTATCTTTTCTTCCATCTGCAAAAAAATCTCTAAGTATCACTTTGTGTGAGAGCAGGCTTCTGGACTAAACTGGAGGCGGCAGGACCTTGACGCGTTGTCCTTTCAGTATTTCTGTCACATTGTTATGTTGTTGCAAGTAATGCAGTGAAATCACACACATGCAGCGTGAAGAGTTCGATCAGAAGAGAGAAATATAATTACGGGCTCTTCTTGCTGTGTATAATTATACTGTAGATTTCTAACTGCCCACCTGCCAGTTCTGCTGGTTGTCCTTCTGCTGCAGTATGTTACTAGTAAATAGTAGTAAAGTAAGTTACTACTTGCTTCTTCAGTACATCCCACAGAGTAGATCCTCCGTGAACTGTGTTTTGTTTTTTTTTTGAGCATTGCCTTACTGAAAGAGGCCACAGCCATCAGGGTACACAGGGATCCTCTTTCCATGAATGAGTGCTAGAGCCTGCAGCAATGCTTAGTCAGGTGGTACAGGCCACACTAGCGTCCCCATGGAAGGGTCAGACGTCTACGCTTCCACGCTGGCGTCCCTTCTTCCCACTGTGCACCCTGGTGCCATGTGTTCTCCGGGTGACTGACACACATATGACTCATCAGACCAAGCCACCTCCTCCTGTGTTCCACTACCAGCCGCCTGCTGCCTAATCCTTCCCACTCGCTAACGGGAGCCTCGATCAACAGATTATCAGTGTTATCAGGGTCAGTCACCATAAGGGATATGCCTGATGGATGTCTATCGTAAGATGACTCCATCATAAACGTGTTCATTATTTTCAGATTCATAGGTGTATGAGTTAGATGGAATGAAATAAACACACCATAATTTATTGGCTTACTACATTTGTGCTACCCAGAGGATTTATCATCTAGACAGTGAAGTACCTTTTTCGAAAAGTCATTACCAAACTAGTTTACTTTGTTTTCAGTCACTGCACAGTGTGGTGGTGTAGTGTGTTGTACTACAATCCCCTTTTGGACTTAATAAGATTAAAACGCACGCGCTACTTGTTGTACTTGTTGCGATGTCTTTCAGCTGTCATCCATTGGACATGATTCAGTAACTACGAACCAGACAAAAACACTGCGTATGTGGGTGGCTGTTTGTAGGAGGACGTTAGGTTTTTTGGTTTCTGTTTGTCCACTTCCTGTTTGTCTGTTTCATGCTTGCTCGTTATTGATTTCACCTGTTAGTTATCTCCTGTCTAGTTTGTATTTAAGTTCCCCCTTGTCCCTTCATGCTTTGCTGGCTGGTTAGTATCTGTTACTTGTTGTCTATGATTTGGTATTTGTATCGGTGTTAGTACTTGGATTTTTTGCTACTTGGTATTTATTCGCATGTTCAGGTTTGTTTGAATGTTTGGATCTCACTTTGTCTTTTGGTTTGTTGTCAGTGCAGTTTCTTTGTTCTTGAGTCATGTCTGTGTTAAAGTTTTGTTTTCCGTTATTAGTAACAATGTGTTTGTCCAAAGTTTAAAGTTAAGTTCTATAGCGTCACGTTCGGATTTGTGTTTGTTCGTCGAGTTCTAGTCTTCCATGTTTGTGTTCTGTTCATGTTTGTTTTCTTTCCTTAAATTAAAATATTTGTTTATCCTTCATCTGTGTCTGAGGTCGTGCAATTGGGTCCTTCCCTAGTTAGTTTGGGTGTGTGGGTGTAGGCTCCAGGTTGGGCAGCCCCTTTCATTAGCTTTGGCGTCACCCAGTGGCGATTAACCGTAGTTCCAGGGCCTCAGGCGTTCCTACCTCTGGAACTACCATTTCGTAAGTTCAAGCTTAGAGAGTGTGTAACAAGCTGGTCTATACTGGGATAAAAAGAACCGTGTTAAAGCTTTTCTCTTTCTCCCTAGAGCGGAAGAAGATCACGCTGACTGTTGGTAACCAGCTGTTCTACAAGAAAATCTACAACGTTGTGGGATACCTGAAAGGAAAGAGAAACCCAGGTCTGTAATGTACGAATGCTGTGAACACACATAATAATCTATGTTGCCACTTTTTCTTCAGCAACAATACAACTTACAGAACACATTCAGTACTAGTTTAATATTTTGAGAAATAACTTCTTAAGAATTGAGCCATGCAGCATGATCTGCTTAGCTTAGCTTTAATTGGATTGTGATCAACATGACCGTCTGACAGCAGTCTGACCCCCCCCACAAACTCAAAGACCTACTAACACAGGGTTGAGAGCACAGTCCCTACAGGATACCAGTGGGGGGAATGGAACATGACCTGGTATACTGTAGGTGTTTATCATATTTCCATTTGTTGTTGTCCAGTCTGTCATGTTATAATTTGTTTTCAAATTAGCAGTAGATGGATTTTGTTGTCCTCCAGTTGATGGCGGCTTTACGGCGCTTGTTCACCAGCCAGTCAGTGTTTCAGTCTCTGGCCCTCAGAGTCTCTGAGCAATCTATTCAACAACTACCGTGGCTTCTGCCAGTGGATCAGCCTTTAATGGCAGCTCTGCCGTTGAATGGGTGAATGAGTTACAACGTTATAAAACTCTTTGAGTACACATCAGGTACAAAAGGATGTTGGAAGTGCAAACAATTTGCCATTTAGTTAGGCTAGATATTTTAATAGGGTGCAAAATGTGGAATTAATGAGCGTAGCAAACACGGGACGGTTAATATATTGAAACAGAATTTGTGAATTTCCTTCTGGGATGATTAAAGCATTCGTCCGTCCATTTGTGCAGTCAGTTTTAGGGTCTATGCCACGTTAATCTTCTAGTCACAAGGGGCCACAGCTGAAGTCATTGGAGACACAGGAAGAAACTGCAGGGACTAGGTGTTCTGACCCAGTGGAAGGTGGTTGTTAGCAGAACGACTCACGATCAGACACTAACCCACTGATGGATTTGACAGGAACACTTTGTGGATGAACCAGCTATAACTGACCACATTCAGTTTTAACTCTCCTGCTTCCACACTTGCCATGTACAGTATAAAAATGTAGTTTTTTTAATGCAAAATACAGGTAGAAATATGTGTGATGAATTAAAGCTGATGTAAAAAAACTACATCCCTGCGCTACCTAATTCCCTTTTATTAATGAAGGGGGGGGGGTGATGCTGAGCGACATCACAGCGAGCAAATGAGCAAATGTCCGAGCGCTACCTGAGCCCCTCCATCAGCCACCTTCACTAATCCTTTGTGTCCCAGCAGCAGTGGTATGAGGATCATCACTTTTCGTCCAGCGACATGTGGAGGCTCCTTCTGCACCTTCTGTGATGGTTCTGATGAATTTCTCAAACCCAGTCCTTGTTTTCCAACCATCCTCTCCCTAAGCACTGCTGTTAACACGAATCAGCTGTGTTCAGTCAGTCAGAAGCTGCAAGATACGATCTCAGATGAAGGTGGAGATGGGGAGCACAAAGTAAATTGGTATGTTCAAGGCCCTGGGCTTTTGTGCAGGGGAGTTGAAGAACGAGCAAGGCAGCAATACAGGTCGGCAACAAACGCGCCACTTTTGGTTCCAGGTCTCAGGACTTTGCTTAGCTTCTAATCTTCCCCAGTGAACGTGAAGCTTTTGCTACTGTAGCAGGGTGGCAGCTCTGAATGTGAGGATCACAGACAAATACTACCTTCACCTCCTGGTCATGTCTTTGTCTATTAGCACTAGAACAAGTCTTAGTCCCTCATCCTCAGCAAAATGAAAAGGAGGGTTTGCTCACCCTGCTGTCCCTTCAGTCCCTTCAGAAGCTGCCAACCATCAGTGTGTTACCCGTTCAAGTGCTTTGGGTAACCAGACAAATGCTCTGTTGCTGTTTATCAGCGTGTTGCTGTACTCACCTAAACAGCTTGGTGATGAAGCTGTAAACCTAACATGTTGGCTTACAGGACGGTCTGATCTATTCAAAGCACAGTCAGCTGGTACCTTGGTGAATAAAGCCACTTTAACTGGCCTTGTTTAGACAGTTTAATATAGAAATGTCATTTGCTGGGGCTTTGCTTGCCAGATGTCAGACCAGGTAAAATTTAAAGACTCACCTCCTTTAATTGATATGCAATAAAATTGATTTATATTTTTACATACATATAAATTAATGAATAATCAGTCAATTCATTGATTTATACTTTAAATATATTGTGGTCTGTAGCTTTTGGGTTTCTCAATTTCTTTCAAGTTCAGTTCAAGTCTTTCTCATCACAAACTGGCAAAGATAAAAATGAAAACAAAACGTTTAATGATCAGACAAAGAAAGCGTGAGTGAGTCGTTTCTGTCTTAATTTCCTCCTCCCCTGTCCCCGGCCTGTGTTGAGTCAGGCCGTTTCAAGCTCGTTACGTCCATTTAATGTTTAAATGGCAGCCATCCTCTTCTGCTTAGCTGTCTCTGCCCTTATGGTGTTTTTAATTGTCATCCTTCACTGGTAACCTTTACTGTTTCGCTCCTTACTCATTCTTCTTTCCACTTGTAGCGCTGCCATCACAACTGTACCTGCTCAGTCACTGGTGGAAAATGACCTTGCTGATTTACAGTGTGATATTAGGCAGCCATAATGTCCCACTAAAGCAGATAATATGGGCCACAAATCTGTGGAAGCAGCGACATTTTAACTGGTTGTTGGTGTTTAATCATATGTCTGTTCCCAGCTCATTTATCTTGATCCTAAATTGAATGAATATTCATGCACCTGCACAATGGTTCTGTGACGCACAACCCACAACATCTACAGTCATTTTATTCATTTGACAGTTTAACCCTTGTGGGGCCTTCAAGGGGTCAAAACGACCCCACTGTAAACTAGGGGGCGCTCACAACACACACCAGGGTTGGATCAAACAGCCTTGGTGGGTGTTACATCCAAGCAATGAACACGTGTGGGTCTATGATGAACACGTTCATCCAACCGTTCATCTAGATGAAGCGTCTTGTGATTTATCGTCTGTCTGCGTCTGTTTTATCCAACCCTTGTGTGGTTTTTGAGCTTAGAGCCTCCTGTTTTCATTTTGACATCCTTGATGGCTGCACAAGGGTTAAAAGCGTCACCTTGTGCGTGAAACAAATGCGGTGTATGCGTGTCCTGCAAATACAATAACACATGAAAGGTTCATGAACTCACTTCAACGATGAACACACAAAACACACATTCAGTTAAAGCTACAAAACAATGAAACAATTCCTTCAGCATCCTTAACAGCAGGCCAACGAAATGCATGAGAATCACATCTGACGTGAAGGCCTGGATAACAAAGGATGTAGAGAGGTAAAGCACAGGCTTCAAATCCAAGCGCCAACATCGCTTTGCTTTACTTTCAATACCCCAGACATTGGAGAAAAGCTTCATTTCTCATGGGCACCTGACAACTTTAAGAAATGGTGAGCATTTAAAAAAATAATTGATGTAACAGCCTAAAGTTTGTTGGCTCATGACTATAACTTTCTACTGCATGTACTGAAACAGTGTGACTGACAAGGGTTGCAACAAACACTTTGCCACAGCTTTTTGAGTGATCAGTCAGACCCTTGTGTATTATTAGAATACTGCCACCTCCATGACCCAAACCACTGTCGCACGAGTAGTTTCCTTCAGTTTTACTCGCTGCATCACTCTCATGTCTGCTCAGCGAATGTGACGGAGCACTGAGCTCAGGGATGGGAAATGGGGAAACAGCAACCCTGCCTCTGAGCAAAACAAGATCATTTGACTTCCAGCGTAAAGAATTTCAAATGAACTTCTTATACTGTACGTCACTGTAATTTGCTGTAGTCTTGCCTTCAGATGAAGAAGTGGCTTCCCAGTAACACAGTGTACTTGCTGCTCGTATAAAGAAAAGGTGTTTTATCCCAGCCTGAGGACAGTCAGAACACAGCTTCATCTCTTCGCTAATTGTAAGACTGCTTTGCTAAGGCTTCATTAACCTTTAGTTTGTTAATCCCTCCCAAACAAATGGAGGAAATTTATACCATTTGAGTGATTTCTTTGTTTCTAAGCACAGTTAAGGTTCTTCACACTGGAAGCCCTTTGGTGAGCAATAATACGTTATCAGGTCCGACTTTGCGGCTCAGCTCGCAGGCTTTTTACCGCACCTCTTTTCTCAAACAGTCATCAGTGCTCTGTGTTGGAGTGATGAGCTTTGCTCTCTTCTCTTTGCCTTCAGGAAGCTGCTTTGTGCACTCAACTCAACGCTGGGTCTTTGTAGAAAACAGGAGCCATACAAAGAAGCCCGGAGCAGTCGTGTTAGTGCCATTCTGTATCAAGCAGGAAAGACACTGTGCACTAATCTAGTGTGGTGACAAATTTCCCAATATGTTTTATTTTTTACATTTCCATCACCATCTCCCTGTATCATTCTTTACTTACAGTAGTTCTCACAGATGGCCTTTAAAGAACAGCATACACAGTAACTTTGAACCATAGTTTACCAGATAATGTAAAGTTATGATTATATAAAAACATGTAATCTTTCAAACATACAGTAAGCTACTAATTTTACAAACTATACACAAATCAATATAAATGTATCCCTCTGAGAAATTTAACCTTCGTACATAAGGTTAAGTGCTGGTTCTCAGTAAATTCTACAATGCAGCAGTGAGGATCAACACTGGGGACAATCTGTTTAGAGAGCTGCACTACACAAGATGGAAAATGTTATCAAGTTATCAGGACACTGCTGTAGGTTGACTCACTTTGTTTTAGCTGTGGGGGATAATATACGTCCGTCAGTTCTTCCCTCAGCAGGAAAAACTACAGCATTAAAATAGAAAAGGCAATTTTACTAATATAGAACATTTCAAGCGGGAGCAATTCAGTGTTTCAGAAGCAACGAAATATAGGGACAATGAAGGAAAAAAACTCTAGTAGGATAAAATAAAAAATAAAAATGAAATATGACTAGTCCATAAGTAGATTTAAAATACAGTTGTAGGGCAGTTACAGTGCAGTAATAGTGACAAATAAACGGACCCATGATCAACTAGGAATAAAATGGCAGCAGAGCAGCTGATTAATCAGACGTACGGGAACAGAGTAGCTTTCAGTTTAGCTTTTAAAGTGGTTGGACGTGAAGCACATTTAATATCTGCTCGTTCCACTTATGTGGCGCGTGGCAGCGTAAACCAGCTGTGAGATTCTTAAAGATTTCAGATCCATATAAGAACAACAACAATAATAATAATAATGTTACTTTCAGATTTCTGGCCACCAAAGGAGACCTGATAGCTCAACCTAAACGTTCTTATGATTCAGTGTTTGGCCTTCTACAAAGATTCCTGCCTCCGTTCAACAGCACTGATAAGAGTCTTCAATGATGCTAATCACACACACAAACTGTTACTTGTGGAGACTATTTCAGAGACAAAAAGTGATGGTTGGCCTTTGCCTTAAATACTACATACCTTGCCCCTGCGTAGAGGACTATAGCTCACTGGTGCTTTTAATAGTGACCGTGGAATATAACAAAATGATGTCTATGGAAAAGAAAACTGAGCATCTTTGTTTTTTACAGTTAATGAAATCGTTAGTAGCAGATTTGTTACTTCTACACTAATTGCGTTGCCTTGTGTAGGCTTGTATAGGCCAGATACACATCTAATGACACTGCGCTATACTGTATGTGTCGTTTTCTAATACAGTGTTTTAGTACAGTAAGACTGTGAACTTGTCCTGTTTGTGCTGGAAGTTGAGATGAAAAAAAAATAGATTTTATATCATTTAAATACAGTATATACATCTTTAAGAATACATCTATGTCTAGTCTATAAGCTAAAGTCAAACAGACATGAGGACAAATTGAATACAGTGGCTGTTCAAGGAGCAGTTTTTATCTTATTTTGAAGGCCCGTTTGCGTGTTCTCCCTCACCCACTAACTGTTTTCACCTGTTGATGTTGATATACTCAAGTCCCATCAAGCAAGTCTGACATTTTCTTCACGTTCATGTGAGTGTTTTGTTCCGAGAGGATTCATGGTCAGCACAAGCCAGGACCAAGTGCTGTTCATTCCGTGTGAGTGTTTCCAGACGCTCAGTGCTCATATCTGCCGTTTCTACCTCATTATGCTATGTGCTTTCCACATGTGTGTACCCAGAATGCTTGATGCGTAGATTGGTGCACTATTTTCTTTGGCCAAGGACGAACCGTGGCACCAGATTCTGCTCTGTGGGTAACCTATTCAGACTACGTTACCCATCTGCCCTGGCACCTTCAGGTTCTACCATGTCTGGACTGGGACGGCACCCACTCATCTGGTCCACATTCACTTTTCTTTAGTCACCTACTTGGGGCTCATTCACCTCAACTCATCCACGACAGCCCAGAACCAACCAACCGCCAAGAATCCAACCCTCACACTTTTAAAAGGTCACTGGTTCCTTGTTCCTCATTTCAGATGAGACCTGAGTCGCCTTCACCAGCTGCAGCATCGATTCCAATGTCTTTATTGTAAAGTAAAATCTTTTCTGCGTTGTGATTTCTAGCTGTCATTGATCCAGCCTAACACCAAGCTGTAGCAGTTAGTGAAAGGAGTTGCCCTCTGTTTCTTTCACCCATCGTAACTTCTGCCATGACAACTCAGTGAATAAATGTTACCTGGTAAATGACAGCTATCTCCATTTGCTCGTTTGAAGATCGCTATGTGCTGGTCGGCAGTGACCAGGGACGCAGCGCTTCAGCCATCATGAATCAGCTCATCGCAGCGCTGACGGAGCAAACCAAACGAGGCTGGGTGCCAGACCGCACCACTGTGTTCTGCTCATGGGGAGGCTCAGTCCTGGGAAACATCGGCTCGTACGAGTGGGGAAAGGTCAGCAAGCAGCAAAGCTTCTGTTTTATAAAATGTCAACACAGGGGTCAAAGATAGCAGCATCTCAACGAAACTGAGAAGTTGATTAAAAGCACAAAAATGTAAGTGGCCACAGGTAATATGCGTAAATATCATTTCACAAGGCGGTTTTCAGGATTACTACAAAGAAAACGTCCACACGTAGCAGATGTTAACAGCTACAGCAGCTACAGCATGAAAGTATGAAGAGGACAGTAGAAGAGAGATTTAACCGAGTGTGTTTCCTCCAGGATAACAGCGTTGTCCTGCAGAGCAGTGCAGTGGCCTACGTCAGCCTGAACTCACCGGTCAGAGGGACAGAGACGCTCAGAGCTACAGCTTCCCCGACTCTGCTGCAGCTCACCTCAGACATACAGAGGGTAACTATTCCTGCTGCCGCTTGTTTTCTCACAGCGTCACCATTCCTACTGAAAACATCTGTGATGTTAATGCTACACACTTCACTGGTGCAACTCCCCGTAACATAGCAATGAGCACCTGGTGACGACCGTATAACCCTCCACCTTTACTACTCGCTGTTTGGCATCACCACATCCTAAAGAAGTGCAGTAACATTAGCAACATCCACGTTTACAGCTTCAGCAGAACTGGGCAGATGATAAATATGAGCTTACGCATCATATAATGAAACACAACAAATAAACAAATGTGTCGTATACTGTAATCACACATCTCATAAACGTCCAGGTTAGGTAATACTGCTTTTATTGGAATTATTCACTTCCTTAAAACCTACTGTTGAATAGACCTTTATTGATCCAGCTGCCACATTTAAACAGAAAACGCTCAATCACTTCAGACCAGATCAGATAATACATGTATGTCTGTGTTAACACAGATTTTCACAGTCTCCCGTGTCCGACTCTGACCTTTCCCTTGTATTTTGTATTTTTTTTTTATTTCACTCTTCTTCATCTTCATTCTTTTCATCCCTACTCTCTATACCAATTGGACTTTATAGTAAAGTAATGATGTATGTAATCATAAAAATAAGGTTCACATATTCTGTGACTAGCGCTCTCAGTATGATCCAAATAAAACTTCCAAGGTCTGACTCCATCCCACCTTCACATTCTCACACAATCTGCACTGGCCATTCCACTGATTAAGTACAGCATCTCCATGATTCAGCCTCTCTTAACTGTCTCTTTATGCCGACCCTGGGGTGTTTTGCAGATATGTTCTATCCTTGCAGACATCCTCATCCCAACTTTTATCATCTCTTTAAACTTTGAAAACTTTTGCCTTTTGAAAAAACACACACACCTCATCAACACGCTCTCTCATTTCCTTTCTCCGCCTCCTCCTTCTTTTTTTGTTATTTCCCTTTTTCCCTTAAGCACTACATCCATGCTCTCCACTTTGCTCCCTCTCCTTCTATCACCTCCTAATCTCCTCTTTCATCAGCAGAAAAGCACTGTACCTTCCCATCTCCTCATTTTCCTCATTAAAATCTCCCTCTGACTTTTTCTCTGGCTTCTCTCATTGTCTGTTCAGTTTATGCTGCTGTATAAGGTGTTTGGTTGTGTCTTTAGGTTCGTTTTCTATCCTTAGAGAGGATCCATGTTCCTGTCAGGGGGTCATAAGTTGACAGAGCAGAGGAATAAAGGGGCGTTGCACAGTGCTGTCTATCATAAACTAGCTAATTAGCAGGGCTGGCCACAGATGGCCTGTGACATTCAGCTGTAATGATGCTACAGACAGAAAAAAGACCTGTTTTCTCCTTCGATGCCCCTTAATGACATCTGAGAGAGGAAGTACTGTACCTAAGACAGCATGCACACTCTCTTCTTTGTCATTCTACCTTCAAACTCAAGGTACCAAGAAGATAATTTAATTGTTGCCCTCGCAGATTGGGCTTCGTGTCCCAGCAGCACACGAGCGAAACCAGTGCCCAGCAAAGTAAAATGAAAACTTTCACTGTGTCAATACTAACTTATATTAACTTATACATTTTATGTTTCAGACTCAGCGCCTAAATAGCCAGTAGTAGTAGACAGTGAGTGGGATGCTGACCTCTATGTAGAACAGAAGCAATGCTGTAATAATACGTACCCACAGCAGCCTTTCCGTGAAATAGATGCACAGTAACAGGCTGAGCGGTGGCTGATGCTCCACGGTTCCTTGTAGGAATCTCTCATGTTTACCGCAGTGCTGTGAGTGCAGTCACATCTTAACCAATCAAAGAGGATAAAATGCGTCATCACAACCCAAGGATTCTGCATGAATCACCTCTCTGTGTTAACTTTTTATCTATCCTCCCCCCACGTCTCCCCTCACTCTACATAGTTGTCCATTTGGAGGCAACAGCATCTCTGGCACAGTCTATTGCTCTATTCATCATCCAGATGTCTGTGCTACCCCAGGTAAACTCCCTTCATCCTAATATTTAGCAACACGCCTAAGCATGTCATTAATCACGCTCCTGCAATGGCTGTAATACTTCCTACTTATCTTATTTTGCTGGGACCTGTCTTCGCAATCGAGCCGCCGCTGCTGCACTCATGGTTTTGGGATGGGTGCTTGGGAACCAATTATAACACAACTGCACAGTCCGTTTCTGGAGGAGGGCGTGGTGACATAAACTTGCTGTAGATGGACAGAGAGAAGGCAAACGGATGAGAGACAAAGGAACTTTGCACAAAGCAACGTCTGGGAGCCTGCGCTTTAATAGGGTATTGTTCCAGAGATGTATGTGTCTCCAGTCTCCACTTGGTGTGTGGGTGGCTTTTAGCAGATACCGCCATTTCAAAACAAATGGTTACCAGCAGTGCATTGTTAGCCTGAAAAAATACCACAGTGGTAAATTCTTCATCTGCTCTCTCCCTGGGAATTGGCCATAGACTTGTGTTTCTGCCCACAAGTGTCTGTACGTGAGAGAGAATGGATGTAATTGTTTGTGTGGTGGTTTCTTTGATGTGACTAACCTCCCTGAACTCAGCGTGGGAGCCTACAGATGTAGCAGATGACTCAGGCTTTTCTTTGTTTTTTAGCTTGGTTTGCTCTTGTTAACCTGCCGTTGGTCTTGAGTTACTGTATTAATGCTCTATTCCCTGAACCAGGCTAAAAAGAATCGCACCTGTGCCTCACTCTGCATCCACCAGGTGGCGCAGCCTCAGCCTCTCCCTAGGTTTATGCTTATTATCCCACTGTACTGTGTGTCGTTGCAGACAGAGCTTAGAGGGAATTGTTAACCACTTATTCATCATGCAGGTACAAGATGAATAATTAGCAAGTGTTTCACTAGGTTTCACATATTTAGTCAAACAACAGCCTATAAAACACCATTAGACATATTAGACGAACTATTCAGATACAACTAACCTGCAATTGCAAATTCATATTGTAGAAACGTTGCGACTGTTGAACTTGATTAATGCGTAGGGCCTAACGTATGAATAAATGAGGAGCTGAAAGCTTTGAGGACAGTGGGGAATGAGCAGCCTAAGATCAGGTTAGGTGCCATTAGTTGTGTTGTCTGCAGTAGATAAATAATGTTGTTTTTTGGCTTTTGTTGTTTGAACAAGCTGTGAAAATACTGGAAATGCTTATACACACACAACAAGGCCACAATGTTGGTATAGACACACAACAAGGCCACAATGTTGCTGTAATTGTTCTTCCTCCTTTACTGGTTTGTGCCGACTAACAAAGTCCTGCCCTTTGTCTCAGAACTCACTGGAAGCCTCCAACACTGGACTTACAGTTGGTCTTTGATTGGTAGATCTTCAGTGAGATTCCATCTTTAAGGAGAACCTCAGATACCTGAAACTTCAATACATTAACAGTGAAATGGGATTTAGCCAAGTGTTTATTATTGTTAACAGATAGTTAACTGGATGGCCTGAAAGTTATTTTGTGTCCAAACTGCATTATCTCGCTTCGGCGTTGTCTGAGAAAAATAACATAAATACATTTTGTTCTACATAGGTTTTATTCTGACTAACACTTTTATTATCAGACTTTTTTAAATCTACTGATTTATGCTGCGGTAAATGCGTCTTCTTCTGTGTTGTAGTCAGGTTCTGCCCACTGATCAAGCCCAATAAAATCCTTAACGCATTCTGAGCAACCCCTAATTACAGCACAAAGCAAATTGCTATACACACATATGCTGTATATCAGAGTCAGAAAGAGTTTATTGTCATTGTGCACACACACATTTTGGGTTGGAGTGGGGTGGGGCCGACCCCATGAGCCGAGACAAAGTAAAAACAATAACAGGAATAAATAAGACATTATACTCAAGGTGCAATTTAACAGTAATGTAGACAGAGGGATTTTTGTGCAAACCTCTGAAACCTCGTACAAACATATGTGTCGTACTGGAGTCTTCAAGGAAGGCAAGGGGAGGTTTAAACGCTGTGCATTGTCATAGTATGTTAATGTGTCTGTCAGCAGTGGTTTGATAATGCGTGTGTGTGTGTGACTGTAGGGGGAGGGTCTGTATGTTACTGTATACAGTAGCTAATGTTGACTGCTTAGTAGTAAAGTACGTAGTAAAGGTACAGTTGCTTTGAAAAAGACTCAAGTGAGGAAGATGAACATGAACTGTCATCTCAGGGACAACCTGCAGAAAGGCAGTGAGAATGGGAAACGTCTTAAACAACCGTTTACTGTAGATGCATCAGACAAATTCATTTACCTAAGCTGAGGGTCATACGCATGAAGATCCAAGTTAATGTGCAAAACACAGTTCAGGAAAAAGAATCCAAGTGGTGACAAGAAGATCTGGAGAGAACAATAATGACAGGACAGGACAGCAGGGTATTACAGGGCCACACACGTCTGTAGACAGACAACCCACCCCAAGGTCCACCTACAGAGACTCCAGTGAAGCCGACAGCGTGGAGACCCCATGACTTGAACCCATGGGTCCATGTTCCTCCTGTCCCTGAACGGTGTAGTGAGTGCTGAACCCCCACGGAGCCTGGCTGCTCCTGTTTTCGCTGTTTTGCGGTGAAACAGTGTGAGCTCCAGAGGCTGCAGACCTACTGTACGTGATGCTTGGGTCTTCTGGGCAGGGCGTAGCAACAACAACCACCTAAACACACTGACAATCTTTATCTTCAAGCATTCGGTCCACTTGTTGTGTATTCCTGTGTCCACACAGGGTCATAAATGAGTGTGTACATGCACTCATTCAGATTATTAATTACGTGGTGCAGAGTGTGCTGAATACCAAATAGACTGCACCAGCCTCGAACCTTTCAGTACCTAAACAATAAAACCATAGCGTGCATTATTTCCTATCCCCCCTCTCACAATGGCTCTGAAAGGCCATACGGCTTTGCGTGTTTTGGAATATGTTGTATTTCAACTATAATTAGTCTTCACAGGGACAGATCGTCTTTATGTAGAATAAGCTGACTGGAAATGCAAGGAGTGATATTTTAAGAGAATTATGACACCATGACAGGCTTTCAAACATGAAGAGGGAGATGACATTAGACTGCCTTCAGAATTACAATATAAATGGTGAATATGAATATCATCCACATTAGGGAATATGCAAGAAGTCTAATTTATTTGTCTGATTTATATGTTTTCCCACATAAAACCAGCAGAAAAGAACCTGATGATAAATCACCAGAATGTGTCTCAGACTTTATGGTTGCGCAGCCATCCAAGGTTGTTCAACAGCACATTTGGCATAATGTTTGAAATAGTACGCTGTGGGCAATATGTCTGAATTATGCCAGTTTCTTATTGTCAGCAAAGCCATTCTGTGTCTGCATCAGGCTCTATGAATCTGCATAATCACAAGGGGAAGCTCCCAGGCCTCAGAGGGTGTTTATGTGACTGTCGGCGTAGGCCTTCCATCACAATTTCATACTGTAGCAACGGAACATAAGTAGGGAAACATATGAAAATGAGTGCGAGGTGAAGAACAGTGTCATTACTTGTGACTGTGACATTTTTCAGTTGTTGCTGTGTGATGCATTAATCCAACAACCTGGTCTTCAGAGGCTGCAGAAGCCTGAGCATCTGAAAAAGACAAAAGGCGCAGTTACTGGTCAGAGCTTTTTGACGTTCACTTCTACATAATAGCACCTAAATGAATTAAAGACCAATTACAGCATAATTTGTGTCTAACCTATGGCCCTGGAATATACTTTACTCTCAGCTATGATTAATCAGTGCCTATTCCCAAGTACGCTATTTCTTTAAGGTCAGTCTTCTGCAAGGAGGATGATTTAACCCACTCAATAATTGCTGGAAGACAAAAGCGTGCAGGATCTTTTAATCTGAGTGGGGAGAAAAGTTATCTGTCTGCCAAAAGAACCAGAACACAGTTGGTGTAAGTGTATTCCAAGTAAACTTGGTGGTAGTGTTACTGGTTGGGTTCACTACTGAGTTACAAAACACTGTCTGTCTTTTCCTAAACCTAACCATGTTCTGCTGCCCATCGCTGACCTTTCTATTTACCAGCCTTCCGTCCTCTTTAACTACTGTTTTAGTGGATGTGCTGTGAGGGTTTAAGGGTTAAACTGAACAGCATCTATCTTCTAGCCTCCACCGTTCTGTGACTTTTCCTTTCTGCCTAGTTGCCATAGTTTACGCTTTGAATTCTGCATTTGGTGAATTAGACTGTGAGTCTGTTGCATGAGGGGATGATACTACTTTGTGTCCATTATTTATTGTTAGAGAAACAGAGTTCTTGTTCAAGCTCAGTTGTAAGGAAGTTCTTATTCGAATGTATAACTGTACACTTAATATTTCTCCCTAACCTATAGACTGGATGTATCACTGAGCCTGGAGATGTGCGTGTTTGTTCACTGTGGGGAATCTATTGACTTCGTATATTATTGAAAATCATTTTTGCCGAAGGAATCTCACATAAAAACACCTTTAACAAAGTGTGGCCTACAAAAAAACAGAATACGAATAAAGCCCTGCAGGAGGAAGGACAACCCGGAGGAACTAGGAACCACTGAAAGCCCAAACTGCAAAAGAGGACAATCTAAGCGTGACCAGAACTGAACTAGTGGCCAAAAACGACCCTACTGGACGTTATGCAACAAGCTTTTTAAAGCATTTGGTGTGTTGGGTACAGTAAATTTAGTAATATAATACATGTGGAATATAATCTATTACATGTAAGTCAAAGATTAATACACTTTAATTGTCTGCCTATATTTCCATTAGGGACCTGTTGATGGACTGTAACAGTAAATACATGGAGAAACTATGAAAGAATCTACAGTATAATACCAACAAAATAAGCTAGAAATCAGTTCAGTACATTACATTACATTACATTAAAGTTAAAATATCGCTGCCCCTATTTCCAAAAGCAGCAATCGCTTCCATATCGCTTCCAAGTAGTTTCAGGTGTATTGAGCAGTGCGTCATTTTTTGTGTTTCTAAATTACCTTTCGTGCGAATTAATAGTAATGATACCTAAAAAATACTGTCTTCCTGCACAATTGAATGAAAATGATCTGACAGCGTGAATCAGCAGCTCATTTGTATATTTCTCTAATATTCTAACAAGCTTTTCTATTTAACAGCTGCCGTTGGCCTTTCCAAAGACCACAATCCAAAACCAAATGACTATGGTTATTGTCATTACCACACACATATTGCAAAGTACTTTTGGCACTTTTGTTGTTGCTGCTCATTAGACTTTGATTGCAGCGCTCTCTGCCGCTCTCGGCTTGTTTGATTTGTCCTCTGACTGTCCAAACTGTTCAGGCAAATGGGAGGAGCGATGGACTTCCTCTGCCCTTATTAATATGAACTGAAGAATCCTAATCAACAGATGTTTGATGATTGTGAAAGACATGACTTCAATGAATGTGCTATTAGTGCTGCTGCAGCCTACTGAGCGGCACCTTAACACCTCTTTGAGGCAGGAGCACTGAAGGCTCCACATACTTACTCAAGAAGATTATCAAGTTTCAAGCTCTTGTGCCCAGGTCCAGCCAGACGTTCTGTGTAGCACATATGATATAGCAGCTTGAGTGGTATTGAGTGGTAAGCTGAGATCTCAAATGATTCCACTCCCTCCTTATCATAGCAGACAAAGAAATTAAATATTGATTCCCTGTGTGGCACTACAGGCTGCAATCACCCTTTCTCTCTGCTCTCTCTCCTTCACTCCTTCCTTCCCTCCTCACTTGTCCCTTTTCGCTCTTCTCCTCTTTTTTTATTATTCCCTCTCTAACTCTTCTCTGTTCTGTTAATCTGTTAATGTGCTGTGTCTGGTGTGTACTGAATATACTGCATGAAAAAAATGCCCATGGTCCCAATCTTATCTCCAAATGATGGAATGATTGTCTATCTCTCTATATCATCCTACTTTGCACCTTTAAACAAGGTATTTTCTCTGTTTCATGTGTTTTTATTTCTGGAATTTTTAAGACTGAGTTTTCAAAGTGTTAAGTAAATGCCATCACCTCAGGTCAGCTGAAGGCTTCTGAAACCTCAGTCTGATAAGGATAAAAGTGAGCAGTGAAGCTGCATTTTTGTCCAGCACGTTTTTAAAATATGTTGTCCTTTGACAGTAAAAAACGGCAGACAGCGACAAAGCAGCAACAAATGTTATTTATTCTTTGCTTCCCAGTATTCCAGCCTCTTGCTCTCTTGGGACTGGGGGTGTTGAAGGAGTTTGAAGTGTTTTCCCAAGTTAAAATGGAGCAAGGCTGACAGTAGCATCGGCAGCAAAGCAGGCATGTACAGAAACAGGTCTGGTCCTGAAGCGGTGCGGAGGCAGTTGAGCTCCTGTTCCAACCTTCTACATCTTATGTTAGTGATGTGGTCTGGGTAGTGACCAAAACAAGGAGGTCACCAGTGCAAGCAGCCAAAATGAGTTTCCCCAGTAGCCTGTCGGGGCTAAGGAGTCAAGCCTGCGCATCGGGAGGACCTCAGCACTGCTCTTTCTATGTGTGCCTCTTGGGTCCCTGCTGTTGGAATTATGGCAGACAAAAGATAGGACACCCCAGGGAAGACTCACACAATGAACACAATGGGTGGATTATATATCTCATCCACCAAGGGAATGTCTTTGGATCCAAAAGGAAGAGATGGAAATTATGGCTATAGGGAGAGGGATGTCTGGGGTTTCTTTCCCCCCCCTTCTTCTACAGTACTTGACTTATCCAAGTAGCCAGTTGTCTTATTTCCCGGTCCGGTGCTCAGCCTATTCCATCCACATGCAACCATACCAATCACAGTCTACATAGAACGTACTTTAGGTTTTACATCTAAAAAATGCACTGGAGCACTTTGCCTTGCGGATCTTGGTGTTGTGGAACAGACTATTTAGTGAAGATACAGCAGCACGTGCCGTATGTTCTGCACTATTACTATTATATTACTACTATACCCAAAGAAACTATTGATCCACAGGGAAGCTTAAAAAGGAGTCAGTTACATCACAAATACAGGCTCAAATGAACCGGCATCATTTAGCTGTTTTCTTTTCATTTGCAGGCTGTTGATTTGTTAACAAAGCTCCTCATCACTTGATGTTTACATTAAGTTCCTTTTCCACAAGTTAAAAATAAAGTCGGCCTGCAAGAGCGTTTTACTGCAAATCATCAATCTCAGGGTTCGTATAAGAGCATGTTTTAGCTTCAGTAGATGACTAAATTGTTATTTCAATGACCCTGGGAAAAAGCACTGTACAGTGAAATGTCTTAACGTGTTCACTCATTGGTGTGGTACAATATAAAGTCAGTGCTTGTCCCATAGCGTAACTGTTTGCAAATTGGAAAGCTTGGCGGTGTCGGCTCTTTTTCTAATCACAGGCGTTCATGCAAATCTGGTTCAAATGAAGTTCATCCAATATCTTGTTTCAGCAGCACTGTTCAGAGAGGAAGCAAGTCTGCAGGTGAGGACATGCCGTCGTAGGTCTGTTGACACAGAGTGACTGAGCCTGGTCAGGAGATGGGTGCCGGGAACAATAAAAGCAACAGCTGTGGAGTGTAACTCAGTGTAATATAAAACGTTTTAAAACGTCTCGTGAAAACCTTACACGCGCACAGAACCCACTACTGTCCAGCCCAAACTGAAGCCACAACTTTCAGTTATTGCAGGTCTACTGACTTGGATTTGGTTCTACTAGGTTCACTTCCTCCATGTACTGCACTGTAAAAGACGTCTGTGCTGGGCCGACGAGTCACCACATTTACAGTAGGTTCTCCAAAGCGAATGATTTCAGACGCTCAATTAATTTTACCGTTTACATACATTCTCAGGTTGCTGTCGTATAATGTATGCATTCACACAAAGCCTCGTGGTTGGCTGTAATGTCTACATATAGTCTGTTAAACTACTGTTACTTTCCAATAAGTAATGTATAAAGTACAGTTCATTTCAACATGTAAATGTTGCTGTGCCTTAGCATCTACTGGGACAGTTGATGTGTATCTGTATGAATGGAACATTTACAGTATTGTGATGTGTCCTCTTTTAAAGAATTAAATTGGTTTTTATTATTATTTATTTTTTTATTATTACAGTATGTCATAGGAGGGAGTCCACCCCTCACATTTCATGTAAATATTTAATATCTCTTTTCATGTGACAACACTGAAGAAATTAGACTTCGCTACAATGTAAAGTAGTGAATGTACAGTTTGTATAACTGTAACAAAAAAAACTCCAAACGCAGCCATTAATCTCTAAATCCCTGGCAACAAAAGTTAGTACAGACCTAAGTGAAAATGTCCACATTGGACCCAATTAGTCATTTTCCCTCTCTGGTGTCATGTGACTTGGTAGCGTTACAAGGTCTCAGGTGTAAATGGGGAGCAGTTGTGTTAAATTTGGTTTTTATGGTTCTCACTCTCTCATACTGGTCACTGGAAGTTCAACATGGCACCTGATGGCAAAGAACTCTCTGGGGATCTGAAAAAAAAGAATCATTAGGATATAAGAATACTGCCAAGACCCTGAAACTGAGCTGCAGCACAGTGGCCAAGACCATACAGTGGTTTAACAGGCGTGTGTGGCGGAAACCAGGTGAGGAGTAGAAAGAAAAGTGTGTCTTGCCTACAGTCAAGCATGGTGGTGGGAGTGTCATGGTCTGGGGCTGCATGAGTGCTGCTGTTACTGGGGAGCTACAGTTCATTGAGGGAACCATGAATGTGACATACTGAAGCAGAACATGATCCCCTCCCTTCGAAGTCTGGGCCGCAGGGCAGTATTCCAACATGATACCGACCCCAAACACACTCCAAGACGACCACCGCTCTGCTAAAGGAACTGAGGGTGAAGGTGATGGACTGGCCAAGCTTGTCTCCAGACCTAAACCCTATTGAGCATCTGTGGTGCTCCTCAAATGGAGGGTGGAGGAGAACAAGGCCTCTAACATCCACCAGCTCCGTGACGTTGTCATGGAGGAGTGGAAGAGGATTCCAGTGGCAGCCTGTGCCGCTCTGGTGAACTCAACAACAGGGTTAAGGTGGTGCTGGAAAGTAATGGAGGCCACACAAAATATTGGACAGACAAAAATGGAAATGGTTGACAGCAGGGTCACGAAACGTGACATGATGCCTCGTCTCTTCATGCGTCTTGATAAAAGGAAACTCTTTTCTGCTTTTTGTCTGCCTGCACTCTGTTTCTCAGTCAGAGGAGTCACAGAAAAGACTGACCAGAATCAGTGCCAGTAGACTTTCAAAACCTCGAGGGACTGCAGGTTTATGAGGCTTTAAGATTGAAGATGACCTTCACGGTGTCTTTATTTACACATGTTTATTAATTGCTTTCATTTCACCTCATATCAGAGAATTTATCATTGTCTCATTGTACGGTGGTGCAGTAGCCCTGCTGCCTAACCGAATGTCACTCATGCCTCTGCTTCCGGTTTTTCTCCATCAGAGACAGTTGCTGAGTTGCATTCGTGGGGGGAATTGTCCAGGACCCAACGTTACCTCTCTGCAGTTGCCTGGAGATGTGAGTTTCTTTGCCAACCAACTGGCTGTTCCCACCATGGAGTTTGCTTTTGAGCAGACGAAAGCAGAAGAGGTACGTTTACCAAAACTACAATTGTTTAATATTTTCACATTTTATGCTAATTAGCGCAGGTGTTTGAGATATAAGACACTTGTAGTGTTTCCTTCACACATTAGTACATCAGTGATACAACCGTCAGCAACATGCTCATTCATTGTGATTCCACTGACGATTCATTCGCTTGGAGATTACTAGATGTTTTACTATAGAGGTAGACAACTCTTACTGATCCAGAGTATTTAAATGATTCAGACAGTTGGACCAGACGTTTGTGTTCTCACATTAACCCTCTGCAGCCTTCGAGGGGTCTAAACGACCCCACTGATAACCAGGGGGCTCAAAGCTCAGAAACACACACATGGGTTGGATCAAACAGCCTTGGTGTTACATCCAAGCAATGAACACGTGTGGGTCTATGATGAACACGTTCATCCAACCGTTCATCTAGATAAAGTGTGATGTGATTGATCGTCCATCTGCGTCTGTTTTATCCAACCCTTGTGTGGTTTTTAAACTTTGAGCCCCCTGTTTTCATTTAGACCCCATCGAAGGCTGCACAAGGGTTAATCTCCTCTGGGTCATGTGTAGGTAGTTTCCATACATGTACATGGCAACAGTCGCATCTAATATCACAGTTTCTAACAGACTTGCAAATAGAATTATTAGGATAAACTGGTTTGCCAAAGGCTGCTGCTGTTTGTTTATCTACAGTTCTTACATAATTGGACGTCAAAGCTTCCTCGGGAGAAGTGGTTCTTTCGTTACACATACAGGTTGTGTGTGTATCATGTTCAACAAATATATTATGTTAAATCAAAAATGGACTAGTTCTAAACGTTGCAATGATAGTAATATTAATAATTAGATATATAGAATATTGCAATATCATTTAAACATCTCAATACAAACAACAACATCATGGAGCTTACAAAATATGCACGCCCTTATTTATTAAAAATGCTGTATTGATGTTTGTTGTATTGCCTTGGGGTGGAAACACAGAGATTATTTAGCCCTGGCTAAGTCAGCCCACTCAAATATGGAACTTTTGAGTAGAACGGCAACTTGGAGCTTAATTAGTGTGAGAGATCTTGATGATGTTTATCCGCCCTCGAGGCCTCTTCACAACCTGAAAATAATAGGTAGTGGAGGGTGAAATCCAAAGCTTTATTTAGTAGGGGAGAGACAAGTGAATTAAAATAGTCTGACTCATACATATTCTCGCCTGTGTTTCCCTCTGGAGGAAAGTTACGTCTGCATGGATTTGGAAAAAGCTTAGTAGACTTGGGGTAGAAACAGGTGATCCCCTCTCCAGCAGCATTTGGTTTTTAGCTGAGGCCTGAGAAAAAAATAGTGGTTCAGTGACATCGTTTATCTACGTCCAGATAACTGGTACTTCCTGAACGCTACTGCGATGGCACTAAATAAATCACATGTTCCTTTGTTCTGATGCGGAACATGTTGTTATGCAGTGTTCCACACAGCCACGATGTGTGTTTAGTATCACTCTCATACTTTCTGCCTTTACCAACGCAGGTAGACACAAACCTCCACTACACACTACACATACCAAATTAGATTTGTCTGTTATAGAAATAAATATCTAATGTTCTCTTTAAACCACTGGGTACTTTCGTAGTAATTTAGCTGAGACCTTAGGAAAACTGCTGCCAGGAAGGAGCGGTGCCGCAGATCCTTCATTCCCACTGACTGTACAACCAATCAGGCTAACAGCCACCTGCAGATCCTCTGGTGTCCAGTGTCTTGTATTTGTAAATATTGTAAATGTGTATAAATTATCATTTACTTTGCACACGCTCTACTTTATTCTAATTGTTTGTAGCTCGGTAACAATTGAATTTCCCCACCGTGGGATCAATAAAGAGTGATCTTGTCCCGTCTAATGCTGCAGCGTGAGCATACTAAGACAGGTGTACAGCACACAGGAATAAAACAGGACAGTGCATATGTTAGGTCATAAACACGCTCAGAGGAGAAGGGTCCAAACACCCAGCAGCCATAGAGCAAGTCAGCACCGTTGTCACAGTGGTGGAGGTTGTCTGCTCTTAGGCTCCACTGACCTTCTTACTGAAAGCTGCATTATAATCATGTAGGAGTGTTTCTTTGGTCAGTTTGTATTGTAGCCATTAATGGGCCAGTTCTAAGGCAGTACAGAACCTGACATGGTCTGCTGTCACTGCTAGCTTTGGTTTCCTCCCACAGGCCAGGGACACTGGTGAGACTACAGGTCTAAATGTGTGGGAATGTGTTTCTATTATTTGGTGTTAGCCCTGAAACCTGTCTGGAGAGTCCTCCACCATTTCACCATTAACAGGCTAAGTGGATGGATAAATGCACTGTGTTAATTACCGTAGCAGCCTGATGTGGATGGAAGCTGCAACAGGGAGCCGGTTTGCTCAACTGAAAAAAGAGCGGTGTGGGAGAATCCGTTGAACGCCGGGCATCAGCATTCCACACCAGTTGCAGAGGGCTGCTCTCAGACGCAGACGCTCCGGCAGAGAACAAGACGCATTTCAGCCGGGAAACGACTAATATCTGGATGAGCATCTGGGCCGCCTCCCAGGTGAGGGAAGGTGAAGGCTATTGCTGTGATTTTGCTGACATTTGTTGTCCAGGGTCACACATGTTCTACTATACCGGTATCCAATATTGATGGTGGGGTTTCAGTGCATCTTTACTGTTTTTCTGCTACTGTGTGCATGAGAGTTTCAACCGGGAATCAAAAACTTTATGAACTTAGACCTGTCTTCTCAGTTTTAGTAAAGATTGTTAAAAAAGAAAGACGGATGGAAAACTGAGAGTCAGGGAAGACAGGAAAGCACAGTGAGCCTGTCCAGGTGACGTAGCGGAGCATATGGTCAGCTTGGTGACCTTTCTGCCTCAGCGTTTCAGACTGTTCAGTATTCCAAGCAGACTGCTTCATGTGATTCATCCATCCTGATGTGCTCAGGAAACTGCGTGTTAGTGCTGGTAATGTGTTGGGAAACCACCAGATGTTGCAGCAGTGCCGTGGCGTTCGTGACAGGCGCGTCATTCGTTAAGCATTTGTTTTCTCATTTAGCATCTGTTTTCCTTCCCTTTATGAAAGTTTTCTGCTGTTTGCAGTCATGATGTTCTCTGCACGGTCCTGCGAGTTTTCGCCACGTGCGCTAATTTCCAAAAGTTAGTTCCTTCAGAGTTTGGTTGTTTTAAAGGTGAGAGCAGCGGAAGCATTGCAGAAGTCTGGCTTGAATTTGTGTGACTGAGAGAATAACCATGTGTAACACAACGTACACAAAAGGCACACTGAGTGAGACTGCGACCAGAAATGTGGAAGTAAAATTCCATCCTGTTAGTGTCATGCGTGGGAGTCATCTCTGACATGTCATCAAGCAGTAACATTGGCTTTAGGGACCTGGGGGGGAATCAGACAGCCTAGTGAGGTGTGAGAGGAAAATGTGACATCCCCTCATCCTTGCTGCTCTTTGGTTAAGGGCCACATTCAGGTTGAGGTGGGGATATCGCAGGATTAACCCAGCCTGATGGATCCTCATCTTGACTTTGGCATGCTCTCTGTTTGGACTGGAGGCCATTACTGCAACTCTCTCCAGACAATTACAGACCTCCAGAAAACGCAAGCACAAGGGTTGTGACATCTTCAGCCCTCCTTCTGTTTGTGACATCCTTAAACTTTCCTGCGACAGCAGTGCTGTCTGAAACACAGCTCTGCAAAATGACTGGTATCTTTAGATCTGTGCACCATAGCAACAGGGACTTGCCAGAATGATCTCATTGTAGATATTAACCCTTCTGCCAGTAAGCTTTATTGTCTGACAGATTGATTTGTAATACAAACAGAAAAGAAGCTCCAAGTAATTGCCTCCATTATTTGACTGCCTCTGCCGTGATCTATAAAATCAACTCTCTGTGGCGGGACAACAGTGTTAATTGGCCTTTTCAGCGTGACCTCATTATGTCTCACCTTTTTTAGGCATTTCTTCATCCCTCTCTTCTGCTGGTCCACCCTACAGCTTCCTATTTGACTCTTGACCTTGGATGTCATGTTGTAACCCTATGTCTTGTACCTGCCTCACTAAGACAAGTATGGTTTGTGAAACCTGTTGACCTTATTGACTCCTTCTCTTGGGGAAGATGTTAATGCCCCACCAGTATGAGTCTGTCCTTTATTCGCTGCTGAGCAGCACGGTTTAATGCCTGCCACATCAAATATGTCCATAAAATAATGCCCAAGATCTTTATTAAACCTTTTAACACAATGTTATCCACATCTGTTGCTTACATATGTTTTAAATATATTTCATACATTCAGTGTTTCTGGCAAATTTATTGTGAGCACAATAACATTAAGTTTACTGTAGATACAAAACTAATTTTGCCTGTAACATTTGAAAGTTTTTGACCAGCAAGTTTTCTCTTAGAAGCATGTGTATAATACAAATGGCAAACAAAATCAAAAGCACCTTTAACTTCAACAATCTGAAAGAGGCCTGGGTCAGTCAGGAGACATCTGAACAGACTGTACCTAAAGATAGTGAGAGCCAATTATAAATGCAGCCTATCTGAACTGATACAAGTGGAACAGAACCTGTGACATTAGCAGCAGCAGGCTGCACCGCCAATTAGCTCGTGTATGGTTGGAAAGAGCAGCACAGTCTGGTATCCAGTAACTAATCCTTGGGTTTTTCCTAGTGCAGTGCTTTTCCTCCTCACTGTAGTTGTTCCGTTTTACTTTATACTGTATGAAACAACAACCCAACATCACTAGAATGAATGCAGATCAGAATCCAAAACCTTTAGCTCCAGTGTCTGTTTATAATGTACCGGCATAAAGCACAAAACTAGACGTAGCTCTTACTGCTAAACAAACTATTAATTGCTGCTTTCATGACAACATCATTCTAACTGGCTTGCAATAGTATATTTATGCTGGCTGTAAAATCGGACTGATTAGCTCCAGTAGTTGGCCAAGTAGCACATTACAAACCTATTGGAAACGTGTTCAGAGAAAATAAGCAGGTTTATTCTGCTGAGCTTTGAAATGTATTTTTCTTATATGTCAGATCTTGCATTACTTTTATTGTGAAGTGACTTTAATCTGGCTCGACCTGCCACATAATAATTCTATGTGATGCAGGGCTTGCAGAGAGGCTTTGCAGCCCACTGAGGGATTAAACATTACCCCTGTACTCCGTGGCAGTGGAGAGCAAAGCAAGATACATATTCCACATACATTCCTAAACATGTCATTTAATGCTCCTTTGACAAGATGCTTTGAATTTGGCAGCAATTTCATCACAGCAGTTTCTCCGGGCGCACACCGGGTCTTAATTTATTATTGGCTCTTCCAGCCGAACTAGCATTTTATCAAACCGATTTACAGTGGCATTCTATCCATTTCAAACAGTTTCTCAGTCTGCCTGTCTTGGGCTGTAAAACACAGTAAATTGAGACTTGTTAAGCTGCGGTAGATACCTGTCACTACCTCCAACTGTCCTGGACCTCTGAAGCTGATGAGCTATGATAGAGAGATATTATGTCTGCATCCAGCTCTGTCCAGCACAGCTGTCAGGCCAGAATCCCCTTCGGTGCTTCAGAAAGAGATGATCCCAGGGAAGAGTCGCACACGCTAATGCATACTAACACACACCCATGTCAACGTGTGTGTGCGTCTCGCCACCTGACAAATTTTACTTCAGGTAATTCCATGTACAGCTTAAAAGATGGGGATGAATAAAGGTGGGAAGTATATACAATAAATGAGTGTAGTGGGTGGAGGACGTGGTAAAGAGAGGCCCTACTGTGACCCACAAGCAGAGTGTGAGACTCACGCACTGCCTCCAACTTCTCACACCTTCAAACTGAAAACCCTTGTCTGTGTTAATTTCAAACAGCATGTTAAACTTCTTCAACCGTGTTACTGGGAAGGTACAAAACAATGTACTGACCAATCAGCATGCTCGCAGTGGACGTCTGCAGAAAGTCACTACATCGCTTCAAACTCTCTCTCGACTGATTTAATCACACGGAGGTACAGTAACGTGATGTTATGATCTACACTGTGCCATAATTCATCCAAGAATTTGAGGTTATTATGAAAATATGTTTCCAGCTGATGTGCTGTGTGGCTCTTATGATGAGAGACACCACTGTTTGGAGCCATAACGTCTCCCTGCCGCCCGCTCCGTGGCAGGCGCTTGGCCTCAGGCCGATGATCTTGTGTGGCTGTATACATCTGTTCCATCTTGGTTTGGAGTTTGCTAGTGTGACTTTTCGTTATTAGAAGTTTTCCAAATGAAGGCGTGTGTTGGTTGTGATTTCTTTGGTTGGATTAATACATTCTCATCATGTGGTTATCCCTGCAACCCTCTGTGTGTGTATGCTACTTGTTTACTGCTGTTACCTTTCTTCTGCTATGTACAGGTCTGAGCATATTTTGCACAGATATTTAATACATGAAAAAAGTACTTCTTAAATAATTACTAGCGTTTTTGATATTCATTGTTATTTAGATTTTTTGTCTACTCATATCTCAGCACCATTTGTTTCCTGCCTAAAGTGGTTTTAGTGAGTTCCTGAGTAATCTGATCTGTGTTAATACTTTCAGCCATCCTCCTTTCCTTCCCTGTATTTAATCCCTGTATGAAGTTATGACTTTATTTAATTTCTAGAGAAACCCAGCTCATTTAATAGTCAGTTGACTCTTTTGTCAGAGACCATAGTTTGTGACAGTCCCTCCATTTGTTTCAGGGTCATGGAAGTTCAGAAGCTTATCTCAACACACATTAAGGTTATATATTATCTATATTTCTTTGCGTTATCATATCCATTTACAGTTTCAGTTTACAGGTTTAGTCGAGTTCAGTTTTCTGAAACAATCTAGATTCATAATTTTCCTGACTTCAGTGAAATTGCAACTATATGTTAAGTCCCAGTGCACCTACTTAATTCCCTGCGGTATTGTACTCTGTGCACCTTGAATGAGTTCTAGAGGTGCAGTTGCTGTGCCGTACACAGACGCCCCTTTATCTGCAGGATTTAAAGGGCTGTTCACTCTTGGACAGACGAGGCCCAGTAATCTGAAAACTGGCTCTTCAGTTTCCACTGTTGTGCTTTTGTGTTTCACGTCTTATCAGGAAGCTTCAGATAAAGTTGTGTAACATTTTGAAGAGTAGCATGTGAGTCGATACGTGTTTATGAACATCTCAAACAGACCTTGTTCCTGTTAGAGAGAGGTCACACAATCCCAGAATTCATCAGTCAAGTTTGCACCCCGCACGATTCCTGCTGATCCATGATTGATGGTGACTCTCACAAACGCAACTAAAGGAAAGGTGGATGCAGTACTTTGCACTAATTATGCTGATGTTTTAGAAATCACAAAAAACAGCCCTCATCCCCAATTCAATGACTTATTTTAAAACTACTTCTTAGTGAATGGCCTTGATTTAAATTCTCCAGCAGCAGTCACGGAATGACGCCGTTGCTGTGACGTTATCGTGTGCACCGCTCTGACACAACGTCTGGGATCATTAACATTAATAACACAACATGGACACAGTGCTTAAAACTGAGCAGCGACTGGAGACAACAAAGGCAAATTCTGCCATAATCAGAAAGCAATGGAGAAAAGCGGTGCCCTGTTCTTCCCTGCAGACTGGAAGCAGGATGTGCTGCTGTGCTGTTGTTCCATGTAGGTGTCTAAAGTTTCATTGTCATGCCTCAGTAGTGGCACAGCCTAGAAAACAAGCAGCCCGTGATCTTCTCGCTGGGACCAGCCGGACGTGTATGTGTAGATTAATAATAATCTCAATAATCTGGTCATTGTAGCTGCTAACTTGATTATTGGAACCTCAAAGTCATGTGTTGAAACGATTTAGTTTTGTTTGTGATTTCTCTGACACATAATACACATGTCAGCATATAATGCATTTGCAGGGGGCGTTATTAAACTGGATTAACCCACATTTGTGCTCTTGTGGGCACAGAGCACAAATGTGGGTTAGGCACAGATGAAATATGTGCAAAGCGTGTTAATAGGATCAAGTCTTTGTTGATGTTGGTCTATTGAAGGAATGTCGAATGTTGCCAACCTTGCCCTTGACGATGTAAGCGAGATGGGCCTGTCGTGCATCTGATGCAGTTTGGATCAAACGTCTTCCAAACCCTGGTGGCTTGAGATGCGGTGCCTTGTTTGACCGCTTGCCATGCGACACACGTCAAACCGCTCGTCCTTGAAACATCCCTTGCATCACGGCCGTAGCTGTCACCTCTCCCGCCTATCAGGATTTCACTGAACCAGGTTTTACACCGAATCAGCCTCATCGGAGAGCGTGTCTGTGGCTTAAAAGGGCCGTAGCCAGGTGTGTTGTCATGTTCTCTGACTCTACTTGCAGCGTACATGTACTATACTTTCACTTATCTGCTCAGTTGAGAGCTGGATTCATCTTATCTAAAGTCCCAGCTAGTTTTGACTCACAAAAGGCTTATCATGCAAAGTGATAATTAGAGAGCTCACAGAAAGTGAAGACAAGGTAAATGCTTTCTTGTCTTCTGAGCCACATCTGTGCATCAGCCTGGGAAACGCTGCTTTTAGTGCTTGAGCCTGTTTGAGTCTAGTTTGGAGATGCTTGAACTAAACAAAAAACATTAGATAAAGGTGAACTAACAAACAACAACAGACAAGGATTTACTTGGTAAAGAAAGCGAATAAGCACAGTCCCAAGATGAGTCTCTTCTGGAGAACTGAACAACTTGCATTCTGGGCTGGTTGTGTTTAGGCTCAAGCTGTTGTGTGAACGAGACTGTTTGTTTAATAAGAATTCACATTGTTAGAAAAAATATTCCATTTCCACATCTGACTTTCTCACAATCTCATTGTTCATTTCCAAATTTTAAACTCTCACTCTAAAAGATGCTGTAACATACAGTAAGAACTGTCGTACTGTGGGGATCTTTGCCAAATAAGGCAGGTTTGTACAATTTTTCTCATAAAGTCAGTAAACTGGCCTGTGAGTTTGACTGCACTTCATCCTTTAGTCCTTAATGTAAATCAGTGCTGCTGTACCTTCCTCCACACCACTTTAATCAGCAGGGAAAGGTTCTCTCTCACTCGCTCTGCCCCAGCAATACCACGCCCTCAACAGATGTTCACACCACTTTGCATTAGAGGCTTTAGTATCAATATCAATTACCTCCTCAAACAGTCGTATCTCCAAGACATCAAGCCATCTGAAGGTGTTGACTTTCAGTTTGCCATTCCTTCAAAATTCTCAATCCATTCTATGTCGTTTGTCAAATATCATTTCAAATCAAAATTTTATAGTCATATTTTTACAAAAATGAAAATCCTATTATTCAATTCTCTCCAGTGTTTTGATAAACCCACTAACCCCACTGCCACCGTTTCATGACTGAATCATTAAAGGTCCATCATTTGTAATGTTGCGTAATTTACTATAATCCATGAACATTAGTGTCTCATCGATAGCTCTTAAACAGACAATGATCAACAGAGGTGGCCTCAATTAAATCCACTGTGATTTTGACTAACGCACAGATTATATCACAACAATATGAAGACAAATAAAGAAAGGACGCGACCATAATGACGACTTGGCAGCTAATTTACAGATTTGAAGGCTGTTGAAGAGAGTTGCAGTGTTAGTTCTACTTATGCTTTTCATCTCTCACTACAGTTTAGTTTATATTTGTATTTTTATATTTTCAGACAGTAAATGTAACAAAACACCTTCTAGGAATTCTGTGACATACTGTATCTCTATGATTCTCAATAAATATATACATATGTAATGTACAAAGGGATTAACCTGATCAAAACGGACGGTATTGCAGAAATGTGCATGATTACCTGCAGATGCTGCTAATGATTTGTGCACAAGCATTAATGTCTTTGAATAAACACTAAAATCACAGTATCTGTTTAGTTCAATGATATAACAATTCACTGAAACTAGACCAGTGAAAACTTGACTGCTGGAAACCCTGAGACAAACAAGGTCATTAAATAGAGCATTGAACGAACAATTAAATGAATAAATGTGCAAAGAAATAACGTTTTATTACAGGTTTATGGTTGTGGTCAGGGAGGAAGCTCCATCATGTTTAGGATTTGTTCCAAACTGAGTCTTTAAATCTTTATCTTTATCTAGTTAAGAGACTGTAAACTACTCTTGTAGAGGCAGCTCTGTGGATGTAACCCGAGCTACAGTGTGTTTGATGTTTATTATTCTGTTTGAAATTATGTAACTGCGTTCCCTTCTCAAACGTTTCTAAATGGGAGAGACAGAGGCTATGAGGCCATTTGAAGTTCAAACTCATGACCCTGTGGCAAATGCATGACTTGGAGGAAGTCTGGCAGCTAGTGCTGCTGTCCTCATCTCTGGGTCAGCTGGCTGCGTGTTGCCATGCTGAACAGAAATCTCTGGGTCAGCAGGAAAGTCGGCGTGGCTCCACGTCTTCTATATGAACTGCATGGTGTTGCTATGCATGGACTATGTAGAATCTGCGTGTTGTGTTGTTATTGTGCATTTGCAGGGGCAGGGTGTCCTTCAAATGCTCCACATTCCCCTCACAGCAAGCACAGTGAGTGTAATAGGATCATACGTGACTGAATGCATGGAAAATGCCCCAGTGCGTTGCTGTCTGCGTGCGTTGCCTCGTTGCGTAGCGCTAACCCACACTGACAGGCCAACATACAGTACAGCTCATGTGCTACACTGAGGGAAGGGAGTGGTGAGGAATTTACAAGCGATCACTGCAAACGCACATACAGCGGTTCTTCAGTACCACAGACATAACGTGTGTTTTCTAGTTCCATGTGGTGTGTGTCATCGCTCAGTTCAGTGGTTGCTCCCTGGCTTCAGCAGCACGGTACCTGCTGTAGGTCATGCTACCAACTGACTGTTTCTACAGCCAGTAGATTTCAATGTCCTACTGGTAGGCTGCTCCTACTTAACCACACTTACCCAAACCCAGACCCAAGACTTTTATATGACAGACTTGGTTAAGGATTCAGAGACACTACAGCAGGTGTTTAACAGAGACAACTACAGCAGCTTGTTGGTGCTTTCTCAAAGATAAACTTTACAATGTTGTGAGCTGCATCAGTTCTAGGGAAACTCCAGGGAGAAATCCAAATCTCTGAAGCTCATCTCACCGTGGTGTGTTTTAATGACTAACTTGTCTCATGTGGTCATAATCAGGTTAGGAGTCTACCTTCAACATTCCTGGAAAACCTGCTGTGTATTAAAATGACCAATATACAATTTGTGGTAGATTTCACCTTTGACATGTGTCGTCATTATAGATGTGGCAAGACTTGTTACAGAACCTGAGTTTGGTCATTTTGGTTGTGAGGTTTAGGGCAGAAAATCAAACACTGTCATGAAGCAAACAAATTAACCAAAGTTGTTAGCAGCCATGACAACTGGGCTTCTTTTATAGGTTTCACCAGTCATCCAAGTAGCTTCGATAGAGAAGTTGGATCAAGATGACAAGTTCATCCAATAGGTGTAGCTGTGAACACTTCCCTCTGCATTGGACTGCATATTACTGTCTATGTCTATAAATAAGTGATTTAGTTTCAAAAAATTGAGTGAAGATGTGTAAAGAGTTTAACTGGTTCCAACCAGTCATTCCAACTATTTCAAACTATGTAATGTGCAGTATGCATTCTCGACTCATGGAATGCAGTCACCATTTTGTTATGAATGTTAATAATTCCACCTATCAGTTTATCAATCTGCTGTAGAAACTGCCTACAATGGGATGAAAAACTCACTGTCTTAAAGGGGAGCAATGCAGTAATCATTCAAATGGAAATAATGGCTCCTGTTTCAAGCTGAAGCGTGAGAGAGAAGTATTAGTATGATTTGATTAATACTTCTCTTGTCACATGACACTCTCAAACAATGCAGGAGGCAAGACTGAGCCAAACTGTGGCTTAAGTGCATGTTACTGTAACCAGACCTACAGTATAACAACTATAACTATATAACCCATTACCTGGGTTTTATTGGGTCACTGCATTCTTGTTTTTCACACAAATAACTTGTACATTTATAGGAAAATATTCAGTTCTTATATAAGTATATAATGAATCCTTTCTGTTTGTTCTCTAAGTACATCTTAAACCACTCAACTCAAACAATAGTTATAATGAATAATAATGAAGAAAGAGGTTTTTAATATTTGAGGTGGGATATATTTGTCACAAAGACAACAGACTGTGCAACTTACTTAAGTCATTTTGGACTGAACTGGATTTCTTCATTCACTGCTCCACCTTGTTTTTAGCGAAATATGTGGTCATATCCCTTCTGGATTGTATTTTACACCTGAAACGCATTCTTTCAGACGTAGAACTCTGCTCTTGTGGTTGAATTATAGCAGCTGTAAATGAATACAATGATGCCAATGCTGTTGAAGATACTGGTGCCTTGTACAGTGAAGGTCAGATGGACTTTGTGCATTCAACAATGTTGCTGTTGATGCCACAGTGGAGCGGTGATATAGTTGTTGACGTTCCCTTTGACTTGGCCAGTAGCAACCGCACTCCAGACACCCACCGACATGCTTGTTTCAAGGTCTGTAAGCTCAGGCTTGAGGACCATTCTCAGTAATGCGTTCACATGTAAAGCAAGTGTGAATAGGGAGAATTGGTTATGTAGAGAATCATTTGCAAATGGAAAAGAACAAGCCACTTCTCTGTGAAGTCTTGATTGCTAAGACTGCTTTGTCTCTGCTGTGCATTGCATTAGTCTGTCAACAGGTTTTCTTTTACTGTGGGTCCAGACTGATCCCATAATTAAACTGCTCACACTGCTCTTGTTGTCTTTTCCTTCCTGACTCTGTAAAAGTCTAGATATCATGATCCTTGTAGTGGTCATTGCCATGTTCGTGTCTTGCCTTGTACTAATGCTGACACCTGCAGATGTGGGGCTGTTGCATAGCAGGGCTTTCAACAAGTACATTGTTAGCAATGATGGGGTCAAGTTATTTCCCACCCAATCAACTTCAAGTGCAGATTAAACCAGACAAGGGCTGGTAATGATACAACGTACAATTTACAACATTGCCTCAATTAAACAGTGAATGGACTCCTGCTTTGACTTGCAGGGAAGTTGACTGTGGTCATCCACATGCTGTCAATAGCAGGTTACAGCTTTTGTTCCCCGAGTGACACCCAGTGGTGAAAGGTCTAAACAGATGGAACAGACTGAGAGGCTGAGATGTGGGTGTAAAGGAAGCAAGATGGAGAGAGTGTGTACTTACAGTACGTTGGGAACCCCAGCAGAGACTAAATGAATATCTCAACACACTATTGATCCGCCACTGTCACCGCTATTCTTTATCTCAGCCCTCCCGCCTCTTGCTCCCAGTCTCTGCATTTCGTGCTCTCTCACTGTCAAATTCTAATTCATCGCTTTTTTCCTCCTCTCTCTCTCTCTCTCTCTCTCTCGCTCTCATTGTCTCTCACTCATGTGGTGCCCCAGGGTATAATCAAATAACTGCCACAGAGATGGAGTGTATCAGGAGCTGGCATGCAGTACAGCGTGTGGATGTGGATGTAGGCGTGCGCCCTTTTATGTACTGTCCTTATAAAAATAGAAAGTTCCTGAGGGGTAGTTACTTAGGTCTGGGTTTAGGGTTTAGATTAGAATGAGGCCATTTTCAGAGTGTAGGTTTAAACAGTTAGTAAAACTGCCACTGACTCAACCACCCCAGCTTCACTCAACATCATACTCCCAAATAAGAGTCACAACCTTAATGTGATTGAAGGGTTTTAGTTGAATCACTTCCAAGAAAGGAAATCTCATTGCCAGTAAGTTTGGTTAGTGTAACCTGCAACCTCAGCCTCGTTTGGCTCATGCCCCCTCAGGGGTTTTAGTGCATTCTTCCAACGCATACTGTTAGCGCTCATCTAAATGTTCATAGTCCACAACCTTGATGTTGCATTTCAAAATGCTATTGTCTGTGGAAGATAGAGCTGCAGCTTAAAGCTAAGCTGTGTTCACGGTGTCTACTTTCATTCATTAAAAGACAGCAGCAAGTTGCTTAATTGTATTAAAAAAAGGAAAATATATTTAATTGATTTAACTGTATTGTAACTATGGTTGGTATTAACTGAACAACTGTATAGTTATCAAAGGAAAGCAAATCAAATAAATCAAACAGCATAGCGGACTAGCTGCCAGACCAAGGACGGCCATGGTGCCATCTAAACAGCACCTGCTAATTATATTTGATTAACAGTTGAGCAGGCTCCAGTGGATGTACATTGATTCGAAATAATTCAATGCTGTCAGTTCAGTCTAAGTAGCAAAACGCTTCCCTTCATTAAAAACAGGATTGTTTAAAATGATGTAAAAATGCATCTGAATGCTCACTCACTCACTCACTCACTCAAACTAAACGTATAATATATCAAAATCCTACTATCAAACAGACATGTGGCCTTTTACCACTTCATTAAAGCAATAAAAGGCTCAATATGAGTTTAAATGTCACAGACAGAAGTTCACACACTTGGTCTGCATGGACAAAATAATCAATAAAAATTACAGTAATTCAGTAGAACTGGAACTGCAGTGTTTGAGTCTGTCCTCAGCTCATGGAGGTCCTGAGTTTGGACCTGTAGTGGTGCTCAGTTCAACATACCTAGTCAGTCCATTTAACTGACTAACAACCTCATTCATATCTTCCGTGTGCAGTTTATACATAAAGTAGGTGCAGCACTGTTCTGAAATATTGTATTTTAGGGAAATGCACCTGTAAAGGGAGCTGCTGTGCTGTAGTGTTTTACTCGGTTCCAGTGAGGTTTTCAGCAGCCATGATGAGTGTAATGTCCACGTACCAGCACCAGTACCAGCACTGAAGAAAAACAGAAAGAGACTATAAGAGATGAATGAAGGCCAAAGCAGGAAAGAAGGATGAAAGAGATAAAACTTTATTGGATTTAAAACATCTCTCAAATCTACAATAATGAAGCTTTCAGTGCAACAAAATGAACCTATAATCATTCATTTACTGATCACGCCACCAAATACTGTCAAACCCCTGTAACAACAGCGTGTGTGTTTTAAGAGATAAATCCTAATGCACTGGTTTCACTGAGGTGAAAGTTTAAACAGAATGAAACAAAAAATTATTTTTGATTTGACGCTACTGAATCCACCTCACCCTCACGTTCAGCGTTCATGGAATCTGTCTGCGTCTCTGTGACTATTAATGACAGTTAACAGTCGTGTCTGTTGTGCTTTGCCTCAGGTCACATGTCTAATGAATCATTATCACCCACACTCAATCAAGTGACTCTGCTTCACTATACAAGCTGGCAGCAGGTGTGCTGTGATATCGAGTATAGATATTTTGTAAACCACATCTGCATCTACATCTGCAGTGAGCAGGTTCAGTTTTCCCACATTTTCTTTTCACGTTCTGGACTCTTCATAGAAGCGTTTGCTATGGCGGACATGGCCAGTATTGTTTGTGCCCATGATGCATTGCACCCAGAATGAACCTTTGGCTTGTTCTTTTTTCAGAATGTGATTTGAGGATTCTTGTAGTTTTTGTAATGGAAGTCATCTCGTGATGCTTTTATATCTTACGTATGTTTTTTTGTTTTTTTGTAGCCTTTTCTCTAGCCCCTCAGGTTTAATTCTTACAAGTGTATTGTGTGCTAGTAAAGAAGCTTTTATTTATGAATTCCTCCCTCTCTGGCTTACAGCTTCATTCCTTTGGCTCCAAAGCTTCAAGCTTTACTACGATCCACCATCTTGACACACATTTCTTCATGTATGGACAAAATGGTCCAAATAGTGCTTCTCTACCTTATTGGTAGTCAAAGGGCTTTGACACTGCATCTCATTCACACCGGTTTAGGCTGATTAGTGATTCCTGAACTCTGATCCTACGATGGTCACTGTCCTAACTCTGAGCCCTCAGCAGATCACAGTGCTCTGCTACTTACGAGACCCAGCCCCAGCATCAGGTGATTTAGCACCGCGTTGTTCACAAACATGCTATGCGAGATAGGATTGGGGGCGACCATTCTTAGGCCGCGCCCCGGCCCCAGTCACGAACGGCTCTCCTCACCGGCAGGCGCCGGCTACCCGAGACCAACCAAAGTTCCGCGGCGTTATGGTATCGTCACGTCTAGGGGGGATTCTGACTTAGAGGTGTTCAGTCATAATCCCACAGATGGCTCCATCAGAGAATACATCAACGACTAATTGTAAGACCATGCTTCCTTGGCAGAAGACACCCACTGAAAAAGCTGGGTGGTTTTTTTTGTGCATTTCTTCCTGTTAACAGCAGGGAACCTCGTTGGATTAAGCTAAAGTTTGTTTTAGATACATACAGTAAACTACATAATTAGGTTTTAGGCAACATTGTCACCAGGTATGAGGTTCTTTACTATATTCAAATGTAAACTAAAGGTGGTCTATTTAATTTGTGCTTCAAAGCTTTAGCATCTATAACATGCGGCACAAACATCCTGAGCTTCTACTTGTTGTTGACAGTCTGCTGTGAGATTCACCCAGAATTTAATTACAGGTGATGTACAATGTCAGATTTGAGACAGACGTATTAATACATGCTGTAGATAAACAATGAATAGAAGCGTCAGGGTGGACATCTGCCAGACTCTACAAGCTGATGCTTAGTTACTGGCCTGACAATTTCAAGTGTTCTTTACTTCAACTTGTTTTACAAGCATGGCTGACTGTCAAACTCCAGTTCCCCCCCAGCAGAGTTTAAAACCTACAGTTTTACAGTGAAGAAATCCAATTAGGTCCAGCACCTGGAAAATACAGGGAGGACTGGAAAAAAGACTGAGGAAGAAAATCAATGACAATTCATCTGAGGTGGAACTAAGCTTGACAATGCAGCTTCTTTCTCTCCTTCACACTAATTCCTTATTTTGTGCCTGAAGTGATATAACGTGTGTGGCTGTGGGTGTTTATTTCACATGAACTCACTACATTTAACACTTTAGATTTCTTTATTCAGTCTGTCACTGTTATCGGCCACAAATGTAGCAAAGCTTATTCACACAGGTCTCTTTAACCATTGTCGCTGTGCTACAGGAATAACCTTCCATTATATAGAATATGTTTGTTGGACAACCTGTTGGACTGTTTTACTGTGAATTGCTACTGTTGTAATGACTAATTCAGAACTCTGGAGGTTAATCTTAGTGTCAGTCCCCAGAAATAAGTCTGGTTAGGTTTTGATTGCCGTCATTTAGCCTGACTCCTAACCCACCTACTGTACCTCAGCTGGTGGAAACAGACATTGACAGACGACAGTTCTTAAATGAAAAACATGCTTAAATTACTTCCTACCACAGTCCTGGTACCACACACAGCCCCGTGTCCTAAACGGACCCTTTAGCCCATTAGCATCAGAACTGAGGCACCAAGCAGGAAGAGTCGTCCTGAGAGGCTGTGGGATGAGGCTTCAGATGAGGGAAAACTGTCTCGCTGCCCTTTTCACACCTCATGGTTCTTCTCTTTGCTCATTTAGGGATGATCACCTTTAGTGTAATAATCACATGTCCGTTAGTCTGTTTGTCGTTCGCTTTCTGTCAGATGGTGTGAAATGAACACGTACTGTTTGCACATCAGACTTGTCATAGGTCCGTTAGGGTCAGGCCTCTGAAACCTGTGTGATCATAGTTTTCCATGTTCTGTGCTGGAGGCGCATATGCTAGGTTTGAAAAGTTCCACTACCTCTACTGTACCTCACACTCGTACTTTCATCAGCTGTCGTGAACGCTCTTTATAGACATATCAAGTAATTACATACATGGCTAACATCACTTTGTCAAAGATATTCTTTAAAGAGCATTTTTTAATTCATTGATGTAACAGTAAATTAAAAAAATGTTTTGCTCAAAGTAAAGTTGCTGCAATTAATTAAAAAAAAAAAAGTTGAACACGAAGATGTTATATTCCTTGATGTCTTCTCTACTTTGAAGCAATAGTGGTCACATTATTAATTATTACTGGCAACCATGGGAATATATTAGACAGCATGAATTAGGAGTTATATAGACTTTGGGCTGACAGACATAGATTCCCTCTGGATGTGTGTTGTAGGGGTCGGCATACTGTATGAGAGCCAGTACAGTTTAGTTCAACTCTGCAAAACCTGCTGGAAAGTCACTCTGGCATGTGCTTCTGCAGATCTTGCATCTGCCAGACAGAGCACAGCTGCTCTCTACACTGGGAACAATGGCCTTACACTGTGCAGTGTCAAACATGCACTTTCAGTCTCAATTCACGCCTCAGAGAAGAAACACATTTGTAATCTATGTACTTTATGTGTCACCAGCTCACAATACAAGGATGTAGCATCAGCAGCACGTCAGTGTGTTGCGTTTACTGTCTGGTGCACGGCCGTTTGATGCACCTCTGCTGTGGACAGTCCCTGTGCAAGTAACACAATTGCGGTCACTTAAAGCACAAATGAGCGTAGTCGGTGTAGAGTGTCCCTGTGCCCCTTACTGCAATGCAAAATCATTGATTTTCTTTTCTACATTTTCTACTTGTCAACTAACATACAGTAGATACTGTACATTAATAAGAAAACCATGGGTCCTCGTCAGTCTCTGCGTGTGAAAACAAACACAGTTGCAGTTTAACCTCATCAGTGAGTTTTCTTAGACACGCTGAGCTTTGATTTGAAGTATTTCTATTAGCCTTAGGAAAAAAACGACACACTCCAAAGTGAAGTCATTTTTATGGCTTTACACACTGCTGCTGAGAGATGGTGCATTAAAATACTACAGCATTCAATCTATCCGAATTCACACCTGAATTAGTAAAGTATTCAATATATGTATCATTTATCACACTATAGAGAGTCCGCGTTCCTGGTGGAAAAGTTAAGTATTGCAATGTATTGCTTCATCTTAAAGAAACTCTCCAGGCCTCCTGTAAAAACTCACAGTTTGAAACAACCTAGAGCTACTGTAGGGGGAAATCAAATACCACACCAACAAGGTTATTTATATGTCAAGATAGCTACAATATATATACTGTAGGCTTTGTAATGTGTACTAAAATCCACTTTATTCTCTTTGGTTCAAGGACAGGCTCAGTGTTTTGTGATGATCGTAAATATCCAAAGGGACAGCATTTTTATCTTCAGGTATCCTCCAAACTCAAAGCCTGTGAAGTTGTAATTTGACGACCGTCAAAACATTACCTCCAGCTTTTTATGACAGCTTTTGCTTTTGCACATCTGCTTCACCCCTGCCTCTAATTCAACTTTGTTGTGTTCTTCTTAAAACATTTGTGTTGCTAGTAGTGATATTTGTCAAACATGTTGAAAGATGTGTGTTCCAGCGTTTAAATCTATAATAAATGCTGACCTCTGCCTGTAAGCAGACACTGCAAAGACTCCATGTTTATATTCAATATACAGTGCATTACTTACTGTAAAGTATGCACAACATCTGTTGATCTTCTCTCAAGCTGGAGTAAATATTCTTAAGCAATTTGAAACTTAGTTTTTGTTTAGTTGTTCTTGATCAGTGAAATGCTGCTGTTGGTCTAAAAGTATAATAAAATGCCAACAGAGTAAATGGGAGTTTATGATTTAGGTGAGATTTTTAATAGTTTAAATCTAATGTCCAAACCTCTCATTTTGTAAATAGTGTAGCCAACCTAATGCAATAACGTTGCAAGTTAGTGTAGCGTTGCATAAAGAAACATACACAGCAAAATAATACAAATATATATATATATATATATATATATAGAGAGAGAGAGAGAGGGAGAATGTTTACTCTCAGCATTCCTGGATAATGTGCTAGTAGTAATAAATGTATTTTTCTGTTCTCATGGGGAATCTCTTGTGGACATGCGGCTCCATTTAAGACACTTCGACATGTGGCCAATACAAACCAAGCCTCAAACCTCTGACAATGCAGCTGATGAATGGCCGCTCTCACTAATACACAGCCACACCATCCTCCTGCACGGAATCAACTGCAGATAGATCACAATGTGCCACCAGATGGTACGAACAGCTAGTGGAGATGGACACACAGGTTTATCAAGTCACCACGAACATGACTCATTACAGCCAGTGGCGCTGGGTGAGCTTGTGTGCTTTAATCAGCTTTTAACAAATCTTCAAATGAAAAGCAAGTTCTAGTCTGTGTCAGATCAGAAATGTGTTTCCCATGTTCAAAGATTTGACAACAATGCTGCACAGCTCTGCTCCAGGTCTCCCTCAGGTGAAAGCAACATACTACAAAACAGCTGAGATGAGTTTGATTCACGGGAGGAAACAAAGCATCCCACATGAAGGGGATGTGTTCTAAGACTCACATTGGGACTTAATTTGGACACTATTACTATTTTTTTATGTACATGTGTTTTTGAGCAGATACACTTTTGAGCCTGGTTTAGCACATCTGCTGAATCTTCAAGCAGCCAACTCGCTCATGAACTCATCATGTTTTACATAACATTCTAGAGTGAACATATGAAATAAGAAAACAGTGGCAACGCCTTCTCTACTGGCCAACCATAACCAGAAATCCTGATCATATTATTAATGCTACTGATTGTTACTTTAACTCTGTGGACAAATATCTTAGCATTTCCCTTTTCTTAGTTTTAGTTGTTTACATGACTATATTAAAGTGATGCAACGCTTCTGTGTATGATTTCTGGAGAAAATGAACGGCCACCACTGGAAAACAATGCCTTCAATTTAAAACACATATTAATAACACGTAAGTCACATAAAAATAACTGTAAAAGCTCACTGACTAAGAAATGGAACACAAATGAAAAAGAATGGAAGCTAATGTGGCTAAGGCTAAGATGTGCCGTGTTAAGGGGGTGGAGCTTTTGAAATGCAGTGTAGATGGGTTGACGTCCGCTGAGGCTGATGCAGTCACATCATCAGTACATGTTCACATCAACAGGCTTTTCTACCTCACTGGTACTCGAAGCGCTTTGACAGTGCTCCTCATTCACCCACACAAGCACACAGAGCTGCTGTGCTTAACCTGACACCGAGCGGTTCAGAGTCTCCGGCAGCCGGGAATCAAACCACCGATCCTACCATTGGTGGATCACTGTTCCACCTCTTGAGCCACTGCCACCTTGTAGCGACAAGAACACAACGTGTTACTCTGAGGACCTGCCGAAAGTCCGTGTTCTGCAGAGCAAAGCAGATACAAGGGCTTAAGATTTAATAAAGCAAAAGTCAGATTAATGTTCATGTCAGGATTTTTAACTATGGCCTCTGGGTGAAAATGAATCAATAAAGTACCTACAGTATGAACTAACCCACTGCTTCTCTGGAGAAGTAATAATTACTGGAATGCTTTAAACGGAGCAATTAGTTTGCGGCCATGTATCTGTCGGGGTGTGAATGCACATGCATGCTGATCAGCAAGGGTCCTGAATTTAAAGCACTCATCATCACAAGTAGCTTGACCACAGCTGCAGTCTGGGTCTCCTGGGTTCAGGCACTTTTGTCTGACTGCGCCGCAGATGGAACCATGTGTTGGATTTTAGTTCTTCTCCTCAAAATGCAGGCACTGAGGCTTGTGTTGGGGGAAGGCTGCATGTATTCAGCTTGACATCAACAACAGGGGCATATTTTGTGGCAGATGTTGTGCTCAATAATTCACATATTTATTCAGAGGCAGCGCAAAAAAGGCTTCATAAAAACCTGTGCTTTCTCTGTGAATTATTAAGGAGAATGTCTGTGCCCCATGTGTGCCTGCACCGCCGCAGTAATGACTCATTGACTGGAGATACTTGGGTAGGAGCGTCCCATATGTTACTGTAGGCGCTTTTCCGCCAGAGACATTTAACTAATTCATTTGAAGTGATCCTTTCAGTGAAATTCCATTATCATATAACATGATGCTCAGCCCTCACCAGGTTTAAGGCCTATTAGCTGTCAGGCGGACCTGCACATACCGTAATGCCTTTGAATGTGCTGGTACTGACATGTGTTTAACAGGACATACAGGTGGGGAGTAGACGCCTGGTTGTTGTTGAAAAGCAAACCTTTACCTCAAATTGTACCTTGTTTTCTGAAGTTTTGGATTCCGATGAATGGCCACAGACTGTTTAAAAATCGGGGCGAGTGTTACTAGGACAGAGATAGTGTGTTCAGATTGGAAGGCTGGCAGGAGCTGTCAGACATGACATCGTTCCTAAGATAGATCGCACAGAAAGTGAGGAATTTATCTGTCTGCTACCTAATTTGACTCTATGATAGAAAGCTGCTTTGTCTTGGGACAGTATAGACTGACGAGGTGACAGGGAGGTAGTGTAATGGGTGTGTGTGTCTGTGAGAGTCTGTGTTTGTGTGTGTTGGACAGCATAACTAAATATTCTGGCAGTTCTGTGGCCTTAAGACTATGTACTGGGATTTTTCTCTTCTTCTCCCTGTGAAAAGTTTGACAGGTCAGTGAGTTCTTAGAACAAAATAAAACCTAGAGTGGAAAAGATAAGGGAGGTGAAGAGAGAAAGGTTAATCTTTTGTTACATTTTTGAAATCTATGAAATCATTGTTGATCTCACAATGACGGGTTTTTTTTATTTTTTTTCCGAAGAAGATAATGGTTCGACTTGAAAAGGCTGCACCACTGACAGTGAATCTGACAATAACGGTGTCATGTGTGAAAATTGCTTCTTCTTCTTTCATTTCAGACCACCAGTTTCCTGTCAGAGGCCCAGTTCTCTGCAGAGTCACCAGAAACGCTCGACCCACTCTTCAAGTTCCATGAGACCATTGCTAAGGTAGGACTAATGAATTCTACATCAGCTTCTATAGTACAGGATCCTAATCAGATTAGAAACTGAAGATCCCATCACAGAAGGGCTGGATGTGGAAAACAGAGAGAACTGGTATCTGTTAGCTTCTGACTAACTGAAGACACATGATCCAGGTAATCAGCAGCTGGGTGTGGAAACACACACAGCAGGACTCCTTGAGGACCTGGGTTGGGGAGCCTTGATTTAGAATACAGTGGCACTTATGTGTACGTCTTGGCTTTAAAATTTTAAAGGGTGTGCTTTCACTCGGCTGTTCCTAAGCAACCGTAAAGCCGGATGCTGTCAGTTACTCTGCTGTTACAAAGCAGATTAGCAAATTAACCAGGTCATTAGCCAAGTAAGGCATAAAAAGTCACCACGTACTTTAGCTGCAACGCTCTCTGTCTGGTGATATTTCCAGCGATACTCTCTGCAGATAAAGCATGTTGCTGTACACAGGAAACGACCCTAAATTTACTCACCCAAAGCGGTTGTGTTGTGTTAGGCTGAATTCATGGCAAAAACAATGCAGAATATTTATTCACTGTGTTATTTTCCACTTAATCTTTTTGCTCCTACATCGACATCTGTGTGAAAGTCAGATAAAACACTGATTACATAAGATTTTGCTAAAGTATGATCGCCCTGCTAAAAGACTTGAGCTCACACCTAGCAGGGACACTGTCATTGCTTATAAATGTTCACCACAGCTATCGGCACCGTGGCAAAACTGTCGCTGTTTAGAAATGACACACAGTGACATTTTCACTATCTTCCATGGAGGCCAAGTTCTAAATGAAGCCCAGTCCATTTGGTACTGTATGTCCTTCCTTGGCATCTCGTGTGTGTGTGACATTACACTTAATTTAGTGAAGTACCACCTGGCAGAAGAACTGCGCTGACTCACAGCTCACACAGCGTTTGTGAGGAGTAGTTAAACCTACAGTACCACTAGTCATCAACTACTAACACACAAAAGGTACATTTGGTGCGTTGCAGAGAGTAAAGGGAGAGGACAGAATGTCAGGAACGCAGGCTTGTACTAGGGAGGCTTTTTTTCTCACCAACAGGATGCTGTTTGTGTATATAGATCCCTCCAGCAATGCCAAACCTTTTCTGCCCAGTTTCTTCTCTCTCTGCCTTTAATCTGGTTTTTCATGTGCGTCCCGTTACTCCCTCTGTGACTGCGTTAGGGTTTTTAAGGACTTGCTCATATTTTTATTCTTACAGGTTGTTGCTTCAGTCCTACTCTTTGTGCCTGATGTTGGTACTTGTGTCAGCACATACAGTTCTATCCAGGCAAGTTCATGAGAGCTTAGTAACTTTTTCAGCACCTTGGACAGTGACATGCTGTTTGGCTTCTGACCTGCCATTAGAAACTCTGCGAGGGTGCTCGTCGTTGTTCTGACTGAATGTGACTGAAGAGTATAGAAGAGTCTAAAAATACCAGATAAGATCAAATATCTGTGTGGGTGAACTTGGACTCTAGTAACACTGGGAAATATAAATGATTGCCTTATATAGACTGGACAGTCTATATAACTGTCTTCATAAGCAAGTGTGAAAGTTTTGCTTCTGGGTGTGTGGGGGCGAAAAGCCAACCATAGTGGGCAGAGAGGAAATAGCTTTGTCATTTGGCTTTAACATTCACATTCTTGGAGATCAGGCAGTGCCAAATGTTGTTTGTGCAGGGTGTAAAAATAGAGAGAGAGCGACATAGAGACACAGGGGGAAAGACTGTTATATAAAAACACAAGGCTGAGGGTACCCTGACGCATCATGTCATGGAGAAGGGCATATAGCAGGTGGCTGAAATGTAATTGCTCATGTTAAATAGAAGTGGGTGAGGAAAGACAGAAATCCTGTGTGTGACCTCTCTTGTGGCTTGAGTGTGTCAGTGTTGAAATGTCAGACGTTCTCAGAATCTGTCTGGAGGCGAAACAAAACCAATGCCGACATGTAATATATAATATAGTGTTGTCTCTTTTGTCTTTTGACCAGTGCACATGTTTTGAACTTTAAATGAGAGCAACACAAATCTCAAATCCCTCCATGCAGTCTGAGCTACAGTATGTACATGATGGCACAAAAGACCTTGATTAAACCTGTGCGAAAAGTGGTGCATTGAAGCAGCAAATAACAAGCAGTGACAGCAACAAGGAAGCAACAAAAAGGACGAATATTGCTAAAAAAAACGGGGTCATTTGAAGGCTGAGCTATGCGGCTGCAGAGCAGTGCAGCATCGCTCTCTATGCTTTCAAACTCAAGTGTAAAGACAAGTGGAATTTACAAAGGTTTTGAGAAATGTCGTCTTTAAGTGGCAAAATAAACGTTGACTGAAATTTGTCCTAGAAGATTGACCTTCCAGACTGCGAGGCTTTAAACGGTCCCTGCAAGTGAAGAGGGGCAGACTGACCTGTCACTGAGTAAGAGAAAAATAAACACGAGTCTGAATATCTTCACTGATTGATGAAGAGGAAAACACTATTATAGCGAGTTAAAGTTTGAATTTGAGTTCATATTCAACTTATTGTGTTGTACTTGAACTGTTTTAAAGAGAAATTCTATTTCAGCTTTTGTGTATGGTTTCCAGCTTCAGTCTTCTTTCTCGTTCCTCCCAACTCCCCCTCTATCACGCACACACCCTTGGTCTCCATGGGATGGTGTATGTGCATTGTTAGTGTTGTAGCTCAGGGACTGTGCCTGTGCTCTGCGTCCCTGTACTCATTTGTCAAGTGTGGTTTTGGACGGAGCTCGGTTGGGCGGGTTAAGGGTGGCAGATGGGAACAGCAGCCCCTCTGTCTCCCTCCCTCTCTTGTTCTTGTGTCCCTCGCTCCCTATGACTCTCCCGCTGTCTCTCAGTGGGAAGTGTCCTCTGTGTAGCTAATTTTTTAAGCGTGGCGTTGTGTACGAGTTGGCTTCCCCTGACTTGGCGAGGCGTAGCTGGCATTGATCAGGCCCTGTCACGCTCCTTTACTGGTCCCTGCTGCACACTGCTGGGAATGCACAATGAAAGATTCAAGTGGAGGTGTTAGTAGAATACAAACGTACTGTGCTGCGCTTTATTTTAATGCGAATTATCGATACAGTACAACTCTGTGGAAAGCTGATGCCCGTCCTCTTAAATCTGACCTACTCTCCCCATAAAAGCTATAACACTGCTCATTTTGCTTAGCTAACTGCCTGTCACTCAAACAAACATCTGTAGATGACATCATCAAGTCACAACAATAGAAAAACCCAGTCCACTGTTTCTGCCATGCCACAATTCACCAAAGGTTACAGGCCACATACTGCTGCAAGAAAAAGTCTGTGAACCCTTTGGGATCACATGGATTTCTGCATAAATTGGTCATAAATGTGTTCTGGTCTTCATCTTCATCAAAAACCCAGTCTGCTCAAACTAATACTGCGCAAACATTCTATGGTTCCATGTTTTTATGGAACATAACTTTCACAGTGCACAAAGATCTTTCCTGCAATTGTGAGTACTTTTTACTAACGTTAACCAGTTTAACCCCTGTGCAGCCTTCGAGGGGTCAAAAGGAAAAAAAGCTCAAAAACCACACAAGGGTTCACAAATCACAACACGCTTCATCTAGATGAACGGTTGGATGAACTTGTTCATCATTGATCCACACGTGTTCATTGCCCCACGAGGGTTAAACGATGCCTGGATCAAACTCACGTCTTTGTGCTTAAACCAAACCAAATCTTTTGACTTGCAAACCTGCTGTCAGTTCAGATGAAGATGAATATCATTTGACATAGTGGCAGCAATTTATTAGTCTAATGTTTACTTTGTTTTTAATCTCTATTAAATTTAATTATGTGACAATACAAAATTAAAATGGCTTTTTTGGTAGAAGATTTCCCTCATGAGATGCTATGCCCCCTAAAATCTCATAACTTTGCCAAATTCAAATTAACTGTCTTTCAATCTGTAGGCAAAGCAATTTGAGAATCAATGTGTTGACCTTGCGCACAGACGAATACCAGCACCACCAAAAAGTCTTTAACCTGGAGGCAGGAAAACACCTGCTTTCACTGAGAGCAACTATGATCTACGTAGGTGTGTGAAGGCCTTCAGTGTCTCCAGACAAATTCCCAGTATTTAGCTGTGCAGAGGAAACCAAGAGAAAACTTGAGTTCGGTTAAAGTCCCGGATGCTTTCATGTCTCCACACATCCAGCATGAGAGAGCGTTCCTCATTAAATGCAGTCCAATTTTGACTTGAAAAGTCTGAGTTGAGCTTTTAGATGCTGCCCCTTTTCAGCCACACTAATGCACTAATGCTTCCCTACCTGCAGTGTGAGCTGTCTGTAGACAAGCGGTGCAGCTGAAACCTGAGATACTTGAATTTCATTTTCAGATACTTGCAGCCTGCTGTCTAATTAACAAACGTGTGGTTTGAGCAGCCTGGAGCAACTTTTTGTAATTGTATTCGTAGGGAGTTAAATGTTTTGCCTGGTGCTTGCTGTGTTCCCGTTTCCTGCGTGTTTTTGGCTGACATGGACTAAATGCCTCCGGTTGAAAGACGCTGATCTAAAAGTGAAACTGCAGCTGTGGCCGTTTGCATTTTTGCCATTGTCTAATTCATACCTCCTGTCAGTCTAACTAAATAAAATGGTGCAGCCAATAAAAAAGTCTTTTTTCTCAGGAAGAACAGCCCCTGACTCATCCAAGAATAAGTCACAATGTCTTTGTTTTCGGAGGTTCCATGGATCTTTGTTTACTGCTGTTTGACATATTTAAGAACAACTTCACATGCTCAGTCAGAGCCTGCTTGTTCATTATGTGTAAAATAACGTTAGCTATGATGATCAGTTTCTTTGCCAGAATCCACATCAGAAGAACAGGAGAAGGAAATGCTGTACCACTACATTTCTTTCCTCATTACAGAACATTCCAAGCATGCTTTTCAAAAGCTTACATTGAACAGATTGAATTTTATTTAATGATATTGTCGTTAATATGTGAGTGCTGTAGAGGGAAATAAAACATAAGGAAGTAGAAAGAGGAAAAAAATAAAGAATCGACAGTTAAAGAACAAAAAGACTTCAAAGTGGCCCAAGAGACAGAATGAGGCAGGATGACAAACTCACGGATCAGCCTGCAATAAAGCTGATGTTGATGAAGACTAAAAGTCTCACATCCTTCCTGGAGCAACGTTAAACTGAGATGTGCATGGAAATGGAAGGAAAAGGATTAAGAGCCAACAAAAAAGCAGGAGAGAGCTGAAAAAATAAAAATAGCAGGAAATGGCAGAGAGAAACAAATCAAACTGGAAGAAGGAAACGACAACAGGCCCATATTCTGGGATATGATTTAGATGTGTGGTGGTAAAGAAGATGAATAGCAGAGATGTATTCAGATCATTGTTCGTCTGTCTTATTCATTGAGTTCTGTGGATCCTTCACTTAACATGCAGTTCTCATGGCTCCCAGTACAAGCACACGCATGCCATCCAATGTGACCACTGAACGAAGTCAGGAAATCATGCATTCAGAAGACGTACACTCCTGATTTTAGTCGAGAGCAAAAAGTGTACTGCAATTACACAATAGGTACATTTTACTTCATTCTAAAGATGTAACGTAATTAGACAAAAAATACAACATTAGAAATGTATTAGCTGTCACAGTTGAAGAGCTACTTGCCAACCTTTGTTCAGGCGGGTATTGGTTTGAATGGGTGCTACCATGTAGTACTTTCCCTAAGGACACGAGTGAGGTGAACCCCGCCTCTCGCTGACAGAGGAGGAGTAAGCAGTTCTACTCCAGCATGAAGCAACCGTCTCAGCGGACCCTGCCTTAATGGTTAACACTTTGGACCTTTGTTACATGTTATTGTCTCTATGTTACCACTGTTTCTGCCATGCCACAATTCACCAAAGGTTACAGGCCACATACTGCTGCAAGAAAAAGTCTGTGAACCCTTTGGGATCACATGGATTTCTGCATAAATTGGTCATAAATGTGTTCTGTTCTTCATCTTCATCAAAAACCCAGTCTGCTCAAACGGATACTGCACAAACATTCTATGGTTCCATGTTTTTATGGAACATAACTTTCACAGTGCACAAAGATCTTTCCTGCAATTGTGAGTACTTTTTACTAACGTTAACCAGTTTAACCCTTGTGCAGCCTTCGAGGGGTCAAAAGGAAAAAAAGCTCAAAAACCACACAAGGGTTCACAAATCACAACACGCTTCATCTAGATGAACGGTTGGATGAACTTGTTCTTCATAGATCCACACGTGTTTATTGTTTGGATGTAACGCCCACCAAGGCTGTTTGATCCAACCCTTATGTGTGTGTTGTGAGCGCCCCCCTAGTTTACAGTGGGGTCGTTTGACCCCTCGAAGGCCCCGCGAGGGTTAAACGATGCCTGGATCAAACTCACGTCTTTGTGCTTAAACCAAACCAAATCTTTTGACTTGCAAACCTGCTGTCAGTTCAGATGAAGATGAATATCATTTGACATAGAAGCAGCAATTTATTAGTCAAATGTTTACTTTGATTTTAATCTCTATCAACTTTAATTATGTGACAATACTAAATTAAAATGGCTTTTTTGGTAGATTTCCCTCATGAGATGCTATGCCCCCTAAAATCTCATAACTTTGCCAAATTCAAATTAACTGTATTTCAATCTGTAGGCCAAGCAATTTGAGAATCAATGTGTTGACCTTGCGCAGGTCACAGCTGATGTACAGACTGAGGTACATTCAGCCAATCAGAAGCTGTACGTGCAGGAGCAGTTGGGAAACAAGCAGCGCTGTGAGTCCTGAGGACCAGGGTTGTTCTCATCTGTCAAAGTTTCGGTGGTTTTGTGTTGTGTACATAATGCAGTAAGCATCAAACGCTGCACACTTACAGTAGCTTCACTCTGTGACACATAGTGGTGGCAGGAAATCTAATCGTGTCTTTGAAGACAATAACAAAGTAAACTTATTTGATTATTCTGTTTAGGCTTTTCACAAACTGTCACAAAGTTCTGAGTGTGCTTAAAATAGAGGGTCACTGCCATGTGTCTGAGGTGCCGCGAATAATACTCAATGCGGAAACATGAGCGATAAATAAACTACAAGTTCAAAGGTCAATGCCAGTGTTTTGCTGTCATTGTCAGTTGTCAACACAAAAACAGCAGCAAGTCCAACGTCGTCCATGCCACTAACCTGTCACGTTGCCTCTGCGGTGGTTTCGCAATGACTTGCACTGTGTCCAACTGAAAATAAGATTAAGGCAGTAACCAAAGTCAGATGTCAGCAGCCATCTTGGGATCCTGGATCATTAAATGCATTCCCACTGTTGCCATGCCAGAGGCCAGCATAAGCTGATCTGCCACCTGTTAAGAGTGAACCACGTTGCTGAAGGATGACCACGTACTGGCACAATAAACTCCATATAATCCATCTTTCTCGCCTCTCTCCTGCCAAGTCCAGCCCACACACTCCAACTCACATACAGTTCTGCTTGTTGTATAGCCTCCTCTCTTATGGCTCTAAAATGCAAGTATAGAAATGCAGACTTCCCTTTAGACTGGTTACATTTAGCATAACGCATCGTGATAAGCAGGGACCTTTAAACGAGGCCACACTTGTATCTACATATATGAACATGTATAAGCCAAGCCGATACCCATAGTCTCTCATAATCATGCAGACATGAACACTCATCACAGTCATGCTGTGGGACTTTCACTTAGCTGAACAGAAAATGTGCAGAATGGGAAGATGCAGATCATGTAATTGAACTTATTCAGAGTCTGCTTTAAGGACAGTTTTGTAAAGATGTCACCAGAAATGATTCCATGGCGTTACCTTCATTCTTCAGTCCTACTTTCAAATCCTTCAGCTTACTTTGGGTTTGTTTTTTTTCTTCGCAACATAATGAAGACCTTAATAATTTATGTTGCTGGCATTGAGCGTTAGCAAAGGTAAGAGTCCAGAGTTTCAGTGAAAGTACAGAATATGGGCAGGTAATCTTATTATCCTTGCTCATGGCCATGCTATCATTTAATCAAAGAAAAGAAATGTAGGCACAAATGGAAATCCCAGTGCAAATGATCTTTTTTTAATTAAATTTAATTCAAAACTAAAACACAACAAATGCAGAGTTCTGTAGTAGTAGCTGCCTTTTGTTTCTTTCTGGTATCTTGTCCTGTTACTTCCTGCTTTACGCAGTAATTTTATGTTTTTAGTACTTATCTAAATCCAGCGTTTGCGTTTCTCCAGCCTGGCTGCGATTTTATTGCGAGTTTAAATACACCTATGTGTTCGTACACACTAGCCAGCATGGCCTCACAGAAAATGCCCAGAGAAGTCAGGGAGTCAGTCACTGCCTAACCGCTTCCCAGTTCCAGCTACAGTCCCAATGCAGGAAGTCCAGATGAATTAACTAGAGATCACATGATCCTGATCCAAATAAAAACAGAAACACGATATGTTCTGATGTACGCTTTTAAGAAATCTGATTGTACTGTGTGTGTTGGGAGACAGGCAGGGGGACAAATGATAATATCTTTGTCAGTCAACCAATCCAGCGTTGAGTCAGTCAGTCAGTCATCCAGCCACATGTTCAGTTTACAACAGCCCCTATAAAACACAAGCAGCTGACAGCTACAGTCATTTGTGTCTGACACTCTGAAGTCGCTGTGACGCTGCAACAGCAGTAGTCTGCATCGCTGCGCTGACAAGCTCCTTTATCACCTGTTAACAGGAAGCAGAGTTGGTGCACGTCTGGGAACCCAGTGGAGCACGTAGAAGCCGTACGTACGCGTTGCTTAGGTGTGTGTGTGTCTATAGGTGCTTGTGTGCATCAGAGATAGGCACAAGTGTGTATGAGAGCTGACAGAGGCGTCCAGGTTGACAGCCTTTGTAATGGAGGTGAGGGTAATTTGTTAGACGGATACTCCTCTGCGGACGCCTGCACGTCTTCCTCTGTTCATCCTTCTTTCCGTTGCTCTTCCTCCTCCTCCAATCTCCTGTAAATCTCTCCCTACCACTCCTTCTTCCTCCACTTACCCTCCGTCTCTCGCCATCCTTCTTGTCTAATGCGCCTCCTTCTCCATGCCTCTCTTCCTCCTCCCTTGCTGGGCCCTCATCCATCAGGTCTAATGATTAAGCTGCTGCCCTGCTCATCTGAGGCCCCTGCTTCATATTTCCCAGAGCTGAAAAACTGGCTTTAGCGGAGCAGTGAACATCCACAGACACATACCGTAGACAAAAGGCCTTTCTTATACTGTCTGCCTAAAACTCCATTCACCAATTAACTGACCAAATCAAGTGATATTGTTATCTTATTTTTGGTTAATATTTCTGTATGTGGTTTGTAAAAGTCATTTTCATGATACTAGCTACTTCTTGACTGTGATGTTTATTTTTTTTCGACCCGGCTGCAAACATTGGAACAGCAGGGCCATGTTTGCAGTGCAGTTGCTAGAAAGAATGGAAAAGTCTGTGGAAACACAAACACACACACACAAAGAAAACGCACATGTTCCTGAATCACAAACAGGAATGAAGCGTGTGTCTGCTCTGTCGCAGCCTCCACTTACAGGAACCAGGAACCGTTTTGAGATGAACCAGAAGCAGCTTCCAGTTTAGATTTAGCCTGAGAGCTTGAAAGCTTAAACCTTTACGTTTAAGCCCCAAACTCAAGCAGGTTCACATCTGTCCTAAAATCTGGGATGTCTGGGTTCTATGGCTGCTCTGAAAATTCAGTTCTCTCTCCATCTTGCTCTTGTTAATTATTTGAGACAGGAGAAAGCTGAGCTGACTTTGCCTGGATAGGTTGGTGATTCCTGTCTTCTCTAAGTCTCCCTCTGTTTTTAGTCACTTAGTGACCTAGTCTGCCCTGCAGTGGTGTAACACGTCCCACGAACCAGAAACAGCTCGTATCTGAATCGAAGAGTCCTCCCACTTACAGGACAACCCAGTAGACGTCCAATCACATCCACACACACACAGAATACAGGGAGCATCTGTACTTAAATGTTCACGCTAGTACTTTAGGTTTTCCTGACAGGTTTTGTACTTTTAAACCCAAAGATGATGCTGCTCTGCTCTAGCAGTGTGAAGAAACATGAATAATTAACAGAAAGCAACCAATAATTAACAATTACACAGCTGCACTTTCTCTAACCTGTGTTTTTTGTTACCTTCCCTCCTCTCTGACTCTTCTCACCTTTTTTATGTAATTGTATCTCTTTGTTCTCTTTCATGACAGTAATGGAGGTGAAAAATTGACTGGCAATACTAAGTCAGTGGACAGAAGTGAAAATGGGGTGCGCTTGCTGCTATAGAGAGGAGTTAGACGTTTGAGCAGGAAGGGGAACACCATGCAGACCCAAACGTTCCGGCGTGAGCCAACACGCGGAAACTATTTATACACATAATGACTATTTGCTGTCATTGAAAATACTAAAAGTGAAGTATTTCTACTGGGACTCAGAGAGAGGAGGGATGACTGGCAGGCAGGGGCAAGCTAGCGTATGTCGAGAGATGAATGTCGAGAGCTGTCCCTCCCATCACACTGAACTGTGTGCATGTTGTGTGTCGGTGTGTGGGGGTGCTTGTCCTGCCTCCATTGCTGTCATATCCAAGCCCAACAACATGTTCTCTTCATTTTTCATGATCAAATATAATAATGAATGAATTTATAGAACAAACACAACCTCAAATGTTTAACCCGAGGAAAGTCGTATTCCATCTGTTGACCTTTCACTGCATCGTTTTCCTTTTTGTGGTATTGGGTCACACGCTCTCCTACAGGACAGGCCTCATCAGGCAGCGTGTGGGGCCTTTCTACTGAGCTATGATGCCTGGGAAAAAGCTTCCAGGCTTAAAGTGCACATACACATTTAGTTTTAATAGAGCAAACATTGCTGAGGCTTATAACACAATAAGCTGGTAGCACTCAGTACATGTGTTAGCATTGACAAGTGTTAATGCCAAGCATTATGTAGAGCAAATGATCCAACGGGGACCTGAATGACTGTGTTGTCTGTGGTCTCATTACTTCAAATCTGGGACAGTCTCCCTGAAACCTGCTGTATTCTTCACTCTCTTTTTCAGGACATACTTCAAATGACTCTGTATCGTTCTTTGAGTTAGCGGAGCACCATATGTTTCCTGGGAGCACAAAGAACATTTGATTCTTCTAATGGCACTCCTCTGCACTTACTCTTTTCTCTGATGGTTTTCCCTTTTTCTTCCTGTCTTCCTCATTTCTCATGACCTTTATCTTCCCTCTTTAACCTCGATCTACTTCTCTTCTCCATCCATCTCGCTTTTCTCGTCCCTGCTTTTATCTTCACGTGGCTCTTGTTCTTTTTGATGTTTGCCTTCTCCTTCCTCTTCCTCTGTCTCCTGTCTGATTTTCTACTTCCAGCCCTCTTCCTGCTTTCATATAGTGTCAGGTGATTCCTGACCTCAGACACAATCCTTTCCTCTCATTAGCTGTGACACACTGTGGAGCATCAGCATTCATACCCTCCTCTTAGTACAGCTTTGCGCACTTCCTCACTGTTTCTGTCTGCTTGTGCAACATGAAAACAGGTGTAGCTGTTTGAATGCTGTATCGCAAGGACGTGTAAAGATTGAACAGGTTGATTTATTCTAAAAGACCTGCTATTGTTTTGCTGACACACACATCCAAACCCCAGTGAGACAGACTTTTATACAAACACAGCAATATGGAACCGCTTGGCCTGGAAGCTGCATGGTGAGAATCAAGGTTGTGTGGCTAAATGAAGGGCAAAGCAGCAAGTCAGCAGCTGGATGAAAAGCACCAACACCCAGCTTTCAAGGAAAACACAGAAAACAACAGAGGAAAGTCATCTGTAAACTGTAAATGTCAGTCAGTGTCGGATTTGATGATCGGCCTTTTGCACAGTGGATTTTTTTTTTTCTGATGTTATAAAAATGAAATAAATAAAATGTATCAGTGTATCATGCACCAAAATATCCTACAAGAGGTAGCCCAGTTTTATGCCACTCACACATCTAAGAGAAGAGATGGAATGTTTTAAAGTGACCAAGTCTGTCTCCTGACTTAACTGCTACTGATGTGCTAAAGATGAAAGCCTGGAAGAATATCACAGAAAACTGCAAGAAAAGCATTTGTGATGTCAGTGGGTCACTGGCTTCATGCAGTTAATGCAGCTGAACAGTAAGTTCACTTCTAATCTCAGTTTCCGAATAGATTAGAGGTGAACTTCAAAGTCAAGGTACATGAGGGTCAGATCGCACCATCTCCAGCCACGGAACAACCTGGAACAATACCCGTATGAGCTAAACGTTTGCTCCACAGCATGGTCACGGATGCAAACATCTGTCTGTGAATGATGACGAGCTTCTAGTGATCTCAGCATGTGAAAACAGTATAATTGCACCAAATGAAACACAGCTTTGTCTGACTTTAAATATTCTGAGCGCACTGTCCCTGTGGTTATTCCTTTAAATGCGTATGGACAAAGTAAAAGTTCCACTTGACTGCTAGGATGCAAAATGACCTTTTAGATGCCAGCAATTTCTGCACGTTCCATTAATTACATACGTAGAAATATTGAAGATACTGTCAGTGCACGCACACACAGAATGCATGTGCTGCACAGTCTGTCAGTCTTTTGCTGTCTATATTTGTCTATATTGGTTTTTGACCCTTCATGAAGAACACACACACACACACATATATATATATATGACCATCTGCTGCTTTAATGAGCGAGGCTGAGTGCCACCATTTGCAGTATCAATCTTCCAGGCTACATATGTCATGCAATGGCACGCAGAGACAGCAGGCGAAGGGGCGCCAAAGTGTGAATTAATTAGCACCATGTCTGAGGGTTCTCATTCACTTCTCCTCGATACGTCACGCTCCATGATCTAACAAGGCCTCGAGCAGATAAAAAGCATGAGCTGAAGCAAAGTCACATCTTTAAATCATCCTCAAGAACAGCAGCTTACTTTCAATTGGGAGAACTACAGTATAGGGGAAAATTCTTCACTGACTGGTGGAAAATGTTTCTCCTGGGAGTGAATTCAGTGGCCAAACGCAAAGCATGACATCATCATCCAGTCTTTAGAGTGTTGATCATATGAAGATGATAATAATCACGGTGGGTTAAATCTTCTCATATCCATCTGTACGTCTTCCTCACTTGGGGGTTTAACTCCTTTTTGTTTGTCCAATTAAAGCTTTACCGATTACAAATGCTCATAATTGCCTGTGTCTAGGAGAAAAAGAATCGTCCTTTGATTTAGTTCCGTGTCAGTAAAATCAGCGCGCACACACTTGCAATATGTTTGGAGAGCAAACTGGCCGATGGGACCATCTGTTATTTAAGCTTAGCCTCGCTGTAGCAGGGAACAGAAACCAGCTCACTAAATATTAGTCCTGGCTGTGGTCATGGGTTCTGGCTGTGCGACAGTTTTCTGTGTAGTTGAATGTAAAATCTCTGTAGTACTTGAAGTCAGAATTCACCAGATCTAGTCTACATAGATCTAGTCTATGTAGACTAGATCTATTCTTCCCTCCTCCTGGCCACACGCTAAGGTATCTTTGAACAAGACCCTACAGTAGCACGATTATCTATGTGTACATATACAGCATTTTTCTAAAAGCTATACAAATGAAAACTGCCTGCTTTCCTGCCAGTTCAGTGTTAAATTAGCTACATAAATCACGCGAAGAGGCTTCGTACTTGCAAACTTGCCTGAACCCTCTTTTTTTACAGCAGCGTGGTTGGCCTAAAGTAAAACCAGAGGAGCTAAACCTCCAGCTGAACCCCAGTTCAACTCCAGACCACTGTGTTTTTAATTCTCTGTGCTCTCAGGCCTGACTTTATTCCTGTAGCAAGAACTTTTTTTTAATTGGAGACAAAGCATCGATGTCCCTCGTCCCCTTTCCTATTTCAGATGGGCCACACTCCAGGCTACTGTTTAAAAATAGTTAGTGAATTAAGTGTGAATCAGCGGTGAACAGGTCAAAATAACCCAGTGCCTTGAAAAACAAAGGCTGTTGGCAAACATGCTATTAAATACAAACAGTTTGATAATGCAGAGAAGCTTCTGGGCGAATTGAGACATTTACAGCTGTTTTATTGTACTGACCTAAACGAAGGTGCAGCTCACGGTTGTTGCTGCTGACTTGAAATTGAAACTGTCACTCTGCCCAATGGTGACAAAGTAACTGACCCTAGACAAATTGTAACCTATAATGAAAAGTGGGAACATTTAATGCACCAATTTCCCATGATTACCACTTGAGGTGACAGCTGTCACTGTTGGGAAAAATTTTCAAAAAGAAAAGAAAAATGTGCACCAAGACCACGCACTGCTCTACTGTATGTACACAATGATGTATTGAAATGTGAAATGATGGATAATGATCATCTTTACACACAATGAGTCACGCTTCTCCCTCTGTTTGTTGCTCTCTGATGAGTCCTAGTTGTGTCAGATATTTAGAGGAATATTCATGCAGACTGACAGATGTTGAGAGGCTCAATGCTATAATTAAACTAAGTGCTAATTTTTCCCTCTGTGGCATCATTGTGAAACCCTCACACTGAAAACCATCCGTATGTGAAACTGCTTGTGAACAGTGTTTGGCAGCGCATCACGTGCCGGTCAGCACGGTCAACATGACGGATCGGCCACATGTAGCCGCGAAGCTCTGTGTGTTTTAACACCACAACCTTAAGAGCTAATGAACCGTCTGCTTGTTTACACACTCAAATATAGCTTGAAAAGATTAAGTGAACACTGCGCCTCCCGTTCAGACTGTACTTTACCATTCTGCATTTATTCGTCTGCTGCCGTTACATAACTTAACTCCACGTATGCTTTATTCATGAGGCCTACTTTGGCCCAGAGAACTGGGCGTCCTGAATCAGAGGAGAATCTCTCCATCTCTTCCTCCAGCCTCGGGGGACGACAGGCAAGCAGGCGAACGTGATCGGCTGAGGCACAATTACCACTAAGAAAGACAGAGAAGGGAAATGATCTCAGTCACCTGCGCTGCCTCTCCTGTCTGACCATCACCATGTGTTTCTCATCTGCGTCTGTATGTACGTGCTGCTCAGATGCCTACATGCATGTATTTATGGACAGCGATCCTGCAAATGATGCTACGGGAGCAGTCTGCAAAGGACAGGAGTTGGCTGAGAGGCTGTGCATCACCACAGCGTCTCTGAGTGTGAGGAAAGGCGAAGCGTGTCACAACAGAGCCCTCTGCTGTTCGAAGCAGCAACCACTTAACATGTCCTCTATTCTGGGTTTCAAGGTGTCAGAGAGCGTTAGTCAGTCAGCTTTCGTCAGGAAGAAGACATTTCCTTTAATTCCAGTTTTCTTGACTTGGGAGCATGACACTGTGTTCACTGTAGTACAGACAACATGCGAGCAAACGGTGCGTCCTGGCAGGGATACCGTGCAAAACAGATTAGTGTAGTCAAAGGTAGAATAATCTAAAAGTGGCTAATTCGCTTCATTTGGCCTTTGGCTGCTTTTGGCTGCTTTTAGTAAAAGGCATTGTTAAAATGTACTGTGACACATATCTGCTTCACTTTGCATTCACACACGGTCGCCGTTGTCAACAGGAAGCCATGGGGACTGCTGCACAGCTTTGTGACATTCTGCTTCATCTTGGACCCACACAAACGCTGCACTTTCCTGCTAATGTGCTCATTTGATGTCACAAAGGGCCGTTGATGAAATACTGTAACTGCTCACCAACATGATCTGATGGAAGCAAATACTTACTGCACATTACATTTCTGTTTGCTTATTAAGCCGACACTGTTATCAAGTGTGACTTTAGAATCTTGCTCAGTGCTTCTCTGACATGTAGAACCACTGACCCTGCAGGTCTCTGTCTTACCAACTGAATGTCATTAATAAGTCTTATCAATGCAAAAATATTGGTCACATAGTGATCAACATAAATAACTACTAGTATGTTTTTGAGAACCATGTTTTTTCCATCTGTTCAGTCTAATATCATTTGGATTATTGTATTTTACTCTCATTTGTGACCTGGTAGTTCCTATGGCTTTGTGTAGTTTATTGACAGGTTTTTATTTGCACAAATAAGCTGTGTAGGGAAGATACAGTAAGTGCATCTGAATTATGTTTTCATGTAACATACAGTACTGTCGTTGCAGTACGACAGTTGAGAGTTGATGAACTTTTGGGCATTTGAGCTCGACTACGGTTAGAGGAGGATTTGGGTCTTTAGAGACAGGGCTGCTTTTGCATCAGGCAAATTATACTCACCAAAAGACAGCTTCAGCAAAGTTTGTTGAACAAAACTCAAGTTTGGCACCATCCTCACAGGAATGTTTGGTCAGAAATGGAGCTAAAACTGTCAGTTGTTCTCTGAGTTAGATCACCCCAGTGTTGCTGTGTCTTCACAGGAAGGTTAACTAACAGGAAAGACTGAAGTCTCTACAGTATGAAAAGCCCAGGGTTTTCTGTTGCACGTAGAAACGCTGATAAGTGGAAAAATATGAAAACGTCTAATAAATGCAGAGGCTTAAAACTGTGCTGTCTGTTCCAGAGCAAATAGAAGAAAGACAGTTACCAGACTCCTGATTTAACCTTGGGCTTCTCCAGCCCTGTGAGTTTGCAGCAATCACACTCAAGTCCAACACAATCCAAGCTTGTTGAGTTTAAATTAAGGTTTGCTCAGAGAGTAGTTGTTTTTAGCTTTAAGGACATTCAGTAAAAAGGAAAAGGAAAAACAACGTCAATGATCCACTCAAGACTGATGAGAGGCTCAAAAGACACTGGAACCATCAGCACACATTAAAACACAATGATGTGTTAGGCAAAGGTCAAGTGACTGCTGGATTTTTCATAATGTCAACATATTAAAAATGCATGGAACAACATGTTCCAGTCCAATAAATGTTAACATGACATTTCAGTATATAACAGCTTATGACTCTGATTGGTGTGACTCACAGACCAAACAGCATTTGAGTCCTCATGCATGGTCCCGGTGGATGATTCTCTTTTCAAAAACAGCCTTGCTTTTTAATCACCCGTTACTCTACTGTACATCTAACTTTTAAAGTTTTGCCCGTCACCCTGTAACAGATGTGGACTTACAGTAGCTGTCAAGGTTCTATTCTCAAAAAGTCTTTGTAGTGATGACAGACAATGAAAACATGGGTCCGGTGCTTCGAAGTAAAGCCATTTTTAGACATTTAATGCGACCCTGAACTTCACTGCTTGAAGGAGCTTGGACACAGTCAGTCTGCCCAGACATTACGGTTGAGCCCATGTGTGCAGAGTATTGAGCAGTGGGTGTTTCCGTTCAGCTGCTCTGACCTGCCCAACACAAAGAGCCTGACTTACTGCGCGTAAAGCAAGTATGGAAAGTGTTTGTGATGCCTTCTGGTGCTGTATCACACTGCTCCCCTTCATGGTTACATACAAAACCCATGGTTTCTAATCATGTGGCTGGATGTGCTTTGACGTGCTGTAAACGAAGCCCTGTCATTTCCTCTGCACACCCTTTGTGTAGTATGATGCGTCCTGCTCTCTACTGTCCCAGACTCACAACGGTTCAGATGTCAAGGCAGACATGAAAAAGAAAAGGACAAAAAGCTGTTTTGGTTATTATTATTATTATTATTATTATTATTATTATTATTATTATTATTATTATTATTATTATTATTATTATTATTATTATTATTATTATTATTATTATTGACTGTCTTCTTGTGTGCAGCATAACATCACAGGCTCATGGACCTGTACATATGTCAGCCATGTTCTTTTTCCCACTGTCTACACAGATGCTTGTAATTCTTATAACTTCAACGGTTCCATCTCGTCGCTTCTTGCTGCCGACAGATAGAAATGTATCAATGTGGGCTCAGCAGTCAGGGCCTGTTCTATTCTCTGAGGCCCAGACTGAAAATAAAACAGCTGGAAATGTTCGTGGCCAGCTAGTATGTTAACAGTAGGCTCCTCTCAGAGGATCCCTGGCCCTGTAAGCAGTCACTCATCAGTCTCTCTGAGTAGCGGTACAAACACTCTGTTCAGCTTTGGGACAACCAGCCAGACAATAGGTCAAATTGAGAGACTTCACTTCTAACTACGCTGATGACAACACGTCACTCGCTACAGTAGATGTTGACGTCTGTTCTTACTACCAGTCACAACATGAGAAGGTGCAGTGGACATATTACATTGTCTCCCCCAAAACCCAATGAAATTCAGTTTCCACCTCTACTGTTCTTCATTTAGTTTCTCATCTCAGGGTTAAGAGCCGGCTTGTCATCCTGGCTCTCGCCATCGTTTGGACCAGTGGTTGTGATTCTGGATGCTTTACCAAATGAAAAGAAACATTCTTTCACCTTCATTGCTCTTTAAAGGGTGAATTCACATGACAGTGAGAGCAGCTGATTAGTGTTATATCCTTAAGATGTAACAAACAGCTGGTTCTGATTTTATAATCCTTTGAAAGGTCGGGCCAGCTCATGAAAAGAGATCAAACATGAAACAAAATGCTCATGCTAGTTTGTTCTACCTTCCACTCCACTCCAACTGTCATCTCTGTTTAGCTTGGATTGTCTTTTACTTTCTGTTATGTCACGGCCTCTTTTCTGCCTTTCTTCTCCCATCATTATCTCTCGCCATCTCTCCCTCTCTCCCCCCTTCTCACTCTCTCTCTCTTCTCTCTGCCTTGGAAAGAGACCATCCAGAAATAAGGCCATAAATAAGAAATCAACGGCCTTTTCTGTCCCACCACATTACAGGATTTTGATATATGCTTTCTGCAGAAGTATTACTCACCACCCTCAAATCAATGCTCTAATCCCCCCCCCCAGATTGATTTCAGTGGCAGTGACAACAGCGCAGCGAGGTGCAGAGCAGATCTGCACACTGTAGGCCATTTTCCAAATACTAGCAAAGTAGTGTTATATATGGACAGCTGCTTCGCTAGATTAAGTACTGTAAGCTGCCAGATATCACATAGGCTCAGAGGAGTGAGAGGATAATAGGCTGCATGTGATTTCTAGTTTGGGTGAATTTTAAAATGACAGACTACCGTTGAGCTCATTTGGTGCTTAAAGTGTGAAGCTTAATACTAAGTAACGTATACATGTATGCACAAATTTCACCCTCTCAAATTAATTCTGCTGCACAAATCTCCCTTCTTTCCACCAAAGGCGTTGACCAGTTCAACTGGTTTAAAAGTGGCAAATGGACCAGCTGGAATAAAAGGGAGATTCAATTACGTGGGGGTGGAGCCGATATTACTGTGACCAATAAAACCAACACTTTGTGGGTTCCCATTTTTTAACATATCGTACCTAAAAAGATGTGATATATTATATATATATGAGAAGATGTGAATATTTCCCAAACATTGGCAATAACGTTTGATTTTGACAAGTATTTTTACTGTGATTACAGCTGGATGTTACAGATAAATCTTAAAGGAAACATGACGCATAGCATCTGTGAACGTAACAGGCTGGTGACATGGATGCAGTACGCTGTGGCGTTTACCTGGAGCTCGAGCCAGGCGGATTCATTCCCAATCATTCAGTCCGTGAAGTATGTGTGTGTGTGTAGATGGATGGCACTGAGTGGTTGCACTGGCTACTAAGGTTATCGTCCAAAAGACAGCTCAGCTGGACACAGGCTTGAGGGGCTTGTTGGCCAAGACTGAAGCAGGTCAGCTGGATCATATGCAGAGAGAGAGGATCCTCTTTTTCACTCAACTATAGAACAATGGGCCAGGCCGTCTGTGTGGGGGTGTATATAAATAACAAAGGAGTTAATAAAATACGTTACATACCACTAAATAACAGAAACACAAAAACGAGGCAAAGGCAAAAAAACACTTTTTAAATTATCTAATTACCTAAAAATAAAATTCCAAATTAAGTTGCAGTATTCATTGAAACATACATACAGTAGATGGCTACTTAGTGAAATACACACTTAGTTTTCATAAATGTTGATTTAAATTCATTTTATAATTATTAAATTTAAATTTAGATTTGTGCTAAACCCTTGTAAGTAAATCCAAGTAAAGCTGGATGGTTTTTGGTTTGTTTTTGGTTTGATCCAAAACCAAAAACCAGGACAAGCACAAGCACCTGAATATCAATCAGTTTACAGGAGACACAACAGGTTCACAGGCAGCAAACAAGATAAATGCAATGTGACAACATACGAGAACAGGAATCAAACAAGGTTTCAAACCAAGCTGCAACACTATGTGTGTTAAAAGTGAATCAAGTCCTACTACTGTCTGCAGGGTCCAGGCGTGAGTGACCGTCAGTGCGTAGTCCAGGAAGCAACAAGACACAAAGCGCCTCCGCAGGTCGGACGGCTGAAGGGTCACAGATATGTGTTACTGCAACACCAACTAAACCACAGCCCGATGCTTAAACTGTCAACCACTGAAGGAAACACTGTTGAGCAGTTAAAATCTCACATCAAGCAAGAATAGACAATCGTAAGCAAGTGGGTCTGATCCATGTGCTGTCGAACATTGTTTGCAGAGCAGATTAATAAGGTCTTTCCAGCTGTATTTATGTCGAATGTTTACAACGTGAAAATCAACGCAGCCCAAGTTAAATCACGCGTGTGTTGCCCTTGACGCGGCCCCTTGCCCTTGCAATTGAAAAGTACATTTTCTTTGCACAGTGAGAAGTGTATTTCCTGTGAGAATGATACAGTTTAAGTGACGCATAAGAGAATCGATACATCAATAATCCCAGCTGTGATTTAACACAAAGTAGCTGGTTAGCACACTGAGCTGCAGTGGGGCTGTGGCTCGCCAAGGCCTCTGCCTGCTAAGAGAAATGCTGAGGCTGTGGCAGTGTGTGCATCCAGATGACTGACTGCATTGTGAGCGCAGAGCCAAACAGACACTTTGTAATTTGGATGGTTCTTCTCTGTGTGAGGTGCCAGAACAAGCAGGGCCCCATAAATGCTTGCTCACACTGCAGCTAAAGGTGTCCTGATTGTTTGTTTTTTCCCCGCTTGTGTGACAGCTGTTGTCGGATCAAGATGAAAAGCAAAAGGTAGTTGTGTGCAGAATCCGATCTGAAGCCTGCAACCACATTAGAATGAAAGATTTATTTAAGCGTAACATCTTCCAGTCGCCTAACTGAACGGCGCTGAGGACACATTTAGATCTGTTGCTGTGATGTTACACATCCTCCATCCATCATCTCAACCACTTATGTATGAATGAGGCGAGCTGCTAAAAACATGTAGCTCTTACGTGGTTGCTACAGCTTTGGCATCAGTAGAGAGTTGTGTGATTGATTTGTTTGTTCGCTACCTCATCGAGTCTTACTGTTAATATCACGGCAGCTGTTTGCTATGGAAGTCGGGTCGTACCTGAATGGTGCAGAATGAGGGTCTTTACTTGTGTCCACTCAAGTGCTGTTGGTGTCAGATTTGCATACAGTACGTTACGCCAGACACACAATCAGTCAGTACCTTCAAACTGGAAAAACATTTGTCATAATGTCTTGCAGATTTTTGGTCTCATTTCCATTTTGGCTGCTGGCTGTGCTTCGTCTGAGTCGGCTCTATGCTCCTCTGCCCTTCCATCACAATCACAGCCATTATCCACCAACAAGCATGGTGGGCAACGTACAGTATGACTGTCTGTCCTACCAGGTCATTCGACATGTCTGCAGTGATTGATGCAATAACACTTTAAGCAAACTCTGCCTCTAACGTCCCAGCTAATCATGAGGATTTATTTCATAAATATGATGAGGAAAATACATCAGTCAAAACAGATGTTTACTAAAGTATTAGACCTACAGTATATCAAATACGTGTCACAGAGGTTTATGGTCATTTTAATCCATAAATGATACATTTAATAATGATACATTTCATTATCTTAAAGGATTTCTAATTTAGAATTTTGTGTAAGTCAAGTATTTGAGTAAACGTTTTCAGGTACAACCTCTGATGTCCTTCGTATTTTATTCATTATTAATATTTTGGGCTTGTTTTCATAGGCTTGGCTTCAGTTCTACCACCCTGTATGCTGTCCATGTTTATCTGCTCAGCTTTTCCAGCTGACTTGTCTCAGGAGCAAGAAGCCTTGAACTTCCTTCCGATCTCTTGGGCTTTGTCTCTACAGATGACAGCGGAGGCCATTCTACGCCTGGTCAATGACCCTGTGCTGCCATTCTACCCTCTGGACATTGTTCTGGATGTGCAAAACAAACTCAAAGGTATTGTATGATTACACACTTATTATACCACGCGATCAAACAACAGGATTATTTAATGACTGCTTGTAATGTACAGACTCGGACGTGAACATGTTGTCGGTATAAACTGAATCATGCAGCCTCTCGCATTGATTTCTTTGTTTGTCTGTCTTTGACATTCTACACTTGTTTCTTTTTTCTTGCAAACACCATTTTCACATCGTTGATCGACAAAGTCACTTGCAAAACATCTCTTTCATGCGTCTATCAAATGGTGTTGGTGCTTGTTTTTAATGTCTAGATACGAGATGAACGTGGTGCCAACACGTACAGATTCGCCACTAGACCTCACAGCCTCCCCGGGGGCTTGGTATACCATCACTCTGCACTTGTAGGGTGATTATGCTGATCTCATTAGTGCCAGCAAAGCCTCATTCTCCAATATCTGTCTGGGCCCCATAGAAAACTAATGATGTTTTCCGAATTCTGGTATCAGCCTGACCTCACAACCGCTCTAAGGTCACCAGACAGAGATTAGAGCAAGCTCCAGAAAAAGCTGTGGATGCATCAACACACCAGCTTGAATGGTGCCATTGCTAATAGAACCATAGGAACCGCGCCATGCACACTGCGGCTGCAGTGCTTTTTTGCAGAGCCATAACTCTGTCCTGTCCAGTCAGGTCGGGCATCGCTCCCCAATACACACACAGAGATACGAACACTCTCCCACGCAAAGGAAGAGCAACGAGTTGAGTGCGTTTGTTTGCATGATGTGTAAGTTTGTAACCGGAGGATGTTGTGTTTGTACACAAAGCACCGTTTCTAAGAATGATTTAGTGTTGCTTCATCCATTGATCTGTCCTCTGGTGATTCCACAGCACTGTGACCTTGATTACCACTACTGCTACATTTGTAAAACTCCACCTAAATGTTCCACTTCTTCGCTCTTTCTCCTTCAACCTGGGACCTTCACGGCCACGATAAGTCATATTTTAGATGTTGTTTGAGGCAACCTGAGTTCTGAGCTAACACCTTCCTGCAGATAAGACCATTTAAACAGTGATGGATTCCGTTGAACCAGGACGATGAGTCATTCCGTGCATTCCATTATCTGTTTGTGGCTAAAATCGATCTGTTCCAACCAGTTGTTGACACCAATCCAACTACACTCTTGAGTCTATTAAAGGTAAGCGATGCATATTTTACTCGTTTTAGATGAAATCGTTGTACAGTAGCAGTGATTTTCAGCTGTCTTTGACCTTTATATCTTCTATAATATTTCCTATAGCTCCTCTCTGAGTTTCACCTCATTCTTTGTGTGCAAACCTGCTCACGGTGTCTTTTTCTGATCAGGAATGAGCTGCATCAAGGGTTTCAAAGCATAAGGTCCTTGCTTGTGTTGTGACAACATGGTTAAAGGACGTTTTTGACTGTTCATCAGTTTTTTAGGAGATTTGTTAACAAAAAGAAAAAACATAAATGTCAGTAACCTTAACATTTACACTTTTGTGAAACTGGATCTCGTTCTTGCATAGAGTGGTTTACATATTAATCTCCAAAGTCTGCTCTTAGCATTCAAAGGCTCCAGCATCAGGTCTGAGCTGAACCTCGTGCCAAGTATTCAGATGTTAGCATGCTGTTCAACTGCTCGTGCCTTCTGAGCCCAAACCAGCCTTTTCAGTCATGCTACTGTAGCAGAGCGTGCAAACCACCGTCCTCGAATATTAAATTGACCTCTGGATGAGGACGCACACCAGAGGCTTTGATACATTCTCGCCAAGTCAGAATAAACAAACTATACTTTGGTTAAACGTGGAAAAAAATCCTAAAGTACAATACCTGACAGCAATAATTATGAAAATTGATAAGTTTAGATTTGTGCTGCATTAGTTGTTGATTTACAGTATGATGATAAAAGGCAAACGGTACAGAATTCAACTTTGTCATTCACACACGTCACACATTCAAAGTGAGGCAGACGGTGAAACACACTCCTTCACGTGTTCTGTGCCGAGTGTTAAAGTCTCGTTTATTGTACCACTTCACTGACTCTGTCTAAGCATGTAAGCACTGTCCCATTAAGGCCTAGATCGAGTGGTTATGCTTCCCTTTCTGAGACTAATGGACAGATTATGACATGTCTGTAGCTGCAGTGCTCTGTCCTCCGTTGTATGTGTAAACCGTTTCCGCTGGCTTCTACCCTGTGTCCATTTAGCTCAAAGGCCTTGTGTTGGCATGAAAGCCAGGCCTTCAGAGCAGCTCTGTACAGGTACATGCTGTAAGTGTGAGTTTAGGAATGACACAAGGCTTCGAAATGCACCAAACCATAAACATTACGGTTTATTCCGTTACTGTACAGCATATTAGTCAGTGTGATGCAACATTTACACTGAGGGTGGACGGCAGTAAACTTTGTGAACTACAACCGTAACTGCAGTCAATAATCCTGCACATATGGCTCATATTTTCATACACTTAAGGGTTGGTGCAGATTTGTCATAAAACCCTGAAGACCTGTGCTGCATTTCATTTGTGGCCTCGCGTTATGAAATTAAGTCAGCAGAGAACAGACTTTATTTTATTGCATCTCTTCTGTTATAACCAAATAACATCCTGTTCTTACGCTTCATCTCTACGGTAGCTGTCACTTTGCTTATGCTTACATTTAGTTTTACTGTTTTCATCAGCTCTGTGTAATTAGGCAAAGGCAGCTTGTGGCAGATTTGGGTTTTCTGTATTGTGGTTATTAAAGTGGTATTAATTTTATCTCCAGGTGGCATAAATGTCTGAAAGTTATAAATTTGACATTGTGAAAACGTGCAGCTACTCTCAATGCTTCAGACAAAGCTCCTGTTCAACCAGAAAACAGGTGGGAGAGAGCTTTTATCTCGGCTGGTTAAAAATACAGAGAGGCACCAGATGGAGACAAAGAAGAGGAGGAGGAAACGGACAGTGAAATAAATACTTTGTGATGTGTGTGTGTGTGTGTGTGTGTACAATAACAGATAGTGAGGCATGATAAATAATTCCTGGTGTGTGTTAGGGTTGCGTGTGGGTTAGTTAATGGCAGTGGTTGCAGAGTAGGAAGCTGCCACACAGAGAGTAAAGTCTGAAAGCCTTGCAATTTTAACCACAAAGGAGTAAGACGGGGAAAGACAGGTTTACAACATTTTAACTTTGTTATAATACGATCTCTAATTTTATGTCATACAGAAATACAAACCTCTTCATTTATCAGTGAAATGGGCTGAATGCTGCAGTAAGTAATACTTTTATACAGTTTTGTTTTTCATTCATTGTTTCAGAAAAGACAATAAATGTTACCTTGTCTTCTCTTACCTTTAAACAATGTCCATTATTATTATATTTCATCACAAAAGGATCGTTCACTACGACAGATCCCCAGTTTGAGACTTTGCCTCAGCTCTATAGATTGTTGACAAAGTCAAGCTGTCTAGACTCTGAGGGGAAAAGCAAGGTCATGCACAACGCTGGGCTAATGTTGCTTAGGCTCCAGCTCGTTTGCCCTAATTGGCTGATTTGCCCCATGTAGGAAAACAATGTTGAGTTTTTTCTTCCAGGTTAAGTTGCCATCATCAAAACATTAATGGCAGACATTTTGGGAGCAAAAACCTCCTGACTGGAATTATTGAGTTTCTGTCACAGCTTCCATATTAACACCAAAACCTGACACTTTGCAGTTGCATTTGTGTTAAATCTGCAGTGGCACAAGAGTTCTGTAAACCAAAGACACAACAGAGCAAGACTCCTTTTCTTGTGAAGCTGATCTCAAATCAGTTTTACATGGTCTCAGTGATTATATCAAACAGCAGATTTTAGTTCAGTTTTAGCTCAGGTGGTGAGTCAGTAAACTGTTAATGTGATCGTGTGTAAGAAACATTTTGGTTGGAAGCGTTAAACAGGCTTCCACTCAGGTCTCTCTTCCTAATTTATAGATTTGTTAACAGTTTGACTTCAAACAAATAAAACTGAAATAAGCAGTAAAATAACAATGAGCTTCAGGTTAAATCTTGCTCATATTTTACTGTGTAATATTTTTTATACGCCTTGGTTTTATTGTTTCTTTTATTTTATCTTAGTCAAGAAAAACGGTTGCATCTCATCTGGCCATAAGGAGTTTGCCCTTTTGCTCCTGGTCTGGGGGCTTCATCCGTAATCAGTGATTTAAGCCTCTGGCAGCAGCTTGTAAAGATTAAATGTTTAATATTGAAAAAAATAGTTGATTGTTGTGTTGTAGTAGTGTCTTATCTGTTTGAATGGAATGAGTCCTGTTCCTAATTATCAATGTAATTCAGTGGTAGATGAGGCCCTAAGAGATCTTCAGGTCAGACCAACTCCGTTCAGTATCTGTGTGTCTCTTCAACCACTCTTCACTGGTGGCTGCTGCCTGTTTTACGTTTTGTTTCTGGAAGACTCGAGATTACAGTTGTTAACTAAGGTTTTGCAGTTTCTATTTGTAGAGAGAGTAGCAACAGCAAGAAATCGTGGCTTTGGTCAGTTCTCGGCTGATGTAAACTCTTTGTAAAGCTTTTCAACCTTTGTTGCGAGCCATGGTTTACATCAGCAGATCTTTCTTATAAATATCACTAAATATGATGATGATTAAAGTTATTCAGCTTTACTGAAATCACACTGAATGTTACTGCATTTTAAATAAGCATGTGACTAAACTAGACACAGTGAATTTTTAGTTCAGTTCATTCATTTGTTACCTCAAATCAAGAACCTATTTTGTTTTACTGACCAGCTCAACAGTATATTTTAAGTCAAATACAGTTTCATGCTACAACAGATACAGATAAGATGATTCTGGATCCATTTTTCTCAGTGCAGGTGAAAGCAGATGAACTAATCACTGAAGTTTACATCTGCACTGCTCTTACTTTCCTCTACCACCACAAAGAGATTGTTCAGGGTAGAAGTACTGCAGTAGTGTGTTAATTAAACCTAATGTTTTGTTGTAAATCAGATCATGCATGTAAGCAACAGAGAGCACATACAGCAGAACGAACGAGTGTAGGCAACACATTAATCGCTGCGTGTGGGTGTGTGTGGTCGTGTGTGTATGTGTGTATGCGGTTGTGTGGTCGTGTGGTCTCTGTATTTTTAGCAGCCCCCTGCAGCACAGGACCAGCGGTATTTAATGGATTCTTCACAGCCGGCGCGGAGCACTGCAGCATTCATGAGTGACAGTCATGGAGGGGGGCTCAGATCAAACAACCAGAGCTAATTGAAATCTCCAAAAACCGTTTGTTCAACTATATTCACAATTCTTTCTTCTTTCTTCCTTCTTTTCACGTGAACATGCCTTTGGTGTAGTTTGATCTGACATAAATCTCCATTAATGTACTGTAGTGATGCTGCTCAGTGGCTGTGCTGTCTGTACCAACGACAGGTAGAGTAGACTCCTCTCTGTAAGTGGAATTGAAGGAGGGTTGTGGCTCTAGAGGACCAGGGTTCACAACAGCAGCATGTGTTTAAGGAACTGGACTTTCCGGGTTCTGTTCTAGAGCATTATACACCATCAACAAGCCGTATAAAACGTAAAGGTTTAAACTGTTGTAAACTCAAATCTCAACCAGGACCTGGTGACTTTTCTCACAGTTCAAAACTGCCCACATTCAATAAACACACAGTAAAAGTAAATCTAGACATTTACTGGACACTTCATGTTCCGTTTTAGTAGGGTTAGATACTAAACAAGTCCTGAGGTCTAGCAGCCAAATCAAATTCAAAACAGACCTGAAACTGTGCCTTTACCAGTTTCTCTGTTTGGTTTGCTCATTCTTCAGTCTTCATTCAGACAATATCTGCATGTGTTCAGCTGTGAGTCCTGCTGGTGGTGTTAATGCCGCGGTGGACAGGGGTCTGCACAGCATAAGAAGCTGCAGCCAAACATTCAGTCATCTGAGTCGTGTTATCTCTGGATTTCAGAGTCCAAAGTCAGTGTCATCCATATTTGTGTCTTCAGCTGGAAAAAAACAGTTTGTTGTGGCATCATCTATTCATGTGATTTCAGTCAAAGATTTTCTGCCTTCACAGTTCTGAAAAATGTTTGTAGAACTAAAACACAAAACTACATTTGACCCAGCAGAACCACCTTTACCTGCCAGGGGCAAGTCTGGATGGTCTCTGAGTTCATAAGGATGAATAACCACGCAAAAGTAAATTAGTAAGCTATTAACAGCCACTTTACCAGCTATGGCAAAGAGAAACCAGCATGGTAGGAATGTGACAAGCAAAACTCATACTGCGCAGAATAAGGGAGGAAGTATGTTTAAGAGGCCTTTCATATTCATGAGTGTCCTTAAATCATGCTCTGGCCATTTCCCACATATATAATATACAGCAGGTGATGGATGGACTGCACAGTGTATACTGTTAACCTGTAAATTCAGTTTCTACACTTCTCATGTTGAAGGTGAGGATGGTTCTAATGTTATGGCCGCCGTATTTGGAATCAGTGAAGAGGCATCGTACTGTGCTGCAGTCTGGACTTTCTTTAGTTTGGTGGCTGATCCAAATCACACGGTGCTGGATGAAAGATGAGCAGATGATGGATCATCTTGTGTTTGGTCTGCATGCTAACATATTTGTAATGAGTTTTGTCATTTTTTCTTACCTTGGCCACGCCCACTGAAGCCTTCTCTTCCTGGCTTCCCCTGCTTCCCGGTTGAATCACTGACAGTTAGTTTAAGGATCCTTTATCACAAGCACTTTGTCGTCGTATGTTTGTTTTCCTCACCAGTCTGTTAGTCGGGACGTTTGTAACAGTATTGTTTTGCACTTTCACTCCACTACAGTGAGAATTGGACCTTGAATCTCTCAGGTTTGGCGAGCTGGCGGTTTTGTGTTCTCCAGGTTCTGTGCGTTCTTCTCATGGTCCAAATAGACGAACCACGGACCTTGTGTTCATTGTGTACCAACACATTCCATAATAGAAAAGCATCACTGTAGAGCCCTTAGTTTTGTCTCTTCCTCCTCTTTGTTACAGACATTGTGGGAGGCCAAGTCCCAGTTGTACACCCAAACACAAACACACTCACACAGGTCCCCGAGTGTCAACGCACGTGATGGATTACAACAATCAAATGATATTTCATAAGTCCCAGCTGGCTGTGAGGAGCCAGGGCCATTTAAATTTGTAGGAGATTACAGTTCCCTTTGTCTGTTTTCTCCTCTCTCTCTGATGAGTCACACTCTATTCCCAACATACTGTGATACTGACGAGGCAAAACACACAGTCTGAGGTCTGTTGGTTATTAGTTCATAGTCTCTTTTTGATTGAATCTGTGAAAAAAAATCTGTGCTTCCTGCTGTTATCTGAGACAAACAACTCTTCATAAGCCTCATATTCTTGAGGTCAAACATAAAAAAACAAAAGTCAGACTAAAATATTTCTGCATGAGAACTTTTCAAAGCAAGCGTGGTGTCATTTGCAATCTCTGCCATGCGAGATAATCAACCTTATCACTGAAGCAATTGGCGATTCTGCAAACCCAGTATTACAACATCTTCAGTGTTTTCATCTACAAAACCTGTGCATGGGAATTATGGTTTGGTTATGGTTAGGAATAGATTATAGCATGACTGGCAATGAGTTCACTGGAGCTCCGTGAGAAATTCACTGGATGTAATTGAGTTTGAAGGTAAAACTTTAGGTTGGGATAAATGTCAAATAATCAGAGCGAAGAGAGACAGAAAAATATTTGATTTTAAAACTATTATCACCGCTACTAATACCAAATGGAAGACGTGTTGCACAGTCGTGCTCAAAGGAGTGTGAACCCTTTTAAACCTTGCTTTTCTGTTTTCTCCCTCTACGTGTGTGTCCAGACAAGAGTGTGGTGTCTCCGGCTATGCTGTCCTCCGCCTCCTTTCTGAGAAACGATGCAACTTTCTTCCAGTCAGAAACAATGCGGCCGGCCAACGACCCTAAAGAGCGTGATCCCTCCCACGTGCGGATGCTGAATGATGTGCTCCGCGACCTGGAGAAGAGCTTCATCGTCCCACAGTCGCTGCCTGGAGTGTACAGGTAGGAGAGGAGGCTCTGAGTTCACGCACACACCTCTGCTCCTGCTCTCTCACCTACGCAGCCTTCAACAGCAAAATATGCCACGCAAACAAAAGTCACATTTCACTTGTTTGTTTCTGGGTGTATTTAAATGATAAAACATTATACCGGTTCTGTAGACTATGTTTATGTCTCTTCTTACTCCACTTAGCATGAAATACGTATCCTACGTTTATGTTGGTTAAATGTGAGGCAGCGTGGGCCATTCTCATCCTTTCACGCTTCTCAGGGAGCCTCTCCTCTCTACTATTACCTCCACTGGGCCACCTGCTTTCCTGTCACCATGGCGCTGTCGTCGGTACTGTACAGCCTCGCTTCTCTTGAAGATGTTCAGATTCCGTCGCCACATTACGTGAAATGTATTAAAGGTACACTGTGGAACTGTCTTGTAAACAACAGAAAACAACAACAACAAAAACAGATGCATTTCCTATTTGACAAAACATTTGGAGAGCTGGTCTTTTTGAATGTTTGCTCTATTGCTGGCAGTCTTTGTTCTTTCACACACTGCTGCGTTTCATAATGCATCACTGCCACCTGCTGATCCTCAGTGGAATTACACCCATTTCTGTGAAGGGGTGTAAAGCGTTTCAATACGCGTCTGGCTGTGTGTGTCCTTCATGAGGACACTCTCACACTTTGTGGGATCCTCTACAGAAACACTGTGTATAACACAAACAACATGTTTTCTGTTGTTTTAAATAGCTTCATCTCTGTTATGTAATGCAGACCTTAGTCATGTGCTGTTTGTGACACCTGTCGGAGGGGTTTGCTACTACATGTTGGGTCTCCTTTGACTCCGAGTCTATAATGCACTTCTCCATCCAGTGGTTAAGCCTCCTCTGATGCTGTCCTTGCTGCGTCACCTACTGTACTGCAGAAGATTCTCTGGACCTTCTCAGTGACTGCTTCGCTGTCGCTTGACTTGCTTTGCATTATCAGTATATTGATATGTGTGTTGTATCCCTGTCTAGGGGTTTAAGGTGTACAACATAAAAAATAACGTTTCTCCCCTCTGGCCCCGAACTAGCGTGAAGTGAACCGTAGTCATTTATTAGTGGAAGCACAGTAACACAAACATCCAACTGGGGGCAAATCAAAGGGCCTGTACACTGAGCCTTCCCTCCTCCTGTCCACATACTGCAGCACTAAACACTTATGTTGTGGCTGAATGGCTGCTGTCCACAGTCACTACTTCAACGTGGACATGGACACAAGTTCAGTTGCATTTTTATTCGCTTTTGAAATGATTTAACACATATAAAAAATACAAGTTAAAGATAAAACTATAAGATTAGCGCATATTAAATAGGAGGTTTGTTCTCAAGCTCCTCATTTGCCTGCACATTGCTCTGTGAAAGCTAATAACCACATTTGACAGCCACCTCCTGAGCAGGTAACATGAGCTGTTGACTGGACAGCAAATTAGTACAGATTTTACAGGGTTTACTGACTTTACACAAGGAAGCGGCTCCTGCTGCACTGACTGTAGTAGTAATGCTGAATAACATAACCGACATCATGAACCAATGACTGTGAGATACACTGCATTTCAATAAAGTAAAAGAGATTTGTGACAGAAAGGAAACATGAACTAAAACATTTTTAGCAGGATTTCTCCTCACAGCGGGATGTGGTGGTAACTGTGATTTGAAATAGCTAAAAACCCTCTGATCTAGAAAATGAGCTAACAACAGCATAGTATGAATCAGCTGCACACAGGGCAGAGGAAAGAACAAATAGCGGCTGTGAAAGTTCAAGCAAAAGGATGAAAATAAACTGTGTCCCTCCCTCAGGCATTTTGGCTTGGTTTAAATCCCCATCAGCCTGTCTGTCTTCTTCAACTTGTTCTATATACAGAAAAGAACAGCAATAATGGAACCTAAAATTGGACTTTTGGTGAAGTATTCATTCCTTCAGACAAAAAAAAAGAAATAATTTACACACACACACACTTGATTTCTTTACCCCCCTGAGCAGCAGTAGCAGCGGTTTTCCAGGCCAGAGCAGCAGTAATTCATTGGTTCTGCTCAGTACAGTACTCTATGATTAGTCTATGAAGTTATTTTAGTCAACTGTCTGACTAAAGCATAAACACCATAAATCTTATCAAATCACATTTAGTTAGAGGACAGCCGACCTTGGCTGATAGCGGGACGTTATTCCACAGAATATATTTCTGTGCTACACAACAGGAACACCTGTGTTTGCATCTCTCCCGCTGCAGCTCCTCTGCAGTCTGCTTCGCCACTAGACTAGAGGAGAATAAATGGCTTTTGCTGTTCAGTGTTATTCACAGTTTATGGCAGTAATAGACATGTTAATTGTCCTAGACTGCCATTAGCATCCAAGCTAAAATTAGCTGCTCCATCATGCTTGGAAAGCATTAAGGCTTAATAGCACTCATTTATAAAGGAACTTCCCATTCCCTCACACGACTGAGACAATTAGAGTCTTAGCACATGTTTACTTTGAGAACAAAACATAAAACGTATTTCAAAGCACTATCTGCACATTTTTGGGTAAAACAACACCCAGCATTCAAAGAGTTGTGACGTCTTCGACCTGTATCTTTTTGATTGTATGCATTAAACCCCTTCATTCTAGCAGAAATTCTCCTCCAGCTCCTCACTTCGCACCATGTCGTCAGTGCTCTTCTACAGAGGTTGTGTTCTTGGTCATCCTAGTTCCTCCAGATGACATCACCTGAACGGTTCCTCCACAAAACGGAATCTAGATGTGCTTCTCTGTTCCAACGACCATGGGAATTTATTTAACATGGGTTTCATGGGAGAACATGGGAAAAAACCTTTTAGTACATTAATACTGTAGACAGTAATATTAGACCAACATCAGTTATGGCATCATTTGATCAACAGTCAAAATAACGCTGACTAAAACGTACTATTGAAATGTATTAAATGTTCCATGAAACTGCAGATGTTCTGTACGTTGATTCAACACACCAGCGTATGCAGGTAACTTCCTCAGTCTGAAGTTACCTCCATTCGTGGTGAAAGGTCATATTTCGCTAAAACAAGAAACTCCAACCTGGCTTCACTTTGCTCTTTGAAGCGAATGAATCTATCCAGGCCCGTTTTGATGTAGTTTTTGGGAGAATGCTTCTCCAAGTTTGTGACGCTCTCAAATCGTTTGCTATGGGCTGTAAACATGTTGCCAACTAAGCAGGAAATCATTTGCCCAGCGAACGACACGGTAACACATTCAGTGAGGCAGTGGCTGTACAGACTGGGCATAGTACCAATCCAAAATATGGAAATTAATTATTATGTAAATGAATAAACTAATTAATGAAAGAAGGAATATTGGCTATCATCAACAGAATTTGCATAATAAAAATACCTGTATTTATTTAATTGATTCCAAATATTTTATAATTAAATTTTTTTCTTTACTTATTTATTCATTCATATTGTTAAGCACTTATTTGGAAAACAAGCAACAATACGATAACTCAAAATATCTGCGTAGCAGGAGAAACTGGACTGAAGAAGAAGAAGAACAGCAGAAAACTAGAATACAAAATCACTGCTAGAGCAGGAAACTGACAACACTAACACAGCACCTAAACCTGCCTCGACTCTCACCGACAAGAACCAAGCTGGAGGTCAAGGGATAGGATGAGGTACAGCACAAGCAGAACCCGAACCAGGGAGGACACGCCAGCACAGGCAAACCCGTGAGCAAACATAATGTGCACTAAAATCTGTGCAAACAGGGATCAGGCGCCAGAAAGACTAACATGCATTTAATACCAGGGGGAAAGGACACGTCTCAGTGATGCAACGCTGCCAAATAAAACTGTTAGAAAAGAAAAAGAAAGAAAATGAAAAGGATGAGGGACACCTTACCCAAATGTATATAGAAGCTGTTAATAATCATCAAATTATTCATAGTTTGAAAAGGAGGAAAAGATTTCCACGATCAAATTTATTTTATCCAATCATCCAATTACAGTAGTTACATAAAATAGGTAATTATATAATGTGAAACTGTAAATCCACTTCATATCTGGCCCCACAAACCTTCCCTTCGTTGGATAATTTGTTAGGTGCTGAGTGTTTCAAGCAAAGTAGTTCATGCCAGATAAAATCTTTATTACTCAGCTTGTGCCGTCCCCCACCTGATGTATGAACACTGCATCTTGTCCAGCTGCTTCCCACTGCATCAGCAATGGTTTGGGTAAAAAATCAAGTTCAGGCTTGAGTGATCTTGAGGAAATGCTCTTCATTCATCCATGTTTCATTTATATCCCAGGTGTGAAGTAAACGAATTGAAAGCTGATTTGGCGTCAGTGTTTATTTTCACATTGAGGAAGTAAAAAGGGATGATGTATGGCTCTGAATATAAATCACTTAGATCTTAGGTGCCACTAAAAGCAAATGTTTCTGCTCTTTCTCATCTGCTGCCAAATGTGGTTTACACTAGATCCAAGAGAGTTTAGTATTTGGGATCTAAGATGTTTTCCACAAACCAGTACTGTTAAAACCAGGGATGAGACATTTTGAGGTCAATAAAGAACGCAAACATGCCCAAGCTGTTAAAAGGCCTCTTACTTTTAGACATAAACAAGTATTTTGGTGTCCTTTCAGAGAAAAGGGGATCTGAAATTTTGAAAGATAGCGTAGAATATTTAAAGTTACACAGCAAATAAAAGGAACCTAAGAAAAACAATGGTACCTGTGGAAAAGATGGAAATACAAAATAGAGAGTAGTTTAAAGAAATCCGAGAAACCGCATATATGTGTAAATCCTACCATAAAACTCACTGGAGTTTTGTACTTACTCCCACTTATGCACTTTGAATCCAGAAACCATGTGCAGTCCACCTAGTGAAAGACAGAACAGGCCAAAATGTGCCTGTTTTCAACCTGAACTTTCATCTGCTTCTCATACAGAGGCGCCAGAACCTACGCAGGCAGACACAGCTGTCAGTGTCCGTCGGATGCTGCTGCTCCTGCATGAATAGAACCTGGAGCCAGACTCGCTTTGTCGTGTAGCGGAGCAGGAGGCAACGTCCATTAAGAGTGGATGTCAGGCTGATGAGGGCCAAACCGATCGATAATAGCAGCTTTGCACTATGTACTCAGAGGTGCTTCAGAAAAACCTCTTTCATAACTGGATATTCACAGACACTCGCTAGTTAGAGGACATGCACAAACAAGATTACACTGGTTTTGAGGCACCTCTGAGCATCACATCACTCCTCTGTTGTGTTCTCTTTGGATTTATGTTTCACTTCGTGTTTATTAATTTGTTGCGACCTTTTAAGATATGGCTATTGCCAAGGTAGCGTAATGAAGGCTATGTCTTTGTGCCGAGGATTTTGTTGCATACATACTGAGGCACCAGAGGTAGAGGACGCATTCTCTCCCCAGTGCTTTCTTTACTTTCTGCATATCTTCTTTAAAAATGCCCCTTTTTAAACGTGTTCTTTAGCTGAGCCTCACTTTGTTTGTGCCTACAGTTTGATACTCGAACTTCAGTGTTGAAATCACGTTAACCACTTGAATTTAAACCTCATCTGTCAAAATAAAGAATTTGTAGTCGTCATGTTTGTTTTTTTAATGCTCATACTTTTTGTCCATCTACCAAATCATCATCAAGTCATGAGTATTAATCTTATCCGATCTTAAATTAACAGTCATGAGGTGTAAGAGACCTACTGTCCTCTACTGTTTAACCACATAGAGTCTACAAGCCTGGACATTCTTTACCTGAAATAGATCTCTGCGAACCATTATGTTGCTGATACAAACCCCAGCTTTCTGTACATCCAGTTTGTTAACCATGCCTGATGGTTTATTTGTGTATTTCATCATTGTGTATTCATGTGCTGGTCAGCAGCCTCAATTGTGAGAGTGGCTGTAAAGAATCAAACTTATACGCTGTTATGATGAATTTGACAGCTGCATTTATTGCCAGCTACGTTTTGTAGGATTGTCAGTACATTATCCTAACAGGCAGCATTAGGCTCCCTCCCGTCTTGAGTCTAAATTGTGTGCTGAAGGTCAGTTTTGCTTCACACCATGCAGCTCCCAACCCAGTGTCTTAACAGATGAAGAATCACTCCATTTACTCTCTAAGACTGTCTGTTGAGCCACTTTAGCAGAAATCAATGTACTCGAGCCCTGAGGAGGGTAACACTCCGCAGTCTGCTCTGCTACCCCCTAAGGCTTGTCAGTGTCTATATGTGTGATTTGTTGTATCTATGTCCTGCAGCGTACTACACAGAGGTGTTAGGTAACATTTACTAGAGTACAGTACTGTAGTATAACGTTGAGGTAAGATATGTCTCGTGATACAGTAAGACTGGCTCATTGAATGTAAGTACGTAAATGTGTATGTATCTTATTAAAACTATATGTCACAGTGTTCTTTCAATTTTTGCCCAGCTCCCCTTGTTAAGTACCTCAACCAACCCAGGGAATAAGGACCCAAATGCAGAGAGAAGCAGAGACCAGTTGCCGATTAACAAGGGTTTTAATGTCCACGAAGCAATACACAAACAACAAGAGGCAACACTAACTGAAAACCACTGTGACTTACAGGGAAAACGACTACGAACGAAAATACTAACGAACAGACTAGACACTTAAAGATGCGCGAATACTGACAAGCTAGAGGTCGAGGTACAGCATAAGGACCTGATACCAACCGAGCGAGACACACTAGCAACACACAACTCTGACGACAAACCTAAAATACCCAACCTAATTAGAAACACCAAACACCTGCCCCTGCCTCCGGGAATTCGCCTCCTGGCGGACAAACTGCTGTAGTGCAACAGAGCCCCCCCCTCAAGGGCGCCTCCTGGCGACCGAAGAAGGGTCCTCAGGGTGGGCTCGATGAAAGTCCGAGATCAGCTCCCGGTCCAAGATGAAGCGAGATGGAACCCAACTTCGGTGCTCGGGTCCGTAGCCTGCCCAGTCCACCAAGTACTGGAGACCCCTGCCACGACGTCTGGAACGGAGAATCTCCTGCACTGTATATGCCGGCGAACCATCGATGACCCGGGCGGGCGGAGGAAGGGTGGTGGTGGGTGAAAGATCACAGTCCATCACCGGCTTCAGGCAGGAGACATGGAAGACTGGGTGGACTCTCAACGAAGCCGGAAGAGCCAACTTCATGGCCACAGGGTTGATAACCCTGAGGATCTCAAACGGACCAATAAATCTGGGTGACAGCTTTTTCTTAACATCTTTCAGTTGTAGATTTTTAGTAGAAAGCCATACTTTATCGCCCACCTTGTAGTCTGGAGCCGGAGAACGTCTCTTGTCTGCCTGCCGTGAAGCCCTCTCCTGGCCCCGCAGCAGGAAAGCCCGAACTCTCCTCCATGTGGCTCGACACCTCCTGATGTACGCTCCAACGGAGGATACAGAACCCTGGGCCCGTTGATATGGAAACAGCGGCGGTTGGTACCCATACGCCGCCTGGAACGGTGAACACCCCAAAGCAAAGGAGGGAAGCGTGTTATGGGCGTACTCAATCCATGGAAGTTGTTGTGACCAAGAGGACGGTTGAGAGGAAGCCATGCAACGAAGCATGGACTCAATATCCTGGTTCTTCCTTTCCGTTTGCCCGTTTGTCTGCGGGTGGAAACCTGACGTCAGACTCGCCGTTGCTCCGATCGCCGTACAGAATTCAGTCCACACAGAAGCCACAAACTGGGGACCTCGATCAGAGAGGATGTCTTCCGGCAACCCATGCAACCTGAATACATTGTCAATGAGCAGCGTAGCTGTCTCCTTAGCAGAAGGCAGTTTACTTAAAGGGATGATATGAATGAGTTTAGAAAACCGGTCCACAATAGTCATTATGACAGTGTTGCCCTTCGATAATGGCAACCCTGTAATGAAGTCCAATGCTATGTGTGACCAGGGACGAGTAGGTATCGGCAGGGGCCGCAGGAGTCCTGCAGGTGCTCGGTGAGGGGTCTTGCTCCTAGAACACACCTTGCAAGCGTTGACGTAACGTCGAACATCCCCCCGTACTGATGGCCACCAATAGCGCTGTAATACTAGTGACAAGGTTCTCGAGACCCCAGGGTGACAGGCCAGCCGGGAATCATGCCCCCACCGAAGCACCTGCGATCGTAAACATGACGGAACGAACAGACAATGATCAGGACAACCCACAGGAACAGGTACGGTATGTCTAAAAGTCTTTACTCGATTCTCCAAGTCCCAGCAGAGGGCGCCAACCACCACCGGCCGAAGAATGCTGTCGTCCTGCATCGCAGCATCTTCCTCTATTTCGAACTGCCGGGAGAGAGCATCGGGCTTGGTGTTCTGCGGACCAGGCCTGTATGAAAGGGAGAAATTAAAACGGGCGAAGAAGAGAGCCCAGCGTGACTGACGTGCATTTAACCTCTTAGCAGTCTTGATGTACTCCAAATTCCGGTGGTCAGTCCAGACAATGAAAGGATGCTCTGCTCCTTCCAACCAATGCCTCCACTCTTCCAAAGCCAACTTAACAGCCAGCAACTCCCGGTTACCCACATCATAGTTCCGCTCTGCACTGGTGAGTCGTCGAGAGAAGAAGGCGCAGGGATGGATTCTGCCATCCTCTCCAAACCTCTGGGACAGCACAGCTCCCACTCCTGTGCCTGACGCGTCCACCTCCACAATAAACTGTCTGTGCAGGTCTGGGAGCTTCAGGACTGGAGCGGTGGTGAATAGCGTCTTGAGCCGCGAAAAAGCTTCCGTGGCCTTCGGGGTCCATTCAAACGGAACCTTGGGAGAAGTAAGTGTGTGCAGGGGAGCGGCGACCTTGCTGAACCCTCGGATAAACTTCCGATAAAAGTTTGCAAACCCAAGGAACCGCTGCAGCTGCTTCCTGTTCCTTGGCTCTGGCCAGTCAGCCACGGCAGCCACCTTAGCCGGGTCCATGGCTAAGTGACCTGGTTCCAATAAAAAGCCTAAAAAAGATGTCTTTACCGTGTGAAACTCGCACTTTTCAGCCTTAACAAAAAGTTGGTTTTCAAGCAAACGTAGCAACACTGCCCTTACATGCTCCACATGCTCCCTCATGTCACGTGAAAAAATCAGAATGTCGTCTAAGTAAACAAAGACAAACTTATTAATCATGTCTCGGAGCACGTCATTAACCAGTGTCTGAAAAACAGCAGGGGCATTTGTTAGTCCAAAAGGCATCACCAAGTACTCGTAATGGCCGGTGGGCGTGTTGAAGGCAGTTTTCCACTCATCGCCCTCTTTTATTCGAACTAAATGATACGCATTACGTAGATCTAACTTGGTGAACACCGTTGCCCCCTGCAAAAGCTCAAACGCAGTGGAAATAAGAGGCAGTGGGTATCTATTACGCACTGTAATGCTGTTAAGACCCCGGTAGTCTATACAGGGCCGCAACCCACCATCCTTCTTTGCAACAAAAAAGAACCCAGCCCCGGCCGGTGAGGAGGATGGCCGAACTATGCCAGCCTTCAAGGCCTCCTTAATGTAGTCCTCCATTGCCTGCCTCTCTGGGTTGGTGAGGGAGAATATCCTACCGCGAGGAGGAGTTGCACCCGGCAGCAAGTCAATAGAGCAGTCATATGGCCGGTGGGGAGGTAGCGAGGTGGCCCGACTCTTACTGAAGACCCCCCCAATGTCGTGATAGACTGTTGGCACCCGCGACAAATCAATGTCCTTAGTCTCAAATCGGACGTGGTGTCCGGAGGAAGTCTCAGCAGCACGTAAACAATTAGCCATACAAAATGGGCTCCAGCCCATGACCTTGCCGGAAGCCCAGCTAATGTGAGGGTCATGTAACCGCAACCAGGGCATGCCAAGCAGCAGAGGAACATCTTTACAGACAAACACATTCATAGACAAAGTCTCCTGATGATTTCCCGAGATACACATTCTGACCGCTTCAGTACGGTGTGTGATGCGGTGGATAACGTGTCTGTCCAGGGCCTTCACCTCTACTGCCATCGGCAGCGAGATTAGCTTAATCCCCAACCTGTGCACTAACCTCTCGTCGATGAAGTTCGCCTCCGACCCCGAATCCACAAAAGCAGGAACAGAAAGTGTCGCCGCTGGCCCGGAGACCGCAGCCGGCAGGAGCGGACGCGCCGGAGAGAGGAGGTAGGTGGTCACGCTCGTCAACGCCTCTCCGGTGCCTGACGAGCCCCGTCGTTTAACGGACATCCCCTGGCCCGATGTCCAGAACCGCCGCAGTACAGACATAATCCTCCCAGTAGACGCCGTTGCCATTCGGCCGCGGGAAGACGGCCATGCCCCAGCTCCATAGGCTCCTCCTGGTGCTGTGCCGGCGAAGTAGTCGGTACCCGGAAGTCTGAAGCCTGGGGGCGTGGTGTCGTGGCTGCTTGTGAACGGTGAACCGGCGACCCCGGCTGACCATCACTGCGAGTCTCCCTCCGGTGACCCCCCGTCGCTTGAGTGCGACGATCGAAACGGCTTCCCGCTGTGTCCCGAAAAGCCCAGACCGGTTCCGGAGTGAAGGAAACTTGAGGCAGCGCGGAACGGGACGGTGTGTGACGGCGAGCACCCCGTTCCGCCTCCCGCTCTGCGAACCTTTGCCCAACCTCTACGGTCAGGGCTATTAGTGCTCTCAAAGTGGTAGGAATAGTCTGACCCACCAGTTCGTCCTTGATTCTCTCACAGAGCCCATCATAATATCTGTCGCACAGGGTCTCTTCCTTCCAACTCACTTTAGCCGCAAGAGTACGAAATTCCACCACGTAGTCACTCACTGGGCGGTTGCCCTGAAACAGGTGAAACAGTTTGGCCGCAACCAGCCTCCGGTGCGCGCCAGGATTAAAGATGAACGTCAGTTCGTCTGCAAATTTCTTAAAAGTGGAGCAACAGTCCGCATTGTGCTGGAACTCGGCCATTCCCCATTCTAGCGCTCGGCCCCCCAGTAAAGACAAGCAGTACGATACTTTGGTGCGCTCAGTAACGAACCGGTCCGACTCCAGTTCAAACTTGAGGCGCAGAGTTGTCAAAAAACTGTCGCACAGACCGGAATCACCGTAATAACGATCCGGAGCCGCTAAACTGATCTGGGAGGGAAAAGCTGACCTGAGGGAAACGCCATCCGCGACCGCGCTCCTTAGCGAGTGAGCGGCGTCCGCAACCACCTCCGCCTGCTGGCTCGCCTGTTCCAATAAAGCCCCCTGCGCCTGAACCGCCGCCTGGAACTCGTGCAACCCTGCTGGGTCCATGATTTGGCTAGTGTGTACTGTTAAGTACCTCAACCAACCCAGGGAATAAGGACCCAAATGCAGAGAGAAGCAGAGACCAGTTGCCGATTAACAAGGGTTTTAATGTCCACGAAGCAATACACAAACAACAAGAGGCAACACTAACTGAAAACCACTGTGACTTACAGGGAAAACGACTACGAACGAAAATACTAACGAACAGACTAGACACTTAAAGATGCGCGAATACTGACAAGCTAGAGGTCGAGGTACAGCATAAGGACCTGATACCAACCGAGCGAGACACACTAGCAACACACAACTCTGACGACAAACCTAAAATACCCAACCTAATTAGAAACACCAAACACCTGCCCCTGCCTCCGGGAATTCGCCTCCTGGCGGACAAACTGCTGTAGTGCAACACCCCTGCTTAATGTTAACTCAATTCACATGTCTTCCCATCGTTTCATTAACTCTACTAACGCCTTTTTAATTTCTATCTGGTATCTATATTACGCTACTATTTTTTCCCATTGTAGGTACATACAGGTGTCCTGGACCTGCCTACCGTGTTAATGTTACAGAGGAGATGAGCTGTCCTTGAATGAAATTGATTGAGAGGATAATGTTGATTGATGTATGAAAAACTGACACATGTGGTTTGAAAACGAATGTGAAGTTATATGCTGTGAATGGAAACTGCTCAAACACTATTCATTCAGTCTTGCTACTGTCTTTCTTTCTCTTTAGGAACTTGTTATACAGCCTTCCAGGAAAGACTCCACAGTTTTCCATCCTCAGGTTCTCACAGGAAGCCGCCCAGTACTGCAACTTCACCAGCAAAGTGGCCAAACACAACACTGCAATCAAGCAAGGGTTTTGCCACAGCAGCGTAAACCAGTCTCTGTCTCTCATCCTCAAGGCTATCCAGTCAGCTGAGAGGCTGGTGTGTTTTGGTTTGGACCTGTTTCAAAATTATCCGAATGATACAAAATGATCTTGGCAGAGTCAGACCCAGCAGTGAGCACGAGGCACTCAACGGCAAAAACAGAGGTTCCACCAAACAAAAACAAAAAACCCAATTCACCCAAAACTACTAGTGGAAACGCTGAGAATCAAGCCCCACCCATGGTCTCATTGACTCAGTAACCAACACTGAACCAGTGATAACAACACATCTGCTCTGATTGATGAATGTATTGCAGTTGCACACTAGGTCATAGATATGACCTTTTATTTACAATCAAGTTTTTAAAGTAACTAAAACGTCCCATTAGCTTCTTGGAGCTAACTTTACTACACACTCTTTTGCCTGGATCACTACAGTGAAGGTGCCAATTTACTGTAAATTAACATATCCAAACCTACCAGGCTAAAAAAAGTAATGGAGGTTTCTATGAATTTAGCCCTCGTGCAGCCTCCGTGGAGTCAAAATGAAAACAGGGGACTCAAAGCTCAAAAACCACACAAAGGTTGGATAAAACAGCCGCAGACAAAATCACACAAATCACGACACGCTTCATCTAGATGAGAGGCGGTTGGATGAACGTGTTCATCATAGACCCACACATGTTTATTGCTTGATCCAACCCTTGTTGTGTTTGAGCTTTGGCGTCACCTAGTTTACAGTGGGCTCGTTTGACCCCTCGAAGGCTGCAGGATGGTTAACGCTCATGTCAGCATCTTCAGCTGTACTAATATCACTGTAAGCCATAGCATTTTATTGGTTTTAGCTTTTGCTAAAGAGCAGGTGTTCTCATTTAAAGCTAGAAGTCACAAACGTTCAAGCAATAAAATGACTTGCATGCATCATCAAATTGCGTCTACAGTAGTAAACCTGTTAACCTATTTTGAATGTAAATAAGTGTGTACTGTCTCTTCTACGACGACTAATAAAGGTAAAGAAAGGAAAGATGTGAGCGGCACACCGTACAGAGAAGCCAGCTCTGTGCAGCATTTCTAAACCTAGAGAGAACAAGAGGCGCAAACACTGAAAAGTAGTTAAACTGCAAAATGGGCATCCAGCAGGAAACAACCATTACTGTGCGTACCCACAGTTCGACAGAGGCTGGCTCTCTGCTGCGCTCGCAATAGTCGGCGGTGTCTCTGTCTCGTGGTTCTTCTCTTACAGCCATCTCTCTGTTTGCAGGCTGAGGCTCTTTTGCAGGGACTCGTGCTTCAACACTCGTCTAAGAATACCTGTAAATGTGGCTGTTTTTTGTAGTTAGGCATGAGGTTTGCTAGAATAGTGTTAATAAACATGCATTTTTACTATGAAAATACTAATATTTCTTACTGTGACTTGTTTGAAATAGTCTGAATGTGGTAGAATTTTTTAGCATGAGGAACGAGTGAGGTTTTACATCTAGATTTCTTACTAAATCTAAATTTTGTAGAGTCTGTAGATCTTAAAACAAATATTTAGCATGTGGAACAGCACTAAATACACCTTGTAGTGTTCTTTAATGTTTCCATAGTTACAGTGATGCATTAGACTAAATTCACGTTTAATTTTGGGTGTTTTTATTAACATGTATCTCAGTGATAATTTGTAGAAAATGTTACAATTTTGTAGGGTAAACTGTTGATTCATATTTAATTGTCCAGTTTGTAAATAAGCACAATCGCAATGCTCATTTTAAAAAGTACAACCTTGTCAAGGATCTGAAAATGTAAATGTCCATTGCTTTAAATCATGTGCCTTCTATCAGCAAAAACAAAACTAAATGCTTTAATAATACCAAAAACATTTTGTGATGTAATTGGAAGCCATCATCTCTGAGCAAATAGTCAGCTGCTGACTCAGAATAATAAACACTCTGTTGTTGATATGTGTGCTAAATCCAGCACACGGTGAATTCACACTGGATTGTCTTTAGGTGTTTTTGTATTTTGTTAAATTACAGTATGCATTTGTTTTCAGACTTTAACACAAAGGCGCAGTCTCAAAGTGACTTCCATGAAACACGAGCTTACTGTTGTTCAGTGGTGTTAGACAGGCCCTTTACATCTTTGCATTTCTGCATTAATATCAGTTACTGTTAAATGCGATGGGATTTTAAGCACCAGCTTAGACATGAATAAAGGGGATGTAATTAAACAAAGGAGAACGTGCTCTTAGCTTACAGTAAATGTGTCTGTATGGCAAAACTACGTGAATCTCCGGGACTAGTTTCAAGGGAAATTTAGACAAAGCTGTTGCAATGAATGGGATCACAGTCATGAAGGCCTCTGGTAAGTTCTTTCTTATCTAAAGAGGCGTCTGTCTACAGTGAACACTGGTCCTGACCTGTCCTTAGTGAAAAGCCTGTAGAAGAATTTGGACTTTGGACCAGTCATCTGTACCATTAATCACTCTGTTAGGGGTTGACCACAAAAGCAAAGAGTGTAATAGTCTGTCTATTGATATTTTGTCTAATTAGTTGAATTTGCTTCCCTTTATCTAATTCTGTGATTTTACATTACATTTACTGTTTATGTAGAAATAAAGAAAACTCTGAAGAGGTTCAAAAACCATTAAGCACCACTTTTGTGGTAAACCATTGACTGTTATAGATACTGTATATATATATGTCTAATTGCCTTACTGTATATTGATGCTGTCACTGTGGCACAAACTTAATATACTGTAAGCAGCACCAAGTCCTACGCACCAAGTAGACGGACATCATGTGACTGACGCAGAAATGTCTTCCTTAAATCCTTAAAAGCCACAATTTGCTTCACATCATGTAGCACTGACAGAAATAAGTGTTTGGCTTTGTGTAATAATTCTCATCGTTTTCAATTGGCCTGGTCTCTAGCAGTTTGCCAAGTCTGCCACGCAGCATGCATTTTTTCATCGGGCTAGTGTAGGTGTTTAGTGCATGGTCACACATCCAGCAAGAATTTCAATATTACTGGTCTATGTGCAGTGCAGCGCATATGTTCTGCATTTCTTTTGTTTTACGATTTTTTACCTTTAAAATTTGAATGTTGTTAGTTCGTAATTTTGGATCTAGTTAGACACTTCACTTTTTTAGTATCAGCAAAACAGACATTACACAAATGTGTTGATGTGCAGCACAAAATGCAACATTGCACAAGCAGGGCTACACTGTCTACTGTGTACAGTATTTATTGAAACATCTAATTTAAAAATCTAATAATATGCAATGTGACATATCTATTCAAGGTAGAAAATACTACAAACTGTCTTATCTGCTCAATTTGCACAAAGTTGTGAATGCTCTTTGTGAAGTTACTGTCTGAGTAACTGAGACATTCATAAATGTGTCTTTTTATGGGTTCAAATTATTTTAAACTAATGAGCAGTTTTAAAAGAAATCTAAATTTGAAGCTGAACATCTCTGAAATTCAGCATTGTTCAGATGCATGACGTGTGAACTAGTTTTTGCAGAGAATTTATTTCTGGCATGGGTTTTTCTTTTTTTTTTTGTTGTTTTGTTTTTTTGCCTTTCACTGTTAAAGTACTTCATGGGTAAAACTTTGATTGATTAAAGAACATAATTTAAACATTTGCCTGTGTTTGTGCCATGTGTAACATACATTGTCTGCAAAGTACAGAAACACAGTGTGATGTCCTCCAGTGCAGCCACCTCCATGGCACTACTCACTGCTGCTTGGTCCTCATAAGGGTCATGCTGGACTCCTTCCCAGGCCAGAGGTGGGATACACCCTGGATGGGTCGCCAGTCCATCACAGGGCCACATATAGAGAAGACAGACTCCACGATCAACCTGCAGTAACTGCATGTCTTTAGACTGTAGGAGGAAAGTGGAGTACCTGGAGAAAACCCATGTGGAGAACAGGTAAACTCCACACTGAAAGAGCGACCCTGGGAACTGAACCCATAACTTCTTCCTGTGAGGCAATTCAATTCAATTCATCCATCCATCCATCTTCTTCCGCTTTTCCCCGAAGGGGTCGCAGGCGTGCTGGAGCCTATCCCAGCTGGCTTTGGGCGAGAGGCAGGGTACACCCTGGACAGATCGCCAGTCCATCGCAGGGCCACATATATAGACACACAATCACAGTCATACACACACTCACACCTATGGGCAATTTACGCATCCAACCAATTGACCTAACTGCATGTCTTTTGACTGTGGGAGGAAACCGGAGACCCCGGAGAAAACCACGCAGACACGGGGAGAACATGCAAACTCCACACAGAAAGGCCCCCGGTCGCCTCCGGGAATCAAACCCGGGACCTTCTTGCTGTGAGGCGACAGCGCTAACCACCACACCACCGTGCCGCCCCAATTCAATTCAATTTAATCCAATTCTGTTTTATTTCTATGGCGCCAATTCACAACAGCAGTCATCTCAAGACACTTTACAAGTAAGGTTTAAGACCTGACACAACTAAACCCAACAAATCCCACATAGAGCAACTTTTAATTGCAGCCAATCAATCAGTTGTACATTTTAATAGCAACAGTGGAAAACTCCCTCTATAGAGAGGAAGGAACCTCCAGCAGACCCAGGATCAGTGTGGGAGAACATCTGCCTTGACCGGATGGGATGAAGGGATAGAGAAGAGAGAAAAGAACACAACCACAACAACAACAACAACAACAAAACAAGCAGCAACAGAACACAGGCAGGATGGTTGGACCAGCAGCTGAACACTGAGACACACGACTCTGAGTCTGACGATACCTGGAGATGAGAATAGAGAGAGACAGAAAGAGAGAAACACAACTAGGAGAGAACAGAGACAACGTTAGTCACATGTGGACATGGAGGCATGTTAGTGGATGGAATAGATAGAAAACCAGAGGAGCTCAGTGAATGAAGGAGGTTCCAGCATCTAAGCCTGTAGCAGCTGAACTAAGAGATGGTTCAGAGAAACCAGAACCATCTGGAACCATCAGCTTTGTCAGAAAGGAAGGTTTCAGCCTAGTTTTAAAGCAGAGAAGGCGTCTGCTGCTAGAACCTGAACTGGAAGCTGGTTCCACATAGAGGAGCTTGGAGCTAAAGGCTCTGCCTCCCGTTCTACAGGTAGAAACTCTCGGAACCACCAGTAGACCAGCTCTGAGAAGCAAGGTTCTGTTGGAGCAGAAGGAGCCATGAGGTCTAAGACCAGATGGAGCTTTATTATGAAGAGCTGTGGAAGAGGAGAAGAATTTAATTCTATCCTAGATTTGACAGGACAGAGAAGCCAATGTAGGAGAAATGTGACGTCTCTTCCTGAGTCCAGTCAGACTCTGCTGCAGCATTTAAATTAACTGGAGGCTTTTTAAATAGTCATTGGTTCAAACTATGAGCAGGGAGACACAGTCGTCCAGCCTGGAGGAACTAATGCAGGGATTCATGTTTCAGCATCACTCTGTGAGAGGATGCTCCTCATTTTAGCAACATTCCTCAGGTGGAAGTAGGAGGTTTAGAGATTCTATAATGTAGGATGTAAAGGAGAGAACTGGGTCAAAGATGACACCAAGGTCCCTACAGTAGAACCTGAAGCTGATGTTGTGTCATCCAGAGAAACAACCTGATTCAATAATGAGTCTCTGTGGTTTTAGCACCAATTATAATAACCTCAGTTTGATGAATTTAGTTGAAGGAAGTTATGGGACATCCAGGATTAGTTTGAAGTTTGACTAATTGGTTTGTTTCATAGACAAATATAATAAATAAAACTGAGTATCATCTGCATAGCAGTGAATATTTATAGAATGTTTTCTAATAATATTACCAAGAGGAGACATGTAAAGACTGAAAAGTATTGGACCAAGCACAGAACCCTGTGGAACTCCAAAGCTAATTCCTGTGCGGATGGAAGATTGATCATGAACATGAACAAATTGGAATCTGTTCAACAGATACGACTTAAACCATCCAGTGCTTTTCCTTTAATCCAATGCTATGTTCCAGTCTCTGCAATAGAATCTTGTGATCTATCGTATCAAATGCTGAACTAAGATCTAACAGGACAAGTACAGAAACTAGACCATTGTCTGAAGCTGTGAGAAGATCATTAGTGACTCTAATCAGAGCTGGTTCTGTCTGTGATGGATCTGAATACTGACTGGAAATCTTCATCCAGGTTATTTCTACGCAGGTGGTCTCATAGTTGTTTAGCTACAATTTGTTCCGGAATGTTAGAAATAAAGGGCAGATTAGATGTTGGCCTATAGTTTCTATTTCTCTAGTTCTAGCCTGTAAACAGAGGGGTTCATTCACACGCTAACTAAAACCAACAGAGTCCAGTAGTGAGTTAAACACAATGTTGAGACAGTTACTGTCAACATCTACATGAATGTTGAAGTTGCCCACTACAGTCACTTTATCTGTGGAGGAACTAAGTCACATAACAACTGTGAACATGGACCAGGAGGACGGTAGACGATGAGAACACAACTGGTTTCTGGGTTTACAGTCTGAGGCTCTAATGAATTCTAGCTGTTCAGGTCTAGGAGTCATTAATAGATCTGAGCTATAGATGCTGCTCCTCCTCCACCTCTACCTGAACTTCTAGGAACATGATGGTTGATCTGACTGGTTGGAGTCGGCTCATTCAGACAAATGTATTCATCCTGCTGCAGCCAGGTTTCAGTGTGACTGAATGAATCTATGTGATGGTCACTGAGCAGGTCATTTATTAACAGACATCAGATTTTTAATAGAGCACGTTCTGTCTTGATGTTTATTAGATTCCTGTGAATCTCTCCTCTTTTATTTATTTGTGATTTATATAATTTAGGTGGTCGGGGAGCAGACACAGTCTCGATGGGAGTGTTACAGCTACGAGCGGGTGGCGGCTGAGAGTCTGCAGAGAGGCTGAAAGACTGCGACTCTGCGTCCTGGCTCCACTCTGGGTCATGGTTTAGGGAGTCTAATCAACTTGGCCATGTTACTAGAGAGCAGAGACTCCATCCAAGGTGGGATGGACGCCGTCTCTTCTAATCAGCCCAGGTTTTCCCCAAAAACTGCTCCAATTGTCTACAAAGCCTACATGGTTTGCTGGACACCACCTAACTATTTGGAACTATTTATGTAGGTTTAGTTCTTATGTGATTCTTTTCTGATTAGTAGTATTGTTAGTTGCAAATTAGTTGTTACAAAATTGTCTTGAGTTTCCTGAGCCTTACTGCTTGGTCCGTGACAGACATACTTTTCATTTCATGCATGTCATTACATACATGACAAATCGAAACAGGTCCCACCAAAATCGAGGACATATAAGATGAAACAAACCCTGTCTAACCTTCCTAAACATGACATACTATTGGTAATTAATGTTATCACTTCAAGTTCAAGACACATGAACAGGACCATAACACCAAGATTCATCTTATTAAAAAGGGCAAAACGGTCCAAATGTCCAAATATATTTATAACTGATTTGGACAAACACAAAACAATTAGCAGAGATTTTACAACGTATTTATTAAACATTAAACAATGACTTGCACTGCTCTCATGTCTCACTAAGGTGAGGGGTGATATCAAGATCTGGGCAGGAGCACATACATGGCCCACAGCCAGTGGTGTTAAAGTGCAAAATGTCACTGAGAGTCACTTAGCAGTTCTTCTTAAAGTTCACTACAAAACTTTAAGTGTGTTTCCCCACACGTGGAGTTGAGCCAGCTCACCGTTTTCTTTGCAAATGTTCGAATTTCCTTTTTCCAGTTGACAGTAAACGTTCACAGGAGAGAGCTGCTGGTGACGACGTTGCCACTCACTGTCACACTGCAGCTCAATGAGCTCCAGCTGCAGCTGTTCTGCAGCATCATTGGGGTCAATGGAGAGCGGAGAGAAAAGCCTGAGCTGCATTTCAACAGCCGCAAAATCTTGAAAGCGCCGTCTAAACTCCCCAGCCAGAGATGGATGTCTGCTGCATACCTGCTTGTTTGCACACTGATATTGTCCTGTGGAAAACTGTTTATTATTTTCTGCTGCGCTGAAGATTGATGGTATTGCACTGTGTTTGTGATAAGTCCCTTTGGACAAGCTGCAGCTTTGTTTCAAATGCTTTGATGTGTGAATACAGATGGTTCACTGCTGCATCCCCTGAAGACTTCTTGATATATTTACAGTATATCAACTAAAACCCCCAAATCAGTCTGCCACAAGGTCAGATAGTTCTGACACCTGTTGTCCCTTTTCTGCCAAGAGTTGTCCAGTTTCCCTCCTGAGAGGGAAGAAACGCTGCAGCGCAGACCCCTGGCTGAGCATCTCCCATCGGTGTGGTGTAAAACATCCTCATCCTCAGCCTGGATGTCCAGTAGAAACTGTTTAAACTGGCGGTGACACAGGACTGTAGTGCGAATACAGTTACTAGTCTCTCACTGGTTTCTTCAGCACAGAGGACTTGAAAGTTGCTTCACTTTTTCGCTGCGATTGCTCCTTGTTAGTCTGTCGAAGATGTTACCATCTGATATTGACATTCTTGAATTCCTTGAAAAGCCAGAGTCTCTTGGCAAATCAGGCCACATAATTGTTCCTTGTTTCAGTGAAAAAATAATCTAGTTTCAAACGGTGGCCCTCACAGTCCACTTTCTTATTTACAGTACAGTCATCATTAGAAACGTTGTCAGAAGGGGTCATGGGTCACTGGCGCGCAGCACCAGAGGACAGCTAACGGCACTGCTGCCACTTTCTGCTGAAATAAAACAATCGATTTTTACGTGTGTATTTATATTCTGATCACAAATGCTGGTAGGCCACAAGTGATGCATTTTATGACAGAGGCTGCGATCTGTATAAAATATGATTGGCCCCCAAGCCGGACTTTGAACGTGCCTGATTTAATCTGTATGCTATAGAAACCACAGAATTCTGTCACATCCCATTCCTAACACGAGCCAGAGACAGAGGTAAAGCTTTTACAGCTGTGTCAAAATGACAGTTTTACTTGTTTTATTTCTGGTTAACAGAAACACACCTTGTTAGGAAAGCAGACAATTTATTCACCTGCATGTTTCTTGCATGATTTAAAACAAAGATGTAAGAAAGATGTGTCTGTGTTGCTCTAAATTTTGTGAAAACACACACTCTCTTAAATTAGTGAACGTTGTTTTCCCTCTTTTGTAAGTTGTGTGTGAACAAAATGAACAAGTGGACAAACAGCACTAAAGTAGTGCACATTGGTCACATGACCAGCTGGACGCTCTGATTCGTACTGTCCTCTAGCTCCTTCTCTCCCTTCCTTCTTTTCTTCTGAGACTTTCTGTCTAGTCACAGTAGGAACATAAAAAACACATAAACACCAATATAAAGTGATGATAGTTGAAGTCATGTCCTTCAAGTGTCTCTTCACCACAGTCTAGGCTCCATTAGCAGCGTTTTTAAAGTGTGATATCAGTTTAAGCAAATGGGAAAGGCTGTAATTTATCAAAAGCCAAACAAGTCTTACCAAAAAAATGCCTTTTCTGTTTTGTGTCATGTTAGATTAGCGAACAAGAGTCGAACAACAAGGAGAATGGTAGGAACAAGGAAAAGAGAAGGTGGCTCAAAGGAAGAATCGTATCTTACTGTATTTGAGACTGGCGTGAGCGATTGCACGAAAAAATGAAGGACCTGGATGAAAAGGGATGAGAGTGAAGAGCATAGAGGAGTGTTGAGTGTCATACAGTATAGAGTGATGGAAAAAAGTATTTGATCCACTGCTGACGTCCTAATGCTATAATCCGTTGAGTGAGTCTACGCCCATAAAACAGTTTGAACAAAATCATGTTCCGTCATGTCCCATCCCATCATCTAGATTAGTGGTTTTATTAGTGATTAGAAAAGGGAAGAGGAAGAAGTAAAGAAGATCCTTTTGACTCCATAATACAAATTTGACTCCATAATCCATCCTGTGGCAACCTGCAACATATGTGCTAAGACCTGCAGCAATATATTTGCATAAGTCAGGTACATGCAAACTCATGGTTGTATGCATGATGTATCTGTTAAATGTGGAGTTTGATGTAATCATGTTTTGTTTTTCATATTAATAAAATATTCTGTTATTACATTTTAGACGCTTGATTGGAATCAACCCTGAGACTAAAAATGGACCACAACAAATACTCACAGAAACTCAATTCAGCAATGACGTAGCCACGTGACAAATGCTGAGTTCTTTGATATACATGAATACAGTAAAAGCACCAGACCAAATGCCTGATGACCCCCAGGAACAGCCCACAGCCAAAAGCTTCCTGATTTTACAGTACTTATACAGTACAGATTTTAACGTAGTATGCTTTTCATGAAGATTACAGTAGGGACAGTAAACTAATAGAAACAAGTATAAATCCACCACACAGCTGACACTATTATACTGTTAAGTGTGTATTCTATACAGCACAGTACTGTAGTTGTTTAACAACAAATTACAGTAGATACAGTAGATAGTAGTAGAATAACAGTAGCTGCCAGTAATTTAACAGGGACAAGTAGTACAGTGTAGGTTCAGTAAGTACATATTCAGTCTGAGTGTCATCAACATTAAGACATCTCATAAATACAAATAGGACTTTTGAAGACATTTTAAAGATTTTAATGAATGAAACAAAGTGAACAGATGGTTCAACAAATAAACAAAATAAAATGGAGAGGGGAGGCAAGATGTTGAACCTATGTTCCACGGTTGACTTAGAGTAAGGACGGAATAGCAGAGAATAAAAGACAGCAGTGTACAAATGAGGTTAAAACACAAAGAATAACAAATACCTGTTCCCAGAGGTCAATAGTCACAGGAGGCAGTGACCAGAGCATCTAGACCCTTCATCCGTTGTTAGAACCTTCTGACCTCAGAAGAGTCGCTTGTTCTGTTTCGGGTGAAAACATGGGACATGGGTACTCAGCAAAGGTTACGGGGCCTAGAATTCACTGCATCCTTCACCAGGAATCATAGAGGTGCAGTGTCTGAGCCATGGAAGAGTTCTGAGAAGGTTTCAGCCTGACACCCCTGATCTAAACGAGCGTTATCGCCCAACCAAAACACATCCTCGGGCACGTGCAGCATCCGGAGGACCGCGCGCGTCCACGCGCTGCCAGATAGAGGAGGGGCGGGAGAAGAGCAGAGAGAGGAGGTGGCTGGAGAAAGATACGGGAATAAAAATGATGGCGACCGACGCAGAAGCGCTAAGGAACCAAACGAGTCCCCGTCCCGTTCCCGACACCAGCCTCAGCACGCTGTCCATCAAAATCACCCGGAAAAACCAGGATAGACACTGGAAGTTGCGGTTTATTTACCTGCAATGCTGTGAGTACCGACACACAGCGACGTTTTGCCAAAAGCCCGGCCAGTAACATACGCTACCTCACAATAATGACTATATTAACATTACGAGCTTGTGTGTTTTGATGGCCAGAACCTCCGTTTACCAGGAGTTCAGGAAAAACATGGACGTGACGCCGGGTCCACCAGAACATAAATAAATCTCCAACTAATGCCCGCTGCAGTGACTGTGCCTAGCTTAACAGATAACCTACTCAGTGCTTTTACCTGAATAGTCTTTACTTATTGTAATACAGAACCTTTTCTTTTTTTTTAATTTGGAGCTGTATACATCCAATTGAAACCCAGTTGAGATTGTTTGTAATGCTTATCTTAAAGTTTCATTTGTAGGGTAGAGCTCACCTACTGTGACTTTACTTACAACCAAACAGCACAGACAGGTTGAAGAAGCTGAGCAAGATGCAGCTTCTCAGTTGTTACATTTGGCTTTGTCTAACTAGCATAACTCAATTTATTGTGGTGATGATTTCGCAGCATCCAGGACCTTATTTCAGATATTTTTCCAGACACAGTGACTACTGTGATTTTAGTTAAATAATCAGATGCAGTATTTTAGCAGTTCTTGCTAGCGTAGTGATAGTTTGGCACCGTAGATCCCTTCTCTCTTGAGCAGCAAACTCTGCCTCCCTTTGTCTCAACTATTGACAGCAACTTTTATCTAGCAATATGCTTGCTGACTTTTTGTTGTAACAAAGGCTTGATGGTTAGCAGCATAGTGTTATATGTTAGCATAATATAGGCTCTAAGTTTACTGCATGCTGTTTTCGAAGCAACACCTCATGTCCCAGTCATGGATCATGTGTGACTCAAATCCTTATTCCCCACTCAGATATAAAAATACTGTACATACTATTAATAGTGTCCTTGATTATCTATATACATTTACAAGAAATAGTGTGTGATCCCTCTGGGATCGCATGGATTTCTGCATAAATTGGTCATGAATGTTCTGATCTTCATTTAAGTCACAAAAGAAAAACACAGTCTGCACAAACTTTATATGTTTTCATGTTTATTGAACATAACTAAACATTCTCAGTGCATGGTGGAAAGTATGTGATCCCTCGGCTGATGAGGAGTCAACCAACCTGGAGTCTAGTCAATGTGATGGTTGAAGCTGTCCTGCCTATAAAACACACCAGTTTGAGTTTACTGTTCTCTAGAAGCATTGATGTGAATCAAGCCTCACACCTGAGAAGACGTACGATCAAGATGTTGAGTTGTTGACTCAGCATTACAACAGTATCTTGATGTTCATGTGTCCACGGTGAGACAGACTCTCCCTGGACCTGGTCGTCCTGGAAAGATGACTGAGACACAGCGCACAATGAGGGAAGAAGAATCCAAGAGCGTCAGCTAAAGACTCACAAGAATCTCTGGCACATGCTGACATTTATGTTGACAAATCTACAATAAGTAAAACATGAACCTGGAATGGAGAATATGGGAGGAACCACGGAGGAAGACACTGATGTCTAAAAAAATACTGCAGCACGTTTGAAGTTTGCAAAAGAGCAGCTGGATGTTCCAGGAGGTTATTGCTGCCGAAGGAGGGTCAGACACTTATTAAGTCGAAAAGTTCACATATTTTCTCCACTTTGCACTGTGAATGTTTACATGTTATGATCAATAAAAACATGAAAACATATCATGTTTGTGCAGTTTTTTAATTCGAGGGGACTTATCTATTGTTGCGACTTAGATAAAGATCAGAACACACTGATAAACAATTTATGCAGAAATCCATGGGATCCCAAAGGGTTCACATACTTTTTCTTGCAACTGTATTTACTAACTCCATGAGCTTAATGGTGAAGACTCACTATAATGGAACAAATGCAAAAAAGAAACATGAACTCTGAGGCGCTGATTCATTTTGTGATTTGTGCAGCATGTTGTAGGACTGCAACTAAGCTGTTGTTTTTATCTGCCTTGCTTGTGGATATTAGATTAATAATGTATGAAAGCTGTAAAGAAGATATAGAATGAAATGTCTTGTTGGTTTTATTTTATTTTTTTAGATTTGCTGACAGTAACAAAACAATAGAAAATAACCTGTCTTATTATTTAATTAAATTTACTTCTTTAGGATAACAATAACTGTTTTATTGGTCATATTTACAGTAGATGTAAGTAAGTAATGCAGACCGTCTCATGTGAGTCTATAGACAAAATGCTGAGGCATCGATGCCAAAATGATGTTCAACATCATCAGCTGAGGTCATTTTGACCATACTGCTGTCTATCAGCTGCAAATCCCTCTTGCCATCATCATGGCAGCTATGAGAATAGACAACATGATTGTAATTGTAATTGTTGGCACCATATGGCCCTCATTCATCTTTAAAGCACAGAGGAGTACTGAAAAGAGAATCATGAAAAACGATCAGACAGATTTAAAATGACACCTCTTTGCTTGTAATGATGGGAGGTCCATGGAGTCCAGGTGATGAATTTGATTGTGACAGAAAAGTGACTTGCCTCGTCAATACAACTATCAGTGTGGTGGTGACAGAGGAGCTGATGTTACTGAATGACACACAAACAGTTCTCCTAGCTACCTACACAATATGTAGGACTTAAGTAGTGCATACATGAAGGGTTTTTTTTAAAGAAAGCTTCTAGTTGTTATGGGAACATTTCTTTATTTGACTGAATTGTATTCATCACCAAATGAGTGAAGTTTGAGGAGTCACTATTTCGCTGCAATTTTAATATTTGACAAGTTGCCCAAGCATTTGGATTGATGTGTGTATGTTTCCTCCATTCATGGAAATTCCCAACTCCCTTGAGAAAGTTTGTCATGAAGAGGATTTGTTGAATCAATATTCATCATGTTTGCAGTTCCCATCGTGTTTTGTTCCTGTGTTCACTAACTAAAATATTGAACAGTGTCTTTTATAAAACTCTGAAAATGTCTGATGTTACTTCAAATATGCTAAATGAAATGGAAACCCATCAGAAAAACAAATGTTAGGCTTACTGGTAAAGGTCTGGCTTCTAAACAAAAACGTATCACTCAAAGGAAGATCAAAGTGTAAGCAACCTGAAAGGTGTATAAAAATATTTGGTGAATTAATGACATTAAACAAATCCTTTTTGAAATTGCCTTTGCATCAAGATGAAGTTGCAAAGCAGAAAAATGACAATTTTCACTGACCTTACAGAGAAGGTAATGCACTGACTTACTGATGTGGGTTGTTCATATGTGCAGTTAAAAGAGGTGAAACACCCTCACGATAGTGTCTCTAATGTCAGCTATCAAGAGGCACTCTCAGCTATCAAAGCCTTCCTCAACACCATCAATGCGGATTAAAGCTGAGGCAGACAAAGCAGCTCTCATAGATCACGTGGCAGAGGAAACATTTATTAGAAGCTCAAGAACGGCTCAAGAACAATTGGCTCTTAAAGTTGACCACCTGTCTCTGCTTTTGAAAGACTTTGAGCAGTACTTTTGCTTCTTTAGATTTTTTAGCTAGGTTTTTATAAATTGCCAAAAGGATTTTCTTTATATCTGTCTTAATGGTTATTTTCATCATATTGAGGTCAATGAGTTTGGACAGATGTGTACGTCAGCTGCATCTTAACAAGCGGGCAGAGAGGCATAACTGTAAAGTAGTAATTCTTTTTTCATTTTATTGCTTTCAATTTAATCATTTGGATCAAAGCATCCTACAATTTAAATATTTTATATGATATAAGAGGAGTTTTGAAGCTTGTTTTAGCACTCACTGTAATGACCTCTTAGGCAGTGAGTTAGGTTACGTTGAGTTAAGTTTATTCTTCTTTAGGGTTATTAGAAAACACGACAATATCATAAATAAGCATTATTGAGTTATAAAAGACACTATTATTATTATTTACAAGTCCAACATGTCAAGTGCATTTTTTAGTTAGTATTGATGATGGTCCCCGGTCATTGAATTTGGCAAGAATTGAGTCCTACTATGTATACAGTACATTGATTTGCTTAGCTGTATGTGAAGGTGTGAAGGGGGAGACATCCACTGCAATGAGGGGTTTTATTTTCACAATGAGAGTGAATGACCTCAATGCGAGAGGTGTTTCTACATGTAGCTCTGTCATTATTATAGTGCATAAAAACCCAGCTGCCATGGTAAACTGATTCTTTTTGTTAATTTTTTCTTCCTGCCTCTATATATGGCCTTTTTGCATACTTGTCTCTTTACCTCTGTCCTGTTTGGTTTTGTTATTCCCTGTGGGGTATTGCACAAAACCAGGGGATTAAGCCTGTCATGATCCTGAGTCTGGCCTGTTCTGTTACACTCCTTCTTACCTCTGGCCAGTCCCACTACCTGTTTTTTCGCCCCGTCTCCCATTTCTTCGTCTAATCACGCTCATCTGTGCCATCCCTTCTGTGTTTAATGTTGAGGCCCCTCACAGACATTGTGAAGCTGCCAGAATGTTTATTCAACTGCTCTGTCCCAGTCCTCCATGAATCCTCCTGTGAGTAGATTCTATTGTCATCTCAGTTCTGGGAAGTGTTTTCAATACAATAGAGTCCATTTAATTTTACACAAATGAAATGGCCAAAAACTTTTAATTTCCTAAGTAAAAATATTTACTGCTGATAGTTAAATCAAAGGTATCTATAGTGTATGCAACAATTCAGTAAGTATTTCTCAAAGAACAAATTAATATGCCAGAAATGTTTCTTTAATTATACCTTAATTCACTTTTTACATGTCTTCATGTATCTCAATAAAATGCTGTGCTGCTGCTCTTTGGTAATGAAGCATCATGTATGAGGGTAGTCCAATTTTAATCAGTAATTCTGTGATCAGTACATGTAGTCTTTTAATCAGCACTGTGAACATGCACTTATTTACACTATCAACACCAGGCTTGACTTGGCTGCTCATTCCTATCCTGAGTTGACACAATGCAACAAAATAAGCAAAACAATTCTTTAGTAGAACAGGCTGGTTGTTTGTCTCTCTCACCTTGATTGCGGCTATTTGTACAATTCATTTCATGGATTCACCTCTGTTGCTCCCACACTAATTGTGAATCAATCGCATGCACACTGTAAACACTTGTCAGTTTGTTGTACACTGGGTTTATCACTGTGAATGCTTTAAAGCATTCACAGTATTGTTTTCCTAATCTTTTTTATTATTATTATCACTGTGAATGCTTTAAAGCATTCACAGTATTGTTTTCCGAATCTTTTTTATTATAGTTCTTCCGTACGTTTTTTGGCATCTAACTAGTGCCACACCGTTTGAGCTATTGGAACCATTCAAATATTAAAATGTGCAGCTTTTCTGGGAATCGAGTGCTTCTATACAACTTTTTGATATCTTTTATACTTTTTGAAATATTAAGCTATTTTCACTTTTTTTTCCCCATTGAAAATGAATGGGAAGCTGTATAGGGCAACTGGACTCTCCCGCAAGAGACCCCAGTTCAAATCCCGCTCAAGGCATCTATGTTCTGCTTCCAAGTTACGCTGTTTGAGCTTTGATGCCTTAAACAGTGTGTGTTGACAGTTACAGCGGTTTGAAATCGCTGACGATTCAACAATTGTGAGTTTTCCGACATGAAACTCACTCAGGTTGTAGAATGAAGTACATTTAAACCGCGGTTTCTCTATAAACTTTCACTTGTAAAATGTCGCCACGGTCGCAATTTTCGCTCTTTTTAAAAGATTCTTTCACTCTAAGCAGCGGCAGCGGCCGCTTTTGCGTCATTAATTTGCCTGATTCGCGAGCAGATCTGATCGTTTTGAACTCGATATAAATTCAACAATTGTCAGTCTTTCGACACGAAACTCACACAGGTTATAGATTAAAGTATTGGCTTTCATTTGATGTGGTGGTCTTTGTGATTACTGTTACGGTTTCGCCGCTACGAACCCGTTTAGCGGGCTTCGTTTTCATCGTCTTTTTTGCCACAAGCTTGAAACTGTCACTTGTAAAATGTCGCTACGGCCGCAATTTTCGCTCTTTTTAAAAGATTCTTTCACTCAGATGTAGACACACTTGTCTACTTGCTAACTGGGCACATGACAAACTCGAAAGACCGACACATTTCGCCGTATTTGTCTCGTAGCGGCCGCCATTAATTCGCCTGGCTCGCGAGACAGAAAAGACACATCTGAACGTTTTGAACTCGATATAAATTCAACAATTGTCAGCCTTTCGACATGAAACTCACACAGGTTGTAGATTAAAGTCTCGGCTTTCATTTGATGTCATGGTTGTTGTGATTACTGTTACGGTTTCGCCGCTACGAACCCGTTTAGCGGGCTTCGTTTCTATCGTTTCATAGCCGCAGCTGCTGCTGCTGTCAGCCTCTTATAGACCTTCGCGAACTGGTATTCCAAGCAGCCCAGTGGCCTAGTGGATAGTGCGGTGAGCTCCAGAGCCAGAGGCCACGGGTTCAATCCCCGGTCGAGACAATTAATTTTAGACTGATGTTTGTTACCAAGCTGAGGGTCTAATACACCTTCGGGCGCTACTAAAGTCAGCTGTTTAAATGGCCGAGCGGTTACTCTCTTGCACTGCAAAGCGGGAGATCCCGGTTCAAACCCCAGCCGAGGCAACTGTCTTCATGCTGATGTTTGTTACCAGCACATTGAACCTGGATGTTCTGCTTGTTGTAACAAAGCTTTTAAAGCTTCAACAATGTCAGGAAAGTCTTGCAAAATTCAATCAACATATCTTAGGGGTTATCTATACTTTTACTGTGTAGATCAATTCACCTGTGTTTTATTAAATTATTAATACTTAATATTTTTTCATTATGCTTTATTTTGAAATTTAAGACTTTTAACTTCTTCTGGACCTGTACAACCCTATTCTATCCACTTCTATTTTACTTAAACTACTTTTAAGAACGTTTTAAACTCTCGAGCTACAGTTAGCAGTTATTGGGAATACATTCAGCATAAAGCATTCACAGTGCATTTTCTTATGGAAATGCTTTTCTAGTTATTATTATTATAGTTCTTCCGTACACTTTTTGGCATCTAACTCTACTTGCACTATTTGAGCTATAGGAACCATTCAAATACTAAAATGTGCAGCTTTTCCGGGAATCGAGTGCGTCTATACAACTTTTTGATATCTTTTATACTTTTTGAAATATTAAGCTATTTTCACTTTTATTTCCCCATTGAAAATGAATGGGAAGCTGTATAGGGCAGCTGCACACTCCCGCAGGAGACCCCAGTTCAAATCCCGCTCAAGGCATCTATGTTCTGCTTGTTGTAACAATGCTTGGGAAGGTTCGGTCACCTCCGTTCTTGTACCTAAAGCGCCATCTTCTGGTTGTCCTGAGCATTGCAGAGAGAACAACTATTTATACTAATACTAACTTATAAATACTGACTGCTGCAGATTAACAATTGAATTACAATGTTGGTTGCATTTTGTGTTAGATGTAAATGTTTGATGTGCTTAACATTTACGTTTTATAGAAATAGTTCTGTGTTACGCTGTTTGAGCTTTGATGCCTTAAACAGTGTGTCGCTACGGCCGCAATTTTCGCTCTTTTTAAAAGATTCTTTCACTCAGATGTAGACACACTTGTCTACTTGCTAACTGGGCACATGACAAACTCGAAAGACCGGCACATTTCGCCGTATTTGTCTCGTACCGGCGGCAGCGGCCGCCATTAATTCGCCTGGCTCGCGAGACAGAAAAGACACATCTGAACGTTTTGAACTCGATATAAATTCAACAATTGTCAGCCTTTCGACATGAAACTCACACAGGTTGTAGATTAAAGTCTCGGCTTTCATTTGATGTCATGGTTGTTGTGATTACTGTTACGGTTTCGCCGCTACGAACCCGTTTAGCGGGCTTCGTTTCTATCGTTTCATTTCAGTTTCAGCTATTTAAATGGCCGAGCGGTTAATCTGCTGCGCTGCAAAGCGGGAGATCCCGGTTCAAACCCCAGCCGAGGCAACTGTCTTCATGCTGATGTTTGTTACCAGCACATTGAACCTGGATGTTCTGCTTGTTGTAACAAAGCTTTTAAAGCTTCAACAATGTCAGGAAAGTCTTGCAAAATTCAATCAACATATCTTAGGGGTTATCTATACTTTTACTGTGTAGATCAACTCACCTGTGTTTTATTAAATTATTAATACTTAATATTTTTTCATTATGCTTTATTTTGAAATTTAAGACTTTTAACTTCTGGACCTGTACAACCCTATTCTATCCACTTCTATTTTTCTTAAGCTACTTTTAAGAACGTTTTAAAGTCTCGAGCTGCAGTTAGCAGTTATTGCGAATACATTCAGCATAAAGCATTCACAGTGCATTTACTTATGGAAATGCTTTTCTAGTTTGAATTTAATATTCTGGAATTTACAAGCTTATATGCTGTCATAAAGTGAATCAGTGCAGGGGATAAGGTGACTGGCGTGAAGGAAACTGTCCCTGAGTCCACTGGTCTTGGCTCTGAGGCTCGGTACTCTCCTCCCTGATGGCAGCAGCCTGAAGAAGCGTTGTGAGGGATGGGTGGGGTCCCCTGTTATGTTGAGGGCCCTGCGAATCAAGCTCTATCGCTGGTCTATCTCTCTCTTTGATTAGTTTGTTTGCATCTCCTGTATTGAATTGGTAGTTCCTCACACCTGGTTAATGTGGTGTTTCAGTGTTTATGTCTTTTTTTTGTGTTTTTGCTTCAGCATTGATTTTGAGTTCCTGGTTTTGTTTTGTTTTTTAGTTAGTTTCTAACTTTTCTGTTTCTTGAGTTTATACTAGCTGTTGTGCCGTTTCTTTTCTCACATATACAAGTGAAACTAAAATCATTTATTGTTACAAACTCCTGGCGTGGACAGAAAGTGGTGGACGCAGACTCAGACGTTACTTAACTTAACAGTGATTTTATTTAACATATACCAACAACGGTGACAAAATGGGACAAACTAAACACAACTTGACTTAATTACTTGACTTGACACAACTTACATAACCACGGGAACAGCTCGATCACAGGGACATGGGCCACTCACTGACACCCAACACCACATCTGACAGACCAACAAGGACAGAGACATGAAGGGAGGCTTAAATACAACTAAACAGGAAATTAAACACAGGTGAAACTACTAATTACGAGGGGAGGAGCCCAGAGGGAGAACGTGACATCTCAGAGACAGACAGAAAAGCCGGGGCTCTCAGACTGTAACATCTACAGACTATAGCGAAAACCATTCATACATACAAGTGAAATGCTTTTACATACACAAGTTGAACGTGTAACGTGTTTCATACATGCATGTTAAAAAAATCCTCCCATACATACATGTGAAATACTTTCATATGTGAAATTCTTTGATATATACATGTGAAAATGATTTCAATTTTAGTTGTGTGTGAGAGAGTGTGAAAGCGATTTAAGTGAAAATTTAAGGACTTTCAGTGAAAATGGAAGTTGGGGAAAAAAACTGCGGATTTCAAAATAAAAGCAGTTAGCCATAGCGACGTCTGATTAAGGTCTCGTGGCTGCTGAAGCCTATATCAGCTGTCAGTCGAGTGTTTTTAGTGTTGATTAAATTCCTGGGTCTGAATATTTCACACCTTGTTTGCCTTGTTAGTTGCAAAGCATGTCAGCAATTTTGTCACAGACCCTGTTAGTGAAAATGTACTAAATATACGCACAATTTTATGTGATCAAGCTTGAGCCTTCGCTTAGGTGTGTCCTTTGTTCAGCTTTGCCACCAGCTAGCTAAGATCTCAAGCCACACTTCCAACTACTGTCCAACAAACCCCTGCCTCTTCACTCACTGCCAGGTTGACATATTTCAGTAGGCCTCTGTGAGATATGAAGCTAGTCTTTCTTTTGTGAACTTATGAACATTTTGATTTGTTTTTGTCTCTAGATTTCTTGACCATTGCAACAATTTTAGGGACGGGAATATTAGGTGAGTAGATTTTTTTTACTTCAAGTTAATCAAGTTAAATGACAGTCCAGTCACCATGCTCATATTTAAAAAAATTTTTATTTGTAGTGTCCTATCCTATCCTAAATGATGGGATTTCATGGGCTTGATTCGAATAGCAAACCTGGGTAAAAAGATTCATGAAGCAAATGTCTTATTTCACAGGTGGTTTCACAGTAATACAAATATAAATTCCTAAAACCACAATTCTTAATCAAAATGCTTTTTGTATAGTGTATAGTGAAGTGCATCGACTTGGTACTGATTTCTCTTAAAAAACACTCAAAGATAAGACCAATACAATTAATACACACACACACTCCCAGCTGGACAGAGATTCAAATTACATTAAGTTACATTAGATTGCCGCCAGTGTTATAACAGGACCTCAATTTGTGCATGAGATGTCGTGGTATAAGTATTGGAGACCTACATTTGCTCTTTTTATCATACTTCTTTTTTGTAAGGTTTCTACAGAAGATAATTAAGGCACTGTCCATCTCTTGGTTTTCATTGCCAGAACAAATTTAACTGCGGTTTATGAAGTGTAATTAACACCATGGAGATTTTTGTAGAGGTGGAAATTACATGGGACATTACATTTAACTACTTTGTTTTCAGCGGGGTCTTCATGTAGAGCCACAAAGGTGGAGCCCTTCCAAGTTAATACTTGTTCAATCTCTTAAATCTCATATTGAAATCAGCACCACCCATTAAATTTTATGGAAAGCCAGAGCAAAAAGGATGGTCTGAGAAACAACACATAGTGATGGGCAGGCAAATATGCTGACAGAGGCTTCAGAACCAAGTAGGTAAAGTAAACACTGTAGTTCTTCTTTGTGCACATTTCTAGGTCTTCCAGTAACAATAGCCCATGCTGGACTTATGCCCTTTCTCATCTCCTTTCTCACTGGCTTCTTTGTGCAGGTGAGTAATGCATGAAAATAATTCATCCACTATCCACACCACTTATCCTCATAAGGGTCACAAGGGTGCTGTAGGCAATAGGTGACAGGTCGCCAGTCTATCACAGGGCTACATAACCATTCACACATTGGCAATTTACAGCACATGAGCATATTTGGTGAAAGGCATGGGCTGTTCAGATGAATCGCAACAGTCTCACACTTATACAAAGACTGTTACAGCTCAATCTAATGCCTTTAACAAGAAAAAGAAGACATACATGTGATGTCTCCAAATCTCAGTAAATGTTAAATGATAAATGGCTCAGGGCTCCTTACTGTACACACACTGCTGTATTGTTATTTAAGTAACAAGGCTTTATTACTATGAACATCCAGATTCTTCTTTTGAGTGCTCAAAGTGAGGCCTAAAATGTGCTACTTTTTATGTCTTAATTGTTTGAAGTAATAAGGCTTAAAAACATTTCCAACCTTATGTAGGCCCTGCTTATCTACTTATTTGTGGAACTTCTTCAGAAATGTCAGGTGGTGCAACTGGAATCTCTGAAGGTAAGCAGCTGAATCTTTAGTTTTACTTTTCAGGCTCTACTGCAAATAGCATGAGTAGATCTGGCTTGTGTTTATACTGTATACTTAACCCTCTGCAGCCTTCAAGGGCTCAAAACGACCCCACTGTAAACTAGGGGGCGCCAAAGCTCAAACACACACACAAGGGTTGGATCAAACAGCCTTGGTGAGCACGTGTGGGTCTATAATGAACAAGTTCATCCAACCGTTCATCTAGATAAAGTGTGTTGTGATTTATCATCTGTCTGCGGCTGTTTTATCCAAGGCTACACGAGGGTTAAAGGTACTACAATAAAGTGCTGTGATTCTAAAGTATTTACATTTGTAGCAAAGTGTGCTTCAGTGAGACTATACAGAAACCCATTTCAGTACTGTAATGATTAGCCAATGTTAGATGTTGCCTTTAGTGTAGTATAGTGGATGTAATTCTACTATTAACATTTGTCATCCTTACCACATGTTAGATAAACTTGGGTTAAATAAGTAAATATAGTGAGGTGTTGCTACATGCACCAGGTTGTCAACTCTTTTGGAAGTGATTATAGCCCAATATAGAATCATACAGTAACTGTATACATACAGTTACTGCAAAATAACTGAAGCAGATTGCTTGTATGACCTGCACACAATAAATCACTCCAGTGTCTCAGCAAGACACAACCATGGAACTAGCTTAACTAAACAGAATGCAGTTTTTAATTAACTACAAATGTAAACAAATTTTTTGTAATCTAAGCTCGGATTCATTTGTGTTTGTTTATATTAGACAGGTGTTGTCGAGTGTATTGTGATGGACCAGGTGGGTTTGCAGGATTCAGTCCCTTCAGAGGATGAAGAGGAGGAAGATGAAGGTGAAGATGCAGAAGCAGGTAAGAAAACTTTACTTTGAGAAATATTATATATTGTATACAGGGTTGTTTACTGCAGTATGCTTGTGGTACCCTGACATTGCATTGGTTAACTATTTTAATCACTGCACTGGGCCAAAGAAAAATCTGTATTCAAGTGTTGTTTCAACCACCAGGTGTTGCAAAATAACCTCAAGTTCACTGCAGTAGCCAGTAATACTAAAGATAATCAATCAAATCAAACAAATTCTGTTTCCTAGTATCTGATGCTCTGCAACCAATAGTTACACAACAGCTGTATGACAGTCCTGTTTGTGTAAACCCGTAATTACTGTACAGTATTTACAGGATATGGGATATGGGGTCGTCGTCATCAGTCTTAATTTATCTGTGTTCCAGGTCCTAAAATTATGTTTTGTATTTTAGGTGAAGCTTTCAATGACTATTATTCTACATTTAAGCCTCACACAGCAGGAATCTATGTTTGATTCCAAGTTTTTTCCTTTTAAATTTTGAATCTTCATATGTGCCAGTAAAGTGTTCTCTATGAAGCCATATTCATTCTCAAAATAAGTTGCACAATAAAATTTAACAATCAGCGTTTCATATACAAACTTATTTATTAGCAAATACGGGTTCACAGTAGACATGTGATGAAGTATATGTGAATCATTTAATCATATTAAACTGAAATTTGCTTGACACTAAACAGCAGTTTTGATAACGTTTGTGTCTAAAACCTCTACATACCTGTATTACACATGCAAAATAGTAACTGACAAATCCACACACTAATAATTTGTCTCTAGTGTTCTATATTTAAACATCACTTTGATAAAAGATGCTCCTAACTTTGGCATATTTCTAAAATTTTTGTATTTTTAGAATTTTCCTGTAAGAAACAACATTTATCCTGTGACATAGGTCCTTCTTAGACACTGCAATTATAACTATAAAATTATTTGAATTGAACTGAATATAATTATAGACTTTACTTTTATTTTGACTATTAGTGGGAGTCAAACTAGCTACTAGCGTCTAAGTTGAGCGCCTACACCTCTGGCCTTCCTAGAAAAGATGAGATCTGACCAGGTGTTGGACAACCAATAATCCCAGAAATTTCACTCAACCGCAGAATAGATTTTTAGGACACCGGACAAGGAAAGCTTTGTGCATAATATTCACCACATTTTACTGTCTGTCTTTATGAGCTCTGATTGTCTATTATTTCTCCTACAGTACATTTATGGTTGTGTGGTTCAATATACGTTCCATCAAAAATACTAGCTGGTAAATCTTGTCCATGAAGACAATTAATTTATGGCTTTTTGATTTGAACTGCATTATAGAGACAATAAATGTCATGCATTTAAAATATGCAAGCACTTTAAAAAGAGCTTTTAACTTTTGTTGTGAATTGGTTCTATATACAGTAAATAAACTAAATTGAACTGACATGTGACATACTGCAAACTCTAAATCTGAAAGACAAGACTTGTCTTTCCCTGTATATGAGGTCAGCTTTACAAAAGTAAAGAACTTCACATTCTGTTGTTAAGAAGAATTTTTGTCATTTATATTACAGTACATGCATCGTGTTGTCAAACACAATTTAGATGCATTTATTCATACAGAGCCTTTGGGATACCAGACAGTACAGAGAAGCCTATTCACCCATGCGTATTGGTGGATTAGTGATGAGGCTTTAAAGCAGATTATGCAGCTAATGGTTTAGTCACACATTAATTCAGGATTACACGTATTCCTATTGCACATGTTCCCCAAACACAACATAACTCCCCAGGGTTTGTCTGAGAATACCTACTGTCTTTTTTTCTGAACTTAATTTTCTTTTCTGGTGACAGGATAATTGGTGACCTTTTAAAGTATTTATTCTAGCTGGCAGCAAAATTAAGCTATTTGGGGTGTCAGACTCCAGTCCTAAAGGACCACTGTCAGCTCTTGATTGACTGAATACACCTGATCAATGTAATCAGTAGTAGCTAGAGCAGGGAGAGTTGGAAAACCAGCCCTCAAGGACTGGAGTTTGACGCCTTAGGCTAAACCTTTACAACGCCAGTGATTTAAGACCTGTCTACTCTGTCTAACCTACTGACAGGAAACAGTTATATTTTGTCGTGGATAGTAACTCTAGTAGTAGTAGTTTCGGAATAGAACTGAAATTCACTGTCAAAAAAATCACAAGTGTACAATAAGTGAAACCAGATTTTTTGTTTGATCAAAAATGTGCTACTGTAGAGTTTAGAAACTGACTTGACATCAGCTAGGGAACTGAACCTTTCTTCATTAGCAACTTTAAGGTTTGTTAATTGTGACTTTTGTGAGGTGTGAAGTGGTCCTTTTTCCCCTGGGGACACATGACAGGGCAGAATGATAAATATCTGATCAAATGCTTCTGGAGGTATTTTTTTAGACTCCAAAATATGTACATTATTGTCCTCAAATGTATGGTTGTTTCTCTACTGTACAGCTCTAAATACTATTTTCTGCACTACACTATCTTGAACCATATGCACGTCTGGGCTTTTGAGTGGAAAAGTATCTGTCTTGGTCTGTTTGTGGGAAAAAGTTGAGTGTTTGTGTGTGAGGATCTTCAATCATCCACATGAATTATTTGGATAATGATTTTTTTTTTTACAAAGAGTTTACAAAGAGATTCTTAGGACTTCTAGTTGCAAGAAAAGTCTGTGAACGTTTCCTGTAGCTGCAGATCAGACCTGCTCAACGGTCTGGAGGAATTTTGGACGTTTCCTCTTTACTGAACTGTTTCATGTAATTGAATATTCTTGGATGTCTGGTGTGAATCATCTCTTGAGGTCCTGCCACAGCATCTCAGTCGGGTTGAGGTCCGGGCTCTGACGGGGCCAGTCCAATTTCTTCTGTTGAAGCCATTCTGTTGTTGATTTGCTTCTATGCTTTGGGCTGTTGTCCTGTTACACCCCCATCCTCTGTGGAGCTTCAGTTGATGGACACATGGTCTAAAGTTGCCCTGCAAAATGATAAACTGTCCAGGCTCTGAAGCAGCAAAGCCCCAAACCATGATGCCTCCACCATGTTTCCAGTGGGGATGAGGTGTTGATGTTGGTGATCTGGGTCTTTTTTCTCCACACATAGTGTTGTGTGTTCTTTCCATCAAGTCAGTTTTGGTTTCATCTGTCTTCAGAATATGTTGCCAGTAGTTCTGTGGATCAATCCAGCTGCTCGTCTGCAAACTTCAAACGTGCTGCAGTATTTTTTTGGACATCAGTGTCTCCCTCCATGGTTCCTCCCATGTTCTCCATCCTCGTTTAATGTTTTACTTATTGTAGATTTGTCAACATAAATGTCAGCATGTGTCAGAGATCCCTGTGAGTCTTAGCTGACGCTCTTGGATTCTTCTTTTTCCCTTCATTGTGCGCTGTGTCTCAGTCATCTTTCCAGGACGACCAGGTCCAGAGAGAGTAGCTACTGAGCTGAGCTTCCTCCATCTGTAGACAGTCTGTCTCACCGTGGACACATGAACATCAAGATACTGTTGTAAACCTTTCCAGCTTTATGCAAGTCAACAACTCTTAATCATAGGTCTTCTCAGAGCTCTTCCGTGTGAGTAACGGTAAACTCAAACTGGTGTGTTTTATAGGCAGGACAGCTTTAACCAACACATTCAATCTCATCACATTGACTGGACTCCAGGTTGGTTGACTCCTGGTTCCTGACACAACACATTTTATGAAATCTGTCACCCCAAAGGGTTCTCATATTTTGTCTTGCAACTGTAGGTGTTAGTTCTCTGAGCTTGTGCATAATCTTGCTTAGAAAACTAAACTTACATGATATTTAGCCACATTTATGTTATACATCCCTTATCTTGTGTCTTTTAATAACTTTTTGAGGAGCAGTAACTATGAAGCCAAGAGTTCTATAAACTTCTCTCTGTGCTGTAGGGCATTTACCATAAACAGGCACCACAATTATGACTGACTGCATACAGTAGATCTTTTTGGAACATACTAGTTTGTCCACACAACCAAAAAAATTTTGTTTTTGTCTCTTTCAGATACTGGTTTACTGCAGCCTGATGCTGTAGCTTTGAATAAACAAACTGAAGGACTACATCCCAACCTTCATCTCCTTGGTCACCTTTTTCTTTCACGTCCTATGAGCCACGCCTTCAATTGCATCCTCCTCCTCCAGTTGTAAGTTACCATGGCAATGATCTTTGCAGAGTTTTAATATTGCAACGGTCACCAATAAACATTAAGTATCGCTGAAAGTGGGTGGTAGTCAAAACATAATCACAGTAATGTCATGAAACACATCCACCACTTCACCACTAAATATTTAGTGCCATGTTTTTTATTAAACTGCGAGAGAATTACTACTATGACTGGAGACTAAGACTGACTGAGACTAAGATAGACGTGAGGACCCAAAAGCATGAAATAACAGACTAGAAAATAATGAAAAAAATAAAGACAAACACACACACACACACAGGTAAGTAAGGATTTAACAGAAACACTCTGCAATAAGTTATCCAAGACTTGAAACTAAGACAAGATACAACACAGACCTGTTGCTTGCTAATTATAATCAGGTTCAGTTGCACGTTACTTTATTTGAACCCTTAAAATTGGAAACTATAGAAGATATAATTGTATAGAAAATTCAGTGAATCTAGCAAGCACAAGTACTGTGGAGAGGAAAACCTCCCTCTAACAGAAGACACTGGTTGGGGTGAGGTGATGAAGACGAGATAAAAGGGCAACAACAGGTAGCAAACGTTGGGCCAGCAGCTGCACACTGGAGATTGGAGTCTGACAATACTTGTAGAGAGGGAGAAAAGACAAGCAGGTTTACAATAATGATGTCATCTGCACACTTTAGAATTGTCCTGGAGAGTACACGTGTACTCTCCACAAGGAGCTCACTTGACAATGCTCTTACTCTGTTTGTTAAATCCAAAACCCGTCCAACCATATTCAAATTAAGATCAAATTGCTCTAAAAGTCAACAAGCAGGAATATGAAATTGGTTGTGTTACAAGCAAATGAAAAATTTAAAGTCTAAAATCTTTGCCTGTGAAGATATTCTGTCTGTATGTAACAGAGTATGTACAAACAAAAAATACATTAGATTAGGGGCAGACTGTTGTCAGGGATTTTCAATTCTCCACCATGTTAAGGCAGCATGGTGTGTGTCCTTACAGGCACATACGAGTGTATGGGGACAGGGGCCTTGGTGGAGGGTATTGTTATCAGTGCGCAAGCAGCTCTGTAACACCTGGCTTATCGATTGTCCCGTTTTTGTGTTCAAGGAGGCTTAGTGGTCGATCAATAGTGAAACTCGACTGCACAAACATCAAAGTATGACCTGCATCTTTTATCCTTGAAACCCTTTAATGTCAATATACTGCCCTACGTAGTGGAGCTGTTGTGCAACAGACAGATGATGCACAGATCCATGCACCTTACTGTGTAATGGCATATTAACATGCAGTACTGGGTTTGCAGCCTTATAGTAGTTTTCCAGTTAGTGGAAGACTGGAATATGGAGGATGAATCTTATCCAAGAAGACTTTATTCTCCACACTAAATATACACGCACCACATTAAAGAGAAAACACTCACTCACACAAATAAATGGAAAATATACTTTTTCTCCATATTCAACAGTGTTGAATTAAGGTTCCCTTTAGTTATTGAATTCAATTCAGTTTTACTTATATAGCTTCAATTCAGCGTTGTTAGAATTTACATTTCAATAGCAACATTGGAGAGGAAAAACTCCCTCTCTATGGGGAAAAAAACGTCCAGCAGATTCAGGCCATCTGCCTTGAGTGGGGTGAGTGAACAGGGAAGACAGAAAAGAACAACACAATGTGGACATGTAGCTAAAGGCTCTGCCTCCAGTTCTACAGGTAGAAACTCTAGAAACCACCAGTAGACCAGCTCTGAGAAGCAAGGTTCTGTTGGAGCAGAAGGAGCCATGAGGTCTAAGACAAGATGGAGCTTTATTATGAAGTGAGGAGAAGAATTTTGAATCATATCTTAGATTTTTGTTCAATAGTTTATTTGGGTAATATGAGCTTTATATTGCAATGCCCCTTTTAACAAATGTAATCGGGTTTGGTGTTTGTGTTGTGTCGTGGATGTTGGCTGTTTGTTTCTGGTGGTCATTGGGTGTTAATTTTTGTTTTTTGTTTGAGGACTTTTGTTGTTTTATGTGCTGTAAGAAAATGTATTTTCAATGACCATTCAACATATCATGTGAGTGATGTGACTCATGTTGCAAGCTACTGTATACAAGCGAGTTTTGTGTTTACACTGGTCAGAAGACACTGGGATTTGCTGTGGTGATCTTTTCTGTGCCAGGGTTCTGGATTAAAGACAATTCATCGCACTGCAGGTTTTTATCCTTTAATTTGTTTGAGAATGAGCAACTTTTCTGGTAAATATATAACAACACTTTCTTCTGCTCTGGAGCTTCACAGGGGATTTCTGTTTGTTTCTTTGTTTCCATTTACTTTTGTAATTCAATTCAAAAAGTGAAACTCATATAGATTCATTACATCTTTTATTTTATTTTGCTTATGGCTTACAGCTAATGAAAACCCCAAATTCACTTTTTCAGTAAAATAGAATATTGTAAAAAATTTTAATGTTGTAGTTTTCCTGAGCCTTTAAATGGTCTCAGTGTGCTTCAGTAGGAGACACAATCATGGGGAAGACGCTGATCTGACAGTTGTTCAGAAGAGTTAGTGACACCCTTCACAAAGAGTGTGAGCTACTAAAGGCCATTACTAAAGAAGCTGGCTGGTCACAGACCAAGCATGTTAATGGAAACTTGGGTAGTAAGAAAAGGTGCATCAGAAATAGGAACTATACATGAGAAGACTGTGAAGCAAAGCCTATTCAATCATTTGGGGGGAATTTACAAAGAGTGGACTTCAGCTGGAATTGGTGCTTCAAGAGCTACCACACAGACCTAGCCACAGATGTATCCTGGAAATGGGCTGCAACATGACAGTCTTGTGTCAAGCTACACCTGAACCCGAGACCCCGACAGTAGCGTCTTACCTGGGCTAAGGAACAAAAGGACTAGACTGTTGCTTAGTGGTGCAAAGTCTTTTTTCAGATGAAACTCAATTGTACATTTTATTTAGAAATGAAGGTACCAGAGTCTGGAGGAAGAATCCAAGCTACTTGAGGTCCAGTGTGAAGTTTCCACAGTCAGTGAGCATTTAGGGAGTTATGTCATCTGCTGTTGTTGCTCCACTGTGTTTTAACACGTCCATAGTCAGTGCAGCAGTCTAACAATTCAAAGATTCAGTAATTCATCCAAAAGGACCCAACCTTTTCATTGGCTGTAAGCCATAATCATCAAGATCAAAAGAAACAAGTGGCGGAAATATGTGTGTGTGATGAATTTATTGCATAAGACACCTTTCACCTTTTGAAATCAATTACAAAAATAATGTTTTTGATGATCCAGTATTCTAAGTCATTGAGATGCATCTGTAGAGCAAGATACTAGCTATACTGAAAAGCAAGAGAGAAGTTGTACTGGGTGAAGGCCAGTCACTGAACAAGTCATCTTGTATTTTAGCTGTTTACATCCTCACTATGGGGATTTTTCACACACTCACTTTAAATTGTGTTTAAAAAGTGCTATATAAATAAAGCTTGACTTTACTTGACGATACTGAAAATACAGTGATTCGACCTTTGACTTAATCAAATAAGTAACCAGAACTGTAAACAATGACCAATCACTGTCTAACAGCTAACAACCAATCTCCTCTCTCCAGTATTTCTATCGGGATCAGTTATGTCTTAGCTGGGAGCGAGGCCTACGCAGCTCTTCTTAATATCAGGTAAGTCTTTCACACAAAAAATCTACATGCAAAAATGTTTGGTTTTGGTCATTTTTGAACATTTCACGTTTTTCAGATTTATTTAAAATTTGTAAGTGAAAAAAATTTTAAAATGTGAAAATAATTGGAGCTAAAATGTATTAATTCTTGCATAGCTTTAATATATATATATACAATATCATTTTAATCGTACCAAGCACAGATCACGATCTCTGCTTAAAACTGAGAAGTGAATGTCAAAAGAAATTGTGATATAATCAGAAAACAGTTGGAAAAAAGTGATGTTATCTTCGTCCCTGCAGGCTGAATGGGACCAGTTTATGTGGACTGCACTGCTGCTGTTGTTAGCGGTGTCGGTAGTAGTGTTGTGGTAATAATGCAGCTATTTGCCTTTCAAATAAGAGATCATTCTCCCTTAAGCCTTTTCTGAAATAATGCACTTCCTAAACCTTCCTAAATATAGTCCTGAAATATAAAAGCTATTTGTGACATCACTGGAAACAACTAATGACCTCATTACATTGGATAGGTCACCAGTCCATCACAGGGTCACACACAGCTATTCACAACTATTCACACTTGTACTGTGGGAATGTGTGCAAACTCCACAGACCCAGCTAAACAAACAAAAGCTGTCCTTGCTGTGTAGTGACACCAGTAGCTGGCCAACTTACTGCCTGATGACATTTAGATGACCAATAATTCATATAGATGCCTTGGGTCCATGTTGGTATATAAGTAAAGATCTACTGCCCTGAGTAGAATTTTGGTTTACTGCTACATACATTATTAATTACAAATATTCCATCTAAGCTTTGCAGAATAGAATATTATGAGTTATTAAAATTTCAAAAGAAAATATTTTATTAAGAATTAACAATATATTTCAGTGAACGGGGTAGAAAATCACTGAAAATAAATTATATTGGATTTTGAAAAAATTTGAAACAAATCATGTTCCTTTCTGATCCACTATTAGGCCCACTTTCATGTCTGAGAAAGCAAATTTAAAAGTAAGTTGTCTGTTGAGGGAGGGGTATTGCTTAAGGCTGTATGATTCCGAAGTAAAATATTTTTTCTTAAGTCATATTTTAAAAACTGATGCAATCCTAAGAGATGATGGTTTCTCACTAGAGTGGGAGGCTCACTGGAGTGTTACATGAACATACAGCATCGCTTTTAATCAAAGTAAACAAAAACATACACATCAGAGATGTTTCCAGAGGCTAACATAATTCATTTCATTATTAGATGGTAACAATGCATGTATTGTAGTTTTTATGAGGGGTATTTATTCAAGTCAAATAAAGTAGGACATCACTGAAAGCCTAGGTGTGACATGCATGACCCACCAATGTAGAAACAAATTCTAGTCCTATTTACAGGGCACATACTGTATTAAGATCATGAAACCTAGTCATGATTTTAATCATTTAATGGAGACTAATTAAGAAGCCAAATAAATAGGATACAAAGGAAAACTATAAAGTACTGTGCTTCGTTCCTATAACCGTGATAATTAGGAGTAAAACATAGCAGTCATCAGGAAAAGTATCCTGCTGCTAAATCATCTTGCTCAAAATGTCTCAAAAGTAAAGATTGCTACAATTTTATCTAGAATAACATTGTTCTTTCCACAATAGATATTGATTTTCAACAGCTGTTGCTGTTAAAAAAGTTGTCAAAGGTATGAGTGGTTATTATTATTATGAGCGAAAGACTGGGTGTCAACTGAAAATGTGATATAATAATCAATAAACCAACAAACAACAAGTACAGCAATATTAAAAACTTAGTACCCCCTCTTCTAATTCTATATTTTTTGTATAAAAGCATAATTAAAAAAGTATGTGCGTGTAGCAAGTTTAATTAATTCAGTTGAATTAAGTTGTCTGTTAATAAAACAATAATTCACAACAAAAGTAATCTCAAAAGAAGTAAGTTAAGACCTTACATAATTCATAAATACAACAATACCACAAACCCAACAAATCCCACTTGTTTTTTTTTTGTTTTTTTTTTATTAGCATCCGTGGAGATGAAAAACTGACTCTAACAGAAGAGTTTCTGCAGAACCAGGCTCAGGGTGGGCTGCCGTCTGCCTCAACCTGTTTGAGTGAGAGGATAGAGAACAGACAAAAGAACAGGAGACAAGAGAGGAACAACAGGCATTACAGGACAAAAGTAAAGTTAAAAATATGCAGTACAATAGTGGCAACTAAGAGGAGGACATTTAGAATGAGGAAAGCTTTTTCCTCTGCATCTGGGTGTATAATGGAGGTTCCCCAACATCTAAATCTATAGCTGGTGAAGGAGATATCGTAGTGTTACAAACTGACTGAAGGACTCAAACATAAAGATAACCAGGAATGGAAGATAATTTAGAAATAAAGTTTATTACATAACAAAAAACAAACAACAACAAAAGACACTAAAGCGGGAACTCCAAAATTCACTCTTCTAAGAAAATAAATCTAAACTTCAATAAACTGGAAAACAAAGTGCTGCACCTTGGCAGGAAGACAAACAGATTATGAATTTGGAAAAGGCTAGAAATCAAAATCAAAGCAGGAACGACCAATCACTATGAACAAACACTGACTATAAACGTACTGACACAGTTTACCAAGGTTAGAGGTCGGGGAAGTAGGAAACAGACAGATGCTCTGACAAATGACAGAATAACAAACAGGTGCTACAAACAGAAACACAGAAGAAGAAATAGAGTCGATAGCGTCACCTTGTGGCGAGAGGGCTGATTCACCACACGTAGCCAAAGATGACACCAAGATTCATTTTTGTGAGATTTTAGTTTTAGATGCGACTTTAGCTTGGACTTTTAAATGTCTTTTAAATGTTTGACGTTTGCCAAGTTGGTTTAGTTCATGGGCTTTCATCTGTATAGCAATGTCTTTTCCTAATGGTATTGCCTAGGACTTGAAATCCTAAAAACCTAAATAAAAAGTTTGTTTGGTAGAGAATATCTCTTCTCAAAAGCAAAAATACTGTACATGGATAACAGGAAAGCATGACTGAGGTTTTTATAAAAAGAAAACTTTATATTTTAAACTAAACTTAATTAAACTTAAACTAAATTTAGCTGAATTTGGGTCATGCACTAGAACAATGACCCAAAGCATCTAAAAAGACTTTTTCATGTAAAACTAAGAACTACTATGATTATATTTATGTATTCATATTTTTTACACAGAGAAAACATAGCATTACAGTGGGGAGGTACCACTTTACCACAGTACAGTAGTTATGCATATATACTGTACACACAAGACTGCACATACAATCATGTGTACATTATAGCACACATGACTCCTGTACTAAATGCTAAAACCAAAATGTAAAAGCCAGTGGGTTAAATATACCAGCTAAACTGGTAAAATTGTTCAAATTGTGTTGGTGTTTAAAATTAATGCAGCACAACTTCCAGTGATTCTTGTCTCTTCCCCCATATCACACCTCATCCACCTCTCTCCCAATTCTGTAATTACTTTTATCAGTTAACGGGACTAATTTATTTTGTCATGCCCCAGTAAATACCTAACACAAATAATATTCACAGTTTCCAGCACGCCTGGATGCTTCATTATCAGCCTGCTCAGTGCCACGGGAGATGCTGTGATGCGTTGTGGGAGTGGGAATGCAGAGTCAATGGAGTGGAAAAAACCTTGGGCAGCCTTCTTTGGATAAACAACCTTATTCCCCCTCCCCAGGGGCAGCAATCAATAGGTTACTGCAGGTCTCTGCAAAAAAACTCTCCTTTCAGTAGCACTGCTGGAGGATAGTCCATGTCTTGAAATGAAGCCCACTGAGCTTTGTGAGACTAAAAACATTTTTGAGTTTGTCCAAACCTCAGATAAGTGTATCTTAATTTTTTTTTTTTTTATTTAACTCTATCTGCTTTTAAGATCCCTGCTTTTAATTTCTCGTCCATCCAAGAAAATTCATTATTGTCCAATGCAGATATGAATTCAGAAAACTCATCTCATGACGCTATCAAGTATCAAGACCTACAGACCAAGCTTTTTAATTAAAGAATCAATCTATAAACTTAAAATTAAATGTACATTTTTGCATTCTAATCACTTTTTTTAGTAACATTCTATGGGAGAAAAGAGGTTAACCCTCGTGCAGCCTTCGATGGGGTCAAAATGAAAATAGGGGGCGCTCAAAGCTCAAAAACCACACAAGGGATGGATAATACAGCAAGTCACCTATCAATCAATTTCACCTAATAATCGGCCATTGTCGAGTGTCTGTCTAGTGCAGTGATTCCCAACCTGTGTGCCATGGGAAATCATAAGTGAATTGACTTTTACTGGGAACCAACTGAGCCAACTCCACTGTGACTGGTGTGAGGGAAAAGTTGTCCAACACGGTTCCATGTGAACTTAAACATCATCTCCAGACAAGACACCGAACTTCTGAAACGTGTGAACAGACGCAGAAACAGGCGGCGTTACTAAGAAAAACCACCAAGACGAGAGAGAAATTTCTGAACGCTACCAAGTTACTGAACTCATCACTAAAGCCAAACAGCTACACACCGAAGCAGAGACACTGATACTGCCTGAAAAATGATCTGAAGAGATGCTCGGCCCTGGAGCCGTTAAAGAAAGAAGGTTGTGAAGGCCCCCTATTATTCTTTTTCAGGCTAATTATTATTGGACCTGGATGTCTCAATAAGGTGTCTGTAAATGTCCTTGCCAAAAAACTATGAATAAAAATATAAATCACCTGCATTGGCAAAATAAGCTGTTTCCAGGGTGTGTACACAGGTAAGTAACGATCCCCACAGCTCAAAAGTAGGGAAAGTCAGGTCAGTTGTTTAGAGGTGTTCTGTGATTCTGTGTTGTTGGCGAAATGTGTGGTTATGGTTAATAATAGTACGGCACTAGATGGTTATGTGATGCATGTGCGAGTGACCCTCAAGGTGTTCAGCTGTGTTGTTTGTGTTCTAAAACAAGTCGGTCTTAAAAAGCTCAGGATCACAAGAGACCAGAGTTGTGTTGGTAATACAGAACATAGATATAGCCATATACAGATATAGCATGTATACACTTTTATGGATGGCCCATGTTTTAATCTAAAATTAAACCTGACACTTTGAATTGAACCGTTTTTTAATTTACATTTAGCTTCAACATACAATAGTCTCAGAGTTGCTCTAACTGATGATGCTTGTGTCTTATGTTTACTCTTTTAAAAGCCTCTCTGCTGCAATCAATCAACAACTTAGGAAAACTCAGTTTGCAATATTCAGTTTATGATATGTGTCTAACTTCAAACATTAAACCATGCTTATATTTGTGTGTTTTTTTTTCACAGCCACGTCTGTGTAATACCTGCCTTCACTTGGACTCTGACTTTTGCTATCCTTCTAGCCCACACAGTCATCCAACCAGTCACATCAGTGCTCACCTTGCTAAAAGGAATTCTACTTATTGTCACGGTAAAAAATATATATATATATATTCTTATATTTTATATTATATATGCAAAAGTTTTAGGCAGGTGTGACAAAATGCTGTAAACAAAGAAAGCTTTCAGAAATATAAATAATAATTGTTTATTTTTGTCAATTTATAAAATGCAAAGTGAGCAAACAGAAGAAAAATCTAAATCAATCAGTCAATGTTTGATGTACTGGAAGTGATGCTTGACCCCACAGAGCCCTGATCTCAGCATCATGTGTGTCTGGGATCACATGCAGAGACAGAAGGATGTAGAAACCCTACATCCACAGAAGATCCGTGGTTAGTTCTCCAGATGTTTGGAACAACCTACAGGCGAGTTCCTTCAAACACGGTGAACAAGTGAAACTGGAAGAACTGCTGCTGTTTGAAGGCAAAGGGTGGTCACAGCAAACATTGATGTGATTTAGATTTATCTGTTGTTCTTTCACTGCATTTTGTTCATTTCTGAACATAAACGTTTAACACTTCCATTTCTGAAAGCTTTCTTTGGTTACAGCATTTTTTCACACCTGCCTAAAACTTTTGCACAGGACTATATATATTTCTGTTTGCTGGTAGAATTATTCTATTGAATCAAATGTGTTTCTGAGGGACACCCACATAGTTGTCCTTCATATTTCAACTGCCATTAACTGTTTCTGTGATTCATAAGTCAACAGCAAGACCACATGTCTTTATTGCACACTGACATTTAGGTTTAATGTCAAAAGTTGATTATGACTTGGAAGGTCTGAATGTATGATTTTTATCTGGTATAAATTAACGTCTCAGATTTTAAATGAACAAAGGTACTGGAATATGTGACAGGAGTTTCTTAATATCCAGGAGTGTCAATAATAAGGCCCCATTTGCCATTACTGTGGATGTCATAATTTAAAAAACATATACATATTATGTTGTAGAAAATGTTACACTGCAAAACAATACAACACAATTTTGTATGATAAATTGTTCACTCTCCCTATTTTTAGAGACTCATCCTCTCTCACCTTCCTGCCATACTGTGTCTTTATAGCATTATTTTTACTCACTCTAAAAGTTTGGCCATTTTTGATGGATGTTATTCTGCCTTGATTGTTGTACGCATGCAAGGTCAGACTGGAAATGGATGGAAGTGGCATGGTGCGTGCCCTGTGAGGACTCTTACTTGTGCTTACTGAGCTTCCACTTTGTGGTGGTTTGGGTTTTTTCCAGGTCAGTGCTTGCCAACATCAGGCACCGTCAGCGGCTCACTAGGAGATCTTGAAGTCCGTATGCTTATGCCAGAGTGCATTCAGCATCATCACATCCCAAAACGTAATACTGCCTTGACAGAATGTTGAGCAATGTTGCTTTTGCTTTTGGCAAGTGGAAATAAAGAATCAATCTATAAAATAACCTCATTTAAAATTTGATGCCTGCTACAGGTCTCCAAATAGTTGGGATGGGGCATTAAAGAGCTAAGAAAGCAGAACATTTTCAAAAGATTCAGTTAGGAGAACATCTAACAACTAATTAAGTTAATTGACTTCAGGTCTGTAACATGATTCGCTATAAATGGGATGACTTAGAGAGGCAAAGTAAAGATGGGCAGAGGCTCTCCAATCTGAAGTCTGATCATTTTTATTTATACAAAAACATTTTGTGTACAATTGTATTTATTCAGTACCTTGTTTTAACAGCTATTGGAGTGGTAGGAGTGCAGCTCTTCAAACCAACAATGGTTCAATGACATAATGATATGGAGAAGGCCAGTGGAACAGTGTATACTGTACATCAAGTCCCTCTAGGAGTAGGATGCTTTGTCCTTAGGACAATAAAGACATTGGACAGTTTGGTCTATCAAGATTGCATTGATAGCACATCCTCAGGTTTTTGTTCAGTTTCAGGCTTTTCTGGGGCTTAGGTTTCAAAAGGTGTTTGATTAAAGTAATGGAAAATTGCAATAAAAAGTCCTTGTTATCTGGTTTTGTTTAGAATTACGTGTTTACACACTGTAGATGGAGACATTTACACTGAAACACTGTGTGTGCATGTATGCATTAAGACACAAAGGGGTTCAGTTCTAGAGGAGAGCCATTCTTTTACATTGCATCAATATGAAAGAGAGCCAAGCAGGCAAGGCTGAAACACAGCATCATCAAGCACTAGGTCATTTATGGCCCAGCAAATGGGATTTTTCTCTTTATGGCTGAAATATTAATGTGTCTGTCTTGGTATACTTAAAAAGAAAACAGCAGTTTCTAGACCCTGAGGTGCCAAGCCAGACCGGGCAGAGTGAGACAGAGAATGCCAATGCAAATAAAAGTGTGGGTATGACCTTCAGTCAGTAACTACTGTACCATAAACCACAAGTCCATTCATAAATTGTTAATTGTAGTATTTTTCTATATTTACTGAAAAAGCATCTTTTGATCTGCCGTAGTATTTATGACTTGCATCATGTGATGATGAAATTACCCATAATGTGAGTGCAAAAGGTAGCTTAGTAGTCAAAATGATCATGTGGCTCAATCTTTCAGTGGATTCATGTATAAAAAAGACCATTTTGCATTCATCATACGTTTCTCTATGCAGCCAATGGTGTTGATAAAAGTCTATGGTGCATGATTATAGAGTGGTGCATTGTTCAGTATAGTTAATATCATAATTGAGACATTTGTATACATCACGTTAAAATTGCATAGGCTTACATCACAATTGCCATTACATTAATTGTGCAGCATGTGTAACAAACTGCATGGACAGACAGCTGACAGGGGGAGAGGATAAGGGGAAAATCCCTTGTAGGAATTTACTTGTGCCTAAGACCGAACAGGAGTAACAAGGGTTAGGACCCACATGCACTTGATGCAATGACATGTAATATCAATAATAGTTAAACAAAGAACTACGGGCATAAATTTGGGATAATTCAGGATACAAGCAAAAACACAGAAGAAGCTTGAAGTCACTACTGAAAGAACTAAACTGAAAATCTCTCTATTTGCAGGCAAAAAAGAGTCATAAGCTAGAGGAGGATAACAAAAGAGTCAAAACTAGTGGACAGCACTAGAAGATGAAAACTAACACTGGTACACATACTGGCATAGCAGAGAAAGAACCAAAACAGAACAACAGGGTAACAGAATTACAGCCTGACCAGGTAACATGCAAAGTTGACCCAACAAATGACAGAACGAAAGGAGCAACTTAACCCTCTGCAGCCTTCGAGGGGTCAAAACGACCCCACTGTAAACTAGGAGGCGCCAAAACTCAAAAACACAGCTCACTAACTAGAGTACCAGGGGTAGGAACGCGAGCCCCTGGGACTACTTTCAGTCCCCACTGGGTGATGCCAAAGCTAACTAAAGGGGGAGCTCAACCTAGAGCCTACCCCCTGATCACAAGGCCCGAAATACAAAAGGGCTGCTCGACCTAGAGCCTGTGCCCACACTAACAAACAGAGCTGGAAAGAGAGCGAGCTGGGCCGTGTTCGCCTGTTATATCGGGGCGGAGTTCAGGTGGCACTGTGTTCACACCTGGAGGTGACTTTGTTGGCTGTCCATCACCCCCCTGTGACAATGGGAGGCGTTTTTTCTGGTTCGCCTCCTCCTCGGTTGCTGTACCTTGTCTGCACACCATCATCACCAGGACATTTATATTCACCCAGGTCCGTCGTTCTGTGCTGGTGTGTCTTCCTTGCTATGCTCATTTGGTTTGCTCTCCCTCTTCCCCGACCTCTGGCTTCGTTCGTTGATAGTAAGTTCCTATTTCGTAGACTTTTGTAGTTCCTGCCTAGCAGCGATTTTGTGTTTCATAGATTAATGTGGTTTGCGGTGACTTTCTGTTGGCTAGTTTGATTGGCTCTGCAGCGTTCTTTGTTTTTTGTTATAGTACTTCTAAATTTAGTATATTTACCTACCAGCTCTGCTGTGAATTTTTGTGCTGGTTAATAAATTGTTTCTGGATTCAGACTGAGTGTGTCCCTCTGGGTTTATTTGCATCTGGGTCCGAGCACTTGCTTGTTCACGTTCGTAACACCCCTCATGTAACCTCATGGTCCTTTGTCCTGGGTAAACTCGAGTTAGGCTTACAAGTTTCCACGTAGGCCGTAGTCCTGGCCCTTTGTTCTGTCGAGGGAGCATATGTGCCCCAAAAATGATGAACAAGTTCATCCAACCGTAGATGAAGCGTGTTGTGATTTATCATCTGTCTGCGGCTGTTTTATCCAACCCTTGTGTGGTTTTTGAGCTTAGAGCCCCCTGTTTTCATTTCGACCTTTTGAAGGCTGCACAAGAGTTAGACAAAACAGACACAGAAAATAAGGGACAGGTGAAACCGATAATTAGAGCCAGAAACATGAACCAGGAAGTGACAAAAGAAAAACAGAGACGAACAAAACCACGACTCCCTCACAGCATGCCATTATTTGGTTGCAAACTAGTTAAGAGGGATTTTTACTCTGGATTTGAGAGCTTAGAGACACAAAATGTCTTGGTAGTTACAGGCTAATGTACAGTATCTGCCAGTATAAACCGGTATCTGCAAAGAACTAATAAAGTCATGAAGAAATAAACAGAATGCGAGCATACAGCAGGGAACACACATTGTTACACACAGGCATAAGGGAGAAATGCATGACATCTGAAGTATTGCAGAAGAATGAGGCAGCCCCAACATGCTGTACACTGCATCACACCTTACATTCTACCCTGGCTACTGATGCACCTCCTCAGACACGATTGACACTGTAGCTATGAAGCCATGCAGTAGGGTTGATTAAGAGAAAGATTCCAGATTAAAAATACGAACAGAAATGGAAATGTCTACCACTTACCAGGATTTCCAAACATTCAAAACAAAATCAGTGCCTCTTTGATTTTCTCCCTTCAGAGGAGTCCAATCCTAAATAAAGTTGTGCATAATTCATTCCAGTTTCCAAACAGTGGCCTCAGGGACATGTTACTCCTCTGCAAAGAAACACAGCTTTTAGAAAGCAAAAGTTGGGTTGGTGCAGCTAAGGCTTAAAGGCACCTTTATGAAATGTGACTGTACCTTGGTACTGTAGTAAACAGCTCAGGAACTTGACTGTGGAATGTTTGGAGCGGGATTTAACTTGTTGGTGGTTTGTGGGGAGACAGAGAGGAAAACATAGAAGCAGCTCTCCATAGCAGTTTTGTTGCGTAGAACTGATTCTGGTGAGATCAACGTCTGGTGCATGGAAAGAGCCTCATTTTAGACAGACGCACACCAGATAAGGCTTCCTTTGACACATTAGTTAGTTTTCTCTTCTCTCAACAAGGCTTGTTTCCACTATCAATTTAGTGCTAATTTAATGCTCTCACACTACACCAGGATGGTAAAAATAACAGCTGAGCTAAAAAATGAAATTGGAATTTCCATCATACTGCTGTGCCTACGTGCAGCGTCACAGAGCAACTAGCCTGACAGTAAAGGCTCACACATATTCCCCTTGTTATAGAGCTTTGCATTGATTTATATGAATGTATTGCTTCTCCTATATTTAGTTTGGTCAGTGGGAAAAGAAAGAAAATAATACATGTGCTACACTGTAGATAAAGAAAGTCACACCATCAACACATTGCCACAGTCCTTCCTTGCAAATACATAAAATAACAGTAGAGCACATTACATATCTTTATTTTAATTAAAGCTCTATTAAAACATTGTGAAATCGGCCAAAGTGAAGCTTCTATCAAACCACACAAAATCGGGGCAAACACAGCACACACACACTTTTAAATGAATCTCAGGCACTGAGGTGTGGAATTGTGTTGGAAGGTAGATTATTCATGGAGAATCGACCACAATTTCACGGCTTTCTGGAAATAATTAGCGTGACAGTTATTCAGTCTTTATAATTGGTTAAGACTCCACACCCTCACCTCTAATAAAGTTGTCATTGAACCTTTAATGCCACTGGCTCCTTTGACAGCCACGGAATATTGCAACCTGGTGGATGGTCAAACCATTTAAAAGAGGACGATACGCTAGGTTTATAGTGTGTGTCTTTGTGTAGTTGAGCTTTTTCAAAATATTTAACTATGTGAAATATTTAGTTTCTTAAATATTTTTAAGATGAGCCCATCTAGAGCAAAGCATTAATTAGGAAACAGGACTTTAAACCAAGGAACCCATTCTTGTCCTTTAAGCCTGACTATATTTCTCTTCCTTTCTCTCGTGCTTCTCTTCAACAGTTTTGTAATCTGTGTCGTTGTCATTCATCTCCATTCTTCACATGTGACTTTTCATGTTAGAAAGAAACTAGTATATTTTTAATGCAATAACTGGTGATTCTACCTCTGTGTAAGGTTAGAAGGTTTGTGGTTTCTTGGTGTGGTATATTGCACCAGGTGTAACGTTTATGACATTTAGAAAATATTAAAATAACATATATTTTTGATTTATTGCCATTGTACTGAATTCAGTCAAATAGAAAACATTTAAAACAGCCTTTTGTGAATCATCACATCTTGTCTTATTTTACTTTTTATAAAGCGTGGAATTTTTTTAAGTGTTGTACATCAATACAGCTTTGGATTATGAGGTTTTTGGTACTCTTTTTGGAGTAGACTTGTATAATATTAGGCAACACGACTGAAAAATATAAACCCCTCATAAAGCTTTTCTGCTGTTCTTTATCTGAACCTTCTGTTTCATGTCATAGTTTATACATTTATTACATTTATTACATTTATTTCAAGACAAATAACTTTTATCTACCTTCATGATGATTCTAACCCTGCCTGTACAAGTCTGTCAAGTAATATTACAGGAGAATTTTGTGTGCATGTGTGTGTTTGCGTCTCAGGTGGCTGTTACATTTGCAGTGGGGTCAGATGTTGGCCTTCAGAGCAGCACTGACTTCAGACAGATGGGGAAGCCTTTCCTAATGGGCACAGTGGCTTTGGGTGAGAAGCAGTTATCCATAGTGATGATACATTTTTTTCTTACTTTGTTTTTTGTTTTTATTTATATGTATTTTATTTTAGGACCTTTTCTTTGTTCTTTCTACAGTTGATTAGACAAACAAGCAGCTGCTAACTTTAAATAAAAATGTTAAATATTAGAAAATATAAAGGCTATTCACTTTAATTTATTAAATATTAGTATACAATAAGTAGCTAAGACATTCACTCAGGCCAACAGTCCTTGTAGTTTCACACAGACTTAACAGAAGAGCAGAAGTTATTAATAACTTTGAGCGATAATACAGTAAGGCAGATGTTTTGTAAAGATTTGATTGTTATTATAACTTTTTTATGACAAACTTTCTGAAAGCTGTTCTTCAATATACCACAGAAATATTGAAAGATAAATATTTAAATTTCAGCAAAATATGAGAAACACATACTGTGTCTAACTATGGTTGTTGTTTAAAAGAAAAACAATGCATAAAACCTGGATTTTGTACTTTACTGTTTTTAATCACATATGTATCTATGTGGGGGTTACTATCACTGAAGTCTGTGTTACCAAGTCACCTTACAAGTTTATTTTTCAATTAGAAGCTGCAAAAATGTAAATTAGGCAACAAATAGAACTGGGACTGCAGGCCACTCAAGAAAACACACAACAAGTGCAGATGAAAGTTTTATTACACTTACACTACAAAGGTGATTTGTTGTTCACCACCATGAAGTAGTTTGACTCCCTGAGTCACTGCCACACTGCTGCAGCTCGACAGGGTATTTCTGTGTTTCATTAGTGTGTTTGTGAACTCAGACAGCACTTCTTTTAGCTTTCATTATTTCCGAAGGCCATTTCAAGATATAAACTGCCAGCTATGACAGCTGCTTTGCAGTTTGTCATTTCTAGTTGTGTGGAACAGAATAAAGAACACATTTTAATCATTTTCTTAGGATTAACAAAGCGTGATAGTGCTTTGTGTTTGGCTTAGACGCTAAAATGTATTGCCTGCGGTGGCATAGTGGTGCTGGTTGCATTGTTGCTTCAGCCTCAGAATCTACAGGTTAAACCAGTGCCCAGTCTTCTCAGCATCTATGTGTTTTTTCTCTGTAGTGGTTTACTGTGTCCTCTCACAGTCCAAACATTTGCAGTTAGGTTGAGTTAATTAGTGAATGATTACTGATTTGGCTTGTAAACTTGTTTATCATGGATGTGGCAAAAAGTATTTTATAGTGGTTTGTCTCAAGAAGTAAAAAATAAATAAAAAATATATGACAAATATCACAGTCTGTGATATTGACCTGCTGTTCTATTTCTTTCTCAACAGGAGGGATTGTGAATGTGATGCCTCTACTTTTCTCACAGATCTCACACAACAAAACACAGGTAAAACTACAGTAGTCTTCCACCATATCCTGGTGATCTGCAGATTTAGAAATAGCATAGGGGCACTGCATCGTTATTCCTTAACATTAACTCACTGACAAAAAAACAGAATGTTGGGAGCAGTAAAAGACAGAAAGGCCTTAGTGAATAGGCCTATTGAATAACCTGCACAGGCTTTAGTGACCTGCAGTGTCTTGAATATACTGAATAACTGTTTGAGATTATTTGTAGACATCTATTAAAATCTTACCCATAAGAGTTTAATTAGACATGTTCTTGTTGAATATTCCAGATAAAACCAGTTGCTCACCTTATTTCCAAAAGGGTTTTGGGTTCAGGGACTCGCCACTTGCTGTACTGGCAAACTGTTCTTTCTGAGCTCAGACATCCTCTTGTTGTAGCTAGTTTAAAGTCAGACTTTGGCTTCCCTGCACCAAAGAAAAGGGTCACACATCCAACTGTTTTGGTACAAATACTAAAAGTAATGTGTTAATAACAATAATAATTTAATTAATGATTTATTATTGCATTTCCATGTCTAGTTTTAGTACTCTTTACTCTTTGTTTGGGTATAACTCAAAAGTACTTGTGAACTATTTTGTGCTACTTTGACTTGAATTCAGTTTTTGGTATTGCATTTAAGTAGCAGACACGAGTTCCCATTGGCTGTGTCTGGACTTTTCTGGTACATGGTCTATAGTTATATGCTATGCTTCTGAGCAATCCATCAGTATACTACATACATAAAATCTACCTAAATTACTACGTGTAACGAGCAAGTTCGTGGAACTCAGTCAGGCAGCAGGAGGCTGAGCCAGTTAAGACTGTTCATCTTTTATACCCTGAAACACTAAATTTTCATGTCCTGTTTATTCTGAAGGAAAATGTGCAATCATACATGCTGGAGATTGTCGTAGACTTGTTGTAGAGTCTTCAGCTTATCTCCACCATGGAAATATGTTTCATGTTCACATGTATGAATAACTCTTTATTTGATTGTCTATGTCCTTAAAATCCACGAGTCAACAGCAGACAAGGATCTATATATAAAACTGTTTAAATAACCAAACTGTTGAGGTGCTGAAACTGAAAAGCAAATTTCCTAGCATAAGTGCTAAATTGAGACAACTGGCTGCTCCAGTAAGGTGGCAAAACTCAAACAATGCAAAACTAGAGTTAAAACATGACACTGTTTACAGTAGATTAGTATTGATTTCTTTTTACAGTGTTAAATCTCTGATCAGAAGTGTTGCGGTTACAAAACAGATGTATTGGTCATTGTTGCGATCAGAACAAATAACTGTATTTAAATAGAGCAGGACGTTGTTGCTGATGTTTATGTTCTTCATGTGCAGATCCTGTGGTTTCGCAGAGCAGTTCTTGGAGGTCTGACAACCTGCACTGTACTTAACATCCTCTGGTAAGCACACTATTCACTTACAGAAGGCACCTCTCCTTGAATTTCTCTATGAATGTACTGTAGCTTTTTTATGTAATAAACAGTTATTACTATAGGTACACTTTATTATATAATACCATAATGTTCAAACCATTCAAAATAGTATAGAGAGGATATTCAATTTGGTACTGAACTGTAGCATCGGCTCATAAAAAAAGTTACCTCAAAGCATTTTACAAGGTAAGGTTAACCCAACAAATCCCACTTGATCAAGCTTTTATGATACAAGTCTGTTTCATACTGTCTATCTGACTAATAATGCATGCAGGTACATCAAACGTGGTGCTTTAAGTAAATTCAGATGTTTCCAACAATTGTGGCTGTTTTGTAATTTGGATGCTAACACAATGTGAATCTCTAAAACAAAGAAGCTAAGCAGATCCTGAACTACAGTGAAAGAGGAAAAAGGAAATGCTTTGTTGCCCTGCTGCATGGGCTGCACACGCATGACAGATTTCACTGAGCTGCACCCAGCAATGTACTCTATCTGTATCTGACCTTTGGTGTACTTTACTGATCAGCTGCTGGCAAAACAACTTACAGCAACTCTGCACAATAAGTCTCTCTGCTCAGGAATGCTTCTCTCAGATTTACTGTGTGAGCTTCAGGCTCTCGTTTTGGTTTTGTGTCCAGCCTACACAGTGGAAGCGAAAAGCAGTCTTGTGTGAAATAGCAATGCTCTAATGGAAAAGAAAGCACCATTTATTGATTGATGATAACATTTCATATGTACAGAGCCTGTGAGACTCCACATGCACTTTAGAAACCCAAAATATGATTTCATTTAACTAAATACAGTATAAATATAACACACATTTTAAGCAAAAGGCTGCACAATGTGATCCCCTTCATAGTGATGAGGTGATTAGTGTCCATGATAAGCACTGTTTCACAGGTTGTAGGAGACACCGGCAGTGACTCTGAGAAGGTCATCCTATAACTAATTCCTAAAAGAATATTTGAGCCAAACGTTTAGTCATTGTTCCATTATGAAGGTTCATTTATTACATAAATATAATTTATTCATAGTTTAATTCATAATAATAAGCATAATAATAATGTATTCATTTATTGTAGAAAAACATTTTGACTCAGTAGATTTTTGTGGCATATTTCCTCCAGATTAATAAATAAGATCTACAAAAACCTGAAAATGTAAATCTCTGACAATAATCAAACCAATAATCAAAATATACACCTTGTGTTTTAGTTTGAACTGATTAATGTTGTGTATTTATTGTTTGATTAAGAAAGTTTAGACTGTATGTTTGTGTGTTTCTGTGTTTAATTCAAATTTTAACATATTATGTGTGAAATATTCAGTTCAGATGGAGGTTAAACTATAAACACGCCATCACATGTGGAGCTTTTAAACAACGAAACTTACCCATCCACTGTTACAGTGACTTAAATTGAAACCCATTTTATTAACTCTGTGTCTGTGGCCTCACAGAAAGCAAGTACTTTTACTGTAAACTGTCATCTGTTCAGTTCATCTGTAACGAGCCTAATAGCATTTTGTCAGGTCAAGTCAGGTTTAGAAGCTGGAGAGTGATCTCCAGGAAGATGAAACACAGCCTGCCACTGCAGACTTGCTTATACAGACAAGTGAACAGGTGAAACAGATGATGGTGATTATAGCAAGAGAAGGCAGAGACAGACAGGAGATTATTCCCCACTGTAGTCCTTTGACTGTGGACTGCATATGAGCATGCAGATAAAGTTCGATGACGGGGACAAACTGTGAGCATGCTGACTGACGATGTACCCAAGATCACAGAAGTGAGTGCATGCAGTTTTGTGCACCATATTCAGCTTGGTGTTCCCTCTGTTTGGGCTCGCAGTGAACAGTTTCCTCAGCCTCCATTTTTCAGACCATAATTTTGATTGATAATTATCGCTGGGGACATAATTCTGTGGAGCCACCCAGCAGAGTGAGAGTAGTAGAATAAAATAGAAATGGTGTGTTGCTGGGTGCATTCGAGCATAGCCACAACAAATGAATGGATAAATCTCTCAGAGCCACACTCTGTACTGCCGATTCAGAGAGACCAATAGCCGGTGCCTCAGCCAGAGTAGAGGATTTACTTGCCTGTAACTTGCTTCCTCAGTTCTGCAGCCAAACTTTATGGCCTTTGGTTTCAAACAAAGAACCTGTAATTCATCCTCTATTTCCCAATATCTCATTTTTGTTTTTCAAAAGACTAGCTGTACCCTAAAACATTCTCAGCCTGATTTCCACCACAGTCCAGCACCTTGATGAAATCCAAGGTGAAACCCTGTGCAGGGGGTGTGGTGGAGAACACCCCGCCACACATCTGAGTCACTAATGTTAGCACATCTGACATTGCAGGTGACAGGCCGGTTTCTGTTATAGGCTTTGTAGAACAGTAAACGTGTTCAAACAAGGAATCCACAACTGATGAAATCTGTCAATACAGTATGAAGCAGTTTGAATCCAAATGAGACTGAAATTGATTGCTGGCCTTGGAAGAAGTTAGGAAACCACATTGCTCCCACAAACAAAATAAAATTGATCAAAAAAAGGACTAGATAGCTCAACATTTAAAGTGAAATTGTCAAGTTTTAACACACCTAGTCAACTAATAAACTGTGTTTTTAGGGTGGCTCTGACTACAAGCCTACCAACACATATACATTATCACAGTATCAGGAGCGAAGGGCGAAGGGAAAATTAGACGTACAGTAACTGTTCAACGTACTGTAAATATGAGCTTGCTTGCAACATACATTGTATAATTAAGCACTTGGACACGGAGAGGCTCCGTATCCTGAGGATGTGGATTGCTTCATTATCAAGCTTCAATGTCACTGTTGATATGCTGTCAATAATAGCAATAGTAATAAGAACCAGTTGTTTAATGGTCAGTTTTCAAAGCTTGCTTCATTTCAAGTATTTAGCAATTTAGCATTCTGAGAACTATATTATGGCTATATATTATTTCACAGTTTTCATTCCTTTGGAAGAGCATACTTTGAGTTTATTTAATTTTTTTATTTTTCTGTATACTATAAAATCTCTATACATTTTTATTTGCTAAACTTATCTCAACTGGATTGAGGCATATGTAGCATTCATGTATACACATAAAAAGTAATGTTGCGGTTGCGTTTTTCGTTGTGGTAATGTTGGGACTTGTTATTATAGTAGGTCTCGCTGATAAATGTTCTCTCTTTTAGGCTTCTGACAAACTTATTGTCAAAATTCAAAACTCTGGTTTGATTGGCAGTTGTCCCTCCAATATTATTTAGTCTTCTGAAAAATTCCAGGTGCTGGGCAGTACTGGAAATCGTCCCCCAGACTTCGTTACCAGAGAGGACGGCGGTTGAAGCAACAACCAAGCCTGGCTCCAACACCCTGCCTGGGCCACGTTCCTCCATCAGCTCTCTGCTCTACTCCAACATTTCACTAGCGGAGTGAGTCTTTTCATTTGGGTACCTTCTCTCCTGTTTTGTGACCTATCATCACCACTAGTCGGGGCTGCCACTGTAATTTTGACCCTGCCTCTGCCTTTCTAATATTAAATATGTAGCTTCTGGCTGAAAACAGATCCACATGACAAAGGAAAGTGTTTTTCAGTTTGGCTGACTTCTTGCAGTAAAATAGAGGTTAAATTCCTATTGATGTAATTATATCAATTGAAAATTGAGTGTTTCAGATAAAAGCAAAAAGATGTTTTCATTGTAGGATGTCAGCGAGATATTTAATGATATTATAACCTGTAAACCTTTCTTTGGTCTTTGCTGTAGACGAGGGTTTTGTACTGTAGCTGATCCATTTACATTTCAGGGGAATGAACAATACACTTTAGATGCAAGCATTTTAAATGACCTACCAACAATATAGCAGAACACTTCCATTACATACATATCCGTTGCCCGCATCTACATGTATTCTACAAAGGTCAAAAGCTGCTGCATCTTCATGTTTAATAGGAAATATTACATTGATGTTCAAAGGTGGGGCTGGTGTGAATACGCAGAATGAATGCCTCTTTGTATTCGATATATAATGACTTCAGAGCAGAATTGAACTGTAACAGCTACCATTCATTCAGACCATTTTCATTCTGATTGCTTGGCATGATTTTTTATTTCTATTATTTTATTATTTATTCTATTCTTTTCCCTCTGCCTAGCACTGTTCATTGTACAGCTCTTAACAGCAGAACTGTGTGAGCCGTGTGGGTCACATGGCTCAGTGACGCGTACACTCCTGTGCCTGTTGGGCAGAGCCATGCATTTCATAGACCAACATTGCCCCCCTGTGGAAAACATTCTCAAATGGACTAAATGATTCTTGTAGTGCTTTAAATCCCAATCCTCTAACCTTGTTCCCCTCATTTATGGAGTCTTCGGTATAGCTGTGTGCTTTTAAAACCATGTTCAGATGAAGTGGGTAATAACAAAAAAAGGTAAGTGCCTCTCCAATGAACTCATATCTCCTCTTCCTCGGATCAGAAACAACCGTTTGCTTTTAGTCATGTTGCAGATTCTGAACACTCGGGATTCCTAAGCAGTCTTTTTAGACACGTGAAGAAGAGGTTGCAAGTGTAGGAGCAGACTGGGTTGTCTTTTGAGGCAACAGCTGTCACCGTATTTGTTGTCAACAACGTACAGGTGTTGTTCTCATCTATTATGAGAATAGTCTCAATTATTGTTGCTTCTTGTGTAATTTTCAGCTAATTAATTACACCCAGCATTAGCGTTTTAATCTGATTTCAGCAGCCAAGAAAAAATCGTTACATATTTCAGTGTTAGGAAAGATTATTTCAGGGAATAACATTTCAAGTGTTGCCCAGCATGGTCTAAGCCTGAGTACTCAAAGCATCTCTCATACGCAACATCAAGGTTAGATCATAAAACAAGCCCCCACTGTAAATGGATCCATTCCTGTGAGAGCTGTAACCTTCAGACTAAGGCAGGGGGGAAATGTTTTGCAGCTCATCTAATTTGAAAAACTGAAATGTATGCTCCTGCTCCTTAAAGCTCTACGGCTTCACTTTATTGTTAATGATAACTAAATATAGCACAGGTGATGGTTTACCTGCTTGGCATTTCTGCCTGCCGCACTTTGGACGATGCCATTGTGTGGGCTGCAGGGTCATCAGCCGGGGGCCACCCTTCATCGATGTTTCGCTCCCTTATCTCCACAACATCTCACGGTGGTGGAGCCATGGCAGGAACATCTCCCTACCGTGCCCTGCAGCCTGCCTAGGATCCTTCCCTCTCCCAGTCCTTGCTCAGCCTCCTCTTCAAGACCGTAGAGAGCACGGTTCCTATTAAGGCCTGTCACCCCAAGAGTTTTTAGTAGCGGTGGATGTTCCGGTGAAACGTCTGTACCCGACCTCCACTAGGAAGGTAAAAGGTTGCTGCTGAAAGATCTGCGTACTTGTTCTTCTTTCGCTCATGTGCAGCCCCCATCTGTTCTTCACATGGGACCGTCAGTTCTACCATGATGACCACTCTGGCAGTTGCTGACCAGAGCTACATCTGGGCACAGGGCTGTCATGGTGATCTCTGTAGGGGATTTAAGCTGCCACTCGCCTCCTAGTCGCCTCTTGGTGCAGCGCTGTGCTTTCTGCCCTGGCCTGATAAACTGGATCCACTTTTGGGCTGTGGGTGGGTTGTTCCTGTTCACTTCCTGTTTGTGGCCCTCCAGGATGTCTGCTAACTTCCATAGGACCTTGTCATGCTGCCACCTGAACCTGCCCTGGGATTGCGTTGTCTTGCTGCCACAGAGAATATGCTTCAGGTTGTGATTTGGGGATTCACATCATGTAGTTTTCCATTATTAACATTACACTACATTAGTAACAAATGCAATATCCCAGCTATTGTTTTATGCATATTACCAGAAGATTCTGTCAGCAGCATGCTACCAAAGTCAAAGCCCAAATAGTTGGTTTATTCATATGTAGTTTATCAAGCATGATGATGAACTTGTTAGTGTGTAGTCTTTATATCAGCTCTTATACACACTTATGGTCTTTACTCCCTGTTACATTCATTCATATTCACTGTGGCAGATCTCGAAAAGGAGGGACAGAAGAGGCTGTGGCTCAAACTCAAGTCCCTGATGCATGCTGCTTGTCCTTGTATGAACAAATCAGACCAGGCCGTTTGAAATGAGCACATTTACTGGATAAAACATTTGTTATGTTCTATGTTCTATTGTGAATAAAATATTGACTTGTATGATTTGAAAGTATTTGTTTTTCTTTCTATTCAAATTTAAAACACGTCCCAAGCTTTCCAGAATTGTACATACTGAATGTTGCTTTTGACTAAAGTATTGAAATGATTGACAACTGTGATATCATGATTGTCACAATATGTGTGTCTGGCCTGATTTGTTCATAAAGGACAAGCTGTGCCTGTGTAATATATTTCATGCCCACAGTGAAAAACATACTGTAGCTTTTTAAAATAATTTCATGATTTTTTTACCTTCTGCCACCTGCATTTTCATCCAAGTCCTTGGGCTACAGAGAGGGAAAGCAACTAATGAAACCTACAGCACATTACAGCAGCAGCAGCAGACAAATGGCCTGAATTAGAGTATAAAATGGAAGCACTGATTCATAGTTTTAACCCTGCCCTGCCATATGTTTTACATCCATTTGTGCCCCATTTAATATTTAGGACAATATTTTCCCCCGTTGTAGTATTCTTGTTTCTCCCCTGGAGATTCCTCTAGAGGCTGGGAGCTGGCCAGCTAAAAGGGAAAGCAAGAGAGGGAGTCTGGCTTTATTTGAGGAACTCACAATAGAAATTCATGCAGAGGGCAGCCTTTTATATGGTAACTGTTATATATGTAAAGGGACAGAGGAGGATTTAGTACAGCCCCGGTGAAAGCTTTTATGAGAGCTGAATTTTCACTTGCCAACATTGACAGAAGTCATAGCATCAGCTAATCATCTCCATGTGAGGGGAGTTTTAACTTCAGGACTGTAAGCTGCACACGATTTCTGACCCTTCACTTTAGGTGTGAACAATGAACTGGAAGAGCACATTCAGTCAGTAGTGCTGCACCAACAGTATAATAAAATGAAACAATTAACCTCTGCTCAAAATGACAGTTCAACAACAAAGCTCTACCTACTGTCCAGTCTATATATATATCATTAAGTTATGATCTCTTGACTCTATTAAGTGTTAACTTACAGAGGAAAACCTAAAATAAATTATGTTTCACCTGGTGACCCAAATGAAATAGAGATTTTGTGAAGATTTAGTATCTTCACAAACTAACTTTTTTGTTACAAACTGGGACTGGACTGAATGCTGTGACTGGAGAGCCTGACTAGGACTGACAGACAAAAGTGAGGACCCAACCGCATGGATCACAAAGTCACACCAAACATGCAGGCGAGGGACGTAGACACAATCATTAGACTTGAGTGGGAGGAGCACTTGACATGGCTTGACCTGACCTGACCTGACCTGACCTGACCTGACCTGACCTGACCTGACCTGACCTGACCTGACCTGACCTGACCTGACCTGACCGCCTCACCCACAGACCGACAGGACCATTTAGGGGAGCTTAAATACAAACTGAACAGGAAATGGAACACAGCTGAAACCACTGATCATCACATCACAGTGACAGAATGAAACCACGGTGCCCTGCTGGGAACAGAGGGCCGGACTGTGACTGTTTTCTATATGTTTGTTTCACTTCAGGTCTGAAAAGGCAGGAGAGATTGCAACCATCCCACTGACAAAGGTCAGTCTCTTTCATGTCCTATTAGACAGATTTTTTTCTCATGATCTGTAGGGTCTGAGATGTAGCAATGCAGGGGATACCTGCCAAACCTGCTAGTGACGAGGAAATGAAAACACAACTGCTGAGGGAACAGCAGTTTAAATCTAGAGCAGCATAACTAAGAGAGGGTTCAGGTCATCTGAGCCAGACCTAACAAATCTTTTTCATATAAGAATAAAGAAGTTTCTTTGGAAAATGAACTTGTGAACTTATCTTAGGGGTACTATTAATATAGTTATTCCTTTTTTTGACCCTTAACTGCTCCAGAATACTTTCAACTACAGAAACAACTCAAATATCAAAATGTGCAGCTTTTTACAGTGAACATTGCTTCTATTAAACTTTTTTCATATTTTTCAAAGGTATATATATTATTTTCATCACTATTCAACTTTTTACTGATTTTTTCCTATTGAAATTAATCTTAAACTTTAAGATACAGAGGCCATTCAAATTATTCTACTTCCGTTTGGCTTTGTGGCTGTGACACCTTTAGTTTTGCTACATTTTCCATTGACACCGGTGTCACCGTGGGTTCTGGTTCAGTTCAGTTCAGTTCAGTTCAATTCAATCCAGTTTTATTTCTATAGCAATTCACAACAGGAGTTATCTCAAGGCTCTTTACAAGTGAGGTTTAAGACCTGACCTCCAGCAGAGCCAGCCTCAATGTGGGCGAATATCCAGTCAGACTCTGCTGCAGCGTTTGAATTAACTGGAGGCTTTTTAAAGAGTCATTGGTTCAAACTATGAGCAGGGAGACACAGTCGTCCAGCCTGGAGGAACTAATGCAGGGATTCATGTTTCAGCATCACTCTGTGACAGGATGCTCCTCATTTTAGCAACATTCCTCAGGTGGAAGTAGGAGGTTTAGAGATTTCTTTAATGCAGGGGTCGCCAACACGGTGCCTGTAGGCACAAGTGCTAAAATGACTAAAACAATAATAAATAAGAGTAAATATACCTAAAACACCACCTAAGCATAAACACACATGCAATACATAAAGGGTATTAACATGCATTCGTACCCACACATACATCCAACATTGCATCGATCCAGCTACAGACTTAGCAGCGTTTAGAGCGGTTAATAGAGTTGGGTAAAAACTGTGCTGAGTCAGTTTGTCCTTGCTTTACATAGTCTGCACCGTCTGCCTGAAGGCAACAGTTCAAACAGGGAGTGGCCTGGGTGTGAAGTGTCTTTAATAATGTTCAGTGCTTTTCTGAGGCAGTAGGAGCTGTGTAGGTTTTCCAGTGTGGGGACAGGGCAGCTTTCCTCTGAGCCACTGTGCAGCTGGTGAACCAGACGCATATGCAGTATGTTAAGATACTTTCTTTGGTGGCTCGGTAGAAGGACACCAACAGTCTTTGTGTGATGTTACTCTTCCTGAGTATCCTCAGGAAGTACAGTCTCTGCTGGGCCTTTGTCAGCAGCTCAGGTGTTGGCTCCAGGACAGACTCTCCTCCATGTAGACTCCCAGGAAGCAGAAGTCTGCCACCCTCTCCACACAGTCCCTGCGATGAGTAATGGAGGAACGTCTGTCTTTTTCCTCCTGTAGTCTATTGTGAGTTCTTTGGTTTTTGAGGTGCTGAGGAGAAGGTTGTTGGTTGAACATCATGTCGATAGTTGCTCCAACTCGTCTCTGTAGGCAGACTCGTCCCCGTCAGAGATGAGCCACCACTGTACTGTCGTCTGCAAACTTCACTATGGTGTTGCAGTGATGGACAGGGGTGCAGTCGTGTGTGTAGAGGGAGTAGAGCAGCGGACTGACAGCCCTGGGGGGAGCTGGTGCTGAGGCTCAGGGCCGTCGATGTGTGGTGGCCTACTCTGACTCTCTGTCTGCGACCAGAGAGGAAGCTGCTGATCCACATGCAGGTTGAATGTGGGAGCCCCAGGTCCTTCATCTAGGACCAGTCGCCTTCCTCGGGTTGACGGCTTGCAGGGTGCGTCTATTCTTCCAGAGCGAGGATTTTGTTGCTGCCTCAGGTGAAGTGACTTCGAAGCGGGTGAAGAAGACGTTTAATTCCTCTGCTAGTGGGGGGCACCTTCAGCAGCTTGGAGGTTGGTCCTGTAGTTGGTGGGGTGTTGCCCTGCCACACCTGCTGGCTGTTGTTACTGTCCAGGTGGTCCTCAGTCCTCCTGGCATTCGAGAGGAATACGCTAGGGAGCGGTGGTTTGAGTGGCTGCCTCCGTAGCCTGGCTACCAGGCCAGACCTGCATCCCTCGCTACTTCCACTGGGATCTTATGCTCGCTTCATAACATACTCCAATCTTAATGAGATCATGTCGGCTGTAGATGTTTTTTGCCCGCCTGAATGTACACAATATGTACAAAATCATCCAAACACTGAGGCACTGCTGCAACTGTGTGCGCCGCTGTCTTAAATAAAATATCAAGCACAGAACCCTGCGGAACTCCAAAGGTAATTCTGTTCAATAAATCAGGTCGAAACCATCGCCCACTGGGCTGTTCTAAAGATAACACAACTCACTAGAGAGCTGCTGTTTCAAAAAGGTTGGTGACCCATGCTTTAATGTATAATGTAAGTATGTAAGGAGAGGTTCCTACAGTAGAACCTGAGAAATGAGTCTCTGTGGTTTGTAGCCCCAATTATAATAACCTCAGTTTGATGAATTTAGTTGAAGGAAGTTACGGGACATCCAGGATTTGATATCTGTTAAACAAGTTTGACTAATTGGTTTGTTTTATGTTTCCTAATAATATTACCAAGACATAAATTACATTACATGTATAGACTAAATAGTATTGGACTAAGCACAGAAACCTGCAGATCTCCAAAGGTAATTTTTGTGCGGATGCAAGATTATCCAAATCAAAGGATCATGAACATGAAAAAATTGAATCTGTCCAACAAATCAGATGTAAACCATCCAGTGCTTTGCCTTTAATCCAACGCTATGTTCCAGTCTCTGTAATAAAATCTTGTGATCTATCGTATCAAACGCTTCACTAAGATATAACAGGACAAGGACAGAAACTAGAGCATTGTCTGAAGCTCTAATTTGTAATACTTCTGTGTAATCTGTATACATTGGAAACCCTTGCACACTTTACTTTATTTTTGCTTATACAGTTTTTTTCTTCTTGGAGCTGCTTAACACAAGAATTTACCATGTGGGATGGGTATAGACTTATTAACAAGAATTCGGTAGTAAATTCCCTTCATATTAGATGTAATAGAGTCAGGTAATACATCTCACTCTAAAAACATGCCCAAGAAAAGATTTGAACCCAGGGATCCCAGTGCTCAGCATAGTGGCGTAACCAGTGGGCTGTAGGACCACTTAATGAGCTGCTTTTACCATTTAGAAAGAGTGGCACACATGCCACACTAACTATCAAAGCAAACTGCATTAACACTTATTATTATTGTAAGGAAAGACAATGATGTCAAATTTGTGTAACTTGTGTAAACTTCTGTAAATCTGTATATATATGGCACACTTTACATCTGGCTGGTAGCTCTTAAGGAAAGGTTTTTATTAATCGTCAAATATCTAATATTACATAGTAGATCTCCATAATTTTCCAGTTGAACTACTTCAGATTTGATGTGGTGGTAATACACATCACTCTTAAACACATGCCCAACGTGGGATTTGAAGCCACAGTGGAGCTCAGTGATGTGTTACTGAGCCACCAGTTCTTATCTTCACTCAAAGAGTTACACAGCTCAAACCCTCTGTACCCTGCATTGAAAAATAGAGCGGCAGCTGACTCGACTGCCATCTCTGCAGTGACAGATCAATGTCAGGACAGTTCTGCTTTGTCTCAACACATCAACTCCTCTGTCTGTGCTCCTGCTCTAAAGTGGCCTAAATCTCATAGCCAAACTGGTTTGTTGCTAGTGTACCATCCAATCCAATCCGAGAAAGTATCTATTCGTACACTATACACACACAAACATATATATATATATGTGCATGTGAAAAACTTCCGTCCTCGCCCCCCGTGGGCGAGGACCTGGGGTCTTGTCGGGTGTGGTATATCTGGGCCTCTATTGCTCTGGTGCTCAAGGCCTGTTCCTGTGCAGACATGATTAGTGCCTCTGTGCTGTCTTTCAGTCCAGCCCTTTCTAGCCATTGGTAGGATCTCTTGATATCAGCCACTTCAGTTATCTGGCGGTGGTACATCCCATGTAGGGGCCTGTCCTCCCATGATTCAGCAGTTCTAGGCAGCTCCGTCTGTAGATATTATAATATCTGTCTTATTGTTTTAAAATGTTTTATAATGATTCAATCATATATTTACAGATATATATTTAAACACATTAATCCTCAGTTATGATTAAACTATTCGTCCAAGAGTCCAACTATAATACTTACTCTCCACTGTTGCTATTAAAATGTACAATTTATTGATTGGCTACAATTAAAAGCTGCTCTATGTGGGATTTGTTGGGTTTAAACCTTACTTGTAAAGTGCCTTGAGATAATGTTTTTGTGAATTGGCGCTAGATAAATAAAATTGAACTATTCTATGCACTAATTAAAAGCATTGCTGCCCAGTATAGTGTCTTCAGTAGTAGACCCAATATTATTTTGGGGGAAATCAGCTGTATGCACATATGGTCTTTCGTCTGATTGAATTACACAGCCACCCAGTCCACCCAGTCCACCCAGCTAACAGTTCCTTGCAAATGGAAATGTTCAGACTCACACATCTTTGGGCTTATGTCGATGCAACAAATGTTTTTGTTCTTCTTCCTCACTTCATTGTCTACATCCCCCAACACCCATCAACCCATGTAGATTATTAACGAACATTACAGGGCGTACTCGTGGGTGGCTGAGCTGATCCAGGTGTTTATAGCCATCAGTGTCACTGTGTCCTTCCTAGTGATGGGATCTGCCATGAAACATACCAGTAAGGTTGCTCGTGTTTGAGAAGTACTTCATTATTAAAAGAAAACATTGCAGTTGGTGTGTAGAAGTACCACACTTATAAATACAACTGTATAATAATTTATGCTATAAAAATGAAATGTTTTGTGTTGACTGTTTGCATTTCTCAGTCGATGGTCTGATGAGCTCGTTGTGGAGCAGCAAGCTTGAGTGGTTGTCAAAATCCTGGGAGAAAGATCTGCCAAACAAACAGCACGTCTGCTCGGCAAGAAAGTGAGTGGTGAAAGCAAGAAAACCGAAGTACTTGTTTGGGACCTGCAATAATGAAGCTTATAGCCTGATAAAAAGGGTAACGTCCCAAAATATGGGTTAGCTCACTCACATTACTTTACCCAAAGTTTTGAGTTCACAGTCATGCAGACGATGACATTTGTTTCCCACATTCATGAAGCTATTTGAGTAAAAAAAAAATTTCTCGACCTAAGAAAACCGTGTTTTTTAATCGCTGATGGGCTTTTATACTATGCATGTCAGTGCTGTTGGTGTGTGTTAGAAAGACACTGAGATTCAGAAATAAACGTCCTCCAGTTTGCTGCTGAGTGGTAATCACACAGTGGTCTTCTACTCAAGTAAATATTAAATTGTTCATTTAAAACACAGAAAATCTTTTCTACGTAAAATTATTAAATGAATGGATAGACAATGTCAGCACAGTGGTGTATTAGTTAGCATCCGTTCTTGCCGACAACTTTCCTCCCAGTATTTGTTTGTCTGTTGTGTTTATGGTCCGTCTCTTTCACATTAAAGAAAGCATCTGTGCTGAGTTGAGTAACTAAGCTCTTTTTTCTTCTAGCATAGCTAAAGGATTTGTGTCACTGCTTGCCTTTAGTGTCATCTTTATCGTGTCAGTGTGTGATCCCAGGGTAGGTAAACACACCTTGGCACTAATGACTGAATATTATATTATATTATATTATATTATATTATATTATATTATATTATATTATATTATATTATATTATATTATGTCTTCTTTGTTCTCCATTCTCCTTCAGGGTTTTGTTGTCATGTTGGATAAATTTGTGTCATTTGCTCTCAACACTGAAGTGGGACTGTTTGTGTTTATAATGCTTAGAGAATCCAGAGAAGACAGATTCCAGTAAGTGTTTTTTCTAAACATTCCTGACATGACTTTTAAAAGTGATGTGTATTGTCATGCTGCTTGTTGTAACAATGCTTTTAAAACTTCATCAATGTCAGGAAAGTCTTGCAAAATTCTATCAACACCTTTTACTGTTAAGATCAACTCCACTGTGTTTTCTTTAATTGTTTAATTATAAACATTTACTTAATATTATTTCATTATGCTTTATTTTATAATTTAAGGCTTTTAACTTGTTCTGAACATGTTTAGCTCTTTTTTAATCACTTGTATTTTTCTTAAACTACCTTTAAGAACTTTTTTAACTCTCCAGCTACAGTCAACAGTTCTTGGGAATAAATTCAGCATTACAGCATTCACAGTGTATTTTCTTATGAAAATGCTTAGTCTAGTTTAGTTTAAGCTTTGCTTGTTCCATATCCAGTTTTTAAGCAAAACTTGTTGGGGTCCATAAGAAAAGGTTCATTGTTATATCTGGAGGAAGATTTTTTTTCAGTAAATATCAATGTTGGCCCACGACTTTGTTCCAGTTTTGAAATTTGGGCCACTGTGCATTTGAGTTAGTGTAGTTACGCCCAAATCACTACAGTCCAAAATAAGCTGTTGCATGAACTAAACAGCATGTTAAGCTCTAGACATGTAGGCCACCCCATAATTGTCATTTTAATCCCTTTATTTCTCTGAGCATCCACCTTTTATGCTGACAAATGTTGTGTTTGCTCTGGATCATGGACAGTTTTTCTCTTTCTGTCATTCTGGTAAAAGTTCATCTTGGTCATGTAAAATATAGGGTTTAACCAGTAACTAAATGCAATGTCTTGTAAATTATTTACTATTGAACTGAATACACACAAAGACCCAACATGTTAAATGTTTAAATGGATAAACTTTGTTTTTTGCTAATATTCACAAATTCTCAGAAAGACTGGCAGATACATTTGGAATGAATCTCTCTTTCTCCTTACTTCTTTGCAGACATCTTGCAGTCCCTCTGCCAGTGGGTGACTGTGTCTTCAGCCTCAGCTGGTTGCTCCCCACCTACTTCCTGTTTGCAGTAACTTATGATATCCTGCAGACTCTGGCTGACGTGGCCCATTACCTGCATTTCTTCAGCCACAGTCTGGAGTCACACAACCACAATCTGACCGGAAATGTAACAGCAGCCAATCTTTCCACCCTGGCTTGACCAGGCAGCTGCCTGACATGGACCACATTTAGTTGAACTTGCCAAAGCTTAGGTGCTTAAGTGCTTTTCCCTTTTATTCATATATAAAAAGCATTTCCTGCTGGACAGTTTTTGCACTTTTGCATGATATCAGTCTTTCAATGTGGCAGCATGTGTGCAGCATCTGTTAGGGCCGATCATTTCTAATTAATGCTGTTTATCTAACAACTTTCCTACCACACACCTGGAGCCAGATAGTTTGCAAAACAGTTGACTATATTGACATACACATATACACTGATAAACTGTGTTTCTCTAGAGTCAGAACCTTTGTCCAGGTGTATGAGCACATTTTGGAAGCCAGTATCTAGTGGCCAATCAACTTTATTTTTCTAGTGCCAATTCACAACATCAGTTATCTCAAGGCACTTTACAAGTAAGGTTTAAGACCTGACACAACTTGACACAACAAATCCCACATAGAGCAATTTTAGTAATAATCCTAAGGTGGAAGTAGGAGGTTTAGAGATTCTATAATGTAGGATGTAAAGGAGAGAACTGGGTCAAAGATGACACCAAGGTTCCTACAGTAGAACCTGAAGCTGTGAGAAGATCATTAGTGACTCTAATCAGAGCTGGTTCTGTCTGTGATGGATCTGAATCCTGACTGGAAATCTTCATCCAGGTTATTTCTACACAGGTGGTCACATAGTTGTTTAGCTACAATTAAATAAAGGGCAGATTAGATGTTGGCCTATAGTTTCTATTTCTCTAGGGTCAGTGTAGGTTTATTCAATAAAGGTTTGACCACAGCAACATTAAAGCCTGTGGTACGTAGCCTGTAAACAGAGACTGGTTGGTTTGATTTAATATGGACGTGCTGATTAATGGAAAAACTTCTTTGAGTCTAGTTGGGATTGAGTCTAAGAGACAAGTAGCTGATTTAGCAGAGTTAATTATTGAAGTTAACTCAGTCTGATCTATGGGGAAAAACAGTTTAAGTCAGACATAGGTCTAACCAGCAGATCTAAGGCTGTTGGATCTGCAGATTGATTTATCACATTTGTTGAAAGATTCTGATAATTTTTTCTGTAATGGTTATGATTTTGCCATCAGTGGCACTGCAACAATACAAGAGCTTACTCTTCATCAGGGATAAAAATTAAAAAAAACACCACAAGTACAGCAGTCACATCTATATCTTATAGCCTTGCTGCAACATGAAACAACCCTCCTCATCCCATGGCGGCTGGTACTTTTATCTTTGTGTTGTCTATTGGTCTAAAGCTAATGTACACATGGAGCTCCGCTTTGCCAGAGCTTCGCTTTTGACACATCACTAAGCCCAGTCTGAACACTGACGACTAGTGGGCTGTTCACACATGTATGGGACTAGGTGGTGTAGTGACAGAGGCTCATCTCAGAGCCCAGTAAGGAAGGACTCACAAAGTGCACGGTGGTCATAGACCTGGGAGGAACTCACCACCCACAGAACCCTACAATCTAAACAGCCTTAGCGTCTCCTACAGTAATGCGACGCCATGTGTCTGTTGACTGTACTCCAGGTGTCTCTGCTAGGTCCATGGTTGACCAGTGTGTTACAAAGAGACTAGTGCTTTCCTACTTCCTACTCTACTTCAACAAGACTACTTTGAGAGGTGGCCCAGCATTGTCGTCTGAGTTGATGCTTGATTAAATAATGGCCTGTAACACAGTCACAAATATAAACAAAGCTTTTAAACAGATCAAATACACTAATGATTATCTTTCATATTTACTGTATATATAAATACACACACAGCTGTTTTAAAACTAGTTGAACCACATTTAGCAGTTACAACTCAAACATTTGCTTCCTGTGGATTGGTCCATAGAGTTAATTTGATTTCTGTCATGCTGCACATAATGCTGCATGTTTTCTGTCCATAAGTCAGTAAAGATGTTGCTTTAACGGCTATACTGCATTTTTGCGTATGTGTTAATTAATCTGTAAGACCATACATTTTATTTAATAAGCATTTTTATATAACTGCATTTTCAGTCCACAATCTGTTAACTGGTGCACATTAGTTTATCAGTGTCATCATTCAATGATCAAACTGACTTCAGCAGCAGCCTGAGCATCACAGAGAGAAGAGTCGTGTAACTCGAGTCGAGTTACTGTTATACGTTCAAAAGTTCAACAGCAAATACTGTGATGTAAATGCAGTTTGTATGTGATATAAAAGATGGTTCATAACACTGTACTCACTGTGAACGGAGCATCCGCTGTCCGCCTCCTGTCCCGAACATCAGGCGGGAATCCAGTCCTCCTTTTTCTGTTTAGAGGAACCTTTCCCTTGTGTCGGCTGTAACCCTCAGTCTGGACTCAGACGTCAGTCGGCAGACTGTCCGTCCAACGTCTGACACCAAGATGTCGTGGAAAAACCTTCTTCAAATGCTGGAACATACTGAGAAAACTAGAGGAGCATGTTGGTGTAATGAACCAGCTCAATGTTTAGTACGTGCTGGCATGAGGAAGACATCCTACAGCGAACCACTGTCTTCTGATGGATGTTAACACCAGAGCTTCTTATATATTGTAACACAATGGTTTAGCCACCCCTCGCATGCTACCTGCTGTCTAAACGCATGTTCCATTTGGCCAACAGACCAACCTGGTAAAGCTTCTAACTTCCCCATTTTGTTCCCTGTGGTTGTGTAGATTCACTTGGGCCGGTGCTTAAACTTTCAATGGGCTTATCATTCACACAGGGGTTTTCACTCACACTGATCTTCCCATCTCATCGTATGGTTGGACCTTATCACACATACTCTAACTTTGGGTGACTCTCTTCAGCCAGGTAGTTTGTACGACACATTGGTTCCGAGCAACGTACCCTGTAGTGTGCTTATCAGCAATGCACACGGGACACTGAAGGAGTCATCGCAAAGCTTATGATGTTATTACATCAGTCACACGCCCATTTTATCAAGTTGACATCGCTGAATCTGTAACTCCTCTAAAACATCTAATCTAATCAAACAAAACACAAACCTGCACGTAAATAGACACACAAGTTCAGCTTTAAAACAAAGGTCACAATCTTACGTTCATTCCACATTTTCAAGTGTTTATTTCTTTTAATTTCGACGATTATAACTGATAAATAATGAAAACCCCAAATCCAGTATCTCAGAAAATTAGAATATTACTTAAGACCACTACAAAGAAAGGATTTTTAAGAAATCTTGGCCACCTGAAAAGTATGAGCATGTACAGCACTCAATACTTAGTTGGGCTCCTTTTGCCGGAATCACTGCAGCAATGCTGTTATGAGAGCCCAGGTTGCTCTGACAGTGGCCTTCAGCTCTTCTGCATTGTTGGGTCTGGCATATCGCGTCTTCCTCTTCACAATAGTTAAGGTCAGTTAAGAACAGGGATACCATGGTCCTTAAAGCAGGTACTGGTAGATCTGGCACTGTGGGAAATGAAATCAGCATCTCCATTAAGTTGGTCAGCAGCAGGAAGCATTATATGCTCTAAAACGTCCTGCTATACAGCTGCATTGACCCTGGACCTCAGAAAACCCAGTGGAGCACCACCAGCAGAGGACATGGCCCAAACCATCACTGACTGTGGAAACTTTACACTGGACCTCAAGCAACGTGGATTCTGTGCCTCTCCTCTCTTCCGCCAGACTCTGGGACCCTGATTTCCAAAGGAAATGTAAAATTGACTTTCATCAGAGAACATCACTTTGGACCACTCAGCAGCAGTCCAGTCCTTTTTGTCTTTAGCCCAGGCGACGCTGCTGACGCTGAAACCCATGTCTGTGCGTAGTGGTTCTTCAAGCACTGACTCCAGCTGCAGTCAGCCTCTTTTGCAATGACCTTTTGTGTCTTGAACTCCTTGTGCAAGATGTCAAAGGTCGTCTTTTGGACAGCTGTCAAATAGCAGTCTTCCCCATGATTGTGTAGCCTGCAGAACTAGACTGAGAGGCCACTTAAAGGCCTTTGCAGGTGATTAGAGTCTTAAGTAATATTCTATTCTCTGCTGTAGCAGAGCATTTAACGAGTCGCTACTTCTGTTTTCCAATTATGTAATACTACAAAATAAATATGAATACACACGACAAAGCTGTCACCTCACACACAACTGTGTACTTTTACTGCATAGTTTATTAGTACTTGAAAATGCAGTATAATTTGAATGGGTTAATGTTGAATAAAATGACTTTGGTGCATAATGACAGGTCCAGACTAATATCTCCTTGTTCTAGAGGATCTGTACTCTCACCTCACAAAGAACCGTATACCGTTACTGCATGGTTTATGATTTATTTAATACTTAAATATGGCATTTCATACTGAAAACATAGTATAAGTTGTCAAATTTGATGTTGAATAAAATGACTTTGGTGCATAATGCCAGGCCCAGACTAATATCTCCTCATTCTAGAGGAACTGTACTCTCACCTCACAAGGCCCTGTGTACCTTTACTGTATAGTTTATGATCTATGATTTATGATCTATCTAAGTCCAACATTCATCCCCACATTGAGCAAGTACTTCCTACCTCAGGCTGCTTTGCAGTCCATGAAAGAGTTACACAGAAAACAACATAATTAAAGTTATTCCATAAGTATTGTTCTAAACGTATTTTTAATCAATAATGTAAAATTATATTTATAGACAAGAAATTACACTTTCCTTCAATTATAACCTTTATGGAATTACTCTCAAGACAACAACAACAAGGGATCATGGAGAGGAGTCGGTGGGATCTGAAGAGGATCCGTTTTCAAAGACTGACTTTGTGGAGACATACAAACTTACTCTGAATGGTCTTTTTATGTGAGTTCAGAGATTCATGTAAAGGGAAGCACATGCTACATAAGGCTTTGACTGTTCTCCTCCTGCCTTACAGTATAATTATTAAAGTTATTTAGAGCAAATTATATCAGGATAGATACTTAATTAATTAATAGGTAAACCTATTACTATGTATATTTTCAATATTTCAGGTCAAGTTATGAACTATGTTATGAAAGATTTCACAATATAAGCCCTGAATCCTAAATGCGATGTGTGTTAATGTATGTTTATGTTGCAGACTGACTTGACTACAGGGCCACTGTGTCCGTTGTACATATTGACAATGTACACTGTTCTTGGTGAGTGCAATGTTCATTCATAATTACCTTAAGTTCACTTTTAAAAATCCTATCCCTGAATATATTTTCTTTTTTTAATAATAGTACATTGATGTATCTGGTGGATGCGGCAAAAAGTGAGACAGAACTGACAGAGTCTGAACAGGCAGATAACAGAATGCAGTAAATACTCTAGATTATATTACAGTTGTCAATATATTATTGATTTCCAGTAAGTATTAAACTTCAGAATTATACAGTTAACTGTTTCATGGCTTCCTGGATTTGTCTGGTTTTGTTACATTCAGTTTTATTTGCCTTGCTTTTCTCAAGTTAAAACACTTCCAGTTATGTGGACGTCTGGGTCTGTGTGATTTGTCATAACATTTTATTTTATTTTGATTGCATAGTACTAATACTTCTACTACTACAGTGACTACTTCAAAATGAGACGGGCCTGCCACAGAAGAACTGACTGGGAGGGAAAGAAATGGAAGGAGGGTGACCAGAAAACAGGGAGAGGAAGAAAATGACCAAATTAGAATGTCCATTAAGTAAAGGTCCAAATGACCCCGACAAAAAAATTCAGTCCAAAGAACCCATTCAGTGATAAACATAATGCTGGCACCAGTCTCTATCCTTCTCTTACAGGGGTTTGGGATCCTTTCCTCGATTGCACACCCTGGCCAGCATCAGCATCAGCATCAGCATCACACCAGCTCCATCACCTCAAGACACTGTTGCTAAGGAGGAAAGTATGTTTAGCTTGAGTCCATCCTGCTGTGAACCCCAGTGTCCTGCTATTGTTTTGTAAGTTCCTGGTTTTGCTTTTGCATAAGGAGATTTCAGTATAAATGTCTGTGCAGAGGGAAAAGTGCTTTGTACCCATTCTGCTGAGTGCTGCATGTGCTCTGGATGAATCTGTTTCTGGAAAGGTTTTTTTTCTGACTCTTTTTGATATAAAAAATCTACAACACTAACTACTTGCTAGCATACTTGGTCTCACAGGTTACTGACCTTACCCTGCTTCAGATATTTTGGCAATAACAGTCAATACAATACCATATATAGTCAATACTATATATAGTCAAGACTATATATATATATATAATCACAAAAAGTAAGACTTGAAAGTGCAACATATTAACAAAGGGCGCAACTGATTAATATCTACATGAAGTAAATTTGTGCTCTAGATTCATTGTCCTTGTCATTGGTGTCAGCCACTGTTCTCCTCAGTAATCCTCTCTAGAAGTTTGTGTTCTTGAGAAGACGTCTAGTGATGAACAGGGTTCCTGGTAAAGTGGACACAGCAGAACCTGAAGCTCTGACCAATGGAGACTGCAAAGGAGTTCAACAATTCATCATCAATGGAATTACTGCACATTCTCTAATCTTTTAGACTGAACAAAGCTTAAGTTGAAAAGTACGTTTTCTTTCTTCAAAGAACAGGGACTTTTTTTTAAATACATCCGTTTATATCACATGGTCTGACCATACCTTCATTTGCTTCACCTGCCCATTATGTATTGATAAATACAACTTATTATTGAACACAAGCAATGTATGGGATCAAATTAGGGTCAAATAAAATTTGTACCTGTAAAATGATTTGTGCGTGTGTAAACCAGATTTGTACTTGTAATACACTTTGTGTGTCTGTAAAAAGATTTGAACTTGTAGATTTAACAAGAGTTTTACCAATATTCACACACACAAATCAAGCCTCTAAGTTACACACAAAATGTGACCCTAAATTTACAAGTACAAAACGGTGACTCTGATTTGACGCTTGAATTTGATTGGCTAATGAAACCCAATCACTAAGCAGGCTGTCGCAGTCCTTTAGCGAAGCACTACTGGTCCTGAAAGGTGAAGACACAGCGATAAGCGGCGACCGCCAATAAACCCACGGAGTAATTATATTTAATGTCTATATGTATGATATGATGTACTCTTGTGATATGCTAAGGTGATGTAGCAGCCGGTAAAGGTAAACTGGTGTTAGTGGCAGAGTGGAGGTTTCTCCTCCCACTGAACAGAGAGCCTGCTCGGGTGTTGGTGCTCACCGGAGCCTGGTGAGTCTGGCAGGTGTTTTTAAGGGCATGGGTGACTCTGTTCGGCCCTGAATCAAGCTGAGGGAGACTCCGTAGAGTCCGTGTGTTGCACATGCAGGGAAGTCGCTGCTGGTAGGTAACGTTTTAGCGCATTACCCGTTTTTATATGCACAGAGCTCATGGGCGACGTCTCCTTACGGAGCCGAGCTTTTAGTAGCGATCAGCTGATCTGGTGTTGGCCCGGGCTGTGGCAGCTGATGTCCAGGTATCACGCATGGTTTTATACTGTAGAATTCCTGGTCGCATTCCACCTGTTTAACCATGTTTTATGTAATTTATGCAGCGAGCGGAGGGAGGATCCTCTGCTGAAGAGACTGCAGCAGGTCCCTTAGCTGCAAAGCTCTGCTGCTCTGGCTCCACCACTGCGGGGCTGCACTCTGGCCTGGGAAGAGCGGCCACGACCGCTGTTCTGGTTCTGCCTCAGACTCTGATTCGGATTTAAGGCACATCTGACGACTTGGGGCCGCGAGACGGTCCCTGCTTCGTTGTCCTGATGTGGACCGGATCTTGTTTATCGCGTTTAGTAGATCTTTTAACTGAATTGACATTGGTATTGGTTTGGTTTATTTTTTCCTGTTTATTTGCTTTGAATTAACCCAAGCATGGTGGTTTCTGTTTTATTTTGTTTGCATTGGTTTACTCGTGAACATTGTTGCATGTTTTTAAACAGGAAATCGCCTTTTTTAATTTGAAAGTGTCATTAAAATGTTATAAGCCACAAACTCTGCTCTCTGGTGCTATCCTTGCGTTTTACGTTGGCAGACCTGCTTGGGTTACGTAAAGGGAAATAACTTGCTGACTCTGTCACATTAGCAATGGTGGTTTTATTGGATGTTTAAGTAGCATGTTAGCGGTCAGGCTGTTAGCATGTTATCTGTGTAGTGTGAAGGCGGTTAGCACATTGTCCTTCACCGCCGAGACTCAACGTAATAGTTTTTCATCAGGCCGCATAAGTTTACCTACGTAAATAAAAGCCTTGCAGGTAATACAGTCACTGTCAAGTCTGTCTCGTCATTAAATATAATTACTCTCTGGGTTTAATGGCGCTCGCCGCTTATCGCTGTGTCTTCACCTTTCAGGACCAGTAGTGCTTCGCTAAAGGACTGCGACAGCCTGCTTGGTGATTGGGTTTCATTAGCCAATCAAATTCAAGCGTCAAATCAGAGTCACCGTTTTGTACTTGTAAATTTAGGGTCACATTTTGTGCGTAACTTAGAGGCTTGATTTGTGTGTGTGAATATTGGTAAAACTCTTGTTAAATCTACAAGTTCAAATCTTTTTACAGACACACAAAGTGTATTACAAGTACAAATCTGGTTTACACACGCACAAATCATTTTACAGGTACAAATACATGCACGCATCTGGGTTACACACGCACAAATCATTTTACGGGTACAAATTTTATTTGACCCTAATTTGATCCCATAGCAATGGCCTGCTTTATTTGTGCATTATTTGATTACTAAGAACTTGTTAGAATAGAGACATAAGATAAGGATTTTGTTCCCTACTAATATGTATAAGCTTGAAATATGTTTGTGTGCGTGTGGAGGCAAACTATTAGGAAACTGATGAAGAAACCAAAAGTCACTGAAAGTCATCTTTCTGTTGTCTTGATGTACACAGACGTCAAAGCTCCGGGTGTAGTTGTGAAGTTCCTGTGGCTGGAACTTCTTAACAATCAAGGACTCAGCAAAACTAAGAATAGATAGATAGATAGATTAGATAGATTGGACTTTATTTATCCCGCAATGGGGAAATTCTGGTGTCCCAGCAGCAGCATAATTACAGACAGAATAAAAGGATTACAATAATTACAAAAAGAAAAAGAGTAAAATTGTTTGACAGTATGTACATGTATGGACATAAAGTGCGAAGAAGTTCCAAAAGGAAAAGAAAAATAAAATAAAATAACCTATATGCAACATGTTCACCGCACGGCACACACACACACTATAAACATGCTTTCCAGTCATGTTGATGTGTTGTGGAGTCTTATTGCCGTGGGTATGAAGGACCTCCGGTAGCGCTCAGTCCTGCACTTCGGGTGCAGCAGTCTCGCGCTGTGCGAGCTGCGTTGGTCCTCCACGGTTTGGTGCAGGGGGTGGGAGGGGTTGGCCATGATGGACGACAGTTTCGCCCGAGTCCTTCTGTTGTCCACCACCTCGATGGACTCCAGTGGGCAGCCCAGGACAGAGCCAGCTTTCTTAACCAGTTTGTTCAGTCTCTTCCTGTCTCTGTCCGCGCTGCCGCCCGCCCAGCACACAACGCCGTAGAGGATTGCCGATGCCACCACCGTGTCATAAACAGTCCGTAGGAGAGCCCTGCACACCCCAAAGGACCTCAGTCGCCTCAGCAGGTGGAGGCGACTCTGGCCCCTCCTGTACAGGGCACCAGAGTTGTCGGTCCAGTCCAGGTTTCTGTTGAGGTGGACACCCAGATATTTGTACGTGTCCACCATCTCGATCCCAGAACCCCTAATGCACACCGGCGGTGGTGGTGCTGGTTTCCGCCGGAAGTCAATCACCAGCTCCTTTGTTTTTCTGGTGTTCAGAACCAGGTGGTTATCCTCACACCAGTCTACAAAGTCGGTGATGACCCCCCTATACTCCAGCTCGTTCCCCCCAGATACACATCCAACAATCGCAGTGTCGTCCGAGAACTTCTGCAGGTGGCATTTGCTGGAGTTGTACCTGAAGTCCGCTGTGTACAGGGTGAACAGGAAGGGCGAGAGCACCGTCCCCTGGGGCCCCCGTGCTGCAGATGACCACGTCAGACACACAGTTGCGCAGCCTCACAAACTGTGGTCTGTCTGTGAGGTAGTTGATGGACCAAGCCGCCAGGTGTTGGTCCACGCCTGCAACCTCCAGCTTCCCCCTCAGCAGTGCTGGCTGAATGGTGTTGAATGCACTGGAGAAGTCAAAGAACATGACCCTCACAGTGCTCCCGGGGGACTCCAGGTGAGATAGTGCCCGATGCTGCAGGTAGATGACGGCATCATCCACCCCGATGCCCGCCTGGTTGGCAAACTGCAGCGGGTCCAGCGCTGAGCTCACCTGGGTGCGGAGGTTGCTGAGGACAATCCTCTCCATGGTCTTCATCAGGTGAGAGGTCAAGGCCACAGGTCTATAGTGGTTCGGCTCCCTGGGATGTGGTATCTTCGGAACCGGAACCACACACGATGTCTTCCAGAGAGCCGGGACCCTCTCCAGGCTCAGACTCAGGTTGAACAGGTGCAGGACCACCTCACTGAGCTGGTCTGCACACTCCCTGAGGAGCCTGGAGCTGATGTTGTCAGGGCCTGTGGCCTTCCTGGCCTTGTTCTTTCTTAGCTCTCTCCTGACCTGGTCCAGAGAGAGGCAGAGGGGGGTGGGGGGTGACTGGTCTGAAGCTGTCCACAGTGGGAGTGGGGGGCAGAGTAGTCACCGGGTGGATGAGGTGTTAACAGCTGCAGCTGGTGGGAGTCAACTGTAGCGGAGAGGTGTGAAGACGGGGGGAGGTTCGACTGGGCTGGTGAGCCAGCAGAATCGAATCTGTTAAAAAACAGATTCAGTTCGTTCGCCCAGGCCCGGTCTCCTGCAACCTGTTGACCAGCCCCCCTTTGTCCATGGCCTGAGATCTGGCTCAGTCCCCTCCATACCTCTCGCGGGTTGCTCTGCTCCATATGTTGTTCCAGCTTCCTTCTGTAGCTGTCCTTGCCCCTCCTGATCCCATACTTCAGCTCCCGCTGGACTCTTTTCAGCTCCTCCTTATCTCCTGAGAAGAAAGCCCGCTTCTTCTCATTCAGGAGGGCTTTCAGTTCAGGGGTCACCCAGGGCTTGTTGTTGGGAAAACACCGTATTGTCCTGGTTGGCACGGTGTTTTCCACACAGAAATTAATGTAGTCCGTGACACAGTCTGTGAGACTATCGATGTCCTCCCCGTGAGGACTACAGAGAGTGTCCCAGTCCGTGGTGTGGAAGCAGTCCCTCAGCCGCTCACCTGCCTCCTCTGACCAGATCTTCACCACTTTCTCCTGTGGTGGCTGCTTTTTCACCACAGGAGTGTAGACAGGGAACAGGCGGACCAGGTTATGGTCGGAGCGGCCCAAGGGGGGGAGGGGGGCGGCGGTGTATGCATTCTTTACATTAGCATACAAAAGGTCCAGTGTTTTGTTTTCCCTGGTGTGGCAGTTCACGTACTGGTTGAAGTGGGGGAGGGTGGCAGAGAGGGGGGCAGCGGCATGATTCACGTCCCCAGAGATGAGAATCAGGGCCTGCGGGTGTTGTGTCTGCAGCCGGGACACAGAGCTGTGCACGCGCTCACATGCAGCAGTAGCGTCGGCCGACGGCGGGATGTACACAGTGAGCACGATCACCTGTGAAAACTCCCGCGGGATGTAGTAACGAACCCTGACCACTAGCAGCTCAACGTCTCTGCTGCAGTGCTGTTCCGTAACAGTGATGTGTCCGGGGTTACACCACCTGTTGTTAATAAACACCGCCAGCCCGCCTCCCTTCTTCTTGCCGCTCTCCGCTGTGTTCCGGTCCGCACGAACCAGCGTGAAACCGTCCAGGGAAACCACAGAGTCCGGTGTGTCCTGGTTCAGCCACGTCTCGGTGAAACACAGCAGGCTGCTCTCCCTGTACTCCCGCTGCAGCCTCGTGAGCGCCGTTAGCTCGTCCATCTTGTTGGAGAGAGAGCGGACGTTCCCCATGATAACCGAGGGTAGACACGGTTTGTACCTCCGCTTCCTCTCCCGGCGCTTTACTCCAGCTCTGCAGCCACGTCTTTTCCTCCGCAGCTTTGGAAACGCAGACAAATCCGGCTTCCTCGCGTGGAGAAGCTCAACGCGGCTAAGAGCTAACAGCTGGTCCCGGGTGTAAACAATGGAGCCGCAGTGAATGTAGTTCCCCGAGGCCGCCTGAAAAGTTGGCACCACAATGCAAAGGCTAGTGCAAAAGCTAAAAAGTTTGTACCCTTAGATGCACAACTCCTTAGGGGATTGAGGTAGCCAATGAAAAATAAAACAAAATAGAAAAAAGTGTCCAAAAACAAGAGAAATAGTGAGGAAAGGGAGAGAGCTGCTGAGACGCGCTGCCACTCACGCGGCGCCATCTTGGAGTCACTAAATGTCACTGAATGTCACTAAATCAAATCCTACAACACAACGTATTTCTCACAGTCCTGTTATTCCGTGGTCCTTTGTTTCAGCTGTAGCCAAACAGGATGCTGATGTATACGTGTCGCTGAAGTGCCTCGTTGGTGACCCGGAGTCACTACATAAGTGTATTTGGCCGATGCAGTGGAGAAGCTGCCTGCAGCCTTCACGGCTGTGGTCAGCAGCACCTGAAAAGGTCCAATCCACTTGCGGGCCTTCCAGTGTTTAGGACGATCTCCTGGTTTCAGAGAGTGCAGTGGGCTGTAGAGCAGTGTCATTGAAAAGTTACATCAACGTATGTGAAGATGTCACACATTTCAAACGTATGCCTTTGTTGGTTGTTTGGATCAGCATATTTTCCGTTTGGCATAGATCTGATTTGTCTCATCGGCTCAAACTCTTTCCAGACAGACACCACTACAGGAGCTTTGGCTTGTCCTGGTGACGGAGTAGAGCTTTTGTGGCAGCAGCTTAGGAAGAAGGCCGTACTTCACTTGTGGTTCAATTCCCAGGTCCAGACACCCGGAAACAAACCAGGAACAAATGACGAACCTAACTGTGGCAGTAATTAATGTGGCCACTTGGGGGCAGCAGTCTTCAGCCCAATAAATCCACATTAAGGATTTTACTTGGTGCTGAACAGGTTCAGTAATTAGGCTGAATGTCAGATGTCTTCTTGGCTTGATAGATTAGACTGAGCTACATTCAAAGTTATCAGGTCAATGAGTCAACACACAAATAACTACTCCATTATTATCAAAATATATTTTATTCTGGACTTGATTCACTGAACTAACTTAAATGACAGATCGGTGTGATATAAGTTGCAGAAAGAAAAAGGTTTTGAGACACATTGAAGAGATGCTGCTGGATGTGATGCTCTGTTACGGCAGCTCAGATCGAGGCTGACTTCAGGCTGACCACCTTTAAACAAACTCCATGGCACTGAACTAAAGATGGCATCAACAGTGCAAGTATTCAATGACGTTTCATAAAAGTTGGTTTCAATTACAGGGAAGACAAACCAAATCTAGTAGACAGCACATAGAACCTTGGTGATTCAGTGTAGAGGAACTTTTTAATTTATTACAAAAAAAAAGTTGATTGTATGTTAATGTTATTGCTTAAATGTTTCTAAGACAGAGCTGCTCTGGAGGCAGGTGTTGGTTTGTCACATCTAACTGAAGGGTGATTAAAGCTTAAACTTTAACTGCATGTACAAACCTGAAGTGTAAGGTCAGATTTCACAATCACGAGTCAATTAAAGTATCAAGAGATAATTTGTGTTTTAAAGATTTATGACCAGTCCCTGACAATTCATCACTGGATTTAACATCAACAGAGAGAATGAGCGTTGCTGATATTCAATTCAACTATAAAACCAAATGGAATTATATTTGTCTCAATCATATATATATATATATATATATATATATATATATATATAACAAAGACATTCCACATGTGCTCGCTCAAAAGATGCTAAGCAGTGTCTCCGTACTCCTTCAGGTATCCAGTTAGCTGTAGTGCATCCATGTCTGAGATCACGGTGGAAACATTAGGAAAAAACTGAGCAAGTACCAAAAGACTCACAAATGGCTAATGAAAGGTGATATTGAATGCAAATAACTCTCTTCTGTGTTTCTAATATAGTCACACAACCAGTGCAGCATCACCCGAGACAAACATAATTCCATTTCAATTCTACATCCAGAGCAACCTGCTGGGACAAGTGTGCCAAAAACATTCAAGCAAAAGAAAAATTAAAACATTTCTTTATTAAAACATAGACAAATTTAGTGGTAATTTGCTCCTGGGGAAACGTTTCCAGAGAAGGTGCCTTCAGAATGACAGCTCATTAAGCCTTGCGTTACAGGGTCAACCTTTAATATCTGTAAAAGCATCAAAGTAAAAAATTTCAAATTTATAGAACATGTAAATCAACACTGTCAATAGATGAATTCACATTACTATAGTGAAATTACAAAATGTAACTTTAAATTTGTCTTTCAAAAAGTAGAAAATGTTTGTAAGTCAGCTGAAATTTGGCGAAAAGAATGACGGGGTGGCAGATTCAATAAAACACAGTATAGACTGACACTGGTAACAAACCAATTCACATGTCCAGATATTGCTTCTATGTTTGATGGGATTTTTGGCTTCAGTCTGAAAAGCAACCTTGCCAGGGATCAATCAGTAAGATTCAACATGAAAACAAAAATACAATCCTCTATGGCTGAATCTACGTAGGCTGGGATGTGTGAAGCCCCACTGCATGCCACAGAAATGTGTTATTCAATCAGCAGAAATCTGAAATATTAATAACCATTTTAAATTAAACCTTTAAGAGAACAAAGCCAATGAACAAACGTTTCCCCAAGTTGAAAAAGGGTGGTCAACAGACAAATTTGATTATTATAGATCAACATTTGGTTCGCTTTGAACAGAGGTGTAATAAGCTTAGCTGAGCTAGCCAACACATTACAGGTAGCTAGCAGACGTGTCCTAACTTTACAGTGCTGTATTTTGTTCGGCCTTATTAAATCCATGCCATGGCAAGAAATGCCTTTTCCTCTCGTTCATCACTTCCTCCTGGACTTTTCTTTGGCTCTGCCCTCGGCGGTTTAATCGTCTGATATTATTACTAGCTCTAAGAAGCTGAATGCAGCACAGTGTTGTGAATGGAACATTGTTCTCTTCACTACCTTAAGGCTAATTCATACTTGTCGAATGTGTCCGTAACAATATACGAAAGCTCATAAGTTTGTCCACAACAAAGATAGCTAACCTTTATTAGAACCACGCATACACTGTCTTCAGGGTTTAGTTGTCGTCTTTCATTATTAATAGTGCACCTCTTCTTGCAGTCGTGTTGAGTGTGCGTTTGGAACGTTTCCCTTCAGGTGGTGAGTTTAAGTGGAACGTAAGAGTTGTGTGTGTTGCTGGAGGCCTTTGAGGGCGTCTAATTAAAAATACAAGCTATCTGACGGCACCTGACTGACAGATTAAACATTCAGTCAGCTTCTTGCAGAATGTGACTTCACTCAGACAGCGAACTGCAATGACTTCGTTGTCCAGACAGGACAACCGTGAATGGAGCCATGTAGGTCAGGACAGGGCAGCTGTTGATGAAGCATGTAGTTGTGCATCACCAGTGTCATGTGCCCAGATGATGCTTGGTGGGAATCCAGAGCATTTCACCTGCATTTTACTGCATCTTGACCCTCCCGCCACTGCTGAACCATTGATGAGAGATTGTTCTCCAAACAATAAACCCAACCCCTTCCCAAAGAGATAAAAATATAAAAACATTAAAACATGACATCTGAAATAAAAAAAACTAAGTGCCATTGTATTTTATGGTGGAGAGGTTGATATGTCTGCACAATGAGATCCAACTAGCAACAAAGATCAACACTTTTTTCATTGTTTTTTGTTTTGATGACGATGAGCATGGTCTAAAGATCAAAAAAGCAAAATAGCTTCCAAATTTTGGTACATATACGGATCTGTAACTTTTTTTTGTTCCTTTTTTTTTTTTGCTGCGTCCTTTCTGCATCTCCATAAGAGTCTGCACAGATAGAAAGGGGCACCTCCATCTGCCCGTTTATCCGTCCATCTGTCTTGTCCATCTGTTCATCCCTGTGTCTGGACCTGCTGTGTCGGGTGCTTGCATCCTGTTCCTGGTTCCTGCTTCCTGTCCATCAGTGGGCGGGGCCATAGTCGTAAGCATGAGCAGTACGCAGGGCAGGCAGGGACAGTCATTTGGCTATGTACACATTCATGGTCGGTCCATGGCTTCCAACAAACAGCAGCACTATTTCCGAAGGTCTAATACACACACCTGCAAAAAGAGGACAAAGACTGAGCTAAAGAACAATTAAAAGTGGAAACAGATCAAACTCCAGCAGAACACTCCAGTGCAGACTTACAGATCCATCTGACGCGCTGGCTCCCACTTTGTCTCCTGCTGCATTCCAGCAGACCTCAAAGATTCCCCCCGTCCCTCTGTAACTGTGGACTAAAGCGCCCGTCTGAGACACAAGCAGAAAGTCCAACGATAAATCATAGTGTAGTTTTAGACCGTTTCTGGAAAAACATCATTTTACTCTGATGTCAGGGAAATAAATAGAGCTGAGATGATCGTTGCGTGAACTTATGTAAGCAGGTTATGGTCAGCTTTATGGGAGTAAACACATATAAATCATATAAAACTAAATCTTTTGTTTTTAATCATAGAACTTCTCCAGGCAGATTTGTATGTGCTACGTTAGCTTTTTACAGGAGCACATATACCCATTCTTTCTTTACCAAACCTGGGTCTACTGTATAATATTCTGTCTTCTATTTTATTCATGTTTTACACATTGTCCCAACTTTTTAGGAATTAGAGGTGAAATTTCTCTGACCAGTCATATGGTACAACTGGTCTTTTTAGTGTGAAGGCACCTTCCTAATTTCGAGTTAAACAGAAGGACATCTTATGACGGTTTTCCAATACACAGTGTGGCTACTGGAACTCTTCTTACCTGTGTATTCCAGATGTGCACACATTTGTCAAAGGAGCCACTGGCCAGATGCCGACCATCGGGGCTGAAAGCCACGCTGTACACTGGCTCTTGGTGTTTAGTGAGCGTATGGATACAGATGCCTCTCTCCACATCCCAAAGACGAACTGTGGAGTCAAAAGATGCACTGTGGACGCAGGGAACAAGGACAGACTGTTGAATTAGGACATATAACAAAGCATAACCAATACAAGCAGGTTATGGAATCTAAGATAAAAGCAATCGTTTATGAGCTAGCAACCAAATCAGAAACGAGCTGTACAAACTGTACAGGGGGCAAACACGCGCACACACCTGGCTAACATGAGATTAGCACTGGGGTTGTTGGTTCCAGGGCCGGTGGGACTCCATTTGATGGTGTAGATTTCTTTGCTGTGTGCTTGCAGATCATGGACACATGAGTCTTGCTTCATACTCCAAATCTGAAAACCCGAAGGAAAACAAAAATCAACCTCTTTATCCTGAAAGAGTCATTAAATTTTTGGTGCGGTGACCTACAACAAATGCAGTTACAAAACAGTCAATACACAATTTGGCCATTGTGAGGTCTTCATATCTGTAATTTGTGTGTCCTACCTACACCTACTGTAGCCAAAACTCACCTTCAGTGTCATGTCATCTGAGCAGGAGGCTAACAGGTTTCCTGTGGGATCCCACTTGATTGCGTTTACTTCATTCTGAAGGAGAGAGAGGCCAATTCAGGAAAAAAACATCACAAAAATATCAGCTTCAAATTTGCTTATAAAACCCCTCAACCACCCAAATAACAGTAAAACCACTTACTGTGTGTCCCTGGAATGTTTTAATGGGTCTGTCCTGTCCTAGCTTACAGACGTGAATGCACATGTCTGTACTACAGGAGGCAAATGTGTTGTTGCTTTGCCAATCCACATCTAGTGCTGGAGCTGTGGGTGACGAACAGATGTTAGTTCCAACTCCAGTGTTAACGGTGGAAAATGAGTGCAGGTCAGTGGAGAGGCGTCTGTACCTGAGTGGAAGGGAAACTGTTGCTTGGCTTCTCCTGTGTGAGCATCCCAAATGATTGTTGTCTGAGAGAATACATGTACAGTTAGACTACGTGACTTTATTCAGCAATGACTTCAGAATTCATTCAGAAGTATACTGAAGCTACCTTGTCTACTCCTGCACTCAGGATAAAATTGCCTTTTTTATTCCACTTAAGGGCAAAGATAGGACCTTTGTGTTGGCCAAGCGTACTGGCCAAGTTACCTGTGAACACACAAAGGCAAATATCTGTAAAAAGTACACTGCACATCAGACTGAGTTAGTAACCGTGTGTGAATCTGCCACTAGGTGGCAGCACAAAGTCAACAACCCACTTCATCTGTATGGCTTCAGGCTGGATTTTTACGTTATACTGCAGATAACATGCTTGAGTTTAAGAAATGAATAAAATAATCTTACCATCCTTGGTCCATATTCTTGCAAAGCCATCATAAGAGCCGGTTGCTAACAGCGTGCCTTCGCTCTGTCAGAGACAAAGTGTCATCAGACAAAGACATTCTGCTACACTGTTCGTGTTCGTCAGTTGCAGAGTTTTTCTAAAGACTCCAGGCTTTCCTGTGATTCAGCTCTTATTGTGTGGAAGGTCTGTCTTTTCCATCACTATGGAATCTTTCCAGGAAATTTTTACTCAGACTTACCGACCTCTGGCTGAAATAAAGGAAAATTCCAGTCTCTGATACGTGTCTGCGATAGATATCATTAACAGTTCTGTTCAGAGACTCCCAGAGTGCCTCTGGGGCCAAGCATTTGTTTTTATTCGTATACAGGAGTGTAATTATAACAAGTGGCGTACAACAAATTCAGCATGTTCTTCAGCATGCGGATATTTTTTATCACTCATTAGCAGCCACCATCTACAGTCTATTCTGATGGGAAAAACATAACCAAAGACAGTACAGCACATAAAACTGTGTGATTTCCACCATGACACGTACAGAGTGAAGTTCATGTAACAACTTTGTGTGTGTCTTTAAGTGTCCTTACATTCCAGTCTAGAGAGGTGACGTCTTTGTTGCTGGGAACGTCCTGGCCGCCCTCTCGTATGCAGTGCCTCAGGACGAGCTGTGTGGAGCTGCTAGTGCTGTTCTCACTCAGGTTCCAGATACGAGCTGTCGAATCCCCAGACCTGAAAAAGAAAAGGCGATTTCAGACAGCCTGCTGGTTTCACCGGTTCTGGTGCTTCGTGCTCAGTTGTCTGTCCTGGATAACACAGGGCCACAGTAGCTGTCAAAGGTCACGTCACCTGCTTTATTCAGCAGGCTGTAGCACTGCAGTTAAAGCACTTTGGTACATTTTGGTAATTAATCTTTGTTTTAGTTCTACATAGGGAAAGTTTCACAGCATCAACAGCTTGTGGTGAGAGGTGTGCAGGGTGTTTGATTGTATAAATGAAGTGTAGCAAAAGGTGTTCAGATACAAAAACACCTCCACTAAGGAGCCGCAGTTAGGCAGCCATTCCAGTGCCAGCAACCAAAGAGCACATTCTGAAAATCTGCAATGGCTTCATGGGACATTTCATGAAGATGACATGCTGTGATGACCACACTGTTTGCTTCGAGGCCTGAAAGTCACGTTTTACTGTCCCCAGGTTCTTATAAGAAAAAACAAGTATTGTCTCAATTTGTGCTTTTATGAACATATAGTGCACTTTAATACTAATAGGTGATTTAATTCAAAATATCCATTTCAGCCACTCTTAGCATCTCTAACAGTGTAGGTCACCGAGAAGACTCACCCCGATGCTAGCAGATCACTAACTGGGTTCCAGGCACAGATAAAGACCTCTGACTCGTGGCCCCTTAACACCATGGCCTTGTTCTGAGGGATCTCCACATCTCCATCAACCTCCATCAGGTCTGCATGGTTGTCTGGGTTTTAGAAGAAAAACACAGTAAGCATGCGGTTAGGTTATAATACCAATGTCGATTAGGCTGTGGTCAAAATGCTATATGCTTTATTCTTTAATCAATACGTCTTGTTTATGTTTCAATTGTAATATGAAAGCACAATATGTAGCTGCCACTAACTTGCTAGGACATGGGCTCCATTCTCCTCCCCATTGGCAGTATTCTCTCCATTCTTGGCATTCCCAGTGATGCTGCCTCCAGTGGCGGATGTGGGTGCTGAAGCAGCAGCCTGCTGCTGGGCCATCTTGTCCCGATAGGCCTGCTGCCGTGTCTGAACAACATCTGGCATCACTGCATCAATCAAGGACAGAGACTCGATGGGCCGCCCGTCAAATAACGTCCCATCCTACAGATCAGGGAGAATTGACCAGTTGAAAGACACCCATAAAAAAAGGAAAATGTTAAAGACAGATTGTAGATGGTGCTTGTATCCCACCTCATTAATGCTGACTTCAGCCTCAACGTACTGCAGGCCCTTCTGAATGATGCTGATGAGGGCAGCAGGGGGAACCAGAGCACCATTGATGTTGGACTGGCTGATGTGACTCTCTATACCAAATGTAAAGGCTGAGTGGGAAAACCCTGGAGAGGAGAGAGGCAATGAGATGGTGAGTACATTCTGATCACTGGAACGCAGAATACTTATATAACGATTCCCTTCCTACAGAATGCAACAAATCAAACTATCTGAAATTTTTCTGAAGTGATCCTCAGTTCAGAACATGGGAATGGAAATGTTCGTCACACACATTATGCACAGTCACCACAGGCTGCATCAGCCACTTTGGAGTAGTTTACAGATAAACTAATTCTCAGGGTCAGCATCTTATCTTGCACTTGTTACAATGCCATAAAATACACTGGTGTGATAATAAAATGCAGTAGATGGAACGAGGAAAGTACATCTATACAGCTACAGTACGTGGTTCTACCAGTCACGTTGTCCAACCTTCTGTACCCGTTTAATCAGGAAATAAAACACAACCTTGAGGTGCGCAGTGCCAGGCCAATCTCAACTTGCCATTTGATAAATTGTTCTATGTCACAAATGTTATTGAGCTTAACTTTTATATGTTCTTATATGTATATGTTTTATATGAACTATAAGCCCCTCAGAACTACGATGAGGGTTTTGGTTTACCATCAGTCACACCTAAGTTCCTCTGGAAGCCTGAATACATCAGCTGTGAACACTCAAGCCTCGAGTTGGCTTCAAAGTTACTCTTGGTGAAGTCGTTAGTACTGCTCTCAGGGTGAACATGCAACGTTAATCCAGCATTTTCCAACAAATAACCGGACGACAAGCAGCACTTTTGTTTTACTGTACTACATGCTACATAGCTTGTGTGTGTGTACAGTGACCAAGCAGCCTGCAGATGTACATAGGAGTACAAACACTGAAGGTGATTTCTACTAGTTGAGGCTGGCTGCTAAACCCATTATGACTATTGCTAGTTTGCAACCAGTGTGTTTGTATGTTTAAATGTATGTGCACAGAGCACAAACTAGAGAGTAGTGCTGCTATTGTAGCCGTTAACACCTGATGTAGGAAGTCTTCCCTTCATGTGACATAACTGCTGAAAGGTTGGTTGTTGTTTGCGCAGTCGTGTTGCTGTGGAAACACTATAAAACAAAGGGCAGCATTTTATTATGTCTTTGTTTAAAGGATCCCACACATTCACAAGACTGTTTTGACTTTTTGAGATGAAGATACATTTTCAATTTGCTGCAAAGGGGAAGCCATCGTAATTTGAGTGAAACACACTGATTCAACCCAAATCAATTTATTTACTCTGGCTGAAACAATTTGTTGAGAAACTTGAGTAACTCAATCAGTTTAAAAGCACAAGTTGTGTTTATCACAGATGATTTTGACTGGTGAAAAGCATGCTGCAAAGATGGAGAAGCAGACACCCTACCCTCTCTACCAGGCGTAAAGCTGATAGTTGGCTCAGGTCACTGCAACATGACTGACTTTGTGTGTCCTTCTCCCTCTCTCTATACTCATCTACAGGTGTCCTCATCAGTGTGTGTTGCTGGCCTTGTGTGCGTTCTGCTGCTGCCTGTTGTTGCCCTTGTGTGTCCTGTTGCTCTTCTCTATCCCCTTACCCCAACCATCGTGGCAGGTGGCCGCTCACATTGAGCCTGTTTGAGGTTTTTCTCTACTTTTCTCTCAACTGTTGCCATTAAAATGTAATATTTACATTAAAAAGCTCAAATGGAACTTGTTGGGTTTTCTATATAGTTTTCTTAAAGGCCTTAAACCTTACGTTGTAAAGTGCCTTGAATTGACTTTTGATGTGAATTGGTGCCATATAAATAAACTGAACCGAATTGAAAGAGAAAACGGCGACAAGAGAAACAATTGCAGAATGCTAGCAAAATTTTAAACAATGACAACATTCTCTCTGCTCCTTTCTCTAAAAAGTTTCCTTGTGCTGCTGCAGCATCTTACATAGAATGTACGAAAACATAAAGGCAAAAAGAGGAGTAGTGCAAGTGATGTCATGAACATTATTCCTCAGGCACTCTTTATTCAACGTAGTTGAAGGAGTTTGGAGAATACCTGACTCCTGTAGGTATCTGTAGACCAGGAAGTTGACCTCATCACTGCTAATGCTCATCTTTACTCCTGTTACACCATGAGTTCAGCACACACACACCTAACCTGAAAAACAGAGAGAAAGAGCAAGATTAAATAAAGAAAGAAAAATCACTGCTGCTCCTCATATGACACGAAAAACTCATTTCGAAGGAATGTAGTGTAAGTGTGTGAGTGTGACTCTTCCATTGTTTGTTCTTATTAACATGTAAAATGTTAATGAAAAGTGTTGAATGGTGCTGTCACCATTCACCAAGGCATCAGGGCAGCATGATGTGAAACCAGCTTGGAAACCACACTTTAAAGCTGCATGGAGAAACCGACTTAAATGTTTTGTTAATGCAGGTCTGGGCAACTTTGCTAAATGGAACTGAATTAACTGAGTTCATGTTAGAGTTCAGTCAAGTCGCTACTCTGACTGAAAGAACTGCCCTTTTTAAGCCAGGTTACCAAAGGTATTTGACCATCTGTGCTAGTAATACATGGTAGGCAGCGTGGCACAGCGTGGTGGGTACACCAGCTCGCAATGCAGGCAGAATCAAAACAGCAACATCTAGTGGCTGGTGTGGAAGCAAAGCTGCTTTGATTTACTAGCCATTTATAAATCAGGTGTTAACAGCATGTTGAAATTTGAACCCTCGATATTGTCTGACATCAAGGCAGCATCCTTGATTCAAACATTTTTCAAACCGCTTCAAATAAAAACACAATTTTCCACCACAACCAATTCGGCTCGATGCCCAATTTCCCTGAAAAATAATCAGCCATGTACAGCCTGGAGCTCGGTGTCTGCAGCCCACTTATTCCAGAGGGAGCAGACTTTCTGTGCATTTAATGGCATTTAAGTGGATGAAACAGTCTCCTGGGTACGGTGAGCACTTGGTTGATTTCAGTTTTCAGGATGTTACATTTTCATCAGCTAGCCCAATAAAACCTTCAGTAGCTGTGGCCTTAACACTGCAGAAGAAGTCATGATTAGACTGACAAGTGTCATTTGCTATTCTGATCCAGCAACAACATAAAGTAAGAATAAGAATTCACAAAACTAAAAAAGACCCTTAATATACATATACCCTCATATTGAGCTACTGATGGCTTCCTGTGTCTACTCATGTGAGCACTGACAATTTCTGCTCCTCTGGTGTAGTCAGGCCGACAACTAGAGACAGAGGCAGTGCATTCAAGCCAGTGGCATCACCTTCATAAGAGAATAAGGCTGGCACGGCTGAGCTGATCAGGAATCTGGAGACGGGCAACTACTCTGGGGCCAAGACAGCAGAAGTAGAAGTTCTCTGGCATACTGGCTCAGTGATCCTTATTTACGCCTGGCCCCTCTTATCCCCCTCTTATCCCCCTGTTCCTCTGGTGACAAACATGTTTTCCATGGAGACAGCTGTCAGCAAGCAGATTGTTCTGACTGTCAGATGTGGGGTGTGGTGGGGTAGAGGGCACAAAAGGCAAACCCCTTTAGATAAATACTTGACATAACAAATGCTTCATCATAATTACAAACACTACGAAGTAACTGATGTGGCTGTGTGGCAATTTGCTGTGATTAAATCATGTCTTACCAGAATTGCACACTTGCTGAACTATTAATAAATCATAAGCAGCTGCCAGGCTCCTTTCACGTCCAATTTTAAAAGGTTTCATGCTGCAAATACTTCAGGTGCCTGCATACTTTCAAACACTCAATAGCCCTGCATTCAAGAGTTGGTGTGTATGTGATATAGGTGTAGTATAAAGACTACTAGTTAAAATAAAATAAGCTTACAATACATTCAATTAATTGATCCTGATACATCTAGAGCAGAAACAAACAGGTACTGAGAGTAGTGGTGGTTTTTACCAATTATTTCATTATGACTTCAAGTCAGAAGTTTTGAAAATGGCTCTGAAGCAACCAATAAACTGACACTTTACACTGAAATTGAAACAAGTGATTTGACTTAGTATAGTATTCCACCTACTATTACTGTTCTTGATCGGTAACACTGGTCATATTGAGTCTGTGGACTAAATCTATGTAATGAAGAATGCAAAAAAAAGTATGATTTAAAGGTAGTTAAAGAACAATAGGGTAAAGGTGGTACAGAGGTGGCTTTTCTTTGAACCTGACGTGACAACAGATGGCCTGAATAATGTATTTAATGCAACATAGTGGGCACACGACCGGCAAAACAACCACTCTTGCATTTAGAGTGAAATAAAAAAGCAGACTGTTGAGTAACAAATCAGCCCAACCCTCTGCTTAAATCCTAGCTGACAGCAGCAGTGCCTAGAGAGGACCACTGGCTTGTAAATGGCAAGCTGCAATTCCTCGCAACAACCATCCCGCCACAGTGGCACTGTTGAGCTGCCAGCAGGGATGTTGACAGTATGGAGGAACAGAGGGGGATGGAAGAGGAGCAGGGATTCTCCAGCTCTGCATTTCTTCCCTCCTCCTGCTCCGGCTCTCTCTTTCTCTCTCTCTTTCTCTCTCTCTCTCTCTTTGTCACTTCTGCCAGAGACCAAGTGGCCTGTACAGTAAATCTTAAATCAAGTCACAGCTTAACAAGACAAAAAATAAAGAAAGCACCCACAAAGACAAATTAACTGCAAAATCAAATCAGAATATGTCATGCAAGATAGAACTTGTTTCTGCCTGTGCAAGTGTGAAATCATACTGACGAAACTGAACATAGGTCTATTCCTCGCAACATGAAATCAACATGACCAGGTTATGGTTATCAGTCACATACAGTCTAATGAAAGACTTGAGTTCACTCAGAGAGGTGTAATAAGCAGTTTTAGCATTAAACGTATATGGTAACGTGCCGCTTGCTGTTAGAGATAAATAGCAGAGAATCAATTAAGTTTTTTTGGTTTCATTGCAGACATCCATCCATCCATCTTCTTCCGCTTTTCCCCGAAGGGGTCGCGGGCGTGCTGGAGCCTATCCCAGCTGGCTTTGGGCGAGAGGCAGGGTACACCTTGGACAGATCGCCAGTCCATCGCAGGGCCACATATATAGACACACAATCACAGTCATACACACACTCACACCTATGGGCAATTTACGCATCCAACCAATTGACCTAACTGCATGTCTTTTGACTGTGGGAGGAAACCGGAGACCCCGGAGAAAACCCACGCAGACACGGGGAGAACATGCAAACTCCACACAGAAAGGCCCCCGGTCGCCTCCGGGAATCAAACCCGGGACCTTCTTGCTGTGAGGCGACAGCGCTAACCACCACACCACCGTGCCGCCCTCATTGCAGACATTGTTTTAGGAAAATGTTCATAGTAAAGAATCCACAAATACAAACACTTTGCACATGTACTCACACCAAATTATTCTTATGAAAATACACAACATTCACACAAATGAAAGCCACAGCAAAATGTGGCAATGCTGTTAACCCATGATGATGCTGAGTCTCAGCCACAGCCAGAATAATTTGCGTGTCTTTAATTTAATTAACAATAGGTAAATAGATTAACATACAAATGTGAAGCTTTATGAGAAATTATTACCATTTTGACCACATGTGCAGTCTTCTATGCACTCAGATAAATCCTACCTCCATCTGCTGTGAGGTTGTTTCATGGAGGGACAAAACATGTTCTCACAGCTGTTTGGCCCAGATGAGGCCAATGCTGGGCGAAGCTAACAGTCATACTTTATAACCACTAGTTCTCTAGTTACTCTGCGCAGCTTGGTTTCAGCTCTTAGAAATGCAGCTCATCTCTCACCTTTTGGCTATATTAAAAGCACTGGGGATTGATCTACAGGACGATCTGCAGAAATTGTTTTCCAATTCTTCAATTCTTCCCAGCTAAGACTTCCCAATAAAGACACAACAACAACAACAACAACAACAACAACAACAACAAGCAGCGATAGTAAAGTGCATGTTAGTGAAAGGCTAAAATCCCGATCAAAACAATTTTAATGAATCATAGGAGAAAGGTGCGCTGCACTGAAATTATACGCTCATATCTGCGGTTGCACTAACTATGTTTAATCATTTAGAACAGTTGTGTGCTTTCTTCTTCACTTGGAGTGAAGAAGAAGTGAACTGAAACTTCTTAAACTTCATTAAAGTATAAGTTTCCTCAATTCCAATCACTAGAATTGGTCTTGGTTGGAGTTGAGCTCTAAAGAAGAATTTACTTTAAAAGGGTAGAAAAAAGGACATAAAGTACGGCAGTTATGACTCATGGGGTCGAGCAGTGACCTATAATGGCACAGTTTGATTCCCAGCTCTTTTAATACTTGGGCAAAACAGTGAACCTTGAGTTCCCCACTGCGTCAGGTCAGATGCATAAGTGCCTTCGCTGTGTGGATGTGTCTGCAGTTTGCGGGAATGAGAAGGAGCGTCGAATGAAAATGCTTTGAATACCTAAATGAACACGAGTGACAACATAACATGCTTTAACTTATGTTAGCATTTGGGTCAGAGCAAGGACCTTAGAAATAGCTGCAGGTTCAGAGCAGAATCAAACTTTGCATGTGACGTTTTGGCAAACAGGTCTCATGCTAAATAATGCTAAATAATGGTTAACTACAGCACTACTTATGACTGAAACATGAGAGTACACAATAAACACAATAAGTATGCTCCTGTTCCTCATTAGAACTATATTAGCAAGACTGGGCCTTGAAGCGGCAGACTGTATTAGCCAGCCTGCCTCACATGGCCATGCCAGGCTAGTGTGGTGGTGACAGATGGTAGCATGTAGGCTGTGCCACTTTGCTTGATGGGCAGTTCAACCTGCTGTGGGCAATTTGTGTCCAAGCAGGTGAGTGAAGGCCACTGAATCGGCAGAACTCGTGGTGAGTTGTCACAGTGGCATCCTGACTTACTTCTGGTGTTTTAATAAAAGTTTAGCCACCTGACACACGGACAAGTCATTTGTCATGACTGTTTGGCAGATCACATTGAACAGGGCACAACATGCACACAGGTGGCAGCAAAACTAAATCAAAAACCACTACTATTAAAAAGATTTGAATATATACCATCAAGGGGAGAATTTAATTAAAAGCATTCAGGTTCCATGACTTTACCATGTTTCCATGTGTATTTAAGCAGATAGAAATGAAATTTTACCCATTAAACCACAACACGCAAAGTTATAACATGGTAAAACCAAAGTATGCCAATAGTTGTTATTGATTCGTTTTAATTACATTGCACATATTAAAACATTGATTTCATTCGTGTTTTGTTGAAGTAAGCTTTTAATCCTGAACCAGCACCTATTTTCTAGCAACAGGCTGAAGGAGTGGGGGTAGTGTGAGACACAAACAGGATTAGTCAGTTACTGGCAGCTGGGGAGTAATGGGTTACTATGAGTAGATGTGATTGAAGCTCCAGTCTCAGGTTAGACTAAGATGTAGTAAATGCATTAACTGTGTAATCACCCATGCAAACAAAGGTGACACACTTCTAAGCACTGCTCGTTCACAGTACAAAGCATAATTCTGTGTGTGTGACAAGCTCTGTAAGCGACACAATCAAGTGTCATAACTTACAGCACAAGGCTATAAAGAATACTGAGGAAAAACTGATTACCCCAGAAAGACAAACTTTTCACTTCTAATATTTAATTAGATTATTGTCTGTCTGTTTACTATCTCACGATACTGAAAATAAAGTATAATCTTGGTGACATATGCAGAAACACACACACACACACACACACACACACACACACACACACACACACACACACACACACACACACATATATATATATATATATATATATATATATATATATATATATATATATATATATATATATATATATGTCATTAGGATAATAAATAAAAATAGTTGGACAAAGGTGGTTCACTAACTTTGACTAGGTGATGGCAGTACTTATCTAAATCTTTGACTATAATCATGTAACCTGATGTCCAACAACTTTGTTTATCCACAGTTATACTGTAAAACAAATCACAATAATGATACTAAATCATTCATGCGTTGTACAGCAAGCGAGGGCGGGAGGAAAAATCATTTCATATGTGAATGAATTTTCACATATGAAATGATTACTGAGATCTCGTCTCGTATTGAGATTAAAACTAAATACCTAGCCTGCCCTCTATAGAGCCACAACAAACACTGTCAGAAATCTGAAAGTGTCTGCAAATCATTTTTCTTGGTGGAATAGTCCCCCCACAAAGCAGCAGTAAATAAAAGGTGCATGGTGCAACATGAGCTAATATAGTACGATACCATTGTCCATTTCCAACAATCTGGCTTTCTGTTTCCGCAAAGGTCAACAGTATCAAGGCAGCTTGTGTTGAAGTTCACCAAAGTGTAACTTGAGGCAAAACATTTCAGCTCTATTGGAATTTACAGATATCACAAAAAGCTTTCATCGGGTTTAAATAAGCAGTGGGCCATATCACAAATATCCTATCAGCACGTAATGTGTCAGTATATCACTATCAGTAAGCAGGAAAAAAGTGTCAGTAGCAATATGTTGGGGGTGGGTATTACAGAGACTCAAGTGTCTGATGTGTTGTGAGAATGAGGGAATATAGTGCAAAGGTATAAGTTATCTTCTAGGCCAACCGCTGCAATGAATCAATACTGAGCACACTGAAATAATTTAAAACATTTTCTCTGATGGGAGCAACACACCACTGCATTAAAAGTCCAGCACATCCCAAAGTCAGAAAACATGTTTTCTAAAGCCAAATCAACCTGGGCTATATGCCATCCTCAGAAAATTATACAACACGACAAGCGCGCAATAAATTAATCTGAAATCACTGTTGATCTGCCCTGAGAGAAAAATGTTCACAATGAAACAAACAACATTGCTGAGGGTTCTGCAGTGAGAAAAACAAAGCCTTCCAATAAGGATACCCTGACATTAACACAGCTAGCTGCCAAAACGAGCGAGAGCAGCACCACATAGCTGTGACAGGAAAGCATCTTGGTTCTCCCAATAAAAGCAAGTCCTTAGGCATCTAAATGTAAACAAACAGGAGCATCCGCTTCATGTATTTGGCGCTGCATGCCACTGCATAAACCTGTATGCCAGAGACAGTACAGAACAGAAACACAGCTATTGTGTCAATGGAAATCAAACTTAGGTTGACATTGTTCTGGCAATCAAACATAAATAAACTGACTAAAATAGGACACACAAACAATGCTGTCTGTATACTAGAACTTGTGTAGATGTGGATAAAGATGGCAGGCAAGATACATTTTACCAATGACTGGCATTGTATTCATTGTCTTCATATTGCTTTTATTTGTGTATTTTAGTTCACAGTTGACAGTGTGTAAACAGGAACTAAAAGGAAAATAAGTTTGTGAAATTTTATGAATAATTTTATACTAATAAATACATTTGAAGACCACCCGCAATTACCATCACAATCCAAGTGAAAAATAGACTAATACTGTAGTGCATTAGACCATACAAATCCTTGTGTGACCTTCCCCTGTGTGCAACTTGACGCTTGTGCGGAATTACCTCACATCTGCTGGGTTCCTGCGACTAAAATACTGAATATTCCTAGAAATCTATTGCCAATAACTCATGGAAGCCACTTACAAATGGCATGTACCAAACCACTAGAATGTCGAGTTTACAGGTATAGAGTAATTTGAGCTTGAGAATAAACAACAAGGCAACACTGACAAGACATTAACAAGAACCTTTTTGGAGAAAGGGAGCCTTATAATCCAGCCTGACAGTATAGATCTGTCACTGTTTCACCGTCATGCTCAGACAAAAAAACTATTTCTGGCCAACAATGTGACGAGGCAGAAACATGTTACAGTTGAGCCTGGCTGTAGTTAACTTACCACAGTAGTAAGTCTGTATGCACCACCAGTATGTTTAGTCTGCACCTGGAACCATGGGCTCACAACCTGCAACAGAAAGGGATTAGATCAGATAACCACTATGGCGAATGACATCAAGCCTTCTAAATTTGCTATTTTTCCCTTCATGGGCCATGTGACATTTTATAAAACAACATTTAATAAAAGAGTTTTTGAGCTGCCTGGTACTAAACTAATTTTTGATGCATTCCTGTTCTTAATGTGCTTCACTGCACATTCTTATTCTGTTTTTTATTTTCCCAGTTGCCCTCCTGTGACCTGGCTGCGGAGAATGGCTTATCACAGTGCCAGAGTGTAACAAATTGTGAATCTAGCCATGCATTTAATTTTGATTGATGTAGACAGGGTGCAAGTCCTGCAAGGAAGATGGGGCGTTTTTGTGGCATTTGACGTGTAGGAAACCTTTCACAACTTTCTGACAGCCTTGATGTGCTTGTACATGTAGCACATTCCTGCTGATGCTCTCATACTATTCCAAATATACATTGTTCTTTTCTGCTGATTATGTTCCAAGTAAAAGGCAGAAAGAGAGAATATGTTGAAAAAAAACCCATCAGTGTTCAAATGCTTAGCAGACATTTTAGGGGGTAGTAAAGGTTTGTTAGGCCCAGAACAAATTCATTCTTTGTAACTTTCACTGGTCTAAGACATCAGAATATTCAAATAACCGCTGACTTATTCTGTGAAGCGTCGGCGAAATTAATGGTCTGGTTTGACCATGGGACCGACGTTCATTCATTCCTTCAGAGGTCTGAAGGTTCACCTCTTCAGTCTCATGAAACAACACCACGACAGCATGTTCACTGCCTACATTTACAGCAGGTGGCACTAATAAAAGCAACACCTGGGTAACGTAGCAGTGCAAACACTCTGCAATATAAACTTCTTCAGTGAAACCTGTATCGTTCCATTTTTTGTTGGACTGTGACTCAAGTCTGTAGTAATTATTAAAGCTGCAGAGTGAGGTGGTGTTGAAGTGTTGCTGGATTGCATAACACTGTAAACTGCACTGCACTGAAAATGGCTGTTCTTCCGAGCCTTCTTTTCCAGGTTCACTGCTTCTCTGACACCATTCTGTCAGTGCCTCTTTAATTTTAGTCACCCTTTCCCTCAATTTCTTTGCCTTTTACTGCCCTGCTGTCTCCATAATCTGGGTGATATTACCAGAAAGAAAGAAGGCGTAGTTGGGTGGAGCCAGAAAAACACTGGTAGTTGTGTCAAAGGTTGCTGAGGGCATGTAGCAGCCAAGACTGCCAAGATAGTCATCTCTTTGATCAAACTGTAAAAATGAAAATACCCAGCTTTTTATCTCAGCCTGCATCAGTAACTCTTTAAAGACTAACCAACCTTTAAAGACTGGCCTTAGAGGGGGGGGTGGAGCGGCAGAGGGCCGAAAACAATCTGTTCTCCAACCCTTCTGCTGCTGATGATAGATGGACTAAACAGAGTAAGTAACTGGATAAGTTTTTAAATAAATAGAAGCAGAAAATTATTTTCTGGAGCAACAATTGGCAATGAGGTGTGGGGTAGGTAACACAGTGTAAAAAAGCTGTGCTCAGAGCACACAATGTAGGTTTTATCACAGCATAGCAAGTGAGCAGTCTCCCCTGGAGGAAGTCTCAAAAGTGTGTGTTCTCAATGACCACATCAGTCTCGATCAAAGACTCCAATGTTTTGGCAAAATCTGATGGTTTTGTTCATAAGCATAGAAATTCTCTCTGCAATATACCAAAACCTAATACTGCCATTAAAAGACAGGTAGACCTGGAAAATCATCACTGGCCTCCAAACAAGCTGTTTGTTTATCTAGAACTAGATAATATCACACCCAGTAAAGAGTCTTGAGGAAATTTGTTAGTGCCTGCACATGTTGGGTTCAAACAAGCTTGTCTGACTCTGACTCCACTGTAAGGTGTGAAGCATGTAAAAGAGTAACTCCACAAAATGTCTGGACCTGATTCTTCAGAAACTGTACATATATGTTATGATCATATCAGTCCCTTATAATGCAAAATGAAAGTTTTAAATATCTGTGTACTTCTGGTGTGTGTAGACAACCCCAAAAAAGGTTTTATAAAAACAAGCTGTCTCATAGGCTATGAACACATATTTAGACGGGCAGTACCAAAGAACACATTATGGGGACCTCAAAGCCTTTTTTGTAACACCAAAATGGAAATAATATGGGACTTTTTAAATGGCTAAACTGATAACTTCACCATAATATTGTATATTGCTGTATTTTTATATATATATATATATATATATATATATACACACACACACACACACACACACACACACACACACACACACACACACACACGCTCCAATAAGGATACCCTGACATTAACACAGCTAGCTGCCAAAATGAGCAGCTAGCTCTCTGAGGCACATTTGACGAAATTCATGTAACAACTGTAACATCACGCTTTCCAGAACACATCAAATCCCAGCTTTCCTGTGTCATAAACATGAATCCATGATGAGATCCCGCATATTTTAATATCAGAGGATCTAAAACTATAGGGCAAAAACTCAAGTAATGCCTAGATTTAACCCTGCATCGCATCTGAACACGTCATCTCATGAAGTAGTGCTTAGGGCTAAAACAATTCTTGGACAAACTTGAGTAACTCTATTACTGAAAATCCTCTATGCAATTTCTTCACCTCCAAGTATTGTTTAAAGCATATATTTATACAGATGATTATTACTGGTGCAAAATATCCTGCAAAGAAAAAATAAATTAAAAAAATCACCAGACCAATAAGACCCTGTTACAGCGTACTGTAATTAGTGTTAGTCTTTTATGTAAAGGAGGTGGATTCTATAAATAAGTGTCTTCATAAATTGAAAATGCAACCCTGTCTGTGCAAATTACAGGTGGCCTAATAAATGTATTGAAACTGTTGTTTGTCTTTACATGTACAAAGAAAAACAACAACAGACTAAATAGTGGCACGTGGGAAGAAAGATAAAGATGCACTTCGCATGCAGGTTTGCAGGATTGCAGGATTGAACCCAAGCAGGACTCTTCCAACTTCATTTTTGCCGTTTGCAATATGCAAATTGAAGCTTTCAATTAGATATGTACAATTTCTTTAGATACGTACACTTTCTTTTTCTGTATATAATGTGTTACAAATTTTACTCTCTTTTTTTTTAATTATTTTCCCCACTGTGGGATAAATAAAGTTCTATCTATCTATCTAATTAGTAATATATTCTGACCAGATCATCCTGCCTTTGCAAGATAACCTGTAAACTGGGACTTTCCCAAAGGAAAACTATAGGAAACAAACATTCACCCTCTGCCTCTAAGCAAGAGAGAGGAAGAGTGGCTGCGAGCCTGTGAACTTCAAAGCTGTGTTGGTCTAGAGGGGGAGGGCCACCAGGCACACACATTCCTTGCAATGTCGAACTTGACCCCTCGGGTTCACACGCACGCACACGCACACACCATGTGACTGCCGTCAATTGTGTGTTTGTGTGAAAAGGCCTGTGTGTGACAGCCTAAAATTATCTGTTCCTTCAAACTATTTATACTAGCTAAATCCACCAAAACTCATTTACAAAATTACTGAATCCACAGAAAACCAAGGAGGAAATCATACATGTGCCTCTACTTGAAAACCTACAATGCACAGCATGGTAATTCAGCATTTTAACACTCCAACGTCTTGTCTCATATCAAGACCTTTACAGCGAAGTTAGGTTGATCTAACATGCATAGATATAAATTGAAAGATTGAAAGATCAAAGTAAGCCATATGTATAGGTATACGTGGTGGATCACAAGGGGCTGGATCTCAGTACACAACAGACAGGAGTTTGTCTGAATATATACCCAGACTATCACAACATTGACCATCTATATCTATTATCCATCTATTAAGAAATGGCAGAGACACTGTGTCAGATTGAGTTAGAAATTCTCATACTCATTGCTTTGCCTTTTCTTATTATGTCAAGGCTACAGAGGAGAACAAGCCATTCCAAAGCATTAATAATTCTTTTTGGACAGATCTGTTTACATCTAGAATACTGTGTTGGTGGATAGTCCAAAAGCCCCCTCATCACTACTTCACGTGTGTGTTCGACAGTTTGTATGAGATAAAAAAAATACTGTGCTTAGTCTTTGCCAAACATGGGGCTGGGTATTAATGTCAAGAGTCTCCACTTGGGTGGGCAGATGATTAGCAGCACCTGACTGCATCCAACTCTCTTCACACTTACAGAAGCAATAAGGAGGATGTTTTGACCTGGCTGAATTTATCCTTGGCTTGGATGTCCAAAAGCATGATCAATTAAACCCAGTGTAGTTACCAAGGAGATTTATTCTGTGTTGTGATTATCCACTTGTCCAAGCTTAATTTAGCTCGCAGACTAAATTAAGATGAATTTAATTACTATGGATTTTTTCTCTGAAGTTAGCCTGGTCCAGAGCAAGATAACATCAAGGACACATTAATCCTAGGGACTTAACTTTCATTTTAGCTGCCTGTTCTATTACAAGGTAATGTTGGAACATTGCCAAAGATGATTTCTTAAGTTACAAAAAAAAAAAACAAGTACTAAAAAGGAAAAAAAAAGCTATAAAATATCTGACATACATTCTCTTCTCTATTCCTGTCATGGGTGCATTGTTATAATAACAAGTTGAATACATTGACATAAACTGATCAAAAATATAACATTATAGATTTGATTGAATAAAAACATTGACTTCTTCCAATCCAGTACTTTTAAAATAGAATAGGGGTCACAGGCATGCTGGAGCTTATCCCAGCTGTCAGTCGGGCGAGAGGTCACCAGTCCATCACAATGTCGCATATAGAGATGGACTAACACTCTTGCACCGACACTGACGGGCAATTTAGAATCTCCAATCCAACAATCTAACTGCATGTCTTTGAAACCCACCTGTCACCACTATACTAACAAGGAAACTAAGGCTGATTATAATTAATAACCATTTCTGGACTGGTTCCTCTCTTCAGTTATAGCAGCCATATTTCCCTTTTTTAAATGAAAAATATGTTTTACCTCTTCACATATCTCCATAAGAAGCCACTGCTCTGTGTTAGAGATATGCAGCACAGGTTTTGTCCATTTGTTTTCAGTAGTCAAGACATTTTTTAAACAAGGCCTTGAACATGCACTCATCCCAGTTAAATACACCAGGCCTGACTTAGCTGCACCTTCTTATCCCGGCTTGGCAAACATTCAATGGAATAAGCTAGAATGAGTTCAGTAAACTGGGTAAAGCCTGGATGCTTTACTTATCCTGGATATCTTAGTTCTACTTGTGCAACACACCACTACAGATATTATTGCACATGCACGCAAATAAAATCTTTATTTCATTGCTCTTTTGCATTTTCATTCTCACCTTTATTTCGCCCACTGTATGCCAGCATTTTTTACTTGGACACAGTTTGATTAGGCCCCTTGTTACATCATATTGGCGCTTACTCATTAACTCGTTAGGGTTAGTCTTCTGTTTTTTTTAAATTCATGTACAGACACGTATTCATGGTAATCATACTCATTTACATACAACTCTAACTTTAATTACCTTCTCTGCTGACATCGTCAGATTTCTCTCTGTAGAACAATGTGCAAGAAACACAGCAAACTGTTTATAAGCAAAGCCTCCCGGGCAAAGTAATTTGAAATGAGGATTTTTACTTGGTAATAAACAAATTACTGTAGGAATTGTTTTAGCCCTATTTGTAACGCATCAAAAAAAGTCAAGCTACAGCAACCCCACATTACTGTTTGAATGGTGTAACTGCAGCGCGACGTACACACCAACGCATAGACGTACACGCTGTGGGCAGACTCAAAGTACAATCGCTAATCACGCAGATATTAACAGTACACTAGTTGCATTGGCACTTCTGTCAGGTATGCATGAAATTACATGTGCATTAAGAAAAACAGTTGTGTAGCTCTCACATATGCAAGAGCCCTTATATTACTAGATATAGTGTTTCGTCTTCCATTATCCTTATAGTCGTTTAGCTTCGGCACATAAACAAGTCAGATTTGACTCACTGAAAATTACTTTTCATGTTAAGATGATAAGCTTCAAAATGACCACAACATCAGCTCACTCCTAACAACGGGAGCTGTCAGCCAACTCTGATAACGCTCGTGGTATAACTGTACTGCACTGGACTGGACTACATACATAGCTGTGCGTTTCAGCCAAAGCCACTTCACAGTACTGTATTTCTATCTGCTGGGGGGTAATATACACAAAGTCAAATAAATTAGCATAGCATGTACACATAGGTTGACTGTTGACTGTTGGATCACTGACATCACTATAATTATTTGCTGTATTGTATTCAGGGTGAAAATAATGAGTCCATATTAGGAATAAATAGCAGCAAGTATTTTTCCGTATATGTGCACACATACATGAAGCAGTTCCATATTTGTGCGTCTGTCCATTTTCTGCCAGGCCATGACTTAACTATGGAAGACATTTTCACACAGTGCATTTCTTTGTCCATTTTGTCTTTCTCTCTTCAATTCTCAGCACTGACGAGCACCGGTTACATAACTGTACTACTCCACCACCACCACTCTTCCTCTGTGATTTAATAAGGCCAAATAATCAATGTGTGCTATGTAGATAACATGACTCAGCAGCATGGTCTCTTCAGTAACTGCATTCTTGTGTCCAGTACTCAACATTCATTTCTGATAAAGTAAAGCTTTGTCAAATGAGAAAACCAAGGACATCAGCTGTCAAAATTGTATGTTTATAGTATTATGCAGCTTATAAAATATTAAGGAAAACTCAACTGATTAGTGTTTAACTGCGAACACTAATTCAACTAATTTAGTGCATGCTAGTAGTCAGCTATTTACAGAAGCTTTGTGAAAAACTTCTATCCATTGTATCTGAGATTTGCATATTTATGACAGCTAACACAATGCCTGTAATTGTTCTGTGTATTACCGTAGCCAGGCGTGGCAGTCTAGTTTAACCGTATCAGCCGTATCTGGTGTATTCTGCTGGGTTTTTTGTCTCCTTTCAGCCTCACTACACAGTTGGATTAAAAAAAACAGAAATAACAAGAGGTATGTAGAGAGAAGTAAAGACTGTCCTGTGTTTCCTCTGCTCCAGTTCTTGGTGTGCAGTGATACAGTTGTGATTTGATCTCTTTAGTTGTGAAATGTAGCTGGCTATTCTATTAAATGATGGTGAACAGCATTTGAGAGCACAGGATGAACTGAGTGACGATTCAACTCATTTTACTTTTACTAAACAAACCCTGTGCATTTGTGACCTGATCTTTATGTAGGTCACCTATGACAAATCTTTACAGCTTCATAATAGCGCAGAACTATGCAGTAGAGTTTTTATTTTTAAATGTGGTATCATTTAGCAACCAACGCTGAATCAGATCCCTTATACTATAGAGCAAGTATTAAGGTACCTGCAAGCTATTCTACAGCGACCACTCTGCAGGTCTTTGGGTTGTGGTAAAAACCCATGCAGGTGAATGTAAAACATAACGATAATGTATTAAATATAAAGAAGATACAGAGCCTTTGCTCAGGTCTATGTATTTTATGTTGAGTCACAGCTGAAACAATTCAGTCTGTTGAAACTTTGAGCCAAATGGAAGGTGGAGTGAAAACCTGCAACATTTTTGCTGGCCTGCAAATAACCGAAGATTGGTTCAGCTGCTTTTAATGTGTTTTGGAAGAATACAGAGAGGGAAAAGTTTTGTTAGGGTTCCCTCTGACCAATGAGCTAATCACTAAGTATTAACGATGGAGAGGCATGTGCCAGGGCCCGTGTACCAGCTACAGTGAACTGCTTAGTGAACAGGATCTGCACCACTCTCCAAAGAAACAAAACAGCTCAAAGCCAAAAGTTTGGTTTCCAGCAAAGTAACACCCAAAAACACAGTAACCAGATTCTAAACTAGCTCCCATATCCTCCATCCCCAGCTGCATGTATGCAAAGAACTCCTCTTTGATAAATTTGACCCAATAGAGGTAACACACAGCTAAACAGTGGTCACAAACCAACAGTTCAGTAGGTTTCTGTTCTTGACACAGTAAGACAACCTCAATTTCAGAGTCAAACAAAAACCACAGCATGTGTTGTATGCTGTTACACGTTGGACATGAACACACCACAGCAAGCTTACAACTTGTATGAGAAGAGCTAGTAGTTAGTCATCATAACCACACACACTGCATAGTGTGTGGTTTTTCAGTACGCTCTACCTGCAACTAAGGCCAATGGTTCCCAGCAATCACACTATAGGAAAGTACGAACCACAAACACTGGGCTTTTGTTTTCATATTATCAAACTCCCAAATAATGAATGTAAAAGACAGCAGCAACCACTGAATGTTCTAATGAACTACAATACATTCAAATATATTCAATAACTACTGCCTTATCAGGAAACAATAACGCTATGTATATATTACTAAGTATCACCTAGTTCAAATTTTAGCTGCACTATTTGATCCAGGCAAAAACAACACAGACAAACAAAAACAACAAACCAGTAGTAAATATTTTGAGATGTTGTGTGTTAGCTGCATGACTTAAATTCCAATGAATGTCTGGAATATCTTAACTCAATTAGTGTGTAAAGTACAGCCAAACAGAGACTTTCTTCCCAACCCTTTCCTTCCTAGCGCCCATACTTAAGGCTTATCTGGGACTGGTACATTGTGTCATTGAGTTGAGCTTCACAAGGTTGGCAAGTGGCCCTCGTGTGCGTGCGTGTGTGTGCGCGCGCACGTGTGTGTGTGTGTGTGTGTACCCATCCCCCACACAGCCCATACCTTTGGAGCAACCAGCTGCACTCTAGTGAGCTTTAAATATGACTGACAAATAAAATAAATAATAAAATGCAACGCATGTGAACACATTTAGCAGCTTACTGTATGTTTCACACAAGAAAGCAACGTTATACTAAATTCTGCGCTTGTGAAGAACAGTACCACAAACTCCAAGTACAACTATGGAAGGAAATACCAACTCGAAGTGTTTTCAAACAAAAAGTACATAAAGTCGGTAAGAAACAATGGCATCATTTATGGTTTTTAAAAGTATTAAACTAAAGTAAATATAAAGCTAAGTATAAGGAAAGGAGTGAAACAAAGCAGCTGGTCTGTAAAGTACATGTCATGGCTGAGCTTAACATTCACTTAGTGCTTTAATTCACAGCTATCAGTAGTTGCAGGAAGGAAGGGCGCGCTCACAAATACAAACCACGCTCGAGAGCTGCCCTACGAACACATGCACGCAGCGCGCGCGCCTACTCACGCGCTGACGCTGCCCATCCCCCACCGCTGAAAGAAAATACTGAAATAAACGTTCGAAACGGCGCAGTAACCCCGCCAGCCCGAGAATATGCAGACATATGAGATCTCTCTACCAACAGATGTGATTTATAACGACAATGCTAGCGTAAAAACGACAAACACTCACCAGAAGCTCCAAATCACATAAGGGGGTGCCTTCTCCTCTGTGCTCCTAATATGGAATCTCCTCCTCCACCACCGCTGTTTTCTAGCTCTGATTAAACCTCGAAAAAAGCGTTATAACGGCCTCCACACCGGGCCAGTCGATGCTAGAAATCCCCAATGACCGATGTGTTTTGGATACACGGGCATATATGTTGGTAAATCCCCTTAAAATGAGCAGGACGGACAGTTGGGTCTAGATTGTAGGTTTGCTCGCTAGTAGAGAAAAGAGCCAAACGGTTCAGTAGCAGCCAACGGCTTCAGACTGAAACACAGAGCAGCTGACCCGCCAGGCGAAAATGAGCTAGGCCTGAGCTCTCTGCAGGAAGCGCACTCCACTCACATAAACATCAAAATGGGTGTCGCAGTATGGAAAGAGATGGTGTAGTACGGCTGGGGTTGGCGGTAACGGCTCCAAAGCAGCTCAGAGCCGCCTCCACGACATACATATCATTTCTACCATATATACGTAGCAGAATTGTATTTATTACAATATATATACAGTATAGCATAATGATAGTATTTCACATGTGCCTGCAGGCAATAAACAATGGGACTGATGGAAGTGAGCACAATGTACGAGACTAAGAGCAGGTTATGAAAAAACACATTTCAGCAATGATGGGAATATAGTATACAGCAGAAGATACTGCTGGATTCTTGTATTGTATTGCAAGTCGATGTCGTTACCACACAGTGTATCGTTATCGACGTGTCTCTAATACACGGATTGGTATATTGCATATTTTGAGCATGGTAACCAGTGGGGTTAACTTTGAATCCAGCCCAGTCCTGAAACCATAAACGCAGATGCAATGATTACAAATAATCTCCTCTTCCACTCTTGTGATTTATGATGAACATTACAGGTCTTCAGTGATAGCATACAAAGAGCAGCAGCTGCAGCAAGCAGCTGGATAAGCCTTTTCTCACTGAGCTATGACCAGATCATTATTTGAATGGCAAATATACTGTTGTTTCATTGTTGGTAGTTAATCAGTCACAGAGTGTTTGGCCTATACTGAGCTTACTGAACTCTGTGCCCTGTTGTAATTGACTGGAAGGACTGTTACTGGGGAAACTGGCCAAAATACTACTCCTACTACTAAAAGCAAACAATACACAGTTATGCTTACCTGCTCAAAAATGCACTAAACTGGGTAGAAAACACACTTTCTCAAATGTCCTTACATCAATATAATATTTATTTTTCATTGACATACATTCGGGACCTGTTTAAAGAAGCAGGAGGTTTTGCTAGAGAGATGCAAAAAACATGCACAGATACATTAGTAGTGCAAAATAGACAGCCACTCACACATGCTTGTATGCATTTACCGAAAACATATGCTCCTCAACATTCACACACAGCAGATAAAGCCCAGCTGAGACAGACACGCTCATACAGCCCTGAGGTGGTGTAGCTTTAGTGTGGCTGTTACAGCAGAGTGGAGGATGGGTAATGACTTTAATATGTCAGGGTATTTCCTCAGCCTGTTCTTTCACATGCCGGTGGTGTGTGGTACGGTAGATCCTTTACCAGAAGATTGGAGGGGTTGTGGTAATCATATTTACACTGTTGTTACAATATTTGCGTTAAATTAAGAGGAACTACAGCTGCCACAGCGGGAGTAAGCCATTCTGCTGTTTTTGTGATAATAAAAATGCAACACAGTGATATAGAAACAGCTCTAGTGTGGCAAACTGTGAAAGTGAGGCACCTCAGGGTGAGGCAGACCACTGTCAGGGTAATGACTTTCTGGGAACCACAACACAACATCTATATGCAGCACTCAGCCTTTTTTTCATTCTGTAGCAAACACACCAACTCCCCTAATACTATGAAGTCTTTAGTGAAAGATTAGATTTTAGAAGTACAACCTAAGGCTGCAGCTCAAACAGGGGTTATTACTTTCTAAAACAAATGCTCCTAGCTACTGTTCCTAAAACCAGACAACTATAAATAAAGTAGCATTTGAATTTTGGTATTTGCACACTAATAAGAAGAACAAAAGATCATTTGGCTCCCATGTAACAACCCACACTATCTTGAACTCAGCTGAATGAAATGAAAGTGATTTCAAATGCATTTACACACAAGTGGCAACATGATCAGCTGGGAGAGCCTGTTCCTTTACTGAACTCCGCAAAGGCCTTTGTAGATATTTCCTGCTTGGTGAGCACCACCAGCTCTTCTTTTAAGGTCTTCAGACAACTCCTTTGGTGGTTCTATAACACAATTCTCCAAATCTTAAAATGGAGCTTCAGCACAAGCAAGCAACACGCTTTTTTTAGGATTAGACACAACTTGGAAAACAACTTAGCAATGAAAACAATGATCCAATATGAATGTCTTACTACAGAAACTTTAATGGCCATTAATCATCATGTTCCAAACGTTCATCCATTCATTTTTCACCACTTTTCCCCGTAGGGGTCGCAGGTGTGCTGGTGCTTATCCCAGCTGTCTATGGGCGAGAGGCAGGGTTCACCCTGGACAGGTCCCAGGCTGTCTACTTTTAGTTCTGTGAAAATGGGTGTTGCTATGTTGCTTTTCCGTGTTGGCAATGTTAGACATCATTTACTACGTTTGTTTCACCTAAAGATATATGTACCGTGATTTGTGTTTTTTAAATAAGGGGAGCAAAACAAGAGAAACAGAAGAGACATTTTGCTACTGAATTTGAATTTACATACCCACATGTAAACCTTCAAACCATCTGCATGTAGGTAAGGAAAGTGTGACAGAACAAAAGACAGTGCTCCACTGAAGTATTTCTTTACTTTACTCTAGGAGCATAGCATAGCATGGCTCCTTCTGCTCCAACAGAACCTTGCTTCTCAGAGCTGGTCTACTGGTGGTTCCTAGAGTTTCTACCTGTAGAACGGGAGGCAGAGCCTTTAGCTCCAAGCTCCTCTATGTGGAACCAGCTTCCAGTTCAGGTTCTAGCAGCAGACGCCCTCTCTGCTTTAAAACTAGGCTGAAACCTTCCTTTCTGACAGAGCTGATGGTTCCAGATGGTTCTGGTTTCTCTGATCCATCTCTTAGTTCAGCTGCTACAGGCTTAGATGCTGGAACCTCCTTCATTCACTGAGCTCCTCTGGTTTTCTATCTATTCCATCCACTAACATGCCTCCATGTCCACATGTGACTAACTTTGTCTCTGTTCTCTCCTAGTTGTGTTTCTCTCTTTCTGTCTCTCTATTCTCATCTCCAGGTATCGTCAGACTCAGAGTCGTGTGTCTCAGTGTTCAGCTGCTGGTCCAACCATCCTGCCTGAGTCTGTTGTTGTTGTTCTTTTCTTTCTTCTCTATCCCTTCACTCCAACCGGTCAAGGCAGATGTTCTCCCACAATGAGCCTGGGTCTTCTGGAGGTTTTTTCCTATATAGAGGGAGTTTTTTCTACTGCTATATAAATAGCATATAGTGTGCTTTGTACTGACAGATACAGGAATGCAACAAAACTAGTTAGAAAGCAATTACAAAATGTCATTTAATCTCTAAGGCAACTGTCCCAACAGACAAACACCATAGGACCCCTCATCACATATAGCCAGGAGGTGTTTTATGACAGCAAGACTGCAGACTACATGTCTTTTCTGTCACATTAGACTTTATTAGCATATGCTGTATATGTACAGAAGTCCTGTCTTTGCAGTAGTAGCTACTGTATTTATAAATACTAGATGCATTTCAGCAATAACTCCAGACAGGAAGAATGCCAGCCAGTACCGAAAGTGTATTTGCAGTCATGCACACCCAAGACAATCTGACAGTGGAACTGGAACACACACACACACACACACACACACACACACACGCACACGCACACACACACACACACACACACACACACGCACACACACACACACACACACACACTGTGGCCGTTACAGTTGCAGAACTTGTAAGAGTTATTCTACACCTCGAGACTGTCTACTCTCTGCGTGCTTCAACTCACTACTTTAAATACACTTAGTCCAGGTTAGTGTGATTCAGAACGCTTCCTGGAAATAAGACATAGTAGAACATGACATACAGTAAGTGAGTAAAATAAAAAAAAAATGACTACAAGAGTGGTCTGAGTTATGTAACGAGTTGGGTCTGTAGTTTACATTCAGATACACAGTAATGCTGTAGCAGGAAGCTGGAAATGCTGAAACGCACTTCTTTAGTCTTAATTCAATTCTTTTGTGAAAACTCCATGTATACTGAGTGTCTATGGGTTTCCATGGTAACCGTGATAAACATGCTTGGTTACGATCACCACAGTTTGAACACAAACATGAGTCTCCTGAGGGAATGTCCAGGGTTTTCGTCCCAATGCAGACTTTTCTGTGCGCTTCAGGCGAATGTATGACTTTTCCGAAAGTCCTACTTGATGTGTGAGGTGAAAGGCCTCACTCATAGAGGTGAATTATTACTGAGGCTTTTAGGGAGTTTCAGTTCACTTTTAGCTTGTCTGGTGCTAAACCTGACTGTGGACTCACACGCAGTGCTCCCTCTGTCTGTACATCCGCTAGAAGCTTTAAATAGCCGCTGACCAAGAGCTGCCCAACATCAAACAGCAGACAGACACAGTTAGACACTAGCTAGAGAACAATGGAACATTCGCTTGCTGAAGCGCAACATATATTCCTTTAAAATGAGACCTGATGGACGGTCTGTAAAGCAATATAACTTCATAGTTAGAGAACAGACAGTGAACTAGACATTTGGCCTGGGTACACGCTCACTAAGCAGCGCTTGTACCTGCCATTACCTATAGCCTTTGCTTTTTTTGTAACCACACAAACACATACACACACACACAGAGTCGGTGGCAATTTCACAGCTAACAATAACAGCCTCGACCTTTAAAAATCCATACCAGCATTATACTACATCTACTTCAAAGGACATGTAATACTTCACTCCACCTCTGGCATGTTTAGTGCTGCGACAATGACCAGGTTTCAACAAAGCATGACTCCATAATACATCTTCATAAGGCTTAACAGTAATGGCTGTTCCCTACCTACAGAGCTATAATTTACCCTCCACTGTGGAGATGGGAATAGCATGGCTAGCTGTTGCTGCTAAGTGATTCAATTATTTAGTATCACAGAGATGGAGACAGTGAAAAAGCCATATGTATGAATGTATGTGTGTAAGTCTGCGTGTGTGAGGGAGAGAAGAACAACTAAGGAAATTAGTTGTGTCTCTTATGGATGCATTTGCACTGTGTGATTGTGTGTGTGAATGAGAAAGGGAGAGTGCTGTGGTTCGTGGTTCTGCCTCATCAGGGTGGTAAGACAAAGAGAGGCTAGTCGGTTTATTATGCTCATCGATTCCAGCTCACCTCATTACACATTAACATTTACAACAAGGACCTAGCTCAGACAGTCAAAGACTCTCCTGAGTGAAAGAGAGATGAGAAGAAAAGAAAGCAATCCCAGAGGAAGCTTAGGGAGAACACTAAAAACATGCAACAAACCTGAGATAGAACGTGTCAGGAAAGATACTAAAACCTTAACCTTAGTGGGGTTGATGTATCTAGATACAGTATATAGTGTGGTAGCAGTATTAATATCTTAAATTAATTAGTATCTTCAAATATCAAATACTGAATGGAAATGAACATCTGATAGTTATCAGATGTAAGAACGTTATTGTACTTGTACAGGTGTGAGTGTGAAGGGTTGTTTGTCTTTGTGTATACATCCTGTGAGAACAATTTGTGTGTATCCAACCTCTCGCCCAGTGACAGCTGGAAGGGTTCCAGCCCTAAATAGCACACAGTACGTTGAAGCAAGTAAAAAACAACAATACAACGCTTCTCATTATCATCATTGATTGATGATTGATTGAACCTTGAGCTCTGGCTGTTGTCTAACACAAATAAATCACACAGTTTGACCAGTGATTGATTTCCACAGATACAGATTTCCATGCTTGGTGGTGATTACTCGAAGGTGTGATGGCTTCATCACATCTTTTATAGTCTGCACACTAATAATTTATATAATTCATAGGTAACAGATTACAACATTTATAAACTACAATTTGCTTGAATACACACACAACTGATTTTACAATCAATTTAAAACAAACTTAGCAGCAAATTTTATTCATTCCTCAGTAGTGTCTGGCTGCATGCAGTTTAAAGCTACCTTTACCAAAATCCTGGGCTCCTGTTATACAAATATCCATAACCATGGATACAAATATCCATAACCAAGTTGTAAAAGACTATGGAAACGTTAACTGCCTCCTGTAAAATAACTTGCACTTAAAGGTCAGTGACGTTGGGTTTCAAAGTTCAGTTTGTTTTATCTTTGGAGCTTGAAACAGAGGGACAAAGTAACTCAAATTTCTTTCTGAGCTGCGAGATGGAAAGTCGATTGACTTTTCACAGCAACACAACAGTTAAATGCCTGGAGGTGATTTAAATGTGTCCAGTATAACAGCTAATGCAGTGAAATGACCTCTATCACTGGGCTGTAAAATTGTATGGTCGCCATTATCAGTCACTCAGCCAACAGCACTCATGTTACTGGAGTTGACATGAATCATCTAAGGTAGATGTCATTAATCTATTTCTACATGTGCCTTTTCCATCCCAGCACACCACAACCTCTAATGTCCAGCATGTGCTATCACACACTTCTTTGCAGCATAAAAGAGACACTTTCTTTCTTGTTCCATCAATTTAGACATATGTTTTTCTGACGTTGTGCTACTGGAAATTGAGAACTGCAGTACAGCAAATGACCATCGGGTCTAATTGGCAGCTACATCACATTCACTTCGTATAATAAATGGCTCTAAATCAAACCACAAATGATAAAGAATGATGGCTTTAAAACCACAGGTTCAGGTGACAGACAATTAAAGGTGCTGTTATCTTGCAGCTCCCACCTATAGTCTGTGCAAAGTTCGTGTCTTAGTTAGACTACTTATCACTCATCTAAAGCAAAATGATGTTTTCATCACGTTTCACTCAGCACTGGAAATGAAATCGACAGAAGGTTGGCCCATAAACACTCACTACTCGACTCTTTAACTTATTTTGTATTTTTAAAGCCAAAGTATGACAAAATATGTTGTTGTGCAGTTGTAGCGCAGAGAAAACAAGGCCACAGCTTAAAGGAGAGAAACGGAACCTTTCCGTACGTTTTGTGTAAACTCTGCATGTGATCATTAAGAAGCTGTTTACAGGTTTGTCTTTGTATTTCGGTGCCAGCTACACAGAACGATATACATGGAATGTTGTAAATGCTTCACACCACAAGGGCAATATTTACACAACCTACACAGCTGAAAATGATTTGTGTGAAGGCAGTGGCTGAGATGAAGGACATGTAAGCTGAAAAGCTCTTACAATGAGGAGCACACAGACTTTTCTGAGGAAGGGAATGCATGGCCAAGAACCTCAGGGTGAATATTAAGTGATGTGTGGGAGTTTCTTAAATGTGTGAATCATAATCCATCAAACTAATACAACATTATTACTGAAGGTCAACTGATCTCAGTTCTGTGACAGTTGGCTTTCTGGCCTGCTTTTGGTTTTTCTTACATATGTTTTATAACTGTGATTTTCATTTTGATTTGTTTGCTAATTTGATTATTTGGCTATTGTCACTATCCCTGTTCCTGTTTTTCTTTCCAATTAAATTATTTAACTTTTATACGTTTGGAGTTCACTGAGCACAGTTTAAATTATCAGAGATACTTTGAACAATTTGCATGGATTTTAAAAAGGCATCAATAACCGCATTGAGCCTATTACTTAAGAAATCAAAGGCCCTTCAGATTTAGAGGGAACTGGTGCTATATGCATATGTATGTGTTTCCCTTTGGCCAGATGTGAAAGCACAGCATGCAGCTCTGGGGCAAAGTCCTTGGATTTGTTTGCCTTTTTGAGGGGAAAGGCACCAAACACCATGAGCTCAATAAATGAATTTAAGTGAGACTGTAGAATGGGCAAGACATCCTACTCCAAGTCTAGAGAAGAATTCCAGCTGACAGGCGTGTAATGTTAAATATCAATTAAGCTTTGATTCCTACTGGTGAGTTGAAGTAAATGCGCTGAAACCAGGAGTTTGTCTTTTTAGATGAGCTGAGTTTGAGGAGCGGCAGAGTATGTAGGTGCATGTGTTACTCTTATTCATCTCACAACAATACATACACAGAAGACATGTATCTATATCCCACGGTGAGAAGGAGAAGATCCGAAAACACCAGAAAACAGAGGGTTCCAGAATAGGTCAGAGACATAATTCAAGGTTCAAGTTGTGGTTGACGAAGAGAGTCAAAGCAAAAACTCACAGACCAGAGGGTTGAGGTACAGGATGTCACTCAGAACAGGAAACGGGCTGGAGACTTCTCTGTGAAACACAGCAGTCATTTAGACGAGAAACATGAGGTTTTATTTATGGAGCACAGGTAAAAATCATCCAGTCATGAACAGAAAGTCAACATTGTAAGCCTCTTTGCCAGTTGAGGTGGACTTGATGTCCATCCAGTTTGTTCAGAATGGTCTTGCCTAAGCGTCATCTCCACCTCAGTGGCTTCATTGACCAGGCCATTAATACAGGTGATTGCAATGTGTTGCCTCCGAGCCACAGACTGCTGACAGGCAGCAGGGGCGTACTGGAGACCACTGCAGGCATCAATAGCAGCCACTCCACACACATCTGGAAATGATTTGGTTTGAAGCTTGACTTTGTAGATGCTCTTTGTGGTCTTATTTCTGACTGTTGGCCTTAATGTGCTGAATGACTGACAGACCTTTTATGAGTCTAGATTTATGAGATAATCATTTGAAAACTACAGCTGAATTTGACCACTAATTCCCACTAAACAATTGTGTATGTAGAACTGAGGATGTTGCATTAGAATGTTAAATGATGAGGTGAGGGTTAAACATTAGACTACATAGGTAGCGTAGCATTAACTGTGATGCTACCTTGACATTAGTTAACGTAGCTAACAGAACAGCTTCGTTCTATACCTGCATTCAACTTGGATAATAGATTTACTTTTGTCAACTAATGAAAGTATGTAACTGACCCAACCTTGTGTTGTGGGTTCTTGTGCTACGCTCAGTGTGTGTGTGTTTTATTGTATTTTTCATGTCTTTAGTGTTGTTGTGTAGGTGATACAGAAAACTGTATTTTGTGCATATTTCATTGCATTGTAAAGGTTTAAATCCTATGAATAAATGCTCAGTCTGCTGAGGCCTTTATATTTTTCTAATTTAAATGTTTAATCTAATGTACATATAAGACCCTAAAAGCGGACACGTAGTCAATGTTGTGATCGGTGCGAGCAGAGCTGGTCCTTTCAGTTTCAGTTCTGCTGTTTGGCTGCCTGCCCATTATGTCTGTCTCTATGCTTTACTTAGAGGGAATCATCCATCTCTACAAGGAGAGGAGCGAGGTGGGGGAGGGGAGCGAGAGAGGAGAGAGAGCGTATTGTAAACTGTAAGAGGTGTGCAGCAACTGGGACAGATTATGTCTGCGGAAATGAGGACTGCAGGATCCCACCCATCCCCCACACATACACACACACTGGAGCTCATTTGTGCCTGGCCGGTCACCTCGCTGCAATAGATAGATTCCACCCCACCCCCTCTGCTCTGCTCAGTCATTCAGACCTGGGAGAGTCAATAACAAGCTGACATCATCATTGGTTTTGTAGGATACAGTGCTGCCTTTATTCCAGCAGCCGTATAAGAGCGAGGGCAGCGTCTCCTGATGAGGCTCGGGGCCCAGCGACCAGATGCAGGTCAGAGAGTAGAGGTAGCGGCAGGTAGACGGCGACGGAGCGAGAAGACGAAAGAAATGGCCGAGTGGGGGAGGGCAGAGCCCCACGGAGCCAAGGACTGGCTCAGCAGCACAGTACAGTGGACCTGGTGTGCACAGAAAGCACGTAGGTGCATTAAGAAGACGTAGCGCTTAACGTGGGTTTACCAAATATGTTTACTTATTTAAAATGCACACTCAAAAAATGGAACCTTGGTTCTAATCGGCTGAATGATGCCAGTTAGTTGCAAGCAAAATATCAAGAGATACAAATAAAACTAATCTAATTCTGAAGAGTCTGAAACCTTGAGTTAATAAATTTCATTAATTCAAGCTAATGGCTGTTTTTGATACAACACAACTGACAATATGTCTGTATTGAAGCTGTGTGTGTCATCCATCTCTGACAGAAGTGTTCATTTTATCCCTGTGTGGTCTCATATTGGCTATTCTGCCGCATTTGAAATGGTTTAAAATCTATTTCTTGCATTTTATGTGCAGTGGCTGTGTATTAAGTATTTCCAACACGCGATGTCTTGTTGATATGAGCTCACACTTTCCAGAATACATGCATCACAGATTGTTGAATATGATGCTCCATAGCTGCAGACCAGTCATGGTGCCCATGGTGACCCCTGTCTACCATCAACAGTCCCAAGAATGAAGGTGTTTTAGTCCCACGAATCACACTGTCTCTTACTTGACGTGTGCGTGGCTTATGTGGGAGACGCATGCTGGAAGCAGTGCAATGCTTTGGGCAGTGTTCACACGTCTCCGCTGCTCTACAGTCTATTGGCACAGAGCTTTTAACCTATTTAAACTAGTTTATTTTTAAATTTCTGGTTTGCATGATTGTTGAATGTATGGATGACTGCTGCACTTTGACTGGCTGTCACTTTTCACACAACGTGTTACAATGAAAATGAATGTCTAATTGTATATACTGGTGTTGTATCAATAACGATTTTTTTCATTATGTCATTAACCTGATAAATAATTATAAGCTTAAATGTGTAAAGACGCTTAATATATTACATGTAGACTATATATTTCCTGTGGTTGATAGTAATTATGAGCTGTCTCTATATCTATTAACTGGGCCTCTCCTATATGGATCAGTGTTCTCATAGGGACGCTATTGTTAAGACAACATGACTAAGATGTCCATTAAAAATAATTGCTGAGAAATGTAAGCCACAGTTTTTAAAGTCACAAACACCAGACTTCCTCAATGCGCGGCTGCACATCCACGTTCAGAGTGAACAAGCAAAAGCAAACATAAGCCCCATCAAGTAGACGGCACATACTGGATAAACATCATCTCACAGCCTGGTGATACTGGCTGGAGGCTGTTGGCTTTGCTTGCTCTCAAAGTGTGTCCAGTGACATGTACAGTACATGCTGCTGACTGCTAAAACCCACAATAGGAAAACTAGCGGTGTGGAAAAGACATGACAATCCTAAAAGAATAATTGTGAGTAAGCTGCTCATAGATCATATACTATAATAGAGCTTTTTATTCATCTGGGTAAAAAACACACAAAGGTGCTACAAACTTTGACGAAGATGATTTGCAACATTCTGTCTTCTGCGCTAATATGTTTGGCTTTGAGGTAACAATAATAAGCATAAGTAAGACAAATAATATTTGCTGGTTGGGCTTCCCCCTTTTTATGTTTTGAATAGTTCTGTTCATGAAGGCGCAGAACGTACAGTATGTGCCTCACTAAATATTCACTTGCTGTTTTTCAAGGGTGACTTTTTGACTCAGAAGTAAGAAACATACATAATGTGATACATTTTCGCTGCTCGGGCTTTGATGTTACTTCGTTTTTAGGACATGGCTGGTAGAAGCTGCGAATGGAGAAAAACAGAGAGGTCTAGTACTAAGCACCATTGTTTCGACCTGAAACCTCTGTGTGGAGTTTACTGCTCATACAGAAGAGGGTTAACTAGCGACTCTGGATTAGCCACACAGTAGGCGTGACGCTTGACAGGCATAGCAACAGTAAGTGTCATAGAGTTACTGGCTGCACCGGGAATGTCTGCTTGAACATATTTGTGGCCGTAGCCGTTGTGTTGCTGGATGACAACACGTAGCATCTGTTTTGGGAGCTCCACTGTGGCAAGCTCATAGAAAACACCCAGAAAATAATCTGTTGGAATACTGCTAAGAGATCACATGGTAGGAGACCTCCAGACACAACAGCACCAAGCAGGTCTTATACTACTACTACGAGAGACACACATACAGTAGGACCTACTCATACACACTGCCAAGTAATGGACACCTCAGCCAAGGAAGTGATAGCGCAGATGGCTGCTATAGTGCTGACCTACATAGACCCACAAAAACCAACTGTCAGAACAGCACAGGATGTGTGTGTGTGTTGTAGGTTGGTGTGTGTGTACATGTGTGTATTTGCTGGAGGACAGAGGAAAAATTATAAGTGAATCTAATGAAGTTATTTCAAAGCAATTTCTTCCCCTGGGTCAAGTTTTGTTTTCAGTGGCCAATTTAGCATAAACCCATGTGTGTTAAAAGGATAATAAAAGCAATGATGTGTTGCAATACATCAGCTGAAGTACAGTCCAATATGAAGCCTTTCTCAACAGTGATGCGTCTGATTTTAATTCATTTTTTAAGAATGTACGTTGAAAAGCCCATCTGAATATTATTTTTCACTGGGACTAAACTTCAGTTTTCACCGTGACCTGAGCCACCTCTACATTTGTAAAAGGTTTTTCAAAAGAAATGTTTTCAGTCTGGTCTTGAAGAGGGCGTCTGCTTCTAGAACCCGAGCGGGACAGGAGCTTGGTAGAAACTCTAGGAACCACAAGTAGACCAGGCTCCGCTGTGATAATGTGGCACCACCATGTCTTTAAGGTAAGACTGAGCTTTATTATGAAGGGCTTTGTAAGTAAGTCAATTCTATCCTAGACTTCACTGGGAACCAATGAAGAGAAACTAAAACAGGTTGTTAATTCCATTCAGGACTTTGAATGAACTGGAGGCTTTTCGTTGCTGGTTGTTGGGACATTCTATTACATTTGCAGTAGTCCTGCCTAGAAGTGACAAATGCAAGGGTTAAAACAATGCTCCTTTCCTTTAATGGTCATTGTGTAATACTGCAGAGCTGTTGGATTTGAACTGATCTTAGCTATGACTACACAGTAAGAGCCAACTGCCACAGTGGTGCTGTGGTGAATGCAGTAGGGCCACCAGGATTAAAGGTTGGCCTACTTGGCATATGTAGCACAGTGGGCTTCACTTTAATTTGAGATGAAGTAGGGAAAGTGTTGGGTAATGGCCCACCATTAAGTTCATTTATAGGCTTGTTATGCAATGTTTGTTGTCCCAGTAGTCACAGTAGGCGATCTGAGATATTTCAATGAAAAAGTTAACCAGTTAGCGGCATGTAGAGACAGAAGTGTCTTTACATGCCTACAGGCTCAGGAAATGCTTTTATTGGAAATCATGCAGGCAGGAATGTTTGGCAGATCACCAGCTGCCATAAAACCCTTTCAAGGAAAAAGGGGAAAGCTGACCCTCTTATCCAAACCTCACATTCTTCTGTCACACATGGTTCTCCTTACTGAGCACCTCTCTCTGGATCTGGATTGGATAGAATTTCAAGAGGACCTACGCTTTAAAAAGAAGTGGCTCATTTGGGGGAAACAAACGTCAGCTGCTTCTTTTCAGGCATTATGATTTGTGGCCCTTGTGGGCTACTGCACATGGAAATTTTTCTTTTCAACTTGCTCGCTCTCTCTGAGCAGACGACACGAGTGTTGCTTTGGATCGTTTATAATTGGTAAGAGAGCAAATGGCCATCATCAGAGCTGACCTGTTATTTGGGAGCACCACATTCCAAGGCTAGCTAAACAGGACAATCTGAGGGTACAATCAACCACACCTACAGTTTGAAACGTTTGAATTGAGCTCAGTTAGCCTCACCCTTTCCAATACCATTTAAACCAAAACGCCCTCGTAAACAAAATGACTGTGACTAACAAGTACAGTTTTCTCTGGAGATCGTTTCTATGTTTGACACCCTTCCAGATTAAAGTCCACGTGCAGGCGAATGACTGACCTGGCTATAGTCTTTTACTGTCTATTTCCACCCCTGGATTTTTAAACAGCAGGAAAATATTAGGACATTTTCATCAGTCCAGACTGTGGGTTTTCTATAATTTATTTGGTTTTGGCAATATTTCTAATCCTGACAAACCCTTCACATTCCGATGTTAACATCTGTCCCCTTGTATGCTGAGGTGATCGCATTCAAACTCCTCATGACACGTTTAACAAACATTGCTGTTGCCTTGGAAGACAGAGAAACAGACACTTGTGGACTTGGTTCCACCCAAGTTTAACAGTGATCACAGTTAAGAATCTGTGAGAGCTCCCTCAGTCAGAATGAGGCTTGTCTTGACAATCAGTCCTGAAGTACAGGCCCAGAACACAATGCATGGGTTTATCATTCTTTATGTGTCAAGCGGATTCTGTTAATTGCAGCAAAATGTTGCTTCTCTTTAGCAGTTTCGTGTCTGTTCGTCAGATAACACCAAGGATTAGATCAAGGTCATACTATGTTGGTTGTTAGCGCTGCTTACCTAGACTTATATAACTCAGTGTATCAGCCTTTTCAATATCAGACAGACAGATATTCTGGTGCTATGGTTATTTTTCGTTTACCCTCAGTGTTGAAAGACCAAAGAATAATTATTCTACAATTTGCTGTGTTATTATTTGTAACAACAAAATGCTCAGCGTACTGTGATGCTGCACACCCACCATTACTGGCACCAAAGGTTCATATGACGTAATGAATATATTGTCCACAAATTACAAACTACAGTTACCACAGTAAGATTCAGAGACCAGTCAGTTCTGTATGGATCCTCATTCTCTTGACCGTTAGTTAAAAGCGAAATTAGGCCACAAATCTGTATGTCACTGACTGGAATCATTACGTCTGGAAAACTGTGGTGATGAGCAGCATCAGTGGTAAATTTTGACCACAGGCAGGGGGAAGCTATGAGGCTCAGGTGAGGTTCAAAGACACTGAATGTACAGGAGACCTGACCTCTGACCTCACTGTTGGTTTGCCATTCAGTAAAAATGGATGCATTCATTTTAACATCACTGCTATTCTTCTTATGGATGTCAAAAATGCGTTTGGCTCTGCACACTCTCTCCACCCGCATCGAACCACCCTCCTACTCTTCATACTGTATCTGTCTTGCACCACTCTCTCACACAGTGCTCTAAGTAAAGAGGCTGCCACAGACTGTCGGCTTTCAGAAGACAGGCAGAGAGGAGCTTAACTCCAGGGAGCTCTAGAGATCAAAGTATTACACATGCACGCCTACACGCACACGCACACACACACGCCACACGCACACACACGGCTACACGCATACACACACACACGCATACACACATGGCTACACGCATACACACGCACACAGCTTCACGCACATGCATACAGGTAAACACACACACACGGGTACACACACGCATGGATACATGCACACACACGCGTCCCTGTTCTCAGTAACCACAAACACAAATACATCAACACAAATACACATACACACAGGCAGAGGAATGTGAAATATCAGGACAAGGTCTTTCCCATGCTTCTTCATGTACCCCCCCCCCCCCCCCCCTTCCCCCCCCCCACACACACACACAATTCGTACAGATTAGAAGAAATCTATATGGGTGTTCAAGAACCTCTTCTCTTTGACAAGCCAATCCTTTGTGTATGCACTGCACAGTGTGGGTGGTATGTGCACGCATCACTGTGGAATCATTTTAGTCAGAGACTTTTGTTGTAAGGACATTTGTGCAGTGAGACTCAGCGACATCAAAGGACATTCCAGGGGTTAAGCCTTGTGTTTGGTATCTGTGTGTGATTAGGATGGCCCACATGCCCCAGGTGCATGATTTTAGCTTTGACCTTCTCTGTCAGACACCCCCACACACACACACTGCAGCAATCTAGCATTAATACTGATGGGTGAGATTACACAAACAAAGCTACTGTGGTTTCACACAAACCTCTAGGATTCCCAGAGCAGATTATTTTATATAACAGCTCATCATTTTCCCAACACGAGGGAGATTAGGATGCAGCTGCACATCTTGTTCCTGAAGGTGTTGAGTAAAGCCACTTTTCATTTGGCACTTGGATTGTTTGGGACTGTGCATCCCTGTAATAATGTGCACCTTGCTGCTACTCTAAAACAGCAAAAGATGCGTGAAATGAAACATAAAGTCACTGCAAACACAAGGCCTAGACGTTTTTTATGCTTTGCTGTGTTTACACTCACACACATTCTGTACCAACATGTTACTGCTTCATCTTTGAATATGAACTCACTTTAAAATACCTGGAGTCGAGGCGCCTTTTAACTTAGGTTTATTTTCAGTTTATGTGGCAGCATTTGTTTTACTGTGTCATGGGAAAACACTGTTTCAGCTCTTCTAATATGTGCTCATGTGTCATTTATTAGTCAGATCTCTTTAGACTTTGGATTTTATGCTTCAAAGCACCTTCCACTATGCTTTCTTTCTTTTGATTTGTTGTATGGCTGGTCATCACATGGTTATTAAAGTTTCCCATTAATCCAATAAAACATATACACTGAATAAAACACTGAAGTAGAAGTGTCACTTCATCTTTGACCAGTAAATTTCTTGCTCTTCCTTTTACTTGGTGCTTTCTTTGCTTTCACTACAAGTAAAAGCAAAGCAGCAAGAAAACACAGCGGCACAACAAAGATGATAAAAAGGTAAATTCAGTTAATTACTTTTCCATCGGACACACCACGTTACTGTGATTCACGAGGCCTTACCAGCCAAACACAGCATGACATCTTGTTTATAGTGTTCATTTCTCTATATGCTGTATATGTAAGTCCAGCACAAGGCTGTGACGATGGCAAAGGGGGAAGATAAACAGTGCAAATAAGTTGGTTAAATGATAGATAACGTTTGGGGTGGACACTCCTCTGCCTCGACCAGACAGGGTGAGTGGAGGGAGGCAAGACAAGACAGCATAAGACAATTCTGTCTCTCACAGTGGGGAAATTCAATTGTTACAATAGCTACAAACAATATTAAGGTGCAAAATGTCCACATCAACTACACCAGATGATCTGCACGGTGGCTGATGGACTGGTTGGTTCAACAGTCTAACAGTGGGAATGAAGGGTCTGTGGTATCGCTCCTTCCTACACTGACTCTGGATCAGTCTCCACTGAAGGAGCTGCTCAGAGCCTCCACTGTGATGCAGTGAGAAGCATCGTCCATGATGGACGTCAGCCTGGCCAACGTCCTCCTCCAGAGTCCGGTGGAGCCAGGACAGAACCTCCTGACCAGCTTGTTGAGTCTCTTTGTATCCTGCTGCCTGCTCCCCACAGACACAGCGTAGTGAGAGCAGGACGTCACTGTTGAGTCCTGTCCAGTGCTCGATCAGTTGTGGGTGGGTCAGCGCCCAATGCAGCAGGTAGATGACGACGTCGTCCACCCCGATCATCAGCTGGAAGGTCAAGGCAACTGCTCTGGTTTGGCTCCTTAGTGTGCATAGTCTTAGGGCCCACACAGGACCATCTCCAGATTCAGGCTACCAAGAGCTGGTAAGCACAGTTTCTGAGCAAGCCGGGACTGAGTTCTCAGACTTCAGTTCTCTCCTCACCTGGTGTGAGTTGTGACATTAGTGGTGGAGTGTGGCGGAGGATGGTGTGGAGTGGTGTGAATGCGTGGGGGTGGCTGTAGCTGCTGGACTGGAGACAACAACAAGCACCAGGCAACAGAGAACCTCCTATACAGCGTGATACTGGTGATTAGTGGTGTACATTTGTAAATTGCAGATTTTGTTCTGTTTCTGGCAAACTTCTGGAACACAACTATATCTTTAAAATACATGTAACTTTTTACAGTGTTATATATATTATTATTATTATTTTACAGTGAAAATAAATATCAGAACACCAGAACAAATCATACTGACACTCACGTGTTTATACAAAGGAGACAGCATTATTCTGTGTGTGTGTGTGTGTGTGGTAATATAGGCTGCCTGGATACAGCTGAGCCAATGACAGACATTTCCTGAGTTTCCTTGGCAACACTATAGCAACCACTGCTGTGAATGAGCCTGCTATTTCAAGGGGGATCAAATGGATGAACGGCATACAGTATAAGTACAGTTCAGACTTTTTTTTCTCTATTTACCACATCTGCTGTTGGCCTTTTAAAAATAGTTCCATTAACAGCTCTGATACGTGGAACATGTTCACTTCCATTGCTGTTTTGAATGTACATACAGTATGATACTTGATACTGAAATGTTTGATATTATTGCAATAACTGTGTGCTCAGACAGAGAAGGAAGGCAGAATCACTACTACAAAATATTATTTCATATTTACAGCCTCTGCCACTTCCGGTCTTTGAAAGTTTGTAACTTGTTATCTTGACCTCTTGTAACTTGATATTTCTCAATTACCAGTGGAGTGAGAGAGGAAGGAAGCAGGCTGCAACTGGCAGAGGATGAGACTTAATTTCACTGTGCTGCACATCTGTTAAGTAGACTTTGTAGCAAAAAGTCAAAACGTGTTCACACATAACACAGAATACGGAAATGTAAGAAGGCGTCTGTCTCTCTGGTCTAGAATGAACTATTTCAAATCTCTACTGAAGTACAACCACACTAAACCGCTAGCACGGCTGGATACTATTACTCTAGTGTCTTTTTGTACCAAATGCCTCGGTAATATTATTAGGAAATGCTCTATAAATGTTCATTGCTATGCAGATGATACAAAGTTGTATTTGTATATGAAATGATATGACACAAACCAATTAGTCAAACTTCAAACTACATCACATTTCTCCTACATTAGCTTCTCTGTCCTGACAAATCTAGGATAGAATTAAATTCTTCTCCTCTTCCAGAGCTCTTCATAATAAAGCTCCATCTGGTCTTAGACCTCATGGCTCCTTCTGCTCCAACAGAACCTTGCTTCTCAGAGCTGGTCTACTGGTGGTTCCTAGAGTTTCTACCTGTAGAACGGGAGGCAGAGCCTTTAGCTCCAAGCTCCTCTATGTGGAACCAGCTTCCAGTTCAGGTTCTAGCAGCAGACGCCCTCTCTGCTTTAAAACTAGGCTGAAACCTTCCTTTCTGACAAAGCTGATGGTTCCAGATGGTTCTGGTTTCTCTGATCCATCTCTTAGTTCAGCTGCTACAGGCTTAGATGCTGGAACCTCCTTCATTCACTGAGCTCCTCTGGTTTTCTATCTATTCCATCCACTAACATGCCTCCATGTCCACATGTGACTAACTTTGTCTCTGTTCTCTCCTAGTTGTGTTTCTCTCTTTCTGTCTCTCTCTATTCTCATCTCCAGGTATCGTCAGACTCAGAGTCGTGTGTCTCAGCGTTCAGCTGCTGGTCCAACCATCCTGCCTGTGTCTGTTGCTGTTGTTGTTGTTTCTTCCTCTATAGAGGGAGTTTTTCCTCTATTGTTATCAAAATTAAAGTTAAAGAAGTGATTTCATTACTGATATTTTATAATATACATGTTTAAGTATATATTTAGGTTACAATTTATTGATTGGTTTCAATTAAAAGCTTGCTTTGTGTAGAGTCTGTTGGGTTTAGTGGTTTAAGTAATTCTACGAGTACCTTGTGTTACAGATTGGGTGTGTGGTTACTAATACTGAGGAGAGACTGACAGACAGGTTTGTCTAAAGCAAAAATGCAGAGTTAGTTAGTTTAACTGTCTTTGCTGCATGAAAACAGCTTCTCAGTTACAACTAAACAGTGTCACTGGTGTTAACAGTTCACATCCAGACATAATGAGCTAACATTTCATCAGTTATAGAGCCTGGAAGTGGCTGTTGATGAGCGGGCCTCACCCACTCTACAGCCACTGATCATTATATGAATGATCAATGATTATTATTCATTATAGGGACAGACATGCGCCATAGATGTCATAATCAAAGTGAATGAAATAACACCTCTACTACTGCTGTGGCAAATACTCTGCTTCTGCTTGCTACTCGTATTTCTATGAACAATACTCCTTTTACAATTTAAATTAATTTGCATGCATGGAGGCTCGAGTGTTTTAGTCAGTAGTGTGATCTTTCGATTTATGGCAGCAATGTGCTCTCATTAGAAATTTGATAAGATGCCATTTTGCAATTAACACCTTGTTTGACAGTGAACAAGAGTATTAACAAAATGAGTTTGAAACAACCACACACAATCACACTGTATTCTGAGTTCCTGTGATATAATGTATTTGTTTGTGTGTAAGTAGAAGCATTTAAGCAATCAATTTCTTTTCAATTTTTCTTATCAAATGAATATCAACAGATGCAATAGTGCACAGCAAGACAGTAGACTTAGAGTGGCTACAATGTGAACACACACTCAACATAAGTCTGTGGAGATTCTCAGTCATCCAGATGAAGTTGTCTGAAGGTTGAGTCGTGGCAACTGGACTTCTTCTATTTCGTAGAAACACCTATCCAGGAAGCTTTGTCAGACCCAGATTTGTCCTTCAGTTTGGTTTCACTTCACACCTGTAGAGAATGGGTTCATTATGCGAACAAAGGGGGCTGAGGGAAGTGAGTAGGTGTGAACCCTCAACTACAGTGACTCCTCCATCAACTGTTACAGGGTTATTAAGTGTGTCCTTTGTGGGGGACGTGTGAAGTGGTCTTGATCTTGATCAGAAATGTAAGGAATGAGCAGGTTCTTCTGTTGGCTCTGGGTCTCGGGCTGTTCTGTTCATTTTCCTGGGCTGAGCCTAGTTGAAGGCCCATCTGGGGCCTCGGGTCCTGAGAGCTGCCCTTAGATGCAGGTATTACTTCTTGGCTGCAGTGGAGATGGGAATGTTCTCCACTCTGTGGTTCAGGGTCCTGATGACTCAGTTTGTGCTGCAGGGGATGATGAGAGTCAAACAGTCAGTTTCTATTTCTAAACTACTGTCGTTCCCTCTAATGACTGCTCAGTCCAGAAAGGCCAGGCTGTTGTTCTTGATGTCTTCTCTGGTGAACCTGATGTTACTGTCTACTGCATTTATGTGGTCTGTGAATGTCCGCACCTCCTGGATCTTGGTCCTAACCCAGGTATCATCCACATATCTGAACCAGTGGGTCAGGGCTGTTCCTGGGAAGGAGTTGAGAGCTTTCTTCTCCACTTCTTCCATATACAGGTTGGCACAATAGGTGACCCTCTCGCAACAGAGGTGGAGGCCTCAGACACAACTTGTCTCCCATCTACCATGCTGCCCTTTCAACTATGCCCAGCAAGATCAAGACCACTTCACACGTCCCCCACAAAGGAGACACTTAACGACCCTGTAATGGTTGGAGGAGGACAGTTTACACCTAATCACTACCCTCAGCACCCTTTGTTCACATAACGAGCCCATTCTTTACAGGTGTGAAGTGAAACCAAACTGGAGGATAAATCTGTGGTCCCAACTTCCCACAGACTGAAGCTTCCTGGTCAGGCTTCCTGGAAACGTTTCTACTAAATAGAAGAAGTCCGGTTGCCACGACTCAACCTTCACTCAACATAAGATTAAAATGGTGGTTGCACATGAAGCATCCATGCCATTAAACACAGACAGGTGATGTTCTGTATTCCTCTTGAGACATATTGACTGTTATGTTGGCACAACACTTCACTTTCACCACATTAATGCCAAATAAATGAATTTCACTGATGTTTAATATTCTCTTAGAAAGTCACTTTTGGCATAAAACCTGTTGTGTCCGTGCAAGTGAGTAACCCTAGATAGTACATTAGTCATACAAGCTTGTGCAACAGCCAGTTGCAGCATTCACCTCTGTGCAAGCTTCTGCACTTTTGCTTAATCTGATCTTCTCCTATAGCACAATGAGCCTCTGCTTCCCCTATTTAAGAGGAACAGAGAGGATGTCAAGGGTAAAGGAAAGTACGTAAATGTAGACAGATGGTAAATACTGCTCTCCTGTAGGGAGCCGTGTCAGACTGCAGAGCTCTCCTGCACTCTGCGTGACAAGACCAAGCAGCAGACTATGAGTGTGTGTGTGTGTGTGTGGCTGTGCAGACAGGCAGACATTCAGTGAATGTAGGTGAAAGGGCTTTGCTGTCAGAGCGAGGCAATGCAGGGCTGAGCAGAGCGCGGATAGGCTATAATCTACACTCCCCCGCCATCTTTCCCAGGAGGGTGGGGAGGAGAGGCGGATCGATGTGGGAGGATGAGAAGGCAGCATGAGAACCCTTTGAGTAAAGACAGAACTGCAGTTTCTGTTGTTCTCTTAAGCTCTGATCTGTTTAGTATCATATTTGTAGTCATAAAAGGTAATAGTGTAGCGACAACAGCTGCAGTCCCCCTGGATTCAACACTCCCACTGTCAATCCGTATGCTCTGTGGATGAATGCTTGATGTTCTATTAGTATTAGTATTAGAGAATTAAGAAGGACAAAATGGTCTTATTTCACTTCATAAGTGAGTGGATTTTATTCATATTTATGTTCTGTGTATCTAGTTTTAGTACTTAAATTGGATATTTATTGTTACTGCAAGTATGAAGTAAATCCAACGATTTTGCAAATCTTCATGATGCACTGTAGCTTGCAAGGCTTCAACCAGTCCTAGAGCAGGATTAGAAGGGTTAGTGCTACTGTGTATCAGTATGCTGATCACACCATTTTCCAATTGAAATAAAATGCATTTATAGATCTACACAGAATAAGCAAAATATGGTTCCTGACTACACTGCATTTTTATTCCACACTTAAATTTTTCCATAGTCTCACATACATCTGCTAAATGGTTGTGCTGGTTGGTCAGGACAATCCATTGCTGCGTGACCTGAGATCTACTGTACAACATTTGAAGAACACACAAAGGGAAGCGTTAAAATGTATGAACAGCTAAAGCAAGTGGAATGTGGGCTTTAACATGTGCAGGAGGAGCGTTTGTTCATTCCCTGCACATGCGACTACTTCACACCTTGTACTTTTGAGGTTTTGATAAAAATAGGGAGTTCCTCTTAGCAGTTGCTTAGCGGACATAGCCATAACTTTACCAGTTGTGTACTTCATCTTCAGAGGAAAAGGGTATAAGAGGGGTGTGAAATAAGTTCATACTTTTGTGGCATACTTTTAGGTACAATGTTATATAACACAGAGCCCGTTTTGGCTGCAGGAGAGGCTTAGTGTTCGTTGGGGAGAAAGCGTCCTGCCTAACAAGACTGAGCTATAAAAAGATAAAGATTCAGTGTGTCTGTGTGAGTGCACGCGTGTGCTTGTGGGAGTGCATGTGTGAGCTTGCTGCAGGCATAAACTGGAAAGGACAATCAACAATTACAGGCAGGCAGGCGTGTGGATGAAGGAGGTGGTGGGGGAGGTTTAGCCGAGTGGGGGAAAGGAGGAAAATGAATCAGGGCTTGTATGCTTGGTTAGGTCAGATAATACATTGCTGACTGGAGAGGGAGAGAGTGGGCGGTAGAGGGAGGAGGCTGAGGTCACTTCAGGCCAACTTGTCTCAAAGGAATAGGCAGATGAAAACAACAAATCAAAACAAGTGTTGACAAAAGACTGTGCTATCTAGAATTGATTTATTTTTTGCAGAGAGGAAATAAATATGTATTTATCCTGCATCACAGAGGTGTTTTTTTTACAAGTGGGCCTCAATTTTGTGTCATGCATGTGCATGTGTAAGAGGCAGCACATGAACAGCTGCTCAAGTGGAATTTGTTTTTTTTAAAAATATATAATTCTATATTTTTGTGTTCTGTAAGATTCAGAATCTTACTTTGTAAACAGAAACAAAATTGAATTAAAATTCCAAACTGGGAGAGTGACCTTGGAGGAGATACTACAGACGTTCACTAGCTCACCTTATCTTCTTCAGACTTCTACACTTCCAGAGAGCAAACTTTAGAGGCTGTTAATGAAGTCTGTCATAGCCGAACTACTTATGATTATTTCTGTATAGTGATGCAACATCAGTTGGTTTCAGACTAGTGCCAAACTCATTAGTCAAGAAACCCTGAGACAGCGTTTTCCTCATTTTGTTTTTGGTCCCTGGAAACAGGACAGTGCCCCATAATTGTTTTGAATTACTAATATGATTTTTACCGTAAATTATTCTTAATGATTGCTAATGTTAAGTAAAATAGTCTTCCTTAAAATACCAACATAATTGGTGCCTGCTGTGATATAACGTAAAACCTATTAAATGTGTGCTCTCCTTAGTTTGTTATTTGCAGTTTTCAGTTTTTATTTGGTTTGCTCATTTCCTGGTTTGCCTGTCAGTCACTTTGACCCTTTGGACACCTTGGTTTCCCGCCAATGATTATGTACAATCTTTTACGCCTGATATATAATGATCATGACTCCTCTGCCACATCTGTGTTAGTCAGATCATCAGCATACAGTTTGTCATTCTTGTCTCAAACTTCAGTTCATCACCCTTGTTTGTCAGTGAGCCAGTCAGATAGTCTAGTTTTGTTTTAGCTTGTCTCTGCTTGACTACATCTCTTTCTCTTGCTACCCCTATATGTTAGCGTTAAACCCTGTTTTGCTGTTTCCACCTTGTGAGCTCTTAGGTGCTGGGTTTAGTCTGTTACTGTTGTGATAAAATCCTGGTTGTTCCCTGTTTTGAAATGGTATTTTTGAATTAACCATGTACAGTACGTTTAGTATCTGTCCAGGGATTTTTGAGATTATGAAATCAATTAAACAATATTGATTGGCTTCCTTCTTTTGTATTTGTAACATGAGCTGCCAGTGAGTAGGGGTTTGTCACAGAACAGAGTTTATTACAATTAATTTGTGTGAAGTTTGAGTCCCAGAAGGGATATTGATAAAGCTGTGTTAGCTTCACCCTTAGTTCACGGCCCATGTTTGTATAACCACAACAATTTCACACTGGCTTTTTTACAAATGCAGCAAAAAGCTGCATTTTTTGAAAAGCTTGTAGTAACATCTTAAAAATAGTTCACAGGTGCCTCTGACGATAAGCATAGACCTACTGTGTCACAAATGACTGCACATTTTATTATGCAGCGTGTAAGTGAAGTCTTCTTAGGGGCACAGCTTTTTCCCATAAGTATAATTGTTGTATTTGTGAGCTAACAAGTTGAATGACAAGTGAATCCTGGTCATGTCTAGGTGGAAGTACATTGTGGTCCACAGGGACTCAATCCATTAACCCTGACCCAGTGGCCACTGTCTGGCTGTCTCCTCTGCATCACTCTTCCCCCGTTCAATCAATCCATCTATCCATCCATTAGTGTTGCCAAAAAATGTCCAATAAATCTTTTGTTAAGTGCTGGCAAGTGCAGTGTTCAAGGAAAACAACTTGACCTGGATGAATGAGAATCTTCACAGACGTCTTCACTCTAAGATTTGAAATTTAGCCTTTTCCTGCTAAATAATTTCCAGTGGTATAGAAGAACTAAGCTGTAAACAGTGCTACAGTACACACTGAACGTAAGACTGCGTTTAGCAGCGAGCCACTAACTTACATTTGCTTCCAAGACCTAAGCCGTACCAGCCTGCTGTGTTTTACAGTGTTGATGTGAGCAAGACAGTACAATGACACATACTAACTGATCACACTCAGTGTTTGCAGTAGATCTGCCATCTCTACTATCAACAGAAGCTCTTGTGTGGTGAGAAATAATTTTACCAACACTGTGACTCATGGCGGTGGCAATGCTGGACCATCACTAAGTTGAAGCATGAAAGTGAAACAATAAGTAAAATGGGTTAAAACCAGCCGTCAGGTGAGGCCACACAAGCAGAGGGGACAGTTTCCAGCGTGAGTGGAATGAAACCTTAAAAAGATGCTGCCTCTCATGTAGTGAGCTGCCAACACTGGAGAGCTCTCCACACGTCATGCCTCAGGGTCAAGTGTGCAGCATTTCACATTATAATTGTCAAGGCAACTGTGGTGCAATAGTAATGTTTAAAATGTCATGACAAGCAAACACCAAGCAAGGAATTCTATGTAAGACATTTGGCTTCTAGTCGTTCATAATGTCATTCACAGGCCTGTAGTATGTGTTTGTCTATTACAATCAATTCAAACAATGCTAATAAGGCTAAAATAAGGTTGTTGACCAGAACGATACGTGTCCATTAGCAGCAGTCACCAGTTCTTTTAAGATGGATATTCTTTGTTAAATTAACTTATCCTGTTTCCACAGCCTTCCATACGCAAACAAATCTGCCATTATTAAGTTTGTTGTGTTGCTGATTGGTTTGACAATAAACCTTAGTAGACAACAGTGCAGTTCTCTACTACTACAATTAGTGACTGATTTAGAAAAAAACACGTCTGTGCACATCAAGCTTCAAAGAATAGAATTTCCAGTCTGGTTATTCTACACTGCAATTTACAACTGAAGTACAGTCACACATTCCGTCATTATTATGAGTGAGTACAGCTATTTTTTCTTTTTCTTCATCCATCTGTGAGTGAAGATGAAGAAAGTGACTGGCTGGGTTAGCAGTTAATCAGAGAGCAAGAAAGGGGCATTAGAATGGGTGAGAGGGGAGTAAATGAATGGAGGAAGAAGATGGAAAGTATCAAAGGCTGTAGTGACACAGAGAGAGTGGAATCTAACATGGAGAGAAATTTGAGAGTTCAAGCGGGAAATGAGGGAAAGCTTAATGTGTGGAGCGAGATAAAATTAGATGGAGAAGAGGGGGGGTGAAGAGCTGGAGAAAATTAGTGTGAAATGGTGGAATCTGAGAGAATAAGAAAGGACACAAGGGAGAGATGTGTGTGTGTGTATGTGCACGTGCTGCAGAGAACAGGCAGGGTGATAGCAGGCTGTGCTGCATGATCAGCACTGCTATTTATAGATCTGTGGAAACAGGCAAAGGAAGACAAGGCCAGCAGTACTGCAGACCTGCAGTATGCTTTCATGTCCTGCCTACTCCAGAGGCATGTGTGGGTGTGTGAGTGTGGTATTGTGTTCTTATGAGAACTAAATACCAATATATAAAGATATAAAAACATATTGTGTCAAGGGCCTGTTGATGATTCCCACTATACCAACAAAAGCACTGCATGGCATGTGGCACCAGTGTGGCAGCCTGCTTAGACAATGACGAGTGAAGGAATACGCTGACACGGAGACTGTTCATACATAAGAACGGTTGATTGTTGTCACACATGCAACACTGAAATGGATGTAGCCTGTTACGACTGGGACAGGCCCAGCAAACCCATGACTACGAGGTTGGATGAATGTACTTACTAAAGTCTATCCATTACAATGAAAACTCATTTTCACTGGTGCGGTCTGCAAGTAGGGCACTGACCTCAAACTAATACATCTGTACGCTTTCATAGTTTACTTGACTTGTTGGACCTTCAGACAGTGAGTATGCCTAGTACAAAATAGTCAAATAAGATACAGTGCATGAACAGAGAGGCCTATGTTGTTCTCTCTACCCTAAGTTCCAAGTTCCAAGACTTCTGCATTGAGACAGTGATCTATCATATAACTTGTCTGGCCATTTATAACAGTTTGTTGTAGGGCTATGAAATTATAGGGAGACATTAGCTCACTACTCTTTAGTAAAATTTCATGGGCACATGGCAGGACATGGAATAATACTGCACTAAAGTGTGCAAGACACTAATTAGACACGATGCTCAGAAGCAGGCGTTTAAACAAGGTGGGAACACTGTTAGGTGACAGGGATCCAGCTCTCCTCTCCTGGACTTCAGCCTTTGTTGATTCTCCTTCTTGTCTCCAAGCACATCATCAGCACCAAGGTTAGATGAACGCTGTGAAAATCAATTCATGATTCTCAGCCTCCATCCCATGTGGACACCTCAATCTGCCTCACTAATTTATGCTCTGTGCTTGTTAATATAAATGTTTCATTCTGACTGCAGGCACCTATGGATATAACTCCACAAACAAGCAACAACATTATAGTGTCGCATTCTATGTTATGTAACTACATCTCAGAAACATAGTTCCATGGTTGTGTCAGAATAGCACTTTGATACAAGTATTAGGGCCATGAGAATTATTTTTCAAGTTTTGTTAGCTCATGAAAATCCCTGCATACGCAGGAAATATAGCTCAAAAACACACACAAGGGCTGTATCAAACAGCCTTGGTGGGTGTTACATCCAAGCAATGAACACGTGTGGGTCTATGATGAACACGTTCATCCAACCGTTCATCTAGATGAAGCGTGTTGAGATTTATTGTCTGTCTGCGGCTGTTTCATCCAACCCTTGTGTGGTTTTTGAGCTTAGAGCCTCCTGTTTTCATCTTGACCCCTCGAAGGCTGCAAGGGTTAAATACTAAACTAGGCAGGAAACAGGTGAAAATCACTGATTACTAAGGAGGAGCACACAGGGAGAATGCAACATCACACAGACAGACAGAAAACACGGGGCCCTCCTGGGATCTGGGGGCCGGACTGCGACAGAACCAGATCACTTATTTTTTCCGCATTTTTGTAGTAACAGATTTTGTGAATATACAACCAAGAGTGGGACGAAGTCCTGACTCTGTTCTGATTTTTCTTTTACATTTGCGTCGGGAAACAAAAGCACACTAGTGTATATTGTGGTAGTTTTTCTGTATGTCTGTTTATAGAGCATTACTAATATAATTTTTTTTATTCTCAAGTAAAATTAGAAGAACACTGCTTCACTGAGTTGGGTCAAATTCAGCCAAGTGATAAATATCATCCAACAATCAGGAGGACATATGCAGTTATATTCATAGACAATACAGAACATTTTCTGATGTGGGGTCTTTCAAGAGTGATGTTTCCTGGGGCATTAGAATGGGTGAATTTCCTGACATGTAAAAAATATTGACTCTGTTTAGCTTGTAGGTTTCACGTTGATATTTTCCAATACTAGCCCATTCATGTGTCATGTACAGAAGAATTGTTTCAGCACAAATGAGTACACTTCAAATATCCTTTGCCAATTTTACCAACAGGATTAAGACTCTCGCCCATCTGTTTATATGTTAAAGCTCAATGACGCAGAAGGCAATGAAGCAGAAAGACGCTCTAGTGCAGGAGAGTAGCCAGTGGGTGGCTGAGAAGGTGGGAACAGCAGGGCCATGTGCAGGCGAGGCAGAGGAGGAACATTAAGAAATTGGTTGAATTAATAATGAATGTGCAGGAAGACAGCCAAGAGCTAAGAGATAACGCGTACGTGTGAGATAGACACACACAGTGGAGGAGGCCAAGACAAAGTGAGAGAACCAGAAATAGCTAGTGTGAAGCCAAGTGTGTACTTTATGTGAAAGAGGTTGAGATGGGCTCAGTGACAGCAGCCTCAGAACAGCAGCGGCACGTCTGCATCAGCACCAGGTAGAAACCAAGGGTACTTATCAGAACAACAGGGTTTAACTGCCAAAGCCATGTAAACTGTCACCAAATCAGTTATTTCTTCACCATCTGGGATTAGCTTGTAACCAAGCACTAATTCAGACTGTCTGAAAATGCTCAAGGCTTACGCAAGCGTGTGTCTTTTGTTCACACCAGTGCCATTTTATTTGAAGCCTAGAGCCTCAGTCATTTTGTGCACAAACTGAGAGAAACATGAGAGAATAGGAAAAGAGAAATATTAATAAGCTGCTACAGGCTCTGCTCTCCACCTTAGATGATACAGTGTGATTGGATTCTCCAAACTACATTGCTCGGTGGAAGAATGTTTTCTTGATTTTATTTTGTTCTTCCCAGAGTTAAAGGCGAAATTGACACCACACACCCTGCATCTTTGCAAATAGAGAGAAAATTACTTGGCTGGAAATCAACCCTAGAAAAACCATGCTTCAGGGATATGGCAGTTGCTGTGAGGGACAATTACACAAAATGTTTACATTCTGTACTGTCTCTAAATGCATCACACATGATGTCACAAATTCACGTTGACCAATCCCTTTAATGGTTCAAACAGATAAATGAATTGTGATTTTATGTGTCAGTACAGAGAGTTTCCTGCATGTTGACATCCAGTGAGGTGCTGTGTTGGGTGTCAATGAGACACACATGTTTGGTAAATAGACAAATAAAGAAAATGATTTTTATGTAAATGTTGGAGCTTGCAAGAGAAAACTGTGTGCATGGAAAGCGAATAGGAGCAGTCTCTTAGTGTGAAGGTGCCTTTGAAGATGCTGCAGCTGAACAACAGCAGAAAATGAGAACAGTGTCCGAGTGAAGGGTGGTTCAAAAAAACAAATATTACAATGAGAATCAAATGAATTTTATAGTATGTGAAGACTATCTTCTTCTTCTTCCCTTTGAGCTTTTCCCTTTTAGGCCACAGTGAGTCATCTTCCTCCATTCAACTGTCCTCTGCCTCCTCTTCTCTCTCACCTACTAACTTCATGTCCTCTTCCACTACATCCACATGTCTCCTCTTGGTTCCTCTACACCTCCTGCCTGGCAGCTCCAACCTCAGCATCCCTTCACTGATATCTTCCCAATCTCTACTCTGAACATGTCCAAACCACCTCAGTCTGTCCTCTGCCTTTATCTGTAGAACATCCAACATGAGCTGAGCCTCTGACGTCCTCATTCCTGATCCTGTCCGTCCTCGTCCTCCCAGAGAGAACCTCCACATCTGGAGCTGTGCTGCCTCCAGCTCTGCCTCCTGTCTTTTCTTCAGCGTTGCTGTCTCTCAGCTGTTCAGCATCTCTGGTCTCACCAGTTTTGAAAACCTTCACTTTGATTCTCGCAGATTCTCGTTTATCACATAACACACCTGATGCTTTTCTCCATCGTTCCATCCTGCTTGCAGATGCCTCTTCACCTCTGCTGCTCTGGACAGTTGATTCCAAATACTTGCAATCCTATACTTTCTTGACTTCTGCTTGCTGTAACCTCATGGTTCCACTTGGTTTTGTCTTGCTAACCTTCCACCTCCACCTATCTAGATGTTCCTTCACCTGCTCTCTGCTCTTTCCACAGATCACAGTCACATCACATCTGCAAACATCATAGTCCGTATGTCAGCCTGTCCATCACCAGAGCAAACGACCCCTGATGCAGACTCAGCTCCAGCTTGAACTCCCCTGTGACCTTCAGCTCATCCACCACTGTCTAATATCTGTCATATGTGTCCTGCTCTACTCTAACATGCGTCTCTGCTGCTCCAGACGTCCTCATACTACAACACCGCTCCTCTCTCTGCAGCCTGTCACACGCTTTCTCTGGATCTATCACACGGTGCAGCTCCCTTTGTCCATCTCTGTTCTTCTCCATCTCCACTAGTCAGAAACTCTACTGCCACCTCTCCTGGACACTACCACACCTCCACAGGTTTGTCCTCAGGATCAACGGCATTTCCCGTCTCCATGCTCACTTCACTCTTCGTTGCTACACTTCTTCTGCTCTTTGTTCTCTTTCCTTGTCCTCATTCATCAACTCTTCAAAGTTCTTCTTCCATCTTCCATCACACTCCTGGCGCCTGTTAATACATTTCCATCCCTATCTGTGATCGCCCTAACCTGCTGTCCATCCTTCTCATCTCTGTCTCTTTGCCTCGCCAGCCTGTACAGATCCATCCTTACTGGCCAACCCAGCATCCAAGTCCTCATGTGGCCTTTGTTTGGCCTTAACCTCCTCTGCCTTCACCCTACGCTGCATCTCCCTGTACTGTCTGCTCTCATCTGTTCTCTGTGTCCCACTTCTTCTTAGCCAACCTCTTTCTCTGTATGCTCACCTGGACTTCCTCAATCCACCACCAAGTCTTCGTGTCCACTTTGTCCTCTGTTCTGCCTCAGGCCTCTTTGTCCTCCTCACCACCATGGTCATCTTACCCACCACCACCCTGTGTTGTCTGGAACATAACTTTGGAGTTAGATGGATCCACCTGAGAGCTTCTACCTCTGCTCTTATACGTCTGGTCCTGCCTTTTCTGGAGGAAAGTATTCACTACAGCCATTTCCATCCTTTTTGCCAAGTGACCACCATCTGTCCTTCTGCGTTTCTGTCCTGAAGACCTAACCTGCCCATCACAATCACCTTTGTTCCCTTCACCAACATGTCCACTGAAATCTGCACCAATCTCCACTCTCTCACCTCTGGAGATGCTCTGCATCACATCATCTTACTCATTCCAGAACCTCTCCTTTACTAGATCCCATCCTACCTGTGGGACGTAACCACTGACAACATTAAACATCACACCTTTAGTTTCCATCTTCAGAGTCATCGCCCTGTCTGACCCTCTTCTCACCTCCAGAACATTCCTGACTAACTCCTCTTTCAGAGTCACTATCACCATGTTTCTCTTCTTATCCACATCGTGGTAAAACACCTTCAACCCTGGTCCTAAGCTTCTAGCCTTGCTAAGTTTCCACCTGGCCTCCTGGACATACAGGATGTCCACCTTCCTTCTCTGCGTCATGTCGCCTTCTCTGTCACAGTCCCAACATTCACAGTCCCTATAATCAGACCTCCACTCATCTTTTCTCAGCTCTCTGTCTACGAACGTTCCTTCCTCATCTCCTTCTTCAACCAAACCCAGTTTCCAGAGGTACCTGTCGGTCGTTGACTGATCTGGAACGGAAGTCATACTGATGGCTCTCATGTTTGGTTTGAAAAACGTTTTACTGCCCTTCCTGGCACAACCCTCTGCATCTATTCACACTTGAGACTGACACAAGTAGACACTGGATTGTGTCCCCTTGTGGTTGCATTAGTATGTGATGACAATGAACAGCATAAATGAGAGCGACTGTACCCACACGGTGCTACACAGGTACCACCTGTGGTTCCCTGCTTGTGTAGGAGACTACGCAGCACTTTGCAACATATATACATATAATTGTGGACGCAGGCATTGACATGATGTGGTTTGACAGATCGAGGCCAGTGTGAAACAATCATGAAAGACTGGCTTCAGTTATTGATCCTGGGATTAAGAGGGAAGCTGCAGAGACACAGTTCCCAGCTGCCTGACAGGGCAAGTCTGGATCCACTGTGAGCATCCACTGACATTTGATTTGGGTCAGATGAAACAGAGCTCAGTGCTCTGTAGTGCTGTTCACTTGAGAGCTGGTGCTGTACCTATTACCAGTAGTTCAACATTCTGACTAGCGTTTGCAGTCAGACATGTACGTACTGGACCACAGAACCATGGCAGCACAGAAAGAGAGACCAAGATCCATCATCAAGCATCTCTGTTACGTTTCTCTTTAAGAACACAACATTAAGAAGGTTTTTGACAATTTGATGCCACTCAGGGCTGCAAAGAACAAAATAAATCAGGCCTATTCTAAATTTCTAGTTAAAATAAATTCGTATAGCCACTGCCAGACTCCAAGGTGTGAAATTACCGTCATTATCTTTGTGGGTAATATGAGTTAAAATAAAAGGTTTAGTCCCCTCTACTTACTGTAGTTGGATCCTTAAGGTGTGTGCCACCAGTCTCAAGGCTTGTTGATTACACTAATTGCACAGCGATGTCAACACACTGGCCCAATGTAGCCTATACTATCAACAGTAAATAGTAGAAATGCTCACAATATGTTACGCATGTGCTAAAACATTGTGGCGATTTCTATGGTTAACTATGTTCATTATCATTTTTTCTTCTTCTGGTTCTAAGCGTAGGAATAACATTGCGATTTCTCAGTGTGAGGTGTTTAATACATGTGCAAGTGCAGGCTTAAACAAATAAACAAAACCAAAAACCTTATGTTATCCATCTTTCATGCAACCTCTCACCATGGGATCCTGACATAACCCAAATACGTCTGTCCAAATACGTCCTGTCAAGAGTTGAGAAGCTCAGTGATGGCTAAATATTGAATATCTTACCCAGAGTTCAGTGTAACTGTTGTGTCATTCTTTTATAATCTATTATGCATTTGAATATAACTCCACTGACCTACTTTGGACCTGCTCTAATCCAAGAGGACCCTCAGATGGGAAAGGAAGGGCCTCATGCACTGGCATCTCGCTCTTCACAGAGAAATGCAGCAATATGCCAACAAACACAGAGAAATGAACACAGTTAGAAACAGTAAATAATTATTATTATTTCAGCAATATAATTATAGCAATAAGGCTGTGCAGAAGATTTAAAAGAGCATACATTCAGTGTATTTATAAGGCCTCAAGGACATATAGAAGGCCCTGAACATAAACGTAACTGCACAGGACTCCTAAGACTCTGTTACTTCTGATGTAGAATTATGTAATAATTGCTTTAAACAGCTGAAGATCTAACAGTCTAAGTAGCTCGTATGTCTGATTCAGTTGTGGATATTTAAAGAGTAACTGCTGCCAGTCTGTCCAGGGCAACCTGCGAAAGATTGACTTTCCACACCACATTTGTATGTGATGACCTGTACACACCACACTGGACTGCACATAGTCAAACCAAACAAAGATTTTCTGTGCGCAGAGACTGTGGAAGCAGTGCACAATCACGCACATGTGCAGCTTAGAGAGTAAAGGGTTTAGCAGTACAGTAATTAAATCTAATCTAATCTCTTTAGCCCGGTTTTTTGTCAAATATTTATTGAATGAATAGTCATATACAAATCATGCTTACAATCAGTACGAGACAGCCGTTGACAGTCGTACTTTTAAAAAGATATGGAGATTTACTGGTTGCTGCTGACACATTTTCCTTCTGTGCTTCTCTCTTCATCTGTGATGTGCTGCGGTGTCCTTCTGCAAATCTGCCAATGTCAGTTATAAATAGGACTGTAGCCTAGAGTGCTCACAGCTCACACCCCAAAACACACACACATGAAATTATAGCTTAAGAATTGATGGTTTAGAGGTTTCATTTTCGCTCGGTAGCATTTGTCTGTCTGCATCTTTTCTGTAATTGACATTTAAACAAAATGACAAATCAGTGTGAAGCTGCATAGGGTACATGAAATAACTAATGAACAAAACTCCTTCTTTGTGTTGTTTTTTCTTCTCTTCCTGCCTTTATCTCTGCAGGATAACAGCCCTGTCTGTGTGTCTGTCTCCTCCACTCTCTAAGCTGGTTAATAAGAACATCTGAAGACTTTTACAGTCTCTGGAGAAAGGCAGAAACTGAGAAACAGAGGCTGAGGAGAAAAGAGGAGAGTTGAGAACGTGTGTTTCAAACACTGTCAGAGCTTCAAATGAACACTGACTTACTGTATATAGGGTTCATGAATGTTTTACATACTTTTTTTCATACATACTGTACCACTCAACCATCTGAAGCTTGATGATAGTGATAATATGCTGAGTGTTCACATGGTTTAACATATTCTAGTATTCTGTGCGTACCAATTGGTAACAATTGAATCCCCCCACTGGGATCAACAAAGAATGATCTTATCTTATCTTATCTTATCTTATCTTATCTTAATGGCACTAGTGCTTCACAGTCTACACACACTCTATCTGTATAATTTGTATTTATAGCTGTATTATCAGAGGACAGGTGAGTCCGAACAAAACACCAAAAGCTGTTTCACATGCTCAGTGATTTCATTCATTTATTTGTGTGTTAAATCATGCCAGGACACACACTCACACAAGCCTGTGGGATTATTACAAGTGACTTGATGTTCCAATTCTATTTAAAGCTCAGGCTGCAGAGACAGACAGATAACTTCCTTCACTGGTGAGAACTGAAATACTCAACAAGCAGAGGTCAGAATTCAAGAGATTTTCTGGTTTTCTTCTTACATTACAAGTGTCACATTGTACGATGTTTTGAAGTACTATTTAAAATATTTTTGGTGGTGTGGTAGGTAGCACTGTTGCCTCACTTCAAGAAGGTCCTGGGTTCGATTCCCGGAGTTTGCATTGTTTGCATGTTCTGTCCGTGGCTTCTAAAGGCCGCGTTGCTCTCTAGTAAGTTTATTAGATTTGTAGTAAGTTTGTAGATTCTCTACCGCGGCCACTTCCTTGTAGCTGTAAAACTCCCATTGAGACTGTGTCTGCTCCCTGACCACCTGAATTATATAAATCACAAATAAATAAAAGAGGAGCTATTCACAGGAATTTAATAAACATCAAGACAGAACAAAGTAACTGACTATGAACGTACTTACAAGATACAAGGGCTAGAGGCCGGGGGGAATGTGGGGCGAGGCAGAAAACAAAGACAAGGGTGACTCGAAAGCAGTGGATGCAAATGATTTAAATACCAGGGCACGATTACAGAACAGGATGCAGGTGAGTGTGGTGATGTCAAAACAGGTGAACAAGACAACAAGGAAGAAGAGTCTCAAGACCGCCGCCTGCCGGCAGACTGACTTGTTACACATTCCCTCATAGCTACACAGAGCAGAGCAGTCGTCTGATTCATGAACAGGTAGATTGTCTTGTTGATGACGCTACAGTTTTAGACTCCTCTGAAGTGAATCAGAGCAGCTTGGCTCCATGGTATAACTCAGATCCTCAGCCTTAAGCACAAGACCCAGAAACTAGAAAGACACAACCATTAGAGAAAAAAATCATCAGAAACTTTTAACAAATGCCATAAATCAATCTGCAGATCCGGCAGTTTTATATTTGCTGGTAAGACGTCTGTCTTACTTAGACACTTTCCCTAATTAATAAGACTTAGTTAACTTCAATAATTAACTCTGCTAAATCAGCTACTTTCTCTCAATTCCAACTAGATCACTCAAAGAACTTCTTCCGTTAATCAGCACGTCCATATTAAATCAAATCAACCAGTCTCTGCTAACAGGCTACGTACCACAGGCTTTAAGGTTGCTGTGGTCAAACCTTTATTGAAAAAACCTAGTCTTGACCCTAGAGAACTAGAAACTATAGGCCAACATCCAATCTGCCTTTATTTAATTGTAGCTAAACAACTATGTGACCACCTGCGTAGAAGTAACCTGGATGAAGATTTCCAGTCAGGATTCAGATCCATCACAGACAGAAACAGCCTGATTAGAGTCACTAATGATCTTCTCACAGGATCACAAGATTCTATTGCAGAGACTGGAACATAGTATTGGGATTAAAGGAAAAGCACTGGATGGTTTAAGTCGTATCTGTTGAACAGATTCCAGTTTGTTCATGTTCATGATCAATCTTCCATCCACACAAAGCTTTGTTGTTCCACAGGGTTCTGTGCTTGGTCCAATACTTTTCAGTCTCTACATGTCTCCTCTTGGTAATATTATTAGGAAACACTCACACATTTTCATAGCTATGCAGATGATACTCGGTTATATTTGTCTATAAAACCAGAGGAAACAAACCAATTCAATTTTCGATTCAACTTTATTTATATGGCTCCAATTCACAACATCAGTTATCTCAAGGCCCTTTACAAGTAAGGTTTTAAGACCTTACACAACTAAACCCAAGATTTCCCACTTAGAGCAGCTTTGAATTGTAGCCAATCGATAAATTGTACATTTTAATAGTGGAAAAACTCCCTCTATAGAAGAAGAAACCTCCAGCGGACCCAGGCTCAGTGTGGGCGGCCATCTTGACCGTTTGGAGTGAAGGGATAGAGAAGAGAGAAAAGAACAACAACAACAACAGAACACAGGCAGGATGGTTGGACCAGCAGCTGAACACTGAGACACACGACTCTGAGTCTGACGATACCTGGAGATGAAAATAGAGAGAGACAGAAAGAGAGAAACACAACTAGGAGAGAAGAACAGACATTAGTCACATGTAGACATGGATGAAAGACATCCCCCAGCATCTAACTCTATAGCAACTTAACTAAGAGATGGTTCAGAGTGACCAGAACCATCCATAACTATACACTTTGTCAAAAAGGAAGGTTTCAGCCTAGTTTTAAAGCAGAGAAGGCGTCTGCTGCTAGAACCTGAACTGGAAGCTGGTTCCACATAGAGGAGCTTGGAGCTAAAGGCTCTGCCTCCCGTTCTACAGGTAGAAACTCTAGGAACCACCAGTAGACCAGCTCTGAGAAGCAAGGTTCTGTTGGAGCAGAAGGAGCCATGAGGTCTAAGACAAGATGGAGCTTTATTATGAAGAGCTTTGGAAGAGGAGAGCAATTTAATTCTATCCTATATTTGACAGGACAGAGAAGCTAATGTAGGAGAAATGTGACGTCTCTTCCTGAGTCCAGTCAGACTCTGGCTGCAGCATTTGAATTAACTGGAGGCTTTTAAAGAGTCATTGGTTCAAACTATGAGCAGGGAGACACAGTCGTCCAGCCTGGAGGAACTAATGCAGGGATTCATGTTTCAGCATCACTCTGTGAGAGGATGCTCCTCATTTTAGCAACATTCCTCAGGTGGAAGTAGGAGGTTTAGAGATTCTATAATGTAGGATGTAAAGGAGAGAACTTAGTCAAAAATGACAAGAGGGTTACTACAGTAGAACTTGAAGCTAAAGTTATGTCATCCAGAGAAACAACCTGATTCAATAATAAGAGTCTCTGTGGTTTTTAGCACCAATTATAATTAGTCAAACTCCAAACCAGATTAAAAGACATCAAATCCTGGACGTCCTGTAACTTCCTTCAACTAAATTCAGATCAAACTGAGGTTATTATAATTATATAGTTTCAGTTCTAGCAGCAGACGCCCTCTCTGCTTTAAAACTAGGCTGAAACCTTCCTTTCTGACAAAGCTGATGGTTCCAGATGGTTCTGGTTTCTCTGAACCATCTCTTAGTTCAGCTGCTACAGGCTTAGATGCTGGAACCTCCTTCATTCACTGAGCTCCTCTGGTTTTCTATCTATTCCATCCACTAACATGCCTCCATGTCCACATGTGACTAACTTTGTCTCTGTTCTCTCCTAGTTGTGTTTCTCTCTTTCTGTCTCTCTCTATTCTCATCTCCAGGTATCGTCAGACTCAGAGTCGTGTGTCTCAGTGTTCAGCTGCTGGTCCAACCATCCTGCCTGAGTCTGTTGCTGCTTGTTTTGTTGTGGTTGTTGTTGTTGTTGTTGTGGTTGTGTTCTTTTCTTTCTTCTCTATCCCTTCACTCCAACCGGTCAAGGCAGATGTTCTCCCACACTTAGCCTGGATCTGCTGGAGGTTTCTTCCTCTATAGAGGGAGTTTTTCCTCCACTGTTTAATGTGTATTAAAATTTATTGATGGGCTCCAATTATTTTTGTATCTCAGATAGCCGGAATAAGTTACTGATTTATATTTTACTTTATGTGTATAATTTCTTACTATCTTTGACCTGTTAGCAGGACACATAATGTTTATTCCACTTTTTAACAGTAGTTGCAGGTTTCAAAGAATTTGTGACTCGTTGCCAAGTCGTACCATAGTTCAAAGTGTTGGCTCTAAATGAATGAAAACAGCGACCAGAAGTTTGTACTCTTGATATGCAGGGCATCTTTTTGACTTTAAATTCCTCCAAATATTAAAATGTTAATTTTTTAATGTTAATTAAAACTTCTGCAGACTCTGTTTTTTAAAGTTTATTTGCAAGAGTATAAAAATTTCCGGAGACATGTTTGATTGAGGCCAAAAAAATTAGTAAACATAACACAATACTGGAGGTATTCAGTATATGAGCAAGTCAAAGTTCAGTCTTCTTTTCAGCAGGTGACTGTGACAGTCTGGCTCTCCGACCCCTGGAGGGTGCTGTCTTTTCTTAGTGTTCTGTGTGTGTCATGGTGTCACGTCCTGGTTTTGTTCCTTGGTTTCTGTTTTGTCAGTATTCAAATTCCCCTGTTGCACCATTTGGGTGCTGGCTCGTTAAATATTAAAATATAGAAATTTGCTAGATTTGAGTTTTGTAACAGTGACCAAAAAACAGATGATGTTTAAGATGACAACTTTGATGTTTTTAACAAAATAAAGACACTTGACTACCACCTACATTCTACTCAGATCTACACTATATTGCTAAAAGTACTGGCTCACCCACCCAAATCATGGGAATCAGTGCACAAAACAAGGTCCATAAAGACATGGATGACAGAGTCTGGTGTGGATGAACTTCACTGGCTTGCACAGAGTCCTGACCTCAACCCGATAGATCACCTTTGGGATGAATTAAAGCAACGCCTGAGAGCCAGGCCTTCTGGTCCAACATCAGTGTGTGACCTCACAAATGTGCGTCTGGAAGAATGGTCATAAATTCCCATAAATACACTAAACCTTGTGAACAATCTTCCCAGAAGAGCTGAGCTGTTGTAGCTGCAAAGGGTGGAGCGACGTCATGTTGACCCCTATGGACCAGGAATGATCACTAAGTTCATATGGAGTCAGGGCAGCTGAGCCAATACTATATAGTGTACTTGCAATTGGAAACCCTCTGCACGGCTTCAGTGGTTTCATCCTGACTGGCCTGGCATCGGGCCTGAGAACCACCTTTTCTTTCCCTTGTACTCTGTCTCTGTCAGTCTGTGTCAGTGCAGAGAAAATACTCAGGGGAACAGAATGACCTCGTTTTCTTGTAAAGATAAAAACAGAAGCACTTCACGAGCAGCACACAGAAATCTGTCGTGACACATGCAGAGCACAACACAGAGGTATGGGCTTTTCATAGCAAAAGCTGATTCTAGTTTCTAAATGTAATTCTGGGCAGTTTGAAAGGCAAAAAACATTATACTAACACTATAAAACATTATAAAACATAGTCATTATATTATAAACACTGTATATTTATGCTGCAATCACTAAAATCATTTCTGCACTCTCAGTAAGTTTTTCATTTTCTGAAGTGGTGCAAACAGTCCTAGTGTATTTGAAGTATGTATGTGTACTGTACATGCTTTACAACATACAAAAGACAAAGGCTAATAATCTAAAAGTTCATTACCCTGCATCAGGAAGTGGCCAAAGCATCGATGATCTTAAAAACAGTCCAGCAGCACAGATGGTGATGTGGTGTTTGGTGAAAGGTTTTTGGGTTACTATCGGCCATTAGAAACCATAAATGCATAAATACTCAAAACTAAAGAACATTCCAACTTTATAGTGTCATTTTTTACTTTATGAAAAACCGAACACATGAAAAATTATCAAATTAGATTTTTTATGAAAAAATAAACAGAAATTTAGAATCAAATATTAAACTAAATTGCTGTGTATTTATATGTTTTATCTTATGCAATTATTATTATTTTTTGCATTGCCCACATATTTCAAACATACACTTACAAACACGAAAAATCTTCCAAAAAAAAACATAGATGTTTGTTGTGAGGCTCTAATTCACGCTTCCCTAATTTTTCATATGCAACACTGGAACTTCTCTGTTAGACCTTTTGTTGTCATGGTAATGACAGGAAAAATCATTATAAGTGTGATGGTGTCTGTTGGCTGTTAAGGGTTTCCTCTGCCTCGTCTTCTCTCTCACCTACTAACTTCATGTCCTCTTCCACTACATCCACATGTCTCCGCTTGGTTCCTCTAGACCTCCTGCCTGGCAGCTCCAACCTCAGCATCCCTTCACTGATATCTTCCCAATCTCTACTCTGAACATGTCCAAACCACCCCAGTCTGTCCTCTGCCTTTATCTGTAGAACATCCAACATGAGCTGAGCCTCTGACGTCCTCATTCCTGATCCTGTCCGTCCTCGTCCTCCCAGAGAGAACCTCCACATCTGGAGCTGTGCTGCCTCCAGCTCTGCCTCCTGTCTTTTCTTCAGCGTTGCTGTCTCTCAGCTGTTCAGCATCTCTGGTCTCACCAGTCTTGAAGACCTTACCTTTGATTCTCGCCGATACAGATACTTTATCACACAACACACCTGCCTTTTCACCTCTTTTTCACACTGTCCGGTGCTCTGGACCGTTGACCCTACATACTCACTGTTCACTTTCTCTAGATCTATCACACGGTACAGCTCCCTTTGTCCGTCTCTGTGCTTCTCTATCAGCCTGCTCTGGGCAAATGCTGCATCTGCTCTCCTCTGCCCTTGGCCTCGCTTCCCATCAGCTTTGTTCCTCTGTGGCTGCCACAGTTGTGCACATCTCCCTTGTTCTTGACAACAGACATCAGTCCACTTCTCCTCCGTTGCTCAGGTGTCCTTTTACTCTCCAAGATCTCGTTGAACAGACTAGTCAGAAACTCTACTGCCACCTCTCCTGGACACTACCACACCTCCACAGGTTTGTCCTCAGGATCAACGGCATTTCCCGTCTCCATCCTCACTTCACTCTTGCTAGTCACTGCTACACCTCTTCTGCTCTTCGTTCTCTTTCATTGTCCTCATTCATCAACTCTTCAAAGTTCTTCTTCCATCTTCCATCACACTCCTGGCGCCTGTCAATACATTTCCATCCCTATCTGTGATCGCCCTAATCTGCTGTCCATCCTTCTCATCTCTGTCTCTTTGCCTCGCCAGCCTGTACAGATCCCTCCTTACTGGCCAACCCAGCATCCAAGTCCTCATGTGGCCTTTGTTTGGCCTTAGCCTCCTCTGCCTTCACCCTACGCTGCATCTCCCTGTACTGTCTGCTCTCATCTGTTCTCTGTGTCCCACTTCTTCTTAGCCAACCTCTTTCTCTGTATGCACATCTGGACTTCCTCATTCCACCACCAAGTCTCCTTGTCCACTTTCTCCTTCCCTGGTGACAAACCAAGTGCCCTCCTACCACCTCTCTGATTACATTACCTTTTGTGGAGGAAAGTATTCACTACAGCCATTTCTATCCTTTTTGCCAAGTGACCACCATCTGTCCTTCTGCGTTTCTGTCCTGAAGACCTAACCTGCCCATCACAGTCTCATCACCTTTGTTCCCTTCACCAACATGTCCACTGAAATCTGCACCAATCTCCACTTTCTCACCTCTGGAGATGCTCTGCATCACATTATCTTACTCATTCCAGAACTTCTCCTTTACTAGATCCCATCCTACCTGTGGGGCGTAACCACTGACAACATTAAACATTACACCTTTAGTTTCCATCTTCAGAGTCATCGCCCTGTCTGACCCTCTTCTCACCTCCAGAACATTCCTGACTAACTCCTCTTTCAGAATCACTTCTACCATGTTTTTCTTCTTATCCACATCATGGTAACACAACTTAAACCCTGGTCCTAAGCTTCTAGCCTTACTACGTTTCCACCTGGCCTCCTGGACATACAGGATGTCCACCTTCCTTCTCTTCATCATGTCGGCCAACTCTCTTGCCTTCCCTGTCATAGTCCCTACAATCAGAGTACCTACATTCAGACCTACATTCTCGCCTTTCCAGGTGCGGGCGCGACAGCTGCTGTGACACTTTGTTGTAGGGGATTGAGGGTTGTGGGGACAATAAACCCTCTTGGAGGGGGGCTGTGTAGCAGCTCGGGCATTGTGTTCAAATGTTATATTGTTATCTGTGTGTAAATAACGAATGTTTTGAGCAGTCCGCTGTGTGTGAGAGAGACCCTCGTGGTGTGTGGCCGTGTGTTCAAGGCAAATAAATGCCCCAACAGTAGCCCAGTTTTCACTAGTAACCTGTAAGTCAACAGCACCGGTGGCAGTCGCTGTTAACCCAGCCAAGACCGATCCAGTACGGAAGTCGCATGTTTGGTTTGGCAAATGTTTTATGTCAGATGCCCTTCCTGACACAACCCTATGCATTTATCCAGACTTGAGACCAAAACAAAATTATGGAGTAGACACTTCAGGTGTCATTGTCTTCCATTACCCCATATGGGGTATACATGCTCACTGCTCCACTAATACAGTTTATACTGGTAATACTGCTTGTACCGGTTCATGAAAATATTGTTTTCCATAAAACCGGTCCATGGTGCAGAAAAGGTTGGTCCTCTAGAATCATGAGGCCTGATCACATAGCGTCAACCCACTAGACTTACAAAAGAATAATTTAATAAAATGAAAGGCAATGACATACAAACAAGGTGCAACTAAAGTAACACGGTAAATAAATTTATTAGTTTACAAGGAACAAAAACAAAAATAAAATCTACAAAATTTCTCTAGTCGAATGTGTTACGATCGGCAGCTTTACTGCCGCCGGGCTCTTATTATGAAGAGCTCCACCGGACACTGTCGCGCCACCTCCGCCAGCTTCCTTCTGATGATTTGCAGATTGGTTTCACCTGGGCCTCGTTCACCACCACTGCATTTAAGCTCTGTTTACCGACACTACGGTGTTGGGACGTCGATCATGTTTGCTTATGTTTTTTGCGCTCACGGAACCTGGAACTTTCACGAACTCTGTCATTCTCACTCATGGAGCCAAACTCCCCCATGAACTCGGACATTCACTTAGTCGTCGGGGTGAATGTTGGAAGCCTTGCTTCGACCGTGTTCCTCTACGAGGAGAGTCGCCGGCTAACGGTTAAACCGGTGCTTTGTCTTTAAGACTGTGGATTGTGTTCTGGTTTCCCTTTTAGTTCTGGTGTAGCTTTGGCTCTTTGTTTTTGTACATTCTGCCACGCCTTTCCTTAGTTAATAAATTCGCAAAACGCAAAGTATTGGAATCCGCCTGGTGTTTTCCATCGTCGGCACTCCCCCTAAGTCTGTGCCAACGATTCATGACAGATTAATAGGTGGAAATAAGGGAACCATCACAGGCATCCAATCAGAAGTGAAACTGCTGACACTTCTGGTTCAGTGGAATTATTGTTTGAATGCCACAATTTCATGCAATATTGGGACGCACCACTTTCAGGGGCAGCATACCCACATCTCTTGCACAGTAGTTCTGTATGCCCACAAGACCAGGGGCAGATGTCAGTCCCAGTCCTTCAAATGCCGGCTGGTCAGGGTGGCAAGCTGTGTGGCTAGGGGGCGGTTAAAACCCATCACTCTGGGGGTGGAGAGGGGTCGTCAGGGGCTCTCAAAGTTCCGCTCCCGGTCGCTGTGCAACTCCTCAGGCATCACATATGCCTCTGGCCACTTAGTGGAATAAACCATGGCCACCAGGACTTAGTGGTTTCCAGCCTCAGACTACAGGAACATGCCCAAAATGTACCCCCCAACCCTCTCCATGGGTACCCCGTCCAGTAGTTATGGGCAATACCGCGAAATTTGGTATTAATTCGACTATACCCATACTGATACCAATACTTTTTTGCACCTTAAAGGCAAATCATCATTGCACAGTGTTGATTATTATCTTTATTGCAACGGCAACAGAAATACTTGCCTAAATGCTAATAATAAAATTATAATAAATTTTATCAATAAATAATTAAATACAAATGTGAAAAAATATCTATTTTAAATTATAATAAATAAAATTGCAATTAATACAAAATAAAATGTCTTAAATTCAAAGATTATGGTGCTCAAGGAGAAAATAACGAAACAGTAAAAAAAATTTAACAGTAAAACATCACCGGGATGTTTCCGCTGCACAGCTGGTGAATGTGCGAGCGCATGTTTATGTAGCTTGAGTGAAAAATTTAGCTTCTAACCATGAATATTGTGTATGTCCACGTATATAAACGTCTCTACCGCTCAGCTGGTGTGTTCACGTGTAGGTTCACTACTGCCTAGGTGGGATTTTGTCAGTGTGACCTGGCGATCAACCAACTACCTCAGTGATCGAGATATTGAGCAAACCTGACTCATTGCGTATTTGGGGTAGTAAAATAATGGTTCATTTCATTTTTAATATCTTATAACACATTAAGTCTAACTCTGGATGACATAACGTTAGCTTCAAGTTCTACTGTGAGGAACCTTGGTGTCATGTTGACCAAGATCTGTCCTTTACACCATATATTAAAGAAATCTCTAGAACCGCCTACTTCCACCTGAGGAATATTGCTAAAATTAGGAGCATCCTCTCACAGAGTGATGCTGAAAAATTAATCCATGCATTTGTTACCTCTAGGCTTGATTACTGTAACTCGCTACTCATAGTTTGTCCCAATAACTCTTTGAAAATCCTCCAATTAATTCAAAATGCTGCAGCCAGAGTTCTGACTGGACTTAGGAAGAGAGATCACATTTCTCCTACATTAGCTTCTCTGCATTGGCTCCCTGTCAAATCTAGGATAGAATTCAAAATTCTTCTCCTCGCCTACAAAGCTCTTCATAATAAAGCTCCATCTTATCTTAAAGACCTCATCGCTCCTTATGCTCCCAACAGAACGCTTCGTTCTCAGAGCGCTGGTCTGCTTGTGGTTCCTAGAGTTTCTAAATGTAGAATGGGAGGCAGAGCATTTAGCTACCAAGCTCCTCTATGTGGAACCAGCTTCCAGTCCAGGTTCGAGAAGCAGACACCCTCTCTAGTTTTAAAACTAGGCTTAAAACCTTTCTTTTTGACAAAGCGTATAGTTAGAGATGGTTCTGGTCACTTTGAACCATCTCTTAGTTAAGCTGCTATAGATTTAGATGCTGGGGGACATCTTTCATTCACTGAGCTCTTTTTTTCTCTTTTTCTTCTATCCGCCAACATGCCTCCATTTCCACATGTGACTAACTTTGTCCCGTTTCTCTCCTAGTTGTGCTTCTCCCCTTCTGTCTCTCTCTATCCTCATCTACAGGTATCATCAGACTCAGAGTCGTGTGTCTCCAGTGTTCAGTTGCTGGTCCAACCATCCCGCCTGTGTTCTGTTGCTGCTTGTTTTGTTGTTGTGGTTGTGTTCTTTTCTCTCTTCTCTATCCCCTTACCCCAACCGGTCAAGGCAGATGGCCGCCCACACTGAGCCTGGGTCTGCTGGAGGTTTCTTCCTCGTTAGAGAGGGAGTTTTTCCACTGTTGCTATTTAAATGTACAATTTATCGATTGGCTACAATTCAAAGCTGCTCTATGTGGGAATTGTTGGGTTTAGTTGTGTAAGGTCTTAAAACCTTACTTGTAAAGTGCCTTGAGATAACTGATGTTGTGAATTGGCGCTATATAAATAAAGTTGAATTGAATTAAGTGTCACCTGCTGTACCTGGATATTCTTTGCCTTTCATGAAACTCTCCTGCAGCTGCTGGGAGGCACCATCTGGCCATGTGGCAACAGTCCTTGTGATGGTGGGAGCCGTTTTCTTGACGGGGGTATATGCAGGAATGAGCAGCAAGGACAGGTGGTCAGACTGGCCCAGGTGGGGTAGTGGTCTGGCCCTGTAGCCCAGTTTGATGTTGGAATAGACCTTGTCCAGAGTCTTCTTCTCCCCTTAACGTGCTGGTGGAACTTAGGGAGCGCTGCCTTTAAGTCTGCATGATTAAAGTCTCCTGCTATGATCTGCACAGCGTCAGGGTACGTGCTCTGCTTGTTGCTAACGCTTGGATGCAGGAGTCCGATAGCTGTGTTAGCATTAACATCCGGTGGTATGTACACAGCCGTGACCATGACCACTGTAAACTCCCTTGGGAGATAAAAAAGGCCTGCATTTGACAGTCAGATATTCTAAGTCCGGTGAACAGTGACTGTCTATAGCCATCATGTTGGTCACCAGCTGTTGTTCACGTAAACACAGAGCCCCCCACCTCTGCTCTTGCCGAAGTCTGCTGTTCGGTCATGGCGCTGCGTAGTGTAGCCTGCTAGCTCGATTGCAGAGTCTGGGACGGATTGTTGCAGCCAGGTCTCTGTGATGAGCAGAACGCACGCATCCTCCTCGCCTTTTCCTTCTCTCTCTACGCCGCTTGGTCCTCCTTCCCGCTGGGATGATAATCCACGGAGAGCCAGGGTTCCTCGCTACTCCCACTGGGATGTTGTGCAAGCGGATAAACTTGCTTGTTACGCTCCCTTCGTTACAAACGCCGATCTTAAGAAGATCATGTCGGCTGTAGATGTTTTTCGCAAGACCGATTGTACACAACACATACAAAAACATCCAAACATAGCACCAATAACTGGGACACCTAGCTGCCGCAACTGAGTGCGCTGCCATCTTCAAGTGCCCTCTGAATGGCTATAGTAAGCCACCACTCGCTCTTCTGCTCCCGTCCGTTCAGGGGTTGGTGTACGCCAGGATAGGTGCTTACGTGAGGGCTGCCTTCAGCTGCTGGAAGGCCTCTGAGCAGGCCTTAGACCACTCAAATTACCGGCCTTTGTTCAATAGCCGACGGAGGGGGCTGGCGATCATTGTTTTTTACAAACATTCAATAGTACATACCCGTCTACCCCAAGAAAAACCGGTCCAATAGGCTACTGAGCAGGAGATAGTTGATTATCCACATTCAATTCAATTCAATTTTTTTTCTATTGCGCCAATTCACAACATCAGTTATTTCAAGGCACTTTACAAGTAAGGTTTAAGACACAACTAAACCCAAGTTATCCCACATAATTATATTTATAACATAATAATCATAATAATATATAATTAATTGTAGCCAATCGATAAATTGTACATTTTATTAGCAACAGTGGAGAAACGTCCTCTCTATAGAGAAAGAAACTCCAAGCAGACCAAAGCTCAATGTGGATCTGCCATCTGTCAGGATGAGACCTGAGTGTGAGCATGGGAAAAAAAGGAACGAGCTGAATCGCACACCAGGACTTGAGTTTACCACGAGTTTATTGAGGCAATTGAGATAATGAGGACAAAGGTGGGGACCGGCACGGCCGCGGGGAAGGGTCGGATTCTCCTCGGGATCTAGGGCAGAAAGACAGGTCAGAACTGGGACTAGATGAAACAGGCTTGAGACAGGAGACGTGGAATGTGGGATGGATCTTGAGATTGGATTGATGATCTTGACGATGGGCAATGGACCTATGAAACGGGGTGCAAGCTTTGGAGAGCGTACCTTAAGGGGAATGTGCCGCATGGATAGCCAGACCTTTTGACCCACTGAGTATCGAGGCGCTGGTCTCCCTTGGCGGTTGGCTTGGTGTTCATATGACGACACCGAGCGGACCAAAACTCGACGGGCCTGTCTCCAGGCCAATTGGCAGCGGCGAGCGGAAGCTGCGGCCGAGGGGACTGTGGCTTGGCCATACTGTGGCTCAAAGAGAGGAGGTTGGAAGCCGTAAACAACATAAAACGGAGAGTAACCAGTAGCAGAAGAGATGAGTGAATTGTGAGCATACTCCACCCAGGTAAGTTCATTGGCCCACGAGGAGGGATCACTGGCGGCGAGGTGGCGCAGACTGACCTCCATCTCTTGGTTCAGCGTCCGTCTGCCCATTGGTCTGGGGGTGGTAACCGGAGGAGAGGCTGACCTTGATCCCCAGGATCTTGCAGAACTCGGTCCAAAACTTGGCTGTGAACTGGGGGCCTCTATCCGAAACCAGGTCCTCTGGGATTCCATGAAGTCGGATGACGTTGTCGATGAGGAGACGAGTAGTCTCCGGTGCAGACGGCAGTTTTCGCAGGGGGACAAAGTGCGCCATTTTAGAGAAACCATCAATAATAGAAAGAACCACTGTCTTACCCCTGGACGGCGGAAGACCCGTGACAAAGTCCAGGGCCACGTGAGACCACGGTCTCCTCGGGATCGGCAAAGGACGAAGAAGACCAGCCGGAGGTGAGTTCGATGTCTTCACTCTGGCGCATGAGGAACATGCGGCGACGTACGCCCTAGTGTCCCTCTGGACGGAGGGCCACCAGAACCGCTGAGACAAGACTCGCAGGGTGCGGCTAACCCCCGGATGTACGGCCAGTCGGGAGTCATGGCATAGTTGGAGCACTCTTGATCGCAGGTGCGTGGGGACAAAAAGACAGTGGCTGGGGCACTTGGGCGGGGCTGGGCGGTTCTGGGAGGACTGCCGAATCTCCTCCTCCAGCTCCAAGCAAGCTGCCCCAAGGCGGACCAATGCTGGAAGAATGAACTTATCTCGGTCTGGATCGTCACCTGGAGAAAATAATCTGGATAGGGCGTCAGCCCTGCTGTTCTCGGCCACTGGACGAAAAGACAGCACAAATGAAAAACGTTCAAAAATTAACCCACCTGGCTTGCCTGGAGTTCAACCTCTTTGCCGTCTTAAGATACTCCAGGTTCTTGTGGTCGGTGAGGACCGTGAAGGGGTGTTTGGCGCCCTCTAGCCAGTGCCTCCACTCCTCCATTGCAAGCTTGACAGCCAGGAGCTCACGATTTCCCACGGCGTAATTCCTCTCAGTGTCTGACAATTTTCTCGAAAAGAAAGCACAGGGGTGTAGTTTCGAATCCCTAGGAGACCTCTGTGACAGGACGGCCCCGACTCCACAGTCCGAGGCGTCTACCTCCACCAGGAACGGGAGGTCTGGGTCCGGAAGGGTGAGAATGGGAGCGGAAGTGAAGAGAACCTTGAGATGGGAAAATGCCTCCTCGGCTCGGGGGTTCCACAGAAAGGGGTTCTTAGGAGAAGTCAGATGATGGAGTGGAGCAGCAATGGAGCTGTAGTTCCTGATGAATCGTCGGTAGAAATTAGCGAAGCCTAAGAAGCGCTGGAGCTGTTTCCTGGACTGAGGGGTTGGCCATGTTCTTACCGCCTGGATCTTGTCGGGATCCATGGATATCCGGTCCGGTTGAATGATGTAGCCGAGAAAGGTGGTGGTGGTGACGTGGAATTCACACTTCTCAGCTTTACAGAACAGTTGGTTTTGGAGGAGTCTCTGGAGTACGGCGCGGACGTGGGTTATGTGATCGGTCTCGTTCTGTGAAAATATCAAAATATCGTCAAGATAAACGAAAGCAAAATGGTTCAACATATCCCCAAGGATGTCGTTGACCATATTCTGAAAGACGGCGGGTGCGTTGGTGAGTCCGAAGGGCATAACCAAATACTCGAAGTGTCCAGACGGAGTATTGAATGCGGTTTTCCACTCGTCGCCTTCACGGATGCGAATGAGGTGATAAGCGTTTCGTAGATCTAGCTTTGAAAATATCTTTGCTCCTTTAAGAAGTTCAAAGGCTGAAGCAATGAGAGGTAAGGGGTACCGGTTTTTAACTGTTACCTGGTTGAGCCCCCGATAGTCAATACATGGTCTGAGGCCCCATCCCTCTTCTTAACAAAGAAAAAACCAGCTCCGGCTGGAGAAGTGGAAGGGCGTATGATGCCTGAGTCCAGCGATTCCTGTATGTACTGCTCCATGGCCCTGCGTTCAGGTTCAGCCAAGGAAAACAATCGACCCCGGGGTGGAGTGGCCCCAGGGAGCAGTTCAATGGGGCAATCATAATGTCTGTGTGGGGGTAATGAGACAGCTCGAGCCTTGCTGAACACTGATCTCAGATCGTGATAATGTTTGGGAACCTTTGATAGATCAGAGGAGTCGTCTTGCTTGGGGTCCGTGGTAGAGGTAGGTGGTGTCGCAGAACGCAGGCAGGTAAGTGAGCAGGAGGGCCCCCATCCCAGGATCCTCCTCGAAGTCCAGTCAATGTGAGGGTTGTGGAGTTGCAGCCAGGAAATGCCCAAGACCACCAGAGTACTGGATGACTCGATCACATGAAATGTTGTTTGATCCCTATGATTCTCTAAAACGACTGAGACAGGCAGAGTAACAATCTCGATTGAGTGAAGCAGAGTATTGTTTAGAGACCAAACCTTGATTGGGCGATGGAGGCGCTCGGTGGGGATCTGGAGCTCATGGACGAGGGAAAGGGTGATGAAATTTGCATCGGCCCCGGAATCAATCAGTGCTGCAACGGACCGGCTGTGTGGAGGAGTCCCAATGGTTACTGTAGTGAGAGGGCGAGTGGCGGGGGCTCTGATGAGGGATCGGCTCAGTAACACCCCCGCTGGTGCTGCTGAGCCACCCCTTTTGCCGGACAACGGGCAATCAGGTGTCCTTGTGTACCGCAGTAGAAACAGAGTCCGTGGTTGCGGCGCCTGAGGCGCTCCTCCTCAGAAAGCCGTTGCCGCCCCAGTTGTATTGGCTCCGGAGCGGTCCGGTCCGGGGCCTCCGGGCTCTCCATGGTGGGAGAGAGATGGTGAGAACGTCCCGTAGTGTGGATTGTGACACCATCTGCCTTGACCGGTTGGGGTGAATGGATAGACGTCTTTATCTCCGGGTGGAGTATGTGCATACCCCCCCCACCCCCGTTCCTTCGTTGTCTCGCTAAAGCTGGTCTTCCATGCGCATCTGTCCTGTATTCCATATATCTAAACTTAAGCCTGATGTGTTATCTCCCCTGGCTGCTCTGGCTAAGGATCCGCCTCCTGCCCGTGTACTCAATCATCTTCCGCTCCTGACAGCGGGGCTGAGGATTACAGTACCCTGTGTCAACTGGGAGGGTTACGGCCCAGAAACACTGTGAAACACAGTCTAACAAAGTGAAACACAAGTTAACAAAGTCTAACACATTCTAGTAAAGTCTAACAAAGCACTAACACAGTCTCGTAAACAGGAATTGGAGGACGAAGAAGTGAGTGCGGAGACAAAATCTGTGAGCCAAGATGGACGAAACAATTCATAGGGACAAAGGAAGAAGACACTAACAACGAAAGGACAAGCCACACACCAAACAACACCAAAGTCACAACAACATAACGAGAGCAATGCAAGAGATCCTAGTTTCAAATCCAGGGTGAGCTCCCAAGTATGTTACCTTCCCATCTAGGTAGGCCGGTGAACACGCTAATGTGACCCAGCTATTCCAAACCTGTAATCATCACACACTAGTCCAAGTGATAACTGTACACCATTTATTTACAAAAACTACTAACCCCTGACACAGTGTATTTACAGTGCACAGAAAAGTAAATCTCTTCACGGTGAGACAAGGCCAAAATAACAAACAAAACTCCTGCGAGGTAGATTGGCTGACTGACGGTAAGCGTATTGCATCATTTCCTGTCACAGAGGTTTGCTGCTGGCTGCAGCTGCGCTTTTGCTAACGACTTGTGTCCTCACTTTTATCTCTTTACTGTTGTTTTCTAACTTATTATGATTATAACGATGCTCTCTTAGTTGCTTTACTTGGCTATGTGTATGGGTGTTTTTTCTTAATTCATGCACACTCTGTTCGGCGGGCAATATCTTCAGCCGACATGACCCTTCCTGACGAACGCCAGGTCCCTAGCGGTAAAGATGGACGAACTGAGACTACAGATCACCACCGACAACATGGCGAGGAACACCTGCGCACTGGTCCTGGCTCAGAGTCCTGGCTTCATCTTTTTATTCCGGACTCGGCTATCGAACTAACAGGCTACACCGCACTACGCCAGGACAGAACTATGGACTCCGGTAAGAGCAGAGGTGGAGGCTCTGTGTGTACATAAACAACAGCTGGTGTACAAACACAGAAACCGTGGACCGACACTGCTCCACGGACTTGGAATATGTGACAGTGCAATACAGACCCATTTACCTCCCGAGGGAGTTTACCGTTGTCCTCTTAACCGCTGTTTACATTCCACCTAATGCTATTGCTAGCACAGCTACAGGACTACTATACGGCAGCATTAGCAAACAGCAGAGCAGGTATCCTGACGCGGTGTTCATCGTAGCAGGAGATTTCAACCACGCTGACCTAAAGGCGGTGCTTCCAAGATTCCACCAGTACGTTAAATGTGCTACCAGAGGAGCAAATACCCTGGAAAAAGTGTACAACATCAAGCAGGGCTACAAGGCAAGACCGCTGGCACACCTGGCCCAGTCTGACCACATGTCCCTGTTTCTGATCCCCACATATGCCCCTCTCTGCAAAACTGCTCCCATCAATACAAAAACTGTTAAGATCTGGCCGGATGGTGCCTCTCAACAACTTCAGGACTGCTTCAACAGGACCAACTGGGATGTGTTCGAACACCAGGACCTGGACATGTTCACCGACAGTGTGCTGTGCTACATTAAGGGTTGCTGAAGGCGACGCCTCAAGGGCAGAAGAACTTAACCTTTTCTTTGACTGGTTTGAGGTGCCGCAAGAACCAGCTAGGACACACCCCATGGCCCACGGCAGTGTAACCCTCACAGTCGAGGAGAGTGATGTTAGACACCATCCTCCCTTGGAGCAGTTTTTGGCGAAAACCTGGGCTGATTAGAAGAGACGGCGTCCATCCCACCTTGGATGGAGTCTCTGCTCTCTAGTAACATGGCCAAGTTGATTAGACTCCCTAAACCATGACCCAGAGTGGAGCCAGGACGCAGAGTCTCAGTCTTACAGCCTCTCTGCAGACTCTCAGCCGCCACCGGATCGTAGCTGTAACACTCCAATCGAGACTGTGTCTGCTCCCCGACCACCTAAATTATGAAAATCACAATTATGAAATCACAAATAAATAAAAGAGGAGTGGTTCACAGGAATCTAATAAACATCAAGACAGAAAAAGTAACAATAAAAGAATTAAATGTGCTCTATTAAACATTAGCTCTCTGTTAATAAATGACCTGCTCAGTGACCATCACATAGATTTATTTAGTCTCACTGAAACCTGGCTGCAGCAGGATGAATACGTCTGTCTGAATGAGTCGACTCCAACCAGTCACATCAACCATCATATTCCTAGAAGTTCAGGTGGAGGTGGAGGTGGAGGAGCAGCAGCATCTATAGCTCAGATTTATTAATTACTGTATTTTACGCACCATATGCCGCATGAACCGCATTATAAGGGCGCAGTCGCATTTAAGGGGTCTATTTCCGTACCTAAACCATACATAAGCGCACCGGATTATAAGGTGCAGTCTCAATTACGGGTACGACGGTCGCAACTTCACTTTGAACGCCCTGTTTACAGTCCAGCGGTTGGAGTCTTTTGTTAATCCTCCCAGAATGATTAATTTGCTTCACCTGCTTTTTTCACGGGAGCGGTGAGATGGGCGCGCATGAAGTCGCTGATTAACAGGGACGGTGATGCGTGGAAAAAACCATCCGGTCTCTTTACATACACCTTTATTTTTTGTTTACTGTTATCGGTTTATCGTGGCCAGAACCCACTCACTGTCTTAATCATACTCTTGATCTTGTCCTCTGTTATCTGACCATTTCTTAATAACGTTTGAATTTACCATAACAGACCTGACAACAGTTGGAAATAAGTTCTATTACAGCAGATGTTTATCTGATGATGCTGTTGTTAGATTTAAGGAGATGATTCATCATCTTTTGTCTCATTCCCTTGTAGCTACACAGAGCAGAGCAGTCATCTGAATCATGAGCAGGTAGATTGTCTTGTTGATGATGCTGCAGCTTCACTGCGTACAATTTTAGACACTGTCGCTCCTCTGAAGAAGAAGCCAGTGAATCAGAGGAGGTTGGCTCCATGGTCTAACCCGCAGCCTCGAAAAGAAGAACTAGAAAGACAGTACGGTCCAAAAAATTACATGATTCCTGTCTAGCATGAAAAGACAGTTTATTACTATATAAAAAGCACTTTGTGCTGCTAGAACCACATATTATTCATCATTAATTGAGGAAAATAAAAACAACCCCAGGTTTCTTTTCAGCACTGTAGCCAGGCTGACTAAGAGTCATAGCTGTGTTGAGCCTAGTGTCCCTTTAAATCTCAGCAGCAATGACTTTATGAATTTCTTTACTAATAAAATCATAACAACTAGAGAAAAGATTTATCAGAATCTGTCAACAAAAGTCATAAACCGATCTGCAGATCCAACAGCCTTGGATCTGCTGGTTGGACCTATGTCTGACTTAAACTGTTTTTCCCCCATAGATCAGACTGAGTTAACTTCAATAATTAACTCTGCTAAATCAGCTACTTGTCTCTTAGACTCAATCCCAACTAGATCACTCAAAGAAGTTTTTCCATTAATCAGCACGTCCATATTAAATCAAATCAACCAATCTCTGTTTACAGGCTACGTACCACAGGCTTTAAGGTTGCTGTGGTCAAACCTTTATTGAATAAACCTACACTGACCCTAGAGAACTTGCAAATTATAGGCCTATATCCAATCTGCCCTTTGTTTCTAAAGTTCTTGAAAAAACTGTAGCTAAACAACTATGAGACCACCTGCGTAGAAATGACCTATATGAAGATTTCCAGTCAGGATTCAGATTACATCATAGCACAGAAACAGCTCTGATTAGAGTCACTAATGATCTTCTCACAGCTTCAGACAATGGTCTAGTTTCTGTCCTTGTCCTGTTAGATCTTAGTGCAGCATTTGATACGATAGATCACAGGATTCTATTGCAGAGACTGGAACATAGCGTTGGGATTAAAGGAAAAGCACTGGGATGGTTTAAGTCTTATCTGTTGAACAGATTCCAGCTTGTTCATGTTCATGATCAATCTTCCATCCACAGAAAAATTAGCTTTGTTGTTCCACAGGGTTCTGTGCTTGGTCCAATACTTTTCAGTCTCTAGATGTCTCCTCTTAGTAATATTATTAGGAAACATTCTATACATTTTCACTGCTATGCAGATGATACTCAGTTATATTTGTATTTAATTTATATTTAAATGTACAATTTATCGATTGGCTACAATTAAAAGCTTGCTCTATGTGGGATTTGTTGGGTTTAGTTGTGTAAAGTTTTAAAACCTTACTTGTAAAGTGCCTTGAGATAACTGATGTTGTGAATTGGCGCTATATAAATAAAGTTGAATTGAACTCTGTCTCTGAGGTCCCACAAGCCACCTAAACCATAACAGAAAAACAAATGAACAAAAAGACATTTAGCTAACCCTGACTCCCTATTCAATAAACAAGGAAGTTGTCAGTACCAGTCCTTGAGTAACACAAAGCTATCACATACTATACATAATGTGTTTTTAGTGTTATGTATAATTATCATGAATACGGAATGTTCAGCAAAATAGTATTTTATTTTGGGGGAAAACGGTTCCCTACTGGTTTTTGTTCACAGTTACGTTGTAGACTTTGTGATATGTCGCACTGCACTGCAGTACTGTCTCAGTCTGTGAGTCTCTGCACTCAGGTGATGTCCTTGGTGAATTAGTAGGAGGTTATTTGCATCTCCAGATGGCTCACTTATCAATAATTCAACATGTTTTGAATACTACTGTATTCAAACTTTTAAATGTGAATATTTACAAAAAAGTGCTTGTCTAGAACATTTGGCTGAAATGTAATGCTGCTTTCAATCTATAATTTCAAATAATAAATTGATCAAATAAAATTTTTATAAATTAACAAATTATAACAAATTAAGCTTGTTTCCAAAGGACAATCTTTTATTAATAAGCTACAACATTCTTATGATTACTTTATTTATCAAACAACAATGATTCTAAATGTCTGAATGTTTTAGATGATACATTTTTTTGGTTTAGGGAGAGAGAACCCAATGCAAACTCTACACAGCAGCAGTGCTAACCTGTTGATAGTTTATAATTTTTGCAATATCATAAAAAGTGAGATGCTGTCAAATACATAATGATTTGCAGTCCAGGTGTAGACAACCTATGAAATGTTTAAAATGTAAGAAAAGAACAAAAAATTGAGAAATTTTAAAGTGCACACTCTGTTGTCTGACACTCTGGTGTCAAGAAAGGTTGAGGATTGGAAGAAAAGATGGAAGAGGTTCATAAATCTGTGAAAAGCATCATCTACAAATTCGTAGACACATTGAGAATCATATTCCTCCGCATAAAATTGCAAAGATTTTAAACCTACCAGTCTCCACAAAACACAAGATTATCAAGTTCTGAGGATGGAGACATTTTTGTGTGAAAGGGAGGAGGCTGACACACAATGCCTGTGGCAGACATCACTGCATGGGCTCAAGATTACAGTTCATGAGTTTGATCATACAAATACAATACAAATGCATTGTGTTATGTCCTAATACTCTTAGACCAGGTGGCGTAAATATATCTACAGGACAACGCTGAACTACATACTGCATCTATGACAACAACAAGGCTTCACAGCAACGAGTGCTGCACTGGCCAACATGTTTTGACCACTTTGCTAAACAAAATATACAACCACAGTCATGATTTGTATAATTTTTTTGACTGAGCCTTTAACTTCTTGCAGTTGGTATTATACAGTGCTGTATTAACCTTAATGTGCCATATTTCCTCCTTATTGATGAGTTAAACTATGAGGTTCTGATGCTCTGAAATCTAATTAGGTTATTGGTTCCAACTGATTAAAATGTGTGTGTTGAGTGTGTGTGCAGTGAATCTGCAATATAAAATCTAGACAAATACCAGAATATATGTTCCAATTGTAAAATCAGAATCTACTATATTTATTCACCACCTCTTCATTTGAACTACAGCGCACAGCCACTGGTCTCCTAGGCAACAGGCCAGGATTCCCGCTGTACCAAATTGCCAAAGCCCATTGGTGGGAGGATGAGGAGCTCCCTGCAGCATTCCCATGGCAACCAGCTCTGTGGCTTCTGAGAAATGGTGGTCTGTAACACCAGGCCCACCCCCACACTGACTCTCACACATACAGGACATTTTATCCAGTTTGTTTGCATCTCTTTCCTCTCACCTAAACACAAAAGCAGCTTGTTCTTCTGTCAACTGACAGAAGCAAACAACCTGTCTTCATTCTCTAACTGATCTATTGGTTCTTGTTTATCATATTAGCTTCACATTTCAATTAACTCAGCAACTGTGTTCGTTTTACTTTAAACTTTTAAAATGAAAAGATCTGTCGTGATTGTATGTGATGAATGTTTGAATGAACTACTGAAAAGAAGACTTCCTGTACTGTACTTGCAAACATAGTTTGATTTATCTCTTCAATTTAATCTATTCACTGTTGCGATACGGTTGCGATTGCTTAAGGGTCGCAATACACGCATGGAACACTCAAGCCCCTTTTTTCTTTTTCATTAACCCTCAAGGGACCTTGGAGGGGTCAAAACGACCCCACTGTAAAATAGGCAGCGCTCAAAGCTCAAAAACAAGGGATGGATCAAACAGCCTTCGTGGGTGTTACATCCAAGCAACGAGCACGTGTGGGTCTATGATGAACACGTTCATCCAACAGTTGCAGCGCTGGAGGCAACTCTGACTGATTTGGAATCTATGCTTCGCACCATGGATTACCAGTTAGTCAGGCCCCGCTAGCTAGTGCGGAACCTCCTAGCTTAGCTGCTACTCGTCCCTCAACGGGATGTGACTGGGTGATGGTTCGTAGGAGTCCTAGTTCTAGGCAGTCGCCCATGGTTCACCACCAACCGCTTCATGGTTCAAAAAGATTTTCGCCACCCAGCGACACACCTGCTGAGAAACCCACCCTGATCACTGCTCCATAGTCAGAATGTCTTTGTCCCAATAACTCTTCAAAAAGCCTCCATTTAATTCAAATGCTACAGCCAGAGTTTGACTGGACTCAGGAAGAGACATCACATTTCTCCTTCATTAGCATCGCTGTCCTGTAAAATCTAGGAGAAGATTCAAAATTCTTCTCCTCACTTCCAAAACTCTTCATAATAAAGCTCCATCTTGTCTTAGACCTCATGGCTCCTTCTGCTCCAACAGAACCTTGCTTCTCAGAGCTGGTCTACTGGTGGTTCCTAGAGTTTCTACCTGTAGAACGGGAGGCAGAGCCTTTAGCTCCAAGCTCCTCTATGTGGAACCAGCTTCAGTTCAGGTTCTAGCAGCAGACGCCCTCTCTGCTTTAAAACTAGGCTTAAACCTTCCTTTCAGCTGCTGGTCCAACCATCCTGTCTGTGTCTGTTACTTGTTGTTGTTGTTCTTTTCTCTCTTCTCTATACCTTCACTCCAACCAGTCAAGGCAGATGGAGGTTTCTTCCTCTATAGAGTTTTTCCTCCACTGTTGCTATTAAAATATACAATTTATTGATTGGCTACAGTTAAAAGCTGCTCTATGTGGGATTTGTTGGCTTTGGTTGTGTCAGGTCTCAAACCTCTCTTGCAAAGTGCCTTGAGATAACTGATGTTATGAATTGGCACTAAAGAAATAAAACAGAATTTAATTGAATAGTGTTAAACAGAAGTACCAACATTTAGATTTGATTAGAAACATGACAGAGCTTCATTTAGGACATGGTTTGATAGAAACAGGCCAGAGAGTCATGAAATTTAATAAAACCTGAAACTTCATATTATTCTGGTAATTGGTCTAGTTGGTCATGATCTCAATGATCAGATGATTATCAGAATCAAAAAAAGGTGTCAAATAGACAACACAATATGTCACTAAAATCATTGCATTGTGCATAAATATGTCAATACAGTGCTTCCTAAAAATATCTGAGGACTAATGGCTCACACATCTATGGCAAATAGTAATTTTTGCAAAAATGTAGACAAACAACATTACCTAAGTTTTAGATGTTTGAAATGAGGTGCTTCTATTTTACTGACTTTTATAAAGAAAAAAATGTAACTATATCAAGCCTGTTCAGTTTTTTTTACAAAGACATTCCAATGTAAATTGAACATGTGGCAAAAAGCAGGTGTTGACACATGTGAGTCTGACACCAGGCAGATGCTATAGATACCGTGTTATACGGGTCATTTCAGAACATTAAAAGCTTTTTCATTCAGGTATGAAGACAATATGATTGTTGCCTCTTTATTTCTGTCAAACTAAACTCATATGATAATGAGTGGAACATATTTGTATGACACCACATTGGAAACGAATTTTAGCAAGGCATAACAGATGAGTCACGTCTGAGTAGTGTCACTACACAATATGTCCGATCTATCTTTAACAATTTTATACCACGAGTAAATAATATAATTCTGTATATGTAGCTTTATAGAGCGACACACACACACACACACACACACACACAGTCGCACACACCCACACTGGGTAATCAAACCCTCTTTGATCATCCAGGGTTGACTCAGTGGTTGCTATGCCAACAGGCAAGAATAAAGCTTTGAACTGCAGTACTATTGCTTTCATGACTGATGCAACACTTACCACCTTGCCAACCCCCACCTCACACCCAGCACTTTCAACCATGTGTGAGCACACACACACACACACACAGTTCTTTTAGTTTTCCTCCTACAGTTTGGTGGATTTAGTATGTAGGTCACTGCTTTGTGGAAGGAGAGATGGGGGAGAGGGAGCATCCCAATTTAATGGTAGCTGTTCACTGAACACACGCGCGCACACACACACACAAGGTGTTTGTAATCAATACAGTGTTGTTCTGCTTTCGAAAGTCTTATCTGAGGACACATGAGTTATCAAATGTAAATATGTAAAAAATACTATGGATCCTATGGATTTCTGTTCTGTCCATTTATGCACAGCTGCTGTAAATGCACAAATTTCTGCTCTTGGGATTAATAAAGCATTATTATCTTATCTTATTTTATCTTATGAGGTAAAGTATCTTGTCCTCCCCCGTCTTCCTCACCCCTGTCTCTCGTTATTCTCTTCACTTTTTTCTCCTTCCTATCTAATGTAGCTTGACCTACATTTGCTCCTGATGCCTTGGCCCTTTGATACTTCCTAGTCTTCTTTCTCTCCTCTGCACACATTAAAAGACACACACACATACACACAAAGTCCCACAGCAGGGTGGGGGTGGGGTAGAGTCACTAAGTCCATTTAGAGCTGTTAAGGGTGGAGTTCTAAAATAGAATACCAAACTAAGCCCTCAGTTAACCCTGTTTCAAAACACTGCATGTGTGTATACATGAACTCTGTGTGTGTGTGTGTGCGTGTGTGCGTGTGAGAGAGAGAGAATAAGGAAGGTTGTGGATATAGTGCCTCCTATGGACAAGCAGCATCTCCACCACAGTGACACCCGTGACTCCACACTGCCCCCTGCTGATTTTGTACAATAGTGCAAACAGGTTCTATTGTTTTATCATCATCACATTGTCTCTCTGCTTCCCTCTACTGCTGACAGTGTGACTGCAGGAATTCCTTTCCGCAATCATTACATGTCATGAACCTGCTATTTGGATAAGTTGTTTTATTAAGACAACCTAAAAATTAAGCTATTAATGGTGGTGTAGTAAATGTAATAAAGACCTCTGCTCTGTGGTTTTCACTCTAAATGACACTGGCAAATGAAATGGTTACATTAAAGTGGGATTTTATACACAATTAAAAGCTTGCTCTGAGTGAGATTTGTTGGGTCTAGTTGTGTCAGGTCTTACTAAAGTGCCTTGAGATAACTGCTGTTGTTAATTGGCGCTATACAAATAACATTGACTTGAAATGAATTGAATTAATGAACATGGGATGTACCTAAAAACATCATGACATGATCACCGATACAGAGGCACATAAACACAACAATAGCTGTAGTTGTTAATGATGTTTTTTTATTCTCATATGTGGTTCCTTTCAGAGGGCATGAACTTAAAGAATGTTTACAGATCTAGGAGAGCTCTTCCTCTTCCACCTTCAGGAAAGTAAGCAAAGCTTCCACTTCCTCTAATTGTCTGAGTGAGTGTGCGAATATGTACGCACTTCACTTTCACCCCAGCCAGGCATACAGCAAGAGCATGCTACACCAGAGGAGCTTCAAAAAGGCTGGAGCCCATTGCACCCAAGGGTGAGCCCAGCTCTTATGCCCATTTCATCCCCTTTAGGGCAGTATTACCGTTTGCCTAGCACAGTTATGACTACGTGATAGATATGACAGAACACAGCTGAGTCATTCATACAGTGTATGGAATCTCTTAAAAGAGTTCCTTTTTTATTTTAAAACGGTGACAGAAAAGCAATTCTGTATGTAATTGTTACAGTACAATAATCACGTTCAGATATCATAAAGATATCATTTATCCCTATCTATAATATCTCCATATTTACATTTGACAGCATATCAAGCAGCTTTTACACAACACACATGTAATATCCAGTGAATGGAAGGAACAAGAATTTAGTATAATCTGTGATGTGAATAGAGAAAGTGGATATTATGTCAAGTGAGATCTTCTCTGTACAATACAGTTAGAAAAGCTGCTCGTGTTTTCTGTGGATGTGTCCCAGTGTGTCTGTCTCTTAACTGCTGTGTGTCAGTTATTACATGGAAAAAGGGTCATGTTGTAGATGCCAGTTTCTCATTTCGTTCTACCAAAGCAAACATTTAAACAGATCGTTATTACAATATTCATTGTACTTGTGTTTGTCATGTTTATGGTTAGTTCGTCCTTTGTTGCTATTGTCTCCCTCTTTTTTCTTCTTACTCTCCATTTTTCCAAAACACATCATGTCATCATCAGACAGACTCACACAATGTGACCAGTATGTGTAAGTGTAGGTGTAATGGTCAGTCTGCAGGAGTATGGGCTGCTCTGCCCATGGTAGACAGAATATTATATGTTTGTTACTCTCTTCAGGTGTGATACATGGAAGATACATGAGGACAAAACTTACATATTCAGTAATTAACCTCACCAAACTAAAGAGTCTGGATTAAGAAATTACCACCAGCTGCTTGTAGTCTTCCAAGTGAAGTGCATTAGAGGCGACGGCATTTTAGCCTTTGGTGCTGCAATATTTGAACAAACTTAAAGCAATGTTTGTGTGTTGGGCTTTTATAATGTTACAGAAGCAAAGGGAAAGTAACCACTAACAGTGCAGCCCATGAACGCTTCACTCAAACGCTCAGTCTGAGTTTTTTCACTGTGTCTGGATCCATGGCCGGTTCTGCCTGGCTGCTCTTTCTCACTCTGTCTCCAGCCGCTCCCCATTACTGGTTTCTCCGCTCTCTCACCCATTCAGGTTCATCATTTAACCACACTCACCTGTGCCTTCCCCTCTGCCTTCACTATTTATACTCCACGTCCGACAGGTAGTGAAGCCACTTTATGAGACCATATTGAGTAGTAACCTTTTGTCCTCCTGAGTCTATGTTCCTGTTCTTTGTTTAGCGGTAGTGTCTTAGTTGTGATCTTTGTATTTCTTATTAAAGTGTTTGTTTTTGTGCTCTACACTCTCAGAAATTATATTTGGGTCCCAAAACATATCAAGGAACGTCAGTATAATTTAAAGAATGTAGAGAGCATGCACAACACTAGCAACAGCTGTGTAAGAGACTCTGGTGGTTCTGGGGTCAGTCATACATGGCAAAAGACAACTGCAGACTACATACTGTGCGCGTGCGTGTGTGTGTCCTCCCGCTCTGGGACAGTGAACGGCACCACCTGTGCTCACCACGCCACCTGACGGCCCTGCTTCCTGGAAAGCTGTGAGCTTTATGAATTGTTGAAGCGTGCGTGTGCTTGTATGTAGCTGTGCTGACGTCTCCGTGTGCTGGGTAAAGGGGGCCTTCTTGCAGTATGTTGACACTATGTGTGAGCATGTTTGTGACAGGATGCACAACCACATCAGAAAACATTCCTTGTAGTTTTAACAACACAAAGCTCTCATGACCTTTTTAACAGTTGGATAAAGATCAATAAATAGACTTTATGGTCGCTTGCCATCTGACACGACTTCAGCAAAACATATATAGACTTTGATATTATACACAGTCTCAGTAGTAGTAATAGGGGCACTTCCCCTTTTACATTTTTATCCTCATCCTCATCAAAACACATATACATTGAAAGCTTAACTATTTCAGTTTCATTTCACAGATTATACCCATTCATTACTTCTCTTTGTGGCCACCATAACATTTTTGTAATACTGTGCCGATAAACATACACAAAGCTATTAATCTATCATGCCTGTAAAGGTCAAAGCAAAGTATAGACCTGGTTACTGCTGACAGTAAAAGCTCTACTCCAAAAAAAGACCAAGGTGGTGTCATGGTTCAATATGAATTTAAAGTCCTTTGGTACTATTCATCTAACATTTACATCCAGTGGCAGTGTTTAGTGTTAAAGTGACCACTATATACTAAAGAAAACACTTAGTTTATCTCGGTTTAATGAAAACTATGTATCATTATAACACAAGGGTGCAGGGTTTGTGCCCTGCTCCTCTTTGTCTGCTCCGGCTCACATCCACAAAGCTCAGTCGCCTCCCACATCCACAGTGACAGATGTTCAAGAGGTTTATGCACACTGCTCCTAGAGACAGAGGAGCAGAGCAGCAGTAAGACCTAGAGCCGCAAACACGTGTGGGTTTGTATTTAGGGAAGTGGGCTCCAGATGATGTTTTTATGACTTTTCAACTTAGAATAGCAGAGAACTTGGAAATGCTGCAGTTCTTTTGTTCCTTTTTATTGTAGTTCAGTTTATGAAATGTTTCTGTAGCTAGCTGGTAAATTAGGATTACAAAGAAGCCTGGTGATGATGTTCATTCCTTCAAGGTGCAGTGAGAATATTTAGGTAACATATGGCAACATTTGCAGATAGGATAAAAGTAAAAACAAGTCCCTGGGTGGAGTTGTGCTATGTCAGGAGACAACTCCTCTGACACTGTGACCACTGACTTCCTACCAACACTACCATCTGAAATCAGGTGAGCCCCATGTTATCTTCAGTACATAAGGAACTTATTCAATTTAAACTGTTGCTGTGAACCAGTTTGTGTTTAGTTATTTGTGTTATTTTGTGATTTGTAGCCAAAAACATACTGCAGTTGAAGGCTCTGTGAGTAAGTTTATTCCATATTAATGTTACACAGCATGTGATTTTACTTCTCATAATCATGAGTCTATTTAGTTCTTATTTCCACTAATACAATCGGATGGTTATGGTTTTACAGACTGTGTGTATGTATGTTGTTGTTCTGTCATATAAAGGGTAACATTTATGTACATGTGCAACAAACACACGGGCTCAGAGGATGCAGCAGATGCCCTTTATATCTGACAGCACTGGCACAGACTGGTGCTGTGTTAAAAGAAACTGTTCATTATAAACACACTGAAAAGGCAAATATTTACTCAGGCACCCATTATTCATAGCCCTATTACTTTTATAGACCAAGCATGTCTGTGTGTGTATGCATGTGTAGTGAAGCGTGCTTAAATCAATATTTACCCGTCATGTTGCCTGATCCTGTTTTAGCAGCCAGGTGCTAACAGTTTCTTCTGGTTTTGGTCTCCTGTTACTTCACTTCACTAACCTGCAGTAGAAAAGTGGATTTAGATATTTTAGAAAAACAAGGAAAAGCCAGTGAATTTATTAACATGCCAGTTTCTAAAAAATTATAAAACATCCATTATTGATCTTAGTTTCCAGCCTAAACATCACAAAACTACTTGATAGGTTTAGAGAAAGGTCAGAGGCCCTTCACTGCCATGGTTAGTGGGAATGAACAAACCCATCACTCCTATGTTGCTGTGTTTTTGTGGCGTTGTTAGCATTACAGCCATCCCGACCTTAGAGCCAAACGACTTCTAACCCAACATAAACATGGCCCCAGAGGCCGCACACGACTGCTAGATGTCACTGGACTTGGTTGATCTTCATGATACTGACTTTGACAAGGCAGCGTGTTTTCCATCCTAGGAGGAGTACTCAGACTGTAAAGAATAGCACTGTGTGTGTGGTAGATACCATATCCACATACCATTTCATGTGTGTTAATGACACACCTGCCGACACGTGTAGGCATGCAGGCAGTCAACACATAAATCACGTCAGCACGTTCTCTAAATACTGTATGTCCAGTGTTTGAAGGTATGCGTTTGTCCACTCAGTAAAAGTCTCAGTGGCACATTACAGCACATAAAAAGATAAGATAGCAGTGTAGTTACCAAACTATTTATTGTATATTTATTTAGATAACAAAAGCTTGGGCTATTTATGATAACTCTGTACACATTTCATGCTAACATACTAACTACTAACAAATTTATGAGTATATAAGTCTTTTCAACTAATTTCCACATTTGATTTGTGAGACATGATTGTTTTCACTTCTAAATGTAACCTGACATTGGACTAACCTCAACTCTCCAGTCTTGCATAGTGTAGTATGTGCCCTCCATCTACCCTATCAACATTTTCACTTGCTCATTAAAGAATACGTACAGAATTGTTATTATGATGCTACTTATAGTTTGGTTACATAGAAACCTACAGTTCAGAGCTGTCTGGTGAACATGCTGTCCATCTCTTACGCTTGACAATCATCAGTTGATGTTTATCTCTGCAGCAGCCCTACAGACTAAATGAAAGCACATCCATATAATGTTCTGTATCCAAACACTCAAACAGATCTTCTAACTGTGTTTTGTAACTCATTCATCAAGATGAAATGTATGCCATGTGGTCATGCCTAACGTTAAATTGGGTTTCTTGTTTTCCTATTTCCCTGAGTAAGCTACACATCCACAACATTGTAGTTCTGTACAGTTTTGTCTGGGTTTCCTTTTTTGACTACTTTCTCCTAGGTCAGCAGAAATCACATGTTTCTGTTTCACAGGTGTGGCTCAGCCTCGGGCAGCAGCATTGGACTACAATTCCCACATTCCTCAGACAAGATGTTTATGTGGGTGGGAGGTAAAGCAGCTGATGGGAAAAATAATCACAGGTATGAAATTCGGTTTCTCCTTTGTTTGCTTTAATTTTAGTCAAGATTTATGTTGGATCCCAGAGGTCTCGGTGTATTTGAGTTTTTCTAAAGAGTCCAGTAACCAGTGTGCAGAAAAGGTGGAGGTAAGGTGATTTAAAAATATATTTGGGTAGCTAGCGCAAAAATAGTGTTGATAGACAATGAAATGATACTGACATTAAAAGCTTGAATTATTGGCCACTGAACCTAAGCACTAGTGGCAAACGACAGAACACTGACAAGGTTCATCTTCACACCTTAGAATAGTAACCCTTTTGTTCATCTTTTAACCTGTTTACAGATTCATCTACAACACAATTCATGAGCATGATGTCCTGGACAAGAGGAAAACAGTGACAGCTCTGAGAGCAGGAGAGGACAGAGCCATTCTTCTGGGCCTCAGCATGGTCTTGTTCTCTATTATGATGTACTTCGTCCTGGGAATCACCGTTCTGCGCTCCTATGCTGAGAGGTAATGATGCTTTCAGTCAAAGAACACGATGCACGCTGTGATCCAAAATCAAGTAAAAAGATTTTTTTTTCCTGGCAGTGTGTGGACGGATGAAGTTAGCTGCACTATTGTGAACGCCACCGTCATGTGGGATGTAAACTGTTCATACAGCTGTGGAGCAGAGTGCCGGAGGAGTTCCCGCTATCCCTGCCTTCAGATCTATGTCAGCCTCAATTCCTCAGGAAAGGTGGTGCGGCTGCTGTACAACGAGGAGACACAGGACAACAACCCTGAGGTAATCATAGTGCTAATGTTGCTTGGGTGTCCTTTGTTGTTGTTCAACTGTTTTAAATGCAGTAAACCTTTTTTATTCTCCCTCAGTGCTTCTACATCCCAAAGTGTCGTAAGGACTATACAGCCACACATACCATAATTCAGAACATTTCAGAACGCCTCAAGTCTCAGCATACACTTCAGTGTTTTGTGGACCCTACCGACAGAACAGACTATGCCATTATGATCCAGATCTATGGTCGGGTAGCCGTGTTCCATTCCTTGTTCTGGCCTACCTTCACCTTAATGGGAGGAATCATCATCATTGCCATGGTGAAGTTAACTCAGTACCTCTCCTTCATGTGTGAGCGAATAAGCCGCATGAAGAAGTGAAAGATAACACGGATGGAAAGTTATGTGGAGAGACGGGGGAGGAACCAAGAAACAAAGAGGAGGGCAGACTGAGATGTCCCATGTTGAGACAAATCAAGTCAAATCAAAGTAATGTTTAGCTTGCTGTAGCTGATAATGGTCTTCTGAAGCAGCTCTCTAAAATCTACAAGTATACATATTTGCCAAAATACCACTCTGGTATACAGCATATTTGATTGTTGCCGAAAGGGGATTTTGATGTAATGTAACTAACGTAATCTAATTTTATTTTGCAGACAGTGTTTGCAAACCATGATGGCCCGTAGGTACATATTTGACATATTAGAAAAATAAAACGTGAAAAACGAAAAGAATGCCTAAAAATTAAAATACGTAAAACATACAGCTTTGCATAAAAAAACAAAAACAAATTTAAATTAAAAGAGTTTGCACAAAAAACTGTGTTTTTGTTGAAAACAGCTGTGACCGTGGACCTTTTTGTGTATTATATGTGGCGATCAAGATGAAAATTGTGCTGCACACTACTACGCGATATAAGAAGCATAATAGCCCCTGAACTGTCTGAACCTGGGCGATTTTGGATATGTTGGCAGAGATGGATACGGCAAGGTGATACAAGCATGGAGGAGAAGATGTTTCCTTTGCTCTCTCACACTTAGTCAGTATATGTAACATTCATAACGGACTACACATCTTTCTTATGATGCAACTGGCATATGATGAATTTAGAAAGACATTACTCAAATAATACAGGCTAACTTTTTTATTCAAAGCTTAACATTAGTTCCTTTAGTACTCTCATACTTGATACGTCCCCTGTTTTTAAAATAAAAACGCCTTGCAAACTGATGCGTCAAATGTGGAAAACGTTTGAAACATCAGTGACTAATGGTATTTCTGTTACATTCCATTAACCTTGACAGATGGAAGAAACACAATTCTCCTCCAACAGAAAATATGACCAAAAGAACCACAACCGAACATAAGAAAACAGAGGGGAAACCTACAAAGACGGCAGCCACCAGGTTATGCTCTCTTTGTTAAGAAAAGATCTTGATCTGTGACATTTACTGGCGTGGATAGACGGCAATGGACCCAAACACAGACTCATGCGTGATTTAACTAAACTACCGTATTTTCCGCACTATAAGGCGCACCTAAAAGTCAAAACTTTTCTCAAAAGTCGGTCGTGCGCCTAATAACCCAGTGCGCCTTATGTGTGCACTGAGTTCCAAAATCTGTAAAAATGTTGCTATGCGACTTTGGTCGACTTGATTGACTGTCTGAAGTTAGAAGCCTCAGAGCATAAAGTAGAGCTCATGGCTCTGCAAAGCAGGTACCAAGCTGAACAGCCAACCAACATTCGCTTTAGGCACATGGTAGGTTCATTGAAACACCAACCCTCACAGTTTAACCAACAGAACGAGAGTCCACAACAGGATAATGAAGTCACACAGTCACAACCTTGTTTCCCCTTGGGTCCCACAACCAAGGACCAGCATGACCAAGTGAGCATGGCAGCCAGTCCAAAGAGACCTGAGCTGACCAAGGCAGATTTATGGAGTGAGAGTAGGCTAGTTCCCACAGTAGTAGAGCACGCACCCCAGGCAAGCTTGAGTCACTCCCCCTTCCGGTCAGTAATGGCGGCGTGCCGGCTTTGGGATAGCAGCGGTTGAAGACGATCCAGAGAAGCGGCAGGTGTGCTTTCCTTGGCGGCGTGGCGGCGAACAGCTTGTCGCAGGCAGACGTTCGGCAGGACACGAGCAACGGTGCGCTGCCGTAGGGGGTTGTAGGTACGTCGGGAAATCCGCAGCGGGCTGGCAGCGTTTCCTCGGCGGGCGTACGGCTGTCTCCTTCCAGTGGGCTGGCGTCACTCGCCGTGGATACAGGCAGATCAGTCTGAGCGGAGTTGGAGTCAGGCTCGTTCCTTGGATTTCCTTTAGCGTCCGGTGGAGTTGCTGCGTCAGCTGGAGCTGGCGGCAGCCAAAAGTGTCCATCAAATGTGGCATATATCAAGGAGATGCTCTGTCCCCACTGCTGTTCTGCATAGGTCTGAATCCCCTCAGCCAAATAATAAACAAGACTGGCTACGGATACCAACTCAGAAATGGGGCCATCATCAGTCACCTCCTCTACATGGATGACATCAAGCTGTACACCAAGAGCGAGAGAGACATTGACTCACTGATCCACACAACCAGGATCTACAGCAATGACATCGGAATGTCATTCGGACTAGAGACGTGTGGCCGGATGGTGACCAAGAGAGGGAAGGTAGTCCATACAGAAGGGGTCTCACTCCCCGAGGGCACAATACCAGACATTGAGAACAGCTACAAGTACCTTGGTATCCCACCGGCAAATGGCAACCTCGAAGAGGCTACAAGAAACGCAGCAACAAACAAATACCTGCAACGAGTAAGGCAAGTCTTAAGGAGTCAGCTCAATGGTAGAAACAAGGTCCGGGCAATTAACAGCTACACCCTGCCAGTCATCCGATACCCCGCAGGAATAATAAGATGGCCAAAGGAAGAGATACAGACCACAGATGTGAAAACTTGAAAGCTCCTCACCATGCATGGAGGGTTCCACCCGAAATCCAGCACCCTGAGACTATACACTAAGCGCCATGAGGGAGGCAGAGGACCTCCAAGATCCATGAATACATTCGGAGGATGGCTCTAATGGATAAAGTGCTCAGTGAGTGTCTCAGGCAGCGAAAAGGGGAGGCAGAGGTGCTGGAGGTGCCATCGTGGGAGGACAGGCCCCTACATGGGATGTACCACCGCCAGATAACTGAAGTGGCTGATATCAAGAGATCCTATCAATGGCTAGAAAGGGCTGGACTGAAAGACAAGCACAGAGGCACTAATCATGGCTGCACAGGAACAGGCCTTGAGCACCAGAGCAATAGAGGCCAAGTGGCTGGTATAGTGAACAGGAACATCTGAGCAGAGTACGGACTGGAAGTACCAAGGTCTAGGTGGGAAAAACCCCCTAAGGTGGTAGAGAATGACAGAGCCAAGATCCTTCCGGATACAGACAGATAAAATGGTAATGGAGAACCAACCGGACATTGTGGTGGTGGACAAACAGCAGAGACAAGCCGTTGTGGTTGACATAGCAATACCTTGCGATGCTAACATCAGAAAGAAGGAACTTGAGAAATTAGAGAAATACCAGGGGCTCAAAGAAGAACTTGAGAAGGCCTGGAAAGTCAAGGCGAAAGTGGTGCCCGTGGTCATTGGAGCACTCTGGGCAGTAACCCCCAAACTGGAGGAGTGGCTAGAACAGATCCCAGGAAAGGGTCCTAATTCGTGCTCTATGCCTGGCTGTTCCTCTTTGGTGTGGACCCAAATGCAGTAAGTTAAGTATTGTTGTATATTCCAACCTTTACAAACCATGAAAGCACAGGCTACAGGTTATTACTATAGTAATAATAGTGGTGTGATAATAGTGATAATTTTAGATAAGATAATCGGGACATGGAATTAATAATTTATCACAGAACTATGTAATCTTGCTGAGCATAAGTCATAAAATTAACAGCTTATGTGAACTTTGCCTGTACCGCTGCTTTCATCTAACTTGAGACACAACAAGGCTGGAAAAAGTAGCAGCAGCACTTGAGTATCTGCAGCTAGAGCCATGTCGCTCAGGTTTCTAATTCTGCTCTTTAGCTTGGTAAGTGCAACACTCTACATGTGAATACATAAAGCACAATACATTTATTTTTAAGTACTGCTATAATGATGTCTTGTCCCTTGATTAAAATATATTTTACAGACAGCAGCCAAGCTAACAGGAGAAACAGGTGAGCAGAGGTGGGGCAGGGTTCTAACACAATTGTACCAGCACAATATTAATTTTGATCTCAGATTGTGGCACAATGATTGTTACCATGGTGCAATATAATGTCATTATTAGTGTTTCGTTATGTGCAGAAATTGATGTTGATGAAGGCCAGGACTGGGACATATTTAACATAAATGCAGGTTTGTACTCTCTTTAGTTCTACTGTGCTCTGTTATAATGAGTCTAAAGGTTTTCATTAATGAACAATACTACATTTTCCTTTGCAGGAACTGGACTGAACCTGCTAGAAGGGGACATTGAACTAGATGAGGTACGTTAGCCACGTCTTACATCATCACAAATTCATATTAGGGGAACTGAACATACAATATAGTGTAAAAGAGTTCAAATCAACATGAAACATCACACTAGTGGTAAATTATGGTGGAGGGAGCATCATCATGGGGGGCTGCTTTGCTGTCTTGGGGCCTGGCTACCAAGAAGTGAAAATGAGTCTTCTAATCATTTATGCTTTCTATCATTTACACATATAACTATCAAAATGCATCAAAGCTACAAATCAAATGCTCTGTGTGTCTTTGTTTTGTCTACCCATCTTTTTATTAGTTGATATTCATATTTTTTATTCCCATCAGACATTTAACAGAAATGCTGTCATAGAAGAAAAGTATCGCTGGCCAACAACTATTCCATACTACCTAGAGAGCAGTCTAGGTAAGGCACTGTGCTGTGGTAACTTTGTTAGCACTGAAATTATTATTAGGACACCTTTGCCTTCTCATACTTGTCCTTTGCTTTGTTACATAGAGATGAATGCAAAGGGAGTAATCCTGAAAGCTTTCGACCAGTACAGACTGAAGACCTGCTTGGACTTCACTCCCTGGAAAGGAGAGGAGAATTATATCTCTGTGTTCAAAGGCAGTGGGTGAGCATACTTTATAAGATAAAGTTACATTCATCTACGCTGTATTGTTCTCTGTATTATATATATGTGTATATATACAGTATATATATATATATATATATATATATATATATATATATATATATATATATATAGTATATATATATATATAGTATATATATATATATATATATATATGTGTGTGTGTGTGTGTGTGTGTGTGTGTGTGTGTGTGTTCGTGTGTATACATGCATATATAGTCAGCTTGAGTAGTATAGTAATCTAGTTTGTAATTGTACTTTGTCCAAATGGATTAAGAACTTAACTTTGCCTTTTGCTTTAGTTTGATGCTACCATAAACTATTCCTGTAGTAGCAAAAGGATTCTGTCTTTGCATTCTAAGATGGTGGTTTCACATTTGAAGTTTTTGTTTAAACTTAAAAATGGAATGCAACATGGGTCTTGCTCTTTCTCTTTGTAGATGCTTCTCCTCAGTAGGCAACCAGCATGTGGGAAAACAGCAGCTGTCTATTGGTAATAACTGTGATCGTCTTGGAACCGTTGAGCATGAAATCCTGCATGCCCTGGGCTTCTGGCATGAGCAGTCCAGAGCTGACCGTGATGATTATGTTAACATCATATGGAATCAAATTGAACCCGGTAAGACTGACAACAATGCTGGATTACAGCCGTAGAGTACAAGATGAAAAAACTATGCAGAAAATAGTTTCTACAATGCAATGGATATAATTTCTGTGGCTTCCTCAGGTAAAGAGCACAACTTCAAGACATATGATGACACAGTGTCCAGTTCTCTGGGTGTTCCCTACGACTATGGCTCTGTGATGCACTACAGTAAGACGTCCTTCAGCATTGGCTCTGAGCCCACTATCATCACCAAGAACCCCCACTTCATCGACATGATTGGTCAGAGGATGGAATTCAGCGCTAGTGACCTAACAAAACTCAACCGTCTGTACAACTGCAGTAAGTCATTTCATTATGTCAGTTTGTACTGCACAAAATTAAAAAATGAAAAAGCATTGATGAAAGTATTGAGATGTGTCCATTCATTAGTTTAACAGCACCACATTCAACTCAAGGCTGAATGGCAGATTATTAAATGGTAAATGTTTTATTGTTAAACCAGCTGCTAACTTGAAGACATTATTCAAGTAATTGTTCTACGCACATTGTAATGTCCTTGATTGTTATCACACATACCGTACTCTGTAGTGGAGAACTAAGTAGGGTCCAGGTTGCAAGACAATGAACTGAACCTCATATTAAACATGCAGCATTAAAGCTGTAATTATGTACCGATGTTTCTTATTCATAGAATAACAAAATATTTAAATTGAGTTTGACAGAGTATGGTAGCACATTTAAAACCACTTCCAATACAGATGTTGTACAACATAGTACATTAGTTAGATTTACCAGAGTTATTTAGCTTTTGTTGTGTTTCCTGTACTACTGAGGAGAAGTGGAGGGAGTACAAAAGCAGTTTTTGTACTGAGTAACACTGAAGTACTATAAATGGACATTAATCAGTGCAGTCAATTACCTTATTAGATAAGAATGTTTTTGTTGTCCAAGTGTAACCCAGCAGAGTTACACAAAAGATCAGAGTTCATGTGGCTTACCCGAAGGTTAATATGCAATAATAAGGCAATAATAATAATGTATCCAGAGAAAATGACAGTGAAGGACACTTAATTGAACTATCATAAATAACGATAGATAAATAAGCATTGTGTATCAGTATTATATAAGTTCTGTCTGCAATCACTTTAGTTATAAAGGTAACAACAGTGTTTCATACAGTTCTTTTATCTCTTTTTTCTGCAAGTGTGCAGAGATAAAACGTACAAAATGTCAACATAAAATAGATAATAGTAGTTTTAAGTGATGCCTTTAAATGTAAAATGTGTCATCAGTTATCACATTTTATTTCTTTACTACACCAAGTAAATGATGAAACCATGACAGTTAATAAAAACACATGAAAGGTTCATGATACAGGAGTTCCTTTACCCTTATTTCACTAAAATATTTAGCTAAAAAAGGCAATTGTATCTTTTTAATTCACTGTGCTGTATCAGGAGTTTATTCAATGCGCTTTCTGTCCACAGCCAGGTCCTCTACCTTTGTGGACAGCTGTAACTTTGAGGAGGAAAACATTTGCGGTATGATTCAACGTCCTGGGAACACAAAGTGGGAACAACGAAGTTCTGTGAATGGAGGGCCTGAGACGGACTTCACCAACATGGGCCAATGCAAAGGTGGCAACAAGTTTCATTCATTCAGTTTCTACCGCTTCTTCCCCATAGGGGACGCGGATGTGCTGGAGCCTGTCCCAGCTGTCTATGGGCAGGAGGCAGGGTTCACCCTGGACAGGTTGCCAGTGTGTCGCAGGACCACACACATATAATTCACAACCTTAGCTGAATCTTAACAATTATCAATGACAATTGTCCATAATTTGATAGACCTCACACAAGGAGCCAATTAATGTTGTAAGTGGGACCTCAAATAATCTTTTGATCTTTTGTTTGATAGACTTCAAATGGGGCACCAATTAATGTCGTGGGGAAAAAAAAGATATTATCATTATTATTTTAAATCAATAAAAATTATAATATTTGCTATTATGCCACATGCCAGGAGATACCAATTATGTATATAATTTTGTTCACAAATTGTGGTTAATAGCTGAATATTGACAATCAATGGCAACTGTCTATGATTGACAATTGTCTGTCCAGGGGTTGTCTCTAAGAGGTAGTTTCAGTATTGACCTATACTTGAGGGAAAGAAGTACATAGTACATAGACATACTGCTGTGGTTTAATATTACCTGCTTGATGTCTGTTTTGTCATCAGGAAAAGGTTATTTCATGCACTTCAGTACAGCTTCTGCTAAACCTGGTGACCAAGCGGTTTTGGAAAGTCGATGGCTTTACCCCAAACCTGGATCACAATGTCTGCAGTTCTTCCTTTACAACACTGGGGCAGCTGATGACGTCCTGAATATTTGGGTTCAAGAGTACAAACAGAAACAACCCAGTGGTAACCTAAAGGTCTTCAAGAACATTTCACGTAAGAATGAATTGGATTATGAAACATTTATTTGCTCATTTAAAGCTTACGTGAGCAGGACAACATTGTTAAAAACAAATCAGATAAAGAATAGGCAATGTAAATTTTCCCTGTAATATGGAAAAAATGAGTTGATGTTATAGAATATATTCCTCTGTTCTGTTACAGAAGGCAACATGGGCTTCTGGGAATTACATAACGTCAATATAAACATCACACAAAAGGCCCGTGTTGTGTTTGAGGGTGTGAGGGGAAAAAGTCCATCAAAAGGTGGCTTCTCTCTGGATGACATTAACTTGTCATCCACAAAGTGTCCTCAGCACATATGGCACATTCGCAACATAACTGGCCTGATGGCCACAACACCAGCAGGAAAAAAAGTGTACAGCCCTCACTTTCTGTCTCCAGCTGGTTATTCTTTCCAGGTAAATGCGCATGACTTTGACTTTGTACAAGTGACTACCCACAATGCATTCCTCAAGTAAGACAATGCAGTATGGTAATCACCTTATGTGTGATATGAAAGAATTCTGCACCACAGTACAACTTTTCTTCATCAAAGAAAAAATTTGGTCATGCAGAGGAATAAAATTTAATTGGAAGTTTACGAAATATTTTTCAACCAAAACATGTAATACTGTCTGGGCATACCAGGGGTACAAGGGGTGATAATATGGTCAGAGCTTCACACAAATGTAATTTTCATTTAGATTGCTTCAGACTCATATGATACTCCCTGTCTTATAATTGACAAAGGTTGAACAGACAAGCTAAACATCAGCACAGGTGATATTTTACTGTACATGAAACAATTTGCTATATATTAATAATGCACATTGTTATAACATTTTTCAAATTATTATCTGTAGCAGGATCAAATGGGTGTAGAAAGGCAGAGGCCAGACTGAGGTGGTTTGGACATGTTCAGAGTAGAGATTAGGAAGATATCAGTGAACGGATGCTGAGGTTGGAGCTGCCAGGCAGGAGGTCTAGAGGAACCAAGAGGAGACATATGGATGTATTGGAAGAGGACATGAAGTTAGTTGGTGTGAGAGAAGAGGAGGCAGAGGACAGATAAATGGAGGAAGATGACTCACTGTGGCGAATTGGTGATGTCTCCTTGAACAAGATGACTTGACACGGTTCTCTGCTCTGTAGGTAGGTGTGTACCTAAATGGTATACGTGACAAACCAGGGAACCTAGCGGTCTACCTTCACCTGACCTCAGGCCCCAACGACCAGAACCTCAAGTGGCCGTGTCCTTGGCAGATGGCAACCATGGCCCTGATGGATCAGCAGTCAGACATCAGACAGCAGATGACCATGCATCGAATGATCACCACTGACCCTGATAAGATGTCCTCTGATGGTAAGAAAAGCAAGGCCTACTTTGTCTACTTTGTCAGCTCAGCTCACCTCATTCACATCTCATTGAATTTTGTCAGAGAATGACATTTCACCGGTTTCTCTCAGGTGCAGAGTTCTTCTGGGATAATCCCACTAAAGTGGGTTCTAAAGTGACAGAATCTGATGGCAGCTTTTATTATCGCGGCCCGGGGTACGGCACCAGTACCTTTTTAACCCACAGCAGACTGAGAAGCAGAAACTTTATCAAAAACAATGACGCCATCTTCCTCTTGAATATGGAAGGTGCAGTATGGACACTAAACAATTTGACAGGACCAGGATTGTCCTATAAAACTACATCTAACTACAGTAGCTCCCAAGCTGTTTCTTAAAGGCTATGGTTGATTTGGTCTTGTCTTCAGATATAGCCCACCTTTTGGAAGCTCAACCTCTGCCTGCAGTGCGTGCTGATGCCAGTCTGCTGAAAGCTGAAGATCAAGGTGCTCCACAGCAAGCTGCCAGTGCCACTATAGCAGTCATTGCTGTGGCTGCATGTGTGGCAGTGTCTATGCTGGTGGTTTCCATTTTTATTTTAAGAAGGAGGCAACAGCAGGAAATTGATACCGTGATGATCATACAGGACAATCCTGGATCCATGCACATGAGTGTGAGTTGCAGGAACTAAACCAGTATCTGGAGCGATTCATACAGTAACTTACTGTGTCACTCCTGTGATTTAAATTGAATGCACCCATAGAAAACTATCATCCGAAGCTTGTGTGAAGACGTTATAATGGGTTTCTTTTTTATTGCAGAAGCACCAAACTAAGGAATTACCTGACACTACTGTATAAATCAGTCAAGAAATACCTGATGAGGGACCAAGTCACAAAATGTTCTTTACTATTTACTTCTATTATCTATTGAGTCTAATTTATATACATCATCACTAATTTTCACTAAGTGGTTTTTGAACAGAAACCTTCACTGAAGTAAAGTCTCCAGCTTTAAAGTGTAACGTGTGGTAATGTAAAGGTGTCTGGGCAAAATTAGCATAATGTAAGTGTTATGACCCTGTCTAGGAAAGGTGCATAACACAATTGTGACCCTGCTATTTCAAACCTATTCTCCCAAAACCAGCACGCGTTAGGCCACGTAGTATGCATACGCCATTTATATACAAAAACCCTAAGTGACAGCGTATTTACAAGCAAAAATCTTCAGGGTGAGCAAAGGCCAAAATAATAAGTGTCTGAAGTCCCACAAGCTAGCTAAACCCTAACTGAGAACAAGATGAACTAGAGCAAGCATTTCCTGAAGAAAGTGCACTATGAATGCTTTACTGCTGGATAATAACATTACATATTACTTATATACTTAATTCAACACATTAAGTATTTATACTTAAAGCACTTAGCAAACGTAGCTGACTTGATCCAAACAGTAAAAGTATAGAAAACCCCTAAGATATGCTGATAGAATTTTGCAAGAATACCCTGACATTGCTGAAGCTTTGGAAGCATTGGTAGAACAAGCAAAACATGTTTTTAATAAATTAGTAATTATAGCAAATATAAGATAAGCTGAGTTTATCAAAATAATGGCATATTACAGTTAAAGTATTCTTTAAAATATGTATGTGTTGTGAAGGGGTGTAATTCAGACATTAAACAAATCTATTCTTCAGATTCAATGTGCTGGTAATAAACAATACGCTGAAAACACATCTCCCGTGGGATTTGAACCCGACTCTCCCACGATAGACTAACCACTCAGCCATATGAACAGATGAAATTGGCTGCTCGTACAGGTTTACAAGAGCCTGAACCTGTCTAAGCTTAAAAACCACACAATGGTTGGATAAAACAGCCGCAGACAGACGATAAGAGAACAGACTGCAGACTCCACACAGAAAGACCCCCAGTCAACAGGGAGGCAATGGTGCTAACCACCACACCGCCATGCCACCCACAGTTCAAAACCTATAAAACATATTTTAAAAAAAAAATAGAGGGTTTGTTGTTGCAAACTGCTTCTGGTGTAGGCAGAAGTATGGACCAAAACACAGACAAATGTGATTGAACTTGAAACTGTGTTTTTATTTAAACATCTACCAAAACCGTGAAACAGGAGTACATAAACATGACTGGGCAAGAAGCTCTACACATGAGAATGAAAACAAGACTAGACCGAAGGCTCAATACGAGAGCATAATAACAAGACTGGACTAAAGGCTGTACACAGGCACTCAGACAGAGACTCACGTGATGCGAACCCGTCTCAGAACACTAGAACAGCAAACATGACGCCAAGGGACATAAACAGACCAACAGGGACATGAGGGAAGGCTTAAATACAACTAAACTAGGGATGAGCACAGAGGGAGAACGTGACATCACGAAGACGGACAGAAAACCTTGGGCCCTTAGCACCGGACTGTAACAGCACTCACAATGACAAAAGACATTTAGCTATGATAAACAGGCGAAAAACTTGCAGCTCATCCCTACTTTGCAGGTGCTCCCGATCCACCGAGTGTCAGGTGACCTGCCAATTACGAAGGTATACATTCACACACAGCAAGATGTGGGTCACAACAACATTTACAGCAGCCACAGGGAGGTGCCACAGCTTCTTTGTCAAAGTGAAGTCATTGCAGGAAAAACACTGCACTGTACATTAAGAGTTCTATCAACACTTCCTCAGCCTACTCTAGATGCCCGTCTCCTTACTAATTCGAATATTCCCGTATTTTTGAAGAGAAGCAGCTTGCACTTTCCTTGTCTTCTGTAAGTTACCAGTTAACAGCTAATCCGATGCTAAAGGAAACCTCTGATCACTTTCTCCTCTCGCTCCGCCCTGACCGAGAGAGGATCTCGGAAAGAAACTGATCGGACCAGTCGTTTTTCCCCCCTACTCAGAACATTAGTGATTGAGCCTATTTTTGCACTTTGGGTTGTGGTGTCTATTCTGTTTTTGCTCGCCTGCTTCACACAGTGTTAGTTGAATAAAGTTCCTAAATTTGAAGCTCTGAATCTGCCTGATCCTTACTATCGTTGGCTCTTCCCCTAAGATTGTGCCAGCAAATCATGACAGACATTTGATCTCTGTTGAGTAGTGATCCCATTCAGGATAGGCTACTCTACTTTATGAGGGACACCTGTACATTCTGATCCAATCCATGAATTCCACTTTTACCAGACTCTGTTTCTCAGTATTGACGGTGAAGCTGTCAGAACAATGCTGATGATTCTGCTGTGTTTAGGTGTAGAAACTGTGCTGTAGTCAGTTATATAAGCTGGATCTAATGTTTTGGCTCTATACCTAAAATGAACAAGGACCCTGTGTAAAGGGTTAGTCTGTGTTAGATTGTACAGGTGCCCAGAGATATGTGCACGAAAATAAAATACAGACATTACAGCTTTTGTTTTAAAGCCAATGTTTGCCTGAGGCCCCATAGACTCTAAGATCCCCTCTGGACAATAATGTGACAGAAGGTGATCAGATGCTTTAAGGTGTCAAATTAACTGTCCTTTTATCTGGGAGCAGTATCTCAACCTATAATTTCAGAGCTTCAGTTGTCATGGAAATTCAAATATCAACACGTTCATTTATGCTTCTTTTTATCCAAACTTACTGTAGGTTACAGTGCATCAGATACTACCTCATTTGTTTGATGCCTGGTTGAACCCGTGCGCTGCAGTGAACTAGAGATGTGGGAACGACTGGTGCAGGAATTAAAATACTGAAGTGCAGTAAAAATGCTTGTCTACAACTGTACACTGTAGTTTTTCCCCTCTTCTCTTCCTGTTTATACTGATGCATTTTACACAGCATGTAAAACTCCAGTAATCGGCTTGTTTTTATTCTTAGATGGTTTATGAGATGACAGCTTCAGCTTTTTGTCCTCTATGGCTAGCTGGTCTCTGGTCATTTGTTAAGATCAGACTTTTACAAAAACATTGGAATAGTATTACTTTGGGTTACTTTAAACACTAAGTGAACAAATATAAAACAATACTGTCAGAATAACAGCTTAGATGTTCTTGCAGTGATAAGTGATACCATTGATGTTACTTATCTTTCAAACCTTAAATAGTGATCAGTTGGTCTGAAAAAAGTCTTACTTGCTTCAGTTCACCTAGAACTAGTTCGCTGTATTCAGATACTGTATTCAAATACCTAAACACTGAACTTCTTCATTTGCATGTTGGATCAATTTACATTGATAAATTAAGGGTCTTTTGTTTTTGCTCTAGTACACTCGAGACAGGTCACAGGTCAGTCCATCACAGAACAACACACCAGTCCATTAAAGTGAGCACACAAGGGACCCTAAGTTCTTTACAATATCTATCAAGGCTTTTTCATTCGAATAATTATTCAAATGACTCCCACCATCACTAAAACATCTCTAATGGATGTTTTCTACGGTGATCGGACCTTTACCAGTATGTGATGTGAATGAGTGTTTGTTTTTCCAGGTTATGCTGTGACTGACCCTGCAATGTTCTGCGTAGATAAGCCATTTCTGTCATAAGCTCCAGCTCTGACTGAGTTTAGCGAAGGCAAGAAAGGATCAGGCAAAGCCAAAGCTTCAGTTTTGTGTATTTATTGAACTATTTACAGGATGTGAGATAAGTGAGTAGGTGCTGGGTGACACGACGTAGACACAGATGGTCAAAGGTTCGAAGTGTCAGCTTGGAGGCAGAAACGTCCGCTGGAATTCTTCCAGGATCCAGGGAAAAAAATCTTGGATTCAACAGGCTCAGAGAATCGGAATGGATTTCCAGGATACTCAGAGTTGTCAGAAGCAGACTGGAGGAATTTTACAACTATGCTTATGCAGGACCACATTTGTGTTGTCTGTGTACTTCTCTTGTTGCAAGAATAAAGAAAACTTTAATTGACTCTTTGGTTCATTCATCACTTTGCCTATATTTTTGGCCTCTACCGTTTAAAAACTTTGTTTGTAAACACCCTGTTAATTTTTAAAATTTATTTATAATAAACTATATTGTCAACTTTATTTGTCCATTGAGAGGTTACTTTTGTATTTGTGAATTTTATCACTTGATATCACACATCTTTATTTAAATAGGGTTTTCATTTTCTTTGAAACTTGTGCTTCTGCACATCACCTTTTTGAACCTTTTGTGTCTCTGTAATTCCCCCCTTAGTCCTTCAGTTAATAATTTCTTATGGTTCTGTTCAATTTTTAAAGAAAAGACTATGTTCTCTTGTAACCTTGTTAAGTAAAAATTATTAACAAATTCTGATTGACTAGTTTTCCTTATCAATACAAATTGATTCAAGTGTGCTTGCCTTCTGAAATTATCGCTTGGAAACACAGTTGGAAACGCAGTCCGACCCTTTGATCCCAGCACTATGTTTTCCGTCTGTCTTTGTATTGTCACGTTTTCCTTCTGTGCTCCTCCTTAGTAATTATTTAATTAAATTCAAATCAACTCTATTTATATAGCGCCAATTCACAACATCAGTTATCTCAAGGCACTTTACAAGTAAGGTTTTAAGACCTTACACAACTAAACCCAACAATTCCCACATAGAGCAACTTTTAATTGTAGCCAATCGATAAATTGTACATTTAAATAGCAACAGCGGAAAAACACCCTCTCTAACGAGGAAGAAACCTCCAGCAGACTCAGGCTCAGTGTGGGCGGCCATCTGCCTTGACCGGTTGGGGTGAAGGGATAGAGAAGAGAGAAAAGAACAACCACAACAAAACAAGCAGCAACAGACTCAGGCAGGATGGGTGGACCAGCAACTGAACACTGAAACACACGACTCTGAGTCTGACGATACCTGGAGATGAGAACAGAGAGAGACAGAAAGAGAGAAACACAACTAGAAGAGAAAAGAGACAAAGTTAGTCACATGTGGACATGGAGGCATGTTAGTGGATGGAATAGATAGAAAACCAGAGAAGCTCAGTGAATGAAGGAGGTTCCAGCATCTAAGTCTATAGCAGCTTAACTAAGAGATGGTTCAGAGTGACCAGAACCATCTCTAACTATACGCTTTGTCAAAAAGAAAGGCTTTAAGCCTAGTTTTAAAACTAGAGAGGGTGTCTGCTTCTCGAAACTGGACTGGAAGCTGGTTCCACAGGAGAGGAGCTTGGAGCTAAAGGCTCTGCCTCCCATTCTACATTTAGAAACTCTAGGAATCACAAGTAGATCAGCTCTGAGAACGAAGCGTTCTGTTGGGAGCATAAGGAGCGATGAGGTCTTTAAGATAAGATGGAGCTTTATTATGAAAAACTTTGTAGGTGAGGAGAAGCATATTTAATTCTATCCTAGATTTGACAGGGAGCCAATGCAGAGAAGCTAATGTAGGAAAAATGTGATGTCTCTTCCTAAGTCCAGTCAGACTCTGGCTGCAGCATTTTGAATTAACTGGACGTTTTTCAAAGAGTTATTGGGACAACCTATGAGTAGCGAGTTACAGTCGTCCAGCCTAAAAGTAACAAATGCATGGATTAATTTTTCAGCATCACTTTGTGAAAGGATGCTCCTAATTTTAGCATAATTCCTCAGGTGGAAGTAGGCAGTTCTAGAGATTTCTTTAATATATGGTGTAAAGGACAGATCTTGGTCAACAATGACACCAAGGTCCCTACAGTAGAACTTGAAGCTAACGTTATGTCATCCAGAGTAACAATATGATTCATTAATGAGTCTCTGTGGTTTTTAGCACCAATTATAATAACCTCAGTTTTATCTGAATTCAGTTGTAGAAAGTTATGGGACATTCAGGATTTGATATCATTTAAACAAGTTTGAAGTTTAACTAACTGGTTTGTTTCCTCTAGTTTCATGGACAAATATAACTAAGTATCATCTGCATAGCAGTGACATTTATGGAATGTTTTCTAATAATATTACCAAGGGGAGACATGTGAAGACTGAAAAGTATTGGACCAAGCACAGAACCCTGTGGAAAAACAAAGCTAATTTTTGTGCGAATGGAAGATTGATCATGAACATGAACAAATGTGAATCTGTTCAACAGATAAGACTTAAACCATCCAGTGCTTTGCCTTTAATCCAACTATGTTCCAGTCTCTGCAATAGAATCTTGTGATCTATCGTATCAAATGCTGAACTAAGATCTAACAGGACAAGTACAGAAACTAGACCATTGTCTGAAGCTGTGAGAAGATCATTAGTGACTCTAATCAGAGCTGGTTCTGTCTGTGATGGATCTGAATCCTGACTGGAAATCTTCATATATGTTTTTTCTACGTAGGTGGTCATAGTTGTTTAGCTACAGTTTTTCAAGAACTTTAGAAATAAAGGGCAGATTGTAAGTAGACACTTAGGGACGGGGGACACCCTCTGGGAGACACGTCTGTCAGCCAGCGGTTGTGCTCCTGGACACCTCCCCCACTTTTAATGCATCTTAGCCCCACACTTACAAACCAAGCTGGCTGGCAGGGTAACGGGGTCCTGTCTTGCTGCTCCTGGCTCCTCCTCAGATGGGGGCGGGGGAGGTGGCTTTAGAGGTGCCGCGGGTCCTGCCCAGGGCCCCGCGGGTACTGGGTCGGAGACCAACCCACCTCATGAATGGGACTTCGCGTATGGTGTGGGTGTGAGTGTGTATAATATCACGTATGGATGGGTAGGTTCTGGGGGGAATGTATGTGGCAGTATGTGTATGGGTGTATGTATGTTAGTGGTGTGGCTGATGGTTGGGTGGCCCGATCTTGGCGCAGGCTACGGGATCTTGCTGCCTGGGCAGCCTCCTCTGCTGATTCCCAATAATGCCTACCTAGTGCTGCAAGCCCACCATGACGCTGGGGGTGGTGTCTGGCCGTGGGGGGGGGGCTCTTCTCCGTCCTTGCAAACTGGGGATGGGTTCCCCTCGGGACGCCGGGGACCCTTGCCTATGGGTTCCTTGCAGACTGTGGGTGCCCGGGTTCTGTGACGGTAGGGACACACTCCTCACCTTCCCCCATCACCCTGGTTTCTGCTAGTTTCACTGTTTCGGGGTAATGGAACAAACTATATGAGCAACAATGTGCATACGTGTTATGTTATGATATACCTTCCTCTTATGTATTTATTTAGTTATTTAAAAAAAATTTTTTGTTTTTTTTCACAAATGATGTTATCATGGTGTTGGTAATGCTGCACTTGTACTTATAGTCGTTGTATGGTTACTGTTGTTATTGCTATTGTGGTTACTGTAGATGTCGCTGCTTGTCATTATCATCATACCTACCAGGACTGTTACTAATCAATTTCATCACTATAACTTATTAACGTAATGTTAGCTATACCCTGTTGGTTGTACTATGCATTTTGTTGTCTGTGCTTCCTCTTCTCCCCAAGCCAAGTCTTACTCAGCCTGGCTACAGAGCTGAAAAGAAACCTGGGGTTGTTTTTATTTTCCTCAATTAATGATGAATAATATGTGGTACAAGCAGCACAAAGTGGTTTTTATATAGTAATAAACTGTCTTTCCATGCTAGACAGGAAATCACGTAATTTGTTGGAACACCACTGTCTGTTTAGTTTTAGAGTCCTCTGCTTAAGGCTGTGGAGTTATACCATGGAGCCTGGTACAACAGGTCTTAACTACATCCAACTAAAAGCTGTTTTCGAGCTAGTCAAGAGTCGAATCTAGAATCTTCTGATCCGTAGTCAGACGCGTTATCCATTGCGCCACTAGCCCTGCCTTTGGGAGTGCACAGGTGTCACAATATTGCCTATACATCGTTGACAGGCAAACAAATATCTTCCCCCAGTTGTGGAGTTTGTCAGTTATCTGACAGTTTGCGAAGGTCGCAGGCGGCAAGAAAAGAAGCAGTAGTCATGTGTGTAGTTCTGAACTTTGCAACAACAAGCATAGCATTGAATGGAATACATAGTGTGGAATAGTGTGGCAGAGTGGTCTAAGGCGCTGGATTTAGGCTCCAGTCCCAATTGAGGCATGGCTTCAAATCCCACCACTGAAATTTGCGTAGTTAGTCCGTGAGTGACTGAGCTTTGAAAGTTTTTTAAAAAAAAAAATCAGATGGTGTTCATGAGAGAGAGCAGCTGACTGCAGTCCTTGAGAAGCTCGTTCAACTTAGCGTAGAGAGTCAACAGTGGTGTGACACGTGAGTGACCGAAAATGAGATACGCTCCTGCACTTCTGTTCACCTGCGGTTCATGACAAACTGATTGCAGTAGTTGGGATGAGAAACTAAAAGTTCTTGCACAAACTGTTTTGGTATCGCAGTCTGAGTGGTATTTTTCCAATGTTCTTCGGAGCGAAGGTGTGCGGCAATGGCACGGAGGACACGTGGTCAGCAAACCTTACCGTGGATTATGGAAGGCCTGCATGCAAAGACCACAACTTCCAAGACCTTTTTCTGTGGCAGTGTGGCCGAGCACCCAAGGCGCTGGATTAAGGCTCCAGTCTCATTTAAGGTGTGGGATCTCTTAGAAAGTTCTAAATTTATCAAAGCGTAACCTCACAATGTACAAACTTTCAGGCGTGGTAAATTCTCGCACGAGTTCAAGTTTCTCACGAATCCACTAGTGCCCCATGTGTGCGATACTGCTTCACGCTGAGCTGTAACAATCAAGCAGGTTTTGTGGAAACACCTTTGGCCAGACACACACTTCTTTGTATAGTAAGTTTGGAGTTCAAGGATCCAAGAGGTTAGGTACAGTGTTATTTCTTTTTCGTGAACTGGTGCCTTTACACAGAACCAGTAGAAGCCTTTATTTCAAGGGGGCCCTAATGTGTAGGGGTTTCTCTTGTTTTTAAATCCGTCTGATTTGGAGAATCTATGAACAAGTAATGGTGTAGGAGGCTGTAAATAGTTCATTGTGAGTCAAAATCTACCTGCAAACACTTTAGAGTTAAGCTCTGTGTTTGAAAATACATTGCACCTAACCTCTTAGATCCTTGAACTCAAAACCTACTATACAATAAAGTGCGTGTCTGGTCAAAGGTACTTCCACAAAACCCACTTGACTGTTAGAGCTCAGCGTCAAGTAAAATTGTATGATCTGTATGTAAAGCCACTATGGATATTCCACCCTGAGTCGCCTGTCTTAGGTCACACTGGCGTAATTGCTTTTTTGCTTTGCTTTGCTTTGCTTTTAAGGTAGTGTGGCCGAGTGGTCTAAGGCGCTGGATTAAGGCTCCAGTCTCATTTGAGGCGTGGGTTCAAATCCCACCACTGCCAAAATGCTCTGAGGCCAACAAAGCGTAACCTCTCAAAGTGCAGACATGTAGCGAATTCCCGTACGACTTCAAGTTTCTCATGAATCCACTAGTGCCCCATGTGTATGATTCTACCTCACGCTGAGCCGTAACAATCAAGTAGGTTGTGTGGAAGCACCTTTGGTTGCACTCTGAGCTATACCTGCGTAGGCATTGTCCACACACTTCTTTGTATTATAGGTTTGTACCTTGGGTACAATACAATTTCTTTGTCCTAAGCTTCTGCCATTACACGGAACACTTAACTACACCCTAGTAGTAAACTAAAGGCTGTTTTCGAGCTAGCCAGGAGTCGAACCTAGAATCTTCTGATCCGAAGTCAGACGCATTATCCATTGCGCCACTAGCCCTGCGTTTGGGAGTGCACAGGTGTCACAATATTGCCTATACATCGTTGACAGGCAAACAAATATCTTCCCCCAGTTGTGGAGTTTGTCAGTTATCTGACAGTTTGCGAAGGTCGCAGGCGGCAAGAAAAGAAGCAGTAGTCATTTGTGTAGTTCTGAACTTTGCAACAACAAGCATAACATTGAATGCAATACATAATTGTCACAACATTGCATGTACCTGCTTAATATCGACAAAAATCTTCCTGCACGTGCACGTTTACTGAGTTTGGCACTTATGTGACTGCTCGTGAAGGTTGCAGGTGTCAGAAAGTGGACCAGACGTCTTTGTGTGTAGTTGTAATCTTTGTAACAGGAAGCATAGCATTTAATGCAATGATCACCAAAACAAACAAGTTAAGGGACGTCACAGTGACGAGACTGGGATTCGAACCGCAAATGCTGCAGTTTCTGACCGGCTCTCAAGCAGAGTGGCGCAGCGGAAGCGTGCTGGGCCCATAACCCAGAGGTCGATGGAGCGAAACCATCCTCTGCTAATTGCGTTTGTGTTCGCCGTCAAGCTGTGTGATTAACACAGGGTATATGTTTTTGCCGTTTGCATTAAAGCACAAGTGTTCAGGGTTCTCTCCACCTCTTAATGGTTCAGCGATCTGTATGTAAAGCCACTGTGGACATTCCACCCCGAGTCGCCCGTCTCAGGCCAGCCTGGCATTAGTGCTTTCTTTGTTAGCCATGCATCAATTGCTTTCTTTTAAGGTAGTGTGGCCGAGTGGTCTAAGGCGCTGGATTTAGGCTCCAGTCTCAATTGAGGCGTGGGTTCAAATCCCACCGCTGCCATTTTTGCATCTTCCGGGAGGCAATAGCAGGCAGTAATCTCCATGAACGTTTAGTGGGTGACTGGGTCGTCCAGCTTGACGTGTAGCTGGGTTTAGGCTCCAGTCCCAATTGAGGCATGGCTTCAAATCCCACCACTGAAATTTGCGTAGTTAGTCCGTGACTGACTGAGCTTTGAAAGTTTTTTTAAAAAAAAAATCAGATGGTGTTCATGAGAGAGAGCAGCTGACTGCAGTCTTTGAGAAGCCCGTTCAACTTAGCGTAGAGAGTCAACAGTGGTGTGACACGTGAGTGACCGAAAATGAGATACGCTCCTGCACTTCTGTTCACCTGCGGTTCATGACAAACTGATTGCAGTAGTTGGGATGAGAAACTAAAAGTTCTTGCACAAACTGTTTTGGTATCGCAGTCTGAGTGGTATTTTTCCAATGTTCTTCGGAGCGAAGGTGTGCGGCAATGGCACGGAGGACACGTGGTCAGCAAACCTTACCGTGGATTATGGAAGGCCTGCATGCAAAGACCACAACTTCCAAGACCTTTTTCTGTGGCAGTGTGGCCGAGCACCCAAGGCGCTGGATTAAGGCTCCAGTCTCATTTAAGGTGTGGGATCTCTTAGAAAGTTCTAAATTTATCAAAGCGTAACCTCACAATGTACAAACTTTCAGGCGTGGTAAATTCTCGCACGAGTTCAAGTTTCTCACGAATCCACTAGTGCCCCATGTGTGCGATACTGCTTCACGCTGAGCTGTAACAATCAAGCAGGTTTTGTGGAAACACCTTTGGCCAGACACACACTTCTTTGTATAGTAAGTTTGGAGTTCAAGGATCCAAGAGGTTAGGTACAGTGTCATTTCTTTTTCGTGAACTGGTGCCTTTACACAGAACCAGTAGAAGCCTTTATTTCAAGGGGGCCCTAATGTGTAGGGGTTTCTCTTGTTTTTAAATCCGTCTGATTTGGAGAATCTATGAACAAGTAATGGTGTAGGAGGCTGTAAGTTGTTCATTGTGAGTCAAAATCTACCTGCAAACACTTTAGAGTTAAGCTCTGTGTTTGAAAATACATTGCACCTAACCTCTTAGATCCTTGAACTCAAAACCTACTATACAATAAAGTGCGTGTCTGGTCAAAGGTACTTCCACAAAACCCACTTGACTGTTAGAGCTCAGCGTCAAGTAAAATTGTATGATCTGTATGTAAAGCCACTATGGATATTCCACCCTGAGTCGCCTGTCTTAGGTCACACTGGCGTAATTGCTTTTTTGCTTTGCTTTGCTTTGCTTTTAAGGTAGTGTGGCCGAGTGGTCTAAGGCGCTGGATTAAGGCTCCAGTCTCATTTGAGGCGTGGGTTCAAATCCCACCACTGCCAAAATGCTCTGAGGCCAACAAAGCGTAACCTCTCAAAGTGCAGACATGTAGCGAATTCCTGTACGACTTCAAGTTTCTCATGAATCCACTAGTGCCCCATGTGTATGATTCTACCTCACGCTGAGCCGTAACAATCAAGTAGGTTGTGTGGAAGCACCTTTGGTTGCACTCTGAGCTATACCTGCGTAGGCATTGTCCACACACTTCTTTGTATTATAGGTTTGGAGCTTGGGTACAATACAATTTCTTTCTCCTAAGCTTCTGCCATTACACGGAACACTTAACTACACCCTAGTAGTAAACTAAAGGCTGTTTTCGAGCTAGCCAGGAGTCGAACCTAGAATCTTCTGATCCGAAGTCAGACGCGTTATCCATTACGCCACTAGCCCTGCTTTAGCTTGTGCACACATGTCGCAACATTGCCTGTACGCGATTGACAGCGACAAAGAGCATTGCATTGAACACCAAAACAAAGAAGAAGGTATCAGTGCCGTGACCCGGATTCGAACCAGGGTTGCTGCGGCCACAACGCAGAGTACTGACCACTATACGATCACGGCTGGGTTGCTGCAACTGTGCCTCCGTGCGAGGTAAACAACTAGTCCTTATTACATCCAACTAAAGGCTGTTTTCGAGCTAGCCAGGAGTCGAACCTAGAATCTTCTGATCCGTAGTCAGACGCGTTATCCATTGCGCCACTAGCCCTGCGTTTGGGAGTGCATAGGTGTCACAATATTGCCTATACATCGTTGACAGGCAAACAAATATCTTCCCCCAGTTGTGGAGTTTGTCAGTTATCTGACAGTTTGCGAAGGTCGCAGGCGGCAAGAAAAGAAGCAGTAGTCATGTGTGTAGTTCTGAACTTTGCAACAACAAGCATAGCATTGAATGCAATACATAATTGTCACAACATTGCATGTACCTGCTTAATATCGACAAAAATCTTCCTGCACGTACACGTTTACTGAGTTTGGCACTTATGTGACTGCTCATGAAGGTTGCAGGTGTCAGAAAGTGGACCAGACGTCTTTGTGTGTAGTTGTAATCTTTGTAACAGGAAGCATAGCATTTAATGCAATGATCACCAAAACAAACAAGTTAAGGGACGTCACAGTGACGAGACTGGGATTCGAACCGCAAATGCTGCAGTTTCTGACCGGCTCTCAAGCAGAGTGGCGCAGCGGAAGCGTGCTGGGCCCATAACCCAGAGGTCGATGGATCGAAACCATCCTCTGCTAATTGCGTTAGTGTTCGCCGTCAAGCTGTGTGATTAACACAGGGTATATGTTTTTGCCCTTTGCATTAAAGCACAAGTGTTCAGGGTTCTTTCCACCTCTTAATGGTTCAGCGATCTGTATGTAAAGCCACTGTGGACATTCCACCCCGAGTCGCCCGTCTCAGGCCAGCCTGACATTAGTGCTTTCTTTGTTAGCCATGCATCAATTGCTTCCTTTTAAGGTAGTGTGGCCGAGTGGTCTAAGGCGCTGGATTTAGGCTCCAGTCTCAATTGAGGCGTGGGTTCAAATCCCACCGCTGCCATTTTTGCATCTTCCGGGAGGCAATAGCAGGCAGTAATCTCCATGAACGTTTAGTGGGTGACTGGGCCGTCAAGCTTGACGTGTAGCTGGGTTTAGGCTCCAGTCCCAATTGAGGCATGGCTTCAAATCCAACCACTGAAATTTGCGTAGTTAGTCCGTGAGTGACTGAGCTTTGAAAGTTTTTAAAAAAAAAAAATCAGATGGTGTTCATGAGAGAGAGCAGCTGACTGCAGTCCTTGAGAAGCCCGTTCAACTTAGCGTAGAGAGTCAACAGTGGTGTGACACGTGAGTGACCGAAAATGAGATACGCTCCTGCACTTCTGTTCACCTGCGGTTCATGACAAACTGATTGCAGTAGTTGGGATGAGAAACTAAAAGTTCTTGCACAAACTGTTTTGGTATCGCAGTCTGAGTGGTATTTTTCCAATGTTCTTCGGAGCGAAGGTGTGCGGCAATGGCACGGAGGACACGTGGTCAGCAAACCTTACCGTGGATTATGGAAGGCCTGCATGCAAAGACCACAACTTCCAAGACCTTTTTCTGTGGCAGTGTGGCCGAGCACCCAAGGCGCTGGATTAAGGCTCCAGTCTCATTTAAGGTGTGGGATCTCTTAGAAAGTTCTAAATTTATCAAAGCGTAACCTCACAATGTACAAACTTTCAGGCGTGGTAAATTCTCGCATGAGTTCAAGTTTCTCACGAATCCACTAGTGCCCCATGTGTGCGATACTGCTTCACGCTGAGCTGTAACAATCAAGCAGGTTTTGTGGAAACACCTTTGGCCAGACACACACTTCTTTGTATAGTAAGTTTGGAGTTCAAGGATCCAAGAGGTTAGGTACAGTGTCATTTCTTTTTCGTGAACTGGTGCCTTTACACAGAACCAGTAGAAGCCTTTATTTCAAGGGGGCCCTAATGTGTAGGGGTTTCTCTTGTTTTTAAATCCGTCTGATTTGGAGAATCTATGAACAAGTAATGGTGTAGGAGGCTGTAAATTGTTCATTGTGAGTCAAAATCTACCTGCAAACACTTTAGAGTTAAGCTCTGTGTTTGAAAATACATTGCACCTAACCTCTTAGATCCTTGAACTCAAAACCTACTATACAATAAAGTGCGTGTCTGGTCAAAGGTACTTCCACAAAACCCACTTGACTGTTAGAGCTCAGCGTCAAGTAAAATTGTATGATCTGTATGTAAAGCCACTATGGATATTCCACCCTGAGTCGCCTGTCAAAAAAGCAATTACTGGCGTAATTGCTTTTTTGCTTTGCTTTGCTTTGCTTTGCTTTTAAGGTAGTGTGGCCGAGTGGTCTAAGGCGCTGGATTAAGGCTCCAGTCTCATTTGAGGCGTGGGTTCAAATCCCACCCCTGCCAAAACGCTCTGAGGCCAACAAAGCGTAACCTCTCAAAGTGCAGATATGTAGCGAATTCCCGTACGACTTCAAGTTTCTCATGAATCCACTAGTGCCCCATGTGTATGATTCTACCTCACGCTGAGCCGTAACAATCAAGTAGGTTGTGTGGAAGCACCTTTGGTTGCACTCTGAGCTATACCTGCGTAGGCATTGTCCACACACTTCTTTGTATTATAGGTTTGGAGCTTGGGTACAATACAATTTCTTTCTCCTAAGCTTCTGCCATTACACGGAACACTTAACTACACCCTAGTAGTAAACTAAAGGCTGTTTTCGAGCTAGCCAGGAGTCGAACCTAGAATCTTCTGATCCGAAGTCAGACGCGTTATCCATTACGCCACTAGCCCTGCTTTAGCTTGTGCACACATGTCGCAACATTGCCTGTACGCGATTGACAGCGACAAAGAGCATTGCATTGAACACCAAAACAAAGAAGAAGGTATCAGTGCCGTGACCCGGATTCGAACCAGGGTTGCTGCGGCCACAACGCAGAGTACTGACCACTATACGATCACGGCTGGGTTGCTGCAACTGTGCCTCCGTGCGAGGTAAACAACTAGTCCTTATTACATCCAACTAAAGGCTGTTTTCGAGCTAGCCAGGAGTCGAACCTAGAATCTTCTGATCCGTAGTCAGACGCGTTATCCATTGCTCCACTAGCGCTGCGTTTGGGAGTGCATAGGTGTCACAATATTGCCTATACATCGTTGACAGGCAAACAAATATCTTCCCCCAGTTGTGGAGTTTGTCAGTTATCTGACAGTTTGCGAAGGTCGCAGGCGGCAAGAAAAGAAGCAGTAGTCATGTGTGTAGTTCTGAACTTTGCAACAACAAGCATAGCATTGAATGCAATACATAATTGTCACAACATTGCATGTACCTGCTTAATATCGACAAAAATCTTCCTGCACGTACACGTTTACTGAGTTTGGCACTTATGTGACTGCTCGTGAAGGTTGCAGGTGTCAGAAAGTGGACCAGACGTCTTTGTGTGTAGTTGTAATCTTTGTAACAGGAAGCATAGCATTTAATGCAATGATCACCAAAACAAACAAGTTAAGGGACGTCACAGTGACGAGACTGGGATTCGAACCGCAAATGCTGCAGTTTCTGACCGGCTCTCAAGCAGAGTGGCGCAGCGGAAGCGTGCTGGGCCCATAACCCAGAGGTCGATGGATCGAAACCATCCTCTGCTAATTGCGTTAGTGTTCGCCGTCAAGCTGTGTGATTAACACAGGGTATATGTTTTTGCCCTTTGCATTAAAGCACAAGTGTTCAGGGTTCTTTCCACCTCTTAATGGTTCAGCGATCTGTATGTAAAGCCACTGTGGACATTCCACCCCGAGTCGCCCGTCTCAGGCCAGCCTGGCATTAGTGCTTTCTTTGTTAGCCATGCATCAATTGCTTCCTTTTAAGGTAGTGTGGCCGAGTGGTCTAAGGCGCTGGATTTAGGCTCCAGTCTCAATTGAGGCGTGGGTTCAAATCCCACCGCTGCCATTTTTGCATCTTCCGGGAGGCAATAGCAGGCAGTAATCTCCATGAACGTTTAGTGGGTGACTGGGCCGTCAAGCTTGACGTGTAGCTGGGTTTAGGCTCCAGTCCCAATTGAGGCATGGCTTCAAATCCAACCACTGAAATTTGCGTAGTTAGTCCGTGAGTGACTGAGCTTTGAAAGTTTTTAAAAAAAAAAAATCAGATGGTGTTCATGAGAGAGAGCAGCTGACTGCAGTCCTTGAGAAGCCCGTTCAACTTAGCGTAGAGAGTCAACAGTGGTGTGACACGTGAGTGACCGAAAATGAGATACGCTCCTGCACTTCTGTTCACCTGCGGTTCATGACAAACTGATTGCAGTAGTTGGGATGAGAAACTAAAAGTTCTTGCACAAACTGTTTTGGTATCGCAGTCTGATTGGTATTTTTCCAATGTTCTTCGGAGCGAAGGTGTGCGGCAATGGCACGGAGGACACGTGGTCAGCAAACCTTACCGTGGATTATGGAAGGCCTGCATGCAAAGACCACAACTTCCAAGACCTTTTTCTGTGGCAGTGTGGCCGAGCACCCAAGGCGCTGGATTAAGGCTCCAGTCTCATTTAAGGTGTGGGATCTCTTAGAAAGTTCTAAATTTATCAAAGCGTAACCTCACAATGTACAAACTTTCAGGCGTGGTAAATTCTCGCATGAGTTCAAGTTTCTCACGAATCCACTAGTGCCCCATGTGTGCGATACTGCTTCACGCTGAGCTGTAACAATCAAGCAGGTTTTGTGGAAACACCTTTGGCCAGACACACACTTCTTTGTATAGTAAGTTTGGAGTTCAAGGATCCAAGAGGTTAGGTACAGTGTCATTTCTTTTTCGTGAACTGGTGCCTTTACACAGAACCAGTAGAAGCCTTTATTTCAAGGGGGCCCTAATGTGTAGGGGTTTCTCTTGTTTTTAAATCCGTCTGATTTGGAGAATCTATGAACAAGTAATGGTGTAGGAGGCTGTAAATTGTTCATTGTGAGTCAAAATCTACCTGCAAACACTTTAGAGTTAAGCTCTGTGTTTGAAAATACATTGCACCTAACCTCTTAGATCCTTGAACTCAAAACCTACTATACAATAAAGTGCGTGTCTGGTCAAAGGTACTTCCACAAAACCCACTTGACTGTTAGAGCTCAGCGTCAAGTAAAATTGTATGATCTGTATGTAAAGCCACTATGGATATTCCACCCTGAGTCGCCTGTCAAAAAAGCAATTACTGGCGTAATTGCTTTTTTGCTTTGCTTTGCTTTGCTTTGCTTTTAAGGTAGTGTGGCCGAGTGGTCTAAGGCGCTGGATTAAGGCTCCAGTCTCATTTGAGGCGTGGGTTCAAATCCCACCACTGCCAAAACGCTCTGAGGCCAACAAAGCGTAACCTCTCAAAGTGCAGATATGTAGCGAATTCCCGTACGACTTCAAGTTTCTCATGAATCCACTAGTGCCCCATGTGTATGATTCTACCTCACGCTGAGCCGTAACAATCAAGTAGGTTGTGTGGAAGCACCTTTGGTTGCACTCTGAGCTATACCTGCGTAGGCATTGTCCACACACTTCTTTGTATTATAGGTTTGGAGCTTGGGTACAATACAATTTCTTTCTCCTAAGCTTCTGCCATTACACGGAACACTTAACTACACCCTAGTAGTAAACTAAAGGCTGTTTTCGAGCTAGCCAGGAGTCGAACCTAGAATCTTCTGATCCGAAGTCAGACGCGTTATCCATTACGCCACTAGCCCTGCTTTAGCTTGTGCACACATGTCGCAACATTGCCTGTACGCGATTGACAGCGACAAAGAGCATTGCATTGAACACCAAAACAAAGAAGAAGGTATCAGTGCCGTGACCCGGATTCGAACCAGGGTTGCTGCGGCCACAACGCAGAGTACTGACCACTATACGATCACGGCTGGGTTGCTGCAACTGTGCCTCCGTGCGAGGTAAACAACTAGTCCTTATTACATCCAACTAAAGGCTGTTTTCGAGCTAGCCAGGAGTCGAACCTAGAATCTTCTGATCCGTAGTCAGACGCGTTATCCATTGCTCCACTAGCGCTGCGTTTGGGAGTGCATAGGTGTCACAATATTGCCTATACATCGTTGACAGGCAAACAAATATCTTCCCCCAGTTGTGGAGTTTGTCAGTTATCTGACAGTTTGCGAAGGTCGCAGGCGGCAAGAAAAGAAGCAGTAGTCATGTGTGTAGTTCTGAACTTTGCAACAACAAGCATAGCATTGAATGCAATACATAATTGTCACAACATTGCATGTACCTGCTTAATATCGACAAAAATCTTCCTACACGTACACGTTTACTGAGTTTGGCACTTATGTGACTGCTCGTGAAGGTTGCAGGTGTCAGAAAGTGGACCAGACGTCTTTGTGTGTAGTTGTAATCTTTGTAACAGGAAGCATAGCATTTAATGCAATGATCACCAAAACAAACAAGTTAAGGGACGTCACAGTGACGAGACTGGGATTCGAACCGCAAATGCTGCAGTTTCTGACCGGCTCTCAAGCAGAGTGGCGCAGCGGAAGCGTGCTGGGCCCATAACCCAGAGGTCGATGGATCGAAACCATCCTCTGCTAATTGCGTTAGTGTTCGCCGTCAAGCTGTGTGATTAACACAGGGTATATGTTTTTGCCCTTTGCATTAAAGCACAAGTGTTCAGGGTTCTTTCCACCTCTTAATGGTTCAGCGATCTGTATGTAAAGCCACTGTGGACATTCCACCCCGAGTCGCCCGTCTCAGGCCAGCCTGGCATTAGTGCTTTCTTTGTTAGCCATGCATCAATTGCTTCCTTTTAAGGTAGTGTGGCCGAGTGGTCTAAGGCGCTGGATTTAGGCTCCAGTCTCAATTGAGGCGTGGGTTCAAATCCCACCGCTGCCATTTTTGCATCTTCCGGGAGGCAATAGCAGGCAGTAATCTCCATGAACGTTTAGTGGGTGACTGGGCCGTCAAGCTTGACGTGTAGCTGGGTTTAGGCTCCAGTCCCAATTGAGGCATGGCTTCAAATCCAACCACTGAAATTTGCGTAGTTAGTCCGTGAGTGACTGAGCTTTGAAAGTTTTTTTTAAAAAAAAATCAGATGGTGTTCATGAGAGAGAGCAGCTGACTGCAGTCCTTGAGAAGCCCGTTCAACTTAGCGTAGAGAGTCAACAGTGGTGTGACACGTGAGTGACCGAAAATGAGATACGCTCCTGCACTTCTGTTCACCTGCGGTTCATGACAAACTGATTGCAGTAGTTGGGATGAGAAACTAAAAGTTCTTGCACAAACTGTTTTGGTATCGCAGTCTGATTGGTATTTTTCCAATGTTCTTCGGAGCGAAGGTGTGCGGCAATGGCACGGAGGACACGTGGTCAGCAAACCTTACCGTGGATTATGGAAGGCCTGCATGCAATGACCACAACTTCCAAGACCTTTTTCTGTGGCAGTGTGGCCGAGCACCCAAGGCGCTGGATTAAGGCTCCAGTCTCATTTAAGGTGTGGGATCTCTTAGAAAGTTCTAAATTTATCAAAGCGTAACCTCACAATGTACAAACTTTCAGGCGTGGTGAATTCTCGCATGAGTTCAAGTTTCTCACGAATCCACTAGTGCCCCATGTGTGCGATACTGCTTCACGCTGAGCTGTATCAATCAAGCAGGTTTTGTGGAAACACCTTTGGCCAGACACACACTTCTTTGTATAGTAAGTTTGGAGTTCAAGGATCCAAGAGGTTAGGTACAGTGTCATTTCTTTTTCGTGAACTGGTGCCTTTACACAGAACCAGTAGAAGCCTTTATTTCAAGGGGGCCCTAATGTGTAGGGGTTTCTCTTGTTTTTAAATCCGTCTGAATTGGAGAATCTATGAACAAGTAATGGTGTAGGAGGCTGTAAATTGTTCATTGTGAGTCAAAATCTACCTGCAAACACTTTAGAGTTAAGCTCTGTGTTTGAAAATACATTGCACCTAACCTCTTAGATCCTTGAACTCAAAACCTACTATACAATAAAGTGCGTGTCTGGTCAAAGGTACTTCCACAAAACCCACTTGACTGTTAGAGCTCAGCCTCAAGTAAAATTGTATGATCTGTATGTAAAGCCACTATGGATATTCCACCCTGAGTCGCCTGTCTTAGGTCACACTGGCGTAATTGCTTTTTTGCTTTGCTTTGCTTTGCTTTTCAGGTAGTGTGGCCGAGTGGTCTAAGGCGCTGGATTAAGGCTCCAGTCTCATTTGAGGCGTGGGTTCAAATCCCACCACTGCCAAAACGCTCTGAGGCCAACAAAGCGTAACCTCTCAAAGTGCAGACATGTAGCGAATTCCCGTACGACTTCAAGTTTCTCATGAATCCACTAGTGCCCCATGTGTATGATTCTACCTCACGCTGAGCCGTAACAATCAAGTAGGTTGTGTGGAAGCACCTTTGGTTGCACTCTGAGGCAATAGCAGGCAGTAATCTCCATGAACGTTTAGTGGGTGACTGGGCCGTCAAGCTTGACGTGTAGCTGGGTTTAGGCTCCAGTCCCAATTGAGGCATGGCTTCAAATCCAACCACTGAAATTTGCGTAGTTAGTCCGTGAGTGACTGAGCTTTGAAAGTTTTTTTAAAAAAAAAATCAGATGGTGTTCATGAGAGAGAGCAGCTGACTGCAGTCCTTGAGAAGCCCGTTCAACTTAGCGTAGAGAGTCAACAGTGGTGTGACACGTGAGTGACCGAAAATGAGATACGCTCCTGCACTTCTGTTCACCTGCGGTTCATGACAAACTGATTGCAGTAGTTGGGATGAGAAACTAAAAGTTCTTGCACAAACTGTTTTGGTATCGCAGTCTGATTGGTATTTTTCCAATGTTCTTCGGAGCGAAGGTGTGCGGCAATGGCACGGAGGACACGTGGTCAGCAAACCTTACCGTGGATTATGGAAGGCCTGCATGCAATGACCACAACTTCCAAGACCTTTTTCTGTGGCAGTGTGGCCGAGCACCCAAGGCGCTGGATTAAGGCTCCAGTCTCATTTAAGGTGTGGGATCTCTTAGAAAGTTCTAAATTTATCAAAGCGTAACCTCACAATGTACAAACTTTCAGGCGTGGTAAATTCTCGCATGAGTTCAAGTTTCTCACGAATCCACTAGTGCCCCATGTGTGCGATACTGCTTCACGCTGAGCTGTATCAATCAAGCAGGTTTTGTGGAAACACCTTTGGCCAGACACACACTTCTTTGTATAGTAAGTTTGGAGTTCAAGGATCCAAGAGGTTAGGTACAGTGTCATTTCTTTTTCGTGAACTGGTGCCTTTACACAGAACCAGTAGAAGCCTTTATTTCAAGGGGGCCCTAATGTGTAGGGGTTTCTCTTGTTTTTAAATCCGTCTGATTTGGAGAATCTATGAACAAGTAATGGTGTAGGAGGCTGTAAATTGTTCATTGTGAGTCAAAATCTACCTGCAAACACTTTAGAGTTAAGCTCTGTGTTTGAAAATACATTGCACCTAACCTCTTAGATCCTTGAACTCAAAACCTACTATACAATAAAGTGCGTGTCTGGTCAAAGGTACTTCCACAAAACCCACTTGACTGTTAGAGCTCAGCCTCAAGTAAAATTGTATGATCTGTATGTAAAGCCACTATGGATATTCCACCCTGAGTCGCCTGTCTTAGGTCACACTGGCGTAATTGCTTTTTTGCTTTGCTTTGCTTTGCTTTTCAGGTAGTGTGGCCGAGTGGTCTAAGGCGCTGGATTAAGGCTCCAGTCTCATTTGAGGCGTGGGTTCAAATCCCACCACTGCCAAAACGCTCTGAGGCCAACAAAGCGTAACCTCTCAAAGTGCAGACATGTAGCGAATTCCCGTACGACTTCAAGTTTCTCATGAATCCACTAGTGCCCCATGTGTATGATTCTACCTCACGCTGAGCCGTAACAATCAAGTAGGTTGTGTGGAAGCACCTTTGGTTGCACTCTGAGGCAATAGCAGGCAGTAATCTCCATGAACGTTTAGTGGGTGACTGGGCCGTCAAGCTTGACGTGTAGCTGGGTTTAGGCTCCAGTCCCAATTGAGGCATGGCTTCAAATCCAACCACTGAAATTTGCGTAGTTAGTCCGTGAGTGACTGAGCTTTGAAAGTTTTTTTAAAAAAAAAATCAGATGGTGTTCATGAGAGAGAGCAGCTGACTGCAGTCCTTGAGAAGCCCGTTCAACTTAGCGTAGAGAGTCAACAGTGGTGTGACACGTGAGTGACCGAAAATGAGATACGCTCCTGCACTTCTGTTCACCTGCGGTTCATGACAAACTGATTGCAGTAGTTGGGATGAGAAACTAAAAGTTCTTGCACAAACTGTTTTGGTATCGCAGTCTGATTGGTATTTTTCCAATGTTCTTCGGAGCGAAGGTGTGCGGCAATGGCACGGAGGACACGTGGTCAGCAAACCTTACCGTGGATTATGGAAGGCCTGCATGCAATGACCACAACTTCCAAGACCTTTTTCTGTGGCAGTGTGGCCGAGCACCCAAGGCGCTGGATTAAGGCTCCAGTCTCATTTAAGGTGTGGGATCTCTTAGAAAGTTCTAAATTTATCAAAGCGTAACCTCACAATGTACAAACTTTCAGGCGTGGTAAATTCTCGCATGAGTTCAAGTTTCTCACGAATCCACTAGTGCCCCATGTGTGCGATACTGCTTCACGCTGAGCTGTATCAATCAAGCAGGTTTTGTGGAAACACCTTTGGCCAGACACACACTTCTTTGTATAGTAAGTTTGGAGTTCAAGGATCCAAGAGGTTAGGTACAGTGTCATTTCTTTTTCGTGAACTGGTGCCTTTACACAGAACCAGTAGAAGCCTTTATTTCAAGGGGGCCCTAATGTGTAGGGGTTTCTCTTGTTTTTAAATCCGTCTGATTTGGAGAATCTATGAACAAGTAATGGTGTAGGAGGCTGTAAATTGTTCATTGTGAGTCAAAATCTACCTGCAAACACTTTAGAGTTAAGCTCTGTGTTTGAAAATACATTGCACCTAACCTCTTAGATCCTTGAACTCAAAACCTACTATACAATAAAGTGCGTGTCTGGTCAAAGGTACTTCCACAAAACCCACTTGACTGTTAGAGCTCAGCCTCAAGTAAAATTGTATGATCTGTATGTAAAGCCACTATGGATATTCCACCCTGAGTCGCCTGTCTTAGGTCACACTGGCGTAATTGCTTTTTTGCTTTGCTTTGCTTTGCTTTTAAGGTAGTGTGGCCGAGTGGTCTAAGGCGCTGGATTAAGGCTCCAGTCTCATTTGAGGCGTGGGTTCAAATCCCACCACTGCCAAAACGCTCTGAGGCCAACAAAGCGTAACCTCTCAATGTGCAGACATGTAGCGAATTCCCGTACGACTTCAAGTTTCTCATGAATCCACTAGTGCCCCATGTGTATGATTCTACCTCACGCTGAGCCGTAACAATCAAGTAGGTTGTGTGGAAGCACCTTTGGTTGCACTCTGAGCTATACCTGCGTAGGCATTGTCCACACACTTCTTTGTATTACAGGTTTGGAGCTTGGGTACAATACAATTTCTTTCTCCTAAGCTTCTGCCATTACACGGAACACTTAACTACACCCTAGTAGTAAACTAAAGGCTGTTTTCGAGCTAGCCAGGAGTCGAACCTAGAATCTTCTGATCCGAAGTCAGACGCGTTATCCATTACGCCACTAGCCCTGCTTTAGCTTGTGCACACATGTCGCAACATTGCCTGTACGCGATTGACAGCGACAAAGAGCATTGCATTGAACACCAAAACAAAGAAGAAGGTATCAGTGCCGTGACCCGGATTCGAACCGGGGTTGCTGCGGCCACAACGCAGAGTACTAACCACTATACGATCACGGCTGGGTTGCTGCAACTGTGCCTCCGTGCGAGGTAAACAACTAGTCCTTATTACATCCAACTAAAGGCTGTTTTCGAGCTAGCCAGGAGTCGAACCTAGAATCTTCTGATCCGTAGTCAGACGCGTTATCCATTGCGCCACTAGCCCTGCATTTGGGAGTGCATAGGTGTCACAATATTGCCTATACATCGTTGACAGGCAAACAAATATCTTCCCCCAGTTGTGGAGTTTGTCAGTTATCTGACAGTTTGCGAAGGTCGCAGGCGGCAAGAAAAGAAGCAGTAGTCATGTGTGTAGTTCTGAACTTTGCAACAACAAGCATAGCATTGAATGCAATACATAATTGTCACAACATTGCATGTACCTGCTTAATATCGACAAAAATCTTCCTGCACGTACACGTTTACTGAGTTTGGCACTTATGTGACTGCTCGTGAAGGTTGCAGGTGTCAGAAAGTGGACCAGACGTCTTTGTGTGTAGTTGTAATCTTTGTAACAGGAAGCATAGCATTTAATGCAATGATCACCAAAACAAACAAGTTAAGGGACGTCACAGTGACGAGACTGGGATTCGAACCGCAAATGCTGCAGTTTCTGACCGGCTCTCAAGCAGAGTGGCGCAGCGGAAGCGTGCTGGGCCCATAACCCAGAGGTCGATGGATCGAAACCATCCTGTGCTAATTGCGTTAGTGTTCGCCGTCAAGCTGTGTGATTAACACAGGGTATATGTTTTTGCCGTTTGCATTAAAGCACAAGTGTTCAGGGTTCTTTCCACCTCTTAATGGTTCAGCGATCTGTATGTAAAGCCACTGTGGACATTCCACCCCGAGTCGCCCGTCTCAGGCCAGCCTGGCATTAGTGCTTTCTTTGTTAGCCATGCATCAATTGCTTCCTTTTAAGGTAGTGTGGCCGAGTGGTCTAAGGCGCTGGATTTAGGCTCCAGTCTCAATTGAGGCGTGGGTTCAAATCCCACCGCTGCCATTTTTGCATCTTCCGGGAGGCAATAGCAGGCAGTAATCTCCATGAACGTTTAGTGGGTGACTGGGCCGTCAAGCTTGACGTGTAGCTGGGTTTAGGCTCCAGTCCCAATTGAGGCATGGCTTCAAATCCAACCACTGAAATTTGCGTAGTTAGTCCGTGAGTGACTGAGCTTTGAAAGTTTTTTTAAAAAAAAAATCAGATGGTGTTCATGAGAGAGAGCAGCTGACTGCAGTCCTTGAGAAGCCCGTTCAACTTAGCGTAGAGAGTCAACAGTGGTGTGACACGTGAGTGACCGAAAATGAGATACGCTCCTGCACTTCTGTTCACCTGCGGTTCATGACAAACTGATTGCAGTAGTTGGGATGAGAAACTAAAAGTTCTTGCACAAACTGTTTTGGTATCGCAGTCTGAGTGGTATTTTTCCAATGTTCTTCGGAGCGAAGGTGTGCGGCAATGGCACGGAGGACACGTGGTCAGCAAACCTTACCGTGGATTATGGAAGGCCTGCATGCAAAGACCACAACTTCCAAGTCCTTTTTCTGTGGCAGTGTGGCCGAGCACCCAAGGCGCTGGATTAAGGCTCCAGTCTCATTTAAGGTGTGGGATCTCTTAGAAAGTTCTAAATTTATCAAAGCGTAACCTCACAATGTACAAACTTTCAGGCGTGGTAAATTCTCGCATGAGTTCAAGTTTCTCACGAATCCACTAGTGCCCCATGTGTGCGATACTGCTTCACGCTGAGCTGTAACAATCAAGCAGGTTTTGTGGAAACACCTTTGGCCAGACACACACTTCTTTGTATAGTAAGTTTGGAGTTCAAGGATCCAAGAGGTTAGGTACAGTGTCATTTCTTTTTCGTGAACTGGTGCCTTTACACAGAACCAGTAGAAGCCTTTATTTCAAGGGGGCCCTAATGTGTAGGGGTTTCTCTTGTTTTTAAATCCGTCTGATTTGGAGAATCTATGAACAAGTAATGGTGTAGGAGGCTGTAAATTGTTCATTGTGAGTCAAAATCTACCTGCAAACACTTTAGAGTTAAGCTCTGTGTTTGAAAATACATTGCACCTAACCTCTTAGATCCTTGAACTCAAAACCTACTATACAATAAAGTGCGTGTCTGGTCAAAGGTACTTCCACAAAACCCACTTGACTGTTAGAGCTCAGCCTCAAGTAAAATTGTATGATCTGTATGTAAAGCCACTATGGATATTCCACCCTGAGTCGCCTGTCTTAGGTCACACTGGCGTAATTGCTTTTTTGCTTTGCTTTGCTTTGCTTTTAAGGTAGTGTGGCCGAGTGGTCTAAGGCGCTGGTTAAGGCTCCAGTCTCGTTTGAGGCGTGGGTTCAAATCCCACCACTGCCAAAACGCTCTGAGGCCAACAAAGCGTAACCTCTCAAAGTGCAGACATGTAGCGAATTCCCGTACGACTTCAAGTTTCTCATGAATCCACTAGTGCCCCATGTGTATGATTCTACCTCACGCTGAGCCGTAACAATGAAGTAGGTTGTGTGGAAGCACCTTTGGTTGCACTCTGAGGCAATAGCAGGCAGTAATCTCCATGAACGTTTAGTGGGTGACTGGGCCGTCAAGCTTGACGTGTAGCTGGGTTTAGGCTCCAGTCCCAATTGAGGCATGGCTTCAAATCAAACCATTGAAATTTGCGTAGTTAGTCCGTGAGTGACTGAGCTTTGAAAGTTTTTTAAAAAAAAAAATCAGATGGTGTTCATGAGAGAGAGCAGCTGACTGCAGTCCTTGAGAAGCCCGTTCAACTTAGCGTAGAGAGTCAACAGTGGTGTGACACGTGAGTGACCGAAAATGAGATACGCTCCTGCACTTCTGTTCACCTGCGGTTCATGACAAACTGATTGCAGTAGTTGGGATGAGAAACTAAAAGTTCTTGCACAAACTGTTTTGGTATCGCAGTCTGAGTGGTATTTTTCCAATGTTCTTCGGAGCGAAGGTGTGCGGCAATGGCACGGAGGACACGTGGTCAGCAAACCTTACCGTGGATTATGGAAGGCCTGCATGCAAAGACCACAACTTCCAAGACCTTTTTCTGTGGCAGTGTGGCCGAGCACCCAAGGCGCTGGATTAAGGCTCCAGTCTCATTTAAGGTGTGGGATCTCTTAGAAAGTTCTAAATTTATCAAAGCGTAACCTCACAATGTACAAACTTTCAGGCGTGGTAAATTCTCGCATGAGTTCAAGTTTCTCACGAATCCACTAGTGCCCCATGTGTGCGATACTGCTTCACGCTGAGCTGTAACAATCAAGCAGGTTTTGTGGAAACACCTTTGGCCAGACACACACTTCTTTGTATAGTAAGTTTGGAGTTCAAGGATCCAAGAGGTTAGGTACAGTGTCATTTCTTTTTCGTGAACTGGTGCCTTTACACAGAACCAGTAGAAGCCTTTATTTCAAGGGGGCCGTAATGTGTAGGGGTTTCTCTTGTTTTTAAATCCGTCTGATTTGGAGAATCTATGAACAAGTAATGGTGTAGGAGGCTGTAAATTGTTCATTGTGAGTCAAAATCTACCTGCAAACACTTTAGAGTTAAGCTCTGTGTTTGAAAATACATTGCACCTAACCTCTTAGATCCTTGAACTCAAAACCTACTATACAATAAAGTGCGTGTCTGGTCAAAGGTACTTCCACAAAACCCACTTGACTGTTAGAGCTCAGCCTCAAGTAAAATTGTATGATCTGTATGTAAAGCCACTATGGATATTCCACCCTGAGTCGCCTGTCTTAGGTCACACTGGCGTAATTGCTTTTTTGCTTTGCTTTGCTTTGCTTTTAAGGTAGTGTGGCCGAGTGGTCTAAGGCGCTGGATTAAGGCTCCAGTCTCATTTGAGGCGTGGGTTCAAATCCCACCACTGCCAAAATGCTCTGAGCCCAACAAAGCGTAACCTCTCAAAGTGCAGACATGTAGCGAATTCCCGTACGACTTCAAGTTTCTCATGAATCCACTAGTGCCCCATGTGTATGATTCTACCTCACGCTGAGCCGTAACAATCAAGTAGGTTGTGTGGAAGCACCTTTGGTTGCACTCTGAGCTATACCTGCGTAGGCATTGTCCACACACTTCTTTGTATTATAGGTTTGGAGCTTGGGTACAATACAATTTCTTTCTGCTAAGCTTCTGCCATTACACGGAACACTTAACTACACCCTAGTAGTAAACTAAAGGCTGTTTTCGAGCTAGCCAGGAGTCGAACCTAGAATCTTCTGATCCGAAGTCAGACGCGTTATCCATTACGCCACTAGCCCTGCTTTAGCTTGTGCACACATGTCGCAACATTGCCTGTACGCGATTGACAGCGACAAAGAGCATTGCATTGAACACCAAAACAAAGAAGAAGGTATCAGTGCCGTGACCCGGATTCGAACCGGGGTTGCTGCGGCCACAACGCAGAGTACTGACCACTATACGATCACGGCTGGGTTGCTGCAACTGTGCCTCCGTGCGAGGTAAACAACTAGTCCTTATTACATCCAACTAAAGGCTGTTTTCGAGCTAGCCAGGAGTCGAACCTAGAATCTTCTGATCCGTAGTCAGACGCGTTATCCATTGCGCCACTAGCCCTGCGTTTGGGAGTGCATAGGTGTCACAATATTGCCTATACATCGTTGACAGGCAAACAAATATCTTCCCCCAGTTGTGGAGTTTGTCAGTTATCTGACAGTTTGCGAAGGTCGCAGGCGGCAAGAAAAGAAGCAGTAGTCATGTGTGTAGTTCTGAACTTTGCAACAACAAGCATAGCATTGAATGCAATACATAATTGTCACAACATTGCATGTACCTGCTTAATATCGACAAAAATCTTCCTGCACGTACACGTTTACTGAGTTTGGCACTTATGTGACTGCTCGTGAAGGTTGCAGGTGTCAGAAAGTGGACCAGACGTCTTTGTGTGTAGTTGTAATCTTTGTAACAGGAAGCATAGCATTTAATGCAATGATCACCAAAACAAACAAGTTAAGGGACGTCACAGTGACGAGACTGGGATTCGAACCGCAAATGCTGCAGTTTCTGACCGGCTCTCAAGCAGAGTGGCGCAGCGGAAGCGTGCTGGGCCCATAACCCAGAGGTCGATGGATCGAAACCATCCTCTGCTAATTGCGTTAGTGTTCGCCGTCAAGCTGTGTGATTAACACAGGGTATATGTTTTTGCCCTTTGCATTAAAGCACAAGTGTTCAGGGTTCTTTCCACCTCTTAATGGTTCAGCGATCTGTATGTAAAGCCACTGTGGACATTCCACCCCGAGTCGCCCGTCTCAGGCCAGCCTGGCATTAGTGCTTTCTTTGTTAGCCATGCATCAATTGCTTCCTTTTAAGGTAGTGTGGCCGAGTGGTCTAAGGCGCTGGATTTAGGCTCCAGTCTCAATTGAGGCGTGGGTTCAAATCCCACCGCTGCCATTTTTGCATCTTCCGGGAGGCAATAGCAGGCAGTAATCTCCATGAACGTTTAGTGGGTGACTGGGCCGTCAAGCTTGACGTGTAGCTGGGTTTAGGCTCCAGTCCCAATTGAGGCATGGCTTCAAATCCAACCACTGAAATTTGCGTAGTTAGTCCGTGAGTGACTGAGCTTTGAAAGTTTTTAAAAAAAAAAAATCAGATGGTGTTCATGAGAGAGAGCAGCTGACTGCAGTCCTTGAGAAGCCCGTTCAACTTAGCGTAGAGAGTCAACAGTGGTGTGACACGTGAGTGACCGAAAATGAGATACGCTCCTGCACTTCTGTTCACCTGCGGTTCATGACAAACTGATTGCAGTAGTTGGGATGAGAAACTAAAAGTTCTTGCACAAACTGTTTTGGTATCGCAGTCTGAGTGGTATTTTTCCAATGTTCTTCGGAGCGAAGGTGTGCGGCAATGGCACGGAGGACACGTGGTCAGCAAACCTTACCGTGGATTATGGAAGGCCTGCATGCAAAGACCACAACTTCCAAGACCTTTTTCTGTGGCAGTGTGGCCGAGCACCCAAGGCGCTGGATTAAGGCTCCAGTCTCATTTAAGGTGTGGGATCTCTTAGAAAGTTCTAAATTTATCAAAGCGTAACCTCACAATGTACAAACTTTCAGGCGTGGTAAATTCTCGCATGAGTTCAAGTTTCTCACGAATCCACTAGTGCCCCATGTGTGCGATACTGCTTCACGCTGAGCTGTAACAATCAAGCAGGTTTTGTGGAAACACCTTTGGCCAGACACACACTTCTTTGTATAGTAAGTTTGGAGTTCAAGGATCCAAGAGGTTAGGTACAGTGTCATTTCTTTTTCGTGAACTGGTGCCTTTACACAGAACCAGTAGAAGCCTTTATTTCAAGGGGGCCCTAATGTGTAGGGGTTTCTCTTGTTTTTAAATCCGTCTGATTTGGAGAATCTATGAACAAGTAATGGTGTAGGAGGCTGTAAGTTGTTCATTGTGAGTCAAAATCTACCTGCAAACACTTTAGAGTTAAGCTCTGTGTTTGAAAATACATTGCACCTAACCTCTTAGATCCTTGAACTCAAAACCTACTATACAATAAAGTGCGTGTCTGGTCAAAGGTACTTCCACAAAACCCACTTGACTGTTAGAGCTCAGCGTCAAGTAAAATTGTATGATCTGTATGTAAAGCCACTATGGATATTCCACCCTGAGTCGCCTGTCTTAGGTCACACTGGCGTAATTGCTTTTTTGCTTTGCTTTGCTTTGCTTTTAAGGTAGTGTGGCCGAGTGGTCTAAGGCGCTGGATTAAGGCTCCAGTCTCATTTGAGGTGTGGGTTCAAATCCCACCACTGCCAAAACGCTCTGAGGCCAACAAAGCGTAACCTCTCAAAGTGCAGACATGTAGCGAATTCCCGTACGACTTCAAGTTTCTCATGAATCCACTAGTGCCCCATGTGTATGATTCTACCTCACGCTGAGCCGTAACAATCAAGTAGGTTGTGTGGAAGCACCTTTGGTTGCACTCTGAGGCAATAGCAGGCAGTAATCTCCATGAACATTTAGTGGGTGACTGGGCCGTCAAGCTTGACGTGTAGCTGGGTTTAGGCTCCAGTCCCAATTGAGGCATGGCTTCAAATCCAACCACTGAAATTTGCGTAGTTAGTCCGTGAGTGACTGAGCTTTGAAAGTTTTTAAAAAAAAAAAATCAGATGGTGTTCATGAGAGAGAGCAGCTGACTGCAGTCCTTGAGAAGCCCGTTCAACTTAGCGTAGAGAGTCAACAGTGGTGTGACACGTGAGTGACCGAAAATGAGATACGCTCCTGCACTTCTGTTCACCTGCGGTTCATGACAAACTGATTGCAGTAGTTGGGATGAGAAACTAAAAGTTCTTGCACAAACTGTTTTGGTATCGCAGTCTGATTGGTATTTTTCCAATGTTCTTCGGAGCGAAGGTGTGCGGCAATGGCACGGAGGACACGTGGTCAGCAAACCTTACCGTGGATTATGGAAGGCCTGCATGCAATGACCACAACTTCCAAGACCTTTTTCTGTGGCAGTGTGGCCGAGCACCCAAGGCGCTGGATTAAGGCTCCAGTCTCATTTAAGGTGTGGGATCTCTTAGAAAGTTCTAAATTTATCAAAGCGTAACCTCACAATGTACAAACTTTCAGGCGTGGTAAATTCTCGCATGAGTTCAAGTTTCTCACGAATCCACTAGTGCCCCATGTGTGCGATACTGCTTCACGCTGAGCTGTATCAATCAAGCAGGTTTTGTGGAAACACCTTTGGCCAGACACACACTTCTTTGTATAGTAAGTTTGGAGTTCAAGGATCCAAGAGGTTAGGTACAGTGTCATTTCTTTTTCGTGAACTGGTGCCTTTACACAGAACCAGTAGAAGCCTTTATTTCAAGGGGGCCCTAATGTGTAGGGGTTTCTCTTGTTTTTAAATCCGTCTGATTTGGAGAATCTATGAACAAGTAATGGTGTAGGAGGCTGTAAATTGTTCATTGTGAGTCAAAATCTACCTGCAAACACTTTAGAGTTAAGCTCTGTGTTTGAAAATACATTGCACCTAACCTCTTAGATCCTTGAACTCAAAACCTACTATACAATAAAGTGCGTGTCTGGTCAAAGGTACTTCCACAAAACCCACTTGACTGTTAGAGCTCAGCCTCAAGTAAAATTGTATGATCTGTATGTAAAGCCACTATGGATATTCCACCCTGAGTCGCCTGTCTTAGGTCACACTGGCGTAATTGCTTTTTTGCTTTGCTTTGCTTTGCTTTTAAGGTAGTGTGGCCGAGTGGTCTAAGGCGCTGGATTAAGGCTCCAGTCTCATTTGAGGCGTGGGTTCAAATCCCACCACTGCCAAAACGCTCTGAGGCCAACAAAGCGTAACCTCTCAAAGTGCAGACATGTAGCGAATTCCCGTACGACTTCAAGTTTCTCATGAATCCACTAGTGCCCCATGTGTATGATTCTACCTCACGCTGAGCCGTAACAATCAAGTAGGTTGTGTGGAAGCACCTTTGGTTGCACTCTGAGCTATACCTGCGTAGGCATTGTCCACACACTTCTTTGTATTACAGGTTTGGAGCTTGGGTACAATACAATTTCTTTCTCCTAAGCTTCTGCCATTACACGGAACACTTAACTACACCCTAGTAGTAAACTAAAGGCTGTTTTCGAGCTAGCCAGGAGTCGAACCTAGAATCTTCTGATCCGAAGTCAGACGCGTTATCCATTACGCCACTAGCCCTGCTTTAGCTTGTGCACACATGTCGCAACATTGCCTGTACGCGATTGACAGCGACAAAGAGCATTGCATTGAACACCAAAACAAAGAAGAAGGTATCAGTGCCGTGACCCGGATTCGAACCGGGGTTGCTGCGGCCACAACGCAGAGTACTAACCACTATACGATCACGGCTGGGTTGCTGCAACTGTGCCTCCGTGCGAGGTAAACAACTAGTCCTTATTACATCCAACTAAAGGCTGTTTTCGAGCTAGCCAGGAGTCGAACCTAGAATCACTAGCCCTGCATTTGGGAGTGCATAGGTGTCACAATATTGCCTATACATCGTTGACAGGCAAACAAATATCTTCCCCCAGTTGTGGAGTTTGTCAGTTATCTGACAGTTTGCGAAGGTCGCAGGCGGCAAGAAAAGAAGCAGTAGTCATGTGTGTAGTTCTGAACTTTGCAACAACAAGCATAGCATTGAATGCAATACATAATTGTCACAACATTGCATGTACCTGCTTAATATCGACAAAAATCTTCCTGCACGTACACGTTTACTGAGTTTGGCACTTATGTGACTGCTCGTGAAGGTTGCAGGTGTCAGAAAGTGGACCAGACGTCTTTGTGTGTAGTTGTAATCTTTGTAACAGGAAGCATAGCATTTAATGCAATGATCACCAAAACAAACAAGTTAAGGGACGTCACAGTGACGAGACTGGGATTCGAACCGCAAATGCTGCAGTTTCTGACCGGCTCTCAAGCAGAGTGGCGCAGCGGAAGCGTGCTGGGCCCATAACCCAGAGGTCGATGGATCGAAACCATCCTGTGCTAATTGCGTTAGTGTTCGCCGTCAAGCTGTGTGATTAACACAGGGTATATGTTTTTGCCGTTTGCATTAAAGCACAAGTGTTCAGGGTTCTTTCCACCTCTTAATGGTTCAGCGATCTGTATGTAAAGCCACTGTGGACATTCCACCCCGAGTCGCCCGTCTCAGGCCAGCCTGGCATTAGTGCTTTCTTTGTTAGCCATGCATCAATTGCTTCCTTTTAAGGTAGTGTGGCCGAGTGGTCTAAGGCGCTGGATTTAGGCTCCAGTCTCAATTGAGGCGTGGGTTCAAATCCCACCGCTGCCATTTTTGCATCTTCCGGGAGGCAATAGCAGGCAGTAATCTTCATGAACGTTTAGTGGGTGACTGGGCCGTCAAGCTTGACGTGTAGCTGGGTTTAGGCTCCAGTCCCAATTGAGGCATGGCTTCAAATCCAACCACTGAAATTTGCGTAGTTAGTCCGTGAGTGACTGAGCTTTGAAAGTTTTTTTAAAAAAAAAATCAGATGGTGTTCATGAGAGAGAGCAGCTGACTGCAGTCCTTGAGAAGCCCGTTCAACTTAGCGTAGAGAGTCAACAGTGGTGTGACACGTGAGTGACCGAAAATGAGATACGCTCCTGCACTTCTGTTCACCTGCGGTTCATGACAAACTGATTGCAGTAGTTGGGATGAGAAACTAAAAGTTCTTGCACAAACTGTTTTGGTATCGCAGTCTGAGTGGTATTTTTCCAATGTTCTTCGGAGCGAAGGTGTGCGGCAATGGCACGGAGGACACGTGGTCAGCAAACCTTACCGTGGATTATGGAAGGCCTGCATGCAAAGACCACAACTTCCAAGACCTTTTTCTGTGGCAGTGTGGCCGAGCACCCAAGGCGCTGGATTAAGGCTCCAGTCTCATTTAAGGTGTGGGATCTCTTAGAAAGTTCTAAATTTATCAAAGCGTAACCTCACAATGTACAAACTTTCAGGCGTGGTAAATTCTCGCATGAGTTCAAGTTTCTCACGAATCCACTAGTGCCCCATGTGTGCGATACTGCTTCACGCTGAGCTGTAACAATCAAGCAGGTTTTGTGGAAACACCTTTGGCCAGACACACACTTCTTTGTATAGTAAGTTTGGAGTTCAAGGATCCAAGAGGTTAGGTACAGTGTCATTTCTTTTTCGTGAACTGGTGCCTTTACACAGAACCAGTAGAAGCCTTTATTTCAAGGGGGCCCTAATGTGTAGGGGTTTCTCTTGTTTTTAAATCCGTCTGATTTGGAGAATCTATGAACAAGTAATGGTGTAGGAGGCTGTAAATTGTTCATTGTGAGTCAAAATCTACCTGCAAACACTTTAGAGTTAAGCTCTGTGTTTGAAAATACATTGCACCTAACCTCTTAGATCCTTGAACTCAAAACCTACTATACAATAAAGTGCGTGTCTGGTCAAAGGTACTTCCACAAAACCCACTTGACTGTTAGAGCTCAGCGTCAAGTAAAATTGTATGATCTGTATGTAAAGCCACTATGGATATTCCACCCTGAGTCGCCTGTCTTAGGTCACACTGGCGTAATTGCTTTTTTGCTTTGCTTTGCTTTGCTTTTAAGGTAGTGTGGCCGAGTGGTCTAAGGCGCTGGTTAAGGCTCCAGTCTCGTTTGAGGCGTGGGTTCAAATCCCACCACTGCCAAAACGCTCTGAGGCCAACAAAGCGTAACCTCTCAAAGTGCAGACATGTAGCGAATTCCCGTACGACTTCAAGTTTCTCATGAATCCACTAGTGCCCCATGTGTATGATTCTACCTCACGCTGAGCCGTAACAATGAAGTAGGTTGTGTGGAAGCACCTTTGGTTGCACTCTGAGGCAATAGCAGGCAGTAATCTCCATGAACGTTTAGTGGGTGACTGGGCCGTCAAGCTTGACGTGTAGCTGGGTTTAGGCTCCAGTCCCAATTGAGGCATGGCTTCAAATCAAACCATTGAAATTTGCGTAGTTAGTCCGTGAGTGACTGAGCTTTGAAAGTTTTTAAAAAAAAAAAATCAGATGGTGTTCATGAGAGAGAGCAGCTGACTGCAGTCCTTGAGAAGCCCGTTCAACTTAGCGTAGAGAGTCAACAGTGGTGTGACACGTGAGTGACCGAAAATGAGATACGCTCCTGCACTTCTGTTCACCTGCGGTTCATGACAAACTGATTGCAGTAGTTGGGATGAGAAACTAAAAGTTCTTGCACAAACTGTTTTGGTATCGCAGTCTGAGTGGTATTTTTCCAATGTTCTTCGGAGCGAAGGTGTGCGGCAATGGCACGGAGGACACGTGGTCAGCAAACCTTACCGTGGATTATGGAAGGCCTGCATGCAAAGACCACAACTTCCAAGACCTTTTTCTGTGGCAGTGTGGCCGAGCACCCAAGGCGTTGGATTAAGGCTCCAGTCTCATTTAAGGTGTGGGATCTCTTAGAAAGTTCTAAATTTATCAAAGCGTAACCTCACAATGTACAAACTTTCAGGCGTGGTAAATTCTCGCATGAGTTCAAGTTTCTCACGAATCCACTAGTGCCCCATGTGTGCGATACTGCTTCACGCTGAGCTGTAACAATCAAGCAGGTTTTGTGGAAACACCTTTGGCCAGACACACACTTCTTTGTATAGTAAGTTTGGAGTTCAAGGATCCAAGAGGTTAGGTACAGTGTCATTTCTTTTTCGTGAACTGGTGCCTTTACACAGAACCAGTAGAAGCCTTTATTTCAAGGGGGCCCTAATGTGTAGGGGTTTCTCTTGTTTTTAAATCCGTCTGATTTGGAGAATCTATGAACAAGTAAAGGTGTAGGAGGCTGTAAATTGTTCATTGTGAGTCAAAATCTACCTGCAAACACTTTAGAGTTAAGCTCTGTGTTTGAAAATACATTGCACCTAACCTCTTAGATCCTTGAACTCAAAACCTACTATACAATAAAGTGCGTGTCTGGTCAAAGGAACTTCCACAAAACCCACTTGACTGTTAGAGCTCAGCCTCAAGTAAAATTGTATGATCTGTATGTAAAGCCACTATGGATATTCCACCCTGAGTCGCCTGTCTTAGGTCACACTGGCGTAATTGCTTTTTTGCTTTGCTTTGCTTTGCTTTTAAGGTAGTGTGGCCGAGTGGTCTAAGGCGCTGGATTAAGGCTCCAGTCTCATTTGAGGCGTGGGTTCAAATCCCACCACTGCCAAAACGCTCTGAGGCCAACAAAGCGTAACCTCTCAAAGTGCAGACATGTAGCGAATTCCCGTACGACTTCAAGTTTCTCATGAATCCACTAGTGCCCCATGTGTATGATTCTACCTCACGCTGAGCTGTAACAATCAAGTAGGTTGTGTGGAAGCACCTTTGGTTGCACTCTGAGCTATACCTGCGTAGGCATTGTCCACACACTTCTTTGTATTACAGGTTTGGAGCTTGGGTACAATACAATTTCTTTCTCCTAAGCTTCTGCTATTACACGGAACACTTAACTACACCCTAGTAGTAAACTAAAGGCTGTTTTCGAGCTAGCCAGGAGTCGAACCTAGAATCTTCTGATCCGAAGTCAGACGCGTTATCCATTACGCCACTAGCCCTGCTTTAGCTTGTGCACACATGTCGCAACATTGCCTGTACGCGATTGACAGCGACAAAGAGCATTGCATTGAACACCAAAACAAAGAAGAAGGTATCAGTGCCGTGACCCGGATTCGAACCGGGGTTGCTGCGGCCACAACGCAGAGTACTAACCACTATACGATCACGGCTGGGTTGCTGCAACTGTGCCTCCGTGCGAGGTAAACAACTAGTCCTTATTACATCCAACTAAAGGCTGTTTTCGAGCTAGCCAGGAGTCGAACCTAGAATCTTCTGATCCGTAGTCAGACGCGTTATCCATTGCGCCACTAGCCCTGCGTTTGGGAGTGCATAGGTGTCACAATATTGCCTATACATCGTTGACAGGCAAACAAATATCTTCCCCCAGTTGTGGAGTTTGTCAGTTATCTGACAGTTTGCGAAGGTCGCAGGCGGCAAGAAAAGAAGCAGTAGTCATGTGTGTAGTTCTGAACTTTGCAACAACAAGCATAGCATTGAATGCAATACATAATTGTCACAACATTGCATGTACCTGCTTAATATCGACAAAAATCTTCCTGCACGTACACGTTTACTGAGTTTGGCACTTATGTGACTGCTCGTGAAGGTTGCAGGTGTCAGAAAGTGGACCAGACGTCTTTGTGTGTAGTTGTAATCTTTGTAACAGGAAGCATAGCATTTAATGCAATGATCACCAAAACAAACAAGTTAAGGGACGTCACAGTGACGAGACTGGGATTCGAACCGCAAATGCTGCAGTTTCTGACCGGCTCTCAAGCAGAGTGGCGCAGCGGAAGCGTGCTGGGCCCATAACCCAGAGGTCGATGGATCGAAACCATCCTCTGCTAATTGCGTTAGTGTTCGCCGTCAAGCTGTGTGATTAACACAGGTTATATGTTTTTGCCCTTTGCATTAAAGCACAAGTGTTCAGGGTTCTTTCCACCTCTTAATGGTTCAGCGATCTGTATGTAAAGCCACTGTGGACATTCCACCCCGAGTCGCCCGTCTCAGGCCAGCCTGGCATTAGTGCTTTCTTTGTTAGCCATGCATCAATTGCTTCCTTTTAAGGTAGTGTGGCCGAGTGGTCTAAGGCGCTGGATTTAGGCTCCAGTCTCAATTGAGGCGTGGGTTCAAATCCCACCGCTGCCATTTTTGCATCTTCCGGGAGGCAATAGCAGGCAGTAATCTCCATGAACGTTTAGTGGGTGACTGGGCCGTCAAGCTTGACGTGTAGCTGGGTTTAGGCTCCAGTCCCAATTGAGGCATGGCTTCAAATCCAACCACTGAAATTTGCGTAGTTAGTCCGTGAGTGACTGAGCTTTGAAAGTTTTTTTAAAAAAAAAATCAGATGGTGTTCATGAGAGAGAGCAGCTGACTGCAGTCCTTGAGAAGCCCGTTCAACTTAGCGTAGAGAGTCAACAGTGGTGTGACACGTGAGTGACCGAAAATGAGATACGCTCCTGCACTTCTGTTCACCTGCGGTTCATGACAAACTGATTGCAGTAGTTGGGATGAGAAACTAAAAGTTCTTGCACAAACTGTTTTGGTATCGCAGTCTGAGTGGTATTTTTCCAATGTTCTTCGGAGCGAAGGTGTGCGGCAATGGCACGGAGGACACGTGGTCAGCAAACCTTACCGTGGATTATGGAAGGCCTGCATGCAAAGACCACAACTTCCAAGACCTTTTTCTGTGGCAGTGTGGCCGAGCACCCAAGGCGCTGGATTAAGGCTCCAGTCTCATTTAAGGTGTGGGATCTCTTAGAAAGTTCTAAATTTATCAAAGCGTAACCTCACAATGTACAAACTTTCAGGCGTGGTAAATTCTCGCATGAGTTCAAGTTTCTCACGAATCCACTAGTGCCCCATGTGTGCGATACTGCTTCACGCTGAGCTGTAACAATCAAGCAGGTTTTGTGGAAACACCTTTGGCCAGACACACACTTCTTTGTATAGTAAGTTTGGAGTTCAAGGATCCAAGAGGTTAGGTACAGTGTCATTTCTTTTTCGTGAACTGGTGCCTTTACACAGAACCAGTAGAAGCCTTTATTTCAAGGGGGCCCTAATGTGTAGGGGTTTCTCTTGTTTTTAAATCCGTCTGATTTGGAGAATCTATGAACAAGTAATGGTGTAGGAGGCTGTAAATTGTTCATTGTGAGTCAAAATCTACCTGCAAACACTTTAGAGTTAAGCTCTGTGTTTGAAAATACATTGCACCTAACCTCTTAGATCCTTGAACTCAAAACCTACTATACAATAAAGTGCGTGTCTGGTCAAAGGTACTTCCACAAAACCCACTTGACTGTTAGAGCTCAGCGTCAAGTAAAATTGTATGATCTGTATGTAAAGCCACTATGGATATTCCACCCTGAGTCGCCTGTCTTAGGTCACACTGGCGTAATTGCTTTTTTGCTTTGCTTTGCTTTTAAGGTAGTGTGGCCGAGTGGTCTAAGGCGCTCGATTAAGGCTCCAGTCTCATTTGAGGCGTGGGTTCAAATCCCACCACTGCCAAAACGCTCTGAGGCCAACAAAGCGTAACCTCTCAAAGTGCAGACATGTAGCGAATTCCCGTACGACTTCAAGTTTCTCATGAATCCACTAGTGCCCCATGTGTATGATTCTACCTCACGCTGAGCCGTATCAATCAAGTAGGTTGTGTGGAAGCACCTTTGGTTGCACTCTGAGCTATACCTGCGTAGGCATTGTCCACACACTTCTTTGTATTATAGGTTTGGAGCTTGGGTACAATACAATTTCTTTCTCCTAAGCTTCTGCCATTACACGGAACACTTAACTACACCCTAGTAGTAAACTAAAGGCTGTTTTCGAGCTAGCCAGGAGTCGAACCTAGAATCTTCTGATCCGAAGTCAGACGCGTTATCCATTACGCCACTAGCCCTGCTTTAGCTTGTGCACACATGTCGCAACATTGCCTGTACGCGATTGACAGCGACAAAGAGCATTGCATTGAACACCAAAACAAAGAAGAAGGTATCAGTGCCGTGACCCGGATTCGAACCGGGGTTGCTGCGGCCACAACGCAGAGTACTAACCACTATACGATCACGGCTGGGTTGCTGCAACTGTGCCTCCGTGCGAGGTAAACAACTAGTCCTTATTACATCCAACTAAAGGCTGTTTTCTAGCTAGCCAGGAGTCGAACCTAGAATCTTCTGATCCGTAGTCAGACGCGTTATCCATTGCGCCACTAGCCCTGCGTTTGGGAGTGCATAGGTGTCACAATATTGCCTATACATCGTTGACAGGCAAACAAATATCTTCCCCCAGTTGTGGAGTTTGTCAGTTATCTGACAGTTTGCGAAGGTCGCAGGCGGCAAGAAAAGAAGCAGTAGTCATGTGTGTAGTTCTGAACTTTGCAACAACAAGCATAGCATTGAATGCAATACATAATTGTCACAACATTGCATGTACCTGCTTAATATCGACAAAAATCTTCCTGCACGTACACGTTTACTGAGTTTGGCACTTATGTGACTGCTCGTGAAGGTTGCAGGTGTCAGAAAGTGGACCAGACGTCTTTGTGTGTAGTTGTAATCTTTGTAACAGGAAGCATAGCATTTAATGCAATGATCACCAAAACAAACAAGTTAAGGGACGTCACAGTGACGAGACTGGGATTCGAACCGCAAATGCTGCAGTTTCTGACCGGCTCTCAAGCAGAGTGGCGCAGCGGAAGCGTGCTGGGCCCATAACCCAGAGGTCGATGGATCGAAACCATCCTCTGCTAATTGCGTTAGTGTTCGCCGTCAAGCTGTGTGATTAACACAGGGTATATGTTTTTGCCCTTTGCATTAAAGCACAAGTGTTCAGGGTTCTTTCCACCTCTTAATGGTTCAGCGATCTGTATGTAAAGCCACTGTGGACATTCCACCCCGAGTCGCCCGTCTCAGGCCAGCCTGGCATTAGTGCTTTCTTTGTTAGCCATGCATCAATTGCTTCCTTTTAAGGTAGTGTGGCCGAGTGGTCTAAGGCGCTGGATTTAGGCTCCAGTCTCAATTGAGGCGTGGGTTCAAATCCCACCGCTGCCATTTTTGCATCTTCCGGGAGGCAATAGCAGGCAGTAATCTCCATGAACGTTTAGTGGGTGACTGGGCCGTCAAGCTTGACGTGTAGCTGGGTTTAGGCTCCAGTCCCAATTGAGGCATGGCTTCAAATCCAACCACTGAAATTTGCGTAGTTAGTCCGTGAGTGACTGAGCTTTGAAAGTTTTTTTAAAAAAAAAATCAGATGGTGTTCATGAGAGAGAGCAGCTGACTGCAGTCCTTGAGAAGCCCGTTCAACTTAGCGTAGAGAGTCAACAGTGGTGTGACACGTGAGTGACCGAAAATGAGATACGCTCCTGCACTTCTGTTCACCTGCGGTTCATGACAAACTGATTGCAGTAGTTGGGATGAGAAACTAAAAGTTCTTGCACAAACTGTTTTGGTATCGCAGTCTGAGTGGTATTTTTCCAATGTTCTTCGGAGCGAAGGTGTGCGGCAATGGCACGGAGGACACGTGGTCAGCAAACCTTACCGTGGATTATGGAAGGCCTGCATGCAAAGACCACAACTTCCAAGACCTTTTTCTGTGGCAGTGTGGCCGAGCACCCAAGGCGCTGGATTAAGGCTCCAGTCTCATTTAAGGTGTGGGATCTCTTAGAAAGTTCTAAATTTATCAAAGCGTAACCTCACAATGTACAAACTTTCAGGCGTGGTAAATTCTCGCATGAGTTCAAGTTTCTCACGAATCCACTAGTGCCCCATGTGTGCGATACTGCTTCACGCTGAGCTGTAACAATCAAGCAGGTTTTGTGGAAACACCTTTGGCCAGACACACACTTCTTTGTATAGTAAGTTTGGAGTTCAAGGATCCAAGAGGTTAGGTACAGTGTCATTTCTTTTTCGTGAACTGGTGCCTTTACACAGAACCAGTAGAAGCCTTTATTTCAAGGGGGCCCTAATGTGTAGGGGTTTCTCTTGTTTTTAAATCCGTCTGATTTGGAGAATCTATGAACAAGTAATGGTGTAGGAGGCTGTAAATTGTTCATTGTGAGTCAAAATCTACCTGCAAACACTTTAGAGTTAAGCTCTGTGTTTGAAAATACATTGCACCTAACCTCTTAGATCCTTGAACTCAAAACCTACTATACAATAAAGTGCGTGTCTGGTCAAAGGTACTTCCACAAAACCCACTTGACTGTTAGAGCTCAGCGTCAAGTAAAATTGTATGATCTGTATGTAAAGCCACTATGGATATTCCACCCTGAGTCGCCTGTCTTAGGTCACACTGGCGTAATTGCTTTTTTGCTTTGCTTTGCTTTTAAGGTAGTGTGGCCGAGTGGTCTAAGGCGCTCGATTAAGGCTCCAGTCTCATTTGAGGCGTGGGTTCAAATCCCACCACTGCCAAAACGCTCTGAGGCCAACAAAGCGTAACCTCTCAAAGTGCAGACATGTAGCGAATTCCCGTACGACTTCAAGTTTCTCATGAATCCACTAGTGCCCCATGTGTATGATTCTACCTCACGCTGAGCCGTATCAATCAAGTAGGTTGTGTGGAAGCACCTTTGGTTGCACTCTGAGCTATACCTGCGTAGGCATTGTCCACACACTTCTTTGTATTATAGGTTTGGAGCTTGGGTACAATACAATTTCTTTCTCCTAAGCTTCTGCCATTACACGGAACACTTAACTACACCCTAGTAGTAAACTAAAGGCTGTTTTCGAGCTAGCCAGGAGTCGAACCTAGAATCTTCTGATCCGAAGTCAGACGCGTTATCCATTACGCCACTAGCCCTGCTTTAGCTTGTGCACACATGTCGCAACATTGCCTGTACGCGATTGACAGCGACAAAGAGCATTGCATTGAACACCAAAACAAAGAAGAAGGTATCAGTGCCGTGACCCGGATTCGAACCGGGGTTGCTGCGGCCACAACGCAGAGTACTAACCACTATACGATCACGGCTGGGTTGCTGCAACTGTGCCTCCGTGCGAGGTAAACAACTAGTCCTTATTACATCCAACTAAAGGCTGTTTTCTAGCTAGCCAGGAGTCGAACCTAGAATCTTCTGATCCGTAGTCAGACGCGTTATCCATTGCGCCACTAGCCCTGCGTTTGGGAGTGCATAGGTGTCACAATATTGCCTATACATCGTTGACAGGCAAACAAATATCTTCCCCCAGTTGTGGAGTTTGTCAGTTATCTGACAGTTTGCGAAGGTCGCAGGCGGCAAGAAAAGAAGCAGTAGTCATGTGTGTAGTTCTGAACTTTGCAACAACAAGCATAGCATTGAATGCAATACATAATTGTCACAACATTGCATGTACCTGCTTAATATCGACAAAAATCTTCCTGCACGTACACGTTTACTGAGTTTGGCACTTATGTGACTGCTCGTGAAGGTTGCAGGTGTCAGAAAGTGGACCAGACGTCTTTGTGTGTAGTTGTAATCTTTGTAACAGGAAGCATAGCATTTAATGCAATGATCACCAAAACAAACAAGTTAAGGGACGTCACAGTGACGAGACTGGGATTCGAACCGCAAATGCTGCAGTTTCTGACCGGCTCTCAAGCAGAGTGGCGCAGCGGAAGCGTGCTGGGCCCATAACCCAGAGGTCGATGGATCGAAACCATCCTCTGCTAATTGCGTTAGTGTTCGCCGTCAAGCTGTGTGATTAACACAGGGTATATGTTTTTGCCCTTTGCATTAAAGCACAAGTGTTCAGGGTTCTTTCCACCTCTTAATGGTTCAGCGATCTGTATGTAAAGCCACTGTGGACATTCCACCCCGAGTCGCCCGTCTCAGGCCAGCCTGGCATTAGTGCTTTCTTTGTTAGCCATGCATCAATTGCTTCCTTTTAAGGTAGTGTGGCCGAGTGGTCTAAGGCGCTGGATTTAGGCTCCAGTCTCAATTGAGGCGTGGGTTCAAATCCCACCGCTGCCATTTTTGCATCTTCCGGGAGGCAATAGCAGGCAGTAATCTCCATGAACGTTTAGTGGGTGACTGGGCCGTCAAGCTTGACGTGTAGCTGGGTTTAGGCTCCAGTCCCAATTGAGGCATGGCTTCAAATCCAACCACTGAAATTTGCGTAGTTAGTCCGTGAGTGACTGAGCTTTGAAAGTTTTTTTAAAAAAAAAATCAGATGGTGTTCATGAGAGAGAGCAGCTGACTGCAGTCCTTGAGAAGCCCGTTCAACTTAGCGTAGAGAGTCAACAGTGGTGTGACACGTGAGTGACCGAAAATGAGATACGCTCCTGCACTTCTGTTCACCTGCGGTTCATGACAAACTGATTGCAGTAGTTGGGATGAGAAACTAAAAGTTCTTGCACAAACTGTTTTGGTATCGCAGTCTGAGTGGTATTTTTCCAATGTTCTTCGGAGCGAAGGTGTGCGGCAATGGCACGGAGGACACGTGGTCAGCAAACCTTACCGTGGATTATGGAAGGCCTGCATGCAAAGACCACAACTTCCAAGACCTTTTTCTGTGGCAGTGTGGCCGAGCACCCAAGGCGCTGGATTAAGGCTCCAGTCTCATTTAAGGTGTGGGATCTCTTAGAAAGTTCTAAATTTATCAAAGCGTAACCTCACAATGTACAAACTTTCAGGCGTGGTAAATTCTCGCATGAGTTCAAGTTTCTCACGAATCCACTAGTGCCCCATGTGTGCGATACTGCTTCACGCTGAGCTGTAACAATCAAGCAGGTTTTGTGGAAACACCTTTGGCCAGACACACACTTCTTTGTATAGTAAGTTTGGAGTTCAAGGATCCAAGAGGTTAGGTACAGTGTCATTTCTTTTTCGTGAACTGGTGCCTTTACACAGAACCAGTAGAAGCCTTTATTTCAAGGGGGCCCTAATGTGTAGGGGTTTCTCTTGTTTTTAAATCCGTCTGATTTGGAGAATCTATGAACAAGTAATGGTGTAGGAGGCTGTAAATTGTTCATTGTGAGTCAAAATCTACCTGCAAACACTTTAGAGTTAAGCTCTGTGTTTGAAAATACATTGCACCTAACCTCTTAGATCCTTGAACTCAAAACCTACTATACAATAAAGTGCGTGTCTGGTCAAAGGTACTTCCACAAAACCCACTTGACTGTTAGAGCTCAGCGTCAAGTAAAATTGTATGATCTGTATGTAAAGCCACTATGGATATTCCACCCTGAGTCGCCTGTCTTAGGTCACACTGGCGTAATTGCTTTTTTGCTTTGCTTTGCTTTGCTTTGCTTTTAAGGTAGTGTGGCCGAGTGGTCTAAGGCGCTGGATTAAGGCTCCAGTCTCGTTTGAGGCGTGGGTTCAAATCCCACCACTGCCAAAACGCTCTGAGGCCAACAAAGCGTAACCTCTCAAAGTGCAGACATGTAGCGAATTCCCGTACGACTTCAAGTTTCTCATGAATCCACTAGTGCCCCATGTGTATGATTCTACCTCACGCTGAGCCGTAACAATCAAGTAGGTTGTGTGGAAGCACCTTTGGTTGCACTCTGAGCTATACCTGCGTAGGCATTGTCCACACACTTCTTTGTATTACAGGTTTGGAGCTTGGGTACAACACAATTTCTTTCTCCTAAGCTTCTGCCATTACACGGAACACTTAACTACACCCTAGTAGTAAACTAAAGGCTGTTTTCGAGCTAGCCAGGAGTCGAACCTAGAATCTTCTGATCCGAAGTCAGACGCGTTAGCCATTACGCCACTAGCCCTGCTTTAGCTTGTGCACACATGTCGCAACATTGCCTGTACGCGATTGACAGCGACAAAGAGCATTGCATTGAACACCAAAACAAAGAAGAAGGTATCAGTGCCGTGACCCGGATTCGAACCGGGGTTGCTGCAGCCACAACGCAGAGTACTAACCACTATACGATCACGGCTGGGTTGCTGCAACTGTGCCTCCGTGCGAGGTAAACAACTAGTCCTTATTACATCCAACTAAAGGCTGTTTTCGAGATAGCCAGGAGTCGAACCTAGAATCTTCTGATCCGTAGTCAGACGCGTTATCCATTGCGCCACTAGCCCTGCGTTTGGGAGTGCATAGGTGTCACAATATTGCCTATACATCGTTGACAGGCAAACAAATATCTTCCCCCAGTTGTGGAGTTTGTCAGTTATCTGACAGTTTGCGAAGGTCGCAGGCGGCAAGAAAAGAAGCAGTAGTCATGTGTGTAGTTCTGAACTTTGCAACAACAAGCATAGCATTGAATGCAATACATAATTGTCACAACATTGCATGTACCTGCTTAATATCGACAAAAATCTTCCTGCACGTACACGTTTACTGAGTTTGGCACTTATGTGACTGCTCGTGAAGGTTGCAGGTGTCAGAAAGTGGACCAGACGTCTTTGTGTGTAGTTGTAATCTTTGTAACAGGAAGCATAGCATTTAATGCAATGATCACCAAAACAAACAAGTTAAGGGACGTCACAGTGACGAGACTGGGATTCGAACCGCAAATGCTGCAGTTTCTGACCGGCTCTCCAGCAGAGTGGCGCAGCGGAAGCGTGCTGGGCCCATAACCCAGAGGTCGATGGATCGAAACCATCCTCTGCTAATTGCGTTAGTGTTCGCCGTCAAGCTGCGTGATTAACACAGGGTATATGTTTTTGCCGTTTGCATTAAAGCACAAGTGTTCAGGGTTCTTTCCACCTCTTAATGGTTCAGCGATCTGTATGTAAAGCCACTGTGGACATTCCACCCCGAGTCGCCCGTCTCAGGCCAGCCTGGCATTAGTGCTTTCTTTGTTAGCCATGCATCAATTGCTTCCTTTTAAGGTAGTGTGGCCGAGTGGTCTAAGGCGCTGGATTTAGGCTCCAGTCTCAATTGAGGCGTGGGTTCAAATCCCACCGCTGCCATTTTTGCATCTTCCGGGAGGCAATAGCAGGCAGTAATCTCCATGAACGTTTAGTGGGTGACTGGGCCGTCAAGCTTGACGTGTAGCTGGGTTTAGGCTCCAGTCCCAATTGAGGCATGGCTTCAAATCCAACCACTGAAATTTGCGTAGTTAGTCCGTGAGTGACTGAGCTTTGAAAGTTTAAAAAAAAAAAAAAATCAGATGGTGTTCATGAGAGAGAGCAGCTGACTGCAGTCCTTGAGAAGCCCGTTCAACTTAGCGTAGAGAGTCAACAGTGGTGTGACACGTGAGTGACCGAAAATGAGATACGCTCCTGCACTTCTGTTCACCTGCGGTTCATGACAAACTGATTGCAGTAGTTGGGATGAGAAACTAAAAGTTCTTGCACAAACTGTTTTGGTATCGCAGTCTGAGTGGTATTTTTCCAATGTTCTTCGGAGCGAAGGTGTGCGGCAATGGCACGGAGGACACGTGGTCAGCAAACCTTACCGTGGATTATGGAAGGCCTGCATGCAAAGACCACAACTTCCAAGACCTTTTTCTGTGGCAGTGTGGCCGAGCACCCAAGGCGCTGGATTAAGGCTCCAGTCTCATTTAAGGTGTGGGATCTCTTAGAAAGTTCTAAATTTATCAAAGCGTAACCTCACAATGTACAAACTTTCAGGCGTGGTAAATTCTCGCATGAGTTCAAGTTTCTCACGAATCCACTAGTGCCCCATGTGTGCGATACTGCTTCACGCTGAGCTGTAACAATCAAGCAGGTTTTGTGGAAACACCTTTGGCCAGACACACACTTCTTTGTATAGTAAGTTTGGAGTTCAAGGATCCAAGAGGTTAGGTACAGTGTCATTTCTTTTTCGTGAACTGGTGCCTTTACACAGAACCAGTAGAAGCCTTTATTTCAAGGGGGCCCTAATGTGTAGGGGTTTCTCTTGTTTTTAAATCCGTCTGATTTGGAGAATCTATGAACAAGTAATGGTGTAGGAGGCTGTAAATTGTTCATTGTGAGTCAAAATCTACCTGCAAACACTTTAGAGTTAAGCTCTGTGTTTGAAAATACATTGCACCTAACCTCTTAGATCCTTGAACTCAAAACCTACTATACAATAAAGTGCGTGTCTGGTCAAAGGTACTTCCACAAAACCCACTTGACTGTTAGAGCTCAGCGTCAAGTAAAATTGTATGATCTGTATGTAAAGCCACTATGGATATTCCACCCTGAGTCGCCTGTCAAAAAAGCAATTACTGGCGTAATTGCTTTTTTGCTTTGCTTTGCTTTGCTTTGCTTTTAAGGTAGTGTGGCCGAGTGGTCTAAGGCGCTGGATTAAGGCTCCAGTCTCATTTGAGGCGTGGGTTCAAATCCCACCACTGCCAAAACGCTCTGAGGCCAACAAAGCGTAACCTCTCAAAGTGCAGATATGTAGCGAATTCCCGTACGACTTCAAGTTTCTCATGAATCCACTAGTGCCCCATGTGTATGGTTCTACCTCACGCTGAGCCGTAACAATCAAGTAGGTTGTGTGGAAGCACCTTTGGTTGCACTCTGAGCTATACCTGCGTAGGCATTGTCCACACACTTCTTTGTATTATAGGTTTGGAGCTTGGGTACAATACAATTTCTTTCTCCTAAGCTTCTGCCATTACACGGAACACTTAACTACACCCTAGTAGTAAACTAAAGGCTGTTTTCGAGCTAGCCAGGAGTCGAACCTAGAATCTTCTGATCCGAAGTCAGACGCGTTATCCATTACGCCACTAGCCCTGCTTTAGCTTGTGCACACATGTCGCAACATTGCCTGTACGCGATTGACAGCGACAAAGAGCATTGCATTGAACACCAAAACAAAGAAGAAGGTATCAGTACCGTGACCCGGATTCGAACCGGGGTTGCTGCGGCCACAACGCAGAGTACTAACCACTATACGATCACGGCTGGGTTGCTGCAACTGTGCCTCCGTGCGAGGTAAACAACTAGTCCTTATTACATCCAACTAAAGGCTGTTTTCTAGCTAGCCAGGAGTCGAACCTAGAATCTTCTGATCCGTAGTCAGACGCGTTATCCATTGCGCCACTAGCCCTGCGTTTGGGAGTGCATAGGTGTCACAATATTGCCTATACATCGTTGACAGGCAAACAAATATCTTCCCCCAGTTGTGGAGTTTGTCAGTTATCTGACAGTTTGCGAAGGTCGCAGGCGGCAAGAAAAGAAGCAGTAGTCATGTGTGTAGTTCTGAACTTTGCAACAACAAGCATAGCATTGAATGCAATACATAATTGTCACAACATTGCATGTACCTGCTTAATATCGACAAAAATCTTCCTGCACGTACACGTTTACTGAGTTTGGCACTTATGTGACTGCTCGTGAAGGTTGCAGGTGTCAGAAAGTGGACCAGACGTCTTTGTGTGTAGTTGTAATCTTTGTAACAGGAAGCATAGCATTTAATGCAATGATCACCAAAACAAACAAGTTAAGGGACGTCACAGTGACGAGACTGGGATTCGAACCGCAAATGCTGCAGTTTCTGACCGGCTCTCAGGCAGAGTGGCGCAGCGGAAGCATGCTGGGCCCATAACCCAGAGGTCGATGGATCGAAACCATCCTGTGCTAATTGCGTTAGTGTTCGCCGTCAAGCTGTGTGATTAACACAGGGTATATGTTTTTGCCGTTTGCATTAAAGCACAAGTGTTCAGGGTTCTTTCCACCTCTTAATGGTTCAGCGATCTGTATGTAAAGCCACTGTGGACATTCCACCCCGAGTCGCCCGTCTCAGGCCAGCCTGGCATTAGTGCTTTCTTTGTTAGCCATGCATCAATTGCTTCCTTTTAAGGTAGTGTGGCCGAGTGGTCTAAGGCGCTGGATTTAGGCTCCAGTCTCAATTGAGGCGTGGGTTCAAATCCCACCGCTGCCATTTTTGCATCTTCCGGGAGGCAATAGCAGGCAGTAATCTCCATGAACGTTTAGTGGGTGACTGGGCCGTCAAGCTTGACGTGTAGCTGGGTTTAGGCTCCAGTCCCAATTGAGGCATGGCTTCAAATCCAACCACTGAAATTTGCGTAGTTAGTCCGTGAGTGACTGAGCTTTGAAAGTTTTTTTAAAAAAAAAATCAGATGGTGTTCATGAGAGAGAGCAGCTGACTGCAGTCCTTGAGAAGCCCGTTCAACTTAGCGTAGAGAGTCAACAGTGGTGTGACACGTGAGTGACCGAAAATGAGATACGCTCCTGCACTTCTGTTCACCTGCGGTTCATGACAAACTGATTGCAGTAGTTGGGATGAGAAACTAAAAGTTCTTGCACAAACTGTTTTGGTATCGCAGTCTGAGTGGTATTTTTCCAGTGTTCTTCGGAGCGAAGGTGTGCGGCAATGGCACGGAGGACACGTGGTCAGCAAACCTTACCGTGGATTATGGAAGGCCTGCATGCAAAGACCACAACTTCCAAGACCTTTTTCTGTGGCAGTGTGGCCGAGCACCCAAGGCGCTGGATTAAGGCTCCAGTCTCATTTAAGGTGTGGGATCTCTTAGAAAGTTCTAAATTTATCAAAACGTAACCTCACAATGTACAAACTTTCAGGCGTGGTAAATTCTCGCATGAGTTCAAGTTTCTCACGAATCCACTAGTGCCCCATGTGTGCGATACTGCTTCACGCTGAGCTGTAACAATCAAGCAGGTTTTGTGGAAACACCTTTGGCCAGACACACACTTCTTTGTATAGTAAGTTTGGAGTTCAAGGATCCAAGAGGTTAGGTACAGTGTCATTTCTTTTTCGTGAACTGGTGCCTTTACACAGAACCAGTAGAAGCCTTTATTTCAAGGGGGCCCTAATGTGTAGGGGTTTCTCTTGTTTTTAAATCCGTCTGATTTGGAGAATCTATGAACAAGTAATGGTGTAGGAGGCTGTAAATTGTTCATTGTGAGTCAAAATCTACCTGCAAACACTTTAGAGTTAAGCTCTGTGTTTGAAAATACATTGCACCTAACCTCTTAGATCCTTGAACTCAAAACCTACTATACAATAAAGTGCGTGTCTGGTCAAAGGTACTTCCACAAAACCCACTTGACTGTTAGAGCTCAGCGTCAAGTAAAATTGTATGATCTGTATGTAAAGCCACTATGGATATTCCACCCTGAGTCGCCTGTCTTAGGTCACACTGGCGTAATTGCTTTTTTGCTTTGCTTTGCTTTTAAGGTAGTGTGGCCGAGTGGTCTAAGGCGCTGGATTAAGGCTCCAGTCTCATTTGAGGCGTGGGTTCAAATCCCACCACTGCCAAAATGCTCTGAGGCCAACAAAGCGTAACCTCTCAAAGTGCAGACATGTAGCGAATTCCCGTACGACTTCAAGTTTCTCATGAATCCACTAGTGCCCCATGTTTATGATTCTACCTCACGCTGAGCCGTATCAATCAAGTAGGTTGTGTGGAAGCACCTTTGGTTGCACTCTGAGCTATACCTGCGTAGGCATTGTCCACACACTTCTTTGTATTATAGGTTTGGAGCTTGGGTACAATACAATTTCTTTCTCCTAAGCTTCTGCCATTACACGGAACACTTAACTACACCCTAGTAGTAAACTAAAGGCTGTTTTCGAGCTAGCCAGGAGTCGAACCTAGAATCTTCTGATCCGAAGTCAGACGCGTTATCCATTACGCCACTAGCCCTGCTTTAGCTTGTGCACACATGTCGCAACATTGCCTGTACGCGATTGACAGCGACAAAGAGCATTGCATTGAACACCAAAACAAAGAAGAAGGTATCAGTGCCGTGACCCGGATTCGAACCGGGGTTGCTGCGGCCACAACGCAGAGTACTAACCACTATACGATCACGGCTGGGTTGCTGCAACTGTGCCTCCGTGCGAGGTAAACAACTAGTCCTTATTACATCCAACTAAAGGCTGTTTTCTAGCTAGCCAGGAGTCGAACCTAGAATCTTCTGATCCGTAGTCAGACGCGTTATCCATTGCGCCACTAGCCCTGCGTTTGGGAGTGCATAGGTGTCACAATATTGCCTATACATCGTTGACAGGCAAACAAATATCTTCCCCCAGTTGTGGAGTTTGTCAGTTATCTGACAGTTTGCGAAGGTCGCAGGCGGCAAGAAAAGAAGCAGTAGTCATGTGTGTAGTTCTGAACTTTGCAACAACAAGCATAGCATTGAATGCAATACATAATTGTCACAACATTGCATGTACCTGCTTAATATCGACAAAAATCTTCCTGCACGTACACGTTTACTGAGTTTGGCACTTATGTGACTGCTCGTGAAGGTTGCAGGTGTCAGAAAGTGGACCAGACGTCTTTGTGTGTAGTTGTAATCTTTGTAACAGGAAGCATAGCATTTAATGCAATGATCACCAAAACAAACAAGTTAAGGGACGTCACAGTGACGAGACTGGGATTCGAACCGCAAATGCTGCAGTTTCTGACCGGCTCTCAGGCAGAGTGGCGCAGCGGAAGCACGCTGGGCCCATAACCCAGAGGTCGATGGATCGAAACCATCCTCTGCTAATTGCGTTAGTGTTCGCTGTCAAGCTGTGTGATTAACACAGGGTATATGTTTTTGCCGTTTGCATTAAAGCACAAGTGTTCAGGGTTCTTTCCACCTCTTAATGGTTCAGCGATCTGTATGTAAAGCCACTGTGGACATTCCACCCCGAGTCGCCCGTCTCAGGCCAGCCTGGCATTAGTGCTTTCTTTGTTAGCCATGCATCAATTGCTTCCTTTTAAGGTAGTGTGGCCAAGTGGTCTAAGGCGCTGGATTTAGGCTCCAGTCTCAATTAAGGCGTGGGTTCAAATCCCACCACTGAAATTTGCGTAGTTAGTCCGTGAGTGACTGAGCTTTGAAAGTTTTTTAAAAAAAAAAATCAGATGGTGTTCATGAGAGAGAGCAGCTGACTGCAGTCCTTGAGAAGCCCGTGCAACTTAGCGTAGAGAGTCAACAGTGGTGTGACACGTGAGTGACCGAAAATGAGATACGCTCCTGCACTTCTGTTCACCTGCGGTTCATGACAAACTGATTGCAGTAGTTGGGATGAGAAACTAAAAGTTCTTGCACAAACTGTTTTGGTATCGCAGTCTGAGTGGTATTTTTCCAATGTTCTTCGGAGCGAAGGTGTGCGGCAATGGCACGGAGGACACGTGGTCAGCAAACCTTACCGTGGATTATGGAAGGCCTGCATGCAAAGACCACAACTTCCAAGACCTTTTTCTGTGGCAGTGTGGCCGAGCACCCAAGGCGCTGGATTAAGGCTCCAGTCTCATTTAAGGTGTGGGATCTCTTAGAAAGTTCTAAATTTATCAAAGCGTAACCTCACAATGTACAAACTTTCAGGCGTGGTAAATTCTCGCATGAGTTCAAGTTTCTCACGAATCCACTAGTGCCCCATGTGTGCGATACTGCTTCACGCTGAGCTGTAACAATCAAGCAGGTTTTGTGGAAACACCTTTGGCCAGACACACACTTCTTTGTATAGTAAGTTTGGAGTTCAAGGATCCAAGAGGTTAGGTACAGTGTCATTTCTTTTTCGTGAACTGGTGCCTTTACACAGAACCAGTAGAAGCCTTTATTTCAAGGGGGCCCTAATGTGTAGGGGTTTCTCTTGTTTTTAAATCCGTCTGATTTGGAGAATCTATGAACAAGTAATGGTGTAGGAGGCTGTAAATTGTTCATTGTGAGTCAAAATCTACCTGCAAACACTTTAGAGTTAAGCTCTGTGTTTGAAAATACATTGCACCTAACCTCTTAGATCCTTGAACTCAAAACCTACTATACAATAAAGTGCGTGTCTGGTCAAAGGTACTTCCACAAAACCCACTTGACTGTTAGAGCTCAGCGTCAAGTAAAATTGTATGATCTGTATGTAAAGCCACTATGGATATTCCACCCTGAGTCGCCTGTCTTAGGTCACACTGGCGTAATTGCTTTTTTGCTTTGCTTTGCTTTTAAGGTAGTGTGGCCGAGTGGTCTAAGGTGCTGGATTAAGGCTCCAGTCTCATTTGAGGCGTGGGTTCAAATCCCACCACTGCCAAAACGCTCTGAGGCCAACAAAGCGTAACCTCTCAAAGTGCAGATATGTAGCGAATTCCCGTACGACTTCAAGTTTCTCATGAATCCACTAGTGCCCCATGTGTATGATTCTACCTCACGCTGAGCCGTAACAATCAAGTAGGTTGTGTGGAAGCACCTTTGGTTGCACTCTGAGCTATACCTGCGTAGGCATTGTCCACACACTTCTTTGTATTATAGGTTTGGAGCTTGGGTACAATACAATTTCTTTCTCCTAAGCTTCTGCCATTACACGGAACACTTAACTACACCCTAGTAGTAAACTAAAGGCTGTTTTCGAGCTAGCCAGGAGTCGAACCTAGAATCTTCTGATCCGAAGTCAGACGCGTTATCCATTACGCCACTAGCCCTGCTTTAGCTTGTGCACACATGTCGCAACATTGCCTGTACGCGATTGACAGCGACAAAGAGCATTGCATTGAACACCAAAACAAAGAAGAAGGTATCAGTGCCGTGACCCGGATTCGAACCGGGGTTGCTGCGGCCACAACGCAGAGTACTAACCACTATACGATCACGGCTGGGTTGCTGCAACTGTGCCTCCGTGCGAGGTAAACAACTAGTCCTTATTACATCCAACTAAAGGCTGTTTTCTAGCTAGCCAGGAGTCGAACCTAGAATCTTCTGATCCGTAGTCAGACGCGTTATCCATTGCGCCACTAGCCCTGCGTTTGGGAGTGCATAGGTGTCACAATATTGCCTATACATCGTTGACAGGCAAACAAATATCTTCCCCCAGTTGTGGAGTTTGTCAGTTATCTGACAGTTTGCGAAGGTCGCAGGCGGCAAGAAAAGAAGCAGTAGTCATGTGTGTAGTTCTGAACTTTGCAACAACAAGCATAGCATTGAATGCAATACATAATTGTCACAACATTGCATGTACCTGCTTAATATCGACAAAAATCTTCCTGCACGTACACGTTTACTGAGTTTGGCACTTATGTGACTGCTCGTGAAGGTTGCAGGTGTCAGAAAGTGGACCAGACGTCTTTGTGTGTAGTTGTAATCTTTGTAACAGGAAGCATAGCATTTAATGCAATGATCACCAAAACAAACAAGTTAAGGGACGTCACAGTGACGAGACTGGGATCGAACCGCAAATGCTGCAGTTTCTGACCGGCTCTCAGGCAGAGTGGCGCAGCGGAAGCATGCTGGGCCCATAACCCAGAGGTCGATGGATCGAAACCATCCTCTGCTAATTGCGTTAGTGTTCGCTGTCAAGCTGTGTGATTAACACAGGGTATATGTTTTTGCCGTTTGCATTAAAGCACAAGTGTTCAGGGTTCTTTCCACCTCTTAATGGTTCAGCGATCTGTATGTAAAGCCACTGTGGACATTCCACCCCGAGTCGCCCGTCTCAGGCCAGCCTGGCATTAGTGCTTTCTTTGTTAGCCATGCATCAATTGCTTCCTTTTAAGGTAGTGTGGCCGAGTGGTCTAAGGCGCTGGATTTAGGCTCCAGTCTCAATTAAGGCGTGGGTTCAAATCCCACCACTGAAATTTGCGTAGTTAGTCCGTGAGTGACTGAGCTTTGAAAGTTTTTTTTAAAAAAAAATCAGATGGTGTTCATGAGAGAGAGCAGCTGACTGCAGTCCTTGAGAAGCCCGTGCAACTTAGCGTAGAGAGTCAACAGTGGTGTGACACGTGAGTGACCGAAAATGAGATACGCTCCTGCACTTCTGTTCACCTGCGGTTCATGACAAACTGATTGCAGTAGTTGGGATGAGAAACTAAAAGTTCTTGCACAAACTGTTTTGGTATCGCAGTCTGAGTGGTATTTTTCCAATGTTCTTCGGAGCGAAGGTGTGCGGCAATGGCACGGAGGACACGTGGTCAGCAAACCTTACCGTGGATTATGGAAGGCCTGCATGCAAAGACCACAACTTCCAAGACCTTTTTCTGTGGCAGTGTGGCCGAGCACCCAAGGCGCTGGATTAAGGCTCCAGTCTCATTTAAGGTGTGGGATCTCTTAGAAAGTTCTAAATTTATCAAAGCGTAACCTCACAATGTACAAACTTTCAGGCGTGGTAAATTCTCGCATGAGTTCAAGTTTCTCACGAATCCACTAGTGCCCCATGTGTGCGATTCTGCTTCACGCTGAGCTGTAACAATCAAGCAGGTTTTGTGGAAACACCTTTGGCCAGACACACACTTCTTTGTATAGTAAGTTTGGAGTTCAAGGATCCAAGAGGTTAGGTACAGTGTCATTTCTTTTTCGTGAACTGGTGCCTTTACATAGAACAAGTAGAAGCCTTTATTTCAAGGGGGCCCTAATGTGTAGGGGTTTCTCTTGTTTTTAAATCCGTCTGATTTGGAGAATCTATGAACAAGTAATGGTGTAGGAGGCTGTAAATTGTTCATTGTGAGTCAAAATCTACCTGCAAACACTTTAGAGTTAAGCTCTGTGTTTGAAAATACATTGCACCTAACCTCTTAGATCCTTGAACTCAAAACCTACTATACAATAAAGTGCGTGTCTGGTCAAAGGTACTTCCACAAAACCCACTTGACTGTTAGAGCTCAGCGTCAAGTAAAATTGTATGATCTGTATGTAAAGCCACTATGGATATTCCACCCTGAGTCGCCTGTCTTAGGTCACACTGGCGTAATTGCTTTTTTGCTTTGCTTTGCTTTTAAGGTAGTGTGGCCGAGTGGTCTAAGGCGCTGGATTAAGGCTCCAGTCTCATTTGAGGCGTGGGTTCAAATCCCACCACTGAAATTTGCGTAGTTAGTCCGTGAGTGACTGAGCTTTGAAAGTTTTTAAAAAAAAAAAAATCAGATGGTGTTCATGAGAGAGAGCAGCTGACTGCAGTCCTTGAGAAGCCCGTGCAACTTAGCGTAGAGAGTCAACAGTGGTGTGACACGTGAGTGACCGAAAATGAGATATGCTCCTGCACTTCTGTTCACCTGCGGTTCATGACAAACTGATTGCAGTAGTTGGGATGAGAAACTAAAAGTTCTTGCACAAACTGTTTTGGTATCGCAGTCTGAGTGGTATTTTTCCAATGTTCTTCGGAGCGAAGGTGTGCGGCAATGGCACGGAGGACACGTGGTCAGCAAACCTTACCGTGGATTATGGAAGGCCTGCATGCAAAGACCACAACTTCCAAGACCTTTTTCTGTGGCAGTGTGGCCGAGCACCCAAGGCGCTGGATTAAGGCTCCAGTCTCATTTAAGGTGTGGGATCTCTTAGAAAGTTCTAAATTTATCAAAGCGTAACCTCACAATGTACAAACTTTCAGGCGTGGTAAATTCTCGCATGAGTTCAAGTTTCTCACGAATCCACTAGTGCCCCATGTGTGCGATACTGCTTCACGCTGAGCTGTAACAATCAAGCAGGTTTTGTGGAAACACCTTTGGCCAGACACACACTTCTTTGTATAGTAAGTTTGGAGTTCAAGGATCCAAGAGGTTAGGTACAGTGTCATTTCTTTTTCGTGAACTGGTGCCTTTACATAGAACAAGTAGAAGCCTTTATTTCAAGGGGGCCCTAATGTGTAGGGGTTTCTCTTGTTTTTAAATCCGTCTGATTTGGAGAATCTATGAACAAGTAATGGTGTAGGAGGCTGTAAATTGTTCATTGTGAGTCAAAATCTACCTGCAAACACTTTAGAGTTAAGCTCTGTGTTTGAAAATACATTGCACCTAACCTCTTAGATCCTTGAACTCAAAACCTACTATACAATAAAGTGCGTGTCTGGTCAAAGGTACTTCCACAAAACCCACTTGACTGTTAGAGCTCAGCGTCAAGTAAAATTGTATGATCTGTATGTAAAGCCACTATGGATATTCCACCCTGAGTCGCCTGTCTTAGGTCACACTGGCGTAATTGCTTTTTTGCTTTGCTTTGCTTTTAAGGTAGTGTGGCCGAGTGGTCTAAGGCGCTGGATTAAGGCTCCAGTCTCATTTGAGGCGTGGGTTCAAATCCCACCACTGCCAAAACGCTCTGAGGCCAACAAAGCGTAACCTCTCAAAGTGCAGATATGTAGCGAATTCCCGTACGACTTCAAGTTTCTCATGAATCCACTAGTGCCCCATGTGTATGATTCTACCTCACGCTGAGCCGTAACAATCAAGTAGGTTGTGTGGAAGCACCTTTGGTTGCACTCTGAGCTATACCTGCGTAGGCATTGTCCACACACTTCTTTGTATTATAGGTTTGGAGCTTGGGTACAATACAATTTCTTTCTCCTAAGCTTCTGCCATTACACGGAACACTTAACTACACCCTAGTAGTAAACTAAAGGCTGTTTTCGAGCTAGCCAGGAGTCGAACCTAGAATCTTCTGATCCGAAGTCAGACGCGTTATCCATTACGCCACTAGCCCTGCTTTAGCTTGTGCACACATGTCGCAACATTGCCTGTACGCGATTGACAGCGACAAAGAGCATTGCATTGAACACCAAAACAAAGAAGAAGGTATCAGTGCCGTGACCCGGATTCGAACCGGGGTTGCTGCGGCCACAACGCAGAGTACTAACCACTATACGATCACGGCTGGGTTGCTGCAACTGTGCCTCCGTGCGAGGTAAACAACTAGTCCTTATTACATCCAACTAAAGGCTGTTTTCGAGCTAGCCAGGAGTTGAACCTAGAATCTTCTGATCCGTAGTCAGACGCGTTATCCATTGCGCCACTAGCCCTGCGTTTGGGAGTGCATAGGTGTCACAATATTGCCTATACATCGTTGACAGGCAAACAAATATCTTCCCCCAGTTGTGGAGTTTGTCAGTTATCTGACAGTTTGCGAAGGTCGCAGGCGGCAAGAAAAGAAGCAATAGTCATGTGTGTAGTTCTGAACTTTGCAACAACAAGCATAGCATTGAATGCAATACATAATTGTCACAACATTGCATGTACCTGCTTAATATCGACAAAAATCTTCCTGCACGTACACGTTTACTGAGTTTGGCACTTATGTGACTGCTCGTGAAGGTTGCAGGTGTCAGAAAGTGGACCAGACGTCTTTGTGTGTAGTTGTAATCTTTGTAACAGGAAGCATAGCATTTAATGCAATGATCACCAAAACAAACAAGTTAAGGGACGTCACAGTGACGAGACTGGGATTCGAACCGCAAATGCTGCAGTTTCTGACCGGCTCTCAAGCAGAGTGGCGCAGCGGAAGCGTGCTGGGCCCATAACCCAGAGGTCGATGGATCGAAACCATCCTCTGCTAATTGCGTTAGTGTTCGCCGTCAAGCTGTGTGATTAACACAGGGTATATGTTTTTGCCGTTTGCATTAAAGCACAAGTGTTCAGGGTTCTTTCCACCTCTTAATGGTTCAGCGATCTGTATGTAAAGCCACTGTGGACATTCCACCCCGAGTCGCCCGTCTCAGGCCAGCCTGGCATTAGTGCTTTCTTTGTTAGCCATGCATCAATTGCTTCCTTTTAAGGTAGTGTGGCCGAGTGGTCTAAGGCGCTGGATTTAGGCTCCAGTCTCAATTGAGGCGTGGGTTCAAATCCCACCGCTGCCATTTTTGCATCTTCCGGGAGGCAATAGCAGGCAGTAATCTCCATGAACGTTTAGTGGGTGACTGGGCCGTCAAGCTTGACGTGTAGCTGGGTTTAGGCTCCAGTCCCAATTGAGGCATGGCTTCAAATCCAACCACTGAAATTTGCGTAGTTAGTCCGTGAGTGACTGAGCTTTGAAAGTTTTTTTTAAAAAAAAATCAGATGGTGTTCATGAGAGAGAGCAGCTGACTGCAGTCCTTGAGAAGCCCGTTCAACTTAGCGTAGAGAGTCAACAGTGGTGTGACACGTGAGTGACCGAAAATGAGATACGCTCCTGCACTTCTGTTCACCTGCGGTTCATGACAAACTGATTGCAGTAGTTGGGATGAGAAACTAAAAGTTCTTGCACAAACTGTTTTGGTATCGCAGTCTGAGTGGTATTTTTCCAGTGTTCTTCGGAGCGAAGGTGTGCGGCAATGGCACGGAGGACACGTGGTCAGCAAACCTTACCGTGGATTATGGAAGGCCTGCATGCAAAGACCACAACTTCCAAGACCTTTTTCTGTGGCAGTGTGGCCGAGCACCCAAGGCGCTGGATTAAGGCTCCAGTCTCATTTGAGGTGTGGGATCTCTTAGAAAGTTCTAAATTTATCAAAACGTAACCTCACAATGTACAAACTTTCAGGCGTGGTAAATTCTCGCATGAGTTCAAGTTTCTCACGAATCCACTAGTGCCCCATGTGTGCGATACTGCTTCACGCTGAGCTGTAACAATCAAGCAGGTTTTGTGGAAACACCTTTGGCCAGACACACACTTCTTTGTATAGTAAGTTTGGAGTTCAAGGATCCAAGAGGTTAGGTACAGTGTCATTTCTTTTTCGTGAACTGGTGCCTTTACACAGAACCAGTAGAAGCCTTTATTTCAAGGGGGCCCTAATGTGTAGGGGTTTCTCTTGTTTTTAAATCCGTCTGATTTGGAGAATCTATGAACAAGTAATGGTGTAGGAGGCTGTAAATTGTTCATTGTGAGTCAAAATCTACCTGCAAACACTTTAGAGTTAAGCTCTGTGTTTGAAAATACATTGCACCTAACCTCTTAGATCCTTGAACTCAAAACCTACTATACAATAAAGTGCGTGTCTGGTCAAAGGTACTTCCACAAAACCCACTTGACTGTTAGAGCTCAGCGTCAAGTAAAATTGTATGATCTGTATGTAAAGCCACTATGGATATTCCACCCTGAGTCGCCTGTCTTAGGTCACACTGGCGTAATTGCTTTTTTGCTTTGCTTTGCTTTTAAGGTAGTGTGGCCGAGTGGTCTAAGGCGCTGGATTAAGGCTCCAGTCTCATTTGAGGCGTGGGTTCAAATCCCACCACTGCCAAAATGCTCTGAGGCCAACAAAGCGTAACCTCTCAAAGTGCAGACATGTAGCGAATTCCCGTACGACTTCAAGTTTCTCATGAATCCACTAGTGCCCCATGTGTATGATTCTACCTCACGCTGAGCCGTATCAATCAAGTAGGTTGTGTGGAAGCACCTTTGGTTGCACTCTGAGCTATACCTGCGTAGGCATTGTCCACACACTTCTTTGTATTATAGGTTTGGAGCTTGGGTACAATACAATTTCTTTCTCCTAAGCTTCTGCCATTACACGGAACACTTAACTACACCCTAGTAGTAAACTAAAGGCTGTTTTCGAGCTAGCCAGGAGTCGAACCTAGAATCTTCTGATCCGAAGTCAGACGCGTTATCCATTACGCCACTAGCCCTGCTTTAGCTTGTGCACACATGTCGCAACATTGCCTGTACACGATTGACAGCGACAAAGAGCATTGCATTGAACACCAAAACAAAGAAGAAGGTATCAGTGCCGTGACCCGGATTCGAACCGGGGTTGCTGCGGCCACAACGCAGAGTACTAACCACTATACGATCACGGCTGGGTTGCTGCAACTGTGCCTCCGTGCGAGGTAAACAACTAGTCCTTATTACATCCAACTAAAGGCTGTTTTCTAGCTAGCCAGGAGTCGAACCTAGAATCTTCTGATCCGTAGTCAGACGCATTATCCATTGCGCCACTAGCCCTGCGTTTGGGAGTGCATAGGTGTCACAATATTGCCTATACATCGTTGACAGGCAAACAAATATCTTCCCCCAGTTGTGGAGTTTGTCAGTTATCTGACAGTTTGCGAAGGTCGCAGGCGGCAAGAAAAGAAGCAGTAGTCATGTGTGTAGTTCTGAACTTTGCAACAACAAGCATAGCATTGAATGCAATACATAATTGTCACAACATTGCATGTACCTGCTTAATATCGACAAAAATCTTCCTGCACGTACACGTTTACTGAGTTTGGCACTTATGTGACTGCTCGTGAAGGTTGCAGGTGTCAGAAAGTGGACCAGACGTCTTTGTGTGTAGTTGTAATCTTTGTAACAGGAAGCATAGCATTTAATGCAATGATCACCAAAACAAACAAGTTAAGGGACGTCACAGTGACGAGACTGGGATTCGAACCGCAAATGCTGCAGTTTCTGACCGGCTCTCAGGCAGAGTGGCGCAGCGGAAGCACGCTGGGCCCATAACCCAGAGGTCGATGGATCGAAACCATCCTCTGCTAATTGCGTTAGTGTTCGCCGTCAAGCTGTGTGATTAACACAGGGTATATGTTTTTGCCGTTTGCATTAAAGCACAAGTGTTCAGGGTTCTCTCCACCTCTTAATGGTTCAGCGATCTGTATGTAAAGCCACTGTGGACATTCCACCCCGAGTCGCCCGTCTCAGGCCAGCCTGGCATTAGTGCTTTCTTTGTTAGCCATGCATCAATTGCTTCCTTTTAAGGTAGTGTGGCCGAGTGGTCTAAGGCGCTGGATTAAGGCTCCAGTCTCAATTAAGGCGTGGGTTTAAATCCCACCACTGAAATTTGCGTAGTTAGTCCGTGAGTGACTGAGCTTTGAAAGTTTTTTAAAAAAAAAAATCAGATGGTGTTCATGAGAGAGAGCAGCTGACTGCAGTCCTTGAGAAGCCCGTGCAACTTAGCGTAGAGAGTCAACAGTGGTGTGACACGTGAGTGACCGAAAATGAGATACGCTCCTGCACTTCTGTTCACCTGCGGTTCATGACAAACTGATTGCAGTAGTTGGGATGAGAAACTAAAAGTTCTTGCACAAACTGTTTTGGTATCGCAGTCTGAGTGGTATTTTTCCAATGTTCTTCGGAGCGAAGGTGTGCGGCAATGGCACGGAGGACACGTGGTCAGCAAACCTTACCGTGGATTATGGAAGGCCTGCATGCAAAGACCACAACTTCCAAGACCTTTTTCTGTGGCAGTGTGGCCGAGCACCCAAGGCGCTGGATTAAGGCTCCAGTCTCATTTAAGGTGTGGGATCTCTTAGAAAGTTCTAAATTTATCAAAGCGTAACCTCACAATGTACAAACTTTCAGGCGTGGTAAATTCTCGCATGAGTTCAAGTTTCTCACGAATCCACTAGTGCCCCATGTGTGCGATACTGCTTCACGCTGAGCTGTAACAATCAAGCAGGTTTTGTGGAAACACCTTTGGCCAGACACACACTTCTTTGTATAGTAAGTTTGGAGTTCAAGGATCCAAGAGGTTAGGTACAGTGTCATTTCTTTTTCGTGAACTGGTGCCTTTACATAGAACAAGTAGAAGCCTTTATTTCAAGGGGGCCCTAATGTGTAGGGGTTTCTCTTGTTTTTAAATCCGTCTGATTTGGAGAATCTATGAACAAGTAATGGTGTAGGAGGCTGTAAATTGTTCATTGTGAGTCAAAATCTACCTGCAAACACTTTAGAGTTACGCTCTGTGTTTGAAAATACATTGCACCTAACCTCTTAGATCCTTGAACTCAAAACCTACTATACAATAAAGTGAGTGTCTGGTCAAAGGTACTTCCACAAAACCCACTTGACTGTTAGAGCTCAGCGTCAAGTAAAATTGTATGATCTGTATGTAAAGCCACTATGGATATTCCACCCTGAGTCGCCTGTCTTAGGTCACACTGGCGTAATTGCTTTTTTGCTTTGCTTTGCTTTTAAGGTAGTGTGGCCGAGTGGTCTAAGGCGCTGGATTAAGGCTCCAGTCTCATTTGAGGCGTGGGTTCAAATCCCACCACTGCCAAAACGCTCTGAGGCCAACAAAGCGTAACCTCTCAAAGTGCAGACATGTAGCGAATTCCCGTACGACTTCAAGTTTCTCATGAATCCACTAGTGCCCCATGTGTATGATTCTACCTCACGCTGAGCCGTAACAATCAAGTAGGTTGTGTGGAAGCACCTTTGGTTGCACTCTGAGCTATACCTGCGTAGGCATTGTCCACACACTTCTTTGTATTATAGGTTTGGAGCTTGGGTACAATACAATTTCTTTCTCCTAAGCTTCTGCCATTACACGGAACACTTAACTACACCCTAGTAGTAAACTAAAGGCTGTTTTCGAGCTAGCCAGGAGTCGAACCTAGAATCTTCTGATCCGAAGTCAGACGCGTTATCCATTACGCCACTAGCCCTGCTTTAGCTTGTGCACACATGTCGCAACATTGCCTGTACGCAATTGACAGCGACAAAGAGCATTGCATTGAACACCAAAACAAAGAAGAAGGTATCAGTGCCGTGACCCGGATTCGAACCGGGGTTGCTGCGGCCACAACGCAGAGTACTAACCACTATACGATCACGGCTGGGTTGCTGCAACTGTGCCTCCGTGCGAGGTAAACAACTAGTCCTTATTACATCCAACTAAAGGCTGTTTTCGAGCTAGCCAGGAGTCGAACCTAGAATCTTCTGATCCGTAGTCAGACGCGTTATCCATTGCGCCACTAGCCCTGCGTTTGGGAGTGCATAGGTGTCACAATATTGCCTATACATCGTTGACAGGCAAACAAATATCTTCCCCCAGTTGTGGAGTTTGTCAGTTATCTGACAGTTTGCGAAGGTCGCAGGCGGCAAGAAAAGAAGCAGTAGTCATGTGTGTAGTTCTGAACTTTGCAACAACAAGCATAGCATTGAATGCAATACATAATTGTCACAACATTGCATGTACCTGCTTAATATCGACAAAAATCTTCCTGCACGTACACGTTTACTGAGTTTGGCACTTATGTGACTGCTCGTGAAGGTTGCAGGTGTCAGAAAGTGGACCAGACGTCTTTGTGTGTAGTTGTAATCTTTGTAACAGGAAGCATAGCATTTAATGCAATGATCACCAAAACAAACAAGTTAAGGGACGTCACAGTGACGAGACTGGGATTCGAACCGCAAATGCTGCAGTTTCTGACCGGCTCTCAAGCAGAGTGGCGCAGCGGAAGCGTGCTGGGCCCATAACCCAGAGGTCGATGGATCGAAACCATCCTCTGCTAATTGCGTTAGTGTTCGCCGTCAAGCTGTGTAATTAACACAGGGTATATGTTTTTGCCGTTTGCATTAAAGCACAAGTGTTCAGGGTTCTTTCCACCTCTTAATGGTTCAGCGATCTGTATGTAAAGCCACTGTGGACATTCCACCCCGAGTCGCCCGTCTCAGGCCAGCCTGGCATTAGTGCTTTCTTTGTTAGCCATGCATCAATTGCTTCCTTTTAAGGTAGTGTGGCCGAGTGGTCTAAGGCGCTGGATTTAGGCTCCAGTCTCAATTGAGGCGTGGGTTCAAATCCCACCACTGAAATTTGCGTAGTTAGTCCGTGAGTGACTGAGCTTTGAAAGTTTTAAAAAAAAAAAAATCAGATGGTGTTCATGAGAGAGAGCAGCTGACTGCAGTCCTTGAGAAGCCCGTGCAACTTAGCGTAGAGAGTCAACAGTGGTGTGACACGTGAGTGACCGAAAATGAGATACGCTCCTGCACTTCTGTTCACCTGCGGTTCATGACAAACTGATTGCAGTAGTTGGGATGAGAAACTAAAAGTTCTTGCACAAACTGTTTTGGTATCGCAGTCTGAGTGGTATTTTTCCAATGTTCTTCGGAGCGAAGGTGTGCGGCAATGGCACGGAGGACACGTGGTCAGCAAACCTTACCGTGGATTATGGAAGGCCTGCATGCAAAGACCACAACTTCCAAGACCTTTTTCTGTGGCAGTGTGGCCGAGCACCCAAGGCGCTGGATTAAGGCTCCAGTCTCATTTAAGGTGTGGGATCTCTTAGAAAGTTCTAAATTTATCAAAGCGTAACCTCACAATGTACAAACTTTCAGGCGTGGAAAATTCTCGCATGAGTTCAAGTTTCTCACGAATCCACTAGTGCCCCATGTGTGCGATACTGCTTCACGCTGAGCTGTAACAATCAAGCAGGTTTTGTGGAAACACCTTTGGCCAGACACACACTTCTTTGTATAGTAAGTTTGGAGTTCAAGGATCCAAGAGGTTAGGTACAGTGTCATTTCTTTTTCGTGAACTGGTGCCTTTACATAGAACAAGTAGAAGCCTTTATTTCAAGGGGGCCCTAATGTGTAGGGGTTTCTCTTGTTTTTAAATCCGTCTGATTTGGAGAATCTATGAACAAGTAATGGTGTAGGAGGCTGTAAATTGTTCATTGTGAGTCAAAATCTACCTGCAAACACTTTAGAGTTAAGCTCTGTGTTTGAAAATACATTGCACCTAACCTCTTAGATCCTTGAACTCAAAACCTACTATACAATAAAGTGCGTGTCTGGTCAAAGGTACTTCCACAAAACCCACTTGACTGTTAGAGCTCAGCGTCAAGTAAAATTGTATGATCTGTATGTAAAGCCACTATGGATATTCCACCCTGAGTCGCCTGTCTTAGGTCACACTGGCGTAATTGCTTTTTTGCTTTGCTTTGCTTTTAAGGTAGTGTGGCCGAGTGGTCTAAGGTGCTGGATTAAGGCTCCAGTCTCATTTGAGGCGTGGGTTCAAATCCCACCACTGCCAAAACGCTCTGAGGCCAACAAAGCGTAACCTCTCAAAGTGCAGATATGTAGCGAATTCCCGTACGACTTCAAGTTTCTCATGAATCCACTAGTGCCCCATGTGTATGATTCTACCTCACGCTGAGCCGTAACAATCAAGTAGGTTGTGTGGAAGCACCTTTGGTTGCACTCTGAGCTATACCTGCGTAGGCATTGTCCACACACTTCTTTGTATTATAGGTTTGGAGCTTGGGTACAATACAATTTCTTTCTCCTAAGCTTCTGCCATTACACGGAACACTTAACTACACCCTAGTAGTAAACTAAAGGCTGTTTTCGAGCTAGCCAGGAGTCGAACCTAGAATCTTCTGATCCGAAGTCAGACGCGTTATCCATTACGCCACTAGCCCTGCTTTAGCTTGTGCACACATGTCGCAACATTGCCTGTACGCGATTGACAGCGACAAAGAGCATTGCATTGAACACCAAAACAAAGAAGAAGGTATCAGTGCCGTGACCCGGATTCGAACCGGGGTTGCTGCGGCCACAACGCAGAGTACTAACCACTATACGATCACGGCTGGGTTGCTGCAACTGTGCCTCCGTGCGAGGTAAACAACTAGTCCTTATTACATCCAACTAAAGGCTGTTTTCTAGCTAGCCAGGAGTCGAACCTAGAATCTTCTGATCCGTAGTCAGACGCGTTATCCATTGCGCCACTAGCCCTGCGTTTGGGAGTGCATAGGTGTCACAATATTGCCTATACATCGTTGACAGGCAAACAAATATCTTCCCCCAGTTGTGGAGTTTGTCAGTTATCTGACAGTTTGCGAAGGTCGCAGGCGGCAAGAAAAGAAGCAGTAGTCATGTGTGTAGTTCTGAACTTTGCAACAACAAGCATAGCATTGAATGCAATACATAATTGTCACAACATTGCATGTACCTGCTTAATATCGACAAAAATCTTCCTGCACGTACACGTTTACTGAGTTTGGCACTTATGTGACTGCTCGTGAAGGTTGCAGGTGTCAGAAAGTGGACCAGACGTCTTTGTGTGTAGTTGTAATCTTTGTAACAGGAAGCATAGCATTTAATGCAATGATCACCAAAACAAACAAGTTATGGGACGTCACAGTGACGAGACTGGGATTCGAACCGCAAATGCTGCAGTTTCTGACCGGCTCTCAGGCAGAGTGGCGCAGCGGAAGCATGCTGGGCCCATAACCCAGAGGTCGATGGATCGAAACCATCCTCTGCTAATTGCGTTAGTGTTCGCTGTCAAGCTGTGTGATTAACACAGGGTATATGTTTTTGCCGTTTGCATTAAAGCACAAGTGTTCAGGGTTCTTTCCACCTCTTAATGGTTCAGCGATCTGTATGTAAAGCCACTGTGGACATTCCACCCCGAGTCGCCCGTCTCAGGCCAGCCTGGCATTAGTGCTTTCTTTGTTAGCCATGCATCAATTGCTTCCTTTTAAGGTAGTGTGGCCGAGTGGTCTAAGGCGCTGGATTTAGGCTCCAGTCTCAATTAAGGCGTGGGTTCAAATCCCACCACTGAAATTTGCGTAGTTAGTCCGTGAGTGACTGAGCTTTGAAAGTTTTTAAAAAAAAAAAATCAGATGGTGTTCATGAGAGAGAGCAGCTGACTGCAGTCCTTGAGAAGCCCGTGCAACTTAGCGTAGAGAGTCAACAGTGGTGTGACACGTGAGTGACCGAAAATGAGATACGCTCCTGCACTTCTGTTCACCTGCGGTTCATGACAAACTGATTGCAGTAGTTGGGATGAGAAACTAAAAGTTCTTGCACAAACTGTTTTGGTATCGCAGTCTGAGTGGTATTTTTCCAATGTTCTTCGGAGCGAAGGTGTGCGGCAATGGCACGGAGGACACGTGGTCAGCAAACCTTACCGTGGATTATGGAAGGCCTGCATGCAAAGACCACAACTTCCAAGACCTTTTTCTGTGGCAGTGTGGCCGAGCACCCAAGGCGCTGGATTAAGGCTCCAGTCTCATTTAAGGTGTGGGATCTCTTAGAAAGTTCTAAATTTATCAAAGCGTAACCTCACAATGTACAAACTTTCAGGCGTGGTAAATTCTCGCATGAGTTCAAGTTTCTCACGAATCCACTAGTGCCCCATGTGTGCGATTCTGCTTCACGCTGAGCTGTAACAATCAAGCAGGTTTTGTGGAAACACCTTTGGCCAGACACACACTTCTTTGTATAGTAAGTTTGGAGTTCAAGGATCCAAGAGGTTAGGTACAGTGTCATTTCTTTTTCGTGAACTGGTGCCTTTACATAGAACAAGTAGAAGCCTTTATTTCAAGGGGGCCCTAATGTGTAGGGGTTTCTCTTGTTTTTAAATCCGTCTGATTTGGAGAATCTATGAACAAGTAATGGTGTAGGAGGCTGTAAATTGTTCATTGTGAGTCAAAATCTACCTGCAAACACTTTAGAGTTAAGCTCTGTGTTTGAAAATACATTGCACCTAACCTCTTAGATCCTTGAACTCAAAACCTACTATACAATAAAGTGCGTGTCTGGTCAAAGGTACTTCCACAAAACCCACTTGACTGTTAGAGCTCAGCGTCAAGTAAAATTGTATGATCTGTATGTAAAGCCACTATGGATATTCCACCCTGAGTCGCCTGTCTTAGGTCACACTGGCGTAATTGCTTTTTTGCTTTGCTTTGCTTTTAAGGTAGTGTGGCCGACTGGTCTAAGGCGCTGGATTAAGGCTCCAGTCTCATTTGAGGCGTGGGTTCAAATCCCACCACTGAAATTTGCGTAGTTAGTCCGTGAGTGACTGAGCTTTGAAAGTTTTTTTAAAAAAAAAATCAGATGGTGTTCATGAGAGAGAGCAGCTGACTGCAGTCCTTGAGAAGCCCGTGCAACTTAGCGTAGAGAGTCAACAGTGGTGTGACACGTGAGTGACCGAAAATGAGATACGCTCCTGCACTTCTGTTCACCTGCGGTTCATGACAAACTGATTGCAGTAGTTGGGATGAGAAACTAAAAGTTCTTGCACAAACTGTTTTGGTATCGCAGTCTGAGTGGTATTTTTCCAATGTTCTTCGGAGCGAAGGTGTGCGGCAATGGCACGGAGGACACGTGGTCAGCAAACCTTACCGTGGATTATGGAAGGCCTGCATGCAAAGACCACAACTTCCAAGACCTTTTTCTGTGGCAGTGTGGCCGAGCACCCAAGGCGCTGGATTAAGGCTCCAGTCTCATTTAAGGTGTGGGATCTCTTAGAAAGTTCTAAATTTATCAAAGCGTAACCTCACAATGTACAAACTTTCAGGCGTGGTAAATTCTCGCATGAGTTCAAGTTTCTCACGAATCCACTAGTGCCCCATGTGTGCGATACTGCTTAACGCTGAGCTGTAACAATCAAGCAGGTTTTGTGGAAACACCTTTGGCCAGACACACACTTCTTTGTATAGTAAGTTTGGAGTTCAAGGATCCAAGAGGTTAGGTACAGTGTCATTTCTTTTTCGTGAACTGGTGCCTTTACATAGAACAAGTAGAAGCCTTTATTTCAAGGGGGCCCTAATGTGTAGGGGTTTCTCTTGTTTTTAAATCCGTCTGATTTGGAGAATCTATGAACAAGTAATGGTGTAGGAGGCTGTAAATTGTTCATTGTGAGTCAAAATCTACCTGCAAACACTTTAGAGTTAAGCTCTGTGTTTGAAAATACATTGCACCTAACCTCTTAGATCCTTGAACTCAAAACCTACTATACAATAAAGTGCGTGTCTGGTCAAAGGTATTTCCACAAAACCCACTTGACTGTTAGAGCTCAGCGTCAAGTAAAATTGTATGATCTGTATGTAAAGCCACTATGGATATTCCACCCTGAGTCGCCTGTCTTAGGTCACACTGGCGTAATTGCTTTTTTGCTTTGCTTTGCTTTTAAGGTAGTGTGGCTGAGTGGTCTAAGGCGCTGGATTAAGGCTCCAGTCTCATTTGAGGCGTGGGTTCAAATCCCACCACTGCCAAAACGCTCTGAGGCCAACAAAGCGTAACCTCTCAAAGTGCAGATATGTAGCGAATTCCCGTACGACTTCAAGTTTCTCATGAATCCACTAGTGCCCCATGTGTATGATTCTACCTCACGCTGAGCCGTAACAATCAAGTAGGTTGTGTGGAAGCACCTTTGGTTGCACTCTGAGCTATACCTGCGTAGGCATTGTCCACACACTTCTTTGTATTATAGGTTTGGAGCTTGGGTACAATACAATTTCTTTCTCCTAAGCTTCTGCCATTACACGGAACACTTAACTACACCCTAGTAGTAAACTAAAGGCTGTTTTCGAGCTAGCCAGGAGTCGAACCTAGAATCTTCTGATCCGAAGTCAGACGCGTTATCCATTACGCCACTAGCCCTGCTTTAGCTTGTGCACACATGTCGCAACATTGCCTGTACGCAATTGACAGCGACAAAGAGCATTGCATTGAACACCAAAACAAAGAAGAAGGTATCAGTGCCGTGACCCGGATTCGAACCGGGGTTGCTGCGGCCACAACGCAGAGTACTAACCACTATACGATCACGGCTGGGTTGCTGCAACTGTGCCTCCGTGCGAGGTAAACAACTAGTCCTTATTACATCCAACTAAAGGCTGTTTTCTAGCTAGCCAGGAGTCGAACCTAGAATCTTCTGATCCGTAGTCAGACGCGTTATCCATTGCGCCACTAGCCCTGCGTTTGGGAGTGCATAGGTGTCACAATATTGCCTATACATCGTTGACAGGCAAACAAATATCTTCCCCCAGTTGTGGAGTTTGTCAGTTATCTGACAGTTTGCGAAGGTCGCAGGCGGCAAGAAAAGAAGCAGTAGTCATGTGTGTAGTTCTGAACTTTGCAACAACAAGCATAGCATTGAATGCAATACATAATTGTCACAACATTGCATGTACCTGCTTAATATCGACAAAAATCTTCCTGCACGTACACGTTTACTGAGTTTGGCACTTATGTGACTGCTCGTGAAGGTTGCAGGTGTCAGAAAGTGGACCAGACGTCTTTGTGTGTAGTTGTAATCTTTGTAACAGGAAGCATAGCATTTAATGCAATGATCACCAAAACAAACAAGTTAAGGGACGTCACAGTGACGAGACTGGGATTCGAACCGCAAATGCTGCAGTTTCTGACCGGCTCTCAAGCAGAGTGGCGCAGCGGAAGCGTGCTGGGCCCATAACCCAGAGGTCGATGGATCGAAACCATCCTCTGCTAATTGCGTTAGTGTTCGCCGTCAAGCTGTGTGATTAACACAGGGTATATGTTTTTGCCGTTTGCATTAAAGCACAAGTGTTCAGGGTTCTTTCCACCTCTTAATGGTTCAGCGATCTGTATGTAAAGCCACTGTGGACATTCCACCCCGAGTCGCCCGTCTCAGGCCAGCCTGGCATTAGTGCTTTCTTTGTTAGCCATGCATCAATTGCTTCCTTTTAAGGTAGTGTGGCCGAGTGGTCTAAGGCGCTGGATTTAGGCTCCAGTCTCAATTGAGGCGTGGGTTCAAATCCCACCGCTGCCATTTTGGCATCTTCCGGGAGGCAATAGCAGGCAGTAATCTCCATGAACGTTTAGTGGGTGACTGGGCCGTCAAGCTTGACGTGTAGCTGGGTTTAGGCTCCAGTCCCAATTGAGGCATGGCTTCAAATCCAACCACTGAAATTTGCGTAGTTAGTCCGTGAGTGACTGAGCTTTGAAAGTTTTTTTTAAAAAAAAATCAGATGGTGTTCATGAGAGAGAGCAGCTGACTGCAGTCCTTGAGAAGCCCGTTCAACTTAGCGTAGAGAGTCAACAGTGGTGTGACACGTGAGTGACCGAAAATGAGATACGCTCCTGCACTTCTGTTCACCTGCGGTTCATGACAAACTGATTGCAGTAGTTGGGATGAGAAACTAAAAGTTCTTGCACAAACTGTTTTGGTATCGCAGTCTGAGTGGTATTTTTCCAATGTTCTTCGGAGCGAAGGTGTGCGGCAATGGCACGGAGGACACGTGGTCAGCAAACCTTACCGTGGATTATGGAAGGCCTGCATGCAAAGACCACAACTTCCAAGACCTTTTTCTGTGGCAGTGTGGCCGAGCACCCAAGGCGCTGGATTAAGGCTCCAGTCTCATTTAAGGTGTGGGATCTCTTAGAAAGTTCTAAATTTATCAAAACGTAACCTCACAATGTACAAACTTTCAGGCGTGGTAAATTCTCGCATGAGTTCAAGTTTCTCACGAATCCACTAGTGCCCCATGTGTGCGATACTGCTTCACGCTGAGCTGTAACAATCAAGCAGGTTTTGTGGAAACACCTTTGGCCAGACACACACTTCTTTGTATAGTAAGTTTGGAGTTCAAGGATCCAAGAGGTTAGGTACAGTGTCATTTCTTTTTCGTGAACTGGTGCCTTTACACAGAACCAGTAGAAGCCTTTATTTCAAGGGGGCCCTAATGTGTAGGGGTTTCTCTTGTTTTTAAATCCGTCTGATTTGGAGAATCTATGAACAAGTAATGGTGTAGGAGGCTGTAAATTGTTCATTGTGAGTCAAAATCTACCTGCAAACACTTTAGAGTTAAGCTCTGTGTTTGAAAATACATTGCACCTAACCTCTTAGATCCTTGAACTCAAAACCTACTATACAATAAAGTGCGTGTCTGGTCAAAGGTACTTCCACAAAACCCACTTGACTGTTAGAGCTCAGCGTCAAGTAAAATTGTATGATCTGTATGTAAAGCCACTATGGATATTCCACCCTGAGTCGCCTGTCTTAGGTCACACTGGCGTAATTGCTTTTTTGCTTTGCTTTGCTTTTAAGGTAGTGTGGCCGAGTGGTCTAAGGCGCTGGATTAAGGCTCCAGTCTCATTTGAGGCGTGGGTTCAAATCCCACCACTGCCAAAATGCTCTGAGGCCAACAAAGCGTAACCTCTCAAAGTGCAGATATGTAGCGAATTCCCGTACGACTTCAAGTTTCTCATGAATCCACTAGTGCCCCATGTGTATGATTCTACCTCACGCTGAGCCGTATCAATCAAGTAGGTTGTGTGGAAGGACCTTTGGTTGCACTCTGAGCTATACCTGCGTAGGCATTGTCCACACACTTCTTTGTATTATAGGTTTGGAGCTTGGGTACAATACAATTTCTTTCTCCTAAGCTTCTGCCATTACACGGAACACCCTAGTAGTAAACTAAAGGCTGTTTTCGAGCTAGCCAGGAGTCGAACCTAGAATCTTCTGATCCGAAGTCAGACGCGTTATCCATTACACCACTAGCCCTGCTTTAGCTTGTGCACACATGTCGCAACATTGCCTGTACGCGATTGACAGCGACAAAGAGCATTGCATTGAACACCAAAACAAAGAAGAAGGTATCAGTGCCGTGACCCGGATTCGAACCGGGGTTGCTGCGGCCACAACGCAGAGTACTAACCACTATACGATCACGGCTGGGTTGCTGCAACTGTGCCTCCGTGCGAGGTAAACAACTAGTCCTTATTACATCCAACTAAAGGCTGTTTTCGAGCTAGCCAGGAGTCGAACCTAGAATCTTCTGATCCGTAGTCAGACGCGTTATCCATTGCGCCACTAGCCCTGCGTTTGGGAGTGCATAGGTGTCACAATATTGCCTATACATCGTTGACAGGCAAACAAATATCTTCCCCCAGTTGTGGAGTTTGTCAGTTATCTGACAGTTTACGAAGGTGGCAGGCGGCAAGAAAAGAAGCAGTAGTCATGTGTGTAGTTCTGAACTTTGCAACAACAAGCATAGCATTGAATGCAATACATAATTGTCACAACATTGCATGTACCTGCTTAATATCGACAAAAATCTTCCTGCACGTACACGTTTACTGAGTTTGGCACTTATGTGACTGCTCGTGAAGGTTGCAGGTGTCAGAAAGTGGACCAGACGTCTTTGTGTGTAGTTGTAATCTTTGTAACAGGAAGCATAGCATTTAATGCAATGATCACCAAAACAAACAAGTTAAGGGACGTCACAGTGACGAGACTGGGATTCGAACCGCAAATGCTGCAGTTTCTGACCGGCTCTCAAGCAGAGTGGCGCAGCGGAAGCGTGCTGGGCCCATAACCCAGAGGTCGATGGATCGAAACCATCCTCTGCTAATTGCGTTAGTGTTCGCCGTCAAGCTGTGTGATTAACACAGGGTATATGTTTTTGCCCTTTGCATTAAAGCACAAGTGTTCAGGGTTCTTTCCACCTCTTAATGGTTCAGCGATCTGTATGTAAAGCCACTGTGGACATTCCACCCCGAGTCGCCCGTCTCAGGCCAGCCTGGCATTAGTGCTTTCTTTGTTAGCCATGCATCAATTGCTTCCTTTTAAGGTAGTGTGGCCGAGTGGTCTAAGGCGCTGGATTTAGGCTCCAGTCTCAATTGAGGCGTGGGTTCAAATCCCACCGCTGCCATTTTTGCATCTTCCGGGAGGCAATAGCAGGCAGTAATCTCCATGAACGTTTAGTGGGTGACTGGGCCGTCAAGCTTGACGTGTAGCTGGGTTTAGGCTCCAGTCCCAATTGAGGCATGGCTTCAAATCCAACCACTGAAATTTGCGTAGTTAGTCCGTGAGTGACTGAGCTTTGAAAGTTTTTTTAAAAAAAAAATCAGATGGTGTTCATGAGAGAGAGCAGCTGACTGCAGTCCTTGAGAAGCCCGTTCAACTTAGCGTAGAGAGTCAACAGTGGTGTGACACGTGAGTGACTGAAAATGAGATACGCTCCTGCACTTCTGTTCACCTGCGGTTCATGACAAACTGATTGCAGTAGTTGGGATGAGAAACTAAAAGTTCTTGCACAAACTGTTTTGGTATCGCAGTCTGAGTGGTATTTTTCCAATGTTCTTCGGAGCGAAGGTGTGCGGCAATGGCACGGAGGACACGTGGTCAGCAAACCTTACCGTGGATTATGGAAGGCCTGCATGCAAAGACCACAACTTCCAAGACCTTTTTCTGTGGCAGTGTGGCCGAGCACCCAAGGCGCTGGATTAAGGCTCCAGTCTCATTTAAGGTGTGGGATCTCTTAGAAAGTTCTAAATTTATCAAAGCGTAACCTCACAATGTACAAACTTTCAGGCGTGGTAAATTCTCGCATGAGTTCAAGTTTCTCACGAATCCACTAGTGCCCCATGTGTGCGATACTGCTTCACGCTGAGCTGTAACAATCAAGCAGGTTTTGTGGAAACACCTTTGGCCAGACACACACTTCTTTGTATAGTAAGTTTGGAGTTCAAGGATCCAAGAGGTTAGGTACAGTGTCATTTCTTTTTCGTGAACTGGTGCCTTTACACAGAACCAGTAGAAGCCTTTATTTCAAGGGGGCCCTAATGTGTAGGGGTTTCTCTTGTTTTTAAATCCGTCTGATTTGGAGAATCTATGAACAAGTAATGGTGTAGGAGGCTGTAAATTGTTCATTGTGAGTCAAAATCTACCTGCAAACACTTTAGAGTTAAGCTCTGTGTTTGAAAATACATTGCACCTAACCTCTTAGATCCTTGAACTCAAAACCTACTATACAATAAAGTGCGTGTCTGGTCAAAGGTACTTCCACAAAACCCACTTGACTGTTAGAGCTCAGCGTCAAGTAAAATTGTATGATCTGTATGTAAAGCCACTATGGATATTCCACCCTGAGTCGCCTGTCTTAGGTCAGACTGGCGTAATTGCTTTTTTGCTTTGCTTTGCTTTGCTTTGCTTTTAAGGTAGTGTGGCCGAGTGGTCTAAGGCGCTGGATTAAGGCTCCAGTCTCATTTGAGGCGTGGGTTCAAATCCCACCACTGCCAAAATGCTCTGAGGCCAACAAAGCGTAACCTCTCAAAGTGCAGATATGTAGCGAATTCCCGTACGACTTCAAGTTTCTCATGAATCCACTAGTGCCCCATGTGTATGATTCTACCTCACGCTGAGCCGTATCAATCAAGTAGGTTGTGTGGAAGCACCTTTGGTTGCACTCTGAGCTATACCTGCGTAGGCATTGTCCACACACTTCTTTGTATTATAGGTTTGGAGCTTGGGTACAATACAATTTCTTTCTCCTAAGCTTCTGCCATTACACGGAACACTTAACTACACCCTAGTAGTAAACTAAAGGCTGTTTTCGAGCTAGCCAGGAGTCGAACCTAGAATCTTCTGATCCGAAGTCAGACGCGTTATCCATTACGCCACTAGCCCTGCTTTAGCTTGTGCACACATGTCGCAACATTGCCTGTACGCGATTGACAGCGACAAAGAGCATTGCATTGAACACCAAAACAAAGAAGAAGGTATCAGTGCCGTGACCCGGATTCGAACTGGGGTTGCTGCGGCCACAACGCAGAGTACTAACCACTATACGATCACGGCTGGGTTGCTGCAACTGTGCCTCCGTGCGAGGTAAACAACTAGTCCTTATTACATCCAACTAAAGGCTGTTTTCGAGCTAGCCAGGAGTCGAACCTAGAATCTTCTGATCCGTAGTCAGACGCGTTATCCATTGCGCCACTAGCCCTGCGTTTGGGAGTGCATAGGTGTCACAATATTGCCTATACATCGTTGACAGGCAAACAAATATCTTCCCCCAGTTGTGGAGTTTGTCAGTTATCTGACAGTTTGCGAAGGTCGCAGGTGGCAAGAAAAGAAGCAGTAGTCATGTGTGTAGTTCTGAACTTTGCAACAACAAGCATAGCATTGAATGCAATACATAATTGTCACAACATTGCATGTACCTGCTTAATATCGACAAAAATCTTCCTGCACGTACACGTTTACTGAGTTTGGCACTTATGTGACTGCTCGTGAAGGTTGCAGGTGTCAGAAAGTGGACCAGACGTCTTTGTGTGTAGTTGTAATCTTTGTAACAGGAAGCATAGCATTTAATGCAATGATCACCAAAACAAACAAGTTAAGGGACGTCACAGTGACGAGACTGGGATTCGAACCGCAAATGCTGCAGTTTCTGACCGGCTCTCAAGCAGAGTGGCGCAGCGGAAGCGTGCTGGGCCCATAACCCAGAGGTCGATGGATCGAAACCATCCTCTGCTAATTGCGTTAGTGTTCGCCGTCAAGCTGTGTGATTAACACAGGGTATATGTTTTTGCCCTTTGCATTAAAGCACAAGTGTTCAGGGTTCTTTCCACCTCTTAATGGTTCAGCGATCTGTATGTAAAGCCACTGTGGACATTCCACCCCGAGTCGCCCGTCTCAGGCCAGCCTGGCATTAGTGCTTTCTTTGTTAGCCATGCATCAATTGCTTCCTTTTAAGGTAGTGTGGCCGAGTGGTCTAAGGCGCTGGATTTAGGCTCCAGTCTCAATTGAGGCGTGGGTTCAAATCCCACCGCTGCCATTTTTGCATCTTCCGGGAGGCAATAGCAGGCAGTAATCTCCATGAACGTTTAGTGGGTGACTGGGCCGTCAAGCTTGACGTGTAGCTGGGTTTAGGCTCCAGTCCCAATTGAGGCATGGCTTCAAATCCAACCACTGAAATTTGCGTAGTTAGTCCGTGAGTGACTGAGCTTTGAAAGTTTTTAAAAAAAAAAAATCAGATGGTGTTCATGAGAGAGAGCAGCTGACTGCAGTCCTTGAGAAGCCCGTTCAACTTAGCGTAGAGAGTCAACAGTGGTGTGACACGTGAGTGACCGAAAATGAGATACGCTCCTGCACTTCTGTTCACCTGCGGTTCATGACAAACTGATTGCAGTAGTTGGGATGAGAAACTAAAAGTTCTTGCACAAACTGTTTTGGTATCGCAGTCTGAGTGGTATTTTTCCAATGTTCTTCGGAGCGAAGGTGTGCGGCAATGGCACGGAGGACACGTGGTCAGCAAACCTTACCGTGGATTATGGAAGGCCTGCATGCAAAGACCACAACTTCCAAGACCTTTTTCTGTGGCAGTGTGGCCGAGCACCCAAGGCGCTGGATTAAGGCTCCAGTCTCATTTAAGGTGTGGGATCTCTTAGAAAGTTCTAAATTTATCAAAACGTAACCTCACAATGTACAAACTTTCAGGCGTGGTAAATTCTCGCATGAGTTCAAGTTTCTCACGAATCCACTAGTGCCCCATGTGTGCGATACTGCTTCACGCTGAGCTGTAACAATCAAGCAGGTTTTGTGGAAACACCTTTGGCCAGACACACACTTCTTTGTATAGTAAGTTTGGAGTTCAAGGATCCAAGAGGTTAGGTACAGTGTCATTTCTTTTTCGTGAACTGGTGCCTTTACACAGAACCAGTAGAAGCCTTTATTTCAAGGGGGCCCTAATGTGTAGGGGTTTCTCTTGTTTTTAAATCCGTCTGATTTGGAGAATCTATGAACAAGTAATGGTGTAGGAGGCTGTAAATTGTTCATTGTGAGTCAAAATCTACCTGCAAACACTTTAGAGTTAAGCTCTGTGTTTGAAAATACATTGCACCTAACCTCTTAGATCCTTGAACTCAAAACCTACTATACAATAAAGTGCGTGTCTGGTCAAAGGTACTTCCACAAAACCCACTTGACTGTTAGAGCTCAGCGTCAAGTAAAATTGTATGATCTGTATGTAAAGCCACTATGGATATTCCACCCTGAGTCGCCTGTCTTAGGTCACACTGGCGTAATTGCTTTTTTGCTTTGCTTTGCTTTTAAGGTAGTGTGGCCGACTGGTCTAAGGCGCTGGATTAAGGCTCCAGTCTCATTTGAGGCGTGGGTTCAAATCCCACCACTGCCAAAATGCTCTGAGGCCAACAAAGCGTAACCTCTCAAAGTGCAGATATGTAGCGAATTCCCGTACGACTTCAAGTTTCTCATGAATCCACTAGTGCCCCATGTGTATGATTCTACCTCACGCTGAGCCGTATCAATCAAGTAGGTTGTGTGGAAGCACCTTTGGTTGCACTCTGAGCTATACCTGCGTAGGCATTGTCCACACACTTCTTTGTATTATAGGTTTGGAGCTTGGGTACAATACAATTTCTTTCTCCTAAGCTTCTGCCATTACACGGAACACTTAACTACACCCTAGTAGTAAACTAAAGGCTGTTTTCGAGCTAGCCAGGAGTCGAACCTAGAATCTTCTGATCCGAAGTCAGACGCGTTATCCATTACGCCACTAGCCCTGCTTTAGCTTGTGCACACATGTCGCAACATTGCCTGTACGCGATTGACAGCGACAAAGAGCATTGCATTGAACACCAAAACAAAGAAGAAGGTATCAGTGCCGTGACACGGATTCGAACTGGGGTTGCTGCGGCCACAACGCAGAGTACTAACCACTATACGATCACGGCTGGGTTGCTGCAACTGTGCCTCCGTGCGAGGTAAACAACTAGTCCTTATTACATCCAACTAAAGGCTGTTTTCGAGGTAGCCAGGAGTCGAACCTAGAATCTTCTGATCCGTAGTCAGACGCGTTATCCATTGCGCCACTAGCCCTGCGTTTGGGAGTGCATAGGTGTCACAATATTGCCTATACATCGTTGACAGGCAAACAAATATCTTCCCCCAGTTGTGGAGTTTGTCAGTTATCTGACAGTTTGCGAAGGTCGCAGGCGGCAAGAAAAGAAGCAGTAGTCATGTGTGTAGTTCTGAACTTTGCAACAACAAGCATAGCATTGAATGCAATACATAATTGTCACAACATTGCATGTACCTGCTTAATATCGACAAAAATCTTCCTGCACGTACACGTTTACTGAGTTTGGCACTTATGTGACTGCTCGTGAAGGTTGCAGGTGTCAGAAAGTGGACCAGACGTCTTTGTGTGTAGTTGTAATCTTTGTAACAGGAAGCATAGCATTTAATGCAATGATCACCAAAACAAACAAGTTAAGGGACGTCACAGTGACGAGACTGGGATTCGAACCGCAAATGCTGCAGTTTCTGACCGGCTCTCAAGCAGAGTGGCGCAGCGGAAGCGTGCTGGGCCCATAACCCAGAGGTCGATGGATCGAAACCATCCTCTGCTAATTGCGTTAGTGTTCGCCGTCAAGCTGTGTGATTAACACAGGGTATATGTTTTTGCCGTTTGCATTAAAGCACAAGTGTTCAGGGTTCTTTCCACCTCTTAATGGTTCAGCGATCTGTATGTAAAGCCACTGTGGACATTCCACCCCGAGTCGCCCGTCTCAGGCCAGCCTGGCATTAGTGCTTTCTTTGTTAGCCATGCATCAATTGCTTCCTTTTAAGGTAGTGTGGCCGAGTGGTCTAAGGCGCTGGATTTAGGCTCCAGTCTCAATTGAGGCGTGGGTTCAAATCCCACCGCTGCCATTTTTGCATCTTCCGGGAGGCAATAGCAGGCAGTAATCTCCATGAACGTTTAGTGGGTGACTGGGCCGTCAAGCTTGACGTGTAGCTGGGTTTAGGCTCCAGTCCCAATTGAGGCATGGCTTCAAATCCAACCACTGAAATTTGCGTGGTTAGTCCGTGAGTGACTGAGCTTTGAAAGTTTTTTTAAAAAAAAAATCAGATGGTGTTCATGAGAGAGAGCAGCTGACTGCAGTCCTTGAGAAGCCCGTTCAACTTAGCGTAGAGAGTCAACAGTGGTGTGACACGTGAGTGACTGAAAATGAGATACGCTCCTGCACTTCTGTTCACCTGCGGTTCATGACAAACTGATTGCAGTAGTTGGGATGAGAAACTAAAAGTTCTTGCACAAACTGTTTTGGTATCGCAGTCTGAGTGGTATTTTTCCAATGTTCTTCGGAGCGAAGGTGTGCGGCAATGGCACGGAGGACACGTGGTCAGCAAACCTTACCGTGGATTATGGAAGGCCTGCATGCAAAGACCACAACTTCCAAGACCTTTTTCTGTGGCAGTGTGGCCGAGCACCCAAGGCGCTGGATTAAGGCTCCAGTCTCATTTAAGGTGTGGGATCTCTTAGAAAGTTCTAAATTTATCAAAGCGTAACCTCACAATGTACAAACTTTCAGGCGTGGTAAATTCTCGCATGAGTTCAAGTTTCTCACGAATCCACTAGTGCCCCATGTGTGCGATACTGCTTCACGCTGAGCTGTAACAATCAAGCAGGTTTTGTGGAAACACCTTTGGCCAGACACACACTTCTTTGTATAGTAAGTTTGGAGTTCAAGGATCCAAGAGGTTAGGTACAGTGTCATTTCTTTTTCGTGAACTGGTGCCTTTACACAGAACCAGTAGAAGCCTTTATTTCAAGGGGGCCCTAATGTGTAGGGGTTTCTCTTGTTTTTAAATCCGTCTGATTTGGAGAATCTATGAACAAGTAATGGTGTAGGAGGCTGTAAATTGTTCATTGTGAGTCAAAATCTACCTGCAAACACTTTAGAGTTAAGCTCTGTGTTTGAAAATACATTGCACCTAACCTCTTAGATCCTTGAACTCAAAACCTACTATACAATAAAGTGCGTGTCTGGTCAAAGGTACTTCCACAAAACCCACTTGACTGTTAGAGCTCAGCGTCAAGTAAAATTGTATGATCTGTATGTAAAGCCACTATGGATATTCCACCCTGAGTCGCCTGTCTTAGGTCAGACTGGCGTAATTGCTTTTTTGCTTTGCTTTGCTTTGCTTTGCTTTTAAGGTAGTGTGGCCGAGTGGTCTAAGGCGCTGGATTAAGGCTCCAGTCTCGTTTGAGGCGTGGGTTCAAATCCCACCACTGCCAAAACGCTCTGAGGCCAACAAAGCGTAACCTCTCAAAGTGCAGACATGTAGCGAATTCCCGTACGACTTCAAGTTTCTCATGAATCCACTAGTGCCCCATGTGTATGATTCTACCTCACGCTGAGCCGTAACAATCAAGTAGGTTGTGTGGAAGCACCTTTGGTTGCACTCTGAGCTATACCTGCGTAGGCATTGTCCACACACTTCTTTGTATTATAGGTTTGGAGCTTGGGTACAACACAATTTCTTTCTCCTAAGCTTCTGCCATTACACGGAACACTTAACTACACCCTAGTAGTAAACTAAAGGCTGTTTTCGAGCTAGCCAGGAGTCGAACCTAGAATCTTCTGATCCGAAGTCAGACGCGTTATCCATTACGCCACTAGCCCTGCTTTAGCTTGTGCACACATGTCGCAACATTGCCTGTACGCGATTGACAGCGACAAAGAGCATTGCATTGAACACCAAAACAAAGAAGAAGGTATCAGTGCCGTGACCCGGATTCGAACCGGGGTTGCTGCGGCCACAACGCAGAGTACTAACCACTATACGATCACGGCTGGGTTGCTGCAACTGTGCCTCCGTGCGAGGTAAACAACTAGTCCTTATTACATCCAACTAAAGGCTGTTTTCGAGCTAGCCAGGAGTCGAACCTAGAATCTTCTGATCCGTAGTCAGACGCGTTATCCATTGCGCCACTAGCCCTGCGTTTGGGAGTGCATAGGTGTCACAATATTGCCTATACATCGTTGACAGGCAAACAAATATCTTCCCCCAGTTGTGGAGTTTGTCAGTTATCTGACAGTTTGCGAAGGTCGCAGGCGGCAAGAAAAGAAGCAGTATTCATGTGTGTAGTTCTGAACTTTGCAACAACAAGCATAGCATTGAATGCAATACATAATTGTCACAACATTGCATGTACCTGCTTAATATCGACAAAAATCTTCCTGCACGTACACGTTTACTGAGTTTGGCACTTATGTGACTGCTCGTGAAGGTTGCAGGTGTCAGAAAGTGGACCAGACGTCTTTGTGTGTAGTTGTAATCTTTGTAACAGGAAGCATAGCATTTAATGCAATGATCACCAAAACAAACAAGTTAAGGGACGTCACAGTGACGAGACTGGGATTCGAACCGCAAATGCTGCAGTTTCTAACCGGCTCTCAAGCAGAGTGGCGCAGCGGAAGCGTGCTGGGCCCATAACCCAGAGGTCGATGGATCGAAACAATCCTCTGCTAATTGCGTTAGTGTTCGCCGTCAAGCTGTGTGATTAACACAGGGTATATGTTTTTGCCCTTTGCATTAAAGCACAAGTGTTCAGGGTTCTTTCCACCTCTTAATGGTTCAGCGATCTGTATGTAAAGCCACTGTGGACATTCCACCCCGAGTCGCCCGTCTCAGGCCAGCCTGGCATTAGTGCTTTCTTTGTTAGCCATGCATCAATTGCTTCCTTTTAAGGTAGTGTGGCCGAGTGGTCTAAGGCGCTGGATTTAGGCTCCAGTCTCAATTGAGGCGTGGGTTCAAATCCCACCGCTGCCATTTTTGCATCTTCCGGGAGGCAATAGCAGGCAGTAATCTCCATGAACGTTTAGTGGGTGACTGGGCCGTCAAGCTTGACGTGTAGCTGGCTTTAGGCTCCAGTCCCAATTGAGGCATGGCTTCAAATCCAACCACTGAAATTTGCGTAGTTAGTCCGTGAGTGACTGAGCTTTGAAAGTTTTTTTAAAAAAAAAATCAGATGGTGTTCATGAGAGAGAGCAGCTGACTGCAGTCCTTGAGAAGCCCGTTCAACTTAGCGTAGAGAGTCAACAGTGGTGTGACACGTGAGTGACCGAAAATGAGATACGCTCCTGCACTTCTGTTCACCTGCGGTTCATGACAAACTGATTGCAGTAGTTGGGATGAGAAACTAAAAGTTCTTGCACAAACTGTTTTGGTATCGCAGTCTGAGTGGTATTTTTCCAATGTTCTTCGGAGCGAAGGTGTGCGGCAATGGCACGGAGGACACGTGGTCAGCAAACCTTACCGTGGATTATGGAAGGCCTGCATGCAAAGACCACAACTTCCAAGACCTTTTTCTGTGGCAGTGTGGCCGAGCACCCAAGGCGCTGGATTAAGGCTCCAGTCTCATTTAAGGTGTGGGATCTCTTAGAAAGTTCTAAATTTATCAAAGCGTAACCTCACAATGTACAAACTTTCAGGCGTGGTAAATTCTCGCATGAGTTCAAGTTTCTCACGAATCCACTAGTGCCCCATGTGTGCGATACTGCTTCACGCTGAGCTGTAACAATCAAGCAGGTTTTGTGGAAACACCTTTGGCCAGACACACACTTCTTTGTATAGTAAGTTTGGAGTTCAAGGATCCAAGAGGTTAGGTACAGTGTCATTTCTTTTTCGTGAACTGGTGCCTTTACACAGAACCAGTAGAAGCCTTTATTTCAAGGGGGCCCTAATGTGTAGGGGTTTCTCTTGTTTTTAAATCCGTCTGATTTGGAGAATCTATGAACAAGTAATGGTGTAGGAGGCTGTAAATTGTTCATTGTGAGTCAAAATCTACCTGCAAACACTTTAGAGTTAAGCTCTGTGTTTGAAAATACATTGCACCTAACCTCTTAGATCCTTGAACTCAAAACCTACTATACAATAAAGTGCGTGTCTGGTCAAAGGTACTTCCACAAAACCCACTTGACTGTTAGAGCTCAGCGTCAAGTAAAATTGTATGATCTGTATGTAAAGCCACTATGGATATTCCACCCTGAGTCGCCTGTCTTAGGTCACACTGGCGTAATTGCTTTTTTGCTTTGCTTTGCTTTGCTTTGCTTTTAAGGTAGTGTGGCCGAGTGGTCTAAGGCGCTGGATTAAGGCTCCAGTCTCATTTGAGGCGTGGGTTCAAATCCCACCACTGCCAAAACGCTCTGAGGCCAACAAAGCCTAACCTCTCAAAGTGCAGATATGTAGCGAATTCCTGTACGACTTCAAGTTTCTCATGAATCCACTAGTGCCCCATGTGTATGATTCTACCTCACGCTGAGCCGTAACAATCAAGTAGGTTGTGTGGAAGCACCTTTGGTTGCACTCTGAGCTATACCTGCGTAGGCATTGTCCACACACTTCTTTGTATTACAGGTTTGGAGCTTGGGTACAATACAATTTCTTTCTCCTAAGCTTCTGCCATTACACGGAACACTTAACTACACCCTAGTAGTAAACTAAAGGCTGTTTTCGAGCTAGCCAGGAGTCGAACCTAGAATCTTCTGATCCGAAGTCAGACGCGTTATCCATTACGCCACTAGCCCTGCTTTAGCTTGTGCACACATGTCGCAACATTGCCTGTACGCGATTGACAGCGACAAAGAGCATTGCATTGAACACCAAAACAAAGAAGAAGGTATCAGTGCCGTGACCCGGATTCGAACCGGGGTTGCTGCGGCCACAACGCAGAGTACAAACCACTATACAATCACGGCTGGGTTGCTGCAACTGTGCCTCCGTGCGAGGTAAACAACTAGTCCTTATTACATCCAACTAAAGGCTGTTTTCGAGCTAGCCAGGAGTCGAACCTAGAATCTTCTGATCCGTAGTCAGACGCGTTATCCATTGCGCCACTAGCCCTGCGTTTGGGAGTGCATAGGTGTCACAATATTGCCTATACATCGTTGACAGGCAAACAAATATCTTCCCCCAGTTGTGGAGTTTGTCAGTTATCTGACAGTTTGCGAAGGTCGCAGGCGGCAAGAAAAGAAGCAGTAGTCATGTGTGTAGTTCTGAACTTTGCAACAACAAGCATAGCATTGAATGCAATACATAATTGTCACAACATTGCATGTACCTGCTTAATATCGACAAAAATCTTCCTGCACGTACACGTTTACTGAGTTTGGCACTTATGTGACTGCTCGTGAAGGTTGCAGGTGTCAGAAAGTGGACCAGACGTCTTTGTGTGTAGTTGTAATCTTTGTAACAGGAAGCATAGCATTTAATGCAATGATCACCAAAACAAACAAGTTAAGGGACGTCACAGTGACGAGACTGGGATTCGAACCGCAAATGCTGCAGTTTCTGACCGGCTCTCAAGCAGAGTGGCGCTGCGGAAGCGTGCTGGACCCATAACCCAGAGGTCGATGGATCGAAACCATCCTCTGCTAATTGCGTTAGTGTTCGGCGTCAAGCTGTGTGATTAACACAGGGTATATGTTTTTGCCGTTTGCATTAAAGCACAAGTGTTCAGGGTTCTTTCCACCTCTTAATGGTTCAGCGATCTGTATGTAAAGCCACTGTGGACATTCCACCCGAGTCGCCCGTCTCAGGCCAGCCTGGCATTAGTGCTTTCTTTGTTAGCCATGCATCAATTGCTTCCTTTTAAGGTAGTGTGGCCGAGTGGTCTAATGCGCTGGATTTAGGCTCCAGTCTCAATTGAGGCGTGGGTTCAAATCCCACCGCTGCCATTTTTGCATCTTCCGGGAGGCAATAGCAGGCAGTAATCTCCATGAACGTTTAGTGGGTGACTGGGCCGTCAAGCTTGACGTGTAGCTGGGTTTAGGCTCCAGTCCCAATTGAGGCATGGCTTCAAATCCCACCACTGAAATTTGCGTAGTTAGTCCGTGAGTGACTGAGCTTTGAAAGTTTTAAAAAAAAAAAAATCAGATGGTGTTCATGAGAGAGAGCAGCTGACTGCAGTCCTTGAGAAGCCCGTTCAACTTAGCGTAGAGAGTCAACAGTGGTGTGACACGTGAGTGACCGAAAATGAGATACGCTCCTGCACTTCTGTTCACCTGCGGTTCATGACAAACTGATTGCAGTAGTTGGGATGAGAAACTAAAAGTTCTTGCACAAACTGTTTTGGTATCGCAGTCTGAGTGGTATTTTTCCAATGTTCTTCGGAGCGAAGGTGTGCGGCAATGGCACGGAGGACACGTGGTCAGCAAACCTTACCGTGGATTATGGAAGGCCTGCATGCAAAGACCACAACTTCCAAGACCTTTTTCTGTGGCAGTGTGGCCGAGCACCCAAGGCGCTGGATTAAGGCTCCAGTCTCATTTAAGGTGTGGGAGCTCTTAGAAAGTTCTAAATTTATCAAAACGTAACCTCACAATGTACAAACTTTCAGGCGTGGTAAATTCTCGCATGAGTTCAAGTTTCTCACGAATCCACTAGTGCCCCATGTGTGCGATACTGCTTCACGCTGAGCTGTAACAATCAAGCAGGTTTTGTGGAAACACCTTTGGCCAGACACACACTTCTTTGTATAGTAAGTTTGGAGTTCAAGGATCCAAGAGGTTAGGTACAGTGTCATTTCTTTTTCGTGAACTGGTGCCTTTACACAGAACCAGTAGAAGCCTTTATTTCAAGGGGGCCCTAATGTGTAGGGGTTTCTCTTGTTTTTAAATCCGTCTGATTTGGAGAATCTATGAACAAGTAATGGTGTAGGAGGCTGTAAATTGTTCATTGTGAGTCAAAATCTACCTGCAAACACTTTAGAGTTAAGCTCTGTGTTTGAAAATACATTGCACCTAACCTCTTAGATCCTTGAACTCAAAACCTACTATACAATAAAGTGCGTGTCTGGTCAAAGGTACTTCCACAAAACCCACTTGACTGTTAGAGCTCAGCGTCAAGTAAAATTGTATGATCTGTATGTAAAGCCACTATGGATATTCCACCCTGAGTCGCCTGTCTTAGGTCACACTGGCGTAATTGCTTTTTTGCTTTGCTTTGCTTTGCTTTGCTTTTAAGGTAGTGTGGCCGAGTGGTCTAAGGCGCTGGATTAAGGCTCCAGTCTCATTTGAGGCATGGGTTCAAATCCCACCACTGCCAAAACGCTCTGAGGCCAACAAAGCGTAACCTCTCAAAGTGCAGACATGTAGCGAATTCCCGTACGACTTCAAGTTTCTCATGAATCCACTAGTGCCCCATGTGTATGATTCTACCTCACGCTGAGCCGTAACAATCAAGTAGGTTGTGTGGAAGCACCTTTGGTTGCACTCTGAGCTATACCTGCGTAGGCATTGTCCACACACTTCTTTGTATTATAGGTTTGGAGCTTGGGTACAATACAATTTCTTTCTCCTAAGCTTCTGCCATTACACGGAACACCCTAGTAGTAAACTAAAGGCTGTTTTCGAGCTAGCCAGGAGTCGAACCTAGAATCTTCTGATCCGAAGTCAGACGCGTTATCCATTACGCCACTAGCCCTGCTTTAGCTTGTGCACACATGTCGCAACATTGCCTGTACGCGATTGACAGCGACAAAGAGCATTGCATTGAACACCAAAACAAAGAAGAAGGTATCAGTGCCGTGACCCGGATTCGAACCGGGGTTGCTGCGGCCACAACGCAGAGTACTAACCACTATACGATCACGGCTGGGTTGCTGCAACTGTGCCTCCGTGCGAGGTAAACAACTAGTCCTTATTACATCCAACTAAAGGCTGTTTTCGAGCTAGCCAGGAGTCGAACCTAGAATCTTCTGATCCGTAGTCAGACGGGTTATCCATTGCGCCACTAGCCCTGCGTTTGGGAGTGCATAGGTGTCACAATATTGCCTATACATCGTTGACAGGCAAACAAATATCTTCCCCCAGTTGTGGAGTTTGTCAGTTATCTGACAGTTTGCGAAGGTCGCAGGCGGCAAGAAAAGAAGCAGTATTCATGTGTGTAGTTCTGAACTTTGCAACAACAAGCATAGCATTGAATGCAATACATAATTGTCACAACATTGCATGTACCTGCTTAATATCGACAAAAATCTTCCTGCACGTACACGTTTACTGAGTTTGGCACTTATGTGACTGCTCGTGAAGGTTGCAGGTGTCAGAAAGTGGACCAGACGTCTTTGTGTGTAGTTGTAATCTTTGTAACAGGAAGCATAGCATTTAATGCAATGATCACCAAAACAAACAAGTTAAGGGACGTCACAGTGACGAGACTGGGATTCGAACCGCAAATGCTGCAGTTTCTAACCGGCTCTCAAGCAGAGTGGCGCAGCGGAAGCGTGCTGGGCCCATAACCCAGAGGTCGATGGATCGAAACAATCCTCTGCTAATTGCGTTAGTGTTCGCCGTCAAGCTGTGTGATTAACACAGGGTATATGTTTTTGCCCTTTGCATTAAAGCACAAGTGTTCAGGGTTCTTTCCACCTCTTAATGGTTCAGCGATCTGTATGTAAAGCCACTGTGGACATTCCACCCCGAGTCGCCCGTCTCAGGCCAGCCTGGCATTAGTGCTTTCTTTGTTAGCCATGCATCAATTGCTTCCTTTTAAGGTAGTGTGGCCGAGTGGTCTAAGGCGCTGGATTTAGGCTCCAGTCTCAATTGAGGCGTGGGTTCAAATCCCACCGCTGCCATTTTTGCATCTTCCGGGAGGCAATAGCAGGCAGTAATCTCCATGAACGTTTAGTGGGTGACTGGGCCGTCAAGCTTGACGTGTAGCTGGCTTTAGGCTCCAGTCCCAATTGAGGCATGGCTTCAAATCCAACCACTGAAATTTGCGTAGTTAGTCCGTGAGTGACTGAGCTTTGAAAGTTTTTTTAAAAAAAAAATCAGATGGTGTTCATGAGAGAGAGCAGCTGACTGCAGTCCTTGAGAAGCCCGTTCAACTTAGCGTAGAGAGTCAACAGTGGTGTGACACGTGAGTGACCGAAAATGAGATACGCTCCTGCACTTCTGTTCACCTGCGGTTCATGACAAACTGATTGCAGTAGTTGGGATGAGAAACTAAAAGTTCTTGCACAAACTGTTTTGGTATCGCAGTCTGAGTGGTATTTTTCCAATGTTCTTCGGAGCGAAGGTGTGCGGCAATGGCACGGAGGACACGTGGTCAGCAAACCTTACCGTGGATTATGGAAGGCCTGCATGCAAAGACCACAACTTCCAAGACCTTTTTCTGTGGCAGTGTGGCCGAGCACCCAAGGCGCTGGATTAAGGCTCCAGTCTCATTTAAGGTGTGGGATCTCTTAGAAAGTTCTAAATTTATCAAAGCGTAACCTCACAATGTACAAACTTTCAGGCGTGGTAAATTCTCGCATGAGTTCAAGTTTCTCACGAATCCACTAGTGCCCCATGTGTGCGATACTGCTTCACGCTGAGCTGTAACAATCAAGCAGGTTTTGTGGAAACACCTTTGGCCAGACACACACTTCTTTGTATAGTAAGTTTGGAGTTCAAGGATCCAAGAGGTTAGGTACAGTGTCATTTCTTTTTCGTGAACTGGTGCCTTTACACAGAACCAGTAGAAGCCTTTATTTCAAGGGGGCCCTAATGTGTAGGGGTTTCTCTTGTTTTTAAATCCGTCTGATTTGGAGAATCTATGAACAAGTAATGGTGTAGGAGGCTGTAAATTGTTCATTGTGAGTCAAAATCTACCTGCAAACACTTTAGAGTTAAGCTCTGTGTTTGAAAATACATTGCACCTAACCTCTTAGATCCTTGAACTCAAAACCTACTATACAATAAAGTGCGTGTCTGGTCAAAGGTACTTCCACAAAACCCACTTGACTGTTAGAGCTCAGCGTCAAGTAAAATTGTATGATCTGTATGTAAAGCCACTATGGATATTCCACCCTGAGTCGCCTGTCTTAGGTCACACTGGCGTAATTGCTTTTTTGCTTTGCTTTGCTTTGCTTTGCTTTTAAGGTAGTGTGGCCGAGTGGTCTAAGGCGCTGGATTAAGGCTCCAGTCTCATTTGAGGCGTGGGTTCAAATCCCACCACTGCCAAAACGCTCTGAGGCCAACAAAGCCTAACCTCTCAAAGTGCAGATATGTAGCGAATTCCCGTACGACTTCAAGTTTCTCATGAATCCACTAGTGCCCCATGTGTATGATTCTACCTCACGCTGAGCCGTAACAATCAAGTAGGTTGTGTGGAAGCACCTTTGGTTGCACTCTGAGCTATACCTGCGTAGGCATTGTCCACACACTTCTTTGTATTACAGGTTTGGAGCTTGGGTACAATACAATTTCTTTCTCCTAAGCTTCTGCCATTACACGGAACACTTAACTACACCCTAGTAGTAAACTAAAGGCTGTTTTCGAGCTAGCCAGGAGTCGAACCTAGAATCTTCTGATCCGAAGTCAGACGCGTTATCCATTACGCCACTAGCCCTGCTTTAGCTTGTGCACACATGTCGCAACATTGCCTGTACGCGATTGACAGCGACAAAGAGCATTGCATTGAACACCAAAACAAAGAAGAAGGTATCAGTGCCGTGACCCGGATTCGAACCGGGGTTGCTGCGGCCACAACGCAGAGTACAAACCACTATACGATCACGGCTGGGTTGCTGCAACTGTGCCTCCGTGCGAGGTAAACAACTAGTCCTTATTACATCCAACTAAAGGCTGTTTTCGAGCTAGCCAGGAGTCGAACCTAGAATCTTCTGATCCGTAGTCAGACGCGTTATCCATTGCGCCACTAGCCCTGCGTTTGGGAGTGCATAGGTGTCACAATATTGCCTATACATCGTTGACAGGCAAACAAATATCTTCCCCCAGTTGTGGAGTTTGTCAGTTATCTGACAGTTTGCGAAGGTCGCAGGCGGCAAGAAAAGAAGCAGTAGTCATGTGTGTAGTTCTGAACTTTGCAACAACAAGCATAGCATTGAATGCAATACATAATTGTCACAACATTGCATGTACCTGCTTAATATCGACAAAAATCTTCCTGCACGTACACGTTTACTGAGTTTGGCACTTATGTGACTGCTCGTGAAGGTTGCAGGTGTCAGAAAGTGGACCAGACGTCTTTGTGTGTAGTTGTAATCTTTGTAACAGGAAGCATAGCATTTAATGCAATGATCACCAAAACAAACAAGTTAAGGGACGTCACAGTGACGAGACTGGGATTCGAACCGCAAATGCTGCAGTTTCTGACCGGCTCTCAAGCAGAGTGGCGCAGCGGAAGCGTGCTGGACCCATAACCCAGAGGTCGATGGATCGAAACCATCCTCTGCTAATTGCGTTAGTGTTCGGCGTCAAGCTGTGTGATTAACACAGGGTATATGTTTTTGCCGTTTGCATTAAAGCACAAGTGTTCAGGGTTCTTTCCACCTCTTAATGGTTCAGCGATCTGTATGTAAAGCCACTGTGGACATTCCACCCGAGTCGCCCGTCTCAGGCCAGCCTGGCATTAGTGCTTTCTTTGTTAGCCATGCATCAATTGCTTCCTTTTAAGGTAGTGTGGCCGAGTGGTCTAATGCGCTGGATTTAGGCTCCAGTCTCAATTGAGGCGTGGGTTCAAATCCCACCGCTGCCATTTTTGCATCTTCCGGGAGGCAATAGCAGGCAGTAATCTCCATGAACGTTTAGTGGGTGACTGGGCCGTCAAGCTTGACGTGTAGCTGGGTTTAGGCTCCAGTCCCAATTGAGGCATGGCTTCAAATCCCACCACTGAAATTTGCGTAGTTAGTCCGTGAGTGACTGAGCTTTGAAAGTTTAAAAAAAAAAAAAATCAGATGGTGTTCATGAGAGAGAGCAGCTGACTGCAGTCCTTGAGAAGCCCGTTCAACTTAGCGTAGAGAGTCAACAGTGGTGTGACACGTGAGTGACCGAAAATGAGATACGCTCCTGCACTTCTGTTCACCTGCGGTTCATGACAAACTGATTGCAGTAGTTGGGATGAGAAACTAAAAGTTCTTGCACAAACTGTTTTGGTATCGCAGTCTGAGTGGTATTTTTCCAATGTTCTTCGGAGCGAAGGTGTGCGGCAATGGCACGGAGGACACGTGGTCAGCAAACCTTACCGTGGATTATGGAAGGCCTGCATGCAAAGACCACAACTTCCAAGACCTTTTTCTGTGGCAGTGTGGCCGAGCACCCAAGGCGCTGGATTAAGGCTCCAGTCTCATTTAAGGTGTGGGATCTCTTAGAAAGTTCTAAATTTATCAAAGCGTAACCTCACAATGTACAAACTTTCAGGCGTGGTAAATTCTCGCATGAGTTCAAGTTTCTCACGAATCCACTAGTGCCCCATGTGTGCGATACTGCTTCACGCTGAGCTGTAACAATCAAGCAGGTTTTGTGGAAACACCTTTGGCCAGACACACACTTCTTTGTATAGTAAGTTTGGAGTTCAAGGATCCAAGAGGTTAGGTACAGTGTCATTTCTTTTTCGTGAACTGGTGCCTTTACACAGAACCAGTAGAAGCCTTTATTTCAAGGGGGCCCTAATGTGTAGGGGTTTCTCTTGTTTTTAAATCCGTCTGATTTGGAGAATCTATGAACAAGTAATGGTGTAGGAGGCTGTAAATTGTTCATTGTGAGTCAAAATCTACCTGCAAACACTTTAGAGTTAAGCTCTGTGTTTGAAAATACATTGCACCTAACCTCTTAGATCCTTGAACTCAAAACCTACTATACAATAAAGTGCGTGTCTGGTCAAAGGTACTTCCACAAAACCCACTTGACTGTTAGAGCTCAGCGTCAAGTAAAATTGTATGATCTGTATGTAAAGCCACTATGGATATTCCACCCTGAGTCGCCTGTCTTAGGTCACACTGGCGTAATTGCTTTTTTGCTTTGCTTTGCTTTGCTTTGCTTTTAAGGTAGTGTGGCCGAGTGGTCTAAGGCGCTGGATTAAGGCTCCAGTCTCATTTGAGGCGTGGGTTCAAATCCCACCACTGCCAAAACGCTCTGAGGCCAACAAAGCCTAACCTCTCAAAGTGCAGATATGTAGCGAATTCCCGTACGACTTCAAGTTTCTCATGAATCCACTAGTGCCCCATGTGTATGATTCTACCTCACGCTGAGCCGTAACAATCAAGTAGGTTGTGTGGAAGCACCTTTGGTTGCACTCTGAGCTATACCTGCGTAGGCATTGTCCACACACTTCTTTGTATTACAGGTTTGGAGCTTGGGTACAATACAATTTCTTTCTCCTAAGCTTCTGCCATTACACGGAACACTTAACTACACCCTAGTAGTAAACTAAAGGCTGTTTTCGAGCTAGCCAGGAGTCGAACCTAGAATCTTCTGATCCGAAGTCAGACGCGTTATCCATTACGCCACTAGCCCTGCTTTAGCTTGTGCACACATGTCGCAACATTGCCTGTACGCGATTGACAGCGACAAAGAGCATTGCATTGAACACCAAAACAAAGAAGAAGGTATCAGTGCCGTGACCCGGATTCGAACCGGGGTTGCTGCGGCCACAACGCAGAGTACAAACCACTATACGATCACGGCTGGGTTGCTGCAACTGTGCCTCCGTGCGAGGTAAACAACTAGTCCTTATTACATCCAACTAAAGGCTGTTTTCGAGCTAGCCAGGAGTCGAACCTAGAATCTTCTGATCCGTAGTCAGACGCGTTATCCATTGCGCCACTAGCCCTGCGTTTGGGAGTGCATAGGTGTCACAATATTGCCTATACATCGTTGACAGGCAAACAAATATCTTCCCCCAGTTGTGGAGTTTGTCAGTTATCTGACAGTTTGCGAAGGTCGCAGGCGGCAAGAAAAGAAGCAGTAGTCATGTGTGTAGTTCTGAACTTTGCAACAACAAGCATAGCATTGAATGCAATACATAATTGTCACAACATTGCATGTACCTGCTTAATATCGACAAAAATCTTCCTGCACGTACACGTTTACTGAGTTTGGCACTTATGTGACTGCTCGTGAAGGTTGCAGGTGTCAGAAAGTGGACCAGACGTCTTTGTGTGTAGTTGTAATCTTTGTAACAGGAAGCATAGCATTTAATGCAATGATCACCAAAACAAACAAGTTAAGGGACGTCACAGTGACGAGACTGGGATTCGAACCGCAAATGCTGCAGTTTCTGACCGGCACTCAAGCAGAGTGGCGCAGCGGAAGCGTGCTGGACCCATAACCCAGAGGTCGATGGATCGAAACCATCCTCTGCTAATTGCGTTAGTGTTCGGCGTCAAGCTGTGTGATTAACACAGGGTATATGTTTTTGCCGTTTGCATTAAAGCACAAGTGTTCAGGGTTCTTTCCACCTCTTAATGGTTCAGCGATCTGTATGTAAAGCCACTGTGGACATTCCACCCGAGTCGCCCGTCTCAGGCCAGCCTGGCATTAGTGCTTTCTTTGTTAGCCATGCATCAATTGCTTCCTTTTAAGGTAGTGTGGCCGAGTGGTCTAATGCGCTGGATTTAGGCTCCAGTCTCAATTGAGGCGTGGGTTCAAATCCCACCGCTGCCATTTTTGCATCTTCCGGGAGGCAATAGCAGGCAGTAATCTCCATGAACGTTTAGTGGGTGACTGGGCCGTCAAGCTTGACGTGTAGCTGGGTTTAGGCTCCAGTCCCAATTGAGGCATGGCTTCAAATCCCACCACTGAAATTTGCGTAGTTAGTCCGTGAGTGACTGAGCTTTGAAAGTTTAAAAAAAAAAAAAATCAGATGGTGTTCATGAGAGAGAGCAGCTGACTGCAGTCCTTGAGAAGCCCGTTCAACTTAGCGTAGAGAGTCAACAGTGGTGTGACACGTGAGTGACCGAAAATGAGATACGCTCCTGCACTTCTGTTCACCTGCGGTTCATGACAAACTGATTGCAGTAGTTGGGATGAGAAACTAAAAGTTCTTGCACAAACTGTTTTGGTATCGCAGTCTGAGTGGTATTTTTCCAATGTTCTTCGGAGCGAAGGTGTGCGGCAATGGCACGGAGGACACGTGGTCAGCAAACCTTACCGTGGATTATGGAAGGCCTGCATGCAAAGACCACAACTTCCAAGACCTTTTTCTGTGGCAGTGTGGCCGAGCACCCAAGGCGCTGGATTAAGGCTCCAGTCTCATTTAAGGTGTGGGAGCTCTTAGAAAGTTCTAAATTTATCAAAACGTAACCTCACAATGTACAAACTTTCAGGCGTGGTAAATTCTCGCATGAGTTCAAGTTTCTCACGAATCCACTAGTGCCCCATGTGTGCGATACTGCTTCACGCTGAGCTGTAACAATCAAGCAGGTTTTGTGGAAACACCTTTGGCCAGACACACACTTCTTTGTATAGTAAGTTTGGAGTTCAAGGATCCAAGAGGTTAGGTACAGTGTCATTTCTTTTTCGTGAACTGGTGCCTTTACACAGAACCAGTAGAAGCCTTTATTTCAAGGGGGCCCTAATGTGTAGGGGTTTCTCTTGTTTTTAAATCCGTCTGATTTGGAGAATCTATGAACAAGTAATGGTGTAGGAGGCTGTAAATTGTTCATTGTGAGTCAAAATCTACCTGCAAACACTTTAGAGTTAAGCTCTGTGTTTGAAAATACATTGCACCTAACCTCTTAGATCCTTGAACTCAAAACCTACTATACAATAAAGTGCGTGTCTGGTCAAAGGTACTTCCACAAAACCCACTTGACTGTTAGAGCTCAGCGTCAAGTAAAATTGTATGATCTGTATGTAAAGCCACTATGGATATTCCACCCTGAGTCGCCTGTCTTAGGTCACACTGGCGTAATTGCTTTTTTGCTTTGCTTTGCTTTGCTTTGCTTTTAAGGTAGTGTGGCCGAGTGGTCTAAGGCGCTGGATTAAGGCTCCAGTCTCATTTGAGGCATGGGTTCAAATCCCACCACTGCCAAAACGCTCTGAGGCCAACAAAGCGTAACCTCTCAAAGTGCAGACATGTAGCGAATTCCCGTACGACTTCAAGTTTCTCATGAATCCACTAGTGCCCCATGTGTATGATTCTACCTCACGCTGAGCCGTAACAATCAAGTAGGTTGTGTGGAAGCACCTTTGGTTGCACTCTGAGCTATACCTGCGTAGGCATTGTCCACACACTTCTTTGTATTATAGGTTTGGAGCTTGGGTACAATACAATTTCTTTCTCCTAAGCTTCTGCCATTACACGGAACACCCTAGTAGTAAACTAAAGGCTGTTTTCGAGCTAGCCAGGAGTCGAACCTAGAATCTTCTGATCCGAAGTCAGACGCGTTATCCATTACGCCACTAGCCCTGCTTTAGCTTGTGCACACATGTCGCAACATTGCCTGTACGCGATTGACAGCGACAAAGAGCATTGCATTGAACACCAAAACAAAGAAGAAGGTATCAGTGCCGTGACCCGGATTCGAACCGGGGTTGCTGCGGCCACAACGCAGAGTACTAACCACTATACGATCACGGCTGGGTTGCTGCAACTGTGCCTCCGTGCGAGGTAAACAACTAGTCCTTATTACATCCAACTAAAGGCTGTTTTCGAGCTAGCCAGGAGTCGAACCTAGAATCTTCTGATCCGTAGTCAGACGGGTTATCCATTGCGCCACTAGCCCTGCGTTTGGGAGTGCATAGGTGTCACAATATTGCCTATACATCGTTGACAGGCAAACAAATATCTTCCCCCAGTTGTGGAGTTTGTCAGTTATCTGACAGTTTGCGAAGGTCGCAGGCGGCAAGAAAAGAAGCAGTATTCATGTGTGTAGTTCTGAACTTTGCAACAACAAGCATAGCATTGAATGCAATACATAATTGTCACAACATTGCATGTACCTGCTTAATATCGACAAAAATCTTCCTGCACGTACACGTTTACTGAGTTTGGCACTTATGTGACTGCTCGTGAAGGTTGCAGGTGTCAGAAAGTGGACCAGACGTCTTTGTGTGTAGTTGTAATCTTTGTAACAGGAAGCATAGCATTTAATGCAATGATCACCAAAACAAACAAGTTAAGGGACGTCACAGTGACGAGACTGGGATTCGAACCGCAAATGCTGCAGTTTCTAACCGGCTCTCAAGCAGAGTGGCGCAGCGGAAGCGTGCTGGGCCCATAACCCAGAGGTCGATGGATCGAAACAATCCTCTGCTAATTGCGTTAGTGTTCGCCGTCAAGCTGTGTGATTAACACAGGGTATATGTTTTTGCCCTTTGCATTAAAGCACAAGTGTTCAGGGTTCTTTCCACCTCTTAATGGTTCAGCGATCTGTATGTAAAGCCACTGTGGACATTCCACCCCGAGTCGCCCGTCTCAGGCCAGCCTGGCATTAGTGCTTTCTTTGTTAGCCATGCATCAATTGCTTCCTTTTAAGGTAGTGTGGCCGAGTGGTCTAAGGCGCTGGATTTAGGCTCCAGTCTCAATTGAGGCGTGGGTTCAAATCCCACCGCTGCCATTTTTGCATCTTCCGGGAGGCAATAGCAGGCAGTAATCTCCATGAACGTTTAGTGGGTGACTGGGCCGTCAAGCTTGACGTGTAGCTGGCTTTAGGCTCCAGTCCCAATTGAGGCATGGCTTCAAATCCAACCACTGAAATTTGCGTAGTTAGTCCGTGAGTGACTGAGCTTTGAAAGTTTTTTTAAAAAAAAAATCAGATGGTGTTCATGAGAGAGAGCAGCTGACTGCAGTCCTTGAGAAGCCCGTTCAACTTAGCGTAGAGAGTCAACAGTGGTGTGACACGTGAGTGACCGAAAATGAGATACGCTCCTGCACTTCTGTTCACCTGCGGTTCATGACAAACTGATTGCAGTAGTTGGGATGAGAAACTAAAAGTTCTTGCACAAACTGTTTTGGTATCGCAGTCTGAGTGGTATTTTTCCAATGTTCTTCGGAGCGAAGGTGTGCGGCAATGGCACGGAGGACACGTGGTCAGCAAACCTTACCGTGGATTATGGAAGGCCTGCATGCAAAGACCACAACTTCCAAGACCTTTTTCTGTGGCAGTGTGGCCGAGCACCCAAGGCGCTGGATTAAGGCTCCAGTCTCATTTAAGGTGTGGGATCTCTTAGAAAGTTCTAAATTTATCAAAGCGTAACCTCACAATGTACAAACTTTCAGGCGTGGTAAATTCTCGCATGAGTTCAAGTTTCTCACGAATCCACTAGTGCCCCATGTGTGCGATACTGCTTCACGCTGAGCTGTAACAATCAAGCAGGTTTTGTGGAAACACCTTTGGCCAGACACACACTTCTTTGTATAGTAAGTTTGGAGTTCAAGGATCCAAGAGGTTAGGTACAGTGTCATTTCTTTTTCGTGAACTGGTGCCTTTACACAGAACCAGTAGAAGCCTTTATTTCAAGGGGGCCCTAATGTGTAGGGGTTTCTCTTGTTTTTAAATCCGTCTGATTTGGAGAATCTATGAACAAGTAATGGTGTAGGAGGCTGTAAATTGTTCATTGTGAGTCAAAATCTACCTGCAAACACTTTAGAGTTAAGCTCTGTGTTTGAAAATACATTGCACCTAACCTCTTAGATCCTTGAACTCAAAACCTACTATACAATAAAGTGCGTGTCTGGTCAAAGGTACTTCCACAAAACCCACTTGACTGTTAGAGCTCAGCGTCAAGTAAAATTGTATGATCTGTATGTAAAGCCACTATGGATATTCCACCCTGAGTCGCCTGTCTTAGGTCACACTGGCGTAATTGCTTTTTTGCTTTGCTTTGCTTTGCTTTGCTTTTAAGGTAGTGTGGCCGAGTGGTCTAAGGCGCTGGATTAAGGCTCCAGTCTCATTTGAGGCGTGGGTTCAAATCCCACCACTGCCAAAACGCTCTGAGGCCAACAAAGCCTAACCTCTCAAAGTGCAGATATGTAGCGAATTCCCGTACGACTTCAAGTTTCTCATGAATCCACTAGTGCCCCATGTGTATGATTCTACCTCACGCTGAGCCGTAACAATCAAGTAGGTTGTGTGGAAGCACCTTTGGTTGCACTCTGAGCTATACCTGCGTAGGCATTGTCCACACACTTCTTTGTATTACAGGTTTGGAGCTTGGGTACAATACAATTTCTTTCTCCTAAGCTTCTGCCATTACACGGAACACTTAACTACACCCTAGTAGTAAACTAAAGGCTGTTTTCGAGCTAGCCAGGAGTCGAACCTAGAATCTTCTGATCCGAAGTCAGACGCGTTATCCATTACGCCACTAGCCCTGCTTTAGCTTGTGCACACATGTCGCAACATTGCCTGTACGCGATTGACAGCGACAAAGAGCATTGCATTGAACACCAAAACAAAGAAGAAGGTATCAGTGCCGTGACCCGGATTCGAACCGGGGTTGCTGCGGCCACAACGCAGAGTACAAACCACTATACGATCACGGCTGGGTTGCTGCAACTGTGCCTCCGTGCGAGGTAAACAACTAGTCCTTATTACATCCAACTAAAGGCTGTTTTCGAGCTAGCCAGGAGTCGAACCTAGAATCTTCTGATCCGTAGTCAGACGCGTTATCCATTGCGCCACTAGCCCTGCGTTTGGGAGTGCATAGGTGTCACAATATTGCCTATACATCGTTGACAGGCAAACAAATATCTTCCCCCAGTTGTGGAGTTTGTCAGTTATCTGACAGTTTGCGAAGGTCGCAGGCGGCAAGAAAAGAAGCAGTAGTCATGTGTGTAGTTCTGAACTTTGCAACAACAAGCATAGCATTGAATGCAATACATAATTGTCACAACATTGCATGTACCTGCTTAATATCGACAAAAATCTTCCTGCACGTACACGTTTACTGAGTTTGGCACTTATGTGACTGCTCGTGAAGGTTGCAGGTGTCAGAAAGTGGACCAGACGTCTTTGTGTGTAGTTGTAATCTTTGTAACAGGAAGCATAGCATTTAATGCAATGATCACCAAAACAAACAAGTTAAGGGACGTCACAGTGACGAGACTGGGATTCGAACCGCAAATGCTGCAGTTTCTGACCGGCTCTCAAGCAGAGTGGCGCAGCGGAAGCGTGCTGGACCCATAACCCAGAGGTCGATGGATCGAAACCATCCTCTGCTAATTGCGTTAGTGTTCGGCGTCAAGCTGTGTGATTAACACAGGGTATATGTTTTTGCCGTTTGCATTAAAGCACAAGTGTTCAGGGTTCTTTCCACCTCTTAATGGTTCAGCGATCTGTATGTAAAGCCACTGTGGACATTCCACCCGAGTCGCCCGTCTCAGGCCAGCCTGGCATTAGTGCTTTCTTTGTTAGCCATGCATCAATTGCTTCCTTTTAAGGTAGTGTGGCCGAGTGGTCTAATGCGCTGGATTTAGGCTCCAGTCTCAATTGAGGCGTGGGTTCAAATCCCACCGCTGCCATTTTTGCATCTTCCGGGAGGCAATAGCAGGCAGTAATCTCCATGAACGTTTAGTGGGTGACTGGGCCGTCAAGCTTGACGTGTAGCTGGGTTTAGGCTCCAGTCCCAATTGAGGCATGGCTTCAAATCCCACCACTGAAATTTGCGTAGTTAGTCCGTGAGTGACTGAGCTTTGAAAGTTTTTAAAAAAAAAAAATCAGATGGTGTTCATGAGAGAGAGCAGCTGACTGCAGTCCTTGAGAAGCCCGTTCAACTTAGCGTAGAGAGTCAACAGTGGTGTGACACGTGAGTGACCGAAAATGAGATACGCTCCTGCACTTCTGTTCACCTGCGGTTCATGACAAACTGATTGCAGTAGTTGGGATGAGAAACTAAAAGTTCTTGCACAAACTGTTTTGGTATCGCAGTCTGAGTGGTATTTTTCCAATGTTCTTCGGAGCGAAGGTGTGCGGCAATGGCACGGAGGACACGTGGTCAGCAAACCTTACCGTGGATTATGGAAGGCCTGCATGCAAAGACCACAACTTCCAAGACCTTTTTCTGTGGCAGTGTGGCCGAGCACCCAAGGCGCTGGATTAAGGCTCCAGTCTCATTTAAGGTGTGGGAGCTCTTAGAAAGTTCTAAATTTATCAAAACGTAACCTCACAATGTACAAACTTTCAGGCGTGGTAAATTCTCGCATGAGTTCAAGTTTCTCACGAATCCACTAGTGCCCCATGTGTGCGATACTGCTTCACGCTGAGCTGTAACAATCAAGCAGGTTTTGTGGAAACACCTTTGGCCAGACACACACTTCTTTGTATAGTAAGTTTGGAGTTCAAGGATCCAAGAGGTTAGGTACAGTGTCATTTCTTTTTCGTGAACTGGTGCCTTTACACAGAACCAGTAGAAGCCTTTATTTCAAGGGGGCCCTAATGTGTAGGGGTTTCTCTTGTTTTTAAATCCGTCTGATTTGGAGAATCTATGAACAAGTAATGGTGTAGGAGGCTGTAAATTGTTCATTGTGAGTCAAAATCTACCTGCAAACACTTTAGAGTTAAGCTCTGTGTTTGAAAATACATTGCACCTAACCTCTTAGATCCTAGAACTCAAAACCTACTATACAATAAAGTGCGTGTCTGGTCAAAGGTACTTCCACAAAACCCACTTGACTGTTAGAGCTCAGCGTCAAGTAAAATTGTATGATCTGTATGTAAAGCCACTATGGATATTCCACCCTGAGTCGCCTGTCTTAGGTCACACTGGCGTAATTGCTTTTTTGCTTTGCTTTGCTTTGCTTTGCTTTTAAGGTAGTGTGGCCGAGTGGTCTAAGGCGCTGGATTAAGGCTCCAGTCTCATTTGAGGCGTGGGTTCAAATCCCACCACTGCCAAAATGCTCTGAGGCCAACAAAGCGTAACCTCTCAAAGTGCAGACATGTAGCGAATTCCCGTACGACTTCAAGTTTCTCATGAATCCACTAGTGCCCCATGTGTATGATTCTACCTCACGCTGAGCCGTAACAATCAAGTAGGTTGTGTGGAAGCACCTTTGGTTGCACTCTGAGCTATACCTGCGTAGGCATTGTCCACACACTTCTTTGTATTATAGGTTTGGAGCTTGGGTACAATACAATTTCTTTCTCCTAAGCTTCTGCCATTACACGGAACACCCTAGTAGTAAACTAAAGGCTGTTTTCGAGCTAGCCAGGAGTCGAACCTAGAATCTTCTGATCCGAAGTCAGACGCGTTATCCATTACGCCACTAGCGCTGCTTTAGCTTGTGCACACATGTCGCAACATTGCCTGTACGCGATTGACAGCGACAAAGAGCATTGCATTGAACACCAAAACAAAGAAGAAGGTATCAGTGCCGTGACCCGGATTCGAACCGGGGTTGCTGCGGCCACAACGCAGAGTACTAACCACTATACGATCACGGCTGGGTTGCTGCAACTGTGCCTCCGTGCGAGGTAAACAACTAGTCCTTATTACATCCAACTAAAGGCTGTTTTCGAGCTAGCCAGGAGTCGAACCTAGAATCTTCTGATCCGTAGTCAGACGCGTTATCCATTGCGCCACTAGCCCTGCGTTTGGGAGTGCATAGGTGTCACAATATTGCCTATACATCGTTGACAGGCAAACAAATATCTTCCCCCAGTTGTGGAGTTTGTCAGTTATCTGACAGTTTGCGAAGGTCGCAGGCGGCAAGAAAAGAAGCAGTAGTCATGTGTGTAGTTCTGAACTTTGCAACAACAAGCATAGCATTGAATGCAATACATAATTGTCACAACATTGCATGTACCTGCTTAATATCGACAAAAATCTTCCTGCACGTACACGTTTACTGAGTTTGGCACTTATGTGACTGCTCGTGAAGGTTGCAGGTGTCAGAAAGTGGACCAGACGTCTTTGTGTGTAGTTGTAATCTTTGTAACAGGAAGCATAGCATTTAATGCAATGATCACCAAAACAAACAAGTTAAGGGACGTCACAGTGACGAGACTGGGATTCGAACCGCAAATGCTGCAGTTTCTGACCGGCTCTCAAGCAGAGTGGCGCAGCGGAAGCGTGCTGGGCCCATAACCCAGAGGTCGATGGATCGAAACCATCCTCTGCTAATTGCGTTAGTGTTTGCCGTCAAGCTGTGTGACTAACACAGGGTATATGTTTTTGCCCTTTGCATTAAAGCACAAGTGTTCAGGGTTCTTTCCACCTCTTAATGGTTCAGCGATCTGTATGTAAAGCCACTGTGGACATTCCACCCCGAGTCGCCCGTCTCAGGCCAGCCTGGCATTAGTGCTTTCTTTGTTAGCCATGCATCAATTGCTTCCTTTTAAGGTAGTGTGGCCGAGTGGTCTAAGGCGCTGGATTTAGGCTCCAGTCTCAATTGAGGCGTGGGTTCAAATCCCACCGCTGCCATTTTTGCATCTTCCGGGAGGCAATAGCAGGCAGTAATCTCCATGAACGTTTAGTGGGTGACTGGGCCGTCAAGCTTGACGTGTAGCTGGCTTTAGGCTCCAGTCCCAATTGAGGCATGGCTTCAAATCCAACCACTGAAATTTGCGTAGTTAGTCCGTGAGTGACTGAGCTTTGAAAGTTTTAAAAAAAAAAAAATCAGATGGTGTTCATGAGAGAGAGCAGCTGACTGCAGTCCTTGAGAAGCCCGTTCAACTTAGCGTAGAGAGTCAACAGTGGTGTGACACGTGAGTGACCGAAAATGAGATACGCTCCTGCACTTCTGTTCACCTGCGGTTCATGACAAACTGATTGCAGTAGTTGGGATGAGAAACTAAAAGTTCTTGCACAAACTGTTTTGGTATCGCAGTCTGAGTGGTATTTTTCCAATGTTCTTCGGAGCGAAGGTGTGCGGCAATGGCACGGAGGACACGTGGTCAGCAAACCTTACCGTGGATTATGGAAGGCCTGCATGCAAAGACCACAACTTCCAAGACCTTTTTCTGTGGCAGTGTGGCCGAGCACCCAAGGCGCTGGATTAAGGCTCCAGTCTCATTTAAGGTGTGGGATCTCTTAGAAAGTTCTAAATTTATCAAAGCGTAACCTCACAATGTACAAACTTTCAGGCGTGGTAAATTCTCGCATGAGTTCAAGTTTCTCACGAATCCACTAGTGCCCCATGTGTGCGATACTGCTTCACGCTGAGCTGTAACAATCAAGCAGGTTTTGTGGAAACACCTTTGGCCAGACACACACTTCTTTGTATAGTAAGTTTGGAGTTCAAGGATCCAAGAGGTTAGGTACAGTGTCATTTCTTTTTCGTGAACTGGTGCCTTTACACAGAACCAGTAGAAGCCTTTATTTCAAGGGGGCCCTAATGTGTAGGGGTTTCTCTTGTTTTTAAATCCGTCTGATTTGGAGAATCTATGAACAAGTAATGGTGTAGGAGGCTGTAAATTGTTCATTGTGAGTCAAAATCTACCTGCAAACACTTTAGAGTTAAGCTCTGTGTTTGAAAATACATTGCACCTAACCTCTTAGATCCTTGAACTCAAAACCTACTATACAATAAAGTGCGTGTCTGGTCAAAGGTACTTCCACAAAACCCACTTGACTGTTAGAGCTCAGCGTCAAGTAAAATTGTATGATCTGTATGTAAAGCCACTATGGATATTCCACCCTGAGTCGCCTGTCTTAGGTCACACTGGCGTAATTGCTTTTTTGCTTTGCTTTGCTTTGCTTTGCTTTTAAGGTAGTGTGGCCGAGTGGTCTAAGGCGCTGGATTAAGGCTCCAGTCTCATTTGAGGCGTGGGTTCAAATCCCACCACTGCCAAAATGCTCTGAGGCCAACAAAGCTTAACCTCTCAAAGTGCAGACATGTAGCGAATTCCCGTACGACTTCAAGTTTCTCATGAATCCACTAGTGCCCCATGTGTATGATTCTACCTCACGCTGAGCCGTAACAATCAAGTAGGTTGTGTGGAAGCACCTTTGGTTGCACTCTGAGCTATACCTGCGTAGGCATTGTCCACACACTTCTTTGTATTATAGGTTTGGAGCTTGGGTACAATACAATTTCTTTCTCCTAAGCTTCTGCCATTACACGGAACACCCTAGTAGTAAACTAAAGGCTGTTTTCGAGCTAGCCAGGAGTCGAACCTAGAATCTTCTGATCCGAAGTCAGACGCGTTATCCATTACGCCACTAGCCCTGCTTTAGCTTGTGCACACATGTCGCAACATTGCCTGTACGCGATTGACAGCGACAAAGAGCATTGCATTGAACACCAAAACAAAGAAGAAGGTATCAGTGCCGTGACCCGGATTCGAACCGGGGTTGCTGCGGCCACAACGCAGAGTACTAACCACTATACGATCACGGCTGGGTTGCTGCAACTGTGCCTCCGTGCGAGGTAAACAACTAGTCCTTATTACATCCAACTAAAGGCTGTTTTCGAGCTAGCCAGGAGTCGAACCTAGAATCTTCTGATCCGTAGTCAGACGCGTTATCCATTGCGCCACTAGCCCTGCGTTTGGGAGTGCATAGGTGTCACAATATTGCCTATACATCGTTGACAGGCAAACAAATATCTTCCCCCAGTTGTGGAGTTTGTCAGTTATCTGACAGTTTGCGAAGGTCGCAGGCGGCAAGAAAAGAAGCAGTAGTCATGTGTGTAGTTCTGAACTTTGCAACAACAAGCATAGCATTGAATGCAATACATAATTGTCACAACATTGCATGTACCTGCTTAATATCGACAAAAATCTTCCTGCACGTACACGTTTACTGAGTTTGGCACTTATGTGACTGCTCGTGAAGGTTGCAGGTGTCAGAAAGTGGACCAGACGTCTTTGTGTGTAGTTGTAATCTTTGTAACAGGAAGCATAGCATTTAATGCAATGATCACCAAAACAAACAAGTTAAGGGACGTCACAGTGACGAGACTGGGATTCGAACCGCAAATGCTGCAGTTTCTGACCGGCTCTCAAGCAGAGTGGCGCAGCGGAAGCGTGCTGGGCCCATAACCCAGAGGTCGATGGATCGAAACCATCCTCTGCTAATTGCGTTAGTGTTTGCCGTCAAGCTGTGTGACTAACACAGGGTATATGTTTTTGCCGTTTGCATTAAAGCACAAGTGTTCAGGGTTCTTTCCACCTCTTAATGGTTCAGCGATCTGTATGTAAAGCCACTGTGGACATTCCACCCCGAGTCGCCCGTCTCAGGCCAGCCTGGCATTAGTGCTTTCTTTGTTAGCCATGCATCAATTGCTTCCTTTTAAGGTAGTGTGGCCGAGTGGTCTAAGGCGCTGGATTTAGGCTCCAGTCTCAATTGAGGCGTGGGTTCAAATCCCACCGCTGCCATTTTTGCATCTTCCGGGAGGCAATAGCAGGCAGTAATCTCCATGAACGTTTAGTGGGTGACTGGGCCGTCAAGCTTGACGTGTAGCTGGGTTTAGGCTCCAGTCCCAATTGAGGCATGGCTTCAAATCCAACCACTGAAATTTGCGTAGTTAGTCCGTGAGTGACTGAGCTTTGAAAGTTTTTTTAAAAAAAAAATCAGATGGTGTTCATGAGAGAGAGCAGCTGACTGCAGTCCTTGAGAAGCCCGTTCAACTTAGCGTAGAGAGTCAACAGTGGTGTGACACGTGAGTGACCGAAAATGAGATACGCTCCTGCACTTCTGTTCACCTGCGGTTCATGACAAACTGATTGCAGTAGTTGGGATGAGAAACTAAAAGTTCTTGCACAAACTGTTTTGGTATCGCAGTCTGAGTGGTATTTTTCCAATGTTCTTCGGAGCGAAGGTGTGCGGCAATGGCACGGAGGACACGTGGTCAGCAAACCTTACCGTGGATTATGGAAGGCCTGCATGCAAAGACCACAACTTCCAAGACCTTTTTCTGTGGCAGTGTGGCCGAGCACCCAAGGCGCTGGATTAAGGCTCCAGTCTCATTTAAGGTGTGGGATCTCTTAGAAAGTTCTAAATTTATCAAAACGTAACCTCACAATGTACAAACTTTCAGGCGTGGTAAATTCTCACATGAGTTCAAGTTTCTCACGAATCCACTAGTGCCCCATGTGTGCGATACTGCTTCACGCTGAGCTGTAACAATCAAGCAGGTTTTGTGGAAACACCTTTGGCCAGACACACACTTCTTTGTATAGTAAGTTTGGAGTTCAAGGATCCAAGAGGTTAGGTACAGTGTCATTTCTTTTTCGTGAACTGGTGCCTTTACACAGAACCAGTAGAAGCCTTTATTTCAAGGGGGCCCTAATGTGTAGGGGTTTCTCTTGTTTTTAAATCCGTCTGATTTGGAGAATCTATGAACAAGTAATGGTGTAGGAGGCTGTAAATTGTTCATTGTGAGTCAAAATCTACCTGCAAACACTTTAGAGTTAAGCTCTGTGTTTGAAAATACATTGCACCTAACCTCTTAGATCCTTGAACTCAAAACCTACTATACAATAAAGTGCGTGTCTGGTCAAAGGTACTTCCACAAAACCCACTTGACTGTTAGAGCTCAGCGTCAAGTAAAATTGTATGATCTGTATGTAAAGCCACTATGGATATTCCACCCTGAGTCGCCTGTCTTAGGTCACACTGGCGTAATTGCTTTTTTGCTTTGCTTTGCTTTGCTTTGCTTTTAAGGTAGTGTGGCCGAGTGGTCTAAGGCGCTGGATTAAGGCTCCAGTCTCATTTGAGGCGTGGGTTCAAATCCCACCACTGCCAAAACGCTCTGAGGCCAACAAAGCGTAACCTCTCAAAGTGCAGACATGTAGCGAATTCCCGTACGACTTCAAGTTTCTCATGAATCCACTAGTGCCCCATGTGTATGATTCTACCTCACGCTGAGCCGTAACAATCAAGTAGGTTGTGTGGAAGCACCTTTGGTTGCACTCTGAGCTATACCTGCGTAGGCATTGTCCACACACTTCTTTGTATTACAGGTTTGGAGCTTGGGTACAATACAATTTCTTTCTCCTAAGCTTCTGCCATTACACGGAACACTTAACTACACCCTAGTAGTAAACTAAAGGCTGTTTTCGAGCTAGCCAGGAGTCGAACCTAGAATCTTCTGATCCGAAGTCAGACGCGTTATCCATTACGCCACTAGCCCTGCTTTAGCTTGTGCACACATGTCGCAACATTGCCTGTACGCGATTGACAGCGACAAAGAGCATTGCATTGAACACCAAAACAAAGAAGAAGGTATCAGTGCCGTGACCCGGATTCGAACCGGGGTTGCAGCGGCCACAACGCAGAGTACTAACCACTATACGATCACGGCTGGGTTGCTGCAACTGTGCCTCCGTGCGAGGTAAACAACTAGTGCTTATTACATCCAACTAAAGGCTGTTTTCGAGCTAGCCAGGAGTCGAACCTAGAATCTTCTGATCCGTAGTCAGACGCGTTATCCATTGCGCCACTAGCCCTGCGTTTGGGAGTGCATAGGTGTCACAATATTGCCTATACATCGTTGACAGGCAAACAAATATCTTCCCCCAGTTGTGGAGTTTGTCAGTTATCTGACAGTTTGCGAAGGTCGCAGGCGGCAAGAAAAGAAGCAGTAGTCATGTGTGTAGTTCTGAACTTTGCAACAACAAGCATAGCATTGAATGCAATACATAATTGTCACAACATTGCATGTACCTGCTTAATATCGACAAAAATCTTCCTGCACGTACACGTTTACTGAGTTTGGCACTTATGTCAGTTTGTCAGTTATCTGACAGTTTGCGAAGGTCGCAGGCGGCAAGAAAAGAAGCAGTAGTCATGTGTGTAGTTCTGAACTTTGCAACATCAAGCATAGCATTGAATGCAATACATAATTGTCACAACATTGCATGTACCTGCTTAATATCGACAAAAATCTTCCTGCACGTACACGTTTACTGAGTTTGGCACTTATGTGACTGCTCGTGAAGGTTGCAGGTGTCAGAAAGTGGACCAGACGTCTTTGTGTGTAGTTGTAATCTTTGTAACAGGAAGCATAGCATTTAATGCAATGATCACCAAAACAAACAAGTTAAGAGACGTCACAGTGACGAGACTGGGATTCGAACCGCAAATGCTGCAGTTTCTGACCGGCTCTCAAGCAGAGTGGCGCAGCGGAAGCGTGCTGGGCCCATAACCCAGAGGTCGATGGATCGAAACCATCCTCTGCTAATTGCGTTAGTGTTCGCCGTCAAGCTGTGTGATTAACACAGGGTATATGTTTTTGCCGTTTGCATTAAAGCACAAGTGTTCAGGGTTCTTTCCACCTCTTAATGGTTCAGCGATCTGTATGTAAAGCCACTGTGGACATTCCACCCCGAGTCGCCCGTCTCAGGCCAGCCTGGCATTAGTGCTTTCTTTGTTAGCCATGCATCAATTGCTTCCTTTTAAGGTAGTGTGGCCGAGTGGTCTAAGGCGCTGGATTTAGGCTCCAGTCTCAATTGAGGCGTGGGTTCAAATCCCACCACTGCCATTTTTGCATCTTCCGGGAGGCAATAGCAGGCAGTAATCTCCATGAACGTTTAGTGGGTGACTGGGCCGTCAAGCTTGACGTGTAGCTGGGTTTAGGCTCCAGTCCCAATTGAGGCATGGCTTCAAATCCAACCACTGAAATTTGCGTAGTTAGTCCGTGAGTGACTGAGCTTTGAAAGTTTTTTTAAAAAAAAAATCAGATGGTGTTCATGAGAGAGAGCAGCTGACTGCAGTCCTTGAGAAGCCCGTTCAACTTAGCGTAGAGAGTCAACAGTGGTGTGACACGTGAGTGACCGAAAATGAGATACGCTCCTGCACTTCTGTTCACCTGCGGTTCATGACAAACTGATTGCAGTAGTTGGGATGAGAAACTAAAAGTTCTTGCACAAACTGTTTTGGTATCGCAGTCTGAGTGGTATTTTTCCAATGTTCTTCGGAGCGAAGGTGTGCGGCAATGGCACGGAGGACACGTGGTCAGCAAACCTTACCGTGGATTATGGAAGGCCTGCATGCAAAGACCACAACTTCCAAGACCTTTTTCTGTGGCAGTGTGGCCGAGCACCCAAGGCGCTGGATTAAAGCTCCAGTCTCATTTAAGGTGTGGGATCTCTTAGAAAGTTCTAAATTTATCAAAGCGTAACCTCACAATGTACAAACTTTCAGGCGTGGTAAATTCTCGCATGAGTTCAAGTTTCTCACGAATCCACTAGTGCCCCATGTGTGCGATACTGCTTCACGCTGAGCTGTAACAATCAAGCAGGTTTTGTGGAAACACCTTTGGCCAGACACACACTTCTTTGTATAGTAAGTTTGGAGTTCAAGGATCCAAGAGGTTAGGTACAGTGTCATTTCTTTTTCGTGAACTGGTGCCTTTACACAGAACCAGTAGAAGCCTTTATTTCAAGGGGGCCCTAATGTGTAGGGGTTTCTCTTGTTTTTAAATCCGTCTGATTTGGAGAATCTATGAACAAGTAATGGTGTAGGAGGCTGTAAATTGTTCATTGTGAGTCAAAATCTACCTGCAAACACTTTAGAGTTAAGCTCTGTGTTTGAAAATACATTGCACCTAACCTCTTAGATCCTTGAACTCAAAACCTACTATACAATAAAGTGCGTGTCTGGTCAAAGGTACTTCCACAAAACCCACTTGACTGTTAGAGCTCAGCGTCAAGTAAAATTGTATGATCTGTATGTAAAACCACTATGGATATTCCACCCTGAGTCGCCTGTCTTAGGTCACACTGGCGTAATTGCTTTTTTGCTTTGCTTTGCTTTGCTTTTAAGGTAGTGTGGCCGAGTGGTCTAAGGCGCTGGTTAAGGCTCCAGTCTCGTTTGAGGCGTGGGTTCAAATCCCACCACTGCCAAAACGCTCTGAGGCCAACAAAGCGTAACCTCTCAAAGTGCAGATATGTAGCGAATTCCCGTACGACTTCAAGTTTCTCATGAATCCACTAGTGCCCCATGTGTATGATTCTACCTCTGAGCCGTAACAATCAAGTAGGTTGTGTGGAAGCACCTTTGGTTGCACTCTGAGCTATACCTGCGTAGGCATTGTCCACACACTTCTTTGTATTATAGGTTTGGAGCTTGGGTACAATACAATTTCTTTCTCCTAAGCTTCTGCCATTACACGGAACACTTAACTACACCCTAGTAGTAAACTAAAGGCTGTTTTCGAGCTAGCCAGGAGTCGAACCTAGAATCTTCTGATCCGAAGTCAGACGCGTTATCCATTACGCCACTAGCCCTGCTTTAGCTTGTGCACACATGTCGCAACATTGCCTGTACGCGATTGACAGCGACAAAGAGCATTGCATTGAACACCAAAACAAAGAAGAAGGTATCAGTGCCGTGACCCGGATTCGAACCGGGGTTGCTGCGGCCACAACGCAGAGTACAAACCACTATACGATCACGGCTGGGTTGCTGCAACTGTGCCTCCGTGCGAGGTAAACAACTAGTGCTTATTACATCCAACTAAAGGCTGTTTTCGAGCTAGCCAGGAGTCGAACCTAGAATCTTCTGATCCGTAGTCAGACGCGTTATCCATTGCGCCACTAGCCCTGCGTTTGGGAGTGCATAGGTGTCACAATATTGCCTATACATCGTTGACAGGCAAACAAATATCTTCCCCCAGTTGTGGAGTTTGTCAGTTATCTGACAGTTTGCGAAGGTCGCAGGCGGCAAGAAAAGAAGCAGTAGTCATGTGTGTAGTTCTGAACTTTGCAACAACAAGCATAGCATTGAATGCAATACATAATTGTCACAACATTGCATGTACCTGCTTAATATCGACAAAAATCTTCCTGCACGTACACGTTTACTGAGTTTGGCACTTATGTGACTGCTCGTGAAGGTTGCAGGTGTCAGAAAGTGGACCAGACGTCTTTGTGTGTAGTTGTAATCTTTGTAACAGGAAGCATAGCATTTAATGCAATGATCACCAAAACAAACAAGTTAAGGGACGTCACAGTGACGAGACTGGGATTCGAACCGCAAATGCTGCAGTTTCTGACCGGCTCTCAAGCAGAGTGGCGCAGCGGAAGCGTGCTGGGCCCATAACCCAGAGGTCGATGGATCGAAACCATCCTCTGCTAATTGCGTTAGTGTTCGCCGTCAAGCTGTGTGATTAACACAGGGTATATGTTTTTGCCGTTTGCATTAAAGCACAAGTGTTCAGGGTTCTTTCCACCTCTTAATGGTTCAGCGATCTGTATGTAAAGCCACTGTGGACATTCCACCCCGAGTCGCCCGTCTCAGGCCAGCCTGGCATTAGTGCTTTCTTTGTTAGCCATGCATCAATTGCTTCCTTTTAAGGTAGTGTGGCCGAGTGGTCTAAGGCGCTGGATTTAGGCTCCAGTCTCAATTGAGGCGTGGGTTCAAATCCCACCACTGCCATTTTTGCATCTTCCGGGAGGCAATAGCAGGCAGTAATCTCCATGAACGTTTAGTGGGTGACTGGGCCGTCAAGCTTGACGTGTAGCTGGGTTTAGGCTCCAGTCCCAATTGAGGCATGGCTTCAAATCCAACCACTGAAATTTGCGTAGTTAGTCCGTGAGTGACTGAGCTTTGAAAGTTTTTTTAAAAAAAAAATCAGATGGTGTTCATGAGAGAGAGCAGCTGACTGCAGTCCTTGAGAAGCCCGTTCAACTTAGCGTAGAGAGTCAACAGTGGTGTGACACGTGAGTGACCGAAAATGAGATACGCTCCTGCACTTCTGTTCACCTGCGGTTCATGACAAACTGATTGCAGTAGTTGGGATGAGAAACTAAAAGTTCTTGCACAAACTGTTTTGGTATCGCAGTCTGAGTGGTATTTTTCCAATGTTCTTCGGAGCGAAGGTGTGCGGCAATGGCACGGAGGACACGTGGTCAGCAAACCTTACCGTGGATTATGGAAGGCCTGCATGCAAAGACCACAACTTCCAAGACCTTTTTCTGTGGCAGTGTGGCCGAGCACCCAAGGCGCTGGATTAAAGCTCCAGTCTCATTTAAGGTGTGGGATCTCTTAGAAAGTTCTAAATTTATCAAAGCGTAACCTCACAATGTACAAACTTTCAGGCGTGGTAAATTCTCGCATGAGTTCAAGTTTCTCACGAATCCACTAGTGCCCCATGTGTGCGATACTGCTTCACGCTGAGCTGTAACAATCAAGCAGGTTTTGTGGAAACACCTTTGGCCAGACACACACTTCTTTGTATAGTAAGTTTGGAGTTCAAGGATCCAAGAGGTTAGGTACAGTGTCATTTCTTTTTCGTGAACTGGTGCCTTTACACAGAACCAGTAGAAGCCTTTATTTCAAGGGGGCCCTAATGTGTAGGGGTTTCTCTTGTTTTTAAATCCGTCTGATTTGGAGAATCTATGAACAAGTAATGGTGTAGGAGGCTGTAAATTGTTCATTGTGAGTCAAAATCTACCTGCAAACACTTTAGAGTTAAGCTCTGTGTTTGAAAATACATTGCACCTAACCTCTTAGATCCTTGAACTCAAAACCTACTATACAATAAAGTGCGTGTCTGGTCAAAGGTACTTCCACAAAACCCACTTGACTGTTAGAGCTCAGCGTCAAGTAAAATTGTATGATCTGTATGTAAAGCCACTATGGATATTCCACCCTGAGTCGCCTGTCTTAGCTCACACTGGCGTAATTGCTTTTTTGCTTTGCTTTGCTTTTAAGGTAGTGTGGCCGAGTGGTCTAAGGCGCTGGATTAAGGCTCCAGTCTCATTTGAGGCGTGGGTTCAAATCCCACCACTGCCAAAATGCTCTGAGGCCAACAAAGCGTAACCTCTCAAAGTGCAGATATGTAGCGAATTCCCGTACGACTTCAAGTTTCTCATGAATCCACTAGTGCCCCATGTGTATGATTCTACCTCACGCTGAGCCGTATCAATCAAGTAGGTTGTGTGGTTGCACTCTGAGCTATACCTGCGTAGGCATTGTCCACACACTTCTTTGTATTATAGGTTTGGAGCTTGGGTACAATACAATTTCTTTCTCCTAAGCTTCTGCCATTACACGGAACACTTAACTACACCCTAGTAGTAAACTAAAGGCTGTTTTCGAGCTAGCCAGGAGTCGAACCTAGAATCTTCTGATCCGAAGTCAGACGCGTTATCCATTACGCCACTAGCCCTGCTTTAGCTTGTGCACACATGTCGCAACATTGCCTGTACGCGATTGACAGCGACAAAGAGCATTGCATTGAACACCAAAACAAAGAAGAAGGTATCACTGCCGTGACCCGGATTCGAACCGGGGTTGCTGCGGCCACAACGCAGAGTACTAACCACTATACGATCACGGCTGGGTTGCTGCAACTGTGCCTCCGTGCGAGGTAAACAACTAGTCCTTATTACATCCAACTAAAGGCTGTTTTCGAGCTAGCCAGGAGTCGAACCTAGAATCTTCTGATCCGTAGTCAGACGCGTTATCCATTGCGCCACTAGCCCTGCGTTTGGGAGTGCATAGGTGTCACAATATTGCCTATACATCGTTGACAGGCAAACAAATATCTTCCCCCAGTTGTGGAGTTTGTCAGTTATCTGACAGTTTGCGAAGGTCGCAGGCGGCAAGAAAAGAAGCAGTAGTCATGTGTGTAGTTCTGAACTTTGCAACAACAAGCATAGCATTGAATGCAATACATAATTGTCACAACATTGCATGTACCTGCTTAATATCGACAAAAATCTTCCTGCACGTACACGTTTACTGAGTTTGGCACTTATGTGACTGCTCGTGAAGGTTGCAGGTGTCAGAAAGTGGACCAGACGTCTTTGTGTGTAGTTGTAATCTTTGTAACAGGAAGCATAGCATTTAATGCAATGATCACCAAAACAAACAAGTTAAGGGACGTCACAGTGACGAGACTGGGATTCGAACCGCAAATGCTGCAGTTTCTGACCGGCTCTCAAGCAGAGTGGCGCAGCGGAAGCGTGCTGGGCCCATAACCCAGAGGTCGATGGATCGAAACCATCCTCTGCTAATTGCGTTAGTGTTCGCCGTCAAGCTGTGTGATTAACACAGGGTATATGTTTTTGCCGTTTGCATTAAAGCACAAGTGTTCAGGGTTCTTTCCACCTCTTAATGGTTCAGCGATCTGTATGTAAAGCCACTGTGGACATTCCACCCCGAGTCGCCCGTCTCAGGCCAGCCTGGCATTAGTGCTTTCTTTGTTAGCCATGCATCAATTGCTTCCTTTTAAGGTAGTGTGGCCGAGTGGTCTAAGGCGCTGGATTTAGGCTCCAGTCTCAATTGAGGCGTGGGTTCAAATCCCACCACTGCCATTTTTGCATCTTCCGGGAGGCAATAGCAGGCAGTAATCTCCATGAACGTTTAGTGGGTGACTGGGCCGTCAAGCTTGACGTGTAGCTGGGTTTAGGCTCCAGTCCCAATTGAGGCATGGCTTCAAATCCAACCACTGAAATTTGCGTAGTTAGTCCGTGAGTGACTGAGCTTTGAAAGTTTTTTTAAAAAAAAAATCAGATGGTGTTCATGAGAGAGAGCAGCTGACTGCAGTCCTTGAGAAGCCCGTTCAACTTAGCGTAGAGAGTCAACAGTGGTGTGACACGTGAGTGACCGAAAATGAGATACGCTCCTGCACTTCTGTTCACCTGCGGTTCATGACAAACTGATTGCAGTAGTTGGGATGAGAAACTAAAAGTTCTTGCACAAACTGTTTTGGTATCGCAGTCTGAGTGGTATTTTTCCAATGTTCTTCGGAGCGAAGGTGTGCGGCAATGGCACGGAGGACACGTGGTCAGCAAACCTTACCGTGGATTATGGAAGGCCTGCATGCAAAGACCACAACTTCCAAGACCTTTTTCTGTGGCAGTGTGGCCGAGCACCCAAGGCGCTGGATTAAAGCTCCAGTCTCATTTAAGGTGTGGGATCTCTTAGAAAGTTCTAAATTTATCAAAGCGTAACCTCACAATGTACAAACTTTCAGGCGTGGTAAATTCTCGCATGAGTTCAAGTTTCTCACGAATCCACTAGTGCCCCATGTGTGCGATACTGCTTCACGCTGAGCTGTAACAATCAAGCAGGTTTTGTGGAAACACCTTTGGCCAGACACACACTTCTTTGTATAGTAAGTTTGGAGTTCAAGGATCCAAGAGGTTAGGTACAGTGTCATTTCTTTTTCGTGAACTGGTGCCTTTACACAGAACCAGTAGAAGCCTTTATTTCAAGGGGGCCCTAATGTGTAGGGGTTTCTCTTGTTTTTAAATCCGTCTGATTTGGAGAATCTATGAACAAGTAATGGTGTAGGAGGCTGTAAATTGTTCATTGTGAGTCAAAATCTACCTGCAAACACTTTAGAGTTAAGCTCTGTGTTTGAAAATACATTGCACCTAACCTCTTAGATCCTTGAACTCAAAACCTACTATACAATAAAGTGCGTGTCTGGTCAAAGGTACTTCCACAAAACCCACTTGACTGTTAGAGCTCAGCGTCAAGTAAAATTGTATGATCTGTATGTAAAGCCACTATGGATATTCCACCCTGAGTCGCCTGTCTTAGGTCACACTGGCGTAATTGCTTTTTTGCTTTGCTTTGCTTTTAAGGTAGTGTGGCCGAGTGGTCTAAGGCGCTGGATTAAGGCTCCAGTCTCATTTGAGGCGTGGGTTCAAATCCCACCACTGCCAAAATGCTCTGAGGCCAACAAAGCGTAACCTCTCAAAGTGCAGATATGTAGCGAATTCCCGTACGACTTCAAGTTTCTCATGAATCCACTAGTGCCCCATGTGTATGATTCTACCTCACGCTGAGCCGTATCAATCAAGTAGGTTGTGTGGTTGCACTCTGAGCTATACCTGCGTAGGCATTGTCCACACACTTCTTTGTATTATAGGTTTGGAGCTTGGGTACAATACAATTTCTTTCTCCTAAGCTTCTGCCATTACACGGAACACTTAACTACACCCTAGTAGTAAACTAAAGGCTGTTTTCGAGCTAGCCAGGAGTCGAACCTAGAATCTTCTGATCCGAAGTCAGACGCGTTATCCATTACGCCACTAGCCCTGCTTTAGCTTGTGCACACATGTCGCAACATTGCCTGTACGCGATTGACAGCGACAAAGAGCATTGCATTGAACACCAAAACAAAGAAGAAGGTATCAGTGCCGTGACCCGGATTCGAACCGGGGTTGCTGCGGCCACAACGCGGAGTACTAACCACTATACGATCACGGCTGGGTTGCTGCAACTGTGCCTCCGTGCGAGGTAAACAACTAGTCCTTATTACATCCAACTAAAGGCTGTTTTCGAGCTAGCCAGGAGTCGAACCTAGAATCTTCTGATCCGTAGTCAGACGCGTTATCCATTGCGCCACTAGCCCTGCGTTTGGGAGTGCATAGGTGTCACAATATTGCCTATACATCGTTGACAGGCAAACAAATATCTTCCTCCAGTTGTGGAGTTTGTCAGTTATCTGACAGTTTGCGAAGGTCGCAGGTGGCAAGAAAAGAAGCAGTAGTCATGTGTGTAGTTCTGAACTTTGCAACAACAAGCATAGCATTGAATGCAATACATAATTGTCACAACATTGCATGTACCTGCTTAATATCGACAAAAATCTTCCTGCACGTACACGTTTACTGAGTTTGGCACTTATGTGACTGCTCGTGAAGGTTGCAGGTGTCAGAAAGTGGACCAGACGTCTTTGTGTGTAGTTGTAATCTTTGTAACAGGAAGCATAGCATTTAATGCAATGATCACCAAAACAAACAAGTTAAGGGACGTCACAGTGACGAGACTGGGATTCGAACCGCAAATGCTGCAGTTTCTGACCGGCTCTCAAGCAGAGTGGCGCAGCGGAAGCGTGCTGGGCCCATAACCCAGAGGTCGATGGATCGAAACCATCCTCTGCTAATTGCGTTAGTGTTCGCCGTCAAGCTGTGTGATTAACACAGGGTATATGTTTTTGCCGTTTGCATTAAAGCACAAGTGTTCAGGGTTCTTTCCACCTCTTAATGGTTCAGCGATCTGTATGTAAAGCCACTGTGGACATTCCACCCCGAGTCGCCCGTCTCAGGCCAGCCTGGCATTAGTGCTTTCTTTGTTAGCCATGCATCAATTGCTTCCTTTTAAGGTAGTGTGGCCGAGTGGTCTAAGGCGCTGGATTTAGGCTCCAGTCTCAATTGAGGCGTGGGTTCAAATCCCACCACTGCCATTTTTGCATCTTCCGGGAGGCAATAGCAGGCAGTAATCTCCATGAACGTTTAGTGGGTGACTGGGCCGTCAAGCTTGACGTGTAGCTGGGTTTAGGCTCCAGTCCCAATTGAGGCATGGCTTCAAATCCAACCACTGAAATTTGCGTAGTTAGTCCGTGAGTGACTGAGCTTTGAAAGTTTTTTTAAAAAAAAAATCAGATGGTGTTCATGAGAGAGAGCAGCTGACTGCAGTCCTTGAGAAGCCCGTTCAACTTAGCGTAGAGAGTCAACAGTGGTGTGACACGTGAGTGACCGAAAATGAGATACGCTCCTGCACTTCTGTTCACCTGCGGTTCATGACAAACTGATTGCAGTAGTTGGGATGAGAAACTAAAAGTTCTTGCACAAACTGTTTTGGTATCGCAGTCTGAGTGGTATTTTTCCAATGTTCTTCGGAGCGAAGGTGTGCGGCAATGGCACGGAGGACACGTGGTCAGCAAACCTTACCGTGGATTATGGAAGGCCTGCATGCAAAGACCACAACTTCCAAGACCTTTTTCTGTGGCAGTGTGGCCGAGCACCCAAGGCGCTGGATTAAAGCTCCAGTCTCATTTAAGGTGTGGGATCTCTTAGAAAGTTCTAAATTTATCAAAGCGTAACCTCACAATGTACAAACTTTCAGGCGTGGTAAATTCTCGCATGAGTTCAAGTTTCTCACGAATCCACTAGTGCCCCATGTGTGCGATACTGCTTCACGCTGAGCTGTAACAATCAAGCAGGTTTTGTGGAAACACCTTTGGCCAGACACACACTTCTTTGTATAGTAAGTTTGGAGTTCAAGGATCCAAGAGGTTAGGTACAGTGTCATTTCTTTTTCGTGAACTGGTGCCTTTACACAGAACCAGTAGAAGCCTTTATTTCAAGGGGGCCCTAATGTGTAGGGGTTTCTCTTGTTTTTAAATCCGTCTGATTTGGAGAATCTATGAACAAGTAATGGTGTAGGAGGCTGTAAATTGTTCATTGTGAGTCAAAATCTACCTGCAAACACTTTAGAGTTAAGCTCTGTGTTTGAAAATACATTGCACCTAACCTCTTAGATCCTTGAACTCAAAACCTACTATACAATAAAGTGCGTGTCTGGTCAAAGGTACTTCCACAAAACCCACTTGACTGTTAGAGCTCAGCGTCAAGTAAAATTGTATGATCTGTATGTAAAGCCACTATGGATATTCCACCCTGAGTCGCCTGTCTTAGGTCACACTGGCGTAATTGCTTTTTTGCTTTGCTTTGCTTTTAAGGTAGTGTGGCCGAGTGGTCTAAGGCGCTGGATTAAGGCTCCAGTCTCATTTGAGGCGTGGGTTCAAATCCCACCACTGCCAAAATGCTCTGAGGCCAACAAAGCGTAACCTCTCAAAGTGCAGATATGTAGCGAATTCCCGTACGACTTCAAGTTTCTCATGAATCCACTAGTGCCCCATGTGTATGATTCTACCTCACGCTGAGCTGTATCAATCAAGTAGGTTGTGTGGTTGCACTCTGAGCTATACCTGCGTAGGCATTGTCCACACACTTCTTTGTATTACAGGTTTGGAGCTTGGGTACAATACAATTTCTTTCTCCTAAGCTTCTGCCATTACACGGAACACTTAACTACACCCTAGTAGTAAACTAAAGGCTGTTTTCGAGCTAGCCAGGAGTCGAACCTAGAATCTTCTGATCCGAAGTCAGACGCGTTATCCATTACGCCACTAGCCCTGCTTTAGCTTGTGCGCACATGTCGCAACATTGCCTGTACGCGATTGACAGCGACAAAGAGCATTGCATTGAACACCAAAACAAAGAAGAAGGTATCAGTGCCGTGACCCGGATTCGAACCGGGGTTGCTGCGGCCACAACGCAGAGTACTAACCACTATACGATCACGGCTGGGTTGCTGCAACTGTGCCTCCGTGCGAGGTAAACAACTAGTCCTTATTACATCCAACTAAAGGCTGTTTTCTAGCTAGCCAGGAGTCGAACCTAGAATCTTCTGATCCGTAGTCAGACGCGTTATCCATTGCGCCACTAGCCCTGCGTTTGGGAGTGCATAGGTGTCACAATATTGCCTATACATCGTTGACAGGCAAACAAATATCTTCCCCCAGTTGTGGAGTTTGTCAGTTATCTGACAGTTTGCGAAGGTCGCAGGCGGCAAGAAAAGAAGCAGTAGTCATGTGTGTAGTTCTGAACTTTGCAACAACAAGCATAGCATTGAACGCAATACATAATTGTCACAACATTGCATGTACCTGCTTAATATCGACAAAAATCTTCCTGCACGTACACGTTTACTGAGTTTGGCACTTATGTGACTGCTCGTGAAGGTTGCAGGTGTCAGAAAGTGGACCTGTAGGAGCCATTTGAGTTGTTTGTGTGTGTATTGTAATTAACCTTTGAATCCACTAGGGGTCGGTGTTGGTAATTGGGGATACACTTTAAAGGTGGGAACCATTAACCGGCAACCAGGTGTTGCTACACGGAGGACAAACAGTTTTGGACCGCTACGCTACGCTACGCTACGCTACGCTACGCTACACTCAACTCAACTCAACTTCTGAGAATAAAATAAGTCATTTCAACTGAGAAATAAGGTGGACTGTCATATATTCAAACAAAAGCGCGTCAACTACAGTTTCCTGTTTAGCAGCACCTCAGTGGCTTTGAGTTTAGGCTTGGCCACTATAAGAAAGTCCAAAACTGTTTGGAACGCATTGGAGGAGTTTCATTACAACAGTTTCCAGCTGATTAATCGCCGGGGATCTACGCCCGGATCGTAACCTCAGGAAGGAGGTGGGAAACACCGGTCATCAGCTGGAGGACGCCGCAGACGGCAACTGGACGGCTTCAGCGTGTTTCCGTTCACCGAGGCCTCCATCACGGGCAACAAGAACGGATCTGCAAAGCCGGCATCACCTGGATCATATAATAGTGCCCAGCGAGGATGAGACGTACGGTATGTGTAGCGCTACCAGCTTTAAAAATGGTCATTTGAGTTTGTGCGCACACATACGCGACGCTATACTAACTCTTTGGAGGTGGAAGAGGAAGGACAATTGGCTTTTGTTACAACCCATCGCGCTGGAGTAAATTAATAAACATGGACGCATGTGAAGTTGTGGACCAGGTTGAGGCTGCTGCGCAACCAAACGGTGACAATGGAGGCACGTTAAAAGAAAAGCGTACTGTGAAATTAACTGCAAAAGCATTTGCTGAAAAGCTGGATAAGCTACAGACTGTCAGAAAAGCTAAGCTAAATAAGGCTAATGACCTAAGAAAGCAAATACAAGGTCTCATGGACACAAAAGAAAAAGGAAAGGTACAAGATGCTTTTGGTGCTTTTGTTATTTTGTGCGATGAAGCAAAAGGTGCTCATGATTCATTAATGAGTGTTTTACCTGATGGGGAAAAGGAAAAACATGCCACTTGGTTTAAAGCAAAAATGTTGTTCTATGATGAGTTTGTTTTTGATGTGAAAACATGGGTCTCCTGTGCTGAACATGACTTATGTGGTGATATTGATAATGATGGTGATCATATTAATCCAGAGGACAGTGTTTCTAATGTTGGAAGCAGACGCTCAAGTCAGAAAAGTCTGCGCAGTGGAAGATCTAGCACCACCTCTTCTGTCAGAATCAAAGCAGAGGCAGACAGAGCTGCACTAATTGCTCGTGTTGCAGTTTTAAAAGAGAAACATAAATTGGAGGAACAGGAGCAGCAGCTTAAAGCCAGAAAGGAACAGCTGGAGCTGGAGGCAATGCTAGCTGCGTCCACTGCTAAATTAGCAGTCCTACAGGCTTCGGATGCCAGGAGTGCTTCCAAAGCATATTCTGATGGAATGAATTCTTATCTGGAGAGGGAAGCAGGAAGGACTGCCGTTTCAAAGACACTTGAGGCGAAGGAGTTCAAGCCTGTGATTTCAAGGTCTTCAACACAACAAAATATGGAAAGTGTACTACCACCAGCTAAACCACTACCCCAAGTAGATGCTCAAGCACAACGTTTGGAATCTTCCATACCTGATGCACAGCTAACCAACGGAGGACAATTTGCAGAAATCTTCACCATAATGCACAGACAAAATGAAATAACAGCTGCCCTGGTTAAACAGCAACAGTTATGTTCATTACCTCCAAGAGACATTCCTGTATTTGATGGGGATCCACTTCAATATAACTCCTTTATAAAAGCGTTTGAGCAAGGAGTAGAGAAAAAGGCCAATAAGTGTGATTGCTTGTATTACCTGGAGCAGTTCACAAGGGGGCAGCCAAGGGAACTAGTGCATAGTTGCCAGCATATGAATCCTGATCATGGCTATGCTCAAGCAAAAAGGCTACTGAAGGAGCACTTTGGCAATGAATATAAGATCGCTTCTGCATACATGGAAAGGGCTTTAACCTGGCCCTCAATAAAGCCAGAGGATGTCAAGGCACTACAAGCTTATTCTCTTTTCCTGCGTGGTTGTTGCAATGTCATGGAAGAGTTGCAATATATGCAAGAATTGGACATGCCAACCAACATGAGAGCAGTGATGTCTAAATTGCCATTCAAGCTAAGAGAACGTTGGAGGACGACTGCATATGACATCCTGAAAGCATCTAAACGCAGAGCATTATTCCAAGATCTGGTTGCATTTATTGAAAGACATGTCGGCATCATATCAGACCCTCTCTTTGGGGATATTCGAGACTTACCATCTAGGATAACCTGTTCAAATGTTCATAATAAGTTGAAATCACACCCTGGAGGCAGAGTTAGAGGAAACAGCTTTGCCACCACCATTGCACCAATCAAGGCATCTGAAAAGTCTGGAGATTTAAAAATACACTTATCAACACATGGTTCTGCAATGAGGCCTAGTTGTGAAATATGCATCTGTTGCTCTCAAGGCCATTCATTGGAAGACTGTCAGCAGTTCAATAGAAGGAAGCACAGAGATAAAATGTACTTTCTGAAGGAGAAAGAACTGTGCTTTGGTTGTTTAGGTGCTGGGCATAGAAGTCAGGACTGCAATAATCGTTTGATTTGCAGGATGTGTGGTCAAAATCATCCAACTGTGCTCCACATTGCTACAAGAGACATGGCAAACTCACAAGTAGAATATTCCAAGAGGCAAGTGGCATCTAAGAGTACAACATTGCATAAAACGTGTGGTCATACAGGGGCCGGAAAAGATAAATGTCTTCTCTCCATCCTACCAGTTCAAGTCAAGTCCATAAAAGGAGGCCAGATAATCCAGACATATGCTTTTCTGGATCCTGGAAGCTCTGCCACCTTTTGTTCAGAGCATCTTATGCACAGATTGAGTCTTACAGGTAAAAGAACAAATTTCCTTTTACAAACCATGGGACAAGAAAGAGTAGTCCCAGCATATTCTTTATCAGGCTTGGAAGTGTCTGGTCTTGAAACAAACCACTTCTACCAACTCCCAGAAACGCTCACACAGAAGAAGATGCCTGTAAGCACAGACAACGTTGTTCACAGTGAAGATTTGGCCAGGTGGCCTTATCTGGCCGGAGTACATGTTCCACACATCGAGGCTAAAGTCGACTTGTTGATTGGAAGCAACGCTCCCAAGATATTGGAACCTTGGGAGGTCATCAATAGCCGTGGAGATGGACCCTATGCTATAAGAACAGCATTAGGATGGGTTGTCAATGGTCCTTTGGTAGGAGATGACAGCACCTTGGAAAGGCTGTGTCCTTCGGCAATTGTCAACAGGATTTCAGTGAGTAGACTGGAGGAAATGTTGATTAATCAGTACAACCATGACTTCAATGAGAGAATCACTGAGGAAAAGGGGATGTCAGTAGAAGATGTCAAATTCATGGAAATTGTAAAAGGTTCTGCTACACTTGAAGATGGCCACTATTGCTTGAAACTGCCCTTTAAACGAAGTAACATATCTCTGCCAAACAACTTTTCAGTGGCAAAGCAAAGGTTACTTGGATTGGAAAGAAAGTTCCTCAACAATGAACGGTATTATCAGGAGTATGCTGCATGTCTTAATGATGTCATTAAGAAAGGCTATGCAGAAAAGGTATCTTCACAGCAGCTGAGCTGTGAATCTGGCAAGTTGTGGTATATTCCTCATCATGGAGTGTATCATCCTAGAAAGAAGACTCTACGTGTGGTGTTTGACTGTGGAGCAGCATACAAAGGAACCTCGTTAAATCAACAGCTTTTGCAAGGTCCCAACCTCACCAGTACGTTGCTTGGAGTCTTACTTAGATTCAGACAAGGATCTGTGGCAGTTATGGGAGACATACAAGCGATGTTCCACCAGGTGAAAGTGGCAAAAGAAGACAGAGATTTCCTTCGCTTCGTGTGGTGGCCTGAGGGAGATTTGTCCAAAGAGGTGGCCCAATATCGAATGACTGTTCACTTGTTTGGTGCTGTCTCTTCCCCGAGTTGTGCAAGCTTTGCACTAAGAAAAACAGCAGAGGACAATCAGCCTGACTTTCCATCAGAGGTTGCTCAAACAGTCCAGGAGAACTTCTACGTTGATGATTGTCTAAAGAGCGTAGGCTCTGAAAAAGAAGCTGTTCTTATGGTCAAAAATCTTTCTGCTCTTTGTCAGAAAGGAGGCTTCACCCTGACAAAATGGACAAGCAACAGTAGGATCGTGTTGCAAAGTATTCCAGAAGAAGCTAGAGCTAAAGATCTAAAAGAACTTGATCTTGATCGGGACAAGCTTCCTGTTGAGAGAGCTCTTGGATTGCAGTGGTGTATAAAGACTGATTCATTCAAGTTTAAAATGGAGCTCAGTCCGCGGCCTCACACCAGGCGCGGATTGTTGTCAGTATCCAGCTCAGTGTACGATCCTCTTGGGTTTCTTGCACCAATTGTACTACCTGCTAAAATCATGCTGCAAGAATTATGTAGAAGAAACCTAGGTTGGGATGAGACCATACCTCATGACATCATGCATCAGTGGACCCGGTGGTTAAAGGACTTAGACATGTTGGCTGCATTTAAGGTTGAAAGATGCATTAAGCCTAAGGAGTTTGGACACCTTATACATATACAGCTGCATCATTTTTCAGATGCCAGCGAAATCGGATATGGAACAGTCACATACCTGAGGATGCAGAATGGCCAAGCTGACGTCCACATTGCATTCTTGTTAGGCAAAGCCAGAGTTACGCCATTAAAGACTATCACCATTCCTCGCTTAGAACTGACAGCTGCTGTGCTGGCTGTTAAGGTTGACCTCATGCTTAAGGCAGAATTGCAGCTTCAGCTACAAGAGTCAGTCTTTTGGACTGATAGTACCTCTGTGTTAAAATACATAAAGAATGAGGACAAGCGTTTTCATACCTTTGTGTCTAACAGGGTGTCAACAATCAGAGGAGCAACAAGAACTTCACAATGGCGATATGTGTGTTCTAAAGATAACCCGGCGGATGTTGCATCCAGAGGTGCAAATATTGGAGACTTTATACGTAGCAACAGGTGGCTTAATGGTCCAGACTTTCTGTGGAAGCCAGAAAGGGACTGGCCAGCAAACCCAGTGGAGGCTATGAGTGAAGCGGATGACCCGGAGGTCAAGAGAGAAGCAGTGGTAAATATGATTAATGTAAAAGACTCCCTTGATGCCACTGGACGGCTAATATCTTACTTCTCAGATTGGATGAGACTCAAGATAGCTGTTGCATGGCTCCTTAAACTGAAAAAGATTCTATTGGAGAAGAGTTGGAGGAAAGGGGAAATGAAGACATCTGAAGCTGATGATCAGACACTGGATAGCTCTGATTCACAGCAAACCACACAAAGAAGTACAGTCGTTTTAAAACCGTCAGCCCTGTCTGTAGATGATCTGTTGGAGGCAGAGCTGGCTATTGTTCGCTACTGCCAGCAGCAGCAATTTCAGAAGGAAATCGCTGCATTGTCATCTGGAAGATCTACAGTGAGCAGACAGAGTGTCATTTACAGGTTGGATCCTTACTTGGATGATGGACTCCTGAGAGTGGGAGGAAGGCTGATAAGAGGTTCTTTGCCAGAAGAAAGCAAACACCCACTGATACTCTCCAAGCATCAACATGTATCTTCTCTCATCTTGAAGCACATTCACCAACATCTTGGTCATAGTGGTCGAAATCACACGCTTTCCACTCTGAGAAGAAAGTACTGGATCACAAATGCCAACTCAGCAGTGAGGAAAATAATAACGGAATGTGGCTTCTGTAGACGTTACAATGGAAGAATGGGAGAGCAAAAGATGTCGGATTTGCCAAAGGAAAGGATACTTCCTGATCTCCCTCCATTTACCAACACTGGTGTTGATTATTTTGGACCTATCGAAGTAAAGAGGGGACGTGGCACTGCAAAGCGCTATGGGGTTATATTTACCTGTCTGGCAAGCAGGGCAGTCCATTTGGAAGTAGCAGACTCTTTAGATACAGACGCATGTATTAATGCTTTGAGAAGATTCATCTGCAGGAGAGGCCAAGTGGATTGCATTTATTCAGACAATGGCACCAATTTTGTAGGAGCAGAGAGAGAGCTAAGGGAAGCTCTTGCATCCCTGAATCATAGACAAATTCTAGGAGCTTTGCAAAGGGAAGGTGTCAGGTGGATTTTCAATCCTCCCGCTGGGTCTCATCATGGTGGTGTCTGGGAACGTTTAATCCGCATGGTAAGAAAGATTCTCGGTTCAGTTCTTCAACAACAGAAACTAGATGATGACAGACTTCGTACAGTTATGTGTGAAGTGGAAGCTATTTTAAATGATCGACCTCTCACAAAACTGTCTGATGATCCAAATGACCTGGAACCACTTACTCCCAATCATATTCTCCTTATGAAAGGAAGGCCAGCCTTACCACCTGGATTGTTCGAGCCACACGATTTCTATGTAAAGAGAAGATGGAGACAGGTGCAGTACATTGCTGATCTTTTTTGGAAACGATGGGTACGTGAGTACTTACCTCTATTACAGGAAAGACAAAAATGGAACCAAAAGAGAAGAAATCTTAACCCTGGTGACATAGTGATCATAATGGACGCTACCGCGCCGCGGGGGTCCTGGCCACTTGGAAGAATCTTAGAAGTCTTCAAGGATAAGAAAGGACTTGTTCGGTCTGTGCGTTTACATACAAAGACTAATGTAATTGATAGACCTGTGACTAAACTTTGCTTACTGCATGAGGCAGCTGTTTAGCTAAGTATTACGTCATATTGCATTGTAATATTTGAATAATGGCTCCTTAATTTTGTGTAATAGGAATTGTTTTTCAGTAGCCAAACAATTAGGGGCCGGTGTGTAGGAGCCATTTGAGTTGTTTGTGTGTGTATTGTAATTAACCTTTGAATCCACTAGGGGTCGGTGTTGGTAATTGGGGATACACTATAAAGGTGGGAACCATTAACCGGCAACCAGGTGTTGCTACACGGAGGACAAACAGTTTTGGACCGCTACGCTACGCTACGCTACGCTACGCTACGCTACGCTACGCTACGCTACACTCAACTCAACTCAACTTCTGAGAATAAAATAAGTCATTTCAACTGAGAAATAAGGTGGACTGTCATATATTCAAACAAAAGCGCGTCAACTACAGTTTCCTGTTTAGCAGCACCTCAGTGGCTTTGAGTTTAGGCTTGGCCACTATAGGACCAGACGTCTTTGTGTGTAGTTGTAATCTTTGTAACAGGAAGCATAGCATTTAATGCAATGATCACCAAAACAAACAAGTTAAGGGACGTCACAGTGACGAGACTGGGATTCGAACCGCAAATGCTGCAGTTTCTGACTGGCTCTCAAGCAGAGTGGCGCAGCGGAAGCGTGCTGGGCCCATAACCCAGAGGTCGATGGATCGAAACCATCCTCTGCTAATTGCGTTAGTGTTCGCCGTCAAGCTGTGTGATTAACACAGGGTATATGTTTTTGCCCTTTGCATTAAAGCACAAGTGTTCAGGGTTCTTTCCACCTCTTAATGGTTCAGCGATCTGTATGTAAAGCCACTGTGGACATTCCACCCCGAGTCGCCCGTCTCAGGCCAGCCTGGCATTAGTGCTTTCTTTGTTAGCCATGCATCAATTGCTTCCTTTTAAGGTAGTGTGGCCGAGTGGTCTAAGGCGCTGGATTTAGGCTCCAGTCTCAATTGAGGCGTGGGTTCAAATCCCACCGCTGCCATTTTTGCATCTTCCGGGAGGCAATAGCAGGCAGTAATCTCCATGAACGTTTAGTGGGTGACTGGGCCGTCAAGCTTGACGTGTAGCTGGGTTTAGGCTCCAGTCCCAATTGAGGCATGGCTTCAAATCCAACCACTGAAATTTGCGTAGTTAGTCCGTGAGTGACTGAGCTTTGAAAGTTTTTTTAAAAAAAAAATCAGATGGTGTTCATGAGAGAGAGCAGCTGACTGCAGTCCTTGAGAAGCCCGTTCAACTTAGCGTAGAGAGTCAACAGTGGTGTGACACGTGAGTGACCGAAAATGAGATACGCTCCTGCACTTCTGTTCACCTGCGGTTCATGACAAACTGATTGCAGTAGTTGGGATGAGAAACTAAAAGTTCTTGCACAAACTGTTTTGGTATCGCAGTCTGAGTGGTATTTTTCCAATGTTCTTCGGAGCGAAGGTCAGCAAACCTTACCGTGGATTATGGAAGGCCTGCATGCAAAGACCACAACTTCCAAGACCTTTTTCTGTGGCAGTGTGGCCGAGCACCCAAGGCGCTGGATTAAGGCTCCAGTCTCATTTAAGGTGTGGGATCTCTTAGAAAGTTCTAAATTTATCAAAGCGTAACCTCACAATGTACAAACTTGCAGGCGTGGTAAATTCTCGCATGAGTTCAAGTTTCTCACGAATCCACTAGTGCCCCATGTGTGCGATACTGCTTCAGGCTGAGCTGTAACAATCAAGCAGGTTTTGTGGAAACACCTTTGGCCAGACACACACTTCTTTGTATAGTAAGTTTGGAGTTCAAGGATCCAAGAGGTTAGGTACAGTGTCATTTCTTTTTCGTGAACTGGTGCCTTTACACAGAACCAGTAGAAGCCTTTATTTCAAGGGGGCCCTAATGTGTAGGGGTTTCTCTTGTTTTTAAATCCGTCTGATTTGGAGAATCTATGAACAAGTAATGGTGTAGGAGGCTGTAAATTGTTCATTGTGAGTCAAAATCTACCTGCAAACACTTTAGAGTTAAGCTCTGTGTTTGAAAATACATTGCACCTAACCTCTTAGATCCTTGAACTCAAAACCTACTATACAATAAAGTGCGTGTCTGGTCAAAGGTACTTCCACAAAACCCACTTGACTGTTAGAGCTCAGCGTCAAGTAAAATTGTATGATCTGTATGTAAAGCCACTATGGATATTCCACCCTGAGTCGCCTGTCTTAGGTCACACTGGCGTAATTGCTTTTTTGCTTTGCTTTGCTTTTAAGGTAGTGTGGCTGAGTGGTCTAAGGCGCTGGATTAAGGCTCCAGTCTCATTTGAGGCGTGGGTTCAAATCCCACCACTGCCAAAACGCTCTGAGGCCAACAAAGCGTAACCTCTCAAAGTGCAGATACGTAGCGAATTCCCGTACGACTTCAAGTTTCTCATGAATCCACTAGTGCCCCATGTGTATGATTCTACCTCACGCTGAGCCGTAACAATCAAGTAGGTTGTGTGGAAGCACCTTTGGTTGCACTCTGAGCTATACCTGCGTAGGCATTGTCCACACACTTCTTTGTATTATAGGTTTGGAGCTTGGGTACAATACAATTTCTTTCTCCTAAGCTTCTGCCATTACACGGAACACTTAACTACACCCTAGTAGTAAACTAAAGGCTGTTTTCGAGCTAGCCAGGAGTCGAACCTAGAATCTTCTGATCCGAAGTCAGACGCGTTATCCATTACGCCACTAGCCCTGCTTTAGCTTGTGCACACATGTCGCAACATTGCCTGTACGCGATTGACAGCGACAAAGAGCATTGCATTGAACACCAAAACAAAGAAGAAGGTATGAGTGCCGTGACCCGGATTTGAACCGGGGTTGCTGCGGCCACAACGCAGAGTACTTACCACTATACGATCACGGCTGGGTTGCTGCAACTGTGCCTCCGTGCGAGGTAAACAACTAGTCCTTATTACATCCAACTAAAGGCTGTTTTCGAGCTAGCCAGGAGTCGAACCTAGAATCTTCTGATCCGTAGTCAGACGCGTTATCCATTGCGCCACTAGCCCTGCGTTTGGGAGTGCATAGGTGTCACAATATTGCCTATACATCGTTGACAGGCAAACAAATATCTTCCCCCAGTTGTGGAGTTTGTCAGTTATCTGACAGTTTGCGAAGGTCGCAGGTGGCAAGAAAAGAAGCAGTAGTCATGTGTGTAGTTCTGAACTTTGCAACAACAAGCATAGCATTGAATGCAATACATAATTGTCACAACATTGCATGTACCTGCTTAATATCGACAAAAATCTTCCTGCACGTACACGTTTACTGAGTTTGGCACTTATGTGACTGCTCGTGAAGGTTGCAGGTGTCAGAAAGTGGACCAGACGTCTTTGTGTGTAGTTGTAATCTTTGTAACAGGAAGCATAGCATTTAATGCAATGATCACCAAAACAAACAAGTTAAGGGACGTCACAGTGACGAGACTGGGATTCGAACCGCAAATGCTGCAGTTTCTGACCGGCTCTCAAGCAGAGTGGCGCAGCGGAAGCGTGCTGGGCCCATAACCCAGTGGTCGATGGATCGAAACCATCCTCTGCTAATTGCGTTAGTGTTCGCCGTCAAGCTGTGTGATTAACACAGGGTATATGTTTTTGCCGTTTGCATTAAAGCACAAGTGTTCAGGGTTCTTTCCACCTCCTAATGGTTCAGCGATCTGTATGTAAAGCCACTGTGGACATTCCACCCCGAGTCGCCCGTCTCAGGCCAGCCTGGCATTAGTGCTTTCTTTGTTAGCCATGCATCAATTGCTTCCTTTTAAGGTAGTGTGGCCGAGTGGTCTAAGGCGCTGGATTTAGGCTCCAGTCTCAATTGAGGCGTGGGTTCAAATCCCACCGCTGCCATTTTTGCATCTTCCGGGAGGCAATAGCAGGCAGTAATCTCCATGAACGTTTAGTGGGTGACTGGGCCGTCAAGCTTGACGTGTAGCTGGGTTTAGGCTCCAGTCCCAATTGAGGCATGGCTTCAAATCCAACCACTGAAATTTGCGTAGTTAGTCCGTGAGTGACTGAGCTTTGAAAGTTTTTTAAAAAAAAAAATCAGATGGTGTTCATGAGAGAGAGCAGCTGACTGCAGTCCTTGAGAAGCCCGTTCAACTTAGCGTAGAGAGTCAACAGTGGTGTGACACGTGAGTGACCGAAAATGAGATACGCTCCTGCACTTCTGTTCACCTGCGGTTCATGACAAACTGATTGCAGTAGTTGGGATGAGAAACTAAAAGTTCTTGCACAAACTGTTTTGGTATCGCAGTCTGAGTGGTATTTTTCCAATGTTCTTCGGAGCGAAGGTGTGCGGCAATGGCACGGAGGACACGTGGTCAGCAAACCTTACCGTGGATTATGGAAGGCCTGCATGCAAAGACCACAACTTCCAAGACCTTTTTCTGTGGCAGTGTGGCCGAGCACCCAAGGCGCTGGATTAAGGCTCCAGTCTCATTTAAGGTGTGGGATCTCTTAGAAAGTTCTAAATTTATCAAAGCGTAACCTCACAATGTACAAACTTTCAGGCGTGGTAAATTCTCGCATGAGTTCAAGTTTCTCACGAATCCACTAGTGCCCCATGTGTGCGATACTGCTTCACGCTGAGCTGTAACAATCAAGCAGGTTTTGTGGAAACACCTTTGGCCAGACACACACTTCTTTGTATAGTAAGTTTGGAGTTCAAGGATCCAAGAGGTTAGGTACAGTGTCATTTCTTTTTCGTGAACTGGTGCCTTTACACAGAACCAGTAGAAGCCTTTATTTCAAGGGGGCCCTAATGTGTAGGGGTTTCTCTTGTTTTTAAATCCGTCTGATTTGGAGAATCTATGAACAAGTAATGGTGTAGGAGGCTGTAAATTGTTCATTGTGAGTCAAAATCTACCTGCAAACACTTTAGAGTTAAGCTCTGTGTTTGAAAATACATTGCACCTAACCTCTTAGATCCTTGAACTCAAAACCTACTATACAATAAAGTGCGTGTCTGGTCAAAGGTACTTCCACAAAACCCACTTGACTGTTAGAGCTCAGCGTCAAGTAAAATTGTATGATCTGTATGTAAAGCCACTATGGATATTCCACCCTGAGTCGCCTGTCTTAGGTCACACTGGCGTAATTGCTTTTTTGCTTTGCTTTGCTTTGCTTTGCTTTGCTTTGCTTTTAAGGTAGTGTGGCCGAGTGGTCTAAGGCGCTGGATTAAGGCTTCTGTCTCATTTGAGGCGTGGGTTCAAATCCCACCACTGCCAAAACGCTCTGAGGCCAACAAAGCGTAACCTCTCAAAGTGCAGATATGTAGCGAATTCCCGTACGACTTCAAGTTTCTCATGAATCCACTAGTGCCCCATGTGTATGATTCTACCTCACGCTGAGCCGTAACAATCAAGTAGGTTGTGTGGAGGCACCTTTGGTTGCACTCTGAGCTATACCTGCGTAGGCATTGTCCACACACTTCTTTGTATTATAGGTTTGGAGCTTGGGTACAATACAATTTCTTTCTCCTAAGCTTCTGCCATTACACGGAACACTTAACTACACCCTAGTAGTAAACTAAAGGCTGTTTTCGAGCTAGCCAGGAGTCGAACCTAGAATCTTCTGATCCGAAGTCAGACGCGTTATCCATTACGCCACTAGCCCTGCTTTAGCTTGTGCACACATGTCGCAACATTGCCTGTACGCGATTGACAGCGACAAAGAGCATTGCATTGAACACCAAAACAAAGAAGAAGGTATGAGTGCCGTGACCCGGATTCGAACCGGGGTTGCTGCGGCCACAACGCAGAGTACTAACCACTATACGATCACGGCTGGGTTGCTGCAACTGTGCCTCCGTGCGAGGTAAACAACTAGTCCTTATTACATCCAACTAAAGGCTGTTTTCGAGCTAGCCAGGAGTCGAACCTAGAATCTTCTGATCCGTAGTCAGACGCGTTATCCATTGCGCCACTAGCCCTGCGTTTGGGAGTGCATAGGTGTCACAATATTGCCTATACATCGTTGACAGGCAAACAAATATCTTCCCCCAGTTGTGGAGTTTGTCAGTTATCTGACAGTTTGCGAAGGTCGCAGGTGGCAAGAAAAGAAGCAGTAGTCATGTGTGTAGTTCTGAACTTTGCAACAACAAGCATAGCATTGAATGCAATACATAATTGTCACAACATTGCATGTACCTGCTTAATATCGACAAAAATCTTCCTGCACGTACACGTTTTTTGAGTTTGGCACTTATGTGACTGCTCGTGAAGGTTGCAGGTGTCAGAAAGTGGACCAGACGTCTTTGTGTGTAGTTGTAATCTTTGTAACAGGAAGCATAGCATTTAATGCAATGATCACCAAAACAAACAAGTTAAGGGACGTCACAGTGACGAGACTGGGATTCGAACCGCAAATGCTGCAGTTTCTGACCGGCTCTCAAGCAGAGTGGCGCAGCGGAAGCGTGCTGGGCCCATAACCCAGAGGTCGATGGATCGAAACCATCCTCTGCTAATTGCGTTAGTGTTCGCCGTCAAGCTGTGTGATTAACACAGGGTATATGTTTTTGCCCTTTGCATTAAAGCACAAGTGTTCAGGGTTCTTTCCACCTCTTAATGGTTCAGCGATCTGTATGTAAAGCCACTGTGGACATTCCACCCCGAGTCGCCCGTCTCAGGCCAGCCTGGCATTAGTGCTTTCTTTGTTAGCCATGCATCAATTGCTTCCTTTTAAGGTAGTGTGGCCGAGTGGTCTAAGGCGCTGGATTTAGGCTCCAGTCTCAATTGAGGCGTGGGTTCAAATCCCACCGCTGCCATTTTTGCATCTTCCGGGAGGCAATAGCAGGCAGTAATCTCCATGAACGTTTAGTGGGTGACTGGGCCGTCAAGCTTGACGTGTAGCTGGGTTTAGGCTCCAGTCCCAATTGAGGCATGGCTTCAAATCCAACCACTGAAATTTGCGTAGTTAGTCCGTGAGTGACTGAGCTTTGAAAGTTTTTTTAAAAAAAAAATCAGATGGTGTTCATGAGAGAGAGCAGCTGACTGCAGTCCTTGAGAAGCCCGTTCAACTTAGCGTAGAGAGTCAACAGTGGTGTGACACGTGAGTGACCGAAAATGAGATACGCTCCTGCACTTCTGTTCACCTGCGGTTCATGACAAACTGATTGCAGTAGTTGGGATGAGAAACTAAAAGTTCTTGCACAAACTGTTTTGGTATCGCAGTCTGAGTGGTATTTTTCCAATGTTCTTCGGAGCGAAGGTGTGCGGCAATGGCACGGAGGACACGTGGTCAGCAAACCTTACCGTGGATTATGGAAGGCCTGCATGCAAAGACCACAACTTCCAAGACCTTTTTCTGTGGCAGTGTGGCCGAGCACCCAAGGCGCTGGATTAAGGCTCCAGTCTCATTTAAGGTGTGGGATCTCTTAGAAAGTTCTAAATTTATCAAAGCGTAACCTCACAATGTACAAACTTTCAGGCGTGGTAAATTCTCGCATGAGTTCAAGTTTCTCACGAATCCACTAGTGCCCCATGTGTGCGATACTGCTTCACGCTGAGCTGTAACAATCAAGCAGGTTTTGTGGAAACACCTTTGGCCAGACACACACTTCTTTGTATAGTAAGTTTGGAGTTCAAGGATCCAAGAGGTTAGGTACAGTGTCATTTCTTTTTCGTGAACTGGTGCCTTTACACAGAACCAGTAGAAGCCTTTATTTCAAGGGGGCCCTAATGTGTAGGGGTTTCTCTTGTTTTTAAATCCGTCTGATTTGGAGAATCTATGAACAAGTAATGGTGTAGGAGGCTGTAAATTGTTCATTGTGAGTCAAAATCTACCTGCAAACACTTTAGAGTTAAGCTCTGTGTTTGAAAATACATTGCACCTAACCTCTTAGATCCTTGAACTCAAAACCTACTATACAATAAAGTGCGTGTCTGGTCAAAGGTACTTCCACAAAACCCACTTGACTGTTAGAGCTCAGCGTCAAGTAAAATTGTATGATCTGTATGTAAAGCCACTATGGATATTCCACCCTGAGTCGCCTGTCTTAGGTCAGACTGGCGTAATTGCTTTTTTGCTTTGCTTTGCTTTGCTTTGCTTTTAAGGTAGTGTGGCCGAGTGGTCTAAGGCGCTGGATTAAGGCTCCAGTCTCGTTTGAGGCGTGGGTTCAAATCCCACCACTGCCAAAACGCTCTGAGGCCAACAAAGCGTAACCTCTCAAAGTGCAGACATGTAGCGAATTCCCGTACGACTTCAAGTTTCTCATGAATCCACTAGTGCCCCATGTGTATGATTCTACCTCACGCTGAGCCGTAACAATCAAGTAGGTTGTGTGGAAGCACCTTTCGTTGCACTCTGAGCTATACCTGCGTAGGCATTGTCCACACACTTCTTTGTATTATAGGTTTGGAGCTTGGGTACAACACAATTTCTTTCTCCTAAGCTTCTGCCATTACACGGAACACTTAACTACACCCTAGTAGTAAACTAAAGGCTGTTTTCGAGCTAGCCAGGAGTCGAACCTAGAATCTTCTGATCCGAAGTCAGACGCGTTATCCATTACGCCACTAGCCCTGCTTTAGCTTGTGCACACATGTCGCAACATTGCCTGTACGCGATTGACAGCGATAAAGAGCATTGCATTGAACACCAAAACAAAGAAGAAGGTATCAGTGCCGTGACCCGGATTCGAACCGGGGTTGCTGCGGCCACAACGCAGAGTACTGACCACTATACGATCACGGCTGGGTTGCTGCAACTGTGCCTCCGTGCGAGGTAAACAACTAGTCCTTATTACATCCAACTAAAGGCTGTTTTCGAGCTAGCCAGGAGTCGAACCTAGAATCTTCTGATCCGTAGTCAGACGCGTTATCCATTGCGCCACTAGCCCTGCGTTTGGGAGTGCATAGGTGTCACAATATTGCCTATACATCGTTGACAGGCAAACAAATATCTTCCCCCAGTTGTGGAGTTTGTCAGTTATCTGACAGTTTGCGAAGGTCGCAGGCGGCAAGAAAAGAAGCAGTAGTCATGTGTGTAGTTCTGAACTTTGCAACAACAAGCATAGCATTGAATGCAATACATAATTGTCACAACATTGCATGTACCTGCTTAATATCGACAAAAATCTTCCTGCACGTACACGTTTACTGAGTTTGGCACTTATGTGACTGCTCGTGAAGGTTGCAGGTGTCAGAAAGTGGACCAGACGTCTTTGTGTGTAGTTGTAATCTTTGTAACAGGAAGCATAGCATTTAATGCAATGATCACCAAAACAAACAAGTTAAGGGACGTCACAGTGACGAGACTGGGATTCGAACCGCAAATGCTGCAGTTTCTGACCGGCTCTCCAGCAGAGTGGCGCAGCGGAAGCGTCCTGGGCCCATAACCCAGAGGTCGATGGATCGAAACCATCCTGTGCTAATTGCGTTAGTGTTCGCCGTCAAGCTGTGTGATTAACACAGGGTATATGTTTTTGCCGTTTGCATTAAAGCACAAGTGTTCAGGGTTCTTTCCACCTCTTAATGGTTCAGCGATCTGTATGTAAAGCCACTGTGGACATTCCACCCCGAGTCGCCCGTCTCAGGCCAGCCTGGCATTAGTGCTTTCTTTGTTAGCCATGCATCAATTGCTTCCTTTTAAGGTAGTGTGGCCGAGTGGTCTAAGGCGCTGGATTTAGGCTCCAGTCTCAATTGAGGCGTGGGTTCAAATCCCACCGCTGCCATTTTTGCATCTTCCGGGAGGCAATAGCAGGCAGTAATCTCCATGAACGTTTAGTGGGTGACTGGGCCGTCAAGCTTGACGTGTAGCTGGGTTTAGGCTCCAGTCCCAATTGAGGCATGGCTTCAAATCCAACCACTGAAATTTGCGTAGTTAGTCCGTGAGTGACTGAGCTTTGAAAGTTTTTTAAAAAAAAAAATCAGATGGTGTTCATGAGAGAGAGCAGCTGACTGCAGTCCTTGAGAAGCCCGTTCAACTTAGCGTAGAGAGTCAACAGTGGTGTGACACGTGAGTGACCGAAAATGAGATACGCTCCTGCACTTCTGTTCACCTGCGGTTCATGACAAACTGATTGCAGTAGTTGGGATGAGAAACTAAAAGTTCTTGCACAAACTGTTTTGGTATCGCAGTCTGAGTGGTATTTTTCCAATGTTCTTCGGAGCGAAGGTGTGCGGCAATGGCACGGAGGACACGTGGTCAGCAAACCTTACCGTGGATTATGGAAGGCCTGCATGCAAAGACCACAACTTCCAAGACCTTTTTCTGTGGCAGTGTGGCCGAGCACCCAAGGCGCTGGATTAAGGCTCCAGTCTCATTTAAGGTGTGGGATCTCTTAGAAAGTTCTAAATTTATCAAAGCGTAACCTCACAATGTACAAACTTTCAGGCGTGGAAAATTCTCGCATGAGTTCAAGTTTCTCACGAATCCACTAGTGCCCCATGTGTGCGATACTGCTTCACGCTGAGCTGTAACAATCAAGCAGGTTTTGTGGAAACACCTTTGGCCAGACACACACTTCTTTGTATAGTAAGTTTGGAGTTCAAGGATCCAAGAGGTTAGGTACAGTGTCATTTCTTTTTCGTGAACTGGTGCCTTTACACAGAACCAGTAGAAGCCTTTATTTCAAGGGGGCCCTAATGTGTAGGGGTTTCTCTTGTTTTTAAATCCGTCTGATTTGGAGAATCTATGAACAAGTAATGGTGTAGGAGGCTGTAAATTGTTCATTGTGAGTCAAAATCTACCTGCAAACACTTTAGAGTTAAGCTCTGTGTTTGAAAATACATTGCACCTAACCTCTTAGATCCTTGAACTCAAAACCTACTATACAATAAAGTGCGTGTCTGGTCAAAGGCACTTCCACAAAACCCACTTGACTGTTAGAGCTCAGCGTCAAGTAAAATTGTATGATCTGTATGTAAAGCCACTATGGATATTCCACCCTGAGTCGCCTGTCTTAGGTCACACTGGCGTAATTGCTTTTTTGCTTTGCTTTGCTTTTAAGGTAGTGTGGCCGAGTGGTCTAAGGCGCTGGATTAAGGCTCCAGTCTCATTTGAGGCGTGGGTTCAAATCCCACCACTGCCAAAACGCTCTGAGGCCAACAAAGCGTAACCTCTCAAAGTGCAGACATGTAGCGAATTCCCGTACGACTTCAAGTTTCTCATGAATCCACTAGTGCCCCATGTGTATGATTCTACCTCACGCTGAGCCGTATCAATCAAGTAGGTTGTGTGGAAGCACCTTTGGTTGCACTCTGAGCTATACCTGCGTAGGCATTGTCCACACACTTCTTTATATTATAGGTTTGGAGCTTGGGTACAATACAATTTCTTTCTCCTAAGCTTCTGCCATTACACGGAACACTTAACTACACCCTAGTAGTAAACTAAAGGCTGTTTTCGAGCTAGCCAGGAGTCGAACCTAGAATCTTCTGATCCGAAGTCAGACGCGTTATCCATTACGCCACTAGCCCTGCTTTAGCTTGTGCACACATGTCGCAACATTGCCTGTACGCGATTGACAGCGACAAAGAGCATTGCATTGAACACCAAAACAAAGAAGAAGGTATCAGTGCCGTGACCCGGATTCGAACCGGGGTTGCTGCGGCCACAACGCAGAGTACTAACCACTATACGATCACGGCTGGGTTGCTGCAACTGTGCCTCCGTGCGAGGTAAACAACTAGTCCTTATTACATCCAACTAAAGGCTGTTTTCGAGCTAGCCAGGAGTCGAACCTAGAATCTTCTGATCCGTAGTCAGACGCGTTATCCATTGCGCCACTAGCCCTGCGTTTGGGAGTGCATAGGTGTCACAATATTGCCTATACATCGTTGACAGGCAAACAAATATCTTCCCCCAGTTGTGGAGTTTGTCAGTTATCTGACAGTTTGCGAAGGTCGCAGGCGGCAAGAAAAGAAGCAGTAGTCATGTGTGTAGTTCTGAACTTTGCAACAACAAGCATAGCATTGAATGCAATACATAATTGTCACAACATTGCATGTACCTGCTTAATATCGACAAAAATCTTCCTGCACGTACACGTTTACTGAGTTTGGCACTTATGTGACTGCTCGTGAAGGTTGCAGGTGTCAGAAAGTGGACCAGACGTCTTTGTGTGTAGTTGTAATCTTTGTAACAGGAAGCATAGCATTTAATGCAATGATCACCAAAACAAACAAGTTAAGGGACGTCACAGTGACGAGACTGGGATTCGAACCGCAAATGCTGCAGTTTCTGACCGGCTCTCAAGCAGAGTGGCGCAGCGGAAGCGTGCTGGGCCCATAACCCAGAGGTCGATGGATCGAAACCATCCTCTGCTAATTGCGTTAGTGTTCGCCGTCAAGCTGCGTGATTAACACAGGGTATATGTTTTTGCCCTTTGCATTAAAGCACAAGTGTTCAGGGTTCTTTCCACCTCTTAATGGTTCAGCGATCTGTATGTAAAGCCACTGTGGACATTCCACCCCGAGTCGCCCGTCTCAGGCCAGCCTGGCATTAGTGCTTTCTTTGTTAGCCATGCATCAATTGCTTCCTTTTAAGGTAGTGTGGCCGAGTGGTCTAAGGCGCTGGATTTAGGCTCCAGTCTCAATTGAGGCGTGGGTTCAAATCCCACCGCTGCCATTTTTGCATCTTCCGGGAGGCAATAGCAGGCAGTAATCTCCATGAACGTTTAGTGGGTGACTGGGCCGTCAAGCTTGACGTGTAGCTGGGTTTAGGCTCCAGTCCCAATTGAGGCATGGCTTCAAATCCAACCACTGAAATTTGCGTAGTTAGTCCGTGAGTGACTGAGCTTTGAAAGTTTTTTTTTAAAAAAAATCAGATGGTGTTCATGAGAGAGAGCAGCTGACTGCAGTCCTTGAGAAGCCCGTTCAACTTAGCGTAGAGAGTCAACAGTGGTGTGACACGTGAGTGACCGAAAATGAGATACGCTCCTGCACTTCTGTTCACCTGCGGTTCATGACAAACTGATTGCAGTAGTTGGGATGAGAAACTAAAAGTTCTTGCACAAACTGTTTTGGTATCGCAGTCTGAGTGGTATTTTTCCAATGTTCTTCGGAGCGAAGGTGTGCGGCAATGGCACGGAAGACACGTGGTCAGCAAACCTTACCGTGGATTATGGAAGGCCTGCATGCAAAGACCACAACTTCCAAGACCTTTTTCTGTGGCAGTGTGGCCGAGCACCCAAGGCGCTGGATTAAGGCTCCAGTCTCATTTAAGGTGTGGGATCTCTTAGAAAGTTCTAAATTTATCAAAGCGTAACCTCACAATGTACAAACTTTCAGGCGTGGTAAATTCTCGCATGAGTTCAAGTTTCTCACGAATCCACTAGTGCCCCATGTGTGCGATACTGCTTCACGCTGAGCTGTAACAATCAAGCAGGTTTTGTGGAAACACCTTTGGCCAGACACACACTTCTTTGTATAGTAAGTTTGGAGTTCAAGGATCCAAGAGGTTAGGTACAGTGTCATTTCTTTTTCGTGAACTGGTGCCTTTACACAGAACCAGTAGAAGCCTTTATTTCAAGGGGGCCCTAATGTGTAGGGGTTTCTCTTGTTTTTAAATCCGTCTGATTTGGAGAATCTATGAACAAGTAATGGTGTAGGAGGCTGTAAATTGTTAATTGTGAGTCAAAATCTACCTGCAAACACTTTAGAGTTAAGCTCTGTGTTTGAAAATACATTGCACCTAACCTCTTAGATCCTTGAACTCAAAACCTACTATACAATAAAGTGCGTGTCTGGTCAAAGGTACTTCCACAAAACCCACTTGACTGTTAGAGCTCAGCGTCAAGTAAAATTGTATGATCTGTATGTAAAGCCACTATGGATATTCCACCCTGAGTCGCCTGTCTTAGGTCACACTGGCGTAATTGCTTTTTTGCTTTGCTTTGCTTTGCTTTTAAGGTAGTGTGGCCGAGTGGTCTAAGGCGCTGGATTAAGGCTCCAGTCTCATTTGAGGCGTGGGTTCAAATCCCACCACTGCCAAAACGCTCTGAGGCCAACAAAGCGTAACCTCTCAAAGTGCAGACATGTAGTGAATTCCCGTACGACTTCAAGTTTCTCATGAATCCACTAGTGCCCCATGTGTATGATTCTACCTCACGCTGAGCCGTAACAATCAAGTAGGTTGTGTGGAAGCACCTTTGGTTGCACTCTGAGCTATACCTGCGTAGGCATTGTCCACACACTTCTTTGTATTACAGGTTTGGAGCTTGGGTACAATACAATTTCTTTCTCCTAAGCTTCTGCTATTACACGGAACACTTAACTACACCCTAGTAGTAAACTAAAGGCTGTTTTCGAGCTAGCCAGGAGTCGAACCTAGAATCTTCTGATCCGAAGTCAGACGCGTTATCCATTACGCCACTAGCCCTGCTTTAGCTTGTGCACACATGTCGCAACATTGCCTGTACGCGATTGACAGCGACAAAGAGCATTGCATTGAACACCAAAACAAAGAAGAAGGTATCAGTGCCGTGACCCGGATTCGAACCGGGGTTGCTGCGGCCACAACGCAGAGTACTAACCACTATACGATCACGGCTGGGTTGCTGCAACTGTGCCTCCGTGCGAGGTAAACAACTAGTCCTTATTACATCCAACTAAAGGCTGTTTTCGAGCTAGCCAGGAGTCGAACCTAGAATCTTCTGATCCGTAGTCAGACGCGTTATCCATTGCGCCACTAGCCCTGCGTTTGGGAGTGCATAGGTGTCACAATATTGCCTATACATCGTTGACAGGCAAACAAATATCTTCCCCCAGTTGTGGAGTTTGTCAGTTATCTGACAGTTTGCGAAGGTCGCAGGCGGCAAGAAAAGAAGCAGTAGTCATGTGTGTAGTTCTGAACTTTGCAACAACAAGCATAGCATTGAATGCAATACATAATTGTCACAACATTGCATGTACCTGCTTAATATCGACAAAAATCTTCCTGCACGTACACGTTTACTGAGTTTGGCACTTATGTGACTGCTCGTGAAGGTTGCAGGTGTCAGAAAGTGGACCAGACGTCTTTGTGTGTAGTTGTAATCTTTGTAACAGGAAGCATAGCATTTAATGCAATGATCACCAAAACAAACAAGTTAAGGGACGTCACAGTGACGAGACTGGGATTCGAACCGCAAATGCTGCAGTTTCTGACCGGCTCTCAAGCAGAGTGGCGCAGCGGAAGCGTGCTGGGCCCATAACCCAGAGGTCGATGGATCGAAACCATCCTCTGCTAATTGCGTTAGTGTTCGCCGTCAAGCTGCGTGATTAACACAGGGTATATGTTTTTGCCCTTTGCATTAAAGCACAAGTGTTCAGGGTTCTTTCCACCTCTTAATGGTTCAGCGATCTGTATGTAAAGCCACTGTGGACATTCCACCCCGAGTCGCCCGTCTCAGGCCAGCCTGGCATTAGTGCTTTCTTTGTTAGCCATGCATCAATTGCTTCCTTTTAAGGTAGTGTGGCCGAGTGGTCTAAGGCGCTGGATTTAGGCTCCAGTCTCAATTGAGGCGTGGGTTCAAATCCCACCGCTGCCATTTTTGCATCTTCCGGGAGGCAATAGCAGGCAGTAATCTCCATGAACGTTTAGTGGGTGACTGGGCCGTCAAGCTTGACGTGTAGCTGGGTTTAGGCTCCAGTCCCAATTGAGGCATGGCTTCAAATCCAACCACTGAAATTTGCGTAGTTAGTCCGTGAGTGACTGAGCTTTGAAAGTTTTTTTTTAAAAAAAATCAGATGGTGTTCATGAGAGAGAGCAGCTGACTGCAGTCCTTGAGAAGCCCGTTCAACTTAGCGTAGAGAGTCAACAGTGGTGTGACACGTGAGTGACCGAAAATGAGATACGCTCCTGCACTTCTGTTCACCTGCGGTTCATGACAAACTGATTGCAGTAGTTGGGATGAGAAACTAAAAGTTCTTGCACAAACTGTTTTGGTATCGCAGTCTGAGTGGTATTTTTCCAATGTTCTTCGGAGCGAAGGTGTGCGGCAATGGCACGGAAGACACGTGGTCAGCAAACCTTACCGTGGATTATGGAAGGCCTGCATGCAAAGACCACAACTTCCAAGACCTTTTTCTGTGGCAGTGTGGCCGAGCACCCAAGGCGCTGGATTAAGGCTCCAGTCTCATTTAAGGTGTGGGATCTCTTAGAAAGTTCTAAATTTATCAAAGCGTAACCTCACAATGTACAAACTTTCAGGCGTGGTAAATTCTCGCATGAGTTCAAGTTTCTCACGAATCCACTAGTGCCCCATGTGTGCGATACTGCTTCACGCTGAGCTGTAACAATCAAGCAGGTTTTGTGGAAACACCTTTGGCCAGACACACACTTCTTTGTATAGTAAGTTTGGAGTTCAAGGATCCAAGAGGTTAGGTACAGTGTCATTTCTTTTTCGTGAACTGGTGCCTTTACACAGAACCAGTAGAAGCCTTTATTTCAAGGGGGCCCTAATGTGTAGGGGTTTCTCTTGTTTTTAAATCCGTCTGATTTGGAGAATCTATGAACAAGTAATGGTGTAGGAGGCTGTAAATTGTTAATTGTGAGTCAAAATCTACCTGCAAACACTTTAGAGTTAAGCTCTGTGTTTGAAAATACATTGCACCTAACCTCTTAGATCCTTGAACTCAAAACCTACTATACAATAAAGTGCGTGTCTGGTCAAAGGTACTTCCACAAAACCCACTTGACTGTTAGAGCTCAGCGTCAAGTAAAATTGTATGATCTGTATGTAAAGCCACTATGGATATTCCACCCTGAGTCGCCTGTCTTAGGTCACACTGGCGTAATTGCTTTTTTGCTTTGCTTTGCTTTGCTTTTAAGGTAGTGTGGCCGAGTGGTCTAAGGCGCTGGATTAAGGCTCCAGTCTCATTTGAGGCGTGGGTTCAAATCCCACCACTGCCAAAACGCTCTGAGGCCAACAAAGCGTAACCTCTCAAAGTGCAGACATGTAGTGAATTCCCGTACGACTTCAAGTTTCTCATGAATCCACTAGTGCCCCATGTGTATGATTCTACCTCACGCTGAGCCGTAACAATCAAGTAGGTTGTGTGGAAGCACCTTTGGTTGCACTCTGAGCTATACCTGCGTAGGCATTGTCCACACACTTCTTTGTATTACAGGTTTGGAGCTTGGGTACAATACAATTTCTTTCTCCTAAGCTTCTGCTATTACACGGAACACTTAACTACACCCTAGTAGTAAACTAAAGGCTGTTTTCGAGCTAGCCAGGAGTCGAACCTAGAATCTTCTGATCCGAAGTCAGACGCGTTATCCATTACGCCACTAGCCCTGCTTTAGCTTGTGCACACATGTCGCAACATTGCCTGTACGCGATTGACAGCGACAAAGAGCATTGCATTGAACACCAAAACAAAGAAGAAGGTATCAGTGCCGTGACCCGGATTCGAACCGGGGTTGCTGCGGCCACAACGCAGAGTACTAACCACTATACGATCACGGCTGGGTTGCTGCAACTGTGCCTCCGTGCGAGGTAAACAACTAGTCCTTATTACATCCAACTAAAGGCTGTTTTCGAGCTAGCCAGGAGTCGAACCTAGAATCTTCTGATCCGTAGTCAGACGCGTTATCCATTGCGCCACTAGCCCTGCGTTTGGGAGTGCATAGGTGTCACAATATTGCCTATACATCGTTGACAGGCAAACAAATATCTTCCCCCAGTTGTGGAGTTTGTCAGTTATCTGACAGTTTGCGAAGGTCGCAGGCGGCAAGAAAAGAAGCAGTAGTCATGTGTGTAGTTCTGAACTTTGCAAAAACAAGCATAGCATTGAATGCAATACATAATTGTCACAACATTGCATGTACCTGCTTAATATCGACAAAAATCTTCCTGCACGTACACGTTTACTGAGTTTGGCACTTATGTGACTGCTCGTGAAGGTTGCAGGTGTCAGAAAGTGGACCAGACGTCTTTGTGTGTAGTTGTAATCTTTGTAACAGGAAGCATAGCATTTAATGCAATGATCACCAAAACAAACAAGTTAAGGGACGTCACAGTGACGAGACTGGGATTCGAACCGCAAATGCTGCAGTTTCTGACCGGCTCTCCAGCAGAGTGGCGCAGCGGAAGCGTGCTGGGCCCATAACCCAGAGGTCGATGGATCGAAACCATCCTCTGCTAATTGCGTTAGTGTTCGCCGTCAAGCTGCGTGATTAACACAGGGTATATGTTTTTGCCCTTTGCATTAAAGCACAAGTGTTCAGGGTTCTTTCCACCTCTTAATGGTTCAGCGATCTGTATGTAAAGCCACTGTGGACATTCCACCCCGAGTCGCCCGTCTCAGGCCAGCCTGGCATTAGTGCTTTCTTTGTTAGCCATGCATCAATTGCTTCCTTTTAAGGTAGTGTGGCCGAGTGGTCTAAGGCGCTGGATTTAGGCTCCAGTCTCAATTGAGGCGTGGGTTCAAATCCCACCGCTGCCATTTTTGCATCTTCCGGGAGGCAATAGCAGGCAGTAATCTCCATGAACGTTTAGTGGGTGACTGGGCCGTCAAGCTTGACGTGTAGCTGGGTTTAGGCTCCAGTCCCAATTGAGGCATGGCTTCAAATCCAACCACTGAAATTTGCGTAGTTAGTCCGTGAGTGACTGAGCTTTGAAAGTTTTAAAAAAAAAAAAAATCAGATGGTGTTCATGAGAGAGAGCAGCTGACTGCAGTCCTTGAGAAGCCCGTTCAACTTAGCGTAGAGAGTCAACAGTGGTGTGACACGTGAGTGACCGAAAATGAGATACGCTCCTGCACTTCTGTTCACCTGCGGTTCATGACAAACTGATTGCAGTAGTTGGGATGAGAAACTGAAAGTTCTTGCACAAACTGTTTTGGTATCGCAGTCTGAGTGGTATTTTTCCAATGTTCTTCGGAGCGAAGGTGTGCGGCAATGGCACGGAGGACACGTGGTCAGCAAACCTTACCGTGGATTATGGAAGGCCTGCATGCAAAGACCACAACTTCCAAGACCTTTTTCTGTGGCAGTGTGGCCGAGCACCCAAGGCGCTGGATTAAGGCTCCAGTCTCATTTAAGGTGTGGGATCTCTTAGAAAGTTCTAAATTTATCAAAACGTAACCTCACAATGTACAAACTTTCAGGCGTGGTAAATTCTCGCATGAGTTCAAGTTTCTCACGAATCCACTAGTGCCCCATGTGTGCGATACTGCTTCACGCTGAGCTGTAACAATCAAGCAGGTTTTGTGGAAACACCTTTGGCCAGACACACACTTCTTTGTATAGTAAGTTTGGAGTTCAAGGATCCAAGAGGTTAGGTACAGTGTCATTTCTTTTTCGTGAACTGGTGCCTTTACACAGAACCAGTAGAAGCCTTTATTTCAAGGGGGCCCTAATGTGTAGGGGTTTCTCTTGTTTTTAAATCCGTCTGATTTGGAGAATCTATGAACAAGTAATGGTGTAGGAGGCTGTAAATTGTTCATTGTGAGTCAAAATCTACCTGCAAACACTTTAGAGTTAAGCTCTGTGTTTGAAAATACATTGCACCTAACCTCTTAGATCCTTGAACTCAAAACCTACTATACAATAAAGTGCGTGTCTGGTCAAAGGTACTTCCACAAAACCCACTTGACTGTTAGAGCTCAGCGTCAAGTAAAATTGTATGATCTGTATGTAAAGCCACTATGGATATTCCACCCTGAGTCGCCTGTCTTAGGTCACACTGGCGTAATTGCTTTTTTGCTTTGCTTTGCTTTTAAGGTAGTGTGGCCGAGTGGTCTAAGGCGCTGGATTAAGGCTCCAGTCTCATTTGAGGCGTGGGTTCAAATCCCACCACTGCCAAAACGCTCTGAGGCCAACAAAGCGTAACCTCTCAAAGTGCAGACATGTAGCGAATTCCCGTACGACTTCAAGTTTCTCATGAATCCACTAGTGCCCCATGTGTATGATTCTACCTCACGCTGAGCCGTAACAATCAAGTAGGTTGTGTGGAAGCACCTTTGGTTGCACTCTGAGCTATACCTGCGTAGGCATTGTCCACACACTTCTTTGTATTATAGGTTTGGAGCTTGGGTACAATACAATTTCTTTCTCCTAAGCTTTTGCCATTACACGGAACACTTAACTACACCCTAGTAGTAAACTAAAGGCTGTTTTCGAGCTAGCCAGGAGTCGAACCTAGAATCTTCTGATCCGAAGTCAGACGCGTTATCCATTACGCCACTAGCCCTGCTTTAGCTTGTGCACACATGTCGCAACATTGCCTGTACGCGATTGACAGCGACAAAGAGCATTGCATTGAACACCAAAACAAAGAAGAAGGTATCAGTGCCGTGACCCGGATTCGAACCGGGGTTGCTGCGGCCACAACGCAGAGTACTAACCACTATACGATCATGGCTGGGTTGCTGCAACTGTGCCTCCGTGCGAGGTAAACAACTAGTCCTTATTACATCCAACTAAAGGCTGTTTTCAAGCTAGCCAGGAGTCGAACCTAGAATCTTCTGATCCGTAGTCAGACGCGTTATCCATTGCGCCACTAGCCCTGCGTTTGGGAGTGCATAGGTGTCACAATATTGCCTATACATCGTTGACAGGCAAACAAATATCTTCCCCCAGTTGTGGAGTTTGTCAGTTATCTGACAGTTTGCGAAGGTCGCAGGCGGCAAGAAAAGAAGCAGTAGTCATGTGTGTAGTTCTGAACTTTGCAACAACAAGCATAGCATTGAATGCAATACATAATTGTCACAACATTGCATGTACCTGCTTAATATCGACAAAAATCTTCCTGCACGTACACGTTTACTGAGTTTGGCACTTATGTGACTGCTCGTGAAGGTTGCAGGTGTCAGAAAGTGGACCAGACGTCTTTGTGTGTAGTTGTAATCTTTGTAACAGGAAGCATAGCATTTAATGCAATGATCACCAAAACAAACAAGTTAAGGGACGTCACAGTGACGAGACTGGGATTCGAACCGCAAATGCTGCAGTTTCTGACCGGCTCTCAAGCAGAGTGGCACAGCGGAAGCGTGCTGGGCCCATAACCCAGAGGTCGATGGATCGAAACAATCCTCTGCTAATTGCGTTAGTGTTCGCCGTCAAGCTGTGTGATTAACACAGGGTATATGTTTTTGCCGTTTGCATTAAAGCACAAGTGTTCAGGGTTCTTTCCACCTCTTAATGGTTCAGCGATCTGTATGTAAAGCCACTGTGGACATTCCACCCCGAGTCGCCCGTCTCAGGCCAGCCTGGCATTAGTGCTTTCTTTGTTAGCCATGCATCAATTGCTTCCTTTTAAGGTAGTGTGGCCGAGTGGTCTAAGGCGCTGGATTTAGGCTCCAGTCTCAATTGAGGCGTGGGTTCAAATCCCACCGCTGCCATTTTTGCATCTTCCGGGAGGCAATAGCAGGCAGTAATCTCCATGAACGTTTAGTGGGTGACTGGGCCGTCAAGCTTGACGTGTAGCTGGGTTTAGGCTCCAGTCCCAATTGAGGCATGGCTTCAAATCCCACCACTGAAATTTGCGTAGTTAGTCCGTGAGTGACTGAGCTTTGAAAGTTAAAAAAAAAAAAAAATCAGATGGTGTTCATGAGAGAGAGCAGCTGACTGCAGTCCTTGAGAAGCCCGTTCAACTTAGCGTAGAGAGTCAACAGTGGTGTGACACGTGAGTGACCGAAAATGAGATACGCTCCTGCACTTCTGTTCACCTGCGGTTCATGACAAACTGATTGCAGTAGTTGGGATGAGAAACTAAAAGTTCTTGCACAAACTGTTTTGGTATCGCAGTCTGAGTGGTATTTTTCCAATGTTCTTCGGAGCGAAGGTGTGCGGCAATGGCACGGAGGACACGTGGTCAGCAAACCTTACCGTGGATTATGGAAGGCCTGCATGCAAAGACCACAACTTCCAAGACCTTTTTCTGTGGCAGTTTGGCCGAGCACCCAAGGCGCTGGATTAAGGCTCCAGTCTCATTTAAGGTGTGGGATCTCTTAGAAAGTTCTAAATTTATCAAAGCGTAACCTCACAATGTACAAACTTTCAGGCGTGGTAAATTCTTGCATGAGTTCAAGTTTCTCACGAATCCACTAGTGCCCCATGTGTGCGATACTGCTTCACGCTGAGCTGTAACAATCAAGCAGGTTTTGTGGAAACACCTTTGGCCAGACACACACTTCTTTGTATAGTAAGTTTGGAGTTCAAGGATCCAAGAGGTTAGGTACAGTGTCATTTCTTTTTCGTGAACTGGTGCCTTTACACAGAACCAGTTAGAAGCCTTTATTTCAAGGGGGCCCTAATGTGTAGGGGTTTCTCTTGTTTTTAAATCCGTCTGATTTGGAGAATCTATGAACAAGTAATGGTGTAGGAGGCTGTAAATTGTTCATTGTGAGTCAAAATCTACCTGCAAACACTTTAGAGTTAAGCTCTGTGTTTGAAAATACATTGCACCTAACCTCTTAGATCCTTGAACTCAAAACCTACTATACAATGAAGTGCGTGTCTGGTCAAAGGTACTTCCACAAAACCCAGTTGACTGTTAGAGCTCAGCGTCAAGTAAAATTGTATGATCTGTATGTAAAGCCACTATGGATATTCCACCCTGAGTCGCCTGTCTTAGGTCACACTGGCGTAATTGCTTTTTTGCTTTGCTTTGCTTTGCTTTGCTTTTAAGGTAGTGTGGCCGAGTGGTCTAAGGCGCTGGATTAAGGCTCCAGTCTCATTTGAGGCGTGGGTTCAAATCCCACCACTGCCAAAACGCTCTGAGGCCAACAAAGCGTAACCTCTCAAAGTGCAGACATGTAGCGAATTCCCGTACGACTTCAAGTTTCTCATGAATCCACTAGTGCCCCATGTGTATGATTCTACCTCACGCTGAGCCGTAACAATCAAGTAGGTTGTGTGGAAGCACCTTTGGTTGCACTCTGAGCTATACCTGCGTAGGCATTGTCCACACACTTCTTTGTATTACAGGTTTGGAGCTTGGGTACAATACAATTTCTTTCTCCTAAGCTTCTGCCATTACACGGAACACTTAACTACACCCTAGTAGTAAACTAAAGGCTGTTTTCGAGCTAGCCAGGAGTCGAACCTAGAATCTTCTGATCCGAAGTCAGACGCGTTATCCATTACGCCACTAGCCCTGCTTTAGCTTGTGCACACATGTCGCAACATTGCCTGTACGCGATTGACAGCGACAAAGAGCATTGCATTGAACACCAAAACAAAGAAGAAGGTATCAGTGCCGTGACCCGGATTCGAACCGGGGTTGCTGCGGCCACAACGCAGAGTACTAACCACTATACGATCACGGCTGGGTTGCTGCAACTGTGCCTCCGTGCGAGGTAAACAACTAGTCCTTATTACATCCAACTAAAGGCTGTTTTCGAGCTAGCCAGGAGTCGAACCTAGAATCTTCTGATCCGTAGTCAGACGCGTTATCCATTGCGCCACTAGCGCTGCGTTTGGGAGTGCATAGGTGTCACAATATTGCCTATACATCGTTGACAGGCAAACAAATATCTTCCCCCAGTTGTGGAGTTTGTCAGTTATCTGACAGTTTGCGAAGGTCGCAGGCGGCAAGAAAAGAAGCAGTAGTCATGTGTGTAGTTCTGAACTTTGCAACAACAAGCATAGCATTGAATGCAATACATAATTGTCACAACATTGCATGTACCTGCTTAATATCGACAAAAATCTTCCTGCACGTACACGTTTACTGAGTTTGGCACTTATGTGACTGCTCGTGAAGGTTGCAGGTGTCAGAAAGTGGACCAGACGTCTTTGTGTGTAGTTGTAATCTTTGTAACAGGAAGCATAGCATTTAATGCAATGATCACCAAAACAAACAAGTTAAGGGACGTCACAGTGACGAGACTGGGATTCGAACCGCAAATGCTGCAGTTTCTGACCGGCTCTCAAGCAGAGTGGCGCAGCGGAAGCGTGCTGGGCCCATAACCCAGAGGTCGATGGATCGAAACCATCCTCTGCTAATTGCGTTAGTGTTCGCCGTCAAGCTGTGTGATTAACACAGGGTATATGTTTTTGCCGTTTGCATTAAAGCACAAGTGTTCAGGGTTCTTTCCACCTCTTAATGGTTCAGCGATCTGTATGTAAAGCCACTGTGGACATTCCACCCCGAGTCGCCCGTCTCAGGCCAGCCTGGCATTAGTGCTTTCTTTGTTAGCCATGCATCAATTGCTTCCTTTTAAGGTAGTGTGGCCGAGTGGTCTAAGGCGCTGGATTTAGGCTCCAGTCTCAATTGAGGCGTGGGTTCAAATCCCACCGCTGCCATTTTTGCATCTTCCGGGAGGCAATAGCAGGCAGTAATCTCCATGAACGTTTAGTGGGTGACTGGGCCGTCAAGCTTGACGTGTAGCTGGGTTTAGGCTCCAGTCCCAATTGAGGCATGGCTTCAAATCCAACCACTGAAATTTGCGTAGTTAGTCCGTGAGTGACTGAGCTTTGAAAGTTTTTTTTAAAAAAAAATCAGATGGTGTTCATGAGAGAGAGCAGCTGACTGCAGTCCTTGAGAAGCCCGTTCAACTTAGCGTAGAGAGTCAACAGTGGTGTGACACGTGAGTGACCGAAAATGAGATACGCTCCTGCACTTCTGTTCACCTGCGGTTCATGACAAACTGATTGCAGTAGTTGGGATGAGAAACTAAAAGTTCTTGCACAAACTGTTTTGGTATCGCAGTCTGAGTGGTATTTTTCCAGTGTTCTTCGGAGCGAAGGTGTGCGGCAATGGCACGGAGGACACGTGGTCAGCAAACCTTACCGTGGATTATGGAAGGCCTGCATGCAAAGACCACAACTTCCAAGACCTTTTTCTGTGGCAGTGTGGCCGAGCACCCAAGGCGCTGGATTAAGGCTCCAGTCTCATTTGAGGTGTGGGATCTCTTAGAAAGTTCTAAATTTATCAAAACGTAACCTCACAATGTACAAACTTTCAGGCGTGGTAAATTCTCGCATGAGTTCAAGTTTCTCACGAATCCACTAGTGCCCCATGTGTGCGATACTGCTTCACGCTGAGCTGTAACAATCAAGCAGGTTTTGTGGAAACACCTTTGGCCAGACACACACTTCTTTGTATAGTAAGTTTGGAGTTCAAGGATCCAAGAGGTTAGGTACAGTGTCATTTCTTTTTCGTGAACTGGTGCCTTTACACAGAACCAGTAGAAGCCTTTATTTCAAGGGGGCCCTAATGTGTAGGGGTTTCTCTTGTTTTTAAATCCGTCTGATTTGGAGAATCTATGAACAAGTAATGGTGTAGGAGGCTGTAAATTGTTCATTGTGAGTCAAAATCTACCTGCAAACACTTTAGAGTTAAGCTCTGTGTTTGAAAATACATTGCACCTAACCTCTTAGATCCTTGAACTCAAAACCTACTATACAATAAAGTGCGTGTCTGGTCAAAGGTACTTCCACAAAACCCACTTGACTGTTAGAGCTCAGCGTCAAGTAAAATTGTATGATCTGTATGTAAAGCCACTATGGATATTCCACCCTGAGTCGCCTGTCTTAGGTCACACTGGCGTAATTGCTTTTTTGCTTTGCTTTGCTTTTAAGGTAGTGTGGCCGAGTGGTCTAAGGCGCTGGATTAAGGCTCCAGTCTCATTTGAGGCGTGGGTTCAAATCCCACCACTGCCAAAACGCTCTGAGGCCAACAAAGCGTAACCTCTCAAAGTGCAGATATGTAGCAAATTCCCGTACGACTTCAAGTTTCTCATGAATCCACTAGTGCCCCATGTGTATGATTCTACCTCACGCTGAGCCGTAACAATCAAGTAGGTTGTGTGGAAGCACCTTTGGTTGCACTCTGAGCTATACCTGCGTAGGCATTGTCCACACACTTCTTTGTATTATAGGTTTGGAGCTTGGGTACAATACAATTTCTTTCTCCTAAGCTTCTGCCATTACACGGAACACTTAACTACACCCTAGTAGTAAACTAAAGGCTGTTTTCGAGCTAGCCAGGAGTCGAACCTAGAATCTTCTGATCCGAAGTCAGACGCGTTATCCATTACGCCACTAGCCCTGCTTTAGCTTGTGCACACATGTCGCAACATTGCCTGTACGCGATTGACAGCGACAAAGAGCATTGCATTGAACACCAAAACAAAGAAGAAGGTATCAGTGCCGTGACCCGGATTCGAACCGGGGTTGCTGCGGCCACAACGCAGAGTACTAACCACTATACGATCACGGCTGGGTTGCTGCAACTGTGCCTCCGTGCGAGGTAAACAACTAGTCCTTATTACATCCAACTAAAGGCTGTTTTCTAGCTAGCCAGGAGTCGAACCTAGAATCTTCTGATCCGTAGTCAGACGCGTTATCCATTGCGCCACTAGCCCTGCGTTTGGGAGTGCATAGGTGTCACAATATTGCCTATACATCGTTGACAGGCAAACAAATATCTTCCCCCAGTTGTGGAGTTTGTCAGTTATCTGACAGTTTGCGAAGGTCGCAGGCGGCAAGAAAAGAAGCAGTAGTCATGTGTGTAGTTCTGAACTTTGCAACAACAAGCATAGCATTGAATGCAATACATAATTGTCACAACATTGCATGTACCTGCTTAATATCGACAAAAATCTTCCTGCACGTACACGTTTACTGAGTTTGGCACTTATGTGACTGCTCGTGAAGGTTGCAGGTGTCAGAAAGTGGACCAGACGTCTTTGTGTGTAGTTGTAATCTTTGTAACAGGAAGCATAGCATTTGATGCAATGATCACCAAAACAAACAAGTTAAGGGACGTCACAGTGACGAGACTGGGATTCGAACCGCAAATGCTGCAGTTTCTGACCGGCTCTCAGGCAGAGTGGCGCAGCGGAAGCACGCTGGGCCCATAACCCAGAGGTCGATGGATCGAAACCATCCTCTGCTAATTGCGTTAGTGTTCGCTGTCAAGCTGTGTGATTAACACAGGGTATATGTTTTTGCCGTTTGCATTAAAGCACAAGTGTTCAGGGTTCTTTCCACCTCTTAATGGTTCAGCGATCTGTATGTAAAGCCACTGTGGACATTCCACCCCGAGTCGCCCGTCTCAGGCCAGCCTGGCATTAGTGCTTTCTTTGTTAGCCATGCATCAATTGCTTCCTTTTAAGGTAGTGTGGCCGAGTGGTCTAAGGCGCTGGATTTAGGCTCCAGTCTCAATTGAGGCGTGGGTTCAAATCCCACCACTGAAATTTGCGTAGTTAGTCCGTGAGTGACTGAGCTTTGTAAGTTTTTAAAAAAAAAAAATCAGATGGTGTTCATGAGAGAGAGCAGCTGACTGCAGTCCATGAGAAGCCCGTGCAACTTAGCGTAGAGAGTCAACAGTGGTGTGACACGTGAGTGACCGAAAATGAGATACGCTCCTGCACTTCTGTTCACCTGCGGTTCATGACAAACTGATTGCAGTAGTTGGGATGAGAAACTAAAAGTTCTTGCACAAACTGTTTTGGTATCGCAGTCTGAGTGGTATTTTTCCAATGTTCTTCGGAGCGAAGGTGTGCGGCAATGGCACGGAGGACACGTGGTCAGCAAACCTTACCGTGGATTATGGAAGGCCTGCATGCAAAGACCACAACTTCCAAGACCTTTTTCTGTGGCAGTGTGGCCGAGCACCCAAGGCGCTGGATTAAGGCTCCAGTCTCATTTAAGGTGTGGGATCTCTTAGAAAGTTCTAAATTTATCAAAGCGTAACCTCACAATGTACAAACTTTCAGGCGTGGAAAATTCTCGCATGAGTTCAAGTTTCTCACGAATCCACTAGTGCCCCATGTGTGCGATACTGCTTCACGCTGAGCTGTAACAATCAAGCAGGTTTTGTGGAAACACCTTTGGCCAGACACACACTTCTTTGTATAGTAAGTTTGGAGTTCAAGGATCCAAGAGGTTAGGTACAGTGTCATTTCTTTTTCGTGAACTGGTGCCTTTACATAGAACAAGTAGAAGCCTTTATTTCAAGGGGGCCCTAATGTGTAGGGGTTTCTCTTGTTTTTAAATCCGTCTGATTTGGAGAATCTATGAACAAGTAATGGTGTAGGAGGCTGTAAATTGTTCATTGTGAGTCAAAATCTACCTGCAAACACTTTAGAGTTAAGCTCTGTGTTTGAAAATACATTGCACCTAACCTCTTAGATCCTTGAACTCAAAACCTACTATACAATAAAGTGCGTGTCTGGTCAAAGGTACTTCCACAAAACCCACTTGACTGTTAGAGCTCAGCGTCAAGTAAAATTGTATGATCTGTATGTAAAGCCACTATGGATATTCCACCCTGAGTCGCCTGTCTTAGGTCACACTGGCGTAATTGCTTTTTTGCTTTGCTTTGCTTTGCTTTGCTTTTAAGGTAGTGTGGCCGAGTGGTCTAAGGCGCTGGATTAAGGCTCCAGTCTCATTTGAGGCGTGGGTTCAAATCCCACCACTGCCAAAACGCTCTGAGGCCAACAAAGCGTAACCTCTCAAAGTGCAGATATGTAGCGAATTCCCGTACGACTTCAAGTTTCTCATGAATCCACTAGTGCCCCATGTGTATGATTCTACCTCACGCTGAGCCGTAACAATCAAGTAGGTTGTGTGGAAGCACCTTTGGTTGCACTCTGAGCTATACCTGCGTAGGCATTGTCCACACACTTCTTTGTATTATAGGTTTGGAGCTTGGGTACAATACAATTTCTTTCTCCTAAGCTTCTGCCATTACACGGAACACTTAACTACACCCTAGTAGTAAACTAAAGGCTGTTTTCGAGCTAGCCAGGAGTCGAACCTAGAATCTTCTGATCCGAAGTCAGACGCGTTATCCATTACGCCACTAGCCCTGCTTTAGCTTGTGCACACATGTCGCAACATTGCCTGTACGCGATTGACAGCGACAAAGAGCATTGCATTGAACACCAAAACAAAGAAGAAGGTATCAGTGCCGTGACCCGGATTCGAACCAGGGTTGCTGCGGCCACAACGCAGAGTACTGACCACTATACGATCACGGCTGGGTTGCTGCAACTGTGCCTCCGTGCGAGGTAAACAACTAGTCCTTATTACATCCAACTAAAGGCTGTTTTCGAGCTAGCCAGGAGTCGAACCTAGAATCTTCTGATCCGTAGTCAGACGCGTTATCCATTGCTCCACTAGCGCTGCGTTTGGGAGTGCATAGGTGTCACAATATTGCCTATACATCGTTGACAGGCAAACAAATATCTTCCCCCAGTTGTGGAGTTTGTCAGTTATCTGACAGTTTGCGAAGGTCGCAGGCGGCAAGAAAAGAAGCAGTAGTCATGTGTGTAGTTCTGAACTTTGCAACAACAAGCATAGCATTGAATGCAATACATAATTGTCACAACATTGCATGTACCTGCTTAATATCGACAAAAATCTTCCTGCACGTACACGTTTACTGAGTTTGGCACTTATGTGACTGCTCGTGAAGGTTGCAGGTGTCAGAAAGTGGACCAGACGTCTTTGTGTGTAGTTGTAATCTTTGTAACAGGAAGCATAGCATTTGATGCAATGATCACCAAAACAAACAAGTTAAGGGACGTCACAGTGACGAGACTGGGATTCGAACCGCAAATGCTGCAGTTTCTGACCGGCTCTCAGGCAGAGTGGCGCAGCGGAAGCACGCTGGGCCCATAACCCAGAGGTCGATGGATCGAAACCATCCTCTGCTAATTGCGTTAGTGTTCGCTGTCAAGCTGTGTGATTAACACAGGGTATATGTTTTTGCCGTTTGCATTAAAGCACAAGTGTTCAGGGTTCTTTCCACCTCTTAATGGTTCAGCGATCTGTATGTAAAGCCACTGTGGACATTCCACCCCGAGTCGCCCGTCTCAGGCCAGCCTGGCATTAGTGCTTTCTTTGTTAGCCATGCATCAATTGCTTCCTTTTAAGGTAGTGTGGCCGAGTGGTCTAAGGCGCTGGATTTAGGCTCCAGTCTCAATTGAGGCGTGGGTTCAAATCCCACCACTGAAATTTGCGTAGTTAGTCCGTGAGTGACTGAGCTTTGAAAGTTTTTTAAAAAAAAAAATCAGATGGTGTTCATGAGAGAGAGCAGCTGACTGCAGTCCTTGAGAAGCCCGTGCAACTTAGCGTAGAGAGTCAACAGTGGTGTGACACGTGAGTGACCGAAAATGAGATACGCTCCTGCACTTCTGTTCACCTGCGGTTCATGACAAACTGATTGCAGTAGTTGGGATGAGAAACTAAAAGTTCTTGCACAAACTGTTTTGGTATCGCAGTCTGAAGTGGTATTTTTCCAATGTTCTTCGGAGCGAAGGTGTGCGGCAATGGCACGGAGGACACGTGGTCAGCAAACCTTACCGTGGATTATGGAAGGCCTGCATGCAAAGACCACAACTTCCAAGACCTTTTTCTGTGGCAGTGTGGCCGAGCACCCAAGGCGCTGGATTAAGGCTCCAGTCTCATTTAAGGTGTGGGATCTCTTAGAAAGTTCTAAATTTATCAAAGCGTAACCTCACAATGTACAAACTTTCAGGCGTGGAAAATTCTCGCATGAGTTCAAGTTTCTCACGAATCCACTAGTGCCCCATGTGTGCGATACTGCTTCACGCTGAGCTGTAACAATCAAGCAGGTTTTGTGGAAACACCTTTGGCCAGACACACACTTCTTTGTATAGTAAGTTTGGAGTTCAAGGATCCAAGAGGTTAGGTACAGTGTCATTTCTTTTTCGTGAACTGGTGCCTTTACATAGAACAAGTAGAAGCCTTTATTTCAAGGGGGCCCTAATGTGTAGGGGTTTCTCTTGTTTTTAAATCCGTCTGATTTGGAGAATCTATGAACAAGTAATGGTGTAGGAGGCTGTAAATTGTTCATTGTGAGTCAAAATCTACCTGCAAACACTTTAGAGTTAAGCTCTGTGTTTGAAAATACATTGCACCTAACCTCTTAGATCCTTGAACTCAAAACCTACTATACAATAAAGTGCGTGTCTGGTCAAAGGTACTTCCACAAAACCCACTTGACTGTTAGAGCTCAGCGTCAAGTAAAATTGTATGATCTGTATGTAAAGCCACTATGGATATTCCACCCTGAGTCGCCTGTCTTAGGTCACACTGGCGTAATTGCTTTTTTGCTTTGCTTTGCTTTTAAGGTAGTGTGGCCGAGTGGTCTAAGGCGCTGGATTAAGGCTCCAGTCTCATTTGAGGCGTGGGTTCAAATCCCACCACTGCCAAAACGCTCTGAGGCCAACAAAGCGTAACCTCTCAAAGTGCAGATATGTAGCGAATTCCCGTACGACTTCAAGTTTCTCATGAATCCACTAGTGCCCCATGTGTATGATTCTACCTCACGCTGAGCCGTAACAATCAAGTAGGTTGTGTGGAAGCACCTTTGGTTGCACTCTGAGCTATACCTGCGTAGGCATTGTCCACACACTTCTTTGTATTATAGGTTTGGAGCTTGGGTACAATACAATTTCTTTCTCCTAAGCTTCTGCCATTACACGGAACACTTAACTACACCCTAGTAGTAAACTAAAGGCTGTTTTCGAGCTAGCCAGGAGTCGAACCTAGAATCTTCTGATCCGAAGTCAGACGCGTTATCCATTACGCCACTAGCCCTGCTTTAGCTTGTGCACACATGTCGCAACATTGCCTGTACGCGATTGACAGCGACAAAGAGCATTGCATTGAACACCAAAACAAAGAAGAAGGTATCAGTGCCGTGACCCGGATTTGAACCGGGGTTGCTGCGGCCACAACGCAGAGTACAAACTACTATACGATCACGGCTGGGTTGCTGCAACTGTGCCTCCGTGCGAGGTAAACAACTAGTGCTTATTACATCCAACTAAAGGCTGTTTTCGAGCTAGCCAGGAGTCGAACCTAGAATCTTCTGATCCGTAGTCAGACGCGTTATCCATTGCGCCACTAGCCCTGCGTTTGGGAGTGCATAGGTGTCACAATATTGCCTATACATCGTTGACAGGCAAACAAATATCTTCCCCCAGTTGTGGAGTTTGTCAGTTATCTGACAGTTTGCGAAGGTCGCAGGCGGCAAGAAAAGAAGCAGTAGTCATGTGTGTAGTTCTGAACTTTGCAACAACAAGCATAGCATTGAATGCAATACATAATTGTCACAACATTGCATGTACCTGCTTAATATCGACAAAAATCTTCCTGCACGTACACGTTTACTGAGTTTGGCACTTATGTGACTGCTCGTGAAGGTTGCAGGTGTCAGAAAGTGGACCAGACGTCTTTGTGTGTAGTTGTAATCTTTGTAACAGGAAGCATAGCATTTAATGCAATGATCACCAAAACAAACAAGTTAAGGGACGTCACAGTGACGAGACTGGGATTCGAACCGCAAATGCTGCAGTTTCTGACCGGCTCTCAAGCAGAGTGGCGCAGCGGAAGCGTGCTGGGCCCATAACCCAGAGGTCGATGGATCGAAACCATCCTCTGCTAATTGCGTTAGTGTTCGCCGTCAAGCTGTGTGATTAACACAGGGTATATGTTTTTGCCGTTTGCATTAAAGCACAAGTGTTCAGGGTTCTTTCCACCTCTTAATGGTTCAGCGATCTGTATGTAAAGCCACTGTGGACATTCCACCCCGAGTCGCCCGTCTCAGGCCAGCCTGGCATTAGTGCTTTCTTTGTTAGCCATGCATCAATTGCTTCCTTTAAAGGTAGTGTGGCCGAGTGGTCTAAGGCGCTGGATTTAGGCTCCAGTCTCAATTGAGGCGTGGGTTCAAATCCCACCGCTGCCATTTTGGCATCTTCCGGGAGGCAATAGCAGGCAGTAATCTCCATGAACGTTTAGTGGGTGACTGGGCCGTCAAGCTTGACGTGTAGCTGGGTTTAGGCTCCAGTCCCAATTGAGGCATGGCTTCAAATCCAACCACTGAAATTTGCGTAGTTAGTCCGTGAGTGACTGAGCTTTGAAAGTTTTTTTTAAAAAAAAATCAGATGGTGTTCATGAGAGAGAGCAGCTGACTGCAGTCCTTGAGAAGCCCGTTCAACTTAGCGTAGAGAGTCAACAGTGGTGTGACACGTGAGTGACCGAAAATGAGATACGCTCCTGCACTTCTGTTCACCTGCGGTTCATGACAAACTGATTGCAGTAGTTGGGATGAGAAACTAAAAGTTCTTGCACAAACTGTTTTGGTATCGCAGTCTGAGTGGTATTTTTCCAATGTTCTTCGGAGCGAAGGTGTGCGGCAATGGCACGGAGGACACGTGGTCAGCAAACCTTACCGTGGATTATGGAAGGCCTGCATGCAAAGACCACAACTTCCAAGACCTTTTTCTGTGGCAGTGTGGCCGAGCACCCAAGGCGCTGGATTAAGGCTCCAGTCTCATTTAAGGTGTGGGATCTCTTAGAAAGTTCTAAATTTATCAAAACGTAACCTCACAATGTACAAACTTTCAGGCGTGGTAAATTCTCGCATGAGTTCAAGTTTCTCACGAATCCACTAGTGCCCCATGTGTGCGATACTGCTTCACGCTGAGCTGTAACAATCAAGCAGGTTTTGTGGAAACACCTTTGGCCAGACACACACTTCTTTGTATAGTAAGTTTGGAGTTCAAGGATCCAAGAGGTTAGGTACAGTGTCATTTCTTTTTCGTGAACTGGTGCCTTTACACAGAACCAGTAGAAGCCTTTATTTCAAGGGGGCCCTAATGTGTAGGGGTTTCTCTTGTTTTTAAATCCGTCTGATTTGGAGAATCTATGAACAAGTAATGGTGTAGGAGGCTGTAAATTGTTCATTGTGAGTCAAAATCTACCTGCAAACACTTTAGAGTTAAGCTCTGTGTTTGAAAATACATTGCACCTAACCTCTTAGATCCTTGAACTCAAAACCTACTATACAATAAAGTGCGTGTCTGGTCAAAGGTACTTCCACAAAACCCACTTGACTGTTAGAGCTCAGCGTCAAGTAAAATTGTATGATCTGTATGTAAAGCCACTATGGATATTCCACCCTGAGTCGCCTGTCTTAGGTCACACTGGCGTAATTGCTTTTTTGCTTTGCTTTGCTTTTAAGGTAGTGTGGCCGAGTGGTCTAAGGCGCTGGATTAAGGCTCCAGTCTCATTTGAGGCGTGGGTTCAAATCCCACCACTGCCAAAATGCTCTGAGGCCAACAAAGCGTAACCTCTCAAAGTGCAGATATGTAGCGAATTCCCGTACGACTTCAAGTTTCTCATGAATCCACTAGTGCCCCATGTGTATGATTCTACCTCACGCTGAGCCGTATCAATCAAGTAGGTTGTGTGGAAGCACCTTTGGTTGCACTCTGAGCTATACCTGCGTAGGCATTGTCCACACACTTCTTTGTATTATAGGTTTGGAGCTTGGGTACAATACAATTTCTTTCTCCTAAGCTTCTGCCATTACACGGAACACTTAACTACACCCTAGTAGTAAACTAAAGGCTGTTTTCGAGCTAGCCAGGAGTCGAACCTAGAATCTTCTGATCCGAAGTCAGACGCGTTATCCATTACGCCACTAGCCCTGCTTTAGCTTGTGCACACATGTCGCAACATTGCCTGTACGCGATTGACAGCGACAAAGAGCATTGCATTGAACACCAAAACAAAGAAGAAGGTATCAGTGCCGTGACCCGGATTCGAACTGGGGTTGCTGCGGCCACAACGCAGAGTACTAACCACTATACGATCACGGCTGGGTTGCTGCAACTGTGCCTCCGTGCGAGGTAAACAACTAGTCCTTATTACATCCAACTAAAGGCTGTTTTCGAGGTAGCCAGGAGTCGAACCTAGAATCTTCTGATCCGTAGTCAGACGCGTTATCCATTGCGCCACTAGCCCTGCGTTTGGGAGTGCATAGGTGTCACAATATTGCCTATACATCGTTGACAGGCAAACAAATATCTTCCCCCAGTTGTGGAGTTTGTCAGTTATCTGACAGTTTGCGAAGGTCGCAGGCGGCAAGAAAAGAAGCAGTAGTCATGTGTGTAGTTCTGAACTTTGCAACAACAAGCATAGCATTGAATGCAATACATAATTGTCACAACATTGCATGTACCTGCTTAATATCGACAAAAATCTTCCTGCACGTACACGTTTACTGAGTTTGGCACTTATGTGACTGCTCGTGAAGGTTGCAGGTGTCAGAAAGTGGACCAGACGTCTTTGTGTGTAGTTGTAATCTTTGTAACAGGAAGCATAGCATTTAATGCAATGATCACCAAAACAAACAAGTTAAGGGACGTCACAGTGACGAGACTGGGATTCGAACCGCAAATGCTGCAGTTTCTGACCGGCTCTCATGCAGAGTGGCGCAGCGGAAGCGTGCTGGGCCCATAACCCAGAGGTCGATGGATCGAAACCATCCTCTGCTAATTGCGTTAGTGTTCGCCGTCAAGCTGTGTGATTAACACAGGGTATATGTTTTTGCCGTTTGCATTAAAGCACAAGTGTTCAGGGTTCTTTCCACCTCTTAATGGTTCAGCGATCTGTATGTAAAGCCACTGTGGACATTCCACCCCGAGTCGCCCGTCTCAGGCCAGCCTGGCATTAGTGCTTTCTTTGTTAGCCATGCATCAATTGCTTCCTTTAAAGGTAGTGTGGCCGAGTGGTCTAAGGCGCTGGATTTAGGCTCCAGTCTCAATTGAGGCGTGGGTTCAAATCCCACCGCTGCCATTTTGGCATCTTCCGGGAGGCAATAGCAGGCAGTAATCTCCATGAACGTTTAGTGGGTGACTGGGCCGTCAAGCTTGACGTGTAGCTGGGTTTAGGCTCCAGTCCCAATTGAGGCATGGCTTCAAATCCAACCACTGAAATTTGCGTAGTTAGTCCGTGAGTGACTGAGCTTTGAAAGTTTTTTTTTAAAAAAAATCAGATGGTGTTCATGAGAGAGAGCAGCTGACTGCAGTCCTTGAGAAGCCCGTTCAACTTAGCGTAGAGAGTCAACAGTGGTGTGACACGTGAGTGACCGAAAATGAGATACGCTCCTGCACTTCTGTTCACCTGCGGTTCATGACAAACTGATTGCAGTAGTTGGGATGAGAAACTAAAAGTTCTTGCACAAACTGTTTTGGTATCGCAGTCTGAGTGGTATTTTTCCAATGTTCTTCGGAGCGAAGGTGTGCGGCAATGGCACGGAGGACACGTGGTCAGCAAACCTTACCGTGGATTATGGAAGGCCTGCATGCAAAGACCACAACTTCCAAGACCTTTTTCTGTGGCAGTGTGGCCGAGCACCCAAGGCGCTGGATTAAGGCTCCAGTCTCATTTAAGGTGTGGGATCTCTTAGAAAGTTCTAAATTTATCAAAACGTAACCTCACAATGTACACACTTTCAGGCGTGGTAAATTCTCGCATGAGTTCAAGTTTCTCACGAATCCACTAGTGCCCCATGTGTGCGATACTGCTTCACGCTGAGCTGTAACAATCAAGCAGGTTTTGTGGAAACACCTTTGGCCAGACACACACTTCTTTGTATAGTAAGTTTGGAGTTCAAGGATCCAAGAGGTTAGGTACAGTGTCATTTCTTTTTCGTGAACTGGTGCCTTTACACAGAACCAGTAGAAGCCTTTATTTCAAGGGGGCCCTAATGTGTAGGGGTTTCTCTTGTTTTTAAATCCGTCTGATTTGGAGAATCTATGAACAAGTAATGGTGTAGGAGGCTGTAAATTGTTCATTGTGAGTCAAAATCTACCTGCAAACACTTTAGAGTTAAGCTCTGTGTTTGAAAATACATTGCACCTAACCTCTTAGATCCTTGAACTCAAAACCTACTATACAATAAAGTGCGTGTCTGGTCAAAGGTACTTCCACAAAACCCACTTGACTGTTAGAGCTCAGCGTCAAGTAAAATTGTATGATCTGTATGTAAAGCCACTATGGATATTCCACCCTGAGTCGCCTGTCTTAGGTCACACTGGCGTAATTGCTTTTTTGCTTTGCTTTGCTTTTAAGGTAGTGTGGCCGAGTGGTCTAAGGCGCTGGATTAAGGCTCCAGTCTCATTTGAGGCGTGGGTTCAAATCCCACCACTGCCAAAATGCTCTGAGGCCAACAAAGCGTAACCTCTCAAAGTGCAGATATGTAGCGAATTCCCGTACGACTTCAAGTTTCTCATGAATCCACTAGTGCCCCATGTGTATGATTCTACCTCACGCTGAGCCGTATCAATCAAGTAGGTTGTGTGGAAGCACCTTTGGTTGCACTCTGAGCTATACCTGCGTAGGCATTGTCCACACACTTCTTTGTATTATAGGTTTGGAGCTTGGGTACAATACAATTTCTTTCTCCTAAGCTTCTGCCATTACACGGAACACTTAACTACACCCTAGTAGTAAACTAAAGGCTGTTTTCGAGCTAGCCAGGAGTCGAACCTAGAATCTTCTGATCCGAAGTCAGACGCGTTATCCATTACGCCACTAGCCCTGCTTTAGCTTGTGCACACATGTCGCAACATTGCCTGTACGCGATTGACAGCGACAAAGAGCATTGCATTGAACACCAAAACAAAGAAGAAGGTATCAGTGCCGTGACCCGGATTCGAACTGGGGTTGCTGCGGCCACAACGCAGAGTACTAACCACTATACGATCACGGCTGGGTTGCTGCAACTGTGCCTCCGTGCGAGGTAAACAACTAGTCCTTATTACATCCAACTAAAGGCTGTTTTCGAGGTAGCCAGGAGTCGAACCTAGAATCTTCTGATCCGTAGTCAGACGCGTTATCCATTGCGCCACTAGCCCTGCGTTTGGGAGTGCATAGGTGTCACAATATTGCCTATACATCGTTGACAGGCAAACAAATATCTTCCCCCAGTTGTGGAGTTTGTCAGTTATCTGACAGTTTGCGAAGGTCGCAGGCGGCAAGAAAAGAAGCAGTAGTCATGTGTGTAGTTCTGAACTTTGCAACAACAAGCATAGCATTGAATGCAATACATAATTGTCACAACATTGCATGTACCTGCTTAATATCGACAAAAATCTTCCTGCACGTACACGTTTACTGAGTTTGGCACTTATGTGACTGCTCGTGAAGGTTGCAGGTGTCAGAAAGTGGACCAGACGTCTTTGTGTGTAGTTGTAATCTTTGTAACAGGAAGCATAGCATTTAATGCAATGATCACCAAAACAAACAAGTTAAGGGACGTCACAGTGACGAGACTGGGATTCGAACCGCAAATGCTGCAGTTTCTGACCGGCTCTCATGCAGAGTGGCGCAGCGGAAGCGTGCTGGGCCCATAACCCAGAGGTCGATGGATCGAAACCATCCTCTGCTAATTGCGTTAGTGTTCGCCGTCAAGCTGTGTGATTAACACAGGGTATATGTTTTTGCCGTTTGCATTAAAGCACAAGTGTTCAGGGTTCTTTCCACCTCTTAATGGTTCAGCGATCTGTATGTAAAGCCACTGTGGACATTCCACCCCGAGTCGCCCGTCTCAGGCCAGCCTGGCATTAGTGCTTTCTTTGTTAGCCATGCATCAATTGCTTCCTTTAAAGGTAGTGTGGCCGAGTGGTCTAAGGCGCTGGATTTAGGCTCCAGTCTCAATTGAGGCGTGGGTTCAAATCCCACCGCTGCCATTTTGGCATCTTCCGGGAGGCAATAGCAGGCAGTAATCTCCATGAACGTTTAGTGGGTGACTGGGCCGTCAAGCTTGACGTGTAGCTGGGTTTAGGCTCCAGTCCCAATTGAGGCATGGCTTCAAATCCAACCACTGAAATTTGCGTAGTTAGTCCGTGAGTGACTGAGCTTTGAAAGTTTTTTTTTAAAAAAAATCAGATGGTGTTCATGAGAGAGAGCAGCTGACTGCAGTCCTTGAGAAGCCCGTTCAACTTAGCGTAGAGAGTCAACAGTGGTGTGACACGTGAGTGACCGAAAATGAGATACGCTCCTGCACTTCTGTTCACCTGCGGTTCATGACAAACTGATTGCAGTAGTTGGGATGAGAAACTAAAAGTTCTTGCACAAACTGTTTTGGTATCGCAGTCTGAGTGGTATTTTTCCAATGTTCTTCGGAGCGAAGGTGTGCGGCAATGGCACGGAGGACACGTGGTCAGCAAACCTTACCGTGGATTATGGAAGGCCTGCATGCAAAGACCACAACTTCCAAGACCTTTTTCTGTGGCAGTGTGGCCGAGCACCCAAGGCGCTGGATTAAGGCTCCAGTCTCATTTAAGGTGTGGGATCTCTTAGAAAGTTCTAAATTTATCAAAACGTAACCTCACAATGTACACACTTTCAGGCGTGGTAAATTCTCGCATGAGTTCAAGTTTCTCACGAATCCACTAGTGCCCCATGTGTGCGATACTGCTTCACGCTGAGCTGTAACAATCAAGCAGGTTTTGTGGAAACACCTTTGGCCAGACACACACTTCTTTGTATAGTAAGTTTGGAGTTCAAGGATCCAAGAGGTTAGGTACAGTGTCATTTCTTTTTCGTGAACTGGTGCCTTTACACAGAACCAGTAGAAGCCTTTATTTCAAGGGGGCCCTAATGTGTAGGGGTTTCTCTTGTTTTTAAATCCGTCTGATTTGGAGAATCTATGAACAAGTAATGGTGTAGGAGGCTGTAAATTGTTCATTGTGAGTCAAAATCTACCTGCAAACACTTTAGAGTTAAGCTCTGTGTTTGAAAATACATTGCACCTAACCTCTTAGATCCTTGAACTCAAAACCTACTATACAATAAAGTGCGTGTCTGGTCAAAGGTACTTCCACAAAACCCACTTGACTGTTAGAGCTCAGCGTCAAGTAAAATTGTATGATCTGTATGTAAAGCCACTATGGATATTCCACCCTGAGTCGCCTGTCTTAGGTCACACTGGCGTAATTGCTTTTTTGCTTTGCTTTGCTTTTAAGGTAGTGTGGCCGAGTGGTCTAAGGCGCTGGATTAAGGCTCCAGTCTCATTTGAGGCGTGGGTTCAAATCCCACCACTGCCAAAATGCTCTGAGGCCAACAAAGCGTAACCTCTCAAAGTGCAGATATGTAGCGAATTCCCGTACGACTTCAAGTTTCTCATGAATCCACTAGTGCCCCATGTGTATGATTCTACCTCACGCTGAGCCGTATCAATCAAGTAGGTTGTGTGGAAGCACCTTTGGTTGCACTCTGAGCTATACCTGCGTAGGCATTGTCCACACACTTCTTTGTATTATAGGTTTGGAGCTTGGGTACAATACAATTTCTTTCTCCTAAGCTTCTGCCATTACACGGAACACTTAACTACACCCTAGTAGTAAACTAAAGGCTGTTTTCGAGCTAGCCAGGAGTCGAACCTAGAATCTTCTGATCCGAAGTCAGACGCGTTATCCATTACGCCACTAGCCCTGCTTTAGCTTGTGCACACATGTCGCAACATTGCCTGTACGCGATTGACAGCGACAAAGAGCATTGCATTGAACACCAAAACAAAGAAGAAGGTATCAGTGCCGTGACCCGGATTCGAACTGGGGTTGCTGCGGCCACAACGCAGAGTACTAACCACTATACGATCACGGCTGGGTTGCTGCAACTGTGCCTCCGTGCGAGGTAAACAACTAGTCCTTATTACATCCAACTAAAGGCTGTTTTCGAGGTAGCCAGGAGTCGAACCTAGAATCTTCTGATCCGTAGTCAGACGCGTTATCCATTGCGCCACTAGCCCTGCGTTTGGGAGTGCATAGGTGTCACAATATTGCCTATACATCGTTGACAGGCAAACAAATATCTTCCCCCAGTTGTGGAGTTTGTCAGTTATCTGACAGTTTGCGAAGGTCGCAGGCGGCAAGAAAAGAAGCAGTAGTCATGTGTGTAGTTCTGAACTTTGCAACAACAAGCATAGCATTGAATGCAATACATAATTGTCACAACATTGCATGTACCTGCTTAATATCGACAAAAATCTTCCTGCACGTACACGTTTACTGAGTTTGGCACTTATGTGACTGCTCGTGAAGGTTGCAGGTGTCAGAAAGTGGACCAGACGTCTTTGTGTGTAGTTGTAATCTTTGTAACAGGAAGCATAGCATTTAATGCAATGATCACCAAAACAAACAAGTTAAGGGACGTCACAGTGACGAGACTGGGATTCGAACCGCAAATGCTGCAGTTTCTGACTGGCTCTCAAGCAGAGTGGCGCAGCGGAAGCGTGCTGGGCCCATAACCCAGAGGTCGATGGATCGAAACCATCCTCTGCTAATTGCGTTAGTGTTTGCCGTCAAGCTGTGTGACTAACACAGGGTATATGTTTTTGCCCTTTGCATTAAAGCACAAGTGTTCAGGGTTCTTTCCACCTCTTAATGGTTCAGCGATCTGTATGTAAAGCCACTGTGGACATTCCACCCCGAGTCGCCCGTCTCAGGCCAGCCTGGCATTAGTGCTTTCTTTGTTAGCCATGCATCAATTGCTTCCTTTTAAGGTAGTGTGGCCGAGTGGTCTAAGGCGCTGGATTTAGGCTCCAGTCTCAATTGAGGCGTGGGTTCAAATCCCACCGCTGCCATTTTTGCATCTTCCGGGAGGCAATAGCAGGCAGTAATCTCCATGAACGTTTAGTGGGTGACTGGGCCGTCAAGCTTGACGTGTAGCTGGGTTTAGGCTCCAGTCCCAATTGAGGCATGGCTTCAAATCCAACCACTGAAATTTGCGTAGTTAGTCCGTGAGTGACTGAGCTTTGAAAGTTTTAAAAAAAAAAAAATCAGATGGTGTTCATGAGAGAGAGCAGCTGACTGCAGTCCTTGAGAAGCCCGTTCAACTTAGCGTAGAGAGTCAACAGTGGTGTGACACGTGAGTGACCGAAAATGAGATACGCTCCTGCACTTCTGTTCACCTGCGGTTCATGACAAACTGATTGCAGTAGTTGGGATGAGAAACTAAAAGTTCTTGCACAAACTGTTTTGGTATCGCAGTCTGAGTGGTATTTTTCCAATGTTCTTCGGAGCGAAGGTGTGCGGCAATGGCACGGAGGACACGTGGTCAGCAAACCTTACCGTGGATTATGGAAGGCCTGCATGCAAAGACCACAACTTCCAAGACCTTTTTCTGTGGCAGTGTGGCCGAGCACCCAAGGCGCTGGATTAAGGCTCCAGTCTCATTTAAGGTGTGGGAGCTCTTAGAAAGTTCTAAATTTATCAAAACGTAACCTCACAATGTACAAACTTTCAGGCGTGGTAAATTCTCGCATGAGTTCAAGTTTCTCACGAATCCACTAGTGCCCCATGTGTGCGATACTGCTTCATGCTGAGCTGTAACAATCAAGCAGGTTTTGTGGAAACACCTTTGGCCAGACACACACTTCTTTGTATAGTAAGTTTGGAGTTCAAGGATCCAAGAGGTTAGGTACAGTGTCATTTCTTTTTCGTGAACTGGTGCCTTTACACAGAACCAGTAGAAGCCTTTATTTCAAGGGGGCCCTAATGTGTAGGGGTTTCTCTTGTTTTTAAATCCGTCTGATTTGGAGAATCTATGAACAAGTAATGGTGTAGGAGGCTGTAAATTGTTCATTGTGAGTCAAAATCTACCTGCAAACACTTTAGAGTTAAGCTCTGTGTTTGAAAATACATTGCACCTAACCTCTTAGATCCTTGAACTCAAAACCTACTATACAATAAAGTGCGTGTCTGGTCAAAGGTACTTCCACAAAACCCACTTGACTGTTAGAGCTCAGCGTCAAGTAAAATTGTATGATCTGTATGTAAAGCCACTATGGATATTCCACCCTGAGTCGCCTGTCTTAGGTCAGACTGGCGTAATTGCTTTTTTGCTTTGCTTTGCTTTGCTTTGCTTTTAAGGTAGTGTGGCCGAGTGGTCTAAGGCGCTGGATTAAGGCTCCAGTCTCATTTGAGGCGTGGGTTCAAATCCCACCACTGCCAAAATGCTCTGAGGCCAACAAAGCGTAACCTCTCAAAGTGCAGACATGTAGCGAATTCCCGTACGACTTCAAGTTTCTCATGAATCCACTAGTGCCCCATGTGTATGATTCTACCTCACGCTGAGCCGTAACAATCAAGTAGGTTGTGTGGAAGCACCTTTGGTTGCACTCTGAGCTATACCTGCGTAGGCATTGTCCACACACTTCTTTGTATTATAGGTTTGGAGCTTGGGTACAATACAATTTCTTTCTCCTAAGCTTCTGCCATTACACGGAACACCCTAGTAGTAAACTAAAGGCTGTTTTCGAGCTAGCCAGGAGTCAAACCTAGAATCTTCTGATCCGAAGTCAGACGCGTTATCCATTACACCACTAGCCCTGCTTTAGCTTGTGCACACATGTCGCAACATTGCCTGTACGCGATTGACAGCGACAAAGAGCATTGCATTGAACACCAAAACAAAGAAGAAGGTATCAGTGCCGTGACCCGGATTCGAACCGGGGTTGCTGCGGCCACAACGCAGAGTACTAACCACTATACGATCACGGCTGGGTTGCTGCAACTGTGCCTCCGTGCGAGGTAAACAACTAGTCCTTATTACATCCAACTAAAGGCTGTTTTCGAGCTAGCCAGGAGTCGAACCTAGAATCTTCTGATCCGTAGTCAGACGCGTTATCCATTGCGCCACTAGCCCTGCGTTTGGGAGTGCATAGGTGTCACAATATTGCCTATACATCGTTGACAGGCAAACAAATATCTTCCCCCAGTTGTGGAGTTTGTCAGTTATCTGACAGTTTGCGAAGGTCGCAGGCGGCAAGAAAAGAAGCAGTAGTCATGTGTGTAGTTCTGAACTTTGCAACAACAAGCATAGCATTGAATGCAATACATAATTGTCACAACATTGCATGTACCTGCTTAATATCGACAAAAATCTTCCTGCACGTACACGTTTACTGAGTTTGGCACTTATGTGACTGCTCGTGAAGGTTGCAGGTGTCAGAAAGTGGACCAGACGTCTTTGTGTGTAGTTGTAATCTTTGTAACAGGAAGCATAGCATTTAATGCAATAATCACCAAAACAAACAAGTTAAGGGACGTCACAGTGACGAGACTGGGATTCGAACCGCAAATGCTGCAGTTTCTGACCGGCTCTCAAGCAGAGTGGCGCAGCGGAAGCGTGCTGGGCCCATAACCCAGAGGTCGATGGATCGAAACCATCCTCTGCTAATTGCGTTAGTGTTTGCCGTCAAGCTGTGTGACTAACACAGGGTATATGTTTTTGCCCTTTGCATTAAAGCACAAGTGTTCAGGGTTCTTTCCACCTCTTAATGGTTCAGCGATCTGTATGTAAAGCCACTGTGGACATTCCACCCCGAGTCGCCCGTCTCAGGCCAGCCTGGCATTAGTGCTTTCTTTGTTAGCCATGCATCAATTGCTTCCTTTTAAGGTAGTGTGGCCGAGTGGTCTAAGGCGCTGGATTTAGGCTCCAGTCTCAATTGAGGCGTGGGTTCAAATCCCACCGCTGCCATTTTTGCATCTTCCGGGAGGCAATAGCAGGCAGTAATCTCCATGAACGTTTAGTGGGTGACTGGGCCGTCAAGCTTGACGTGTAGCTGGGTTTAGGCTCCAGTCCCAATTGAGGCATGGCTTCAAATCCAACCACTGAAATTTGCGTGGTTAGTCCGTGAGTGACTGAGCTTTGAAAGTTTTTTTAAAAAAAAAATCAGATGGTGTTCATGAGAGAGAGCAGCTGACTGCAGTCCTTGAGAAGCCCGTTCAACTTAGCGTAGAGAGTCAACAGTGGTGTGACACGTGAGTGACTGAAAATGAGATACGCTCCTGCACTTCTGTTCACCTGCGGTTCATGACAAACTGATTGCAGTAGTTGGGATGAGAAACTAAAAGTTCTTGCACAAACTGTTTTGGTATCGCAGTCTGAGTGGTATTTTTCCAATGTTCTTCGGAGCGAAGGTGTGCGGCAATGGCACGGAGGACACGTGGTCAGCAAACCTTACCGTGGATTATGGAAGGCCTGCATGCAAAGACCACAACTTCCAAGACCTTTTTCTGTGGCAGTGTGGCCGAGCACCCAAGGCGCTGGATTAAGGCTCCAGTCTCATTTAAGGTGTGGGATCTCTTAGAAAGTTCTAAATTTATCAAAGCGTAACCTCACAATGTACAAACTTTCAGGCGTGGTAAATTCTCGCATGAGTTCAAGTTTCTCACGAATCCACTAGTGCCCCATGTGTGCGATACTGCTTCACGCTGAGCTGTAACAATCAAGCAGGTTTTGTGGAAACACCTTTGGCCAGACACACACTTCTTTGTATAGTAAGTTTGGAGTTCAAGGATCCAAGAGGTTAGGTACAGTGTCATTTCTTTTTCGTGAACTGGTGCCTTTACACAGAACCAGTAGAAGCCTTTATTTCAAGGGGGCCCTAATGTGTAGGGGTTTCTCTTGTTTTTAAATCCGTCTGATTTGGAGAATCTATGAACAAGTAATGGTGTAGGAGGCTGTAAATTGTTCATTGTGAGTCAAAATCTACCTGCAAACACTTTAGAGTTAAGCTCTGTGTTTGAAAATACATTGCACCTAACCTCTTAGATCCTTGAACTCAAAACCTACTATACAATAAAGTGCGTGTCTGGTCAAAGGTACTTCCACAAAACCCACTTGACTGTTAGAGCTCAGCGTCAAGTAAAATTGTATGATCTGTATGTAAAGCCACTATGGATATTCCACCCTGAGTCGCCTGTCTTAGGTCAGACTGGCGTAATTGCTTTTTTGCTTTGCTTTGCTTTGCTTTGCTTTTAAGGTAGTGTGGCCGAGTGGTCTAAGGCGCTGGATTAAGGCTCCAGTCTCGTTTGAGGCGTGGGTTCAAATCCCACCACTGCCAAAACGCTCTGAGGCCAACAAAGCGTAACCTCTCAAAGTGCAGACATGTAGCGAATTCCCGTACGATTTCAAGTTTCTCATGAATCCACTAGTGCCCTATGTGTATGATTCTACCTCACGCTGAGCCGTAACAATCAAGTAGGTTGTGTGGAAGCACCTTTGGTTGCACTCTGAGCTATACCTGCGTAGGCATTGTCCACACACTTCTTTGTATTATAGGTTTGGAGCTTGGGTACATACACTTAACTACACCCTAGTAGTAAACTAAAGGCTGTTTTCGAGCTAGCCAGGAGTCGAACCTAGAATCTTCTGATCCGAAGTCAGACGCGTTATCCATTACGCCACTAGCCCTGCTTTAGCTTGTGCACACATGTCGCAACATTGCCTGTACGCGATTGACAGCGACAAAGAGCATTGCATTGAACACCAAAACAAAGAAGAAGGTATGAGTGTCGTGACCCGGATTCGAACCGGGGTTGCTGCGGCCACAACGCAGAGTACTAACCACTATACGATCACGGCTGGGTTGCTGCAACTGTGCCTCCGTGCGAGGTAAACAATTAGTCCTTATTACATCCAACTAAAGGCTGTTTTCGAGCTAGCCAGGAGTCGAACCTAGAATCTTCTGATCCGTAGTCAGACGCGTTATCCATTGCGCCACTAGCCCTGCGTTTGGGAGTGCATAGGTGTCACAATATTGCCTATACATCGTTGACAGGCAAACAAATATCTTCCCCCAGTTGTGGAGTTTGTCAGTTATCTGACAGTTTGCGAAGGTCGCAGGTGGCAAGAAAAGAAGCAGTAGTCATGTGTGTAGTTCTGAACTTTGCAACAACAAGCATAGCATTGAATGCAATACATAATTGTCACAACATTGCATGTACCTGCTTAATATCGACAAAAATCTTCCTGCACGTACACGTTTACTGAGTTTGGCACTTATGTGACTGCTCGTGAAGGTTGCAGGTGTCAGAAAGTGGACCAGACGTCTTTGTGTGTAGTTGTAATCTTTGTAACAGGAAGCATAGCATTTAATGCAATGATCACCAAAACAAACAAGTTAAGGGACGTCACAGTGACGAGACTGGGATTCGAACCGCAAATGCTGCAGTTTCTGACCGGCTCTCAAGCAGAGTGGCGCAGCGGAAGCGTGCTGGGCCCATAACCCAGAGGTCGATGGATCGAAACCATCCTCTGCTAATTGCGTTAGTGTTCGCCGTCAAGCTGTGTGATTAACACAGGGTATATGTTTTTGCCCTTTGCATTAAAGCACAAGTGTTCAGGGTTCTTTCCACCTCTTAATGGTTCAGCGATCTGTATGTAAAGCCACTGTGGACATTCCACCCCGAGTCGCCCGTCTCAGGCCAGCCTGGCATTAGTGCTTTCTTTGTTAGCCATGCATCAATTGCTTCCTTTAAAGGTAGTGTGGCCGAGTGGTCTAAGGCGCTGGATTTAGGCTCCAGTCTCAATTGAGGCGTGGGTTCAAATCCCACCGCTGCCATTTTTGCATCTTCCGGGAGGCAATAGCAGGCAGTAATCTCCATGAACGTTTAGTGGGTGACTGGGCCGTCAAGCTTGACGTGTAGCTGGGTTTAGGCTCCAGTCCCAATTGAGGCATGGCTTCAAATCCAACCACTGAAATTTGCGTAGTTAGTCCGTGAGTGACTGAGCTTTGAAAGTTTTTTAAAAAAAAAAATCAGATGGTGTTCATGAGAGAGAGCAGCTGACTGCAGTCCTTGAGAAGCCCGTTCAACTTAGCGTAGAGAGTCAACAGTGGTGTGACACGTGAGTGACCGAAAATGAGATACGCTCCTGCACTTCTGTTCACCTGCGGTTCATGACAAACTGATTGCAGTAGTTGGGATGAGAAACTAAAAGTTCTTGCACAAACTGTTTTGGTATCGCAGTCTGAGTGGTATTTTTCCAATGTTCTTCGGAGCGAAGGTGTGCGGCAATGGCACGGAGGACACGTGGTCAGCAAACCTTACCGTGGATTATGGAAGGCCTGCATGCAAAGACCACAACTTCCAAGACCTTTTTCTGTGGCAGTGTGGCCGAGCACCCAAGGCGCTGGATTAAGGCTCCAGTCTCATTTAAGGTGTGGGAGCTCTTAGAAAGTTCTAAATTTATTAAAACGTAACCTCACAATATACAAACTTTCAGGCGTGGTAAATTCTCGCATGAGTTCAAGTTTCTCACGAATCCACTAGTGCCCCATGTGTGCGATACTGCTTCACGCTGAGCTGTAACAATCAAGCAGGTTTTGTGGAAACACCTTTGGCCAGACACACACTTCTTTGTATAGTAAGTTTGGAGTTCAAGGATCCAAGAGGTTAGGTACAGTGTCATTTCTTTTTCGTGAACTGGTGCCTTTACACAGAACCAGTAGAAGCCTTTATTTCAAGGGGGCCCTAATGTGTAGGGGTTTCTCTTGTTTTTAAATCCGTCTGATTTGGAGAATCTATGAACAAGTAATGGTGTAGGAGGCTGTAAATTGTTCATTGTGAGTCAAAATCTACCTGCAAACACTTTAGAGTTAAGCTCTGTGTTTGAAAATACATTGCACCTAACCTCTTAGATCCTTGAACTCAAAACCTACTATACAATAAAGTGCGTGTCTGGTCAAAGGTACTTCCACAAAACCCACTTGACTGTTAGAGCTCAGCGTCAAGTAAAATTGTATGATCTGTATGTAAAGCCACTATGGATATTCCACCCTGAGTCGCCTGTCTTAGGTCACACTGGCGTAATTGCTTTTTTGCTTTGCTTTGCTTTGCTTTGCTTTTAAGGTAGTGTGGCCGAGTGGTCTAAGGCGCTGGATTAAGGCTCCAGTCTCATTTGAGGCGTGGGTTCAAATCCCACCACTGCCAAAATGCTCTGAGGCCAACAAAGCGTAACCTCTCAAAGTGCAGACATGTAGCGAATTCCCGTACGACTTCAAGTTTCTCATGAATCCACTAGTGCCCCATGTGTATGATTCTACCTCACGCTGAGCCGTAACAATCAAGTAGGTTGTGTGGAAGCACCTTTGGTTGCACTCTGAGCTATACCTGCGTAGGCATTGTCCACACACTTCTTTGTATTATAGGTTTGGAGCTTGGGTACAATACAATTTCTTTCTCCTAAGCTTCTGCCATTACAAGGAACACCCTAGTAGTAAACTAAAGGCTGTTTTCGAGCTAGCCAGGAGTCGAACCTAGAATCTTCTGATCCGAAGTCAGACGCGTTATCCATTACGCTACTAGCCCTGCTTTAGCTTGTGCACACATGTCGCAACATTGCCTGTACGCGATTGACAGCGACAAAGAGCATTGCATTGAACACCAAAACAAAGAAGAAGGTATGAGTGTCGTGACCCGGATTCGAACCGGGGTTGCTGCGGCCACAACGCAGAGTACTAACCACTATACGATCACGGCTGGGTTGCTGCAACTGTGCCTCCGTGCGAGGTAAACAATTAGTCCTTATTACATCCAACTAAAGGCTGTTTTCGAGCTAGCCAGGAGTCGAACCTAGAATCTTCTGATCCGTAGTCAGACGCGTTATCCATTGCGCCACTAGCCCTGCGTTTGGGAGTGCATAGGTGTCACAATATTGCCTATACATCGTTGACAGGCAAACAAATATCTTCCCCCAGTTGTGGAGTTTGTCAGTTATCTGACAGTTTGCGAAGGTCGCAGGTGGCAAGAAAAGAAGCAGTAGTCATGTGTGTAGTTCTGAACTTTGCAACAACAAGCATAGCATTGAATGCAATACATAATTGTCACAACATTGCATGTACCTGCTTAATATCGACAAAAATCTTCCTGCACGTACACGTTTACTGAGTTTGGCACTTATGTGACTGCTCGTGAAGGTTGCAGGTGTCAGAAAGTGGACCAGACGTCTTTGTGTGTAGTTGTAATCTTTGTAACAGGAAGCATAGCATTTAATGCAATGATCACCAAAACAAACAAGTTAAGGGACGTCACAGTGACGAGACTGGGATTCGAACCGCAAATGCTGCAGTTTCTGACCGGCTCTCAAGCAGAGTGGCGCAGCGGAAGCGTGCTGGGCCCATAACCCAGAGGTCGATGGATCGAAACCATCCTCTGCTAATTGCGTTAGTGTTCGCCGTCAAGCTGTGTGATTAACACAGGGTATATGTTTTTGCCCTTTGCATTAAAGCACAAGTGTTCAGGGTTCTTTCCACCTCTTAATGGTTCAGCGATCTGTATGTAAAGCCACTGTGGACATTCCACCCCGAGTCGCCCGTCTCAGGCCAGCCTGGCATTAGTGCTTTCTTTGTTAGCCATGCATCAATTGCGTCCTTTTAAGGTAGTGTGGCCGAGTGGTCTAAGGCGCTGGATTTAGGCTCCAGTCTCAATTGAGGCGTGGGTTCAAATCCCACCGCTGCCATCTTTGCATCTTCCGGGAGGCAATAGCAGGCAGTAATCTCCATGAACGTTTAGTGGGTGACTGGGCCGTCAAGCTTGACGTGTAGCTGGCTTTAGGCTCCAGTCCCAATTGAGGCATGGCTTCAAATCCAACCACTGAAATTTGCGTAGTTAGTCCGTGAGTGACTGAGCTTTGAAAGTTTAAAAAAAAAAAAAAAATCAGATGGTGTTCATGAGAGAGAGCAGCTGACTGCAGTCCTTGAGAAGCCCGTTCAACTTAGCGTAGAGAGTCAACAGTGGTGTGACACGTGAGTGACCGAAAATGAGATACGCTCCTGCACTTCTGTTCACCTGCGGTTCATGACAAACTGATTGCAGTAGTTGGGATGAGAAACTAAAAGTTCTTGCACAAACTGTTTTGGTATCGCAGTCTGAGTGGTATTTTTCCAATGTTCTTCGGAGCGAAGGTGTGCGGCAATGGCACGGAGGACACGTGGTCAGCAAACCTTACCGTGGATTATGGAAGGCCTGCATGCAAAGACCACAACTTCCAAGACCTTTTTCTGTGGCAGTGTGGCCGAGCACCCAAGGCGCTGGATTAAGGCTCCAGTCTCATTTAAGGTGTGGGATCTCTTAGAAAGTTCTAAATTTATCAAAACGTAACCTCACAATGTACAAACTTTCAGGCGTGGTAAATTCTCGCATGAGTTCAAGTTTCTCACGAATCCACTAGTGCCCCATGTGTGCGATACTGCTTCACGCTGAGCTGTAACAATCAAGCAGGTTTTGTGGAAACACCTTTGGCCAGACACACACTTCTTTGTATAGTAAGTTTGGAGTTCAAGGATCCAAGAGGTTAGGTACAGTGTCATTTCTTTTTCGTGAACTGGTGCCTTTACACAGAACCAGTAGAAGCCTTTATTTCAAGGGGGCCCTAATGTGTAGGGGTTTCTCTTGTTTTTAAATCCGTCTGATTTGGAGAATCTATGAACAAGTAATGGTGTAGGAGGCTGTAAATTGTTCATTGTGAGTCAAAATCTACCTGCAAACACTTTAGAGTTAAGCTCTGTGTTTGAAAATACATTGCACCTAACCTCTTAGATCCTTGAACTCAAAACCTACTATACAATAAAGTGCGTGTCTGGTCAAAGGTACTTCCACAAAACCCACTTGACTGTTAGAGCTCAGCGTCAAGTAAAATTGTATGATCTGTATGTAAAGCCACTATGGATATTCCACCCTGAGTCGCCTGTCTTAGGTCACACTGGCGTAATTGCTTTTTTGCTTTGCTTTGCTTTGCTTTGCTTTTAAGGTAGTGTGGCCGAGTGGTCTAAGGCGCTGGATTAAGGCTCCAGTCTCATTTGAGGCGTGGGTTCAAATCCCACCACTGCCAAAACGCTCTGAGGCCAACAAAGCGTAACCTCTCAAAGTGCAGACATGTAGCGAATTCCCGTACGACTTCAAGTTTCTCATGAATCCACTAGTGCCCCATGTGTATGATTCTACCTCACGCTGAGCCGTAACAATCAAGTAGGTTGTGTGGAAGCACCTTTGGTTGCACTCTGAGCTATACCTGCGTAGGCATTGTCCACACACTTCTTTGTATTACAGGTTTGGAGCTTGGGTACAATACAATTTCTTTCTCCTAAGCTTCTGCCATTACACGGAACACTTAACTACACCCTAGTATTAAACTAAAGGCTGTTTTCGAGCTAGCCAGGAGTCGAACCTAGAATCTTCTGATCCGAAGTCAGACGCGTTATCCATTACGCCACTAGCCCTGCTTTAGCTTGTGCACACATGTCGCAACATTGCCTGTACGCGATTGACAGCGACAAAGAGCATTGCATTGAACACCAAAACAAAGAAGAAGGTATCAGTGCCGTGACCCGGATTCGAACCGGGGTTGCTGCGGCCACAACGCAGAGTACTAACCACTATACGATCACGGCTGGGTTGCTGCAACTGTGCCTCCGTGCGAGGTAAACAACTAGTGCTTATTACATCCAACTAAAGGCTGTTTTCGAGCTAGCCAGGAGTCGAACCTAGAATCTTCTGATCCGTAGTCAGACGCGTTATCCATTGCGCCACTAGCCCTGCGTTTGGGAGTGCATAGGTGTCACAATATTGCCTATACATCGTTGACAGGCAAACAAATATCTTCCCCCAGTTGTGGAGTTTGTCAGTTATCTGACAGTTTGCGAAGGTCGCAGGCGGCAAGAAAAGAAGCAGTAGTCATGTGTGTAGTTCTGAACTTTGCAACAACAAGCATAGCATTGAATGCAATACATAATTGTCACAACATTGCATGTACCTGCTTAATATCGACAAAAATCTTCCTGCACGTACACGTTTACTGAGTTTGGCACTTATGTGACTGCTCGTGAAGGTTGCAGGTGTCAGAAAGTGGACCAGACGTCTTTGTGTGTAGTTGTAATCTTTGTAACAGGAAGCATAGCATTTAATGCAATGATCACCAAAACAAACAAGTTAAGGGACGTCACAGTGACGAGACTGGGATTCGAACCGCAAATGCTGCAGTTTCTGACCGGCTCTCAAGCAGAGTGGCGCAGCGGAAGCGTGCTGGGCCCATAACCCAGAGGTCGATGGATCGAAACCATCCTCTGCTAATTGCGTTAGTGTTCGCCGTCAAGCTGTGTGATTAACACAGGGTATATGTTTTTGCCGTTTGCATTAAAGCACAAGTGTTCAGGGTTCTTTCCACCTCTTAATGGTTCAGCGATCTGTATGTAAAGCCACTGTGGACGTTCCACCCCGAGTCGCCCGTCTCAGGCCAGCCTGGCATTAGTGCTTTCTTTGTTAGCCATGCATCAATTGCTTCCTTTTAAGGTAGTGTGGCCGAGTGGTCTAAGGCGCTGGATTTAGGCTCCAGTCTCAATTGAGGCGTGGGTTCAAATCCCACCGCTGCCATTTTTGCATCTTCCGGGAGGCAATAGCAGGCAGTAATCTCCATGAACGTTTAGTGGGTGACTGGGCCGTCAAGCTTGACGTGTAGCTGGGTTTAGGCTCCAGTCCCAATTGAGGCATGGCTTCAAATCCAACCACTGAAATTTGCGTAGTTAGTCCGTGAGTGACTGAGCTTTGAAAGTTTTTTTAAAAAAAAAATCAGATGGTGTTCATGAGAGAGAGCAGCTGACTGCAGTCCTTGAGAAGCCCGTTCAACTTAGCGTAGAGAGTCAACAGTGGTGTGACACGTGAGTGACCGAAAATGAGATACGCTCCTGCACTTCTGTTCACCTGCGGTTCATGACAAACTGATTGCAGTAGTTGGGATGAGAAACTAAAAGTTCTTGCACAAACTGTTTTGGTATCGCAGTCTGAGTGGTATTTTTCCAATGTTCTTCGGAGCGAAGGTGTGCGGCAATGGCACGGAGGACACGTGGTCAGCAAACCTTACCGTGGATTATGGAAGGCCTGCATGCAAAGACCACAACTTCCAAGACCTTTTTCTGTGGCAGTGTGGCCGAGCACCCAAGGCGCTGGATTAAGGCTCCAGTCTCATTTAAGGTGTGGGATCTCTTAGAAAGTTCTAAATTTATCAAAGCGTAACCTCACAATGTACAAACTTGCAGGCGTGGTAAATTCTCGCATGAGTTCAAGTTTCTCACGAATCCACTAGTGCCCCATGTGTGCGATACTGCTTCACGCTGAGCTGTAACAATCAAGCAGGTTTTGTGGAAACACCTTTGGCCAGACACACACTTCTTTGTATAGTAAGTTTGGAGTTCAAGGATCCAAGAGGTTAGGTACAGTGTCATTTCTTTTTCGTGAACTGGTGCCTTTACACAGAACCAGTAGAAGCCTTTATTTCAAGGGGGCCCTAATGTGTAGGGGTTTCTCTTGTTTTTAAATCCGTCTGATTTGGAGAATCTATGAACAAGTAATGGTGTAGGAGGCTGTAAATTGTTCATTGTGAGTCAAAATCTACCTGCAAACACTTTAGAGTTAAGCTCTGTGTTTGAAAATACATTGCACCTAACCTCTTAGATCCTTGAACTCAAAACCTACTATACAATAAAGTGCGTGTCTGGTCAAAGGTACTTCCACAAAACCCACTTGACTGTTAGAGCTCAGCGTCAAGTAAAATTGTATGATCTGTATGTAAAGCCACTATGGATATTCCACCCTGAGTCGCCTGTCTTAGGTCACACTGGCGTAATTGCTTTTTTGCTTTGCTTTGCTTTGCTTTTAAGGTAGTGTGGCCGAGTGGTCTAAGGCGCTGGTTAAGGCTCCAGTCTCGTTTGAGGCGTGGGTTCAAATCCCACCACTGCCAAAACGCTCTGAGGCCAACAAAGCGTAACCTCTCAAAGTGCAGATATGTAGCGAATTCCCGTACGACTTCAAGTTTCTCATGAATCCACTAGTGCCCCATGTGTATGATTCTACCTCTGAGCCGTAACAATCAAGTAGGTTGTGTGGAAGCACCTTTGGTTGCACTCTGAGCTATACCTGCGTAGGCATTGTCCACACACTTCTTTGTATTATAGGTTTGGAGCTTGGGTACAATACAATTTCTTTCTCCTAAGCTTCTGCCATTACACGGAACACTTAACTACACCCTAGTAGTAAACTAAAGGCTGTTTTCGAGCTAGCCAGGAGTCGAACCTAGAATCTTCTGATCCGAAGTCAGACGCGTTATCCATTACGCCACTAGCCCTGCTTTAGCTTGTGCACACATGTCGCAACATTGCCTGTACGCGATTGACAGCGACAAAGAGCATTGCATTGAACACCAAAACAAAGAAGAAGGTATCAGTGCCGTGACCCGGATTCGAACCGGGGTTGCTGCGGCCACAACGCAGAGTACTAACCACTATACGATCACGGCTGGGTTGCTGCAACTGTGCCTCCGTGCGAGGTAAACAACTAGTCCTTATTACATCCAACTAAAGGCTGTTTTCGAGCTAGCCAGGAGTCGAACCTAGAATCTTCTGATCCGTAGTCAGACGCGTTATCCATTGCGCCACTAGCCCTGCGTTTGGGAGTGCATAGGTGTCACAATATTGCCTATACATCGTTGACAGGCAAACAAATATCTTCCCCCAGTTGTGGAGTTTGTCAGTTATCTGACAGTTTGCGAAGGTCGCAGGTGGCAAGAAAAGAAGCAGTAGTCATGTGTGTAGTTCTGAACTTTGCAACAACAAGCATAGCATTGAATGCAATACATAATTGTCACAACATTGCATGTACCTGCTTAATATCGACAAAAATCTTCCTGCACGTACACGTTTACTGAGTTTGGCACTTATGTGACTGCTCGTGAAGGTTGCAGGTGTCAGAAAGTGGACCAGACGTCTTTGTGTGTAGTTGTAATCTTTGTAACAGGAAGCATAGCATTTAATGCAATGATCACCAAAACAAACAAGTTAAGGGACGTCACAGTGACGAGACTGGGATTCGAACCGCAAATGCTGCAGTTTCTGACAGGCTCTCAAGCAGAGTGGCGCAGCGGAAGCGTGCTGGGCCCATAACCCAGAGGTCGATGGATCGAAACCATCCTCTGCTAATTGCGTTAGTGTTCGCCGTCAAGCTGTGTGATTAACACAGGGTATATGTTTTTGCCGTTTGCATTAAAGCACAAGTGTTCAGGGTTCTTTCCACCTCTTAATGGTTCAGCGATCTGTATGTAAAGCCACTGTGGACGTTCCACCCCGAGTCGCCCGTCTCAGGCCAGCCTGGCATTAGTGCTTTCTTTGTTAGCCATGCATCAATTGCTTCCTTTTAAGGTAGTGTGGCCGAGTGGTCTAAGGCACTGGATTTAGGCTCCAGTCTCAATTGAGGCGTGGGTTCAAATCCCACCGCTGCCATTTTTGCATCTTCCGGGAGGCAATAGCAGGCAGTAATCTCCATGAACGTTTAGTGTGTGACTGGGCCGTCAAGCTTGACGTGTAGCTGGGTTTAGGCTCCAGTCCCAATTGAGGCATGGCTTCAAATCCAACCACTGAAATTTGCGTAGTTAGTCCGTGAGTGACTGAGCTTTGAAAGTTTTTTAAAAAAAAAATCAGATGGTGTTCATGAGAGAGAGCAGCTGACTGCAGTCCTTGAGAAGCCCGTTCAACTTAGCGTAGAGAGTCAACAGTGGTGTGACACGTGAGTGACCGAAAATGAGATACGCTCCTGCACTTCTGTTCACCTGCGGTTCATGACAAACTGATTGCAGTAGTTGGGATGAGAAACTAAAAGTTCTTGCACAAACTGTTTTGGTATCGCAGTCTGAGTGGTATTTTTCCAATGTTCTTCGGAGCGAAGGTGTGCGGCAATGGCACGGAGGACACGTGGTCAGCAAACCTTACCGTGGATTATGGAAGGCCTGCATGCAAAGACCACAACTTCCAAGACCTTTTTCTGTGGCAGTGTGGCCGAGCACCCAAGGCGCTGGATTAAGGCTCCAGTCTCATTTAAGGTGTGGGATCTCTTAGAAAGTTCTAAATTTATCAAAGCGTAACCTCACAATGTACAAACTTTCAGGCGTGGTAAATTCTCGCATGAGTTCAAGTTTCTCACAAATCCACTAGTGCCCCATGTGTGCGATACTGCTTCACGCTGAGCTGTAACAATCAAGCAGGTTTTGTGGAAACACCTTTGGCCAGACACACACTTCTTTGTATAGTAAGTTTGGAGTTCAAGGATCCAAGAGGTTAGGTACAGTGTCATTTCTTTTTCGTGAACTGGTGCCTTTACACAGAACCAGTAGAAGCCTTTATTTCAAGGGGGCCCTAATGTGTAGGGGTTTCTCTTGTTTTTAAATCCGTCTGATTTGGAGAATCTATGAACAAGTAATGGTGTAGGAGGCTGTAAATTGTTCATTGTGAGTCAAAATCTACCTGCAAACACTTTAGAGTTAAGCTCTGTGTTTGAAAATACATTGCACCTAACCTCTTAGATCCTTGAACTCAAAACCTACTATACAATAAAGTGCGTGTCTGGTCAAAGGTACTTCCACAAAACCCACTTGACTGTTAGAGCTCAGCGTCAAGTAAAATTGTATGATCTGTATGTAAAGCCACTATGGATATTCCACCCTGAGTCGCCTGTCTTAGGTCACACTGGCGTAATTGCTTTTTTGCTTTGCTTAGCTTTTAAGGTAGTGTGGCCGAGTGGTCTAAGGCGCTGGATTAAGGCTCCAGTCTCATTTGAGGCGTGGGTTCAAATCCCACCACTGCCAAAACGCTCTGAGGCCAACAAAGCGTAACCTCTCAAAGTGCAGATACGTAGCGAATTCCCGTACGACTTCAAGTTTCTCATGAATCCACTAGTGCCCCATGTGTATGATTCTACCTCACGCTGAGCCGTATCAATCAAGTAGGTTGTGTGGTTGCACTCTGAGCTATACCTGCGTAGGCATTGTCCACACACTTCTTTGTATTATAGGTTTGGAGCTTGGGTACAATACAATTTCTTTCTCCTAAGCTTCTGCCATTACACGGAACACTTAACTACACCCTAGTAGTAAACTAAAGGCTGTTTTCGAGCTAGCCAGGAGTCGAACCTAGAATCTTCTGATCCGAAGTCAGACGCGTTATCCATTACGCCACTAGCCCTGCTTTAGCTTGTGCACACATGTCGCAACATTGCCTGTACGCGATTGACAGCGACAAAGAGCATTGCATTGAACACCAAAACAAAGAAGAAGGTATCAGTGCCGTGACCCGGATTCGAACCGGGGTTGCTGCGGCCACAACGCAGAGTACTAACCACTATACGATCACGGCTGGGTTGCTGCAACTGTGCCTCCGTGCGAGGTAAACAACTAGTCCTTATTACATCCAACTAAAGGCTGTTTTCGAGCTAGCCAGGAGTCGAACCTAGAATCTTCTGATCCGTAGTCAGACGCGTTATCCATTGCGCCACTAGCCCTGCGTTTGGGAGTGCATAGGTGTCACAATATTGCCTATACATCGTTGACAGGCAAACAAATATCTTCCCCCAGTTGTGGAGTTTGTCAGTTATCTGACAGTTTGCGAAGGTCGCAGGTGGCAAGAAAAGAAGCAGTAGTCATGTGTGTAGTTCTGAACTTTGCAACAACAAGCATAGCATTGAATGCAATACATAATTGTCACAACATTGCATGTACCTGCTTAATATCGACAAAAATCTTCCTGCACGTACACGTTTACTGAGTTTGGCACTTATGTGACTGCTCGTGAAGGTTGCAGGTGTCAGAAAGTGGACCAGACGTCTTTGTGTGTAGTTGTAATCTTTGTAACAGGAAGCATAGCATTTAATGCAATGATCACCAAAACAAACAAGTTAAGGGACGTCACAGTGACGAGACTGGGATTCGAACCGCAAATGCTGCAGTTTCTGACCGGCTCTCAAGCAGAGTGGCGCAGCGGAAGCGTGCTGGGCCCATAACCCAGAGGTCGATGGATCGAAACCATCCTCTGCTAATTGCGTTAGTGTTCGCCGTCAAGCTGTGTGATTAACACAGGGTATATGTTTTTGCCGTTTGCATTAAAGCACAAGTGTTCAGGGTTCTTTCCACCTCTTAATGGTTCAGCGATCTGTATGTAAAGCCACTGTGGACATTCCACCCCGAGTCGCCCGTCTCAGGCCAGCCTGGCATTAGTGCTTTCTTTGTTAGCCATGCATCAATTGCTTCCTTTTAAGGTAGTGTGGCCGAGTGTTCTAAGGCGCTGGATTTAGGCTCCAGTCTCAATTGAGGCGTGGGTTCAAATCCCACCGCTGCCATTTTTGCATCTTCCGGGAGGCAATAGCAGGCAGTAATCTCCATGAACGTTTAGTGGGTGACTGGGCCGTCAAGCTTGACGTGTAGCTGGGTTTAGGCTCCAGTCCCAATTGAGGCATGGCTTCAAATCCAACCACTGAAATTTGCGTAGTTAGTCCGTGAGTGACTGAGCTTTGAAAGTTTTTTTAAAAAAAAATCAGATGGTGTTCATGAGAGAGAGCAGCTGACTGCAGTCCTTGAGAAGCCCGTTCAACTTAGCGTAGAGAGTCAACAGTGGTGTGACACGTGAGTGACCGAAAATGAGATACGCTCCTGCACTTCTGTTCACCTGCGGTTCATGACAAACTGATTGCAGTAGTTGGGATGAGAAACTAAAAGTTCTTGCACAAACTGTTTTGGTATCGCAGTCTGAGTGGTATTTTTCCAATGTTCTTCGGAGCGAAGGTGTGCGGCAATGGCACGGAGGACACGTGGTCAGCAAACCTTACCGTGGATTATGGAAGGCCTGCATGCAAAGACCACAACTTCCAAGACCTTTTTCTGTGGCAGTGTGGCCGAGCACCCAAGGCGCTGGATTAAAGCTCCAGTCTCATTTAAGGTGTGGGATCTCTTAGAAAGTTCTAAATTTATCAAAGCGTAACCTCACAATGTACAAACTTTCAGGCGTGGTAAATTCTCGCATGAGTTCAAGTTTCTCACGAATCCACTAGTGCCCCATGTGTGCGATACTGCTTCACGCTGAGCTGTAACAATCAAGCAGGTTTTGTGGAAACACCTTTGGCCAGACACACACTTCTTTGTATAGTAAGTTTGGAGTTCAAGGATCCAAGAGGTTAGGTACAGTGTCATTTCTTTTTCGTGAACTGGTGCCTTTACACAGAACCAGTAGAAGCCTTTATTTCAAGGGGGCCCTAATGTGTAGGGGTTTCTCTTGTTTTTAAATCCGTCTGATTTGGAGAATCTATGAACAAGTAATGGTGTAGGAGGCTGTAAATTGTTCATTGTGAGTCAAAATCTACCTGCAAACACTTTAGAGTTAAGCTCTGTGTTTGAAAATACATTGCACCTAACCTCTTAGATCCTTGAACTCAAAACCTACTATACAATAAAGTGCGTGTCTGGTCAAAGGTACTTCCACAAAACCCACTTGACTGTTAGAGCTCAGCGTCAAGTAAAATTGTATGATCTGTATGTAAAGCCACTATGGATATTCCACCCTGAGTCGCCTGTCTTAGGTCACACTGGCGTAATTGCTTTTTTGCTTTGCTTTGCTTTGCTTTGCTTTGCTTTTAAGGTAGTGTGGCCGAGTGGTCTAAGGCGCTGGATTAAGGCTCCAGTCTCATTTGAGGCGTGGGTTCTAATCCCACCACTGCCAAAACGCTCTGAGGCCAACGAAGCGTAACCTCTCAAAGTGCAGACATGTAGCGAATTCCCGTACGACTTCAAGTTTCTCATGAATCCACTAGTGCCCCATGTGTATGATTCTACCTCACGCTGAGCCGTAACAATCAAGTAGGTTGTGTGGAAGCACCTTTGGTTGCACTCTGAGCTATACCTGCGTAGGCATTGTCCACACACTTCTTTGTATTATAGGTTTGGAGCTTGGGTACAATACAATTTCTTTCTCCTAAGCTTCTGCCATTACACGGAACACTTAACTACACCCTAGTAGTAAACTAAAGGCTGTTTTCGAGCTAGCCAGGAGTCGAACCTAGAATCTTCTGATCCGAAGTCAGACGCGTTATCCATTACGCCACTAGCCCTGCTTTAGCTTGTGCACACATGTCGCAACATTGCCTGTACGCGATTGACAGCGACAAAGAGCATTGCATTGAACACCAAAACAAAGAAGAAGGTATCAGTGCCGTGACCCGGATTCGAACCGGGGTTGCTGCGGCCACAACGCAGAGTACTAACCACTATACGATCACGGCTGGGTTGCTGCAACTGTGCCTCCGTGCGAGGTAAACAACTAGTCCTTATTACATCCAACTAAAGGCTGTTTTCGAGCTAGCCAGGAGTCGAACCTAGAATCTTCTGATCCGTAGTCAGACGCGTTATCCATTGCGCCACTAGCCCTGCGTTTGGGAGTGCATAGGTGTCACAATATTGCCTATACATCGTTGACAGGCAAACAAATATCTTCCCCCAGTTGTGGAGTTTGTCAGTTATCTGACAGTTTGCGAAGGTCGCAGGTGGCAAGAAAAGAAGCAGTAGTCATGTGTGTAGTTCTGAACTTTGCAACAACAAGCATAGCATTGAATGCAATACATAATTGTCACAACATTGCATGTACCTGCTTAATATCGACAAAAATCTTCCTGCACGTACACGTTTACTGAGTTTGGCACTTATGTGACTGCTCGTGAAGGTTGCAGGTGTCAGAAAGTGGACCAGACGTCTTTGTGTGTAGTTGTAATCTTTGTAACAGGAAGCATAGCATTTAATGCAATGATCACCAAAACAAACAAGTTAAGGGACGTCACAGTGACGAGACTGGGATTCGAACCGCAAATGCTGCAGTTTCTAACCGGCTCTCAAGCAGAGTGGCGCAGCGGAAGCGTGCTGGGCCCATAACCCAGAGGTCGATGGATCGAAACCATCCTCTGCTAATTGCGTTAGTGTTCGCCGTCAAGCTGTGTGATTAACACAGGGTATATGTTTTTGCCGTTTGCATTAAAGCACAAGTGTTCAGGGTTCTTTCCACCTCTTAATGGTTCAGCGATCTGTATGTAAAGCCACTGTGGACATTCCACCCCGAGTCGCCCGTCTCAGGCCAGCCTGGCATTAGTGCTTTCTTTGTTAGCCATGCATCAATTGCTTCCTTTTAAGGTAGTGTGGCCGAGTGGTCTAAGGCGCTGGATTTAGGCTCCAGTCTCAATTGAGGCGTGGGTTCAAATCCCACCGCTGCCATTTTTGCATCTTCCGGGAGGCAATAGCAGGCAGTAATCTCCATGAACGTTTAGTGGGTGACTGGGCCGTCAAGCTTGACGTGTAGCTGGGTTTAGGCTCCAGTCCCAATTGAGGCATGGCTTCAAATCCAACCACTGAAATTTGCGTAGTTAGTCCGTGAGTGACTGAGCTTTGAAAGTTTTTTTAAAAAAAAATCAGATGGTGTTCATGAGAGAGAGCAGCTGACTGCAGTCCTTGAGAAGCCCGTTCAACTTAGCGTAGAGAGTCAACAGTGGTGTGACACGTGAGTGACCGAAAATGAGATACGCTCCTGCACTTCTGTTCACCTGCGGTTCATGACAAACTGATTGCAGTAGTTGGGATGAGAAACTAAAAGTTCTTGCACAAACTGTTTTGGTATCGCAGTCTGAGTGGTATTTTTCCAATGTTCTTCGGAGCGAAGGTGTGCGGCAATGGCACGGAGGACACGTGGTCAGCAAACCTTACCGTGGATTATGGAAGGCCTGCATGCAAAGACCACAACTTCCAAGACCTTTTTCTGTGGCAGTGTGGCCGAGCACCCAAGGCGCTGGATTAAAGCTCCAGTCTCATTTAAGGTGTGGGATCTCTTAGAAAGTTCTAAATTTATCAAAGCGTAACCTCACAATGTACAAACTTTCAGGCGTGGTAAATTCTCGCATGAGTTCAAGTTTCTCACGAATCCACTAGTGCCCCATGTGTGCGATACTGCTTCACGCTGAGCTGTAACAATCAAGCAGGTTTTGTGGAAACACCTTTGGCCAGACACACACTTCTTTGTATAGTAAGTTTGGAGTTCAAGGATCCAAGAGGTTAGGTACAGTGTCATTTCTTTTTCGTGAACTGGTGCCTTTACACAGAACCAGTAGAAGCCTTTATTTCAAGGGGGCCCTAATGTGTAGGGGTTTCTCTTGTTTTTAAATCCGTCTGATTTGGAGAATCTATGAACAAGTAATGGTGTAGGAGGCTGTAAATTGTTCATTGTGAGTCAAAATCTACCTGCAAACACTTTAGAGTTAAGCTCTGTGTTTGAAAATACATTGCACCTAACCTCTTAGATCCTTGAACTCAAAACCTACTATACAATAAAGTGCGTGTCTGGTCAAAGGTACTTCCACAAAACCCACTTGACTGTTAGAGCTCAGCGTCAAGTAAAATTGTATGATCTGTATGTAAAGCCACTATGGATATTCCACCCTGAGTCGCCTGTCTTAGGTCACACTGGCGTAATTGCTTTTTTGCTTTGCTTTGCTTTGCTTTGCTTTGCTTTTAAGGTAGTGTGGCCGAGTGGTCTAAGGCGCTGGATTAAGGCTCCAGTCTCATTTGAGGCGTGGGTTCTAATCCCACCACTGCCAAAACGCTCTGAGGCCAACGAAGCGTAACCTCTCAAAGTGCAGACATGTAGCGAATTCCCGTACGACTTCAAGTTTCTCATGAATCCACTAGTGCCCCATGTGTATGATTCTACCTCACGCTGAGCCGTAACAATCAAGTAGGTTGTGTGGAAGCACCTTTGGTTGCACTCTGAGCTATACCTGCGTAGGCGTTGTCCACACACTTCTTTGTATTATAGGTTTGGAGCTTGGGTACAATACAATTTCTTTCTCCTAAGCTTCTGCCATTACACGGAACACTTAACTACACCCTAGTAGTAAACTAAAGGCTGTTTTCGAGCTAGCCAGGAGTCGAACCTAGAATCTTCTGATCCGAAGTCAGACGCGTTATCCATTACGCCACTAGCCCTGCTTTAGCTTGTGCACACATGTCGCAACATTGCCTGTACGCGATTGACAGCGACAAAGAGCATTGCATTGAACACCAAAACAAAGAAAAAGGTATCAGTGCCGTGACCCGGATTCGAACCGGGGTTGCTGCGGCCACAACGCAGAGTACTAACCACTATACGATCACGGCTGGGTTGCTGCAACTGTGCCTCCGTGCGAGGTAAACAACTAGTCCTTATTACATCCAACTAAAGGCTGTTTTCGAGCTAGCCAGGAGTCGAACCTAGAATCTTCTGATCCGTAGTCAGACGCGTTATCCATTGCGCCACTAGCCCTGCGTTTGGGAGTGCATAGGTGTCACAATATTGCCTATACATCGTTGACAGGCAAACAAATATCTTCCCCCAGTTGTGGAGTTTGTCAGTTATCTGACAGTTTGCGAAGGTCGCAGGTGGCAAGAAAAGAAGCAGTAGTCATGTGTGTAGTTCTGAACTTTGCAACAACAAGCATAGCATTGAATGCAATACATAATTGTCACAACATTGCATGTACCTGCTTAATATCGACAAAAATCTTCCTGCACGTACACGTTTACTGAGTTTGGCACTTATGTGACTGCTCGTGAAGGTTGCAGGTGTCAGAAAGTGGACCAGACGTCTTTGTGTGTAGTTGTAATCTTTGTAACAGGAAGCATAGCATTTAATGCAATGATCACCAAAACAAACAAGTTAAGGGACGTCACAGTGACGAGACTGGGATTCGAACCGCAAATGCTGCAGTTTCTGACCGGCTCTCAAGCAGAGTGGCGCAGCGGAAGCGTGCTGGGCCCATAACCCAGAGGTCGATGGATCGAAACCATCCTCTGCTAATTGCGTTAGTGTTCGCCGTCAAGCTGTGTGATTAACACAGGGTATATGTTTTTGCCGTTTGCATTAAAGCACAAGTGTTCAGGGTTCTTTCCACCTCTTAATGGTTCAGCGATCTGTATGTAAAGCCACTGTGGACGTTCCACCCCGAGTCGCCCGTCTCAGGCCAGCCTGGCATTAGTGCTTTCTTTGTTAGCCATGCATCAATTGCTTCCTTTTAAGGTAGTGTGGCCGAGTGGTCTAAGGCGCTGGATTTAGGCTCCAGTCTCAATTGAGGCGTGGGTTCAAATCCCACCGCTGCCATTTTTGCATCTTCCGGGAGGCAATAGCAGGCAGTAATCTCCATGAACGTTTAGTGGGTGACTGGGCCGTCAAGCTTGACGTGTAGCTGGGTTTAGGCTCCAGTCCCAATTGAGGCATGGCTTCAAATCCAACCACTGAAATTTGCGTAGTTAGTCCGTGAGTGACTGAGCTTTGAAAGTTTTTTTAAAAAAAAATCAGATGGTGTTCATGAGAGAGAGCAGCTGACTGCAGTCCTTGAGAAGCCCGTTCAACTTAGCGTAGAGAGTCAACAGTGGTGTGACACGTGAGTGACCGAAAATGAGATACGCTCCTGCACTTCTGTTCACCTGCGGTTCATGACAAACTGATTGCAGTAGTTGGGATGAGAAACTAAAAGTTCTTGCACAAACTGTTTTGGTATCGCAGTCTGAGTGGTATTTTTCCAATGTTCTTCGGAGCGAAGGTGTGCGGCAATGGCACGGAGGACACGTGGTCAGCAAACCTTACCGTGGATTATGGAAGGCCTGCATGCAAAGACCACAACTTCCAAGACCTTTTTCTGTGGCAGTGTGGCCGAGCACCCAAGGCGCTGGATTAAGGCTCCAGTCTCATTTAAGGTGTGGGATCTCTTAGAAAGTTCTAAATTTATCAAAGCGTAACCTCACAATGTACAAACTTTCAGGCGTGGTAAATTCTCGCATGAGTTCAAGTTTCTCACGAATCCACTAGTGCCCCATGTGTGCGATACTGCTTCACGCTGAGCTGTAACAATCAAGCAGGTTTTGTGGAAACACCTTTGGCCAGACACACACTTCTTTGTATAGTAAGTTTGGAGTTCAAGGATCCAAGAGGTTAGGTACAGTGTCATTTCTTTTTCGTGAACTGGTGCCTTTACACAGAACCAGTAGAAGCCTTTATTTCAAGGGGGCCCTAATGTGTAGGGGTTTCTCTTGTTTTTAAATCCGTCTGATTTGGAGAATCTATGAACAAGTAATGGTGTAGGAGGCTGTAAATTGTTCATTGTGAGTCAAAATCTACCTGCAAACACTTTAGAGTTAAGCTCTGTGTTTGAAAATACATTGCACCTAACCTCTTAGATCCTTGAACTCAAAACCTACTATACAATAAAGTGCGTGTCTGGTCAAAGGTACTTCCACAAAACCCACTTGACTGTTAGAGCTCAGCGTCAAGTAAAATTGTATGATCTGTATGTAAACCCACTATGGATATTCCACCCTGAGTCGCCTGTCTTAGGTCACACTGGCGTAATTGCTTTTTTGCTTTGCTTTGCTTTGCTTTGCTTTGCTTTTAAGGTAGTGTGGCCGAGTGGTCTAAGGCGCTGGATTAAGGCTCCAGTCTCATTTGAGGCGTGGGTTCTAATCCCACCACTGCCAAAACGCTCTGAGGCCAACAAAGCGTAACCTCTCAAAGTGCAGACATGTAGCGAATTCCCGTACGACTTCAAGTTTCTCATGAATCCACTAGTGCCCCATGTGTATGATTCTACCTCACGCTGAGCCGTAACAATCAAGTAGGTTGTGTGGAAGCACCTTTGGTTGCACTCTGAGCTATACCTGCGTAGGCGTTGTCCACACACTTCTTTGTATTACAGGTTTGGAGCTTGGGTACAATACAATTTCTTTCTCCTAAGCTTCTGCCATTACACGGAACACTTAACTACACCCTAGTAGTAAACTAAAGGCTGTTTTCGAGCTAGCCAGGAGTCGAACCTAGAATCTTCTGATCCGAAGTCAGACGCGTTATCCATTACGCCACTAGCCCTGCTTTAGCTTGTGCACACATGTCGCAACATTGTCTGTACGCGATTGACAGCGACAAAGAGCATTGCATTGAACACCAAAACAAAGAAGAAGGTATCAGTGCCGTGACACGGATTCGAACCGGGGTTGCTGCGGCCACAACGCAGAGTACTAACCACTATACGATCACGGCTGGGTTGCTGCAACTGTGCCTCCGTGCGAGGTAAACAAAGGTTTTGTGGAAACACCTTTGGCCAGACACACACTTCTTTGTATAGTAAGTTTGGAGTTCAAGGATCCAAGAGGTTAGGTACAGTGTCATTTCTTTTTCGTGAACTGGTGCCTTTACACAGAACCAGTAGAAGCCTTTATTTCAAGGGGGCCCTAATGTGTAGGGGTTTCTCTTGTTTTTAAATCCGTCTGATTTGGAGAATCTATGAACAAGTAATGGTGTAGGAGGCTGTAAATTGTTCATTGTGAGTCAAAATCTACCTGCAAACACTTTAGAGTTAAGCTCTGTGTTTGAAAATACATTGCACCTAACCTCTTAGATCCTTGAACTCAAAACCTACTATACAATAAAGTGCGTGTCTGGTCAAAGGTACTTCCACAAAACCCACTTGACTGTTAGAGCTCAGCGTCAAGTAAAATTGTATGATCTGTATGTAAAGCCACTATGGATATTCCACCCTGAGTCGCCTGTCTTAGGTCACACTGGCGTAATTGCTTTTTTGCTTTGCTTTGCTTTTAAGGTAGTGTGGCCGAGTGGTCTAAGGCGCTGGATTAAGGCTCCAGTCTCATTTGAGGCGTGGGTTCAAATCCCACCACTGCCAAAATGCTCTGAGGCCAACAAAGCGTAACCTCTCAAAGTGCAGATATGTAGCGAATTCCAGTACGACTTCAAGTTTCTCATGAATCCACTAGTGCCCCATGTGTATGATTCTACCTCACGCTGAGCCGTAACAATCAAGTAGGTTGTGTGGAAGCACCTTTGGTTGCACTCTGAGCTATACCTGCGTAGGCATTGTCCACACACTTCTTTGTATTATAGGTTTGGAGCTTGGGTACAATACAATTTCTTTCTCCTAAGCTTCTGCCATTACACGGAACACTTAACTACACCCTAGTAGTAAACTAAAGGCTGTTTTCGAGCTAGCCAGGAGTCGAACCTAGAATCTTCTGATCCGAAGTCAGACGCGTTATCCATTACGCCACTAGCCCTGCTTTAGCTTGTGCACACATGTCGCAACATTGCCTGTACGCGATTGACAGCGACAAAGAGCATTGCATTGAACACCAAAACAAAGAAGAAGGTATCAGTGCCGTGACCCGGATTCGAACCGGGGTTGCTGCGGCCACAACGCAGAGTACTAACCACTATACGATCACGGCTGGGTTGCTGCAACTGTGCCTCCGTGCGAGGTAAACAACTAGTCCTTATTACATCCAACTAAAGGCTGTTTTCGAGCTAGCCAGGAGTCGAACCTAGAATCTTCTGATCCGTAGTCAGACGCGTTATCCATTGCGCCACTAGCCCTGCGTTTGGGAGTGCATAGGTGTCACAATATTGCCTATACATCGTTGACAGGCAAACAAATATCTTCCCCCAGTTGTGGAGTTTGTCAGTTATCTGACAGTTTGCGAAGGTCGCAGGCGGCAAGAAAAGAAGCAGTAGTCATGTGTGTAGTTCTGAACTTTGCAACAACAAGCATAGCATTGAATGCAATACATAATTGTCACAACATTGCATGTACCTGCTTAATATCGACAAAAATCTTCCTGCACGTACACGTTTACTGAGTTTGGCACTTATGTGACTGCTCGTGAAGGTTGCAGGTGTCAGAAAGTGGACCAGACGTCTTTGTGTGTAGTTGTAATCTTTGTAACAGGAAGCATAGCATTTAATGCAATGATCACCAAAACAAACAAGTTAAGGGACGTCACAGTGACGAGACTGGGATTCGAACCGCAAATGCTGCAGTTTCTGACCGGCTCTCAAGCAGAGTGGCGCAGCGGAAGCGTGCTGGGCCCATAACCCAGAGGTCGATGGATCGAAACCATCCTCTGCTAATTGCGTTAGTGTTCGCCGTCAAGCTGTGTGATTAACACAGGGTATATGTTTTTGCCGTTTGCATTAAAGCACAAGTGTTCAGGGTTCTTTCCACCTCTTAATGGTTCAGCGATCTGTATGTAAAGCCACTGTGGACATTCCACCCCGAGTCGCCCGTCTCAGGCCAGCCTGGCATTAGTGCTTTCTTTGTTAGCCATGCATCAATTGCTTCCTTTTAAGGTAGTGTGGCCGAGTGGTCTAAGGCGCTGGATTTAGGCTCCAGTCTCAATTGAGGCGTGGGTTCAAATCCCACCGCTGCCATTTTTGCATCTTCCGGGAGGCAATAGCAGGCAGTAATCTCCATGAACGTTTAGTGGGTGACTGGGCCGTCAAGCTTGACGTGTAGCTGGGTTTAGGCTCCAGTCCCAATTGAGGCATGGCTTCAAATCCAACCACTGAAATTTGCGTAGTTAGTCCGTGAGTGACTGAGCTTTGAAAGTTTTTTAAAAAAAAAAATCAGATGGTGTTCATGAGAGAGAGCAGCTGACTGCAGTCCTTGAGAAGCCCGTTCAACTTAGCGTAGAGAGTCAACAGTGGTGTGACACGTGAGTGACCGAAAATGAGATACGCTCCTGCACTTCTGTTCACCTGCGGTTCATGACAAACTGATTGCAGTAGTTGGGATGAGAAACTAAAAGTTCTTGCACAAACTGTTTTGGTATCGCAGTCTGAGTGGTATTTTTCCAATGTTCTTCGGAGCGAAGGTCAGCAAACCTTACCGTGGATTATGGAAGGCCTGCATGCAAAGACCACAACTTCCAAGACCTTTTTCTGTGGCAGTGTGGCCGAGCACCCAAGGCGCTGGATTAAGGCTCCAGTCTCATTTAAGGTGTGGGATCTCTTAGAAAGTTCTAAATTTATCAAAACGTAACCTCACAATGTACAAACTTTCAGGCGTGGTAAATTCTCGCATGAGTTCAAGTTTCTCACGAATCCACTAGTGCCCCATGTGTGCGATACTGCTTCACGCTGAGCTGTAACAATCAAGCAGGTTTTGTGGAAACACCTTTGGCCAGACACACACTTCTTTGTATAGTAAGTTTGGAGTTCAAGGATCCAAGAGGTTAGGTACAGTGTCATTTCTTTTTCGTGAACTGGTGCCTTTACACAGAACCAGTAGAAGCCTTTATTTCAAGGGGGCCCTAATGTGTAGGGGTTTCTCTTGTTTTTAAATCCGTCTGATTTGGAGAATCTATGAACAAGTAATGGTGTAGGAGGCTGTAAATTGTTCATTGTGAGTCAAAATCTACCTGCAAACACTTTAGAGTTAAGCTCTGTGTTTGAAAATACATTGCACCTAACCTCTTAGATCCTTGAACTCAAAACCTACTATACAATAAAGTGCGTGTCTGGTCAAAGGTACTTCCACAAAACCCACTTGACTGTTAGAGCTCAGCGTCAAGTAAAATTGTATGATCTGTATGTAAAGCCACTATGGATATTCCACCCTGAGTCGCCTGTCTTAGGTCACACTGGCGTAATTGCTTTTTTGCTTTGCTTTGCTTTTAAGGTAGTGTGGCCGAGTGGTCTAAGGCGCTGGATTAAGGCTCCAGTCTCATTTGAGGCGTGGGTTCAAATCCCACCACTGCCAAAACGCTCTGAGGCCAACAAAGCGTAACCTCTCAAAGTGCAGACATGTAGCGAATTCCCGTACGACTTCAAGTTTCTCATGAATCCACTAGTGCCCCATGTGTATGATTCTACCTCACGCTGAGCCGTAACAATCAAGTAGGTTGTGTGGAAGCACCTTTGGTTGCACTCTGAGCTATACCTGTGTAGGCATTGTCCACACACTTCTTTGTATTACAGGTTTGGAGCTTGGGTACAATACAATTTCTTTCTCCTAAGCTTCTGCCATTACACGGAACACTTAACTACACCCTAGTAGTAAACTAAAGGCTGTTTTCGAGCTAGCCAGGAGTCGAACCTAGAATCTTCTGATCCGAAGTCAGACGCGTTATCCATTACGCCACTAGCCCTGCTTTAGCTTGTGCACACATGTCGCAACATTGCCTGTACGCGATTGACAGCGACAAAGAGCATTGCATTGAACACCAAAACAAAGAAGAAGGTATCAGTGCCGTGACCCGGATTCGAACCGGGGTTGCTGCGGCCACAACGCAGAGTACTAACCACTATACGATCACGGCTGGGTTGCTGCAACTGTGCCTCCGTGCGAGGTAAACAACTAGTCCTTATTACATCCAACTAAAGGCTGTTTTCTAGCTAGCCAGGAGTCGAACCTAGAATCTTCTGATCCGTAGTCAGACGCGTTATCCATTGCGCCACTAGCCCTGCGTTTGGGAGTGCATAGGTGTCACAATATTGCCTATACATCGTTGACAGGCAAACAAATATCTTCCCCCAGTTGTGGAGTTTGTCAGTTATCTGACAGTTTGCGAAGGTCGCAGGCGGCAAGAAAAGAAGCAGTAGTCATGTGTGTAGTTCTGAACTTTGCAACAACAAGCATAGCATTGAATGCAATACATAATTGTCACAACATTGCATGTACCTGCTTAATATCGACAAAAATCTTCCTGCACGTACACGTTTACTGAGTTTGGCACTTATGTGACTGCTCGTGAAGGTTGCAGGTGTCAGAAAGTGGACCAGACGTCTTTGTGTGTAGTTGTAATCTTTGTAACAGGAAGCATAGCATTTAATGCAATGATCACCAAAACAAACAAGTTAAGGGACGTCACAGTGACGAGACTGGGATTCGAACCGCAAATGCTGCAGTTTCTGACCGGCTCTCAAGCAGAGTGGCGCAGCGGAAGCATGCTGGGCCCATAACCCAGAGGTCGATGGATCGAAACCATCCTCTGCTAATTGCGTTAGTGTTCGCCGTCAAGCTGTGTGATTAACACAGGGTATATGTTTTTGCCGTTTGCATTAAAGCACAAGTGTTCAGGGTTCTTTCCACCTCTTAATGGTTCAGCGATCTGTATGTAAAGCCACTGTGGACATTCCACCCCGAGTCGCCCGTCTCAGGCCAGCCTGGCATTAGTGCTTTCTTTGTTAGCCATGCATCAATTGCTTCCTTTTAAGGTAGTGTGGCCGAGTGGTCTAAGGCGCTGGATTTAGGCTCCAGTCTCAATTGAGGCGTGGGTTCAAATCCCACCGCTGCCATTTTTGCATCTTCCGGGAGGCAATAGCAGGCAGTAATCTCCATGAACGTTTAGTGGGTGACTGGGCCGTCAAGCTTGACGTGTAGCTGGGTTTAGGCTCCAGTCCCAATTGAGGCATGGCTTCAAATCCAACCACTGAAATTTGCGTAGTTAGTCCGTGAGTGACTGAGCTTTGAAAGTTTTTTTTAAAAAAAAATCAGATGGTGTTCATGAGAGAGAGCAGCTGACTGCAGTCCTTGAGAAGCCCGTTCAACTTAGCGTAGAGAGTCAACAGTGGTGTGACACGTGAGTGACCGAAAATGAGATACGCTCCTGCACTTCTGTTCACCTGCGGTTCATGACAAACTGATTGCAGTAGTTGGGATGAGAAACTAAAAGTTCTTGCACAAACTGTTTTGGTATCGCAGTCTGAGTGGTATTTTTCCAATGTTCTTCGGAGCGAAGGTCAGCAAACCTTACCGTGGATTATGGAAGGCCTGCATGCAAAGACCACAACTTCCAAGACCTTTTTCTGTGGCAGTGTGGCCGAGCACCCAAGGCGCTGGATTAAGGCTCCAGTCTCATTTAAGGTGTGGGATCTCTTAGAAAGTTCTAAATTTATCAAAACGTAACCTCACAATGTACAAACTTTCAGGCGTGGTAAATTCTCGCATGAGTTCAAGTTTCTCACGAATCCACTAGTGCCCCATGTGTGCGATACTGCTTCACGCTGAGCTGTAACAATCAAGCAGGTTTTGTGGAAACACCTTTGGCCAGACACACACTTCTTTGTATAGTAAGTTTGGAGTTCAAGGATCCAAGAGGTTAGGTACAGTGTCATTTCTTTTTCGTGAACTGGTGCCTTTACACAGAACCAGTAGAAGCCTTTATTTCAAGGGGGCCCTAATGTGTAGGGGTTTCTCTTGTTTTTAAATCCGTCTGATTTGGAGAATCTATGAACAAGTAATGGTGTAGGAGGCTGTAAATTGTTCATTGTGAGTCAAAATCTACCTGCAAACACTTTAGAGTTAAGCTCTGTGTTTGAAAATACATTGCACCTAACCTCTTAGATCCTTGAACTCAAAACCTACTATACAATAAAGTGCGTGTCTGGTCAAAGGTACTTCCACAAAACCCACTTGACTGTTAGAGCTCAGCGTCAAGTAAAATTGTATGATCTGTATGTAAAGCCACTATGGATATTCCACCCTGAGTCGCCTGTCTTAGGTCACACTGGCGTAATTGCTTTTTTGCTTTGCTTTGCTTTTAAGGTAGTGTGGCCGAGTGGTCTAAGGCGCTGGATTAAGGCTCCAGTCTCATTTGAGGCGTGGGTTCAAATCCCACCACTGCCAAAACGCTCTGAGGCCAACAAAGCGTAACCTCTCAAAGTGCAGACATGTAGCGAATTCCCGTACGACTTCAAGTTTCTCATGAATCCACTAGTGCCCCATGTGTATGATTCTACCTCACGCTGAGCCGTAACAATCAAGTAGGTTGTGTGGAAGCACCTTTGGTTGCACTCTGAGCTATACCTGCGTAGGCATTGTCCACACACTTCTTTGTATTACAGGTTTGGAGCTTGGGTACAATACAATTTCTTTCTCCTAAGCTTCTGCCATTACACGGAACACTTAACTACACCCTAGTAGTAAACTAAAGGCTGTTTTCGAGCTAGCCAGGAGTCGAACCTAGAATCTTCTGATCCGAAGTCAGACGCGTTATCCATTACGCCACTAGCCCTGCTTTAGCTTGTGCACACATGTCGCAACATTGCCTGTACGCGATTGACAGCGACAAAGAGCATTGCATTGAACACCAAAACAAAGAAGAAGGTATCAGTGCCGTGACCCGGATTCGAACCGGGGTTGCTGCGGCCACAACGCAGAGTACTAACCACTATACGATCACGGCTGGGTTGCTGCAACTGTGCCTCCGTGCGAGGTAAACAACTAGTCCTTATTACATCCAACTAAAGGCTGTTTTCGAGCTAGCCAGGAGTCGAACCTAGAATCTTCTGATCCGTAGTCAGACGCGTTATCCATTGCGCCACTAGCCCTGCGTTTGGGAGTGCATAGGTGTCACAATATTGCCTATACATCGTTGACAGGCAAACAAATATCTTCCCCCAGTTGTGGAGTTTGTCAGTTATCTGACAGTTTGCGAAGGTCGCAGGCGGCAAGAAAAGAAGCAGTAGTCATGTGTGTAGTTCTGAACTTTGCAACAACAAGCATAGCATTGAATGCAATACATAATTGTCACAACATTGCATGTACCTGCTTAATATCGACAAAAATCTTCCTGCACGTACACGTTTACTGAGTTTGGCACTTATGTGACTGCTCGTGAAGGTTGCAGGTGTCAGAAAGTGGACCAGACGTCTTTGTGTGTAGTTGTAATCTTTGTAACAGGAAGCATAGCATTTAATGCAATGATCACCAAAACAAACAAGTTAAGGGACGTCACAGTGACGAGACTGGGATTCGAACCGCAAATGCTGCAGTTTCTGACCGGCTCTCAAGCAGAGTGGCGCAGCGGAAGCGTGCTGGGCCCATAACCCAGAGGTCGATGGATCGAAACCATCCTCTGCTAATTGCGTTAGTGTTCGCCGTCAAGCTGTGTGATTAACACAGGGTATATGTTTTTGCCGTTTGCATTAAAGCACAAGTGTTCAGGGTTCTTTCCACCTCTTAATGGTTCAGCGATCTGTATGTAAAGCCACTGTGGACATTCCACCCCGAGTCGCCCGTCTCAGGCCAGCCTGGCATTAGTGCTTTCTTTGTTAGCCATGCATCAATTGCTTCCTTTTAAGGTAGTGTGGCCGAGTGGTCTAAGGCGCTGGATTTAGGCTCCAGTCTCAATTGAGGCGTGGGTTCAAATCCCACCGCTGCCATTTTTGCATCTTCCGGGAGGCAATAGCAGGCAGTAATCTCCATGAACGTTTAGTGGGTGACTGGGCCGTCAAGCTTGACGTGTAGCTGGGTTTAGGCTCCAGTCCCAATTGAGGCATGGCTTCAAATCCAACCACTGAAATTTGCGTAGTTAGTCCGTGAGTGACTGAGCTTTGAAAGTTTTTTAAAAAAAAAAATCAGATGGTGTTCATGAGAGAGAGCAGCTGACTGCAGTCCTTGAGAAGCCCGTTCAACTTAGCGTAGAGAGTCAACAGTGGTGTGACACGTGAGTGACCGAAAATGAGATACGCTCCTGCACTTCTGTTCACCTGCGGTTCATGACAAACTGATTGCAGTAGTTGGGATGAGAAACTAAAAGTTCTTGCACAAACTGTTTTGGTATCGCAGTCTGAGTGGTATTTTTCCAATGTTCTTCGGAGCGAAGGTCAGCAAACCTTACCGTGGATTATGGAAGGCCTGCATGCAAAGACCACAACTTCCAAGACCTTTTTCTGTGGCAGTGTGGCCGAGCACCCAAGGCGCTGGATTAAGGCTCCAGTCTCATTTAAGGTGTGGGATCTCTTAGAAAGTTCTAAATTTATCAAAACGTAACCTCACAATGTACAAACTTTCAGGCGTGGTAAATTCTCGCATGAGTTCAAGTTTCTCACGAATCCACTAGTGCCCCATGTGTGCGATACTGCTTCACGCTGAGCTGTAACAATCAAGCAGGTTTTGTGGAAACACCTTTGGCCAGACACACACTTCTTTGTATAGTAAGTTTGGAGTTCAAGGATCCAAGAGGTTAGGTACAGTGTCATTTCTTTTTCGTGAACTGGTGCCTTTACACAGAACCAGTAGAAGCCTTTATTTCAAGGGGGCCCTAATGTGTAGGGGTTTCTCTTGTTTTTAAATCCGTCTGATTTGGAGAATCTATGAACAAGTAATGGTGTAGGAGGCTGTAAATTGTTCATTGTGAGTCAAAATCTACCTGCAAACACTTTAGAGTTAAGCTCTGTGTTTGAAAATACATTGCACCTAACCTCTTAGATCCTTGAACTCAAAACCTACTATACAATAAAGTGCGTGTCTGGTCAAAGGTACTTCCACAAAACCCACTTGACTGTTAGAGCTCAGCGTCAAGTAAAATTGTATGATCTGTATGTAAAGCCACTATGGATATTCCACCCTGAGTCGCCTGTCTTAGGTCACACTGGCGTAATTGCTTTTTTGCTTTGCTTTGCTTTTAAGGTAGTGTGGCCGAGTGGTCTAAGGCGCTGGATTAAGGCTCCAGTCTCATTTGAGGCGTGGGTTCAAATCCCACCACTGCCAAAACGCTCTGAGGCCAACAAAGCGTAACCTCTCAAAGTGCAGACATGTAGCGAATTCCCGTACGACTTCAAGTTTCTCATGAATCCACTAGTGCCCCATGTGTATGATTCTACCTCACGCTGAGCCGTAACAATCAAGTAGGTTGTGTGGAAGCACCTTTGGTTGCACTCTGAGCTATACCTGTGTAGGCATTGTCCACACACTTCTTTGTATTACAGGTTTGGAGCTTGGGTACAATACAATTTCTTTCTCCTAAGCTTCTGCCATTACACGGAACACTTAACTACACCCTAGTAGTAAACTAAAGGCTGTTTTCGAGCTAGCCAGGAGTCGAACCTAGAATCTTCTGATCCGAAGTCAGACGCGTTATCCATTACGCCACTAGCCCTGCTTTAGCTTGTGCACACATGTCGCAACATTGCCTGTACGCGATTGACAGCGACAAAGAGCATTGCATTGAACACCAAAACAAAGAAGAAGGTATCAGTGCCGTGACCCGGATTCGAACCGGGGTTGCTGCGGCCACAACGCAGAGTACTAACCACTATACGATCACGGCTGGGTTGCTGCAACTGTGCCTCCGTGCGAGGTAAACAACTAGTCCTTATTACATCCAACTAAAGGCTGTTTTCTAGCTAGCCAGGAGTCGAACCTAGAATCTTCTGATCCGTAGTCAGACGCGTTATCCATTGCGCCACTAGCCCTGCGTTTGGGAGTGCATAGGTGTCACAATATTGCCTATACATCGTTGACAGGCAAACAAATATCTTCCCCCAGTTGTGGAGTTTGTCAGTTATCTGACAGTTTGCGAAGGTCGCAGGCGGCAAGAAAAGAAGCAGTAGTCATGTGTGTAGTTCTGAACTTTGCAACAACAAGCATAGCATTGAATGCAATACATAATTGTCACAACATTGCATGTACCTGCTTAATATCGACAAAAATCTTCCTGCACGTACACGTTTACTGAGTTTGGCACTTATGTGACTGCTCGTGAAGGTTGCAGGTGTCAGAAAGTGGACCAGACGTCTTTGTGTGTAGTTGTAATCTTTGTAACAGGAAGCATAGCATTTAATGCAATGATCACCAAAACAAACAAGTTAAGGGACGTCACAGTGACGAGACTGGGATTCGAACCGCAAATGCTGCAGTTTCTGACCGGCTCTCAAGCAGAGTGGCGCAGCGGAAGCGTGCTGGGCCCATAACCCAGAGGTCGATGGATCGAAACCATCCTCTGCTAATTGCGTTAGTGTTCGCCGTCAAGCTGTGTGATTAACACAGGGTATATGTTTTTGCCGTTTGCATTAAAGCACAAGTGTTCAGGGTTCTTTCCACCTCTTAATGGTTCAGCGATCTGTATGTAAAGCCACTGTGGACATTCCACCCCGAGTCGCCCGTCTCAGGCCAGCCTGGCATTAGTGCTTTCTTTGTTAGCCATGCATCAATTGCTTCCTTTTAAGGTAGTGTGGCCGAGTGGTCTAAGGCGCTGGATTTAGGCTCCAGTCTCAATTGAGGCGTGGGTTCAAATCCCACCGCTGCCATTTTTGCATCTTCCGGGAGGCAATAGCAGGCAGTAATCTCCATGAACGTTTAGTGGGTGACTGGGCCGTCAAGCTTGACGTGTAGCTGGGTTTAGGCTCCAGTCCCAATTGAGGCATGGCTTCAAATCCAACCACTGAAATTTGCGTAGTTAGTCCGTGAGTGACTGAGCTTTGAAAGTTTTTTTAAAAAAAAAATCAGATGGTGTTCATGAGAGAGAGCAGCTGACTGCAGTCCTTGAGAAGCCCGTTCAACTTAGCGTAGAGAGTCAACAGTGGTGTGACACGTGAGTGACCGAAAATGAGATACGCTCCTGCACTTCTGTTCACCTGCGGTTCATGACAAACTGATTGCAGTAGTTGGGATGAGAAACTAAAAGTTCTTGCACAAACTGTTTTGGTATCGCAGTCTGAGTGGTATTTTTCCAATGTTCTTCGGAGCGAAGGTCAGGAAACCTTACCGTGGATTATGGAAGGCCTGCATGCAAAGACCACAACTTCCAAGACCTTTTTCTGTGGCAGTGTGGCCGAGCACCCAAGGCGCTGGATTAAGGCTCCAGTCTCATTTAAGGTGTGGGATCTCTTAGAAAGTTCTAAATTTATCAAAACGTAACCTCACAATGTACAAACTTTCAGGCGTGGTAAATTCTCGCATGAGTTCAAGTTTCTCACGAATCCACTAGTGCCCCATGTGTGCGATACTGCTTCACGCTGAGCTGTAACAATCAAGCAGGTTTTGTGGAAACACCTTTGGCCAGACACACACTTCTTTGTATAGTAAGTTTGGAGTTCAAGGATCCAAGAGGTTAGGTACAGTGTCATTTCTTTTTCGTGAACTGGTGCCTTTACACAGAACCAGTAGAAGCCTTTATTTCAAGGGGGCCCTAATGTGTAGGGGTTTCTCTTGTTTTTAAATCCGTCTGATTTGGAGAATCTATGAACAAGTAATGGTGTAGGAGGCTGTAAATTGTTCATTGTGAGTCAAAATCTACCTGCAAACACTTTAGAGTTAAGCTCTGTGTTTGAAAATACATTGCACCTAACCTCTTAGATCCTTGAACTCAAAACCTACTATACAATAAAGTGCGTGTCTGGTCAAAGGTACTTCCACAAAACCCACTTGACTGTTAGAGCTCAGCGTCAAGTAAAATTGTATGATCTGTATGTAAAGCCACTATGGATATTCCACCCTGAGTCGCCTGTCTTAGGTCACACTGGCGTAATTGCTTTTTTGCTTTGCTTTGCTTTTAAGGTAGTGTGGCCGAGTGGTCTAAGGCGCTGGATTAAGGCTCCAGTCTCATTTGAGGCGTGGGTTCAAATCCCACCACTGCCAAAACGCTCTGAGGCCAACAAAGCGTAACCTCTCAAAGTGCAGACATGTAGCGAATTCCCGTACGACTTCAAGTTTCTCATGAATCCACTAGTGCCCCATGTGTATGATTCTACCTCACGCTGAGCCGTAACAATCAAGTAGGTTGTGTGGAAGCACCTTTGGTTGCACTCTGAGCTATACCTGCGTAGGCATTGTCCACACACTTCTTTGTATTACAGGTTTGGAGCTTGGGTACAATACAATTTCTTTCTCCTAAGCTTCTGCCATTACACGGAACACTTAACTACACCCTAGTAGTAAACTAAAGGCTGTTTTCGAGCTAGCCAGGAGTCGAACCTAGAATCTTCTGATCCGAAGTCAGACGCGTTATCCATTACGCCACTAGCCCTGCTTTAGCTTGTGCACACATGTCGCAACATTGCCTGTACGCGATTGACAGCGACAAAGAGCATTGCATTGAACACCAAAACAAAGAAGAAGGTATCAGTGCCGTGACCCGGATTCGAACCGGGGTTGCTGCGGCCACAACGCAGAGTACTAACCACTATACGATCACGGCTGGGTTGCTGCAACTGTGCCTCCGTGCGAGGTAAACAACTAGTCCTTATTACATCCAACTAAAGGCTGTTTTCGAGCTAGCCAGGAGTCGAACCTAGAATCTTCTGATCCGTAGTCAGACGCGTTATCCATTGCGCCACTAGCCCTGCGTTTGGGAGTGCATAGGTGTCACAATATTGCCTATACATCGTTGACAGGCAAACAAATATCTTCCCCCAGTTGTGGAGTTTGTCAGTTATCTGACAGTTTGCGAAGGTCGCAGGCGGCAAGAAAAGAAGCAGTAGTCATGTGTGTAGTTCTGAACTTTGCAACAACAAGCATAGCATTGAATGCAATACATAATTGTCACAACATTGCATGTACCTGCTTAATATCGACAAAAATCTTCCTGCACGTACACGTTTACTGAGTTTGGCACTTATGTGACTGCTCGTGAAGGTTGCAGGTGTCAGAAAGTGGACCAGACGTCTTTGTGTGTAGTTGTAATCTTTGTAACAGGAAGCATAGCATTTAATGCAATGATCACCAAAACAAACAAGTTAAGGGACGTCACAGTGACGAGACTGGGATTCGAACCGCAAATGCTGCAGTTTCTGACCGGTTCTTAAGCAGAGTGGCGCAGCGGAAGCGTGCTGGGCCCATAACCCAGAGGTCGATGGATCGAAACCATCCTCTGCTAATTGCGTTAGTGTTCGCCGTCAAGCTGTGTGATTAACACAGGGTATATGTTTTTGCCGTTTGCATTAAAGCACAAGTGTTCAGGGTTCTTTCCACCTCTTAATGGTTCAGCGATCTGTATGTAAAGCCACTGTGGACATTCCACCCCGAGTCGCCCGTCTCAGGCCAGCCTGGCATTAGTGCTTTCTTTGTTAGCCATGCATCAATTGCTTCCTTTTAAGGTAGTGTGGCCGAGTGGTCTAAGGCGCTGGATTTAGGCTCCAGTCTCAATTGAGGCGTGGGTTCAAATCCCACCGCTGCCATTTTTGCATCTTCCGGGAGGCAATAGCAGGCAGTAATCTCCATGAACGTTTAGTGGGTGACTGGGCCGTCAAGCTTGACGTGTAGCTGGGTTTAGGCTCCAGTCCCAATTGAGGCATGGCTTCAAATCCAACCACTGAAATTTGCGTAGTTAGTCCGTGAGTGACTGAGCTTTGAAAGTTTTTTAAAAAAAAAAATCAGATGGTGTTCATGAGAGAGAGCAGCTGACTGCAGTCCTTGAGAAGCCCGTTCAACTTAGCGTAGAGAGTCAACAGTGGTGTGACACGTGAGTGACCGAAAATGAGATACGCTCCTGCACTTCTGTTCACCTGCGGTTCATGACAAACTGATTGCAGTAGTTGGGATGAGAAACTAAAAGTTCTTGCACAAACTGTTTTGGTATCGCAGTCTGAGTGGTATTTTTCCAATGTTCTTCGGAGCGAAGGTCAGCAAACCTTACCGTGGATTATGGAAGGCCTGCATGCAAAGACCACAACTTCCAAGACCTTTTTCTGTGGCAGTGTGGCCGAGCACCCAAGGCGCTGGATTAAGGCTCCAGTCTCATTTAAGGTGTGGGATCTCTTAGAAAGTTCTAAATTTATCAAAGCGTAACCTCACAATGTACAAACTTTCAGGCGTGGTAAATTCTCGCATGAGTTCAAGTTTCTCACGAATCCACTAGTGCCCCATGTGTGCGATACTGCTTCACGCTGAGCTGTAACAATCAAGCAGGTTTTGTGGAAACACCTTTGGCCAGACACACACTTCTTTGTATAGTAAGTTTGGAGTTCAAGGATCCAAGAGGTTAGGTACAGTGTCATTTCTTTTTCGTGAACTGGTGCCTTTACACAGAACCAGTAGAAGCCTTTATTTCAAGGGGGCCCTAATGTGTAGGGGTTTCTCTTGTTTTTAAATCCGTCTGATTTGGAGAATCTATGAACAAGTAATGGTGTAGGAGGCTGTAAATTGTTCATTGTGAGTCAAAATCTACCTGCAAACACTTTAGAGTTAAGCTCTGTGTTTGAAAATACATTGCACCTAACCTCTTAGATCCTTGAACTCAAAACCTACTATACAATAAAGTGCGTGTCTGGTCAAAGGTACTTCCACAAAACCCACTTGACTGTTAGAGCTCAGCGTCAAGTAAAATTGTATGATCTGTATGTAAAGCCACTATGGATATTCCACCCTGAGTCGCCTGTCTTAGGTCACACTGGCGTAATTGCTTTTTTGCTTTGCTTTGCTTTTAAGGTAGTGTGGCCGAGTGGTCTAAGGCGCTGGATTAAGGCTCCAGTCTCATTTGAGGCGTGGGTTCAAATCCCACCACTGCCAAAACGCTCTGAGGCCAACAAAGCGTAACCTCTCAAAGTGCAGACATGTAGCGAATTCCCGTACGACTTCAAGTTTCTCATGAATCCACTAGTGCCCCATGTGTATGATTCTACCTCACGCTGAGCCGTAACAATCAAGTAGGTTGTGTGGAAGCACCTTTGGTTGCACTCTGAGCTATACCTGTGTAGGCATTGTCCACACACTTCTTTGTATTACAGGTTTGGAGCTTGGGTACAATACAATTTCTTTCTCCTAAGCTTCTGCCATTACACGGAACACTTAACTACACCCTAGTAGTAAACTAAAGGCTGTTTTCGAGCTAGCCAGGAGTCGAACCTAGAATCTTCTGATCCGAAGTCAGACGCGTTATCCATTACGCCACTAGCCCTGCTTTAGCTTGTGCACACATGTCGCAACATTGCCTGTACGCGATTGACAGCGACAAAGAGCATTGCATTGAACACCAAAACAAAGAAGAAGGTATCAGTGCCGTGACCCGGATTCGAACCGGGGTTGCTGCGGCCACAACGCAGAGTACTAACCACTATTCGATCACGGCTGGGTTGCTGCAACTGTGCCTCCGTGCGAGGTAAACAACTAGTCCTTATTACATCCAACTAAAGGCTGTTTTCTAGCTAGCCAGGAGTCGAACCTAGAATCTTCTGATCCGTAGTCAGACGCGTTATCCATTGCGCCACTAGCCCTGCGTTTGGGAGTGCATAGGTGTCACAATATTGCCTATACATCGTTGACAGGCAAACAAATATCTTCCCCCAGTTGTGGAGTTTGTCAGTTATCTGACAGTTTGCGAAGGTCGCAGGCGGCAAGAAAAGAAGCAGTAGTCATGTGTGTAGTTCTGAACTTTGCAACAACAAGCATAGCATTGAATGCAATACATAATTGTCACAACATTGCATGTACCTGCTTAATATCGACAAAAATCTTCCTGCACGTACACGTTTACTGAGTTTGGCACTTATGTGACTGCTCGTGAAGGTTGCAGGTGTCAGAAAGTGGACCAGACGTCTTTGTGTGTAGTTGTAATCTTTGTAACAGGAAGCATAGCATTTAATGCAATGATCACCAAAACAAACAAGTTAAGGGACGTCACAGTGACGAGACTGGGATTCGAACCGCAAATGCTGCAGTTTCTGACCGGCTCTCAAGCAGAGTGGCGCAGCGGAAGCGTGCTGGGCCCATAACCCAGAGGTCGATGGATCGAAACCATCCTCTGCTAATTGCGTTAGTGTTCGCCGTCAAGCTGTGTGATAAACACAGGGTATATGTTTTTGCTGTTTGCATTAAAGCACAAGTGTTCAGGGTTCTTTCCACCTCTTAATGGTTCAGCGATCTGTATGTAAAGCCACTGTGGACATTCCACCCCGAGTCGCCCGTCTCAGGCCAGCCTGGCATTAGTGCTTTCTTTGTTAGCCATGCATCAATTGCCTCCTTTTAAGGTAGTGTGGCCGAGTGGTCTAAGGCGCTGGATTTAGGCTCCAGTCTCAATTGAGGCGTGGGTTCAAATCCCACCGCTGCCATTTTTGCATCTTCCGGGAGGCAATAGCAGGCAGTAATCTCCATGAACGTTTAGTGGGTGACTGGGCCGTCAAGCTTGACGTGTAGCTGGGTTTAGGCTCCAGTCCCAATTGAGGCATGGCTTCAAATCCAACCACTGAAATTTGCGTAGTTAGTCCGTGAGTGACTGAGCTTTGAAAGTTTTTTAAAAAAAAAAATCAGATGGTGTTCATGAGAGAGAGCAGCTGACTGCAGTCCTTGAGAAGCCCGTTCAACTTAGCGTAGAGAGTCAACAGTGGTGTGACACGTGAGTGACCGAAAATGAGATACGCTCCTGCACTTCTGTTCACCTGCGGTTCATGACAAACTGATTGCAGTAGTTGGGATGAGAAACTAAAAGTTCTTGCACAAACTGTTTTGGTATCGCAGTCTGAGTGGTATTTTTCCAATGTTCTTCGGAGCGAAGGTCAGCAAACCTTACCGTGGATTATGGAAGGCCTGCATGCAAAGACCACAACTTCCAAGACCTTTTTCTGTGGCAGTGTGGCCGAGCACCCAAGGCGCTGGATTAAGGCTCCAGTCTCATTTAAGGTGTGGGATCTCTTAGAAAGTTCTAAATTTATCAAAACGTAACCTCACAATGTACAAACTTTCAGGCGTGGTAAATTCTCGCATGAGTTCAAGTTTCTCACGAATCCACTAGTGCCCCATGTGTGCGATACTGCTTCACGCTGAGCTGTAACAATCAAGCAGGTTTTGTGGAAACACCTTTGGCCAGACACACACTTCTTTGTATAGTAAGTTTGGAGTTCAAGGATCCAAGAGGTTAGGTACAGTGTCATTTCTTTTTCGTGAACTGGTGCCTTTACACAGAACCAGTAGAAGCCTTTATTTCAAGGGGGCCCTAATGTGTAGGAGTTTCTCTTGTTTTTAAATCCGTCTGATTTGGAGAATCTATGAACAAGTAATGGTGTAGGAGGCTGTAAATTGTTCATTGTGAGTCAAAATCTACCTGCAAACACTTTAGAGTTAAGCTCTGTGTTTGAAAATACATTGCACCTAACCTCTTAGATCCTTGAACTCAAAACCTACTATACAATAAAGTGCGTGTCTGGTCAAAGGTACTTCCACAAAACCCACTTGACTGTTAGAGCTCAGCGTCAAGTAAAATTGTATGATCTGTATGTAAAGCCACTATGGATATTCCACCCTGAGTCGCCTGTCTTAGGTCACACTGGCGTAATTGCTTTTTTGCTTTGCTTTGCTTTTAAGGTAGTGTGGCCGAGTGGTCTAAGGCGCTGGATTAAGGCTCCAGTCTCATTTGAGGCGTGGGTTCAAATCCCACCACTGCCAAAACGCTCTGAGGCCAACAAAGCGTAACCTCTCAAAGTGCAGACATGTAGCGAATTCCCGTACGACTTCAAGTTTCTCATGAATCCACTAGTGCCCCATGTGTATGATTCTACCTCACGCTGAGCCGTAACAATCAAGTAGGTTGTGTGGAAGCACCTTTGGTTGCACTCTGAGCTATACCTGTGTAGGCATTGTCCACACACTTCTTTGTATTACAGGTTTGGAGCTTGGGTACAATACAATTTCTTTCTCCTAAGCTTCTGCCATTACACGGAACACTTAACTACACCCTAGTAGTAAACTAAAGGCTGTTTTCGAGCTAGCCAGGAGTCGAACCTAGAATCTTCTGATCCGAAGTCAGACGCGTTATCCATTACGCCACTAGCCCTGCTTTAGCTTGTGCACACATGTCGCAACATTGCCTGTACGCGATTGACAGCGACAAAGAGCATTGCATTGAACACCAAAACAAAGAAGAAGGTATCAGTGCCGTGACCCGGATTCGAACCGGGGTTGCTGCGGCCACAACGCAGAGTACTAACCACTATACGATCACGGCTGGGTTGCTGCAACTGTGCCTCCGTGCGAGGTAAACAACTAGTCCTTATTACATCCAACTAAAGGCTGTTTTCTAGCTAGCCAGGAGTCGAACCTAGAATCTTCTGATCCGTAGTCAGACGCGTTATCCATTGCGCCACTAGCCCTGCGTTTGGGAGTGCATAGGTGTCACAATATTGCCTATACATCGTTGACAGGCAAACAAATATCTTCCCCCAGTTGTGGAGTTTGTCAGTTATCTGACAGTTTGCGAAGGTCGCAGGCGGCAAGAAAAGAAGCAGTAGTCATGTGTGTAGTTCTGAACTTTGCAACAACAAGCATAGCATTGAATGCAATACATAATTGTCACAACATTGCATGTACCTGCTTAATATCGACAAAAATCTTCCTGCACGTACACGTTTACTGAGTTTGGCACTTATGTGACTGCTCGTGAAGGTTGCAGGTGTCAGAAAGTGGACCAGACGTCTTTGTGTGTAGTTGTAATCTTTGTAACAGGAAGCATAGCATTTAATGCAATGATCACCAAAACAAACAAGTTAAGGGACGTCACAGTGACGAGACTGGGATTCGAACCGCAAATGCTGCAGTTTCTGACCGGCTCTCAAGCAGAGTGGCGCAGCGGAAGCATGCTGGGCCCATAACCCAGAGGTCGATGGATCGAAACCATCCTCTGCTAATTGCGTTAGTGTTCGCCGTCAAGCTGTGTGATTAACACAGGGTATATGTTTTTGCCGTTTGCATTAAAGCACAAGTGTTCAGGGTTCTTTCCACCTCTTAATGGTTCAGCGATCTGTATGTAAAGCCACTGTGGACATTCCACCCCGAGTCGCCCGTCTCAGGCCAGCCTGGCATTAGTGCTTTCTTTGTTAGCCATGCATCAATTGCTTCCTTTTAAGGTAGTGTGGCCGAGTGGTCTAAGGCGCTGGATTTAGGCTCCAGTCTCAATTGAGGCGTGGGTTCAAATCCCACCGCTGCCATTTTTGCATCTTCCGGGAGGCAATAGCAGGCAGTAATCTCCATGAACGTTTAGTGGGTGACTGGGCCGTCAAGCTTGACGTGTAGCTGGGTTTAGGCTCCAGTCCCAATTGAGGCATGGCTTCAAATCCAACCACTGAAATTTGCGTAGTTAGTCCGTGAGTGACTGAGCTTTGAAAGTTTTTTTAAAAAAAAAATCAGATGGTGTTCATGAGAGAGAGCAGCCTACTGCAGTCCTTGAGAAGCCCGTTCAACTTAGCGTAGAGAGTCAACAGTGGTGTGACACGTGAGTGACCGAAAATGAGATACGCTCCTGCACTTCTGTTCACCTGCGGTTCATGACAAACTGATTGCAGTAGTTGGGATGAGAAACTAAAAGTTCTTGCACAAACTGTTTTGGTATCGCAGTCTGAGTGGTATTTTTCCAATGTTCTTCGGAGCGAAGGTGTGCGGCAATGGCACGGAGGACACGTGGTCAGCAAACCTTACCGTGGATTATGGAAGGCCTGCATGCAAAGACCACAACTTCCAAGACCTTTTTCTGTGGCAGTGTGGCCGAGCACCCAAGGCGCTGGATTAAGGCTCCAGTCTCATTTAAGGTGTGGGATCTCTTAGAAAGTTCTAAATTTATCAAAACGTAACCTCACAATGTACAAACTTTCAGGCGTGGTAAATTCTCGCATGAGTTCAAGTTTCTCACGAATCCACTAGTGCCCCATGTGTGCGATACTGCTTCACGCTGAGCTGTAACAATCAAGCAGGTTTTGTGGAAACACCTTTGGCCAGACACACACTTCTTTGTATAGTAAGTTTGGAGTTCAAGGATCCAAGAGGTTAGGTACAGTGTCATTTCTTTTTTGTGAACTGGTGCCTTTACACAGAACCAGTAGAAGCCTTTATTTCAAGGGGGCCCTAATGTGTAGGGGTTTCTCTTGTTTTTAAATCCGTCTGATTTGGAGAATCTATGAACAAGTAATGGTGTAGGAGGCTGTAAGTTGTTCATTGTGAGTCAAAATCTACCTGCAAACACTTTAGAGTTAAGCTCTGTGTTTGAAAATACATTGCACCTAACCTCTTAGATCCTTGAACTCAAAACCTACTATACAATAAAGTGCGTGTCTGGTCAAAGGTACTTCCACAAAACCCACTTGACTGTTAGAGCTCAGCGTCAAGTAAAATTGTATGATCTGTATGTAAAGCCACTATGGATATTCCACCCTGAGTCGCCTGTCTTAGGTCACACTGGCGTAATTGCTTTTTTGCTTTGCTTTGCTTTTAAGGTAGTGTGGCCGAGTGGTCTAAGGCGCTGGATTAAGGCTCCAGTCTCATTTGAGGCGTGGGTTCAAATCCCACCACTGCCAAAATGCTCTGAGGCCAACAAAGCGTAACCTCTCAAAGTGCAGATATGTAGCGAATTCCCGTACGACTTCAAGTTTCTCATGAATCCACTAGTGCCCCATGTGTATGATTCTACCTCACGCTGAGCCGTATCAATCAAGTAGGTTGTGTGGTTGCACTCTGAGCTATACCTGCGTAGGCATTGTCCACACACTTCTTTGTATTATAGGTTTGGAGCTTGGGTACAATACAATTTCTTTCTCCTAAGCTTCTGCCATTACACGGAACACTTAACTACACCCTAGTAGTAAACTAAAGGCTGTTTTCGAGCTAGCCAGGAGTCGAACCTAGAATCTTCTGATCCGAAGTCAGACGCGTTATCCATTACGCCACTAGCCCTGCTTTAGCTTGTGCACACATGTCGCAACATTGCCTGTACGCGATTGACAGCGACAAAGAGCATTGCATTGAACACCAAAACAAAGAAGAAGGTATGAGTGCCGTGACCCGGATTCGAACCGGGGTTGCTGCGGCCACAACGCAGAGTACTTACCACTATACGATCACGGCTGGGTTGCTGCAACTGTGCCTCCGTGCGAGGTAAACAACTAGTCCTTATTACATCCAACTAAAGGCTGTTATCGAGCTAGCCAGGAGTCGAACCTAGAATCTTCTGATCCGTAGTCAGACGCGTTATCCATTGCGCCACTAGCCCTGCGTTTGGGAGTGCATAGGTGTCACAATATTGCCTATACATCGTTGACAGGCAAACAAATATCTTCCCCCAGTTGTGGAGTTTGTCAGTTATCTGACAGTTTGCGAAGGTCGCAGGTGGCAAGAAAAGAAGCAGTAGTCATGTGTGTAGTTCTGAACTTTGCAACAACAAGCATAGCATTGAATGCAATACATAATTGTCACAACATTGCATGTACCTGCTTAATATCGACAAAAATCTTCCTGCACGTACACGTTTACTGAGTTTGGCACTTATGTGACTGCTCGTGAAGGTTGCAGGTGTCAGAAAGTGGACCAGACGTCTTTGTGTGTAGTTGTAATCTTTGTAACAGGAAGCATAGCATTTAATGCAATGATCACCAAAACAAACAAGTTAAGGGACGTCACAGTGACGAGACTGGGATTCGAACCGCAAATGCTGCAGTTTCTGACCGGCTCTCAAGCAGAGTGGCGCAGCGGAAGCGTGCTGGGCCCATAACCCAGAGGTCGATGGATCGAAACCATCCTCTGCTAATTGCGTTAGTGTTCGCCGTCAAGCTGTGTGATTAACACAGGGTATATGTTTTTGCCGTTTGCATTAAAGCACAAGTGTTCAGGGTTCTTTCCACCTCCTAATGGTTCAGCGATCTGTATGTAAAGCCACTGTGGACATTCCACCCCGAGTCGCCCGTCTCAGGCCAGCCTGGCATTAGTGCTTTCTTTGTTAGCCATGCATCAATTGCTTCCTTTTAAGGTAGTGTGGCCGAGTGGTCTAAGGCGCTGGATTTAGGCTCCAGTCTCAATTGAGGCGTGGGTTCAAATCCCACCGCTGCCATTTTTGCATCTTCCGGGAGGCAATAGCAGGCAGTAATCTCCATGAACGTTTAGTGGGTGACTGGGCCGTCAAGCTTGACGTGTAGCTGGGTTTAGGCTCCAGTCCCAATTGAGGCATGGCTTCAAATCCAACCACTGAAATTTGCGTAGTTAGTCCGTGAGTGACTGAGCTTTGAAAGTTTTTTAAAAAAAAAAATCAGATGGTGTTCATGAGAGAGAGCAGCTGACTGCAGTCCTTGAGAAGCCCGTTCAACTTAGCGTAGAGAGTCAACAGTGGTGTGACACGTGAGTGACCGAAAATGAGATACGCTCCTGCACTTCTGTTCACCTGCGGTTCATGACAAACTGATTGCAGTAGTTGGGATGAGAAACTAAAAGTTCTTGCACAAACTGTTTTGGTATCGCAGTCTGAGTGGTATTTTTCCAATGTTCTTCGGAGCGAAGGTCAGCAAACCTTACCGTGGATTATGGAAGGCCTGCATGCAAAGACCACAACTTCCAAGACCTTTTTCTGTGGCAGTGTGGCCGAGCACCCAAGGCGCTGGATTAAGGCTCCAGTCTCATTTAAGGTGTGGGATCTCTTAGAAAGTTCTAAATTTATCAAAGCGTAACCTCACAATGTACAAACTTGCAGGCGTGGTAAATTCTCGCATGAGTTCAAGTTTCTCACGAATCCACTAGTGCCCCATGTGTGCGATACTGCTTCAGGCTGAGCTGTAACAATCAAGCAGGTTTTGTGGAAACACCTTTGGCCAGACACACACTTCTTTGTATAGTAAGTTTGGAGTTCAAGGATCCAAGAGGTTAGGTACAGTGTCATTTCTTTTTCGTGAACTGGTGCCTTTACACAGAACCAGTAGAAGCCTTTATTTCAAGGGGGCCCTAATGTGTAGGGGTTTCTCTTGTTTTTAAATCCGTCTGATTTGGAGAATCTATGAACAAGTAATGGTGTAGGAGGCTGTAAATTGTTCATTGTGAGTCAAAATCTACCTGCAAACACTTTAGAGTTAAGCTCTGTGTTTGAAAATACATTGCACCTAACCTCTTAGATCCTTGAACTCAAAACCTACTATACAATAAAGTGCGTGTCTGGTCAAAGGTACTTCCACAAAACCCACTTGACTGTTAGAGCTCAGCGTCAAGTAAAATTGTATGATCTGTATGTAAAGCCACTATGGATATTCCACCCTGAGTCGCCTGTCTTAGGTCACACTGGCGTAATTGCTTTTTTGCTTTGCTTAGCTTTTAAGGTAGTGTGGCCGAGTGGTCTAAGGCGCTGGATTAAGGCTCCAGTCTCATTTGAGGCGTGGGTTCAAATCCCACCACTGCCAAAACGCTCTGAGGCCAACAAAGCGTAACCTCTCAAAGTGCAGATACGTAGCGAATTCCCGTACGACTTCAAGTTTCTCATGAATCCACTAGTGCCCCATGTGTATGATTCTACCTCACGCTGAGCCGTAACAATCAAGTAGGTTGTGTGGAAGCACCTTTGGTTGCACTCTGAGCTATACCTGCGTAGGCATTGTCCACACACTTCTTTGTATTATAGGTTTGGAGCTTGGGTACAATACAATTTCTTTCTCCTAAGCTTCTGCCATTACACGGAACACTTAACTACACCCTAGTAGTAAACTAAAGGCTGTTTTCGAGCTAGCCAGGAGTCGAACCTAGAATCTTCTGATCCGAAGTCAGACGCGTTATCCATTACACCACTAGCCCTGCTTTAGCTTGTGCACACATGTCGCAACATTGCCTGTACGCGATTGACAGCGACAAAGAGCATTGCATTGAACACCAAAACAAAGAAGAAGGTATCAGTGCCGTGACCCGGATTCGAACCGGGGTTGCTGCGGCCACAACGCAGAGTACTAACCACTATACGATCACGGCTGGGTTGCTGCAACTGTGCCTCCGTGCGAGGTAAACAACTAGTCCTTATTACATCCAACTAAAGGCTGTTTTCGAGCTAGCCAGGAGTCGAACCTAGAATCTTCTGATCCGTAGTCAGACGCGTTATCCATTGCGCCACTAGCCCTGCGTTTGGGAGTGCATAGGTGTCACAATATTGCCTATACATCGTTGACAGGCAAACAAATATCTTCCCCCAGTTGTGGAGTTTGTCAGTTATCTGACAGTTTGCGAAGGTCGCAGGCGGCAAGAAAAGAAGCAGTAGTCATTTTTGTAGTTCTGAACTTTGCAACAACAAGCATAGCATTGAATGCAATACATAATTGTCACAACATTGCATGTACCTGCTTAATATCGACAAAAATCTTCCTGCACGTACACGTTTACTGAGTTTGGCACTTATGTGACTGCTCGTGAAGGTTGCAGGTGTCAGAAAGTGGACCAGACTTCTTTGTGTGTAGTTGTAATCTTTGTAACAGGAAGCATAGCATTTAATGCAATGATCACCAAAACAAACAAGTTAAGGGACGTCACAGTGACGAGACTGGGATTCGAACCGCAAATGCTGCAGTTTCTGACCGGCTCTCAAGCAGAGTGGCGCAGCGGAAGCGTGCTGGGCCCATAACCCAGAGGTCGATGGATCGAAACCATCCTCTGCTAATTGCGTTAGTGTTCGCCGTCAAGCTGTGTGATTAACACAGGGTATATGTTTTTGCCCTTTGCATTAAAGCACAAGTGTTCAGGGTTCTTTCCACCTCTTAATGGTTCAGCGATCTGTATGTAAAGCCACTGTGGACATTCCACCCCGAGTCGCCCGTCTCAGGCCAGCCTGGCATTAGTGCTTTCTTTGTTAGCCATGCATCAATTGCTTCCTTTTAAGGTAGTGTGGCCGAGTGGTCTAAGGCGCTGGATTTAGGCTCCAGTCTCAATTGAGGCGTGTGTTCAAATCCCACCGCTGCCATTTTTGCATCTTCCGGGAGGCAATAGCAGGCAGTAATCTCCATGAACGTTTAGTGGGTGACTGGGCCGTCAAGCTTGACGTGTAGCTGGGTTTAGGCTCCAGTCCCAATTGAGGCATGGCTTCAAATCCAACCACTGAAATTTGCGTAGTTAGTCCGTGAGTGACTGAGCTTTGAAAGTTTTTAAAAAAAAAAAAATCAGATGGTGTTCATGAGAGAGAGCAGCTGACTGCAGTCCTTGAGAAGCCCGTTCAACTTAGCGTAGAGAGTCAACAGTGGTGTGACACGTGAGTGACCGAAAATGAGATACGCTCCTGCACTTCTGTTCACCTGCGGTTCATGACAAACTGATTGCAGTAGTTGGGATGAGAAACTAAAAGTTCTTGCACAAACTGTTTTGGTATCGCAGTCTGAGTGGTATTTTTCCAATGTTCTTCGGAGCGAAGGTGTGCGGCAATGGCACGGAGGACACGTGGTCAGCAAACCTTACCGTGGATTATGGAAGGCCTGCATGCAAAGACCACAACTTCCAAGACCTTTTTCTGTGGCAGTGTGGCCGAGCACCCAAGGCGCTGGATTAAGGCTCCAGTCTCATTTAAGGTGTGGGATCTCTTAGAAAGTTCTAAATTTATCAAAGCGTAACCTCACAATGTACAAACTTTCAGGCGTGGTAAATTCTCGCATGAGTTCAAGTTTCTCACGAATCCACTAGTGCCCCATGTGTGCGATACTGCTTCACGCTGAGCTGTAACAATCAAGCAGGTTTTGTGGAAACACCTTTGGCCAGACACACACTTCTTTGTATAGTAAGTTTGGAGTTCAAGGATCCAAGAGGTTAGGTACAGTGTCATTTCTTTTTTGTGAACTGGTGCCTTTACACAGAACCAGTAGAAGCCTTTATTTCAAGGGGGCCCTAATGTGTAGGGGTTTCTCTTGTTTTTAAATCCGTCTGATTTGGAGAATCTATGAACAAGTAATGGTGTAGGAGGCTGTAAATTGTTCATTGTGAGTCAAAATCTACCTGCAAACACTTTAGAGTTAAGCTCTGTGTTTGAAAATACATTGCACCTAACCTCTTAGATCCTTGAACTCAAAACCTACTATACAATAAAGTGCGTGTCTGGTCAAAGGTACTTCCACAAAACCCACTTGACTGTTAGAGCTCAGCGTCAAGTAAAATTGTATGATCTGTATGTAAAGCCACTATGGATATTCCACCCTGAGTCGCCTGTCTTAGGTCACACTGGCGTAATTGCTTTTTTGCTTTGCTTTGCTTTGCTTTGCTTTTAAGGTAGTGTGGCCGAGTGGTCTAAGGCGCTGGATTAAGGCTCCAGTCTCGTTTGAGGCGTGGGTTCAAATCCCACCACTGCTAAAACGCTCTGAGGCCAACAAAGCGTAACCTCTCAAAGTGCAGATATGTAGCGAATTCCCGTACGACTTCAAGTTTCTCATGAATCCACTAGTGCCCCATGTGTATGATTCTACCTCACGCTGAGCCGTAACAATCAAGTAGGTTGTGTGGAAGCACCTTTGGTTGCACTCTGAGCTATACCTGTGTAGGCATTGTCCACACACTTCTTTGTATTATAGGTTTGGAGCTTGGGTACAATACAATTTCTTTCTCCTAAGCTTCTGCCATTACACGGAACACTTAACTACACCCTAGTAGTAAACTAAAGGCTGTTTTCGAGCTAGCCAGGAGTCGAACCTAGAATCTTCTGATCCGAAGTCAGACGCGTTATCCATTACGCCACTAGCCCTGCTTTAGCTTGTGCACACATGTCGCAACATTGCCTGTACGCGATTGACAGCGACAAAGAGCATTGCATTGAACACCAAAACAAAGAAGAAGGTATCAGTGCCGTGACCGGGATTCGAACCGGGGTTGCTGCGGCCACAACGCAGAGTACTAACCACTATACGATCACGGCTGGGTTGCTGCAACTGTGCCTCCGTGCGAGGTAAACAACTAGTCCTTATTACATCCAACTAAAGGCTGTTTTCGAGCTAGCCAGGAGTCGAACCTAGAATCTTCTGATCCGTAGTCAGACGCGTTATCCATTGCGCCACTAGCCCTGCGTTTGGGAGTGCATAGGTGTCACAATATTGCCTCTACATCGTTGACAGGCAAACAAATATCTTCCCCCAGTTGTGGAGTTTGTCAGTTATCTGACAGTTTGCGAAGGTCGCAGGTGGCAAGAAAAGAAGCAGTAGTCATGTGTGTAGTTCTGAACTTTGCAACAACAAGCATAGCATTGAATGCAATACATTATTGTCACAACATTGCATGTACCTGCTTAATATCGACAAAAATCTTCCTGCACGTACACGTTTACTGAGTTTGGCACTTATGTGACTGCTCGTGAAGGTTGCAGGTGTCAGAAAGTGGACCAGACGTCTTTGTGTGTAGTTGTAATCTTTGTAACAGGAAGCATAGCATTTAATGCAATGATCACCAAAACAAACAAGTTAAGGGACGTCACAGTGACGAGACTGGGATTCGAACCGCAAATGCTGCAGTTTCTGCCCGGCTCTCAAGCAGAGTGGCGCAGCGGAAGCGTGCTGGGCCCATAACCCAGAGGTCGATGGATCGAAACCATCCTCTGCTAATTGCGTTAGTGTTCGCCGTCAAGCTGTGTGATTAACACAGGGTATATGTTTTTGCCGTTTGCATTAAAGCACAAGTGTTCAGGGTTCTTTCCACCTCTTAATGGTTCAGCGATCTGTATGTAAAGCCACTGTGGACATTCCACCCCGAGTCGCCCGTCTCAGGCCAGCCTGGCATTAGTGCTTTCTTTGTTAGCCATGCATCAATTGCTTCCTGTTAAGGTAGTGTGGCCGAGTGGTCTAAGGCGCTGGATTTAGGCTCCAGTCTCAATTGAGGCGTGGGTTCAAATCCCACCGCTGCCATTTTTGCATCTTCCGGGAGTTAATAGCAGGCAGTAATCTCCATGAACGTTTAGTGGGTGACTGGGCCGTCAAGCTTGACGTGTAGCTGGGTTTAGGCTCCAGTCCCAATTGAGGCATGGCTTCAAATCCAACCACTGAAATTTGCGTAGTTAGTCCGTGAGTGACTGAGCTTTGAAAGTTTTTTTAAAAAAAAAATCAGATGGTGTTCATGAGAGAGAGCAGCCTACTGCAGTCCTTGAGAAGCCCGTTCAACTTAGCGTAGAGAGTCAACAGTGGTGTGACACGTGAGTGACCGAAAATGAGATACGCTCCTGCACTTCTGTTCACCTGCGGTTCATGACAAACTGATTGCAGTAGTTGGGATGAGAAACTAAAAGTTCTTGCACAAACTGTTTTGGTATCGCAGTCTGAGTGGTATTTTTCCAATGTTCTTCGGAGCGAAGGTGTGCGGCAATGGCACGGAGGACACGTGGTCAGCAAACCTTACCGTGGATTATGGAAGGCCTGCATGCAAAGACCACAACTTCCAAGACCTTTTTCTGTGGCAGTGTGGCCGAGCACCCAAGGCGCTGGATTAAGGCTCCAGTCTCATTTAAGGTGTGGGATCTCTTAGAAAGTTCTAAATTTATCAAAACGTAACCTCACAATGTACAAACTTTCAGGCGTGGTAAATTCTCGCATGAGTTCAAGTTTCTCACGAATCCACTAGTGCCCCATGTGTGCGATACTGCTTCACGCTGAGCTGTAACAATCAAGCAGGTTTTGTGGAAACACCTTTGGCCAGACACACACTTCTTTGTATAGTAAGTTTGGAGTTCAAGGATCCAAGAGGTTAGGTACAGTGTCATTTCTTTTTTGTGAACTGGTGCCTTTACACAGAACCAGTAGAAGCCTTTATTTCAAGGGGGCCCTAATGTGTAGGGGTTTCTCTTGTTTTTAAATCCGTCTGATTTGGAGAATCTATGAACAAGTAATGGTGTAGGAGGCTGTAAGTTGTTCATTGTGAGTCAAAATCTACCTGCAAACACTTTAGAGTTAAGCTCTGTGTTTGAAAATACATTGCACCTAACCTCTTAGATCCTTGAACTCAAAACCTACTATACAATAAAGTGCGTGTCTGGTCAAAGGTACTTCCACAAAACCCACTTGACTGTTAGAGCTCAGCGTCAAGTAAAATTGTATGATCTGTATGTAAAGCCACTATGGATATTCCACCCTGAGTCGCCTGTCTTAGGTCACACTGGCGTAATTGCTTTTTTGCTTTGCTTTGCTTTTAAGGTAGTGTGGCCGAGTGGTCTAAGGCGCTGGATTAAGGCTCCAGTCTCATTTGAGGCGTGGGTTCAAATCCCACCACTGCCAAAATGCTCTGAGGCCAACAAAGCGTAACCTCTCAAAGTGCAGATATGTAGCGAATTCCCGTACGACTTCAAGTTTCTCATGAATCCACTAGTGCCCCATGTGTATGATTCTACCTCACGCTGAGCCGTATCAATCAAGTAGGTTGTGTGGTTGCACTCTGAGCTATACCTGCGTAGGCATTGTCCACACACTTCTTTGTATTATAGGTTTGGAGCTTGGGTACAATACAATTTCTTTCTCCTAAGCTTCTGCCATTACACGGAACACTTAACTACACCCTAGTAGTAAACTAAAGGCTGTTTTCGAGCTAGCCAGGAGTCGAACCTAGAATCTTCTGATCCGAAGTCAGACGCGTTATCCATTACGCCACTAGCCCTGCTTTAGCTTGTGCACACATGTCGCAACATTGCCTGTACGCGATTGACAGCGACAAAGAGCATTGCATTGAACACCAAAACAAAGAAGAAGGTATGAGTGCCGTGACCCGGATTCGAACCGGGGTTGCTGCGGCCACAACGCAGAGTACTTACCACTATACGATCACGGCTGGGTTGCTGCAACTGTGCCTCCGTGCGAGGTAAACAACTAGTCCTTATTACATCCAACTAAAGGCTGTTATCGAGCTAGCCAGGAGTCGAACCTAGAATCTTCTGATCCGTAGTCAGACGCGTTATCCATTGCGCCACTAGCCCTGCGTTTGGGAGTGCATAGGTGTCACAATATTGCCTATACATCGTTGACAGGCAAACAAATATCTTCCCCCAGTTGTGGAGTTTGTCAGTTATCTGACAGTTTGCGAAGGTCGCAGGTGGCAAGAAAAGAAGCAGTAGTCATGTGTGTAGTTCTGAACTTTGCAACAACAAGCATAGCATTGAATGCAATACATAATTGTCACAACATTGCATGTACCTGCTTAATATCGACAAAAATCTTCCTGCACGTACACGTTTACTGAGTTTGGCACTTATGTGACTGCTCGTGAAGGTTGCAGGTGTCAGAAAGTGGACCAGACGTCTTTGTGTGTAGTTGTAATCTTTGTAACAGGAAGCATAGCATTTAATGCAATGATCACCAAAACAAACAAGTTAAGGGACGTCACAGTGACGAGACTGGGATTCGAACCGCAAATGCTGCAGTTTCTGACCGGCTCTCAAGCAGAGTGGCGCAGCGGAAGCGTGCTGGGCCCATAACCCAGAGGTCGATGGATCGAAACCATCCTCTGCTAATTGCGTTAGTGTTCGCCGTCAAGCTGTGTGATTAACACAGGGTATATGTTTTTGCCGTTTGCATTAAAGCACAAGTGTTCAGGGTTCTTTCCACCTCCTAATGGTTCAGCGATCTGTATGTAAAGCCACTGTGGACATTCCACCCCGAGTCGCCCGTCTCAGGCCAGCCTGGCATTAGTGCTTTCTTTGTTAGCCATGCATCAATTGCTTCCTTTTAAGGTAGTGTGGCCGAGTGGTCTAAGGCGCTGGATTTAGGCTCCAGTCTCAATTGAGGCGTGGGTTCAAATCCCACCGCTGCCATTTTTGCATCTTCCGGGAGGCAATAGCAGGCAGTAATCTCCATGAACGTTTAGTGGGTGACTGGGCCGTCAAGCTTGACGTGTAGCTGGGTTTAGGCTCCAGTCCCAATTGAGGCATGGCTTCAAATCCAACCACTGAAATTTGCGTAGTTAGTCCGTGAGTGACTGAGCTTTGAAAGTTTTTTTTAAAAAAAAATCAGATGGTGTTCATGAGAGAGAGCAGCTGACTGCAGTCCTTGAGAAGCCCGTTCAACTTAGTGTAGAGAGTCAACAGTGGTGTGACACGTGAGTGACCGAAAATGAGATACGCTCCTGCACTTCTGTTCACCTGCGGTTCATGACAAACTGATTGCAGTAGTTGGGATGAGAAACTAAAAGTTCTTGCACAAACTGTTTTGGTATCGCAGTCTGAGTGGTATTTTTCCAATGTTCTTCGGAGCGAAGGTGTGCGGCAATGGCACGGAGGACACGTGGTCAGCAAACCTTACCGTGGATTATGGAAGGCCTGCATGCAAAGACCACAACTTCCAAGACCTTTTTCTGTGGCAGTGTGGCCGAGCACCCAAGGCGCTGGATTAAGGCTCCAGTCTCATTTAAGGTGTGGGATCTCTTAGAAAGTTCTAAATTTATCAAAACGTAACCTCACAATGTACAAACTTTCAGGCGTGGTAAATTCTCGCATGAGTTCAAGTTTCTCACGAATCCACTAGTGCCCCATGTGTGCGATACTGCTTCACGCTGAGCTGTAACAATCAAGCAGGTTTTGTGGAAACACCTTTGGCCAGACACACACTTCTTTGTATAGTAAGTTTGGAGTTCAAGGATCCAAGAGGTTAGGTACAGTGTCATTTCTTTTTCGTGAACTGGTGCCTTTACACAGAACCAGTAGAAGCCTTTATTTCAAGGGGGCCCTAATGTGTAGGGGTTTCTCTTGTTTTTAAATCCGTCTGATTTGGAGAATCTATGAACAAGTAATGGTGTAGGAGGCTGTAAGTTGTTCATTGTGAGTCAAAATCTACCTGCAAACACTTTAGAGTTAAGCTCTGTGTTTGAAAATACATTGCACCTAACCTCTTAGATCCTTGAACTCAAAACCTACTATACAATAAAGTGCGTGTCTGGTCAAAGGTACTTCCACAAAACCCACTTGACTGTTAGAGCTCAGCGTCAAGTAAAATTGTATGATCTGTATGTAAAGCCACTATGGATATTCCACCCTGAGTCGCCTGTCTTAGGTCACACTGGCGTAATTGCTTTTTTGCTTTGCTTTGCTTTTAAGGTAGTGTGGCCGAGTGGTCTAAGGCGCTGGATTAAGGCTCCAGTCTCATTTGAGGCGTGGGTTCAAATCCCACCACTGCCAAAATGCTCTGAGGCCAACAAAGCGTAACCTCTCAAAGTGCAGATATGTAGCGAATTCCCGTACGACTTCAAGTTTCTCATGAATCCACTAGTGCCCCATGTGTATGATTCTACCTCACGCTGAGCCGTATCAATCAAGTAGGTTGTGTGGTTGCACTCTGAGCTATACCTGCGTAGGCATTGTCCACACACTTCTTTGTATTATAGGTTTGGAGCTTGGGTACAATACAATTTCTTTCTCCTAAGCTTCTGCCATTACACGGAACACTTAACTACACCCTAGTAGTAAACTAAAGGCTGTTTTCGAGCTAGCCAGGAGTCGAACCTAGAATCTTCTGATCCGAAGTCAGACGCGTTATCCATTACGCCACTAGCCCGGCTTTAGCTTGTGCACACATGTCGCAACATTGCCTGTACGCGATTGACAGCGACAAAGAGCATTGCATTGAACACCAAAACAAAGAAGAAGGTATGAGTGCCGTGACCCGGATTCGAACCGGGGTTGCTGCGGCCACAACGCAGAGTACTTACCACTATACGATCACGGCTGGGTTGCTGCAACTGTGCCTCCGTGCGAGGTAAACAACTAGTCCTTATTACATCCAACTAAAGGCTGTTTTCGAGCTAGCCAGGAGTCGAACCTAGAATCTTCTGATCCGTAGTCAGACGCGTTATCCATTGCGCCACTAGCCCTGCGTTTGGGAGTGCATAGGTGTCACAATATTGCCTATACATCGTTGACAGGCAAACAAATATCTTCCCCCAGTTGTGGAGTTTGTCAGTTATCTGACAGTTTGCGAAGGTCGCAGGTGGCAAGAAAAGAAGCAGTAGTCATGTGTGTAGTTCTGAACTTTGCAACAACAAGCATAGCATTGAATGCAATACATAATTGTCACAACATTGCATGTACCTGCTTAATATCGACAAAAATCTTCCTGCACGTACACGTTTACTGAGTTTGGCACTTATGTGACTGCTCGTGAAGGTTGCAGGTGTCAGAAAGTGGACCAGACGTCTTTGTGTGTAGTTGTAATCTTTGTAACAGGAAGCATAGCATTTAATGCAATGATCACCAAAACAAACAAGTTAAGGGACGTCACAGTGACGAGACTGGGATTCGAACCGCAAATGCTGCAGTTTCTGACCGGCTCTCAAGCAGAGTGGCGCAGCGGAAGCGTGCTGGGCCCATAACCCAGAGGTCGATGGATCGAAACCATCCTCTGCTAATTGCGTTAGTGTTCGCCGTCAAGCTGTGTGATTAACACAGGGTATATGTTTTTGCCGTTTGCATTAAAGCACAAGTGTTCAGGGTTCTTTCCACCTCCTAATGGTTCAGCGATCTGTATGTAAAGCCACTGTGGACATTCCACCCCGAGTCGCCCGTCTCAGGCCAGCCTGGCATTAGTGCTTTCTTTGTTAGCCATGCATCAATTGCTTCCTTTTAAGGTAGTGTGGCCGAGTGGTCTAAGGCGCTGGATTTAGGCTCCAGTCTCAATTGAGGCGTGGGTTCAAATCCCACCGCTGCCATTTTTGCATCTTCCGGGAGGCAATAGCAGGCAGTAATCTCCATGAACGTTTAGTGGGTGACTGGGCCGTCAAGCTTGACGTGTAGCTGGGTTTAGGCTCCAGTCCCAATTGAGGCATGGCTTCAAATCCAACCACTGAAATTTGCGTAGTTAGTCCGTGAGTGACTGAGCTTTGAAAGTTTTTAAAAAAAAAAAAATCAGATGGTGTTCATGAGAGAGAGCAGCTGACTGCAGTCCTTGAGAAGCCCGTTCAACTTAGCGTAGAGAGTCAACAGTGGTGTGACACGTGAGTGACCGAAAATGAGATACGCTCCTGCACTTCTGTTCACCTGCGGTTCATGACAAACTGATTGCAGTAGTTGGGATGAGAAACTAAAAGTTCTTGCACAAACTGTTTTGGTATCGCAGTCTGAGTGGTATTTTTCCAATGTTCTTCGGAGCGAAGGTGTGCGGCAATGGCACGGAGGACACGTGGTCAGCAAACCTTACCGTGGATTATGGAAGGCCTGCATGCAAAGACCACAACTTCCAAGACCTTTTTCTGTGGCAGTGTGGCCGAGCACCCAAGGCGCTGGATTAAGGCTCCAGTCTCATTTAAGGTGTGGGATCTCTTAGAAAGTTCTAAATTTATCAAAGCGTAACCTCACAATGTACAAACTTTCAGGCGTGGTAAATTCTCGCATGAGTTCAAGTTTCTCACGAATCCACTAGTGCCCCATGTGTGCGATACTGCTTCACGCTGAGCTGTAACAATCAAGCAGGTTTTGTGGAAACACCTTTGGCCAGACACACACTTCTTTGTATAGTAAGTTTGGAGTTCAAGGATCCAAGAGGTTAGGTACAGTGTCATTTCTTTTTCGTGAACTGGTGCCTTTACACAGAACCAGTAGAAGCCTTTATTTCAAGGGGGCCCTAATGTGTAGGGGTTTCTCTTGTTTTTAAATCCGTCTGATTTGGAGAATCTATGAACAAGTAATGGTGTAGGAGGCTGTAAATTGTTCATTGTGAGTCAAAATCTACCTGCAAACACTTTAGAGTTAAGCTCTGTGTTTGAAAATACATTGCACCTAACCTCTTAGATCCTTGAACTCAAAACCTACTATACAATAAAGTGCGTGTCTGGTCAAAGGTACTTCCACAAAACCCACTTGACTGTTAGAGCTCAGCGTCAAGTAAAATTGTATGATCTGTATGTAAAGCCACTATGGATATTCCACCCTGAGTCGCCTGTCTTAGGTCACACTGGCGTAATTGCTTTTTTGCTTTGCTTTGCTTTGCTTTGCTTTTAAGGTAGTGTGGCCGAGTGGTCTAAGGCGCTGGATTAAGGCTCCAGTCTCATTTGAGGCGTGGGTTCAAATCCCACCACTGCCAAAATGCTCTGAGGCCAACAAAGCGTAACCTCTCAAAGTGCAGATATGTAGCGAATTCCCGTACGACTTCAAGTTTCTCATGAATCCACTAGTGCCCCATGTGTATGATTCTACCTCACGCTGAGCCGTAACAATCAAGTAGGTTGTGTGGAAGCACCTTTGGTTGCACTCTGAGCTATACCTGCGTAGGCATTGTCCACACACTTCTTTGTATTATAGGTTTGGAGCTTGGGTACAATACAATTTCTTTCTCCTAAGCTTCTGCCATTACACGGAACACTTAACTACACCCTAGTAGTAAACTAAAGGCTGTTTTCGAGCTAGCCAGGAGTCGAACCTAGAATCTTCTGATCCGAAGTCAGACGCGTTATCCATTACGCCACTAGCCCTGCTTTAGCTTGTGCACACATGTCGCAACATTGCCTGTACGCGATTGACAGCGACAAAGAGCATTGCATTGAACACCAAAACAAAGAAGAAGGTATGAGTGCCGTGACCCGGATTCGAACCGGGGTTGCTGCGGCCACAACGCAGAGTACTAACCACTATACGATCACGGCTGGGTTGCTGCAACTGTGCCTCCGTGCGAGGTAAACAACTAGTCCTTATTACATCCAACTAAAGGCTGTTTTCGAGCTAGCCAGGAGTCGAACCTAGAATCTTCTGATCCGTAGTCAGACGCGTTATCCATTGCGCCACTAGCCCTGCGTTTGGGAGTGCATAGGTGTCACAATATTGCCTATACATCGTTGACAGGCAAACAAATATCTTCCCCCAGTTGTGGAGTTTGTCAGTTATCTGACAGTTTGCGAAGGTCGCAGGTGGCAAGAAAAGAAGCAGTAGTCATGTGTGTAGTTCTGAACTTTGCAACAACAAGCATAGCATTGAATGCAATACATAATTGTCACAACATTGCATGTACCTGCTTAATATCGACAAAAATCTTCCTGCACGTACACGTTTACTGAGTTTGGCACTTATGTGACTGCTCGTGAAGGTTGCAGGTGTCAGAAAGTGGACCAGACGTCTTTGTGTGTAGTTGTAATCTTTGTAACAGGAAGCATAGCATTTAATGCAATGATCACCAAAACAAACAAGTTAAGGGACGTCACAGTGACGAGACTGGGATTCGAACCGCAAATGCTGCAGTTTCTGACCGGCTCTCAAGCAGAGTGGCGCAGCGGAAGCGTGCTGGGCCCATAACCCAGAGGTCGATGGATCGAAACCATCCTCTGCTAATTGCGTTAGTGTTCGCCGTCAAGCTGTGTGATTAACACAGGGTATATGTTTTTGCCCTTTGCATTAAAGCACAAGTGTTCAGGGTTCTTTCCACCTCTTAATGGTTCAGCGATCTGTATGTAAAGCCACTGTGGACATTCCACCCCGAGTCGCCCGTCTCAGGCCAGCCTGGCATTAGTGCTTTCTTTGTTAGCCATGCATCAATTGCTTCCTTTTAAGGTAGTGTGGCCGAGTGGTCTAAGGCGCTGGATTTAGGCTCCAGTCTCAATTGAGGCGTGGGTTCAAATCCCACCGCTGCCATTTTTGCATCTTCCGGGAGGCAATAGCAGGCAGTAATCTCCATGAACGTTTAGTGGGTGACTGGGCCGTCAAGCTTGACGTGTAGCTGGGTTTAGGCTCCAGTCCCAATTGAGGCATGGCTTCAAATCCAACCACTGAAATTTGCGTAGTTAGTCCGTGAGTGACTGAGCTTTGAAAGTTTTTTAAAAAAAAAAATCAGATGGTGTTCATGAGAGAGAGCAGCTGACTGCAGTCCTTGAGAAGCCCGTTCAACTTAGCGTAGAGAGTCAACAGTGGTGTGACACGTGAGTGACCGAAAATGAGATACGCTCCTGCACTTCTGTTTACGTGCGGTTCATGACAAACTGATTGCAGTAGTTGGGATGAGAAACTAAAAGTTCTTGCACAAACTGTTTTGGTATCGCAGTCTGAGTGGTATTTTTCCAATGTTCTTCGGAGCGAAGGTGTGCGGCAATGGCACGGAGGACACGTGGTCAGCAAACCTTACCGTGGATTATGGAAGGCCTGCATGCAAAGACCACAACTTCCAAGACCTTTTTCTGTGGCAGTGTGGCCGAGCACCCAAGGCGCTGGATTAAGGCTCCAGTCTCATTTAAGGTGTGGGATCTCTTAGAAAGTTCTAAATTTATCAAAACGTAACCTCACAATGTACAAACTTTCAGGCGTGGTACATTCTCGCATGAGTTCAAGTTTCTCACGAATCCACTAGTGCCCCATGTGTGCGATACTGCTTCACGCTGAGCTGTAACAATCAAGCAGGTTTTGTGGAAACACCTTGGGCCAGACACACACTTCTTTGTATAGTAAGTTTGGAGTTCAAGGATCCAAGAGGTTAGGTACAGTGTCATTTCTTTTTCGTGAACTGGTGCCTTTACACAGAACCAGTAGAAGCCTTTATTTCAAGGGGGCCCTAATGTGTAGGGGTTTCTCTTGTTTTTAAATCCGTCTGATTTGGAGAATCTATGAACAAGTAATGGTGTAGGAGGCTGTAAATTGTTCATTGTGAGTCAAAATCTACCTGCAAACACTTTAGAGTTAAGCTCTGTGTTTGAAAATACATTGCACCTAACCTCTTAGATCCTTGAACTCAAAACCTACTATACAATAAAGTGCGTGTCTGGTCAAAGGTACTTCCACAAAACCCACTTGACTGTTAGAGCTCAGCGTCAAGTAAAATTGTATGATCTGTATGTAAAGCCACTATGGATATTCCACCCTGAGTCGCCTGTCTTAGGTCACACTGGCGTAATAGCTTTTTTGCTTTGCTTTGCTTTTAAGGTAGTGTGGCCGAGTGGTCTAAGGCGCTGGATTAAGGCTCCAGTCTCATTTGAGGCGTGGGTTCAAATCCCACCACTGCCAAAACGCTCTGAGGCCAACAAAGCGTAACCTCTCAAAGTGCAGACATGTAGCGAATTCCCGTACGACTTCAAGTTTCTCATGAATCCACTAGTGCCCCATGTGTATGATTCTACCTCACGCTGAGCCGTAACAATCAAGTAGGTTGTGTGGAAGCACCTTTGGTTGCACTCTGAGCTATACCTGCGTAGGCATTGTCCACACACTTCTTTGTATTACAGGTTTGGAGCTTGGGTACAATACAATTTCTTTCTCCTAAGCTTCTGCCATTACACGGAACACTTAACTACACCCTAGTAGTAAACTAAAGGCTGTTTTCGAGCTAGCCAGGAGTCGAACCTAGAATCTTCTGATCCGAAGTCAGACGCGTTATCCATTACGCCACTAGCCCTGCTTTAGCTTGTGCACACATGTCGCAACATTGCCTGTACGCGATTGACAGCGACAAAGAGCATTGCATTGAACACCAAAACAAAGAAGAAGGTATCAGTGCCGTGACCCGGATTCGAACCGGGGTTGCTGCGGCCACAACGCAGAGTACTAACCACTATACGATCACGGCTGGGTTGCTGCAACTGTGCCTCCGTGCGAGGTAAACAACTAGTCCTTATTACATCCAACTAAAGGCTGTTTTCGAGCTAGCCAGGAGTCGAACCTAGAATCTTCTGATCCGTAGTCAGACGCGTTATCCATTGCGCCACTAGCCCTGCGTTTGGGAGTGCATAGGTGTCACAATATTGCCTATACATCGTTGACAGGCAAACAAATATCTTCCCCCAGTTGTGGAGTTTGTCAGTTATCTGACAGTTTGCGAAGGTCGCAGGCGGCAAGAAAAGAAGCAGTAGTCATGTGTGTAGTTCTGAACTTTGCAACAACAAGCATAGCATTGAATGCAATACATAATTGTCACAACATTGCATGTACCTGCTTAATATCGACAAAAATCTTCCTGCACGTACACGTTTACTGAGTTTGGCACTTATGTGACTGCTCGTGAAGGTTGCAGGTGTCAGAAAGTGGACCAGACGTCTTTGTGTGTAGTTGTAATCTTTGTAACAGGAAGCATAGCATTTAATGCAATGATCACCAAAACAAACAAGTTAAGGGACGTCACAGTGACGAGACTGGGATTCGAACCGCAAATGCTGCAGTTTCTGACCGGCTCTCAAGCAGAGTGGCGCAGCGGAAGCGTGCTGGGCCCATAACCCAGAGGTCGATGGATCGAAACCATCCTCTGCTAATTGCGTTAGTGTTCGCCGTCAAGCTGTGTGATTAACACAGGGTATATGTTTTTGCCCTTTGCATTAAAGCACAAGTGTTCAGGGTTCTTTCCACCTCTTAATGGTTCAGCGATCTGTATGTAAAGCCACTGTGGACGTTCCACCCCGAGTCGCCCGTCTCAGGCCAGCCTGGCATTAGTGCTTTCTTTGTTAGCCATGCATCAATTGCTTCCTTTTAAGGTAGTGTGGCCGAGTGGTCTAAGGCGCTGGATTTAGGCTCCAGTCTCAATTGAGGCGTGGGTTCAAATCCCACCGCTGCCATTTTTGCATCTTCCGGGAGGCAATAGCAGGCAGTAATCTCCATGAACGTTTAGTGGGTGACTGGGCCGTCAAGCTTGACGTGTAGCTGGGTTTAGGCTCCAGTCCCAATTGAGGCATGGCTTCAAATCCAACCACTGAAATTTGCGTAGTTAGTCCGTGAGTGACTGAGCTTTGAAAGTTTTTTAAAAAAAAAAATCAGATGGTGTTCATGAGAGAGAGCAGCTGACTGCAGTCCTTGAGAAGCCCGTTCAACTTAGCGTAGAGAGTCAACAGTGGTGTGACACGTGAGTGACCGAAAATGAGATACGCTCCTGCACTTCTGTTCACCTGCGGTTCATGACAAACTGATTGCAGTAGTTGGGATGAGAAACTAAAAGTTCTTGCACAAACTGTTTTGGTATCGCAGTCTGAGTGGTATTTTTCCAATGTTCTTCGGAGCGAAGGTGTGCGGCAATGGCACGGAGGACACGTGGTCAGCAAACCTTACCGTGGATTATGGAAGGCCTGCATGCAAAGACCACAACTTCCAAGACCTTTTTCTGTGGCAGTGTGGCCGAGCACCCAAGGCGCTGGATTAAGGCTCCAGTCTCATTTAAGGTGTGGGATCTCTTAGAAAGTTCTAAATTTATCAAAGCGTAACCTCACAATGTACAAACTTGCAGGCGTGGTAAATTCTCGCATGAGTTCAAGTTTCTCACGAATCCACTAGTGCCCCATGTGTGCGATACTGCTTCACGCTGAGCTGTAACAATCAAGCAGGTTTTGTGGAAACACCTTTGGCCAGACACACACTTCTTTGTATAGTAAGTTTGGAGTTCAAGGATCCAAGAGGTTAGGTACAGTGTCATTTCTTTTTCGTGAACTGGTGCCTTTACACAGAACCAGTAGAAGCCTTTATTTCAAGGGGGCCCTAATGTGTAGGGGTTTCTCTTGTTTTTAAATCCGTCTGATTTGGAGAATCTATGAACAAGTAATGGTGTAGGAGGCTGTAAATTGTTCATTGTGAGTCAAAATCTACCTGCAAACACTTTAGAGTTAAGCTCTGTGTTTGAAAATACATTGCACCTAACCTCTTAGATCCTTGAACTCAAAACCTACTATACAATAAAGTGCGTGTCTGGTCAAAGGTACTTCCACAAAACCCACTTGACTGTTAGAGCTCAGCGTCAAGTAAAATTGTATGATCTGTATGTAAAGCCACTATGGATATTCCACCCTGAGTCGCCTGTCTTAGGTCACACTGGCGTAATTGCTTTTTTGCTTTGCTTTGCTTTGCTTTTAAGGTAGTGTGGCCGAGTGGTCTAAGGCGCTGGTTAAGGCTCCAGTCTCGTTTGAGGCGTGGGTTCAAATCCCACCACTGCCAAAACGCTCTGAGGCCAACAAAGCGTAACCTCTCAAAGTGCAGATATGTAGCGAATTCCCGTATGACTTCAAGTTTCTCATGAATCCACTAGTGCCCCATGTGTATGATTCTACCTCTGAGCCGTAACAATCAAGTAGGTTGTGTGGAAGCACCTTTGGTTGCACTCTGAGCTATACCTGCGTAGGCATTGTCCACACACTTCTTTGTATTATAGGTTTGGAGCTTGGGTACAATACAATTTCTTTCTCCTAAGCTTCTGCCATTACACGGAACACTTAACTACACCCTAGTAGTAAACTAAAGGCTGTTTTCGAGCTAGCCAGGAGTCGAACCTAGAATCTTCTGATCCGAAGTCAGACGCGTTATCCATTACGCCACTAGCCCTGCTTTAGCTTGTGCACACATGTCGCAACATTGCCTGTACGCGATTGACAGCGACAAAGAGCATTGCATTGAACACCAAAACAAAGAAGAAGGTATCAGTGCCGTGACCCGGATTCGAACCGGGGTTGCTGCGGCCACAACGCAGAGTACTAACCACTATACGATCACGGCTGGGTTGCTGCAACTGTGCCTCCGTGCGAGGTAAACAACTAGTGCTTATTACATCCAACTAAAGGCTGTTTTCGAGCTAGCCAGGAGTCGAACCTAGAATCTTCTGATCCGTAGTCAGACGCGTTATCCATTGCGCCACTAGCCCTGCGTTTGGGAGTGCATAGGTGTCACAATATTGCCTATACATCGTTGACAGGCAAACAAATATCTTCCCCCAGTTGTGGAGTTTGTCAGTTATCTGACAGTTTGCGAAGGTCGCAGGCGGCAAGAAAAGAAGCAGTAGTCATGTGTGTAGTTCTGAACTTTGCAACAACAAGCATAGCATTGAATGCAATACATAATTGTCACAACATTGCATGTACCTGCTTAATATCGACAAAAATCTTCCTGCACGTACACGTTTACTGAGTTTGGCACTTATGTGACTGCTCGTGAAGGTTGCAGGTGTCAGAAAGTGGACCAGACGTCTTTGTGTGTAGTTGTAATCTTTGTAACAGGAAGCATAGCATTTAATGCAATGATCACCAAAACAAACAAGTTAAGGGACGTCACAGTGACGAGACTGGGATTCGAACCGCAAATGCTGCAGTTTCTGACCGGCTCTCAAGCAGAGTGGCGCAGCGGAAGCGTGCTGGGCCCATAACCCAGAGGTCGATGGATCGAAACCATCCTCTGCTAATTGCGTTAGTGTTCGCCGTCAAGCTGTGTGATTAACACAGGGTATATGTTTTTGCCGTTTGCATTAAAGCACAAGTGTTCAGGGTTCTTTCCACCTCTTAATAATTCAGCGATCTGTATGTAAAGCCACTGTGGACGTTCCACCCCGAGTCGCCCGTCTCAGGCCAGCCTGGCATTAGTGCTTTCTTTGTTAGCCATGCATCAATTGCTTCCTTTTAAGGTAGTGTGGCCGAGTGGTCTAAGGCGCTGGATTTAGGCTCCAGTCTCAATTGAGGCGTGGGTTCAAATCCCACCGCTGCCATTTTTGCATCTTCCGGGAGGCAATAGCAGGCAGTAATCTCCATGAACGTTTAGTGGGTGACTGGGCCGTCAAGCTTGACGTGTAGCTGGGTTTAGGCTCCAGTCCCAATTGAGGCATGGCTTCAAATCCAACCACTGAAATTTGCGTAGTTAGTCCGTGAGTGACTGAGCTTTGAAAGTTTTTTTTAAAAAAAAATCAGATGGTGTTCATGAGAGAGAGCAGCTGACTGCAGTCCTTGAGAAGCCCGTTCAACTTAGTGTAGAGAGTCAACAGTGGTGTGACACGTGAGTGACCGAAAATGAGATACGCTCCTGCACTTCTGTTCACCTGCGGTTCATGACAAACTGATTGCAGTAGTTGGGATGAGAAACTAAAAGTTCTTGCACAAACTGTTTTGGTATCGCAGTCTGAGTGGTATTTTTCCAATGTTCTTCGGAGCGAAGGTGTGCGGCAATGGCACGGAGGACACGTGGTCAGCAAACCTTACCGTGGATTATGGAAGGCCTGCATGCAAAGACCACAACTTCCAAGACCTTTTTCTGTGGCAGTGTGGCCGAGCACCCAAGGCGCTGGATTAAAGCTCCAGTCTCATTTAAGGTGTGGGATCTCTTAGAAAGTTCTAAATTTATCAAAGCGTAACCTCACAATGTACAAACTTTCAGGCGTGGTAAATTCTCGCATGAGTTCAAGTTTCTCACGAATCCACTAGTGCCCCATGTGTGCGATACTGCTTCACGCTGAGCTGTAACAATCAAGCAGGTTTTGTGGAAACACCTTTGGCCAGACACACACTTCTTTGTATAGTAAGTTTGGAGTTCAAGGATCCAAGAGGTTAGGTACAGTGTCATTTCTTTTTCGTGAACTGGTGCCTTTACACAGAACCAGTAGAAGCCTTTATTTCAAGGGGGCCCTAATGTGTAGGGGTTTCTCTTGTTTTTAAATCCGTCTGATTTGGAGAATCTATGAACAAGTAATGGTGTAGGAGGCTGTAAATTGTTCATTGTGAGTCAAAATCTACCTGCAAACACTTTAGAGTTAAGCTCTGTGTTTGAAAATACATTGCACCTAACCTCTTAGATCCTTGAACTCAAAACCTACTATACAATAAAGTGCGTGTCTGGTCAAAGGTACTTCCACAAAACCCACTTGACTGTTAGAGCTCAGCGTCAAGTAAAATTGTATGATCTGTATGTAAAGCCACTATGGATATTCCACCCTGAGTCGCCTGTCTTAGGTCACACTGGCGTAATTGCTTTTTTGCTTTGCTTTGCTTTTAAGGTAGTGTGGCCGAGTGGTCTAAGGCGCTGGATTAAGGCTCCAGTCTCATTTGAGGCGTGGGTTCAAATCCCACCACTGCCAAAACGCTCTGAGGCCAACAAAGCGTAACCTCTCAAAGTGCAGACATGTAGCGAATTCCCGTACGACTTCAAGTTTCTCATGAATCCACTAGTGCCCCATGTGTATGATTCTACCTCACGCTGAGCCGTATCAATCAAGTAGGTTGTGTGGTTGCACTCTGAGCTATACCTGCGTAGGCATTGTCCACACACTTCTTTGTATTATAGGTTTGGAGCTTGGGTACAATACAATTTCTTTCTCCTAAGCTTCTGCCATTACACGGAACACTTAACTACACCCTAGTAGTAAACTAAAGGCTGTTTTCGAGCTAGCCAGGAGTCGAACCTAGAATCTTCTGATCCGAAGTCAGACGCGTTATCCATTACGCCACTAGCCCTGCTTTAGCTTGTGCACACATGTCGCAACATTGCCTGTACGCGATTGACAGCGACAAAGAGCATTGCATTGAACACCAAAACAAAGAAGAAGGTATCAGTGCCGTGACCCGGATTCGAACCGGGGTTGCTGCGGCCACAACGCAGAGTACTAACCACTATACGATCACGGCTGGGTTGCTGCAACTGTGCCTCCGTGCGAGGTAAACAACTAGTCCTTATTACATCCAACTAAAGGCTGTTTTCGAGCTAGCCAGGAGTCGAACCTAGAATCTTCTGATCCGTAGTCAGACGCGTTATCCATTGCGCCACTAGCCCTGCGTTTGGGAGTGCATAGGTGTCACAATATTGCCTATACATCGTTGACAGGCAAACAAATATCTTCCCCCAGTTGTGGAGTTTGTCAGTTATCTGACAGTTTGCGAAGGTCGCAGGCGGCAAGAAAAGAAGCAGTAGTCATGTGTGTAGTTCTGAACTTTGCAACAACAAGCATAGCATTGAATGCAATACATAATTGTCACAACATTGCATGTACCTGCTTAATATCGACAAAAATCTTCCTGCACGTACACGTTTACTGAGTTTGGCACTTATGTGACTGCTCGTGAAGGTTGCAGGTGTCAGAAAGTGGACCAGACGTCTTTGTGTGTAGTTGTAATCTTTGTAACAGGAAGCATAGCATTTAATGCAATGATCACCAAAACAAACAAGTTAAGGGACGTCACAGTGACGAGACTGGGATTCGAACCGCAAATGCTGCAGTTTCTGACCGGCTCTCAAGCAGAGTGGCGCAGCGGAAGCGTGCTGGGCCCATAACCCAGAGGTCGATGGATCGAAACCATCCTCTGCTAATTGCGTTAGTGTTCGCCGTCAAGCTGTGTGATTAACACAGGGTATATGTTTTTGCCGTTTGCATTAAAGCACAAGTGTTCAGGGTTCTTTCCACCTCTTAATGGTTCAGCGATCTGTATGTAAAGCCACTGTGGACATTCCACCCCGAGTCGCCCGTCTCAGGCCAGCCTGGCATTAGTGCTTTCTTTGTTAGCCATGCATCAATTGCTTCCTTTTAAGGTAGTGTGGCCGAGTGGTCTAAGGCGCTGGATTTAGGCTCCAGTCTCAATTGAGGCGTGGGTTCAAATCCCACCGCTGCCATTTTTGCATCTTCCGGGAGGCAATAGCAGGCAGTAATCTCCATGAACGTTTAGTGGGTGACTGGGCCGTCAAGCTTGACGTGTAGCTGGGTTTAGGCTCCAGTCCCAATTGAGGCATGGCTTCAAATCCAACCACTGAAATTTGCGTAGTTAGTCCGTGAGTGACTGAGCTTTGAAAGTTTTTTTAAAAAAAAATCAGATGGTGTTCATGAGAGAGAGCAGCTGACTGCAGTCCTTGAGAAGCCCGTTCAACTTAGCGTAGAGAGTCAACAGTGGTGTGACACGTGAGTGACCGAAAATGAGATACGCTCCTGCACTTCTGTTCACCTGCGGTTCATGACAAACTGATTGCAGTAGTTGGGATGAGAAACTAAAAGTTCTTGCACAAACTGTTTTGGTATCGCAGTCTGAGTGGTATTTTTCCAATGTTCTTCGGAGCGAAGGTGTGCGGCAATGGCACGGAGGACACGTGGTCAGCAAACCTTACCGTGGATTATGGAAGGCCTGCATGCAAAGACCACAACTTCCAAGACCTTTTTCTGTGGCAGTGTGGCCGAGCACCCAAGGCGCTGGATTAAAGCTCCAGTCTCATTTAAGGTGTGGGATCTCTTAGAAAGTTCTAAATTTATCAAAGCGTAACCTCACAATGTACAAACTTTCAGGCGTGGTAAATTCTCGCATGAGTTCAAGTTTCTCACGAATCCACTAGTGCCCCATGTGTGCGATACTGCTTCACGCTGAGCTGTAACAATCAAGCAGGTTTTGTGGAAACACCTTTGGCCAGACACACACTTCTTTGTATAGTAAGTTTGGAGTTCAAGGATCCAAGAGGTTAGGTACAGTGTCATTTCTTTTTCGTGAACTGGTGCCTTTACACAGAACCAGTAGAAGCCTTTATTTCAAGGGGGCCCTAATGTGTAGGGGTTTCTCTTGTTTTTAAATCCGTCTGATTTGGAGAATCTATGAACAAGTAATGGTGTAGGAGGCTGTAAATTGTTCATTGTGAGTCAAAATCTACCTGCAAACACTTTAGAGTTAAGCTCTGTGTTTGAAAATACATTGCACCTAACCTCTTAGATCCTTGAACTCAAAACCTACTATACAATAAAGTGCGTGTCTGGTCAAAGGTACTTCCACAAAACCCACTTGACTGTTAGAGCTCAGCGTCAAGTAAAATTGTATGATCTGTATGTAAAGCCACTATGGATATTCCACCCTGAGTCGCCTGTCTTAGGTCACACTGGCGTAATTGCTTTTTTGCTTTGCTTTGCTTTGCTTTTAAGGTAGTGTGGCCGAGTGGTCTAAGGCGCTGGTTAAGGCTCCAGTCTCGTTTGAGGCGTGGGTTCAAATCCCACCACTGCCAAAACGCTCTGAGGCCAACAAAGCGTAACCTCTCAAAGTGCAGATATGTAGCGAATTCCCGTACGACTTCAAGTTTCTCATGAATCCACTAGTGCCCCATGTGTATGATTCTACCTCTGAGCCGTAACAATCAAGTAGGTTGTGTGGAAGCACCTTTGGTTGCACTCTGAGCTATACCTGCGTAGGCATTGTCCACACACTTCTTTGTATTATAGGTTTGGAGCTTGGGTACAATACAATTTCTTTCTCCTAAGCTTCTGCCATTACACGGAACACTTAACTACACCCTAGTAGTAAACTAAAGGCTGTTTTCGAGCTAGCCAGGAGTCGAACCTAGAATCTTCTGATCCGAAGTCAGACGCGTTATCCATTACGCCACTAGCCCTGCTTTAGCTTGTGCACACATGTCGCAACATTGCCTGTACGCGATTGACAGCGACAAAGAGCATTGCATTGAACACCAAAACAAAGAAGAAGGTATCAGTGCCGTGACCCGGATTCGAACCGGGGTTGCTGCGGCCACAACGCAGAGTACTAACCACTATACGATCACGGCTGGGTTGCTGCAACTGTGCCTCCGTGCGAGGTAAACAACTAGTGCTTATTACATCCAACTAAAGGCTGTTTTCGAGCTAGCCAGGAGTCGAACCTAGAATCTTCTGATCCGTAGTCAGACGCGTTATCCATTGCGCCACTAGCCCTGCGTTTGGGAGTGCATAGGTGTCACAATATTGCCTATACATCGTTGACAGGCAAACAAATATCTTCCCCCAGTTGTGGAGTTTGTCAGTTATCTGACAGTTTGCGAAGGTCGCAGGCGGCAAGAAAAGAAGCAGTAGTCATGTGTGTAGTTCTGAACTTTGCAACAACAAGCATAGCATTGAATGCAATACATAATTGTCACAACATTGCATGTACCTGCTTAATATCGACAAAAATCTTCCTGCACGTACACGTTTACTGAGTTTGGCACTTATGTGACTGCTCGTGAAGGTTGCAGGTGTCAGAAAGTGGACCAGACGTCTTTGTGTGTAGTTGTAATCTTTGTAACAGGAAGCATAGCATTTAATGCAATGATCACCAAAACAAACAAGTTAAGGGACGTCACAGTGACGAGACTGGGATTCGAACCGCAAATGCTGCAGTTTCTGACCGGCTCTCAAGCAGAGTGGCGCAGCGGAAGCGTGCTGGGCCCATAACCCAGAGGTCGATGGATCGAAACCATCCTCTGCTAATTGCGTTAGTGTTCGCCGTCAAGCTGTGTGATTAACACAGGGTATATGTTTTTGCCGTTTGCATTAAAGCACAAGTGTTCAGGGTTCTTTCCACCTCTTAATGGTTCAGCGATCTGTATGTAAAGCCACTGTGGACGTTCCACCCCGAGTCGCCCGTCTCAGGCCAGCCTGGCATTAGTGCTTTCTTTGTTAGCCATGCATCAATTGCTTCCTTTTAAGGTAGTGTGGCCGAGTGGTCTAAGGCGCTGGATTTAGGCTCCAGTCTCAATTGAGGCGTGGGTTCAAATCCCACCGCTGCCATTTTTGCATCTTCCGGGAGGCAATAGCAGGCAGTAATCTCCATGAACGTTTAGTGGGTGACTGGGCCGTCAAGCTTGACGTGTAGCTGGGTTTAGGCTCCAGTCCCAATTGAGGCATGGCTTCAAATCCAACCACTGAAATTTGCGTAGTTAGTCCGTGAGTGACTGAGCTTTGAAAGTTTTTTTTAAAAAAAAATCAGATGGTGTTCATGAGAGAGAGCAGCTGACTGCAGTCCTTGAGAAGCCCGTTCAACTTAGTGTAGAGAGTCAACAGTGGTGTGACACGTGAGTGACCGAAAATGAGATACGCTCCTGCACTTCTGTTCACCTGCGGTTCATGACAAACTGATTGCAGTAGTTGGGATGAGAAACTAAAAGTTCTTGCACAAACTGTTTTGGTATCGCAGTCTGAGTGGTATTTTTCCAATGTTCTTCGGAGCGAAGGTGTGCGGCAATGGCACGGAGGACACGTGGTCAGCAAACCTTACCGTGGATTATGGAAGGCCTGCATGCAAAGACCACAACTTCCAAGACCTTTTTCTGTGGCAGTGTGGCCGAGCACCCAAGGCGCTGGATTAAAGCTCCAGTCTCATTTAAGGTGTGGGATCTCTTAGAAAGTTCTAAATTTATCAAAGCGTAACCTCACAATGTACAAACTTTCAGGCGTGGTAAATTCTCGCATGAGTTCAAGTTTCTCACGAATCCACTAGTGCCCCATGTGTGCGATACTGCTTCACGCTGAGCTGTAACAATCAAGCAGGTTTTGTGGAAACACCTTTGGCCAGACACACACTTCTTTGTATAGTAAGTTTGGAGTTCAAGGATCCAAGAGGTTAGGTACAGTGTCATTTCTTTTTCGTGAACTGGTGCCTTTACACAGAACCAGTAGAAGCCTTTATTTCAAGGGGGCCCTAATGTGTAGGGGTTTCTCTTGTTTTTAAATCCGTCTGATTTGGAGAATCTATGAACAAGTAATGGTGTAGGAGGCTGTAAATTGTTCATTGTGAGTCAAAATCTACCTGCAAACACTTTAGAGTTAAGCTCTGTGTTTGAAAATACATTGCACCTAACCTCTTAGATCCTTGAACTCAAAACCTACTATACAATAAAGTGCGTGTCTGGTCAAAGGTACTTCCACAAAACCCACTTGACTGTTAGAGCTCAGCGTCAAGTAAAATTGTATGATCTGTATGTAAAGCCACTATGGATATTCCACCCTGAGTCGCCTGTCTTAGGTCACACTGGCGTAATTGCTTTTTTGCTTTGCTTTGCTTTTAAGGTAGTGTGGCCGAGTGGTCTAAGGCGCTGGATTAAGGCTCCAGTCTCATTTGAGGCGTGGGTTCAAATCCCACCACTGCCAAAATGCTCTGAGGCCAACAAAGCGTAACCTCTCAAAGTGCAGATATGTAGCGAATTCCCGTACGACTTCAAGTTTCTCATGAATCCACTAGTGCCCCATGTGTATGATTCTACCTCACGCTGAGCCGTATCAATCAAGTAGGTTGTGTGGTTGCACTCTGAGCTATACCTGCGTAGGCATTGTCCACACACTTCTTTGTATTATAGGTTTGGAGCTTGGGTACAATACAATTTCTTTCTCCTAAGCTTCTGCCATTACACGGAACACTTAACTACACCCTAGTAGTAAACTAAAGGCTGTTTTCGAGCTAGCCAGGAGTCGAACCTAGAATCTTCTGATCCGAAGTCAGACGCGTTATCCATTACGCCACTAGCCCTGCTTTAGCTTGTGCACACATGTCGCAACATTGCCTGTACGCGATTGACAGCGACAAAGAGCATTGCATTGAACACCAAAACAAAGAAGAAGGTATCAGTGCCGTGACCCGGATTCGAACCGGGGTTGCTGCGGCCACAACGCAGAGTACTAACCACTATACGATCACGGCTGGGTTGCTGCAACTGTGCCTCCGTGCGAGGTAAACAACTAGTCCTTATTACATCCAACTAAAGGCTGTTTTCGAGCTAGCCAGGAGTCGAACCTAGAATCTTCTGATCCGTAGTCAGACGCGTTATCCATTGCGCCACTAGCCCTGCGTTTGGGAGTGCATAGGTGTCACAATATTGCCTATACATCGTTGACAGGCAAACAAATATCTTCCCCCAGTTGTGGAGTTTGTCAGTTATCTGACAGTTTGCGAAGGTCGCAGGCGGCAAGAAAAGAAGCAGTAGTCATGTGTGTAGTTCTGAACTTTGCAACAACAAGCATAGCATTGAATGCAATACATAATTGTCACAACATTGCATGTACCTGCTTAATATCGACAAAAATCTTCCTGCACGTACACGTTTACTGAGTTTGGCACTTATGTGACTGCTCGTGAAGGTTGCAGGTGTCAGAAAGTGGACCAGACGTCTTTGTGTGTAGTTGTAATCTTTGTAACAGGAAGCATAGCATTTAATGCAATGATCACCAAAACAAACAAGTTAAGGGACGTCACAGTGACGAGACTGGGATTCGAACCGCAAATGCTGCAGTTTCTGACCGGCTCTCAAGCAGAGTGGCGCAGCGGAAGCGTGCTGGGCCCATAACCCAGAGGTCGATGGATCGAAACCATCCTCTGCTAATTGCGTTAGTGTTCGCCGTCAAGCTGTGTGATTAACACAGGGTATATGTTTTTGCCGTTTGCATTAAAGCACAAGTGTTCAGGGTTCTTTCCACCTCTTAATGGTTCAGCGATCTGTATGTAAAGCCACTGTGGACATTCCACCCCGAGTCGCCCGTCTCAGGCCAGCCTGGCATTAGTGCTTTCTTTGTTAGCCATGCATCAATTGCTTCCTTTTAAGGTAGTGTGGCCGAGTGGTCTAAGGCGCTGGATTTAGGCTCCAGTCTCAATTGAGGCGTGGGTTCAAATCCCACCGCTGCCATTTTTGCATCTTCCGGGAGGCAATAGCAGGCAGTAATCTCCATGAACGTTTAGTGGGTGACTGGGCCGTCAAGCTTGACGTGTAGCTGGGTTTAGGCTCCAGTCCCAATTGAGGCATGGCTTCAAATCCAACCACTGAAATTTGCGTAGTTAGTCCGTGAGTGACTGAGCTTTGAAAGTTTTTTTAAAAAAAAATCAGATGGTGTTCATGAGAGAGAGCAGCTGACTGCAGTCCTTGAGAAGCCCGTTCAACTTAGCGTAGAGAGTCAACAGTGGTGTGACACGTGAGTGACCGAAAATGAGATACGCTCCTGCACTTCTGTTCACCTGCGGTTCATGACAAACTGATTGCAGTAGTTGGGATGAGAAACTAAAAGTTCTTGCACAAACTGTTTTGGTATCGCAGTCTGAGTGGTATTTTTCCAATGTTCTTCGGAGCGAAGGTGTGCGGCAATGGCACGGAGGACACGTGGTCAGCAAACCTTACCGTGGATTATGGAAGGCCTGCATGCAAAGACCACAACTTCCAAGACCTTTTTCTGTGGCAGTGTGGCCGAGCACCCAAGGCGCTGGATTAAAGCTCCAGTCTCATTTAAGGTGTGGGATCTCTTAGAAAGTTCTAAATTTATCAAAGCGTAACCTCACAATGTACAAACTTTCAGGCGTGGTAAATTCTCGCATGAGTTCAAGTTTCTCACGAATCCACTAGTGCCCCATGTGTGCGATACTGCTTCACGCTGAGCTGTAACAATCAAGCAGGTTTTGTGGAAACACCTTTGGCCAGACACACACTTCTTTGTATAGTAAGTTTGGAGTTCAAGGATCCAAGAGGTTAGGTACAGTGTCATTTCTTTTTCGTGAACTGGTGCCTTTACACAGAAGCAGTAGAAGCCTTTATTTCAAGGGGGCCCTAATGTGTAGGGGTTTCTCTTGTTTTTAAATCCGTCTGATTTGGAGAATCTATGAACAAGTAATGGTGTAGGAGGCTGTAAATTGTTCATTGTGAGTCAAAATCTACCTGCAAACACTTTAGAGTTAAGCTCTGTGTTTGAAAATACATTGCACCTAACCTCTTAGATCCTTGAACTCAAAACCTACTATACAATAAAGTGCGTGTCTGGTCAAAGGTACTTCCACAAAACCCACTTGACTGTTAGAGCTCAGCGTCAAGTAAAATTGTATGATCTGTATGTAAAGCCACTATGGATATTCCACCCTGAGTCGCCTGTCTTAGGTCACACTGGCGTAATTGCTTTTTTGCTTTGCTTTGCTTTGCTTTGCTTTGCTTTTAAGGTAGTGTGGCCGAGTGGTCTAAGGCGCTGGATTAAGGCTCCAGTCTCATTTGAGGCGTGGGTTCTAATCCCACCACTGCCAAAACGCTCTGAGGCCAACGAAGCGTAACCTCTCAAAGTGCAGACATGTAGCGAATTCCCGTACGACTTCAAGTTTCTCATGAATCCACTAGTGCCCCATGTGTATGATTCTACCTCACGCTGAGCCGTAACAATCAAGTAGGTTGTGTGGAAGCACCTTTGGTTGCACTCTGAGCTATACCTGCGTAGGCATTGTCCACACACTTCTTTGTATTATAGGTTTGGAGCTTGGGTACAATACAATTTCTTTCTCCTAAGCTTCTGCCATTACACGGAACACTTAACTACACCCTAGTAGTAAACTAAAGGCTGTTTTCGAGCTAGCCAGGAGTCGAACCTAGAATCTTCTGATCCGAAGTCAGACGCGTTATCCATTACGCCACTAGCCCTGCTTTAGCTTGTGCACACATGTCGCAACATTGCCTGTACGCGATTGACAGCGACAAAGAGCATTGCATTGAACACCAAAACAAAGAAGAAGGTATCAGTGCCGTGACCCGGATTCGAACCGGGGTTGCTGCGGCCACAACGCAGAGTACTAACCACTATACGATCACGGCTGGGTTGCTGCAACTGTGCCTCCGTGCGAGGTAAACAACTAGTCCTTATTACATCCAACTAAAGGCTGTTTTCTAGCTAGCCAGGAGTCGAACCTAGAATCTTCTGATCCGTAGTCAGACGCGTTATCCATTGCGCCACTAGCCCTGCGTTTGGGAGTGCATAGGTGTCACAATATTGCCTATACATCGTTGACAGGCAAACAAATATCTTCCCCCAGTTGTGGAGTTTGTCAGTTATCTGACAGTTTGCGAAGGTCGCAGGTGGCAAGAAAAGAAGCAGTAGTCATGTGTGTAGTTCTGAACTTTGCAACAACAAGCATAGCATTGAATGCAATACATAATTGTCACAACATTGCATGTACCTGCTTAATATCGACAAAAATCTTCCTGCACGTACACGTTTACTGAGTTTGGCACTTATGTGACTGCTCGTGAAGGTTGCAGGTGTCAGAAAGTGGACCAGACGTCTTTGTGTGTAGTTGTAATCTTTGTAACAGGAAGCATAGCATTTAATGCAATGATCACCAAAACAAACAAGTTAAGGGACGTCACAGTGACGAGACTGGGATTCGAACCGCAAATGCTGCAGTTTCTGACCGGCTCTCAAGCAGAGTGGCGCAGCGGAAGCGTGCTGGGCCCATAACCCAGAGGTCGATGGATCGAAACCATCCTCTGCTAATTGCGTTAGTGTTCGCCGTCAAGCTGTGTGATTAACACAGGGTATATGTTTTTGCCGTTTGCATTAAAGCACAAGTGTTCAGGGTTCTTTCCACCTCTTAATGGTTCAGCGATCTGTATGTAAAGCCACTGTGGACATTCCACCCCGAGTCGCCCGTCTCAGGCCAGCCTGGCATTAGTGCTTTCTTTGTTAGCCATGCATCAATTGCTTCCTTTTAAGGTAGTGTGGCCGAGTGGTCTAAGGCGCTGGATTTAGGCTCCAGTCTCAATTGAGGCGTGGGTTCAAATCCCACCGCTGCCATTTTTGCATCTTCCGGGAGGCAATAGCAGGCAGTAATCTCCATGAACGTTTAGTGGGTGACTGGGCCGTCAAGCTTGACGTGTAGCTGGGTTTAGGCTCCAGTCCCAATTGAGGCATGGCTTCAAATCCAACCACTGAAATTTGCGTAGTTAGTCCGTGAGTGACTGAGCTTTGAAAGTTTTTTTAAAAAAAAATCAGATGGTGTTCATGAGAGAGAGCAGCTGACTGCAGTCCTTGAGAAGCCCGTTCAACTTAGCGTAGAGAGTCAACAGTGGTGTGACACGTGAGTGACCGAAAATGAGATACGCTCCTGCACTTCTGTTCACCTGCGGTTCATGACAAACTGATTGCAGTAGTTGGGATGAGAAACTAAAAGTTCTTGCACAAACTGTTTTGGTATCGCAGTCTGAGTGGTATTTTTCCAATGTTCTTCGGAGCGAAGGTGTGCGGCAATGGCACGGAGGACACGTGGTCAGCAAACCTTACCGTGGATTATGGAAGGCCTGCATGCAAAGACCACAACTTCCAAGACCTTTTTCTGTGGCAGTGTGGCCGAGCACCCAAGGCGCTGGATTAAAGCTCCAGTCTCATTTAAGGTGTGGGATCTCTTAGAAAGTTCTAAATTTATCAAAGCGTAACCTCACAATGTACAAACTTTCAGGCGTGGTAAATTCTCGCATGAGTTCAAGTTTCTCACGAATCCACTAGTGCCCCATGTGTGCGATACTGCTTCACGCTGAGCTGTAACAATCAAGCAGGTTTTGTGGAAACACCTTTGGCCAGACACACACTTCTTTGTATAGTAAGTTTGGAGTTCAAGGATCCAAGAGGTTAGGTACAGTGTCATTTCTTTTTCGTGAACTGGTGCCTTTACACAGAACCAGTAGAAGCCTTTATTTCAAGGGGGCCCTAATGTGTAGGGGTTTCTCTTGTTTTTAAATCCGTCTGATTTGGAGAATCTATGAACAAGTAATGGTGTAGGAGGCTGTAAATTGTTCATTGTGAGTCAAAATCTACCTGCAAACACTTTAGAGTTAAGCTCTGTGTTTGAAAATACATTGCACCTAACCTCTTAGATCCTTGAACTCAAAACCTACTATACAATAAAGTGCGTGTCTGGTCAAAGGTACTTCCACAAAACCCACTTGACTGTTAGAGCTCAGCGTCAAGTAAAATTGTATGATCTGTATGTAAAGCCACTATGGATATTCCACCCTGAGTCGCCTGTCTTAGGTCACACTGGCGTAATTGCTTTTTTGCTTTGCTTTGCTTTGCTTTGCTTTGCTTTTAAGGTAGTGTGGCCGAGTGGTCTAAGGCGCTGGATTAAGGCTCCAGTCTCATTTGAGGCGTGGGTTCTAATCCCACCACTGCCAAAACGCTCTGAGGCCAACGAAGCGTAACCTCTCAAAGTGCAGACATGTAGCGAATTCCCGTACGACTTCAAGTTTCTCATGAATCCACTAGTGCCCCATGTGTATGATTCTACCTCACGCTGAGCCGTAACAATCAAGTAGGTTGTGTGGAAGCACCTTTGGTTGCACTCTGAGCTATACCTGCGTAGGCATTGTCCACACACTTCTTTGTATTATAGGTTTGGAGCTTGGGTACAATACAATTTCTTTCTCCTAAGCTTCTGCCATTACACGGAACACTTAACTACACCCTAGTAGTAAACTAAAGGCTGTTTTCGAGCTAGCCAGGAGTCGAACCTAGAATCTTCTGATCCGAAGTCAGACGCGTTATCCATTACGCCACTAGCCCTGCTTTAGCTTGTGCACACATGTCGCAACATTGCCTGTACGCGATTGACAGCGACAAAGAGCATTGCATTGAACACCAAAACAAAGAAAAAGGTATCAGTGCCGTGACCCGGATTCGAACCGGGGTTGCTGCGGCCACAACGCAGAGTACTAACCACTATACGATCACGGCTGGGTTGCTGCAACTGTGCCTCCGTGCGAGGTAAACAACTAGTCCTTATTACATCCAACTAAAGGCTGTTTTCGAGCTAGCCAGGAGTCGAACCTAGAATCTTCTGATCCGTAGTCAGACGCGTTATCCATTGCGCCACTAGCCCTGCGTTTGGGAGTGCATAGGTGTCACAATATTGCCTATACATCGTTGACAGGCAAACAAATATCTTCCCCCAGTTGTGGAGTTTGTCAGTTATCTGACAGTTTGCGAAGGTCGCAGGTGGCAAGAAAAGAAGCAGTAGTCATGTGTGTAGTTCTGAACTTTGCAACAACAAGCATAGCATTGAATGCAATACATAATTGTCACAACATTGCATGTACCTGCTTAATATCGACAAAAATCTTCCTGCACGTACACGTTTACTGAGTTTGGCACTTATGTGACTGCTCGTGAAGGTTGCAGGTGTCAGAAAGTGGACCAGACGTCTTTGTGTGTAGTTGTAATCTTTGTAACAGGAAGCATAGCATTTAATGCAATGATCACCAAAACAAACAAGTTAAGGGACGTCACAGTGACGAGACTGGGATTCGAACCGCAAATGCTGCAGTTTCTGACCGGCTCTCAAGCAGAGTGGCGCAGCGGAAGCGTGCTGGGCCCATAACCCAGAGGTCGATGGATCGAAACCATCCTCTGCTAATTGCGTTAGTGTTCGCCGTCAAGCTGTGTGATTAACACAGGGTATATGTTTTTGCCGTTTGCATTAAAGCACAAGTGTTCAGGGTTCTTTCCACCTCTTAATGGTTCAGCGATCTGTATGTAAAGCCACTGTGGACATTCCACCCCGAGTCGCCCGTCTCAGGCCAGCCTGGCATTAGTGCTTTCTTTGTTAGCCATGCATCAATTGCTTCCTTTTAAGGTAGTGTGGCCGAGTGGTCTAAGGCGCTGGATTTAGGCTCCAGTCTCAATTGAGGCGTGGGTTCAAATCCCACCGCTGCCATTTTTGCATCTTCCGGGAGGCAATAGCAGGCAGTAATCTCCATGAACGTTTAGTGGGTGACTGGGCCGTCAAGCTTGACGTGTAGCTGGGTTTAGGCTCCAGTCCCAATTGAGGCATGGCTTCAAATCCAACCACTGAAATTTGCGTAGTTAGTCCGTGAGTGACTGAGCTTTGAAAGTTTTTTAAAAAAAAAATCAGATGGTGTTCATGAGAGAGAGCAGCTGACTGCAGTCCTTGAGAAGCCCGTTCAACTTAGCGTAGAGAGTCAACAGTGGTGTGACACGTGAGTGACCGAAAATGAGATACGCTCCTGCACTTCTGTTCACCTGCGGTTCATGACAAACTGATTGCAGTAGTTGGGATGAGAAACTAAAAGTTCTTGCACAAACTGTTTTGGTATCGCAGTCTGAGTGGTATTTTTCCAATGTTCTTCGGAGCGAAGGTGTGCGGCAATGGCACGGAGGACACGTGGTCAGCAAACCTTACCGTGGATTATGGAAGGCCTGCATGCAAAGACCACAACTTCCAAGACCTTTTTCTGTGGCAGTGTGGCCGAGCACCCAAGGCGCTGGATTAAAGCTCCAGTCTCATTTAAGGTGTGGGATCTCTTAGAAAGTTCTAAATTTATCAAAGCGTAACCTCACAATGTACAAACTTTCAGGCGTGGTAAATTCTCGCATGAGTTCAAGTTTCTCACGAATCCACTAGTGCCCCATGTGTGCGATACTGCTTCACGCTGAGCTGTAACAATCAAGCAGGTTTTGTGGAAACACCTTTGGCCAGACACACACTTCTTTGTATAGTAAGTTTGGAGTTCAAGGATCCAAGAGGTTAGGTACAGTGTCATTTCTTTTTCGTGAACTGGTGCCTTTACACAGAACCAGTAGAAGCCTTTATTTCAAGGGGGCCCTAATGTGTAGGGGTTTCTCTTGTTTTTAAATCCGTCTGATTTGGAGAATCTATGAACAAGTAATGGTGTAGGAGGCTGTAAATTGTTCATTGTGAGTCAAAATCTACCTGCAAACACTTTAGAGTTAAGCTCTGTGTTTGAAAATACATTGCACCTAACCTCTTAGATCCTTGAACTCAAAACCTACTATACAATAAAGTGCGTGTCTGGTCAAAGGTACTTCCACAAAACCCACTTGACTGTTAGAGCTCAGCGTCAAGTAAAATTGTATGATCTGTATGTAAAGCCACTATGGATATTCCACCCTGAGTCGCCTGTCTTAGGTCACACTGGCGTAATTGCTTTTTTGCTTTGCTTTGCTTTTAAGGTAGTGTGGCCGAGTGGTCTAAGGCGCTGGATTAAGGCTCCAGTCTCATTTGAGGCGTGGGTTCAAATCCCACCACTGCCAAAATGCTCTGAGGCCAACAAAGCGTAACCTCTCAAAGTGCAGATATGTAGCGAATTCCCGTACGACTTCAAGTTTCTCATGAATCCACTAGTGCCCCATGTGTATGATTCTACCTCACGCTGAGCCGTATCAATCAAGTAGGTTGTGTGGAAGCACCTTTGGTTGCACTCTGAGCTATACCTGCGTAGGCATTGTCCACACACTTCTTTGTATTATAGGTTTGGAGCTTGGGTACAATACAATTTCTTTCTCCTAAGCTTCTGCCATTACACGGAACACTTAACTACACCCTAGTAGTAAACTAAAGGCTGTTTTCGAGCTAGCCAGGAGTCGAACCTAGAATCTTCTGATCCGAAGTCAGACGCGTTATCCATTACGCCACTAGCCCTGCTTTCGCTTGTGCACACATGTCGCAACATTGCCTGTACGCGATTGACAGCGACAAAGAGCATTGCATTGAACACCAAAACAAAGAAGAAGGTATCAGTGCCGTGACCCGGATTCGAACCGGGGTTGCTGCGGCCACAACGCAGAGTACTAACCACTATACGATCACGGCTGGGTTGCTGCAACTGTGCCTCCGTGCGAGGTAAACAACTAGTCCTTATTACATCCAACTAAAGGCTGTTTTCGAGCTAGCCAGGAGTCGAACCTAGAATCTTCTGATCCGTAGTCAGACGCGTTATCCATTGCGCCACTAGCCCTGCGTTTGGGAGTGCATAGGTGTCACAATATTGCCTATACATCGTTGACAGGCAAACAAATATCTTCCCCCAGTTGTGGAGTTTGTCAGTTATCTGACAGTTTGCGAAGGTCGCAGGCGGCAAGAAAAGAAGCAGTAGTCATGTGTGTAGTTCTGAACTTTGCAACAACAAGCATAGCATTGAATGCAATACATAATTGTCACAACATTGCATGTACCTGCTTAATATCGACAAAAATCTTCCTGCACGTACACGTTTACTGAGTTTGGCACTTATGTGACTGCTCGTGAAGGTTGCAGGTGTCAGAAAGTGGACCAGACGTCTTTGTGTGTAGTTGTAATCTTTGTAACAGGAAGCATAGCATTTAATGCAATGATCACCAAAACAAACAAGTTAAGGGACGTCACAGTGACGAGACTGGGATTCGAACCGCAAATGCTGCAGTTTCTGACCGGCTCTCAAGCAGAGTGGCGCAGCGGAAGCGTGCTGGGCCCATAACCCAGAGGTCGATGGATCGAAACCATCCTCTGCTAATTGCGTTAGTGTTCGCCGTCAAGCTGTGTGATTAACACAGGGTATATGTTTTTGCCGTTTGCATTAAAGCACAAGTGTTCAGGGTTCTTTCCACCTCTTAATGGTTCAGCGATCTGTATGTAAAGCCACTGTGGACATTCCACCCCGAGTCGCCCGTCTCAGGCCAGCCTGGCATTAGTGCTTTCTTTGTTAGCCATGCATCAATTGCTTCCTTTTAAGGTAGTGTGGCCGAGTGGTCTAAGGCGCTGGATTTAGGCTCCAGTCTCAATTGAGGCGTGGGTTCAAATCCCACCGCTGCCATTTTTGCATCTTCCGGGAGGCAATAGCAGGCAGTAATCTCCATGAACGTTTAGTGGGTGACTGGGCCGTCAAGCTTGACGTGTAGCTGGGTTTAGGCTCCAGTCCCAATTGAGGCATGGCTTCAAATCCAACCACTGAAATTTGCGTAGTTAGTCCGTGAGTGACTGAGCTTTGAAAGTTTTTTAAAAAAAAAAATCAGATGGTGTTCATGAGAGAGAGCAGCTGACTGCAGTCCTTGAGAAGCCCGTTCAACTTAGCGTAGAGAGTCAACAGTGGTGTGACACGTGAGTGACCGAAAATGAGATACGCTCCTGCACTTCTGTTCACCTGCGGTTCATGACAAACTGATTGCAGTAGTTGGGATGAGAAACTAAAAGTTCTTGCACAAACTGTTTTGGTATCGCAGTCTGAGTGGTATTTTTCCAATGTTCTTCGGAGCGAAGGTCAGCAAACCTTACCGTGGATTATGGAAGGCCTGCATGCAAAGACCACAACTTCCAAGACCTTTTTCTGTGGCAGTGTGGCCGAGCACCCAAGGCGCTGGATTAAGGCTCCAGTCTCATTTAAGGTGTGGGATCTCTTAGAAAGTTCTAAATTTATCAAAACGTAACCTCACAATGTACAAACTTTCAGGCGTGGTAAATTCTCGCATGAGTTCAAGTTTCTCACGAATCCACTAGTGCCCCATGTGTGCGATACTGCTTCACGCTGAGCTGTAACAATCAAGCAGGTTTTGTGGAAACACCTTTGGCCAGACACACACTTCTTTGTATAGTAAGTTTGGAGTTCAAGGATCCAAGAGGTTAGGTACAGTGTCATTTCTTTTTCGTGAACTGGTGCCTTTACACAGAACCAGTAGAAGCCTTTATTTCAAGGGGGCCCTAATGTGTAGGGGTTTCTCTTGTTTTTAAATCCGTCTGATTTGGAGAATCTATGAACAAGTAATGGTGTAGGAGGCTGTAAATTGTTCATTGTGAGTCAAAATCTACCTGCAAACACTTTAGAGTTAAGCTCTGTGTTTGAAAATACATTGCACCTAACCTCTTAGATCCTTGAACTCAAAACCTACTATACAATAAAGTGCGTGTCTGGTCAAAGGTACTTCCACAAAACCCACTTGACTGTTAGAGCTCAGCGTCAAGTAAAATTGTATGATCTGTATGTAAAGCCACTATGGATATTCCACCCTGAGTCGCCTGTCTTAGGTCACACTGGCGTAATTGCTTTTTTGCTTTGCTTTGCTTTTAAGGTAGTGTGGCCGAGTGGTCTAAGGCGCTGGATTAAGGCTCCAGTCTCATTTGAGGCGTGGGTTCAAATCCCACCACTGCCAAAACGCTCTGAGGCCAGCAAAGCGTAACCTCTCAAAGTGCAGACATGTAGCGAATTCCCGTACGACTTCAAGTTTCTCATGAATCCACTAGTGCCCCATGTGTATGATTCTACCTCACGCTGAGCCGTAACAATCAAGTAGGTTGTGTGGTTGCACTCTGAGCTATACCTGCGTAGGCATTGTCCACACACTTCTTTGTATTACAGGTTTGGAGCTTGGGTACAATACAATTTCTTTCTCCTAAGCTTCTGCCATTACACGGAACACTTAACTACACCCTAGTAGTAAACTAAAGGCTGTTTTCGAGCTAGCCAGGAGTCGAACCTAGAATCTTCTGATCCGAAGTCAGACGCGTTATCCATTACGCCACTAGCCCTGCTTTAGCTTGTGCGCACATGTCGCAACATTGCCTGTACGCGATTGACAGCGACAAAGAGCATTGCATTGAACACCAAAACAAAGAAGAAGGTATCAGTGCCGTGACCCGGATTCGAACCGGGGTTGCTGCGGCCACAACGCAGAGTACTAACCACTATACGATCACGGCTGGGTTGCTGCAACTGTGCCTCCGTGCGAGGTAAACAACTAGTCCTTATTACATCCAACTAAAGGCTGTTTTCTAGCTAGCCAGGAGTCGAACCTAGAATCTTCTGATCCGTAGTCAGACGCGTTATCCATTGCGCCACTAGCCCTGCGTTTGGGAGTGCATAGGTGTCACAATATTGCCTATACATCGTTGACAGGCAAACAAATATCTTCCCCCAGTTGTGGAGTTTGTCAGTTATCTGACAGTTTGCGAAGGTCGCAGGCGGCAAGAAAAGAAGCAGTAGTCATGTGTGTAGTTCTGAACTTTGCAACAACAAGCATAGCATTGAATGCAATACATAATTGTCACAACATTGCATGTACCTGCTTAATATCGACAAAAATCTTCCTGCACGTACACGTTTACTGAGTTTGGCACTTATGTGACTGCTCGTGAAGGTTGCAGGTGTCAGAAAGTGGACCAGACGTCTTTGTGTGTAGTTGTAATCTTTGTAACAGGAAGCATAGCATTTAATGCAATGATCACCAAAACAAACAAGTTAAGGGACGTCACAGTGACGAGACTGGGATTCGAACCGCAAATGCTGCAGTTTCTGACCGGCTCTCAAGCAGAGTGGCGCAGCGGAAGCATGCTGGGCCCATAACCCAGAGGTCGATGGATCGAAACCATCCTCTGCTAATTGCGTTAGTGTTCGCCGTCAAGCTGTGTGATTAACACAGGGTATATGTTTTTGCCGTTTGCATTAAAGCACAAGTGTTCAGGGTTCTTTCCACCTCTTAATGGTTCAGCGATCTGTATGTAAAGCCACTGTGGACATTCCACCCCGAGTCGCCCGTCTCAGGCCAGCCTGGCATTAGTGCTTTCTTTGTTAGCCATGCATCAATTGCTTCCTTTTAAGGTAGTGTGGCCGAGTGGTCTAAGGCGCTGGATTTAGGCTCCAGTCTCAATTGAGGCGTGGGTTCAAATCCCACCGCTGCCATTTTTGCATCTTCCGGGAGGCAATAGCAGGCAGTAATCTCCATGAACGTTTAGTGGGTGACTGGGCCGTCAAGCTTGACGTGTAGCTGGGTTTAGGCTCCAGTCCCAATTGAGGCATGGCTTCAAATCCAACCACTGAAATTTGCGTAGTTAGTCCGTGAGTGACTGAGCTTTGAAAGTTTTTTTAAAAAAAAAATCAGATGGTGTTCATGAGAGAGAGCAGCTGACTGCAGTCCTTGAGAAGCCCGTTCAACTTAGCGTAGAGAGTCAACAGTGGTGTGACACGTGAGTGACCGAAAATGAGATACGCTCCTGCACTTCTGTTCACCTGCGGTTCATGACAAACTGATTGCAGTAGTTGGGATGAGAAACTAAAAGTTCTTGCACAAACTGTTTTGGTATCGCAGTCTGAGTGGTATTTTTCCAATGTTCTTCGGAGCGAAGGTCAGCAAACCTTACCGTGGATTATGGAAGGCCTGCATGCAAAGACCACAACTTCCAAGACCTTTTTCTGTGGCAGTGTGGCCGAGCACCCAAGGCGCTGGATTAAGGCTCCAGTCTCATTTAAGGTGTAGGATCTCTTAGAAAGTTCTAAATTTATCAAAACGTAACCTCACAATGTACAAACTTTCAGGCGTGGTAAATTCTCGCATGAGTTCAAGTTTCTCACGAATCCACTAGTGCCCCATGTGTGCGATACTGCTTCACGCTGAGCTGTAACAATCAAGCAGGTTTTGTGGAAACACCTTTGGCCAGACACACACTTCTTTGTATAGTAAGTTTGGAGTTCAAGGATCCAAGAGGTTAGGTACAGTGTCATTTCTTTTTCGTGAACTGGTGCCTTTACACAGAACCAGTAGAAGCCTTTATTTCAAGGGGGCCCTAATGTGTAGGGGTTTCTCTTGTTTTTAAATCCGTCTGATTTGGAGAATCTATGAACAAGTAATGGTGTAGGAGGCTGTAAATTGTTCATTGTGAGTCAAAATCTACCTGCAAACACTTTAGAGTTAAGCTCTGTGTTTGAAAATACATTGCACCTAACCTCTTAGATCCTTGAACTCAAAACCTACTATACAATAAAGTGCGTGTCTGGTCAAAGGTACTTCCACAAAACCCACTTGACTGTTAGAGCTCAGCGTCAAGTAAAATTGTATGATCTGTATGTAAAGCCACTATGGATATTCCACCCTGAGTCGCCTGTCTTAGGTCACACTGGCGTAATTGCTTTTTTGCTTTGCTTTGCTTTGCTTTGCTTTTAAGGTAGTGTGGCCGAGTGGTCTAAGGCGCTGGATTAAGGCTCCAGTCTCATTTGAGGCGTGGGTTCAAATCCCACCACTGCCAAAACGCTCTGAGGCCAACAAAGCGTAACCTCTCAAAGTGCAGACATGTAGCGAATTCCCGTACGACTTCAAGTTTCTCATGAATCCACTAGTGCCCCATGTGTATGATTCTACCTCACGCTGAGCCGTAACAATCAAGTAGGTTGTGTGGAAGCACCTTTGGTTGCACTCTGAGCTATACCTGCGTAGGCATTGTCCACACACTTCTTTGTATTACAGGTTTGGAGCTTGGGTACAATACAATTTCTTTCTCCTAAGCTTCTGCCATTACACGGAACACTTAACTACACCCTAGTAGTAAACTAAAGGCTGTTTTCGAGCTAGCCAGGAGTCGAACCTAGAATCTTCTGATCCGAAGTCAGACGCGTTATCCATTACGCCACTAGCCCTGCTTTAGCTTGTGCACACATGTCGCAACATTGCCTGTACGCGATTGACAGCGACAAAGAGCATTGCATTGAACACCAAAACAAAGAAGAAGGTATCAGTGCCGTGACCCGGATTCGAACCGGGGTTGCTGCGGCCACAACGCAGAGTACTAACCACTATACGATCACGGCTGGGTTGCTGCAACTGTGCCTCCGTGCGAGGTAAACAACTAGTCCTTATTACATCCAACTAAAGGCTGTTTTCGAGCTAGCCAGGAGTCGAACCTAGAATCTTCTGATCCGTAGTCAGACGCGTTATCCATTGCGCCACTAGCCCTGCGTTTGGGAGTGCATAGGTGTCACAATATTGCCTATACATCGTTGACAGGCAAACAAATATCTTCCCCCAGTTGTGGAGTTTGTCAGTTATCTGACAGTTTGCGAAGGTCGCAGGCGGCAAGAAAAGAAGCAGTAGTCATGTGTGTAGTTCTGAACTTTGCAACAACAAGCATAGCATTGAATGCAATACATAATTGTCACAACATTGCATGTACCTGCTTAATATCGACAAAAATCTTCCTGCACGTACACGTTTACTGAGTTTGGCACTTATGTGACTGCTCGTGAAGGTTGCAGGTGTCAGAAAGTGGACCAGACGTCTTTGTGTGTAGTTGTAATCTTTGTAACAGGAAGCATAGCATTTAATGCAATGATCACCAAAACAAACAAGTTAAGGGACGTCACAGTGACGAGACTGGGATTCGAACCGCAAATGCGGAAGCGGAAGCGTGCTGGGCCCATAACCCAGAGGTCGATGGATCGAAACCATCCTCTGCTAATTGCGTTAGTGTTCGCCGTCAAGCTGTGTGATTAAAATAGGGTATATGTTTTTGCCGTTTGCATTAAAGCACAAGTGTTCAGGGTTCTTTCCACCTCTTAATGGTTCAGCGATCTGTATGTAAAGCCACTGTGGACATTCCACCCCGAGTCGCCCGTCTCAGGCCAGCCTGGCATTAGTGCTTTCTTTGTTAGCCATGCATCAATTGCTTCCTTTTAAGGTAGTGTGGCCGAGTGGTCTAAGGCGCTGGATTTAGGCTCCAGTCTCAATTGAGGCGTGGGTTCAAATCCCACCGCTGCCATTTTTGCATCTTCCGGGAGGCAATAGCAGGCAGTAATCTCCATGAACGTTTAGTGGGTGACTGGGCCGTCAAGCTTGACGTGTAGCTGGGTTTAGGCTCCAGTCCCAATTGAGGCATGGCTTCAAATCCAACCACTGAAATTTGCGTAGTTAGTCCGTGAGTGACTGAGCTTTGAAAGTTTTTTTAAAAAAAAAATCAGATGGTGTTCATGAGAGAGAGCAGCTGACTGCAGTCCTTGAGAAGCCCGTTCAACTTAGCGTAGAGAGTCAACAGTGGTGTGACACGTGAGTGACCGAAAATGAGATACGCTCCTGCACTTCTGTTCACCTGCGGTTCATGACAAACTGATTGCAGTAGTTGGGATGAGAAACTAAAAGTTCTTGCACAAACTGTTTTGGTATCGCAGTCTGAGTGGTATTTTTCCAATGTTCTTCGGAGCGAAGGTCAGCAAACCTTACCGTGGATTATGGAAGGCCTGCATGCAAAGACCACAACTTCCAAGACCTTTTTCTGTGGCAGTGTGGCCGAGCACCCAAGGCGCTGGATTAAGGCTCCAGTCTCATTTAAGGTGTAGGATCTCTTAGAAAGTTCTAAATTTATCAAAACGTAACCTCACAATGTACAAACTTTCAGGCGTGGTAAATTCTCGCATGAGTTCAAGTTTCTCACGAATCCACTAGTGCCCCATGTGTGCGATACTGCTTCACGCTGAGCTGTAACAATCAAGCAGGTTTTGTGGAAACACCTTTGGCCAGACACACACTTCTTTGTATAGTAAGTTTGGAGTTCAAGGATCCAAGAGGTTAGGTACAGTGTCATTTCTTTTTCGTGAACTGGTGCCTTTACACAGAACCAGTAGAAGCCTTTATTTCAAGGGGGCCCTAATGTGTAGGGGTTTCTCTTGTTTTTAAATCCGTCTGATTTGGAGAATCTATGAACAAGTAATGGTGTAGGAGGCTGTAAATTGTTCATTGTGAGTCAAAATCTACCTGCAAACACTTTAGAGTTAAGCTCTGTGTTTGAAAATACATTGCACCTAACCTCTTAGATCCTTGAACTCAAAACCTACTATACAATAAAGTGCGTGTCTGGTCAAAGGTACTTCCACAAAACCCACTTGACTGTTAGAGCTCAGCGTCAAGTAAAATTGTATGATCTGTATGTAAAGCCACTATGGATATTCCACCCTGAGTCGCCTGTCTTAGGTCACACTGGCGTAATTGCTTTTTTGCTTTGCTTTGCTTTGCTTTGCTTTTAAGGTAGTGTGGCCGAGTGGTCTAAGGCGCTGGATTAAGGCTCCAGTCTCATTTGAGGCGTGGGTTCAAATCCCACCACTGCCAAAACGCTCTGAGGCCAACAAAGCGTAACCTCTCAAAGTGCAGACATGTAGCGAATTCCCGTACGACTTCAAGTTTCTCATGAATCCACTAGTGCCCCATGTGTATGATTCTACCTCACGCTGAGCCGTAACAATCAAGTAGGTTGTGTGGAAGCACCTTTGGTTGCACTCTGAGCTATACCTGCGTAGGCATTGTCCACACACTTCTTTGTATTACAGGTTTGGAGCTTGGGTACAATACAATTTCTTTCTCCTAAGCTTCTGCCATTACACGGAACACTTAACTACACCCTAGTAGTAAACTAAAGGCTGTTTTCGAGCTAGCCAGGAGTCGAACCTAGAATCTTCTGATCCGAAGTCAGACGCGTTATCCATTACGCCACTAGCCCTGCTTTAGCTTGTGCACACATGTCGCAACATTGCCTGTACGCGATTGACAGCGACAAAGAGCATTGCATTGAACACCAAAACAAAGAAGAAGGTATCAGTGCCGTGACCCGGATTCGAACCGGGGTTGCTGCGGCCACAACGCAGAGTACTAACCACTATACGATCACGGCTGGGTTGCTGCAACTGTGCCTCCGTGCGAGGTAAACAACTAGTCCTTATTACATCCAACTAAAGGCTGTTTTCGAGCTAGCCAGGAGTCGAACCTAGAATCTTCTGATCCGTAGTCAGACGCGTTATCCATTGCGCCACTAGCCCTGCGTTTGGGAGTGCATAGGTGTCACAATATTGCCTATACATCGTTGACAGGCAAACAAATATCTTCCCCCAGTTGTGGAGTTTGTCAGTTATCTGACAGTTTGCGAAGGTCGCAGGCGGCAAGAAAAGAAGCAGTAGTCATGTGTGTAGTTCTGAACTTTGCAACAACAAGCATAGCATTGAATGCAATACATAATTGTCACAACATTGCATGTACCTGCTTAATATCGACAAAAATCTTCCTGCACGTACACGTTTACTGAGTTTGGCACTTATGTGACTGCTCGTGAAGGTTGCAGGTGTCAGAAAGTGGACCAGACGTCTTTGTGTGTAGTTGTAATCTTTGTAACAGGAAGCATAGCATTTAATGCAATGATCACCAAAACAAACAAGTTAAGGGACGTCACAGTGACGAGACTGGGATTCGAACCGCAAATGCTGCAGTTTCTGACCGGCTCTCAAGCAGAGTGGCGCAGCGGAAGCGTGCTGGGCCCATAACCCAGAGGTCGATGGATCGAAACCATCCTCTGCTAATTGCGTTAGTGTTCGCCGTCAAGCTGTGTGATTAAAATAGGGTATATGTTTTTGCCGTTTGCATTAAAGCACAAGTGTTCAGGGTTCTTTCCACCTCTTAATGGTTCAGCGATCTGTATGTAAAGCCACTGTGGACATTCCACCCCGAGTCGCCCGTCTCAGGCCAGCCTGGCATTAGTGCTTTCTTTGTTAGCCATGCATCAATTGCTTCCTTTTAAGGTAGTGTGGCCGAGTGGTCTAAGGCGCTGGATTTAGGCTCCAGTCTCAATTGAGGCGTGGGTTCAAATCCCACCGCTGCCATTTTTGCATCTTCCGGGAGGCAATAGCAGGCAGTAATCTCCATGAACGTTTAGTGGGTGACTGGGCCGTCAAGCTTGACGTGTAGCTGGGTTTAGGCTCCAGTCCCAATTGAGGCATGGCTTCAAATCCAACCACTGAAATTTGCGTAGTTAGTCCGTGAGTGACTGAGCTTTGAAAGTTTTTTAAAAAAAAAAATCAGATGGTGTTCATGAGAGAGAGCAGCTGACTGCAGTCCTTGAGAAGCCCGTTCAACTTAGCGTAGAGAGTCAACAGTGGTGTGACACGTGAGTGACCGAAAATGAGATACGCTCCTGCACTTCTGTTCACCTGCGGTTCATGACAAACTGATTGCAGTAGTTGGGATGAGAAACTAAAAGTTCTTGCACAAACTGTTTTGGTATCGCAGTCTGAGTGGTATTTTTCCAATGTTCTTCGGAGCGAAGGTCAGCAAACCTTACCGTGGATTATGGAAGGCCTGCATGCAAAGACCACAACTTCCAAGACCTTTTTCTGTGGCAGTGTGGCCGAGCACCCAAGGCGCTGGATTAAGGCTCCAGTCTCATTTAAGGTGTGGGATCTCTTAGAAAGTTCTAAATTTATCAAAACGTAACCTCACAATGTACAAACTTTCAGGCGTGGTAAATTCTCGCATGAGTTCAAGTTTCTCACGAATCCACTAGTGCCCCATGTGTGCGATACTGCTTCACGCTGAGCTGTAACAATCAAGCAGGTTTTGTGGAAACACCTTTGGCCAGACACACACTTCTTTGTATAGTAAGTTTGGAGTTCAAGGATCCAAGAGGTTAGGTACAGTGTCATTTCTTTTTCGTGAACTGGTGCCTTTACACAGAACCAGTAGAAGCCTTTATTTCAAGGGGGCCCTAATGTGTAGGGGTTTCTCTTGTTTTTAAATCCGTCTGATTTGGAGAATCTATGAACAAGTAATGGTGTAGGAGGCTGTAAATTGTTCATTGTGAGTCAAAATCTACCTGCAAACACTTTAGAGTTAAGCTCTGTGTTTGAAAATACATTGCACCTAACCTCTTAGATCCTTGAACTCAAAACCTACTATACAATAAAGTGCGTGTCTGGTCAAAGGTACTTCCACAAAACCCACTTGACTGTTAGAGCTCAGCGTCAAGTAAAATTGTATGATCTGTATGTAAAGCCACTATGGATATTCCACCCTGAGTCGCCTGTCTTAGGTCACACTGGCGTAATTGCTTTTTTGCTTTGCTTTGCTTTTAAGGTAGTGTGGCCGAGTGGTCTAAGGCGCTGGATTAAGGCTCCAGTCTCATTTGAGGCGTGGGTTCAAATCCCACCACTGCCAAAACGCTCTGAGGCCAACAAAGCGTAACCTCTCAAAGTGCAGACATGTAGCGAATTCCCGTACGACTTCAAGTTTCTCATGAATCCACTAGTGCCCCATGTGTATGATTCTACCTCACGCTGAGCCGTAACAATCAAGTAGGTTGTGTGGAAGCACCTTTGGTTGCACTCTGAGCTATACCTGTGTAGGCATTGTCCACACACTTCTTTGTATTACAGGTTTGGAGCTTGGGTACAATACAATTTCTTTCTCCTAAGCTTCTGCCATTACACGGAACACTTAACTACACCCTAGTAGTAAACTAAAGGCTGTTTTCGAGCTAGCCAGGAGTCGAACCTAGAATCTTCTGATCCGAAGTCAGACGCGTTATCCATTACGCCACTAGCCCTGCTTTAGCTTGTGCGCACATGTCGCAACATTGCCTGTACGCGATTGACAGCGACAAAGAGCATTGCATTGAACACCAAAACAAAGAAGAAGGTATCAGTGCCGTGACCCGGATTCGAACCGGGGTTGCTGCGGCCACAACGCAGAGTACTAACCACTATACGATCACGGCTGGGTTGCTGCAACTGTGCCTCCGTGCGAGGTAAACAACTAGTCCTTATTACATCCAACTAAAGGCTGTTTTCTAGCTAGCCAGGAGTCGAACCTAGAATCTCCTGATCCGTAGTCAGACGCGTTATCCATTGCGCCACTAGCCCTGCGTTTGGGAGTGCATAGGTGTCACAATATTGCCTATACATCGTTGACAGGCAAACAAATATCTTCCCCCAGTTGTGGAGTTTGTCAGTTATCTGACAGTTTGCGAAGGTCGCAGGCGGCAAGAAAAGAAGCAGTAGTCATGTGTGTAGTTCTGAACTTTGCAACAACAAGCATAGCATTGAATGCAATACATAATTGTCACAACATTGCATGTACCTGCTTAATATCGACAAAAATCTTCCTGCACGTACACGTTTACTGAGTTTGGCACTTATGTGACTGCTCGTGAAGGTTGCAGGTGTCAGAAAGTGGACCAGACGTCTTTGTGTGTAGTTGTAATCTTTGTAACAGGAAGCATAGCATTTAATGCAATGATCACCAAAACAAACAAGTTAAGGGACGTCACAGTGACGAGACTGGGATTCGAACCGCAAATGCTGCAGTTTCTGACCGGCTCTCAAGCAGAGTGGCGCAGCGGAAGCGTGCTGGGCCCATAACCCAGAGGTCGATGGATCGAAACCATCCTCTGCTAATTGCGTTAGTGTTCGCCGTCAAGCTGTGTGATTAACACAGGGTATATGTTTTTGCCGTTTGCATTAAAGCACAAGTGTTCAGGGTTCTTTCCACCTCTTAATGGTTCAGCGATCTGTATGTAAAGCCACTGTGGACATTCCACCCCGAGTCGCCCGTCTCAGGCCAGCCTGGCATTAGTGCTTTCTTTGTTAGCCATGCATCAATTGCTTCCTTTTAAGGTAGTGTGGCCGAGTGGTCTAAGGCGCTGGATTTAGGCTCCAGTCTCAATTGAGGCGTGGGTTCAAATCCCACCGCTGCCATTTTTGCATCTTCCGGGAGGCAATAGCAGGCAGTAATCTCCATGAACGTTTAGTGGGTGACTGGGCCGTCAAGCTTGACGTGTAGCTGGGTTTAGGCTCCAGTCCCAATTGAGGCATGGCTTCAAATCCAACCACTGAAATTTGCGTAGTTAGTCCGTGAGTGACTGAGCTTTGAAAGTTTTTTTAAAAAAAAAATCAGATGGTGTTCATGAGAGAGAGCAGCTGACTGCAGTCCTTGAGAAGCCTGTTCAACTTAGCGTAGAGAGTCAACAGTGGTGTGACACGTGAGTGACCGAAAATGAGATACGCTCCTGCACTTCTGTTCACCTGCGGTTCATGACAAACTGATTGCAGTAGTTGGGATGAGAAACTAAAAGTTCTTGCACAAACTGTTTTGGTATCGCAGTCTGAGTGGTATTTTTCCAATGTTCTTCGGAGCGAAGGTCAGCAAACCTTACCGTGGATTATGGAAGGCCTGCATGCAAAGACCACAACTTCCAAGACCTTTTTCTGTGGCAGTGTGGCCGAGCACCCAAGGCGCTGGATTAAGGCTCCAGTCTCATTTAAGGTGTGGGATCTCTTAGAAAGTTCTAAATTTATCAAAACGTAACCTCACAATGTACAAACTTTCAGGCGTGGTAAATTCTCGCATGAGTTCAAGTTTCTCACGAATCCACTAGTGCCCCATGTGTGCGATACTGCTTCACGCTGAGCTGTAACAATCAAGCAGGTTTTGTGGAAACACCTTTGGCCAGACACACACTTCTTTGTATAGTAAGTTTGGAGTTCAAGGATCCAAGAGGTTAGGTACAGTGTCATTTCTTTTTCGTGAACTGGTGCCTTTACACAGAACCAGTAGAAGCCTTTATTTCAAGGGGGCCCTAATGTGTAGGGGTTTCTCTTGTTTTTAAATCCGTCTGATTTGGAGAATCTATGAACAAGTAATGGTGTAGGAGGCTGTAAATTGTTCATTGTGAGTCAAAATCTACCTGCAAACACTTTAGAGTTAAGCTCTGTGTTTGAAAATACATTGCACCTAACCTCTTAGATCCTTGAACTCAAAACCTACTATACAATAAAGTGCGTGTCTGGTCAAAGGTACTTCCACAAAACCCACTTGACTGTTAGAGCTCAGCGTCAAGTAAAATTGTATGATCTGTATGTAAAGCCACTATGGATATTCCACCCTGAGTCGCCTGTCTTAGGTCACACTGGCGTAATTGCTTTTTTGCTTTGCTTTGCTTTGCTTTGCTTTTAAGGTAGTGTGGCCGAGTGGTCTAAGGCGCTGGATTAAGGCTCCAGTCTCATTTGAGGCGTGGGTTCAAATCCCACCACTGCCAAAACGCTCTGAGGCCAACAAAGCGTAACCTCTCAAAGTGCAGACATGTAGCGAATTCCCGTACGACTTCAAGTTTCTCATGAATCCACTAGTGCCCCATGTGTATGATTCTACCTCACGCTGAGCCGTAACAATCAAGTAGGTTGTGTGGAAGCACCTTTGGTTGCACTCTGAGCTATACCTGCGTAGGCATTGTCCACACACTTCTTTGTATTACAGGTTTGGAGCTTGGGTACAATACAATTTCTTTCTCCTAAGCTTCTGCCATTACACGGAACACTTAACTACACCCTAGTAGTAAACTAAAGGCTGTTTTCGAGCTAGCCAGGAGTCGAACCTAGAATCTTCTGATCCGAAGTCAGACGCGTTATCCATTACGCCACTAGCCCTGCTTTAGCTTGTGCACACATGTCGCAACATTGCCTGTACGCGATTGACAGCGACAAAGAGCATTGCATTGAACACCAAAACAAAGAAGAAGGTATCAGTGCCGTGACCCGGATTCGAACCGGGGTTGCTGCGGCCACAACGCAGAGTACTAACCACTATACGATCACGGCTGGGTTGCTGCAACTGTGCCTCCGTGCGAGGTAAACAACTAGTCCTTATTACATCCAACTAAAGGCTGTTTTCTAGCTAGCCAGGAGTCGAACCTAGAATCTTCTGATCCGTAGTCAGACGCGTTATCCATTGCGCCACTAGCCCTGCGTTTGGGAGTGCATAGGTGTCACAATATTGCCTATACATCGTTGACAGGCAAACAAATATCTTCCCCCAGTTGTGGAGTTTGTCAGTTATCTGACAGTTTGCGAAGGTCGCAGGCGGCAAGAAAAGAAGCAGTAGTCATGTGTGTAGTTCTGAACTTTGCAACAACAAGCATAGCATTGAATGCAATACATAATTGTCACAACATTGCATGTACCTGCTTAATATCGACAAAAATCTTCCTGCACGTACACGTTTACTGAGTTTGGCACTTATGTGACTGCTCGTGAAGGTTGCAGGTGTCAGAAAGTGGACCAGACGTCTTTGTGTGTAGTTGTAATCTTTGTAACAGGAAGCATAGCATTTAATGCAATGATCACCAAAACAAACAAGTTAAGGGACGTCACAGTGACGAGACTGGGATTCGAACCGCAAATGCTGCAGTTTCTGACCGGCTCTCAAGCAGAGTGGCGCAGCGGAAGCGTGCTGGGCCCATAACCCAGAGGTCGATGGATCGAAACCATCCTCTGCTAATTGCGTTAGTGTTCGCCGTCAAGCTGTGTGATTAACACAGGGTATATGTTTTTGCCGTTTGCATTAAAGCACAAGTGTTCAGGGTTCTTTCCACCTCTTAATGGTTCAGCGATCTGTATGTAAAGCCACTGTGGACATTCCACCCCGAGTCGCCCGTCTCAGGCCAGCCTGGCATTAGTGCTTTCTTTGTTAGCCATGCATCAATTGCTTCCTTTTAAGGTAGTGTGGCCGAGTGGTCTAAGGCGCTGGATTTAGGCTCCAGTCTCAATTGAGGCGTGGGTTCAAATCCCACCGCTGCCATTTTTGCATCTTCCGGGAGGCAATAGCAGGCAGTAATCTCCATGAACGTTTAGTGGGTGACTGGGCCGTCAAGCTTGACGTGTAGCTGGGTTTAGGCTCCAGTCCCAATTGAGGCATGGCTTCAAATCCAACCACTGAAATTTGCGTAGTTAGTCCGTGAGTGACTGAGCTTTGAAAGTTTTTTTAAAAAAAAAATCAGATGGTGTTCATGAGAGAGAGCAGCTGACTGCAGTCCTTGAGAAGCCCGTTCAACTTAGCGTAGAGAGTCAACAGTGGTGTGACACGTGAGTGACCGAAAATGAGATACGCTCCTGCACTTCTGTTCACCTGCGGTTCATGACAAACTGATTGCAGTAGTTGGGATGAGAAACTAAAAGTTCTTGCACAAACTGTTTTGGTATCGCAGTCTGAGTGGTATTTTTCCAATGTTCTTCGGAGCGAAGGTCAGCAAACCTTACCGTGGATTATGGAAGGCCTGCATGCAAAGACCACAACTTCCAAGACCTTTTTCTGTGGCAGTGTGGCCGAGCACCCAAGGCGCTGGATTAAGGCTCCAGTCTCATTTAAGGTGTGGGATCTCTTAGAAAGTTCTAAATTTATCAAAACGTAACCTCACAATGTACAAACTTTCAGGCGTGGTAAATTCTCGCATGAGTTCAAGTTTCTCACGAATCCACTAGTGCCCCATGTGTGCGATACTGCTTCACGCTGAGCTGTAACAATCAAGCAGGTTTTGTGGAAACACCTTTGGCCAGACACACACTTCTTTGTATAGTAAGTTTGGAGTTCAAGGATCCAAGAGGTTAGGTACAGTGTCATTTCTTTTTCGTGAACTGGTGCCTTTACACAGAACCAGTAGAAGCCTTTATTTCAAGGGGGCCCTAATGTGTAGGGGTTTCTCTTGTTTTTAAATCCGTCTGATTTGGAGAATCTATGAACAAGTAATGGTGTAGGAGGCTGTAAATTGTTCATTGTGAGTCAAAATCTACCTGCAAACACTTTAGAGTTAAGCTCTGTGTTTGAAAATACATTGCACCTAACCTCTTAGATCCTTGAACTCAAAACCTACTATACAATAAAGTGCGTGTCTGGTCAAAGGTACTTCCACAAAACCCACTTGACTGTTAGAGCTCAGCGTCAAGTAAAATTGTATGATCTGTATGTAAAGCCACTATGGATATTCCACCCTGAGTCGCCTGTCTTAGGTCACACTGGCGTAATTGCTTTTTTGCTTTGCTTTGCTTTTAAGGTAGTGTGGCCGAGTGGTCTAAGGCGCTGGATTAAGGCTCCAGTCTCATTTGAGGCGTGGGTTCAAATCCCACCACTGCCAAAACGCTCTGAGGCCAACAAAGCGTAACCTCTCAAAGTGCAGACATGTAGCGAATTCCCGTACGACTTCAAGTTTCTCATGAATCCACTAGTGCCCCATGTGTATGATTCTACCTCACGCTGAGCCGTAACAATCAAGTAGGTTGTGTGGAAGCACCTTTGGTTGCACTCTGAGCTATACCTGCGTAGGCATTGTCCACACACTTCTTTGTATTACAGGTTTGGAGCTTGGGTACAATACAATTTCTTTCTCCTAAGCTTCTGCCATTACACGGAACACTTAACTACACCCTAGTAGTAAACTAAAGGCTGTTTTCGAGCTAGCCAGGAGTCGAACCTAGAATCTTCTGATCCGAAGTCAGACGCGTTATCCATTACGCCACTAGCCCTGCTTTAGCTTGTGCACACATGTCGCAACATTGCCTGTACGCGATTGACAGCGACAAAGAGCATTGCATTGAACACCAAAACAAAGAAGAAGGTATCAGTGCCGTGACCCGGATTCGAACCAGGGTTGCTGCGGCCACAACGCAGAGTACTAACCACTATACGATCACGGCTGGGTTGCTGCAACTGTGCCTCCGTGCGAGGTAAACAACTAGTCCTTATTACATCCAACTAAAGGCTGTTTTCGAGCTAGCCAGGAGTCGAACCTAGAATCTTCTGATCCGTAGTCAGACGCGTTATCCATTGCGCCACTAGCCCTGCGTTTGGGAGTGCATAGGTGTCACAATATTGCCTATACATCGTTGACAGGCAAACAAATATCTTCCCCCAGTTGTGGAGTTTGTCAGTTATCTGACAGTTTGCGAAGGTCGCAGGCGGCAAGAAAAGAAGCAGTAGTCATGTGTGTAGTTCTGAACTTTGCAACAACAAGCATAGCATTGAATGCAATACATAATTGTCACAACATTGCATGTACCTGCTTAATATCGACAAAAATCTTCCTGCACGTACACGTTTACTGAGTTTGGCACTTATGTGACTGCTCGTGAAGGTTGCAGGTGTCAGAAAGTGGACCAGACGTCTTTGTGTGTAGTTGTAATCTTTGTAACAGGAAGCATAGCATTTAATGCAATGATCACCAAAACAAACAAGTTAAGGGACGTCACAGTGACGAGACTGGGATTCGAACCGCAAATGCTGCAGTTTCTGACCGGCTCTCAAGCAGAGTGGCGCAGCCGAAGCGTGCTGGGCCCATAACCCAGAGGTCGATGGATCGAAACCATCCTCTGCTAATTGCGTTAGTGTTCGCCGTCAAGCTGTGTGATTAACACAGGGTATATGTTTTTGCCGTTTGCATTAAAGCACAAGTGTTCAGGGTTCTTTCCACCTCTTAATGGTTCAGCGATCTGTATGTAAAGCCACTGTGGACATTCCACCCCGAGTCGCCCGTCTCAGGCCAGCCTGGCATTAGTGCTTTCTTTGTTAGCCATGCATCAATTGCCTCCTTTTAAGGTAGTGTGGCCGAGTGGTCTAAGGCGCTGGATTTAGGCTCCAGTCTCAATTGAGGCGTGGGTTCAAATCCCACCGCTGCCATTTTTGCATCTTCCGGGAGGCAATAGCAGGCAGTAATCTCCATGAACGTTTAGTGGGTGACTGGGCCGTCAAGCTTGACGTGTAGCTGGGTTTAGGCTCCAGTCCCAATTGAGGCATGGCTTCAAATCCAACCACTGAAATTTGCGTAGTTAGTCCGTGAGTGACTGAGCTTTGAAAGTTTTTTTAAAAAAAAAATCAGATGGTGTTCATGAGAGAGAGCAGCTGACTGCAGTCCTTGAGAAGCCCGTTCAACTTAGCGTAGAGAGTCAACAGTGGTGTGACACGTGAGTGACCGAAAATGAGATACGCTCCTGCACTTCTGTTCACCTGCGGTTCATGACAAACTGATTGCAGTAGTTGGGATGAGAAACTAAAAGTTCTTGCACAAACTGTTTTGGTATCGCAGTCTGAGTGGTATTTTTCCAATGTTCTTCGGAGCGAAGGTCAGCAAACCTTACCGTGGATTATGGAAGGCCTGCATGCAAAGACCACAACTTCCAAGACCTTTTTCTGTGGCAGTGTGGCCGAGCACCCAAGGCGCTGGATTAAGGCTCCAGTCTCATTTAAGGTGTAGGATCTCTTAGAAAGTTCTAAATTTATCAAAACGTAACCTCACAATGTACAAACTTTCAGGCGTGGTAAATTCTCGCATGAGTTCAAGTTTCTCACGAATCCACTAGTGCCCCATGTGTGCGATACTGCTTCACGCTGAGCTGTAACAATCAAGCAGGTTTTGTGGAAACACCTTTGGCCAGACACACACTTCTTTGTATAGTAAGTTTGGAGTTCAAGGATCCAAGAGGTTAGGTACAGTGTCATTTCTTTTTCGTGAACTGGTGCCTTTACACAGAACCAGTAGAAGCCTTTATTTCAAGGGGGCCCTAATGTGTAGGGGTTTCTCTTGTTTTTAAATCCGTCTGATTTGGAGAATCTATGAACAAGTAATGGTGTAGGAGGCTGTAAATTGTTCATTGTGAGTCAAAATCTACCTGCAAACACTTTAGAGTTAAGCTCTGTGTTTGAAAATACATTGCACCTAACCTCTTAGATCCTTGAACTCAAAACCTACTATACAATAAAGTGCGTGTCTGGTCAAAGGTACTTCCACAAAACCCACTTGACTGTTAGAGCTCAGCGTCAAGTAAAATTGTATGATCTGTATGTAAAGCCACTATGGATATTCCACCCTGAGTCGCCTGTCTTAGGTCACACTGGCGTAATTGCTTTTTTGCTTTGCTTTGCTTTGCTTTGCTTTTAAGGTAGTGTGGCCGAGTGGTCTAAGGCGCTGGATTAAGGCTCCAGTCTCATTTGAGGCGTGGGTTCAAATCCCACCACTGCCAAAACGCTCTGAGGCCAACAAAGCGTAACCTCTCAAAGTGCAGACATGTAGCGAATTCCCGTACGACTTCAAGTTTCTCATGAATCCACTAGTGCCCCATGTGTATGATTCTACCTCACGCTGAGCCGTAACAATCAAGTAGGTTGTGTGGAAGCACCTTTGGTTGCACTCTGAGCTATACCTGCGTAGGCATTGTCCACACACTTCTTTGTATTACAGGTTTGGAGCTTGGGTACAATACAATTTCTTTCTCCTAAGCTTCTGCCATTACACGGAACACTTAACTACACCCTAGTAGTAAACTAAAGGCTGTTTTCGAGCTAGCCAGGAGTCGAACCTAGAATCTTCTGATCCGAAGTCAGACGCGTTATCCATTACGCCACTAGCCCTGCTTTAGCTTGTGCACACATGTCGCAACATTGCCTGTACGCGATTGACAGCGACAAAGAGCATTGCATTGAACACCAAAACAAAGAAGAAGGTATCAGTGCCGTGACCCGGATTCGAACCGGGGTTGCTGCGGCCACAACGCAGAGTACTAACCACTATACGATCACGGCTGGGTTGCTGCAACTGTGCCTCCGTGCGAGGTAAACAACTAGTCCTTATTACATCCAACTAAAGGCTGTTTTCTAGCTAGCCAGGAGTCGAACCTAGAATCTTCTGATCCGTAGTCAGACGCGTTATCCATTGCGCCACTAGCCCTGCGTTTGGGAGTGCATAGGTGTCACAATATTGCCTATACATCGTTGACAGGCAAACAAATATCTTCCCCCAGTTGTGGAGTTTGTCAGTTATCTGACAGTTTGCGAAGGTCGCAGGCGGCAAGAAAAGAAGCAGTAGTCATGTGTGTAGTTCTGAACTTTGCAACAACAAGCATAGCATTGAATGCAATACATAATTGTCACAACATTGCATGTACCTGCTTAATATCGACAAAAATCTTCCTGCACGTACACGTTTACTGAGTTTGGCACTTATGTGACTGCTCGTGAAGGTTGCAGGTGTCAGAAAGTGGACCAGACGTCTTTGTGTGTAGTTGTAATCTTTGTAACAGGAAGCATAGCATTTAATGCAATGATCACCAAAACAAACAAGTTAAGGGACGTCACAGTGACGAGACTGGGATTCGAACCGCAAATGCTGCAGTTTCTGACCGGCTCTCAAGCAGAGTGGCGCAGCGGAAGCGTGCTGGGCCCATAACCCAGAGGTCGATGGATCGAAACCATCCTCTGCTAATTGCGTTAGTGTTCGCCGTCAAGCTGTGTGATTAACACAGGGTATATGTTTTTGCCGTTTGCATTAAAGCACAAGTGTTCAGGGTTCTTTCCACCTCTTAATGGTTCAGCGATCTGTATGTAAAGCCACTGTGGACGTTCCACCCCGAGTCGCCCGTCTCAGGCCAGCCTGGCATTAGTGCTTTCTTTGTTAGCCATGCATCAATTGCTTCCTTTTAAGGTAGTGTGGCCGAGTGGTCTAAGGCGCTGGATTTAGGCTCCAGTCTCAATTGAGGCGTGGGTTCAAATCCCACCGCTGCCATTTTTGCATCTTCCGGGAGGCAATAGCAGGCAGTAATCTCCATGAACGTTTAGTGGGTGACTGGGCCGTCAAGCTTGACGTGTAGCTGGGTTTAGGCTCCAGTCCCAATTGAGGCATGGCTTCAAATCCAACCACTGAAATTTGCGTAGTTAGTCCGTGAGTGACTGAGCTTTGAAAGTTTTTTTAAAAAAAAAATCAGATGGTGTTCATGAGAGAGAGCAGCTGACTGCAGTCCTTGAGAAGCCCGTTCAACTTAGCGTAGAGAGTCAACAGTGGTGTGACACGTGAGTGACCGAAAATGAGATACGCTCCTGCACTTCTGTTCACCTGCGGTTCATGACAAACTGATTGCAGTAGTTGGGATGAGAAACTAAAAGTTCTTGCACAAACTGTTTTGGTATCGCAGTCTGAGTGGTATTTTTCCAATGTTCTTCGGAGCGAAGGTCAGCAAACCTTACCGTGGATTATGGAAGGCCTGCATGCAAAGACCACAACTTCCAAGACCTTTTTCTGTGGCAGTGTGGCCGAGCACCCAAGGCGCTGGATTAAGGCTCCAGTCTCATTTAAGGTGTGGGATCTCTTAGAAAGTTCTAAATTTATCAAAACGTAACCTCACAATGTACAAACTTTCAGGCGTGGTAAATTCTCGCATGAGTTCAAGTTTCTCACGAATCCACTAGTGCCCCATGTGTGCGATACTGCTTCACGCTGAGCTGTAACAATCAAGCAGGTTTTGTGGAAACACCTTTGGCCAGACACACACTTCTTTGTATAGTAAGTTTGGAGTTCAAGGATCCAAGAGGTTAGGTACAGTGTCATTTCTTTTTCGTGAACTGGTGCCTTTACACAGAACCAGTAGAAGCCTTTATTTCAAGGGGGCCCTAATGTGTAGGGGTTTCTCTTGTTTTTAAATCCGTCTGATTTGGAGAATCTATGAACAAGTAATGGTGTAGGAGGCTGTAAATTGTTCATTGTGAGTCAAAATCTACCTGCAAACACTTTAGAGTTAAGCTCTGTGTTTGAAAATACATTGCACCTAACCTCTTAGATCCTTGAACTCAAAACCTACTATACAATAAAGTGCGTGTCTGGTCAAAGGTACTTCCACAAAACCCACTTGACTGTTAGAGCTCAGCGTCAAGTAAAATTGTATGATCTGTATGTAAAGCCACTATGGATATTCCACCCTGAGTCGCCTGTCTTAGGTCACACTGGCGTAATTGCTTTTTTGCTTTGCTTTGCTTTGCTTTGCTTTTAAGGTAGTGTGGCCGAGTGGTCTAAGGCGCTGGATTAAGGCTCCAGTCTCGTTTGAGGCGTGGGTTCAAATCCCACCACTGCTAAAACGCTCTGAGGCCAACAAAGCGTAACCTCTCAAAGTGCAGATATGTAGCGAATTCCCGTACGACTTCAAGTTTCTCATGAATCCACTAGTGCCCCATGTGTATGATTCTACCTCACGCTGAGCCGTAACAATCAAGTAGGTTGTGTGGAAGCACCTTTGGTTGCACTCTGAGCTATACCTGCGTAGGCATTGTCCACACACTTCTTTGTATTACAGGTTTGGAGCTTGGGTACAATACAATTTCTTTCTCCTAAGCTTCTGCCATTACACGGAACACTTAACTACACCCTAGTAGTAAACTAAAGGCTGTTTTCGAGCTAGCCAGGAGTCGAACCTAGAATCTTCTGATCCGAAGTCAGACGCGTTATCCATTACGCCACTAGCCCTGCTTTAGCTTGTGCACACATGTCGCAACATTGCCTGTACGCGATTGACAGCGACAAAGAGCATTGCATTGAACACCAAAACAAAGAAGAAGGTATCAGTGCCGTGACCCGGATTCGAACCGGGGTTGCTGCGGCCACAACGCAGAGTACTAACCACTATACGATCACGGCTGGGTTGCTGCAACTGTGCCTCCGTGCGAGGTAAACAACTAGTCCTTATTACATCCAACTAAAGGCTGTTTTCGAGCTAGCCAGGAGTCGAACCTAGAATCTTCTGATCCGTAGTCAGACGCATTATCCATTGCGCCACTAGCCCTGCGTTTGGGAGTGCATAGGTGTCACAATATTGCCTCTACATCGTTGACAGGCAAACAAATATCTTCCCCCAGTTGTGGAGTTTGTCAGTTATCTGACAGTTTGCGAAGGTCGCAGGTGGCAAGAAAAGAAGCAGTAGTCATGTGTGTAGTTCTGAACTTTGCAACAACAAGCATAGCATTGAATGCAATACATAATTGTCACAACATTGCATGTACCTGCTTAATATCGACAAAAATCTTCCTGCACGTACACGTTTACTGAGTTTGGCACTTATGTGACTGCTCGTGAAGGTTGCAGGTGTCAGAAAGTGGACCAGACGTCTTTGTGTGTAGTTGTAATCTTTGTAACAGGAAGCATAGCATTTAATGCAATGATCACCAAAACAAACAAGTTAAGGGACGTCACAGTGACGAGACTGGGATTCGAACCGCAAATGCTGCAGTTTCTGACCGGCTCTCAAGCAGAGTGGCGCAGCGGAAGCGTGCTGGGCCCATAACCCAGAGGTCGATGGATCGAAACCATCCTCTGCTAATTGCGCTAGTGTTCGCCGTCAAGCTGTGTGATTAACACAGGGTATATGTTTTTGCCGTTTGCATTAAAGCACAAGTGTTCAGGGTTCTTTCCACCTCTTAATGGTTCAGCGATCTGTATGTAAAGCCACTGTGGACATTCCACCCCGAGTCGCCCGTCTCAGGCCAGCCTGGCATTAGTGCTTTCTTTGTTAGCCATGCATCAATTGCTTCCTGTTAAGGTAGTGTGGCCGAGTGGTCTAAGGCGCTGGATTTAGGCTCCAGTCTCAATTGAGGCGTGGGTTCAAATCCCACCGCTGCCATTTTTGCATCTTCCGGGAGTTAATAGCAGGCAGTAATCTCCATGAACGTTTAGTGGGTGACTGGGCCGTCAAGCTTGACGTGTAGCTGGGTTTAGGCTCCAGTCCCAATTGAGGCATGGCTTCAAATCCAACCACTGAAATTTGCGTAGTTAGTCCGTGAGTGACTGAGCTTTGAAAGTTTTTTAAAAAAAAAAATCAGATGGTGTTCATGAGAGAGAGCAGCTGACTGCAGTCCTTGAGAAGCCCGTTCAACTTAGCGTAGAGAGTCAACAGTGGTGTGACACGTGAGTGACCGAAAATGAGATACGCTCCTGCACTTCTGTTCACCTGCGGTTCATGACAAACTGATTGCAGTAGTTGGGATGAGAAACTAAAAGTTCTTGCACAAACTGTTTTGGTATCGCAGTCTGAGTGGTATTTTTCCAATGTTCTTCGGAGCGAAGGTGTGCGGCAATGGCACGGAGGACACGTGGTCAGCAAACCTTACCGTGGATTATGGAAGGCCTGCATGCAAAGACCACAACTTCCAAGACCTTTTTCTGTGGCAGTGTGGCCGAGCACCCAAGGCGCTGGATTAAGGCTCCAGTCTCATTTAAGGTGTGGGATCTCTTAGAAAGTTCTAAATTTATCAAAACGTAACCTCACAATGTACAAACTTTCAGGCGTGGTAAATTCTCGCATGAGTTCAAGTTTCTCACGAATCCACTAGTGCCCCATGTGTGCGATACTGCTTCACGCTGAGCTGTAACAATCAAGCAGGTTTTGTGGAAACACCTTTGGCCAGACACACACTTCTTTGTATAGTAAGTTTGGAGTTCAAGGATCCAAGAGGTTAGGTACAGTGTCATTTCTTTTTCGTGAACTGGTGCCTTTACACAGAACCAGTAGAAGCCTTTATTTCAAGGGGGCCCTAATGTGTAGGGGTTTCTCTTGTTTTTAAATCCGTCTGATTTGGAGAATCTATGAACAAGTAATGGTGTAGGAGGCTGTAAGTTGTTCATTGTGAGTCAAAATCTACCTGCAAACACTTTAGAGTTAAGCTCTGTGTTTGAAAATACATTGCACCTAACCTCTTAGATCCTTGAACTCAAAACCTACTATACAATAAAGTGCGTGTCTGGTCAAAGGTACTTCCACAAAACCCACTTGACTGTTAGAGCTCAGCGTCAAGTAAAATTGTATGATCTGTATGTAAAGCCACTATGGATATTCCACCCTGAGTCGCCTGTCTTAGGTCACACTGGCGTAATTGCTTTTTTGCTTTGCTTTGCTTTTAAGGTAGTGTGGCCGAGTGGTCTAAGGCGCTGGATTAAGGCTCCAGTCTCATTTGAGGCGTGGGTTCAAATCCCACCACTGCCAAAATGCTCTGAGGCCAACAAAGCGTAACCTCTCAAAGTGCAGATATGTAGCGAATTCCCGTACGACTTCAAGTTTCTCATGAATCCACTAGTGCCCCATGTGTATGATTCTACCTCACGCTGAGCCGTATCAATCAAGTAGGTTGTGTGGTTGCACTCTGAGCTATACCTGCGTAGGCATTGTCCACACACTTCTTTGTGTTATAGGTTTGGAGCTTGGGTACAATACAATTTCTTTCTCCTAAGCTTCTGCCATTACACGGAACACTTAACTACACCCTAGTAGTAAACTAAAGGCTGTTTTCGAGCTAGCCAGGAGTCGAACCTAGAATCTTCTGATCCGAAGTCAGACGCGTTATCCATTACGCCACTAGCCCTGCTTTAGCTTGTGCACACATGTCGCAACATTGCCTGTACGCGATTGACAGCGACAAAGAGCATTGCATTGAACACCAAAACAAAGAAGAAGGTATGAGTGCCGTGACCCGGATTCGAACCGGGGTTGCTGCGGCCACAACGCAGAGTACTTACCACTATACGATCACGGCTGGGTTGCTGCAACTGTGCCTCCGTGCGAGGTAAACAACTAGTCCTTATTACATCCAACTAAAGGCTGTTTTCGAGCTAGCCAGGAGTCGAACCTAGAATCTTCTGATCCGTAGTCAGACGCGTTATCCATTGCGCCACTAGCCCTGCGTTTGGGAGTGCATAGGTGTCACAATATTGCCTATACATCGTTGACAGGCAAACAAATATCTTCCCCCAGTTGTGGAGTTTGTCAGTTATCTGACAGTTTGCGAAGGTCGCAGGTGGCAAGAAAAGAAGCAGTAGTCATGTGTGTAGTTCTGAACTTTGCAACAACAAGCATAGCATTGAATGCAATACATAATTGTCACAACATTGCATGTACCTGCTTAATATCGACAAAAATCTTCCTGCACGTACACGTTTACTGAGTTTGGCACTTATGTGACTGCTCGTGAAGGTTGCAGGTGTCAGAAAGTGGACCAGACGTCTTTGTGTGTAGTTGTAATCTTTGTAACAGGAAGCATAGCATTTAATGCAATGATCACCAAAACAAACAAGTTAAGGGACGTCACAGTGACGAGACTGGGATTCGAACCGCAAATGCTGCAGTTTCTGACCGGCTCTCAAGCAGAGTGGCGCAGCGGAAGCGTGCTGGGCCCATAACCCAGAGGTCGATGGATCGAAACCATCCTCTGCTAATTGCGTTAGTGTTCGCCGTCAAGCTGTGTGATTAACACAGGGTATATGTTTTTGCCGTTTGCATTAAAGCACAAGTGTTCAGGGTTCTTTCCACCTCCTAATGGTTCAGCGATCTGTATGTAAAGCCACTGTGGACATTCCACCCCGAGTCGCCCGTCTCAGGCCAGCCTGGCATTAGTGCTTTCTTTGTTAGCCATGCATCAATTGCTTCCTTTTAAGGTAGTGTGGCCGAGTGGTCTAAGGCGCTGGATTTAGGCTCCAGTCTCAATTGAGGCGTGGGTTCAAATCCCACCGCTGCCATTTTTGCATCTTCCGGGAGGCAATAGCAGGCAGTAATCTCCATGAACGTTTAGTGGGTGACTGGGCCGTCAAGCTTGACGTGTAGCTGGGTTTAGGCTCCAGTCCCAATTGAGGCATGGCTTCAAATCCAACCACTGAAATTTGCGTAGTTAGTCCGTGAGTGACTGAGCTTTGAAAGTTTTAAAAAAAAAAAAAATCAGATGGTGTTCATGAGAGAGAGCAGCTGACTGCAGTCCTTGAGAAGCCCGTTCAACTTAGCGTAGAGAGTCAACAGTGGTGTGACACGTGAGTGACCGAAAATGAGATACGCTCCTGCACTTCTGTTCACCTGCGGTTCATGACAAACTGATTGCAGTAGTTGGGATGAGAAACTAAAAGTTCTTGCACAAACTGTTTTGGTATCGCAGTCTGAGTGGTATTTTTCCAATGTTCTTCGGAGCGAAGGTGTGCGGCAATGGCACGGAGGACACGTGGTCAGCAAACCTTACCGTGGATTATGGAAGGCCTGCATGCAAAGACCACAACTTCCAAGACCTTTTTCTGTGGCAGTGTGGCCGAGCACCCAAGGCGCTGGATTAAGGCTCCAGTCTCATTTAAGGTGTGGGATCTCTTAGAAAGTTCTAAATTTATCAAAGCGTAACCTCACAATGTACAAACTTTCAGGCGTGGTAAATTCTCGCATGAGTTCAAGTTTCTCACGAATCCACTAGTGCCCCATGTGTGCGATACTGCTTCACGCTGAGCTGTAACAATCAAGCAGGTTTTGTGGAAACACCTTTGGCCAGACACACACTTCTTTGTATAGTAAGTTTGGAGTTCAAGGATCCAAGAGGTTAGGTACAGTGTCATTTCTTTTTCGTGAACTGGTGCCTTTACACAGAACCAGTAGAAGCCTTTATTTCAAGGGGGCCCTAATGTGTAGGGGTTTCTCTTGTTTTTAAATCCGTCTGATTTGGAGAATCTATGAACAAGTAATGGTGTAGGAGGCTGTAAATTGTTCATTGTGAGTCAAAATCTACCTGCAAACACTTTAGAGTTAAGCTCTGTGTTTGAAAATACATTGCACCTAACCTCTTAGATCCTTGAACTCAAAACCTACTATACAATAAAGTGCGTGTCTGGTCAAAGGTACTTCCACAAAACCCACTTGACTGTTAGAGCTCAGCGTCAAGTAAAATTGTATGATCTGTATGTAAAGCCACTATGGATATTCCACCCTGAGTCGCCTGTCTTAGGTCACACTGGCGTAATTGCTTTTTTGCTTTGCTTTGCTTTGCTTTGCTTTTAAGGTAGTGTGGCCGAGTGGTCTAAGGCGCTGGATTAAGGCTCCAGTCTCATTTGAGGCGTGGGTTCAAATCCCACCACTGCCAAAACGCTCTGAGGCCAACAAAGCGTAACCTCTCAAAGTGCAGATATGTAGCGAATTCCCGTACGACTTCAAGTTTCTCATGAATCCACTAGTGCCCCATGTGTATGATTCTACCTCACGCTGAGCCGTAACAATCAAGTAGGTTGTGTGGAAGCACCTTTGGTTGCACTCTGAGCTATACCTGCGTAGGCATTGTCCACACACTTCTTTGTATTATAGGTTTGGAGCTTGGGTACAATACAATTTCTTTCTCCTAAGCTTCTGCCATTACACGGAACACTTAACTACACCCTAGTAGTAAACTAAAGGCTGTTTTCGAGCTAGCCAGGAGTCGAACCTAGAATCTTCTGATCCGAAGTCAGACGCGTTATCCATTACGCCACTAGCCCTGCTTTAGATTGTGCACACATGTCGCAACATTGCCTGTACGCGATTGACAGCGACAAAGAGCATTGCATTGAACACCAAAACAAAGAAGAAGGTATGAGTGCCGTGACCCGGATTCGAACCGGGGTTGCTGCGGCCACAACGCAGAGTACTAACCACTATACGATCACGGCTGGGTTGCTGCAACTGTGCCTCCGTGCGAGGTAAACAACTAGTCCTTATTACATCCAACTAAAGGCTGTTTTCGAGCTAGCCAGGAGTCGAACCTAGAATCTTCTGATCCGTAGTCAGACGCGTTATCCATTGCGCCACTAGCCCTGCGTTTGGGAGTGCATAGGTGTCACAATATTGCCTATACATCGTTGACAGGCAAACAAATATCTTCCCCCAGTTGTGGAGTTTGTCAGTTATCTGACAGTTTGCGAAGGTCGCAGGTGGCAAGAAAAGAAGCAGTAGTCATGTGTGTAGTTCTGAACTTTGCAACAACAAGCATAGCATTGAATGCAATACATAATTGTCACAACATTGCATGTACCTGCTTAATATCGACAAAAATCTTCCTGCACGTACACGTTTACTGAGTTTGGCACTTATGTGACTGCTCGTGAAGGTTGCAGGTGTCAGAAAGTGGACCAGACGTCTTTGTGTGTAGTTGTAATCTTTGTAACAGGAAGCATAGCATTTAATGCAATGATCACCAAAACAAACAAGTTAAGGGACGTCACAGTGACGAGACTGGGATTCGAACCGCAAATGCTGCAGTTTCTGACCGGCTCTCAAGCAGAGTGGCGCAGCGGAAGCGTGCTGGGCCCATAACCCAGAGGTCGATGGATCGAAACCATCCTCTGCTAATTGCGTTAGTGTTCGCCGTCAAGCTGTGTGATTAACACAGGGTATATGTTTTTGCCCTTTGCATTAAAGCACAAGTGTTCAGGGTTCTTTCCACCTCTTAATGGTTCAGCGATCTGTATGTAAAGCCACTGTGGACATTCCACCCCGAGTCGCCCGTCTCAGGCCAGCCTGGCATTAGTGCTTTCTTTGTTAGCCATGCATCAATTGCTTCCTTTTAAGGTAGTGTGGCCGAGTGGTCTAAGGCGCTGGATTTAGGCTCCAGTCTCAATTGAGGCGTGGGTTCAAATCCCACCGCTGCCATTTTTGCATCTTCCGGGAGGCAATAGCAGGCAGTAATCTCCATGAACGTTTAGTGGGTGACTGGGCCGTCAAGCTTGACGTGTAGCTGGGTTTAGGCTCCAGTCCCAATTGAGGCATGGCTTCAAATCCAACCACTGAAATTTGCGTAGTTAGTCCGTGAGTGACTGAGCTTTGAAAGTTTTTTAAAAAAAAAAATCAGATGGTGTTCATGAGAGAGAGCAGCTGACTGCAGTCCTTGAGAAGCCCGTTCAACTTAGCGTAGAGAGTCAACAGTGGTGTGACACGTGAGTGACCGAAAATGAGATACGCTCCTGCACTTCTGTTTACGTGCGGTTCATGACAAACTGATTGCAGTAGTTGGGATGAGAAACTAAAAGTTCTTGCACAAACTGTTTTGGTATCGCAGTCTGAGTGGTATTTTTCCAATGTTCTTCGGAGCGAAGGTGTGCGGCAATGGCACGGAGGACACGTGGTCAGCAAACCTTACCGTGGATTATGGAAGGCCTGCATGCAAAGACCACAACTTCCAAGACCTTTTTCTGTGGCAGTGTGGCCGAGCACCCAAGGCGCTGGATTAAGGCTCCAGTCTCATTTAAGGTGTGGGATCTCTTAGAAAGTTCTAAATTTATCAAAACGTAACCTCACAATGTACAAACTTTCAGGCGTGGTAAATTCTCGCATGAGTTCAAGTTTCTCACGAATCCACTAGTGCCCCATGTGTGCGATACTGCTTCACGCTGAGCTGTAACAATCAAGAAGGTTTTGTGGAAACACCTTGGGCCAGACACACACTTCTTTGTATAGTAAGTTTGGAGTTCAAGGATCCAAGAGGTTAGGTACAGTGTCATTTCTTTTTCGTGAACTGGTGCCTTTACACAGAACCAGTAGAAGCCTTTATTTCAAGGGGGCCCTAATGTGTAGGGGTTTCTCTTGTTTTTAAATCCGTCTGATTTGGAGAATCTATGAACAAGTAATGGTGTAGGAGGCTGTAAATTGTTCATTGTGAGTCAAAATCTACCTGCAAACACTTTAGAGTTAAGCTCTGTGTTTGAAAATACATTGCACCTAACCTCTTAGATCCTTGAACTCAAAACCTACTATACAATAAAGTGCGTGTCTGGTCAAAGGTACTTCCACAAAACCCACTTGACTGTTAGAGCTCAGCGTCAAGTAAAATTGTATGATCTGTATGTAAAGCCACTATGGATATTCCACCCTGAGTCGCCTGTCTTAGGTCACACTGGCGTAATAGCTTTTTTGCTTTGCTTTGCTTTTAAGGTAGTGTGGCCGAGTGGTCTAAGGCGCTGGATTAAGGCTCCAGTCTCGTTTGAGGCGTGGGTTCAAATCCCACCACTGCCAAAACGCTCTGAGGCCAACAAAGCGTAACCTCTCAAAGTGCAGACATGTAGCGAATTCCCGTACGACTTCAAGTTTCTCATGAATCCACTAGTGCCCCATGTGTATGATTCTACCTCACGCTGAGCCGTAACAATCAAGTAGGTTGTGTGGAAGCACCTTTGGTTGCACTCTGAGCTATACCTGCGTAGGCATTGTCCACACACTTCTTTGTATTACAGGTTTGGAGCTTGGGTACAATACAATTTCTTTCTCCTAAGCTTCTGCCATTACACGGAACACTTAACTACACCCTAGTAGTAAACTAAAGGCTGTTTTCGAGCTAGCCAGGAGTCGAACCTAGAATCTTCTGATCCGAAGTCAGACGCGTTATCCATTACGCCACTAGCCCTGCTTTAGCTTGTGCACACATGTCGCAACATTGCCTGTACGCGATTGACAGCGACAAAGAGCATTGCATTGAACACCAAAACAAAGAAGAAGGTATCAGTGCCGTGACCCGGATTCGAACCGGGGTTGCTGCGGCCACAACGCAGAGTACTAACCACTATACGATCACGGCTGGGTTGCTGCAACTGTGCCTCCGTGCGAGGTAAACAACTAGTCCTTATTACATCCAACTAAAGGCTGTTTTCGAGCTAGCCAGGAGTCGAACCTAGAATCTTCTGATCCGTAGTCAGACGCCTTGTCCATTGCGCCACTAGCCCTGCGTTTGGGAGTGCATAGGTGTCACAATATTGCCTATACATCGTTGACAGGCAAACAAATATCTTCCCCCAGTTGTGGAGTTTGTCAGTTATCTGACAGTTTGCGAAGGTCGCAGGCGGCAAGAAAAGAAGCAGTAGTCATGTGTGTAGTTCTGAACTTTGCAACAACAAGCATAGCATTGAATGCAATACATAATTGTCACAACATTGCATGTACCTGCTTAATATCGACAAAAATCTTCCTGCACGTACACGTTTACTGAGTTTGGCACTTATGTGACTGCTCGTGAAGGTTGCAGGTGTCAGAAAGTGGACCAGACGTCTTTGTGTGTAGTTGTAATCTTTGTAACAGGAAGCATAGCATTTAATGCAATGATCACCAAAACAAACAAGTTAAGGGACGTCACAGTGACGAGACTGGGATTCGAACCGCAAATGCTGCAGTTTCTGACCGGCTCTCAAGCAGAGTGGCGCAGCGGAAGCGTGCTGGGCCCATAACCCAGAGGTCGATGGATCGAAACCATCCTCTCCTAATTGCGTTAGTGTTCGCCGTCAAGCTGTGTGATTAACACAGGGTATGTGTTTTTGCCGTTTGCATTAAAGCACAAGTGTTCAGGGTTCTTTCCACCTCTTAATGGTTCAGCGATCTGTATGTAAAGCCACTGTGGACATTCCACCCGAGTCGCCCGTCTCAGGCCAGCCTGGCATTAGTGCTTTCTTTGTTAGCCATGCATCAATTGCTTCCTTTTAAGGTAGTGTGGCCGAGTGGTCTAAGACGCTGGATTTAGGCTCCAGTCTCAATTGAGGCGTGGGTTCAAATCCCACCGCTGCCATTTTTGCATCTTCCGGGAGGCAATAGCAGGCAGTAATCTCCATGAACGTTTAGTGGGTGACTGGGCCGTCAAGCTTGACGTGTAGCTGGGTTTAGGCTCCAGTCCCAATTGAGGCATGGCTTCAAATCCAACCACTGAAATTTGCGTAGTTAGTCCGTGAGTGACTGAGCTTTGAACGTTTTTTAAAAAAAAAAATCAGATGGTGTTCATGAGAGAGAGCAGCTGACTGCAGTCCTTGAGAAGCCCGTTCAACTTAGCGTAGAGAGTCAACAGTGGTGTGACACGTGAGTGACCGAAAATGAGATACGCTCCTGCACTTCTGTTCACCTGCGGTTCATGACAAACTGATTGCAGTAGTTGGGATGAGAAACTAAAAGTTCTTGCACAAACTGTTTTGGTATCGCAGTCTGAGTGGTATTTTTCCAATGTTCTTCGGAGCGAAGGTGTGCGGCAATGGCACGGAGGACACGTGGTCAGCAAACCTTTCCGTGGATTATGGAAGGCCTGCATGCAAAGACCACAACTTCCAAGACCTTTTTCTGTGGCAGTGTGGCCGAGCACCCAAGGCGCTGGATTAAGGCTCCAGTCTCATTTAAGGTGTGGGATCTCTTAGAAAGTTCTAAATTTATCAAAACGTAACCTCACAATGTACAAACTTTCAGGCGTGGTAAATTCTCGCATGAGTTCAAGTTTCTCACGAATCCACTAGTGCCCCATGTGTGCGATACTGCTTCACGCTGAGCTGTAACAATCAAGCAGGTTTTGTGGAAACACCTTTGGCCAGACACACACTTCTTTGTATAGTAAGTTTGGAGTTCAAGGATCCAAGAGGTTAGGTACAGTGTCATTTCTTTTTCGTGAACTGGTGCCTTTACACAGAACCAGTAGAAGCCTTTATTTCAAGGGGGCCCTAATGTGTAGGGGTTTCTCTTGTTTTTAAATCCGTCTGATTTGGAGAATCTATGAACAAGTAATGGTGTAGGAGGCTGTAAATTGTTCATTGTGAGTCAAAATCTACCTGCAAACACTTTAGAGTTAAGCTCTGTGTTTGAAAATACATTGCACCTAACCTCTTAGATCCTTGAACTCAAAACCTACTATACAATAAAGTGCGTGTCTGGTCAAAGGTACTTCCACAAAACCCACTTGACTGTTAGAGCTCAGCGTCAAGTAAAATTGTATGATCTGTATGTAAAGCCACTATGGATATTCCACCCTGAGTCGCCTGTCTTAGGTCACACTGGCGTAATTGCTTTTTTGCTTTGCTTTGCTTTGCTTTTAAGGTAGTGTGGCCGAGTGGTCTAAGGCGCTGGATTTAGGCTCCAGTCTCAATTGAGGCGTGGGTTCAAATCCCACCGCTGCCATTTTTGCATCTTCCGGGAGGCAATAGCAGGCAGTAATCTCCATGAACGTTTAGTGGGTGACTGGGCCGTCAAGCTTGACGTGTAGCTGGGTTTAGGCTCCAGTCCCAATTGAGGCATGGCTTCAAATCCCACCACTGAAATTTGCGTAGTTAGTCCGTGAGTGACTGAGCTTTGAAAGTTTAAAAAAAAAAAAAATCAGATGGTGTTCATGAGAGAGAGCAGCTGACTGCAGTCCTTGAGAAGCCCGTTCAACTTAGCGTAGAGAGTCAACAGTGGTGTGACACGTGAGTGACCGAAAATGAGATACGCTCCTGCACTTCTGTTCACCTGCGGTTCATGACAAACTGATTGCAGTAGTTGGGATGAGAAACTAAAAGTTCTTGCACAAACTGTTTTGGTATCGCAGTCTGAGTGGTATTTTTCCAATGTTCTTCGGAGCGAAGGTGTGCGGCAATGGCACGGAGGACACGTGGTCAGCAAACCTTACCGTGGATTATGGAAGGCCTGCATGCAAAGACCACAACTTCCAAGACCTTTTTCTGTGGCAGTGTGGCCGAGCACCCAAGGCGCTGGATTAAGGCTCCAGTCTCATTTAAGGTGTGGGATCTCTTAGAAAGTTCTAAATTTATCAAAGCGTAACCTCACAATGTACAAACTTTCAGGCGTGGTAAATTCTCGCATGAGTTCAAGTTTCTCACGAATCCACTAGTGCCCCATGTGTGCGATACTGCTTCACGCTGAGCTGTAACAATCAAGCAGGTTTTGTGGAAACACCTTTGGCCAGACACACACTTCTTTGTATAGTAAGTTTGGAGTTCAAGGATCCAAGAGGTTAGGTACAGTGTCATTTCTTTTTCGTGAACTGGTGCCTTTACACAGAACCAGTAGAAGCCTTTATTTCAAGGGGGCCCTAATGTGTAGGGGTTTCTCTTGTTTTTAAATCCGTCTGATTTGGAGAATCTATGAACAAGTAATGGTGTAGGAGGCTGTAAATTGTTCATTGTGAGTCAAAATCTACCTGCAAACACTTTAGAGTTAAGCTCTGTGTTTGAAAATACATTGCACCTAACCTCTTAGATCCTTGAACTCAAAACCTACTATACAATAAAGTGCGTGTCTGGTCAAAGGTACTTCCACAAAACCCACTTGACTGTTAGAGCTCAGCGTCAAGTAAAATTGTATGATCTGTATGTAAAGCCACTATGGATATTCCACCCTGAGTCGCCTGTCTTAGGTCACACTGGCGTAATTGCTTTTTTGCTTTGCTTTGCTTTGCTTTGCTTTTAAGGTAGTGTGGCCGAGTGGTCTAAGGCGCTGGATTTAGGCTCCAGTCTCAATTGAGGCGTGGGTTCAAATCCCACCGCTGCCATTTTTGCATCTTCCGGGAGGCAATAGCAGGCAGTAATCTCCATGAACGTTTAGTGGGTGACTGGGCCGTCAAGCTTGACGTGTAGCTGGGTTTAGGCTCCAGTCCCAATTGAGGCATGGCTTCAAATCCCACCACTGAAATTTGCGTAGTTAGTCCGTGAGTGACTGAGCTTTGAAAGTTTAAAAAAAAAAAAAATCAGATGGTGTTCATGAGAGAGAGCAGCTGACTGCAGTCCTTGAGAAGCCCGTTCAACTTAGCGTAGAGAGTCAACAGTGGTGTGACACGTGAGTGACCGAAAATGAGATACGCTCCTGCACTTCTGTTCACCTGCGGTTCATGACAAACTGATTGCAGTAGTTGGGATGAGAAACTAAAAGTTCTTGCACAAACTGTTTTGGTATCGCAGTCTGAGTGGTATTTTTCCAATGTTCTTCGGAGCGAAGGTGTGCGGCAATGCCACGGAGGACACGTGGTCAGCAAACCTTACCGTGGATTATGGAAGGCCTGCATGCAAAGACCACAACTTCCAAGACCTTTTTCTGTGGCAGTGTGGCCGAGCACCCAAGGCGCTGGATTAAGGCTCCAGTCTCATTTAAGGTGTGGGATCTCTTAGAAAGTTCTAAATTTATCAAAGCGTAACCTCACAATGTACAAACTTTCAGGCGTGGTAAATTCTCGCATGAGTTCAAGTTTCTCACGAATCCACTAGTGCCCCATGTGTGCGATACTGCTTCACGCTGAGCTGTAACAATCAAGCAGGTTTTGTGGAAACACCTTTGGCCAGACACACACTTCTTTGTATAGTAAGTTTGGAGTTCAAGGATCCAAGAGGTTAGGTACAGTGTCATTTCTTTTTCGTGAACTGGTGCCTTTACACAGAACCAGTAGAAGCCTTTATTTCAAGGGGGCCCTAATGTGTAGGGGTTTCTCTTGTTTTTAAATCCGTCTGATTTGGAGAATCTATGAACAAGTAATGGTGTAGGAGGCTGTAAATTGTTCATTGTGAGTCAAAATCTACCTGCAAACACTTTAGAGTTAAGCTCTGTGTTTGAAAATACATTGCACCTAACCTCTTAGATCCTTGAACTCAAAACCTACTATACAATAAAGTGCGTGTCTGGTCAAAGGTACTTCCACAAAACCCACTTGACTGTTAGAGCTCAGCGTCAAGTAAAATTGTATGATCTGTATGTAAAGCCACTATGGATATTCCACCCTGAGTCGCCTGTCTTAGGTCACACTGGCGTAATTGCTTTTTTGCTTTGCTATCCTTTTAAGGTAGTGTGGCCGAGTGGTCTAAGGCGCTGGATTAAGGCTCCAGTCTCATTTGAGGCGTGGGTTCAAATCCCACCACTGCCATTTTTGCATCTTCCGGGAGGCAATAGCAGGCAGTAATCTCCATGAACGTTTAGTGGGTGACTGGGCCGTCAAGCTTGACGTGTAGCTGGGTTTAGGCTCCAGTCCCAATTGAGGCATGGCTTCAAATCCAACCACTGAAATTTGCGTAGTTAGTCCGTGAGTGACTGAGCTTTGAAAGTTTTTTAAAAAAAAAAATCAGATGGTGTTCATGAGAGAGAGCAGCTGACTGCAGTCCTTGAGAAGCCCGTTCAACTTAGCGTAGAGAGTCAACAGTGGTGTGACACGTGAGTGACCGAAAATGAGATACGCTCCTGCACTTCTGTTCACCTGCGGTTCATGACAAACTGATTGCAGTAGTTGGGATGAGAAACTAAAAGTTCTTGCACAAACTGTTTTGGTATCGCAGTCTGAGTGGTATTTTTCCAATGTTCTTCGGAGCGAAGGTGTGCGGCAATGGCACGGAGGACACGTGGTCAGCAAACCTTACCGTGGATTATGGAAGGCCTGCATGCAAAGACCACAACTTCCAAGACCTTTTTCTGTGGCAGTGTGGCCGAGCACCCAAGGCGCTGGATTAAGGCTCCAGTCTCATTTAAGGTGTGGGATCTCTTAGAAAGTTCTAAATTTATCAAAGCGTAACCTCACAATGTACAAACTTTCAGGCGTGGTAAATTCTCGCATGAGTTCAAGTTTCTAACGAATCCACTAGTGCCCCATGTGTGCGATACTGCTTCACGCTGAGCTGTAACAATCAAGCAGGTTTTGTGGAAACACCTTTGGCCAGACACACACTTCTTTGTATAGTAAGTTTGGAGTTCAAGGATCCAAGAGGTTAGGTACAGTGTCATTTCTTTTTCGTGAACTGGTGCCTTTACACAGAACCAGTAGAAGCCTTTATTTCAAGGGGGCCCTAATGTGTAGGGGTTTCTCTTGTTTTTAAATCCGTCTGATTTGGAGAATCTATGAACAAGTAATGGTGTAGGAGGCTGTAAATTGTTCATTGTGAGTCAAAATCTACCTGCAAACACTTTAGAGTTAAGCTCTGTGTTTGAAAATACATTGCACCTAACCTCTTAGATCCTTGAACTCAAAACCTACTATACAATAAAGTGCGTGTCTGGTCAAAGGTACTTCCACAAAACCCACTTGACTGTTAGAGCTCAGCGTCAAGTAAAATTGTATGATCTGTATGTAAAGCCACTATGGATATTCCACCCTGAGTCGCCTGTCTTAGGTCAGACTGGCGTAATTGCTTTTTTGCTTTGCTTTGCTTTGCTTTGCTTTTAAGGTAGTGTGGCCGAGTGGTCTAAGGCGCTGGATTAAGGCTCCAGTCTCGTTTGAGGCGTGGGTTCAAATCCCACCACTGCCAAAACGCTCTGAGGCCAACAAAGCGTAACCTCTCAAAGTGCAGACATGTAGCGAATTCCCGTACGACTTCAAGTTTCTCATGAATCCACTAGTGCCCCATGTGTATGATTCTACCTCACGCTGAGCCGTAACAATCAAGTAGGTTGTGTGGAAGCACCTTTGGTTGCACTCTGAGCTATACCTGCGTAGGCATTGTCCACACACTTCTTTGTATTACAGGTTTGGAGCTTGGGTACAATACAATTTCTTTCTCCTAAGCTTCTGCCATTACACGGAACACTTAACTACACCCTAGTAGTAAACTAAAGGCTGTTTTCGAGCTAGCCAGGAGTCGAACCTAGAATCTTCTGATCCGAAGTCAGACGCGTTATCCATTACGCCACTAGCCCTGCTTTAGCTTGTGCACACATGTCGCAACATTGCCTGTACGCGATTGACAGCGACAAAGAGCATTGCATTGAACACCAAAACAAAGAAGAAGGTATCAGTGCCGTGACCCGGATTCGAACCGGGGTTGCTGCGGCCACAACGCAGAGTACTAACCACTAGACGATCACGGCTGGGTTGCTGCAACTGTGCCTCCGTGCGAGGTAAACAACTAGTCCTTATTACATCCAACTAAAGGCTGTTTTCGAGCTAGCCAGGAGTCGAACCTAGAATCTTCTGATCCGTAGTCAGACGCCTTGTCCATTGCGCCACTAGCCCTGCGTTTGGGAGTGCATAGGTGTCACAATATTGCCTATACATCGTTGACAGGCAAACAAATATCTTCCCCCAGTTGTGGAGTTTGTCAGTTATCTGACAGTTTGCGAAGGTCGCAGGCGGCAAGAAAAGAAGCAGTAGTCATGTGTGTAGTTCTGAACTTTGCAACAACAAGCATAGCATTGAATGCAATACATAATTGTCACAACATTGCATGTACCTGCTTAATATCGACAAAAATCTTCCTGCACGTACACGTTTACTGAGTTTGGCACTTATGTGACTGCTCGTGAAGGTTGCAGGTGTCAGAAAGTGGACCAGACGTCTTTGTGTGTAGTTGTAATCTTTGTAACAGGAAGCATAGCATTTAATGCAATGATCACCAAAACAAACAAGTTAAGGGACGTCACAGTGACGAGACTGGGATTCGAACCGCAAATGCTGCAGTTTCTGACCGGCTCTCAAGCAGAGTGGCGCAGCGGAAGCGTGCTGGGCCCATAACCCAGAGGTCGATGGATCGAAACCATCCTCTCCTAATTGCGTTAGTGTTCGCCGTCAAGCTGTGTGATTAACACAGGGTATGTGTTTTTGCCGTTTGCATTAAAGCACAAGTGTTCAGGGTTCTTTCCACCTCTTAATGGTTCAGCGATCTGTATGTAAAGCCACTGTGGACATTCCACCCGAGTCGCCCGTCTCAGGCCAGCCTGGCATTAGTGCTTTCTTTGTTAGCCATGCATCAATTGCTTCCTTTTAAGGTAGTGTGGCCGAGTGGTCTAAGACGCTGGATTTAGGCTCCAGTCTCAATTGAGGCGTGGGTTCAAATCCCACCGCTGCCATTTTTGCATCTTCCGGGAGGCAATAGCAGGCAGTAATCTCCATGAACGTTTAGTGGGTGACTGGGCCGTCAAGCTTGACGTGTAGCTGGGTTTAGGCTCCAGTCCCAATTGAGGCATGGCTTCAAATCCAACCACTGAAATTTGCGTAGTTAGTCCGTGAGTGACTGAGCTTTGAACGTTTTTTAAAAAAAAAAATCAGATGGTGTTCATGAGAGAGAGCAGCTGACTGCAGTCCTTGAGAAGCCCGTTCAACTTAGCGTAGAGAGTCAACAGTGGTGTGACACGTGAGTGACCGAAAATGAGATACGCTCCTGCACTTCTGTTCACCTGCGGTTCATGACAAACTGATTGCAGTAGTTGGGATGAGAAACTAAAAGTTCTTGCACAAACTGTTTTGGTATCGCAGTCTGAGTGGTATTTTTCCAATGTTCTTCGGAGCGAAGGTGTGCGGCAATGGCACGGAGGACACGTGGTCAGCAAACCTTTCCGTGGATTATGGAAGGCCTGCATGCAAAGACCACAACTTCCAAGACCTTTTTCTGTGGCAGTGTGGCCGAGCACCCAAGGCGCTGGATTAAGGCTCCAGTCTCATTTAAGGTGTGGGATCTCTTAGAAAGTTCTAAATTTATCAAAACGTAACCTCACAATGTACAAACTTTCAGGCGTGGTAAATTCTCGCATGAGTTCAAGTTTCTCACGAATCCACTAGTGCCCCATGTGTGCGATACTGCTTCACGCTGAGCTGTAACAATCAAGCAGGTTTTGTGGAAACACCTTTGGCCAGACACACACTTCTTTGTATAGTAAGTTTGGAGTTCAAGGATCCAAGAGGTTAGGTACAGTGTCATTTCTTTTTCGTGAACTGGTGCCTTTACACAGAACCAGTAGAAGCCTTTATTTCAAGGGGGCCCTAATGTGTAGGGGTTTCTCTTGTTTTTAAATCCGTCTGATTTGGAGAATCTATGAACAAGTAATGGTGTAGGAGGCTGTAAATTGTTCATTGTGAGTCAAAATCTACCTGCAAACACTTTAGAGTTAAGCTCTGTGTTTGAAAATACATTGCACCTAACCTCTTAGATCCTTGAACTCAAAACCTACTATACAATAAAGTGCGTGTCTGGTCAAAGGTACTTCCACAAAACCCACTTGACTGTTAGAGCTCAGCGTCAAGTAAAATTGTATGATCTGTATGTAAAGCCACTATGGATATTCCACCCTGAGTCGCCTGTCTTAGGTCACACTGGCGTAATTGCTTTTTTGCTTTGCTTTGCTTTGCTTTGCTTTTAAGGTAGTGTGGCCGAGTGGTCTAAGGCGCTGGATTTAGGCTCCAGTCTCAATTGAGGCGTGGGTTCAAATCCCACCGCTGCCATTTTTGCATCTTCCGGGAGGCAATAGCAGGCAGTAATCTCCATGAACGTTTAGTGGGTGACTGGGCCGTCAAGCTTGACGTGTAGCTGGGTTTAGGCTCCAGTCCCAATTGAGGCATGGCTTCAAATCCCACCACTGAAATTTGCGTAGTTAGTCCGTGAGTGACTGAGCTTTGAAAGTTTAAAAAAAAAAAAAATCAGATGGTGTTCATGAGAGAGAGCAGCTGACTGCAGTCCTTGAGAAGCCCGTTCAACTTAGCGTAGAGAGTCAACAGTGGTGTGACACGTGAGTGACCGAAAATGAGATACGCTCCTGCACTTCTGTTCACCTGCGGTTCATGACAAACTGATTGCAGTAGTTGGGATGAGAAACTAAAAGTTCTTGCACAAACTGTTTTGGTATCGCAGTCTGAGTGGTATTTTTCCAATGTTCTTCGGAGCGAAGGTGTGCGGCAATGGCACGGAGGACACGTGGTCAGCAAACCTTACCGTGGATTATGGAAGGCCTGCATGCAAAGACCACAACTTCCAAGACCTTTTTCTGTGGCAGTGTGGCCGAGCACCCAAGGCGCTGGATTAAGGCTCCAGTCTCATTTAAGGTGTGGGATCTCTTAGAAAGTTCTAAATTTATCAAAGCGTAACCTCACAATGTACAAACTTTCAGGCGTGGTAAATTCTCGCATGAGTTCAAGTTTCTCACGAATCCACTAGTGCCCCATGTGTGCGATACTGCTTCACGCTGAGCTGTAACAATCAAGCAGGTTTTGTGGAAACACCTTTGGCCAGACACACACTTCTTTGTATAGTAAGTTTGGAGTTCAAGGATCCAAGAGGTTAGGTACAGTGTCATTTCTTTTTCGTGAACTGGTGCCTTTACACAGAACCAGTAGAAGCCTTTATTTCAAGGGGGCCCTAATGTGTAGGGGTTTCTCTTGTTTTTAAATCCGTCTGATTTGGAGAATCTATGAACAAGTAATGGTGTAGGAGGCTGTAAATTGTTCATTGTGAGTCAAAATCTACCTGCAAACACTTTAGAGTTAAGCTCTGTGTTTGAAAATACATTGCACCTAACCTCTTAGATCCTTGAACTCAAAACCTACTATACAATAAAGTGCGTGTCTGGTCAAAGGTACTTCCACAAAACCCACTTGACTGTTAGAGCTCAGCGTCAAGTAAAATTGTATGATCTGTATGTAAAGCCACTATGGATATTCCACCCTGAGTCGCCTGTCTTAGGTCACACTGGCGTAATTGCTTTTTTGCTTTGCTTTGCTTTGCTTTGCTTTTAAGGTAGTGTGGCCGAGTGGTCTAAGGCGCTGGATTTAGGCTCCAGTCTCAATTGAGGCGTGGGTTCAAATCCCACCGCTGCCATTTTTGCATCTTCCGGGAGGCAATAGCAGGCAGTAATCTCCATGAACGTTTAGTGGGTGACTGGGCCGTCAAGCTTGACGTGTAGCTGGGTTTAGGCTCCAGTCCCAATTGAGGCATGGCTTCAAATCCCACCACTGAAATTTGCGTAGTTAGTCCGTGAGTGACTGAGCTTTGAAAGTTTAAAAAAAAAAAAAATCAGATGGTGTTCATGAGAGAGAGCAGCTGACTGCAGTCCTTGAGAAGCCCGTTCAACTTAGCGTAGAGAGTCAACAGTGGTGTGACACGTGAGTGACCGAAAATGAGATACGCTCCTGCACTTCTGTTCACCTGCGGTTCATGACAAACTGATTGCAGTAGTTGGGATGAGAAACTAAAAGTTCTTGCACAAACTGTTTTGGTATCGCAGTCTGAGTGGTATTTTTCCAATGTTCTTCGGAGCGAAGGTGTGCGGCAATGGCACGGAGGACACGTGGTCAGCAAACCTTACCGTGGATTATGGAAGGCCTGCATGCAAAGACCACAACTTCCAAGACCTTTTTCTGTGGCAGTGTGGCCGAGCACCCAAGGCGCTGGATTAAGGCTCCAGTCTCATTTAAGGTGTGGGATCTCTTAGAAAGTTCTAAATTTATCAAAGCGTAACCTCACAATGTACAAACTTTCAGGCGTGGTAAATTCTCGCATGAGTTCAAGTTTCTCACGAATCCACTAGTGCCCCATGTGTGCGATACTGCTTCACGCTGAGCTGTAACAATCAAGCAGGTTTTGTGGAAACACCTTTGGCCAGACACACACTTCTTTGTATAGTAAGTTTGGAGTTCAAGGATCCAAGAGGTTAGGTACAGTGTCATTTCTTTTTCGTGAACTGGTGCCTTTACACAGAACCAGTAGAAGCCTTTATTTCAAGGGGGCCCTAATGTGTAGGGGTTTCTCTTGTTTTTAAATCCGTCTGATTTGGAGAATCTATGAACAAGTAATGGTGTAGGAGGCTGTAAATTGTTCATTGTGAGTCAAAATCTACCTGCAAACACTTTAGAGTTAAGCTCTGTGTTTGAAAATACATTGCACCTAACCTCTTAGATCCTTGAACTCAAAACCTACTATACAATAAAGTGCGTGTCTGGTCAAAGGTACTTCCACAAAACCCACTTGACTGTTAGAGCTCAGCGTCAAGTAAAATTGTATGATCTGTATGTAAAGCCACTATGGATATTCCACCCTGAGTCGCCTGTCTTAGGTCACACTGGCGTAATTGCTTTTTTGCTTTGCTTTGCTTTTAAGGTAGTGTGGCCGAGTGGTCTAAGGCGCTGGATTAAGGCTCCAGTCTCATTTGAGGCGTGGGTTCAAATCCCACCACTGCCATTTTTGCATCTTCCGGGAGGCAATAGCAGGCAGTAATCTCCATGAACGTTTAGTGGGTGACTGGGCCGTCAAGCTTGACGTGTAGCTGGGTTTAGGCTCCAGTCCCAATTGAGGCATGGCTTCAAATCCAACCACTGAAATTTGCGTAGTTAGTCCGTGAGTGACTGAGCTTTGAAAGTTTTTTAAAAAAAAAAATCAGATGGTGTTCATGAGAGAGAGCAGCTGACTGCAGTCCTTGAGAAGCCCGTTCAACTTAGCGTAGAGAGTCAACAGTGGTGTGACACGTGAGTGACCGAAAATGAGATACGCTCCTGCACTTCTGTTCACCTGCGGTTCATGACAAACTGATTGCAGTAGTTGGGATGAGAAACTAAAAGTTCTTGCACAAACTGTTTTGGTATCGCAGTCTGAGTGGTATTTTTCCAATGTTCTTCGGAGCGAAGGTGTGCGGCAATGGCACGGAGGACACGTGGTCAGCAAACCTTACCGTGGATTATGGAAGGCCTGCATGCAAAGACCACAACTTCCAAGACCTTTTTCTGTGGCAGTGTGGCCGAGCACCCAAGGCGCTGGATTAAGGCTCCAGTCTCATTTAAGGTGTGGGATCTCTTAGAAAGTTCTAAATTTATCAAAGCGTAACCTCACAATGTACAAACTTTCAGGCGTGGTAAATTCTCGCATGAGTTCAAGTTTCTAACGAATCCACTAGTGCCCCATGTGTGCGATACTGCTTCACGCTGAGCTGTAACAATCAAGCAGGTTTTGTGGAAACACCTTTGGCCAGACACACACTTCTTTGTATAGTAAGTTTGGAGTTCAAGGATCCAAGAGGTTAGGTACAGTGTCATTTCTTTTTCGTGAACTGGTGCCTTTACACAGAACCAGTAGAAGCCTTTATTTCAAGGGGGCCCTAATGTGTAGGGGTTTCTCTTGTTTTTAAATCCGTCTGATTTGGAGAATCTATGAACAAGTAATGGTGTAGGAGGCTGTAAATTGTTCATTGTGAGTCAAAATCTACCTGCAAACACTTTAGAGTTAAGCTCTGTGTTTGAAAATACATTGCACCTAACCTCTTAGATCCTTGAACTCAAAACCTACTATACAATAAAGTGCGTGTCTGGTCAAAGGTACTTCCACAAAACCCACTTGACTGTTAGAGCTCAGCGTCAAGTAAAATTGTATGATCTGTATGTAAAGCCACTATGGATATTCCACCCTGAGTCGCCTGTCTTAGGTCAGACTGGCGTAATTGCTTTTTTGCTTTGCTTTGCTTTGCTTTGCTTTTAAGGTAGTGTGGCCGAGTGGTCTAAGGCGCTGGATTAAGGCTCCAGTCTCGTTTGAGGCGTGGGTTCAAATCCCACCACTGGCAAAACGCTCTAAGGCCAACAAAGCGTAACCTCTCAAAGTGCAGACATGTAGCAGATTCCCGTACGACTTCAAGTTTCTCATGAATCCACTAGTGCCCCATGTGTATGATTCTACCTCACGCTGAGCCGTAACAATCAAGTAGGTTGTGTGGAAGCACCTTTCGTTGCACTCTGAGCTATACCTGCGTAGGCATTGTCCACACACTTCTTTGTATTATAGGTTTGGAGCTTGGGTACAACACAATTTCTTTCTCCTACGCTTCTGCCATTACACGGAACACTTAACTACACCCTAGTAGTAAACTAAAGGCTGTTTTCGAGCTAGCCAGGAGTCGAACCTAGAATCTTCTGATCCGAAGTCAGACGCGTTATCCATTACGCCACTAGCCCTGCTTTAGCTTGTGCACACATGTCGCAACATTGCCTGTACGCGATTGACAGCGACAAAGAGCATTGCATTGAACACCAAAACAAAGAAGAAGGTATCAGTGCCGTGACCCGGATTCGAACCGGGGTTGCTGCGGCCACAACGCAGAGTACTAACCACTATACGATCACGGCTGGGTTGCTGCAACTGTGCCTCCGTGCGAGGTAAACAACTAGTCCTTATTACATCCAACTAAAGGCTGTTTTCGAGCTAGCCAGGAGTCGAACCTAGAATCTTCTGATCCGTAGTCAGACGCGTTATCCATTGCGCCACTAGCCCTGCGTTTGGGAGTGCATAGGTGTCACAATATTGCCTATACATCGTTGACAGGCAAACAAATATCTTCCTCCAGTTGTGGAGTTTGTCAGTTATCTGACAGTTTGCGAAGGTCGCAGGTGGCAAGAAAAGAAGCAGTAGTCATGTGTGTAGTTCTGAACTTTGCAACAACAAGCATAGCATTGAATGCAATACATAATTGTCACAACATTGCATGTACCTGCTTAATATCGACAAAAATCTTCCTGCACGTACACGTTTACTGAGTTTGGCACTTATGTGACTGCTCGTGAAGGTTGCAGGTGTCAGAAAGTGGACCAGACGTCTTTGTGTGTAGTTGTAATCTTTGTAACAGGAAGCATAGCATTTAATGCAATGATCACCAAAACAAACAAGTTAAGGGACGTCACAGTGACGAGACTGGGATTCGAACCGCAAATGCTGCAGTTTCTGACCGGCTCTCCAGCAGAGTGGCGCAGCGGAAGCGTGCTGGGCCCATAACCCAGAGGTCGATGGATCGAAACCATCCTCTGCTAATTGCGTTAGTGTTCGCCGTCAAGCTGTGTGATTAACACAGGGTATATGTTTTTGCCCTTTGCATTAAAGCACAAGTGTTCAGGGTTCTTTCCACCTCTTAATGGTTCAGCGATCTGTATGTAAAGCCACTGTGGACATTCCACCCGAGTCGCCCGTCTCAGGCCAGCCTGGCATTAGTGCTTTCTTTGTTAGCCATGCATCAATTGCTTCCTTTTAAGGTAGTGTGGCCGAGTGGTCTAAGACGCTGGATTTAGGCTCCAGTCTCAATTGAGGCGTGGGTTCAAATCCCACCGCTGCCATTTTTGCATCTTCCGGGAGGCAATAGCAGGCAGTAATCTCCATGAACGTTTAGTGGGTGACTGGGCCGTCAAGCTTGACGTGTAGCTGGGTTTAGGCTCCAGTCCCAATTGAGGCATGGCTTCAAATCCAACCACTGAAATTTGCGTAGTTAGTCCGTGAGTGACTGAGCTTTGAACGTTTTTTTAAAAAAAAAATCAGATGGTGTTCATGAGAGAGAGCAGCTGACTGCAGTCCTTGAGAAGCCCGTTCAACTTAGCGTAGAGAGTCAACAGTGGTGTGACACGTGAGTGACCGAAAATGAGATACGCTCCTGCACTTCTGTTCACCTGCGGTTCATGACAAACTGATTGCAGTAGTTGGGATGAGAAACTAAAAGTTCTTGCACAAACTGTTTTGGTATCGCAGTCTGAGTGGTATTTTTCCAATGTTCTTCGGAGCGAAGGTGTGCGGCAATGGCACGGAGGACACGTGGTCAGCAAACCTTACCGTGGATTATGGAAGGCCTGCATGCAAAGACCACAACTTCCAAGACCTTTTTCTGTGGCAGTGTGGCCGAGCACCCAAGGCGCTGGATTAAGGCTCCAGTCTCATTTAAGGTGTGGGATCTCTTAGAAAGTTCTAAATTTATCAAAACGTAACCTCACAATGTACAAACTTTCAGGCGTGGTAAATTCTCGCATGAGTTCAAGTTTCTCACGAATCCACTAGTGCCCCATGTGTGCGATACTGCTTCACGCTGAGCTGTAACAATCAAGCAGGTTTTGTGGAAACACCTTTGGCCAGACACACACTTCTTTGTATAGTAAGTTTGGAGTTCAAGGATCCAAGAGGTTAGGTACAGTGTCATTTCTTTTTCGTGAACTGGTGCCTTTACACAGAACCAGTAGAAGCCTTTATTTCAAGGGGGCCCTAATGTGTAGGGGTTTCTCTTGTTTTTAAATCCGTCTGATTTGGAGAATCTATGAACAAGTAATGGTGTAGGAGGCTGTAAATTGTTCATTGTGAGTCAAAATCTACCTGCAAACACTTTAGAGTTAAGCTCTGTGTTTGAAAATACATTGCACCTAACCTCTTAGATCCTTGAACTCAAAACCTACTATACAATAAAGTGCGTGTCTGGTCAAAGGTACTTCCACAAAACCCACTTGACTGTTAGAGCTCAGCGTCAAGTAAAATTGTATGATCTGTATGTAAAGCCACTATGGATATTCCACCCTGAGTCGCCTGTCTTAGGTCACACTGGCGTAATTGCTTTTTTGCTTTGCTTTGCTTTGCTTTGCTTTTAAGGTAGTGTGGCCGAGTGGTCTAAGGCGCTGGATTTAGGCTCCAGTCTCAATTGAGGCGTGGGTTCAAATCCCACCGCTGCCATTTTTGCATCTTCCGGGAGGCAATAGCAGGCAGTAATCTCCATGAACGTTTAGTGGGTGACTGGGCCGTCAAGCTTGACGTGTAGCTGGGTTTAGGCTCCAGTCCCAATTGAGGCATGGCTTCAAATCCCACCACTGAAATTTGCGTAGTTAGTCCGTGAGTGACTGAGCTTTGAAAGTTAAAAAAAAAAAAAAATCAGATGGTGTTCATGAGAGAGAGCAGCTGACTGCAGTCCTTGAGAAGCCCGTTCAACTTAGCGTAGAGAGTCAACAGTGGTGTGACACGTGAGTGACCGAAAATGAGATACGCTCCTGCACTTCTGTTCACCTGCGGTTCATGACAAACTGATTGCAGTAGTTGGGATGAGAAACTAAAAGTTCTTGCACAAACTGTTTTGGTATCGCAGTCTGAGTGGTATTTTTCCAATGTTCTTCGGAGCGAAGGTGTGCGGCAATGGCACGGAGGACACGTGGTCAGCAAACCTTACCGTGGATTATGGAAGGCCTGCATGCAAAGACCACAACTTCCAAGACCTTTTTCTGTGGCAGTGTGGCCGAGCACCCAAGGCGCTGGATTAAAGCTCCAGTCTCATTTAAGGTGTGGGATCTCTTAGAAAGTTCTAAATTTATCAAAGCGTAACCTCACAATGTACAAACTTTCAGGCGTGGTAAATTCTCGCATGAGTTCAAGTTTCTCACGAATCCACTAGTGCCCCATGTGTGCGATACTGCTTCACGCTGAGCTGTAACAATCAAGCAGGTTTTGTGGAAACACCTTTGGCCAGACACACACTTCTTTGTATAGTAAGTTTGGAGTTCAAGGATCCAAGAGGTTAGGTACAGTGTCATTTCTTTTTCGTGAACTGGTGCCTTTACACAGAACCAGTAGAAGCCTTTATTTCAAGGGGGCCCTAATGTGTAGGGGTTTCTCTTGTTTTTAAATCCGTCTGATTTGGAGAATCTATGAACAAGTAATGGTGTAGGAGGCTGTAAATTGTTCATTGTGAGTCAAAATCTACCTGCAAACACTTTAGAGTTAAGCTCTGTGTTTGAAAATACATTGCACCTAACCTCTTAGATCCTTGAACTCAAAACCTACTATACAATAAAGTGCGTGTCTGGTCAAAGGTACTTCCACAAAACCCACTTGACTGTTAGAGCTCAGCGTCAAGTAAAATTGTATGATCTGTATGTAAAGCCACTATGGATATTCCACCCTGAGTCGCCTGTCTTAGGTCACACTGGCGTAATTGCTTTTTTGCTTTGCTTTGCTTTTAAGGTAGTGTGGCCGAGTGGTCTAAGGCGCTGGATTAAGGCTCCAGTCTCATTTGAGGCGTGGGTTCAAATCCCACCACTGCCATTTTTGCATCTTCCGGGAGGCAATAGCAGGCAGTAATCTCCATGAACGTTTAGTGGGTGACTGGGCCGTCAAGCTTGACGTGTAGCTGGGTTTAGGCTCCAGTCCCAATTGAGGCATGGCTTCAAATCCAACCACTGAAATTTGCGTAGTTAGTCCGTGAGTGACTGAGCTTTGAAAGTTTTTTAAAAAAAAAAATCAGATGGTGTTCATGAGAGAGAGCAGCTGACTGCAGTCCTTGAGAAGCCCGTTCAACTTAGCGTAGAGAGTCAACAGTGGTGTGACACGTGAGTGACCGAAAATGAGATACGCTCCTGCACTTCTGTTCACCTGCGGTTCATGACAAACTGATTGCAGTAGTTGGGATGAGAAACTAAAAGTTCTTGCACAAACTGTTTTGGTATCGCAGTCTGAGTGGTATTTTTCCAATGTTCTTCGGAGCGAAGGTGTGCGGCAATGGCACGGAGGACACGTGGTCAGCAAACCTTACCGTGGATTATGGAAGGCCTGCATGCAAAGACCACAACTTCCAAGACCTTTTTCTGTGGCAGTGTGGCCGAGCACTTAAGGCGCTGGATTAAGGCTCCAGTCTCATTTAAGGTGTGGGATCTCTTAGAAAGTTCTAAATTTATCAAAACGTAACCTCACAATGTACAAACCTTCAGGCGTGGTAAATTCTCGCATGAGTTCAAGTTTCTCACGAATCCACTAGTGCCCCATGTGTGCGATACTGCTTCACGCTGAGCTGTAACAATCAAGCAGGTTTTGTGGAAACACCTTTGGCCAGACACACACTTCTTTGTATAGTAAGTTTGGAGTTCAAGGATCCAAGAGGTTAGGTACAGTGTCATTTCTTTTTCGTGAACTGGTGCCTTTACACAGAACCAGTAGAAGCCTTTATTTCAAGGGGGCCCTAATGTGTAGGGGTTTCTCTTGTTTTTAAATCCGTCTGATTTGGAGAATCTATGAACAAGTAATGGTGTAGGAGGCTGTAAATTGTTCATTGTGAGTCAAAATCTACCTGCAAACACTTTAGAGTTAAGCTCTGTGTTTGAAAATACATTGCACCTAACCTCTTAGATCCTTGAACTCAAAACCTACTATACAATAAAGTGCGTGTCTGGTCAAAGGTACTTCCACAAAACCCACTTGACTGTTAGAGCTCAGCGTCAAGTAAAATTGTATGATCTGTATGTAAAGCCACTATGGATATTCCACCCTGAGTCGCCTGTCTTAGGGCACACTGGCGTAATTGCTTTTTTGCTTTGCTTTGCTTTGCTTTGCTTTTAAGGTAGTGTGGCCGAGTGGTCTAAGGCGCTGGATTAAGGCTCCAGTCTCGTTTGAGGCGTGGGTTCAAATCCCACCACTGCCAAAACGCTCTGAGGCCAACAAAGCGTAACCTCTCAAAGTGCAGATATGTAGCGAATTCCCGTACGACTTCAAGTTTCTCATGAATCCACTAGTGCCCCATGTGTATGATTCTACCTCACGCTGAGCCGTAACAATCAAGTAGGTTGTGTGGTTGCACTCTGAGCTATACCTGCGTAGGCATTGTCCACACACTTCTTTGTATTATAGGTTTGGAGCTTGGGTACAATACAATTTCTTTCTCCTAAGCTTCTGCCATTACACGGAACACTTAACTACACCCTAGTAGTAAACTAAAGGCTGTTTTCGAGCTAGCCAGGAGTCGAACCTAGAATCTTCTGATCCGAAGTCAGACGCGTTATCCATTACGCCACTAGCCCTGCTTTAGCTTGTGCACACATGTCGCAACATTGCCTGTACGCGATTGACAGCGACAAAGAGCATTGCATTGAACACCAAAACAAAGAAGAAGGTATCAGTGCCGTGACCCGGATTCGAACCGGGGTTGCTGCGGCCACAACGCAGAGCACTAACCACTATACGATCACGGCTGGGTTGCTGCAACTGTGCCTCCGTGCGAGGTACATCCAACTAAAGGCTGTTTTCGAGCTAGCCAGGAGTCGAACCTAGAATCTTCTGATCCGTAGTCAGACGCGTTATCCATTGCGCCACTAGCCCTGCGTTTGGGAGTGCATAGGTGTCACAATATTGCCTATACATCGTTGACAGGCAAACAAATATCTTCCTCCAGTTGTGGAGTTTGTCAGTTATCTGACAGTTTGCGAAGGTCGCAGGTGGCAAGAAAAGAAGCAGTAGTCATGTGTGTAGTTCTGAACTTTGCAACAACAAGCATAGCATTGAATGCAATACATAATTGTCACAACATTGCATGTACCTGCTTAATATCGACAAAAATCTTCCTGCACGTACACGTTTACTGAGTTTGGCACTTATGTGACTGCTCGTGAAGGTTGCAGGTGTCAGAAAGTGGACCAGACGTCTTTGTGTGTAGTTGTAATCTTTGTAACAGGAAGCATAGCATTTAATGCAATGATCACCAAAACAAACAAGTTAAGGGACGTCACAGTGACGAGACTGGGATTCGAACCGCAAATGCTGCAGTTTCTGACCGGCTCTCCAGCAGAGTGGCGCAGCGGAAGCGTGCTGGGCCCATAACCCAGAGGTCGATGGATCGAAACCATCCTCTGCTAATTGCGTTAGTGTTCGCCGTCAAGCTGTGTGATTAACACAGGGTATATGTTTTTGCCGTTTGCATTAAAGCACAAGTGTTCAGGGTTCTTTCCACCTCTTAATGGTTCAGCGATCTGTATGTAAAGCCACTGTGGACATTCCACCCGAGTCGCCCGTCTCAGGCCAGCCTGGCATTAGTGCTTTCTTTGTTAGCCATGCATCAATTGCTTCCTTTTAAGGTAGTGTGGCCGAGTGGTCTAAGACGCTGGATTTAGGCTCCAGTCTCAATTGAGGCGTGGGTTCAAATCCCACCGCTGCCATTTTTGCATCTTCCGGGAGGCAATAGCAGGCAGTAATCTCCATGAACGTTTAGTGGGTGACTGGGCCGTCAAGCTTGACGTGTAGCTGGGTTTAGGCTCCAGTCCCAATTGAGGCATGGCTTCAAATCCAACCACTGAAATTTGCGTAGTTAGTCCGTGAGTGACTGAGCTTTGAACGTTTTTAAAAAAAAAAAATCAGATGGTGTTCATGAGAGAGAGCAGCTGACTGCAGTCCTTGAGAAGCCCGTTCAACTTAGCGTAGAGAGTCAACAGTGGTGTGACACGTGAGTGACCGAAAATGAGATACGCTCCTGCACTTCTGTTCACCTGCGGTTCATGACAAACTGATTGCAGTAGTTGGGATGAGAAACTAAAAGTTCTTGCACAAACTGTTTTGGTATCGCAGTCTGAGTGGTATTTTTCCAATGTTCTTCGGAGCGAAGGTGTGCGGCAATGGCACGGAGGACACGTGGTCAGCAAACCTTACCGTGGATTATGGAAGGCCTGCATGCAAAGACCACAACTTCCAAGACCTTTTTCTGTGGCAGTGTGGCCGAGCACCCAAGGCGCTGGATTAAGGCTCCAGTCTCATTTAAGGTGTGGGATCTCTTAGAAAGTTCTAAATTTATCAAAACGTAACCTCACAATGTACAAACTTTCAGGCGTGGTAAATTCTCGCATGAGTTCAAGTTTTTCACGAATCCACTAGTGCCCCATGTGTGCGATACTGCTTCACGCTGAGCTGTAACAATCAAGCAGGTTTTGTGGAAACACCTTTGGCCAGACACACACTTCTTTGTATAGTAAGTTTGGAGTTCAAGGATCCAAGAGGTTAGGTACAGTGTCATTTCTTTTTCGTGAACTGGTGCCTTTACACAGAACCAGTAGAAGCCTTTATTTCAAGGGGGCCCTAATGTGTAGGGGTTTCTCTTGTTTTTAAATCCGTCTGATTTGGAGAATCTATGAACAAGTAATGGTGTAGGAGGCTGTAAATTGTTCATTGTGAGTCAAAATCTACCTGCAAACACTTTAGAGTTAAGCTCTGTGTTTGAAAATACATTGCACCTAACCTCTTAGATCCTTGAACTCAAAACCTACTATACAATAAAGTGCGTGTCTGGTCAAAGGTACTTCCACAAAACCCACTTGACTGTTAGAGCTCAGCGTCAAGTAAAATTGTATGATCTGTATGTAAAGCCACTATGGATATTCCACCCTGAGTCGCCTGTCTTAGGTCACACTGGCGTAATTGCTTTTTTGCTTTGCTTTGCTTTGCTTTGCTTTTAAGGTAGTGTGGCCGAGTGGTCTAAGGCGCTGGATTTAGGCTCCAGTCTCAATTGAGGCGTGGGTTCAAATCCCACCGCTGCCATTTTTGCATCTTCCGGGAGGCAATAGCAGGCAGTAATCTCCATGAACGTTTAGTGGGTGACTGGGCCGTCAAGCTTGACGTGTAGCTGGGTTTAGGCTCCAGTCCCAATTGAGGCATGGCTTCAAATCCCACCACTGAAATTTGCGTAGTTAGTCCGTGAGTGACTGAGCTTTGAAAGTTTTTTAAAAAAAAAAATCAGATGGTGTTCATGAGAGAGAGCAGCTGACTGCAGTCCTTGAGAAGCCCGTTCAACTTAGCGTAGAGAGTCAACAGTGGTGTGACACGTGAGTGACCGAAAATGAGATACGCTCCTGCACTTCTGTTCACCTGCGGTTCATGACAAACTGATTGCAGTAGTTGGGATGAGAAACTAAAAGTTCTTGCACAAACTGTTTTGGTATCGCAGTCTGAGTGGTATTTTTCCAATGTTCTTCGGAGCGAAGGTGTGCGGCAATGGCACGGAGGACACGTGGTCAGCAAACCTTACCGTGGATTATGGAAGGCCTGCATGCAAAGACCACAACTTCCAAGACCTTTTTCTGTGGCAGTGTGGCCGAGCACCCAAGGCGCTGGATTAAGGCTCCAGTCTCATTTAAGGTGTGGGATCTCTTAGAAAGTTCTAAATTTATCAAAGCGTAACCTCACAATGTACAAACTTTCAGGCGTGGTAAATTCTCGCATGAGTTCAAGTTTCTCACGAATCCACTAGTGCCCCATGTGTGCGATACTGCTTCACGCTGAGCTGTAACAATCAAGCAGGTTTTGTGGAAACACCTTTGGCCAGACACACACTTCTTTGTATAGTAAGTTTGGAGTTCAAGGATCCAAGAGGTTAGGTACAGTGTCATTTCTTTTTCGTGAACTGGTGCCTTTACACAGAACCAGTAGAAGCCTTTATTTCAAGGGGGCCCTAATGTGTAGGGGTTTCTCTTGTTTTTAAATCCGTCTGATTTGGAGAATCTATGAACAAGTAATGGTGTAGGAGGCTGTAAATTGTTCATTGTGAGTCAAAATCTACCTGCAAACACTTTAGAGTTAAGCTCTGTGTTTGAAAATACATTGCACCTAACCTCTTAGATCCTTGAACTCAAAACCTACTATACAATAAAGTGCGTGTCTGGTCAAAGGTACTTCCACAAAACCCACTTGACTGTTAGAGCTCAGCGTCAAGTAAAATTGTATGATCTGTATGTAAAGCCACTATGGATATTCCACCCTGAGTCGCCTGTCTTAGGTCACACTGGCGTAATTGCTTTTTTGCTTTGCTTTGCTTTTAAGGTAGTGTGGCCGAGTGGTCTAAGGCGCTCGATTAAGGCTCCAGTCTCATTTGAGGCGTGGGTTCAAATCCCACCACTGCCAAAACGCTCTGAGGCCAACAAAGCGTAACCTCTCAAAGTGCAGACATGTAGCGAATTCCCGTACGACTTCAAGTTTCTCATGAATCCACTAGTGCCCCATGTGTATGATTCTACCTCACGCTGAGCCGTATCAATCAAGTAGGTTGTGTGGAAGCACCTTTGGTTGCACTCTGAGCTATACCTGCGTAGGCATTGTCCACACACTTCTTTGTATTATAGGTTTGGAGCTTGGGTACAATACAATTTCTTTCTCCTAAGCTTCTGCCATTACACGGAACACTTAACTACACCCTAGTAGTAAACTAAAGGCTGTTTTCGAGCTAGCCAGGAGTCGAACCTAGAATCTTCTGATCCGAAGTCAGACGCTTTAGCCATTACGCCACTAGCCCTGCTTTAGCTTGTGCACACATGTCGCAACATTGCCTGTACGCGATTGACAGCGACAAAGAGCATTGCATTGAACACCAAAACAAAGAAGAAGGTATCAGTGCCGTGACCCGGATTCGAACCGGGGTTGCTGCGGCCACAACGCAGAGTACTAACCACTATACGGTCACGGCTGGGTTGCTGCAACTGTGCCTCCGTGCGAGGTAAACAACTAGTCCTTATTACATCCAACTAAAGGCTGTTTTCGAGCTAGCCAGGAGTTGAACCTAGAATCTTCTGATCCATAGTCAGACGCGTTATCCATTGCGCCACTAGCCCTGCGTTTGGGAGTGCATAGGTGTCACAATATTGCCTATACATCGTTGACAGGCAAACAAATATCTTCCCCCAGTTGTGGAGTTTGTCAGTTATCTGACAGTTTGCGAAGGTCGCAGGCGGCAAGAAAAGAAGCAGTAGTCATGTGTGTAGTTCTGAACTTTGCAACAACAAGCATAGCATTGAATGCAATACATAATTGTCACAACATTGCATGTACCTGCTTAATATCGACAAAAATCTTCCTGCATGTACACGTTTACTGAGTTTGGCACTTATGTGACTGCTCGTGAAGGTTGCAGGTGTCAGAAAGTGGACCAGACGTCTTTGTGTGTAGTTGTAATCTTTGTAACAGGAAGCATAGCATTTAATGCAATGATCACCAAAACAAACAAGTTAAGGGACGTCACAGTGACGAGACTGGGATTCGAACCGCAAATGCTGCAGTTTCTGACCGGCTCTCAAGCAGAGTGGCGCAGCGGAAGCGTGCTGGGCCCATAACCCAGAGGTCGATGGATCGAAACCATCCTCTGCTAATTGCGTTAGTGTTCGCCGTCAAGCTGTGTGATTAACACAGGGTATATGTTTTTGCCCTTTGCATTAAAGCACAAGTGTTCAGGGTTCTTTCCACCTCTTAATGGTTCAGCGATCTGTATGTAAAGCCACTGTGGACATTCCACCCCGAGTCGCCCGTCTCAGGCCAGCCTGGCATTAGTGCTTTCTTTGTTAGCCATGCATCAATTGCTTCCTTTTAAGGTAGTGTGGCCGAGTGGTCTAAGGCGCTGGATTTAGGCTCCAGTCTCAATTGAGGCGTGGGTTCAAATCCCACCGCTGCCATCTTTGCATCTTCCGGGAGGCAATAGCAGGCAGTAATCTCCATGAACGTTTAGTGGGTGACTGGGCCGTCAAGCTTGACGTGTAGCTGGGTTTAGGCTCCAGTCCCAATTGAGGCATGGCTTCAAATCCAACCACTGAAATTTGCGTAGTTAGTCCGTGAGTGACTGAGCTTTGAAAGTTTTTTTAAAAAAAAAATCAGATGGTGTTCATGAGAGAGAGCAGCTGATTGCAGTCCTTGAGAAGCCCGTTCAACTTAGCGTAGAGAGTCAACAGTGGTGTGACACGTGAGTGACCGAAAATGAGATACGCTCCTGCACTTCTGTTCACCTGCGGTTCATGACAAACTGATTGCAGTAGTTGGGATGAGAAACTAAAAGTTCTTGCACAAACTGTTTTGGTATCGCAGTCTGAGTGGTATTTTTCCAATGTTCTTCGGAGCGAAGGTGTGCGGCAATGGCACGGAGGACACGTGGTCAGCAAACCTTACCGTGGATTATGGAAGGCCTGCATGCAAAGACCACAACTTCCAAGACCTTTTTCTGTGGCAGTGTGGCCGAGCACCCAAGGCGCTGGATTAAGGCTCCAGTCTCATTTAAGGTGTGGGATCTCTTAGAAAGTTCTAAATTTATCAAAGCGTAACCTCACAATGTACAAACTTGCAGGCGTGGTAAATTCTCGCATGAGTTCAAGTTTCTCACGAATCCACTAGTGCCCCATGTGTGCGATACTGCTTCACGCTGAGCTGTAACAATCAAGCAGGTTTTGTGGAAACACCTTTGGCCAGACACACACTTCTTTGTATAGTAAGTTTGGAGTTCAAGGATCCAAGAGGTTAGGTACAGTGTCATTTCTTTTTCGTGAACTGGTGCCTTTACACAGAACCAGTAGAAGCCTTTATTTCAAGGGGGCCCTAATGTGTAGGGGTTTCTCTTGTTTTTAAATCCGTCTGATTTGGAGAATCTATGAACAAGTAATGGTGTAGGAGGCTGTAAATTGTTCATTGTGAGTCAAAATCTACCTGCAAACACTTTAGAGTTAAGCTCTGTGTTTGAAAATACATTGCACCTAACCTCTTAGATCCTTGAACTCAAAACCTACTATACAATAAAGTGCATGTCTGGTCAAAGGTACTTCCACAAAACCCACTTGACTGTTAGAGCTCAGCGTCAAGTAAAATTGTATGATCTGTATGTAAAGCCACTATGGATATTCCACCCTGAGTCGCCTGTCTTAGGTCACACTGGCGTAATTGCTTTTTTGCTTTGCTTTGCTTTGCTTTGCTTTTAAGGTAGTGTGGCCGAGTGGTCTAAGGCGCTCGATTAAGGCTCCAGTCTCATTTGAGGCGTGGGTTCAAATCCCACCACTGCCAAAACGCTCTGAGGCCAACAAAGCGTAACCTCTCAAAGTGCAGACATGTAGCGAATTCCCGTACGACTTCAAGTTTCTCATGAATCCACTAGTGCCCCATGTGTATGATTCTACCTCACGCTGAGCCGTATCAATCAAGTAGGTTGTGTGAAAGCACCTTTGGTTGCACTCTGAGCTATACCTGCGTAGGCATTGTCCACACACTTCTTTGTATTATAGGTTTGGAGCTTGGGTACAATACAATTTCTTTCTCCTAAGCTTCTGCCATTACACGGAACACTTAACTACACCCTAGTAGTAAACTAAAGGCTGTTTTCGAGGTAGCCAGGAGTCGAACCTAGAATCTTCTGATCCGAAGTCAGACGCGTTATCCATTACGCCACTAGCCCTGCTTTAGCTTGTGCACACATGTCGCAACATTGCCTGTACGCGATTGACAGCGACAAAGAGCATTGCATTGAACACCAAAACAAAGAAGAAGGTATCAGTGCCGTGACCCGGATTCGAACCGGGGTTGCTGCGGCCACAACGCAGAGTACTAACCACTATACGATCACGGCTGGGTTGCTGCAACTGTGCCTCCGTGCGAGGTAAACAACTAGTCCTTATTACATCCAACTAAAGGCTGTTTTCGAGCTAGCCAGGAGTTGAACCTAGAATCTTCTGATCCGTAGTCAGACGCGTTATCCATTGCGCCACTAGCCCTGCGTTTGGGAGTGCATAGGTGTCACAATATTGCCTATACATCGTTGACAGGCAAACAAATATCTTCCCCCAGTTGTGGAGTTTGTCAGTTATCTGACAGTTTGCGAAGGTCGCAGGCGGCAAGAAAAGAAGCAGTAGTCATGTGTGTAGTTCTGAACTTTGCAACAACAAGCATAGCATTGAATGCAATACATAATTGTCACAACATTGCATGTACCTGCTTAATATCGACAAAAATCTTCCTGCATGTACACGTTTACTGAGTTTGGCACTTATGTGACTGCTCGTGAAGGTTGCAGGTGTCAGAAAGTGGACCAGACGTCTTTGTGTGTAGTTGTAATCTTTGTAACAGGAAGCATAGCATTTAATGCAATGATCACCAAAACAAACAAGTTAAGGGACGTCACAGTGACGAGACTGGGATTCGAACCGCAAATGCTGCAGTTTCTGACCGGCTCTCAAGCAGAGTGGCGCAGCGGAAGCGTGCTGGGCCCATAACCCAGAGGTCGATGGATCGAAACCATCCTCTGCTAATTGCGTTAGTGTTCGCCGTCAAGCTGTGTGATTAACACAGGGTATATGTTTTTGCCCTTTGCATTAAAGCACAAGTGTTCAGGGTTCTTTCCACCTCTTAATGGTTCAGCGATCTGTATGTAAAGCCACTGTGGACATTCCACCCCGAGTCGCCCGTCTCAGGCCAGCCTGGCATTAGTGCTTTCTTTGTTAGCCATGCATCAATTGCTTCCTTTTAAGGTAGTGTGGCCGAGTGGTCTAAGGCGCTGGATTTAGGCTCCAGTCTCAATTGAGGCGTGGGTTCAAATCCCACCGCTGCCATCTTTGCATCTTCCGGGAGGCAATAGCAGGCAGTAATCTCCATGAACGTTTAGTGGGTGACTGGGCCGTCAAGCTTGACGTGTAGCTGGGTTTAGGCTCCAGTCCCAATTGAGGCATGGCTTCAAATCCCACCACTGAAATTTGCGTAGTTAGTCCGTGAGTGACTGAGCTTTGAAAGTTTAAAAAAAAAAAAAATCAGATGGTGTTCATGAGAGAGAGCAGCTGACTGCAGTCCTTGAGAAGCCCGTTCAACTTAGCGTAGAGAGTCAACAGTGGTGTGACACGTGAGTGACCGAAAATGAGATACGCTCCTGCACTTCTGTTCACCTGCGGTTCATGACAAACTGATTGCAGTAGTTGGGATGAGAAACTAAAAGTTCTTGCACAAACTGTTTTGGTATCGCAGTCTGAGTGGTATTTTTCCAATGTTCTTCGGAGCGAAGGTGTGCGGCAATGGCACGGAGGACACGTGGTCAGCAAACCTTACCGTGGATTATGGAAGGCCTGCATGCAAAGACCACAACTTCCAAGACCTTTTTCTGTGGCAGTGTGGCCGAGCACCCAAGGCGCTGGATTAAGGCTCCAGTCTCATTTAAGGTGTGGGATCTCTTAGAAAGTTCTAAATTTATCAAAGCGTAACCTCACAATGTACAAACTTTCAGGCGTGGTAAATTCTCGCATGAGTTCAAGTTTCTCACGAATCCACTAGTGCCCCATGTGTGCGATACTGCTTCACGCTGAGCTGTAACAATCAAGCAGGTTTTGTGGAAACACCTTTGGCCAGACACACACTTCTTTGTATAGTAAGTTTGGAGTTCAAGGATCCAAGAGGTTAGGTACAGTGTCATTTCTTTTTCGTGAACTGGTGCCTTTACACAGAACCAGTAGAAGCCTTTATTTCAAGGGGGCCCTAATGTGTAGGGGTTTCTCTTGTTTTTAAATCCGTCTGATTTGGAGAATCTATGAACAAGTAATGGTGTAGGAGGCTGTAAATTGTTCATTGTGAGTCAAAATCTACCTGCAAACACTTTAGAGTTAAGCTCTGTGTTTGAAAATACATTGCACCTAACCTCTTAGATCCTTGAACTCAAAACCTACTATACAATAAAGTGCGTGTCTGGTCAAAGGTACTTCCACAAAACCCACTTGACTGTTAGAGCTCAGCGTCAAGTAAAATTGTATGATCTGTATGTAAAGCCACTATGGATATTCCACCCTGAGTCGCCTGTCTTAGGTCACACTGGCGTAATTGCTTTTTTGCTTTGCTTTGCTTTTAAGGTAGTGTGGCCGAGTGGTCTAAGGCGCTGGATTAAGGCTCCAGTCTCATTTGAGGCGTGGGTTCAAATCCCACCACTGCCATTTTTGCATCTTCCGGGAGGCAATAGCAGGCAGTAATCTCCATGAACGTTTAGTGGGTGACTGGGCCGTCAAGCTTGACGTGTAGCTGGGTTTAGGCTCCAGTCCCAATTGAGGCATGGCTTCAAATCCAACCACTGAAATTTGCGTAGTTAGTCCGTGAGTGACTGAGCTTTGAAAGTTTTTTTAAAAAAAAAATCAGATGGTGTTCATGAGAGAGAGCAGCTGACTGCAGTCCTTGAGAAGCCCGTTCAACTTAGCGTAGAGAGTCAACAGTGGTGTGACACGTGAGTGACCGAAAATGAGATACGCTCCTGCACTTCTGTTCACCTGCGGTTCATGACAAACTGATTGCAGTAGTTGGGATGAGAAACTAAAAGTTCTTGCACAAACTGTTTTGGTATCGCAGTCTGAGTGGTATTTTTCCAATGTTCTTCGGAGCGAAGGTGTGCGGCAATGGCACGGAGGACACGTGGTCAGCAAACCTTACCGTGGATTATGGAAGGCCTGCATGCAAAGACCACAACTTCCAAGACCTTTTTCTGTGGCAGTGTGGCCGAGCACCCAAGGCGCTGGATTAAGGCTCCAGTCTCATTTAAGGTGTGGGATCTCTTAGAAAGTTCTAAATTTATCAAAGCGTAACCTCACAATGTACAAACTTTCAGGCGTGGTAAATTCTCGCATGAGTTCAAGTTTCTAACGAATCCACTAGTGCCCCATGTGTGCGATACTGCTTCACGCTGAGCTGTAACAATCAAGCAGGTTTTGTGGAAACACCTTTGGCCAGACACACACTTCTTTGTATAGTAAGTTTGGAGTTCAAGGATCCAAGAGGTTAGGTACAGTGTCATTTCTTTTTCGTGAACTGGTGCCTTTACACAGAACCAGTAGAAGCCTTTATTTCAAGGGGGCCCTAATGTGTAGGGGTTTCTCTTGTTTTTAAATCCGTCTGATTTGGAGAATCTATGAACAAGTAATGGTGTAGGAGGCTGTAAATTGTTCATTGTGAGTCAAAATCTACCTGCAAACACTTTAGAGTTAAGCTCTGTGTTTGAAAATACATTGCACCTAACCTCTTAGATCCTTGAACTCAAAACCTACTATACAATAAAGTGCGTGTCTGGTCAAAGGTACTTCCACAAAACCCACTTGACTGTTAGAGCTCAGCGTCAAGTAAAATTGTATGATCTGTATGTAAAGCCACTATGGATATTCCACCCTGAGTCGCCTGTCTTAGGTCAGACTGGCGTAATTGCTTTTTTGCTTTGCTTTGCTTTGCTTTGCTTTTAAGGTAGTGTGGCCGAGTGGTCTAAGGCGCTGGATTAAGGCTCCAGTCTCGTTTGAGGCGTGGGTTCAAATCCCACCACTGGCAAAACGCTCTAAGGCCAACAAAGCGTAACCTCTCAAAGTGCAGACATGTAGCGAATTCCCGTACGACTTCAAGTTTCTCATGAATCCACTAGTGCCCCATGTGTATGATTCTACCTCACGCTGAGCCGTAACAATCAAGTAGGTTGTGTGGAAGCACCTTTCGTTGCACTCTGAGCTATACCTGCGTAGGCATTGTCCACACACTTCTTTGTATTATAGGTTTGGAGCTTGGGTACAACACAATTTCTTTCTCCTACGCTTCTGCCATTACACGGAACACTTAACTACACCCTAGTAGTAAACTAAAGGCTGTTTTCGAGCTAGCCAAGAGTCGAACCTAGAATCTTCTGATCCGAAGTCAGACGCGTTATCCATTACGCCACTAGCCCTGCTTTAGCTTGTGCACACATGTCGCAACATTGCCTGTACGCGATTGACAGCGACAAAGAGCATTGCATTGAACACCAAAACAAAGAAGAAGGTATCAGTGCCATGACCCGGATTCGAACCGGGGTTGCTGCGGCCACAACGCAGAGTACTAACCACTATACGATCACGGCTGGGTTGCTGCAACTGTGCCTCCGTGCGAGGTAAACAACTAGTCCTTATTACATCCAACTAAAGGCTGTTTTCGAGCTAGCCAGGAGTCGAACCTAGAATCTTCTGATCCGTAGTCAGACGCGTTATCCATTGCGCCACTAGCCCTGCGTTTGGGAGTGCATAGGTGTCACAATATTGCCTATACATCGTTGACAGGCAAACAAATATCTTCCTCCAGTTGTGGAGTTTGTCAGTTATCTGACAGTTTGCGAAGGTCGCAGGTGGCAAGAAAAGAAGCAGTAGTCATGTGTGTAGTTCTGAACTTTGCAACAACAAGCATAGCATTGAATGCAATACATAATTGTCACAACATTGCATGTACCTGCTTAATATCGACAAAAATCTTCCTGCACGTACACGTTTACTGAGTTTGGCACTTATGTGACTGCTCGTGAAGGTTGCAGGTGTCAGAAAGTGGACCAGACGTCTTTGTGTGTAGTTGTAATCTTTGTAACAGGAAGCATAGCATTTAATGCAATGATCACCAAAACAAACAAGTTAAGGGACGTCACAGTGACGAGACTGGGATTCGAACCGCAAATGCTGCAGTTTCTGACCGGCTCTCCAGCAGAGTGGCGCAGCGGAAGCGTGCTGGGCCCATAACCCAGAGGTCGATGGATCGAAACCATCCTCTGCTAATTGCGTTAGTGTTCGCCGTCAAGCTGTGTGATTAACACAGGGTATATGTTTTTGCCGTTTGCATTAAAGCACAAGTGTTCAGGGTTCTTTCCACCTCTTAATGGTTCAGCGATCTGTATGTAAAGCCACTGTGGACATTCCACCCGAGTCGCCCGTCTCAGGCCAGCCTGGCATTAGTGCTTTCTTTGTTAGCCATGCATCAATTGCTTCCTTTTAAGGTAGTGTGGCCGAGTGGTCTAAGACGCTGGATTTAGGCTCCAGTCTCAATTGAGGCGTGGGTTCAAATCCCACCGCTGCCATTTTTGCATCTTCCGGGAGGCAATAGCAGGCAGTAATCTCCATGAACGTTTAGTGGGTGACTGGGCCGTCAAGCTTGACGTGTAGCTGGGTTTAGGCTCCAGTCCCAATTGAGGCATGGCTTCAAATCCAACCACTGAAATTTGCGTAGTTAGTCCGTGAGTGACTGAGCTTTGAACGTTTTTTTAAAAAAAAAATCAGATGGTGTTCATGAGAGAGAGCAGCTGACTGCAGTCCTTGAGAAGCCCGTTCAACTTAGCGTAGAGAGTCAACAGTGGTGTGACACGTGAGTGACCGAAAATGAGATACGCTCCTGCACTTCTGTTCACCTGCGGTTCATGACAAACTGATTGCAGTAGTTGGGATGAGAAACTAAAAGTTCTTGCACAAACTGTTTTGGTATCGCAGTCTGAGTGGTATTTTTCCAATGTTCTTCGGAGCGAAGGTGTGCGGCAATGGCACGGAGGACACGTGGTCAGCAAACCTTACCGTGGATTATGGAAGGCCTGCATGCAAAGACCACAACTTCCAAGACCTTTTTCTGTGGCAGTGTGGCCGAGCACCCAAGGCGCTGGATTAAGGCTCCAGTCTCATTTAAGGTGTGGGATCTCTTAGAAAGTTCTAAATTTATCAAAACGTAACCTCACAATGTACAAACTTTCAGGCGTGGTAAATTCTCGCATGAGTTCAAGTTTCTCACGAATCCACTAGTGCCCCATGTGTGCGATACTGCTTCACGCTGAGCTGTAACAATCAAGCAGGTTTTGTGGAAACACCTTTGGCCAGACACACACTTCTTTGTATAGTAAGTTTGGAGTTCAAGGATCCAAGAGGTTAGGTACAGTGTCATTTCTTTTTCGTGAACTGGTGCCTTTACACAGAACCAGTAGAAGCCTTTATTTCAAGGGGGCCCTAATGTGTAGGGGTTTCTCTTGTTTTTAAATCCGTCTGATTTGGAGAATCTATGAACAAGTAATGGTGTAGGAGGCTGTAAATTGTTCATTGTGAGTCAAAATCTACCTGCAAACACTTTAGAGTTAAGCTCTGTGTTTGAAAATACATTGCACCTAACCTCTTAGATCCTTGAACTCAAAACCTACTATACAATAAAGTGCGTGTCTGGTCAAAGGTACTTCCACAAAACCCACTTGACTGTTAGAGCTCAGCGTCAAGTAAAATTGTATGATCTGTATGTAAAGCCACTATGGATATTCCACCCTGAGTCGCCTGTCTTAGGTCACACTGGCGTAATTGCTTTTTTGCTTTGCTTTGCTTTGCTTTGCTTTTAAGGTAGTGTGGCCGAGTGGTCTAAGGCGCTGGATTTAGGCTCCAGTCTCAATTGAGGCGTGGGTTCAAATCCCACCGCTGCCATTTTTGCATCTTCCGGGAGGCAATAGCAGGCAGTAATCTCCATGAACGTTTAGTGGGTGACTGGGCCGTCAAGCTTGACGTGTAGCTGGGTTTAGGCTCCAGTCCCAATTGAGGCATGGCTTCAAATCCCACCACTGAAATTTGCGTAGTTAGTCCGTGAGTGACTGAGCTTTGAAAGTTAAAAAAAAAAAAAAATCAGATGGTGTTCATGAGAGAGAGCAGCTGACTGCAGTCCTTGAGAAGCCCGTTCAACTTAGCGTAGAGAGTCAACAGTGGTGTGACACGTGAGTGACCGAAAATGAGATACGCTCCTGCACTTCTGTTCACCTGCGGTTCATGACAAACTGATTGCAGTAGTTGGGATGAGAAACTAAAAGTTCTTGCACAAACTGTTTTGGTATCGCAGTCTGAGTGGTATTTTTCCAATGTTCTTCGGAGCGAAGGTGTGCGGCAATGGCACGGAGGACACGTGGTCAGCAAACCTTACCGTGGATTATGGAAGGCCTGCATGCAAAGACCACAACTTCCAAGACCTTTTTCTGTGGCAGTGTGGCCGAGCACCCAAGGCGCTGGATTAAAGCTCCAGTCTCATTTAAGGTGTGGGATCTCTTAGAAAGTTCTAAATTTATCAAAGCGTAACCTCACAATGTACAAACTTTCAGGCGTGGTAAATTCTCGCATGAGTTCAAGTTTCTCACGAATCCACTAGTGCCCCATGTGTGCGATACTGCTTCACGCTGAGCTGTAACAATCAAGCAGGTTTTGTGGAAACACCTTTGGCCAGACACACACTTCTTTGTATAGTAAGTTTGGAGTTCAAGGATCCAAGAGGTTAGGTACAGTGTCATTTCTTTTTCGTGAACTGGTGCCTTTACACAGAACCAGTAGAAGCCTTTATTTCAAGGGGGCCCTAATGTGTAGGGGTTTCTCTTGTTTTTAAATCCGTCTGATTTGGAGAATCTATGAACAAGTAATGGTGTAGGAGGCTGTAAATTGTTCATTGTGAGTCAAAATCTACCTGCAAACACTTTAGAGTTAAGCTCTGTGTTTGAAAATACATTGCACCTAACCTCTTAGATCCTTGAACTCAAAACCTACTATACAATAAAGTGCGTGTCTGGTCAAAGGTACTTCCACAAAACCCACTTGACTGTTAGAGCTCAGCGTCAAGTAAAATTGTATGATCTGTATGTAAAGCCACTATGGATATTCCACCCTGAGTCGCCTGTCTTAGGTCACACTGGCGTAATTGCTTTTTTGCTTTGCTTTGCTTTTAAGGTAGTGTGGCCGAGTGGTCTAAGGCGCTGGATTAAGGCTCCAGTCTCATTTGAGGCGTGGGTTCAAATCCCACCACTGCCATTTTTGCATCTTCCGGGAGGCAATAGCAGGCAGTAATCTCCATGAACGTTTAGTGGGTGACTGGGCCGTCAAGCTTGACGTGTAGCTGGGTTTAGGCTCCAGTCCCAATTGAGGCATGGCTTCAAATCCAACCACTGAAATTTGCGTAGTTAGTCCGTGAGTGACTGAGCTTTGAAAGTTAAAAAAAAAAAAAAATCAGATGGTGTTCATGAGAGAGAGCAGCTGACTGCAGTCCTTGAGAAGCCCGTTCAACTTAGCGTAGAGAGTCAACAGTGGTGTGACACGTGAGTGACCGAAAATGAGATACGCTCCTGCACTTCTGTTCACCTGCGGTTCATGACAAACTGATTGCAGTAGTTGGGATGAGAAACTAAAAGTTCTTGCACAAACTGTTTTGGTATCGCAGTCTGAGTGGTATTTTTCCAATGTTCTTCGGAGCGAAGGTGTGCGGCAATGGCACGGAGGACACGTGGTCAGCAAACCTTACCGTGGATTATGGAAGGCCTGCATGCAAAGACCACAACTTCCAAGACCTTTTTCTGTGGCAGTGTGGCCGAGCACTTAAGGCGCTGGATTAAGGCTCCAGTCTCATTTAAGGTGTGGGATCTCTTAGAAAGTTCTAAATTTATCAAAACGTAACCTCACAATGTACAAACCTTCAGGCGTGGTAAATTCTCGCATGAGTTCAAGTTTCTCACGAATCCACTAGTGCCCCATGTGTGCGATACTGCTTCACGCTGAGCTGTAACAATCAAGCAGGTTTTGTGGAAACACCTTTGGCCAGACACACACTTCTTTGTATAGTAAGTTTGGAGTTCAAGGATCCAAGAGGTTAGGTACAGTGTCATTTCTTTTTCGTGAACTGGTGCCTTTACACAGAACCAGTAGAAGCCTTTATTTCAAGGGGGCCCTAATGTGTAGGGGTTTCTCTTGTTTTTAAATCCGTCTGATTTGGAGAATCTATGAACAAGTAATGGTGTAGGAGGCTGTAAATTGTTCATTGTGAGTCAAAATCTACCTGCAAACACTTTAGAGTTAAGCTCTGTGTTTGAAAATACATTGCACCTAACCTCTTAGATCCTTGAACTCAAAACCTACTATACAATAAAGTGCGTGTCTGGTCAAAGGTACTTCCACAAAACCCACTTGACTGTTAGAGCTCAGCGTCAAGTAAAATTGTATGATCTGTATGTAAAGCCACTATGGATATTCCACCCTGAGTCGCCTGTCTTAGGGCACACTGGCGTAATTGCTTTTTTGCTTTGCTTTGCTTTGCTTTGCTTTTAAGGTAGTGTGGCCGAGTGGTCTAAGGCGCTGGATTAAGGCTCCAGTCTCGTTTGAGGCGTGGGTTCAAATCCCACCACTGCCAAAACGCTCTGAGGCCAACAAAGCGTAACCTCTCAAAGTGCAGATATGTAGCGAATTCCCGTACGACTTCAAGTTTCTCATGAATCCACTAGTGCCCCATGTGTATGATTCTACCTCACGCTGAGCCGTAACAATCAAGTAGGTTGTGTGGTTGCACTCTGAGCTATACCTGCGTAGGCATTGTCCACACACTTCTTTGTATTATAGGTTTGGAGCTTGGGTACAATACAATTTCTTTCTCCTAAGCTTCTGCCATTACACGGAACACTTAACTACACCCTAGTAGTAAACTAAAGGCTGTTTTCGAGCTAGCCAGGAGTCGAACCTAGAATCTTCTGATCCGAAGTCAGACGCGTTATCCATTACGCCACTAGCCCTGCTTTAGCTTGTGCACACATGTCGCAACATTGCCTGTACGCGATTGACAGCGACAAAGAGCATTGCATTGAACACCAAAACAAAGAAGAAGGTATCAGTGCCGTGACCCGGATTCGAACCGGGGTTGCTGCGGCCACAACGCAGAGCACTAACCACTATACGATCACGGCTGGGTTGCTGCAACTGTGCCTCCGTGCGAGGTACATCCAACTAAAGGCTGTTTTCGAGCTAGCCAGGAGTCGAACCTAGAATCTTCTGATCCGTAGTCAGACGCGTTATCCATTGCGCCACTAGCCCTGCGTTTGGGAGTGCATAGGTGTCACAATATTGCCTATACATCGTTGACAGGCAAACAAATATCTTCCTCCAGTTGTGGAGTTTGTCAGTTATCTGACAGTTTGCGAAGGTCGCAGGTGGCAAGAAAAGAAGCAGTAGTCATGTGTGTAGTTCTGAACTTTGCAACAACAAGCATAGCATTGAATGCAATACATAATTGTCACAACATTGCATGTACCTGCTTAATATCGACAAAAATCTTCCTGCACGTACACGTTTACTGAGTTTGGCACTTATGTGACTGCTCGTGAAGGTTGCAGGTGTCAGAAAGTGGACCAGACGTCTTTGTGTGTAGTTGTAATCTTTGTAACAGGAAGCATAGCATTTAATGCAATGATCACCAAAACAAACAAGTTAAGGGACGTCACAGTGACGAGACTGGGATTCGAACCGCAAATGCTGCAGTTTCTGACCGGCTCTCCAGCAGAGTGGCGCAGCGGAAGCGTGCTGGGCCCATAACCCAGAGGTCGATGGATCGAAACCATCCTCTGCTAATTGCGTTAGTGTTCGCCGTCAAGCTGTGTGATTAACACAGGGTATATGTTTTTGCCGTTTGCATTAAAGCACAAGTGTTCAGGGTTCTTTCCACCTCTTAATGGTTCAGCGATCTGTATGTAAAGCCACTGTGGACATTCCACCCGAGTCGCCCGTCTCAGGCCAGCCTGGCATTAGTGCTTTCTTTGTTAGCCATGCATCAATTGCTTCCTTTTAAGGTAGTGTGGCCGAGTGGTCTAAGACGCTGGATTTAGGCTCCAGTCTCAATTGAGGCGTGGGTTCAAATCCCACCGCTGCCATTTTTGCATCTTCCGGGAGGCAATAGCAGGCAGTAATCTCCATGAACGTTTAGTGGGTGACTGGGCCGTCAAGCTTGACGTGTAGCTGGGTTTAGGCTCCAGTCCCAATTGAGGCATGGCTTCAAATCCAACCACTGAAATTTGCGTAGTTAGTCCGTGAGTGACTGAGCTTTGAACGTTTTTAAAAAAAAAAATCAGATGGTGTTCATGAGAGAGAGCAGCTGACTGCAGTCCTTGAGAAGCCCGTTCAACTTAGCGTAGAGAGTCAACAGTGGTGTGACACGTGAGTGACCGAAAATGAGATACGCTCCTGCACTTCTGTTCACCTGCGGTTCATGACAAACTGATTGCAGTAGTTGGGATGAGAAACTAAAAGTTCTTGCACAAACTGTTTTGGTATCGCAGTCTGAGTGGTATTTTTCCAATGTTCTTCGGAGCGAAGGTGTGCGGCAATGGCACGGAGGACACGTGGTCAGCAAACCTTACCGTGGATTATGGAAGGCCTGCATGCAAAGACCACAACTTCCAAGACCTTTTTCTGTGGCAGTGTGGCCGAGCACCCAAGGCGCTGGATTAAGGCTCCAGTCTCATTTAAGGTGTGGGATCTCTTAGAAAGTTCTAAATTTATCAAAACGTAACCTCACAATGTACAAACTTTCAGGCGTGGTAAATTCTCGCATGAGTTCAAGTTTTTCACGAATCCACTAGTGCCCCATGTGTGCGATACTGCTTCACGCTGAGCTGTAACAATCAAGCAGGTTTTGTGGAAACACCTTTGGCCAGACACACACTTCTTTGTATAGTAAGTTTGGAGTTCAAGGATCCAAGAGGTTAGGTACAGTGTCATTTCTTTTTCGTGAACTGGTGCCTTTACACAGAACCAGTAGAAGCCTTTATTTCAAGGGGGCCCTAATGTGTAGGGGTTTCTCTTGTTTTTAAATCCGTCTGATTTGGAGAATCTATGAACAAGTAATGGTGTAGGAGGCTGTAAATTGTTCATTGTGAGTCAAAATCTACCTGCAAACACTTTAGAGTTAAGCTCTGTGTTTGAAAATACATTGCACCTAACCTCTTAGATCCTTGAACTCAAAACCTACTATACAATAAAGTGCGTGTCTGGTCAAAGGTACTTCCACAAAACCCACTTGACTGTTAGAGCTCAGCGTCAAGTAAAATTGTATGATCTGTATGTAAAGCCACTATGGATATTCCACCCTGAGTCGCCTGTCTTAGGTCACACTGGCGTAATTGCTTTTTTGCTTTGCTTTGCTTTGCTTTGCTTTTAAGGTAGTGTGGCCGAGTGGTCTAAGGCGCTGGATTTAGGCTCCAGTCTCAATTGAGGCGTGGGTTCAAATCCCACCGCTGCCATTTTTGCATCTTCCGGGAGGCAATAGCAGGCAGTAATCTCCATGAACGTTTAGTGGGTGACTGGGCCGTCAAGCTTGACGTGTAGCTGGGTTTAGGCTCCAGTCCCAATTGAGGCATGGCTTCAAATCCAACCACTGAAATTTGCGTAGTTAGTCCGTGAGTGACTGAGCTTTGAACGTTTTTAAAAAAAAAAATCAGATGGTGTTCATGAGAGAGAGCAGCTGACTGCAGTCCTTGAGAAGCCCGTTCAACTTAGCGTAGAGAGTCAACAGTGGTGTGACACGTGAGTGACCGAAAATGAGATACGCTCCTGCACTTCTGTTCACCTGCGGTTCATGACAAACTGATTGCAGTAGTTGGGATGAGAAACTAAAAGTTCTTGCACAAACTGTTTTGGTATCGCAGTCTGAGTGGTATTTTTCCAATGTTCTTCGGAGCGAAGGTGTGCGGCAATGGCACGGAGGACACGTAGTCAGCAAACCTTACCGTGGATTATGGAAGGCCTGCATGCAAAGACCACAACTTCCAAGACCTTTTTCTGTGGCAGTGTGGCCGAGCACCCAAGGCGCTGGATTAAGGCTCCAGTCTCATTTAAGGTGTGGGATCTCTTAGAAAGTTCTAAATTTATCAAAACGTAACCTCACAATGTACAAACTTTCAGGCGTGGTAAATTCTCGCATGAGTTCAAGTTTTTCACGAATCCACTAGTGCCCCATGTGTGCGATACTGCTTCACGCTGAGCTGTAACAATCAAGCAGGTTTTGTGGAAACACCTTTGGCCAGACACACACTTCTTTGTATAGTAAGTTTGGAGTTCAAGGATCCAAGAGGTTAGGTACAGTGTCATTTCTTTTTCGTGAACTGGTGCCTTTACACAGAACCAGTAGAAGCCTTTATTTCAAGGGGGCCCTAATGTGTAGGGGTTTCTCTTGTTTTTAAATCCGTCTGATTTGGAGAATCTATGAACAAGTAATGGTGTAGGAGGCTGTAAATTGTTCATTGTGAGTCAAAATCTACCTGCAAACACTTTAGAGTTAAGCTCTGTGTTTGAAAATACATTGCACCTAACCTCTTAGATCCTTGAACTCAAAACCTACTATACAATAAAGTGCGTGTCTGGTCAAAGGTACTTCCACAAAACCCACTTGACTGTTAGAGCTCAGCGTCAAGTAAAATTGTATGATCTGTATGTAAAGCCACTATGGATATTCCACCCTGAGTCGCCTGTCTTAGGTCACACTGGCGTAATTGCTTTTTTGCTTTGCTTTGCTTTGCTTTGCTTTTAAGGTAGTGTGGCCGAGTGGTCTAAGGCGCTGGATTTAGGCTCCAGTCTCAATTGAGGCGTGGGTTCAAATCCCACCGCTGCCATTTTTGCATCTTCCGGGAGGCAATAGCAGGCAGTAATCTCCATGAACGTTTAGTGGGTGACTGGGCCGTCAAGCTTGACGTGTAGCTGGGTTTAGGCTCCAGTCCCAATTGAGGCATGGCTTCAAATCCCACCACTGAAATTTGCGTAGTTAGTCCGTGAGTGACTGAGCTTTGAAAGTTTTTAAAAAAAAAAAATCAGATGGTGTTCATGAGAGAGAGCAGCTGACTGCAGTCCTTGAGAAGCCCGTTCAACTTAGCGTAGAGAGTCAACAGTGGTGTGACACGTGAGTGACCGAAAATGAGATACGCTCCTGCACTTCTGTTCACCTGCGGTTCATGACAAACTGATTGCAGTAGTTGGGATGAGAAACTAAAAGTTCTTGCACAAACTGTTTTGGTATCGCAGTCTGAGTGGTATTTTTCCAATGTTCTTCGGAGCGAAGGTGTGCGGCAATGGCACGGAGGACACGTGGTCAGCAAACCTTACCGTGGATTATGGAAGGCCTGCATGCAAAGACCACAACTTCCAAGACCTTTTTCTGTGGCAGTGTGGCCGAGCACCCAAGGCGCTGGATTAAGGCTCCAGTCTCATTTAAGGTGTGGGATCTCTTAGAAAGTTCTAAATTTATCAAAGCGTAACCTCACAATGTACAAACTTTCAGGCGTGGTAAATTCTCGCATGAGTTCAAGTTTCTCACGAATCCACTAGTGCCCCATGTGTGCGATACTGCTTCACGCTGAGCTGTAACAATCAAGCAGGTTTTGTGGAAACACCTTTGGCCAGACACACACTTCTTTGTATAGTAAGTTTGGAGTTCAAGGATCCAAGAGGTTAGGTACAGTGTCATTTCTTTTTCGTGAACTGGTGCCTTTACACAGAACCAGTAGAAGCCTTTATTTCAAGGGGGCCCTAATGTGTAGGGGTTTCTCTTGTTTTTAAATCCGTCTGATTTGGAGAATCTATGAACAAGTAATGGTGTAGGAGGCTGTAAATTGTTCATTGTGAGTCAAAATCTACCTGCAAACACTTTAGAGTTAAGCTCTGTGTTTGAAAATACATTGCACCTAACCTCTTAGATCCTTGAACTCAAAACCTACTATACAATAAAGTGCGTGTCTGGTCAAAGGTACTTCCACAAAACCCACTTGACTGTTAGAGCTCAGCGTCAAGTAAAATTGTATGATCTGTATGTAAAGCCACTATGGATATTCCACCCTGAGTCGCCTGTCTTAGGTCACACTGGCGTAATTGCTTTTTTGCTTTGCTTTGCTTTTAAGGTAGTGTGGCCGAGTGGTCTAAGGCGCTCGATTAAGGCTCCAGTCTCATTTGAGGCGTGGGTTCAAATCCCACCACTGCCAAAACGCTCTGAGGCCAACAAAGCGTAACCTCTCAAAGTGCAGACATGTAGCGAATTCCCGTACGACTTCAAGTTTCTCATGAATCCACTAGTGCCCCATGTGTATGATTCTACCTCACGCTGAGCCGTATCAATCAAGTAGGTTGTGTGGAAGCACCTTTGGTTGCACTCTGAGCTATACCTGCGTAGGCATTGTCCACACACTTCTTTGTATTATAGGTTTGGAGCTTGGGTACAATACAATTTCTTTCTCCTAAGCTTCTGCCATTACACGGAACACTTAACTACACCCTAGTAGTAAACTAAAGGCTGTTTTCGAGCTAGCCAGGAGTCGAACCTAGAATCTTCTGATCCGAAGTCAGACGCTTTAGCCATTACGCCACTAGCCCTGCTTTAGCTTGTGCACACATGTCGCAACATTGCCTGTACGCGATTGACAGCGACAAAGAGCATTGCATTGAACACCAAAACAAAGAAGAAGGTATCAGTGCCGTGACCCGGATTCGAACCGGGGTTGCTGCGGCCACAACGCAGAGTACTAACCACTATACGATCACGGCTGGGTTGCTGCAACTGTGCCTCCGTGCGAGGTAAACAACTAGTCCTTATTACATCCAACTAAAGGCTGTTTTCGAGCTAGCCAGGAGTTGAACCTAGAATCTTCTGATCCGTAGTCAGACGCGTTATCCATTGCGCCACTAGCCCTGCGTTTGGGAGTGCATAGGTGTCACAATATTGCCTATACATCGTTGACAGGCAAACAAATATCTTCCCCCAGTTGTGGAGTTTGTCAGTTATCTGACAGTTTGCGAAGGTCGCAGGCGGCAAGAAAAGAAGCAGTAGTCATGTGTGTAGTTCTGAACTTTGCAACAACAAGCATAGCATTGAATGCAATACATAATTGTCACAACATTGCATGTACCTGCTTAATATCGACAAAAATCTTCCTGCATGTACACGTTTACTGAGTTTGGCACTTATGTGACTGCTCGTGAAGGTTGCAGGTGTCAGAAAGTGGACCAGACGTCTTTGTGTGTAGTTGTAATCTTTGTAACAGGAAGCATAGCATTTAATGCAATGATCACCAAAACAAACAAGTTAAGGGACGTCACAGTGACGAGACTGGGATTCGAACCGCAAATGCTGCAGTTTCTGACCGGCTCTCAAGCAGAGTGGCGCAGCGGAAGCGTGCTGGGCCCATAACCCAGAGGTCGATGGATCTAAACCATCCTCTGCTAATTGCGTTAGTGTTCGCCGTCAAGCTGTGTGATTAACACAGGGTATATGTTTTTGCCCTTTGCATTAAAGCACAAGTGTTCAGGGTTCTTTCCACCTCTTAATGGTTCAGCGATCTGTATGTAAAGCCACTGTGGACATTCCACCCCGAGTCGCCCGTCTCAGGCCAGCCTGGCATTAGTGCTTTCTTTGTTAGCCATGCATCAATTGCTTCCTTTTAAGGTAGTGTGGCCGAGTGGTCTAAGGCGCTGGATTTAGGCTCCAGTCTCAATTGAGGCGTGGGTTCAAATCCCACCGCTGCCATCTTTGCATCTTCCGGGAGGCAATAGCAGGCAGTAATCTCCATGAACGTTTAGTGGGTGACTGGGCCGTCAAGCTTGACGTGTAGCTGGGTTTAGGCTCCAGTCCCAATTGAGGCATGGCTTCAAATCCAACCACTGAAATTTGCGTAGTTAGTCCGTGAGTGACTGAGCTTTGAAAGTTTTTTAAAAAAAAAAATCAGATGGTGTTCATGAGAGAGAGCAGCTGATTGCAGTCCTTGAGAAGCCCGTTCAACTTAGCGTAGAGAGTCAACAGTGGTGTGACACGTGAGTGACCGAAAATGAGATACGCTCCTGCACTTCTGTTCACCTGCGGTTCATGACAAACTGATTGCAGTAGTTGGGATGAGAAACTAAAAGTTCTTGCACAAACTGTTTTGGTATCGCAGTCTGAGTGGTATTTTTCCAATGTTCTTCGGAGCGAAGGTGTGCGGCAATGGCACGGAGGACACGTGGTCAGCAAACCTTACCGTGGATTATGGAAGGCCTGCATGCAAAGACCACAACTTCCAAGACCTTTTTCTGTGGCAGTGTGGCCGAGCACCCAAGGCGCTGGATTAAGGCTCCAGTCTCATTTAAGGTGTGGGATCTCTTAGAAAGTTCTAAATTTATCAAAGCGTAACCTCACAATGTACAAACTTGCAGGCGTGGTAAATTCTCGCATGAGTTCAAGTTTCTCACGAATCCACTAGTGCCCCATGTGTGCGATACTGCTTCACGCTGAGCTGTAACAATCAAGCAGGTTTTGTGGAAACACCTTTGGCCAGACACACACTTCTTTGTATAGTAAGTTTGGAGTTCAAGGATCCAAGAGGTTAGGTACAGTGTCATTTCTTTTTCGTGAACTGGTGCCTTTACACAGAACCAGTAGAAGCCTTTATTTCAAGGGGGCCCTAATGTGTAGGGGTTTCTCTTGTTTTTAAATCCGTCTGATTTGGAGAATCTATGAACAAGTAATGGTGTAGGAGGCTGTAAATTGTTCATTGTGAGTCAAAATCTACCTGCAAACACTTTAGAGTTAAGCTCTGTGTTTGAAAATACATTGCACCTAACCTCTTAGATCCTTGAACTCAAAACCTACTATACAATAAAGTGCGTGTCTGGTCAAAGGTACTTCCACAAAACCCACTTGACTGTTAGAGCTCAGCGTCAAGTAAAATTGTATGATCTGTATGTAAAGCCACTATGGATATTCCACCCTGAGTCGCCTGTCTTAGGTCACACTGGAGTAATTGCTTTTTTGCTTTGCTTTGCTTTGCTTTGCTTTTAAGGTAGTGTGGCCGAGTGGTCTAAGGCGCTCGATTAAGGCTCCAGTCTCATTTGAGGCGTGGGTTCAAATCCCACCACTGCCAAAACGCTCTGAGGCCAACAAAGTGTAACCTCTCAAAGTGCAGACATGTAGCGAATTCCCGTACGACTTCAAGTTTCTCATGAATCCACTAGTGCCCCATGTGTATGATTCTACCTCACGCTGAGCCGTATCAATCAAGTAGGTTGTGTGGAAGCACCTTTGGTTGCACTCTGAGCTATACCTGCGTAGGCATTGTCCACACACTTCTTTGTATTATAGGTTTGGAGCTTGGGTACAATACAATTTCTTTCTCCTAAGCTTCTGCCATTACACGGAACACTTAACTACACCCTAGTAGTAAACTAAAGGCTGTTTTCGAGGTAGCCAGGAGTCGAACCTAGAATCTTCTGATCCGAAGTCAGACGCGTTATCCATTACGCCACTAGCCCTGCTTTAGCTTGTGCACACATGTCGCAACATTGCCTGTACGCGATTGACAGCGACAAAGAGCATTGCATTGAACACCAAAACAAAGAAGAAGGTATCAGTGCCGTGACCCGGATTCGAACCGGGGTTGCTGCGGCCACAACGCAGAGTACTAACCACTATACGATCACGGCTGGGTTGCTGCAACTGTGCCTCCGTGCGAGGTAAACAACTAGTCCTTATTACATCCAACTAAAGGCTGTTTTCGAGCTAGCCAGGAGTCGAACCTAGAATCTTCTGATCCGTAGTCAAACGCGTTATCCATTGCGCCACTAGCCCTGCGTTTGGGAGTGCATAGGTGTCACAATATTGCCTATACATCGTTGACAGGCAAACAAATATCTTCCCCCAGTTGTGGAGTTTGTCAGTTATCTGACAGTTTGCGAAGGTCGCAGGCGGCAAGAAAAGAAGCAGTAGTCATGTGTGTAGTTCTGAACTTTGCAACAACAAGCATAGCATTGAATGCAATACATAATTGTCACAACATTGCATGTACCTGCTTAATATCGACAAAAATCTTCCTGCACGTACACGTTTACTGAGTTTGGCACTTATGTGACTGCTCGTGAAGGTTGCAGGTGTCAGAAAGTGGACCAGACGTCTTTGTGTGTAGTTGTAATCTTTGTAACAGGAAGCATAGCATTTAATGCAATGATCACCAAAACAAACAAGTTAAGGGACGTCACAGTGACGAGACTGGGATTCGAACCGTAAATGCTGCAGTTTCTGACCGGCTCTCAAGCAGAGTGGCGCAGCGGAAGCGTGCTGGGCCCATAACCCAGAGGTCGATGGATCGAAACCATCCTCTGCTAATTGCGTTAGTGTTCGCCGTCAAGCTGTGTGATTAACACAGGGTATATGTTTTTGCCCTTTGCATTAAAGCACAAGTGTTCAGGGTTCTTTCCACCTCTTAATGGTTCAGCGATCTGTATGTAAAGTCACTGTGGACATTCCACCCCGAGTCGCCCGTCTCAGGCCAGCCTGGCATTAGTGCTTTCTTTGTTAGCCATGCATCAATTGCTTCCTTTTAAGGTAGTGTGGCCGAGTGGTCTAAGGCGCTGGATTTAGGCTCCAGTCTCAATTGAGGCGTGGGTTCAAATCCCACCGCTGCCATTTTTGCATCTTCCGGGAGGCAATAGCAGGCAGTAATCTCCATGAACGTTTAGTGGGTGACTGGGCCGTCAAGCTTGACGTGTAGCTGGGTTTAGGCTCCAGTCCCAATTGAGGCATGGCTTCAAATCCAACCACTGAAATTTGCGTAGTTAGTCCGTGAGTGACTGAGCTTTGAAAGTTTTTAAAAAAAAAAATCAGATGGTGTTCATGAGAGAGAGCAGCTGACTGCAGTCCTTGAGAAGCCCGTTCAACTTAGCGTAGAGAGTCAACAGTGGTGTGACACGTGAGTGACCGAAAATGAGATACGCTCCTGCACTTCTGTTCACCTGCGGTTCATGACAAACTGATTGCAGTAGTTGGGATGAGAAACTAAAAGTTCTTGCACAAACTGTTTTGGTATCGCAGTCTGAGTGGTATTTTTCCAATGTTCTTCGGAGCGAAGGTGTGCGGCAATGGCACGGAGGACACGTGGTCAGCAAACCTTACCGTGGATTATGGAAGGCCTGCATGCAAAGACCACAACTTCCAAGACCTTTTTCTGTGGCAGTGTGGCCGAGCACCCAAGGCGCTGGATTAAGGCTCCAGTCTCATTTAAGGTGTGGGATCTCTTAGAAAGTTCTAAATTTATCAAAACGTAACCTCACAATGTACAAACTTTCAGGCGTGGTAAATTCTCGCATGAGTTCAAGTTTCTCACGAATCCACTAGTGCCCCATGTGTGCGATACTGCTTCACGCTGAGCTGTAACAATCAAGCAGGTTTTGTGGAAACACCTTTGGCCAGACACACACTTCTTTGTATAGTAAGTTTGGAGTTCAAGGATCCAAGAGGTTAGGTACAGTGTCATTTCTTTTTCGTGAACTGGTGCCTTTACACAGAACCAGTAGAAGCCTTTATTTCAAGGGGGCCCTAATGTGTAGGGGTTTCTCTTGTTTTTAAATCCGTCTGATTTGGAGAATCTATGAACAAGTAATGGTGTAGGAGGCTGTAAATTGTTCATTGTGAGTCAAAATCTACCTGCAAACACTTTAGAGTTAAGCTCTGTGTTTGAAAATACATTGCACCTAACCTCTTAGATCCTTGAACTCAAAACCTACTATACAATAAAGTGCGTGTCTGGTCAAAGGTACTTCCACAAAACCCACTTGACTGTTAGAGCTCAGCGTCAAGTAAAATTGTATGATCTGTATGTAAAGCCACTATGGATATTCCACCCTGAGTCGCCTGTCTTAGGTCACACTGGCGTAATTGCTTTTTTGCTTTGCTTTGCTTTTAAGGTAGTGTGGCCGAGTGGTCTAAGGCGCTCGATTAAGGCTCCAGTCTCATTTGAGGCGTGGGTTCAAATCCCACCACTGCCAAAACGCTCTGAGGCCAACAAAGCACAACCTCTCAAAGTGCAGACATGTAGCGAATTCCCGTACGACTTCAAGTTTCTCATGAATCCACTAGTGCCCCATGTGTATGATTCTACCTCACGCTGAGCCGTATCAATCAAGTAGGTTGTGTGGAAGCACCTTTGGTTGCACTCTGAGCTATACCTGCGTAGGCATTGTCCACACACTTCTTTGTATTATAGGTTTGGAGCTTGGGTACAATACAATTTCTTTCTCCTAAGCTTCTGCCATTACACGGAACACTTAACTACACCCTAGTAGTAAACTAAAGGCTGTTTTCGAGCTAGCCAGGAGTCGAACCTAGAATCTTCTGATCCGAAGTCAGACGCTTTAGCCATTACGCCACTAGCCCTGCTTTAGCTTGTGCACACATGTCGCAACATTGCCTGTACGCGATTGACAGCGACAAAGAGCATTGCATTGAACACCAAAACAAAGAAGAAGGTATCAGTGCCGTGACCCGGATTCGAACCGGGGTTGCTGCGGCCACAACGCAGAGTACTAACCACTATACGATCACGGCTGGGTTGCTGCAACTGTGCCTCCGTGCGAGGTAAACAACTAGTCCTTATTACATCCAACTAAAGGCTGTTTTCGAGCTAGCCAGGAGTTGAACCTAGAATCTTCTGATCCGTAGTCAGACGCGTTATCCATTGCGCCACTAGCCCTGCGTTTGGGAGTGCATAGGTGTCACAATATTGCCTATACATCGTTGACAGGCAAACAAATATCTTCCCCCAGTTGTGGAGTTTGTCAGTTATCTGACAGTTTGCGAAGGTCGCAGGCGGCAAGAAAAGAAGCAGTAGTCATGTGTGTAGTTTTGAACTTTGCAACAACAAGCATAGCATTGAATGCAATACATAATTGTCACAACATTGCATGTACCTGCTTAATATCGACAAAAATCTTCCTGCATGTACACGTTTACTGAGTTTGGCACTTATGTGACTGCTCGTGAAGGTTGCAGGTGTCAGAAAGTGGACCAGACGTCTTTGTGTGTAGTTGTAATCTTTGTAACAGGAAGCATAGCATTTAATGCAATGATCACCAAAACAAACAAGTTAAGGGACGTCACAGTGACGAGACTGGGATTCGAACCGCAAATGCTGCAGTTTCTGACCGGCTCTCAAGCAGAGTGGCGCAGCGGAAGCGTGCTGGGCCCATAACCCAGAGGTCGATGGATCTAAACCATCCTCTGCTAATTGCGTTAGTGTTCGCCGTCAAGCTGTGTGATTAACACAGGGTATATGTTTTTGCCCTTTGCATTAAAGCACAAGTGTTCAGGGTTCTTTCCACCTCTTAATGGTTCAGCGATCTGTATGTAAAGCCACTGTGGACATTCCACCCCGAGTCGCCCGTCTCAGGCCAGCCTGGCATTAGTGCTTTCTTTGTTAGCCATGCATCAATTGCTTCCTTTTAAGGTAGTGTGGCCGAGTGGTCTAAGGCGCTGGATTTAGGCTCCAGTCTCAATTGAGGCGTGGGTTCAAATCCCACCGCTGCCATCTTTGCATCTTCCGGGAGGCAATAGCAGGCAGTAATCTCCATGAACGTTTAGTGGGTGACTGGGCCGTCAAGCTTGACGTGTAGCTGGGTTTAGGCTCCAGTCCCAATTGAGGCATGGCTTCAAATCCAACCACTGAAATTTGCGTAGTTAGTCCGTGAGTGACTGAGCTTTGAAAGTTTTTTAAAAAAAAAAATCAGATGGTGTTCATGAGAGAGAGCAGCTGACTGCAGTCCTTGAGAAGCCCGTTCAACTTAGCGTAGAGAGTCAACAGTGGTGTGACACGTGAGTGACCGAAAATGAGATACGCTCCTGCACTTCTGTTCACCTGCGGTTCATGACAAACTGATTGCAGTAGTTGGGATGAGAAACTAAAAGTTCTTGCACAAACTGTTTTGGTATCGCAGTCTGAGTGGTATTTTTCCAATGTTCTTCGGAGCGAAGGTGTGCGGCAATGGCACGGAGGACACGTGGTCAGCAAACCTTACCGTGGATTATGGAAGGCCTGCATGCAAAGACCACAACTTCCAAGACCTTTTTCTGTGGCAGTGTGGCCGAGCACCCAAGGCGCTGGATTAAGGCTCCAGTCTCATTTAAGGTGTGGGATCTCTTAGAAAGTTCTAAATTTATCAAAGCGTAACCTCACAATGTACAAACTTTCAGGCGTGGTAAATTCTCGCATGAGTTCAAGTTTCTCACGAATCCACTAGTGCCCCATGTGTGCGATACTGCTTCACGCTGAGCTGTAACAATCAAGCAGGTTTTGTGGAAACACCTTTGGCCAGACACACACTTCTTTGTATAGTAAGTTTGGAGTTCAAGGATCCAAGAGGTTAGGTACAGTGTCATTTCTTTTTCGTGAACTGGTGCCTTTACACAGAACCAGTAGAAGCCTTTATTTCAAGGGGGCCCTAATGTGTAGGGGTTTCTCTTGTTTTTAAATCCGTCTGATTTGGAGAATCTATGAACAAGTAATGGTGTAGGAGGCTGTAAATTGTTCATTGTGAGTCAAAATCTACCTGCAAACACTTTAGAGTTAAGCTCTGTGTTTGAAAATACATTGCACCTAACCTCTTAGATCCTTGAACTCAAAACCTACTATACAATAAAGTGCGTGTCTGGTCAAAGGTACTTCCACAAAACCCACTTGACTGTTAGAGCTCAGCGTCAAGTAAAATTGTATGATCTGTATGTAAAGCCACTATGGATATTCCACCCTGAGTCGCCTGTCTTAGGTCACACTGGCGTAATTGCTTTTTTGCTTTGCTTTGCTTTTAAGGTAGTGTGGCCGAGTGGTCTAAGGCGCTCGATTAAGGCTCCAGTCTCATTTGAGGCGTGGGTTCAAATCCCACCACTGCCAAAACGCTCTGAGGCCAACAAAGCACAACCTCTCAAAGTGCAGACATGTAGCGAATTCCCGTACGACTTCAAGTTTCTCATGAATCCACTAGTGCCCCATGTGTATGATTCTACCTCACGCTGAGCCGTATCAATCAAGTAGGTTGTGTGGAAGCACCTTTGGTTGCACTCTGAGCTATACCTGCGTAGGCATTGTCCACACACTTCTTTGTATTATAGGTTTGGAGCTTGGGTACAATACAATTTCTTTCTCCTAAGCTTCTGCCATTACACGGAACACTTAACTACACCCTAGTAGTAAACTAAAGGCTGTTTTCGAGGTAGCCAGGAGTCGAACCTAGAATCTTCTGATCCGAAGTCAGACGCTTTAGCCATTACGCCACTAGCCCTGCTTTAGCTTGTGCACACATGTCGCAACATTGCCTGTACGCGATTGACAGCGACAAAGAGCATTGCATTGAACACCAAAACAAAGAAGAAGGTATCAGTGCCGTGACCCGGATTCGAACCGGGGTTGCTGCGGCCACAACGCAGAGTACTAACCACTATACGATCACGGCTGGGTTGCTGCAACTGTGCCTCCGTGCGAGGTAAACAACTAGTCCTTATTACATCCAACTAAAGGCTGTTTTCGAGCTAGCCAGGAGTCGAACCTAGAATCTTCTGATCCGTAGTCAAACGCGTTATCCATTGCGCCACTAGCCCTGCGTTTGGGAGTGCATAGGTGTCACAATATTGCCTATACATCGTTGACAGGCAAACAAATATCTTCCCCCAGTTGTGGAGTTTGTCAGTTATCTGACAGTTTGCGAAGGTCGCAGGCGGCAAGAAAAGAAGCAGTAGTCATGTGTGTAGTTCTGAACTTTGCAACAACAAGCATAGCATTGAATGCAATACATAATTGTCACAACATTGCATGTACCTGCTTAATATCGACAAAAATCTTCCTGCACGTACACGTTTACTGAGTTTGGCACTTATGTGACTGCTCGTGAAGGTTGCAGGTGTCAGAAAGTGGACCAGACGTCTTTGTGTGTAGTTGTAATCTTTGTAACAGGAAGCATAGCATTTAATGCAATGATCACCAAAACAAACAAGTTAAGGGACGTCACAGTGACGAGACTGGGATTCGAACCGCAAATGCTGCAGTTTCTGACCGGCTCTCAAGCAGAGTGGCGCAGCGGAAGCGTGCTGGGCCCATAACCCAGAGGTCGATGGATCTAAACCATCCTCTGCTAATTGCGTTAGTGTTCGCCGTCAAGCTGTGTGATTAACACAGGGTATATGTTTTTGCCCTTTGCATTAAAGCACAAGTGTTCAGGGTTCTTTCCACCTCTTAATGGTTCAGCGATCTGTATGTAAAGCCACTGTGGACATTCCACCCCGAGTCGCCCGTCTCAGGCCAGCCTGGCATTAGTGCTTTCTTTGTTAGCCATGCATCAATTGCTTCCTTTTAAGGTAGTGTGGCCGAGTGGTCTAAGGCGCTGGATTTAGGCTCCAGTCTCAATTGAGGCGTGGGTTCAAATCCCACCGCTGCCATCTTTGCATCTTCCGGGAGGCAATAGCAGGCAGTAATCTCCATGAACGTTTAGTGGGTGACTGGGCCGTCAAGCTTGACGTGTAGCTGGGTTTAGGCTCCAGTCCCAATTGAGGCATGGCTTCAAATCCAACCACTGAAATTTGCGTAGTTAGTCCGTGAGTGACTGAGCTTTGAAAGTTTTTTAAAAAAAAAAATCAGATGGTGTTCATGAGAGAGAGCAGCTGACTGCAGTCCTTGAGAAGCCCGTTCAACTTAGCGTAGAGAGTCAACAGTGGTGTGACACGTGAGTGACCGAAAATGAGATACGCTCCTGCACTTCTGTTCACCTGCGGTTCATGACAAACTGATTGCAGTAGTTGGGATGAGAAACTAAAAGTTCTTGCACAAACTGTTTTGGTATCGCAGTCTGAGTGGTATTTTTCCAATGTTCTTCGGAGCGAAGGTGTGCGGCAATGGCACGGAGGACACGTGGTCAGCAAACCTTACCGTGGATTATGGAAGGCCTGCATGCAAAGACCACAACTTCCAAGACCTTTTTCTGTGGCAGTGTGGCCGAGCACCCAAGGCGCTGGATTAAGGCTCCAGTCTCATTTAAGGTGTGGGATCTCTTAGAAAGTTCTAAATTTATCAAAGCGTAACCTCACAATGTACAAACTTTCAGGCGTGGTAAATTCTCGCATGAGTTCAAGTTTCTCACGAATCCACTAGTGCCCCATGTGTGCGATACTGCTTCACGCTGAGCTGTAACAATCAAGCAGGTTTTGTGGAAACACCTTTGGCCAGACACACACTTCTTTGTATAGTAAGTTTGGAGTTCAAGGATCCAAGAGGTTAGGTACAGTGTCATTTCTTTTTCGTGAACTGGTGCCTTTACACAGAACCAGTAGAAGCCTTTATTTCAAGGGGGCCCTAATGTGTAGGGGTTTCTCTTGTTTTTAAATCCGTCTGATTTGGAGAATCTATGAACAAGTAATGGTGTAGGAGGCTGTAAATTGTTCATTGTGAGTCAAAATCTACCTGCAAACACTTTAGAGTTAAGCTCTGTGTTTGAAAATACATTGCACCTAACCTCTTAGATCCTTGAACTCAAAACCTACTATACAATAAAGTGCGTGTCTGGTCAAAGGTACTTCCACAAAACCCACTTGACTGTTAGAGCTCAGCGTCAAGTAAAATTGTATGATCTGTATGTAAAGCCACTATGGATATTCCACCCTGAGTCGCCTGTCTTAGGTCACACTGGCGTAATTGCTTTTTTGCTTTGCTTTGCTTTTAAGGTAGTGTGGCCGAGTGGTCTAAGGCGCTCGATTAAGGCTCCAGTCTCATTTGAGGCGTGGGTTCAAATCCCACCACTGCCAAAACGCTCTGAGGCCAACAAAGCACAACCTCTCAAAGTGCAGACATGTAGCGAATTCCCGTACGACTTCAAGTTTCTCATGAATCCACTAGTGCCCCATGTGTGTGATTCTACCTCACGCTGAGCCGTATCAATCAAGTAGGTTGTGTGGAAGCACCTTTGGTTGCACTCTGAGCTATACCTGCGTAGGCATTGTCCACACACTTCTTTGTATTATAGGTTTGGAGCTTGGGTACAATACAATTTCTTTCTCCTAAGCTTCTGCCATTACACGGAACACTTAACTACACCCTAGTAGTAAACTAAAGGCTGTTTTCGAGCTAGCCAGGAGTCGAACCTAGAATCTTCTGATCCGAAGTCAGACGCTTTAGCCATTACGCCACTAGCCCTGCTTTAGCTTGTGCACACATGTCGCAACATTGCCTGTACGCGATTGACAGCGACAAAGAGCATTGCATTGAACACCAAAACAAAGAAGAAGGTATCAGTGCCGTGACCCGGATTCGAACCGGGGTTGCTGCGGCCACAACGCAGAGTACTAACCACTATACGATCACGGCTGGGTTGCTGCAACTGTGCCTCCGTGCGAGGTAAACAACTAGTCCTTATTACATCCAACTAAAGGCTGTTTTCGAGCTAGCCAGGAGTCGAACCTAGAATCTTCTGATCCGTAGTCAAACGCGTTATCCATTGCGCCACTAGCCCTGCGTTTGGGAGTGCATAGGTGTCACAATATTGCCTATACATCGTTGACAGGCAAACAAATATCTTCCCCCAGTTGTGGAGTTTGTCAGTTATCTGACAGTTTGCGAAGGTCGCAGGCGGCAAGAAAAGAAGCAGTAGTCATGTGTGTAGTTCTGAACTTTGCAACAACAAGCATAGCATTGAATGCAATACATAATTGTCACAACATTGCATGTACCTGCTTAATATCGACAAAAATCTTCCTGCACGTACACGTTTACTGAGTTTGGCACTTATGTGACTGCTCGTGAAGGTTGCAGGTGTCAGAAAGTGGACCAGACGTCTTTGTGTGTAGTTGTAATCTTTGTAACAGGAAGCATAGCATTTAATGCAATGATCACCAAAACAAACAAGTTAAGGGACGTCACAGTGACGAGACTGGGATTCGAACCGCAAATGCTGCAGTTTCTGACCGGCTCTCAAGCAGAGTGGCGCAGCGGAAGCGTGCTGGGCCCATAACCCAGAGGTCGATGGATCGAAACCATCCTCTGCTAATTGCGTTAGTGTTCGCCGTCAAGCTGTGTGATTAACACAGGGTATATGTTTTTGCCCTTTGCATTAAAGCACAAGTGTTCAGGGTTCTTTCCACCTCTTAATGGTTCAGCGATCTGTATGTAAAGCCACTGTGGACATTCCACCCCGAGTCGCCCGTCTCAGGCCAGCCTGGCATTAGTGCTTTCTTTGTTAGCCATGCATCAATTGCTTCCTTTTAAGGTAGTGTGGCCGAGTGGTCTAAGGCGCTGGATTTAGGCTCCAGTCTCAATTGAGGCGTGGGTTCAAATCCCACCGCTGCCATTTTTGCATCTTCCGGGAGGCAATAGCAGGCAGTAATCTCCATGAACGTTTAGTGGGTGACTGGGCCGTCAAGCTTGACGTGTAGCTGGGTTTAGGCTCCAGTCCCAATTGAGGCATGGCTTCAAATCCAACCACTGAAATTTGCGTAGTTAGTCCGTGAGTGACTGAGCTTTGAAAGTTTTTAAAAAAAAAAATCAGATGGTGTTCATGAGAGAGAGCAGCTGACTGCAGTCCTTGAGAAGCCCGTTCAACTTAGCGTAGAGAGTCAACAGTGGTGTGACACGTGAGTGACCGAAAATGAGATACGCTCCTGCACTTCTGTTCACCTGCGGTTCATGACAAACTGATTGCAGTAGTTGGGATGAGAAACTAAAAGTTCTTGCACAAACTGTTTTGGTATCGCAGTCTGAGTGGTATTTTTCCAATGTTCTTCGGAGCGAAGGTGTGCGGCAATGGCACGGAGGACACGTGGTCAGCAAACCTTACCGTGGATTATGGAAGGCCTGCATGCAAAGACCACAACTTCCAAGACCTTTTTCTGTGGCAGTGTGGCCGAGCACCCAAGGCGCTGGATTAAGGCTCCAGTCTCATTTAAGGTGTGGGATCTCTTAGAAAGTTCTAAATTTATCAAAACGTAACCTCACAATGTACAAACTTTCAGGCGTGGTAAATTCTCGCATGAGTTCAAGTTTCTCACGAATCCACTAGTGCCCCATGTGTGCGATACTGCTTCACGCTGAGCTGTAACAATCAAGCAGGTTTTGTGGAAACACCTTTGGCCAGACACACACTTCTTTGTATAGTAAGTTTGGAGTTCAAGGATCCAAGAGGTTAGGTACAGTGTCATTTCTTTTTCGTTAACTGGTGCCTTTACACAGAACCAGTAGAAGCCTTTATTTCAAGGGGGCCCTAATGTGTAGGGGTTTCTCTTGTTTTTAAATCCGTCTGATTTGGAGAATCTATGAACAAGTAATGGTGTAGGAGGCTGTAAATTGTTCATTGTGAGTCAAAATCTACCTGCAAACACTTTAGAGTTAAGCTCTGTGTTTGAAAATACATTGCACCTAACCTCTTAGATCCTTGAACTCAAAACCTACTATACAATAAAGTGCGTGTCTGGTCAAAGGTACTTCCACAAAACCCACTTGACTGTTAGAGCTCAGCGTCAAGTAAAATTGTATGATCTGTATGTAAAGCCACTATGGATATTCCACCCTGAGTCGCCTGTCTTAGGTCACACTGGCGTAATTGCTTTTTTGCTTTGCTTTGCTTTTAAGGTAGTGTGGCCGAGTGGTCTAAGGCGCTCGATTAAGGCTCCAGTCTCATTTGAGGCGTGGGTTCAAATCCCACCACTGCCAAAACGCTCTGAGGCCAACAAAGTGTAACCTCTCAAAGTGCAGACATGTAGCGAATTCCCGTACGACTTCAAGTTTCTCATGAATCCACTAGTGCCCCATGTGTATGATTCTACCTCACGCTGAGCCGTATCAATCAAGTAGGTTGTGTGGAAGCACCTTTGGTTGCACTCTGAGCTATACCTGCGTAGGCATTGTCCACACACTTCTTTGTATTATAGGTTTGGAGCTTGGGTACAATACAATTTCTTTCTCCTAAGCTTCTGCCATTACACGGAACACTTAACTACACCCTAGTAGTAAACTAAAGGCTGTTTTCGAGGTAGCCAGGAGTCGAACCTAGAATCTTCTGATCCGAAGTCAGACGCGTTATCCATTACGCCACTAGCCCTGCTTTAGCTTTTGCACACATGTCGCAACATTGCCTGTACGCGATTGACAGCGACAAAGAGCATTGCATTGAACACCAAAACAAAGAAGAAGGTATCAGTGCCGTGACCCGGATTCGAACCGGGGTTGCTGCGGCCACAACGCAGAGTACTAACCACTATACGATCACGGCTGGGTTGCTACAACTGTGCCTCCGTGCGAGGTAAACAACTAGTCCTTATTACATCCAACTAAAGGCTGTTTTCGAGCTAGCCAGGAGTCGAACCTAGAATCTTCTGATCCGTAGTCAAACGCGTTATCCATTGCGCCACTAGCCCTGCGTTTGGGAGTGCATAGGTGTCACAATATTGCCTATACATCGTTGACAGGCAAACAAATATCTTCCCCCAGTTGTGGAGTTTGTCAGTTATCTGACAGTTTGCGAAGGTCGCAGGCGGCAAGAAAAGAAGCAGTAGTCATGTGTGTAGTTCTGAACTTTGCAACAACAAGCATAGCATTGAATGCAATACATAATTGTCACAACATTGCATGTACCTGCTTAATATCGACAAAAATCTTCCTGCACGTACACGTTTACTGAGTTTGGCACTTATGTGACTGCTCGTGAAGGTTGCAGGTGTCAGAAAGTGGACCAGACGTCTTTGTGTGTAGTTGTAATCTTTGTAACAGGAAGCATAGCATTTAATGCAATGATCACCAAAACAAACAAGTTAAGGGACGTCACAGTGACGAGACTGGGATTCGAACCGCAAATGCTGCAGTTTCTGACCGGCTCTCAAGCAGAGTGGCGCAGCGGAAGCGTGCTGGGCCCATAACCCAGAGGTCGATGAATCGAAACCATCCTCTGCTAATTGCGTTAGTGTTCGCCGTCAAGCTGTGTGATTAACACAGGGTATATGTTTTTGCCCTTTGCATTAAAGCACAAGTGTTCAGGGTTCTTTCCACCTCTTAATGGTTCAGCGATCTGTATGTAAAGCCACTGTGGACATTCCACCCCGAGTCGCCCGTCTCAGGCCAGCCTGGCATTAGTGCTTTCTTTGTTAGCCATGCATCAATTGCTTCCTTTTAAGGTAGTGTGGCCGAGTGGTCTAAGGCGCTGGATTTAGGCTCCAGTCTCAATTGAGGCGTGGGTTCAAATCCCACCGCTGCCATTTTTGCATCTTCCGGGAGGCAATAGCAGGCAGTAATCTCCATGAACGTTTAGTGGGTGACTGGGCCGTCAAGCTTGACGTGTAGCTGGGTTTAGGCTCCAGTCCCAATTGAGGCATGGCTTCAAATCCAACCACTGAAATTTGCGTAGTTAGTCCGTGAGTGACTGAGCTTTGAAAGTTTTTTTAAAAAAAAATCAGATGGTGTTCATGAGAGAGAGCAGCTGACTGCAGTCCTTGAGAAGCCCGTTCAACTTAGCGTAGAGAGTCAACAGTGGTGTGACACGTGAGTGACCGAAAATGAGATACGCTCCTGCACTTCTGTTCACCTGCGGTTCATGACAAACTGATTGCAGTAGTTGGGATGAGAAACTAAAAGTTCTTGCACAAACTGTTTTGGTATCGCAGTCTGAGTGGTATTTTTCCAATGTTCTTCGGAGCGAAGGTGTGCGGCAATGGCACGGAGGACACGTGGTCAGCAAACCTTACCGTGGATTATGGAAGGCCTGCATGCAAAGACCACAACTTCCAAGACCTTTTTCTGTGGCAGTGTGGCCGAGCACCCAAGGCGCTGGATTAAGGCTCCAGTCTCATTTAAGGTGTGGGATCTCTTAGAAAGTTCTAAATTTATCAAAGCGTAACCTCACAATGTACAAACTTTCAGGCGTGGTAAATTCTCGCATGAGTTCAAGTTTCTCACGAATCCACTAGTGCCCCATGTGTGCGATACTGCTTCACGCTGAGCTGTAACAATCAAGCAGGTTTTGTGGAAACACCTTTGGCCAGACACACACTTCTTTGTATAGTAAGTTTGGAGTTCAAGGATCCAAGAGGTTAGGTACAGTGTCATTTCTTTTTCGTGAACTGGTGCCTTTACACAGAACCAGTAGAAGCCTTTATTTCAAGGGGGCCCTAATGTGTAGGGGTTTCTCTTGTTTTTAAATCCGTCTGATTTGGAGAATCTATGAACAAGTAATGGTGTAGGAGGCTGTAAATTGTTCATTGTGAGTCAAAATCTACCTGCAAACACTTTAGAGTTAAGCTCTGTGTTTGAAAATACATTGCACCTAACCTCTTAGATCCTTGAACTCAAAACCTACTATACAATAAAGTGCGTGTCTGGTCAAAGGTACTTCCACAAAACCCACTTGACTGTTAGAGCTCAGCGTCAAGTAAAATTGTATGATCTGTATGTAAAGCCACTATGGATATTCCACCCTGAGTCGCCTGTCTTAGGTCACACTGGCGTAATTGCTTTTTTGCTTTGCTTTGCTTTGCTTTGCTTTTAAGGTAGTGTGGCCGAGTGGTCTAAGGCGCTCGATTAAGGCTCCAGTCTCATTTGAGGCGTGGGTTCAAATCCCACCACTGCCAAAACGCTCTGAGGCCAACAAAGTGTAACCTCTCAAAGTGCAGACATGTAGCGAATTCCCGTACGACTTCAAGTTTCTCATGAATCCACTAGTGCCCCATGTGTATGATTCTACCTCACGCTGAGCCGTATCAATCAAGTAGGTTGTGTGGAAGCACCTTTGGTTGCACTCTGAGCTATACCTGCGTAGGCATTGTCCACACACTTCTTTGTATTATAGGTTTGGAGCTTGGGTACAATACAATTTTTTTCTCCTAAGCTTCTGCCATTACACGGAACACTTAACTACACCCTAGTAGTAAACTAAAGGCTGTTTTCGAGGTAGCCAGGAGTCGAACCTAGAATCTTCTGATCCGAAGTCAGACGCGTTATCCATTACGCCACTAGCCCTGCTTTAGCTTGTGCACACATGTCGCAACATTGCCTGTACGCGATTGACAGCGACAAAGAGCATTGCATTGAACACCAAAACAAAGAAGAAGGTATCAGTGCCGTGACCCGGATTCGAACCGGGGTTGCTGCGGCCACAACGCAGAGTACTAACCACTATACGATCACGGCTGGGTTGCTGCAACTGTGCCTCCGTGCGAGGTAAACAACTAGTCCTTATTACATCCAACTAAAGGCTGTTTTCGAGCTAGCCAGGAGTCGAACCTAGAATCTTCTGATCCGTAGTCAGACGCGTTATCCATTGCGCCACTAGCCCTGCGTTTGGGAGTGCATAGGTGTCACAATATTGCCTATACATCGTTGACAGGCAAACAAATATCTTCCCCCAGTTGTGGAGTTTGTCAGTTATCTGACAGTTTGCGAAGGTCGCAGGCGGCAAGAAAAGAAGCAGTAGTCATGTGTGTAGTTCTGAACTTTGCAACAACAAGCATAGCATTGAATGCAATACATAATTGTCACAACATTGCATGTACCTGCTTAATATCGACAAAAATCTTCCTGCATGTACACGTTTACTGAGTTTGGCACTTATGTGACTGCTCGTGAAGGTTGCAGGTGTCAGAAAGTGGACCAGACGTCTTTGTGTGTAGTTGTAATCTTTGTAACAGGAAGCATAGCATTTAATGCAATGATCACCAAAACAAACAAGTTAAGGGACGTCACAGTGACGAGACTGGGATTCGAACCGCAAATGCTGCAGTTTCTGACCGGCTCTCAAGCAGAGTGGCGCAGCGGAAGCGTGCTGGGCCCATAACCCAGAGGTCGATGGATCTAAACCATCCTCTGCTAATTGCGTTAGTGTTCGCCGTCAAGCTGTGTGATTAACACAGGGTATATGTTTTTGCCCTTTGCATTAAAGCACAAGTGTTCAGGGTTCTTTCCACCTCTTAATGGTTCAGCGATCTGTATGTAAAGCCACTGTGGACATTCCACCCCGAGTCGCCCCTCTCAGGCCAGCCTGGCATTAGTGCTTTCTTTGTTAGCCATGCATCAATTGCTTCCTTTTAAGGTAGTGTGGCCGAGTGGTCTAAGGCGCTGGATTTAGGCTCCAGTCTCAATTGAGGCGTGGGTTCAAATCCCACCGCTGCCATCTTTGCATCTTCCGGGAGGCAATAGCAGGCAGTAATCTCCATGAACGTTTAGTGGGTGACTGGGCCGTCAAGCTTGACGTGTAGCTGGGTTTAGGCTCCAGTCCCAATTGAGGCATGGCTTCAAATCCAACCACTGAAATTTGCGTAGTTAGTCCGTGAGTGACTGAGCTTTGAAAGTTTTTAAAAAAAAAAAATCAGATGGTGTTCATGAGAGAGAGCAGCTGACTGCAGTCCTTGAGAAGCCCGTTCAACTTAGCGTAGAGAGTCAACAGTGGTGTGACACGTGAGTGACCGAAAATGAGATACGCTCCTGCACTTCTGTTCACCTGCGGTTCATGACAAACTGATTGCAGTAGTTGGGATGAGAAACTAAAAGTTCTTGCACAAACTGTTTTGGTATCGCAGTCTGAGTGGTATTTTTCCAATGTTCTTCGGAGCGAAGGTGTGCGGCAATGGCACGGAGGACACGTGGTCAGCAAACCTTACCGTGGATTATGGAAGGCCTGCATGCAAAGACCACAACTTCCAAGACCTTTTTCTGTGGCAGTGTGGCCGAGCACCCAAGGCGCTGGATTAAGGCTCCAGTCTCATTTAAGGTGTGGGATCTCTTAGAAAGTTCTAAATTTATCAAAACGTAACCTCACAATGTACAAACTTTCAGGCGTGGTAAATTCTCGCATGAGTTCAAGTTTCTCACGAATCCACTAGTGCCCCATGTGTGCGATACTGCTTCACGCTGAGCTGTAACAATCAAGCAGGTTTTGTGGAAACACCTTTGGCCAGACACACACTTCTTTGTATAGTAAGTTTGGAGTTCAAGGATCCAAGAGGTTAGGTACAGTGTCATTTCTTTTTCGTGAACTGGTGCCTTTACACAGAACCAGTAGAAGCCTTTATTTCAAGGGGGCCCTAATGTGTAGGGGTTTCTCTTGTTTTTAAATCCGTCTGATTTGGAGAATCTATGAACAAGTAATGGTGTAGGAGGCTGTAAATTGTTCATTGTGAGTCAAAATCTACCTGCAAACACTTTAGAGTTAAGCTCTGTGTTTGAAAATACATTGCACCTAACCTCTTAGATCCTTGAACTCAAAACCTACTATACAATAAAGTGCGTGTCTGGTCAAAGGTACTTCCACAAAACCCACTTGACTGTTAGAGCTCAGCGTCAAGTAAAATTGTATGATCTGTATGTAAAGCCACTATGGATATTCCACCCTGAGTCGCCTGTCTTAGGTCACACTGGCGTAATTGCTTTTTTGCTTTGCTTTGCTTTGCTTTGCTTTTAAGGTAGTGTGGCCGAGTGGTCTAAGGCGCTGGATTAAGGCTCCAGTCTCGTTTGAGGCGTGGGTTCAAATCCCACCACTGCTAAAACGCTCTGAGGCCAACAAAGCGTAACCTCTCAAAGTGCAGATATGTAGCGAATTCCCGTACGACTTCAAGTTTCTCATGAATCCACTAGTGCCCCATGTGTATGATTCTACCTCACGCTGAGCCGTAACAATCAAGTAGGTTGTGTGGAAGCACCTTTGGTTGCACTCTGAGCTATACCTGCGTAGGCATTGTCCACACACTTCTTTGTATTACAGGTTTGGAGCTTGGGTACAATACAATTTCTTTCTCCTAAGCTTCTGCCATTACACGGAACACTTAACTACACCCTAGTAGTAAACTAAAGGCTGTTTTCGAGCTAGCCAGGAGTCGAACCTAGAATCTTCTGATCCGAAGTCAGACGCGTTATCCATTACGCCACTAGCCCTGCTTTAGCTTGTGCACACATGTCGCAACATTGCCTGTACGCGATTGACAGCGACAAAGAGCATTGCATTGAACACCAAAACAAAGAAGAAGGTATCAGTGCCGTGACCCGGATTCGAACCGGGGTTGCTGCGGCCACAACGCAGAGTACTAACCACTATACGATCACGGCTGGGTTGCTGCAACTGTGCCTCCGTGCGAGGTAAACAACTAGTCCTTATTACATCCAACTAAAGGCTGTTTTCGAGCTAGCCAGGAGTCGAACCTAGAATCTTCTGATCCGTAGTCAGACGCGTTATCCATTGCGCCACTAGCCCTGCGTTTGGGAGTGCATAGGTGTCACAATATTGCCTCTACATCGTTGACAGGCAAACAAATATCTTCCCCCAGTTGTGGAGTTTGTCAGTTATCTGACAGTTTGCGAAGGTCGCAGGTGGCAAGAAAAGAAGCAGTAGTCATGTGTGTAGTTCTGAACTTTGCAACAACAAGCATAGCATTGAATGCAATACATAATTGTCACAACATTGCATGTACCTGCTTAATATCGACAAAAATCTTCCTGCACGTACACGTTTACTGAGTTTGGCACTTATGTGACTGCTCGTGAAGGTTGCAGGTGTCAGAAAGTGGACCAGACGTCTTTGTGTGTAGTTGTAATCTTTGTAACAGGAAGCATAGCATTTAATGCAATGATCACCAAAACAAACAAGTTAAGGGACGTCACAGTGACGAGACTGGGATTCGAACCGCAAATGCTGCAGTTTCTGACCGGCTCTCAAGCAGAGTGGCGCAGCGGAAGCGTGCTGGGCCCATAACCCAGAGGTCGATGGATCGAAACCATCCTCTGCTAATTGCGCTAGTGTTCGCCGTCAAGCTGTGTGATTAACACAGGGTATATGTTTTTGCCGTTTGCATTAAAGCACAAGTGTTCAGGGTTCTTTCCACCTCTTAATGGTTCAGCGATCTGTATGTAAAGCCACTGTGGACATTCCACCCCGAGTCGCCCGTCTCAGGCCAGCCTGGCATTAGTGCTTTCTTTGTTAGCCATGCATCAATTGCTTCCTGTTAAGGTAGTGTGGCCGAGTGGTCTAAGGCGCTGGATTTAGGCTCCAGTCTCAATTGAGGCGTGGGTTCAAATCCCACCGCTGCCATTTTTGCATCTTCCGGGAGTTAATAGCAGGCAGTAATCTCCATGAACGTTTAGTGGGTGACTGGGCCGTCAAGCTTGACGTGTAGCTGGGTTTAGGCTCCAGTCCCAATTGAGGCATGGCTTCAAATCCAACCACTGAAATTTGCGTAGTTAGTCCGTGAGTGACTGAGCTTTGAAAGTTTTTTAAAAAAAAAAATCAGATGGTGTTCATGAGAGAGAGCAGCTGACTGCAGTCCTTGAGAAGCCCGTTCAACTTAGCGTAGAGAGTCAACAGTGGTGTGACACGTGAGTGACCGAAAATGAGATACGCTCCTGCACTTCTGTTCACCTGCGGTTCATGACAAACTGATTGCAGTAGTTGGGATGAGAAACTAAAAGTTCTTGCACAAACTGTTTTGGTATCGCAGTCTGAGTGGTATTTTTCCAATGTTCTTCGGAGCGAAGGTGTGCGGCAATGGCACGGAGGACACGTGGTCAGCAAACCTTACCGTGGATTATGGAAGGCCTGCATGCAAAGACCACAACTTCCAAGACCTTTTTCTGTGGCAGTGTGGCCGAGCACCCAAGGCGCTGGATTAAGGCTCCAGTCTCATTTAAGGTGTGGGATCTCTTAGAAAGTTCTAAATTTATCAAAACGTAACCTCACAATGTACAAACTTTCAGGCGTGGTAAATTCTCGCATGAGTTCAAGTTTCTCACGAATCCACTAGTGCCCCATGTGTGCGATACTGCTTCACGCTGAGCTGTAACAATCAAGCAGGTTTTGTGGAAACACCTTTGGCCAGACACACACTTCTTTGTATAGTAAGTTTGGAGTTCAAGGATCCAAGAGGTTAGGTACAGTGTCATTTCTTTTTCGTGAACTGGTGCCTTTACACAGAACCAGTAGAAGCCTTTATTTCAAGGGGGCCCTAATGTGTAGGGGTTTCTCTTGTTTTTAAATCCGTCTGATTTGGAGAATCTATGAACAAGTAATGGTGTAGGAGGCTGTAAGTTGTTCATTGTGAGTCAAAATCTACCTGCAAACACTTTAGAGTTAAGCTCTGTGTTTGAAAATACATTGCACCTAACCTCTTAGATCCTTGAACTCAAAACCTACTATACAATAAAGTGCGTGTCTGGTCAAAGGTACTTCCACAAAACCCACTTGACTGTTAGAGCTCAGCGTCAAGTAAAATTGTATGATCTGTATGTAAAGCCACTATGGATATTCCACCCTGAGTCGCCTGTCTTAGGTCACACTGGCGTAATTGCTTTTTTGCTTTGCTTTGCTTTTAAGGTAGTGTGGCCGAGTGGTCTAAGGCGCTGGATTAAGGCTCCAGTCTCATTTGAGGCGTGGGTTCAAATCCCACCACTGCCAAAATGCTCTGAGGCCAACAAAGCGTAACCTCTCAAAGTGCAGATATGTAGCGAATTCCCGTACGACTTCAAGTTTCTCATGAATCCACTAGTGCCCCATGTGTATGATTCTACCTCACGCTGAGCCGTATCAATCAAGTAGGTTGTGTGGTTGCACTCTGAGCTATACCTGCGTAGGCATTGTCCACACACTTCTTTGTGTTATAGGTTTGGAGCTTGGGTACAATACAATTTCTTTCTCCTAAGCTTCTGCCATTACACGGAACACTTAACTACACCCTAGTAGTAAACTAAAGGCTGTTTTCGAGCTAGCCAGGAGTCGAACCTAGAATCTTCTGATCCGAAGTCAGACGCGTTATCCATTACGCCACTAGCCCTGCTTTAGCTTGTGCACACATGTCGCAACATTGCCTGTACGCGATTGACAGCGACAAAGAGCATTGCATTGAACACCAAAACAAAGAAGAAGGTATGAGTGCCGTGACCCGGATTCGAACCGGGGTTGCTGCGGCCACAACGCAGAGTACTTACCACTATACGATCACGGCTGGGTTGCTGCAACTGTGCCTCCGTGCGAGGTAAACAACTAGTCCTTATTACATCCAACTAAAGGCTGTTTTCGAGCTAGCCAGGAGTCGAACCTAGAATCTTCTGATCCGTAGTCAGACGCGTTATCCATTGCGCCACTAGCCCTGCGTTTGGGAGTGCATAGGTGTCACAATATTGCCTATACATCGTTGACAGGCAAACAAATATCTTCCCCCAGTTGTGGAGTTTGTCAGTTATCTGACAGTTTGCGAAGGTCGCAGGTGGCAAGAAAAGAAGCAGTAGTCATGTGTGTAGTTCTGAACTTTGCAACAACAAGCATAGCATTGAATGCAATACATAATTGTCACAACATTGCATGTACCTGCTTAATATCGACAAAAATCTTCCTGCACGTACACGTTTACTGAGTTTGGCACTTATGTGACTGCTCGTGAAGGTTGCAGGTGTCAGAAAGTGGACCAGACGTCTTTGTGTGTAGTTGTAATCTTTGTAACAGGAAGCATAGCATTTAATGCAATGATCACCAAAACAAACAAGTTAAGGGACGTCACAGTGACGAGACTGGGATTCGAACCGCAAATGCTGCAGTTTCTGACCGGCTCTCAAGCAGAGTGGCGCAGCGGAAGCGTGCTGGGCCCATAACCCAGAGGTCGATGGATCGAAACCATCCTCTGCTAATTGCGTTAGTGTTCGCCGTCAAGCTGTGTGATTAACACAGGGTATATGTTTTTGCCGTTTGCATTAAAGCACAAGTGTTCAGGGTTCTTTCCACCTCCTAATGGTTCAGCGATCTGTATGTAAAGCCACTGTGGACATTCCACCCCGAGTCGCCCGTCTCAGGCCAGCCTGGCATTAGTGCTTTCTTTGTTAGCCATGCATCAATTGCTTCCTTTTAAGGTAGTGTGGCCGAGTGGTCTAAGGCGCTGGATTTAGGCTCCAGTCTCAATTGAGGCGTGGGTTCAAATCCCACCGCTGCCATTTTTGCATCTTCCGGGAGGCAATAGCAGGCAGTAATCTCCATGAACGTTTAGTGGGTGACTGGGCCGTCAAGCTTGACGTGTAGCTGGGTTTAGGCTCCAGTCCCAATTGAGGCATGGCTTCAAATCCAACCACTGAAATTTGCGTAGTTAGTCCGTGAGTGACTGAGCTTTGAAAGTTTTAAAAAAAAAAAAAATCAGATGGTGTTCATGAGAGAGAGCAGCTGACTGCAGTCCTTGAGAAGCCCGTTCAACTTAGCGTAGAGAGTCAACAGTGGTGTGACACGTGAGTGACCGAAAATGAGATACGCTCCTGCACTTCTGTTCACCTGCGGTTCATGACAAACTGATTGCAGTAGTTGGGATGAGAAACTAAAAGTTCTTGCACAAACTGTTTTGGTATCGCAGTCTGAGTGGTATTTTTCCAATGTTCTTCGGAGCGAAGGTGTGCGGCAATGGCACGGAGGACACGTGGTCAGCAAACCTTACCGTGGATTATGGAAGGCCTGCATGCAAAGACCACAACTTCCAAGACCTTTTTCTGTGGCAGTGTGGCCGAGCACCCAAGGCGCTGGATTAAGGCTCCAGTCTCATTTAAGGTGTGGGATCTCTTAGAAAGTTCTAAATTTATCAAAGCGTAACCTCACAATGTACAAACTTTCAGGCGTGGTAAATTCTCGCATGAGTTCAAGTTTCTCACGAATCCACTAGTGCCCCATGTGTGCGATACTGCTTCACGCTGAGCTGTAACAATCAAGCAGGTTTTGTGGAAACACCTTTGGCCAGACACACACTTCTTTGTATAGTAAGTTTGGAGTTCAAGGATCCAAGAGGTTAGGTACAGTGTCATTTCTTTTTCGTGAACTGGTGCCTTTACACAGAACCAGTAGAAGCCTTTATTTCAAGGGGGCCCTAATGTGTAGGGGTTTCTCTTGTTTTTAAATCCGTCTGATTTGGAGAATCTATGAACAAGTAATGGTGTAGGAGGCTGTAAATTGTTCATTGTGAGTCAAAATCTACCTGCAAACACTTTAGAGTTAAGCTCTGTGTTTGAAAATACATTGCACCTAACCTCTTAGATCCTTGAACTCAAAACCTACTATACAATAAAGTGCGTGTCTGGTCAAAGGTACTTCCACAAAACCCACTTGACTGTTAGAGCTCAGCGTCAAGTAAAATTGTATGATCTGTATGTAAAGCCACTATGGATATTCCACCCTGAGTCGCCTGTCTTAGGTCAGACTGGCGTAATTGCTTTTTTGCTTTGCTTTGCTTTGCTTTGCTTTTAAGGTAGTGTGGCCGAGTGGTCTAAGGCGCTGGATTAAGGCTCCAGTCTCGTTTGAGGCGTGGGTTCAAATCCCACCACTGCCAAAACGCTCTGAGGCCAACAAAGCGTAACCTCTCAAAGTGCAGACATGTAGCGAATTCCCGTACGACTTCAAGTTTCTCATGAATCCACTAGTGCCCCATGTGTATGATTCTACCTCACGCTGAGCCGTAACAATCAAGTAGGTTGTGTGGAAGCACCTTTGGTTGCACTCTGAGCTATACCTGCGTAGGCATTGTCCACACACTTCTTTGTATTATAGGTTTGGAGCTTGGGTACAATACAATTTCTTTCTCCTAAGCTTCTGCCATTACACGGAACACTTAACTACACCCTAGTAGTAAACTAAAGGCTGTTTTCGAGCTAGCCAGGAGTCGAACCTAGAATCTTCTGATCCGAAGTCAGACGCGTTATCCATTACGCCACTAGCCCTGCTTTAGATTGTGCACACATGTCGCAACATTGCCTGTACGCGATTGACAGCGACAAAGAGCATTGCATTGAACACCAAAACAAAGAAGAAGGTATGAGTGCCGTGACCCGGATTCGAACCGGGGTTGCTGCGGCCACAACGCAGAGTACTAACCACTATACGATCACGGCTGGGTTGCTGCAACTGTGCGTCCGTGCGAGGTAAACAACTAGTCCTTATTACATCCAACTAAAGGCTGTTTTCGAGCTAGCCAGGAGTCGAACCTAGAATCTTCTGATCCGTAGTCAGACGCGTTATCCATTGCGCCACTAGCCCTGCGTTTGGGAGTGCATAGGTGTCACAATATTGCCTATACATCGTTGACAGGCAAACAAATATCTTCCCCCAGTTGTGGAGTTTGTCAGTTATCTGACAGTTTGCGAAGGTCGCAGGTGGCAAGAAAAGAAGCAGTAGTCATGTGTGTAGTTCTGAACTTTGCAACAACAAGCATAGCATTGAATGCAATACATAATTGTCACAACATTGCATGTACCTGCTTAATATCGACAAAAATCTTCCTGCACGTACACGTTTACTGAGTTTGGCACTTATGTGACTGCTCGTGAAGGTTGCAGGTGTCAGAAAGTGGACCAGACGTCTTTGTGTGTAGTTGTAATCTTTGTAACAGGAAGCATAGCATTTAATGCAATGATCACCAAAACAAACAAGTTAAGGGACGTCACAGTGACGAGACTGGGATTCGAACCGCAAATGCTGCAGTTTCTGACCGGCTCTCAAGCAGAGTGGCGCAGCGGAAGCGTGCTGGGCCCATAACCCAGAGGTCGATGGATCGAAACCATCCTCTGCTAATTGCGTTAGTGTTCGCCGTCAAGCTGTGTGATTAACACAGGGTATATGTTTTTGCCCTTTGCATTAAAGCACAAGTGTTCAGGGTTCTTTCCACCTCTTAATGGTTCAGCGATCTGTATGTAAAGCCACTGTGGACATTCCACCCCGAGTCGCCCGTCTCAGGCCAGCCTGGCATTAGTGCTTTCTTTGTTAGCCATGCATCAATTGCTTCCTTTTAAGGTAGTGTGGCCGAGTGGTCTAAGGCGCTGGATTTAGGCTCCAGTCTCAATTGAGGCGTGGGTTCAAATCCCACCGCTGCCATTTTTGCATCTTCCGGGAGGCAATAGCAGGCAGTAATCTCCATGAACGTTTAGTGGGTGACTGGGCCGTCAAGCTTGACGTGTAGCTGGGTTTAGGCTCCAGTCCCAATTGAGGCATGGCTTCAAATCCAACCACTGAAATTTGCGTAGTTAGTCCGTGAGTGACTGAGCTTTGAAAGTTTAAAAAAAAAAAAAATCAGATGGTGTTCATGAGAGAGAGCAGCTGACTGCAGTCCTTGAGAAGCCCGTTCAACTTAGCGTAGAGAGTCAACAGTGGTGTGACACGTGAGTGACCGAAAATGAGATACGCTCCTGCACTTCTGTTTACGTGCGGTTCATGACAAACTGATTGCAGTAGTTGGGATGAGAAACTAAAAGTTCTTGCACAAACTGTTTTGGTATCGCAGTCTGAGTGGTATTTTTCCAATGTTCTTCGGAGCGAAGGTGTGCGGCAATGGCACGGAGGACACGTGGTCAGCAAACCTTACCGTGGATTATGGAAGGCCTGCATGCAAAGACCACAACTTCCAAGACCTTTTTCTGTGGCAGTGTGGCCGAGCACCCAAGGCGCTGGATTAAGGCTCCAGTCTCATTTAAGGTGTGGGATCTCTTAGAAAGTTCTAAATTTATCAAAACGTAACCTCACAATGTACAAACTTTCAGGCGTGGTAAATTCTCGCATGAGTTCAAGTTTCTCACGAATCCACTAGTGCCCCATGTGTGCGATACTGCTTCACGCTGAGCTGTAACAATCAAGAAGGTTTTGTGGAAACACCTTGGGCCAGACACACACTTCTTTGTATAGTAAGTTTGGAGTTCAAGGATCCAAGAGGTTAGGTACAGTGTCATTTCTTTTTCGTGAACTGGTGCCTTTACACAGAACCAGTAGAAGCCTTTATTTCAAGGGGGCCCTAATGTGTAGGGGTTTCTCTTGTTTTTAAATCCGTCTGATTTGGAGAATCTATGAACAAGTAATGGTGTAGGAGGCTGTAAATTGTTCATTGTGAGTCAAAATCTACCTGCAAACACTTTAGAGTTAAGCTCTGTGTTTGAAAATACATTGCACCTAACCTCTTAGATCCTTGAACTCAAAACCTACTATACAATAAAGTGCGTGTCTGGTCAAAGGTACTTCCACAAAACCCACTTGACTGTTAGAGCTCAGCGTCAAGTAAAATTGTATGATCTGTATGTAAAGCCACTATGGATATTCCACCCTGAGTCGCCTGTCTTAGGTCACACTGGCGTAATAGCTTTTTTGCTTTGCTTTGCTTTTAAGGTAGTGTGGCCGAGTGGTCTAAGGCGCTGGATTAAGGCTCCAGTCTCGTTTGAGGCGTGGGTTCAAATCCCACCACTGCCAAAACGCTCTGAGGCCAACAAAGCGTAACCTCTCAAAGTGCAGACATGTAGCGAATTCCCGTACGACTTCAAGTTTCTCATGAATCCACTAGTGCCCCATGTGTATGATTCTACCTCACGCTGAGCCGTAACAATCAAGTAGGTTGTGTGGAAGCACCTTTGGTTGCACTCTGAGCTATACCTGCGTAGGCATTGTCCACACACTTCTTTGTATTACAGGTTTGGAGCTTGGGTACAATACAATTTCTTTCTCCTAAGCTTCTGCCATTACACGGAACACTTAACTACACCCTAGTAGTAAACTAAAGGCTGTTTTCGAGCTAGCCAGGAGTCGAACCTAGAATCTTCTGATCCGAAGTCAGACGCGTTATCCATTACGCCACTAGCCCTGCTTTAGCTTGTGCACACATGTCGCAACATTGCCTGTACGCGATTGACAGCGACAAAGAGCATTGCATTGAACACCAAAACAAAGAAGAAGGTATCAGTGCCGTGACCCGGATTCGAACCGGGGTTGCTGCGGCCACAACGCAGAGTACTAACCACTATACGATCACGGCTGGGTTGCTGCAACTGTGCCTCCGTGCGAGGTAAACAACTAGTCCTTATTACATCCAACTAAAGGCTGTTTTCGAGCTAGCCAGGAGTCGAACCTAGAATCTTCTGATCCGTAGTCAGACGCCTTGTCCATTGCGCCACTAGCCCTGCGTTTGGGAGTGCATAGGTGTCACAATATTGCCTATACATCGTTGACAGGCAAACAAATATCTTCCCCCAGTTGTGGAGTTTGTCAGTTATCTGACAGTTTGCGAAGGTCGCAGGCGGCAAGAAAAGAAGCAGTAGTCATGTGTGTAGTTCTGAACTTTGCAACAACAAGCATAGCATTGAATGCAATACATAATTGTCACAACATTGCATGTACCTGCTTAATATCGACAAAAATCTTCCTGCACGTACACGTTTACTGAGTTTGGCACTTATGTGACTGCTCGTGAAGGTTGCAGGTGTCAGAAAGTGGACCAGACGTCTTTGTGTGTAGTTGTAATCTTTGTAACAGGAAGCATAGCATTTAATGCAATGATCACCAAAACAAACAAGTTAAGGGACGTCACAGTGACGAGACTGGGATTCGAACCGCAAATGCTGCAGTTTCTGACCGGCTCTCAAGCAGAGTGGCGCAGCGGAAGCGTGCTGGGCCCATAACCCAGAGGTCGATGGATCGAAACCATCCTCTCCTAATTGCGTTAGTGTTCGCCGTCAAGCTGTGTGATTAACACAGGGTATGTGTTTTTGCCGTTTGCATTAAAGCACAAGTGTTCAGGGTTCTTTCCACCTCTTAATGGTTCAGCGATCTGTATGTAAAGCCACTGTGGACATTCCACCCGAGTCGCCCGTCTCAGGCCAGCCTGGCATTAGTGCTTTCTTTGTTAGCCATGCATCAATTGCTTCCTTTTAAGGTAGTGTGGCCGAGTGGTCTAAGACGCTGGATTTAGGCTCCAGTCTCAATTGAGGCGTGGGTTCAAATCCCACCGCTGCCATTTTTGCATCTTCCGGGAGGCAATAGCAGGCAGTAATCTCCATGAACGTTTAGTGGGTGACTGGGCCGTCAAGCTTGACGTGTAGCTGGGTTTAGGCTCCAGTCCCAATTGAGGCATGGCTTCAAATCCAACCACTGAAATTTGCGTAGTTAGTCCGTGAGTGACTGAGCTTTGAACGTTTTTTAAAAAAAAAAATCAGATGGTGTTCATGAGAGAGAGCAGCTGACTGCAGTCCTTGAGAAGCCCGTTCAACTTAGCGTAGAGAGTCAACAGTGGTGTGACACGTGAGTGACCGAAAATGAGATACGCTCCTGCACTTCTGTTCACCTGCGGTTCATGACAAACTGATTGCAGTAGTTGGGATGAGAAACTAAAAGTTCTTGCACAAACTGTTTTGGTATCGCAGTCTGAGTGGTATTTTTCCAATGTTCTTCGGAGCGAAGGTGTGCGGCAATGGCACGGAGGACACGTGGTCAGCAAACCTTTCCGTGGATTATGGAAGGCCTGCATGCAAAGACCACAACTTCCAAGACCTTTTTCTGTGGCAGTGTGGCCGAGCACCCAAGGCGCTGGATTAAGGCTCCAGTCTCATTTAAGGTGTGGGATCTCTTAGAAAGTTCTAAATTTATCAAAACGTAACCTCACAATGTACAAACTTTCAGGCGTGGTAAATTCTCGCATGAGTTCAAGTTTCTCACGAATCCACTAGTGCCCCATGTGTGCGATACTGCTTCACGCTGAGCTGTAACAATCAAGCAGGTTTTGTGGAAACACCTTTGGCCAGACACACACTTCTTTGTATAGTAAGTTTGGAGTTCAAGGATCCAAGAGGTTAGGTACAGTGTCATTTCTTTTTCGTGAACTGGTGCCTTTACACAGAACCAGTAGAAGCCTTTATTTCAAGGGGGCCCTAATGTGTAGGGGTTTCTCTTGTTTTTAAATCCGTCTGATTTGGAGAATCTATGAACAAGTAATGGTGTAGGAGGCTGTAAATTGTTCATTGTGAGTCAAAATCTACCTGCAAACACTTTAGAGTTAAGCTCTGTGTTTGAAAATACATTGCACCTAACCTCTTAGATCCTTGAACTCAAAACCTACTATACAATAAAGTGCGTGTCTGGTCAAAGGTACTTCCACAAAACCCACTTGACTGTTAGAGCTCAGCGTCAAGTAAAATTGTATGATCTGTATGTAAAGCCACTATGGATATTCCACCCTGAGTCGCCTGTCTTAGGTCACACTGGCGTAATTGCTTTTTTGCTTTGCTTTGCTTTGCTTTGCTTTTAAGGTAGTGTGGCCGAGTGGTCTAAGGCGCTGGATTTAGGCTCCAGTCTCAATTGAGGCGTGGGTTCAAATCCCACCGCTGCCATTTTTGCATCTTCCGGGAGGCAATAGCAGGCAGTAATCTCCATGAACGTTTAGTGGGTGACTGGGCCGTCAAGCTTGACGTGTAGCTGGGTTTAGGCTCCAGTCCCAATTGAGGCATGGCTTCAAATCCCACCACTGAAATTTGCGTAGTTAGTCCGTGAGTGACTGAGCTTTGAAAGTTTAAAAAAAAAAAAAATCAGATGGTGTTCATGAGAGAGAGCAGCTGACTGCAGTCCTTGAGAAGCCCGTTCAACTTAGCGTAGAGAGTCAACAGTGGTGTGACACGTGAGTGACCGAAAATGAGATACGCTCCTGCACTTCTGTTCACCTGCGGTTCATGACAAACTGATTGCAGTAGTTGGGATGAGAAACTAAAAGTTCTTGCACAAACTGTTTTGGTATCGCAGTCTGAGTGGTATTTTTCCAATGTTCTTCGGAGCGAAGGTGTGCGGCAATGGCACGGAGGACACGTGGTCAGCAAACCTTACCGTGGATTATGGAAGGCCTGCATGCAAAGACCACAACTTCCAAGACCTTTTTCTGTGGCAGTGTGGCCGAGCACCCAAGGCGCTGGATTAAGGCTCCAGTCTCATTTAAGGTGTGGGATCTCTTAGAAAGTTCTAAATTTATCAAAGCGTAACCTCACAATGTACAAACTTTCAGGCGTGGTAAATTCTCGCATGAGTTCAAGTTTCTCACGAATCCACTAGTGCCCCATGTGTGCGATACTGCTTCACGCTGAGCTGTAACAATCAAGCAGGTTTTGTGGAAACACCTTTGGCCAGACACACACTTCTTTGTATAGTAAGTTTGGAGTTCAAGGATCCAAGAGGTTAGGTACAGTGTCATTTCTTTTTCGTGAACTGGTGCCTTTACACAGAACCAGTAGAAGCCTTTATTTCAAGGGGGCCCTAATGTGTAGGGGTTTCTCTTGTTTTTAAATCCGTCTGATTTGGAGAATCTATGAACAAGTAATGGTGTAGGAGGCTGTAAATTGTTCATTGTGAGTCAAAATCTACCTGCAAACACTTTAGAGTTAAGCTCTGTGTTTGAAAATACATTGCACCTAACCTCTTAGATCCTTGAACTCAAAACCTACTATACAATAAAGTGCGTGTCTGGTCAAAGGTACTTCCACAAAACCCACTTGACTGTTAGAGCTCAGCGTCAAGTAAAATTGTATGATCTGTATGTAAAGCCACTATGGATATTCCACCCTGAGTCGCCTGTCTTAGGTCACACTGGCGTAATTGCTTTTTTGCTTTGCTTTGCTTTGCTTTGCTTTTAAGGTAGTGTGGCCGAGTGGTCTAAGGCGCTGGATTTAGGCTCCAGTCTCAATTGAGGCGTGGGTTCAAATCCCACCGCTGCCATTTTTGCATCTTCCGGGAGGCAATAGCAGGCAGTAATCTCCATGAACGTTTAGTGGGTGACTGGGCCGTCAAGCTTGACGTGTAGCTGGGTTTAGGCTCCAGTCCCAATTGAGGCATGGCTTCAAATCCCACCACTGAAATTTGCGTAGTTAGTCCGTGAGTGACTGAGCTTTGAAAGTTTAAAAAAAAAAAAAATCAGATGGTGTTCATGAGAGAGAGCAGCTGACTGCAGTCCTTGAGAAGCCCGTTCAACTTAGCGTAGAGAGTCAACAGTGGTGTGACACGTGAGTGACCGAAAATGAGATACGCTCCTGCACTTCTGTTCACCTGCGGTTCATGACAAACTGATTGCAGTAGTTGGGATGAGAAACTAAAAGTTCTTGCACAAACTGTTTTGGTATCGCAGTCTGAGTGGTATTTTTCCAATGTTCTTCGGAGCGAAGGTGTGCGGCAATGGCACGGAGGACACGTGGTCAGCAAACCTTACCGTGGATTATGGAAGGCCTGCATGCAAAGACCACAACTTCCAAGACCTTTTTCTGTGGCAGTGTGGCCGAGCACCCAAGGCGCTGGATTAAGGCTCCAGTCTCATTTAAGGTGTGGGATCTCTTAGAAAGTTCTAAATTTATCAAAGCGTAACCTCACAATGTACAAACTTTCAGGCGTGGTAAATTCTCGCATGAGTTCAAGTTTCTCACGAATCCACTAGTGCCCCATGTGTGCGATACTGCTTCACGCTGAGCTGTAACAATCAAGCAGGTTTTGTGGAAACACCTTTGGCCAGACACACACTTCTTTGTATAGTAAGTTTGGAGTTCAAGGATCCAAGAGGTTAGGTACAGTGTCATTTCTTTTTCGTGAACTGGTGCCTTTACACAGAACCAGTAGAAGCCTTTATTTCAAGGGGGCCCTAATGTGTAGGGGTTTCTCTTGTTTTTAAATCCGTCTGATTTGGAGAATCTATGAACAAGTAATGGTGTAGGAGGCTGTAAATTGTTCATTGTGAGTCAAAATCTACCTGCAAACACTTTAGAGTTAAGCTCTGTGTTTGAAAATACATTGCACCTAACCTCTTAGATCCTTGAACTCAAAACCTACTATACAATAAAGTGCGTGTCTGGTCAAAGGTACTTCCACAAAACCCACTTGACTGTTAGAGCTCAGCGTCAAGTAAAATTGTATGATCTGTATGTAAAGCCACTATGGATATTCCACCCTGAGTCGCCTGTCTTAGGTCACACTGGCGTAATTGCTTTTTTGCTTTGCTATCCTTTTAAGGTAGTGTGGCCGAGTGGTCTAAGGCGCTGGATTAAGGCTCCAGTCTCATTTGAGGCGTGGGTTCAAATCCCACCACTGCCATTTTTGCATCTTCCGGGAGGCAATAGCAGGCAGTAATCTCCATGAACGTTTAGTGGGTGACTGGGCCGTCAAGCTTGACGTGTAGCTGGGTTTAGGCTCCAGTCCCAATTGAGGCATGGCTTCAAATCCAACCACTGAAATTTGCGTAGTTAGTCCGTGAGTGACTGAGCTTTGAAAGTTTTTTAAAAAAAAAAATCAGATGGTGTTCATGAGAGAGAGCAGCTGACTGCAGTCCTTGAGAAGCCCGTTCAACTTAGCGTAGAGAGTCAACAGTGGTGTGACACGTGAGTGACCGAAAATGAGATACGCTCCTGCACTTCTGTTCACCTGCGGTTCATGACAAACTGATTGCAGTAGTTGGGATGAGAAACTAAAAGTTCTTGCACAAACTGTTTTGGTATCGCAGTCTGAGTGGTATTTTTCCAATGTTCTTCGGAGCGAAGGTGTGCGGCAATGGCACGGAGGACACGTGGTCAGCAAACCTTACCGTGGATTATGGAAGGCCTGCATGCAAAGACCACAACTTCCAAGACCTTTTTCTGTGGCAGTGTGGCCGAGCACCCAAGGCGCTGGATTAAGGCTCCAGTCTCATTTAAGGTGTGGGATCTCTTAGAAAGTTCTAAATTTATCAAAGCGTAACCTCACAATGTACAAACTTTCAGGCGTGGTAAATTCTCGCATGAGTTCAAGTTTCTAACGAATCCACTAGTGCCCCATGTGTGCGATACTGCTTCACGCTGAGCTGTAACAATCAAGCAGGTTTTGTGGAAACACCTTTGGCCAGACACACACTTCTTTGTATAGTAAGTTTGGAGTTCAAGGATCCAAGAGGTTAGGTACAGTGTCATTTCTTTTTCGTGAACTTGTGCCTTTACACAGAACCAGTAGAAGCCTTTATTTCAAGGGGGCCCTAATGTGTAGGGGTTTCTCTTGTTTTTAAATCCGTCTGATTTGGAGAATCTATGAACAAGTAATGGTGTAGGAGGCTGTAAATTGTTCATTGTGAGTCAAAATCTACCTGCAAACACTTTAGAGTTAAGCTCTGTGTTTGAAAATACATTGCACCTAACCTCTTAGATCCTTGAACTCAAAACCTACTATACAATAAAGTGCGTGTCTGGTCAAAGGTACTTCCACAAAACCCACTTGACTGTTAGAGCTCAGCGTCAAGTAAAATTGTATGATCTGTATGTAAAGCCACTATGGATATTCCACCCTGAGTCGCCTGTCTTAGGTCAGACTGGCGTAATTGCTTTTTTGCTTTGCTTTGCTTTGCTTTGCTTTTAAGGTAGTGTGGCCGAGTGGTCTAAGGCGCTGGATTAAGGCTCCAGTCTCGTTTGAGGCGTGGGTTCAAATCCCACCACTGCCAAAACGCTCTGAGGCCAACAAAGCGTAACCTCTCAAAGTGCAGACATGTAGCGAATTCCCGTACGACTTCAAGTTTCTCATGAATCCACTAGTGCCCCATGTGTATGATTCTACCTCACGCTGAGCCGTAACAATCAAGTAGGTTGTGTGGAAGCACCTTTGGTTGCACTCTGAGCTATACCTGCGTAGGCATTGTCCACACACTTCTTTGTATTACAGGTTTGGAGCTTGGGTACAATAAAATTTCTTTCTCCTAAGCTTCTGCCATTACACGGAACACTTAACTACACCCTAGTAGTAAACTAAAGGCTGTTTTCGAGCTAGCCAGGAGTCGAACCTAGAATCTTCTGATCCGAAGTCAGACGCGTTATCCATTACGCCACTAGCCCTGCTTTAGCTTGTGCACACATGTCGCAACATTGCCTGTACGCGATTGACAGCGACAAAGAGCATTGCATTGAACACCAAAACAAAGAAGAAGGTATCAGTGCCGTGACCCGGATTCGAACCGGGGTTGCTGCGGCCACAACGCAGAGTACTAACCACTAGACGATCACGGCTGGGTTGCTGCAACTGTGCCTCCGTGCGAGGTAAACAACTAGTCCTTATTACATCCAACTAAAGGCTGTTTTCGAGCTAGCCAGGAGTCGAACCTAGAATCTTCTGATCCGTAGTCAGACGCCTTGTCCATTGCGCCACTAGCCCTGCGTTTGGGAGTGCATAGGTGTCACAATATTGCCTATACATCGTTGACAGGCAAACAAATATCTTCCCCCAGTTGTGGAGTTTGTCAGTTATCTGACAGTTTGCGAAGGTCGCAGGCGGCAAGAAAAGAAGCAGTAGTCATGTGTGTAGTTCTGAACTTTGCAACAACAAGCATAGCATTGAATGCAATACATAATTGTCACAACATTGCATGTACCTGCTTAATATCGACAAAAATCTTCCTGCACGTACACGTTTACTGAGTTTGGCACTTATGTGACTGCTCGTGAAGGTTGCAGGTGTCAGAAAGTGGACCAGACGTCTTTGTGTGTAGTTGTAATCTTTGTAACAGGAAGCATAGCATTTAATGCAATGATCACCAAAACAAACAAGTTAAGGGACGTCACAGTGACGAGACTGGGATTCGAACCGCAAATGCTGCAGTTTCTGACCGGCTCTCAAGCAGAGTGGCGCAGCGGAAGCGTGCTGGGCCCATAACCCAGAGGTCGATGGATCGAAACCATCCTCTCCTAATTGCGTTAGTGTTCGCCGTCAAGCTGTGTGATTAACACAGGGTATGTGTTTTTGCCGTTTGCATTAAAGCACAAGTGTTCAGGGTTCTTTCCACCTCTTAATGGTTCAGCGATCTGTATGTAAAGCCACTGTGGACATTCCACCCGAGTCGCCCGTCTCAGGCCAGCCTGGCATTAGTGCTTTCTTTGTTAGCCATGCATCAATTGCTTCCTTTTAAGGTAGTGTGGCCGAGTGGTCTAAGACGCTGGATTTAGGCTCCAGTCTCAATTGAGGCGTGGGTTCAAATCCCACCGCTGCCATTTTTGCATCTTCCGGGAGGCAATAGCAGGCAGTAATCTCCATGAACGTTTAGTGGGTGACTGGGCCGTCAAGCTTGACGTGTAGCTGGGTTTAGGCTCCAGTCCCAATTGAGGCATGGCTTCAAATCCAACCACTGAAATTTGCGTAGTTAGTCCGTGAGTGACTGAGCTTTGAACGTTTTTTAAAAAAAAAAATCAGATGGTGTTCATGAGAGAGAGCAGCTGACTGCAGTCCTTGAGAAGCCCGTTCAACTTAGCGTAGAGAGTCAACAGTGGTGTGACACGTGAGTGACCGAAAATGAGATACGCTCCTGCACTTCTGTTCACCTGCGGTTCATGACAAACTGATTGCAGTAGTTGGGATGAGAAACTAAAAGTTCTTGCACAAACTGTTTTGGTATCGCAGTCTGAGTGGTATTTTTCCAATGTTCTTCGGAGCGAAGGTGTGCGGCAATGGCACGGAGGACACGTGGTCAGCAAACCTTTCCGTGGATTATGGAAGGCCTGCATGCAAAGACCACAACTTCCAAGACCTTTTTCTGTGGCAGTGTGGCCGAGCACCCAAGGCGCTGGATTAAGGCTCCAGTCTCATTTAAGGTGTGGGATCTCTTAGAAAGTTCTAAATTTATCAAAACGTAACCTCACAATGTACAAACTTTCAGGCGTGGTAAATTCTCGCATGAGTTCAAGTTTCTCACGAATCCACTAGTGCCCCATGTGTGCGATACTGCTTCACGCTGAGCTGTAACAATCAAGCAGGTTTTGTGGAAACACCTTTGGCCAGACACACACTTCTTTGTATAGTAAGTTTGGAGTTCAAGGATCCAAGAGGTTAGGTACAGTGTCATTTCTTTTTCGTGAACTGGTGCCTTTACACAGAACCAGTAGAAGCCTTTATTTCAAGGGGGCCCTAATGTGTAGGGGTTTCTCTTGTTTTTAAATCCGTCTGATTTGGAGAATCTATGAACAAGTAATGGTGTAGGAGGCTGTAAATTGTTCATTGTGAGTCAAAATCTACCTGCAAACACTTTAGAGTTAAGCTCTGTGTTTGAAAATACATTGCACCTAACCTCTTAGATCCTTGAACTCAAAACCTACTATACAATAAAGTGCGTGTCTGGTCAAAGGTACTTCCACAAAACCCACTTGACTGTTAGAGCTCAGCGTCAAGTAAAATTGTATGATCTGTATGTAAAGCCACTATGGATATTCCACCCTGAGTCGCCTGTCTTAGGTCACACTGGCGTAATTGCTTTTTTGCTTTGCTTTGCTTTGCTTTGCTTTTAAGGTAGTGTGGCCGAGTGGTCTAAGGCGCTGGATTTAGGCTCCAGTCTCAATTGAGGCGTGGGTTCAAATCCCACCGCTGCCATTTTTGCATCTTCCGGGAGGCAATAGCAGGCAGTAATCTCCATGAACGTTTAGTGGGTGACTGGGCCGTCAAGCTTGACGTGTAGCTGGGTTTAGGCTCCAGTCCCAATTGAGGCATGGCTTCAAATCCCACCACTGAAATTTGCGTAGTTAGTCCGTGAGTGACTGAGCTTTGAAAGTTTAAAAAAAAAAAAAATCAGATGGTGTTCATGAGAGAGAGCAGCTGACTGCAGTCCTTGAGAAGCCCGTTCAACTTAGCGTAGAGAGTCAACAGTGGTGTGACACGTGAGTGACCGAAAATGAGATACGCTCCTGCACTTCTGTTCACCTGCGGTTCATGACAAACTGATTGCAGTAGTTGGGATGAGAAACTAAAAGTTCTTGCACAAACTGTTTTGGTATCGCAGTCTGAGTGGTATTTTTCCAATGTTCTTCGGAGCGAAGGTGTGCGGCAATGGCACGGAGGACACGTGGTCAGCAAACCTTACCGTGGATTATGGAAGGCCTGCATGCAAAGACCACAACTTCCAAGACCTTTTTCTGTGGCAGTGTGGCCGAGCACCCAAGGCGCTGGATTAAGGCTCCAGTCTCATTTAAGGTGTGGGATCTCTTAGAAAGTTCTAAATTTATCAAAGCGTAACCTCACAATGTACAAACTTTCAGGCGTGGTAAATTCTCGCATGAGTTCAAGTTTCTCACGAATCCACTAGTGCCCCATGTGTGCGATACTGCTTCACGCTGAGCTGTAACAATCAAGCAGGTTTTGTGGAAACACCTTTGGCCAGACACACACTTCTTTGTATAGTAAGTTTGGAGTTCAAGGATCCAAGAGGTTAGGTACAGTGTCATTTCTTTTTCGTGAACTGGTGCCTTTACACAGAACCAGTAGAAGCCTTTATTTCAAGGGGGCCCTAATGTGTAGGGGTTTCTCTTGTTTTTAAATCCGTCTGATTTGGAGAATCTATGAACAAGTAATGGTGTAGGAGGCTGTAAATTGTTCATTGTGAGTCAAAATCTACCTGCAAACACTTTAGAGTTAAGCTCTGTGTTTGAAAATACATTGCACCTAACCTCTTAGATCCTTGAACTCAAAACCTACTATACAATAAAGTGCGTGTCTGGTCAAAGGTACTTCCACAAAACCCACTTGACTGTTAGAGCTCAGCGTCAAGTAAAATTGTATGATCTGTATGTAAAGCCACTATGGATATTCCACCCTGAGTCGCCTGTCTTAGGTCACACTGGCGTAATTGCTTTTTTGCTTTGCTTTGCTTTTAAGGTAGTGTGGCCGAGTGGTCTAAGGCGCTGGATTAAGGCTCCAGTCTCATTTGAGGCGTGGGTTCAAATCCCACCACTGCCATTTTTGCATCTTCCGGGAGGCAATAGCAGGCAGTAATCTCCATGAACGTTTAGTGGGTGACTGGGCCGTCAAGCTTGACGTGTAGCTGGGTTTAGGCTCCAGTCCCAATTGAGGCATGGCTTCAAATCCAACCACTGAAATTTGCGTAGTTAGTCCGTGAGTGACTGAGCTTTGAAAGTTTTTTAAAAAAAAAAATCAGATGGTGTTCATGAGAGAGAGCAGCTGACTGCAGTCCTTGAGAAGCCCGTTCAACTTAGCGTAGAGAGTCAACAGTGGTGTGACACGTGAGTGACCGAAAATGAGATACGCTCCTGCACTTCTGTTCACCTGCGGTTCATGACAAACTGATTGCAGTAGTTGGGATGAGAAACTAAAAGTTCTTGCACAAACTGTTTTGGTATCGCAGTCTGAGTGGTATTTTTCCAATGTTCTTCGGAGCGAAGGTGTGCGGCAATGGCACGGAGGACACGTGGTCAGCAAACCTTACCGTGGATTATGGAAGGCCTGCATGCAAAGACCACAACTTCCAAGACCTTTTTCTGTGGCAGTGTGGCCGAGCACCCAAGGCGCTGGATTAAGGCTCCAGTCTCATTTAAGGTGTGGGATCTCTTAGAAAGTTCTAAATTTATCAAAGCGTAACCTCACAATGTACAAACTTTCAGGCGTGGTAAATTCTCGCATGAGTTCAAGTTTCTAACGAATCCACTAGTGCCCCATGTGTGCGATACTGCTTCACGCTGAGCTGTAACAATCAAGCAGGTTTTGTGGAAACACCTTTGGCCAGACACACACTTCTTTGTATAGTAAGTTTGGAGTTCAAGGATCCAAGAGGTTAGGTACAGTGTCATTTCTTTTTCGTGAACTGGTGCCTTTACACAGAACCAGTAGAAGCCTTTATTTCAAGGGGGCCCTAATGTGTAGGGGTTTCTCTTGTTTTTAAATCCGTCTGATTTGGAGAATCTATGAACAAGTAATGGTGTAGGAGGCTGTAAATTGTTCATTGTGAGTCAAAATCTACCTGCAAACACTTTAGAGTTAAGCTCTGTGTTTGAAAATACATTGCACCTAACCTCTTAGATCCTTGAACTCAAAACCTACTATACAATAAAGTGCGTGTCTGGTCAAAGGTACTTCCACAAAACCCACTTGACTGTTAGAGCTCAGCGTCAAGTAAAATTGTATGATCTGTATGTAAAGCCACTATGGATATTCCACCCTGAGTCGCCTGTCTTAGGTCAGACTGGCGTAATTGCTTTTTTGCTTTGCTTTGCTTTGCTTTGCTTTTAAGGTAGTGTGGCCGAGTGGTCTAAGGCGCTGGATTAAGGCTCCAGTCTCGTTTGAGGCGTGGGTTCAAATCCCACCACTGGCAAAACGCTCTAAGGCCAACAAAGCGTAACCTCTCAAAGTGCAGACATGTAGCAGATTCCCGTACGACTTCAAGTTTCTCATGAATCCACTAGTGCCCCATGTGTATGATTCTACCTCACGCTGAGCCGTAACAATCAAGTAGGTTGTGTGGAAGCACCTTTCGTTGCACTCTGAGCTATACCTGCGTAGGCATTGTCCACACACTTCTTTGTATTATAGGTTTGGAGCTTGGGTACAACACAATTTCTTTCTCCTACGCTTCTGCCATTACACGGAACACTTAACTACACCCTAGTAGTAAACTAAAGGCTGTTTTCGAGCTAGCCAGGAGTCGAACCTAGAATCTTCTGATCCGAAGTCAGACGCGTTATCCATTACGCCACTAGCCCTGCTTTAGCTTGTGCACACATGTCGCAACATTGCCTGTACGCGATTGACAGCGACAAAGAGCATTGCATTGAACACCAAAACAAAGAAGAAGGTATCAGTGCCGTGACCCGGATTCGAACCGGGGTTGCTGCGGCCACAACGCAGAGTACTAACCACTATACGATCACGGCTGGGTTGCTGCAACTGTGCCTCCGTGCGAGGTAAACAACTAGTCCTTATTACATCCAACTAAAGGCTGTTTTCGAGCTAGCCAGGAGTCGAACCTAGAATCTTCTGATCCGTAGTCAGACGCGTTATCCATTGCGCCACTAGCCCTGCGTTTGGGAGTGCATAGGTGTCACAATATTGCCTATACATCGTTGACAGGCAAACAAATATCTTCCTCCAGTTGTGGAGTTTGTCAGTTATCTGACAGTTTGCGAAGGTCGCAGGTGGCAAGAAAAGAAGCAGTAGTCATGTGTGTAGTTCTGAACTTTGCAACAACAAGCATAGCATTGAATGCAATACATAATTGTCACAACATTGCATGTACCTGCTTAATATCGACAAAAATCTTCCTGCACGTACACGTTTACTGAGTTTGGCACTTATGTGACTGCTCGTGAAGGTTGCAGGTGTCAGAAAGTGGACCAGACGTCTTTGTGTGTAGTTGTAATCTTTGTAACAGGAAGCATAGCATTTAATGCAATGATCACCAAAACAAACAAGTTAAGGGACGTCACAGTGACGAGACTGGGATTCGAACCGCAAATGCTGCAGTTTCTGACCGGCTCTCCAGCAGAGTGGCGCAGCGGAAGCGTGCTGGGCCCATAACCCAGAGGTCGATGGATCGAAACCATCCTCTGCTAATTGCGTTAGTGTTCGCCGTCAAGCTGTGTGATTAACACAGGGTATATGTTTTTGCCGTTTGCATTAAAGCACAAGTGTTCAGGGTTCTTTCCACCTCTTAATGGTTCAGCGATCTGTATGTAAAGCCACTGTGGACATTCCACCCGAGTCGCCCGTCTCAGGCCAGCCTGGCATTAGTGCTTTCTTTGTTAGCCATGCATCAATTGCTTCCTTTTAAGGTAGTGTGGCCGAGTGGTCTAAGACGCTGGATTTAGGCTCCAGTCTCAATTGAGGCGTGGGTTCAAATCCCACCGCTGCCATTTTTGCATCTTCCGGGAGGCAATAGCAGGCAGTAATCTCCATGAACGTTTAGTGGGTGACTGGGCCGTCAAGCTTGACGTGTAGCTGGGTTTAGGCTCCAGTCCCAATTGAGGCATGGCTTCAAATCCAACCACTGAAATTTGCGTAGTTAGTCCGTGAGTGACTGAGCTTTGAACGTTTTTTTAAAAAAAAAATCAGATGGTGTTCATGAGAGAGAGCAGCTGACTGCAGTCCTTGAGAAGCCCGTTCAACTTAGCGTAGAGAGTCAACAGTGGTGTGACACGTGAGTGACCGAAAATGAGATACGCTCCTGCACTTCTGTTCACCTGCGGTTCATGACAAACTGATTGCAGTAGTTGGGATGAGAAACTAAAAGTTCTTGCACAAACTGTTTTGGTATCGCAGTCTGAGTGGTATTTTTCCAATGTTCTTCGGAGCGAAGGTGTGCGGCAATGGCACGGAGGACACGTGGTCAGCAAACCTTACCGTGGATTATGGAAGGCCTGCATGCAAAGACCACAACTTCCAAGACCTTTTTCTGTGGCAGTGTGGCCGAGCACCCAAGGCGCTGGATTAAGGCTCCAGTCTCATTTAAGGTGTGGGATCTCTTAGAAAGTTCTAAATTTATCAAAACGTAACCTCACAATGTACAAACTTTCAGGCGTGGTAAATTCTCGCATGAGTTCAAGTTTCTCACGAATCCACTAGTGCCCCATGTGTGCGATACTGCTTCACGCTGAGCTGTAACAATCAAGCAGGTTTTGTGGAAACACCTTTGGCCAGACACACACTTCTTTGTATAGTAAGTTTGGAGTTCAAGGATCCAAGAGGTTAGGTACAGTGTCATTTCTTTTTCGTGAACTGGTGCCTTTACACAGAACCAGTAGAAGCCTTTATTTCAAGGGGGCCCTAATGTGTAGGGGTTTCTCTTGTTTTTAAATCCGTCTGATTTGGAGAATCTATGAACAAGTAATGGTGTAGGAGGCTGTAAATTGTTCATTGTGAGTCAAAATCTACCTGCAAACACTTTAGAGTTAAGCTCTGTGTTTGAAAATACATTGCACCTAACCTCTTAGATCCTTGAACTCAAAACCTACTATACAATAAAGTGCGTGTCTGGTCAAAGGTACTTCCACAAAACCCACTTGACTGTTAGAGCTCAGCGTCAAGTAAAATTGTATGATCTGTATGTAAAGCCACTATGGATATTCCACCCTGAGTCGCCTGTCTTAGGTCACACTGGCGTAATTGCTTTTTTGCTTTGCTTTGCTTTGCTTTGCTTTTAAGGTAGTGTGGCCGAGTGGTCTAAGGCGCTGGATTTAGGCTCCAGTCTCAATTGAGGCGTGGGTTCAAATCCCACCGCTGCCATTTTTGCATCTTCCGGGAGGCAATAGCAGGCAGTAATCTCCATGAACGTTTAGTGGGTGACTGGGCCGTCAAGCTTGACGTGTAGCTGGGTTTAGGCTCCAGTCCCAATTGAGGCATGGCTTCAAATCCCACCACTGAAATTTGCGTAGTTAGTCCGTGAGTGACTGAGCTTTGAAAGTTAAAAAAAAAAAAAAATCAGATGGTGTTCATGAGAGAGAGCAGCTGACTGCAGTCCTTGAGAAGCCCGTTCAACTTAGCGTAGAGAGTCAACAGTGGTGTGACACGTGAGTGACCGAAAATGAGATACGCTCCTGCACTTCTGTTCACCTGCGGTTCATGACAAACTGATTGCAGTAGTTGGGATGAGAAACTAAAAGTTCTTGCACAAACTGTTTTGGTATCGCAGTCTGAGTGGTATTTTTCCAATGTTCTTCGGAGCGAAGGTGTGCGGCAATGGCACGGAGGACACGTGGTCAGCAAACCTTACCGTGGATTATGGAAGGCCTGCATGCAAAGACCACAACTTCCAAGACCTTTTTCTGTGGCAGTGTGGCCGAGCACCCAAGGCGCTGGATTAAAGCTCCAGTCTCATTTAAGGTGTGGGATCTCTTAGAAAGTTCTAAATTTATCAAAGCGTAACCTCACAATGTACAAACTTTCAGGCGTGGTAAATTCTCGCATGAGTTCAAGTTTCTCACGAATCCACTAGTGCCCCATGTGTGCGATACTGCTTCACGCTGAGCTGTAACAATCAAGCAGGTTTTGTGGAAACACCTTTGGCCAGACACACACTTCTTTGTATAGTAAGTTTGGAGTTCAAGGATCCAAGAGGTTGGGTACAGTGTCATTTCTTTTTCGTGAACTGGTGCCTTTACACAGAACCAGTAGAAGCCTTTATTTCAAGGGGGCCCTAATGTGTAGGGGTTTCTCTTGTTTTTAAATCCGTCTGATTTGGAGAATCTATGAACAAGTAATGGTGTAGGAGGCTGTAAATTGTTCATTGTGAGTCAAAATCTACCTGCAAACACTTTAGAGTTAAGCTCTGTGTTTGAAAATACATTGCACCTAACCTCTTAGATCCTTGAACTCAAAACCTACTATACAATAAAGTGCGTGTCTGGTCAAAGGTACTTCCACAAAACCCACTTGACTGTTAGAGCTCAGCGTCAAGTAAAATTGTATGATCTGTATGTAAAGCCACTATGGATATTCCACCCTGAGTCGCCTGTCTTAGGTCACACTGGCGTAATTGCTTTTTTGCTTTGCTTTGCTTTTAAGGTAGTGTGGCCGAGTGGTCTAAGGCGCTGGATTAAGGCTCCAGTCTCATTTGAGGCGTGGGTTCAAATCCCACCACTGCCATTTTTGCATCTTCCGGGAGGCAATAGCAGGCAGTAATCTCCATGAACGTTTAGTGGGTGACTGGGCCGTCAAGCTTGACGTGTAGCTGGGTTTAGGCTCCAGTCCCAATTGAGGCATGGCTTCAAATCCAACCACTGAAATTTGCGTAGTTAGTCCGTGAGTGACTGAGCTTTGAAAGTTTTTTAAAAAAAAAAATCAGATGGTGTTCATGAGAGAGAGCAGCTGACTGCAGTCCTTGAGAAGCCCGTTCAACTTAGCGTAGAGAGTCAACAGTGGTGTGACACGTGAGTGACCGAAAATGAGATACGCTCCTGCACTTCTGTTCACCTGCGGTTCGTGACAAACTGATTGCAGTAGTTGGGATGAGAAACTAAAAGTTCTTGCACAAACTGTTTTGGTATCGCAGTCTGAGTGGTATTTTTCCAATGTTCTTCGGAGCGAAGGTGTGCGGCAATGGCACGGAGGACACGTGGTCAGCAAACCTTACCGTGGATTATGGAAGGCCTGCATGCAAAGACCACAACTTCCAAGACCTTTTTCTGTGGCAGTGTGGCCGAGCACTTAAGGCGCTGGATTAAGGCTCCAGTCTCATTTAAGGTGTGGGATCTCTTAGAAAGTTCTAAATTTATCAAAACGTAACCTCACAATGTACAAACCTTCAGGCGTGGTAAATTCTCGCATGAGTTCAAGTTTCTCACGAATCCACTAGTGCCCCATGTGTGCGATACTGCTTCACGCTGAGCTGTAACAATCAAGCAGGTTTTGTGGAAACACCTTTGGCCAGACACACACTTCTTTGTATAGTAAGTTTGGAGTTCAAGGATCCAAGAGGTTAGGTACAGTGTCATTTCTTTTTCGTGAACTGGTGCCTTTACACAGAACCAGTAGAAGCCTTTATTTCAAGGGGGCCCTAATGTGTAGGGGTTTCTCTTGTTTTTAAATCCGTCTGATTTGGAGAATCTATGAACAAGTAATGGTGTAGGAGGCTGTAAATTGTTCATTGTGAGTCAAAATCTACCTGCAAACACTTTAGAGTTAAGCTCTGTGTTTGAAAATACATTGCACCTAACCTCTTAGATCCTTGAACTCAAAACCTACTATACAATAAAGTGCGTGTCTGGTCAAAGGTACTTCCACAAAACCCACTTGACTGTTAGAGCTCAGCGTCAAGTAAAATTGTATGATCTGTATGTAAAGCCACTATGGATATTCCACCCTGAGTCGCCTGTCTTAGGGCACACTGGCGTAATTGCTTTTTTGCTTTGCTTTGCTTTGCTTTGCTTTTAAGGTAGTGTGGCCGAGTGGTCTAAGGCGCTGGATTAAGGCTCCAGTCTCGTTTGAGGCGTGGGTTCAAATCCCACCACTGCCAAAACGCTCTGAGGCCAACAAAGCGTAACCTCTCAAAGTGCAGACATGTAGCGAATTCCCGTACGACTTCAAGTTTCTCATGAATCCACTAGTGCCCCATGTGTATGATTCTACCTCACGCTGAGCCGTATCAATCAAGTAGGTTGTGTGGAAGCACCTTTGGTTGCACTCTGAGCTATACCTGCGTAGGCATTGTCCACACACTTCTTTGTATTATAGGTTTGGAGCTTGGGTACAATACAATTTCTTTCTCCTAAGCTTCTGCCATTACACGGAACACTTAACTACACCCTAGTAGTAAACTAAAGGCTGTTTTCGAGCTAGCCAGGAGTCGAACCTAGAATCTTCTGATCCGAAGTCAGACGCTTTAGCCATTACGCCACTAGCCCTGCTTTAGCTTGTGCACACATGTCGCAACATTGCCTGTACGCGATTGACAGCGACAAAGAGCATTGCATTGAACACCAAAACAAAGAAGAAGGTATCAGTGCCGTGACCCGGATTCGAACCGGGGTTGCTGCGGCCACAACGCAGAGTACTAACCACTATACGGTCACGGCTGGGTTGCTGCAACTGTGCCTCCGTGCGAGGTAAACAACTAGTCCTTATTACATCCAACTAAAGGCTGTTTTCGAGCTAGCCAGGAGTTGAACCTAGAATCTTCTGATCCATAGTCAGACGCGTTATCCATTGCGCCACTAGCCCTGCGTTTGGGAGTGCATAGGTGTCACAATATTGCCTATACATCGTTGACAGGCAAACAAATATCTTCCCCCAGTTGTGGAGTTTGTCAGTTATCTGACAGTTTGCGAAGGTCGCAGGCGGCAAGAAAAGAAGCAGTAGTCATGTGTGTAGTTCTGAACTTTGCAACAACAAGCATAGCATTGAATGCAATACATAATTGTCACAACATTGCATGTACCTGCTTAATATCGACAAAAATCTTCCTGCATGTACACGTTTACTGAGTTTGGCACTTATGTGACTGCTCGTGAAGGTTGCAGGTGTCAGAAAGTGGACCAGACGTCTTTGTGTGTAGTTGTAATCTTTGTAACAGGAAGCATAGCATTTAATGCAATGATCACCAAAACAAACAAGTTAAGGGACGTCACAGTGACGAGACTGGGATTCGAACCGCAAATGCTGCAGTTTCTGACCGGCTCTCAAGCAGAGTGGCGCAGCGGAAGCGTGCTGGGCCCATAACCCAGAGGTCGATGGATCGAAACCATCCTCTGCTAATTGCGTTAGTGTTCGCCGTCAAGCTGTGTGATTAACACAGGGTATATGTTTTTGCCGTTTGCATTAAAGCACAAGTGTTCAGGGTTCTTTCCACCTCTTAATGGTTCAGCGATCTGTATGTAAAGCCACTGTGGACATTCCACCCCGAGTCGCCCGTCTCAGGCCAGCCTGGCATTAGTGCTTTCTTTGTTAGCCATGCATCAATTGCTTCCTTTTAAGGTAGTGTGGCCGAGTGGTCTAAGGCGCTGGATTTAGGCTCCAGTCTCAATTGAGGCGTGGGTTCAAATCCCACCGCTGCCATCTTTGCATCTTCCGGGAGGCAATAGCAGGCAGTAATCTCCATGAACGTTTAGTGGGTGACTGGGCCGTCAAGCTTGACGTGTAGCTGGGTTTAGGCTCCAGTCCCAATTGAGGCATGGCTTCAAATCCAACCACTGAAATTTGCGTAGTTAGTCCGTGAGTGACTGAGCTTTGAAAGTTTTTTTAAAAAAAAAATCAGATGGTGTTCATGAGAGAGAGCAGCTGATTGCAGTCCTTGAGAAGCCCGTTCAACTTAGCGTAGAGAGTCAACAGTGGTGTGACACGTGAGTGACCGAAAATGAGATACGCTCCTGCACTTCTGTTCACCTGCGGTTCATGACAAACTGATTGCAGTAGTTGGGATGAGAAACTAAAAGTTCTTGCACAAACTGTTTTGGTATCGCAGTCTGAGTGGTATTTTTCCAATGTTCTTCGGAGCGAAGGTGTGCGGCAATGGCACGGAGGACACGTGGTCAGCAAACCTTACCGTGGATTATGGAAGGCCTGCATGCAAAGACCACAACTTCCAAGACCTTTTTCTGTGGCAGTGTGGCCGAGCACCCAAGGCGCTGGATTAAGGCTCCAGTCTCATTTAAGGTGTGGGATCTCTTAGAAAGTTCTAAATTTATCAAAGCGTAACCTCACAATGTACAAACTTGCAGGCGTGGTAAATTCTCGCATGAGTTCAAGTTTCTCACGAATCCACTAGTGCCCCATGTGTGCGATACTGCTTCACGCTGAGCTGTAACAATCAAGCAGGTTTTGTGGAAACACCTTTGGCCAGACACACACTTCTTTGTATAGTAAGTTTGGAGTTCAAGGATCCAAGAGGTTAGGTACAGTGTCATTTCTTTTTCGTGAACTGGTGCCTTTACACAGAACCAGTAGAAGCCTTTATTTCAAGGGGGCCCTAATGTGTAGGGGTTTCTCTTGTTTTTAAATCCGTCTGATTTGGAGAATCTATGAACAAGTAATGGTGTAGGAGGCTGTAAATTGTTCATTGTGAGTCAAAATCTACCTGCAAACACTTTAGAGTTAAGCTCTGTGTTTGAAAATACATTGCACCTAACCTCTTAGATCCTTGAACTCAAAACCTACTATACAATAAAGTGCATGTCTGGTCAAAGGTACTTCCACAAAACCCACTTGACTGTTAGAGCTCAGCGTCAAGTAAAATTGTATGATCTGTATGTAAAGCCACTATGGATATTCCACCCTGAGTCGCCTGTCTTAGGTCACACTGGCGTAATTGCTTTTTTGCTTTGCTTTGCTTTGCTTTGCTTTTAAGGTAGTGTGGCCGAGTGGTCTAAGGCGCTCGATTAAGGCTCCAGTCTCATTTGAGGCGTGGGTTCAAATCCCACCACTGCCAAAACGCTCTGAGGCCAACAAAGCGTAACCTCTCAAAGTGCAGACATGTAGCGAATTCCCGTACGACTTCAAGTTTCTCATGAATCCACTAGTGCCCCATGTGTATGATTCTACCTCACGCTGAGCCGTATCAATCAAGTAGGTTGTGTGAAAGCACCTTTGGTTGCACTCTGAGCTATACCTGCGTAGGCATTGTCCACACACTTCTTTGTATTATAGGTTTGGAGCTTGGGTACAATACAATTTCTTTCTCCTAAGCTTCTGCCATTACACGGAACACTTAACTACACCCTAGTAGTAAACTAAAGGCTGTTTTCGAGGTAGCCAGGAGTCGAACCTAGAATCTTCTGATCCGAAGTCAGACGCGTTATCCATTACGCCACTAGCCCTGCTTTAGCTTGTGCACACATGTCGCAACATTGCCTGTACGCGATTGACAGCGACAAAGAGCATTGCATTGAACACCAAAACAAAGAAGAAGGTATCAGTGCCGTGACCCGGATTCGAACCGGGGTTGCTGCGGCCACAACGCAGAGTACTAACCACTATACGATCACGGCTGGGTTGCTGCAACTGTGCCTCCGTGCGAGGTAAACAACTAGTCCTTATTACATCCAACTAAAGGCTGTTTTCGAGCTAGCCAGGAGTTGAACCTAGAATCTTCTGATCCGTAGTCAGACGCGTTATCCATTGCGCCACTAGCCCTGCGTTTGGGAGTGCATAGGTGTCACAATATTGCCTATACATCGTTGACAGGCAAACAAATATCTTCCCCCAGTTGTGGAGTTTGTCAGTTATCTGACAGTTTGCGAAGGTCGCAGGCGGCAAGAAAAGAAGCAGTAGTCATGTGTGTAGTTCTGAACTTTGCAACAACAAGCATAGCATTGAATGCAATACATAATTGTCACAACATTGCATGTACCTGCTTAATATCGACAAAAATCTTCCTGCATGTACACGTTTACTGAGTTTGGCACTTATGTGACTGCTCGTGAAGGTTGCAGGTGTCAGAAAGTGGACCAGACGTCTTTGTGTGTAGTTGTAATCTTTGTAACAGGAAGCATAGCATTTAATGCAATGATCACCAAAACAAACAAGTTAAGGGACGTCACAGTGACGAGACTGGGATTCGAACCGCAAATGCTGCAGTTTCTGACCGGCTCTCAAGCAGAGTGGCGCAGCGGAAGCGTGCTGGGCCCATAACCCAGAGGTCGATGGATCGAAACCATCCTCTGCTAATTGCGTTAGTGTTCGCCGTCAAGCTGTGTGATTAACACAGGGTATATGTTTTTGCCCTTTGCATTAAAGCACAAGTGTTCAGGGTTCTTTCCACCTCTTAATGGTTCAGCGATCTGTATGTAAAGCCACTGTGGACATTCCACCCCGAGTCGCCCGTCTCAGGCCAGCCTGGCATTAGTGCTTTCTTTGTTAGCCATGCATCAATTGCTTCCTTTTAAGGTAGTGTGGCCGAGTGGTCTAAGGCGCTGGATTTAGGCTCCAGTCTCAATTGAGGCGTGGGTTCAAATCCCACCGCTGCCATCTTTGCATCTTCCGGGAGGCAATAGCAGGCAGTAATCTCCATGAACGTTTAGTGGGTGACTGGGCCGTCAAGCTTGACGTGTAGCTGGGTTTAGGCTCCAGTCCCAATTGAGGCATGGCTTCAAATCCCACCACTGAAATTTGCGTAGTTAGTCCGTGAGTGACTGAGCTTTGAAAGTTTAAAAAAAAAAAAAATCAGATGGTGTTCATGAGAGAGAGCAGCTGACTGCAGTCCTTGAGAAGCCCGTTCAACTTAGCGTAGAGAGTCAACAGTGGTGTGACACGTGAGTGACCGAAAATGAGATACGCTCCTGCACTTCTGTTCACCTGCGGTTCATGACAAACTGATTGCAGTAGTTGGGATGAGAAACTAAAAGTTCTTGCACAAACTGTTTTGGTATCGCAGTCTGAGTGGTATTTTTCCAATGTTCTTCGGAGCGAAGGTGTGCGGCAATGGCACGGAGGACACGTGGTCAGCAAACCTTACCGTGGATTATGGAAGGCCTGCATGCAAAGACCACAACTTCCAAGACCTTTTTCTGTGGCAGTGTGGCCGAGCACCCAAGGCGCTGGATTAAGGCTCCAGTCTCATTTAAGGTGTGGGATCTCTTAGAAAGTTCTAAATTTATCAAAGCGTAACCTCACAATGTACAAACTTTCAGGCGTGGTAAATTCTCGCATGAGTTCAAGTTTCTCACGAATCCACTAGTGCCCCATGTGTGCGATACTGCTTCACGCTGAGCTGTAACAATCAAGCAGGTTTTGTGGAAACACCTTTGGCCAGACACACACTTCTTTGTATAGTAAGTTTGGAGTTCAAGGATCCAAGAGGTTAGGTACAGTGTCATTTCTTTTTCGTGAACTGGTGCCTTTACACAGAACCAGTAGAAGCCTTTATTTCAAGGGGGCCCTAATGTGTAGGGGTTTCTCTTGTTTTTAAATCCGTCTGATTTGGAGAATCTATGAACAAGTAATGGTGTAGGAGGCTGTAAATTGTTCATTGTGAGTCAAAATCTACCTGCAAACACTTTAGAGTTAAGCTCTGTGTTTGAAAATACATTGCACCTAACCTCTTAGATCCTTGAACTCAAAACCTACTATACAATAAAGTGCGTGTCTGGTCAAAGGTACTTCCACAAAACCCACTTGACTGTTAGAGCTCAGCGTCAAGTAAAATTGTATGATCTGTATGTAAAGCCACTATGGATATTCCACCCTGAGTCGCCTGTCTTAGGTCACACTGGCGTAATTGCTTTTTTGCTTTGCTTTGCTTTTAAGGTAGTGTGGCCGAGTGGTCTAAGGCGCTGGATTAAGGCTCCAGTCTCATTTGAGGCGTGGGTTCAAATCCCACCACTGCCATTTTTGCATCTTCCGGGAGGCAATAGCAGGCAGTAATCTCCATGAACGTTTAGTGGGTGACTGGGCCGTCAAGCTTGACGTGTAGCTGGGTTTAGGCTCCAGTCCCAATTGAGGCATGGCTTCAAATCCAACCACTGAAATTTGCGTAGTTAGTCCGTGAGTGACTGAGCTTTGAAAGTTTTTTTAAAAAAAAAATCAGATGGTGTTCATGAGAGAGAGCAGCTGACTGCAGTCCTTGAGAAGCCCGTTCAACTTAGCGTAGAGAGTCAACAGTGGTGTGACACGTGAGTGACCGAAAATGAGATACGCTCCTGCACTTCTGTTCACCTGCGGTTCATGACAAACTGATTGCAGTAGTTGGGATGAGAAACTAAAAGTTCTTGCACAAACTGTTTTGGTATCGCAGTCTGAGTGGTATTTTTCCAATGTTCTTCGGAGCGAAGGTGTGCGGCAATGGCACGGAGGACACGTGGTCAGCAAACCTTACCGTGGATTATGGAAGGCCTGCATGCAAAGACCACAACTTCCAAGACCTTTTTCTGTGGCAGTGTGGCCGAGCACCCAAGGCGCTGGATTAAGGCTCCAGTCTCATTTAAGGTGTGGGATCTCTTAGAAAGTTCTAAATTTATCAAAGCGTAACCTCACAATGTACAAACTTTCAGGCGTGGTAAATTCTCGCATGAGTTCAAGTTTCTAACGAATCCACTAGTGCCCCATGTGTGCGATACTGCTTCACGCTGAGCTGTAACAATCAAGCAGGTTTTGTGGAAACACCTTTGGCCAGACACACACTTCTTTGTATAGTAAGTTTGGAGTTCAAGGATCCAAGAGGTTAGGTACAGTGTCATTTCTTTTTCGTGAACTGGTGCCTTTACACAGAACCAGTAGAAGCCTTTATTTCAAGGGGGCCCTAATGTGTAGGGGTTTCTCTTGTTTTTAAATCCGTCTGATTTGGAGAATCTATGAACAAGTAATGGTGTAGGAGGCTGTAAATTGTTCATTGTGAGTCAAAATCTACCTGCTCTGTGTTTGAAAATACATTGCACCTAACCTCTTAGATCCTTGAACTCAAAACCTACTATACAATAAAGTGCGTGTCTGGTCAAAGGTACTTCCACAAAACCCACTTGACTGTTAGAGCTCAGCGTCAAGTAAAATTGTATGATCTGTATGTAAAGCCACTATGGATATTCCACCCTGAGTCGCCTGTCTTAGGTCAGACTGGCGTAATTGCTTTTTTGCTTTGCTTTGCTTTGCTTTGCTTTTAAGGTAGTGTGGCCGAGTGGTCTAAGGCGCTGGATTAAGGCTCCAGTCTCGTTTGAGGCGTGGGTTCAAATCCCACCACTGGCAAAACGCTCTAAGGCCAACAAAGCGTAACCTCTCAAAGTGCAGACATGTAGCGAATTCCCGTACGACTTCAAGTTTCTCATGAATCCACTAGTGCCCCATGTGTATGATTCTACCTCACGCTGAGCCGTAACAATCAAGTAGGTTGTGTGGAAGCACCTTTCGTTGCACTCTGAGCTATACCTGCGTAGGCATTGTCCACACACTTCTTTGTATTATAGGTTTGGAGCTTGGGTACAACACAATTTCTTTCTCCTACGCTTCTGCCATTACACGGAACACTTAACTACACCCTAGTAGTAAACTAAAGGCTGTTTTCGAGCTAGCCAAGAGTCGAACCTAGAATCTTCTGATCCGAAGTCAGACGCGTTATCCATTACGCCACTAGCCCTGCTTTAGCTTGTGCACACATGTCGCAACATTGCCTGTACGCGATTGACAGCGACAAAGAGCATTGCATTGAACACCAAAACAAAGAAGAAGGTATCAGTGCCATGACCCGGATTCGAACCGGGGTTGCTGCGGCCACAACGCAGAGTACTAACCACTATACGATCACGGCTGGGTTGCTGCAACTGTGCCTCCGTGCGAGGTAAACAACTAGTCCTTATTACATCCAACTAAAGGCTGTTTTCGAGCTAGCCAGGAGTCGAACCTAGAATCTTCTGATCCGTAGTCAGACGCGTTATCCATTGCGCCACTAGCCCTGCGTTTGGGAGTGCATAGGTGTCACAATATTGCCTATACATCGTTGACAGGCAAACAAATATCTTCCTCCAGTTGTGGAGTTTGTCAGTTATCTGACAGTTTGCGAAGGTCGCAGGTGGCAAGAAAAGAAGCAGTAGTCATGTGTGTAGTTCTGAACTTTGCAACAACAAGCATAGCATTGAATGCAATACATAATTGTCACAACATTGCATGTACCTGCTTAATATCGACAAAAATCTTCCTGCACGTACACGTTTACTGAGTTTGGCACTTATGTGACTGCTCGTGAAGGTTGCAGGTGTCAGAAAGTGGACCAGACGTCTTTGTGTGTAGTTGTAATCTTTGTAACAGGAAGCATAGCATTTAATGCAATGATCACCAAAACAAACAAGTTAAGGGACGTCACAGTGACGAGACTGGGATTCGAACCGCAAATGCTGCAGTTTCTGACCGGCTCTCCAGCAGAGTGGCGCAGCGGAAGCGTGCTGGGCCCATAACCCAGAGGTCGATGGATCGAAACCATCCTCTGCTAATTGCGTTAGTGTTCGCCGTCAAGCTGTGTGATTAACACAGGGTATATGTTTTTGCCGTTTGCATTAAAGCACAAGTGTTCAGGGTTCTTTCCACCTCTTAATGGTTCAGCGATCTGTATGTAAAGCCACTGTGGACATTCCACCCGAGTCGCCCGTCTCAGGCCAGCCTGGCATTAGTGCTTTCTTTGTTAGCCATGCATCAATTGCTTCCTTTTAAGGTAGTGTGGCCGAGTGGTCTAAGACGCTGGATTTAGGCTCCAGTCTCAATTGAGGCGTGGGTTCAAATCCCACCGCTGCCATTTTTGCATCTTCCGGGAGGCAATAGCAGGCAGTAATCTCCATGAACGTTTAGTGGGTGACTGGGCCGTCAAGCTTGACGTGTAGCTGGGTTTAGGCTCCAGTCCCAATTGAGGCATGGCTTCAAATCCAACCACTGAAATTTGCGTAGTTAGTCCGTGAGTGACTGAGCTTTGAACGTTTTTTTAAAAAAAAAATCAGATGGTGTTCATGAGAGAGAGCAGCTGACTGCAGTCCTTGAGAAGCCCGTTCAACTTAGCGTAGAGAGTCAACAGTGGTGTGACACGTGAGTGACCGAAAATGAGATACGCTCCTGCACTTCTGTTCACCTGCGGTTCATGACAAACTGATTGCAGTAGTTGGGATGAGAAACTAAAAGTTCTTGCACAAACTGTTTTGGTATCGCAGTCTGAGTGGTATTTTTCCAATGTTCTTCGGAGCGAAGGTGTGCGGCAATGGCACGGAGGACACGTGGTCAGCAAACCTTACCGTGGATTATGGAAGGCCTGCATGCAAAGACCACAACTTCCAAGACCTTTTTCTGTGGCAGTGTGGCCGAGCACCCAAGGCGCTGGATTAAGGCTCCAGTCTCATTTAAGGTGTGGGATCTCTTAGAAAGTTCTAAATTTATCAAAACGTAACCTCACAATGTACAAACTTTCAGGCGTGGTAAATTCTCGCATGAGTTCAAGTTTCTCACGAATCCACTAGTGCCCCATGTGTGCGATACTGCTTCACGCTGAGCTGTAACAATCAAGCAGGTTTTGTGGAAACACCTTTGGCCAGACACACACTTCTTTGTATAGTAAGTTTGGAGTTCAAGGATCCAAGAGGTTAGGTACAGTGTCATTTCTTTTTCGTGAACTGGTGCCTTTACACAGAACCAGTAGAAGCCTTTATTTCAAGGGGGCCCTAATGTGTAGGGGTTTCTCTTGTTTTTAAATCCGTCTGATTTGGAGAATCTATGAACAAGTAATGGTGTAGGAGGCTGTAAATTGTTCATTGTGAGTCAAAATCTACCTGCAAACACTTTAGAGTTAAGCTCTGTGTTTGAAAATACATTGCACCTAACCTCTTAGATCCTTGAACTCAAAACCTACTATACAATAAAGTGCGTGTCTGGTCAAAGGTACTTCCACAAAACCCACTTGACTGTTAGAGCTCAGCGTCAAGTAAAATTGTATGATCTGTATGTAAAGCCACTATGGATATTCCACCCTGAGTCGCCTGTCTTAGGTCACACTGGCGTAATTGCTTTTTTGCTTTGCTTTGCTTTGCTTTGCTTTTAAGGTAGTGTGGCCGAGTGGTCTAAGGCGCTGGATTTAGGCTCCAGTCTCAATTGAGGCGTGGGTTCAAATCCCACCGCTGCCATTTTTGCATCTTCCGGGAGGCAATAGCAGGCAGTAATCTCCATGAACGTTTAGTGGGTGACTGGGCCGTCAAGCTTGACGTGTAGCTGGGTTTAGGCTCCAGTCCCAATTGAGGCATGGCTTCAAATCCCACCACTGAAATTTGCGTAGTTAGTCCGTGAGTGACTGAGCTTTGAAAGTTAAAAAAAAAAAAAAATCAGATGGTGTTCATGAGAGAGAGCAGCTGACTGCAGTCCTTGAGAAGCCCGTTCAACTTAGCGTAGAGAGTCAACAGTGGTGTGACACGTGAGTGACCGAAAATGAGATACGCTCCTGCACTTCTGTTCACCTGCGGTTCATGACAAACTGATTGCAGTAGTTGGGATGAGAAACTAAAAGTTCTTGCACAAACTGTTTTGGTATCGCAGTCTGAGTGGTATTTTTCCAATGTTCTTCGGAGCGAAGGTGTGCGGCAATGGCACGGAGGACACGTGGTCAGCAAACCTTACCGTGGATTATGGAAGGCCTGCATGCAAAGACCACAACTTCCAAGACCTTTTTCTGTGGCAGTGTGGCCGAGCACCCAAGGCGCTGGATTAAAGCTCCAGTCTCATTTAAGGTGTGGGATCTCTTAGAAAGTTCTAAATTTATCAAAGCGTAACCTCACAATGTACAAACTTTCAGGCGTGGTAAATTCTCGCATGAGTTCAAGTTTCTCACGAATCCACTAGTGCCCCATGTGTGCGATACTGCTTCACGCTGAGCTGTAACAATCAAGCAGGTTTTGTGGAAACACCTTTGGCCAGACACACACTTCTTTGTATAGTAAGTTTGGAGTTCAAGGATCCAAGAGGTTAGGTACAGTGTCATTTCTTTTTCGTGAACTGGTGCCTTTACACAGAACCAGTAGAAGCCTTTATTTCAAGGGGGCCCTAATGTGTAGGGGTTTCTCTTGTTTTTAAATCCGTCTGATTTGGAGAATCTATGAACAAGTAATGGTGTAGGAGGCTGTAAATTGTTCATTGTGAGTCAAAATCTACCTGCAAACACTTTAGAGTTAAGCTCTGTGTTTGAAAATACATTGCACCTAACCTCTTAGATCCTTGAACTCAAAACCTACTATACAATAAAGTGCGTGTCTGGTCAAAGGTACTTCCACAAAACCCACTTGACTGTTAGAGCTCAGCGTCAAGTAAAATTGTATGATCTGTATGTAAAGCCACTATGGATATTCCACCCTGAGTCGCCTGTCTTAGGTCACACTGGCGTAATTGCTTTTTTGCTTTGCTTTGCTTTTAAGGTAGTGTGGCCGAGTGGTCTAAGGCGCTGGATTAAGGCTCCAGTCTCATTTGAGGCGTGGGTTCAAATCCCACCACTGCCATTTTTGCATCTTCCGGGAGGCAATAGCAGGCAGTAATCTCCATGAACGTTTAGTGGGTGACTGGGCCGTCAAGCTTGACGTGTAGCTGGGTTTAGGCTCCAGTCCCAATTGAGGCATGGCTTCAAATCCAACCACTGAAATTTGCGTAGTTAGTCCGTGAGTGACTGAGCTTTGAAAGTTAAAAAAAAAAAAAAATCAGATGGTGTTCATGAGAGAGAGCAGCTGACTGCAGTCCTTGAGAAGCCCGTTCAACTTAGCGTAGAGAGTCAACAGTGGTGTGACACGTGAGTGACCGAAAATGAGATACGCTCCTGCACTTCTGTTCACCTGCGGTTCATGACAAACTGATTGCAGTAGTTGGGATGAGAAACTAAAAGTTCTTGCACAAACTGTTTTGGTATCGCAGTCTGAGTGGTATTTTTCCAATGTTCTTCGGAGCGAAGGTGTGCGGCAATGGCACGGAGGACACGTGGTCAGCAAACCTTACCGTGGATTATGGAAGGCCTGCATGCAAAGACCACAACTTCCAAGACCTTTTTCTGTGGCAGTGTGGCCGAGCACTTAAGGCGCTGGATTAAGGCTCCAGTCTCATTTAAGGTGTGGGATCTCTTAGAAAGTTCTAAATTTATCAAAACGTAACCTCACAATGTACAAACCTTCAGGCGTGGTAAATTCTCGCATGAGTTCAAGTTTCTCACGAATCCACTAGTGCCCCATGTGTGCGATACTGCTTCACGCTGAGCTGTAACAATCAAGCAGGTTTTGTGGAAACACCTTTGGCCAGACACACACTTCTTTGTATAGTAAGTTTGGAGTTCAAGGATCCAAGAGGTTAGGTACAGTGTCATTTCTTTTTCGTGAACTGGTGCCTTTACACAGAACCAGTAGAAGCCTTTATTTCAAGGGGGCCCTAATGTGTAGGGGTTTCTCTTGTTTTTAAATCCGTCTGATTTGGAGAATCTATGAACAAGTAATGGTGTAGGAGGCTGTAAATTGTTCATTGTGAGTCAAAATCTACCTGCAAACACTTTAGAGTTAAGCTCTGTGTTTGAAAATACATTGCACCTAACCTCTTAGATCCTTGAACTCAAAACCTACTATACAATAAAGTGCGTGTCTGGTCAAAGGTACTTCCACAAAACCCACTTGACTGTTAGAGCTCAGCGTCAAGTAAAATTGTATGATCTGTATGTAAAGCCACTATGGATATTCCACCCTGAGTCGCCTGTCTTAGGGCACACTGGCGTAATTGCTTTTTTGCTTTGCTTTGCTTTGCTTTGCTTTTAAGGTAGTGTGGCCGAGTGGTCTAAGGCGCTGGATTAAGGCTCCAGTCTCGTTTGAGGCGTGGGTTCAAATCCCACCACTGCCAAAACGCTCTGAGGCCAACAAAGCGTAACCTCTCAAAGTGCAGATATGTAGCGAATTCCCGTACGACTTCAAGTTTCTCATGAATCCACTAGTGCCCCATGTGTATGATTCTACCTCACGCTGAGCCGTAACAATCAAGTAGGTTGTGTGGTTGCACTCTGAGCTATACCTGCGTAGGCATTGTCCACACACTTCTTTGTATTATAGGTTTGGAGCTTGGGTACAATACAATTTATTTCTCCTAAGCTTCTGCCATTACACGGAACACTTAACTACACCCTAGTAGTAAACTAAAGGCTGTTTTCGAGCTAGCCAGGAGTCGAACCTAGAATCTTCTGATCCGAAGTCAGACGCGTTATCCATTACGCCACTAGCCCTGCTTTAGCTTGTGCACACATGTCGCAACATTGCCTGTACGCGATTGACAGCGACAAAGAGCATTGCATTGAACACCAAAACAAAGAAGAAGGTATCAGTGCCGTGACCCGGATTCGAACCGGGGTTGCTGCGGCCACAACGCAGAGCACTAACCACTATACGATCACGGCTGGGTTGCTGCAACTGTGCCTCCGTGCGAGGTACATCCAACTAAAGGCTGTTTTCGAGCTAGCCAGGAGTTGAACCTAGAATCTTCTGATCCGTAGTCAGACGCGTTATCCATTGCGCCACTAGCCCTGCGTTTGGGAGTGCATAGGTGTCACAATATTGCCTATACATCGTTGACAGGCAAACAAATATCTTCCCCCAGTTGTGGAGTTTGTCAGTTATCTGACAGTTTGCGAAGGTCGCAGGCGGCAAGAAAAGAAGCAGTAGTCATGTGTGTAGTTCTGAACTTTGCAACAACAAGCATAGCATTGAATGCAATACATAATTGTCACAACATTGCATGTACCTGCTTAATATCGACAAAAATCTTCCTGCATGTACACGTTTACTGAGTTTGGCACTTATGTGACTGCTCGTGAAGGTTGCAGGTGTCAGAAAGTGGACCAGACGTCTTTGTGTGTAGTTGTAATCTTTGTAACAGGAAGCATAGCATTTAATGCAATGATCACCAAAACAAACAAGTTAAGGGACGTCACAGTGACGAGACTGGGATTCGAACCGCAAATGCTGCAGTTTCTGACCGGCTCTCAAGCAGAGTGGCGCAGCGGAAGCGTGCTGGGCCCATAACCCAGAGGTCGATGGATCTAAACCATCCTCTGCTAATTGCGTTAGTGTTCGCCGTCAAGCTGTGTGATTAACACAGGGTATATGTTTTTGCCCTTTGCATTAAAGCACAAGTGTTCAGGGTTCTTTCCACCTCTTAATGGTTCAGCGATCTGTATGTAAAGCCACTGTGGACATTCCACCCCGAGTCGCCCGTCTCAGGCCAGCCTGGCATTAGTGCTTTCTTTGTTAGCCATGCATCAATTGCTTCCTTTTAAGGTAGTGTGGCCGAGTGGTCTAAGGCGCTGGATTTAGGCTCCAGTCTCAATTGAGGCGTGGGTTCAAATCCCACCGCTGCCATCTTTGCATCTTCCGGGAGGCAATAGCAGGCAGTAATCTCCATGAACGTTTAGTGGGTGACTGGGCCGTCAAGCTTGACGTGTAGCTGGGTTTAGGCTCCAGTCCCAATTGAGGCATGGCTTCAAATCCAACCACTGAAATTTGCGTAGTTAGTCCGTGAGTGACTGAGCTTTGAAAGTTTTTTAAAAAAAAAAATCAGATGGTGTTCATGAGAGAGAGCAGCTGATTGCAGTCCTTGAGAAGCCCGTTCAACTTAGCGTAGAGAGTCAACAGTGGTGTGACACGTGAGTGACCGAAAATGAGATACGCTCCTGCACTTCTGTTCACCTGCGGTTCATGACAAACTGATTGCAGTAGTTGGGATGAGAAACTAAAAGTTCTTGCACAAACTGTTTTGGTATCGCAGTCTGAGTGGTATTTTTCCAATGTTCTTCGGAGCGAAGGTGTGCGGCAATGGCACGGAGGACACGTGGTCAGCAAACCTTACCGTGGATTATGGAAGGCCTGCATGCAAAGACCACAACTTCCAAGACCTTTTTCTGTGGCAGTGTGGCCGAGCACCCAAGGCGCTGGATTAAGGCTCCAGTCTCATTTAAGGTGTGGGATCTCTTAGAAAGTTCTAAATTTATCAAAGCGTAACCTCACAATGTACAAACTTGCAGGCGTGGTAAATTCTCGCATGAGTTCAAGTTTCTCACGAATCCACTAGTGCCCCATGTGTGCGATACTGCTTCACGCTGAGCTGTAACAATCAAGCAGGTTTTGTGGAAACACCTTTGGCCAGACACACACTTCTTTGTATAGTAAGTTTGGAGTTCAAGGATCCAAGAGGTTAGGTACAGTGTCATTTCTTTTTCGTGAACTGGTGCCTTTACACAGAACCAGTAGAAGCCTTTATTTCAAGGGGGCCCTAATGTGTAGGGGTTTCTCTTGTTTTTAAATCCGTCTGATTTGGAGAATCTATGAACAAGTAATGGTGTAGGAGGCTGTAAATTGTTCATTGTGAGTCAAAATCTACCTGCAAACACTTTAGAGTTAAGCTCTGTGTTTGAAAATACATTGCACCTAACCTCTTAGATCCTTGAACTCAAAACCTACTATACAATAAAGTGCGTGTCTGGTCAAAGGTACTTCCACAAAACCCACTTGACTGTTAGAGCTCAGCGTCAAGTAAAATTGTATGATCTGTATGTAAAGCCACTATGGATATTCCACCCTGAGTCGCCTGTCTTAGGTCACACTGGAGTAATTGCTTTTTTGCTTTGCTTTGCTTTGCTTTGCTTTTAAGGTAGTGTGGCCGAGTGGTCTAAGGCGCTCGATTAAGGCTCCAGTCTCATTTGAGGCGTGGGTTCAAATCCCACCACTGCCAAAACGCTCTGAGGCCAACAAAGTGTAACCTCTCAAAGTGCAGACATGTAGCGAATTCCCGTACGACTTCAAGTTTCTCATGAATCCACTAGTGCCCCATGTGTATGATTCTACCTCACGCTGAGCCGTATCAATCAAGTAGGTTGTGTGGAAGCACCTTTGGTTGCACTCTGAGCTATACCTGCGTAGGCATTGTCCACACACTTCTTTGTATTATAGGTTTGGAGCTTGGGTACAATACAATTTCTTTCTCCTAAGCTTCTGCCATTACACGGAACACTTAACTACACCCTAGTAGTAAACTAAAGGCTGTTTTCGAGCTAGCCAGGAGTCGAACCTAGAATCTTCTGATCCGAAGTCAGACGCGTTATCCATTACGCCACTAGCCCTGCTTTAGCTTGTGCACACATGTCGCAACATTGCCTGTACGCGATTGACAGCGACAAAGAGCATTGCATTGAACACCAAAACAAAGAAGAAGGTATCAGTGCCGTGACCCGGATTCGAACCGGGGTTGCTGCGGCCACAACGCAGAGTACTAACCACTATACGATCACGGCTGGGTTGCTGCAACTGTGCCTCCGTGCGAGGTAAACAACTAGTCCTTATTACATCCAACTAAAGGCTGTTTTCGAGCTAGCCAGGAGTCGAACCTAGAATCTTCTGATCCGTAGTCAAACGCGTTATCCATTGCGCCAGTAGCCCTGCGTTTGGGAGTGCATAGGTGTCACAATATTGCCTATACATCGTTGACAGGCAAACAAATATCTTCCCCCAGTTGTGGAGTTTGTCAGTTATCTGACAGTTTGCGAAGGTCGCAGGCGGCAAGAAAAGAAGCAGTAGTCATGTGTGTAGTTCTGAACTTTGCAACAACAAGCATAGCATTGAATGCAATACATAATTGTCACAACATTGCATGTACCTGCTTAATATCGACAAAAATCTTCCTGCACGTACACGTTTACTGAGTTTGGCACTTATGTGACTGCTCGTGAAGGTTGCAGGTGTCAGAAAGTGGACCAGACGTCTTTGTGTGTAGTTGTAATCTTTGTAACAGGAAGCATAGCATTTAATGCAATGATCACCAAAACAAACAAGTTAAGGGACGTCACAGTGACGAGACTGGGATTCGAACCGTAAATGCTGCAGTTTCTGACCGGCTCTCAAGCAGAGTGGCGCAGCGGAAGCGTGCTGGGCCCATAACCCAGAGGTCGATGGATCGAAACCATCCTCTGCTAATTGCGTTAGTGTTCGCCGTCAAGCTGTGTGATTAACACAGGGTATATGTTTTTGCCCTTTGCATTAAAGCACAAGTGTTCAGGGTTCTTTCCACCTCTTAATGGTTCAGCGATCTGTATGTAAAGTCACTGTGGACATTCCACCCCGAGTCGCCCGTCTCAGGCCAGCCTGGCATTAGTGCTTTCTTTGTTAGCCATGCATCAATTGCTTCCTTTTAAGGTAGTGTGGCCGAGTGGTCTAAGGCGCTGGATTTAGGCTCCAGTCTCAATTGAGGCGTGGGTTCAAATCCCACCGCTGCCATTTTTGCATCTTCCGGGAGGCAATAGCAGGCAGTAATCTCCATGAACGTTTAGTGGGTGACTGGGCCGTCAAGCTTGACGTGTAGCTGGGTTTAGGCTCCAGTCCCAATTGAGGCATGGCTTCAAATCCAACCACTGAAATTTGCGTAGTTAGTCCGTGAGTGACTGAGCTTTGAAAGTTTTTTAAAAAAAAAATCAGATGGTGTTCATGAGAGAGAGCAGCTGACTGCAGTCCTTGAGAAGCCCGTTCAACTTAGCGTAGAGAGTCAACAGTGGTGTGACACGTGAGTGACCGAAAATGAGATACGCTCCTGCACTTCTGTTCACCTGCGGTTCATGACAAACTGATTGCAGTAGTTGGGATGAGAAACTAAAAGTTCTTGCACAAACTGTTTTGGTATCGCAGTCTGAGTGGTATTTTTCCAATGTTCTTCGGAGCGAAGGTGTGCGGCAATGGCACGGAGGACACGTGGTCAGCAAACCTTACCGTGGATTATGGAAGGCCTGCATGCAAAGACCACAACTTCCAAGACCTTTTTCTGTGGCAGTGTGGCCGAGCACCCAAGGCGCTGGATTAAGGCTCCAGTCTCATTTAAGGTGTGGGATCTCTTAGAAAGTTCTAAATTTATCAAAACGTAACCTCACAATGTACAAACTTTCAGGCGTGGTAAATTCTCGCATGAGTTCAAGTTTCTCACGAATCCACTAGTGCCCCATGTGTGCGATACTGCTTCACGCTGAGCTGTAACAATCAAGCAGGTTTTGTGGAAACACCTTTGGCCAGACACACACTTCTTTGTATAGTAAGTTTGGAGTTCAAGGATCCAAGAGGTTAGGTACAGTGTCATTTCTTTTTCGTGAACTGGTGCCTTTACACAGAACCAGTAGAAGCCTTTATTTCAAGGGGGCCCTAATGTGTAGGGGTTTCTCTTGTTTTTAAATCCGTCTGATTTGGAGAATCTATGAACAAGTAATGGTGTAGGAGGCTGTAAATTGTTCATTGTGAGTCAAAATCTACCTGCAAACACTTTAGAGTTAAGCTCTGTGTTTGAAAATACATTGCACCTAACCTCTTAGATCCTTGAACTCAAAACCTACTATACAATAAAGTGCGTGTCTGGTCAAAGGTACTTCCACAAAACCCACTTGACTGTTAGAGCTCAGCGTCAAGTAAAATTGTATGATCTGTATGTAAAGCCACTATGGATATTCCACCCTGAGTCGCCTGTCTTAGGTCACACTGGCGTAATTGCTTTTTTGCTTTGCTTTGCTTTTAAGGTAGTGTGGCCGAGTGGTCTAAGGCGCTCGATTAAGGCTCCAGTCTCATTTGAGGCGTGGGTTCAAATCCCACCACTGCCAAAACGCTCTGAGGCCAACAAAGCACAACCTCTCAAAGTGCAGACATGTAGCGAATTCCCGTACGACTTCAAGTTTCTCATGAATCCACTAGTGCCCCATGTGTATGATTCTACCTCACGCTGAGCCGTATCAATCAAGTAGGTTGTGTGGAAGCACCTTTGGTTGCACTCTGAGCTATACCTGCGTAGGCATTGTCCACACACTTCTTTGTATTATAGGTTTGGAGCTTGGGTACAATACAATTTCTTTCTCCTAAGCTTCTGCCATTACACGGAACACTTAACTACACCCTAGTAGTAAACTAAAGGCTGTTTTCGAGCTAGCCAGGAGTCGAACCTAGAATCTTCTGATCCGAAGTCAGACGCTTTAGCCATTACGCCACTAGCCCTGCTTTAGCTTGTGCACACATGTCGCAACATTGCCTGTACGCGATTGACAGCGACAAAGAGCATTGCATTGAACACCAAAACAAAGAAGAAGGTATCAGTGCCGTGACCCGGATTCGAACCGGGGTTGCTGCGGCCACAACGCAGAGTACTAACCACTATACGATCACGGCTGGGTTGCTGCAACTGTGCCTCCGTGCGAGGTAAACAACTAGTCCTTATTACATCCAACTAAAGGCTGTTTTCGAGCTAGCCAGGAGTTGAACCTAGAATCTTCTGATCCGTAGTCAGACGCGTTATCCATTGCGCCACTAGCCCTGCGTTTGGGAGTGCATAGGTGTCACAATATTGCCTATACATCGTTGACAGGCAAACAAATATCTTCCCCCAGTTGTGGAGTTTGTCAGTTATCTGACAGTTTGCGAAGGTCGCAGGCGGCAAGAAAAGAAGCAGTAGTCATGTGTGTAGTTTTGAACTTTGCAACAACAAGCATAGCATTGAATGCAATACATAATTGTCACAACATTGCATGTACCTGCTTAATATCGACAAAAATCTTCCTGCATGTACACGTTTACTGAGTTTGGCACTTATGTGACTGCTCGTGAAGGTTGCAGGTGTCAGAAAGTGGACCAGACGTCTTTGTGTGTAGTTGTAATCTTTGTAACAGGAAGCATAGCATTTAATGCAATGATCACCAAAACAAACAAGTTAAGGGACGTCACAGTGACGAGACTGGGATTCGAACCGCAAATGCTGCAGTTTCTGACCGGCTCTCAAGCAGAGTGGCGCAGCGGAAGCGTGCTGGGCCCATAACCCAGAGGTCGATGGATCTAAACCATCCTCTGCTAATTGCGTTAGTGTTCGCCGTCAAGCTGTGTGATTAACACAGGGTATATGTTTTTGCCCTTTGCATTAAAGCACAAGTGTTCAGGGTTCTTTCCACCTCTTAATGGTTCAGCGATCTGTATGTAAAGCCACTGTGGACATTCCACCCCGAGTCGCCCGTCTCAGGCCAGCCTGGCATTAGTGCTTTCTTTGTTAGCCATGCATCAATTGCTTCCTTTTAAGGTAGTGTGGCCGAGTGGTCTAAGGCGCTGGATTTAGGCTCCAGTCTCAATTGAGGCGTGGGTTCAAATCCCACCGCTGCCATTTTTGCATCTTCCGGGAGGCAATAGCAGGCAGTAATCTCCATGAACGTTTAGTGGGTGACTGGGCCGTCAAGCTTGACGTGTAGCTGGGTTTAGGCTCCAGTCCCAATTGAGGCATGGCTTCAAATCCAACCACTGAAATTTGCGTAGTTAGTCCGTGAGTGACTGAGCTTTGAAAGTTTTTAAAAAAAAAAATCAGATGGTGTTCATGAGAGAGAGCAGCTGACTGCAGTCCTTGAGAAGCCCGTTCAACTTAGCGTAGAGAGTCAACAGTGGTGTGACACGTGAGTGACCGAAAATGAGATACGCTCCTGCACTTCTGTTCACCTGCGGTTCATGACAAACTGATTGCAGTAGTTGGGATGAGAAACTAAAAGTTCTTGCACAAACTGTTTTGGTATCGCAGTCTGAGTGGTATTTTTCCAATGTTCTTCGGAGCGAAGGTGTGCGGCAATGGCACGGAGGACACGTGGTCAGCAAACCTTACCGTGGATTATGGAAGGCCTGCATGCAAAGACCACAACTTCCAAGACCTTTTTCTGTGGCAGTGTGGCCGAGCACCCAAGGCGCTGGATTAAGGCTCCAGTCTCATTTAAGGTGTGGGATCTCTTAGAAAGTTCTAAATTTATCAAAGCGTAACCTCACAATGTACAAACTTTCAGGCGTGGTAAATTCTCGCATGAGTTCAAGTTTCTCACGAATCCACTAGTGCCCCATGTGTGCGATACTGCTTCACGCTGAGCTGTAACAATCAAGCAGGTTTTGTGGAAACACCTTTGGCCAGACACACACTTCTTTGTATAGTAAGTTTGGAGTTCAAGGATCCAAGAGGTTAGGTACAGTGTCATTTCTTTTTCGTGAACTGGTGCCTTTACACAGAACCAGTAGAAGCCTTTATTTCAAGGGGGCCCTAATGTGTAGGGGTTTCTCTTGTTTTTAAATCCGTCTGATTTGGAGAATCTATGAACAAGTAATGGTGTAGGAGGCTGTAAATTGTTCATTGTGAGTCAAAATCTACCTGCAAACACTTTAGAGTTAAGCTCTGTGTTTGAAAATACATTGCACCTAACCTCTTAGATCCTTGAACTCAAAACCTACTATACAATAAAGTGCGTGTCTGGTCAAAGGTACTTCCACAAAACCCACTTGACTGTTAGAGCTCAGCGTCAAGTAAAATTGTATGATCTGTATGTAAAGCCACTATGGATATTCCACCCTGAGTCGCCTGTCTTAGGTCACACTGGCGTAATTGCTTTTTTGCTTTGCTTTGCTTTGCTTTGCTTTTAAGGTAGTGTGGCCGAGTGGTCTAAGGCGCTCGATTAAGGCTCCAGTCTCATTTGAGGCGTGGGTTCAAATCCCACCACTGCCAAAACGCTCTGAGGCCAACAAAGTGTAACCTCTCAAAGTGCAGACATGTAGCGAATTCCCGTACGACTTCAAGTTTCTCATGAATCCACTAGTGCCCCATGTGTATGATTCTACCTCACGCTGAGCCGTATCAATCAAGTAGGTTGTGTGGAAGCACCTTTGGTTGCACTCTGAGCTATACCTGCGTAGGCATTGTCCACACACTTCTTTGTATTATAGGTTTGGAGCTTGGGTACAATACAATTTCTTTCTCCTAAGCTTCTGCCATTACACGGAACACTTAACTACACCCTAGTAGTAAACTAAAGGCTGTTTTCGAGGTAGCCAGGAGTCGAACCTAGAATCTTCTGATCCGAAGTCAGACGCGTTATCCATTACGCCACTAGCCCTGCTTTAGCTTGTGCACACATGTCGCAACATTGCCTGTACGCGATTGACAGCGACAAAGAGCATTGCATTGAACACCAAAACAAAGAAGAAGGTATCAGTGCCGTGACCCGGATTCGAACCGGGGTTGCTGCGGCCACAACGCAGAGTACTAACCACTATACGATCACGGCTGGGTTGCTGCAACTGTGCCTCCGTGCGAGGTAAACAACTAGTCCTTATTACATCCAACTAAAGGCTGTTTTCGAGCTAGCCAGGAGTCGAACCTAGAATCTTCTGATCCGTAGTCAGACGCGTTATCCATTGCGCCACTAGCCCTGCGTTTGGGAGTGCATAGGTGTCACAATATTGCCTATACATCGTTGACAGGCAAACAAATATCTTCCCCCAGTTGTGGAGTTTGTCAGTTATCTGACAGTTTGCGAAGGTCGCAGGCGGCAAGAAAAGAAGCAGTAGTCATGTGTGTAGTTCTGAACTTTGCAACAACAAGCATAGCATTGAATGCAATACATAATTGTCACAACATTGCATGTACCTGCTTAATATCGACAAAAATCTTCCTGCACGTACACGTTTACTGAGTTTGGCACTTATGTGACTGCTCGTGAAGGTTGCAGGTGTCAGAAAGTGGACCAGACGTCTTTGTGTGTAGTTGTAATCTTTGTAACAGGAAGCATAGCATTTAATGCAATGATCACCAAAACAAACAAGTTAAGGGACGTCACAGTGACGAGACTGGGATTCGAACCGCAAATGCTGCAGTTTCTGACCGGCTCTCAAGCAGAGTGGCGCAGCGGAAGCGTGCTGGGCCCATAACCCAGAGGTCGATGGATCGAAACCATCCTCTGCTAATTGCGTTAGTGTTCGCCGTCAAGCTGTGTGATTAACACAGGGTATATGTTTTTGCCCTTTGCATTAAAGCACAAGTGTTCAGGGTTCTTTCCACCTCTTAATGGTTCAGCGATCTGTATGTAAAGCCACTGTGGACATTCCACCCCGAGTCGCCCGTCTCAGGCCAGCCTGGCATTAGTGCTTTCTTTGTTAGCCATGCATCAATTGCTTCCTTTTAAGGTAGTGTGGCCGAGTGGTCTAAGGCGCTGGATTTAGGCTCCAGTCTCAATTGAGGCGTGGGTTCAAATCCCACCGCTGCCATTTTTGCATCTTCCGGGAGGCAATAGCAGGCAGTAATCTCCATGAACGTTTAGTGGGTGACTGGGCCGTCAAGCTTGACGTGTAGCTGGGTTTAGGCTCCAGTCCCAATTGAGGCATGGCTTCAAATCCAACCACTGAAATTTGCGTAGTTAGTCCGTGAGTGACTGAGCTTTGAAAGTTTTTTTAAAAAAAAATCAGATGGTGTTCATGAGAGAGAGCAGCTGACTGCAGTCCTTGAGAAGCCCGTTCAACTTAGCGTAGAGAGTCAACAGTGGTGTGACACGTGAGTGACCGAAAATGAGATACGCTCCTGCACTTCTGTTCACCTGCGGTTCATGACAAACTGATTGCAGTAGTTGGGATGAGAAACTAAAAGTTCTTGCACAAACTGTTTTGGTATCGCAGTCTGAGTGGTATTTTTCCAATGTTCTTCGGAGCGAAGGTGTGCGGCAATGGCACGGAGGACACGTGGTCAGCAAACCTTACCGTGGATTATGGAAGGCCTGCATGCAAAGACCACAACTTCCAAGACCTTTTTCTGTGGCAGTGTGGCCGAGCACCCAAGGCGCTGGATTAAGGCTCCAGTCTCATTTAAGGTGTGGGATCTCTTAGAAAGTTCTAAATTTATCAAAGCGTAACCTCACAATGTACAAACTTTCAGGCGTGGTAAATTCTCGCATGAGTTCAAGTTTCTCACGAATCCACTAGTGCCCCATGTGTGCGATACTGCTTCACGCTGAGCTGTAACAATCAAGCAGGTTTTGTGGAAACACCTTTGGCCAGACACACACTTCTTTGTATAGTAAGTTTGGAGTTCAAGGATCCAAGAGGTTAGGTACAGTGTCATTTCTTTTTCGTGAACTGGTGCCTTTACACAGAACCAGTAGAAGCCTTTATTTCAAGGGGGCCCTAATGTGTAGGGGTTTCTCTTGTTTTTAAATCCGTCTGATTTGGAGAATCTATGAACAAGTAATGGTGTAGGAGGCTGTAAATTGTTCATTGTGAGTCAAAATCTACCTGCAAACACTTTAGAGTTAAGCTCTGTGTTTGAAAATACATTGCACCTAACCTCTTAGATCCTTGAACTCAAAACCTACTATACAATAAAGTGCGTGTCTGGTCAAAGGTACTTCCACAAAACCCACTTGACTGTTAGAGCTCAGCGTCAAGTAAAATTGTATGATCTGTATGTAAAGCCACTATGGATATTCCACCCTGAGTCGCCTGTCTTAGGTCACACTGGCGTAATTGCTTTTTTGCTTTGCTTTGCTTTGCTTTGCTTTTAAGGTAGTGTGGCCGAGTGGTCTAAGGCGCTCGATTAAGGCTCCAGTCTCATTTGAGGCGTGGGTTCAAATCCCACCACTGCCAAAACGCTCTGAGGCCAACAAAGTGTAACCTCTCAAAGTGCAGACATGTAGCGAATTCCCGTACGACTTCAAGTTTCTCATGAATCCACTAGTGCCCCATGTGTATGATTCTACCTCACGCTGAGCCGTATCAATCAAGTAGGTTGTGTGGAAGCACCTTTGGTTGCACTCTGAGCTATACCTGCGTAGGCATTGTCCACACACTTCTTTGTATTATAGGTTTGGAGCTTGGGTACAATACAATTTTTTTCTCCTAAGCTTCTGCCATTACACGGAACACTTAACTACACCCTAGTAGTAAACTAAAGGCTGTTTTCGAGGTAGCCAGGAGTCGAACCTAGAATCTTCTGATCCGAAGTCAGACGCGTTATCCATTACGCCACTAGCCCTGCTTTAGCTTGTGCACACATGTCGCAACATTGCCTGTACGCGATTGACAGCGACAAAGAGCATTGCATTGAACACCAAAACAAAGAAGAAGGTATCAGTGCCGTGACCCGGATTCGAACCGGGGTTGCTGCGGCCACAACGCAGAGTACTAACCACTATACGATCACGGCTGGGTTGCTGCAACTGTGCCTCCGTGCGAGGTAAACAACTAGTCCTTATTACATCCAACTAAAGGCTGTTTTCGAGCTAGCCAGGAGTCGAACCTAGAATCTTCTGATCCGTAGTCAGACGCGTTATCCATTGCGCCACTAGCCCTGCGTTTGGGAGTGCATAGGTGTCACAATATTGCCTATACATCGTTGACAGGCAAACAAATATCTTCCCCCAGTTGTGGAGTTTGTCAGTTATCTGACAGTTTGCGAAGGTCGCAGGCGGCAAGAAAAGAAGCAGTAGTCATGTGTGTAGTTCTGAACTTTGCAACAACAAGCATAGCATTGAATGCAATACATAATTGTCACAACATTGCATGTACCTGCTTAATATCGACAAAAATCTTCCTGCACGTACACGTTTACTGAGTTTGGCACTTATGTGACTGCTCGTGAAGGTTGCAGGTGTCAGAAAGTGGACCAGACGTCTTTGTGTGTAGTTGTAATCTTTGTAACAGGAAGCATAGCATTTAATGCAATGATCACCAAAACAAACAAGTTAAGGGACGTCACAGTGACGAGACTGGGATTCGAACCGCAAATGCTGCAGTTTCTGACCGGCTCTCAAGCAGAGTGGCGCAGCGGAAGCGTGCTGGGCCCATAACCCAGAGGTCGATGGATCGAAACCATCCTCTGCTAATTGCGTTAGTGTTCGCCGTCAAGCTGTGTGATTAACACAGGGTATATGTTTTTGCCCTTTGCATTAAAGCACAAGTGTTCAGGGTTCTTTCCACCTCTTAATGGTTCAGCGATCTGTATGTAAAGCCACTGTGGACATTCCACCCCGAGTCGCCCGTCTCAGGCCAGCCTGGCATTAGTGCTTTCTTTGTTAGCCATGCATCAATTGCTTCCTTTTAAGGTAGTGTGGCCGAGTGGTCTAAGGCGCTGGATTTAGGCTCCAGTCTCAATTGAGGCGTGGGTTCAAATCCCACCGCTGCCATTTTTGCATCTTCCGGGAGGCAATAGCAGGCAGTAATCTCCATGAACGTTTAGTGGGTGACTGGGCCGTCAAGCTTGACGTGTAGCTGGGTTTAGGCTCCAGTCCCAATTGAGGCATGGCTTCAAATCCAACCACTGAAATTTGCGTAGTTAGTCCGTGAGTGACTGAGCTTTGAAAGTTTTTTTAAAAAAAAATCAGATGGTGTTCATGAGAGAGAGCAGCTGACTGCAGTCCTTGAGAAGCCCGTTCAACTTAGCGTAGAGAGTCAACAGTGGTGTGACACGTGAGTGACCGAAAATGAGATACGCTCCTGCACTTCTGTTCACCTGCGGTTCATGACAAACTGATTGCAGTAGTTGGGATGAGAAACTAAAAGTTCTTGCACAAACTGTTTTGGTATCGCAGTCTGAGTGGTATTTTTCCAATGTTCTTCGGAGCGAAGGTGTGCGGCAATGGCACGGAGGACACGTGGTCAGCAAACCTTACCGTGGATTATGGAAGGCCTGCATGCAAAGACCACAACTTCCAAGACCTTTTTCTGTGGCAGTGTGGCCGAGCACCCAAGGCGCTGGATTAAGGCTCCAGTCTCATTTAAGGTGTGGGATCTCTTAGAAAGTTCTAAATTTATCAAAACGTAACCTCACAATGTACAAACTTTCAGGCGTGGTAAATTCTCGCATGAGTTCAAGTTTCTCACGAATCCACTAGTGCCCCATGTGTGCGATACTGCTTCACGCTGAGCTGTAACAATCAAGCAGGTTTTGTGGAAACACCTTTGGCCAGACACACACTTCTTTGTATAGTAAGTTTGGAGTTCAAGGATCCAAGAGGTTAGGTACAGTGTCATTTCTTTTTCGTGAACTGGTGCCTTTACACAGAACCAGTAGAAGCCTTTATTTCAAGGGGGCCCTAATGTGTAGGGGTTTCTCTTGTTTTTAAATCCGTCTGATTTGGAGAATCTATGAACAAGTAATGGTGTAGGAGGCTGTAAATTGTTCATTGTGAGTCAAAATCTACCTGCAAACACTTTAGAGTTAAGCTCTGTGTTTGAAAATACATTGCACCTAACCTCTTAGATCCTTGAACTCAAAACCTACTATACAATAAAGTGCGTGTCTGGTCAAAGGTACTTCCACAAAACCCACTTGACTGTTAGAGCTCAGCGTCAAGTAAAATTGTATGATCTGTATGTAAAGCCACTATGGATATTCCACCCTGAGTCGCCTGTCTTAGGTCACACTGGCGTAATTGCTTTTTTGCTTTGCTTTGCTTTTAAGGTAGTGTGGCCGAGTGGTCTAAGGCGCTCGATTAAGGCTCCAGTCTCATTTGAGGCGTGGGTTCAAATCCCACCACTGCCAAAACGCTCTGAGGCCAACAAAGCGTAACCTCTCAAAGTGCAGACATGTAGCGAATTCCCGTACGACTTCAAGTTTCTCATGAATCCACTAGTGCCCCATGTGTATGATTCTACCTCACGCTGAGCCGTATCAATCAAGTAGGTTGTGTGGAAGCACCTTTGGTTGCACTCTGAGCTATACCTGCGTAGGCATTGTCCACACACTTCTTTGTATTATAGGTTTGGAGCTTGGGTACAATACAATTTCTTTCTCCTAAGCTTCTGCCATTACACGGAACACTTAACTACACCCTAGTAGTAAACTAAAGGCTGTTTTCGAGCTAGCCAGGAGTCGAACCTAGAATCTTCTGATCCGAAGTCAGACGCTTTAGCCATTACGCCACTAGCCCTGCTTTAGCTTGTGCACACATGTCGCAACATTGCCTGTACGCGATTGACAGCGACAAAGAGCATTGCATTGAACACCAACACAAAGAAGAAGGTATCAGTGCCGTGACCCGGATTCGAACCGGGGTTGCTGCGGCCACAACGCAGAGTACTAACCACTATACGATCACGGCTGGGTTGCTGCAACTGTGCCTCCGTGCGAGGTAAACAACTAGTCCTTATTACATCCAACTAAAGGCTGTTTTCGAGCTAGCCAGGAGTTGAACCTAGAATCTTCTGATCCGTAGTCAGACGCGTTATCCATTGCGCCACTAGCCCTGCGTTTGGGAGTGCATAGGTGTCACAATATTGCCTATACATCGTTGACAGGCAAACAAATATCTTCCCCCAGTTGTGGAGTTTGTCAGTTATCTGACAGTTTGCGAAGGTCGCAGGCGGCAAGAAAAGAAGCAGTAGTCATGTGTGTAGTTCTGAACTTTGCAACAACAAGCATAGCATTGAATGCAATACATAATTGTCACAACATTGCATGTACCTGCTTAATATCGACAAAAATCTTCCTGCATGTACACGTTTACTGAGTTTGGCACTTATGTGACTGCTCGTGAAGGTTGCAGGTGTCAGAAAGTGGACCAGACGTCTTTGTGTGTAGTTGTAATCTTTGTAACAGGAAGCATAGCATTTAATGCAATGATCACCAAAACAAACAAGTTAAGGGACGTCACAGTGACGAGACTGGGATTCGAACCGCAAATGCTGCAGTTTCTGACCGGCTCTCAAGCAGAGTGGCGCAGCGGAAGCGTGCTGGGCCCATAACCCAGAGGTCGATGGATCTAAACCATCCTCTGCTAATTGCGTTAGTGTTCGCCGTCAAGCTGTGTGATTAACACAGGGTATATGTTTTTGCCCTTTGCATTAAAGCACAAGTGTTCAGGGTTCTTTCCACCTCTTAATGGTTCAGCGATCTGTATGTAAAGCCACTGTGGACATTCCACCCCGAGTCGCCCCTCTCAGGCCAGCCTGGCATTAGTGCTTTCTTTGTTAGCCATGCATCAATTGCTTCCTTTTAAGGTAGTGTGGCCGAGTGGTCTAAGGCGCTGGATTTAGGCTCCAGTCTCAATTGAGGCGTGGGTTCAAATCCCACCGCTGCCATCTTTGCATCTTCCGGGAGGCAATAGCAGGCAGTAATCTCCATGAACGTTTAGTGGGTGACTGGGCCGTCAAGCTTGACGTGTAGCTGGGTTTAGGCTCCAGTCCCAATTGAGGCATGGCTTCAAATCCAACCACTGAAATTTGCGTAGTTAGTCCGTGAGTGACTGAGCTTTGAAAGTTTTTAAAAAAAAAAAATCAGATGGTGTTCATGAGAGAGAGCAGCTGACTGCAGTCCTTGAGAAGCCCGTTCAACTTAGCGTAGAGAGTCAACAGTGGTGTGACACGTGAGTGACCGAAAATGAGATACGCTCCTGCACTTCTGTTCACCTGCGGTTCATGACAAACTGATTGCAGTAGTTGGGATGAGAAACTAAAAGTTCTTGCACAAACTGTTTTGGTATCGCAGTCTGAGTGGTATTTTTCCAATGTTCTTCGGAGCGAAGGTGTGCGGCAATGGCACGGAGGACACGTGGTCAGCAAACCTTACCGTGGATTATGGAAGGCCTGCATGCAAAGACCACAACTTCCAAGACCTTTTTCTGTGGCAGTGTGGCCGAGCACCCAAGGCGCTGGATTAAGGCTCCAGTCTCATTTAAGGTGTGGGATCTCTTAGAAAGTTCTAAATTTATCAAAGCGTAACCTCACAATGTACAAACTTTCAGGCGTGGTAAATTCTCGCATGAGTTCAAGTTTCTCACGAATCCACTAGTGCCCCATGTGTGCGATACTGCTTCACGCTGAGCTGTAACAATCAAGCAGGTTTTGTGGAAACACCTTTGGCCAGACACACACTTCTTTGTATAGTAAGTTTGGAGTTCAAGGATCCAAGAGGTTAGGTACAGTGTCATTTCTTTTTCGTGAACTGGTGCCTTTACACAGAACCAGTAGAAGCCTTTATTTCAAGGGGGCCCTAATGTGTAGGGGTTTCTCTTGTTTTTAAATCCGTCTGATTTGGAGAATCTATGAACAAGTAATGGTGTAGGAGGCTGTAAATTGTTCATTGTGAGTCAAAATCTACCTGCAAACACTTTAGAGTTAAGCTCTGTGTTTGAAAATACATTGCACCTAACCTCTTAGATCCTTGAACTCAAAACCTACTATACAATAAAGTGCGTGTCTGGTCAAAGGTACTTCCACAAAACCCACTTGACTGTTAGAGCTCAGCGTCAAGTAAAATTGTATGATCTGTATGTAAAGCCACTATGGATATTCCACCCTGAGTCGCCTGTCTTAGGTCACACTGGCGTAATTGCTTTTTTGCTTTGCTTTGCTATGCTTTGCTTTTAAGGTAGTGTGGCCGAGTGGTCTAAGGCGCTCGATTAAGGCTCCAGTCTCATTTGAGGCGTGGGTTCAAATCCCACCACTGCCAAAACGCTCTGAGGCCAACAAAGTGTAACCTCTCAAAGTGCAGACATGTAGCGAATTCCCGTACGACTTCAAGTTTCTCATGAATCCACTAGTGCCCCATGTGTATGATTCTACCTCACGCTGAGCCGTATCAATCAAGTAGGTTGTGTGGAAGCACCTTTGGTTGCACTCTGAGCTATACCTGCGTAGGCATTGTCCACACACTTCTTTGTATTATAGGTTTGGAGCTTGGGTACAATACAATTTCTTTCTCCTAAGCTTCTGCCATTACACGGAACACTTAACTACACCCTAGCAGTAAACTAAAGGCTGTTTTCGAGGTAGCCAGGAGTCGAACCTAGAATCTTCTGATCCGAAGTCAGACGCGTTATCCATTACGCCACTAGCCCTGCTTTAGCTTGTGCACACATGTCGCAACATTGCCTGTACGCGATTGACAGCGACAAAGAGCATTGCATTGAACACCAAAACAAAGAAGAAGGTATCAGTGCCGTGACCCGGATTCGAACCGGGGTTGCTGCGGCCACAACGCAGAGTACTAACCACTATACGATCACGGCTGGGTTGCTGCAACTGTGCCTCCGTGCGAGGTAAACAACTAGTCCTTATTACATTCAGCTAAAGGCTGTTTTCGAGCTAGCCAGGAGTCGAACCTAGAATCTTCTGATCCGTAGTCAAACGCGTTATCCATTGCGCCACTAGCCCTGCGTTTGGGAGTGCATAGGTGTCACAATATTGCCTATACATCGTTGACAGGCAAACAAATATCTTCCCCCAGTTGTGGAGTTTGTCAGTTATCTGACAGTTTGCGAAGGTCGCAGGCGGCAAGAAAAGAAGCAGTAGTCATGTGTGTAGTTCTGAACTTTGCAACAACAAGCATAGCATTGAATGCAATACATAATTGTCACAACATTGCATGTACCTGCTTAATATCGACAAAAATCTTCCTGCACGTACACGTTTACTGAGTTTGGCACTTATGTGACTGCTCGTGAAGGTTGCAGGTGTCAGAAAGTGGACCAGACGTCTTTGTGTGTAGTTGTAATCTTTGTAACAGGAAGCATAGCATTTAATGCAATGATCACCAAAACAAACAAGTTAAGGGACGTCACAGTGACGAGACTGGGATTCGAACCGTAAATGCTGCAGTTTCTGACCGGCTCTCAAGCAGAGTGGCGCAGCGGAAGCGTGCTGGGCCCATAACCCAGAGGTCGATGGATCGAAACCATCCTCTGCTAATTGCGTTAGTGTTCGCCGTCAAGCTGTGTGATTAACACAGGGTATATGTTTTTGCCCTTTGCATTAAAGCACAAGTGTTCAGGGTTCTTTCCACCTCTTAATGGTTCAGCGATCTGTATGTAAAGTCACTGTGGACATTCCACCCTGAGTCGCCCGTCTCAGGCCAGCCTGGCATTAGTGCTTTCTTTGTTAGCCATGCATCAATTGCTTCCTTTTAAGGTAGTGTGGCCGAGTGGTCTAAGGCGCTGGATTTAGGCTCCAGTCTCAATTGAGGCGTGGGTTCAAATCCCACCGCTGCCATTTTTGCATCTTCCGGGAGGCAATAGCAGGCAGTAATCTCCATGAACGTTTAGTGGGTGACTGGGCCGTCAAGCTTGACGTGTAGCTGGGTTTAGGCTCCAGTCCCAATTGAGGCATGGCTTCAAATCCAACCACTGAAATTTGCGTAGTTAGTCCGTGAGTGACTGAGCTTTGAAAGTTTTTTAAAAAAAAAATCAGATGGTGTTCATGAGAGAGAGCAGCTGACTGCAGTCCTTGAGAAGCCCGTTCAACTTAGCGTAGAGAGTCAACAGTGGTGTGACACGTGAGTGACCGAAAATGAGATACGCTCCTGCACTTCTGTTCACCTGCGGTTCATGACAAACTGATTGCAGTAGTTGGGATGAGAAACTAAAAGTTCTTGCACAAACTGTTTTGGTATCGCAGTCTGAGTGGTATTTTTCCAATGTTCTTCGGAGCGAAGGTGTGCGGCAATGGCACGGAGGACACGTGGTCAGCAAACCTTACCGTGGATTATGGAAGGCCTGCATGCAAAGACCACAACTTCCAAGACCTTTTTCTGTGGCAGTGTGGCCGAGCACCCAAGGCGCTGGATTAAGGCTCCAGTCTCATTTAAGGTGTGGGATCTCTTAGAAAGTTCTAAATTTATCAAAACGTAACCTCACAATGTACAAACTTTCAGGCGTGGTAAATTCTCGCATGAGTTCAAGTTTCTCACGAATCCACTAGTGCCCCATGTGTGCGATACTGCTTCACGCTGAGCTGTAACAATCAAGCAGGTTTTGTGGAAACACCTTTGGCCAGACACACACTTCTTTGTATAGTAAGTTTGGAGTTCAAGGATCCAAGAGGTTAGGTACAGTGTCATTTCTTTTTCGTGAACTGGTGCCTTTACACAGAACCAGTAGAAGCCTTTATTTCAAGGGGGCCCTAATGTGTAGGGGTTTCTCTTGTTTTTAAATCCGTCTGATTTGGAGAATCTATGAACAAGTAATGGTGTAGGAGGCTGTAAATTGTTCATTGTGAGTCAAAATCTACCTGCAAACACTTTAGAGTTAAGCTCTGTGTTTGAAAATACATTGCACCTAACCTCTTAGATCCTTGAACTCAAAACCTACTATACAATAAAGTGCGTGTCTGGTCAAAGGTACTTCCACAAAACCCACTTGACTGTTAGAGCTCAGCGTCAAGTAAAATTGTATGATCTGTATGTAAAGCCACTATGGATATTCCACCCTGAGTCGCCTGTCTTAGGTCACACTGGCGTAATTGCTTTTTTGCTTTGCTTTGCTTTTAAGGTAGTGTGGCCGAGTGGTCTAAGGCGCTCGATTAAGGCTCCAGTCTCATTTGAGGCGTGGGTTCAAATCCCACCACTGCCAAAACGCTCTGAGGCCAACAAAGCACAACCTCTCAAAGTGCAGACATGTAGCGAATTCCCGTACGACTTCAAGTTTCTCATGAATCCACTAGTGCCCCATGTGTATGATTCTACCTCACGCTGAGCCGTATCAATCAAGTAGGTTGTGTGGAAGCACCTTTGGTTGCACTCTGAGCTATACCTGCGTAGGCATTGTCCACACACTTCTTTGTATTATAGGTTTGGAGCTTGGGTACAATACAATTTCTTTCTCCTAAGCTTCTGCCATTACACGGAACACTTAACTACACCCTAGTAGTAAACTAAAGGCTGTTTTCGAGCTAGCCAGGAGTCGAACCTAGAATCTTCTGATCCGAAGTCAGACGCTTTAGCCATTACGCCACTAGCCCTGCTTTAGCTTGTGCACACATGTCGCAACATTGCCTGTACGCGATTGACAGCGACAAAGAGCATTGCATTGAACACCAAAACAAAGAAGAAGGTATCAGTGCCGTGACCCGGATTCGAACCGGGGTTGCTGCGGCCACAACGCAGAGTACTAACCACTATACGATCACGGCTGGGTTGCTGCAACTGTGCCTCCGTGCGAGGTAAACAACTAGTCCTTATTACATCCAACTAAAGGCTGTTTTCGAGCTAGCCAGGAGTTGAACCTAGAATCTTCTGATCCGTAGTCAGACGCGTTATCCATTGCGCCACTAGCCCTGCGTTTGGGAGTGCATAGGTGTCACAATATTGCCTATACATCGTTGACAGGCAAACAAATATCTTCCCCCAGTTGTGGAGTTTGTCAGTTATCTGACAGTTTGCGAAGGTCGCAGGCGGCAAGAAAAGAAGCAGTAGTCATGTGTGTAGTTTTGAACTTTGCAACAACAAGCATAGCATTGAATGCAATACATAATTGTCACAACATTGCATGTACCTGCTTAATATCGACAAAAATCTTCCTGCACGTACACGTTTACTGAGTTTGGCACTTATGTGACTGCTCGTGAAGGTTGCAGGTGTCAGAAAGTGGACCAGACGTCTTTGTGTGTAGTTGTAATCTTTGTAACAGGAAGCATAGCATTTAATGCAATGATCACCAAAACAAACAAGTTAAGGGACGTCACAGTGACGAGACTGGGATTCGAACCGCAAATGCTGCAGTTTCTGACCGGCTCTCAAGCAGAGTGGCGCAGCGGAAGCGTGCTGGGCCCATAACCCAGAGGTCGATGGATCTAAACCATCCTCTGCTAATTGCGTTAGTGTTCGCCGTCAAGCTGTGTGATTAACACAGGGTATATGTTTTTGCCCTTTGCATTAAAGCACAAGTGTTCAGGGTTCTTTCCACCTCTTAATGGTTCAGCGATCTGTATGTAAAGCCACTGTGGACATTCCACCCCGAGTCGCCCGTCTCAGGCCAGCCTGGCATTAGTGCTTTCTTTGTTAGCCATGCATCAATTGCTTCCTTTTAAGGTAGTGTGGCCGAGTGGTCTAAGGCGCTGGATTTAGGCTCCAGTCTCAATTGAGGCGTGGGTTCAAATCCCACCGCTGCCATCTTTGCATCTTCCGGGAGGCAATAGCAGGCAGTAATCTCCATGAACGTTTAGTGGGTGACTGGGCCGTCAAGCTTGACGTGTAGCTGGGTTTAGGCTCCAGTCCCAATTGAGGCATGGCTTCAAATCCAACCACTGAAATTTGCGTAGTTAGTCCGTGAGTGACTGAGCTTTGAAAGTTTTTTAAAAAAAAAAATCAGATGGTGTTCATGAGAGAGAGCAGCTGACTGCAGTCCTTGAGAAGCCCGTTCAACTTAGCGTAGAGAGTCAACAGTGGTGTGACACGTGAGTGACCGAAAATGAGATACGCTCCTGCACTTCTGTTCACCTGCGGTTCATGACAAACTGATTGCAGTAGTTGGGATGAGAAACTAAAAGTTCTTGCACAAACTGTTTTGGTATCGCAGTCTGAGTGGTATTTTTCCAATGTTCTTCGGAGCGAAGGTGTGCGGCAATGGCACGGAGGACACGTGGTCAGCAAACCTTACCGTGGATTATGGAAGGCCTGCATGCAAAGACCACAACTTCCAAGACCTTTTTCTGTGGCAGTGTGGCCGAGCACCCAAGGCGCTGGATTAAGGCTCCAGTCTCATTTAAGGTGTGGGATCTCTTAGAAAGTTCTAAATTTATCAAAGCGTAACCTCACAATGTACAAACTTTCAGGCGTGGTAAATTCTCGCATGAGTTCAAGTTTCTCACGAATCCACTAGTGCCCCATGTGTGCGATACTGCTTCACGCTGAGCTGTAACAATCAAGCAGGTTTTGTGGAAACACCTTTGGCCAGACACACACTTCTTTGTATAGTAAGTTTGGAGTTCAAGGATCCAAGAGGTTAGGTACAGTGTCATTTCTTTTTCGTGAACTGGTGCCTTTACACAGAACCAGTAGAAGCCTTTATTTCAAGGGGGCCCTAATGTGTAGGGGTTTCTCTTGTTTTTAAATCCGTCTGATTTGGAGAATCTATGAACAAGTAATGGTGTAGGAGGCTGTAAATTGTTCATTGTGAGTCAAAATCTACCTGCAAACACTTTAGAGTTAAGCTCTGTGTTTGAAAATACATTGCACCTAACCTCTTAGATCCTTGAACTCAAAACCTACTATACAATAAAGTGCGTGTCTGGTCAAAGGTACTTCCACAAAACCCACTTGACTGTTAGAGCTCAGCGTCAAGTAAAATTGTATGATCTGTATGTAAAGCCACTATGGATATTCCACCCTGAGTCGCCTGTCTTAGGTCACACTGGCGTAATTGCTTTTTTGCTTTGCTTTGCTTTTAAGGTAGTGTGGCCGAGTGGTCTAAGGCGCTCGATTAAGGCTCCAGTCTCATTTGAGGCGTGGGTTCAAATCCCACCACTGCCAAAACGCTCTGAGGCCAACAAAGCACAACCTCTCAAAGTGCAGACATGTAGCGAATTCCCGTACGACTTCAAGTTTCTCATGAATCCACTAGTGCCCCATGTGTATGATTCTACCTCACGCTGAGCCGTATCAATCAAGTAGGTTGTGTGGAAGCACCTTTGGTTGCACTCTGAGCTATACCTGCGTAGGCATTGTCCACACACTTCTTTGTATTATAGGTTTGGAGCTTGGGTACAATACAATTTCTTTCTCCTAAGCTTCTGCCATTACACGGAACACTTAACTACACCCTAGTAGTAAACTAAAGGCTGTTTTCGAGGTAGCCAGGAGTCGAACCTAGAATCTTCTGATCCGAAGTCAGACGCTTTAGCCATTACGCCACTAGCCCTGCTTTAGCTTGTGCACACATGTCGCAACATTGCCTGTACGCGATTGACAGCGACAAAGAGCATTGCATTGAACACCAAAACAAAGAAGAAGGTATCAGTGCCGTGACCCGGATTCGAACCGGGGTTGCTGCGGCCACAACGCAGAGTACTAACCACTATACGATCACGGCTGGGTTGCTGCAACTGTGCCTCCGTGCGAGGTAAACAACTAGTCCTTATTACATCCAACTAAAGGCTGTTTTCGAGCTAGCCAGGAGTCGAACCTAGAATCTTCTGATCCGTAGTCAAACGCGTTATCCATTGCGCCACTAGCCCTGCGTTTGGGAGTGCATAGGTGTCACAATATTGCCTATACATCGTTGACAGGCAAACAAATATCTTCCCCCAGTTGTGGAGTTTGTCAGTTATCTGACAGTTTGCGAAGGTCGCAGGCGGCAAGAAAAGAAGCAGTAGTCATGTGTGTAGTTCTGAACTTTGCAACAACAAGCATAGCATTGAATGCAATACATAATTGTCACAACATTGCATGTACCTGCTTAATATCGACAAAAATCTTCCTGCACGTGCACGTTTACTGAGTTTGGCACTTATGTGACTGCTCGTGAAGGTTGCAGGTGTCAGAAAGTGGACCAGACGTCTTTGTGTGTAGTTGTAATCTTTGTAACAGGAAGCATAGCATTTAATGCAATGATCACCAAAACAAACAAGTTAAGGGACGTCACAGTGACGAGACTGGGATTCGAACCGCAAATGCTGCAGTTTCTGACCGGCTCTCAAGCAGAGTGGCGCAGCGGAAGCGTGCTGGGCCCATAACCCAGAGGTCGATGGATCTAAACCATCCTCTGCTAATTGCGTTAGTGTTCGCCGTCAAGCTGTGTGATTAACACAGGGTATATGTTTTTGCCCTTTGCATTAAAGCACAAGTGTTCAGGGTTCTTTCCACCTCTTAATGGTTCAGCGATCTGTATGTAAAGCCACTGTGGACATTCCACCCCGAGTCGCCCGTCTCAGGCCAGCCTGGCATTAGTGCTTTCTTTGTTAGCCATGCATCAATTGCTTCCTTTTAAGGTAGTGTGGCCGAGTGGTCTAAGGCGCTGGATTTAGGCTCCAGTCTCAATTGAGGCGTGGGTTCAAATCCCACCGCTGCCATCTTTGCATCTTCCGGGAGGCAATAGCAGGCAGTAATCTCCATGAACGTTTAGTGGGTGACTGGGCCGTCAAGCTTGACGTGTAGCTGGGTTTAGGCTCCAGTCCCAATTGAGGCATGGCTTCAAATCCAACCACTGAAATTTGCGTAGTTAGTCCGTGAGTGACTGAGCTTTGAAAGTTTTTTAAAAAAAAAAATCAGATGGTGTTCATGAGAGAGAGCAGCTGACTGCAGTCCTTGAGAAGCCCGTTCAACTTAGCGTAGAGAGTCAACAGTGGTGTGACACGTGAGTGACCGAAAATGAGATACGCTCCTGCACTTCTGTTCACCTGCGGTTCATGACAAACTGATTGCAGTAGTTGGGATGAGAAACTAAAAGTTCTTGCACAAACTGTTTTGGTATCGCAGTCTGAGTGGTATTTTTCCAATGTTCTTCGGAGCGAAGGTGTGCGGCAATGGCACGGAGGACACGTGGTCAGCAAACCTTACCGTGGATTATGGAAGGCCTGCATGCAAAGACCACAACTTCCAAGACCTTTTTCTGTGGCAGTGTGGCCGAGCACCCAAGGCGCTGGATTAAGGCTCCAGTCTCATTTAAGGTGTGGGATCTCTTAGAAAGTTCTAAATTTATCAAAGCGTAACCTCACAATGTACAAACTTTCAGGCGTGGTAAATTCTCGCATGAGTTCAAGTTTCTCACGAATCCACTAGTGCCCCATGTGTGCGATACTGCTTCACGCTGAGCTGTAACAATCAAGCAGGTTTTGTGGAAACACCTTTGGCCAGACACACACTTCTTTGTATAGTAAGTTTGGAGTTCAAGGATCCAAGAGGTTAGGTACAGTGTCATTTCTTTTTCGTGAACTGGTGCCTTTACACAGAACCAGTAGAAGCCTTTATTTCAAGGGGGCCCTAATGTGTAGGGGTTTCTCTTGTTTTTAAATCCGTCTGATTTGGAGAATCTATGAACAAGTAATGGTGTAGGAGGCTGTAAATTGTTCATTGTGAGTCAAAATCTACCTGCAAACACTTTAGAGTTAAGCTCTGTGTTTGAAAATACATTGCACCTAACCTCTTAGATCCTTGAACTCAAAACCTACTATACAATAAAGTGCGTGTCTGGTCAAAGGTACTTCCACAAAACCCACTTGACTGTTAGAGCTCAGCGTCAAGTAAAATTGTATGATCTGTATGTAAAGCCACTATGGATATTCCACCCTGAGTCGCCTGTCTTAGGTCACACTGGCGTAATTGCTTTTTTGCTTTGCTTTGCTTTTAAGGTAGTGTGGCCGAGTGGTCTAAGGCGCTCGATTAAGGCTCCAGTCTCATTTGAGGCGTGGGTTCAAATCCCACCACTGCCAAAACGCTCTGAGGCCAACAAAGCACAACCTCTCAAAGTGCAGACATGTAGCGAATTCCCGTACGACTTCAAGTTTCTCATGAATCCACTAGTGCCCCATGTGTATGATTCTACCTCACGCTGAGCCGTATCAATCAAGTAGGTTGTGTGGAAGCACCTTTGGTTGCACTCTGAGCTATACCTGCGTAGGCATTGTCCACACACTTCTTTGTATTATAGGTTTGGAGCTTGGGTACAATACAATTTCTTTCTCCTAAGCTTCTGCCATTACACGGAACACTTAACTACACCCTAGTAGTAAACTAAAGGCTGTTTTCGAGCTAGCCAGGAGTCGAACCTAGAATCTTCTGATCCGAAGTCAGACGCTTTAGCCATTACGCCACTAGCCCTGCTTTAGCTTGTGCACACATGTCGCAACATTGCCTGTACGCGATTGACAGCGACAAAGAGCATTGCATTGAACACCAAAACAAAGAAGAAGGTATCAGTGCCGTGACCCGGATTCGAACCGGGGTTGCTGCGGCCACAACGCAGAGTACTAACCACTATACGATCACGGCTGGGTTGCTGCAACTGTGCCTCCGTGCGAGGTAAACAACTAGTCCTTATTACATCCAACTAAAGGCTGTTTTCGAGCTAGCCAGGAGTCGAACCTAGAATCTTCTGATCCGTAGTCAAACGCGTTATCCATTGCGCCACTAGCCCTGCGTTTGGGAGTGCATAGGTGTCACAATATTGCCTATACATCGTTGACAGGCAAACAAATATCTTCCCCCAGTTGTGGAGTTTGTCAGTTATCTGACAGTTTGCGAAGGTCGCAGGCGGCAAGAAAAGAAGCAGTAGTCATGTGTGTAGTTCTGAACTTTGCAACAACAAGCATAGCATTGAATGCAATACATAATTGTCACAACATTGCATGTACCTGCTTAATATCGACAAAAATCTTCCTGCACGTACACGTTTACTGAGTTTGGCACTTATGTGACTGCTCGTGAAGGTTGCAGGTGTCAGAAAGTGGACCAGACGTCTTTGTGTGTAGTTGTAATCTTTGTAACAGGAAGCATAGCATTTAATGCAATGATCACCAAAACAAACAAGTTAAGGGACGTCACAGTGACGAGACTGGGATTCGAACCGCAAATGCTGCAGTTTCTGACCGGCTCTCAAGCAGAGTGGCGCAGCGGAAGCGTGCTGGGCCCATAACCCAGAGGTCGATGGATCGAAACCATCCTCTGCTAATTGCGTTAGTGTTCGCCGTCAAGCTGTGTGATTAACACAGGGTATATGTTTTTGCCCTTTGCATTAAAGCACAAGTGTTCAGGGTTCTTTCCACCTCTTAATGGTTCAGCGATCTGTATGTAAAGCCACTGTGGACATTCCACCCCGAGTCGCCCGTCTCAGGCCAGCCTGGCATTAGTGCTTTCTTTGTTAGCCATGCATCAATTGCTTCCTTTTAAGGTAGTGTGGCCGAGTGGTCTAAGGCGCTGGATTTAGGCTCCAGTCTCAATTGAGGCGTGGGTTCAAATCCCACCGCTGCCATTTTTGCATCTTCCGGGAGGCAATAGCAGGCAGTAATCTCCATGAACGTTTAGTGGGTGACTGGGCCGTCAAGCTTGACGTGTAGCTGGGTTTAGGCTCCAGTCCCAATTGAGGCATGGCTTCAAATCCAACCACTGAAATTTGCGTAGTTAGTCCGTGAGTGACTGAGCTTTGAAAGTTTTTAAAAAAAAAAATCAGATGGTGTTCATGAGAGAGAGCAGCTGACTGCAGTCCTTGAGAAGCCCGTTCAACTTAGCGTAGAGAGTCAACAGTGGTGTGACACGTGAGTGACCGAAAATGAGATACGCTCCTGCACTTCTGTTCACCTGCGGTTCATGACAAACTGATTGCAGTAGTTGGGATGAGAAACTAAAAGTTCTTGCACAAACTGTTTTGGTATCGCAGTCTGAGTGGTATTTTTCCAATGTTCTTCGGAGCGAAGGTGTGCGGCAATGGCACGGAGGACACGTGGTCAGCAAACCTTACCGTGGATTATGGAAGGCCTGCATGCAAAGACCACAACTTCCAAGACCTTTTTCTGTGGCAGTGTGGCCGAGCACCCAAGGCGCTGGATTAAGGCTCCAGTCTCATTTAAGGTGTGGGATCTCTTAGAAAGTTCTAAATTTATCAAAACGTAACCTCACAATGTACAAACTTTCAGGCGTGGTAAATTCTCGCATGAGTTCAAGTTTCTCACGAATCCACTAGTGCCCCATGTGTGCGATACTGCTTCACGCTGAGCTGTAACAATCAAGCAGGTTTTGTGGAAACACCTTTGGCCAGACACACACTTCTTTGTATAGTAAGTTTGGAGTTCAAGGATCCAAGAGGTTAGGTACAGTGTCATTTCTTTTTCGTTAACTGGTGCCTTTACACAGAACCAGTAGAAGCCTTTATTTCAAGGGGGCCCTAATGTGTAGGGGTTTCTCTTGTTTTTAAATCCGTCTGATTTGGAGAATCTATGAACAAGTAATGGTGTAGGAGGCTGTAAATTGTTCATTGTGAGTCAAAATCTACCTGCAAACACTTTAGAGTTAAGCTCTGTGTTTGAAAATACATTGCACCTAACCTCTTAGATCCTTGAACTCAAAACCTACTATACAATAAAGTGCGTGTCTGGTCAAAGGTACTTCCACAAAACCCACTTGACTGTTAGAGCTCAGCGTCAAGTAAAATTGTATGATCTGTATGTAAAGCCACTATGGATATTCCACCCTGAGTCGCCTGTCTTAGGTCACACTGGCGTAATTGCTTTTTTGCTTTGCTTTGCTTTGCTTTGCTTTTAAGGTAGTGTGGCCGAGTGGTCTAAGGCGCTCGATTAAGGCTCCAGTCTCATTTGAGGCGTGGGTTCAAATCCCACCACTGCCAAAACGCTCTGAGGCCAACAAAGTGTAACCTCTCAAAGTGCAGACATGTAGCGAATTCCCGTACGACTTCAAGTTTCTCATGAATCCACTAGTGCCCCATGTGTATGATTCTACCTCACGCTGAGCCGTATCAATCAAGTAGGTTGTGTGGAAGCACCTTTGGTTGCACTCTGAGCTATACCTGCGTAGGCATTGTCCACACACTTCTTTGTATTATAGGTTTGGAGCTTGGGTACAATACAATTTCTTTCTCCTAAGCTTCTGCCATTACACGGAACACTTAACTACACCCTAGTAGTAAACTAAAGGCTGTTTTCGAGGTAGCCAGGAGTCGAACCTAGAATCTTCTGATCCGAAGTCAGACGCGTTATCCATTACGCCACTAGCCCTGCTTTAGCTTGTGCACACATGTCGCAACATTGCCTGTACGCGATTGACAGCGACAAAGAGCATTGCATTGAACACCAAAACAAAGAAGAAGGTATCAGTGCCGTGACCCGGATTCGAACCGGGGTTGCTGCGGCCACAACGCAGAGTACTAACCACTATACGATCACGGCTGGGTTGCTGCAACTGTGCCTCCGTGCGAGGTAAACAACTAGTCCTTATTACATCCAACTAAAGGCTGTTTTCGAGCTAGCCAGGAGTCGAACCTAGAATCTTCTGATCCGTAGTCAGACGCGTTATCCATTGCGCCACTAGCCCTGCGTTTGGGAGTGCATAGGTGTCACAATATTGCCTATACATCGTTGACAGGCAAACAAATATCTTCCCCCAGTTGTGGAGTTTGTCAGTTATCTGACAGTTTGCGAAGGTCGCAGGCGGCAAGAAAAGAAGCAGTAGTCATGTGTGTAGTTCTGAACTTTGCAACAACAAGCATAGCATTGAATGCAATACATAATTGTCACAACATTGCATGTACCTGCTTAATATCGACAAAAATCTTCCTGCACGTACACGTTTACTGAGTTTGGCACTTATGTGACTGCTCGTGAAGGTTGCAGGTGTCAGAAAGTGGACCAGACGTCTTTGTGTGTAGTTGTAATCTTTGTAACAGGAAGCATAGCATTTAATGCAATGATCACCAAAACAAACAAGTTAAGGGACGTCACAGTGACGAGACTGGGATTCGAACCGCAAATGCTGCAGTTTCTGACCGGCTCTCAAGCAGAGTGGCGCAGCGGAAGCGTGCTGGGCCCATAACCCAGAGGTCGATGGATCGAAACCATCCTCTGCTAATTGCGTTAGTGTTCGCCGTCAAGCTGTGTGATTAACACAGGGTATATGTTTTTGCCCTTTGCATTAAAGCACAAGTGTTCAGGGTTCTTTCCACCTCTTAATGGTTCAGCGATCTGTATGTAAAGCCACTGTGGACATTCCACCCCGAGTCGCCCGTCTCAGGCCAGCCTGGCATTAGTGCTTTCTTTGTTAGCCATGCATCAATTGCTTCCTTTTAAGGTAGTGTGGCCGAGTGGTCTAAGGCGCTGGATTTAGGCTCCAGTCTCAATTGAGGCGTGGGTTCAAATCCCACCGCTGCCATTTTTGCATCTTCCGGGAGGCAATAGCAGGCAGTAATCTCAATGAACGTTTAGTGGGTGACTGGGCCGTCAAGCTTGACGTGTAGCTGGGTTTAGGCTCCAGTCCCAATTGAGGCATGGCTTCAAATCCAACCACTGAAATTTGCGTAGTTAGTCCGTGAGTGACTGAGCTTTGAAAGTTTTTTTAAAAAAAAATCAGATGGTGTTCATGAGAGAGAGCAGCTGACTGCAGTCCTTGAGAAGCCCGTTCAACTTAGCGTAGAGAGTCAACAGTGGTGTGACACGTGAGTGACCGAAAATGAGATACGCTCCTGCACTTCTGTTCACCTGCGGTTCATGACAAACTGATTGCAGTAGTTGGGATGAGAAACTAAAAGTTCTTGCACAAACTGTTTTGGTATCGCAGTCTGAGTGGTATTTTTCCAATGTTCTTCGGAGCGAAGGTGTGCGGCAATGGCACGGAGGACACGTGGTCAGCAAACCTTACCGTGGATTATGGAAGGCCTGCATGCAAAGACCACAACTTCCAAGACCTTTTTCTGTGGCAGTGTGGCCGAGCACCCAAGGCGCTGGATTAAGGCTCCAGTCTCATTTAAGGTGTGGGATCTCTTAGAAAGTTCTAAATTTATCAAAACGTAACCTCACAATGTACAAACTTTCAGGCGTGGTAAATTCTCGCATGAGTTCAAGTTTCTCACGAATCCACTAGTGCCCCATGTGTGCGATACTGCTTCACGCTGAGCTGTAACAATCAAGCAGGTTTTGTGGAAACACCTTTGGCCAGACACACACTTCTTTGTATAGTAAGTTTGGAGTTCAAGGATCCAAGAGGTTAGGTACAGTGTCATTTCTTTTTCGTGAACTGGTGCCTTTACACAGAACCAGTAGAAGCCTTTATTTCAAGGGGGCCCTAATGTGTAGGGGTTTCTCTTGTTTTTAAATCCGTCTGATTTGGAGAATCTATGAACAAGTAATGGTGTAGGAGGCTGTAAATTGTTCATTGTGAGTCAAAATCTACCTGCAAACACTTTAGAGTTAAGCTCTGTGTTTGAAAATACATTGCACCTAACCTCTTAGATCCTTGAACTCAAAACCTACTATACAATAAAGTGCGTGTCTGGTCAAAGGTACTTCCACAAAACCCACTTGACTGTTAGAGCTCAGCGTCAAGTAAAATTGTATGATCTGTATGTAAAGCCACTATGGATATTCCACCCTGAGTCGCCTGTCTTAGGTCACACTGGCGTAATTGCTTTTTTGCTTTGCTTTGCTTTTAAGGTAGTGTGGCCGAGTGGTCTAAGGCGCTCGATTAAGGCTCCAGTCTCATTTGAGGCGTGGGTTCAAATCCCACCACTGCCAAAACGCTCTGAGGCCAACAAAGCGTAACCTCTCAAAGTGCAGACATGTAGCGAATTCCCGTACGACTTCAAGTTTCTCATGAATCCACTAGTGCCCCATGTGTATGATTCTACCTCACGCTGAGCCGTATCAATCAAGTAGGTTGTGTGGAAGCACCTTTGGTTGCACTCTGAGCTATACCTGCGTAGGCATTGTCCACACACTTCTTTGTATTATAGGTTTGGAGCTTGGGTACAATACAATTTCTTTCTCCTAAGCTTCTGCCATTACACGGAACACTTAACTACACCCTAGTAGTAAACTAAAGGCTGTTTTCGAGCTAGCCAGGAGTCGAACCTAGAATCTTCTGATCCGAAGTCAGACGCTTTAGCCATTACGCCACTAGCCCTGCTTTAGCTTGTGCACACATGTCGCAACATTGCCTGTACGCGATTGACAGCGACAAAGAGCATTGCATTGAACACCAAAACAAAGAAGAAGGTATCAGTGCCGTGACCCGGATTCGAACCGGGGTTGCTGCGGCCACAACGCAGAGTACTAACCACTATACGATCACGGCTGGGTTGCTGCAACTGTGCCTCCGTGCGAGGTAAACAACTAGTCCTTATTACATCCAACTAAAGGCTGTTTTCGAGCTAGCCAGGAGTTGAACCTAGAATCTTCTGATCCGTAGTCAGACGCGTTATCCATTGCGCCACTAGCCCTGCGTTTGGGAGTGCATAGGTGTCACAATATTGCCTATACATCGTTGACAGGCAAACAAATATCTTCCCCCAGTTGTGGAGTTTGTCAGTTATCTGACAGTTTGCGAAGGTCGCAGGCGGCAAGAAAAGAAGCAGTAGTCATGTGTGTAGTTCTGAACTTTGCAACAACAAGCATAGCATTGAATGCAATACATAATTGTCACAACATTGCATGTACCTGCTTAATATCGACAAAAATCTTCCTGCATGTACACGTTTACTGAGTTTGGCACTTATGTGACTGCTCGTGAAGGTTGCAGGTGTCAGAAAGTGGACCAGACGTCTTTGTGTGTAGTTGTAATCTTTGTAACAGGAAGCATAGCATTTAATGCAATGATCACCAAAACAAACAAGTTAAGGGACGTCACAGTGACGAGACTGGGATTCGAACCGCAAATGCTGCAGTTTCTGACCGGCTCTCAAGCAGAGTGGCGCAGCGGAAGCGTGCTGGGCCCATAACCCAGAGGTCGATGGATCTAAACCATCCTCTGCTAATTGCGTTAGTGTTCGCCGTCAAGCTGTGTGATTAACACAGGGTATATGTTTTTGCCCTTTGCATTAAAGCACAAGTGTTCAGGGTTCTTTCCACCTCTTAATGGTTCAGCGATCTGTATGTAAAGCCACTGTGGACATTCCACCCCGAGTCGCCCCTCTCAGGCCAGCCTGGCATTAGTGCTTTCTTTGTTAGCCATGCATCAATTGCTTCCTTTTAAGGTAGTGTGGCCGAGTGGTCTAAGGCGCTGGATTTAGGCTCCAGTCTCAATTGAGGCGTGGGTTCAAATCCCACCGCTGCCATCTTTGCATCTTCCGGGAGGCAATAGCAGGCAGTAATCTCCATGAACGTTTAGTGGGTGACTGGGCCGTCAAGCTTGACGTGTAGCTGGGTTTAGGCTCCAGTCCCAATTGAGGCATGGCTTCAAATCCAACCACTGAAATTTGCGTAGTTAGTCCGTGAGTGACTGAGCTTTGAAAGTTTTTAAAAAAAAAAAATCAGATGGTGTTCATGAGAGAGAGCAGCTGACTGCAGTCCTTGAGAAGCCCGTTCAACTTAGCGTAGAGAGTCAACAGTGGTGTGACACGTGAGTGACCGAAAATGAGATACGCTCCTGCACTTCTGTTCACCTGCGGTTCATGACAAACTGATTGCAGTAGTTGGGATGAGAAACTAAAAGTTCTTGCACAAACTGTTTTGGTATCGCAGTCTGAGTGGTATTTTTCCAATGTTCTTCGGAGCGAAGGTGTGCGGCAATGGCACGGAGGACACGTGGTCAGCAAACCTTACCGTGGATTATGGAAGGCCTGCATGCAAAGACCACAACTTCCAAGACCTTTTTCTGTGGCAGTGTGGCCGAGCACCCAAGGCGCTGGATTAAGGCTCCAGTCTCATTTAAGGTGTGGGATCTCTTAGAAAGTTCTAAATTTATCAAAGCGTAACCTCACAATGTACAAACTTTCAGGCGTGGTAAATTCTCGCATGAGTTCAAGTTTCTCACGAATCCACTAGTGCCCCATGTGTGCGATACTGCTTCACGCTGAGCTGTAACAATCAAGCAGGTTTTGTGGAAACACCTTTGGCCAGACACACACTTCTTTGTATAGTAAGTTTGGAGTTCAAGGATCCAAGAGGTTAGGTACAGTGTCATTTCTTTTTCGTGAACTGGTGCCTTTACACAGAACCAGTAGAAGCCTTTATTTCAAGGGGGCCCTAATGTGTAGGGGTTTCTCTTGTTTTTAAATCCGTCTGATTTGGAGAATCTATGAACAAGTAATGGTGTAGGAGGCTGTAAATTGTTCATTGTGAGTCAAAATCTACCTGCAAACACTTTAGAGTTAAGCTCTGTGTTTGAAAATACATTGCACCTAACCTCTTAGATCCTTGAACTCAAAACCTACTATACAATAAAGTGCGTGTCTGGTCAAAGGTACTTCCACAAAACCCACTTGACTGTTAGAGCTCAGCGTCAAGTAAAATTGTATGATCTGTATGTAAAGCCACTATGGATATTCCACCCTGAGTCGCCTGTCTTAGGTCACACTGGCGTAATTGCTTTTTTGCTTTGCTTTGCTATGCTTTGCTTTTAAGGTAGTGTGGCCGAGTGGTCTAAGGCGCTCGATTAAGGCTCCAGTCTCATTTGAGGCGTGGGTTCAAATCCCACCACTGCCAAAACGCTCTGAGGCCAACAAAGTGTAACCTCTCAAAGTGCAGACATGTAGCGAATTCCCGTACGACTTCAAGTTTCTCATGAATCCACTAGTGCCCCATGTGTATGATTCTACCTCACGCTGAGCCGTATCAATCAAGTAGGTTGTGTGGAAGCACCTTTGGTTGCACTCTGAGCTATACCTGCGTAGGCATTGTCCACACACTTCTTTGTATTATAGGTTTGGAGCTTGGGTACAATACAATTTCTTTCTCCTAAGCTTCTGCCATTACACGGAACACTTAACTACACCCTAGCAGTAAACTAAAGGCTGTTTTCGAGGTAGCCAGGAGTCGAACCTAGAATCTTCTGATCCGAAGTCAGACGCGTTATCCATTACGCCACTAGCCCTGCTTTAGCTTGTGCACACATGTCGCAACATTGCCTGTACGCGATTGACAGCGACAAAGAGCATTGCATTGAACACCAAAACAAAGAAGAAGGTATCAGTGCCGGGACCCGGATTCGAACCGGGGTTGCTGCGGCCACAACGCAGAGTACTAACCACTATACGATCACGGCTGGGTTGCTGCAACTGTGCCTCCGTGCGAGGTAAACAACTAGTCCTTATTACATTCAGCTAAAGGCTGTTTTCGAGCTAGCCAGGAGTCGAACCTAGAATCTTCTGATCCGTAGTCAAACGCGTTATCCATTGCGCCACTAGCCCTGCGTTTGGGAGTGCATAGGTGTCACAATATTGCCTATACATCGTTGACAGGCAAACAAATATCTTCCCCCAGTTGTGGAGTTTGTCAGTTATCTGACAGTTTGCGAAGGTCGCAGGTGGCAAGAAAAGAAGCAGTAGTCATGTGTGTAGTTCTGAACTTTGCAACAACAAGCATAGCATTGAATGCAATACATAATTGTCACAACATTGCATGTACCTGCTTAATATCGACAAAAATCTTCCTGCACGTACACGTTTACTGAGTTTGGCACTTATGTGACTGCTCGTGAAGGTTGCAGGTGTCAGAAAGTGGACCAGACGTCTTTGTGTGTAGTTGTAATCTTTGTAACAGGAAGCATAGCATTTAATGCAATGATCACCAAAACAAACAAGTTAAGGGACGTCACAGTGACGAGACTGGGATTCGAACCGCAAATGCTGCAGTTTCTGACCGGCTCTCCAGCAGAGTGGCGCAGCGGAAGCGTGCTGGGCCCATAACCCAGAGGTCGATGGATCGAAACCATCCTCTGCTAATTGCGTTAGTGTTCGCCGTCAAGCTGTGTGATTAACACAGGGTATATGTTTTTGCCGTTTGCATTAAAGCACAAGTGTTCAGGGTTCTTTCCACCTCTTAATGGTTCAGCGATCTGTATGTAAAGCCACTGTGGACATTCCACCCCGAGTCGCCCGTCTCAGGCCAGCCTGGCATTAGTGCTTTCTTTGTTAGCCATGCATCAATTGCTTCCTTTTAAGGTAGTGTGGCCGAGTGGTCTAAGGCGCTGGATTTAGGCTCCAGTCTCAATTGAGGCGTGGGTTCAAATCCCACCGCTGCCATTTTTGCATCTTCCGGGAGGCAATAGCAGGCAGTAATCTCCATGAACGTTTAGTGGGTGACTGGGCCGTCAAGCTTGACGTGTAGCTGGGTTTAGGCTCCAGTCCCAATTGAGGCATGGCTTCAAATCCAACCACTGAAATTTGCGTAGTTAGTCCGTGAGTGACTGAGCTTTGAAAGTTTTTAAAAAAAAAAAATCAGATGGTGTTCATGAGAGAGAGCAGCTGACTGCAGTCCTTGAGAAACCCGTTCAACTTAGCGTAGAGAGTCAACAGTGGTGTGACACGTGAGTGACCGAAAATGAGATACGCTCCTGCACTTCTGTTCACCTGCGGTTCATGACAAACTGATTGCAGTATTTGGGATGAGAAACTAAAAGTTCTTGCACAAACTGTTTTGGTATCGCAGTCTGAGTGGTATTTTTCCAATGTTCTTCTGAGCGAAGGTGTGCGGCAATGGCACGGAGGACACGTGGTCAGCAAACCTTACCGTGGATTATGGAAGGCCTGCATGCAAAGACCACAACTTCCAAGACCTTTTTCTGTGGCAGTGTGGCCGAGCACTTAAGGCGCTGGATTAAGGCTCCAGTCTCATTTAAGGTGTGGGATCTCTTAGAAAGTTCTAAATTTATCAAAACGTAACCTCACAATGTACAAACCTTCAGGCGTGGTAAATTCTCGCATGAGTTCAAGTTTCTCACGAATCCACTAGTGCCCCATGTGTGCGATACTGCTTCACGCTGAGCTGTAACAATCAAGCAGGTTTTGTGGAAACACCTTTGGCCAGACACACACTTCTTTGTATAGTAAGTTTGGAGTTCAAGGATCCAAGAGGTTAGGTACAGTGTCATTTCTTTTTCGTGAACTGGTGCCTTTACACAGAACCAGTAGAAGCCTTTATTTCAAGGGGGCCCTAATGTGTAGGGGTTTCTCTTGTTTTTAAATCCGTCTGATTTGGAGAATCTATGAACAAGTAATGGTGTAGGAGGCTGTAAATAGTTCATTGTGAGTCAAAATCTACCTGCAAACACTTTAGAGTTAAGCTCTGTGTTTGAAAATACATTGCACCTAACCTCTTAGATCCTTGAACTCAAAACCTACTATACAATAAAGTGCGTGTCTGGTCAAAGGTACTTCCACAAAACCCACTTGACTGTTAGAGCTCAGCGTCAAGTAAAATTGTATGATCTGTATGTAAAGCCACTATGGATATTCCACCCTGAGTCGCCTGTCTTAGGTCACACTGGCGTAATTGCTTTTTTGCTTTGCTTTGCTTTGCTTTGCTTTTAAGGTAGTGTGGCCGAGTGGTCTAAGGCGCTGGATTAAGGCTCCAGTCTCGTTTGAGGCGTCGGTTCAAATCCCACCACTGCCAAAACGCTCTGAGGCCAACAAAGCGTAACCTCTCAAAGTGCAGATATGTAGCGAATTCCCGTACAACTTCAAGTTTCTCATGAATCCACTAGTGCCCCATGTGTATGATTCTACCTCACGCTGAGCCGTAACAATCAAGTAGGTTGTGTGGTTGCACTCTGAGCTATACCTGCGTAGGCATTGTCCACACACTTCTTTGTATTATAGGTTTGGAGCTTGGGTACAACACAATTTCTTTCTCCTAAGCTTCTGCCATTACACGGAACACTTAACTACACCCTAGTAGTAAACTAAAGGCTGTTTTCGAGCTAGCCAGGAGTCGAACCTAGAATCTTCTGATCCGAAGTCAGACGCGTTATCCATTACGCCACTAGCCCTGCTTTAGCTTATGCACACATGTCGCAACATTGCCTGTACGCGATTGACAGCGACAAAGAGCATTGCATTGAACACCAAAACAAAGAAGAAGGTATCAGTGCAGTGACCCGGATTCGAACCGGGGTTGCTGCGGCCACAACGCAGAGTACTAACCACTATACGATCACGGCTGGGTTGCTGCAACTGTGCCTCCGTGCGAGGTAAACAACTAGTCCTTATTACATCCAACTAAAGGCTGTTTTCGAGCTAGCCAGGAGTCGAACCTAGAATCTTCTGATCCGTAGTCAGACGCGTTATCCATTGCGCCACTAGCCCTGCGTTTGGGAGTGCATAGGTGTCACAATATTGCCTATACATCGTTGACAGGCAAACAAATATCTTCCCCCAGTTGTGGAGTTTGTCAGTTATCTGACAGTTTGCGAAGGTCGCAGGCGGCAAGAAAAGAAGCAGTAGTCATGTGTGTAGTTCTGAACTTTGCAACAACAAGCATAGCATTGAATGCAATACATAATTGTCACAACATTGCATGTACCTGCTTAATATCGACAAAAATCTTCCTGCACGTACACGTTTACTGAGTTTGGCACTTATGTGACTGCTCGTGAAGGTTGCAGGTGTCAGAAAGTGGACCAGACGTCTTTGTGTGTAGTTGTAATCTTTGTAACAGGAAGCATAGCATTTAATGCAATGATCACCAAAACAAACAAGTTAAGGGACGTCACAGTGACGAGACTGGGATTCGAACCGCAAATGCTGCAGTTTCTGACCGGCTCTCAAGCAGAGTGGCGCAGCGGAAGCGTGCTGGGCCCATAACCCAGAGGTCGATGGATCGAAACCATCCTCTGCTAATTGCGTTAGTGTTTGCCGTCAAGCTGTGTGATTAACACAGGGTATATGTTTTTGCCCTTTGCATTAAAGCACAAGTGTTCAGGGTTTTTTCCACCTCTTAATGGTTCAGCGATCTGTATGTAAAGCCACTGTGGACATTCCACCCCGAGTCGCCCGTCTCAGGCCAGCCTGGCATTAGTGCTTTCTTTGTTAGCCATGCATCAATTGCTTCCTTTTAAGGTAGTGTGGCCGAGTGGTCTAAGGCGCTGGATTTAGGCTCCAGTCTCAATTGAGGCGTGGGTTCAAATCCCACCGCTGCCATTTTTGCATCTTCCAGGAGGCAATAGCAGGCAGTAATCTCCATGAACGTTTAGTGGGTGACTGGGCCGTCAAGCTTGACGTGTAGCTGGGTTTAGGCTCCAGTCCCAATTGAGGCATGGCTTCAAATCCAACCACTGAAATTTGCGTAGTTAGTCCGTGAGTGACTGAGCTTTGAAAGTTTTTAAAAAAAAAAAATCAGATGGTGTTCATGAGAGAGAGCAGCTGACTGCAGTCCTTGAGAAGACCGTTCAACTTAGCGTAGAGAGTCAACAGTGGTGTGACACGTGAGTGACCGAAAATTAGATACGCTCCTGCACTTCTGTTCACCTGCGGTTCATGACAAACTGATTGCAGTAGTTGGGATGAGAAACTAAAAGTTCTTGCACAAACTGTTTTGGTATCGCAGTCTGAGTGGTATTTTTCCAATGTTCTTCGGAGCGAAGGTGTGCGGCAATGGCACGGAGGACACGTGGTCAGCAAACCTTACCGTGGATTATGGAAGGCCTGCATGCAAAGACCACAACTTCCAAGACCTTTTTCTGTGGCAGTGTGGCCGAGCACCCAAGGCGCTGGATTAAGGCTCCAGTCTCATTTAAGGTGTGGGATCTCTTAGAAAGTTCTAAATTTATCAAAGCGTAACCTCACAATGTACAAACTTTCAGGCGTGGTAAATTCTCGCATGAGTTCAAGTTTCTCACGAATCCACTAGTGCCCCATGTGTGCGATACTGCTTCACGCTGAGCTGTAACAATCAAGCAGGTTTTGTGGAAACACCTTTGGCCAGACACACACTTCTTTGTATAGTAAGTTTGGAGTTCAAGGATCCAAGAGGTTAGGTACAGTGTCATTTCTTTTTCGTGAACTGGTGCCTTTACACAGAACCAGTAGAAGCCTTTATTTCAAGGGGGCCCTAATGTGTAGGGGTTTCTCTTGTTTTTAAATCCGTCTGATTTGGAGAATCTATGAACAAGTAATGGTGTAGGAGGCTGTAAATTGTTCATTGTGAGTCAAAATCTACCTGCAAACACTTTAGAGTTAAGCTCTGTGTTTGAAAATACATTGCACCTAACCTCTTAGATCCTTGAACTCAAAACCTACTATACAATAAAGTGCGTGTCTGGTCAAAGGTACTTCCACAAAACCCACTTGACTGTTAGAGCTCAGCGTCAAGTAAAATTGTATGATCTGTATGTAAAGCCACTATGGATATTCCACCCTGAGTCGCCTGTCTTAGGTCACACTGGCGTAATTGCTTTTTTGCTTTGCTTTGCTTTGCTTTTAAGGTAGTGTGGCCGAGTGGTCTAAGGCGCTCGATTAAGGCTCCAGTCTCATTTGAGGCGTGGGTTCAAATCCCACCACTGCCAAAACGCTCTGAGGCCAACAAAGTGTAACCTCTCAAAGTGCAGACATGTAGCGAATTCCCGTACGACTTCAAGTTTCTCATGAATCCACTAGTGCCCCATGTGTATGATTCTACCTCACGCTGAGCCGTATCAATCAAGTAGGTTGTGTGGAAGCACCTTTGGTTGCACTCTGAGCTATACCTGCGTAGGCATTGTCCACACACTTCTTTGTATTATAGGTTTGGAGCTTGGGTACAATACAATTTCTTTCTCCTAAGCTTCTGCCATTACACGGAACACTTAACTACACCCTAGTAGTAAACTAAAGGCTGTTTTCGAGGTAGCCAGGAGTCGAAGCTAGAATCTTCTGATCCGAAGTCAGACGCGTTATCCATTACGCCACTAGCCCTGCTTTAGCTTGTGCACACATGTCGCAACATTGCCTGTACGCGATTGACAGCGACAAAGAGCATTGCATTGAACACCAAAACAAAGAAGAAGGTATCAGTGCCGTGACCCGGATTCAAACCGGGGTTGCTGCGGCCACAACGCAGAGTACTAACCACTATACGATCACGGCTGGGTTGCTGCAACTGTGCCTCCGTGCGAGGTAAACAACTAGTCCTTATTACATCCAACTAAAGGCTGTTTTCGAGCTAGCCAGGAGTCGAACCTAGAATCTTCTGATCCGAAGTCAGACGCGTTATCCATTACGCCACTAGCCCTGCTTTAGCTTGTGCACACATGTCGCAACATTGCCTGTACGCGATTGACAGCGACAAAGAGCATTGCATTGAACACCAAAACAAAGAAGAAGGTATCAGTGCAGTGACCCGGATTCGAACCGGGGTTGCTGCGGCCACAACGCAGAGTACTAACCACTATACGATCACGGCTGGGTTGCTGCAACTGTGCCTCCGTGCGAGGTAAACAACTAGTCCTTATTACATCCAACTAAAGGCTGTTTTCGAGCTAGCCAGGAGTCGAACCTAGAATCTTCTGATCCGTAGTCAGACGCGTTATCCATTGCGCCACTAGCCCTGCGTTTGGGAGTGCATAGGTGTCACAATATTGCCTATACATCGTTGACAGGCAAACAAATATCTTCCCCCAGTTGTGGAGTTTGTCAGTTATCTGACAGTTTGCGAAGGTCGCAGGCGGCAAGAAAAGAAGCAGTAGTCATGTGTGTAGTTCTGAACTTTGCAACAACAAGCATAGCATTGAATGCAATACATAATTGTCACAACATTGCATGTACCTGCTTAATATCGACAAAAATCTTCCTGCACGTACACGTTTACTGAGTTTGGCACTTATGTGACTGCTCGTGAAGGTTGCAGGTGTCAGAAAGTGGACCAGACGTCTTTGTGTGTAGTTGTAATCTTTGTAACAGGAAGCATAGCATTTAATGCAATGATCACCAAAACAAACAAGTTAAGGGACGTCACAGTGACGAGACTGGGATTCGAACCGCAAATGCTGCAGTTTCTGACCGGCTCTCAAGCAAAGTGGCGCAGCGGAAGCGTGCTGGGCCCATAACCCAGAGGTCGATGGATCGAAACCATCCTCTGCTAATTGCGTTAGTGTTCGCCGTCAAGCTGTGTGATTAACACAGGGTGTATGTTTTTGCCCTTTGCATTAAAGCACAAGTGTTCAGGGTTCTTTCCACCTCTTAATGGTTCAGCGATCTGTATGTAAAGCCACTGTGGACATTCCACCCCGAGTCGCCCGTCTCAGGCCAGCCTGGCATTAGTGCTTTCTTTGTTAGCCATGCATCAATTGCTTCCTTTTAAGGTAGTGTGGCCGAGTGGTCTAAGGCGCTGGATTTAGGCTCCAGTCTCAATTGAGGCGTGGGTTCAAATCCCACCGCTGCCATTTTTGCATCTTCCGGGAGGCAATAGCAGGCAGTAATCTCCATGAACGTTTAGTGGGTGACTGGGCCGTCAAGCTTGACGTGTAGCTGGGTTTAGGCTCCAGTCCCAATTGAGGCATGGCTTCAAATCCAACCACTGAAATTTGCGTAGTTAGTCCGTGAGTGACTGAGCTTTGAAAGTTTTTAAAAAAAAAAAATCAGATGGTGTTCATGAGAGAGAGCAGCTGACTGCAGTCCTTGAGAAGCCCGTTCAACTTAGCGTAGAGAGTCAACAGTGGTGTGACACGTGAGTGACCGAAAATGAGATACGCTCCTGCACTTCTGTTCACCTGCGGTTCATGACAAACTGATTGCAGTAGTTGGGATGAGAAACTAAAAGTTCTTGCACAAACTGTTTTGGTATCGCAGTCTGAGTGGTATTTTTCCAATGTTCTTCGGAGCGAAGGTGTGCGGCAATGGCACGGAGGACACGTGGTCAGCAAACCTTACCGTGGATTATGGAAGGCCTGCATGCAAAGACCACAACTTCCAAGACCTTTTTCTGTGGCAGTGTGGCCGAGCACCCAAGGCGCTGGATTAAGGCTCCAGTCTCATTTAAGGTGTGGGATCTCTTAGAAAGTTCTAAATTTATCAAAGCGTAACCTCACAATGTACAAACTTTCAGGCGTGGTAAATTCTCGCATGAGTTCAAGTTTCTCACGAATCCACTAGTGCCCCATGTGTGCGATACTGCTTCACGCTGAGCTGTAACAATCAAGCAGGTTTTGTGGAAACACCTTTGGCCAGACACACACTTCTTTGTATAGTAAGTTTGGAGTTCAAGGATCCAAGAGGTTAGGTACAGTGTCATTTCTTTTTCGTGAACTGGTGCCTTTACACAGAACCAGTAGAAGCCTTTATTTCAAGGGGGCCCTAATGTGTAGGGGTTTCTCTTGTTTTTAAATCCGTCTGATTTGGAGAATCTATGAACAAGTAATGGTGTAGGAGGCTGTAAATTGTTCATTGTGAGTCAAAATCTACCTGCAAACACTTTAGAGTTAAGCGCTGTGTTTGAAAATACATTGCACCTAACCTCTTAGATCCTTGAACTCAAAACCTACTATACAATAAAGTGCGTGTCTGGTCAAAGGTACTTCCACAAAACCCACTTGACTGTTAGAGCTCAGCGTCAAGTAAAATTGTATGATCTGTATGTAAAGCCACTATGGATATTCCACCCTGAGTCGCCTGTCTTAGGTCACACTGGCGTAATTGCTTTTTTGCTTTGCTTTGCTTTGCTTTTAAGGTAGTGTGGCCGAGTGGTCTAAGGCGCTGGATTAAGGCTCCAGTCTCATTTGAGGCGTGGGTTCAAATCCCACCACTGCCAAAACGCTCTGAGGCCAACAAAGCGTAACCTCTCAAACTGCAGACATGTAGCGAATTCCCGTACGACTTCAAGTTTCTCATGAATCCACTAGTGCCCCATGTGTATGATTCTACCTCACGCTGAGCCGTAACAATCAAGTAGGTTGTGTGGAAGCACCTTTGGTTGCACTCTGAGCTATACCTGCGTAGGCATTGTCCACACACTTCTTTGTATTATAGGTTTGGAGCTTGGGTACAATACAATTTCTTTCTCCTAAGCTTCTGCCATTACACGGAACACTTAACTACACCCTAGTAGTAAACTAAAGGCTGTTTTCGAGCTAGCCAGGAGTCGAACCTAGAATCTTCTGATCCGAAGTCAGACGCGTTATCCATTACGCCACTAGCCCTGCTTTAGCTTGTGCACACATGTCGCAACATTGCCTGTACGCGATTGACAGCGACAAAGAGCATTGCATTGAACACCAAAACAAAGAAGAAGGTATCAGTGCCGTGACCCGGATTCGAACCGGGGTTGCTGCGGCCACAACGCAGAGTACTAACCACTATACGATCACGGCTGGGTTGCTGCAACTGTGCCTCTGTGCGAGGTAAACAACTAGTCCTTATTACATCCAACTAAAGGCTGTTTTCGAGCTAGCCAGGAGTCGAACCTAGAATCTTCTGATCCGTAGTCAGACGCGTTATCCATTGCGCCACTAGCCCTGCGTTTGGGAGTGCACAGGTGTCACAATATTGCCTATACATCGTTGACAGGCAAACAAATATCTTCCCCCAGTTGTGGAGTTTGTCAGTTATCTGACAGTTTGCGAAGGTCGCAGGCGGCAAGAAAAGAAGCAGTAGTCATGTGTGTAGTTCTGAACTTTGCAACAACAAGCATAGCATTGAATGCAATACATAATTGTCACAACATTGCATGTACCTGCTTAATATCGACAAAAATCTTCCTGCACGTACACGTTTACTGAGTTTGGCACTTATGTGACTGCTCGTGAAGGTTGCAGGTGTCAGAAAGTGGACCAGACGTCTTTGTGTGTAGTTGTAATCTTTGTAACAGGAAGCATAGCATTTAATGCAATGATCACCAAAACAAACAAGTTAAGGGACGTCACAGTGACGAGACTGGGATTCGAACCGCAAATGCTGCAGTTTCTGACCGGCTCTCAAGCAGAGTGGCGCAGCGGAAGCGTGCTGGGCCCATAACCCAGAGGTCGATGGATCGAAACCATCCTCTGCTAATTGCGTTAGTGTTCGCCGTCAAGCTGTGTGATTAACACAGGGTATATGTTTTTGCCGTTTGCATTAAAGCACAAGTGTTCAGGGTTCTTTCCACCTCTTAATGGTTCAGCGATCTGTATGTAAAGCCACTGTGGACATTCCACCCCGAGTCGCCCGTCTCAGGCCAGCCTGGCATTAGTGCTTTCTTTGTTAGCCATGCATCAATTGCTTCCTTTTAAGGTAGTGTGGCCGAGTGGTCTAAGGCGCTGGATTTAGGCTCCAGTCTCAATTGAGGCGTGGGTTCAAATCCCACCGCTGCCATTTTTGCATCTTCCGGGAGGCAATAGCAGGCAGTAATCTCCATGAACGTTTAGTGGGTGACTGGGCCGTCAAGCTTGACGTGTAGCTGGGTTTAGGCTCCAGTCCCAATTGAGGCATGGCTTCAAATCCAACCACTGAAATTTGCGTAGTTAGTCCGTGAGTGACTGAGCTTTGAAAGTTTTTTAAAAAAAAAAATCAGATGGTGTTCATGAGAGAGAGCAGCTGACTGCAGTCCTTGAGAAACCCGTTCAACTTAGCGTAGAGAGTCAACAGTGGTGTGACACGTGAGTGACCGAAAATTAGATACGCTCCTGCACTTCTGTTCACCTGCGGTTCATGACAAACTGATTGCAGTAGTTGGGATGAGAAACTAAAAGTTCTTGCACAAACTGTTTTGGTATCGCAGTCTGAGTGGTATTTTTCCAATGTTCTTCGGAGCGAAGGTGTGCGGCAATGGCACGGAGGACACGTGGTCAGCAAACCTTACCGTGGATTATGGAAGGCCTGCATGCAAAGACCACAACTTCCAAGACCTTTTTCTGTGGCAGTGTGGCCGAGCACTTAAGGCGCTGGATTAAGGCTCCAGTCTCATTTAAGGTGTGGGATCTCTTAGAAAGTTCTAAATTTATCAAAACGTAACCTCACAATGTACAAACCTTCAGGCGTGGTAAATTCTCGCATGAGTTCAAGTTTCTCACGAATCCACTAGTGCCCCATGTGTGCGATACTGCTTCACGCTGAGCTGTAACAATCAAGCAGGTTTTGTGGAAACACCTTTGGCCAGACACACACTTCTTTGTATAGTAAGTTTGGAGTTCAAGGATCCAAGAGGTTAGGTACAGTGTCATTTCTTTTTCGTGAACTGGTGCCTTTACACAGAACCAGTAGAAGCCTTTATTTCAAGGGGGCCCTAATGTGTAGGGGTTTCTCTTGTTTTTAAATCCGTCTGATTTGGAGAATCTATGAACAAGTAATGGTGTAGGAGGCTGTAAATTGTTCATTGTGAGTCAAAATCTACCTGCAAACACTTTAGAGTTAAGCTCTGTGTTTGAAAATACATTGCACCTAACCTCTTAGATCCTTGAACTCAAAACCTACTATACAATAAAGTGCGTGTCTGGTCAAAGGTACTTCCACAAAACCCACTTGACTGTTAGAGCTCAGCGTCAAGTAAAATTGTATGATCTGTATGTAAAGCCACTATGGATATTCCACCCTGAGTCGCCTGTCTTAGGTCACACTGGCGTAATTGCTTTTTTGCTTTGCTTTGCTTTGCTTTACTTTTAAGGTAGTGTGGCCGAGTGGTCTAAGGCGCTGGATTAAGGCTCCAGTCTCGTTTGAGGCGTCGGTTCAAATCCCACCACTGCCAAAACGCTCTGAGGCCAACAAAGCGTAACCTCTCAAAGTGCAGATATGTAGCGAATTCCCATACGACTTCAAGTTTCTCATGAATCCACTAGTGCCCCATGTGTATGATTCTACCTCACGCTGAGCCGTAACAATCAAGTAGGTTGTGTGGTTGCACTCTGAGCTATACCTGCGTAGGCATTGTCCACACACTTCTTTGTATTATAGGTTTGGAGCTTGGGTACAATACAATTTCTTTCTCCTAAGCTTCTGCCATTACACGGAACACTTAACTACACCCTAGTAGTAAACTAAAGGCTGTTTTCGAGCTAGCCAGGAGTCGAACCTAGAATCTTCTGATCCGAAGTCAGACGCGTTATCCATTACGCCACTAGCCCTGCTTTAGCTTGTGCACACATGTCGCAACATTGCCTGTACGCGATTGACAGCGACAAAGAGCATTGCATTGAACACCAAAACAAAGAAGAAGGTATCAGTGCCGTGACCCGGATTCGAACCGGGGTTGCTGCGGCCACAACGCAGAGTACTAACCACTATACGATCACGGCTGGGTTGCTGCAACTGTGCCTCTGTGCGAGGTAAACAACTAGTCCTTATTACATCCAACTAAAGGCTGTTTTCGAGCTAGCCAGGAGTCGAACCTAGAATCTTCTGATCCGTAGTCAGACGCGTTATCCATTGCGCCACTAGCCCTGCGTTTGGGAGTGCACAGGTGTCACAATATTGCCTATACATCGTTGACAGGCAAACAAATATCTTCCCCCAGTTGTGGAGTTTGTCAGTTATCTGACAGTTTGCGAAGGTCGCAGGCGGCAAGAAAAGAAGCAGTAGTCATGTGTGTAGTTCTGAACTTTGCAACAACAAGCATAGCATTGAATGCAATACATAATTGTCACAACATTGCATGTACCTGCTTAATATCGACAAAAATCTTCCTGCACGTACACGTTTACTGAGTTTGGCACTTATGTGACTGCTCGTGAAGGTTGCAGGTGTCAGAAAGTGGACCAGACGTCTTTGTGTGTAGTTGTAATCTTTGTAACAGGAAGCATAGCATTTAATGCAATGATCACCAAAACAAACAAGTTAAGGGACGTCACAGTGACGAGACTGGGATTCGAACCGCAAATGCTGCAGTTTCTGACCGGCTCTCAAGCAGAGTGGCGCAGCGGAAGCGTGCTGGGCCCATAACCCAGAGGTCGATGGATCGAAACCATCCTCTGCTAATTGCGTTAGTGTTCGCCGTCAAGCTGTGTGATTAACACAGGGTATATGTTTTTGCCGTTTGCATTAAAGCACAAGTGTTCAGGGTTCTTTCCACCTCTTAATGGTTCAGCGATCTGTATGTAAAGCCACTGTGGACATTCCACCCCGAGTCGCCCGTCTCAGGCCAGCCTGGCATTAGTGCTTTCTTTGTTAGCCATGCATCAATTGCTTCCTTTTAAGGTAGTGTGGCCGAGTGGTCTAAGGCGCTGGATTTAGGCTCCAGTCTCAATTGAGGCGTGGGTTCAAATCCCACCGCTGCCATTTTTGCTTCTTCCGGGAGGCAATAGCAGGCAGTAATCTCCATGAACGTTTAGTGGGTGACTGGGCCGTCAAGCTTGACGTGTAGCTGGGTTTAGGCTCCAGTCCCAATTGAGGCATGGCTTCAAATCCAACCACTGAAATTTGCGTAGTTAGTCCGTGAGTGACTGAGCTTTGAAAGTTTTTTAAAAAAAAAAATCAGATGGTGTTCATGAGAGAGAGCAGCTGACTGCAGTCCTTGAGAAACCCGTTCAACTTAGCGTAGAGAGTCAACAGTGGTGTGACACGTGAGTGACCGAAAATGAGATACGCTCCTGCACTTCTGTTCACCTGCGGTTCATGACAAACTGATTGCAGTAGTTGGGATGAGAAACTAAAAGTTCTTGCACAAACTGTTTTGGTATCGCAGTCTGAGTGGTATTTTTCCAATGTTCTTCGGAGCGAAGGTGTGCGGCAATGGCACGGAGGACACGTGGTCAGCAAACCTTACCGTGGATTATGGAAGGCCTGCATGCAAAGACCACAACTTCCAAGACCTTTTTCTGTGGCAGTGTGGCCGAGCACTTAAGGCGCTGGATTAAGGCTCCAGTCTCATTTAAGGTGTGGGATCTCTTAGAAAGTTCTAAATTTATCAAAACGTAACCTCACAATGTACAAACCTTCAGGCGTGGTAAATTCTCGCATGAGTTCAAGTTTCTCACGAATCCACTAGTGCCCCATGTGTGCGATACTGCTTCACGCTGAGCTGTAACAATCAAGCAGGTTTTGTGGAAACACCTTTGGCCAGACACACACTTCTTTGTATAGTAAGTTTGGAGTTCAAGGATCCAAGAGGTTAGGTACAGTGTCATTTCTTTTTCGTGAACTGGTGCCTTTACACAGAACCAGTAGAAGCCTTTATTTCAAGGGGGCCCTAATGTGTAGGGGTTTCTCTTGTTTTTAAATCCGTCTGATTTGGAGAATCTATGAACAAGTAATGGTGTAGGAGGCTGTAAATTGTTCATTGTGAGTCAAAATCTACCTGCAAACACTTTAGAGTTAAGCTCTGTGTTTGAAAATACATTGCACCTAACCTCTTAGATCCTTGAACTCAAAACCTACTATACAATAAAGTGCGTGTCTGGTCAAAGGTACTTCCACAAAACCCACTTGACTGTTAGAGCTCAGCGTCAAGTAAAATTGTATGATCTGTATGTAAAGCCACTATGGATATTCCACCCTGAGTCGCCTGTCTTAGGTCACACTGGCGTAATTGCTTTTTTGCTTTGCTTTGCTTTGCTTTTAAGGTAGTGTGGCCGAGTGGTCTAAGGCGCTGGATTAAGGCTCCAGTCTCATTTGAGGCGTGGGTTCAAATCCCACCACTGCCAAAACGCTCTGAGGCCAACAAAGCGTAACCTCTCAAACTGCAGACATGTAGCGAATTCCCGTACGACTTCAAGTTTCTCATGAATCCACTAGTGCCCCATGTGTATGATTCTACCTCACGCTGAGCCGTAACAATCAAGTAGGTTGTGTGGAAGCACCTTTGGTTGCACTCTGAGCTATACCTGCGTAGGCATTGTCCACACACTTCTTTGTATTATAGGTTTGGAGCTTGGGTACAATACAATTTCTTTCTCCTAAGCTTCTGCCATTACACGGAACACTTAACTACACCCTAGTAGTAAATTAAAGGCTGTTTTCGAGCTAGCCAGGAGTCGAACCTAGAATCTTCTGATCCGAAGTCAGACGCGTTATCCATTACGCCACTAGCCCTGCTTTAGCTTGTGCACACATGTCGCAACATTGCCTGTACGCGATTGACAGCGACAAAGAGCATTGCATTGAACACCAAAACAAAGAAGAAGGTATCAGTGCCGTGACCCGGATTCGAACCGGGGTTGCTGCGGCCACAACGCAGAGTACTAACCACTATACGATCACGGCTGGGTTGCTGCAACTGTGCCTCTGTGCGAGGTAAACAACTAGTCCTTATTACATCCAACTAAAGGCTGTTTTCGAGCTAGCCAGGAGTCGAACCTAGAATCTTCTGATCCGTAGTCAGACGCGTTATCCATTGCGCCACTAGCCCTGCGTTTGGGAGTGCACAGGTGTCACAATATTGCCTATACATCGTTGACAGGCAAACAAATATCTTCCCCCAGTTGTGGAGTTTGTCAGTTATCTGACAGTTTGCGAAGGTCGCAGGCGGCAAGAAAAGAAGCAGTAGTCATGTGTGTAGTTCTGAACTTTGCAACAACAAGCATAGCATTGAATGCAATACATAATTGTCACAACATTGCATGTACCTGCTTAATATCGACAAAAATCTTCCTGCACGTACACGTTTACTGAGTTTGGCACTTATGTGACTGCTCGTGAAGGTTGCAGGTGTCAGAAAGTGGACCAGACGTCTTTGTGTGTAGTTGTAATCTTTGTAACAGGAAGCATAGCATTTAATGCAATGATCACCAAAACAAACAAGTTAAGGGACGTCACAGTGACGAGACTGGGATTCGAACCGCAAATGCTGCAGTTTCTGACCGGCTCTCAAGCAGAGTGGCGCAGCGGAAGCGTGCTGGGCCCATAACCCAGAGGTCGATGGATCGAAACCATCCTCTGCTAATTGCGTTAGTGTTCGCCGTCAAGCTGTGTGATTAACACAGGGTATATGTTTTTGCCGTTTGCATTAAAGCACAAGTGTTCAGGGTTCTTTCCACCTCTTAATGGTTCAGCGATCTGTATGTAAAGCCACTGTGGACATTCCACCCCGAGTCGCCCGTCTCAGGCCAGCCTGGCATTAGTGCTTTCTTTGTTAGCCATGCATCAATTGCTTCCTTTTAAGGTAGTGTGGCCGAGTGGTCTAAGGCGCTGGATTTAGGCTCCAGTCTCAATTGAGGCGTGGGTTCAAATCCCACCGCTGCCATTTTTGCATCTTCCGGGAGGCAATAGCAGGCAGTAATCTCCATGAACGTTTAGTGGGTGACTGGGCCGTCAAGCTTGACGTGTAGCTGGGTTTAGGCTCCAGTCCCAATTGAGGCATGGCTTCAAATCCAACCACTGAAATTTGCGTAGTTAGTCCGTGAGTGACTGAGCTTTGAAAGTTTTTAAAAAAAAAAAAATCAGATGGTGTTCATGAGAGAGAGCAGCTGACTGCAGTCCTTGAGAAGCCCGTTCAACTTAGCGTAGAGAGTCAACAGTGGTGTGACACGTGAGTGACCGAAAATGAGATACGCTCCTGCACTTCTGTTCACCTGCGGTTCATGACAAACTGATTGCAGTAGTTGGGATGAGAAACTAAAAGTTCTTGCACAAACTGTTTTGGTATCGCAGTCTGAGTGGTATTTTTCCAATGTTCTTCGGAGCGAAGGTGTGCGGCAATGGCACGGAGGACACGTGGTCAGCAAACCTTACCGTGGATTATGGAAGGCCTGCATGCAAAGACCACAACTTCCAAGACCTTTTTCTGTGGCAGTGTGGCCGAGCACCCAAGGCGCTGGATTAAGGCTCCAGTCTCATTTAAGGTGTGGGATCTCTTAGAAAGTTCTAAATTTATCAAAGCGTAACCTCACAATGTACAAACTTTCAGGCGTGGTAAATTCTCGCATGAGTTCAAGTTTCTCACGAATCCACTAGTGCCCCATGTGTGCGATACTGCTTCACGCTGAGCTGTAACAATCAAGCAGGTTTTGTGGAAACACCTTTGGCCAGACACACACTTCTTTGTATAGTAAGTTTGGAGTTCAAGGATCCAAGAGGTTAGGTACAGTGTCATTTCTTTTTCGTGAACTGGTGCCTTTACACAGAACCAGTAGAAGCCTTTATTTCAAGGGGGCCCTAATGTGTAGGGGTTTCTCTTGTTTTTAAATCCGTCTGATTTGGAGAATCTATGAACAAGTAATGGTGTAGGAGGCTGTAAATTGTTCATTGTGAGTCAAAATCTACCTGCAAACACTTTAGAGTTAAGCTCTGTGTTTGAAAATACATTGCACCTAACCTCTTAGATCCTTGAACTCAAAACCTACTATACAATAAAGTGCGTGTCTGGTCAAAGGTACTTCCACAAAACCCACTTGACTGTTAGAGCTCAGCGTCAAGTAAAATTGTATGATCTGTATGTAAAGCCACTATGGATATTCCACCCTGAGTCGCCTGTCTTAGGTCACACTGGCGTAATTGCTTTTTTGCTTTGCTTTGCTTTGCTTTGCTTTTAAGGTAGTGTGGCTGAGTGGTCTAAGGCGCTGGATTAAGGCTCCAGTCTCATTTGAGGCGTGGGTTCAAATCCCACCACTGCCAAAACGCTCTGAGGCCAACAAAGCGTAACCTCTCAAAGTGCAGACATGTAGCGAATTCCCGTACGACTTCAAGTTTCTCATGAATCCACTAGTGCCCCATGTGTATGATTCTACCTCACGCTGAGCCGTAACAATCAAGTAGGTTGTGTGGAAGCACCTTTGGTTGCACTCTGAGCTATACCTGCGTAGGCATTGTCCACACACTTCTTTGTATTATAGGTTTGGAGCTTGGGTACAATACAATTTCTTTCTCCTAAGCTTCTGCCATTACACGGAACACTTAACTACTTCCATTGCGCCACTAGCCCTGCGTTTGGGAGTGCATAGGTGTCACAATATTGCCTATACATCGTTGACAGGCAAACAAATATCTTCCCCCAGTTGTGGAGTTTGTCAGTTATCTGACAGTTTGCGAAGGTCGCAGGCGGCAAGAAAAGAAGCAGTAGTCATGTGTGTAGTTCTGAACTTTGCAACAACAAGCATAGCATTGAATGCAATACATAATTGTCACAACATTGCATGTACCTGCTTAATATCGACAAAAATCTTCCTGCACGTACACGTTTACTGAGTTTGGCACTTATGTGACTGCTCGTGAAGGTTGCAGGTGTCAGAAAGTGGACCAGACGTCTTTGTGTGTAGTTGTAATCTTTGTAACAGGAAGCATAGCATTTAATGCAATGATCACCAAAACAAACAAGTTAAGGGACGTCACAGTGACGAGACTGGGATTCGAACCGCAAATGCTGCAGTTTCTGACCGGCTCTCAAGCAGAGTGGCGCAGCGGAAGCGTGCTGGGCCCATAACCCAGAGGTCGATGGATCGAAACCATCCTCTGCTAATTGCGTTAGTGTTCGCCGTCAAGCTGTGTGATTAACACAGGGTATATGTTTTTGCCCTTTGCATTAAAGCACAAGTGTTCAGGGTTCTTTCCACCTCTTAATGGTTCAGCGATCTGTATGTAAAGCCACTGTGGACATTCCACCCCGAGTCGCCCGTCTCAGGCCAGCCTGGCATTAGTGCTTTCTTTGTTAGCCATGCATCAATTGCTTCCTTTTAAGGTAGTGTGGCCGAGTGGTCTAAGGCGCTGGATTTAGGCTCCAGTCTCAATTGAGGCGTGGGTTCAAATCCCACCTCTGCCATTTTTGCATCTTCCGGGAGGCAATAGCAGGCAGTAATCTCCATGAACGTTTAGTGGGTGACTGGGCCGTCAAGCTTGACGTGTAGCTGGGTTTAGGCTCCAGTCCCAATTGAGGCATGGCTTCAAATCCAACCACTGAAATTTGCGTAGTTAGTCCGTGAGTGACTGAGCTTTGAAAGTTTTTTTAAAAAAAAAATCAGATGGTGTTCATGAGAGAGAGCAGCTGACTGCAGTCCTTGAGAAGCCCGTTCAACTTAGCGTAGAGAGTCAACAGTGGTGTGACACGTGATCGACCGAAAATGAGATACGCTCCTGCACTTCTGTTCACCTGCGGTTCATGACAAACTGATTGCAGTAGTTGGGATGAGAAACTAAAAGTTCTTGCACAAACTGTTTTGGTATCGCAGTCTGAGTGGTATTTTTCCAGTGTTCTTCGGAGCGAAGGTGTGCGGCAATGGCACGGAGGACACGTGGTCAGCAAACCTTACCGTGGATTATGGAAGGCCTGCATGCAAAGACCACAACTTCCAAGACCTTTTTCTGTGGCAGTGTGGCCGAGCACCCAAGGCGCTGGATTAAGGCTCCAGTCTCATTTAAGGTGTGGGATCTCTTAGAAAGTTCTAAATTTATCAAAGCGTAACCTCACAATGTACAAACTTTCAGGCGTGGTAAATTCTCGCATGAGTTCAAGTTTCTCACGAATCCACTAGTGCCCCATGTGTGCGATACTGCTTCACGCTGAGCTGTAACAATCAAGCAGGTTTTGTGGAAACACCTTTGGCCAGACACACACTTCTTTGTATAGTAAGTTTGGAGTTCAAGGATCCAAGAGGTTAGGTACAGTGTCATTTCTTTTTCGTGAACTGGTGCCTTTACACAGAACCAGTAGAAGCCTTTATTTCAAGGGGGCCCTAATGTGTAGGGGTTTCTCTTGTTTTTAAATCCGTCTGATTTGGAGAATCTATGAACAAGTAATGGTGTAGGAGGCTGTAAATTGTTCATTGTGAGTCAAAATCTACCTGCAAACACTTTAGAGTTAAGCGCTGTGTTTGAAAATACATTGCACCTAACCTCTTAGATCCTTGAACTCAAAACCTACTATACAATAAAGTGCGTGTCTGGTCAAAGGTACTTCCACAAAACCCACTTGACTGTTAGAGCTCAGCGTCAAGTAAAATTGTATGATCTGTATGTAAAGCCACTATGGATATTCCACCCTGAGTCGCCTGTCTTAGGTCACACTGGCGTAATTGCTTTTTTGCTTTGCTTTGCTTTGCTTTTAAGGTAGTGTGGCCGAGTGGTCTAAGGCGCTGGATTAAGGCTCCAGTCTCATTTGAGGCGTGGGTTCAAATCCCACCACTGCCAAAACGCTCTGAGGCCAACAAAGCGTAACCTCTCAAACTGCAGACATGTAGCGAATTCCCGTACGACTTCAAGTTTCTCATGAATCCACTAGTGCCCCATGTGTATGATTCTACCTCACGCTGAGCCGTAACAATCAAGTAGGTTGTGTGGAAGCACCTTTGGTTGCACTCTGAGCTATACCTGCGTAGGCATTGTCCACACACTTCTTTGTATTATAGGTTTGGAGCTTGGGTACAATACAATTTCTTTCTCCTAAGCTTCTGCCATTACACGGAACACTTAACTACACCCTAGTAGTAAACTAAAGGCTGTTTTCGAGCTAGCCAGGAGTCGAACCTAGAATCTTCTGATCCGAAGTCAGACGCGTTATCCATTACGCCACTAGCCCTGCTTTAGCTTGTGCACACATGTCGCAACATTGCCTGTACGCGATTGACAGCGACAAAGAGCATTGCATTGAACACCAAAACAAAGAAGAAGGTATCAGTGCCGTGACCCGGATTCGAACCGGGGTTGCTGCGGCCACAACGCAGAGTACTAACCACTATACGATCACGGCTGGGTTGCTGCAACTGTGCCTCTGTGCGAGGTAAACAACTAGTCCTTATTACATCCAACTAAAGGCTGTTTTCGAGCTAGCCAGGAGTCGAACCTAGAATCTTCTGATCCGTAGTCAGACGCGTTATCCATTGCGCCACTAGCCCTGCGTTTGGGAGTGCACAGGTGTCACAATATTGCCTATACATCGTTGACAGGCAAACAAATATCTTCCCCCAGTTGTGGAGTTTGTCAGTTATCTGACAGTTTGCGAAGGTCGCAGGCGGCAAGAAAAGAAGCAGTAGTCATGTGTGTAGTTCTGAACTTTGCAACAACAAGCATAGCATTGAATGCAATACATAATTGTCACAACATTGCATGTACCTGCTTAATATCGACAAAAATCTTCCTGCACGTACACGTTTACTGAGTTTGGCACTTATGTGACTGCTCGTGAAGGTTGCAGGTGTCAGAAAGTGGACCAGACGTCTTTGTGTGTAGTTGTAATCTTTGTAACAGGAAGCATAGCATTTAATGCAATGATCACCAAAACAAACAAGTTAAGGGACGTCACAGTGACGAGACTGGGATTCGAACCGCAAATGCTGCAGTTTCTGACCAGCTCTCAAGCAGAGTGGCGCAGCGGAAGCGTGCTGGGCCCATAACCCAGAGGTCGATGGATCGAAACCATCCTCTGCTAATTGCGTTAGTGTTCGCCGTCAAGCTGTGTGATTAACACAGGGTATATGTTTTTGCCGTTTGCATTAAAGCACAAGTGTTCAGGGTTCTTTCCACCTCTTAATGGTTCAGCGATCTGTATGTAAAGCCACTGTGGACATTCCACCCCGAGTCGCCCGTCTCAGGCCAGCCTGGCATTAGTGCTTTCTTTGTTAGCCATGCATCAATTGCTTCCTTTTAAGGTAGTGTGGCCGAGTGGTCTAAGGCGCTGGATTTAGGCTCCAGTCTCAATTGAGGCGTGGGTTCAAATCCCACCGCTGCCATTTTTGCATCTTCCGGGAGGCAATAGCAGGCAGTAATCTCCATGAACGTTTAGTGGGTGACTGGGCCGTCAAGCTTGACGTGTAGCTGGGTTTAGGCTCCAGTCCCAATTGAGGCATGGCTTCAAATCCAACCACTGAAATTTGCGTAGTTAGTCCGTGAGTGACTGAGCTTTGAAAGTTTTTTTAAAAAAAAAATCAGATGGTGTTCATGAGAGAGAGCAGCTGACTGCAGTCCTTGAGAAGCCCGTTCAACTTAGCGTAGAGAGTCAACAGTGGTGTGATACGTGAGTGACCGAAAATTAGATACGCTCCTGCACTTCTGTTCACCTGCGGTTCATGACAAACTGATTGCAGTAGTTGGGATGAGAAACTAAAAGTTCTTGCACAAACTGTTTTGGTATCGCAGTCTGAGTGGTATTTTTCCAATGTTCTTCGGAGCGAAGGTGTGCGGCAATGGCACGGAGGACACGTGGTCAGCAAACCTTACCGTGGATTATGGAAGGCCTGCATGCAAAGACCACAACTTCCAAGACCTTTTTCTGTGGCAGTGTGGCCGAGCACCCAAGGCGCTGGATTAAGGCTCCAGTCTCATTTAAGGTGTGGGATCTCTTAGAAAGTTCTAAATTTATCAAAGCGTAACCTCACAATGTACAAACTTTCAGGCGTGGTAAATTCTCGCATGAGTTCAAGTTTCTCACGAATCCACTAGTGCCCCATGTGTGCGATACTGCTTCACGCTGAGCTGTAACAATCAAGCAGGTTTTGTGGAAACACCTTTGGCCAGACACACACTTCTTTGTATAGTAAGTTTGGAGTTCAAGGATCCAAGAGGTTAGGTACAGTGTCATTTCTTTTTCGTGAACTGGTGCCTTTACACAGAACCAGTAGAAGCCTTTATTTCAAGGGGGCCCTAATGTGTAGGGGTTTCTCTTGTTTTTAAATCCGTCTGATTTGGAGAATCTATGAACAAGTAATGGTGTAGGAGGCTGTAAATTGTTCATTGTGAGTCAAAATCTACCTGCAAACACTTTAGAGTTAAGCGCTGTGTTTGAAAATACATTGCACCTAACCTCTTAGATCCTTGAACTCAAAACCTACTATACAATAAAGTGCGTGTCTGGTCAAAGGTACTTCCACAAAACCCACTTGACTGTTAGAGCTCAGCGTCAAGTAAAATTGTATGATCTGTATGTAAAGCCACTATGGATATTCCACCCTGAGTCGCCTGTCTTAGGTCACACTGGCGTAATTGCTTTTTTGCTTTGCTTTGCTTTGCTTTTAAGGTAGTGTGGCCGAGTGGTCTAAGGCGCTGGATTAAGGCTCCAGTCTCATTTGAGGCGTGGGTTCAAATCCCACCACTGCCAAAACGCTCTGAGGCCAACAAAGCGTAACCTCTCAAACTGCAGACATGTAGCGAATTCCCGTACGACTTCAAGTTTCTCATGAATCCACTAGTGCCCCATGTGTATGATTCTACCTCACGCTGAGCCGTAACAATCAAGTAGGTTGTGTGGAAGCACCTTTGGTTGCACTCTGAGCTATACCTGCGTAGGCATTGTCCACACACTTCTTTGTATTATAGGTTTGGAGCTTGGGTACAATACAATTTCTTTCTCCTAAGCTTCTGCCATTACACGGAACACTTAACTACACCCTAGTAGTAAACTAAAGGCTGTTTTCGAGCTAGCCAGGAGTCGAACCTAGAATCTTCTGATCCGAAGTCAGACGCGTTATCCATTACGCCACTAGCCCTGCTTTAGCTTGTGCACACATGTCGCAACATTGCCTGTACGCGATTGACAGCGACAAAGAGCATTGCATTGAACACCAAAACAAAGAAGAAGGTATCAGTGCCGTGACCCGGATTCGAACCGGGGTTGCTGCGGCCACAACGCAGAGTACTAACCACTATACGATCACGGCTGGGTTGCTGCAACTGTGCCTCTGTGCGAGGTAAACAACTAGTCCTTATTACATCCAACTAAAGGCTGTTTTCGAGCTAGCCAGGAGTCGAACCTAGAATCTTCTGATCCGTAGTCAGACGCGTTATCCATTGCGCCACTAGCCCTGCGTTTGGGAGTGCACAGGTGTCACAATATTGCCTATACATCGTTGACAGGCAAACAAATATCTTCCCCCAGTTGTGGAGTTTGTCAGTTATCTGACAGTTTGCGAAGGTCGCAGGCGGCAAGAAAAGAAGCAGTAGTCATGTGTGTAGTTCTGAACTTTGCAACAACAAGCATAGCATTGAATGCAATACATAATTGTCACAACATTGCATGTACCTGCTTAATATCGACAAAAATCTTCCTGCACGTACACGTTTACTGAGTTTGGCACTTATGTGACTGCTCGTGAAGGTTGCAGGTGTCAGAAAGTGGACCAGACGTCTTTGTGTGTAGTTGTAATCTTTGTAACAGGAAGCATAGCATTTAATGCAATGATCACCAAAACAAACAAGTTAAGGGACGTCACAGTGACGAGACTGGGATTCGAACCGCAAATGCTGCAGTTTCTGACCGGCTCTCAAGCAGAGTGGCGCAGCGGAAGCGTGCTGGGCCCATAACCCAGAGGTCGATGGATCGAAACCATCCTCTGCTAATTGCGTTAGTGTTCGCCGTCAAGCTGTGTGATTAACACAGGGTATATGTTTTTGCCGTTTGCATTAAAGCACAAGTGTTCAGGGTTCTTTCCACCTCTTAATGGTTCAGCGATCTGTATGTAAAGCCACTGTGGACATTCCACCCCGAGTCGCCCGTCTCAGGCCAGCCTGGCATTAGTGCTTTCTTTGTTAGCCATGCATCAATTGCTTCCTTTTAAGGTAGTGTGGCCGAGTGGTCTAAGGCGCTGGATTTAGGCTCCAGTCTCAATTGAGGCGTGGGTTCAAATCCCACCGCTGCCATTTTTGCATCTTCCGGGAGGCAATAGCAGGCAGTAATCTCCATGAACGTTTAGTGGGTGACTGGGCCGTCAAGCTTGACGTGTAGCTGGGTTTAGGCTCCAGTCCCAATTGAGGCATGGCTTCAAATCCAACCACTGAAATTTGCGTAGTTAGTCCGTGAGTGACTGAGCTTTGAAAGTTTTTAAAAAAAAAAAATCAGATGGTGTTCATGAGAGAGAGCAGCTGACTGCAGTCCTTGAGAAGCCCGTTCAACTTAGCGTAGAGAGTCAACAGTGGTGTGACACGTGAGTGACCGAAAATGAGATACGCTCCTGCACTTCTGTTCACCTGCGGTTCATGACAAACTGATTGCAGTAGTTGGGATGAGAAACTAAAAGTTCTTGCACAAACTGTTTTGGTATCGCAGTCTGAGTGGTATTTTTCCAATGTTCTTCGGAGCGAAGGTGTGCGGCAATGGCACGGAGGACACGTGGTCAGCAAACCTTACCGTGGATTATGGAAGGCCTGCATGCAAAAACCACAACTTCCAAGACCTTTTTCTGTGGCAGTGTGGCCGAGCACCCAAGGCGCTGGATTAAGGCTCCAGTCTCATTTAAGGTGTGGGATCTCTTAGAAAGTTCTAAATTTATCAAAGCGTAACCTCACAATGTACAAACTTTCAGGCGTGGTAAATTCTCGCATGAGTTCAAGTTTCTCACGAATCCACTAGTGCCCCATGTGTGCGATACTGCTTCACGCTGAGCTGTAACAATCAAGCAGGTTTTGTGGAAACACCTTTGGCCAGACACACACTTCTTTGTATAGTAAGTTTGGAGTTCAAGGATCCAAGAGGTTAGGTACAGTGTCATTTCTTTTTCGTGAACTGGTGCCTTTACACAGAACCAGTAGAAGCCTTTATTTCAAGGGGGCCCTAATGTGTAGGGGTTTCTCTTGTTTTTAAATCCGTCTGATTTGGAAAATCTATGAACAAGGAATGGTGTAGGAGGCTGTAAATTGTTCATTGTGAGTCAAAATCTACCTGCAAACACTTTAGAGTTAAGCTCTGTGTTTGAAAATACATTGCACCTAACCTCTTAGATCCTTGAACTCAAAACCTACTATACAATAAAGTGCGTGTCTGGTCAAAGGTACTTCCACAAAACCCACTTGACTGTTAGAGCTCAGCGTCAAGTAAAATTCTATGATCTGTATGTAAAGCCACTATGGATATTCCACCCTGAGTCGCCTGTCTTAGGTCACACTGGCGTAATTGCTTTTTTGCTTTGCTTTGCTTTGCTTTTAAGGTAGTGTGGCCGAGTGGTCTAAGGCGCTGGATTAAGGCTCCAGTCTCATTTGAGGCGTGGGTTCAAATCCCACCACTGCCAAAACGCTCTGAGGCCAACAAAGCGTAACCTCTCAAACTGCAGACATGTAGCGAATTCCCGTACGACTTCAAGTTTCTCATGAATCCACTAGTGCCCCATGTGTATGATTCTACCTCACGCTGAGCCGTAACAATCAAGTAGGTTGTGTGGAAGCACCTTTGGTTGCACTCTGAGCTATACCTGCGTAGGCATTGTCCACACACTTCTTTGTATTATAGGTTTGGAGCTTGGGTACAATACAATTTCTTTCTCCTAAGCTTCTGCCATTACACGGAACACTTAACTACTTCCATTGCGCCACTAGCCCTGCGTTTGGGAGTGCATAGGTGTCACAATATTGCCTATACATCGTTGACAGGCAAACAAATATCTTCCCCCAGTTGTGGAGTTTGTCAGTTATCTGACAGTTTGCGAAGGTCGCAGGCGGCAAGAAAAGAAGCAGTAGTCATGTGTGTAGTTCTGAACTTTGCAACAACAAGCATAGCATTGAATGCAATACATAATTGTCACAACATTGCATGTACCTGCTTAATATCGACAAAAATCTTCCTGCACGTACACGTTTACTGAGTTTGGCACTTATGTGACTGCTCGTGAAGGTTGCAGGTGTCAGAAAGTGGACCAGACGTCTTTGTGTGTAGTTGTAATCTTTGTAACAGGAAGCATAGCATTTAATGCAATGATCACCAAAACAAACAAGTTAAGGGACGTCACAGTGACGAGACTGGGATTCGAACCGCAAATGCTGCAGTTTCTGACCGGCTCTCAAGCAGAGTGGCGCAGCGGAAGCGTGCTGGGCCCATAACCCAGAGGTCGATGGATCGAAACCATCCTCTGCTAATTGCGTTAGTGTTCGCCGTCAAGCTGTGTGATTAACACAGGGTATATGTTTTTGCCGTTTGCATTAAAGCACAAGTGTTCAGGGTTCTTTCCACCTCTTAATGGTTCAGCGATCTGTATGTAAAGCCACTGTGGACATTCCACCCCGAGTCGCCCGTCTCAGGCCAGCCTGGCATTAGTGCTTTCTTTGTTAGCCATGCATCAATTGCTTCCTTTTAAGGTAGTGTGGCCGAGTGGTCTAAGGCGCTGGATTTAGGCTCCAGTCTCAATTGAGGCGTGGGTTCAAATCCCACCGCTGCCATTTTTGCATCTTCCGGGAGGCAATAGCAGGCAGTAATCTCCATGAACGTTTAGTGGGTGACTGGGCCGTCAAGCTTGACGTGTAGCTGGGTTTAGGCTCCAGTCCCAATTGAGGCATGGCTTCAAATCCAACCACTGAAATTTGCGTAGTTAGTCCGTGAGTGACTGAGCTTTGAAAGTTTTTAAAAAAAAAAAATCAGATGGTGTTCATGAGAGAGAGCAGCTGACTGCAGTCCTTGAGAAGCCCGTTCAACTTAGCGTAGAGAGTCAACAGTGGTGTGACACGTGAGTGACCGAAAATGAGATACGCTCCTGCACTTCTGTTCACCTGCGGTTCATGACAAACTGATTGCAGTAGTTGGGATGAGAAACTAAAAGTTCTTGCACAAACTGTTTTGGTATCGCAGTCTGAGTGGTATTTTTCCAATGTTCTTCGGAGCGAAGGTGTGCGGCAATGGCACGGAGGACACGTGGTCAGCAAACCTTACCGTGGATTATGGAAGGCCTGCATGCAAAGACCACAACTTCCAAGACCTTTTTCTGTGGCAGTGTGGCCGAGCACCCAAGGCGCTGGATTAAGGCTCCAGTCTCATTTAAGGTGTGGGATCTCTTAGAAAGTTCTAAATTTATCAAAGCGTAACCTCACAATGTACAAACCTTCAGGCGTGGTAAATTCTCGCATGAGTTCAAGTTTCTCACGAATCCACTAGTGCCCCATGTGTGCGATACTGCTTCACGCTGAGCTGTAACAATCAAGCAGGTTTTGTGGAAACACCTTTGGCCAGACACACACTTCTTTGTATAGTAAGTTTGGAGTTCAAGGATCCAAGAGGTTAGGTACAGTGTCATTTCTTTTTCGTGAACTGGTGCCTTTACACAGAACCAGTAGAAGCCTTTATTTCAAGGGGGCCCTAATGTGTAGGGGTTTCTCTTGTTTTTAAATCCGTCTGATTTGGAGAATCTATGAACAAGTAATGGTGTAGGAGGCTGTAAATTGTTCATTGTGAGTCAAAATCTACCTGCAAACACTTTAGAGTTAAGCTCTGTGTTTGAAAATACATTGCACCTAACCTCTTAGATCCTTGAACTCAAAACCTACTATACAATAAAGTGCGTGTCTGGTCAAAGGTACTTCCACAAAACCCACTTGACTGTTAGAGCTCAGCGTCAAGTAAAATTGTATGATCTGTATGTAAAGCCACTATGGATATTCCACCCTGAGTCGCCTGTCAGTTCTTGCACAAACTGTTTTGGTATCGCAGTCTGAGTGGTATTTTTCCAATGTTCTTCGGAGCGAAGGTGTGCGGCAATGGCACGGAGGACACGTGGTCAGCAAACCATACCGTGGATTATGGAAGGCCTGCATGCAAAGACCACAACTTCCAAGACCTTTTTCTGTGGCAGTGTGGCCGAGCACCCAAGGCGCTGGATTAAGGCTCCAGTCTCATTTAAGGTGTGGGATCTCTTAGAAAGTTCTAAATTTATCAAAGCGTAACCTCACAATGTACAAACTTTCAGGCGTGGTAAATTCTCGCATGAGTTCAAGTTTCTCACGAATCCACTAGTGCCCCATGTGTGCGATACTGCTTCACGCTGAGCTGTAACAATCAAGCAGGTTTTGTGGAAACACCTTTGGCCAGACACACACTTCTTTGTATAGTAAGTTTGGAGTTCAAGGATCCAAGAGGTTAGGTACAGTGTCATTTCTTTTTCGTGAACTGGTGCCTTTACACAGAACCAGTAGAAGCCTTTATTTCAAGGGGGCCCTAATGTGTAGGGGTTTCTCTTGTTTTTAAATCCGTCTGATTTGGAAAATCTATGAACAAGGAATGGTGTAGGAGGCTGTAAATTGTTCATTGTGAGTCAAAATCTACCTGCAAACACTTTAGAGTTAAGCTCTGTGTTTGAAAATACATTGCACCTAACCTCTTAGATCCTTGAACTCAAAACCTACTATACAATAAAGTGCGTGTCTGGTCAAAGGTACTTCCACAAAACCCACTTGACTGTTAGAGCTCAGCGTCAAGTAAAATTGTATGATCTGTATGTAAAGCCACTATGGATATTCCACCCTGAGTCGCCTGTCTTAGGTCACACTGGCGTAATTGCTTTTTTGCTTTGCTTTGCTTTGCTTTGCTTTTAAGGTAGTGTGGCTGAGTGGTCTAAGGCGCTGGATTAAGGCTCCAGTCTCATTTGAGGCGTGGGTTCAAATCCCACCACTGCCAAAACGCTCTGAGGCCAACAAAGCGTAACCTCTCAAAGTGCAGACATGTAGCGAATTCCCGTACGACTTCAAGTTTCTCATGAATCCACTAGTGCCCCATGTGTATGATTCTACCTCACGCTGAGCCGTAACAATCAAGTAGGTTGTGTGGAAGCACCTTTGGTTGCACTCTGAGCTATACCTGCGTAGGCATTGTCCACACACTTCTTTGTATTATAGGTTTGGAGCTTGGGTACAATACAATTTCTTTCTCCTAAGCTTCTGCCATTACACAGAACACTTAACTACTTCCATTGCGCCACTAGCCCTGCGTTTGGGAGTGCATAGGTGTCACAATATTGCCTATACATCGTTGACAGGCAAACAAATATCTTCCCCCAGTTGTGGAGTTTGTCAGTTATCTGACAGTTTGCGAAGGTCGCAGGCGGCAAGAAAAGAAGCAGTAGTCATGTGTGTAGTTCTGAACTTTGCAACAACAAGCATAGCATTGAATGCAATACATAATTGTCACAACATTGCATGTACCTGCTTAATATCGACAAAAATCTTCCTGCACGTACACGTTTACTGAGTTTGGCACTTATGTGACTGCTCGTGAAGGTTGCAGGTGTCAGAAAGTGGACCAGACGTCTTTGTGTGTAGTTGTAATCTTTGTAACAGGAAGCATAGCATTTAATGCAATGATCACCAAAACAAACAAGTTAAGGGACGTCACAGTGACGAGACTGGGATTCGAACCGCAAATGCTGCAGTTTCTGACCGGCTCTCAAGCAGAGTGGCGCAGCGGAAGCGTGCTGGGCCCATAACCCAGAGGTCGATGGATCGAAACCATCCTCTGCTAATTGCGTTAGTGTTCGCCGTCAAGCTGTGTGATTAACACAGGGTATATGTTTTTGCCCTTTGCATTAAAGCACAAGTGTTCAGGGTTCTTTCCACCTCTTAATGGTTCAGCGATCTGTATGTAAAGCCACTGTGGACATTCCACCCCGAGTCGCCCGTCTCAGGCCAGCCTGGCATTAGTGCTTTCTTTGTTAGCCATGCATCAATTGCTTCCTTTTAAGGTAGTGTGGCCGAGTGGTCTAAGGCGCTGGATTTAGGCTCCAGTCTCAATTGAGGCGTGGGTTCAAATCCCACCGCTGCCATTTTTGCATCTTCCGGGAGGCAATAGCAGGCAGTAATCTCCATGAACGTTTAGTGGGTGACTGGGCCGTCAAGCTTGACGTGTAGCTGGGTTTAGGCTCCAGTCCCAATTGAGGCATGGCTTCAAATCCAACCACTGAAATTTGCGTAGTTAGTCCGTGAGTGACTGAGCTTTGAAAGTTTTTTTAAAAAAAAAATCAGATGGTGTTCATGAGAGAGAGCAGCTGACTGCAGTCCTTGAGAAGCCCGTTCAACTTAGCGTAGAGAGTCAACAGTGGTGTGACACGTGATCGACCGAAAATGAGATACGCTCCTGCACTTCTGTTCACCTGCGGTTCATGACAAACTGATTGCAGTAGTTGGGATGAGAAACTAAAAGTTCTTGCACAAACTGTTTTGGTATCGCAGTCTGAGTGGTATTTTTCCAATGTTCTTCGGAGCGAAGGTGTGCGGCAATGGCACGGAGGACACGTGGTCAGCAAACCTTACCGTGGATTATGGAAGGCCTGCATGCAAAGACCACAACTTCCAAGACCTTTTTCTGTGGCAGTGTGGCCGAGCACCCAAGGCGCTGGATTAAGGCTCCAGTCTCATTTAAGGTGTGGGATCTCTTAGAAAGTTCTAAATTTATCAAAGCGTAACCTCACAATGTACAAACTTTCAGGCGTGGTAAATTCTCGCATGAGTTCAAGTTTCTCACGAATCCACTAGTGCCCCATGTGTGCGATACTGCTTCACGCTGAGCTGTAACAATCAAGCAGGTTTTGTGGAAACACCTTTGGCCAGACACACACTTCTTTGTATAGTAAGTTTGGAGTTCAAGGATCCAAGAGGTTAGGTACAGTGTCATTTCTTTTTCGTGAACTGGTGCCTTTACACAGAACCAGTAGAAGCCTTTATTTCAAGGGGGCCCTAATGTGTAGGGGTTTCTCTTGTTTTTAAATCCGTCTGATTTGGAGAATCTATGAACAAGTAATGGTGTAGGAGGCTGTAAATTGTTCATTGTGAGTCAAAATCTACCTGCAAACACTTTAGAGTTAAGCTCTGTGTTTGAAAATACATTGCACCTAACCTCTTAGATCCTTGAACTCAAAACCTACTATACAATAAAGTGCGTGTCTGGTCAAAGGTACTTCCACAAAACCCACTTGACTGTTAGAGCTCAGCGTCAAGTAAAATTGTATGATCTGTATGTAAAGCCACTATGGATATTCCACCCTGAGTCGCCTGTCTTAGGTCACACTGGCGTAATTGCTTTTTTGCTTTGCTTTGCTTTGCTTTTAAGGTAGTGTGGCCGAGTGGTCTAAGGCGCTGGATTAAGGCTCCAGTCTCATTTGAGGCGTGGGTTCAAATCCCACCACTGCCAAAACGCTCTGAGGCCAACAAAGCGTAACCTCTCAAAGTGCAGACATGTAGCGAATTCCCGTACGACTTCAAGTTTCTCATGAATCCACTAGTGCCCCATGTGTATGATTCTACCTCACGCTGAGCCGTAACAATCAAGTAGGTTGTGTGGAAGCACCTTTGGTTGCACTCTGAGCTATACCTGCGTAGGCATTGTCCACACACTTCTTTGTATTACAGGTTTGGAGCTTGGGTACAATACAATTTCTTTCTCCTAAGCTTCTGCCATTACACGGAACACTTAACTACACCCTAGTAGTAAACTAAAGGCTGTTTTCGAGCTAGCCAGGAGTCGAACCTAGAATCTTCTGATCCGAAGTCAGACGCGTTATCCATTACGCCACTAGCCCTGCTTTAGCTTGTGCACACATGTCGCAACATTGCCTGTACGCGATTGACAGCGACAAAGAGCATTGCATTGAACACCAAAACAAAGAAGAAGGTATCAGTGCCGTGACCCGGATTCGAACCGGGGTTGCTGCGGCCACAACGCAGAGTACTAACCACTATACAATCACGGCTGGGTTGCTGCAACTGTGCCTCCGTGCGAGGTAAACAACTAGTCCTTATTACATCCAACTAAAGGCTGTTTTCGAGCTAGCCAGGAGTCGAACCTAGAGTCTTCTGATCCGTAGTCAGACGCGTTATCCATTGCGCCACTAGCCCTGCGTTTGGGAGTGCATAGGTGTCACAATATTGCCTATACATCGTTGACAGGCAAACAAATATCTTCCCCCAGTTGTGGAGTTTGTCAGTTATCTGACAGTTTGCGAAGGTCGCAGGCGGCAAGAAAAGAAGCAGTAGTCATGTGTGTAGTTCTGAACTTTGCAACAACAAGCATAGCATTGAATGCAATACATAATTGTCACAACATTGCATGTACCTGCTTAATATCGACAAAAATCTTCCTGCACGTACACGTTTACTGAGTTTGGCACTTATGTGACTGCTCGTGAAGGTTGCAGGTGTCAGAAAGTGGACCAGACGTCTTTGTGTGTAGTTGTAATCTTTGTAACAGGAAGCATAGCATTTAATGCAATGATCACCAAAACAAACAAGTTAAGGGACGTCACAGTGACGAGACTGGGATTTGAACCGCAAATGCTGCAGTTTCTGACCAGCTCTCAAGCAGAGTGGCGCAGCGGAAGCGTGCTGGGCCCATAACCCAGAGGTCGATGGATCGAAACCATCCTCTGCTAATTGCGTTAGTGTTCGCCGTCAAGCTGTGTGATTAACACAGGGTATATGTTTTTGCCCTTTGCATTAAAGCACAAGTGTTCAGGGTTCTTTCCACCTCTTAATGGTTCAGCGATCTGTATGTAAAGCCACTGTGGACATTCCACCCCGAGTCGCCCGTCTCAGGCCAGCCTGGCATTAGTGCTTTCTTTGTTAGCCATGCTTTCTTTTAAGGTAGTGTGGCCGAGTGGTCTAAGGCGCTGTATTTAGGCTCCAGTCTCAATTGAGGCGTGGGTTCAAATCCCACCGCTGCCATTTTTGCATCTTCCGGGAGGCAATAGCAGGCAGTAATCTCCATGAACGTTTAGTGGGTGACTGGGCCGTCAAGCTTGACGTGTAGCTGGGTTTAGGCTCCAGTCCCAATTGAGGCATGGCTTCAAATCCAACCACTGAAATTTGCGTAGTTAGTCCGTGAGTGACAGAGCTTTGAAAGTTTAAAAAAAAAAAAAAATCAGATGGTGTTCATGAGAGAGAGCAGCTGACTGCAGTCCTTGAGAAGCCCGTTCAACTTAGCGTAGAGAGTCAACAGTGGTGTGACACGTGAGTGACCGAAAATGAGATACGCTCCTGCACTTCTGTTCACCTGCGGTTCATGACAAACTGATTGCAGTAGTTGGGATGAGAAACTAAAAGTTCTTGCACAAACTGTTTTGGTATCGCAGTCTGAGTGGTATTTTTCCAATGTTCTTCGGAGCGAAGGTGTGCGGCAATGGCACGGAGGACACGTGGTCAGCAAACCTTACCGTGGATTATGGAAGGCCTGCATGCAAAGACCACAACTTCCAAGACCTTTTTCTGTGGCAGTGTGGCCGAGCACCCAAGGCGTTGGATTAAGGCTCCAGTCTCATTTAAGGTGTGGGATCTCTTAGAAAGTTCTAAATTTATCAAAGCGTAACCTCACAATGTACAAACCTTCAGGCGTGGTTTGGAGCTTGGGTACAACACAATTTCTTTCTCCTAAGCTTCTGCCATTACACGGAACACTTAACTACACCCTAGTAGTAAACTAAAGGCTGTTTTCGAGCTAGCCAGGAGTCGAACCTAGAATCTTCTGATCCGAAGTCAGACGCGTTATCCATTGCGCCACTAGCCCTGCTTTAGCTTGTGCACACATGTCGCAACATTGCCTGTACGCGATTGACAGCGACAAAGAGCATTGCATTGAACACCAAAACAAAGAAGAAGGTATCAGTGCCGTGACCCGGATTCGAACCGGGGTTGCTGCGGCCACAACGCAGAGTACTAACCACTATACGATCACGGCTGGGTTGCTGCAACTGTGCCTCCGTGCGAGGTAAACAACTAGTTCTTATTACATCCAACTAAAGGCTGTTTTCGAGCTAGCCAGGAGTCGAACCTAGAATCTTCTGATCCGTAGTCAGACGCGTTATCCATTGCGCCACTAGCCCTGCGTTTGGGAGTGCATAGGTGTCACAATATTGCCTATACATCGTTGACAGGCAAACAAATATCTTCCCCCAGTTGTGGAGTTTGTCAGTTATCTGACAGTTTGCGAAGGTCGCAGGCGGCAAGAAAAGAAGCAGTAGTCATGTGTGTAGTTCTGAACTTTGCAACAACAAGCATAGCATTGAATGCAATACATAATTGTCACAACATTGCATGTACCTGCTTAATATCGACAAAAATCTTCCTGCACGTACACGTTTACTGAGTTTGGCACTTATGTGACTGCTCGTGAAGGTTGCAGGTGTCAGAAAGTGGACCAGACGTCTTTGTGTGTAGTTGTAATCTTTGTAACAGGAAGCATAGCATTTAATGCAATGATCACCAAAACAAACAAGTTAAGGGACGTCACAGTGACGAGACTGGGATTCGAACCGCAAATGCTGCAGTTTCTGACCGGCTCTCAAGCAGAGTGGCGCAGCGGAAGCGTGCTGGGCCCATAACCCAGAGGTCGATGGATCGAAACCATCCTCTGCTAATTGCGTCAGTGTTCGCCGTCAAGCTGTGTGATTAACACAGGGTATATGTTTTTGCCGTTTGCATTAAAGCACAAGTGTTCAGGGTTCTTTCCACCTCTTAATGGTTCAGCGATCTGTATGTAAAGCCACTGTGGACATTCCACCCCGAGTCGCCCGTCTCAGGCCAGCCTGGCATTAGTGCTTTCTTTGTTAGCCATGCATCAATTGCTTCCTTTTAAGGTAGTGTGGCCGAGTGGTCTAAGGCGCTGTATTTAGGCTCCAGTCTCAATTGAGGCGTGGGTTCAAATCCCACCGCTGCCATTTTTGCATCTTCCGGGAGGCAATAGCAGGCAGTAATCTCCATGAACGTTTAGTGGGTGACTGGGCCGTCAAGCTTGACGTGTAGCTGGGTTTAGGCTCCAGTCCCAATTGAGGCATGGCTTCAAATCCAACCACTGAAATTTGCGTAGTTAGTCCGTGAGTGACAGAGCTTTGAAAGTTTAAAAAAAAAAAAAAATCAGATGGTGTTCATGAGAGAGAGCAGCTGACTGCAGTCCTTGAGAAGCCCGTTCAACTTAGCGTAGAGAGTCAACAGTGGTGTGACACGTGAGTGACCGAAAATGAGATACGCTCCTGCACTTCTGTTCACCTGCGGTTCATGACAAACTGATTGCAGTAGTTGGGATGAGAAACTAAAAGTTCTTGCACAAACTGTTTTGGTATCGCAGTCTGAGTGGTATTTTTCCAATGTTCTTCGGAGCGAAGGTGTGCGGCAATGGCACGGAGGACACGTGGTCAGCAAACCTTACCGTGGATTATGGAAGGCCTGCATGCAAAGACCACAACTTCCAAGACCTTTTTCTGTGGCAGTGTGGCCGAGCACTTAAGGCGCTGGATTAAGGCTCCAGTCTCATTTAAGGTGTGGGATCTCTTAGAAAGTTCTAAATTTATCAAAACGTAACCTGACAATGTACAAACCTTCAGGCGTGGTTTGGAGCTTGGGTACAACACAATTTCTTTCTCCTAAGCTTCTGCCATTACACGGAACACTTAACTACACCCTAGTAGTAAACTAAAGGCTGTTTTCGAGCTAGCCAGGAGTCGAACCTAGAATCTTCTGATCCGAAGTCAGACGCGTTATCCATTACGCCACTAGCCCTGCTTTAGCTTGTGCACACATGTCGCAACATTGCCTGTACGCGATTGACAGCGACAAAGAGCATTGCATTGAACACCAAAACAAAGAAGAAGGTATCAGTGCCGTGACCCGGATTCGAACCGGGGTTGCTGCGGCCACAACGCAGAGTACTAACCACTATACGATCACGGCTGGGTTGCTGCAACTGTGCCTCCGTGCGAGGTAAACAACTAGTCCTTATTACATCCAACTAAAGGCTGGTTTCGAGCTAGCCAGGAGTCGAACCTAGAATCTTCTGATCCGTAGTCAGACGCGTTATCCATTGCGCCACTAGCCCTGCGTTTGGGAGTGCATAGGTGTCACAATATTGCCTATACATCGTTGACAGGCAAACAAATATCTTCCCCCAGTTGTGGAGTTTGTCAGTTATCTGACAGTTTGCGAAGGTCGCAGGTGGCAAGAAAAGAAGCAGTAGTCATGTGTGTAGTTCTGAACTTTGCAACAACAAGCATAGCATTGAATGCAATACATAATTGTCACAACATTGCATGTACCTGCTTAATATCGACAAAAATCTTCCTGCACGTACACGTTTACTGAGTTTGGCACTTATGTGACTGCTCGTGAAGGTTGCAGGTGTCAGAAAGTGGACCAGACGTCTTTGTGTGTAGTTGTAATCTTTGTAACAGGAAGCATAGCATTTAATGCAATGATCACCAAAACAAACAAGTTAAGGGACGTCACAGTGACGAGACTGGGATTCGAACCGCAAATGCTGCAGTTTCTGACCGGCTCTCAAGCAGAGTGGCGCAGCGGAAGCGTGCTGGGCCCATAACCCAGAGGTCGATGGATCGAAACCATCCTCTGCTAATTGCGTCAGTGTTCGCCGTCAAGCTGTGTGATTAACACAGGGTATATGTTTTTGCCGTTTGCATTAAAGCACAAGTGTTCAGGGTTCTTTCCACCTCTTAATGGTTCAGCGATCTGTATGTAAAGCCACTGTGGACATTCCACCCCGAGTCGCCCGTCTCAGGCCAGCCTGGCATTAGTGCTTTCTTTGTTAGCCATGCATCAATTGCTTCCTTTTAAGGTAGTGTGGCCGAGTGGTCTAAGGCGCTGTATTTAGGCTCCAGTCTCAATTGAGGCGTGGGTTCAAATCCCACCGCTGCCATTTTTGCATCTTCCGGGAGGCAATAGCAGGCAGTAATCTCCATGAACGTTTAGTGGGTGACTGGGCCGTCAAGCTTGACGTGTAGCTGGGTTTAGGCTCCAGTCCCAATTGAGGCATGGCTTCAAATCCAACCACTGAAATTTGCGTAGTTAGTCCGTGAGTGACAGAGCTTTGAAAGTTTAAAAAAAAAAAAAAATCAGATGGTGTTCATGAGAGAGAGCAGCTGACTGCAGTCCTTGAGAAGCCCGTTCAACTTAGCGTAGAGAGTCAACAGTGGTGTGACACGTGAGTGACCGAAAATGAGATACGCTCCTGCACTTCTGTTCACCTGCGGTTCATGACAAACTGATTGCAGTAGTTGGGATGAGAAACTAAAAGTTCTTGCACAAACTGTTTTGGTATCGCAGTCTGAGTGGTATTTTTCCAATGTTCTTCGGAGCGAAGGTGTGCGGCAATGGCACGGAGGACACGTGGTCAGCAAACCTTACCGTGGATTATGGAAGGCCTGCATGCAAAGACCACAACTTCCAAGACCTTTTTCTGTGGCAGTGTGGCCGAGCACCCAAGGCGTTGGATTAAGGCTCCAGTCTCATTTAAGGTGTGGGATCTCTTAGAAAGTTCTAAATTTATCAAAGCGTAACCTCACAATGTACAAACCTTCAGGCGTGGTTTGGAGCTTGGGTACAACACAATTTCTTTCTCCTAAGCTTCTGCCATTACACGGAACACTTAACTACACCCTAGTAGTAAACTAAAGGCTGTTTTCGAGCCAGCCAGGAGTCGAACCTAGAATCTTCTGATCCGAAGTCAGACGCGTTATCCATTGCGCCACTAGCCCTGCTTTAGCTTGTGCACACATGTCGCAACATTGCCTGTACGCGATTGACAGCGACAAAGAGCATTGCATTGAACACCAAAACAAAGAAGAAGGTATCAGTGCCGTGACCCGGATTCGAACCGGGGTTGCTGCGGCCACAACGCAGAGTACTAACCACTATACGATCACGGCTGGGTTGCTGCAACTGTGCCTCCGTGCGAGGTAAACAACTAGTTCTTATTACATCCAACTAAAGGCTGTTTTCGAGCTAGCCAGGAGTCGAACCTAGAATCTTCTGATCCGTAGTCAGACGCGTTATCCATTGCGCCACTAGCCCTGCGTTTGGGAGTGCATAGGTGTCACAATATTGCCTATACATCGTTGACAGGCAAACAAATATCTTCCCCCAGTTGTGGAGTTTGTCAGTTATCTGACAGTTTGCGAAGGTCGCAGGCGGCAAGAAAAGAAGCAGTAGTCATGTGTGTAGTTCTGAACTTTGCAACAACAAGCATAGCATTGAATGCAATACATAATTGTCACAACATTGCATGTACCTGCTTAATATCGACAAAAATCTTCCTGCACGTACACGTTTACTGAGTTTGGCACTTATGTGACTGCTCGTGAAGGTTGCAGGTGTCAGAAAGTGGACCAGACGTCTTTGTGTGTAGTTGTAATCTTTGTAACAGGAAGCATAGCATTTAATGCAATGATCACCAAAACAAACAAGTTAAGGGACGTCACAGTGACGAGACTGGGATTCGAACCGCAAATGCTGCAGTTTCTGACTGGCTCTCAAGCAGAGTGGCGCAGCGGAAGCGTGCTGGGCCCATAACCCAGAGGTCGATGGATCGAAACCATCCTCTGCTAATTGCGTCAGTGTTCGCCGTCAAGCTGTGTGATTAACACAGGGTATATGTTTTTGCCGTTTGCATTAAAGCACAAGTGTTCAGGGTTCTTTCCACCTCTTAATGGTTCAGCGATCTGTATGTAAAGCCACTGTGGACATTCCACCCCGAGTCGCCCGTCTCAGGCCAGCCTGGCATTAGTGCTTTCTTTGTTAGCCATGCATCAATTGCTTCCTTTTAAGGTAGTGTGGCCGAGTGGTCTAAGGCGCTGGATTAAGGCTCCAGTCTCAATTGAGGCGTGGGTTCAAATCCCACCGCTGCCATTTTTGCATCTTCCGGGAGGCAATAGCAGGCAGTAATCTCCATGAACGTTTAGTGGGTGACTGGGCCGTCAAGCTTGACGTGTAGCTGGGTTTAGGCTCCAGTCCCAATTGAGGCATGGCTTCAAATCCAACCACTGAAATTTGCGTAGTTAGTCCGTGAGTGACAGAGCTTTGAAAGTTTAAAAAAAAAAAAAAATCAGATGGTGTTCATGAGAGAGAGCAGCTGACTGCAGTCCTTGAGAAGCCCGTTCAACTTAGCGTAGAGAGTCAACAGTGGTGTGACACGTGAGTGACCGAAAATGAGATACGCTCCTGCACTTCTGTTCACCTGCGGTTCATGACAAACTGATTGCAGTAGTTGGGATGAGAAACTAAAAGTTCTTGCACAAACTGTTTTGGTATCGCAGTCTGAGTGGTATTTTTCCAATGTTCTTCGGAGCGAAGGTGTGCGGCAATGGCACGGAGGACACGTGGTCAGCAAACCTTACCGTGGATTATGGAAGGCCTGCATGCAAAGACCACAACTTCCAAGACCTTTTTCTGTGGCAGTGTGGCCGAGCACTTAAGGCGCTGGATTAAGGCTCCAGTCTCATTTAAGGTGTGGGATCTCTTAGAAAGTTCTAAATTTATCAAAACGTAACCTCACAATGTACAAACCTTCAGGCGTGGTTTGGAGCTTGGGTACAACACAATTTCTTTCTCCTAAGCTTCTGCCATTACACGGAACACTTAACTACACCCTAGTAGTAAACTAAAGGCTGTTTTCGAGCTAGCCAGGAGTCGAACCTAGAATCTTCTGATCCGAAGTCAGACGCGTTATCCATTACGCCACTAGCCCTGCTTTAGCTTGTGCACACATGTCGCAACATTGCCTGTACGCGATTGACAGCGACAAAGAGCATTGCATTGAACACCAAAACAAAGAAGAAGGTATCAGTGCCGTGACCCGGATTCGAACCGGGGTTGCTGCGGCCACAACGCAGAGTACTAACAACTATACGATCACGGCTGGGTTGCTGCAACTGTGCCTCCGTGCGAGGTAAACAACTAGTCCTTATTACATCCAACTAAAGGCTGTTTTCGAGCTAGCCAGGAGTCGAACCTAGAATCTTCTGATCCGTAGTCAGACGCGTTATCCATTGCGCCACTAGCCCTGCGTTTGGGAGTGCATAGGTGTCACAATATTGCCTATACATCGTTGACAGGCAAACAAATATCTTCCCCCAGTTGTGGAGTTTGTCAGTTATCTGACAGTTTGCGAAGGTCGCAGGCGGCAAGAAAAGAAGCAGTAGTCATGTGTGTAGTTCTGAACTTTGCAACAACAAGCATAGCATTGAATGCAATACATAATTGTCACAACATTGCATGTACCTGCTTAATATCGACAAAAATCTTCCTGCACGTACACGTTTACTGAGTTTGGCACTTATGTGACTGCTCGTGAAGGTTGCAGGTGTCAGAAAGTGGACCAGACGTCTTTGTGTGTAGTTGTAATCTTTGTAACAGGAAGCATAGCATTTAATGCAATGATCACCAAAACAAACAAGTTAAGGGACGTCACAGTGACGAGACTGGGATTCGAACCGCAAATGCTGCAGTTTCTGACCGGCTCTCAAGCAGAGTGGCGCAGCGGAAGCGTGCTGGGCCCATAACCCAGAGGTCGATGGATCGAAACCATCCTCTGCTAATTGCGTCAGTGTTCGCCGTCAAGCTGTGTGATTAACACAGGGTATATGTTTTTGCCGTTTGCATTAAAGCACAAGTGTTCAGGGTTCTTTCCACCTCTTAATAATTCAGCGATCTGTATGTAAAGCCACTGTGGACATTCCACCCCGAGTCGCCCGTCTCAGGCCAGCCTGGCATTAGTGCTTTCTTTGTTAGCCATGCATCAATTGCTTCCTTTTAAGGTAGTGTGGCCGAGTGGTCTAAGGCGCTGGATTTAGGCTCCAGTCTCAATTGAGGCGTGGGTTCAAATCCCACCGCTGCCATTTTTGCATCTTCCGGGAGGCAATAGCAGGCAGTAATCTCCATGAACGTTTAGTGGGTGACTGGGCCGTCAAGCTTGACGTGTAGCTGGGTTTAGGCTCCAGTCCCAATTGAGGCATGGCTTCAAATCCAACCACTGAAATTTGCGTAGTTAGTCCGTGAGTGACAGAGCTTTGAAAGTTTAAAAAAAAAAAAAAATCAGATGGTGTTCATGAGAGAGAGCAGCTGACTGCAGTCCTTGAGAAGCCCGTTCAACTTAGCGTAGAGAGTCAACAGTGGTGTGACACGTGAGTGACCGAAAATGAGATACGCTCCTGCACTTCTGTTCACCTGCGGTTCATGACAAACTGATTGCAGTAGTTGGGATGAGAAACTAAAAGTTCTTGCACAAACTGTTTTGGTATCGCAGTCTGAGTGGTATTTTTCCAATGTTCTTCGGAGCGAAGGTGTGCGGCAATGGCACGGAGGACACGTGGTCAGCAAACCTTACCGTGGATTATGGAAGGCCTGCATGCAAAGACCACAACTTCCAAGACCTTTTTCTGTGGCAGTGTGGCCGAGCACTTAAGGCGCTGGATTAAGGCTCCAGTCTCATTTAAGGTGTGGGATCTCTTAGAAAGTTCTAAATTTATCAAAACGTAACCTCACAATGTACAAACTTTCAGGCGTGGTAAATTCTCGCATGAGTTCAAGTTTCTCACGAATCCACTAGTGCCCCATGTGTGCGATACTGCTTCACGCTGAGCTGTAACAATCAAGCAGGTTTTGTGGAAACACCTTTGGCCAGACACACACTTCTTTGTATAGTAAGTTTGGAGTTCAAGGATCCAAGAGGTTAGGTACAGTGTCATTTCTTTTTCGTGAACTGGTGCCTTTACGCAGAACCAGTAGAAGCCTTTATTTCAAGGGGGCCCTAATGTGTAGGGGTTTCTCTTGTTTTTAAATCCGTCTGATTTGGAGAATCTATGAACAAGTAATGGTGTAGGAGGCTGTAAATTGTTCATTGTGAGTCAAAATCTACCTGCAAACACTTTAGAGTTAAGCTCTGTGTTTGAAAATACATTGCACCTAACCTCTTAGATCCTTGAACTCAAAACCTACTATACAATAAAGTGCGTGTCTGGTCAAAGGTACTTCCACAAAACCCACTTGACTGTTAGAGCTCAGCGTCAAGTAAAATTGTATGATCTGTATGTAAAGCCACTATGGATATTCCACCCTGAGTCGCCTGTCTTAGGTCACACTGGCGTAATTGCTTTTTTGCTTTGCTTTGCTTTGCTTTGCTTTTAAGGTAGTGTGGCCGAGTGGTCTAAGGCGCTGGATTAAGGCTCCAGTCTCGTTTGAGGCGTGGGTTCAAATCCCACCACTGCCAAAACGCTCTGAGGCCAACAAAGCGTAACCTCTCAAAGTGCAGACATGTAGCGAATTCCCGTACGACTTCAAGTTTCTCATGAATCCACTAGTGCCCCATGTGTATGATTCTACCTCACGCTGAGCCGTAACAATCAAGTAGGTTGTGTGGAAGCACCTTTGGTTGCACTCTGAGCTATACCTGCGTAGGCATTGTCCACACACTTCTTTGTATTACAGGTTTGGAGCTTGGGTACAATACAATTTCTTTCTCCTAAGCTTCTGCCATTACACGGAACACTTAACTACACCCTAGTAGTAAACTAAAGGCTGTTTTCGAGCTAGCCAGGAGTCGAACCTAGAATCTTCTGATCCGAAGTCAGACGCGTTATCCATTACGCCACTAGCCCTGCTTTAGCTTGTGCACACATGTCGCAACATTGCCTGTACGCGATTGACAGCGACAAAGAGCATTGCATTGAACACCAAAACAAAGAAGAAGGTATCAGTGCCGTGACCCGGATTCGAACCGGGGTTGCTGCGGCCACAACGCAGAGTACTAACCACTATACGATCACGGCTGGGTTGCTGCAACTGTGCCTCCGTGCGAGGTAAACAACTAGTCCTTATTACATCCAACTAAAGGCTGTTTTCGAGCTAGCCAGGAGTCGAACCTAGAATCTTCTGATCCGTAGTCAGACGCGTTATCCATTGCGCCACTAGCCCTGCGTTTGGGAGTGCATAGGTGTCACAATATTGCCTATACATCGTTGACAGGCAAACAAATATCTTCCCCCAGTTGTGGAGTTTGTCAGTTATCTGACAGTTTGCGAAGGTCGCAGGCGGCAAGAAAAGAAGCAGTAGTCATGTGTGTAGTTCTGAACTTTGCAACAACAAGCATAGCATTGAATGCAATACATAATTGTCACAACATTGCATGTACCTGCTTAATATCGACAAAAATCTTCCTGCACGTACACGTTTACTGAGTTTGGCACTTATGTGACTGCTCGTGAAGGTTGCAGGTGTCAGAAAGTGGACCAGACGTCTTTGTGTGTAGTTGTAATCTTTGTAACAGGAAGCATAGCATTTAATGCAATGATCACCAAAACAAACAAGTTAAGGGACGTCACAGTGACGAGACTGGGATTCGAACCGCAAATGCTGCAGTTTCTGACCGGCTCTCAAGCAGAGTGGCGCAGCGGAAGCGTGCTGGGCCCATAACCCAGAGGTCGATGGATCGAAACCATCCTCTGCTAATTGCGTTAGTGTTCGCCGTCAAGCTGTGTGATTAACACAGGGTATATGTTTTTGCCGTTTGCATTAAAGCACAAGTGTTCAGGGTTCTTTCCACCTCTTAATAATTCAGCGATCTGTATGTAAAGCCACTGTGGACATTCCACCCCGAGTCGCCCGTCTCAGGCCAGCCTGGCATTAGTGCTTTCTTTGTTAGCCATGCATCAATTGCTTCCTTTTAAGGTAGTGTGGCCGAGTGGTCTAAGGCGCTGGATTTAGGCTCCAGTCTCAATTGAGGCGTGGGTTCAAATCCCACCGCTGCCATCTTTGCATCTTCCGGGAGGCAATAGCAGGCAGTAATCTCCATGAACGTTTAGTGGGTGACTGGGCCGTCAAGCTTGACGTGTAGCTGGGTTTAGGCTCCAGTCCCAATTGAGGCATGGCTTCAAATCCAACCACTGAAATTTGCGTAGTTAGTCCGTGAGTGACTGAGCTTTGAAAGTTTTTAAAAAAAAAAAATCAGATGGTGTTCATGAGAGAGAGCAGCTGACTGCAGTCCTTGAGAAGCCCGTTCAACTTAGCGTAGAGAGTCAACAGTGGTGTGACACGTGAGTGACCGAAAATGAGATACGCTCCTGCACTTCTGTTCACCTGCGGTTCATGACAAACTGATTGCAGTAGTTGGGATGAGAAACTAAAAGTTCTTGCACAAACTGTTTTGGTATCGCAGTCTGAGTGGTATTTTTCCAATGTTCTTCGGAGCGAAGGTGTGCGGCAATGGCACGGAGGACACGTGGTCAGCAAACCTTACCGTGGATTATGGAAGGCCTGCATGCAAAGACCACAACTTCCAAGACCTTTTTCTGTGGCAGTGTGGCCGAGCACCCAAGGCGCTGGATTAAGGCTCCAGTCTCATTTAAGGTGTGGGATCTCTTAGAAAGTTCTAAATTTATCAAAGCGTAACCTCACAATGTACAAACTTTCAGGCGTGGTAAATTCTCGCATGAGTTCAAGTTTCTCACGAATCCACTAGTGCCCCATGTGTGCGATACTGCTTCACGCTGAGCTGTAACAATCAAGCAGGTTTTGTGGAAACACCTTTGGCCAGACACACACTTCTTTGTATAGTAAGTTTGGAGTTCAAGGATCCAAGAGGTTAGGTACAGTGTCATTTCTTTTTCGTGAACTGGTGCCTTTACACAGAACCAGTAGAAGCCTTTATTTCAAGGGGGCCCTAATGTGTAGGGGTTTCTCTTGTTTTTAAATCCGTCTGATTTGGAGAATCTATGAACAAGTAATGGTGTAGGAGGCTGTAAATTGTTCATTGTGAGTCAAAATCTACCTGCAAACACTTTAGAGTTAAGCTCTGTGTTTGAAAATACATTGCACCTAACCTCTTAGATCCTTGAACTCAAAACCTACTATACAATAAAGTGCGTGTCTGGTCAAAGGTACTTCCACAAAACCCACTTGACTGTTAGAGCTCAGCGTCAAGTAAAATTGTATGATCTGTATGTAAAGCCACTATGGATATTCCACCCTGAGTCGCCTGTCTTAGGTCACACTGGCGTAATTGCTTTTTTGCTTTGCTTTGCTTTGCTTTTAAGGTAGTGTGGCCGAGTGGTCTAAGGCGCTGGATTAAGGCTCCAGTCTCATTTGAGGCGTGGGTTCAAATCCCACCACTGCCAAAACGCTCTGAGGCCAACAAAGCGTAACCTCTCAAAGTGCAGACATGTAGCGAATTCCCGTACGACTTCAAGTTTCTCATGAATCCACTAGTGCCCCATGTGTATGATTCTACCTCACGCTGAGCCGTAACAATCAAGTAGGTTGTGTGGAAGCACCTTTGGTTGCACTCTGAGCTATACCTGCGTAGGCATTGTCCACACACTTCTTTGTATTACAGGTTTGGAGCTTGGGTACAATACAATTTCTTTCTCCTAAGCTTCTGCCATTACACGGAACACTTAACTACACCCTAGTAGTAAACTAAAGGCTGTTTTCGAGCTAGCCAGGAGTCGAACCTAGAATCTTCTGATCCGAAGTCAGACGCGTTATCCATTACGCCACTAGCCCTGCTTTAGCTTGTGCACACATGTCGCAACATTGCCTGTACGCGATTGACAGCGACAAAGAGCATTGCATTGAACACCAAAACAAAGAAGAAGGTATCAGTGCCGTGACCCGGATTCGAACCGGGGTTGCTGCGGCCACAACGCAGAGTACTAACCACTATACGATCACAGCTGGGTTGCTGCAACTGTGCCTCCGTGCGAGGTAAACAACTAGTCCTTATTACATCCAACTAAAGGCTGTTTTCGAGCTAGCCAGGAGTCGAACCTAGAATCTTCTGATCCGTAGTCAGACGCGTTATCCATTGCGCCACTAGCCCTGCGTTTGGGAGTGCATAGGTGTCACAATATTGCCTATACATCGTTGACAGGCAAACAAATATCTTCCCCCAGTTGTGGAGTTTGTCAGTTATCTGACAGTTTGCGAAGGTCGCAGGCGGCAAGAAAAGAAGCAGTAGTCATGTGTGTAGTTCTGAACTTTGCAACAACAAGCATAGCATTGAATGCAATACATAATTGTCACAACATTGCATGTACCTGCTTAATATCGACAAAAATCTTCCTGCACGTACACGTTTACTGAGTTTGGCACTTATGTGACTGCTCGTGAAGGTTGCAGGTGTCAGAAAGTGGACCAGACGTCTTTGTGTGTAGTTGTAATCTTTGTAACAGGAAGCATAGCATTTAATGCAATGATCACCAAAACAAACAAGTTAAGGGACGTCACAGTGACGAGACTGGGATTCGAACCGCAAATGCTGCAGTTTCTGACCGGCTCTCAAGCAGAGTGGCGCAGCGGAAGCGTGCTGGGCCCATAACCCAGAGGTCGATGGATCGAAACCATCCTCTGCTAATTGCCTTAGTGTTCGCCGTCAAGTTGTGTGATTAACACAGGGTATATGTTTTTGCCGTTTGCATTAAAGCACAAGTGTTCAGGGTTCTTTCCACCTCTTAATGGTTCAGCGATCTGTATGTAAAGCCACTGTGGACATTCCACCCGAGTCGCCCGTCTCAGGCCAGCCTGGCATTAGTGCTTTCTTTGTTAGCCATGCATCAATTGCTTCCTTTTAAGGTAGTGTGGCCGAGTGGTCTAAGGCGCTGGATTTAGGCTCCAGTCTCAATTGAGGCGTGGGTTCAAATCCCACCGCTGCCATTTTTGCATCTTCCGGGAGGCAATAGCAGGCAGTAATCTCCATGAACGTTTAGTGGGTGACTGGGCCGTCAAGCTTGACGTGTAGCTGGGTTTAGGCTCCAGTCCCAATTGAGGCATGGCTTCAAATCCAACCACTGAAATTTGCGTAGTTAGTCCGTGAGTGACTGAGCTTTGAAAGTTTTTTTAAAAAAAAATCAGATGGTGTTCATGAGAGAGAGCAGCTGACTGCAGTCCTTGAGAAGCCCGTTCAATTTAGCGTAGAGAGTCAACAGTGGTGTGACACGTGAGTGACCGAAAATGAGATACGCTCCTGCACTTCTGTTCACCTGCGGTTCATGACAAACTGATTGCAGTAGTTGGGATGAGAAACTAAAAGTTCTTGCACAAACTGTTTTGGTATCGCAGTCTGAGTGGTATTTTTCCAATGTTCTTCGGAGCGAAGGTGTGCGGCAATGGCACGGAGGACACGTGGTCAGCAAACCTTACCGTGGATTATGGAAGGCCTGCATGCAAAGACCACAACTTCCAAGACCTTTTTCTGTGGCAGTGTGGCCGAGCACCCAAGGCGCTGGATTAAGGCTCCAGTCTCATTTAAGGTGTGGGATCTCTTAGAAAGTTCTAAATTTATCAAAGCGTAACCTCACAATGTACAAACTTTCAGGCGTGGTAAATTCTCGCATGAGTTCAAGTTTCTCACGAATCCACTAGTGCCCCATGTGTGCGATACTGCTTCACGCTGAGCTGTAACAATCAAGCAGGTTTTGTGGAAACACCTTTGGCCAGACACACACTTCTTTGTATAGTAAGTTTGGAGTTCAAGGATCCAAGAGGTTAGGTACAGTGTCATTTCTTTTTCGTGAACTGGTGCCTTTACACAGAACCAGTAGAAGCCTTTATTTCAAGGGGGCCCTAATGTGTAGGGGTTTCTCTTGTTTTTAAATCCGTCTGATTTGGAGAATCTATGAACAAGTAATGGTGTAGGAGGCTGTAAATTGTTCATTGTGAGTCAAAATCTACCTGCAAACACTTTAGAGTTAAGCTCTGTGTTTGAAAATACATTGCACCTAACCTCTTAGATCCTTGAACTCAAAACCTACTATACAATAAAGTGCGTGTCTGGTCAAAGGTACTTCCACAAAACCCACTTGACTGTTAGAGCTCAGCGTCAAGTAAAATTGTATGATCTGTATGTAAAGCCACTATGGATATTCCACCCTGAGTCGCCTGTCTTAGGTCACACTGGCGTAATTGCTTTTTTGCTTTGCTTTGCTTTGCTTTGCTTTTAAGGTAGTGTGGCCGAGTGGTCTAAGGCGCTGGATTAAGGCTCCAGTCTCGTTTGAGGCGTGGGTTCAAATCCCACCACTGCCAAAACGCTCTGAGGCCAACAAAGCGTAACCTCTCAAAGTGCAGACATGTAGCGAATTCCCGTACGACTTCAAGTTTCTCATGAATCCACTAGTGCCCCATGTGTATGATTCTACCTCACGCTGAGCCGTAACAATCAAGTAGGTTGTGTGGAAGCACCTTTGGTTGCACTCTGAGCTATACCTGCGTAGGCATTGTCCACACACTTCTTTGTATTACAGGTTTGGAGCTTGGGTACAATACAATTTCTTTCTCCTAAGCTTCTGCCATTACACGGAACACTTAACTACACCCTAGTAGTAAACTAAAGGCTGTTTTCGAGCTAGCCAGGAGTCGAACCTAGAATCTTCTGATCCGAAGTCAGACGCGTTATCCATTACGCCACTAGCCCTGCTTTAGCTTGTGCACACATGTCGCAACATTGCCTGTACGCGATTGACAGCGACAAAGAGCATTGCATTGAACACCAAAACAAAGAAGAAGGTATCAGTGCCGTGACCCGGATTCGAACCTGGGTTGCTGCGGCCACAACGCAGAGTACTAACCACTATACGATCACGGCTGGGTTGCTGCAACTGTGCCTCCGTGCGAGGTAAACAACTAGTCCTTATTACATCCAACTAAAGGCTGTTTTCGAGCTAGCCAGGAGTCGAACCTAGAATCTTCTGATCCGTAGTCAGACGCGTTATCCATTGCGCCACTAGCCCTGCGTTTGGGAGTGCATAGGTGTCACAATATTGCCTATACATCGTTGACAGGCAAACAAATATCTTCCCCCAGTTGTGGAGTTTGTCAGTTATCTGACAGTTTGCGAAGGTCGCAGGCGGCAAGAAAAGAAGCAGTAGTCATGTGTGTAGTTCTGAACTTTGCAACAACAAGCATAGCATTGAATGCAATACATAATTGTCACAACATTGCATGTACCTGCTTAATATCGACAAAAATCTTCCTGCACGTACACGTTTACTGAGTTTGGCACTTATGTGACTGCTCGTGAAGGTTGCAGGTGTCAGAAAGTGGACCAGACGTCTTTGTGTGTAGTTGTAATCTTTGTAACAGGAAGCATAGCATTTAATGCAATGATCACCAAAACAAACAAGTTAAGGGACGTCACAGTGACGAGACTGGGATTCGAACCGCAAATGCTGCAGTTTCTGACCGGCTCTCAAGCAGAGTGGCGCAGCGGAAGCGTGCTGGGCCCATAACCCAGAGGTCGATGGATCGAAACCATCCTCTGCTAATTGCGTTAGTGTTCGCCGTCAAGCTGTGTGATTAACACAGGGTATATGTTTTTGCCGTTTGCATTAAAGCACAAGTGTTCAGGGTTCTTTCCACCTCTTAATAATTCAGCGATCTGTATGTAAAGCCACTGTGGACATTCCACCCCGAGTCGCCCGTCTCAGGCCAGCCTGGCATTAGTGCTTTCTTTGTTAGCCATGCATCAATTGCTTCCTTTTAAGGTAGTGTGGCCGAGTGGTCTAAGGCGCTGGATTTAGGCTCCAGTCTCAATTGAGGCGTGGGTTCAAATCCCACCGCTGCCATCTTTGCATCTTCCGGGAGGCAATAGCAGGCAGTAATCTCCATGAACGTTTAGTGGGTGACTGGGCCGTCAAGCTTGACGTGTAGCTGGGTTTAGGCTCCAGTCCCAATTGAGGCATGGCTTCAAATCCAACCACTGAAATTTGCGTAGTTAGTCCGTGAGTGACTGAGCTTTGAAAGTTTTTAAAAAAAAAAAATCAGATGGTGTTCATGAGAGAGAGCAGCTGACTGCAGTCCTTGAGAAGCCCGTTCAACTTAGCGTAGAGAGTCAACAGTGGTGTGACACGTGAGTGACCGAAAATGAGATACGCTCCTGCACTTCTGTTCACCTGCGGTTCATGACAAACTGATTGCAGTAGTTGGGATGAGAAACTAAAAGTTCTTGCACAAACTGTTTTGGTATCGCAGTCTGAGTGGTATTTTTCCAATGTTCTTCGGAGCGAAGGTGTGCGGCAATGGCACGGAGGACACGTGGTCAGCAAACCTTACCGTGGATTATGGAAGGCCTGCATGCAAAGACCACAACTTCCAAGACCTTTTTCTGTGGCAGTGTGGCCGAGCACCCAAGGCGCTGGATTAAGGCTCCAGTCTCATTTAAGGTGTGGGATCTCTTAGAAAGTTCTAAATTTATCAAAGCGTAACCTCACAATGTACAAACTTTCAGGCGTGGTAAATTCTCGCATGAGTTCAAGTTTCTCACGAATCCACTAGTGCCCCATGTGTGCGATACTGCTTCACGCTGAGCTGTAACAATCAAGCAGGTTTTGTGGAAACACCTTTGGCCAGACACACACTTCTTTGTATAGTAAGTTTGGAGTTCAAGGATCCAAGAGGTTAGGTACAGTGTCATTTCTTTTTCGTGAACTGGTGCCTTTACACAGAACCAGTAGAAGCCTTTATTTCAAGGGGGCCCTAATGTGTAGGGGTTTCTCTTGTTTTTAAATCCGTCTGATTTGGAGAATCTATGAACAAGTAATGGTGTAGGAGGCTGTAAATTGTTCATTGTGAGTCAAAATCTACCTGCAAACACTTTAGAGTTAAGCTCTGTGTTTGAAAATACATTGCACCTAACCTCTTAGATCCTTGAACTCAAAACCTACTATACAATAAAGTGCGTGTCTGGTCAAAGGTACTTCCACAAAACCCACTTGACTGTTAGAGCTCAGCGTCAAGTAAAATTGTATGATCTGTATGTAAAGCCACTATGGATATTCCACCCTGAGTCGCCTGTCTTAGGTCACACTGGCGTAATTGCTTTTTTGCTTTGCTTTGCTTTGCTTTTAAGGTAGTGTGGCCGAGTGGTCTAAGGCGCTGGATTAAGGCTCCAGTCTCATTTGAGGCGTGGGTTCAAATCCCACCACTGCCAAAACGCTCTGAGGCCAACAAAGCGTAACCTCTCAAAGTGCAGACATGTAGCGAATTCCCGTACGACTTCAAGTTTCTCATGAATCCACTAGTGCCCCATGTGTATGATTCTACCTCACGCTGAGCCGTAACAATCAAGTAGGTTGTGTGGAAGCACCTTTGGTTGCACTCTGAGCTATACCTGCGTAGGCATTGTCCACACACTTCTTTGTATTACAGGTTTGGAGCTTGGGTACAATACAATTTCTTTCTCCTAAGCTTCTGCCATTACACGGAACACTTAACTACACCCTAGTAGTAAACTAAAGGCTGTTTTCGAGCTAGCCAGGAGTCGAACCTAGAATCTTCTGATCCGAAGTCAGACGCGTTATCCATTACGCCACTAGCCCTGCTTTAGCTTGTGCACACATGTCGCAACATTGCCTGTACGCGATTGACAGCGACAAAGAGCATTGCATTGAACACCAAAACAAAGAAGAAGGTATCAGTGCCGTGACCCGGATTCGAACCGGGGTTGCTGCGGCCACAACGCAGAGTACTAACCACTATACGATCACGGCTGGGTTGCTGCAACTGTGCCTCCGTGCGAGGTAAACAACTAGTCCTTATTACATCCAACTAAAGGCTGTTTTCGAGCTAGCCAGGAGTCGAACCTAGAATCTTCTGATCCGTAGTCAGACGCGTTATCCATTGCGCCACTAGCCCTGCGTTTGGGAGTGCATAGGTGTCACAATATTGCCTATACATCGTTGACAGGCAAACAAATATCTTCCCCCAGTTGTGGAGTTTGTCAGTTATCTGACAGTTTGCGAAGGTCGCAGGCGGCAAGAAAAGAAGCAGTAGTCATGTGTGTAGTTCTGAACTTTGCAACAACAAGCATAGCATTGAATGCAATACATAATTGTCACAACATTGCATGTACCTGCTTAATATCGACAAAAATCTTCCTGCACGTACACGTTTACTGAGTTTGGCACTTATGTGACTGCTCGTGAAGGTTGCAGGTGTCAGAAAGTGGACCAGACGTCTTTGTGTGTAGTTGTAATCTTTGTAACAGGAAGCATAGCATTTAATGCAATGATCACCAAAACAAACAAGTTAAGGGACGTCACAGTGACGAGACTGGGATTCGAACCGCAAATGCTGCAGTTTCTGACCGGCTCTCAAGCAGAGTGGCGCAGCGGAAGCGTGCTGGGCCCATAACCCAGAGGTCGATGGATCGAAACCATCCTCTGCTAATTGCCTTAGTGTTCGCCGTCAAGTTGTGTGATTAACACAGGGTATATGTTTTTGCCGTTTGCATTAAAGCACAAGTGTTCAGGGTTCTTTCCACCTCTTAATGGTTCAGCGATCTGTATGTAAAGCCACTGTGGACATTCCACCCGAGTCGCCCGTCTCAGGCCAGCCTGGCATTAGTGCTTTCTTTGTTAGCCATGCATCAATTGCTTCCTTTTAAGGTAGTGTGGCCGAGTGGTCTAAGGCGCTGGATTTAGGCTCCAGTCTCAATTGAGGCGTGGGTTCAAATCCCACCGCTGCCATTTTTGCATCTTCCGGGAGGCAATAGCAGGCAGTAATCTCCATGAACGTTTAGTGGGTGACTGGGCCGTCAAGCTTGACGTGTAGCTGGGTTTAGGCTCCAGTCCCAATTGAGGCATGGCTTCAAATCCAACCACTGAAATTTGCGTAGTTAGTCCGTGAGTGACTGAGCTTTGAAAGTTTTTTTTAAAAAAAATCAGATGGTGTTCATGAGAGAGAGCAGCTGACTGCAGTCCTTGAGAAGCCCGTTCAATTTAGCGTAGAGAGTCAACAGTGGTGTGACACGTGAGTGACCGAAAATGAGATACGCTCCTGCACTTCTGTTCACCTGCGGTTCATGACAAACTGATTGCAGTAGTTGGGATGAGAAACTAAAAGTTCTTGCACAAACTGTTTTGGTATCGCAGTCTGAGTGGTATTTTTCCAATGTTCTTCGGAGCGAAGGTGTGCGGCAATGGCACGGAGGACACGTGGTCAGCAAACCTTACCGTGGATTATGGAAGGCCTGCATGCAAAGACCACAACTTCCAAGACCTTTTTCTGTGGCAGTGTGGCCGAGCACCCAAGGCGCTGGATTAAGGCTCCAGTCTCATTTAAGGTGTGGGATCTCTTAGAAAGTTCTAAATTTATCAAAGCGTAACCTCACAATGTACAAACTTTCAGGCGTGGTAAATTCTCGCATGAGTTCAAGTTTCTCACGAATCCACTAGTGCCCCATGTGTGCGATACTGCTTCACGCTGAGCTGTAACAATCAAGCAGGTTTTGTGGAAACACCTTTGGCCAGACACACACTTCTTTGTATAGTAAGTTTGGAGTTCAAGGATCCAAGAGGTTAGGTACAGTGTCATTTCTTTTTCGTGAACTGGTGCCTTTACACAGAACCAGTAGAAGCCTTTATTTCAAGGGGGCCCTAATGTGTAGGGGTTTCTCTTGTTTTTAAATCCGTCTGATTTGGAGAATCTATGAACAAGTAATGGTGTAGGAGGCTGTAAATTGTTCATTGTGAGTCAAAATCTACCTGCAAACACTTTAGAGTTAAGCTCTGTGTTTGAAAATACATTGCACCTAACCTCTTAGATCCTTGAACTCAAAACCTACTATACAATAAAGTGCGTGTCTGGTCAAAGGTACTTCCACAAAACCCACTTGACTGTTAGAGCTCAGCGTCAAGTAAAATTGTATGATCTGTATGTAAAGCCACTATGGATATTCCACCCTGAGTCGCCTGTCTTAGGTCACACTGGCGTAATTGCTTTTTTGCTTTGCTTTGCTTTGCTTTTAAGGTAGTGTGGCCGAGTGGTCTAAGGCGCTGGATTAAGGCTCCAGTCTCATTTGAGGCGTGGGTTCAAATCCCACCACTGCCAAAACGCTCTGAGGCCAACAAAGCGTAACCTCTCAAAGTGCAGACATGTAGCGAATTCCCGTACGACTTCAAGTTTCTCATGAATCCACTAGTGCCCCATGTGTATGATTCTACCTCACGCTGAGCCGTAACAATCAAGTAGGTTGTGTGGAAGCACCTTTGGTTGCACTCTGAGCTATACCTGCGTAGGCATTGTCCACACACTTCTTTGTATTACAGGTTTGGAGCTTGGGTACAATACAATTTCTTTCTCCTAAGCTTCTGCCATTACACGGAACACTTAACTACACCCTAGTAGTAAACTAAAGGCTGTTTTCGAGCTAGCCAGGAGTCGAACCTAGAATCTTCTGATCCGAAGTCAGACGCGTTATCCATTACGCCACTAGCCCTGCTTTAGCTTGTGCACACATGTCGCAACATTGCCTGTACGCGATTGACAGCGACAAAGAGCATTGCATTGAACACCAAAACAAAGAAGAAGGTATCAGTGCCGTGACCCGGATTCGAACCGGGGTTGCTGCGGCCACAACGCAGAGTACTAACCACTATACGATCACAGCTGGGTTGCTGCAACTGTGCCTCCGTGCGAGGTAAACAACTAGTCCTTATTACATCCAACTAAAGGCTGTTTTCGAGCTAGCCAGGAGTCGAACCTAGAATCTTCTGATCCGTAGTCAGACGCGTTATCCATTGCGCCACTAGCCCTGCGTTTGGGAGTGCATAGGTGTCACAATATTGCCTATACATCGTTGACAGGCAAACAAATATCTTCCCCCAGTTGTGGAGTTTGTCAGTTATCTGACAGTTTGCGAAGGTCGCAGGCGGCAAGAAAAGAAGCAGTAGTCATGTGTGTAGTTCTGAACTTTGCAACAACAAGCATAGCATTGAATGCAATACATAATTGTCACAACATTGCATGTACCTGCTTAATATCGACAAAAATCTTCCTGCACGTACACGTTTACTGAGTTTGGCACTTATGTGACTGCTCGTGAAGGTTGCAGGTGTCAGAAAGTGGACCAGACGTCTTTGTGTGTAGTTGTAATCTTTGTAACAGGAAGCATAGCATTTAATGCAATGATCACCAAAACAAACAAGTTAAGGGACGTCACAGTGACGAGACTGGGATTCGAACCGCAAATGCTGCAGTTTCTGACCGGCTCTCAAGCAGAGTGGCGCAGCGGAAGCGTGCTGGGCCCATAACCCAGAGGTCGATGGATCGAAACCATCCTCTGCTAATTGCCTTAGTGTTCGCCGTCAAGTTGTGTGATTAACACAGGGTATATGTTTTTGCCGTTTGCATTAAAGCACAAGTGTTCAGGGTTCTTTCCACCTCTTAATGGTTCAGCGATCTGTATGTAAAGCCACTGTGGACATTCCACCCGAGTCGCCCGTCTCAGGCCAGCCTGGCATTAGTGCTTTCTTTGTTAGCCATGCATCAATTGCTTCCTTTTAAGGTAGTGTGGCCGAGTGGTCTAAGGCGCTGGATTTAGGCTCCAGTCTCAATTGAGGCGTGGGTTCAAATCCCACCGCTGCCATTTTTGCATCTTCCGGGAGGCAATAGCAGGCAGTAATCTCCATGAACGTTTAGTGGGTGACTGGGCCGTCAAGCTTGACGTGTAGCTGGGTTTAGGCTCCAGTCCCAATTGAGGCATGGCTTCAAATCCAACCACTGAAATTTGCGTAGTTAGTCCGTGAGTGACTGAGCTTTGAAAGTTTTTTTTAAAAAAAATCAGATGGTGTTCATGAGAGAGAGCAGCTGACTGCAGTCCTTGAGAAGCCCGTTCAATTTAGCGTAGAGAGTCAACAGTGGTGTGACACGTGAGTGACCGAAAATGAGATACGCTCCTGCACTTCTGTTCACCTGCGGTTCATGACAAACTGATTGCAGTAGTTGGGATGAGAAACTAAAAGTTCTTGCACAAACTGTTTTGGTATCGCAGTCTGAGTGGTATTTTTCCAATGTTCTTCGGAGCGAAGGTGTGCGGCAATGGCACGGAGGACACGTGGTCAGCAAACCTTACCGTGGATTATGGAAGGCCTGCATGCAAAGACCACAACTTCCAAGACCTTTTTCTGTGGCAGTGTGGCCGAGCACCCAAGGCGCTGGATTAAGGCTCCAGTCTCATTTAAGGTGTGGGATCTCTTAGAAAGTTCTAAATTTATCAAAGCGTAACCTCACAATGTACAAACTTTCAGGCGTGGTAAATTCTCGCATGAGTTCAAGTTTCTCACGAATCCACTAGTGCCCCATGTGTGCGATACTGCTTCACGCTGAGCTGTAACAATCAAGCAGGTTTTGTGGAAACACCTTTGGCCAGACACACACTTCTTTGTATAGTAAGTTTGGAGTTCAAGGATCCAAGAGGTTAGGTACAGTGTCATTTCTTTTTCGTGAACTGGTGCCTTTACACAGAACCAGTAGAAGCCTTTATTTCAAGGGGGCCCTAATGTGTAGGGGTTTCTCTTGTTTTTAAATCCGTCTGATTTGGAGAATCTATGAACAAGTAATGGTGTAGGAGGCTGTAAATTGTTCATTGTGAGTCAAAATCTACCTGCAAACACTTTAGAGTTAAGCTCTGTGTTTGAAAATACATTGCACCTAACCTCTTAGATCCTTGAACTCAAAACCTACTATACAATAAAGTGCGTGTCTGGTCAAAGGTACTTCCACAAAACCCACTTGACTGTTAGAGCTCAGCGTCAAGTAAAATTGTATGATCTGTATGTAAAGCCACTATGGATATTCCACCCTGAGTCGCCTGTCTTAGGTCACACTGGCGTAATTGCTTTTTTGCTTTGCTTTGCTTTGCTTTTAAGGTAGTGTGGCCGAGTGGTCTAAGGCGCTGGATTAAGGCTCCAGTCTCATTTGAGGCGTGGGTTCAAATCCCACCACTGCCAAAACGCTCTGAGGCCAACAAAGCGTAACCTCTCAAAGTGCAGACATGTAGCGAATTCCCGTACGACTTCAAGTTTCTCATGAATCCACTAGTGCCCCATGTGTATGATTCTACCTCACGCTGAGCCGTAACAATCAAGTAGGTTGTGTGGAAGCACCTTTGGTTGCACTCTGAGCTATACCTGCGTAGGCATTGTCCACACACTTCTTTGTATTACAGGTTTGGAGCTTGGGTACAATACAATTTCTTTCTCCTAAGCTTCTGCCATTACACGGAACACTTAACTACACCCTAGTAGTAAACTAAAGGCTGTTTTCGAGCTAGCCAGGAGTCGAACCTAGAATCTTCTGATCCGAAGTCAGACGCGTTATCCATTACGCCACTAGCCCTGCTTTAGCTTGTGCACACATGTCGCAACATTGCCTGTACGCGATTGACAGCGACAAAGAGCATTGCATTGAACACCAAAACAAAGAAGAAGGTATCAGTGCCGTGACCCGGATTCGAACCGGGGTTGCTGCGGCCACAACGCAGAGTACTAACCACTATACGATCACAGCTGGGTTGCTGCAACTGTGCCTCCGTGCGAGGTAAACAACTAGTCCTTATTACATCCAACTAAAGGCTGTTTTCGAGCTAGCCAGGAGTCGAACCTAGAATCTTCTGATCCGTAGTCAGACGCGTTATCCATTGCGCCACTAGCCCTGCGTTTGGGAGTGCATAGGTGTCACAATATTGCCTATACATCGTTGACAGGCAAACAAATATCTTCCCCCAGTTGTGGAGTTTGTCAGTTATCTGACAGTTTGCGAAGGTCGCAGGCGGCAAGAAAAGAAGCAGTAGTCATGTGTGTAGTTCTGAACTTTGCAACAACAAGCATAGCATTGAATGCAATACATAATTGTCACAACATTGCATGTACCTGCTTAATATCGACAAAAATCTTCCTGCACGTACACGTTTACTGAGTTTGGCACTTATGTGACTGCTCGTGAAGGTTGCAGGTGTCAGAAAGTGGACCAGACGTCTTTGTGTGTAGTTGTAATCTTTGTAACAGGAAGCATAGCATTTAATGCAATGATCACCAAAACAAACAAGTTAAGGGACGTCACAGTGACGAGACTGGGATTCGAACCGCAAATGCTGCAGTTTCTGACCGGCTCTCAAGCAGAGTGGCGCAGCGGAAGCGTGCTGGGCCCATAACCCAGAGGTCGATGGATCGAAACCATCCTCTGCTAATTGCGTTAGTGTTCGCCGTCAAGTTGTGTGATTAACACAGGGTATATGTTTTTGCCGTTTGCATTAAAGCACAAGTGTTCAGGGTTCTTTCCACCTCTTAATGGTTCAGCGATCTGTATGTAAAGCCACTGTGGACATTCCACCCGAGTCGCCCGTCTCAGGCCAGCCTGGCATTAGTGCTTTCTTTGTTAGCCATGCATCAATTGCTTCCTTTTAAGGTAGTGTGGCCGAGTGGTCTAAGGCGCTGGATTTAGGCTCCAGTCTCAATTGAGGCGTGGGTTCAAATCCCACCGCTGCCATTTTTGCATCTTCCGGGAGGCAATAGCAGGCAGTAATCTCCATGAACGTTTAGTGGGTGACTGGGCCGTCAAGCTTGACGTGTAGCTGGGTTTAGGCTCCAGTCCCAATTGAGGCATGGCTTCAAATCCAACCACTGAAATTTGCGTAGTTAGTCCGTGAGTGACTGAGCTTTGAAAGTTTTTTTAAAAAAAAATCAGATGGTGTTCATGAGAGAGAGCAGCTGACTGCAGTCCTTGAGAAGCCCGTTCAATTTAGCGTAGAGAGTCAACAGTGGTGTGACACGTGAGTGACCGAAAATGAGATACGCTCCTGCACTTCTGTTCACCTGCGGTTCATGACAAACTGATTGCAGTAGTTGGGATGAGAAACTAAAAGTTCTTGCACAAACTGTTTTGGTATCGCAGTCTGAGTGGTATTTTTCCAATGTTCTTCGGAGCGAAGGTGTGCGGCAATGGCACGGAGGACACGTGGTCAGCAAACCTTACCGTGGATTATGGAAGGCCTGCATGCAAAGACCACAACTTCCAAGACCTTTTTCTGTGGCAGTGTGGCCGAGCACCCAAGGCGCTGGATTAAGGCTCCAGTCTCATTTAAGGTGTGGGATCTCTTAGAAAGTTCTAAATTTATCAAAGCGTAACCTCACAATGTACAAACTTTCAGGCGTGGTAAATTCTCGCATGAGTTCAAGTTTCTCACGAATCCACTAGTGCCCCATGTGTGCGATACTGCTTCACGCTGAGCTGTAACAATCAAGCAGGTTTTGTGGAAACACCTTTGGCCAGACACACACTTCTTTGTATAGTAAGTTTGGAGTTCAAGGATCCAAGAGGTTAGGTACAGTGTCATTTCTTTTTCGTGAACTGGTGCCTTTACACAGAACCAGTAGAAGCCTTTATTTCAAGGGGGCCCTAATGTGTAGGGGTTTCTCTTGTTTTTAAATCCGTCTGATTTGGAGAATCTATGAACAAGTAATGGTGTAGGAGGCTGTAAATTGTTCATTGTGAGTCAAAATCTACCTGCAAACACTTTAGAGTTAAGCTCTGTGTTTGAAAATACATTGCACCTAACCTCTTAGATCCTTGAACTCAAAACCTACTATACAATAAAGTGCGTGTCTGGTCAAAGGTACTTCCACAAAACCCACTTGACTGTTAGAGCTCAGCGTCAAGTAAAATTGTATGATCTGTATGTAAAGCCACTATGGATATTCCACCCTGAGTCGCCTGTCTTAGGTCAGACTGGCGTAATTGCTTTTTTGCTTTGCTTTGCTTTGCTTTGCTTTTAAGGTAGTGTGGCCGAGTGGTCTAAGGCGCTGGATTAAGGCTCCAGTCTCGTTTGAGGCGTGGGTTCAAATCCCACCACTGCCAAAACGCTCTGAGGCCAACAAAGCGTAACCTCTCAAAGTGCAGATATGTAGCGAATTCCCGTACGACTTCAAGTTTCTCATGAATCCACTAGTGCCCCATGTGTATGATTCTACCTCACGCTGAGCCGTAACAATCAAGTAGGTTGTGTGGAAGCACCTTTGGTTGCACTCTGAGCTATACCTGCGTAGGCATTGTCCACACACTTCTTTGTGTTATAGGTTTGGAGCTTATGTACAACACAATTTCTTTCTCCTAAGCTTCTGCCATTACACGGAACACTTAACTACACCCTAGTAGTAAACTAAAGGCTGTTTTCGAGCTAGCCAGGAGTTGAACCTAGAATCTTCTGATCCGAAGTCAGTTATCCATTACGCCACTAGCCCTGCTTTAGCTTGTGCACACATGTCGCAACATTGCCTGTACGCGATTGACAGCGACAAAGAGCATTGCATTGAACACCAAAACAAAGAAGAAGGTATCAGTGCCGTGACCCGGACTCGAACCGGGGTTGCTGCGGCCACAACGCAGAGTACTAACCACTATACAATCACGGCTGGGTTGCTGCAACTGTGCCTCCGTGCGAGGTAAACAACTAGTCCTTATTACATCCAACTAAAGGCTGTTTTCGAGCTAGCCAGGAGTCGAACCTAGAATCTTCTGATCCGTAGTCAGACGCGTTATCCATTGCGCCACTAGCCCTGCGTTTGGGAGTGCACAGGTGTCACAATATTGCCTATACATCGTTGACAGGCAAACAAATATCTTCCCCCAGTTGTGGAGTTTGTCAGTTATCTGACAGTTTGCGAAGGTCGCAGGCGGCAAGAAAAGAAGCAGTAGTCATGTGTGTAGTTCTGAACTTTGCAACAACAAGCATAGCATTGAATGCAATACATAATTGTCACAACATTGCATGTACCTGCTTAATATCGACAAAAATCTTCCTGCACGTACACGTTTACTGAGTTTGGCACTTATGTGACTGCTCGTGAAGGTTGCAGGTGTCAGAAAGTGGACCAGACGTCTTTGTGTGTAGTTGTAATCTTTGTAACAGGAAGCATAGCATTTAATGCAATGATCACCAAAACAAACAAGTTAAGGGACGTCACAGTGACGAGACTGGGATTCGAACCGCAAATGCTGCAGTTTCTGACCAGCTCTCAAGCAGAGTGGCGCAGCGGAAGCGTGCTGGGCCCATAACCCAGAGGTCGATGGATCGAAACCATCCTCTGCTAATTGCGTTAGTGTTCGCCGTCAAGCTGTGTGATTAAGACAGGGTATATGTTTTTGCCGTTTGCATTAAAGCACAAGTGTTCAGGGTTCTTTCCACCTCTTAATGGTTCAGCGATCTGTATGTAAAGCCACTGTGGACATTCCACCCCGAGTCGCCCGTCTCAGGCCAGCCTGGCATTAGTGCTTTCTTTGTTAGCCATGCATCAATTGCTTCCTTTTAAGGTAGTGTGGCCGAGTGGTCTAAGACGCTGGATTTAGGCTCCAGTCTCAATTGAGGCGTGGGTTCAAATCCCACCGCTGCCATTTTTGCATCTTCCGGGAGGCAATAGCAGGCAGTAATCTCCATGAACGTTTAGTGGGTGACTGGGCCGTCAAGCTTGACGTGTAGCTGGGTTTAGGCTCCAGTCCCAATTGAGGCATGGCTTCAAATCCAACCACTGAAATTTGCGTAGTTAGTCCGTGAGTGACTGAGCTTTGAAAGTTTTAAAAAAAAAAAAAATCAGATGGTGTTCATGAGAGAGAGCAGCTGACTGCAGTCCTTGAGAAGCCCGTTCAACTTAGCGTAGAGAGTCAACAGTGGTGTGACACGTGAGTGACCGAAAATGAGATACGCTCCTGCACTTCTGTTCACCTGCGGTTCATGACAAACTGATTGCAGTAGTTGGGATGAGAAACTAAAAGTTCTTGCACAAACTGTTTTGGTATCGCAGTCTGAGTGGTATTTTTCCAATGTTCTTCGGAGCGAAGGTGTGCGGCAATGGCACGGAGGACACGTGGTCAGCAAACCTTACCGTGGATTATGGAAGGCCTGCATGCAAAGACCACAACTTCCAAGACCTTTTTCTTCTGCCATTACACGGAACACTTAACTACACCCTAGTAGTAAACTAAAGGCTGTTTTCGAGCTAGCCAGGAGTCGAACCTAGAATCTTCTGATCCGAAGTCAGACGCGTTATCCATTACGCCACTAGCCCTGCTTTTGCTTGTGCACACATGTCGCAACATTGCCTGTACGCGATTGACAGCGACAAAGAGCATTGCATTGAACACCAAAACAAAGAAGAAGGTATCAGTGCCGTGACCCGGATTCGAACCGGGGTTGCTGCGGCCACAACGCAGAGTACTAACCACTATACGATCACGGCTGGGTTGCTGCAACTGTGCCTCCGTGCGAGGTAAACAACTAGTCCTTATTACATCCAACTAAAGGCTGTTTTCGAGCTAGCCAGGAGTCGAACCTAGAATCTTCTGATCCGTAGTCAGACGCGTTATCCATTGCGCCACTAGCCCTGCGTTTGGGAGTGCATAGGTGTCACAATATTGCCTATACATCGTTGACAGGCAAACAAATATCTTCCCCCAGTTGTGGAGTTTGTCAGTTATCTGACAGTTTGCGAAGGTCGCAGGCGGCAAGAAAAGAAGCAGTAGTCATGTGTGTAGTTCTGAACTTTGCAACAACAAGCATAGCATTGAATGCAATACATAATTGTCACAACATTGCATGTACCTGCTTAATATCGACAAAAATCTTCCTGCACGTACACGTTTACTGAGTTTGGCACTTATGTGACTGCTCGTGAAGGTTGCAGGTGTCAGAAAGTGGACCAGACGTCTTTGTGTGTAGTTGTAATCTTTGTAACAGGAAGCATAGCATTTAATGCAATGATCACCAAAACAAACAAGTTAAGGGACGTCACAGTGACGAGACTGGGATTCGAACCGCAAATGCTGCAGTTTCTGACCGGCTCTCAAGCAGAGTGGCGCAGCGGAAGCGTGCTGGGCCCATAACCCAGAGGTCGATGGATCGAAACCATCCTCTGCTAATTGCGTTAGTGTTTGCCGTCAAGCTGTGTGATTAACACAGGGTATATGTTTTTGCCCTTTGCATTAAAGCACAAGTGTTCAGGGTTCTTTCCACCTCTTAATGGTTCAGCGATCTGTATGTAAAGCCACTGTGGACATTCCACCCCGAGTCGCCCATCTCAGGCCAGCCTGGCATTAGTGCTTTCTTTGTTAGCCATGCATCAATTGCTTCCTTTTAAGGTAGTGTGGCCGAGTGGTCTAAGGCGCTGGATTTAGGCTCCAGTCTCAATTGAGGCGTGGGTTCAAATCCCACCGCTGCCATTTTTGCATCTTCCGGGAGGCAATAGCAGGCAGTAATCTCCATGAACGTTTAGTGGGTGACTGGGCCGTCAAGCTTGACGTGTAGCTGGGTTTAGGCTCCAGTCCCAATTGAGGCATGGCTTCAAATCCAACCACTGAAATTTGCGTAGTTAGTCCGTGAGTGACTGAGCTTTGAAAGTTTTTTAAAAAAAAAAATCAGATGGTGTTCATGAGAGAGAGCAGCTGACTGCAGTCCTTGAGAAGCCCGTTCAACTTAGCGTAGAGAGTCAACAGTGGTGTGACACGTGAGTGACCCAAAATGAGATACGCTCCTGCACTTCTGTTCACCTGCGGTTCATGACAAACTGATTGCAGTAGTTGGGATGAGAAACTAAAAGTTCTTGCACAAACTGTTTTGGTATCGCAGTCTGAGTGGTATTTTTCCAATGTTCTTCGGAGCGAAGGTGTGCGGCAATGGCACGGAGGACACGTGGTCAGCAAACCTTACCGTGGATTATGGAAGGCCTGCATGCAAAGACCACAACTTCCAAGACCTTTTTCTGTGGCAGTGTGGCCGAGCACCCAAGGCGCTGGATTAAGGCTCCAGTCTCATTTAAGGTGTGGGATCTCTTAGAAAGTTCTAAATTTATCAAAGCGTAACCTCACAATGTACAAACCTTCAGGCGTGGTAAATTCTCGCATGAGTTCAAGTTTCTCACGAATCCACTAGTGCCCCATGTGTGCGATACTGCTTCACGCTGAGCTGTAACAATCAAGCAGGTTTTGTGGAAACACCTTTGGCCAGACACACACTTCTTTGTATAGTAAGTTTGGAGTTCAAGTATCCAAGAGGTTAGGTACAGTGTCATTTCTTTTTCGTGAACTGGTGCCTTTACACAGAACCAGTAGAAGCCTTTATTTCAAGGGGGCCCTAATGTGTAGGGGTTTCTCTTGTTTTTAAATCCGTCTGATTTGGAGAATCTATGAACAAGTAATGGTGTAGGAGGCTGTAAATTGTTCATTGTGAGTCAAAATCTACCTGCAAACACTTTAGAGTTAAGCTCTGTGTTTGAAAATACATTGCACCTAACCTCTTAGATCCTTGAACTCAAAACCTACTATACAATAAAGTGCGTGTCTGGTCAAAGGTACTTCCACAAAACCCACTTGACTGTTAGAGCTCAGCGTCAAGTAAAATTGTATGATCTGTATGTAAAGCCACTATGGATATTCCACCCTGAGTCGCCTGTCTTAGGTCACACTGGCGTAATTGCTTTTTTGCTTTGCTTTGCTTTGCTTTGCTTTTAAGGTAGTGTGGCCGAGTGGTCTAAGGCGCTGGATTAAGGCTCCAGTCTTGTTTGAGGCGTGGGTTCAAATCCCACCACTGCCAAAACGCTCTGAGGCCAACAAAGCGTAACCTCTCAAAGTGCAGACATGTAGCGAATTCCCGTACGACTTCAAGTTTCTCATGAATCCACTAGTGCCCCATGTGTATGATTCTACCTCACGCTGAGCCGTAACAATCAAGTAGGTTGTGTGGAAGCACCTTTGGTTGCACTCTGAGCTATACCTGCGTAGGCATTGTCCACACACTTCTTTGTATTATAGGTTTGGAGCTTGGGTACAATACAATTTCTTTCTCCTAAGCTTCTGCCATTACACGGAACACTTAACTACACCCTAGTAGTAAACTAAAGGCTGTTTTCGAGCGAGCCAGGAGTCGAACCTAGAATCTTCTGATCCGAAGTCAGACGCGTTATCCATTACGCCACTAGCCCTGCTTTAGCTTGTGCACACATGTTGCAACATTGCCTGTACGCGATTGACAGCGACAAAGAGCATTGCATTGAACACCAAAACAAAGAAGAAGGTATCAGTGCCGTGACCCGGATTCGAACCGGGGTTGCTGCGGCCACAACGCAGAGTACTAACCACTATACGATCACGGCTGGGTTGCTGCAACTGTGCCTCCGTGCGAGGTAAACAACTAGTCCTTATTACATCCAACTAAAGGCTGTTTTCGAGCTAGCCAGGAGTCGAACCTAGAATCTTCTGATCCGTAGTCAGACGCGTTATCCATTGCGCCACTAGCCCTGCGTTTGGGAGTGCATAGGTGTCACAATATTGCCTATACATCGTTGACAGGCAAACAAATATCTTCCCCCAGTTGTGGAGTTTGTCAGTTATCTGACAGTTTGCGAAGGTCGCAGGCGGCAAGAAAAGAAGCAGTAGTCATGTGTGTAGTTCTGAACTTTGCAACAACAAGCATAGCATTGAATGCAATACATAATTGTCACAACATTGCATGTACCTGCTTAATATCGACAAAAATCTTCCTGCACGTACACGTTTACTGAGTTTGGCACTTATGTGACTGCTCGTGAAGGTTGCAGGTGTCAGAAAGTGGACCAGACGTCTTTGTGTGTAGTTGTAATCTTTGTAACAGGAAGCATAGCATTTAATGCAATGATCACCAAAACAAACAAGTTAAGGGACGTCACAGTGACGAGACTGGGATTCGAACCGCAAATGCTGCAGTTTCTGACCGGCTCTCAAGCAGAGTGGCGCAGCGGAAGCGTGCTGGGCCCATAACCCAGAGGTCGATGGATCGAAACCATCCTCTGCTAATTGCGTTAGGTTTCGCCGTCAAGCTGTGTGATTAACACAGGGTATATGTTTTTGCCCTTTGCATTAAAACACAAGTGTTCAGGGTTCTTTCCACCTCTTAATGTACAAACTTTCAGGCGTGGTAAATTCTCGCATGAGTTCAAGTTTCTCACGAATCCACTAGTGCCCCATGTGTGCGATACTGCTTCACGCTGAGCTGTAACAATCAAGCAGGTTTTGTGGAAACACCTTTGGCCAGACACACACTTCTTTGTATAGTAAGTTTGGAGTTCAAGGATCCAAGAGGTTAGGTACAGTGTCATTTCTTTTTCGTGAACTGGTGCCTTTACACAGAACCAGTAGAAGCCTTTATTTCAAGGGGGCCCTAATGTGTAGGGGTTTCTCTTGTTTTTAAATCCGTCTGATTTGGAGAATCTATGAACAAGTAATGGTGTAGGAGGCTGTAAATTGTTCATTGTGAGTCAAAATCTACCTGCAAACACTTTAGAGTTAAGCTCTGTGTTTGAAAATACATTGCACCTAACCTCTTAGATCCTTGAACTCAAAACCTACTATACAATAAAGTGCGTGTCTGGTCAAAGGTACTTCCACAAAACCCACTTGACTGTTAGAGCTCAGCGTCAAGTAAAATTGTATGATCTGTATGTAAAGCCACTATGGATATTCCACCCTGAGTCGCCTGTCTTAGGTCACACTGGCGTAATTGCTTTTTTGCTTTGCTTTGCTTTGCTTTGCTTTTAAGGTAGTGTGGCCGAGTGGTCTAAGGCGCTGGATTAAGGCTCCAGTCTCATTTGAGACGTGGGTTCAAATCCCACCACTGCCAAAACGCTCTGAGGCCAACAAAGCGTAACCTCTCAAAGTGCAGACATGTAGCGAATTCCCGTACGACTTCAAGTTTCTCATGAATCCACTAGTGCCCCATGTGTATGATTCTACCTCACGCTGAGCCGTAACAATCAAGTAGGTTGTGTGGAAGCACCTTTGGTTGCACTCTGAGCTATACCTGCGTAGGCATTGTCCACACACTTCTTTGTATTACAGGTTTGGAGCTTGGGTACAATACAATTTCCAGTTGTGGAGTTTGTCAGTTATCTGACAGTTTGCGAAGGTCGCAGGCGGCAAGAAAAGAAGCAGTAGTCATGTGTGTAGTTCTGAACTTTGCAACAACAAGCATAGCATTGAATGCAATACATAATTGTCACAACATTGCATGTACCTGCTTAATATCGACAAAAATCTTCCTGCACGTACACGTTTACTGAGTTTGGCACTTATGTGACTGCTCGTGAAGGTTGCAGGTGTCAGAAAGTGGACCAGACGTCTTTGTGTGTAGTTGTAATCTTTGTAACAGGAAGCATAGCATTTAATGCAATGATCACCAAAACAAACAAGTTAAGGGACGTCACAGTGACGAGACTGGGATTCGAACCGCAAATGCTGCAGTTTCTGACCAGCTCTCAAGCAGAGTGGCGCAGCGGAAGCGTGCTGGGCCCATAACCCAGAGGTCGATGGATCGAAACCATCCTCTGCTAATTGCGTTAGTGTTTGCCGTCAAGCTGTGTGATTAACACAGGGTATATGTTTTTGCCCTTTGCATTAAAGCACAAGTGTTCAGGGTTCTTTCCACCTCTTAATGGTTCAGCGATCTGTATGTAAAGCCACTGTGGACATTCCACCCCGAGTCGCCCGTCTCAGGCCAGCCTGGCATTAGTGCTTTCTTTGTTAGCCATGCATCAATTGCTTCCTTTTAAGGTAGTGTGGCCGAGTGGTCTAAGACGCTGGATTTAGGCTCCAGTCTCAATTGAGGCGTGGGTTCAAATCCCACCGCTGCCATTTTTGCATCTTCCGGGAGGCAATAGCAGGCAGTAATCTCCATGAACGTTTAGTGGGTGACTGGGCCGTCAAGCTTGACGTGTAGCTGGGTTTAGGCTCCAGTCCCAATTGAGGCATGGCTTCAAATCCAACCACTGAAATTTGCGTAGTTAGTCCGTGAGTGACTGAGCTTTGAAAGTTTTTTTTAAAAAAAAATCAGATGGTGTTCATGAGAGAGAGCAGCTGACTGCAGTCCTTGAGAAGCCCGTTCAACTTAGCGTAGAGAGTCAACAGTGGTGTGACACGTGAGTGACCGAAAATGAGATACGCTCCTGCACTTCTGTTCACCTTCGGTTCATGACAAACTGATTGCAGTAGTTGGGATGAGAAACTAAAAGTTCTTGCACAAACTGTTTTGGTATCGCAGTCTGAGTGGTATTTTTCCAATGTTCTTCGGAGCGAAGGTGTGCGGCAATGGCACGGAGGACACGTGGTCAGCAAACCTTACCGTGGATTATGGAAGGCCTGCATGCAAAGACCACAACTTCCAAGACCTTTTTCTGTGGCAGTGTGGCCGAGCACCCAAGGCGCTGGATTAAGGCTCCAGTCTCATTTAAGGTGTGGGATCTCTTAGAAAGTTCTAAATTTATCAAAGCGTAACCTCACAATGTACAAACTTTCAGGTGTGGTAAATTCTCGCATGAGTTCAAGTTTCTCACGAATCCACTAGTGCCCCATGTGTGCGATACTGCTTCACGCTGAGCTGTAACAATCAAGCAGGTTTTGTGGAAACACCTTTGGCCAGACACACACTTCTTTGTATAGTAAGTTTGGAGTTCAAGGATCCAAGAGGTTAGGTACAGTGTCATTTCTTTTTCGTGAACTGGTGCCTTTACACAGAACCAGTAGAAGCCTTTATTTCAAGGGGGCCCTAATGTGTAGGGGTTTCTCTTGTTTTTAAATCCGTCTGATTTGGAGAATCTATGAACAAGTAATGGTGTAGGAGGCTGTAAATTGTTCATTGTGAGTCAAAATCTACCTGCAAACACTTTAGAGTTAAGCTCTGTGTTTGAAAATACATTGCACCTAACCTCTTAGATCCTTGAACTCAAAACCTACTATACAATAAAGTGCGTGTCTGGTCAAAGGTACTTCCACAAAACCCACTTGACTGTTAGAGCTCAGCGTCAAGTAAAATTGTATGATCTGTATGTAAAGCCACTATGGATATTCCACCCTGAGTCGCCTGTCTTAGGTCACACTGGCGTAATTGCTTTTTTGCTTTGCTTTGCTTTGCTTTGCTTTTAAGGTAGTGTGGCCGAGTGGTCTAAGGCGCTGGATTAAGGCTCCAGTCTCGTTTGAGGCGTGGGTTCAAATCCCACCACTGCCAAAACGCTCTGAGGCCAACAAAGCGTAACCTCTCAAAGTGCAGACATGTAGCGAATTCCCGTACGACTTCAAGTTTCTCATGAATCCACTAGTGCCCCATGTGTATGATTCTACCTCACGCTGAGCCGTAACAATTAAGTAGGTTGTGTGGAAGCACCTTTGGTTGCACTCTGAGCTATACCTGCGTAGGCATTGTCCACACACTTCTTTGTATTATAGGTTTGGAGCTTGGGTACAATACAATTTCTTTCTCCTAAGCTTCTGCCATTACACGGAACACTTAACTACACCCTAGTAGTAAACTAAAGGCTGTTTTCGAGCGAGCCAGGAGTCGAACCTAGAATCTTCTGATCCGAAGTCAGACGCGTTATCCATTACGCCACTAGCCCTGCTTTAGCTTGTGCACACATGTCGCAACATTGCCTGTACGCGATTGACAGCGACAAAGAGCATTGCATTGAACACCAAAACAAAGAAGAAGGTATCAGTGCCGTGACCCGGATTCGAACCGGGGTTGCTGCGGCCACAACGCAGAGTACTAACCACTATACGATCACGGCTGGGTTGCTGCAACTGTGCCTCCGTGCGAGGTAAACAACTAGTCCTTATTACATCCAACTAAAGGCTGTTTTCGAGCTAGCCAGGAGTCGAACCTAGAATCTTCTGATCCGTAGTCAGACGCGTTATCCATTGCGCCACTAGCCCTGCGTTTGGGAGTGCATAGGTGTCACAATATTGCCTATACATCGTTGACAGGCAAACAAATATCTTCCCCCAGTTGTGGAGTTTGTCAGTTATCTGACAGTTTGCGAAGGTCGCAGGCGGCAAGAAAAGAAGCAGTAGTCATGTGTGTAGTTCTGAACTTTGCAACAACAAGCATAGCATTGAATGCAATACATAATTGTCACAACATTGCATGTACCTGCTTAATATCGACAAAAATCTTCCTGCACGTACACGTTTACTGAGTTTGGCACTTATGTGACTGCTCGTGAAGGTTGCAGGTGTCAGAAAGTGGACCAGACGTCTTTGTGTGTAGTTGTAATCTTTGTAACAGGAAGCATAGCATTTAATGCAATGATCACCAAAACAAACAAGTTAAGGGACGTCACAGTGACGAGACTGGGATTCGAACCGCAAATGCTGCAGTTTCTGACCGGCTCTCAAGCAGAGTGGCGCAGCGGAAGCGTGCTGGGCCCATAACCCAGAGGTCGATGGATCGAAACCATCCTCTGCTAATTGCGTTAGTGTTTGCCGTCAAGCTGTGTGATTAACACAGGGTATATGTTTTTGCCCTTTGCATTAAAGCACAAGTGTTCAGGGTTCTTTCCACCTCTTAATGGTTCAGCGATCTGTATGTAAAGCCACTGTGGACATTCCACCCCGAGTCGCCCATCTCAGGCCAGCCTGGCATTAGTGCTTTCTTTGTTAGCCATGCATCAATTGCTTCCTTTTAAGGTAGTGTGGCCGAGTGGTCTAAGGCGCTGGATTTAGGCTCCAGTCTCAATTGAGGCGTGGGTTCAAATCCCACCGCTGCCATTTTTGCATCTTCCGGGAGGCAATAGCAGGCAGTAATCTCCATGAACGTTTAGTGGGTGACTGGGCCGTCAAGCTTGACGTGTAGCTGGGTTTAGGCTCCAGTCCCAATTGAGGCATGGCTTCAAATCCAACCACTGAAATTTGCGTAGTTAGTCCGTGAGTGACTGAGCTTTGAAAGTTTTTTAAAAAAAAAAATCAGATGGTGTTCATGAGAGAGAGCAGCTGACTGCAGTCCTTGAGAAGCCCGTTCAACTTAGCGTAGAGAGTCAACAGTGGTGTGACACGTGAGTGACCCAAAATGAGATACGCTCCTGCACTTCTGTTCACCTGCGGTTCATGACAAACTGATTGCAGTAGTTGGGATGAGAAACTAAAAGTTCTTGCACAAACTGTTTTGGTATCGCAGTCTGAGTGGTATTTTTCCAATGTTCTTCGGAGCGAAGGTGTGCGGCAATGGCACGGAGGACACGTGGTCAGCAAACCTTACCGTGGATTATGGAAGGCCTGCATGCAAAGACCACAACTTCCAAGACCTTTTTCTGTGGCAGTGTGGCCGAGCACCCAAGGCGCTGGATTAAGGCTCCAGTCTCATTTAAGGTGTGGGATCTCTTAGAAAGTTCTAAATTTATCAAAGCGTAACCTCACAATGTACAAACCTTCAGGCGTGGTAAATTCTCGCATGAGTTCAAGTTTCTCACGAATCCACTAGTGCCCCATGTGTGCGATACTGCTTCACGCTGAGCTGTAACAATCAAGCAGGTTTTGTGGAAACACCTTTGGCCAGACACACACTTCTTTGTATAGTAAGTTTGGAGTTCAAGTATCCAAGAGGTTAGGTACAGTGTCATTTCTTTTTCGTGAACTGGTGCCTTTACACAGAACCAGTAGAAGCCTTTATTTCAAGGGGGCCCTAATGTGTAGGGGTTTCTCTTGTTTTTAAATCCGTCTGATTTGGAGAATCTATGAACAAGTAATGGTGTAGGAGGCTGTAAATTGTTCATTGTGAGTCAAAATCTACCTGCAAACACTTTAGAGTTAAGCTCTGTGTTTGAAAATACATTGCACCTAACCTCTTAGATCCTTGAACTCAAAACCTACTATACAATAAAGTGCGTGTCTGGTCAAAGGTACTTCCACAAAACCCACTTGACTGTTAGAGCTCAGCGTCAAGTAAAATTGTATGATCTGTATGTAAAGCCACTATGGATATTCCACCCTGAGTCGCCTGTCTTAGGTCACACTGGCGTAATTGCTTTTTTGCTTTGCTTTGCTTTGCTTTGCTTTTAAGGTAGTGTGGCCGAGTGGTCTAAGGCGCTGGATTAAGGCTCCAGTCTCGTTTGAGGCGTGGGTTCAAATCCCACCACTGCCAAAACGCTCTGAGGCCAACAAAGCGTAACCTCTCAAAGTGCAGACATGTAGCGAATTCCCGTACGACTTCAAGTTTCTCATGAATCCACTAGTGCCCCATGTGTATGATTCTACCTCACGCTGAGCCGTAACAATTAAGTAGGTTGTGTGGAAGCACCTTTGGTTGCACTCTGAGCTATACCTGCGTAGGCATTGTCCACACACTTCTTTGTATTATAGGTTTGGAGCTTGGGTACAATACAATTTCTTTCTCCTAAGCTTCTGCCATTACACGGAACACTTAACTACACCCTAGTAGTAAACTAAAGGCTGTTTTCGAGCGAGCCAGGAGTCGAACCTAGAATCTTCTGATCCGAAGTCAGACGCGTTATCCATTACGCCACTAGCCCTGCTTTAGCTTGTGCACACATGTCGCAACATTGCCTGTACGCGATTGACAGCGACAAAGAGCATTGCATTGAACACCAAAACAAAGAAGAAGGTATCAGTGCCGTGACCCGGATTCGAACCGGGGTTGCTGCGGCCACAACGCAGAGTACTAACCACTATACGATCACGGCTGGGTTGCTGCAACTGTGCCTCCGTGCGAGGTAAACAACTAGTCCTTATTACATCCAACTAAAGGCTGTTTTCGAGCTAGCCAGGAGTCGAACCTAGAATCTTCTGATCCGTAGTCAGACGCGTTATCCATTGCGCCACTAGCCCTGCGTTTGGGAGTGCGTAGGTGTCACAATATTGCCTATACATCGTTGACAGGCAAACAAATATCTTCCCCCAGTTGTGGAGTTTGTCAGTTATCTGACAGTTTGCGAAGGTCGCAGGCGGCAAGAAAAGAAGCAGTAGTCATGTGTGTAGTTCTGAACTTTGCAACAACAAGCATAGCATTGAATGCAATACATAATTGTCACAACATTGCATGTACCTGCTTAATATCGACAAAAATCTTCCTGCACGTACACGTTTACTGAGTTTGGCACTTATGTGACTGCTCGTGAAGGTTGCAGGTGTCAGAAAGTGGACCAGACGTCTTTGTGTGTAGTTGTAATCTTTGTAACAGGAAGCATAGCATTTAATGCAATGATCACCAAAACAAACAAGTTAAGGGACGTCACAGTGACGAGACTGGGATTCGAACCGCAAATGCTGCAGTTTCTGACCGGCTCTCAAGCAGAGTGGCGCAGCGGAAGCGTGCTGGGCCCATAACCCAGAGGTCGATGGATCGAAACCATCCTCTGCTAATTGCGTTAGGTTTCGCCGTCAAGCTGTGTGATTAACACAGGGTATATGTTTTTGCCCTTTGCATTAAAACACAAGTGTTCAGGGTTCTTTCCACCTCTTAATGTACAAACTTTCAGGCGTGGTAAATTCTCGCATGAGTTCAAGTTTCTCACGAATCCACTAGTGCCCCATGTGTGCGATACTGCTTCACGCTGAGCTGTAACAATCAAGCAGGTTTTGTGGAAACACCTTTGGCCAGACACACACTTCTTTGTATAGTAAGTTTGGAGTTCAAGTATCCAAGAGGTTAGGTACAGTGTCATTTCTTTTTCGTGAACTGGTGCCTTTACACAGAACCAGTAGAAGCCTTTATTTCAAGGGGGCCCTAATGTGTAGGGGTTTCTCTTGTTTTTAAATCCGTCTGATTTGGAGAATCTATGAACAAGTAATGGTGTAGGAGGCTGTAAATTGTTCATTGTGAGTCAAAATCTACCTGCAAACACTTTAGAGTTAAGCTCTGTGTTTGAAAATACATTGCACCTAACCTCTTAGATCCTTGAACTCAAAACCTACTATACAATAAAGTGCGTGTCTGGTCAAAGGTACTTCCACAAAACCCACTTGACTGTTAGAGCTCAGCGTCAAGTAAAATTGTATGATCTGTATGTAAAGCCACTATGGATATTCCACCCTGAGTCGCCTGTCTTAGGTCACACTGGCGTAATTGCTTTTTTGCTTTGCTTTGCTTTGCTTTGCTTTTAAGGTAGTGTGGCCGAGTGGTCTAAGGCGCTGGATTAAGGCTCCAGTCTCGTTTGAGGCGTGGGTTCAAATCCCACCACTGCCAAAACGCTCTGAGGCCAACAAAGCGTAACCTCTCAAAGTGCAGACATGTAGCGAATTCCCGTACGACTTCAAGTTTCTCATGAATCCACTAGTGCCCCATGTGTATGATTCTACCTCACGCTGAGCCGTAACAATCAAGTAGGTTGTGTGGAAGCACCTTTGGTTGCACTCTGAGCTATACCTGCGTAGGCATTGTCCACACACTTCTTTGTATTACAGGTTTGGAGCTTGGGTACAATACAATTTCCAGTTGTGGAGTTTGTCAGTTATCTGACAGTTTGCGAAGGTCGCAGGCGGCAAGAAAAGAAGCAGTAGTCATGTGTGTAGTTCTGAACTTTGCAACAACAAGCATAGCATTGAATGCAATACATAATTGTCACAACATTGCATGTACCTGCTTAATATCGACAAAAATCTTCCTGCACGTACACGTTTACTGAGTTTGGCACTTATGTGACTGCTCGTGAAGGTTGCAGGTGTCAGAAAGTGGACCAGACGTCTTTGTGTGTAGTTGTAATCTTTGTAACAGGAAGCATAGCATTTAATGCAATGATCACCAAAACAAACAAGTTAAGGGACGTCACAGTGACGAGACTGGGATTCGAACCGCAAATGCTGCAGTTTCTGACCAGCTCTCAAGCAGAGTGGCGCAGCGGAAGCGTGCTGGGCCCATAACCCAGAGGTCGATGGATCGAAACCATCCTCTGCTAATTGCGTTAGTGTTCGCCGTCAAGCTGTGTGATTAACACAGGGTATATGTTTTTGCCGTTTGCATTAAAGCACAAGTGTTCAGGGTTCTTTCCACCTCTTAATGGTTCAGCGATCTGTATGTAAAGCCACTGTGGACATTCCACCCCGAGTCGCCCGTCTCAGGCCAGCCTGGCATTAGTGCTTTCTTTGTTAGCCATGCATCAATTGCTTCCTTTTAAGGTAGTGTGGCCGAGTGGTCTAAGGCGCTGGATTTAGGCTCCAGTCTCAATTGAGGCGTGGGTTCAAATCCCACCGCTGCCATTTTTGCATCTTCCGGGAGGCAATAGCAGGCAGTAATCTCCATGAACGTTTAGTGGGTGACTGGGCCGTCAAGCTTGACGTGTAGCTGGGTTTAGGCTCCAGTCCCAATTGAGGCATGGCTTCAAATCCAACCACTGAAATTTGCGTAGTTAGTCCGTGAGTGACTGAGCTTTGAAAGTTTTTTAAAAAAAAAAATCAGATGGTGTTCATGAGAGAGAGCAGCTGACTGCAGTCCTTGAGAAGCCCGTTCAACTTAGCGTAGAGAGTCAACAGTGGTGTGACACGTGAGTGACCCAAAATGAGATACGCTCCTGCACTTCTGTTCACCTGCGGTTCATGACAAACTGATTGCAGTAGTTGGGATGAGAAACTAAAAGTTCTTGCACAAACTGTTTTGGTATCGCAGTCTGAGTGGTATTTTTCCAATGTTCTTCGGAGCGAAGGTGTGCGGCAATGGCACGGAGGACACGTGGTCAGCAAACCTTACCGTGGATTATGGAAGGCCTGCATGCAAAGACCACAACTTCCAAGACCTTTTTCTGTGGCAGTGTGGCCGAGCACCCAAGGCGCTGGATTAAGGCTCCAGTCTCATTTAAGGTGTGGGATCTCTTAGAAAGTTCTAAATTTATCAAAGCGTAACCTCACAATGTACAAACCTTCAGGCGTGGTAAATTCTCGCATGAGTTCAAGTTTCTCACGAATCCACTAGTGCCCCATGTGTGCGATACTGCTTCACGCTGAGCTGTAACAATCAAGCAGGTTTTGTGGAAACACCTTTGGCCAGACACACACTTCTTTGTATAGTAAGTTTGGAGTTCAAGTATCCAAGAGGTTAGGTACAGTGTCATTTCTTTTTCGTGAACTGGTGCCTTTACACAGAACCAGTAGAAGCCTTTATTTCAAGGGGGCCCTAATGTGTAGGGGTTTCTCTTGTTTTTAAATCCGTCTGATTTGGAGAATCTATGAACAAGTAATGGTGTAGGAGGCTGTAAATTGTTCATTGTGAGTCAAAATCTACCTGCAAACACTTTAGAGTTAAGCTCTGTGTTTGAAAATACATTGCACCTAACCTCTTAGATCCTTGAACTCAAAACCTACTATACAATAAAGTGCGTGTCTGGTCAAAGGTACTTCCACAAAACCCACTTGACTGTTAGAGCTCAGCGTCAAGTAAAATTGTATGATCTGTATGTAAAGCCACTATGGATATTCCACCCTGAGTCGCCTGTCTTAGGTCACACTGGCGTAATTGCTTTTTTGCTTTGCTTTGCTTTGCTTTGCTTTTAAGGTAGTGTGGCCGAGTGGTCTAAGGCGCTGGATTAAGGCTCCAGTCTCGTTTGAGGCGTGGGTTCAAATCCCACCACTGCCAAAACGCTCTGAGGCCAACAAAGCGTAACCTCTCAAAGTGCAGACATGTAGCGAATTCCCGTACGACTTCAAGTTTCTCATGAATCCACTAGTGCCCCATGTGTATGATTCTACCTCACGCTGAGCCGTAACAATCAAGTAGGTTGTGTGGAAGCACCTTTGGTTGCACTCTGAGCTATACCTGCGTAGGCATTGTCCACACACTTCTTTGTATTATAGGTTTGGAGCTTGGGTACAATACAATTTCTTTCTCCTAAGCTTCTGCCATTACACGGAACACTTAACTACACCCTAGTAGTAAACTAAAGGCTGTTTTCGAGCGAGCCAGGAGTCGAACCTAGAATCTTCTGATCCGAAGTCAGACGCGTTATCCATTACGCCACTAGCCCTGCTTTAGCTTGTGCACACATGTCGCAACATTGCCTGTACGCGATTGACAGCGACAAAGAGCATTGCATTGAACACCAAAACAAAGAAGAAGGTATCAGTGCCGTGACCCGGATTCGAACCGGGGTTGCTGCGGCCACAACGCAGAGTACTAACCACTATACGATCACGGCTGGGTTGCTGCAACTGTGCCTCCGTGCGAGGTAAACAACTAGTCCTTATTACATCCAACTAAAGGCTGTTTTCGAGCTAGTCAGGAGTCGAACCTAGAATCTTCTGATCCGTAGTCAGACGCATTATCCATTGCGCCACTAGCCCTGCGTTTGGGAGTGCATAGGTGTCACAATATTGCCTATACATCGTTGACAGGCAAACAAATATCTTCCCCCAGTTGTGGAGTTTGTCAGTTATCTGACAGTTTGCGAAGGTCGCAGGCGGCAAGAAAAGAAGCAGTAGTCATGTGTGTAGTTCTGAACTTTGCAACAACAAGCATAGCATTGAATGCAATACATAATTGTCACAACATTGCATGTACCTGCTTAATATCGACAAAAATCTTCCTGCACGTACACGTTTACTGAGTTTGGCACTTATGTGACTGCTCGTGAAGGTTGCAGGTGTCAGAAAGTGGACCAGACGTCTTTGTGTGTAGTTGTAATCTTTGTAACAGGAAGCATAGCATTTAATGCAATGATCACCAAAACAAACAAGTTAAGGGACGTCACAGTGACGAGACTGGGATTCGAACCGCAAATGCTGCAGTTTCTGACCGGCTCTCAAGCAGAGTGGCGCAGCGGAAGCGTGCTGGGCCCATAACCCAGAGGTCGATGGATCGAAACCATCCTCTGCTAATTGCGTTAGTGTTCGCCGTCAAGCTGTGTGATTAACACAGGGTATATGTTTTTGCCCTTTGCATTAAAACACAAGTGTTCAGGGTTCTTTCCACCTCTTAATGTACAAACTTTCAGGCGTGGTAAATTCTCGCATGAGTTCAAGTTTCTCACGAATCCACTAGTGCCCCATGTGTGCGATACTGCTTCACGCTGAGCTGTAACAATCAAGCAGGTTTTGTGGAAACACCTTTGGCCAGACACACACTTCTTTGTATAGTAAGTTTGGAGTTCAAGTATCCAAGAGGTTAGGTACAGTGTCATTTCTTTTTCGTGAACTGGTGCCTTTACACAGAACCAGTAGAAGCCTTTATTTCAAGGGGGCCCTAATGTGTAGGGGTTTCTCTTGTTTTTAAATCCGTCTGATTTGGAGAATCTATGAACAAGTAATGGTGTAGGAGGCTGTAAATTGTTCATTGTGAGTCAAAATCTACCTGCAAACACTTTAGAGTTAAGCTCTGTGTTTGAAAATACATTGCACCTAACCTCTTAGATCCTTGAACTCAAAACCTACTATACAATAAAGTGCGTGTCTGGTCAAAGGTACTTCCACAAAACCCACTTGACTGTTAGAGCTCAGCGTCAAGTAAAATTGTATGATCTGTATGTAAAGCCACTATGGATATTCCACCCTGAGTCGCCTGTCTTAGGTCACACTGGCGTAATTGCTTTTTTGCTTTGCTTTGCTTTGCTTTTAAGGTAGTGTGGCCGAGTGGTCTAAGGCGCTGGATTAAGGCTCCAGTCTCGTTTGAGGCGTGGGTTCAAATCCCACCACTGCCAAAACGCTCTGAGGCCAACAAAGCGTAACCTCTCAAAGTGCAGACATGTAGCGAATTCCCGTACGACTTCAAGTTTCTCATGAATCCACTAGTGCCCCATGTGTATGATTCTACCTCACGCTGAGCCGTAACAATCAAGTAGGTTGTGTGGAAGCACCTTTGGTTGCACTCTGAGCTATACCTGCGTAGGCATTGTCCACACACTTCTTTGTATTATAGGTTTGGAGCTTGGGTACAATACAATTTCTTTCTCCTAAGCTTCTGCCATTACACGGAACACTTAACTACACCCTAGTAGTAAACTAAAGGCTGTTTTCGAGCGAGCCAGGAGTCGAACCTAGAATCTTCTGATCCGAAGTCAGACGCGTTATCCATTACGCCACTAGCCCTGCTTTAGCTTGTGCACACATGTCGCAACATTGCCTGTACGCGATTGACAGCGACAAAGAGCATTGCATTGAACACCAAAACAAAGAAGAAGGTATCAGTGCCGTGACCCGGATTCGAACCGGGGTTGCTGCGGCCACAACGCAGAGTACTAACCACTATACGATCACGGCTGGGTTGCTGCAACTGTGCCTCCGTGCGAGGTAAACAACTAGTCCTTATTACATCCAACTAAAGGCTGTTTTCGAGCTAGCCAGGAGTCGAACCTAGAATCTTCTGATCCGTAGTCAGACGCGTTATCCATTGCGCCACTAGCCCTGCGTTTGGGAGTGCATAGGTGTCACAATATTGCCTATACATCGTTGACAGGCAAACAAATATCTTCCCCCAGTTGTGGAGTTTGTCAGTTATCTGACAGTTTGCGAAGGTCGCAGGCGGCAAGAAAAGAAGCAGTAGTCATGTGTGTAGTTCTGAACTTTGCAACAACAAGCATAGCATTGAATGCAATACATAATTGTCACAACATTGCATGTACCTGCTTAATATCGACAAAAATCTTCCTGCACGTACACGTTTACTGAGTTTGGCACTTATGTGACTGCTCGTGAAGGTTGCAGGTGTCAGAAAGTGGACCAGACGTCTTTGTGTGTAGTTGTAATCTTTGTAACAGGAAGCATAGCATTTAATGCAATGATCACCAAAACAAACAAGTTAAGGGACGTCACAGTGACGAGACTGGGATTCGAACCGCAAATGCTGCAGTTTCTGACCGGCTCTCAAGCAGAGTGGCGCAGCGGAAGCGTGCTGGGCCCATAACCCAGAGGTCGATGGATCGAAACCATCCTCTGCTAATTGCGTTAGTGTTCGCCGTCAAGCTGTGTGATTAACACAGGGTATATGTTTTTGCCCTTTGCATTAAAACACAAGTGTTCAGGGTTCTTTCCACCTCTTAATGTACAAACTTTCAGGCGTGGTAAATTCTCGCATGAGTTCAAGTTTCTCACGAATCCACTAGTGCCCCATGTGTGCGATACTGCTTCACGCTGAGCTGTAACAATCAAGCAGGTTTTGTGGAAACACCTTTGGCCAGACACACACTTCTTTGTATAGTAAGTTTGGAGTTCAAGGATCCAAGAGGTTAGGTACAGTGTCATTTCTTTTTCGTGAACTGGTGCCTTTACACAGAACCAGTAGAAGCCTTTATTTCAAGGGGGCCCTAATGTGTAGGGGTTTCTCTTGTTTTTAAATCCGTCTGATTTGGAGAATCTATGAACAAGTAATGGTGTAGGAGGCTGTAAATTGTTCATTGTGAGTCAAAATCTACCTGCAAACACTTTAGAGTTAAGCTCTGTGTTTGAAAATACATTGCACCTAACCTCTTAGATCCTTGAACTCAAAACCTACTATACAATAAAGTGCGTGTCTGGTCAAAGGTACTTCCACAAAACCCACTTGACTGTTAGAGCTCAGCGTCAAGTAAAATTGTATGATCTGTATGTAAAGCCACTATGGATATTCCACCCTGAGTCGCCTGTCTTAGGTCACACTGGCGTAATTGCTTTTTTGCTTTGCTTTGCTTTGCTTTTAAGGTAGTGTGGCTGAGTGGTCTGAGGCGCTGGATTAAGGCTCCAGTCTCATTTGAGGCGTGGGTTCAAATCCCACCACTGCCAAAACGCTCTGAGGCCAACAAAGCGTAACCTCTCAAAGTGCAGACATGTAGCGAATTCCCGTACGACTTCAAGTTTCTCATGAATCCACTAGTGCCCCATGTGTATGATTCTACCTCACGCTGAGCCGTAACAATCAAGTAGGTTGTGTGGAAGCACCTTTGGTTGCACTCTGAGCTATACCTGCGTAGGCATTGTCCACACACTTCTTTGTATTATAGGTTTGGAGCTTGGGTACAATACAATTTCTTTCTCCTAAGCTTCTGCCATTACACGGAACACTTAACTACACCCTAGTAGTAAACTAAAGGCTGTTTTCGAGCGAGCCAGGAGTCGAACCTAGAATCTTCTGATCCGAAGTCAGACGCGTTATCCATTACGCCACTAGCCCTGCTTTAGCTTGTGCACACATGTCGCAACATTGCCTGTACGCGATTGACAGCGACAAAGAGCATTGCATTGAACACCAAAACAAAGAAGAAGGTATCAGTGCCGTGACCCGGATTCGAACCGGGGTTGCTGCGGCCACAACGCAGAGTACTAACCACTATACGATCACGGCTGGGTTGCTGCAACTGTGCCTCCGTGCGAGGTAAACAACTAGTCCTTATTACATCCAACTAAAGGCTGTTTTCGAGCTAGCCAGGAGTCGAACCTAGAATCTTCTGATCCGTAGTCAGACGCGTTATCCATTGCGCCACTAGCCCTGCGTTTGGGAGTGCATAGGTGTCACAATATTGCCTATACATCGTTGACAGGCAAACAAATATCTTCCCCCAGTTGTGGAGTTTGTCAGTTATCTGACAGTTTGCGAAGGTCGCAGGCGGCAAGAAAAGAAGCAGTAGTCATGTGTGTAGTTCTGAACTTTGCAACAACAAGCATAGCATTGAATGCAATACATAATTGTCACAACATTGCATGTACCTGCTTAATATCGACAAAAATCTTCCTGCACGTACACGTTTACTGAGTTTGGCACTTATGTGACTGCTCGTGAAGGTTGCAGGTGTCAGAAAGTGGACCAGACGTCTTTGTGTGTAGTTGTAATCTTTGTAACAGGAAGCATAGCATTTAATGCAATGATCACCAAAACAAACAAGTTAAGGGACGTCACAGTGACGAGACTGGGATTCGAACCGCAAATGCTGCAGTTTCTGACCGGCTTTCAAGCAGAGTGGCGCAGCGGAAGCGTGCTGGGCCCATAACCCAGAGGTCGATGGATCGAAACCATCCTCTGCTAATTGCGTTAGTGTTCGCCGTCAAGCTGTGTGATTAACACAGGGTATATGTTTTTGCCCTTTGCATTAAAACACAAGTGTTCAGGGTTCTTTCCACCTCTTAATGTACAAACTTTCAGGCGTGGTAAATTCTCGCATGAGTTCAAGTTTCTCACGAATCCACTAGTGCCCCATGTGTGCGATACTGCTTCACGCTGAGCTGTAACAATCAAGCAGGTTTTGTGGAAACACCTTTGGCCAGACACACACTTCTTTGTATAGTAAGTTTGGAGTTCAAGGATCCAAGAGGTTAGGTACAGTGTCATTTCTTTTTCGTGAACTGGTGCCTTTACACAGAACCAGTAGAAGCCTTTATTTCAAGGGGGCCCTAATGTGTAGGGGTTTCTCTTGTTTTTAAATCCGTCTGATTTGGAGAATCTATGAACAAGTAATGGTGTAGGAGGCTGTAAATTGTTCATTGTGAGTCAAAATCTACCTGCAAACACTTTAGAGTTAAGCTCTGTGTTTGAAAATACATTGCACCTAACCTCTTAGATCCTTGAACTCAAAACCTACTATACAATAAAGTGCGTGTCTGGTCAAAGGTACTTCCACAAAACCCACTTGACTGTTAGAGCTCAGCGTCAAGTAAAATTGTATGATCTGTATGTAAAGCCACTATGGATATTCCACCCTGAGTCGCCTGTCTTAGGTCACACTGGCGTAATTGCTTTTTTGCTTTGCTTTGCTTTGCTTTGCTTTGCTTTTAAGGTAGTGTGGCCGAGTGGTCTAAGGCGCTGGATTAAGGCTCCAGTCTCATTTGAGACGTGGGTTCAAATCCCACCACTGCCAAAACGCTCTGAGGCCAACAAAGCGTAACCTCTCAAAGTGCAGATATGTAGCGAATTCCCGTACGACTTCAAGTTTCTCATGAATCCACTAGTGCCCCATGTGTATGATTCTACCTCACGCTGAGCCGTAACAATCAAGTAGGTTGTGTGGAAGCACCTTTGGTTGCACTCTGAGCTATACCTGCGTAGGCATTGTCCACACACTTCTTTGTATTACAGGTTTGGAGCTTGGGTACAATACAATTTCCAGTTGTGGAGTTTGTCAGTTATCTGACAGTTTGCGAAGGTCGCAGGCGGCAAGAAAAGAAGCAGTAGTCATGTGTGTAGTTCTGAACTTTGCAACAACAAGCATAGCATTGAATGCAATACATAATTGTCACAACATTGCATGTACCTGCTTAATATCGACAAAAATCTTCCTGCACGTACACGTTTACTGAGTTTGGCACTTATGTGACTGCTCGTGAAGGTTGCAGGTGTCAGAAAGTGGACCAGACGTCTTTGTGTGTAGTTGTAATCTTTGTAACAGGAAGCATAGCATTTAATGCAATGATCACCAAAACAAACAAGTTAAGGGACGTCACAGTGACGAGACTGGGATTCGAACCGCAAATGCTGCAGTTTCTGACCGGCTCTCAAGCAGAGTGGCGCAGCGGAAGCGTGCTGGGCCCATAACCCAGAGGTCGATGGATCGAAACCATCCTCTGCTAATTGCGTTAGTGTTCGCCGTCAAGCTGTGTGATTAACACAGGGTATATGTTTTTGCCCTTTGCATTAAAGCACAAGTGTTCAGGGTTCTTTCCACCTCTTAATGGTTCAGCGATCTGTATGTAAAGCCACTGTGGACATTCCACCCCGAGTCGCCCGTCTCAGGCCAGCCTGGCATTAGTGCTTTCTTTGTTAGCCATGCATCAATTGCTTCCTTTTAAGGTAGTGTGGCCGAGTGGTCTAAGGCGCTGGATTTAGGCTCCAGTCTCAATTGAGGCGTGGGTTCAAATCCCACCGCTGCCATTTTTGCATCTTCCGGGAGGCAATAGCAGGCAGTAATCTCCATGAACGTTTAGTGGGTGACTGGGCCGTCAAGCTTGACGTGTAGCTGGGTTTAGGCTCCAGTCCCAATTGAGGCATGGCTTCAAATCCAACCACTGAAATTTGCGTAGTTAGTCCGTGAGTGACTGAGCTTTGAAAGTTTTTTTTAAAAAAAAATCAGATGGTGTTCATGAGAGAGAGCAGCTGACTGCAGTCCTTGAGAAGCCCGTTCAACTTAGCGTAGAGAGTCAACAGTGGTGTGACACGTGAGTGACCGAAAATGAGATACGCTCCTGCACTTCTGTTCACCTGCGGTTCATGACAAACTGATTGCAGTAGTTGGGATGAGAAACTAAAAGTTCTTGCACAAACTGTTTTGGTATCGCAGTCTGAGTGGTATTTTTCCAATGTTCTTCGGAGCGAAGGTGTGCGGCAATGGCACGGAGGACACGTGGTCAGCAAACCTTACCGTGGATTATGGAAGGCCTGCATGCAAAGACCACAACTTCCAAGACCTTTTTCTGTGGCAGTGTGGCCGAGCACCCAAGGCGCTGGATTAAGGCTCCAGTCTCATTTAAGGTGTGGGATCTCTTAGAAAGTTCTAAATTTATCAAAACGTAACCTCACAATGTACAAACTTTCAGTAGTGGTAAATTCTCGCATGAGTTCAAGTTTCTCACGAATCCACTAGTGCCCCATGTGTGCGATACTGCTTCACGCTGAGCTGTAACAATCAAGCAGGTTTTGTGGAAACACCTTTGGCCAGACACACACTTCTTTGTATAGTAAGTTTGGAGTTCAAGGATCCAAGAGGTTAGGTACAGTGTCATTTCTTTTTCGTGAACTGGTGCCTTTACACAGAACCAGTAGAAGCCTTTATTTCAAGGGGGCCCTAATGTGTAGGGGTTTCTCTTGTTTTTAAATCCGTCTGATTTGGAGAATCTATGAACAAGTAATGGTGTAGGAGGCTGTAAATAGTTCATTGTGAGTCAAAATCTACCTGCAAACACTTTAGAGTTAAGCTCTGTGTTTGAAAATACATTGCACCTAACCTCTTAGATCCTTGAACTCAAAACCTACTATACAATAAAGTGCGTGTCTGGTCAAAGGTACTTCCACAAAACCCACTTGACTGTTAGAGCTCAGCGTCAAGTAAAATTGTATGATCTGTATGTAAAGCCACTATGGATATTCCACCCTGAGTCGCCTGTCTTAGGTCACACTGGCGTAATTGCTTTTTTGCTTTGCTTTGCTTTGCTTTGCTTTTAAGGTAGTGTGGCCGAGTGGTCTAAGGCGCTGGATTAAGGCTCCAGTCTCAATTGAGGCGTGGGTTCAAATCCCACCGCTGCCATTTTTGCATCTTCCGGGAGGCAATAGCAGGCAGTAATCTCCATGAACGTTTAGTGGGTGACTGGGCCGTCAAGCTTGACGTGTAGCTGGGTTTAGGCTCCAGTCCCAATTGAGGCATGGCTTCAAATCCCACCACTGAAATTTGCGTAGTTAGTCCGTGAGTGACTGAGCTTTGAAAGTTTTTTAAAAAAAAAAATCAGATGGTGTTCATGAGAGAGAGCAGCTGACTGCAGTCCTTGAGAAGCCCGTTCAACTTAGCGTAGAGAGTCAACAGTGGTGTGACACGTGAGTGACCGAAAATGAGATACGCTCCTGCACTTCTGTTCACCTGCGGTTCATGACAAACTGATTGCAGTAGTTGGGATGAGAAACTAAAAGTTCTTGCACAAACTGTTTTGGTATCGCAGTCTGAGTGGTATTTTTCCAATGTTCTTCGGAGCGAAGGTGTGCGGCAATGGCACGGAGGACACGTGGTCAGCAAACCTTACCGTGGATTATGGAAGGCCTGCATGCAAAGACCACAACTTCCAAGACCTTTTTCTGTGGCAGTGTGGCCGAGCACCCAAGGCGCTGGATTAAGGCTCCAGTCTCATTTAAGGTGTGGGATCTCTTAGAAAGTTCTAAATTTATCAAAGCGTAACCTCACAATGTACAAACTTTCAGGCGTGGTAAATTCTCGCATGAGTTCAAGTTTCTCACGAATCCACTAGTGCCCCATGTATGCGATACTGCTTCACGCTGAGCTGTAACAATCAAGCAGGTTTTGTGGAAACACCTTTGGCCAGACACACACTTCTTTGTATAGTAAGTTTGGAGTTCAAGGATCCAAGAGGTTAGGTACAGTGTCATTTCTTTTTCGTGAACTGGTGCCTTTACACAGAACCAGTAGAAGCCTTTATTTCAAGGGGGCCCTAATGTGTAGGGGTTTCTCTTGTTTTTAAATCCGTCTGATTTGGAGAATCTATGAACAAGTAATGGTGTAGGAGGCTGTAAATTGTTCATTGTGAGTCAAAATCTACCTGCAAACACTTTAGAGTTAAGCTCTGTGTTTGAAAATACATTGCACCTAACCTCTTAGATCCTTGAACTCAAAACCTACTATACAATAAAGTGCGTGTCTGGTCAAAGGTACTTCCACAAAACCCACTTGACTGTTAGAGCTCAGCGTCAAGTAAAATTGTATGATCTGTATGTAAAGCCACTATGGATATTCCACCCTGAGTCGCCTGTCTTAGGTCACACTGGCGTAATTGCTTTTTTGCTTTGCTTTGCTTTGCTTTTAAGGTAGTGTGGCCGAGTGGTCTAAGGCGCTCGATTAAGGCTCCAGTCTCAATTGAGGCGTGGGTTCAAATCCCACCACTGCCAAAACGCTCTGAGGCCAACAAAGTGTAACCTCTCAAAGTGCAGACATGTAGCGAATTCCCGTACGACTTCAAGTTTCTCATGAATGCACTAGTGCCCCATGTGTATGATTCTACCTCACGCTGAGCCGTATCAATCAAGTAGGTTGTGTGGAAGCACCTTTGGTTGCACTCTGAGCTATACCTGCGTAGGCATTGTCCACACACTTCTTTGTATTATAGGTTTGGAGCTTGGGTACAATACAATTTCTTTCTCCTAAGCTTCTGCCATTACACGGAACACTTAACTACACCCTAGTAGTAAACTAAAGGCTGTTTTCGAGGTAGCCAGGAGTCGAACCTAGAATCTTCTGATCCGAAGTCAGACGCGTTATCCATTACGCCACTAGCCCTGCTTTAGCTTGTGCACACATGTCGCAACATTGCCTGTACGCGATTGACAGCGACAAAGAGCATTGCATTGAACACCAAAACAAAGAAGAAGGTATCAGTGCCGTGACCCGGATTCGAACCGGGGTTGCTGCGGCCACAACGCAGAGTACTAACCACTATACGATCACGGCTGGGTTGCTGCAACTGTGCCTCCGTGCGAGGTAAACAACTAGTCCTTATTACATCCAACTAAAGGCTGTTTTCGAGCTAGCCAGGAGTCGAACCTAGAATCTTCTGATCCGTAGTCAGACGCGTTATCCATTGCGCCACTAGCCCTGCGTTTGGGAGTGCATAGGTGTCACAATATTGCCTATACATCGTTGACAGGCAAACAAATATCTTCCCCCAGTTGTGGAGTTTGTCAGTTATCTGACAGTTTGCGAAGGTCGCAGGCGGCAAGAAAAGAAGCAGTAGTCATGTGTGTAGTTCTGAACTTTGCAACAACAAGCATAGCATTGAATGCAATACATAATTGTCACAACATTGCATGTACCTGCTTAATATCGACAAAAATCTTCCTGCACGTACACGTTTACTGAGTTTGGCACTTATGTGACTGCTCGTGAAGTTTGCAGGTGTCAGAAAGTGGACCAGACGTCTTTGTGTGTAGTTGTAATCTTTGTAACAGGAAGCATAGCATTTAATGCAATGATCACCAAAACAAACAAGTTAAGGGACGTCACAGTGACGAGACTGGGATTCGAACCGCAAATGCTGCAGTTTCTGACCGGCTCTCAAGCAGAGTGACGCAGCGGAAGCGTGCTGGGCCCATAACCCAGAGGTCGATGGATCGAAACCATCCTCTGCTAATTGCGTTAGTGTTCGCCGTCAAGCTGTGTGATTAACACAGGGTATATGTTTTTGCCGTTTGCATTAAAGCACAAGTGTTCAGGGTTCTCTCCACCTCTTAATGGTTCAGCGATCTGTATGTAAAGCCACTGTGGACATTCCACCCCGAGTCGCCCGTCTCAGGCCAGCCTGGCATTAGTGCTTTCTTTGTTAGCCATGCATCAATTGCTTCCTTTTAAGGTAGTGTGGCCGAGTGGTCTAAGGCGCTGGATTTAGGCTCCAGTCTCAATTGAGGCGTGGGTTCAAATCCCACCGCTGCCATTTTTGCATCTTCCGGGAGGCAATAGCAGGCAGTAATCTCCATGAACGTTTAGTGGGTGACTGGGCCGTCAAGCTTGACGTGTAGCTGGGTTTAGGCTCCAGTCCCAATTGAGGCATGGCTTCAAATCCAACCACTGAAATTTGCGTAGTTAGTCCGTGAGTGACTGAGCTTTGAAAGTTTTTTAAAAAAAAAAATCAGATGGTGTTCATGAGAGAGAGCAGCTGACTGCAGTCCTTGAGAAGCCCGTTCAACTTAGCGTAGAGAGTCAACAGTGGTGTGACACGTGAGTGACCCAAAATGAGATACGCTCCTGCACTTCTGTTCACCTGCGGTTCATGACAAACTGATTGCAGTAGTTGGGATGAGAAACTAAAAGTTCTTGCACAAACTGTTTTGGTATCGCAGTCTGAGTGGTATTTTTCCAATGTTCTTCGGAGCGAAGGTGTGCGGCAATGGCACGGAGGACACGTGGTCAGCAAACCTTACCGTGGATTATGGAAGGCCTGCATGCAAAGACCACAACTTCCAAGACCTTTTTCTGTGGCAGTGTGGCCGAGCACCCAAGGCGCTGGATTAAGGCTCCAGTCTCATTTAAGGTGTGGGATCTCTTAGAAAGTTCTAAATTTATCAAAGCGTAACCTCACAATGTACAAACTTTCAGGCGTGGTAAATTCTCGCATGAGTTCAAGTTTCTCACGAATCCACTAGTGCCCCATGTGTGCGATACTGCTTCACGCTGAGCTGTAACAATCAAGCAGGTTTTGTGGAAACACCTTTGGCCAGACACACACTTCTTTGTATAGTAAGTTTGGAATTCAAGGATCCAAGAGGTTAGGTACAGTGTCATTTCTTTTTCGTGAACTGGTGCCTTTACACAGAACCAGTAGAAGCCTTTATTTCAAGGGGGCCCTAATGTGTAGGGGTTTCTCTTGTTTTTAAATCCGTCTGATTTGGAGAATCTATGAACAAGTAATGGTGTAGGAGGCTGTAAATTGTTCATTGTGAGTCAAAATCTACCTGCAAACACTTTAGAGTTAAGCTCTGTGTTTGAAAATACATTGCACCTAACCTCTTAGATCCTTGAACTCAAAACCTACTATACAATAAAGTGCGTGTCTGGTCAAAGGTACTTCCACAAAACCCACTTGACTGTTAGAGCTCAGCGTCAAGTAAAATTGTATGATCTGTCTGTAAAGCCACTATGGATATTCCACCCTGAGTCGCCTGTCTTAGGTCACACTGGCGTAATTGCTTTTTTGCTTTGCTTTGCTTTGCTTTGCTTTTAAGGTAGTGTGGCCGAGTGGTCTAAGGCGCTGGATTAAGGCTCCAGTCTCGTTTGAGGCGTGGGTTCAAATCCCACCACTGCCAAAACGCTCTGAGGCCAACAAAGCGTAACCTCTCAAAGTGCAGACATGTAGCGAATTCCCGTACGACTTCAAGTTTCTCATGAATCCACTAGTGCCCCATGTGTATGATTCTACCTCACGCTGAGCCGTAACAATCAAGTAGGTTGTGTGGAAGCACCTTTGGTTGCACTCTGAGCTATACCTGCGTAGGCATTGTCCACACACTTCTTTGTATTACAGGTTTGGAGCTTGGGTACAATACAATTTCTTTCTCCTAAGCTTCTGCCATTACACGGAACACTTAACTACACCCTAGTAGTAAACTAAAGGCTGTTTTCGAGCTAGCCAGGAGTCAAACCTAGAATCTTCTGATCCGAAGTCAGACGCGTTATCCATTACGCCACTAGCCCTGCTTTAGCTTGTGCACACATGTCGCAACATTGCCTGTACGCGATTGACAGCGACAAAGAGCATTGCATTGAACACCAAAACAAAGAAGAAGGTATCAGTGCCGTGACCCGGATTCGAACCGGGGTTGCTGCGGCCACAACGCAGAGTACTAACCACTATACGATCACGGCTGGGTTGCTGCAACTGTGCCTCCGTGCGAGGTAAACAACTAGTCCTTATTACATCCAACTAAAGGCTGTTTTCGAGCTAGCCAGGAGTCGAACCTAGAATCTTCTGATCCGTAGTCAGACGCGTTATCCATTGCGCCACTAGCCCTGCGTTTGGGAGTGCATAGGTGTCACAATATTGCCTATACATCGTTGACAGGCAAACAAATATCTTCCCCCAGTTGTGGAGTTTGTCAGTTATCTGACAGTTTGCGAAGGTCGCAGGCGGCAAGAAAAGAAGCAGTAGTCATGTGTGTAGTTCTGAACTTTGCAACAACAAGCATAGCATTGAATGCAATACATAATTGTCACAACATTGCATGTACCTGCTTAATATCGACAAAAATCTTCCTGCACGTACACGTTTACTGAGTTTGGCACTTATGTGACTGCTCGTGAAGGTTGCAGGTGTCAGAAAGTGGACCAGACGTCTTTGTGTGTAGTTGTAATCTTTGTAACAGGAAGCATAGCATTTAATGCAATGATCACCAAAACAAACAAGTTAAGGGACGTCACAGTGACGAGACTGGGATACGAACCGCAAATGCTGCAGTTTCTGACCGGCTCTCAAGCAGAGTGGCGCAGCGGAAGCGTGCTGGGCCCATAACTCAGAGGTCGATGGATCGAAACCATCCTCTGCTAATTGCGTTAGTGTTCGCCGTCAAGCTGTGTGATTAACACAGGGTATATGTTTTTGCCGTTTGCATTAAAGCACAAGTGTTCAGGGTTCTCTCCACCTCTTAATGGTTCAGCGATCTGTATGTAAAGCCACTGTGGACATTCCACCCCGTGTCGCCCGTCTCAGGCCAGCCTGGCATTAGTGCTTTCTTTGTTAGCCATGCATCAATTGCTTCCTTTTAAGGTAGTGTGGCCGAGTGGTCTAAGGCGCTGGATTTAGGCTCCAGTCTCAATTGAGGCGTGGGTTCAAATCCCACCGCTGCCATTTTTGCATCTTCCGGGAGGCAATAGCAGGCAGTAATCTCCATGAACGTTTAGTGGGTGACTGGGCCGTCAAGCTTGACGTGTAGCTGGGTTTAGGCTCCAGTCCCAATTGAGGCATGGCTTCAAATCCAACCACTGAAATTTGCGTAGTTAGTCCGTGAGTGACTGAGCTTTGAAAGTTTTTTAAAAAAAAAAATCAGATGGTGTTCATGAGAGAGAGCAGCTGACTGCAGTCCTTGAGAAGCCCGTTCAACTTAGCGTAGAGAGTCAACAGTGGTGTGACACGTGAGTGACCGAAAATGAGATACGCTCCTGCACTTCTGTTCACCTGCGGTTCATGACAAACTGATTGCAGTAGTTGGGATGAGAAACTAAAAGTTCTTGCACAAACTGTTTTGGTATCGCAGTCTGAGTGGTATTTTTCCAATGTTCTTCGGAGCGAAGGTGTGCGGCAATGGCACGGAGGACACGTGGTCAGCAAACCTTACCGTGGATTATGGAAGGCCTGCATGCAAAGACCACAACTTCCAAGACCTTTTTCTGTGGCAGTGTGGCCGAGCACCCAAGGCGCTGGATTAAGGCTCCAGTCTCATTTAAGGTGTGGGATCTCTTAGAAAGTTCTAAATTTATCAAAGCGTAACCTCACAATGTACAAACTTTCAGGCGTGGTAAATTCTCGCATGAGTTCAAGTTTCTCACGAATCCACTAGTGCCCCATGTGTGCGATACTGTTTCACGCTGAGCTGTAACAATCAAGCAGGTTTTGTGGAAACACCTTTGGCCAGACACACACTTCTTTGTATAGTAAGTTTGGAGTTCAAGGATCCAAGAGGTTAGGTACAGTGTCATTTCTTTTTCGTGAACTGGTGCCTTTACACAGAACCAGTAGAAGCCTTTATTTCAAGGGGGCCCTAATGTGTAGGGGTTTCTCTTGTTTTTAAATCCGTCTGATTTGGAGAATCTATGAACAAGTAATGGTGTAGGAGGCTGTAAATTGTTCATTGTGAGTCAAAATCTACCTGCAAACACTTTAGAGTTAAGCTCTGTGTTTGAAAATACATTGCACCTAACCTCTTAGATCCTTGAACTCAAAACCTACTATACAATAAAGTGCGTGTCTGGTCAAAGGTACTTCCACAAAACCCACTTGACTGTTAGAGCTCAGCGTCAAGTAAAATTGTATGATCTGTATGTAAAGCCACTATGGATATTCCACCCTGAGTCGCCTGTCTTAGGTCACACTGGCGTAATCGCTTTTTTGCTTTGCTTTGCTTTGCTTTGCTTTTAAGGTAGTGTGGCCGAGTGGTCTAAGGCGCTGGATTAAGGCTCCAGTCTCGTTTGAGGCGTGGGTTCAAATCCCACCACTGCCAAAATGCTCTGAGGCCAACAAAGCGTAACCTCTCAAAGTGCAGACATGTAGCGAATTCCCGTACGACTTCAAGTTTCTCATGAATCCACTAGTGCCCCATGTGTATGATTCTACCTCACGCTGAGCCGTAACAATCAAGTAGGTTGTGTGGAAGCACCTTTGGTTGCACTCTGAGCTATACCTGCGTAGGCATTGTCCACACACTTCTTTGTATTACAGGTTTGGAGCTTGGGTACAATACAATTTCTTTCTCCTAAGCTTCTGCCATTACACGGAACACTTAACTACACCCTAGTAGTAAACTAAAGGCTGTTTTCGAGCTAGCCAGGAGTCGAACCTAGAATCTTCTGATCCGAAGTCAGACGCGTTATCCATTACGCCACTAGCCCTGCTTTAGCTTGTGCACACATGTCGCAACATTGCCTGTACGCGATTGACAGCGACAAAGAGCATTGCATTGAACACCAAAACAAAGAAGAAGGTATCAGTGCCGTGACCCGGATTCGAACCGGGGTTGCTGCGGCCACAACGCAGAGTACTAACCACTATACGATCACGGCTGGGTTGCTGCAACTGTGCCTCCGTGCGAGGTAAACAACTAGTCCTTATTACATCCAACTAAAGGCTGTTTTTGAGCTAGCCAGGAGTCGAACCTAGAATCTTCTGATCCGTAGTCAGACGCGTTATCCATTGCGCCACTAGCCCTGCGTTTGGGAGTGCATAGGTGTCACAATATTGCCTATACATCGTTGACAGGCAAACAAATATCTTCCCCCAGTTGTGGAGTTTGTCAGTTATCTGACAGTTTGCGAAGGTCGCAGGCGGCAAGAAAAGAAGCAGTAGTCATGTGTGTAGTTCTGAACTTTGCAACAACAAGCATAGCATTGAATGCAATACATAATTGTCACAACATTGCATGTACCTGCTTAATATCGACAAAAATCTTCCTGCACGTACACGTTTACTGAGTTTGGCACTTATGTGACTGCTCGTGAAGGTTGCAGGTGTCAGAAAGTGGACCAGACGTCTTTGTGTGTAGTTGTAATCTTTGTAACAGGAAGCATAGCATTTAATGCAATGATCACCAAAACAAACAAGTTAAGGGACGTCACAGTGACGAGACTGGGATTCGAACCGCAAATGCTGCAGTTTCTGACCGGCTCTCAAGCAGAGTGGCGCAGCGGAAGCGTGCTGGGCCCATAACCCAGAGGTCGATGGATCGAAACCATCCTCTGCTAATTGCGTTAGTGTTCGCCGTCAAGCTGTGTGATTAACACAGGGTATATGTTTTTGCCGTTTGCATTAAAGCACAAGTGTTCAGGGTTCTTTCCACCTCTTAATGGTTCAGCGATCTGTATGTAAAGCCACTGTGGACATTCCACCCCGAGTCGCCCGTCTCAGGCCAGCCTGGCATTAGTGCTTTCTTTGTTAGCCATGCATCAATTGCTTCCTTTTAAGGTAGTGTGGCCGAGTGGTCTAAGGCGCTGGATTAAGGCTCCAGTCTCAATTGAGGCGTGGGTTCAAATCCCACCGCTGCCATTTTTGCATCTTCCGGGAGGCAATAGCAGGCAGTAATCTCCATGAACGTTTAGTGGGTGACTGGGCCGTCAAGCTTGACGTGTAGCTGGGTTTAGGCTCCAGTCCCAATTGAGGCATGGCTTCAAATCCCACCACTGAAATTTGCGTAGTTAGTCCGTGAGTGACTGAGCTTTGAAAGTTTTTTAAAAAAAAAAATCAGATGGTGTTCATGAGAGAGAGCAGCTGACTGCAGTCCTTGAGAAGCCCGTTCAACTTAGCGTAGAGAGTCAACAGTGGTGTGACACGTGAGTGACCGAAAATGAGATACGCTCCTGCACTTCTGTTCACCTGCGGTTCATGACAAACTGATTGCAGTAGTTGGGATGAGAAACTAAAAGTTCTTGCACAAACTGTTTTGGTATCGCAGTCTGAGTGGTATTTTTCCAATGTTCTTCGGAGCGAAGGTGTGCGGCAATGGCACGGAGGACACGTGGTCAGCAAACCTTACCGTGGATTATGGAAGGCCTGCATGCAAAGACCACAACTTCCAAGACCTTTTTCTGTGGCAGTGTGGCCGAGCACCCAAGGCGCTGGATTAAGGCTCCAGTCTCATTTAAGGTGTGGGATCTCTTAGAAAGTTCTAAATTTATCAAAGCGTAACCTCACAATGTACAAACTTTCAGGCGTGGTAAATTCTCGCATGAGTTCAAGTTTCTCACGAATCCACTAGTGCCCCATGTGTGCGATACTGCTTCACGCTGAGCTGTAACAATCAAGCAGGTTTTGTGGAAACACCTTTGGCCAGACACACACTTCTTTGTATAGTAAGTTTGGAGTTCAAGGATCCAAGAGGTTAGGTACAGTGTCATTTCTTTTTCGTGAACTGGTGCCTTTACACAGAACCAGTAGAAGCCTTTATTTCAAGGGGGCCCTAATGTGTAGGGGTTTCTCTTATTTTTAAATCCGTCTGATTTGGAGAATCTATGAACAAGTAATGGTGTAGGAGGCTGTAAGTTGTTCATTGTGAGTCAAAATCTACCTGCAAACACTTTAGAGTTAAGCTCTGTGTTTGAAAATACATTGCACCTAACCTCTTAGATCCTTGAACTCAAAACCTACTATACAATAAAGTGCGTGTCTGGTCAAAGGTACTTCCACAAAACCCACTTGACTGTTAGAGCTCAGCGTCAAGTAAAATTGTATGATCTGTATGTAAAGCCACTATGGATATTCCACCCTGAGTCGCCTGTCTTAGGTCACACTGGCGTAATAGCTTTTTTGCTTTGCTTTGCTTTGCTTTTAAGGTAGTGTGGCCGAGTGGTCTAAGGTGCTGGATTAAGGCTCCAGTCTCGTTTGAGGCGTGGGTTCAAATCCCACCACTGCCAAAACGCTCTGAGGCCAACAAAGCGTAACCTCTCAAAGTGCAGACATGTAGCGAATTCCCGTACGACTTCAAGTTTCTCATGAATCCACTAGTGCCCCATGTGTATGATTCTACCTCACGCTGAGCCGTAACAATCAAGTAGGTTGTGTGGAAGCACCTTTGGTTGCACTCTGAGCTATACCTGCGTAGGCATTGTCCACACACTTCTTTGTATTATAGGTTTGGAGCTTGGGTACAATACAATTTCTTTCTCCTAAGCTTCTGCCATTACACGGAACACTTAACTACACCCTAGTAGTAAACTAAAGGCTGTTTTCGAGCTAGCCAGGAGTCGAACCTAGAATCTTCTGATCCGAAGTCAGACGCGTTATCCATTACGCCACTAGCCCTGCTTTAGCTTGTGCACACATGTCGCAACATTGCCTGTACGCGATTGACAGCGACAAAGAGCATTGCATTGAAAACCAAAACAAAGAAGAAGGTATCAGTGCCGTGACCCGGATTCGAACCGGGATTGCTGCGGCCACAACGCAGAGTACTAACCGTTTTCGAGCTAGCCAGGAGTCGAACCTAGAATCTTCTGATCCGTAGTCAGACGCGTTATCCATTGCGCCACTAGCCCTGCGTTTGGGAGTGCATAGGTGTCACAATATTGCCTATACATCGTTGACAGGCAAACAAATATCTTCCCCCAGTTGTGGAGTTTGTCAGTTATCTGACAGTTTGCGAAGGTCGCAGGCGGCAAGAAAAGAAGCAGTAGTCATGTGTGTAGTTCTGAACTTTGCAACAACAAGCATAGCATTGAATGCAATACATAATTGTCACAACATTGCATGTACCTGCTTAATATCGACAAAAATCTTCCTGCACGTACACGTTTACTGAGTTTGGCACTTATGTGACTGCTCGTGAAGGTTGCAGGTGTCAGAAAGTGGACCAGACGTCTTTGTGTGTAGTTGTAATCTTTGTAACAGGAAGCATAGCATTTAATGCAATGATCACCAAAACAAACAAGTTAAGGGACGTCACAGTGACGAGACTGGGATTCGAACCGGGGACGCTGCAGTTTCTGACTGGCTCTCAAGCAGAGTGGCGCAGCGGAAGCGTGCTGGGCCCATAACCCAGAGGTTGATGGATCGAAACCATCCTCTGCTAATTGCGTTAGTGTTCGCCGTCAAGCTGTGTGATTAACACAGGGTATATGTTTTTGCCGTTTGCATTAAAGCACAAGTGTTCAGGGTTCTCTCCACCTCTTAATGGTTCAGCGATCTGTATGTAAAGCCACTGTGGACATTCCACCCCGTGTCGCCCGTCTCAGGCCAGCCTGGCATTAGTGCTTTCTTTGTTAGCCATGCATCAATTGCTTCCTTTTAAGGTAGTGTGGCCGAGTGGTCTAAGGCGCTGGATTTAGGCTCCAGTCTCAATTGAGGCGTGGGTTCAAATCCCACCGCTGCCATTTTTGCATCTTCCGGGAGGCAATAGCAGGCAGTAATCTCCATGAACGTTTAGTGGGTGACTGGGCCGTCAAGCTTGACGTGTAGCTGGGTTTAGGCTCCAGTCCCAATTGAGGCATGGCTTCAAATCCAACCACTGAAATTTGCGTAGTTAGTCCGTGAGTGACTGAGCTTTGAAAGTTTTTTAAAAAAAAAAATCAGATGGTGTTCATGAGAGAGAGCAGCTGACTGCAGTCCTTGAGAAGCCCGTTCAACTTAGCGTAGAGAGTCAACAGTGGTGTGACACGTGAGTGACCGAAAATGAGATACGCTCCTGCACTTCTGTTCACCTGCGGTTCATGACAAACTGATTGCAGTAGTTGGGATGAGAAACTAAAAGTTCTTGCACAAACTGTTTTGGTATCGCAGTCTGAGTGGTATTTTTCCAATGTTCTTCGGAGCGAAGGTGTGCGGCAATGGCACGGAGGACACGTGGTCAGCAAACCTTACCGTGGATTATGGAAGGCCTGCATGCAAAGACCACAACTTCCAAGACCTTTTTCTGTGGCAGTGTGGCCGAGCACCCAAGGCGCTGGATTAAGGCTCCAGTCTCATTTAAGGTGTGGGATCTCTTAGAAAGTTCTAAATTTATCAAAGCGTAACCTCACAATGTACAAACTTTCAGGCGTGGTAAATTCTCGCATGAGTTCAAGTTTCTCACGAATCCACTAGTGCCCCATGTGTGCGATACTGTTTCACGCTGAGCTGTAACAATCAAGCAGGTTTTGTGGAAACACCTTTGGCCAGACACACACTTCTTTGTATAGTAAGTTTGGAGTTCAAGGATCCAAGAGGTTAGGTACAGTGTCATTTCTTTTTCGTGAACTGGTGCCTTTACACAGAACCAGTAGAAGCCTTTATTTCAAGGGGGCCCTAATGTGTAGGGGTTTCTCTTGTTTTTAAATCCGTCTGATTTGGAGAATCTATGAACAAGTAATGGTGTAGGAGGCTGTAAATTGTTCATTGTGAGTCAAAATCTACCTGCAAACACTTTAGAGTTAAGCTCTGTGTTTGAAAATACATTGCACCTAACCTCTTAGATCCTTGAACTCAAAACCTACTATACAATAAAGTGCGTGTCTGGTCAAAGGTACTTCCACAAAACCCACTTGACTGTTAGAGCTCAGCGTCAAGTAAAATTGTATGATCTGTATGTAAAGCCACTATGGATATTCCACCCTGAGTCGCCTGTCTTAGGTCACACTGGCGTAATCGCTTTTTTGCTTTGCTTTGCTTTGCTTTGCTTTTAAGGTAGTGTGGCCGAGTGGTCTAAGGCGCTGGATTAAGGCTCCAGTCTCGTTTGAGGCGTGGGTTCAAATCCCACCACTGCCAAAATGCTCTGAGGCCAACAAAGCGTAACCTCTCAAAGTGCAGACATGTAGCGAATTCCCGTACGACTTCAAGTTTCTCATGAATCCACTAGTGCCCCATGTGTATGATTCTACCTCACGCTGAGCCGTAACAATCAAGTAGGTTGTGTGGAAGCACCTTTGGTTGCACTCTGAGCTATACCTGCGTAGGCATTGTCCACACACTTCTTTGTATTACAGGTTTGGAGCTTGGGTACAATACAATTTCTTTCTCCTAAGCTTCTGCCATTACACGGAACACTTAACTACACCCTAGTAGTAAACTAAAGGCTGTTTTCGAGCTAGCCAGGAGTCGAACCTAGAATCTTCTGATCCGAAGTCAGACGCGTTATCCATTACGCCACTAGCCCTGCTTTAGCTTGTGCACACATGTCGCAACATTGCCTGTACGCGATTGACAGCGACAAAGAGCATTGCATTGAACACCAAAACAAAGAAGAAGGTATCAGTGCCGTGACCCGGATTCGAACCGGGGTTGCTGCGGCCACAACGCAGAGTACTAACCACTATACGATCACGGCTGGGTTGCTGCAACTGTGCCTCCGTGCGAGGTAAACAACTAGTCCTTATTACATCCAACTAAAGGCTGTTTTCGAGCTAGCCAGGAGTCGAACCTAGAATCTTCTGATCCGTAGTCAGACGCGTTATCCATTGCGCCACTAGCCCTGCGTTTGGGAGTGCATAGGTGTCACAATATTGCCTATACATCGTTGACAGGCAAACAAATATCTTCCCCCAGTTGTGGAGTTTGTCAGTTATCTGACAGTTTGCGAAGGTCGCAGGCGGCAAGAAAAGAAGCAGTAGTCATGTGTGTAGTTCTGAACTTTGCAACAACAAGCATAGCATTGAATGCAATACATAATTGTCACAACATTGCATGTACCTGCTTAATATCGACAAAAATCTTCCTGCACGTACACGTTTACTGAGTTTGGCACTTATGTGACTGCTCGTGAAGGTTGCAGGTGTCAGAAAGTGGACCAGACGTCTTTGTGTGTAGTTGTAATCTTTGTAACAGGAAGCATAGCATTTAATGCAATGATCACCAAAACAAACAAGTTAAGGGACGTCACAGTGACGAGACTGGGATTCGAACCGCAAATGCTGCAGTTTCTGACCGGCTCTCAAGCAGAGTGGCGCAGCGGAAGCGTGCTGGGCCCATAACCCAGAGGTCGATGGATCGAAACCATCCTCTGCTAATTGCGTTAGTGTTCGCCGTCAAGCTGTGTGATTAACACAGGGTATATGTTTTTGCCGTTTGCATTAAAGCACAAGTGTTCAGGGTTCTTTCCACCTCTTAATGGTTCAGCGATCTGTATGTAAAGCCACTGTGGACATTCCACCCCGAGTCGCCCGTCTCAGGCCAGCCTGGCATTAGTGCTTTCTTTGTTAGCCATGCATCAATTGCTTCCTTTTAAGGTAGTGTGGCCGAGTGGTCTAAGGCGCTGGATTAAGGCTCCAGTCTCAATTGAGGCGTGGGTTCAAATCCCACCGCTGCCATTTTTGCATCTTCCGGGAGGCAATAGCAGGCAGTAATCTCCATGAACGTTTAGTGGGTGACTGGGCCGTCAAGCTTGACGTGTAGCTGGGTTTAGGCTCCAGTCCCAATTGAGGCATGGCTTCAAATCCCACCACTGAAATTTGCGTAGTTAGTCCGTGAGTGACTGAGCTTTGAAAGTTTTTTAAAAAAAAAAATCAGATGGTGTTCATGAGAGAGAGCAGCTGACTGCAGTCCTTGAGAAGCCCGTTCAACTTAGCGTAGAGAGTCAACAGTGGTGTGACACGTGAGTGACCGAAAATGAGATACGCTCCTGCACTTCTGTTCACCTGCGGTTCATGACAAACTGATTGCAGTAGTTGGGATGAGAAACTAAAAGTTCTTGCACAAACTGTTTTGGTATCGCAGTCTGAGTGGTATTTTTCCAATGTTCTTCGGAGCGAAGGTGTGCGGCAATGGCACGGAGGACACGTGGTCAGCAAACCTTACCGTGGATTATGGAAGGCCTGCATGCAAAGACCACAACTTCCAAGACCTTTTTCTGTGGCAGTGTGGCCGAGCACCCAAGGCGCTGGATTAAGGCTCCAGTCTCATTTAAGGTGTGGGATCTCTTAGAAAGTTCTAAATTTATCAAAGCGTAACCTCACAATGTACAAACTTTCAGGCGTGGTAAATTCTCGCATGAGTTCAAGTTTCTCACGAATCCACTAGTGCCCCATGTGTGCGATACTGCTTCACGCTGAGCTGTAACAATCAAGCAGGTTTTGTGGAAACACCTTTGGCCAGACACACACTTCTTTGTATAGTAAGTTTGGAGTTCAAGGATCCAAGAGGTTAGGTACAGTGTCATTTCTTTTTCGTGAACTGGTGCCTTTACACAGAACCAGTAGAAGCCTTTATTTCAAGGGGGCCCTAATGTGTAGGGGTTTCTCTTATTTTTAAATCCGTCTGATTTGGAGAATCTATGAACAAGTAATGGTGTAGGAGGCTGTAAGTTGTTCATTGTGAGTCAAAATCTACCTGCAAACACTTTAGAGTTAAGCTCTGTGTTTGAAAATACATTGCACCTAACCTCTTAGATCCTTGAACTCAAAACCTACTATACAATAAAGTGCGTGTCTGGTCAAAGGTACTTCCACAAAACCCACTTGACTGTTAGAGCTCAGCGTCAAGTAAAATTGTATGATCTGTATGTAAAGCCACTATGGATATTCCACCCTGAGTCGCCTGTCTTAGGTCACACTGGCGTAATAGCTTTTTTGCTTTGCTTTGCTTTGCTTTTAAGGTAGTGTGGCCGAGTGGTCTAAGGTGCTGGATTAAGGCTCCAGTCTCGTTTGAGGCGTGGGTTCAAATCCCACCACTGCCAAAACGCTCTGAGGCCAACAAAGCGTAACCTCTCAAAGTGCAGACATGTAGCGAATTCCCGTACGACTTCAAGTTTCTCATGAATCCACTAGTGCCCCATGTGTATGATTCTACCTCACGCTGAGCCGTAACAATCAAGTAGGTTGTGTGGAAGCACCTTTGGTTGCACTCTGAGCTATACCTGCGTAGGCATTGTCCACACACTTCTTTGTATTATAGGTTTGGAGCTTGGGTACAATACAATTTCTTTCTCCTAAGCTTCTGCCATTACACGGAACACTTAACTACACCCTAGTAGTAAACTAAAGGCTGTTTTCGAGCTAGCCAGGAGTCGAACCTAGAATCTTCTGATCCGAAGTCAGACGCGTTATCCATTACGCCACTAGCCCTGCTTTAGCTTGTGCACACATGTCGCAACATTGCCTGTACGCGATTGACAGCGACAAAGAGCATTGCATTGAAAACCAAAACAAAGAAGAAGGTATCAGTGCCGTGACCCGGATTCGAACCGGGATTGCTGCGGCCACAACGCAGAGTACTAACCGTTTTCGAGCTAGCCAGGAGTCGAACCTAGAATCTTCTGATCCGTAGTCAGACGCGTTATCCATTGCGCCACTAGCCCTGCGTTTGGGAGTGCATAGGTGTCACAATATTGCCTATACATCGTTGACAGGCAAACAAATATCTTCCCCCAGTTGTGGAGTTTGTCAGTTATCTGACAGTTTGCGAAGGTCGCAGGCGGCAAGAAAAGAAGCAGTAGTCATGTGTGTAGTTCTGAACTTTGCAACAACAAGCATAGCATTGAATGCAATACATAATTGTCACAACATTGCATGTACCTGCTTAATATCGACAAAAATCTTCCTGCACGTACACGTTTACTGAGTTTGGCACTTATGTGACTGCTCGTGAAGGTTGCAGGTGTCAGAAAGTGGACCAGACGTCTTTGTGTGTAGTTGTAATCTTTGTAACAGGAAGCATAGCATTTAATGCAATGATCACCAAAACAAACAAGTTAAGGGACGTCACAGTGACGAGACTGGGATTCGAACCGGGGACGCTGCAGTTTCTGACTGGCTCTCAAGCAGAGTGGCGCAGCGGAAGCGTGCTGGGCCCATAACCCAGAGGTTGATGGATCGAAACCATCCTCTGCTAATTGCGTTAGTGTTCGCCGTCAAGCTGTGTGATTAACACAGGGTATATGTTTTTGCCGTTTGCATTAAAGCACAAGTGTTCAGGGTTCTCTCCACCTCTTAATGGTTCAGCGATCTGTATGTAAAGCCACTGTGGACATTCCACCCCGAGTCGCCCGTCTCAGGCCAGCCTGGCATTAGTGCTTTCTTTGTTAGCCATGCATCAATTGCTTCCTTTTAAGGTAGTGTGGCCGAGTGTTCTAAGGCGCTGGATTAAGGCTCCAGTCTCAATTGAGGCGTGGGTTCAAATCCCACCGCTGCCATTTTTGCATCTTCCGGGAGGCAATAGCAGGCAGAAATCTCCATGAACGTTTAGTGGGTGACTGGGCCGTCAAGCTTGACGTGTAGCTGGGTTTAGGCTCCAGTCCCAATTGGGGCATGGCTTCAAATCCAACCACTGAAATTTGCGTAGTTAGTCCGTGAGTGACTGAGCTTTGAAAGTTTTTTTAAAAAAAAAATCAGATGGTGTTCATGAGAGAGAGCAGCTGACTGCAGTCCTTGAGAAGCCCGTTCAACTTAGCGTAGAGAGTCAACAGTGGTGTGACACGTGAGTGACCGAAAATGAGATACGCTCCTGCACTTCTGTTCACCTGCGGTTCATGACAAACTGATTGCAGTAGTTGGGATGAGAAACTAAAAGTTCTTGCACAAACTGTTTTGGTATCGCAGTCTGAGTGGTATTTTTCCAATGTTCTTCGGAGCGAAGGTGTGCGGCAATGGCACGGAGGACACGTGGTCAGCAAACCTTACCGTGGATTATGGAAGGCCTGCATGCAAAGACCACAACTTCCAAGACCTTTTTCTGTGGCAGTGTGGCCGAGCACCCAAGGCGCTGGATTAAGGCTCCAGTCTCATTTAAGGTGTGGGATCTCTTAGAAAGTTCTAAATTTATCAAAGCGTAACCTCACAATGTACAAACTTTCAGGCGTGGTAAATTCTCGCATGAGTTCAAGTTTCTCACGAATCCACTAGTGCCCCATGTGTGCGATACTGCTTCACGCTGAGCTGTAACAATCAAGCAGGTTTTGTGGAAACACCTTTGGCCAGACACACACTTCTTTGTATAGTAAGTTTGGAGTTCAAGGATCCAAGAGGTTAGGTACAGTGTCATTTCTTTTTCGTGAACTGGTGCCTTTACACAGAACCAGTAGAAGCCTTTATTTCAAGGGGGCCCTAATGTGTAGGGGTTTCTCTTATTTTTAAATCCGTCTGATTTGGAGAATCTATGAACAAGTAATGGTGTAGGAGGCTGTAAGTTGTTCATTGTGAGTCAAAATCTACCTGCAAACACTTTAGAGTTAAGCTCTGTGTTTGAAAATACATTGCACCTAACCTCTTAGATCCTTGAACTCAAAACCTACTATACAATAAAGTGCGTGTCTGGTCAAAGGTACTTCCACAAAACCCACTTGACTGTTAGAGCTCAGCGTCAAGTAAAATTGTATGATCTGTATGTAAAGCCACTATGGATATTCCACCCTGAGTCGCCTGTCTTAGGTCACACTGGCGTAATAGCTTTTTTGCTTTGCTTTGCTTTGCTTTTAAGGTAGTGTGGCCGAGTGGTCTAAGGTGCTGGATTAAGGCTCCAGTCTCGTTTGAGGCGTGGGTTCAAATCCCACCACTGCCAAAACGCTCTGAGGCCAACAAAGCGTAACCTCTCAAAGTGCAGACATGTAGCGAATTCCCGTACGACTTCAAGTTTCTCATGAATCCACTAGTGCCCCATGTGTATGATTCTACCTCACGCTGAGCCGTAACAATCAAGTAGGTTGTGTGGAAGCACCTTTGGTTGCACTCTGAGCTATACCTGCGTAGGCATTGTCCACACACTTCTTTATATTATAGGTTTGGAGCTTGGGTACAATACAATTTCTTTCTCCTAAGCTTCTGCCATTACACGGAACACTTAACTACACCCTAGTAGTAAACTAAAGGCTGTTTTCGAGCTAGCCAGGAGTCGAACCTAGAATCTTCTGATCCGAAGTCAGACGCGTTATCCATTACGCCACTAGCCCTGCTTTAGCTTGTGCACACATGTCGCAACATTGCCTGTACGCGATTGACAGCGACAAAGAGCATTGCATTGAAAACCAAAACAAAGAAGAAGGTATCAGTGCCGTGACCCGGATTCGAACCGGGATTGCTGCGGCCACAACGCAGAGTACTAACCGTTTTCGAGCTAGCCAGGAGTCGAACCTAGAATCTTCTGATCCGTAGTCAGACACGTTATCCATTGCGCCACTAGCCCTGCATTTGGGAGTGCACAGGTGTCACAATATTGCCTATACATCGTTGACAGGCAAACAAATATCTTCCCCCAGTTGTGGAGTTTGTCAGTTATCTGACAGTTTGCGAAGGTCGCAGGCGGCAAGAAAAGAAGCAGTAGTCATGTGTGTAGTTCTGAACTTTGCAACAACAAGCATAGCATTGAATGCAATACATAATTGTCACAACATTGCATGTACCTGCTTAATATCGACAAAAATCTTCCTGCACGTACACGTTTACTGAGTTTGGCACTTATGTGACTGCTCGTGAAGGTTGCAGGTGTCAGAAAGTGGACCAGACGTCTTTGTGTGTAGTTGTAATCTTTGTAACAGGAAGCATAGCATTTAATGCAATGATCACCAAAACAAACAAGTTAAGGGACGTCACAGTGACGAGACTGGGATTCGAACCGCAAATGCTGCAGTTTCTGACCGGCTCTCAAGCAGAGTGGCGCAGCGGAAGCGTGCTGGGCCCATAACCCAGAGGTCGATGGATCAAAACCATCCTCTGCTAATTGCGTTAGTGTTCGCCGTCAAGCTGTGTGATTAACACAGGGTATATGTTTTTGCCGTTTGCATTAAAGCACAAGTGTTCAGGGTTCTCTCCACCTCTTAATGGTTCAGCGATCTGTATGTAAAGCCACTGTGGACATTCCACCCCGAGTCGCCCGTCTCAGGCCAGCCTGGCATTAGTGCTTTCTTTGTTAGCCATGCATCAATTGCTTCCTTTTAAGGTAGTGTGGCCGAGTGGTCTAAGGCGCGGGATTTAGGCTCCAGTCTCAATTGAGGCGTGGGTTCAAATCCCACCGCTGCCATTTTTGCATCTTCCGGGAGGCAATAGCAGGCAGTAATCTCCATGAACGTTTAGTGGGTGACTGGGCCGTCAAGCTTGACGTGTAGCTGGGTTTAGGCTCCAGTCCCAATTGAGGCATGGCTTCAAATCCCACCACTGAAATTTGCGTAGTTAGTCCGTGAGTGACTGAGCTTTGAAAGTTTAAAAAAAAAAAAAATCAGATGGTGTTCATGAGAGAGAGCAGCTGACTGCAGTCCTTGAGAAGCCCGTTCAACTTAGCGTAGAGAGTCAACAGTGGTGTGACACGTGAGTGACCGAAAATGAGATACGCTCCTGCACTTCTGTTCACCTGCGGTTCATGACAAACTGATTGCAGTAGTTGGGATGAGAAACTAAAAGTTCTTGCACAAACTGTTTTGGTATCGCAGTCTGAGTGGTATTTTTCCAATGTTCTTCGGAGCGAAGGTGTGCGGCAATGGCACGGAGGACACGTGGTCAGCAAACCTTACCGTGGATTATGGAAGGCCTGCATGCAAAGACCACAACTTCCAAGACCTTTTTCTGTGGCAGTGTGGCCGAGCACCCAAGGCGCTGGATTAAGGCTCCAGTCTCATTTAAGGTGTGGGATCTCTTAGAAAGTTCTAAATTTATCAAAGCGTAACCTCACAATGTACAAACCTTCAGGCGTGGTAAATTCTCGCATGAGTTCAAGTTTCTCACGAATCCACTAGTGCCCCATGTGTGCGATACTGCTTCACGCTGAGCTGTAACAATCAAGCAGGTTTTGTGGAAACACCTTTGGCCAGACACACACTTCTTTGTATAGTAAGTTTGGAGTTCAAGGATCCAAGAGGTTAGGTACAGTGTCATTTCTTTTTCGTGAACTGGTGCCTTTACACAGAACCAGTAGAAGCCTTTATTTCAAGGGGGCCCTAATGTGTAGGGGTTTCTCTTGTTTTTAAATCCGTCTGATTTGGAGAATCTATGAACAAGTAATGGTGTAGGAGGCTGTAAATTGTTCATTGTGAGTCAAAATCTACCTGCAAACACTTTAGAGTTAAGCTCTGTGTTTGAAAATACATTGCACCTAACCTCTTAGATCCTTGAACTCAAAACCTACTATACAATAAAGTGCGTGTCTGGTCAAAGGTACTTCCACAAAACCCACTTGACTGTTAGAGCTCAGCGTCAAGTAAAATTGTATGATCTGTATGTAAAGCCACTATGGATATTCCACCCTGAGTCGCCTGTCAGTTCTTGCACAAACTGTTTTGGTATCGCAGTCTGAGTGGTATTTTTCCAATGTTCTTCGGAGCGAAGGTGTGCGGCAATGGCACGGAGGACACGTGGTCAGCAAACCTTACCGTGGATTATGGAAGGCCTGCATGCAAAGACCACAACTTCCAAGACCTTTTTCTGTGGCAGTGTGGCCGAGCACCCAAGGCGCTGGATTAAGGCTCCAGTCTCATTTAAGGTGTGGGATCTCTTAGAAAGTTCTAAATTTATCAAAGCGTAACCTCACAATGTACAAACTTGCAGGCGTGGTAAATTCTCGCATGAGTTCAAGTTTCTCACGAATCCACTAGTGCCCCATGTGTGCGATACTGCTTCACGCTGAGCTGTAACAATCAAGCAGGTTTTGTGGAAACACCTTTGGCCAGACACACACTTCTTTGTATAGTAAGTTTGGAGTTCAAGGATCCAAGAGGTTAGGTACAGTGTCATTTCTTTTTCGTGAACTGGTGCCTTTACACAGAACCAGTAGAAGCCTTTATTTCAAGGGGGCCCTAATGTGTAGGGGTTTCTCTTGTTTTTAAATCCGTCTGATTTGGAGAATCTATGAACAACGAATGGTGTAGGAGGCTGTAAATTGTTCATTGTGAGTCAAAATCTACCTGCAAACACTTTAGAGTTAAGCTCTGTGTTTGAAAATACATTGCACCTAACCTCTTAGATCCTTGAACTCAAAACCTACTATACAATAAAGTGCGTGTCTGGTCAAAGGTACTTCCACAAAACCCACTTGACTGTTAGAGCTCAGCGTCAAGTAAAATTGTATGATCTGTATGTAAAGCCACTATGGATATTCCACCCTGAGTCGCCTGTCTTAGGTCACACTGGCGTAATTGCTTTTTTGCTTTGCTTTGCTTTGCTTTGCTTTTAAGGTAGTGTGGCCGAGTGGTCTAAGGCGCTGGATTAAGGCTCCAGTCTCGTTTGAGGCGTGGGTTCAAATCCCACCACTGCCAAAACGCTCTGAGGCCAACAAAGCGTAACCTCTCAAAGTGCAGACATGTAGCGAATTCCCGTACGACTTCAAGTTTCTCATGAATCCACTAGTGCCCCATGTGTATGATTCTACCTCACGCTGAGCCGTAACAATCAAGTAGGTTGTGTGGAAGCACCTTTGGTTGCACTCTGAGCTATACCTGCGTAGGCATTGTCCACACACTTCTTTGTATTATAGGTTTGGAGCTTGGGTACAATACAATTTCTTTCTCCTAAGCTTCTGCCATTACACGGAACACTTAACTACTTCCATTGCGCCACTAGCCCTGCGTTTGGGAGTGCATAGGTGTCACAATATTGCCTATACATCGTTGACAGGCAAACAAATATCTTCCCCCAGTTGTGGAGTTTGTCAGTTATCTGACAGTTTGCGAAGGTCGCAGGCGACAAGAAAAGAAGCAGTAGTCATGTGTGTAGTTCTGAACTTTGCAACAACAAGCATAGCATTGAATGCAATACATAATTGTCACAACATTGCATGTACCTGCTTAATATCGACAAAAATCTTCCTGCACGTACACGTTTACTGAGTTTGGCACTTATGTGACTGCTCGTGAAGGTTGCAGGTGTCAGAAAGTGGACCAGACGTCTTTGTGTGTAGTTGTAATCTTTGTAACAGGAAGCATAGCATTTAATGCAATGATCACCAAAACAAACAAGTTAAGGGACGTCACAGTGACGAGACTGGGATTCGAACCGCAAATGCTGCAGTTTCTGACCGGCTCTCAAGCAGAGTGGCGCAGCGGAAGCGTGCTGGGCCCATAACCCAGAGGTCGATGGATCGAAACCATCCTCTGCTAATTGCATTAGTGTTCGCCGTCAAGCTGTGTGATTAACACAGGGTATATGTTTTTGCCATTTGCATTAAAGCACAAGTGTTCAGGGTTCTTTCCACCTCTTAATAATTCAGCGATCTGTATGTAAAGCCACTGTGGACATTCCACCCCGAGTCGCCCGTCTCAGGCCAGCCTGGCATTAGTGCTTTCTTTGTTAGCCATGCATCAATTGCTTCCTTTTAAGGTAGTGTGGCCGAGTGGTCTAAGGCGCTGGATTTAGGCTCCAGTCTCAATTGAGGCGTGGGTTCTAATCCCACCGCTGCCATTTTTGCATCTTCCGGGAGGCAATAGCAGGCAGTAATCTCCATGAACGTTTAGTGGGTGACTGGGCCGTCAAGCTTGACGTGTAGCTGGGTTTAGGCTCCAGTCCCAATTGAGGCATGGCTTCAAATCCAACCACTGAAATTTGCGTAGTTAGTCCGTGAGTGACTGAGCTTTGAAAGTTTTTAAAAAAAAAAAATCAGATGGTGTTCATGAGAGAGAGCAGCTGACTGCAGTCCTTGAGAAGCCCGTTCAACTTAGCGTAGAGAGTCAACAGTGGTGTGACACGTGAGTGACCGAAAATGAGATACGCTCCTGCACTTCTGTTCACCTGCGGTTCATGACAAACTGATTGCAGTAGTTGGGATGAGAAACTAAAAGTTCTTGCACAAACTGTTTTGGTATCGCAGTCTGAGTGGTATTTTTCCAGTGTTCTTCGGAGCGAAGGTGTGCGGCAATGGCACGGAGGACACGTGGTCAGCAAACCTTACCGTGGATTATGGAAGGCCTGCATGCAAAGACCACAACTTCCAAGACCTTTTTCTGTGGCAGTGTGGCCGAGCACCCAAGGCGCTGGATTAAGGCTCCAGTCTCATTTAAGGTGTGGGATCTCTTAGAAAGTTCTAAATTTATCAAAGCGTAACCTCACAATGTACAAACTTTCAGGCGTGGTAAATTCTCGCATGAGTTCAAGTTTCTCACGAATCCACTAGTGCCCCATGTGTGCGATACTGCTTCACGCTGAGCTGTAACAATCAAGCAGGTTTTGTGGAAACACCTTTGGCCAGACACACACTTCTTTGTATAGTAAGTTTGGAGTTCAAGGATCCAAGAGGTTAGGTACAGTGTCATTTCTTTTTCGTGAACTGGTGCCTTTACACAGAACCAGTAGAAGCCTTTATTTCAAGGGGGCCCTAATGTGTAGGGGTTTCTCTTGTTTTTAAATCCGTCTGATTTGGAGAATCTATGAACAAGTAATGGTGTAGGAGGCTGTAAATTGTTCATTGTGAGTCAAAATCTACCTGCAAACACTTTAGAGTTAAGCTCTGTGTTTGAAAATACATTGCACCTAACCTCTTAGATCCTTGAACTCAAAACCTACTATACAATAAAGTGCGTGTCTGGTCAAAGGTACTTCCACAAAACCCACTTGACTGTTAGAGCTCAGCGTCAAGTAAAATTGTATGATCTGTATGTAAAGCCACTATGGATATTCCACCCTGAGTCGCCTGTCAGTTCTTGCACAAACTGTTTTGGTATCGCAGTCTGAGTGGTATTTTTCCAATGTTCTTCGGAGCGAAGGTGTGCGGCAATGGCACGGAGGACACGTGGTCAGCAAACCTTACCGTGGATTATGGAAGGCCTGCATGCAAAGACCACAACTTCCAAGACCTTTTTCTGTGGCAGTGTGGCCGAGCACCCAAGGCGCTGGATTAAGGCTCCAGTCTCATTTAAGGTGTGGGATCTCTTAGAAAGTTCTAAATTTATCAAAGCGTAACCTCACAATGTACAAACTTGCAGGCGTGGTAAATTCTCGCATGAGTTCAAGTTTCTCACGAATCCACTAGTGCCCCATGTGTGCGATACTGCTTCACGCTGAGCTGTAACAATCAAGCAGGTTTTGTGGAAACACCTTTGGCCAGACACACACTTCTTTGTATAGTAAGTTTGGAGTTCAAGGATCCAAGAGGTTAGGTACAGTGTCATTTCTTTTTCGTGAACTGGTGCCTTTACACAGAACCAGTAGAAGCCTTTATTTCAAGGGGGCCCTAATGTGTAGGGGTTTCTCTTGTTTTTAAATCCGTCTGATTTGGAGAATCTATGAACAAGGAATGGTGTAGGAGGCTGTAAATTGTTCATTGTGAGTCAAAATCTACCTGCAAACACTTTAGAGTTAAGCTCTGTGTTTGAAAATACATTGCACCTAACCTCTTAGATCCTTGAACTCAAAACCTACTATACAATAAAGTGCGTGTCTGGTCAAAGGTACTTCCACAAAACCCACTTGACTGTTAGAGCTCAGCGTCAAGTAAAATTGTATGATCTGTATGTAAAGCCACTATGGATATTCCACCCTGAGTCGCCTGTCTTAGGTCACACTGGCGTAATTGCTTTTTTGCTTTGCTTTGCTTTGCTTTGCTTTTAAGGTAGTGTGGCCGAGTGGTCTAAGGCGCTGGATTAAGGCTCCAGTCTCATTTGAGGCGTGGGTTCAAATCCCACCACTGCCAAACCGCTCTGAGGCCAACAAAGCGTAACCTCTCAAAGTGCAGACATGTAGCGAATTCCCGTACGACTTCAAGTTTCTCATGAATCCACTAGTGCCCCATGTGTATGATTCTACCTCACGCTGAGCCGTAACAATCAAGTAGGTTGTGTGGAAGCACCTTTGGTTGCACTCTGAGCTATACCTGCGTAGGCATTGTCCACACACTTCTTTGTATTATAGGTTTGGAGCTTGGGTACAATACAATTTCTTTCTCCTAAGCTTCTGCCATTACACGGAACACTTAACTACTTCCATTGCGCCACTAGCCCTGCGTTTGGGAGTGCATAGGTGTCACAATATTGCCTATACATCGTTGACAGGCAAACAAATATCTTCCCCCAGTTGTGGAGTTTGTCAGTTATCTGACAGTTTGCGAAGGTCGCAGGCGACAAGAAAAGAAGCAGTAGTCATGTGTGTAGTTCTGAACTTTGCAACAACAAGCATAGCATTGAATGCAATACATAATTGTCACAACATTGCATGTACCTGCTTAATATCGACAAAAATCTTCCTGCACGTACACGTTTACTGAGTTTGGCACTTATGTGACTGCTCGTGAAGGTTGCAGGTGTCAGAAAGTGGACCAGACGTCTTTGTGTGTAGTTGTAATCTTTGTAACAGGAAGCATAGCATTTAATGCAATGATCACCAAAACAAACAAGTTAAGGGACGTCACAGTGACGAGACTGGGATTCGAACCGCAAATGCTGCAGTTTCTGACCGGCTCTCAAGCAGAGTGGCGCAGCGGAAGCGTGCTGGGCCCATAACCCAGAGGTCGATGGATCGAAACCATCCTCTGCTAATTGCATTAGTGTTCGCCGTCAAGCTGTGTGATTAACACAGGGTATATGTTTTTGCCATTTGCATTAAAGCACAAGTGTTCAGGGTTCTTTCCACCTCTTAATAATTCAGCGATCTGTATGTAAAGCCACTGTGGACATTCCACCCCGAGTCGCCCGTCTCAGGCCAGCCTGGCATTAGTGCTTTCTTTGTTAGCCATGCATCAATTGCTTCCTTTTAAGGTAGTGTGGCCGAGTGGTCTAAGGCGCTGGATTTAGGCTCCAGTCTCAATTGAGGCGTGGGTTCAAATCCCACCGCTGCCATTTTTGCATCTTCCGGGAGGCAATAGCAGGCAGTAATCTCCATGAACGTTTAGTGGGTGACTGGGCCGTCAAGCTTGACGTGTAGCTGGGTTTAGGCTCCAGTCCCAATTGAGGCATGGCTTCAAATCCAACCACTGAAATTTGCGTAGTTAGTCCGTGAGTGACTGAGCTTTGAAAGTTTTTAAAAAAAAAAAATCAGATGGTGTTCATGAGAGAGAGCAGCTGACTGCAGTCCTTGAGAAGCCCGTTCAACTTAGCGTAGAGAGTCAACAGTGGTGTGACACGTGAGTGACCGAAAATGAGATACGCTCCTGCACTTCTGTTCACCTGCGGTTCATGACAAACTGATTGCAGTAGTTGGGATGAGAAACTAAAAGTTCTTGCACAAACTGTTTTGGTATCGCAGTCTGAGTGGTATTTTTCCAATGTTCTTCGGAGCGAAGGTGTGCGGCAATGGCACGGAGGACACGTGGTCAGCAAACCTTACCGTGGATTATGGAAGGCCTGCATGCAAAGACCACAACTTCCAAGACCTTTTTCTGTGGCAGTGTGGCCGAGCACCCAAGGCGCTGGATTAAGGCTCCAGTCTCATTTAAGGTGTGGGATCTCTTAGAAAGTTCTAAATTTATCAAAGCGTAACCTCACAATGTACAAACTTGCAGGCGTGGTAAATTCTCGCATGAGTTCAAGTTTCTCACGAATCCACTAGTGCCCCATGTGTGCGATACTGCTTCACGCTGAGCTGTAACAATCAAGCAGGTTTTGTGGAAACACCTTTGGCCAGACACACACTTCTTTGTATAGTAAGTTTGGAGTTCAAGGATCCAAGAGGTTAGGTACAGTGTCATTTCTTTTTCGTGAACTGGTGCCTTTACACAGAACCAGTAGAAGCCTTTATTTCAAGGGGGCCCTAATGTGTAGGGGTTTCTCTTGTTTTTAAATCCGTCTGATTTGGAGAATCTATGAACAAGTAATGGTGTAGGAGGCTGTAAATTGTTCATTGTGAGTCAAAATCTACCTGCAAACACTTTAGAGTTAAGCTCTGTGTTTGAAAATACATTGCACCTAACCTCTTAGATCCTTGAACTCAAAACCTACTATACAATAAAGTGCGTGTCTGGTCAAAGGTACTTCCACAAAACCCACTTGACTGTTAGAGCTCAGCGTCAAGTAAAATTGTATGATCTGTATGTAAAGCCACTATGGATATTCCACCCTGAGTCGCCTGTCTTAGGTCAGACTGGCGTAATTGCTTTTTTGCTTTGCTTTGCTTTGCTTTGCTTTTAAGGTAGTGTGGCCGAGTGGTCTAAGGCGCTGGATTAAGGCTCCAGTCTCGTTTGAGGCGTGGGTTCAAATCCCACCACTGCCAAAACGCTCTGAGGCCAACAAAGCGTAACCTCTCAAAGTGCAGACATGTAGCGAATTCCCGTACGACTTCAAGTTTCTCATGAATCCACTAGTGCCCCATGTGTATGATTCTACCTCACGCTGAGCCGTAACAATCAAGTAGGTTGTGTGGAAGCACCTTTGGTTGCACTCTGAGCTATACCTGCGTAGGCATTGTCCACACACTTCTTTGTATTACAGGTTTGGAGCTTGGGTACAATACAATTTCTTTCTCCTAAGCTTCTGCCATTACACGGAACACTTAACTACACCCTAGTAGTAAACTAAAGGCTGTTTTCGAGCTAGCCAGGAGTCGAACCTAGAATCTTCTGATCCGAAGTCAGACGCGTTATCCATTACGCCACTAGCCCTGCTTTAGCTTGTGCACACATGTCGCAACATTGCCTGTACGCGATTGACAGCGACAAAGAGCATTGCATTGAACACCAAAACAAAGAAGAAGGTATCAGTGCCGTGACCCGGATTCGAACCGGGGTTGCTGCGGCCACAACGCAGAGTACTAACCACTATACGATCACGGCTGGGTTGCTGCAACTGTGCCTCCGTGCGAGGTAAACAACTAGTCCTTATTACATCCAACTAAAGGCTGTTTTCGAGCTAGCCAGGAGTCGAACCTAGAATCTTCTGATCCGTAGTCAGACGCGTTATCCATTGCGCCACTAGCCCTGCGTTTGGGAGTGCATAGGTGTCACAATATTGCCTATACATCGTTGACAGGCAAACAAATATCTTCCCCCAGTTGTGGAGTTTGTCAGTTATCTGACAGTTTGCGAAGGTCGCAGGCGGCAAGAAAAGAAGCAGTAGTCATGTGTGTAGTTCTGAACTTTGCAACAACAAGCATAGCATTGAATGCAATACATAATTGTCACAACATTGCATGTACCTGCTTAATATCGACAAAAATCTTCCTGCACGTACACGTTTACTGAGTTTGGCACTTATGTGACTGCTCGTGAAGGTTGCAGGTGTCAGAAAGTGGACCAGACGTCTTTGTGTGTAGTTGTAATCTTTGTAACAGGAAGCATAGCATTTAATGCAATGATCACCAAAACAAACAAGTTAAGGGACGTCACAGTGACGAGACTGGGATTCGAACCGCAAATGCTGCAGTTTCTGACCGGCTCTCAAGCAGAGTGGCGCAGCGGAAGCGTGCTGGGCCCATAACCCAGAGGTCGATGGATCGAAACCATCCTCTGCTAATTGCGTTAGTGTTCGCCGTCAAGCTGTGTGATTAACACAGGGTATATGTTTTTGCCGTTTGCATTAAAGCACAAGTGTTCAGGGTTCTTTCCACCTCTTAATGGTTCAGCGATCTGTATGTAAAGCCACTGTGGACATTCCACCCGAGTCGCCCGTCTCAGGCCAGCCTGGCATTAGTGCTTTCTTTGTTAGCCATGCATCAATTGCTTCCTTTTAAGGTAGTGTGGCCGAGTGGTCTAAGGCGCTGGATTTAGGCTCCAGTCTCAATTGAGGCGTGGGTTCAAATCCCACCGCTGCCATTTTTGCATCTTCCGGGAGGCAATAGCAGGCAGTAATCTCCATGAACGTTTAGTGGGTGACTGGGCCGTCAAGCTTGACGTGTAGCTGGGTTTAGGCTCCAGTCCCAATTGAGGCATGGCTTCAAATCCAACCACTGAAATTTGCGTAGTTAGTCCGTGAGTGACTGAGCTTTGAAAGTTTTTTAAAAAAAAAAATCAGATGGTGTTCATGAGAGAGAGCAGCTGACTGCAGTCCTTGAGAAGCCCGTTCAATTTAGCGTAGAGAGTCAACAGTGGTGTGACACGTGAGTGACCGAAAATGAGATACGCTCCTGCACTTCTGTTCACCTGCGGTTCATGACAAACTGATTGCAGTAGTTGGGATGAGAAACTAAAAGTTCTTGCACAAACTGTTTTGGTATCGCAGTCTGAGTGGTATTTTTCCAATGTTCTTCGGAGCGAAGGTGTGCGGCAATGGCACGGAGGACACGTGGTCAGCAAACCTTACCGTGGATTATGGAAGGCCTGCATGCAAAGACCACAACTTCCAAGACCTTTTTCTGTGGCAGTGTGGCCGAGCACCCAAGGCGCTGGATTAAGGCTCCAGTCTCATTTAAGGTGTGGGATCTCTTAGAAAGTTCTAAATTTATCAAAGCGTAACCTCACAATGTACAAACTTTCAGGCGTGGTAAATTCTCGCATGAGTTCAAGTTTCTCACGAATCCACTAGTGCCCCATGTGTGCGATACTGCTTCACGCTGAGCTGTAACAATCAAGCAGGTTTTGTGGAAACACCTTTGGCCAGACACACACTTCTTTGTATAGTAAGTTTGGAGTTCAAGGATCCAAGAGGTTAGGTACAGTGTCATTTCTTTTTCGTGAACTTGTGCCTTTACACAGAACCAGTAGAAGCCTTTATTTCAAGGGGGCCCTAATGTGTAGGGGTTTCTCTTGTTTTTAAATCCGTCTGATTTGGAGAATCTATGAACAAGTAATGGTGTAGGAGGCTGTAAATTGTTCATTGTGAGTCAAAATCTACCTGCAAACACTTTAGAGTTAAGCTCTGTGTTTGAAAATACATTGCACCTAACCTCTTAGATCCTTGAACTCAAAACCTACTATACAATAAAGTGCGTGTCTGGTCAAAGGTACTTCCACAAAACCCACTTGACTGTTAGAGCTCAGCGTCAAGTAAAATTGTATGATCTGTATGTAAAGCCACTATGGATATTCCACCCTGAGTCGCCTGTCTTAGGTCACACTGGCGTAATTGCTTTTTTGCTTTGCTTTGCTTTTAAGGTAGTGTGGCCGAGTGGTCTAAGGCGCTGGATTTAGGCTCCAGTCTCAATTGAGGCGTGGGTTCAAATCCCACCGCTGCCATTTTTGCATCTTCCGGGAGGCAATAGCAGGCAGTAATCTCCATGAACGTTTAGTGGGTGACTGGGCCGTCAAGCTTGACGTGTAGCTGGGTTTAGGCTCCAGTCCCAATTGAGGCATGGCTTCAAATCCAACCACTGAAATTTGCGTAGTTAGTCCGTGAGTGACTGAGCTTTGAAAGTTTTAAAAAAAAAAAAATCAGATGGTGTTCACGAGAGAGAGCAGCTGACTGCAGTCCTTGTGAAGCCCGTTCAATTTAGCGTAGAGAGTCAACAGTGGTGTGACACGTGAGTGACCGAAAATGAGATACGCTCCTGCACTTCTGTTCACCTGCGGTTCATGACAAACTGATTGCAGTAGTTGGGATGAGAAACTAAAAGTTCTTGCACAAACTGTTTTGGTATCGCAGTCTGAGTGGTATTTTTCCAATGTTCTTCGGAGCGAAGGTGTGCGGCAATGGCACGGAGGACACGTGGTCAGCAAACCTTACCGTGGATTATGGAAGGCCTGCATGCAAAGACCACAACTTCCAAGACCTTTTTCTGTGGCAGTGTGGCCGAGCACCCAAGGCGCTGGATTAAGGCTCCAGTCTCATTTAAGGTGTGGGATCTCTTAGAAAGTTCTAAATTTATCAAAGCGTAACCTCACAATGTACAAACTTTCAGGCGTGGTAAATTCTCGCATGAGTTCAAGTTTCTCACGAATCCACTAGTGCCCCATGTGTGCGATACTGCTTCACGCTGAGCTGTAACAATCAAGCAGGTTTTGTGGAAACACCTTTGGCCAGACACACACTTCTTTGTATAGTAAGTTTGGAGTTCAAGGATCCAAGAGGTTAGGTACAGTGTCATTTCTTTTTCGTGAACTTGTGCCTTTACACAGAACCAGTAGAAGCCTTTATTTCAAGGGGGCCCTAATGTGTAGGTGTTTCTCTTGTTTTTAAATCCGTCTGATTTGGAGAATCTATGAACAAGTAATGGTGTAGGAGGCTGTAAATTGTTCATTGTGAGTCAAAATCTACCTGCAAACACTTTAGAGTTAAGCTCTGTGTTTGAAAATACATTGCACCTAACCTCTTAGATCCTTGAACTCAAAACCTACTATACAATAAAGTGCGTGTCTGGTCAAAGGTACTTCCACAAAACCCACTTGACTGTTAGAGCTCAGCGTCAAGTAAAATTGTATGATCTGTATGTAAAGCCACTATGGATATTCCACCCTGAGTCGCCTGTCTTAGGTCAGACTGGCGTAATTGCTTTTTTGCTTTGCTTTGCTTTGCTTTGCTTTTAAGGTAGTGTGGCCGAGTGGTCTAAGGCGCTGGATTAAGGCTCCAGTCTCGTTTGAGGCGTGGGTTCAAATCCCACCACTGCCAAAACGCTCTGAGGCCAACAAAGCGTAACCTCTCAAAGTGCAGACATGTAGCGAATTCCCGTACGACTTCAAGTTTCTCATGAATCCACTAGTGCCCCATGTGTATGATTCTACCTCACGCTGAGCCGTAACAATCAAGTAGGTTGTGTGGAAGCACCTTTGGTTGCACTCTGAGCTATACCTGCGTAGGCATTGTCCACACACTTCTTTGTGTTATAGGTTTGGAGCTTGGGTACAACACAATTTCTTTCTCCTAAGCTTCTGCCATTACACGGAACACTTAACTACACCCTAGTAGTAAACTAAAGGCTGTTTTCGAGCTAGCCAGGAGTCGAACCTAGAATCTTCTGATCCGAAGTCAGTTATCCATTACGCCACTAGCCCTGCTTTAGCTTGTGCACACATGTCGCAACATTGCCTGTACGCGATTGACAGCGACAAAGAGCATTGCATTGAACACCAAAACAAAGAAGAAGGTATCAGTGCCGTGACCCGGACTCGAACCGGGGTTGCTGCGGCCACAACGCAGAGTACTAACCACTATACAATCACGGCTGGGTTGCTGCAACTGTGCCTCCGTGCGAGGTAAACAACTAGTCCTTATTACATCCAACTAAAGGCTGTTTTCGAGCTAGCCAGGAGTCGAACCTAGAATCTTCTGATCCGTAGTCAGACGCGTTATCCATTGCGCCACTAGCCCTGCGTTTGGGAGTGCATAGGTGTCACAATATTGCCTATACCTCGTTGACAGGCAAACAAATATCTTCCCCCAGTTGTGGAGTTTGTCAGTTATCTGACAGTTTGCGAAGGTCGCAGGCGGCAAGAAAAGAAGCAGTAGTCATGTGTGTAGTTCTGAACTTTGCAACAACAAGCATAGCATTGAATGCAATACATAATTGTCACAACATTGCATGTACCTGCTTAATATCGACAAAAATCTTCCTGCACGTACACGTTTACTGAGTTTGGCACTTATGTGACTGCTCGTGAAGGTTGCAGGTGTCAGAAAGTGGACCAGACGTCTTTGTGTGTAGTTGTAATCTTTGTAACAGGAAGCATAGCATTTAATGTAATGATCACCAAAACAAACAAGTTAAGGGACGTCACAGTGACGAGACTGGGATTCGAACCGCAAATGCTGCAGTTTCTGACCGGCTCTCAAGCAGAGTGGCGCAGCGGAAGCGTGCTGGGCCCATAACCCAGAGGTCGATGGATCGAAACCATCCTCTGCTAATTGCGTTAGTGTTCGCCGTCAAGCTGTGTGATTAACACAGGGTATATGTTTTTGCCGTTTGCATTAAAGCACAAGTGTTCAGGGTTCTTTCCACCTCTTAATGGTTCAGCGATCTGTATGTAAAGCCACTGTGGACATTCCACCCGAGTCGCCCGTCTCAGGCCAGCCTGGCATTAGTGCTTTCTTTGTTAGCCATGCATCAATTGCTTCCTTTTAAGGTAGTGTGGCCGAGTGGTCTAAGGCGCTGGATTTAGGCTCCAGTCTCAATTGAGGCGTGGGTTCAAATCCCACCGCTGCCATTTTTGCATCTTCCGGGAGGCAATAGCAGGCAGTAATCTCCATGAACGTTTAGTGGGTGACTGGGCCGTCAAGCTTGACGTGTAGCTGGGTTTAGGCTCCAGTCCCAATTGAGGCATGGCTTCAAATCCAACCACTGAAATTTGCGTAGTTAGTCCGTGAGTGACTGAGCTTTGAAAGTTTTAAAAAAAAAAAAATCAGATGGTGTTCACGAGAGAGAGCAGCTGACTGCAGTCCTTGTGAAGCCCGTTCAATTTAGCGTAGAGAGTCAACAGTGGTGTGACACGTGAGTGACCGAAAATGAGATACGCTCCTGCACTTCTGTTCACCTGCGGTTCATGACAAACTGATTGCAGTAGTTGGGATGAGAAACTAAAAGTTCTTGCACAAACTGTTTTGGTATCGCAGTCTGAGTGGTATTTTTCCAATGTTCTTCGGAGCGAAGGTGTGCGGCAATGGCACGGAGGACACGTGGTCAGCAAACCTTACCGTGGATTATGGAAGGCCTGCATGCAAAGACCACAACTTCCAAGACCTTTTTCTGTGGCAGTGTGGCCGAGCACCCAAGGCGCTGGATTAAGGCTCCAGTCTCATTTAAGGTGTGGGATCTCTTAGAAAGTTCTAAATTTATCAAAGCGTAACCTCACAATGTACAAACTTTCAGGCGTGGTAAATTCTCGCATGAGTTCAAGTTTCTCACGAATCCACTAGTGCCCCATGTGTGCGATACTGCTTCACGCTGAGCTGTAACAATCAAGCAGGTTTTGTGGAAACACCTTTGGCCAGACACACACTTCTTTGTATAGTAAGTTTGGAGTTCAAGGATCCAAGAGGTTAGGTACAGTGTCATTTCTTTTTCGTGAACTTGTGCCTTTACACAGAACCAGTAGAAGCCTTTATTTCAAGGGGGCCCTAATGTGTAGGTGTTTCTCTTGTTTTTAAATCCGTCTGATTTGGAGAATCTATGAACAAGTAATGGTGTAGGAGGCTGTAAATTGTTCATTGTGAGTCAAAATCTACCTGCAAACACTTTAGAGTTAAGCTCTGTGTTTGAAAATACATTGCACCTAACCTCTTAGATCCTTGAACTCAAAACCTACTATACAATAAAGTGCGTGTCTGGTCAAAGGTACTTCCACAAAACCCACTTGACTGTTAGAGCTCAGCGTCAAGTAAAATTGTATGATCTGTATGTAAAGCCACTATGGATATTCCACCCTGAGTCGCCTGTCTTAGGTCAGACTGGCGTAATTGCTTTTTTGCTTTGCTTTGCTTTGCTTTGCTTTTAAGGTAGTGTGGCCGAGTGGTCTAAGGCGCTGGATTAAGGCTCCAGTCTCGTTTGAGGCGTGGGTTCAAATCCCACCACTGCCAAAACGCTCTGAGGCCAACAAAGCGTAACCTCTCAAAGTGCAGACATGTAGCGAATTCCCGTACGACTTCAAGTTTCTCATGAATCCACTAGTGCCCCATGTGTATGATTCTACCTCACGCTGAGCCGTAACAATCAAGTAGGTTGTGTGGAAGCACCTTTGGTTGCACTCTGAGCTATACCTGCGTAGGCATTGTCCACACACTTCTTTGTGTTATAGGTTTGGAGCTTGGGTACAACACAATTTCTTTCTCCTAAGCTTCTGCCATTACACGGAACACTTAACTACACCCTAGTAGTAAACTAAAGGCTGTTTTCGAGCTAGCCAGGAGTCGAACCTAGAATCTTCTGATCCGAAGTCAGTTATCCATTACGCCACTAGCCCTGCTTTAGCTTGTGCACACATGTCGCAACATTGCCTGTACGCGATTGACAGCGACAAAGAGCATTGCATTGAACACCAAAACAAAGAAGAAGGTATCAGTGCCGTGACCCGGACTCGAACCGGGGTTGCTGCGGCCACAACGCAGAGTACTAACCACTATACAATCACGGCTGGGTTGCTGCAACTGTGCCTCCGTGCGAGGTAAACAACTAGTCCTTATTACATCCAACTAAAGGCTGTTTTCGAGCTAGCCAGGAGTCGAACCTAGAATCTTCTGATCCGTAGTCAGACGCGTTATCCATTGCGCCACTAGCCCTGCGTTTGGGAGTGCATAGGTGTCACAATATTGCCTATACCTCGTTGACAGGCAAACAAATATCTTCCCCCAGTTGTGGAGTTTGTCAGTTATCTGACAGTTTGCGAAGGTCGCAGGCGGCAAGAAAAGAAGCAGTAGTCATGTGTGTAGTTCTGAACTTTGCAACAACAAGCATAGCATTGAATGCAATACATAATTGTCACAACATTGCATGTACCTGCTTAATATCGACAAAAATCTTCCTGCACGTACACGTTTACTGAGTTTGGCACTTATGTGACTGCTCGTGAAGGTTGCAGGTGTCAGAAAGTGGACCAGACGTCTTTGTGTGTAGTTGTAATCTTTGTAACAGGAAGCATAGCATTTAATGCAATGATCACCAAAACAAACAAGTTAAGGGACGTCACAGTGACGAGACTGGGATTCGAACCGCAGATGCTGCAGTTTCTGACCGGCTCTCAAGCAGAGTGGCGCAGCGGAAGCGTGCTGGGCCCACAACCCAGAGGTCGATGGATCGAAACCATCCTCTGCTAATTGCGTTAGTGTTCGCCGTCAAGCTGTGTGATTAACACAGGGTATATGTTTTTGCCGTTTGCATTAAAGCACAAGTGTTCAGGGTTCTTTCCACCTCTTAATGGTTCAGCGATCTGTATGTAAAGCCACTGTGGACATTCCACCCGAGTCGCCCGTCTCAGGCCAGCCTGGCATTAGTGCTTTCTTTGTTAGCCATGCATCAATTGCTTCCTTTTAAGGTAGTGTGGCCGAGTGGTCTAAGGCGCTGGATTTAGGCTCCAGTCTCAATTGAGGCGTGGGTTCAAATCCCACCGCTGCCATTTTTGCATCTTCCGGGAGGCAATAGCAGGCAGTAATCTCCATGAACGTTTAGTGGGTGACTGGGCCGTCAAGCTTGACGTGTAGCTGGGTTTAGGCTCCAGTCCCAATTGAGGCATGGCTTCAAATCCAACCACTGAAATTTGCGTAGTTAGTCCGTGAGTGACTGAGCTTTGAAAGTTTTTAAAAAAAAAAAATCAGATGGTGTTCATGAGAGAGAGCAGCTGACTGCAGTCCTTGTGAAGCCCGTTCAATTTAGCGTAGAGAGTCAACAGTGGTGTGACACGTGAGTGACCGAAAATGAGATACGCTCCTGCACTTCTGTTCACCTGCGGTTCATGACAAACTGATTGCAGTAGTTGGGATGAGAAACTAAAAGTTCTTGCACAAACTGTTTTGGTATCGCAGTCTGAGTGGTATTTTTCCAATGTTCTTCGGAGCGAAGGTGTGCGGCAATGGCACGGAGGACACGTGGTCAGCAAACCTTACCGTGGATTATGGAAGGCCTGCATGCAAAGACCACAACTTCCAAGACCTTTTTCTGTGGCAGTGTGGCCGAGCACCCAAGGCGCTGGATTAAGGCTCCAGTCTCATTTAAGGTGTGGGATCTCTTAGAAAGTTCTAAATTTATCAAAGCGTAACCTCACAATGTACAAACTTTCAGGCGTGGTAAATTCTCGCATGAGTTCAAGTTTCTCACGAATCCACTAGTGCCCCATGTGTGCGATACTGCTTCACGCTGAGCTGTAACAATCAAGCAGGTTTTGTGGAAACACCTTTGGCCAGACACACACTTCTTTGTATAGTAAGTTTGGAGTTCAAGGATCCAAGAGGTTAGGTACAGTGTCATTTCTTTTTCGTGAACTTGTGCCTTTACACAGAACCAGTAGAAGCCTTTATTTCAAGGGGGCCCTAATGTGTAGGGGTTTCTCTTGTTTTTAAATCCGTCTGATTTGGAGAATCTATGAACAAGTAATGGTGTAGGAGGCTGTAAATTGTTCATTGTGAGTCAAAATCTACCTGCAAACACTTTAGAGTTAAGCTCTGTGTTTGAAAATACATTGCACCTAACCTCTTAGATCCTTGAACTCAAAACCTACTATACAATAAAGTGCGTGTCTGGTCAAAGGTACTTCCACAAAACCCACTTGACTGTTAGAGCTCAGCGTCAAGTAAAATTGTATGATCTGTATGTAAAGCCACTATGGATATTCCACCCTGAGTCGCCTGTCTTAGGTCAGACTGGCGTAATTGCTTTTTTGCTTTGCTTTGCTTTGCTTTGCTTTTAAGGTAGTGTGGCCGAGTGGTCTAAGGCGCTGGATTAAGGCTCCAGTCTCGTTTGAGGCGTGGGTTCAAATCCCACCACTGCCAAAACGCTCTGAGGCCAACAAAGCGTAACCTCTCAAAGTGTAGACATGTAGCGAATTCCCGTACGACTTCAAGTTTCTCATGAATCCACTAGTGCCCCATGTGTATGATTCTACCTCACGCTGAGCCGTAACAATCAAGTAGGTTGTGTGGAAGCACCTTTGGTTGCACTCTGAGCTATACCTGCGTAGGCATTGTCCACACACTTCTTTGTGTTATAGGTTTGGAGCTTGGGTACAACACAATTTCTTTCTCCTAAGCTTCTGCCATTACACGGAACACTTAACTACACCCTAGTAGTAAAGTAAAGGCTGTTTTCGAGCTAGCCAGGAGTCGAACCTAGAATCTTCTGATCCGAAGTCAGTTATCCATTACGCCACTAGCCCTGCTTTAGCTTGTGCACACATGTCGCAACATTGCCTGTACGCGATTGACAGCGACAAAGAGCATTGCATTGAACACCAAAACAAAGAAGAAGGTATCAGTGCCGTGACCCGGACTCGAACCGGGGTTGCTGCGGCCACAACGCAGAGTACTAACCACTATACAATCACGGCTGGGTTGCTGCAACTGTGCCTCCGTGCGAGGTAAACAACTAGTCCTTATTACATCCAACTAAAGGCTGTTTTCGAGCTAGCCAGGAGTCGAACCTAGAATCTTCTGATCCGTAGTCAGACGCGTTATCCATTGCGCCACTAGCCCTGCGTTTGGGAGTGCATAGGTGTCACAATATTGCCTATACATCGTTGACAGGCAAACAAATATCTTCCCCCAGTTGTGGAGTTTGTCAGTTATCTGACAGTTTGCGAAGGTCGCAGGCGGCAAGAAAAGAAGCAGTAGTCATGTGTGTAGTTCTGAACTTTGCAACAACAAGCATAGCATTGAATGCAATACATAATTGTCACAACATTGCATGTACCTGCTTAATATCGACAAAAATCTTCCTGCACGTACACGTTTACTGAGTTTGGCACTTATGTGACTGCTCGTGAAGGTTGCAGGTGTCAGAAAGTGGACCAGACGTCTTTGTGTGTAGTTGTAATCTTTGTAACAGGAAGCATAGCATTTAATGCAATGATCACCAAAACAAACAAGTTAAGGGACGTCACAGTGACGAGACTGGGATTCGAACCGCAAATGCTGCAGTTTCTGACCGGCTCTCAAGCAGAGTGGCGCAGCGGAAGCGTGCTGGGCCCATAACCCAGAGGTCGATGGATCGAAACCATCCTCTGCTAATTGCGTTAGTGTTCGCCGTCAAGCTGTGTGATTAACACAGGGTATATGTTTTTGCCGTTTGCATTAAAGCACAAGTGTTCAGGGTTCTTTCCACCTCTTAATAATTCAGCGATCTGTATGTAAAGCCACTGTGGACATTCCACCCCGAGTCGCCCGTCTCAGGCCAGCCTGGCATTAGTGCTTTCTTTGTTAGCCATGCATCAATTGCTTCCTTTTAAGGTAGTGTGGCCGAGTGGTCTAAGGCGCTGGATTTAGGCTCCAGTCTCAATTGAGGCGTGGGTTCAAATCCCACCGCTGCCATTTTTGCATCTTCCGGGAGGCAATAGCAGGCAGTAATCTCCATGAACGTTTAGTGGGTGACTGGGCCGTCAAGCTTGACGTGTAGCTGGGTTTAGGCTCCAGTCCCAATTGAGGCATGGCTTCAAATCCAACCACTGAAATTTGCGTAGTTAGTCCGTGAGTGACTGAGCTTTGAAAGTTTTTTTAAAAAAAAAATCAGATGGTGTTCATGAGAGAGAGCAGCTGACTGCAGTCCTTGAGAAGCCCGTTCAACTTAGCGTAGAGAGTCAACAGTGGTGTGACACGTGAGTGACCGAAAATGAGATACGCTCCTGCACTTCTGTTCACCTGCGGTTCATGACAAACTGATTGCAGTAGTTGGGATGAGAAACTAAAAGTTCTTGCACAAACTGTTTTGGTATCGCAGTCTGAGTGGTATTTTTCCAGTGTTCTTCGGAGCGAAGGTGTGCGGCAATGGCACGGAGGACACGTGGTCAGCAAACCTTACCGTGGATTATGGAAGGCCTGCATGCAAAGACCACAACTTCCAAGACCTTTTTCTGTGGCAGTGTGGCCGAGCACCCAAGGCGCTGGATTAAGGCTCCAGTCTCATTTAAGGTGTGGGATCTCTTAGAAAGTTCTAAATTTATCAAAGCGTAACCTCACAATGTACAAACTTTCAGGCGTGGTAAATTCTCGCATGAGTTCAAGTTTCTCACGAATCCACTAGTGCCCCATGTGTGCGATACTGCTTCACGCTGAGCTGTAACAATCAAGCAGGTTTTGTGGAAACACCTTTGGCCAGACACACACTTCTTTGTATAGTAAGTTTGGAGTTCAAGGATCCAAGAGGTTAGGTACAGTGTCATTTCTTTTTCGTGAACTGGTGCCTTTACACAGAACCAGTAGAAGCCTTTATTTCAAGGGGGCCCTAATGTGTAGGGGTTTCTCTTGTTTTTAAATCCGTCTGATTTGGAGAATCTATGAACAAGTAATGGTGTAGGAGGCTGTAAATTGTTCATTGTGAGTCAAAATCTACCTGCAAACACTTTAGAGTTAAGCTCTGTGTTTGAAAATACATTGCACCTAACCTCTTAGATCCTTGAACTCAAAACCTACTATACAATAAAGTGCGTGTCTGGTCAAAGGTACTTCCACAAAACCCACTTGACTGTTAGAGCTCAGCGTCAAGTAAAATTGTATGATCTGTATGTAAAGCCACTATGGATATTCCACCCTGAGTCGCCTGTCTTAGGTCACACTGGCGTAATTGCTTTTTTGCTTTGCTTTGCTTTGCTTTTAAGGTAGTGTGGCCGAGTGGTCTAAGGCGCTGGATTAAGGCTCCAGTCTCATTTGAGGCGTGGGTTCAAATCCCACCACTGCCAAAACGCTCTGAGGCCAACAAAGCGTAACCTCTCAAAGTGCAGACATGTAGCGAATTCCCGTACGACTTCAAGTTTCTCATGAATCCACTAGTGCCCCATGTGTATGATTCTACCTCACGCTGAGCCGTAACAATCAAGTAGGTTGTGTGGAAGCACCTTTGGTTGCACTCTGAGCTATACCTGCGTAGGCATTGTCCACACACTTCTTTGTATTACAGGTTTGGAGCTTGGGTACAATACAATTTCTTTCTCCTAAGCTTCTGCCATTACACGGAACACTTAACTACACCCTAGTAGTAAACTAAAGGCTGTTTTCGAGCTAGCCAGGAGTCGAACCTAGAATCTTCTAATCCGAAGTCAGACGCGTTATCCATTACGCCACTAGCCCTGCTTTAGCTTGTGCACACATGTCGCAACATTGCCTGTACGCGATTGACAGCGACAAAGAGCATTGCATTGAACACCAAAACAAAGAAGAAGGTATCAGTGCCGTGACCCGGATTCGAACCGGGGTTGCTGCGGCCACAACGCAGAGTACTAACCACTATACGATCACGGCTGGGTTGCTGCAACTGTGCCTCCGTGCGAGGTAAACAACTAGTCCTTATTACATCCAACTAAAGGCTGTTTTCGAGCTAGCCAGGAGTCGAACCTAGAATCTTCTGATCCGTAGTCAGACGCGTTATCCATTGCGCCACTAGCCCTGCGTTTGGGAGTGCATAGGTGTCACAATATTGCCTATACATCGTTGACAGGCAAACAAATATCTTCCCCCAGTTGTGGAGTTTGTCAGTTATCTGACAGTTTGCGAAGGTCGCAGGCGGCAAGAAAAGAAGCAGTAGTCATGTGTGTAGTTCTGAACTTTGCAACAACAAGCATAGCATTGAATGCAATACATAATTGTCACAACATTGCACGTACCTGCTTAATATCGACAAAAATCTTCCTGCACGTACACGTTTACTGAGTTTGGCACTTATGTGACTGCTCGTGAAGGTTGCAGGTGTCAGAAAGTGGACCAGACGTCTTTGTGTGTAGTTGTAATCTTTGTAACAGGAAGCATAGCATTTAATGCAATGATCACCAAAACAAACAAGTTAAGGGACGTCACAGTGACGAGACTGGGATTCGAACCGCAAATGCTGCAGTTTCTGACCGGCTCTCAAGCAGAGTGGCGCAGCGGAAGCGTGCTGGGCCCATAACCCAGAGGTCGATGGATCGAAACCATCCTCTGCTAATTGCGTTAGTGTTCGCCGTCAAGCTGTGTGATTAACACAGGGTATATGTTTTTGCCGTTTGCATTAAAGCACAAGTGTTCAGGGTTCTTTCCACCTCTTAATAATTCAGCGATCTGTATGTAAAGCCACTGTGGACATTCCACCCCGAGTCGCCCGTCTCAGGCCAGCCTGGCATTAGTGCTTTCTTTGTTAGCCATGCATCAATTGCTTCCTTTTAAGGTAGTGTGGCCGAGTGGTCTAAAGCGCTGGATTTAGGCTCGGAGCGAAGGTGTGCGGCAATGGCACGGAGGACACGTGGTCAGCAAACCTTACCGTGGATTATGGAAGGCCTGCATGCAAAGACCACAACTTCCAAGACCTTTTTCTGTGGCAGTGTGGCCGAGCACCCAAGGCGCTGGATTAAGGCTCCAGTCTCATTTAAGGTGTGGGATCTCTTAGAAAGTTCTAAATTTATCAAAGCGTAACCTCACAATGTACAAACTTTCAGGCGTGGTAAATTCTCGCATGAGTTCAAGTTTCTCACGAATCCACTAGTGCCCCATGTGTGCGATACTGCTTCACGCTGAGCTGTAACAATCAAGCAGGTTTTGTGGAAACACCTTTGGCCAGACACACACTTCTTTGTATAGTAAGTTTGGAGTTCAAGGATCCAAGAGGTTAGGTACAGTGTCATTTCTTTTTCGTGAACTTGTGCCTTTACACAGAACCAGTAGAAGCCTTTATTTCAAGGGGGCCCTAATGTGTAGGGGTTTCTCTTGTTTTTAAATCCGTCTGATTTGGAGAATCTATGAACAAGGAATGGTGTAGGAGGCTGTAAATTGTTCATTGTGAGTCAAAATCTACCTGCAAACACTTTAGAGTTAAGCTCTGTGTTTGAAAATACATTGCACCTAACCTCTTAGATCCTTGAACTCAAAACCTACTATACAATAAAGTGCGTGTCTGGTCAAAGGTACTTCCACAAAACCCACTTGACTGTTAGAGCTCAGCGTCAAGTAAAATTGTATGATCTGTATGTAAAGCCACTATGGATATTCCACCCTGAGTCGCCTGTCTTAGGTCAGACTGGCGTAATTGCTTTTTTGCTTTGCTTTGCTTTGCTTTGCTTTTAAGGTAGTGTGGCCGAGTGGTCTAAGGCGCTGGATTAAGGCTCCAGTCTCGTTTGAGGCGTGGGTTCAAATCCCACCACTGCCAAAACGCTCTGAGGCCAACAAAGCGTAACCTCTCAAAGTGCAGACATGTAGCGAATTCCCGTACGACTTCAAGTTTCTCATGAATCCACTAGTGCCCCATGTGTATGATTCTACCTCACGCTGAGCCGTAACAATCAAGTAGGTTGTGTGGAAGCACCTTTGGTTGCACTCTGAGCTATACCTGCGTAGGCATTGTCCACACACTTCTTTGTGTTATAGGTTTGGAGCTTGGGTACAACACAATTTCTTTCTCCTAAGCTTCTGCCATTACACGGAACACTTAACTACACCCTAGTAGTAAAGTAAAGGCTGTTTTCGAGCTAGCCAGGAGTCGAACCTAGAATCTTCTGATCCGAAGTCAGTTATCCATTACGCCACTAGCCCTGCTTTAGCTTGTGCACACATGTCGCAACATTGCCTGTACGCGATTGACAGCGACAAAGAGCATTGCATTGAACACCAAAACAAAGAAGAAGGTATCAGTGCCGTGACCCGGACTCGAACCTGGGTTGCTGCGGCCACAACGCAGAGTACTAACCACTATACAATCACGGCTGGGTTGCTGCAACTGTGCCTCCGTGCGAGGTAAACAACTAGTCCTTATTACATCCAACTAAAGGCTGTTTTCGAGCTAGCCAGGAGTCGAACCTAGAATCTTCTGATCCGTAGTAAAACGCGTTATCCATTGCGCCACTAGCCCTGCGTTTGGGAGTGCATAGGTGTCACAATATTGCCTATACATCGTTGACAGGCAAACAAATATCTTCCCCCAGTTGTGGAGTTTGTCAGTTATCTGACAGTTTGCGAAGGTCGCAGGCGGCAAGAAAAGAAGCAGTAGTCATGTGTGTAGTTCTGAACTTTGCAACAACAAGCATAGCATTGAATGCAATACATAATTGTCACAACATTGCATGTACCTGCTTAATATCGACAAAAATCTTCCTGCACGTACACGTTTACTGAGTTTGGCACTTATGTGACTGCTCGTGAAGGTTGCAGGTGTCAGAAAGTGGACCAGACGTCTTTGTGTGTAGTTGTAATCTTTGTAACAGTAGTGTAAGGTAGTGTGGCCGAGTGGTCTAAGGCGCTGGATTAAGGCTCCAGTCTCATTTGAGGCGTGGGTTCAAATCCCACCACTGCCAAAACGCTCTGAGGCCAACAAAGCGTAACCTCTCAAAGTGCAGACATGTAGCGAATTCCCGTACGACTTCAAGTTTCTCATGAATCCACTAGTGCCCCATGTGTATGATTCTACCTCACGCTGAGCCGTAACAATCAAGTAGGTTGTGTGGAAGCACCTTTGGTTGCACTCTGAGCTATACCTGCGTAGGCATTGTCCACACACTTCTTTGTATTACAGGTTTGGAGCTTGGGTACAATACAATTTCTTTCTCCTAAGCTTCTGCCATTACACGGAACACTTAACTACACCCTAGTAGTAAACTAAAGGCTGTTTTCGAGCTAGCCAGGAGTCGAACCTAGAATCTTCTGATCCGAAGTCAGACGCGTTATCCATTGCGCCACTAGCTCCAGTCTCAATTGAGGCGTGGGTTCAAATCCCACCGCTGCCATTTTTGCATCTTCCGGGAGGCAATAGCAGGCAGAAATCTCCATGAACGTTTAGTGGGTGACTGGGCCGTCAAGCTTGACGTGTAGCTGGGTTTAGGCTCCAGTCCCAATTGGGGCATGGCTTCAAATCCAACCACTGAAATTTGCGTAGTTAGTCCGTGAGTGACTGAGCTTTGAAAGTTTTTTTAAAAAAAAAATCAGATGGTGTTCATGAGAGAGAGCAGCTGACTGCAGTCCTTGAGAAGCCCGTTCAACTTAGCGTAGAGAGTCAACAGTGGTGTGACACGTGAGTGACCGAAAATGAGATACCAAAACAAACAAGTTAAGGGACGTCACAGTGACGAGACTGGGATTCGAACCGCAAATGCTGCAGTTTCTGACCGGCTCTCAAGCAGAGTGGCGCAGCGGAAGCGTGCTGGGCCCATAACCCAGAGGTCGATGGATCGAAACCATCCTCTGCTAATTGCGTTAGTGTTCGCCGTCAAGCTGTGTGATTAACACAGGGTATATGTTTTTGCCCTTTGCATTAAAACACAAGTGTTCAGGGTTCTTTCCACCTCTTAATGTACAAACTTTCAGGCGTGGTAAATTCTCGCATGAGTTCAAGTTTCTCACGAATCCACTAGTGCCCCATGTGTGCGATACTGCTTCACGCTGAGCTGTAACAATCAAGCAGGTTTTGTGGAAATACCTTTGGCCAGACACACACTTCTTTGTATAGTAAGTTTGGAGTTCAAGGATCCAAGAGGTTAGGTACAGTGTCATTTCTTTTTCGTGAACTGGTGCCTTTACACAGAACCAGTAGAAGCCTTTATTTCAAGGGGGCCCTAATGTGTAGGGGTTTCTCTTGTTTTTAAATCCGTCTGATTTGGAGAATCTATGAACAAGTAATGGTGTAGGAGGCTGTAAATTGTTCATTGTGAGTCAAAATCTACCTGCAAACACTTTAGAGTTAAGCTCTGTGTTTGAAAATACATTGCACCTAACCTCTTAGATCCTTGAACTCAAAACCTACTATACAATAAAGTGCGTGTCTGGTCAAAGGTACTTCCACAAAACCCACTTGACTGTTAGAGCTCAGCGTCAAGTAAAATTGTATGATCTGTATGTAAAGCCACTATGGATATTCCACCCTGAGTCGCCTGTCTTAGGTCAGACTGGCGTAATTGCTTTTTTGCTTTGCTTTGCTTTGCTTTGCTTTTAAGGTAGTGTGGCCGAGTGGTCTAAGGCGCTGGATTAAGGCTCCAGTCTCGTTTGAGGCGTGGGTTCAAATCCCACCACTGCCAAAACGCTCTGAGGCCAACAAAGCGTAACCTCTCAAAGTGCAGACATGTAGCGAATTCCCGTACGACTTCAAGTTTCTCATGAATCCACTAGTGCCCCATGTGTATGATTCTACCTCACGCTGAGCCGTAACAATCAAGTAGGTTGTGTGGAAGCACCTTTGGTTGCACTCTGAGCTATACCTGCGTAGGCATTGTCCACACACTTCTTTGTGTTATAGGTTTGGAGCTTGGGTACAACACAATTTCTTTCTCCTAAGCTTCTGCCATTACACGGAACACTTAACTACACCCTAGTAGTAAACTAAAGGCTGTTTTCGAGCTAGCCAGGAGTCGAACCTAGAATCTTCTGATCCGAAGTCAGTTATCCATTACGCCACTAGCCCTGCTTTAGCTTGTGCACACATGTCGCAACATTGCCTGTACGCGATTGACAGCGACAAAGAGCATTGCATTGAACACCAAAACAAAGAAGAAGGTATCAGTGCCGTGACCCGGACTCGAACCGGGGTTGCTGCGGCCACAACGCAGAGTACTAACCACTATACAATCACGGCTGGGTTGCTGCAACTGTGCCTCCGTGCGAGGTAAACAACTAGTCCTTATTACATCCAACTAAAGGCTGTTTTCGAGCTAGCCAGGAGTCGAACCTAGAATCTTCTGATCCGTAGTCAGACGCGTTATCCATTGCGCCACTAGCCCTGCGTTTGGGAGTGCATAGGTGTCACAATATTGCCTATACATCGTTGACAGGCAAACAAATATCTTCCCCCAGTTGTGGAGTTTGTCAGTTATCTGACAGTTTGCGAAGGTCGCAGGCGGCAAGAAAAGAAGCAGTAGTCATGTGTGTAGTTCTGAACTTTGCAACAACAAGCATAGCATTGAATGCAATACATAATTGTCACAACATTGCATGTACCTGCTTAATATCGACAAAAATCTTCCTGCACGTACACGTTTACTGAGTTTGGCACTTATGTGACTGCTCGTGAAGGTTGCAGGTGTCAGAAAGTGGACCAGACGTCTTTGTGTGTAGTTGTAATCTTTGTAACAGGAAGCATAGCATTTAATGCAATGATCACCAAAACAAACAAGTTAAGGGACGTCACAGTGACGAGACTGGGATTCGAACCGCAAATGCTGCAGTTTCTGACCGGCTCTCAAGCAGAGTGGCGCAGCGGAAGCGTGCTGGGCCCATAACCCAGAGGTCGATGGATCGAAACCATCCTCTGCTAATTGCGTTAGTGTTCGCCGTCAAGCTGTGTGATTAACACAGGGTATATGTTTTTGCCCTTTGCATTAAAACACAAGTGTTCAGGGTTCTTTCCACCTCTTAATGTACAAACTTTCAGGCGTGGTAAATTCTCGCATGAGTTCAAGTTTCTCACGAATCCACTAGTGCCCCATGTGTGCGATACTGCTTCACGCTGAGCTGTAACAATCAAGCAGGTTTTGTGGAAACACCTTTGGCCAGACACACACTTCTTTGTATAGTAAGTTTGGAGTTCAAGGATCCAAGAGGTTAGGTACAGTGTCATTTCTTTTTCGTGAACTGGTGCCTTTACACAGAACCAGTAGAAGCCTTTATTTCAAGGGGGCCCTAATGTGTAGGGGTTTCTCTTGTTTTTAAATCCGTCTGATTTGGAGAATCTATGAACAAGTAATGGTGTAGGAGGCTGTAAATTGTTCATTGTGAGTCAAAATCTACCTGCAAACACTTTAGAGTTAAGCTCTGTGTTTGAAAATACATTGCACCTAACCTCTTAGATCCTTGAACTCAAAACCTACTATACAATAAAGTGCGTGTCTGGTCAAAGGTACTTCCACAAAACCCACTTGACTGTTAGAGCTCAGCGTCAAGTAAAATTGTATGATCTGTATGTAAAGCCACTATGGATATTCCACCCTGAGTCGCCTGTCTTAGGTCAGACTGGCGTAATTGCTTTTTTGCTTTGCTTTGCTTTGCTTTGCTTTTAAGGTAGTGTGGCCGAGTGGTCTAAGGCGCTGGATTAAGGCTCCAGTCTCGTTTGAGGCGTGGGTTCAAATCCCACCACTGCCAAAACGCTCTGAGGCCAACAAAGCATAACCTCTCAAAGTGCAGACATGTAGCGAATTCCCGTACGACTTCAAGTTTCTCATGAATCCACTAGTGCCCCATGTGTATGATTCTACCTCACGCTGAGCCGTAACAATCAAGTAGGTTGTGTGGAAGCACCTTTGGTTGCACTCTGAGCTATACCTGCGTAGGCATTGTCCACACACTTCTTTGTGTTATAGGTTTGGAGCTTGGGTACAACACAATTTCTTTCTCCTAAGCTTCTGCCATTACACGGAACACTTAACTACACCCTAGTAGTAAAGTAAAGGCTGTTTTCGAGCTAGCCAGGAGTCGAACCTAGAATCTTCTGATCCGAAGTCAGTTATCCATTACGCCACTAGCCCTGCTTTAGCTTGTGCACACATGTCGCAACATTGCCTGTACGCGATTGACAGCGACAAAGAGCATTGCATTGAACACCAAAACAAAGAAGAAGGTATCAGTGCCGTGACCCGGACTCGAACCTGGGTTGCTGCGGCCACAACGCAGAGTACTAACCACTATACAATCACGGCTGGGTTGCTGCAACTGTGCCTCCGTGCGAGGTAAACAACTAGTCCTTATTACATCCAACTAAAGGCTGTTTTCGAGCTAGCCAGGAGTCGAACCTAGAATCTTCTGATCCGTAGTCAAACGCGTTATCCATTGCGCCACTAGCCCTGCGTTTGGGAGTGCATAGGTGTCACAATATTGCCTATACATCGTTGACAGGCAAACAAATATCTTCCCCCAGTTGTGGAGTTTGTCAGTTATCTGACAGTTTGCGAAGGTCGCAGGCGGCAAGAAAAGAAGCAGTAGTCATGTGTGTAGTTCTGAACTTTGCAACAACAAGCATAGCATTGAATGCAATACATAATTGTCACAACATTGCATGTACCTGCTTAATATCGACAAAAATCTTCCTGCACGTACACGTTTACTGAGTTTGGCACTTATGTGACTGCTCGTGAAGGTTGCAGGTGTCAGAAAGTGGACCAGACGTCTTTGTGTGTAGTTGTAATCTTTGTAACAGGAAGCATAGCATTTAATGCAATGATCACCAAAACAAACAAGTTAAGGGACGTCACAGTGACGAGACTGGGATTCGAACCGCAAATGCTGCAGTTTCTGACCGGCTCTCAAGCAGAGTGGCGCAGCGGAAGCGTGCTGGGCCCATAACCCAGAGGTCGATGGATCGAAACCATCCTCTGCTAATTGCGTTAGTGTTCGCCGTCAAGCTGTGTGATTAACACAGGGTATTTGTTTTTGCCGTTTGCATTAAAGCACAAGTGTTCAGGGTTCTTTCCACCTCTTAATAATTCAGCGATCTGTATGTAAAGCCACTGTGGACATTCCACCCCGAGTCGCCCGTCTCAGGCCAGCCTGGCATTAGTGCTTTCTTTGTTAGCCATGCATCAATTGCTTCCTTTTAAGGTAGTGTGGCCGAGTGGTCTAAGGCGCTGGATTTAGGCTCCAGTCTCAATTGAGGCGTGGGTTCAAATCCCACCGCTGCCATTTTTGCATCTTCCGGGAGGCAATAGCAGGCAGTAATCTCCATGAACGTTTAGTGGGTGACTGGGCCGTCAAGCTTGACGTGTAGCTGGGTTTAGGCTCCAGTCCCAATTGAGGCATGGCTTCAAATCCAACCACTGAAATTTGCGTAGTTAGTCCGTGAGTGACTGAGCTTTGAAAGTTTTAAAAAAAAAAAATCAGATGGTGTTCATGAGAGAGAGCAGCTGACTGCAGTCCTTGAGAAGCCCGTTCAACTTAGCGTAGAGAGTCAACAGTGGTGTGACACGTGAGTGACCGAAAATGAGATACGCTCCTGCACTTCTGTTCACCTGCGGTTCATGACAAACTGATTGCAGTAGTTGGGATGAGAAACTAAAAGTTCTTGCACAAACTGTTTTGGTATCGCAGTCTGAGTGGTATTTTTCCAATGTTCTTCGGAGCGAAGGTGTGCGGCAATGGCACGGAGGACACGTGGTCAGCAAACCTTACCGTGGATTATGGAAGGCCTGCATGCAAAGACCACAACTTCCAAGACCTTTTTCTGTGGCAGTGTGGCCGAGCACCCAAGGCGCTGGATTAAGGCTCCAGTCTCATTTAAGGTGTGGGATCTCTTAGAAAGTTCTAAATTTATCAAAGCGTAACCTCACAATGTACAAACTTTCAGGCGTGGTAAATTCTCGCATGAGTTCAAGTTTCTCACGAATCCACTAGTGCCCCATGTGTGCGATACTGCTTCACGCTGAGCTGTAACAATCAAGCAGGTTTTGTGGAAACACCTTTGGCCAGACACACACTTCTTTGTATAGTAAGTTTGGAGTTCAAGGATCCAAGAGGTTAGGTACAGTGTCATTTCTTTTTCGTGAACTGGTGCCTTTACACAGAACCAGTAGAAGCCTTTATTTCAAGGGGGCCCTAATGTGTAGGGGTTTCTCTTGTTTTTAAATCCGTCTGATTTGGAGAATCTATGAACAAGTAATGGTGTAGGAGGCTGTAAATTGTTCATTGTGAGTCAAAATCTACCTGCAAACACTTTAGAGTTAAGCTCTGTGTTTGAAAATACATTGCACCTAACCTCTTAGATCCTTGAACTCAAAACCTACTATACAATAAAGTGCGTGTCTGGTCAAAGGTACTTCCACAAAACCCACTTGACTGTTAGAGCTCAGCGTCAAGTAAAATTGTATGATCTGTATGTAAAGCCACTATGGATATTCCACCCTGAGTCGCCTGTCTTAGGTCACACTGGCGTAATTGCTTTTTTGCTTTGCTTTGCTTTGCTTTTAAGGTAGTGTGGCCGAGTGGTCTAAGGCGCTGGATTAAGGCTCCAGTCTCATTTGAGGCGTGGGTTCAAATCCCACCACTGCCAAAACGCTCTGAGGCCAACAAAGCGTAACCTCTCAAAGTGCAGACATGTAGCGAATTCCCGTACGACTTCAAGTTTCTCATGAATCCACTAGTGCCCCATGTGTATGATTCTACCTCACGCTGAGCCGTAACAATCAAGTAGGTTGTGTGGAAGCACCTTTGGTTGCACTCTGAGCTATACCTGCGTAGGCATTGTCCACACACTTCTTTGTATTACAGGTTTGGAGCTTGGGTACAATACAATTTCTTTCTCCTAAGCTTCTGCCATTACACGGAACACTTAACTACACCCTAGTAGTAAACTAAAGGCTGTTTTCGAGCTAGCCAGGAGTCGAACCTAGAATCTTCTGATCCGAAGTCAGACGCGTTATCCATTACGCCACTAGCCCTGCTTTAGCTTGTGCACACATGTCGCAACATTGCCTGTACGCGATTGACAGCGACAAAGAGCATTGCATTGAACACCAAAACAAAGAAGAAGGTATCAGTGCCGTGACCCGGATTCGAACCGGGGTTGCTGCGGCCACAACGCAGAGTACTAACCACTATACGATCACGGCTGGGTTGCTGCAACTGTGCCTCCGTGCGAGGTAAACAACTAGTCCTTATTACATCCAACTAAAGGCTGTTTTCGAGCTAGCCAGGAGTCGAACCTAGAATCTTCTGATCCGTAGTCAGACGCGTTATCCATTGCGCCACTAGCCCTGCGTTTGGGAGTGCATAGGTGTCACAATATTGCCTATACATCGTTGACAGGCAAACAAATATCTTCCCCCAGTTGTGGAGTTTGTCAGTTATCTGACAGTTTGCGAAGGTCGCAGGCGGCAAGAAAAGAAGCAGTAGTCATGTGTGTAGTTCTGAACTTTGCAACAACAAGCATAGCATTGAATGCAATACATAATTGTCACAACATTGCATGTACCTGCTTAATATCGACAAAAATCTTCCTGCACGTACACGTTTACTGAGTTTGGCACTTATGTGACTGCTCGTGAAGGTTGCAGGTGTCAGAAAGTGGACCAGACGTCTTTGTGTGTAGTTGTAATCTTTGTAACAGGAAGCATAGCATTTAATGCAATGATCACCAAAACAAACAAGTTAAGGGACGTCACAGTGACGAGACTGGGATTCGAACCGCAAATGCTGCAGTTTCTGACCGGCTCTCAAGCAGAGTGGCGCAGCGGAAGCGTGCTGGGCCCATAACCCAGAGGTCGATGGATCGAAACCATCCTCTGCTAATTGCGTTAGTGTTCGCCGTCAAGCTGTGTGATTAACACAGGGTATATGTTTTTGCCCTTTGCATTAAAACACAAGTGTTCAGGGTTCTTTCCACCTCTTAATGTACAAACTTTCAGGCGTGGTAAATTCTCGCATGAGTTCAAGTTTCTCACGAATCCACTAGTGCCCCATGTGTGCGATACTGCTTCACGCTGAGCTGTAACAATCAAGCAGGTTTTGTGGAAACACCTTTGGCCAGACACACACTTCTTTGTATAGTAAGTTTGGAGTTCAAGGATCCAAGAGGTTAGGTACAGTGTCATTTCTTTTTCGTGAACTGGTGCCTTTACACAGAACCAGTAGAAGCCTTTATTTCAAGGGGGCCCTAATGTGTAGGGGTTTCTCTTGTTTTTAAATCCGTCTGATTTGGAGAATCTATGAACAAGTAATGGTGTAGGAGGCTGTAAATTGTTCATTGTGAGTCAAAATCTACCTGCAAACACTTTAGAGTTAAGCTCTGTGTTTGAAAATACATTGCACCTAACCTCTTAGATCCTTGAACTCAAAACCTACTATACAATAAAGTGCGTGTCTGGTCAAAGGTACTTCCACAAAACCCACTTGACTGTTAGAGCTCAGCGTCAAGTAAAATTGTAAGATCTGTATGTGAAGACACTATGGATATTCCACCCTGAGTCGCCTGTCTTAGGTCACACTGGCGTAATTCCTTTTTTGCTTTGCTTTGCTTTGCTTTTAAGGTAGTGTGGCCGAGTGGTCTAAGGCGCTGGATTAAGGCTCCAGTCTCATTTGAGGCGTGGGTTCAAATCCCACCACTGCCAAAACGCTCTGAGGCCAACAAAGCGTAACCTCTCAAAGTGCAGACATGTAGCGAATTCCCGTACGACTTCAAGTTTCTCATGAATCCACTAGTGCCCCATGTGTATGATTCTACCTCACGCTGAGCCGTAACAATCAAGTAGGTTGTGTGGAAGCACCTTTGGTTGCACTCTGAGCAATACCTGCGTAGGCATTGTCCACACATTTCTTTTTATTATAGGTTTGGAGTTCAAGGATTCGAGAGCTTGGGTACAATACAATTTCTTTCTCCTAAGCTTCTGCCATTACACGGAACACTTAACTACACCCTAGTAGTAAACTAAAGGCTGTTTTCGAGCTAGCCAGGAGTCAAACCTAGAATCTTCTGATCCGAAGTCAGACGCGTTATCCATTACGCCACTAGCCCTGCTTTTGCTTGTGCACACATGTCGCAACATTGCCTGTACGTGATTGACAGCGACAAAGAGCATTGCATTGAACACCAAAACAAAGAAGAAGGTATCAGTGCCGTGACCCGGATTCGAACTGGGGTTGCTGCGGCCACAACGCAGAGTACTAACCACTATACGATCACGGCTGGGTTGCTGCAACTGTGCCTCCGTGCGAGGTAAACAAGGGGTCTTAACTACATCCAACTAAAGGCTGTTTTCGAGCTAGCCAGGAGTCGAACCTAGAATCTTCTGATCCGTAGTCAGACGCGTTATCCATTGCGCAACTAGCCCTGCGTTTGGGAGTGCACACATGTCGCAACATTGCCTATACATCGTTGACAGGCAAACAAATATCTTCCCCCAGTTGTGGAGTTTGTCAGTTATCTGACAGTTTGCGAAGGTCGCAGGCGGCAAGAAAAGAAGCAGTAGTCATGTGTGTAGTTCTGAACTTTGCAACAACAAGCATAGCATTGAATGCAATACATAATTGTCACAACATTGCATGTACTTGCTTAATATCGACAAAAATCTTCCTGCACGTACACGTTTACTGAGTTTGGCACTTATGTGACTGCTCGTGAAGGTTGCAGGTGTCAGAAAGTGGACCAGACGTCTTTGTGTGTAGTTGTAATCTTTGTAACAGGAAGCATAGCATTTAATGCAATGATCACCAAAACAAACAAGTTAAGGGACGTCACAGTGACGAGACTGGGATTCGAACCGCAAATGCTGCAGTTTCTGACCGGCTCTCAAGCAGAGTGGCGCAGCGGAAGCGTGCTGGGCCCATAACCCAGAGGTCGATGGATCGAAACCATCCTCTGCTAATTGCGTTAGTGTTCGCCGTCAAGCTGTGTGATTAACACAGGGTATATGTTTTTGCCGTTTGCATTAAAGCACAAGTGTTCAGGGTTCTCTCCACCTCTTAATGGTTCTGTATGTAAAGCCACTGTGGACATTCCACCCCGAGTCGCCCGTCTCAGGCCAGCCTGGCATTAGTGCTTTCTTTGTTAGCCATGCATCAATTGCTTCCTTTTAAGGTAGTGTGGCCGAGTGGTCTAAGGCGCTGGATTTAGGCTCCAGTCTCAATTGAGGCGTGGGTTCAAATCCCACCGCTGCCATTTTTGCATCTTCCGGGAGGCAATAGCAGGCAGTAATCTCCATGAACGTTTAGTGGGTGACTGGGTCGTCAAGCTTCCAACAGTGGAAAAACTCCCTCTATAGAGGAATAAACGTCCAGCAGACCCAGGATCAGTGGGAGAACATCTGCCTTGAGAGAACAGAGACAAAGTTAGTCACATGTGGACATGGAGGCATGTTAGTGGATGGAGTAATGAACTTCACTCTACATATAATGAAGAGGCATCAGTGGGGTTTGTGTGGGTAAGAAGAAAGTGTGGAGTATGTCATCTTAGAGTGTAGAAAATATAACACAGAAAGGAAGATTAACAAGTTGGGGCCTGCACAAAAGTAGAATTAAGACATCCGGGATAGATGACTCAGCTGAGCTCAATAAAGCCAAAACATGTGCGTCCAGGCTTAATTGGTTGGACAAAGACCAAGCCAGGATGAGCAGACACGGATTCATTAAACCAGGTGAAACCAATCCTGGATAGGTGCGCGCTCACGGCTCACTCAAATAGACCCCGCCACAGATCACAGATTAACTGATTTACCATGGCAACTAGACCAGCGTACTTTTCCCCGTCGGAAGCACAAATCCTCATGGAGGCATACGAGGAGGTAAAAGATATAATTAAGAAGAAAGGCAACACCGCCACAGTGATAAAGCAAAGACAAAAAGCGTGGCAAAGTATTCCAGACCGCCTGAATGCATAAGTAGTGCACAATTACACACTCACCGCTCCGCTGAAACGTCACAATTACAAATCAAATATTTAATTCACATCTCCAAAAACGCAGTTGTACTGTAATTATGAAACGGTTACATTTATTAACGGTTACAAATGGTGGGAAATTATTCAATTTCACCTAGAGACTGATTGGCTGACTGACGGTCAGCGTATCGCGTCACTTCCTGTCACCGAGGTTTCCTGCTGGTCTGTTGCTGGTCGCAGCAGCGTTTTTGCTAAACAACTCTCCTCACTTTTATCTCTTTACTGTTGTTTTTCTAACTTACTTCAAGTGCCTAAGGGTCGCACGCTTGTAATACTCAAGCACCTTATTCCCCTTTCATTAAAAGCACTGCAAATATCGTAGCTTTCTGGTCTTTTCGGCTAAGCTAGCTTAACTTTCTGCCATGGCTTCCCTGTCTTCTCCTTCTTTTTCTTGCTCGGTGTGCCTTGTGTTTAGCTCGTCCTCTGCCTCCATTAGTGTTAATGGTATCTGTAATAAGTGTGAGATAGTGGCAGCGCTGGAGGCGAGGCTGACTGATTTGGAATCTCGGCTCCGCACTGTGGAAAACCAGTCAGCTAGTCAGGTCCTGTTAGCTAGTGCGGAGCCTCCTAGCTTAGCTGCTACTCGTCCCTCAGTGGGTCCCGAGCAGCCGGGATGTGACTGGGTGACGGTTCGTAGTAGTCGTAGTTCTAGGCAGTCGCCCACGGTTCACCACCAGCCGCTTCACGTTTCAAACAGATTTTCCCCACTCAGCGACACACCCGCTGAGAAACCCACCCTGATCATTGGTGACTCCATAGTCAGAAACATGAAGTTAGAGACGCCAGCGGTCATAGTTAAGTGCATCCCTGGGGCCAGAGCGGGCGACATCCAGTCTTACCTGAAGCTCCTGCATAAGGATAAGCGTAAATACAGTAAGATCGTAATACACGCAGGAACTAATGACTCCCGGTTACGCCAATCGGAAGTCACTAAAACTAACATTGAGTCGGTGTGTTCGTTTGCCAAAACGATGTCGGACTCCGTAGTTTTCTCTGGACCCCTCCCCAATGTGACCAGCGACGACATGTTTAGCCGCCTGTCGTCGCTTCACCGCTGGCTGTCTAGGTGGTGTCCAGCAAACGATGTGGGCTTTGTAGACAATTGGAGCAGTTTTTGGGGAAAACCTGGGCTGATTAGAAGAGACGGCGTCCATCCCACCTTGGATGGAGCGTCTCTGCTCTCTAGTAACATGGCCAAGTTGATTAGACTCCCTAAACCATGACCCAGAGTGGAGCCAGGACGCAGAGTCGCAGTCTTTCAGCCTCTCTGCAGACTCTCAGCCGCCACCCGCTCGTAGCTGTAACACTCCCATCGAGACTGTGTCTGCTCCCCGACCACCTAAATTATATAAATCACAAATAAATAAAAGAGGAGTGATTCACAGGAATCTAATAAACATCAAGACAGCTCCTCGTACAGAACAAAGTAACAATAAAATAATTAAATGTGGTCTATTAAATATCAGATCTCTCTCTTCTAAATCTCTGTTAATAAATGACTTGATCAGTGACCATCACATAGATTTATTTAGTCTCACTGAAACCTGGCTGCAGCAGGATGAATATGTTTGTCTAAATGAGTCAACTCCAACCAGTCACATCAACCATCATATTCCTAGAAGTTCAGGTAGAGGTGGAGGAGTAGCAGCAATATATAACTCAGATTTATTAATTACTCCTAGCCCTAAACATAACTATAATTCTTTTGAGAGCCTCACTCTGAGCCTTTCTCACTCAGACTGTAAAACCCAGAAACCAGTTGTGTTCTGTGTTGTCTACCGTCCTCCTGGTCCATATTCAGAGTTCTTAACTGAATTCTCAGAGTTTTTATCTAACTTAGTTCTCAGCACAGATAAAGTGATTGTAGTGGGCGACTTTAACATTCATGTAGATGTTGACAGTAACTGTCTCAACATTGCATTTAATTCACTACTGGATTCTATTGGTTTTAGTCAGCATGTGAATGAACCCACTCACTGTCTTAATCATACTCTGGACCTTGTCCTGACTTATGGGTTTGAGATTGATCATTTAAAAGTTCTCCCTCAAAACCCTCTGTTATCTGACCATTTCTTAATAACATTTGAATTTACCATAACAGACCTGACAACAGTTGGAAATAAGTTCTGTTACAGCAGATGTTTATCTGATGATGCTGTTGTTAGATTTAAGGAGATGATTCCATCATCTTTTGTCTCATTCCCTTGTAGCTACACAGAGGAGAGCAGTCATCTGAATCATGAACAGGTAGATTGTCTTGTTGATGATGCTGCAGCTTCACTGCGTACAATTTTAGACACTGTTGCTCCTCTGAAGAAGAAGCCAGTGAATCAGAGGAGGTTGGCTCCATGGTACAACTCAGAGATCCGCAGCCTTAAGCAGAGGACTCGAAAACTAGAAAGATTGTGGCGTTCCAACAAATTAGGTGAATCATGTCTAGCATGGAAAGACAGTTTAATACTATATAAAAAAGCACTTCGGGTTGCTAGAACCACATACTATTCATCATTAATTGAGGAAAATAAAAACAACCCCAGGTTTCTTTTCAGCACTGTAGCCAGGCTGACTAAGATCTGCTGGTTAGACCTATGTCTTACTTAAACTGTTTTTCCCCCATTGATCACACTGAGTTAACTTCAATAATTAACTCTGCTAAATCAGCTACTTGTCTCTTAGACCCAATCCCAACTAGACTCAAAGAAGTTCTTCCATTAATCAGCACATCCATATTAAATCAAATCAACCAATCGCTGGTTACAGGCTACGTACCACAGGCTTTTAAGGTTGCTGTGGTCAAACCTTTATTGAAAAAACCTAATCTTGACCCTAGAGAACTTGCAAATTATAGGCCTATATCCAATCTGCCCTTTATTTCTAAAGTTCTTGAAAAAACCGTAGCTAAACAATTATGTGACCACCTGCGTAGAAATGACCTATATGAAGATTTCCAGTCAGGATTCAGATCCATCACAGACAGAACCAGCTCTGATTAGAGTCACTAATGATCTTCTCACAGCTTCAGACAATGGTCTAGTTTCTGTACTTGTCCTGTTAGATCTTAGTGCAGCATTTGATACGATAGATCACAAGATTCTATTGCAGAGACTGGAACATAGCATTGGGATTAAAGGAAAAGCACTGGGATGGTTTAAGTCTTATCTGTTGAACAGATTCCAATTTGTTCATGTTCATGATCAATCTTCCATCCGCACAGGAATTAGCTTTGTTGTTCCACAGGGTTCTGTGCTTGGTCCAATACTTTTCAGTCTTTACATGTCTCCCCTTGGTAATATTATTAGAAAACATTCTATAAATTTCCACTGCTATGCAGATGATACTCAGTTATATTTGTCCATGAAACCAGAGGAAACAAACCAATTAGTCAAACTTCAGAATTGTTTAAATGATATCAAATCCTGGATGTCCCATAACTTTCTACAACTGAATTCAGATAAAACTGAGGTTATTATAATTGGTGCTAAAAACCACAGAGACTCTTTATTGAATCAGATTGTTTCTCTGGATGACATAACATTAGCTTCAAGTTCTACTGTTAGGAACCTTGGTGTCATTGTTGACCAAGATCTGTCCTTTACACCATATATTAAAGAAATCTCTAGAACTGCCTACTTCCACCTGAGGAATATTGCTAAAATTAGGAGCATCCTCTCACAGAGTGATGCTGAAAAATTAATCCATGCATTTGTTACCTCTAGGCTTGACTACTGTAACTCGCTACTCATAGGTTGTCCCAATAACTCTTTGAAAATCCTCCCATTAATTCAAAATGCTGCAGCCAGAGTTCTGACTGGACTTAGGAAGAGAGATCACATTTCTCCTACATTAGCTTCTCTGCATTGGCTCCCTGTCGAATCTAGGATAGAATTCAAAATTCTTCTCGGGAGGCAGAGCCTTTAGCTACCAAGCTCCTCTCCTATGGAACCAGCTTCCAGTCCAGGTTCGAGAAGCAGACACCCTCTCTAGTTTTAAAACTAGGCTTAAAACCTTTCTTTTTGACAAAGCGTATAGTTAGAGATGGTTCTGGTTTCTCTGAACCATCTCTTAGTTAAGCTGCTATAGACTTAGATGCTGGGGGACGTCCTTCATTGACTGAGCTCTTTTTTTTCTCTTTTTCTTCTATCCACTAACATGCCTCCATTTCCACATGTGACTAACTTTGTCCCTTTTCTCTCCTAGTTGTGCTTCTCCCCTTCTGTCTCTCTCTATTCTCATCTACAGGTATCATCAGACTCAGAGTCCTGTGTCTCCAGTGTTCAATTGCTGGTCCAACCATCCCGCCTGTGTTCTGTTGCTGCTTGTTTTGTTGTTGTGGTTGTGTTCTTTTCTCTCTTCTCTATCCCTTCACCCCAACCGGTCAAGGCAGATGGCCGCCCACACTGAGCCTGGGTCTGCTGGAGGTTTCTTCCTCGTTAGAGAGGGAGTTTTTCCTCTCCGCTGTCGCTATTTAACTGTACAATTTATCGATTGGCTACAATTAAAAGCTTGCTCTATGTGGGAATTGTTGGGTTTAGTTGTGTAAGGTCTTAAAACCTTACTTGTAAAGTGCCTTGAGATAACTGATGTTGTGAATTGGCGCTATATAAATAAAGTTGAATTGAATTGAATTGAATTTATTATTGAAATGCACTGCATATATGAGTGAAATTGTGTAACGTAACTCCATCACACTGTATAAAGCTATGATATATTATTATTAAAGCCTTACATTATTATTTGACGTTACTACGCTCAGTATGGTTTAATCTTAGCCGTTGTACTCTGCTTATTATGTTGTCCACGTTTTTTTTTTTGTTTCCCCTGCTTTTATTAATTTAAAGCAGCTTTGACAGAATGAAACAATTGTGAAAAGTGCTATATAAATAAAATTTTCTTGAATACATACATGAGCTATAATAATAATCACTTTAATTTATATAGCACCTTTCAAAGGACCCTAGCTAGCTTTAAATATATTTATATAATTTCTTATGCATAATATTTTATTTTTATTTTATTTTGTTTTATTTTATCGGAGTATCCTTGTACTTTACACTCCCTGTTTTTAACCTCACTGCATTTATTTTAGTGTGCAGACATGCAGGGTGTATTATATACAGACCTTTGAATGTGTATGTATCATTTTGTGTAATATGCTTTGATTCTGTGCTTTCCATCTTGTAGAGTCACTCTGACTTCAGCTTCGAAAGGAGCTGATAGTGTACCTGCTTTGTTTTGTCCTTATTCAATAAAGGAACATAATGTAGTGGAAAACATTAGTATATGTTAGTGGGTTTAGGATACAGTTAGAGTAAAATAGATATTGTTTAGGCTTTATTCATTTCCAGGGAATATGATTGTACAGGGGCGGCACGGTGGTGTGGTGGTTAGCGCTGTCGCCTCACAGCAAGAAGGTCCCGGGTTTGATTCCCGGAGGCGACCGGGGGCCTTTCTGTGTGGAGTTTGCATGTTCTCCCCGTGTCTGCGTGGGTTTTCTCCGGGGTCTCCGGTTTCCTCCCACAGTCAAAAGACATGCAGTTAGGTCAATTGGTTGGATGCGTAAATTGCCCATAGGTGTGAGTGTGTGTATGACTGTGATTGTGTGTCTATATATGTGGCCCTGCGATGGACTGGTGATCTGTCCAGGGTGTACCCTGCCTCTCGCCCAAAGCCAGCTGGGATAGGCTCCAGCACGCCCGCGACCCCTTTGGGGAAAAAGCGGAAGAAGATGGATGGATGGATGGATGATTGTACAGGACGCTTGCTGGCCTTGGGTGGCTCCGAGGATATCTGACTGGTAGAGCAGAACAATTTGGGCAAAACATTCTGACCTGGTAACCAAAACAATGGAGACAAAACAAGTGGCATTTGGTCTGACGCAAACTGAGGGATTAAGACATGCTCCCGAGGAATCTCGGGGGGAGAGTTCTTTGCCTGCCGTAGAGACAACTCGTTTTTCTGTGGTCAGGCCTGGGGCTCCCCGCGCGCTAGCAAGCATCCTTCCTGCAGGAAGAAGGTGACTCCGCATATCTGCCTTTCATCTCAGCACTGAGAATAAATCTACAATTGATTGGCTGAAACCTTGTCTCTTAGACCCAATCCCAACCAGATTACTCAAAGAAATTCTTCCATTAATCAGCACGTCCATATTAAATCAAATCAACCAATCGCTGGTTACAGGCTACGTACCACAGGCTTTTAAGGTTGCTGTGGTCAAACCTTTATTGAAAAAACCTACTCTTGACCCTAGAGAACTTGCAAATTATAGGCCTATATCCAATCTGCCCTTTATTTCTAAAGTTCTTGAAAAAACCGTAGCTAAACAATTATGTGACCACTTGCGTAGAAATGACCTATATGAAGATTTCCAGTCAGGATTCAGATACATCATAGCACAGAAACAGCTCTGATTAGAGTCACTAATGATCTTCTCACAGCTTCAGACAATGGTCTAGTTTCTGTCCTTGTCCTGTTAGATCTTAGTTCAGCATTTGATACGATAGATCACAAGATTCTATTGCAGAGACTGGAACATAGTTGGATTAAAGGCAAAGCACTGGATGGTTTAAGTCTTATCTGTTGAACAGATTCCAATTTGTCCATGTTCATGATCAATCTTCCATCCGCACAGGAATTAGCTTTGTTGTTCCACAGGGTTCTGTGCTTGGTCCAATACTTTTCAGTCTTTACATGTCTCCCCTTGGTAATATTATTAGAAAACATTCTATAAATTTCCACTGCTATGCAGATGATACTCAGTTATATTTGTCCATGAAACCAGAGGAAACAAACCAATTAGTCAAACTTCAGAATTGTTTAAATGATATCAAATCCTGGATGTCCCATAACTTTCTACAACTGAATTCAGATAAAACTGAGGTTATTATAATTGGTGCTAAAAACCAGAGAGACTCTTTATTGAATCAGATTGTTACTCTGGATGACATAACGTTAGCTTCAACTTTGTTCAACTTTGAGGAACCTTGGTGTCATTGTTGACCAAGATTTGTCCTTTACACCATATATTAAAGAAATCTCTAGAACCGCCTACTTCCACCTGAGGAATTTTGCTAAAATTAGGAGCATCCTCTCACAGAGTGATGCTGAAAAATTAATCCATGCATTTGTTACCTCTAGGCTTAACTACTGTAACTCGCTACTCATAGGTTGTCCCAATAACTCTTTGAAAATCCTCCAATTAATTCAAAATGCTGCAGCCAGAGTTCTGACTGGACTTAGGAAGAGAGATCACATTTCTCCTACATTAGCTTCTCTGCATTGGCTCCCTGTCGAATCTAGGATAGAATTCAAAATTCTTCTCCTCACTTACAAAGCTCTTCATAATAAAGCTCCATCTTATCTTAAAGACCTCATCGCTCCTTATGCTCCCAACAGAACGCTTCGTTCTCAGAGCGCTGGTCTGCTTATGGTTCCCAGAGTTTCTAAATGTAGAATGGGAGGCAGAGCCTTTAGCTACCAAGCTCCTCTATGTGGAACCAGCTTCCAGTCCAGGTTCGAGAAGCAGACACCCTCTCTAGTTTTAAAACTAGGCTTAAAACCTTTCTTTTTGACAAAGCGTATAGTTAGAGATGGTTCTGGTTTCTCTGAACCATCTCTTAGTTAAGCTGCTATAGACTTAGATGCTGGGGGACGTCCTTCATTGACTGAGCTCTTTTTTCTCTTTTTCTTCTATCCACTAACATGCCTCCATTTCCACATGTGACTAACTTTGTCCCTTTTCTCTCCTAGTTGTGCTTCTTCCCTTCTGTCTCTCTCTATCCTCATCTACAGGTATCATCAGACTCAGAGTCATGTGTCTCCAGTGTTCAGTTGCTGGTCCAACCATCCCGCCTGTGTTCTGTTGCTGCTTGTTTTGTTGTTGTGGTTGTGTTCTTTTCTCTCTTCTCTATCCCCTCACCCCAACCGGTCAAGGCAGATGGCCGCCCACACTGAGCCTGGGTCTGCTGGAGGTTTCTTCCTCGTTAGAGAGGGAGATTTTCCTCTCCGCTGTCGCTATTTAACTGTACAATTTATCGATTGGCTACAATTAAAAGCTGCTCTATGTGGGAATTGTTGGGTTTAGTTGTGTAAGGTATTAAAACCTTACTTGTAAAGTGCCCTGAGATAACTGATGTTGTGAATTGGCGCTATATAAATAAAGTTGAATTGAATTGAATTGAATTAATGCTGCCTCGGCTTGAGTTCTTCTGAGTTGGGACATTTCTAACCACTGCAAAGATGGCGTCACGAACAGGATAAAAAGGAAGCCAAATTAAGAAGAACACTGATACCTGGAGGCTGATGGAAAATTGAGGACAACATTCATCCAGCTGGTGCCTGGACGCAGACGACGTCACGTGTGGCCACAGGTAAAAAATTGCGTTTTGCTTTAAATTGACGTACTCTGTGTCTGGGATCAGGTGGAGAATGTTGGTAAGACTGACTGACAAAGTCATATAATTTGCCTAAACAGTTAAATTCTAATTTGGCGGCCTTAAGAAAAGAATTTTGTTGTGGGGGAAACCCTGTATGTTGTGGTGGATGTAAAGGCAAGATATCGGGTCACTTGTACTAACATTGCTGTAAATAACTATCCAGCTTCATGTGTTTCATGTGTGTTTTTTCTATGATTATAAAAATGATACAGCCTATTGACATCTAAAAGTTGAATATTGTAACGGACGCAGTTTGGCTCTGGGAAAATTGTGGGTGTTTGAGTCTGGGATTAGAGAAAATTATTGTTTAAGACGCTGTATAAGTACAAAGGACTGACTTGCTCGGGCTCTGCAGGGTTTGGAACGAGCGCCTCCTCAACACGGATTGGAAATGGCAAATTACTTTGTTTAAGGTTGAGAAATTAGCACAGGAGTTTTTCAGAGGCAGCAGTCCGTTTGTGCGCTCACAGTGGGTTTTGGCTCCAGAAATTTTAATGTGCGATCAATTAGAGACGAATAATTGTACTGGTACGCTGTGAGTTTGTTTGTTTTTTGGTAACGTGGGGAAATTACATCAGCCTGGGCCAGATCAACCCAGGTGTAGTTTTCACCATGGAGAGTGAGGCCTGAGAGTTTAGATAAATCCCGGTGAAAAGCTTTTCTGTAGATAAACGAGTCTAGACTGAAATGTGTTGAATATTTATGTATGCGGTGTAATTGATGGAAGCTTTGTATATGCGTGTGCTGAGGTTTGTTATGCAATGATTTGGGTTTAGAAGTGGTTGTGATTGTGTGTTTTTCTGCACAGAGGGTTCTGTGCTGTGGTTATATGCTGAGATCTGAGCTGAGGTTGATAATTTCACAGGAGAAGAGTCTGGCTCTTCTGTTTCTCTGTCTTCTGGCAATTGTGAGTGTGTGTAAGGATAAAAATAGACCGAAGGGCATGTGTGGATGCGGTTAAAAGGAGAAGTGAATTGTTTTGTGTTTGCGTTTTCTTGCTTTTATCGTGGAGACGTGGACAAAGGACTCTGCTCAGTCGGGAGAACTGCAGTGGGAGGTGTTCGTTTTGATTTTGATCATAATAGACTTATGTTGAGAGTGTGTGTCTTCCGGTGATCGTAGCTGTTTGTGAGACTTCTTCATTGTTCAGTGAAAGTTGAGACCGCGCCCCTTGTTGGAGAGGGGGGATCTATGACAATAAGGTTTGTGATTGGCTGTGAGTTCGAGACTGCACTTCACCTGGTAGTCAAGAGTACTACGCAAGAAGACAGCCCCCTCCCCGGAGGTTTACAAACTGAGGCTGCAGGTGACCTTGGAGGAGAACTCAGAGCTCCGCTGTGACTCTTATCTGTGTGTATAGTAGGGACAGCAATTTTCATGTGATTGAAACAGAGAAGCTCTTAAATTTGTCACAAAAACCGCTGAGGTATTTAAAGTTAGATAGTTTTGAGGCTGAGTGGTTTCCAAATTAAATACTCCACAGTCATTTGAATTTGGATAATATACCGTAGATTTGTGTGCACTACAGACACATCAATACAGTTGCATACATAAGAGACATATCCACGTAGATACATCACACATAATGGAATCTGCAAATAAGAACATGTCTCCCATCGAGGTGGTAGGAAAAAAGAATCTGCTTTTGAGAATCAGCTCGACCATTGTCTGGCTTATGAAAGACGAAATTCTGAGATACTCAAAGAAATGGGATGAACGCACAGGTAAATCAACTTCACCTTGGCCATTGGAGGGAGCGTTTGACTGGAGAGGGTGTGTTGAAATGGAAACTTTAATAAAAATTTACCAAATTAAAGACAAATCTACAAAGCGTGAGCATAAGCGTGAGCGTGAGACTGCAGTGTTGCACTTGTTTACAGAACATCCCAAAATGTTGAGGGAAAGAACTGTACAGTATGTGAAGAAACAGCTAGATGAGAAGGATAAAGTGGGGGCGAAGAATGTGGGGAAGCTCCATCCTCAGGTAACACAGATGCCTGTCAGAGAACTTAAAATTCTAGGTGACTACATGATTAAGTCAGGGAAAGAAAAATGTCTTTATCCAATGGCAGAGCTGGAGAAAGCAAGCAGGTCAGAGGAAGAAGAGGTAGACGAGGTGGCAGATGTACCTGAGACAGTCTTGAAGGCAGTTAAGGTGCCAGATAGGAATCCTAGGCAAGTCAGTAGATTACATGATAACGTAGTGAGGATTTTGCAGGAGGCTGAGGATGGAAGGAGATGCAGTGGGTTGGAGATGCAGAGGTGTGATGTGAGAGAGGCTGGTTCCAATGGGTCTGAGGAGAGTGCTGAGAAATACCTAGTGGGAGTGGAATACTCTAAACTGCCAGACCCTGACAGAGTCTCTACACCCCGGGATGGACATGGTGGTGCAAAGCCTAAATTCCCTCAGTCAATCTTGAAAAATAGGGAGAACAAGGCTGCAGCCAGAAAGGAGCTTGCACCTGCGTTTGACATCGGGAGCGAGGTGCTGGAGGAGCGTAGGAAAATGGATGGAATTATCATCACAGTTCACGCTCCCATCACAGCTCCAGCTACCATTACGTTTCCAATTACATCGGCAGCTGCGGATACACCCCAGGTGATATACATTCACCCAGGAGGGTGGCAGGGAGGCCCTCCACGCATGAGAGGGGGATGTTCCGCTGACAGAGGCAGAGGAGCTGCTGGTAGATTGGGGAGAAGAGTGCGATGCCACTACTGTGGGAGAGAAGGACATATAAGGAACCAGTGTTTCAGGTGGATGCAGGACTTTGGACTTGGAGTGATTGTGGACACTGCACAGTGCCAAATGACTGTGAGAAAAGAGGAGGAGATGGTTTATTGGCTTGGGGACTTAAACGAAACACTCATGGACTCTGCTGATATGTGGATGGACTTTATCAAAGCCATTATATCAGAAGCATTGCAGCCTGCTTGTCCTCCTCACTGTACTCTCCAGTATTTTGAAAATGAGTTTGGTTAGGGAGACAGCCAGGGAAGGTTCAGCTACAATCTACTTCTATTGTTTTGGGAAAACAGTAGGCTGCCATGGTCATAGAGAGAGGGCCATATTTAGATCAGGAATTTGACATCAAAAACAGCATTCCGCATGTGACCTTGTTAGTTAACCCAGACTTTGAACCCAAACATTTAGGTCCTATGCTTGTTCAGTCCCAGGAAGCTAAATTTGTGCCAACAGAAAACAAATACATTTGGTTGAGTGAGGATGAGTCTTTTCTTAAAATAGACATTTCAGCTGAGGGATGGGCTTCCCCACAGGCTGTACGCCTCCCACGTCGGGCAGCACTCTGCTGCGAGCATTCTGATCTGGAGAAAGAGATGGTAGGAAGAGTACCAGATAAACTATGGTCAAAACATGATACTGATGTAGGTTTTATTCAGTCCGCACAACCGGTGGAAGTTCATCTTAACCCCCTGAAAGCAGAGGCTGGGATTCAGCCAACAATACAGATCCTATTGGAAGCAGGAGTGCTGGTGGAAGAGTCAAATCCATGCAGCAATACCCCGATTTTGCCAATCAAAAAGGCTGATAAGAGTAAGTTTTAAGCTAAATGAGCTAAATGAGTAAGCTTTAAATAACGTTGTAGAAGATTTTCCAGCGGAAGTTCCAAATCCACACACTCTCTTGTCGAACGTTCCACCTGATGCAAAGTGGTTTACAGTGGTTGACTTGTGTTCTGCATTTTTCAGTGTACCATTGAGTGAAAACAGTCGACATCTTTTCGCATTCACGTACAGGGGTCAGTCCTACACGTACACACGAATGCACAGTCCTCACTTGTTCAACAAAATCTTGAAAGAGGATATGGAGGATTTGGCGGGTAAGATTACAAGTACTGTTCTCCAGTATGTTGACGATTGAATCCTCTGTGCACCGGATTTGGAAACGTGTCATAAAGACTCCATCACCTTGTTGACACTGTTGGCTGAAAGAGGCCATAAAGCAGGATTGTTGTCCTTGTTGATAAACAAGACTCATGGGCTAAGCCATGAGTCGAGGGAGGGGAAGTGATTAGGAGAATCAGAGAGTGGAATTTTTGGGCTCCAAGGTTACAACAGCATGTAGATGATGATTTAAGTCGGTGTGAATCTTGTCTCCAGTGTAACATTTGGCGTGGAATGGTGCCGCCTGCTGAACACCTTCCAATCCCTGAGGGGCCATTCATGCATTTAACAATGGACTTTGTGGACATGGTGCGTCCGGTACAGGGCAAGCGATATCTTCTGGTGGTCATTGATCGCTTCACCCGGTGGGTCGAAGCGACACCTTCTAAACACAAAACCGCTGAGACGGTGGCGAAATTTTTGTGTCGAGAGGTGATTCCGCGCTTTGGGATCCCTCTGAAGATCAGCTCAGATAATGGTAAAGAGTTTGTTGACAAAACAGTGAAATGTGTCTTACAAAAACTGGGAGTGAAACAGAGGTTTGGCAGTGTGTACTGCCCGACGTCACAGTCCGATGTTGAGAGGTGCAACGGGATTTTGAAAAACAAACTGCTGAAAATCTGCCGAAGCACAGGGTTAAACTGGACGCTTTGCCTCTGGCGCTCATGGCTTGTTGATCAAGTGCTCACAGAACGCTGAAACTAACACCGCATGAAGCTTTGCTTGGTCGACCGATGCCAGCGCCAGTGTACAGAGCAGTGAAGGGTCCATCTCTTGACATTTTGACAAATGACCTCAGTTCTTACATCAAACAAATGACTAACATGCATAGGAGTAGTTCCTCCCGTGTTGTCTCTCTGCAGGAAAAAAGAAGCTCGAGAAGATCCAGAGCCATTCGTGAAGCCAGGTGACCTGGTGTATGTTAAAGTGTTCAGGAGAAAGTGGGACCACCCTCGACGAGAGGGTCCGTACGAGGTAGTTAAAGCTACTGCCAGAGCCAGGTTGAAGGTTCACCCACGTGGTATCATCTAAATCATTGTGTGAAAGCCCCAGAGGGGGAACCGAGTTGGCAGTGGCCAAGAAGGAGAAGAATGAGGTTTCAGGAGAATGCCCAGAGGGGGAGGAAAGGGGTGACCCTGATCCTCTCCCTAATTCTGGTCCTCGCATTGATTGTGCTGATAGTATTACAGTTGACTATCCCCGAACCAGGGCCGTCCAGAGACGAAGGGCCCAGCAAGAGTAAGACCACAATCAAGAGAGGGAGGAGAGCTACAGGAGAAAAGGGAACAGAGGTCCAGGAGTGGACATCTCATTCTGCCGGAATGAAAGGAGTGATAACTGAGGTAGAGGGTTATGAGGACGAAGAGATCAGGCTGGAAACGCTCCAGCAGAACAGCTGGTACCAGTGGGTCCAGTTTGCAAGCCGGATGAATGACAAGACTAATTGTTACATCTGCACCAAGGTTAAGCCAGATACGTTTTTCATGTTGAACACAGTGTTCAGTTGGCAGGAGTGTGATCGCAGACAACTAATAAGAATACTGAGTGGATCAATTACATCTATTACAATCAACAGCGTTTCATTAAGTACACTGATGTAGCTTTAGGTGCGTCGGGAGAGCAGGTGAGCGCCACTAGTGCTATGGCAGAATCGTCAAGCTACTGATTGGATTTTGGCTGAGAAAGGAGGTGTGTGTGCTCTCATAGGTGAATACTGCTGCACCTACATTCCAGGTCACACTGCCCCAGATGGAGCGTTCACTGAGGCGATGAGGAAGCTGAAAGCCCTTAAGATGGAGGTGAAGGAGAACGCTGGCAGGGATGCAAATGTGGAACCAGGCGGCTGCCAGCTATCTACCATGTTTTTTCTATTTCTCAAACATACACATACTCATATATATACGCACTACAGTTAGCCTCTGACTTCTCCACTTCACACAGTTGTGTAATGGATTTTATCTAATGATCTATTTCTTTGCTCTATAAGTTTTAATTAAATTGTAATATGATTATCTGAACTATCTGAATATTTGAATAATGATTTGATTCCTGCAACTAAGGTTACACTTTAAAATACACTGACGATTGATCGATTGATTAATTGATAGAAGTCAGAGGAGTTAGCAACATACACTTCAAGAAATGGTCAAAGCCTGTGATTTGTCTTATGTGTGTTCGTTTTTTCCTCATACTCAGGTTCACTGCAGAGCTTAAACTGGGGGTTGCACCCGTGGATGAATGGAGGCCGTCGCCCCTGGAAGTGGGAGAGACGCTCATCTGGGATTGGGCCTCCTTGATGGACGCGTGTGGCTGCCTGGGACATCTGTAGTGAACTATGTCTATGTGAACATTTGTTGTTGGCAGGTTGCAGAGAATCACCTCTTCTGAATGCAGGACCTTGTGTGCTTAGTTCAGTCTTAGTCTTTTTGTTCTGATCATTAGCGTAGCTATTAATTTAGAATGTTGATTTCAGGGGACAGGTGTGTAGTTGTACTTTAACTTAGTATAGTCTAGGTTAGATCTTTACGGGATTTAAAAATCCTGTGAGGGGGAAATTCTGTAGTGGAAAACATTAGTATATGTTAGTGGGTTTGACCTGGTAACCAAAACAATGGAGACAAAACAATCTGTAATTGGCTGTAATCACAAATGTTTGCATTTGGTCTGACGCAAACAGAGGGATTAAATCATGCTCCCGAGGAATCTTGGGGGGAGAGTTCTTTGCCTGCCATAGAGACAACTCGTTTTTCTGTGGTCAGGCCTGGGGCTCCCCGCGCGCTAGCAAGCATCCTTCCTGCAGGAAGAAGGTGACTCCGCATATCTGCCTTTGCATTCTTTCATCTCAGCACTGAGAATAAATCTACAATTGATTGGCTGAAACCTAATGCTGCCTCGGCTTGAGTTCTTCTGAGTTGGGACATTTCTAACCACTGCAATAATGTTACACATTGTGTTTTTATATTCATATGGAATGTGTATTTGTTTATATGACAGAGTACTAGGGCCCCACTGAGGAAAAACGATAAAGTCATAAATTTATGAGGCTGGTTCTTTCTGCAGAAAAGCAACATATTCTTTTTACAGTTTTGATAGTTATGACAATGTGATACTTCATATTCTTGCACATCAGCATGTCTTTGTTTATGAAACCATACTGAAGTACAATTTCACGAAATGCCCCACATCTGTAATTTTAACAACTGTCCTCCTTTAAAACAACTGGTTACAATATTATGACTTATAATATTCTATCATTTTATATATAGCCTTATAGTCTATGGGAAACTTTAAATTATTTAATGATAGCAACATCATCTAAAAATCATTATTTATCCAAAATGATTGAAATTAATGATCACAAACGTTTAAGTGATGACAGTCGGTCTAGTTATATGTGATAATAATGTATAGTGAGCAGTGAAATAACTATTGGTTTCCATTTGTGGCGACTGCTGACTGACATTAGGGATGAGATTAAATAGATCCTGGAATTTAGCCTGGTCTGGAGCAGGCTAGCTCCACAGAATAAATCTCCATGGTAATTTATACCATAACATTTCCTCCTGCCCCCTATCCAGCTTTAGTGCAACCGGATTACGGATCAACTGAGCCAGGATCACCAAGATATCCTGGCTTTATCCCTTATCCTACTTTTGTGCAACAGGCCCTTGGTCTGAATAATGTTAAAATAACACGTGTTTGGGTTATAGGTGGCAGTAATGCACCTTTAAGAATGCCAGCTTCATTCAACACCACAGAAGAAGAAGAGCACAGTAACATAACGCTGTGTCTCAACAGGCAGACATCGCTATAATATCCAGAAGGAAGTGGGGAAGATGAGGGCAGGAGTAGGAAACACAAAAGAGGACAATGTAATATCACGGTTAAGACTGAGTCACACAAAACTGAATAAGTCACTGCACCGAACAGGGAAACACCAGACGGGTCTGTGTAGGTTCTGTAAATCAGAGGAGTCAGTGGAGCAGGTGTCATGTCACTGTCAAGCATAGAGGTCAGAGAGGGAGACATGAGGAGGGTTAGGGTGGAACAGGAAGCACAGGAGACACGGGCTTAGATCTGAAACACAGACTCAGTTAGTCAGGGAGTTACAGAACAATAATGACATTTCTGGAAGACACAGGACTAATAAGTAGAGTGTAGTTTTTTTTTTGTTTTGTTTTGTTTTTAAATCCTGATCCACACTCCAGCATAGTAGGTGGCGGTAATGCACCTCATCACTGGATGCCACCCGCCATAAAACTACAAGAAGAAGAAGAAGAAGAAGAAGAAGAAGAACGCTGTGTCTCGTGACCTGTGTACGAGGAAGCAACATAAGACGTATCCAGTCTGGTGTAATAATAAATAGACTAAAGCTGTAAGTATTAATACTGAGTCAACTTTCATACATTAAGGCGTATCAGAATGACCGATGTATGTGTGACAACGCTGATTAGCAAAGCTTTCAGAGCTTCAGTGGTTGCTCGCAGATGTCTTCTTGGGAAGTTACAGTTCAAACTGCAGTAACACGTTTAGTTTTCCTTTTATTGTGTCGGTATAAAAGTGTTAGACCGTCATCCGTCAGTGAGCGGCTAACAATTCGTCAACCGCAGTCAAACCAGAAAGCGCTTCTTGTTGACTGCGTGTACGGGTGCTGGTAGGGAGCAAAATACTGGACACGCGTTTGCGTTTACGTTGAGTGCTCAATGCTTCGCGTGAGTAGAGTAATCTGTCCATCCCCACGAAGCACCACGTGTGGTGAATGTGAGGGACTGAAGTGGACAAGCTGTGCTTGCTGGGAGTAACGTCACTGTGCTCTGCCTTCCATCACATTAGCGCCTCTGTCTGACCACAGAAATTCCGAAGGTGCAAGATTACCGAAAAATCTTCTGAGGGCACTTGTGAAGCTGGATGTGGAATAAGTACAATGTGCACAGCTCTTACTGATGTGCATGTGAAAAGCACTGCCCACCTTTTGCTGTCTGCCATGGGCCAAAGATGTCACGACCAACATAAAGGGTGGCCCTGGTGAGAGCTGTCTTCTGTAGGCTTCCTGTAAGTCTGCACATTTGTGGATATCAAATGAGAACAGGCGTTTGCTTCCAGTGATCCACAATCCTGCGGCCCTGACTGCTCCTTCTGTGATCTGACATCGCCGATGTGCAACTTTCTCATGGTGGTACTTGACTAAGTCACTACTGACCACTAAGTCTGACTAATGCATCTTCATCAATGATGGGGAGTTTTCTGAGTTAGCTTTGTGTACGTAATGGAACATTAATTTTTAAACCTTTATATTCTTCCTTGAATTTTTAGTTTTGCACAGTAAGAATAAGCTCACTTTTGCTTTGGAGAGTTTGTTTGAAGGGCTTCTTTCATTGTAACACTTCCATCCTTGGTGTTTTACCAGACTGGAGGTTTTGAAAGATGCAGCAAGGCAAATGAGAGCTGCTATGGTAGAAACCAAGGCATCCAATGAGAACACCTTTCAAAATGTATGACCTGTAGCTTGAATCTTGGAGTTGGAACAACAGGCTGTATTTCTGCATCTGCTTCAGCCTCTGTGAGACTGTAGATGTCAGACTGTCGTACCCAAAACTGGTGCACATAACCTTCTCACAAAGAGTTGAACTTGTTCTGCACTAAACAGATAACAGGTGAGTAGGACGTCCTCCAGTAAGCACACGATGGAACTTTTCTCTTTCAAAATACAGTAGCAAACATCTTCCAGTCTCAATTTAACTTTCCAAGATTAAAATAAGAATATGCTGAGTAACGACACCGGTCATCAAGAATATCCCTAACCGCTCCAAATGAACTTAATTTAAAGCGAAAAACAATGCAGCAAGTGTATTATGTTTGCAGTATCTAAAAAGATAATGAGATAAATGCTTATGGACAAATGAAGTCCAAGTCAACAACATAAAAAAGAAACTTGTCCTCTCTGAGGGGAATTCCAGCTCTGTAAGTACTACTGCTCTCTGACCAGAAGGGGGCTTTACAATACTCAAAACTCAGCACAAAACAGAGAAATCAGAGGTGGTCACCTGTTTTTTTTTTTTTTTTTTTTCGTCAGACCACCAAAATATACAGACACCAAAATATTAGTTTATTATATTTGTGCAACATCAGGGATTATTTTCTATGCATTAAGAAGTTGTGGCCTCACATTAGACAGTTTGATTTGCATAGGATCTTAAGTTGTGCTCAACAAATTTCATGTCATGTGGGGATCAGGCTTTGAAATGCTGTGTGCGTGTTGTGTTTTTTAGGTTGACAGACAACATGCCTAGTCGGGGCTTGGCAAGGACGTGGCTACCTGTTCAGCTGCTGCTGCTCCTGTGGACACTGACTAATGCTTCTGGTGAATGCTTGTTCTGTAGCTGACTCCTGACATGTTTCCAATAATTTAATAATTTCTCATTTGTCTGCATCTCAAGTGTTTAGAAACTTTTTTTTTTTTTCAATTTGTCTCTCTTCCAGATTCCAGGGTTCATTTGTTTGCGCCTGAAGCTGTTACACTTGAGGAATATTCTAAGGCCAACGTTACTATTACTTCCAGGTAACAGAGCCTTTGCACTGTATGTGTTTATGCTATAGAAAAAAGGTGGTTTTAGATGGTAACCAGAGCTGGTGTTAAAATGACATATGGTTCTAGTATGTCTGAGGGAAAGGAACACTTGACTTAACTCGACTAGAAAGAGAGGAGTCTGAGTTTTGTAAGCCAAGATTCATATAATAAATAAAATGTACAGACCTACATGAATAGGACTAAGGAATTTTAGCTTTTTTCCACCCTGCACTGAGAATGTTTACATGTTATGTTCAACAAAAACATCTAATGTTTGTGAAGTATTAGTTTAAGTGTGAAGTTTGACTTTGATGAAGATTAGAACACATTTATCACCAATTTATTCAGAAATCCATGTAATCACAAAGGGTTCACATACTTTTTCTTGCAACTGTATATAATCTAACTTTCACTTTTCACTGAAATAATTTCAGGAATTGGTTACATTTTTGCTGATATTTTAATTTACCGATACGCATTGACATATGTGAATGGGGATTCTGGCTGCACACCATGGAAACTACAGTGTCATCTACATGTGGCAGGATGAGTGTTGTTCTCACTGCATATTTGTGTTCTTTCCTAGTTTACCTTTCAACCAGTCAACTGTGATTGTATTAAATGTCACCTACAGCTCCAAGTTAAACTACTCGTCTATAATCATGCTGCCCAAACAGGTACAGTAAGACATGTTGCTTCAGAGCAGTGTTGTTCGTCACAGTTTTAATGTAATGGTGTACATTGCTAAACTGTGTTTTGTTTTGTTTTTTATCAAAAAGAGTGAAAAAGTGCTTTTCCCTCTGCACAGACATTTATACTGAAATCTCCTTACGCAAAAACAAAACCAGGAAAAACAATAGCAGGAGGCTACAGAAACACTGGGATTCACAGCAGGATGGACTAAAGCTAAACATCCTTTTCTGCCTAGCAACAGTCTGCAGCGCCTGCAGTATGAAGATGTTTTTCCCTTGTGGTCAGAATGTAAAGCACAAAAACAGGAAACATGTTGCTCTTCACTGGAAGTTAGAAGCACCAATAGAACACAATAGAAGGTGTTGTCTTCTGCAGAAGTAAAGAATCATGACATTTAACTTATTCTGCTGAGCTCAGAAAAGTTATAATATAACAAGTAACAATAATAATTTCTACTGAGGATGCACAATAGAAAATTCCCTTACAAAACAAATCACGTTTTCAGAGACAGAGTTCATCATCTGGCCCTTTATCATGAGGGTCAGCTATTGAAAGACCAACAGACGGGGTTAATACATATTTGTACATAGACATAATTAACTCAGATGGTATTTGTATCTGTTTTGTTCAGGTATTACTACCAGCAGAACTAACCTCCGTCAGTTTTAATGTGACTTCCCTTGATGTTGGTCAGGTGACCACCTACCTGCAGAGCAACAACACAGACCAACAACACAGGTGGGTGTTGTATCAGAACAATGCACTGACTGGAAGACTGGTGTCACGGGTTACACTGTTGTGATGACACGCCCATTTCCTTCAGTGAAGGAGAACGAACATTTTTCAGTATTATCAGAAATGTGTGTTTTACACAAATATTAATGATATCGTCCATTGTGTTTTTAGTAAAGGTAATTCCTTTTTTGATGGATACAGCACAAATCAGTGGTGAAGGAACTGCATAGAGTGAGGAAAGGATAGGAAAACAGGCGCTCAGTGTTTGAAAGAGGTCCCCCAGCATCTACGGCTGTGAAAAAATTAGGACACCCTATGTAAATCTTTTTGATCTTTTTTTTTTTTCTGAAGGCCTCAGACAGCTCTTTTGCTCTCACCATGGTGCTCACTCTCACCTCAACAGTCAGGAGCACACCAGACTAAATGTCTGGTTTAGGACGGGCAACAATCTGGTGTGATACACCTGTGTGTGTGATTTGAGCCATTTTAAGAGGGAATAAATGTGAGGGTGTTCTAACTTTGTCCTCAGTTAGAATATGCATTTATGTAGAATTACATTTACAGAAAATCTTGAAAGTCTTTTCTTCACTTTTGTTTTATATATATTGCTTTAACGTTTTTTTAGATTAAGAAGAAGGCATAATTATAGCAAAATTGTTCAAGCAGAAGAAGGCAGTTCTGGAAATGTATACACAAGGTAAAGAAGATATACAAATGTTTCACTCATTTGTAAGGGCTGTGGGCATGGAGCTTGTCTCAGCTGTCAATCAGCCGAGAGGCAGGATACACCCTGAACAGATGGCCAGTAGACCACATGGCCACATATAGAAACAGGCGACCACTCACTCTACACACACCTACAAGCCGTCTGGAATCTCCAGTCAACCCAGTCAATCAATCTAACTGTATGTGTCTGGACTGTGGGAGGAAATCAGCGTACCTGAAGAAAATCCATGCAGACATGGACTGAATGGAGAGTTTTAATCTGTGTGATGATACCAGTAGTTGTGTCTATAAGCCTGATTCTCTCTCTTCCAGTTTGCCTGTCAAGATCTCCTTTGTGGTTGTCCATAGCAAAGCCCTATCAGTGATCAATCAGGTGATTGGCTGGATATACTTTGTGGCCTGGTCAGTCTCATTCTATCCACAAGTCTGGGAAAACTGGAAAAGAAAAAGGTATAATAACAAATTTCAGCATATTGACTATCATCAGATATTATTATTAAGTATTGAAAACAAATGGCATTGAAAATGTGTTTGCTGTCTGTTCAGGAAGTATTGAACATATGACTCACAGGTGTTTGGGTTTTTTCTGTTTTGTTACACAGGTGTATCCCATAAGATTGTTAAAAGCATAACTACTACTAGTCTTACCTATAAAAATATTTAAATTAATATTTGTTGTTCCAACATGAGATGCTTACAGGAGAAAAATAAATCATTTTGAATTTAAGAAATAAGGCAAACATTTGGTCTAGTAAAGACAATAATTTGAAATGAAACCACTGGTGAACTGGACAATGTGGTGAGTTAGATAACCGTGTGTGCAAGCTATGGGGGAATATTCCAAAACAATGATATCAACAACCTCCACAAAGCGTCTTTGAATTGTTATGCAAAATGAAAGAGAAGTGCATTAAAACTCATAGGAAAGAGCTTCATCATGCAACGAAAGCATGACCCAAAACATTTTACCAACTGGAACATAAGACGACGCTACGCTAACAGGCATCCATCTGCTGAACGGTTGTCAGACACAAGTGCTTCATCCAGTAACTTCCAACAAGAATGTGTAATGTTCACCTAGTGTCACTAGGTGTCGAGGGTAGAGGCCATGAAAGAGAAGCTCAAACACTACACCTTTATATCTGCTGATCATCTGAATTAGTGATGTAAAACTTAATTACAAAATATCTGAAAGGAAATGCAAAAATCTAATCTGTATATTTTACTAACTAATGGCTCTTATGGTGAATTTGGATGTTTTACATGCTGTCACTCAGAAATAAAATATTAATATTCTATTTCCTTTCAGTGTTGTAGGTCTCAACTTTGACTTCCTGGCTCTGAACGTAACTGGCTTCTTTGCATACAGTGTCTTCAACATAGGGTTGTTCTGGGTGTCATATATAAAGGTAACTTTCTCCATTCTGTAAAATAGCTCCTGCACCTTGTATGTAAGCAGTTTGTCCCAATCAGTCATGTACTAATAACCTGTAAAGACCTTTCCTGCGGGGTGTAATCACCTTAGTACCACTTGAAGGCTCCTAGTCATAGGAACATTTGGAATCAACGGAGCATCTACAGAACAGAGGTCTTCAGCTAACCTTAGGTTACCAAAGGATACAGAGGGATGGATGTTTTTTCAAGGTCTATCAAGAGGGACCAGAAGGCACAATGTTCCTTTAGAACCATTTACTAGGAAGCCACACTGGTTCCACACTACTACCAAACCATCAACATCAGTGCAGCCCTCACCCCCCACTCTACACTCTATATACAGTTGCAAAAAAAGTCTGTGAACCTCTGGGATCACATGGATTCTGCATAAATTGGTCATAAATGTTCTGATCTTCATCTACGTCACAACAATAGAAAAACTCAGTCTGCTGAAACCACAGCTTTAACCAACACATCCAATCTCATCACATTGATTGGACTCCAGCTTGGCTGACTCCAGTCCTGTCTTTGTTCCCAGACTTTATTTAATAGACATACTTTGTTTTACCATCACAAACATTGTTAATAGTTATTCTACCATATTTCTTCCACGCTATTGTTCCAGTAACGGTCTCTGTTCAATTTGAACTAGTAGGCATTTCCTCTTCATGTGTTTCTAGTAGCATTTTAGAAGACTTGTGCATTGACTGACACCTTCTCTTTGTTTCAAGTTTGGAGGATTTGGCCATGTATAGTGTGCCGTCTATCAATTAGTTATGTCCCTGCATTGTAGGAGGAGTTCCTGCAGAAGAACCCAAATGGAATTAACCCAGTCAGTGCTAATGACGTCTTCTTCAGCCTTCATGCTCTTCTGCTCTGCCTGGTATACGTCTGCCAGGCTGCTGTCTATGAGGTTAGTGTTTTAATGGAGAACATTTTAAGTTCACTCTCTTGCTAGTTGTGCTATAGATAGTGTGTGTCCACTATGAGTTATTGCTCATAATGGCTGCATTGCACACACAACACGCAACATTTCACACAAACACACATCGTCTTAATAAAACACTTACTAAAAACACTAACTCCCAAATAAAGTGTCTGCATTAGTCAGGGAAGAAAGGCATTCAACGTGTAATGTATTGAATTGTACTGTATATGATGATGTTAACTGATCCCAACAATCACCTAAAATCTCAAACAAAAAAAGGCACTTTTTATCATATTCGCTGCACCAGTGTAGAGTCTCTGCATCCTTCCATGGATTTGCCTCACTGACCCACCGTCAAACTGATTATACTGAGTGATGTTACCAGCAGCCTTCACGTCTGACAGAGATACACGGCCGGAAGAGAAACACAATGGCACAATGGATGGATAAATGTTTCCGAGCATTTAACTGTTAGGAGCTGACTCTGATTTCATTCACATTTTCCACGCATTTCTTGCCTCTTTGCCCTCAGTTAAGCCATCACTGCTGGTTACACATCATCATTCAGTCCTACACACCCAGTCATTCTGATACCACTGCTCCTCATTCTTCTATGTAGACTGTACTGCTGCTCCTACACAGCTGTTTCTCTTCCCAGATAATTAGAGACTACATCCATTTGAGCCGGATCCGACAACTCATCAGACCTTGTAGTAATTTGACTGTTGCTGCCTAATCTCTGACATTATGAATTTGCCTGACCTCTTTGCTGATTATTGGTTCTTTTTCTGCTAGACTTGACTTGGCTGGCTTCCCTGCATTTGATTGTTTGATCTGCCCATAACATTTACTTTAGCTCTACTCACTTGAATATAGCGTGACACTAGTCCTGTCTCTGTCCCCATGATAAAATATTTACATATAACCAATTAAAAGGATACAAATGACTAACACAAAAGTGTATTGTAGAAGTCTATCAACAGTTGCTGATAATACACTGGGTGAAAAGTAGCAAACAAATCTCAAAGAGCAAAGAAAGCAGACAAAATGGAGAATGAGACGGCCAAATGAGCATTATTTACACACGGACACGAGCTGTCAGCTCAATATTACGCAATGTCCGATGTATGTAGAGAGCAGTTTGTGTAGGAATGGTTGTTCGTGCATAATCTTCAGTGTCGTCTTTTTTCCAGAGAGGGGGACAAAAGATTTCTTGGACGGCTTTGTTTTTTTTACTAATTGGCTGGACGTTTGCCTTGATCAGCTTGTTTGTGGCTGTGGCCAAACAGATCACATGGCTGGATTACCTCTACTACTTCTCCTACATTAAACTGGGGGTTACCCTCATTAAATATATTCCACAGGTAAGCGTGTCACATGCCAAATGTATAGATAGAGGAAACACCTCAACACGAGGGTCAGTGTGTCGCCTCAGTCGACGTGTGAATTTATCCTTATATAATATTACCCTTGACAATTTTTATAGCCTTGTTTCATGGCAGAACATAATTTTTCATGTGTTTTAACACAAAAGGTATCGTAATCGTAGCATACGCATTTAGGATTTATAGGCATTTTTTAAATAGATTTGGATTTATATATTTCTAATTTTATATATATATATTTAATATTTATATCTTTTTTTTGACCACATCCAAATTTAGCTGCTTCTTTTTTTTTTTTTTAAGATACTTTATGAATGTAATCCCCACAAATTCCAGGGGTGAACATGAGTGTTACCTTCGATTTCTTTTACATAACCTTGTATAAATGCTGTGTATTTTACCTGGCTCTGTGTGCAGACATTAAACATGTGTGCACTGGTAGCTGAATGGGTCTTGTACATGCCACATCATGACCTCAGCTCAAACGTTTGTTTCAGACAAAAGCAGGGAAAAAGGAAGCACAATAACTAACCTTGTACTTTGATTAGTGTTGTTCTACAAAGTTCAGCTCATTATCATACAATGTTTTCTGTTGTTCATCAGGTGAAGTATCACTAAAATATTTTTGTTTCTTTTCAGGCTTACATGAACTACAGAAGGAAAAGCACTGTCGGGTGGAGTATTGGCAATGTGTTGCTGGACTTTACTGGTGGAACCTTCAGTATTCTACAGATGATCTTACAGTCTTACAACAATGGTAACTATATATAATATGTCCTCTTAAGCTTAGTACTTCCTTATCATTTTCAAGTACTTTGCATAACCATATACCGTACATAACCTAAATGGTCAATTAAATTCTAGGAAGGAGAAAAAAGAAATATAGAGTTCCTTTGTCTTTGGTGAGGATCATTGGAGGAAGTCTGTAGAAGGAACAAGGCTGCAGCTTTAGCGTGTCCTAAAAGTAATTTGATAGCAGGCGCGGCTCATTTGCAAATATGACAAATAACCTCTGCAGACATCAGCAGAACACTCCAATAAAAAGGCGCATAAATGTAACACTACTTCACCTGGATGGCTGAGAATAGTTCATGTCATGTTTCTATGTTACATACTTTCTTCTTGTTGTAGCCACACATCAGGCCTCTCCACTTATCCAAAGCATATACATAGTATAATGAGTTTCACACTCAGCCTAGAAAAGCTACATTATATACTGATAAGCCAAACATTCTCTTTGGCTGGACCACTCCAGGACATAGTTTCCTGAAGCCACAGTTTTAGACCATGGCTGTGTTAGAATGACACACAAATGAAACACATGGCCATTTAGGTGGTCAGTACATTCTACCAGTCTGTGGTGGAGGCTTCTGTAATCGTGCTTTTCATGGTAACCTACGTCAGCAGAAACAATAACAAAAAGATTTACTGGAGAGGTGCCTTTCAACATTCACAGCATTTTTTTTTTTTAGAAATAAGAAAAATCCCACCGCACCCTGGAGACATGCAGTACAGCTGAGGCTGACAAATCCTGTAGGAGTAGAGAGGAAGAAGCACAAATACAAGAGAGAGAAGTTAGCCATAGAGATGAAAATGGAGGCGCTCTGTGTATCAAGGTGGTCACTCAGAAATCAAGACTTTTCACTAAGAGACTTTAAGTCTAGTCCCGACAACTGTGGTCTTTCCTATAGAAGGGATCCTGACCTTTACGAGCTTTGTAAGTAAAGCATAAGAAAAAAAGATTTTTGTAAGAACTTTTGTTGTAGATTTTACTGGGCGCTAACTGAGAGAAAATCATTCATGGTCCCACCTTTGAACAAGATTGTCAGTAGGAATATTAGAAGCATATGTTGTTTTTTTTGTCACAACCACTTACTTTAAAGTAAGCAAACAGCTCTTTTTATTTATCAGTTCTTTGATTCAGTATCTGACTGGCAAAGCATATCGTTTTTACTAACTTATTTCTGTTCTTTGTTCTTTCTTCAGATGAGTGGAGGCTTATATTCGGTGATCCTACAAAGTTTGGTTTGGGCTTGTTCTCTGTGGTGTTTGATATCATCTTTCTGGTTCAGCACTACTGTCTATACAGACGGTCACCTCTGTACGAAGCTGTTGTAACGGAAGACTGATGGTTGTGAATTAAATGTCTCCAAACACACAACACATTTCCATCTAATCTGCACATCTAATCAACCAAAAATATATTTTTGCTGAGACAGCATACCTAGGGTCACAATCACAGTTTAGTTTAGATGTGTTCATTCTCCCAACAGAAGGAACGTGAAACTATTGTTGCCAAGACAAGACCTTCCAACAAGAAATTTGTAAAACACAAATCAAATCCTGTTTCGATGACGTCGGAAGATTGACCATCAGATTTGCCATTCCATTGGGAATACAGTGTGTCCTCCACAGTGGACAGAATAATCTGTAAAATAACTTGTTTTGTACATTTATATGTGAACAAAAAATCAATAAAAGTAGCTTATTCTTTTAGCTGTTCTCGTTTAGTTTTATTATTTCCTATTTGCCACCATTTTAATTTCTAAATGGTACTAAGAAATAAGTGCTAATATATATTAATATAATCACGACTCAAAAGCTCACCAGGTTAAAAGACTCCAGATTTAAATGGAGAACATTTAACACCAATGTTTCTCAGTATTGGTTGCCCAACAAAAATCATACCAAGAGCAAGTTTTGTTATAACCCATAAATCGTCAAGTGAAATTAAACAATGTCCCCTTGGATCAATGCAATTCTGAAAATGTGGGCCTTAATTTCCATTTCTCGATATAAATGGTTTGCACTGTTTGACTATATTACTCATTTATGTACATTTTATGGCAGCAGCAGAACAGAAACCTGACAGACTAAAAATAAAAACTAATTTTAATAATAGTTTTTCCATCATCCAAAGTAAATCAGGTATTCAAATAAAGGTCATCCACATCTTTGGACCTCAGCTGAGTGTTTCGTGCTAAAATCAGGGAAGAGAATCTAGATTGTAGTCTTTTTATTTGTCAACAGTTCTGAACAAGTAAAGGCCCCATTGCTGAACTATACAGATGAAAAATGATCAGAGTTTTCAACAAACATTTCCATTTCTCATTTTCAGAATGATCTTGTCCATTCTTAACCACTGCCACCATGAGGACACACTAGGTTCTTGTACTGAAAATATCACAGAAGTCCTTGTCAGCGCTATTCTTTTTGAGGACTTTGTTGTTGGAGGTGTCATCCTAACTAGAGCTGTTTCAGCTCTCAGTATGTCATTAAATACACACAACACAAATGATTTCATAAGAGGTTGTTGTATTTGCTGATTCAATTTGTTAAGACAGCAAACACCATTATCCCAAAGAAAGGTCAGAGAATCTTATAATGTGGTTAAATACGCACAAACTGTTTAAATTAGGGGCAGCAGTGTGTCATTGACTTTGATTCAAGGTTTAAGATTAGTGAACACTGTGCTCTACTATTAGCACATGCAGGCTTTTGTCAGGTCCAAACACAAAACAGTGTTTTAGAGGCTGGTGATGGAGGAGACCACGAGTTGGTTAAAATCATATACAAGTAAAAACTGAATAGCTTTTGATGAATAGTGTTAAATGTGATCGTTTCCCCCGTAGATCATACAGAGTTTCAGAAAAGATTCCCGGGTGACTGAGAATCATCACAGAGATGCTTCAGTAAGTGTCACAATCAATACATTTCCAAAAACAAATGATGTCTAAAAATTACAGAAAAAGGTACAGATCAACTCTGTCGTCCTGCTTGGACAGAAACCAAATAAACCCACAATTTCATGTCCTGTCTCCCATCGTATGCCAATGGTCCAGCCCTGCAAACTACACATACTACATCCTTGGATACGCCGAGCATGGAACAGGATAAAACATAGAACTAAATAATAAAAGTTTTAATTTTTGCCTTACATTTGCACGTTCTTTGCTGTCTGAATGTGAAAGTTCCCCCAATGTGGGAAAAATAAAGCTTTATCTCAGATTAAAACAGACTGTGTCTACCACCAGGCTGCATTTATTCAATCTCTACCCCTTCAAGAGTCTCACTCACTCACTAAGAGTGTAAAGATGCACTTATCTGAAATGACCTGACAACCTTCACTCATCAGATTTCTGCTTTACAACAGGCTTATTTTGAAAGCGCCAGGTTTTAACAGAAACAGAAGAAACTGCTTCCAGTTTGCTGTTGGAGCTGATTGACGTGCGGTGGGAGACACGCAGAGGGGCTCACCGCTGCTCAGGGTTATTTCATGTGTAATCAATAAATGCTGAGTAGGTGTCTTTAGGGGATGTCGTGTCAGTTTGAGTTGTGATTTTCTTGTGAACGTGTTATAATGTGTATATGTTATACACAAACAAGGCTACTGTACAACAACAAAAACTGAGGTTTGTATATTCCTCCATCTGTACACACCACAGCCTTTATGGTTTCACTGAATAAACCCTACTCGTGACCCAGTCATCATAGTCGTAGGCCAATCTCTATTATTGATGTATCTCAAACACCTTGTTGTGAGGTGACCACATGTTTAGGAATAACCTGTACTGACTTCCAGTCAGGATCAGTACATGGCATCACAGAAACAGCTCTGGTTAGACCCATAAATGCTCTTCTCTTAGCTTCAGACAACAGTCGTCCTGTTAGACCTTAGTGCTGCATTTGACACTATAGATCGCAACATGCCATTACAGAGCCTGGACCATCTAGAACACAATGTAAAGTCCTTCTCCTTACTTACAAAGCACTTAATGACCAAGCTCCATAACTTACAGACCTTATACTGAAGGTCCGTGTCAGAGCAGCCAGCTTCTTTCTACAGGTATCACAGCGTCTGAGCTGTATGTTTCCAGGGTCTCTTCTCTATCCCCTTCATCCAGACAGATCGCTGCCAAGCAACGTTTTGCTCTCCACTGTTGCCTAGTTCCTGCTCAGGTGAGATTTGTGGGGTTTTCTATTTAATTCTGTACAGTTGTAATTTTGTGTTCCGTAAGGTCTGAAATTTTGTAAAGTGCCTTGAGATTACTTTTGTTGTGAACTGGCTCGATTTAAATAAATTGAACTCAATTGCCTGATCTTTTACATTAGCTTATCAGCCTCTATAAATTGTAGCCATAAGTTATTAATAAACCTTTATTTATTTTACTAATTTATACAAAATATTGCATTTCCAGTCCGACAATACTAAAGAACAATACGATAACGTATGGAAAGTAAGTTTAGAGAGTGGCTCATTGAGTCTGTGTCCAGAGTCAGAGCCTCCTTCTGTCTGCAGGTCATGATGTTGGTTATACGTTTTTAATAATTATAAGAGCAGGGCTCGCTGTTTGCTGACTAGTCTCACACATGGCACCCTGCCCCGCTGGCCTGGCCAAGATTCGTGAAGTGTTGAGGTTGTACACGCCAGCCTTGAAAAAGCATGCTCGCAGAGTTAGACACAGCATTTCTTGAGGCTTTAGCTGCAGTTTGTACTGGGTCTGACCCACCCAGGAGAAGGAGCTGTGGACCTCCAGAGACTCTGGGCTGAAAAGGGCATAGATGCAAGAGATCTTAGAAAACGTGTGTTTAATTAAGGGACCTAAAATGAAGTTTAATTTTCCCACTATCAGATAGTTTTTCAGCATTACATCTTATAATGTATGACAAATTTACAAAATGTTTTCTGTTGATAATGATTAATACTAAAATGTAAAAAGAAACACAAATCTAAGTACATTTCTACGTTTTAACTTACCTAGTGCTTTTGTGTCGTAAGTCAATGATGACATTCACATGAGCCAATGAGCAGTTGGAGAGAGTCAGAGTAACTGGCACCAGACAGAGACTAGAAAGAAAGACAGCTTCACTAAAGTTGTTCTATCAAATTCAAACTTATGATTAAACCTGCACGTGTCTGCTGATGTGGTGTCACTGCTGAGACTATGGCTAATTTCACCATTTTGACCACGCATTTCCGTGGTGAAGTGCTTTGAGATGTTTTTGCTGTGGTTTAGCGCTACGTCTTACCTATCCTGGGCAAATGGATGCGTGTAGGTCTCAGGGTAGTGCAGGTTGGTTTTGATGAGGTGGGACAGCTCGGCAGAGGGCAGGGCCACTGGAGGAGGCAGCTCTGACTTAAACTTGAGCAGTACCATCTCCTGAGCTTCCTAAAGAGCACATTCACACTCAAAATCACATTCCACAACACCTGTTTTTGCAGTTTCATTTAATCAGTTTTGAAAATGAATCTCAACTGAGATATGAAGCATCAATGTTTGCAAGTCACACTTTTGTTAAATGAAGATCACGAGTGCCATGACTGATTCAACAGAACCCCATGACACGGACTGCACAGGTAATCTCCACTGATGTACTTTAAGAGTGTTACTGTAAAGGTGGTGACCTGCTTTTTATAGCCCTGGTACATGCAGGACCATGACAGTGCCACGCTATTATAACAAAGCACTTCTAAACACAGGCTTTACTGACCTCCTTGGGAGTTAGAGAACTGGCTTCTTTGCCAATTGTCTGCAGTGCCACATGTAACTGTCCCTCTAGAATCAGCTGTTTGTTGTCCTCAACTACATAGGCCTGTAGAGAAACACAGCACAATACAATAACAACATGTAGACTTGGTCAATAAAAAAAATTCCTTTGAATTTAATAAGAACAAAAATAAAATGTTCCATTTTGTTGAGTACAACCACGGTATGGCTGAAAACCTGACCTATGTCATCAAGTTAACTATAATTAAGATGGTAATATGCACCTTCCAAATCACAATGAGAGTGAGGTCCAGTTCATTACACTTCTTGACTATTTTGGTAATGTCACAAGCTCTGTCCTCAGTGGAGGCAGAGCCCTGGCTCCTACTGCTGGATGATGTCCTTGATGATGCTACATCCACATGATGAGACTCTGAGGTCTGACAGCAACGGAAGAAGAAATCTCCACAGGGTGTCAAAGAACTTATAATCTGCACAAAACAGTAGCCAAAGGTAAGTTGAGGGCAGAGAACATAACATACAGAACATAAAGAACATGCAGACCGACGAAGGGTTAGGGTCCAGAATGAACACAATTCAACAAACTGTACATACACTCACTGCTACACCTGAACAGTCAAATCACAGTCACGTAAACTTGAATATGAAAAATGTGTCTTGACTTAGTAATAGAAGTGACAGACTCATCAGGCAGACTTGAAAAGTTAAAAATGACTTCAAAGACGGAAGATCACTTATGTGTCAATTAATTTTAACAAATTAAAAGGTGTTGATAGAAGTTTCCTAATTTTCACTGCCCCAAAACAACCAGTTATTGTAGGTGTAAGCATCCTTACACCCCCCTTCTCTATGTTTATTGATATGGTATCAGGATGTGGAAGATGCCTGAAAACATATATATGTGGGGAAAAGCTGTTGTATGTCTGACTGTATAAATACATGAAGAACAATCAGAGAACAATATAGAGACGCTTTGCTTTGTGTACATTACGTCGTATGACTGCTTTTTATTTCAGCAGAAACCATCTACCTGCACCGTTTCCCTTACTGAAGGCAGCCAGGTGAGGACCTGGTCTGGCGGGAATGTGACATATATGTCACGTCATGTCATATTTAACTATGTTTCTAATGGCTGCAAACCCACAGACCCATGTAGAGAATCTAGGCTCACAGTAGCCAAGACCTGACATACTTCACCTGCTTTGTGAGGAACACAGGAAAAAAAATCACTGTGCTTGGGTCACTTTTGAGCAGATGCTCTGAAATACGTGATTACAATCTGCAACTATTAAATGCATCTGACAAGCCCAACAGATAACAGTATTCTGCTGCTGTTAACAGTTCTACGTTCTCCAGCTTCCATTTACCCGTTCATTTCCCAGGTTCAAGTCTGCAAATGTGTACTTCTTTACTCCTGAGTTGGCTAGAAAACAAGAGACACACTGATTGAACGAGCCGATTAGAAATATTGGTTTTCTTCTGAATTGTTTCTTAGAGTAAATTACCTTGGTGGGGCCTGCATTGTGTTGCCCTGAAACACAGCTTGGCTCTTTCTCTGCTGGTGAGCTTACAGTCTGAGAAGGACAGAACAAATAGAGTTTGGAAAACTGCTTTGTTTGCATATTCATTATATCAATAATGCTGCATTATTGAAGGATGTTAAGGGAGTTCTGTAGGGAATACATGAGCTTCGAAATGCAACTTGTCTAAGCAAAACTCTAGACTCGTTTTTTAGCTGAAAGGTGAAAATGAGAAAGCAGCTTCATAGTTTAATTCCATACCTTTATCCTTCGCTGGATTAATAAACTTGTGGAGGCGCCAGTGCTGACTGCTGCTCGACACCTGGACAATGTGGAACTCACGCACACCAGCTTCACTCTAAACACCATGGGAAACGTTAGAACAAAGTTTGACCTGTGGCATCTTGGCAGACCTGACGGCTAAGTCGTTATTCTTTTTCTTTATTGGTTCGACCAGTGTAAAACATATTCTATTTGCCTTGAAAAGCTCTTGAGCAGCTTTTTGCTATAACTATATGACATTCCTCATCTCAGATATGAAGGGGTGTCATAGCACTTGGCTTAATGTGAGCTACAGTTTCACTCTGGAATTCGGGGACATCTAGTATTTCATTTCAAATTATTTTTGGTGATGTACAGAGGTACATTTCCAAGCAACTTATCCCTGTACCTTTGCTTACCAGTGTGACTGCAGAGTATACACTAGAGGCGTGCAACATGCCGTGTATCTCACCATATTTATGTTCTCCACATCAATAAAGACTAGCGTTCCACTGCTGTCTTTGTTATCCAGACTGGGATGTGGAGCACTGCTGTGGTACGCAGACGCCTGCACATTCAGAGACCGACTGGCACAGATAAAGACTGTGTGTCGCAAAACTCGATGACTTCACATAAAGAAAAGAATAAAGAAAGAATGATGGAGATGTGTTACCTTGACACAATAAACAACCTCAGCCAGTGCACACTGATCACGGTCCTAATGAATAAATGAAATGGAGAGGACTACAAAAAACAAATGTGCAAATAAACGTTGTATTTAGTTTTCATCAAGTCGGGTTCTCATTCAGATGAAGTTGAAAAGAATTGTACCTGATTTTGTTTCCTTTCTCTGTGCTCTCGTAGTAGAACAGAAAATGTATTTCATGGACTCCCTCCTGGTCTGGTCCTCTGAGCCACAGAGGCAGTTGGGTAGATTCCCCGGGTTGTAGCACATTGCCATTTATGGGGATGTCTATCACACCTGTTGGTTGGCTGAAGTCTTCAGCTGAAACTAACATCTCAGGTTCCACTGACCCTGGCTGAAAAGGTGTAACTATGGTTTTATAGGCAGAGCAGTTTTCAGCTGAGGACGGACTAAGTGGCGTGAGGGGAGTTGTGGCCTGGCTACCAAAGGTGAAGAAATGAGGGTGTGTGGATGCAACTCGCAGGCCACACAAAGCAACACCGCTGACGTTGCAGAATTCGACGTAGGCTTTCCGAATCTCACCACACAGCAGAGCAGTGGGAAACTGCAGGAAAAACACCTGACAAACACAAACACTAAAGGCTTAACAAACATATATACAGTTTGCAAGAAAAAGTATATGAACTCTTTGTGATCACATAGATTTCTGCATAAACTGGTCATAAATGTGTTCGGATCTTCATCGAAGTCACAGCAATAGAAAAACACAGTCCTCCATACTTTTTCCACGATAAAAACATGAAAGCATATAATGTTTGTGCAGTATTAGTATAAGCAGACAGTGTTTCACTATTGTTGTGACCTGAACCAGAGGGTTGACAGACCTTCTCTTCAACTGTATACTGTATGTGTACAGGTGTATATAAATGCAGCGATTCTGAGCTTCTGTTCCAAATGCAGAGTGCCTCTACAGTCAGTTAGAGGTACCTCTATCAGGGGCATGGGTGGTGTTATGATGGGATCCAGGCGCCGATCAGGACCATGTCGAACAGAAATCTTGTCCTCTTTGGTCTGGTTGAGTCGTGGGCCCTGGATTTTAAAGTCCTGTCTTCCACAAACCCTCATTAGATCAGGTTTGCCTGTCAAGGAAATCCACACTGTGAGTTAGTTAATGAAGAGTTTATGGATTTTAGGTACTTACCTGTTACTATTACTTAATCTTACATTTTAAGTTTAATTAAAATTCAAATTTAAATTTATTTAAATACTTAATGTTTAAACTTTGGATGTTTGGTCTCTATTATAAACAGCAAATGAGTTCAGGGAAGAGATACTGAGACCAAAATAAATTCAGCAAACCATTCTTCCAACAAATGTCAAATCTGCATTACCTTCACTGCTCTGAGCCATCTCTCCAGACGAGGCTGCAGCCAGGTGGTATGCCACACCCACAATGTTCAGCTGTCCGGTTCTCTGTGGCAGCAGCCGGATTCGAGCCTGAGATCACAATTCAAACTGACTGTTAACAGCACATGAAGTAGCTTTTTGTTCAACCTGAAGTGTGTCTCTATGAAAACAAACTGCATTTTTATTTATTCTTTACAACCATTGTACAACAACTGTCTATGGGCGAGAGGCAGGTTCACCCTGGACAGGTCGCCAGTCTGTCTCAGGACCACACGTATAGACGCACAACCAGTCACACGCACACTCACACCTACGGGCAATGTAGAGTTTTTCAATCAGCCTAACTGCAGGTCTTTGGACAGTGGGGGGAAGCTGAAGACCCCCGAGAGAACCCACACAGACTCCACACAGAAAGGTCCCCGGTCGCCTCCGGGAATCAAACCCGGGACCTAACCACCACACCACCGTGCCGCCCACAACCTGAACATTTGAAACTAAATATCTTCTTAACATTTAACTCTAGCCAAGATGTAATTTTAACTTTACCCCTTAAGCCACTGTCAACCTTGAATAAATTACTGGAAGCAGGCACTGTAGGTCAAACTGGTTTTTACAGTATGCTATTGCATGTTATTGTGTCAGTGTTGGCCAGATGTGCAGTTCATTACAGGGTATGCAATGATTCACAATATTCAAATAATCAGAGACACACTGACTGACACACAGCTGCTCACCACTACTGCTCAGTACAGAGCGAGTGTCATATTAGGACCTTACCACTTTAGTCTCTTCTGGGCCCATATGAAATTCCAGGATAGTCTCAGTGGTTACAGTGTCATCTTTCTGCTCTTTATCTTTCATCTGTAAGATAAAGGTATTGAAGAAACCATAAAAGTGATCATGGTCTGCATCATAATGAATTAAAAACACAACTTGTGAGATGAACTTTGCTCAGGTTGCCCACCACTAGATCTGGGTTCTCCTCACTGGTGATAGTGTCCCCTGGCAATTCTTCAGTTGTCTTCTGTCCTGATGGAGATGCACAATCGGGACTGAACTTCCAGAGGAGGGAGAGGTTGGACAGAGCCAAAGAAACCTTCAGAGGGTTCCTGAACGTCACTTCCACTATGATAGGCTCTGCAGAGACAAACACACATTCACAGTAAAAGTGTGTGTTGACCAGGTGCAATGCAATGACACAAGATGACATGAGTTGTCTTGTGAATTGGCAGTATGTATCTTGTTTATTTTGTTCTTATCTCTGTTTGAGAGGTGTGCAGCTGCCTATATTGGCACTGATTCAGCGATCAGTTAGATAGTGGGTATCTTGATATAACTGGAGAAGGTCAGTGTAAAATTAAACAGTGTAATGATGGACAACTATTGATAACAGAAAAGTAATCTACTAATAAACAAGGTCAATGTGTGTGTGTAATCTCAATTGCTTAATGGCAGATTTTGATGTTGTTTTAGAGTCTTCACTACACTAGTACAACACAGTAGTAGTAGTTTAGACATGAACTTCTCCTCTTACCCTCCACTACAGCCAGCGGGTGGCGCAGGTTGTCTGTCTGGCTGTTCAGGCAGAACTGTGTGGGCAGGAAATTCACTGGGACAACCCCTCGGTTGGCAGCAGCTACAAGCTGCTCCTCTAGGTGGAACCACATGGCTGCCAAGTCCTGGTCATACTCCTGGTCCAAGGACACATGGGTGGCTGCCTGCTTCTCCCCTGCTCACAATAAATATTCAGTTATTTGTTGTTATAATTAGTATTAAATATTTCAGAACTTCTGAAGTTTACAAAGTTAAATTTTTAATCAACATCTTAATATCCAATAGACAATGTTAAATACAAAATTATACAGTTATTAGTTATAATGTTTAAATTAAATGCATACACACTGTGCGTAGCCCTACTACACCACATGGATTCAGAATTGTGAAAATGACTGAATGTGGAATTTGGGGCAGATTTTGTTTTTTATGTATTTAATTATTAGATGTTATAATGTAGACCTATTAAATAATAATGGTCATTAAAAATTAGCTTATGTAAGAGAACTTCATTTCTTTTGGACGTCATGCTTTCAGATTGTTGGTTCCATACAGACTTGGTAAAAAGTGGAAAATATTATGCATTAAGCTTCCTTGTATACATGTCCTTCTCCAGAATTAAAACTGAAGAGGAATTTTTGTGTCCAACCCTGGCAGGGTGAGGTGTGATCTCAGATAGCCCAATGCTTTACCCGCTCCACAGCTACGCCAGCAAAGCGCGTTAGATTCAGGCTGTCATTTAAATATTAATCTGAAAAACAGTGTTGGTCATCTTCACATAAATCTATGCGTCGCAATTTAATGAATATTTCATACTTTTCCTGTTTTCTAAATTGTGATTATAACACGTTCTAACATTATATCATAAATTCTTTTGGTAAGTGAACTTCGCCTGATTGTTGGATTTTATATTGTAGAGAATAAATAAGGCTTCATGGAGAAAAAAAAGAAAACATTGGTGAATGCAGGATGATTATAACTGAACTGTTTTCTGTATGAAGCCTTCTCCATAATAAATATGTTACTGCTAGATACAGTGAGTGAAAGCAGCTAAAAGGAAAGTTCCCTCCACCCCAATTTAAGACAGATGCATTCATATTATATTGTTAACACAGGTGATGTCACATAGCCACCGTGAATTAGTGATTGGATTTGTCAGGTTTAGAGGAGATCAATTAATAATAGGTACGTTACCCTCTGCGAGGCGCCGTTCATGCCCAAAATAGACCCTTGTAGCTGAGCTGATGATGCAGGGCAGAGGCAGCTGAGGGAGGTTGGCTTCATTTTCCTCCATCACATTCTGAAAAGCGCAAACAGTTATTTGTATCAACGTTTATGTGACCTTATGACCCCTCTGTATGAAGTGTTAGAACAAACAACATTTCAAAAGGTGTTTTGATTGATTTCATTTTTTTCTTTGTTATTCATACAAAGCAATCATATGTATCCAATAGTAGTTGATACATATGAGTTCAGATCTGGTTTCGTGTTCAAGCCTTATTTTATTGAGTTATGTTTTTCCCAGTCTGTAAATTGTGTTTTTGTGAGGTGTTTAATGACTGTGATCATTCACACATCTACACGTTTGTTCAGCCATGGGAGACACCCCTGTCACTCAGAGAGAGAGAGATTCATTTCCATCTCATCCATATACATCTACTGAACTGCAACTACAGATAAGATGTGGTAAAACAATTTCACGACGTCCTTGTCTTTCATTTGGTAAATGCGAGTAGCAGCTGAGTGGAGGAAGTTGGAGAAGAGAGTTGGGTAATGACACTTATTCCGGGGCAAGGTTACTGACGCCAATATGAAGCATTCTGTATACTTTAAAGTCGCAGTGTTCAGCAAAAGGCTTAGTTGCGGACTGCAGTTACCTTGTAAACATACAGATATTCTCTGAGAAAGGCGCCCTGTTGTGTTGCGGTCTGCCTGCTGCCATTGGTCAGGATCTGTCTGAAGGCGGTGACAGCATCCTCTGGTTTGTTGAGTGTGAACGACTGACGACCAATTGTGAAGTTTATATGGTCCTCTGCCAAAGACCAGCCCCTCTCCTTGTACACTTGCATGGCTTGACAGTAACAACGCAGTGCATGCTTCCTCTAAAAGAAGGATAATCATTATACATACATAATAACATAAATGAACACAAAACAAGCAAGGTTAAGAGAATTGTAATTTGTGTTAAGTCAGACCACACAGTTTAATGAAAGACCTACCTGTCCTGCTTTACTGAAACGATGGCCAGCAAGAATCATATGAAAGGCAAACTTGCGCACCATGGGACTACGCATATTAATAAAGCAGTGGGCTGCCTGTTCCAAAAGCAGAGCACTCCGCAGGTCAGAGTCCTGATCAAAAAAAAGGGAAAAATAAGCACAGTTACTAGTTAACACAACTACTATGGACCATTTAAAAAAAAAAAAATCTGGTTTCTGACTTCTGAGATTTCGAGAACAAATGCTGTCAGTATTCAATTTGAAAGGTTTTAGTTTAGCAAAGTAATTTACGTTTTTATTAATAAACTTGTGTGCACTAAAGTATAATTTTAATTTGGACAACACAGCAAAATGCTCTTTAAGGTTCAGTGTACAATAGTGATTTATTATTAAATTAATCGCACAAATATGAAACATTACCACAGTTCTTGCTGTAAGCAATATGCTGGAGTGTAGTGCACCTACTTATTTACGTCACTTATTTACACAAACACACACACACACACACATATACATACCTTTGGTACATACCATACTTTGCACCTTTCTGGTGCAATGAAATAAAAAAAAAATAGAGAGAGAGAGAGACACAGCTGAAAGTGGTTCCTTACCTCACTTGTCATCTTAATGAGGAGAGCTGCAGCATCCGAGTATTTTCCCTGACTTTTGAGTATCTCAGCACTGAATAAAGTACAACGCTCAGCCAGCACCATGTTCCTGTGCAGAGCAAAAAGCCACATTACCTATAAAACTACCACGTACGAGATTATATACTGTCACACAGTGGATGTGAAATACCTGTAGTTTAACTACTTTGTGTTGTAAAGCTCAAATGTTGTTAAACTTGCAACCCTGTGCTGATCTCCAGTACAGTCCTTTAAGCAGGTATATACAGTTGCAAGAAGAAGTATGTGAACCCTTTGGGACCAAATGGATTTCTGCATAAATTGGTCATAAATGTGTTCTGCACTTCATCAGAGTCTCAACAATAGAAAAACAACGTCTGTCTAACCTAATACTGCACAAACATTATATGTTTTCATGTTTGTATTGAACATAGTATTCATTCATTCAAAGTGCAGGGTGTCAAATGTGTACATTGAGATATTTGATCAGGTCATACTTGCAGACTTCTCTGTACGTCTGTATTGCAGTGTCCATGTAGTGTGCTGGGTACGGTCTTGGCACTCCAGTCTGCAGAAAGGCTGACACTGCAGCCATTTCCTACAGAGGGCATCCCAGCGAAAGCACAGACGCCAGAAGAAGATGCCATAAGAAAAAGACAGAGAGATGGCAGCTGCTGTACTGGCTAGCGTATTAGAGCAGTATAAAGCAGTTTCAGTTAAACTAAATGCATCAGTGCTTGTACAGCCTACGCTTAGTCCCTGTAAGTGGTATGGAGGAACTTCAACTTTTTATTTTGCTCTGTTTTATTCATTTTTTTAATCATATGTTTATATTATATTTATATTATTTAAATTAGTTTGAATGAAGCTTATGCTTTAATTATATTGACTTTTTTTATCTGTTTAGATTGTAGATTGGGGAATAATGCCTCACAATTAATGTTGATTATTTCAACAATAAATATTTTTAGACAACTGTCAGCTGTTCATAATAGATAATATCAAGCTAACCAAATTCATGAATTTGATCAACATAATTGGTAGGTGGTGTAAAAACTACTTTTCTTCATTTGTGCTGAAGAATGGTCATAAGCAAAACACGCAGTGCATATTTACACGTGTGTCTGTCTTACCAGTGCTCCTGCAGCATACAGCATAGCCTGGTCTGACAGGAAGTCTTTCTTAGCAGTGTGGTAACAGCTGTAGGCCAGCTCATAGTGCTGAACCAGAAAGCACAGATCAGCCATCTTCCTGATCTGCAGCTCAGGGGCTTCTGGAGGGTATCTGATATCAAAGACATGAAAATGTCAAACAAGCAATGTGCCGTTTCTATGGTGCAGCATAAGTGTGATATCCATGATCTACTAAATATCCTTATTGTTGTTTTAATGACGTGCAAGACTCCCACATTAGATTTAGGTTTATAGCAGCCAAGGTATCAGCGCAAACACATTTGCCAATGTCACAGAGCTTTGTCATGTACTAATAAGGATATGCTGCCAGGGAAACTTACAGAAGGCCACATGTGCTCTTTGGCTCATTAATACTCTTCTCTGGAGCTTTCCCTCCACCAAACCACTTTTTGGTTGCAGTGAACAGCGAGCGACTCAGACCTTTTCGTGACAGCAGCTGTTGAGAGAAAGGCAAATCATGTTTCTTGTGCTGAGAGGATGTTGCAGAGTGTCAGTTACTGAACATTTGGGCCCAGTGGCCGTTGTGTAAACATAATGCTATTAACATTAAATACATTTTTATAATGGAGGAGATTTCTGGCAATTCAAAATGCTCATTTATCAGAATGATCTAGTATGTCAACATTTAGAACCTGAATTAATACCTGGTCATTAAGCTGCCTGATGTTCTTCTCAATGTGTGGCAAAAGGCCTCTGAAGGTAAACTCTTGGATGAACTGTCTAATACGATCATGGTCATTAAGGGTCAGGCATGTTCCATGACTCCCTGAAGCTCCTGTCAGGCTCTCTGGATCTCTAACTCCTTTCTTCAGGGCAGTGCTGACTCCACTGAGGGTTTGCAGACTGCCTGAGCTGCTTGGTGTGTCCAGCTGGAGTGGGTGGTCATCCAGGCTGTTGGACACGCCACCTGGTAGGAAACAGTGTGAACAATAAAGTCACTTACAACAAAGTGAATGTTGCTCCTGTCTCGGCTCTTTCCTTCTTAAGCCTTGATAGACTTTTTGGTCAGTGTTTGACTTTATGGTCATGTGACGCGGGTGAGTAGAGCGACTTAGTTGTGAACTGATCTCCAGGAAAACCTTCTACCAGATCTGAAGGGAGGCTGGGGGACTGTGAGTCCGAGTCTTGGTCACAATTCTGTCAAACCATTTGTCGTCTTTGAAAGCATAAGCAGTGCATTACCAACACTGTTCACAGTGGAGGCGGGGAACTATTGACCTGAACTGGGGATGTTATCTGTTGAAGGAATACTCTGAAGCTCTTCCATTGCAGAAGTGGGGCAGGGGACTCCAGGGTGGACTTGTCATCATCCAAGAGGTGATTTGGAAACAGACGAGATTAGTCCTGAGTATAATATACTATATAATAAATACATTTCAGTCTCTGGATGCTGTAGGACTGCTCTGGACATATTTCTGTAACACTGAGTGGAGTCTGGGGACCGTGCTTGTAATCCTTACACGCTGTTCTCCAGCTGTACATTTGCTATTGCATTGTTGAATGGTTAAAGTTGACATATGTGAACATTTACAGAAGATAAGCTTCACATGATGATATGACCACTACTACTAAAAATCCAATTCTTAGACTCTGTTCTGCTGATACAATAAACGAGAACATTAAGTGAAAAAGTGAAATTTCAAAGGTGCACATTGACTGACCTTTCTCTGCTGAATGATGGCAGTCTACTTCACCGATAGTGTTTTCAACATCATCATTTGAAGTTGAAGCTACATCACTGAGTGTGTCCTGCAACAAGGGTTACAGTGTTGAAAACTGAAAATTGGAAACATTTCTAAACGTTTACTATGTGTCGGCAAAACTGTTATGGCTGATCTTTGACTGATGGATGACGGCTATCACCCACTTCCCATAAGTCCCAAACTAAAAGAAAGATTAAACATATTGGAGACTTTACATTTTTCTTAAAAATCTTAAAAAAAGAATAAGATAAATATATTAATTTATATGTGTTAAAGGTCCCATATTATATGACCTTTTGGTGTTCCAGGACTGATGTGTAATATGAAACTCCTTGGTGTAATATAGTATATTTAACACTAGGCCAGGACACATCTAACTTGTTGGGCTCACTCTTGTCCAGTAAGATGTGTAGTTTTCGGTCTTGGGTTTCCAGTGTTAAAGTTATTAAGCCTGATGCTAGACTATACTCATTTCATCATATTCATCTGAGTGAACTAACTGTGCTTACCTGGTTATGCAGATAATTCCTGTGCAGGTATTGACTCCAAGGGTCTGGAATTTGTTCATCATCTTCAGTTGAGAAAGTGCGAGAGTTGATTTTCAGCAGATAGCAGCCCTGAGAACCATATCTCTGTTTCATATCTTCATACAACGTATCTGCCCTGGAGAGGAAGAAATAATACTGATAAATCAACATGCATCACTTACTAAACCCAACAAACACAATACATGCTTCCCATTTTCTCATGCAGTGCTTCACAGTCCTGTAGAAGGATTTTCTTAGGGACAAAAAGCAAAAATGTGGTTTGTACTACATTTGGTCATTTTCACCTTTGTTACAGGTCAACCACATGTTGCTAATTTGATGATGCAACAAACCTAAAATAAACTACAAAATCTATTGACTGGAAATTGTTCCGTTTATTATCGCTATTGGATTTCTTTTTCTAATTATAATGAAGCTCACCCACAAGCCCCACATCAAAATCCAATATGTTAAAGAATTCAGAAACTGCTACACAAACAAACTGTCAATCAAAATCAAAAGTGCTAATGAAGGTGGTCCAGAAGTGGTTGGAGTAGTCATCATGTTAGAAGACAATTGTGTGAGAAGATCACATCAATAAGAACCTGAGGTTCAACTGAACACATACTGAAATTAACATGAGTCAAATTCAAAACACTCTGAAATGGAAATAATTCTGATCAAAGGCACTTTAACAAGACGATATCAAAAAAAGTTTCCATTATAAAGTTTTGATGAAAAGTATTAATGTTTCAGAGATACCGTAATTAGTAAGCCTTTCTCAGTACCTCTGTTCCTCTCCCTCATTTATGTCATGCAGTAAGACATAGTACTTGAGTGTGTTGGGGATAAACCACTTAGGGTAGGTGTATTCTCCACTGTGCTGGATTCTGTGCTGCTCCTGAGAAAGCTTAAGAAACTGCTCAACTGGCACAGCTTCAGTGGAGGACACTACCAGCAGGCCTGTCATGACCAGGATGTCAAGGACAAACATTTTATACGCGACTCCATCAGATAACACACTTAACCAGGTTGGTCTAAATAATATCAATACTAAAAAGTAGGAAATACATGTGGAAGTAAACTTTTCAGTTTCACGAAGCCTTCGATTAGAGGGCAAGGCCGCATGAGCTGTGATACTGAATTCCACCTATGCTCACGACATAGGCAGTTTGCATATTTGTCAAGGTAGCATCAATGTGGAGGTTGACGGTGGTTTTCTAGAGATACATACAGTTACAATGGAAAAAAGCCCTGGTTTGCAAGTTTCTAATTTCTGCATGAAATGGCGATCTATGATTGGGAACTATTCTAAATTTACGCAGTACCCCAGAAAAACCTAAACCCCTGTTTTAGAGATTTATTTAAAATACAGAAGGGAGATTTCTTTGAGCTATGTGAAGATATTTTCAAATGATAAACTAAATTCTGACATCGATTTTGATCTTTGTTTTTTTATTATACTGCTCCAAAATAGTTTACATACAATCTAACTTTACACCATTTGGTTAAGATTGTCCTCTAGTTCCTCCCTCTTTGACCCCCTTTGGTGAATTTTAATTTACTTGCAATTAAATTATTAACTATGTTATATCCACCAACTGCACCCTGGATTTTTTTATTACAAACTTTAGAAGCTGAAGTTCCAGAATCTATTTCGTATTAAGGTTTTACTAATGAAATCATTCCATCCATCTTAAGCTGCTTATCGGGGGTCAGGTCATGGGTCAGCAATCTAAAACAGAGAAAACCCAGACCAGACCAGAGACATGGGAAGATTAACTCTTTCAGTTGTATCCTCACTTGCACCTATTCCTTGCGTCATAGTTCCACCAACTAAAATAGAAGAAGCAAGGAAAAGCTGCCAGTTGGATCTTACTGGAGTAATTGTTGATAACTGTAGCCACTTTTGATGGATTGGTGTTTAGGCAAACACACACACACACAATATGAATATTTAAGGTTCTCTGTTGCCAATTTGTTGGTGTGCTCAGTTTTTACATTTATTACTTGATCACTGTTAAATAGTTCTTATTCATTAATCATTCTTATTTTGAAGTGGCAGCTGTGTCATTTGGAGATGTCATTAAAGCTTGGTCCAGACCACAGAACTGTTGTAAAACTTTTAGCCCACACACTAAGTATGTGTGGTAACAATTCTGATGCATTCAGATCCCCAGTAAAAGTACATTCAAATGAAAGATAGCTTTTGCTGTCCTGTCTCACTTTCTGCTTTTGGCCCTAGCTCTTTTTTTTGCAAGCCCCTAACAGATATCTTATATTTCTCCTTTCTTAAAAACGTATAAATTGTTGTATCAATCAAGAACCACCACAATTAACAAGGCCATTGGGCTGTTGGCTACCTGATGCTACCCACCAACATGTCAACATGGACGATTAGCACAGGCATGGAAATGAATGGTCAGTCTGTCACAGCACATTAGTGAGCTGTGTCACAGCACTTGAAAATCATGTTCACAAGATTCATGCACAGTTGGAAGGATACAAGCAAGGTAGTGATTGAGGAACTCGTGCTCGGAGGCAGGCGTGGACTGCAGGAAGCTCTCCCTGTAGGCCTCAAACCAGGGTGTGGTTGCTGGAAAAAAAAGGAGGCAAAACGAGACTAGAAAAATTAGACTTCATCTAATGAATGTCAGTTTGCCTCATTCTTAACTAATGATCCTTAAGTAATTTAAAGATCCACTCACCAATTCCACTATAGTTATACTTTTGATAAGGGAAGTAAGATAGATATTGATCCAGATCTATCACATGTAGGTAATTTTTTAACATATTACAATATCCTTCCTATAACAAAGGTGCTAATTGTAATGCTGGTAATATGCATCTGCCCTATAAGCTATAAATGCCCTAGATGTGAGCACTGGCAGTGTATATGTGACAAAATCAAAAATTGATAGGTTATTCACAGTGTTTTGTGTAATACTTGATATTTGAATGTATTTTACAAGATAATATATTTATTTAACCAAAATGTGATAGATTGATCAGCTTCCATGCACTTGAAAGAATCATTTACATCATCTGTTTATAACAAATCTGACAATGACAATAAATACATCTAATTATTGAACCACAACCATGTTAACAGCAATCAACAAAACAAAGCCTGCCAATAATCATAATTAGCACATCAATATGAAACAAATATTCTGTTAACAAACACAGGCCTATTTTTAACATTACCGGATTCATATGTTTGTTCTTAACATAAGTAGCTGTTGTCTGACATTGCAATTATTCAGTCAAAGTGAAATTTAGAATTGTGTAGCAGCCACACTTTAGTCCTTACCACTGACACTGAGGTGATAGTCTCCTGCTGTGATCACACTGCTTACAGCACCTTCTTGTGACTGACAAGATAACACCACCTCATTCAAAACTCTGCGCTGAAGGGGACTCAGGACACCAGAAGCTGTGCTCGGACTTGCCGTCAAATTGTTGACACAGACGCGCAGGTTTTTTACAACCTGTACCTGGTTGTTGGGGTCACGAATGTGACCTCAAGAATTAAAAAGAAGCGATTGTTAGTAATCTGTGACAACGTCACTGACATGACCAAAACTGTGGCATGAATTAAACATTTTAAAAATTACCCTCTCTTCACTGGACGCTGTCCCTACCTCTTCCTGCAGAACAGGTGTGTTTCCCGTTTTGTGATATGCTGACTTGTTACTGTAAATTAGTACCTTGATATTTAGCTTAACCTGAAATCTTCTTCAATTAGAACTAAATTAAAAAAGCTTATGTAAAGTGAATGGCATTCATAAAATGACATCTAAAGTAGTGTCAAAATATGGTTACACTAAAAGCCAATCTTTGTTTTTCTATCATCTCTACTTTTTGTGTATTTTGACAAATAATTCCATTTTACATTTTCAAGTTTGGGCACAATTCACATGTTACTTATTTACAGCAAACTAATCCAGAGTCTCTTTTAAATGATAACTTAAAATCCCAGACTGTAATTTTAAGCATTGTCTTTGATTTGCAGTCTGGGACTAAAGCATCCACGATCAAATGTGTCCTAAAACGCAAATTATTGAGCCAGTCATTAGCTCGGACATAAAGCGTAAATTCTAAACTTAAACGTCCCTCCTGTCAACGCAAAGCTGCTTAATCACAGCCTAGACTACAAGCCAGATGCCCGTCAGCCTGTCTGTCTCCAGACAACTGCATCTAGTGTTTCGAATATATGAGTGACCACGTTAACGGCAGCCGCTAGCGGTCCTTGTCAGTGCCAATGTATCTGGCTGTCAGCGCATTGTCCGAACGACTGGATGGAAAACGTCTTTAGTTTTACAAGAAATAATAGAACGCCGATTGAATATTAGTCGTATTATACTTGCGGAAGAAGCTAAACGAAAACGATGACTGACACGCATTATAAGACAAGTGACACAAAACAAAGCGGACACGTTTGACAGTTTATTATCGTATTGAACACAGATCCACTTGTTGAGCATCTCACAAAAATAGTATGAGGTTCGAAAGGCTTTAAACCAATTAAAAGGTCGTGTAGAGATCAAGAGTGTTTACGTGGATTTGTTTAGATTGTGTAATGTCAAGATAAATCGGCAGTGAGGACGACAGCCAACAGTCCTCCCGTTTGCAACAGCTGCCGTAACTACGAGCAACCACTGCTGCATTCGGAAGTCAGTCACCAGTTAACGTGGTCACTCGTACATTTGCAACACCGGTCTTAAGCTAACGATCCCAGCTATCACTGTAGCTCGCCTGCTGATAGCTAGGTCACTGAAAATGCAGGGCCGTGGTGGCTTGTAACGTTACGTGCCTTCCCTTACCTTCCGACGTTAGTCTGCAAAAGGGCCTCAACAGCTCAGCAAAATTCAGGTTGTTCTTGCGAGTCACTCTCTCAGCTTCTTCACTGCATAAGACAGCTACCATCGGAACAAAAGAGTCCTGAACGAACTCCTGCACAGATTGAACGCATTTGGCCATGTTGGATGGAGGTTAAAAGCCAGCTAACAGATCAAGCAAGGGAAATGTCTTGTAGTTTGAGATAAGCTATTTCATAGCTTCAGCCAACTCCTCTATTTGCAGGCAACAGCCATGTTGAATGCGCCAGCCCACTTCCTGTGTAGAACTCACGGTCAGGTGATGCCTGACGTCAGAGCGCAACTGAAGCAGCGGCCTATTGTTTTTTGTGTAGCGCTAGTTCGCTGACTTTATTACGTGGCATTGACTGGAAAACGGACAAAAAGAGACAAAACGCGGCGATCATGTCAGGTAGTTTCCGACATTTCCGAAGAAGCTGCAGACATTAGCGGTTTGGCAAAAAGCGGAAGTTATGTCAAAAACAGAAAGTTGCGTTTTGGCGGATACCGCGTCAAAGACCGGAAGTCTTTCAAATCGAAAGCCGACGACACACGAACTAAGGTTTGTAGTGAAAGGAGACAGTCGGCTTATTAACCAAAGCGAGTCAAACAGGGTTCAGTAGTGTTCGTAGGATAATTGTGAGGCAAGAGATTAAAGCAATGATTCACTTCAGACAGAAAGATGATCATGCTGAATACAGCCCTATAGTGTTGTGTAGGGAACTGAAATAGTGGCAAAATGATCAAGACCAGCTGAGAGAAGAACTGAGAAATCAAGCTATACAGGTTGAAATATTTGCATAAATGTTTGCGTGAAAGGAAGAAAAACAGGGTGACTGAGTGTCTTACACAGTTAGGGCATACGTGATTTAATAAAGTCACAAATGTATAAATATGTGTCTATTGAAAAACATTGTGAATTTTAGATAATGATTAATGATGATATAACCTTACATCAACTAACACAAATATTCCTGTACATGTGTTTTATTGAATTAGTTTGAAAAAGCATTTGTATATATTTAAGACAATGAAACATAAAAACACAGCCAACCCCTTCTTGTTCAGTCTAGACTGTATGATCTCCCTGAAAAGCTGCCCAGCTGTGTTTCTTTAGCCATTCTCCTCCACTCAGGACTGCTAATAAAATACCTTCCATTTCAACAGTATAGACTGACAGGGTATCTGTGGTTCTCTTTTATTGTGCTCTGAAAATATACTACAGCATTAAATCTGTGGATCTTTTTATCTGTCTGTAAATAAAATTATGTTGTCTCCAACAAACTGCTCTCGATAATGAACTGTCATCTGGTTCCTGGTGGGCACTGAGATGCGCTGATTGACGCTGTTGGTTGTGCCTACAGCGCCCCCTTTAGTTCCGGAGCCATATACAGGAAGTGTCTGACATCCGATTCCACCCGCTTCCGCTTTCTTCAAACAATCGGCAAATATTTCTTGGTTGTCCCATCATCCATTGCGAGACAGGAAGCATTGTCTGCTTTTGGCGCGGTCTTAGCGGTATCGGCCATCTTGCGATCACATTTGATTCAGATATCTGAGACATTGCAACAGAGTAAGACGTATTGCTGATTCCGATAGCGTTAGTTACCGCGTGTTCGTTCATCGGAACCAATAGATTCGTTTTCTATTGCTCTCAGGACTACTGAAAGACCATTATGGCGACTGTTACTGCTACTCCAAGTCGTGAAGCTGGCCGTTCGGCGGCCTCGACCCCTCTTTCCCCGACCCGGATCTCTCGTTTACAAGAAAAACAGGACTTGCAACACCTAAACGATAGGCTGGCCGTATACATAGACCGCGTCCGGTCTTTGGAACTGGAGAACGACCGGCTGATGGTCAAGGTGTCTGAGAAAGAAGAGGTGACTACTAGAGAGGTGAGATTAACTTCGGGAAATGTCCTAACAATAACAGTAGACGCAGCCCGCGCGCGCTAATGTAGCGTCACAAGTTCCTGAATATTGAATGCAATTTAAACGTACGATACTTAGCAGGAACGATTGGGCGGGACGCAGTGCGCGCCAAATTATAAGTGCAGTTTTTTTTTTACAACGATCCCTCACTTAACACAAACGAGTTGGCTGGGTAACGATAAGTAAAGGATCGTGGTACCAACGCAGAAAACACAGGATTCGGTACCATGTGCCTTAAATTAGCCACGCAGTGTCCAGTCAGACGTAGCACGAGGAACTGGCAGAAAAAACCAAACCGACCAGATCCAGCGGACACCAGCTGACCTAAAGCATGGAAACGATCTTTGCAGTCAAAAGTCACTACTCAGCTACTTTTGTTTGGTTTTTTTATGTTTGTAAAATTCATACAGTTCACTAAAGTTCAAGTTACTGGTAAAGTAATACACTTGAGTGCTGTAGAGAACTAATGACCTTTTCTCAAGTAGCCAAGACTTTACGTGCACTCAAGCTGTAGCACAAAAGTAGAATTAAAACATCCTCTAACTTAACCCGTTCTACTGCTTATTCCGTTACGTTTGCCATTATTGTCATCATAGCAACAGCATACATTTAAATCAATAAGCAGGGCTCCAGAGAGATGGTCATAATCACAGAATAGCTGTAGCCTACGCTGTAAATACATTGTAACCATCTACAGTAAATTAGTTTGGTCACAGAGCTTAGTAAGTTTAGTTGTACCTAATTTGGTGTAGTAGATATTTATTGAAACAACTCTATAATACGATAATTTCATCCGGGTTCAAGAACAAACTTGTCTGGTGTAATGTACATGGGCCTTTTACAGGGTGCTTAGTAATGTAATTGTTTATAATGATGTACAAATGACTCAAATAGAAAACATGTCTCTCTTTCTGTACTGATTTAGCACTTAAGTGTACATATGATTGTTTAGGTAGCTCCACCTCGCACAGGACAAGGCCACCAAGAGAAGGGTCGGACCTGGCAGTTGGCAAACGCATGGATACTAGTCTCAAGTATTTTCTACATCATGGTCTAAAGAGGCCACAGTAGAGGGGAAACTAGGGAATGAAGGCGTGTGCTACATATACTAGACCACATAGCAGCGTCGCATTATGGACTTGATTGAAACCGCCTCTGGAAGTCAACAGCTGTGATACATACATTATTCCTCAGCAGTCTGAATGAAACTAGCTATACAAAACTAAAGTGGACAACATCATTATTTGAATGGATTTTCGCCTTTCAAGTAAGGGGGATAAATAAAAATAAGACTTTTAGGTAGTGGCATAGGATGGTGATTTGATGGCGTGTATAAGTATCCAAGTGACGCCTAATGCTTGATATCCATAAATTTCTTTGGCTGGAGCTAACTGTTTTTGTTAGTTAATTGTGTTAGTTGAATCCTAAATAAGTTAATTTGTTTGTTTCTGATTTATTTAAATTGGAATCTGGGAGGTTTTCAAACATGGCATGTCTTCCTATATATGTTATTTAGAGGCTGCAGGACATGTGCCAGGAGTCCTGCCAGAGGCTCCGGGGCCTTAGAGGGGATAGGTACAGTAGAGGTTCCATTCATTAGAATAGTTTTTCTAGTAGTAGTAGAGAAGATTTTAATGCTCAGAGTTAGCGGAATAGGTCCGATCAGTTGGCAGGCTTGGTGGTCACGCCTCTATGAGTCATTCTTTCTTGATTCTTGTAATTTTTCCTATATAAACTATTACATCACCCAGCATGTTGTACTTTATTTACAGGGGTTTTTTGTTTAAGAAGAGTTTAATATAAAATGAGTAAATGATTACATTAAGAATTTGTTTGCATTAATGCATTAGCTTGTAAGACTACACTAAAGTAGGTTAGCCAAGTTATCACACTTTCTGCTATTCTCTACCAGACTTGTCTAATTAGTAAGTGGAGCTCCAGATAATTCAGGAATAGACAACAGTTGTGGGCTACATTATTTATGCCATAGCAATCTTTATAAAACTAAGCCTGTCAGTAATCATACACACCACATTAATGTGAAAAAATAGATTATTGAAAAGTTAACAAAGTTCACAATGAAAGTTTGTAGTGTATTGAGGAAAATGAGTCATTGGTGGGTTGAAACAAAAGGTTGTGTCGTCTAAGTTGTGTGTCAGATACAGATCTCTGTAAAGTCAAATCTAATTTTTGTCTTTTCATGTCAAACCCAAATGTTTCCACAAATATCTTTTTACTAAAGCTTGTTTTTTTTTCTAATGCTTTGGGATTTTAAACTTTTTTTTTTGGTAACTTTTCAGCATGTATAGAGAAATGTTGACATCAGCTGGGTAATATCTGATATTAGCATCAGCTGACCTACACACATCACTTATTCGTTAGAGGAAAATGTTAGAAGGTCTATCTAGATTTATTATATCCAGATAATCAAATCGTTTTTCCTTGGATGTTTGAAGCTAACTGGAAGTCAACTAGAATGTGATATTTTTTGTTTGTATATAGAATTAAAAAATTCACACTGTGGTTCTCTTTAGGTGACTGGTTTAAAGGCTCTGTACGAGGCAGAGTTGGCAGATGCTCGACGGGTTTTGGATGACACTGCTAAAGAGAGGGCCAGGCTCCAAATTGATCTGGGCAAAGCACAGTCTGAGCTAGAAGAAGCCACACGCAGGTGAGATTTTTACCTGGTTGTCACAGAGGTCACATAGTTCGATTAGATCAGTCACAAGACTGAAATCTAGAGTTGGGCTCATTTGGTAGTGAAGCCTTGGTGGACAGATGTCAAAGTCAGTAATTGAATTCTACTGTGTGTCATGTTATGTTCTAGTGCCAAGAAGAAGGATAGTGATCTTGCCACCGCCGTGTCCAGAGCCAGTGGTTTAGAAGGCCAGCTGAACAAGAGTGAGGCAGCGCTTTCTACAGCTTTAAGCCAGAATGCTGCATTAGCATCTGAGCTTGCTGACGTGAAGAGCGAGCTAGCCAAGGTGTGTACTGCAGATTCCCTTAAAATGTCCAGTGTACTGTGTAAATACTATTTCCTATCAATATTATCACTGTGAATGCTATTCAGCAGCATTTTATATTCATATGTTTTAAATATTTTTTCTGCTATTTATTCCCATTAAAATGAAGGGAGAGACTTTTCCAATCCCCCTTAACATCTTTCATCTTCAACTGCTTCAACTATACTTTAACAGACTCTCAAGTTCAACTATAAATCATCCATTGGCTTTTGTAATCCCTTTTTATGGGTTTTGTTTTTCTCAGCGGCATCATATCAGTCAATGTGAGTGGCTGATTTTTAAATCCAAACGTTTCTCTCTGCTGTTTTTATTCACTCAGTGGAGTAAATGAAATGGCTTTATCCCCCAAATGATATGCCTGGCTCCACACACATTCACACGATTTACGTCTGCGGTTATTGCATATCCAAAATTAGTTTAGGTTTAGCAGGTAGATCCTCATGATTATTTCTTGTAACACTGAATGTATAGACAACGTAACATCTGACATATGGAAGTGTTGTCTTTACTACTGGTTTAAAAAAAAACTGACATATGGAAGTGTTGTCTTTACTGGTTAAAAGAAACTGACAATGTGCTATTATTATTATGGCGTGATGGGCTATTTAGGCAGAGGAGAGCCATGGTGTTGCTAAACGGCAGCTGGAGGCAGAGACACTCATGCGTGTGGACTTGGAGAATCGTTGTCAGTCGCTCATGGAAGAGTTGGAGTTTAGGAAGAGCATGTTTGAAGAGGTAAGATTTACAATAACTCAAAAGAAACTGCTTATGTTTTTCAAAGTTATTTGATTGATCTTAATGAATATGTAGTTTATTTCTTCTCAAAATCGACCTTCATTCTTCAGGCTTAGTACTGTCTGCCCTAGATTGATCTATATTGAAACTTTAGTTATAATCTTCATGAAGTAACCTCTTAATACAAAGCAATTCCCTCTGGTGTCTTCCGTCCTTGTGTTGTGTTCAGGAGGTGCGCGAGTCTCGGCGCCGACAGGAACACAGAATTGTGGAGGTGGACTCTGGAGTCAGACAAGACTATGATTTCAAACTTGCGCAAGCTTTACAGGTATGAAGGATGAATTTTTACTAGTTGTTACAGATACATTTAATTCCTCCAACAGAATCCTCTCTAGTTTTGGGATCCAACATCAAAGCCACATAAAAAGTTAGGCCACGATACCAGCAGACACCAGAGAATCTGGCAGCTTGTTTTAAATTCAGTGTTCCGAGATTACCTAAACCCTCGTTGTAGTAGAATATAGAAACCACCTGAAAGCCCAGATGTCAAGTTGTTTAGTTGTTGTTGTCCAGATGTTTAGTGTCCAATATTTTCTGAATTTACTAAAGAAGAAATTATGTGAGAATTGGCATTAATCAGGTATGTGTGATTTCTTTCAGGACCTAAGGAGGCAACATGATGAGCAAGTCACTCTTTATAAGGATGAACTGGAGCAAACCTACCAGGCAAAGGTGCAAATGAAACCACCTTTTTTTTTCTTTATCTATCATTAAACAGTATGCGTCAAATATTATGTGACTAACTTTGTTCTCCCTGTAGCTGGATAATGCCGTGGTCTCGTCAGAGATCAATGACAAGGCAATGAGCACAGTCAGGGAGGAGGTACAGGAGTCCCGTAAAAGGATAGAGAGTCTTGGGTATCAGCTGACTGCTTTGCAGAAACAGGTACTGGTTTATGATCCCATAGTATGTTCCATTGCTGATTTGGTTAAGTAATTAATTGTGGTTGTATTTTGTAGCTGGCTACATCAGAGGATCATATTCGAGAGCTGGAGGAAATTCTGTCATCAGAACGAGACAAGCACCGCAGGGCCATTGAAGGAAAAGAGCAAGAGATGAGCGAACTGAGAGACAGAATGACCTTCCAGCTCAATGAATACCAGGAGCTATTGGATGTGAAGCTTGCCCTTGATATGGAGATAAATGCTTACAGAAAACTTCTGGAAGGGGAGGAGCACAGGTAAAACACTCACTGGCAGATTTATGATACATTCAGTACTAACACTGAGCAATGGTGCTGCTTCTAGACCAGTTTGCTGTGTCCAAGCCACTGAATGAATTTTTGTCGCGTCTGCCATACCAGTCATTTTATAAGCTTCTATTATATTGGTCATTCAAGGCATCTCCACTGCTGCTCAGAGCTGAGGCAGATTAAAACACACAGTAATCGTGACGTTAATGTTATCTTGTGAGATAACACTAACTAGCTTGATTTCCTCAGCTAGATAATTCCAGTTTTGGAGCCCTGATAGAAAATGCTTAGTCCCCCCCTTTGAGTTTTCACCTGGAAGTTATTTCATGCTATTTGGTAGTGTTGAACGCATTTCCTATAAGCAATAACAATGTCTGGTTTAGGTCCGTTGAAACACTGCACTGTGGTCACCAGTTCATAATCAAGACTTCATGAACATCAGATCCTTAAAGAAGATATAACCCTTTACATAAATGTCTCAGTTTAGATCCAAGTAGAGCAAACTTAATTTTACAAGACGGCAGGCTGGGAATTGACCTTCAGTCACAATGTTTATATGGTTAATATTGTAACTATATAGGCATTTCCATATACATTTGGTAGACGCTTATAACATTCTTATTGTAATACACACGTATATTGTTACTAGTCAAGTAATGGGGACAATTACATTTGCTGCAAGCGTGTGAACTGTGAAATAAAACAAATGTTGACCAGGCAAAATTTTAACCTTCTTGTCAATAAGGAGGGGGTGTTGTACATAAAGTCACTTCTAATGTCTGTATATTACTTTATGCTGCTTGCAGCCACACTATGTGTCACAAGATTGTCTTGCTGAGCTGTTTGAAAGGTCGGTCCATGCTGTGTTAGGAGAGATGGATGGCCATTTGTTCATTCATGCCTGATGCACATTTTGCAGACTGAAGCTCTCTCCTAGTCCATCATCTCGCGTCACTGTTTCGAGAACAACAGGATCTTCATCCTCTCGGTCCTCCAAAAGAAAGAGGGTGGAGGCGGAGACTAAGGATGTGTCTGAGGGAAGATCAGAAGACCAGCTGCTGCTGTCAGAGGAGGCCACATCTAGCGGAGCAGTCAGCATATCACCTACTGACATGGATGGAAACGCTGTCACCTTGACTAATGATACTGAGCAGGTGTGTAAGAGTAAATGATTGAGGGGGAAGTATCTGCAGGTCACTTGTGTTCGTTTAGTATTTGTGTCGGGTTCCAAGAAAGACTAAGAGGAAGACTTGATTATTGAATTTATTTGACCACAGTAACCAAATATAATTATGTAATACAAGATGAAAAGGCGGGTCTCATTTTACAGTATACAGAAAGTCTGGAGATTTAACATTCTGCAAAACAGCAGAAAATATTGTGCTTTTGCAAGAATTCTACTTTTTACACAGTTTTGTGTGCGTTTTGCAGGACCAGCCTTTAGGCAACTGGAGGTTAAAAAGGCAAGTTGACAACAGCAATGAGGTCGTCTACAAGTTCTCCCCAAAGTTTGTTCTCAAAGCTGGACAGACAGTGACGGTGAGAAATGTTGTCCTGTTGAGTACAAGTAGACCATGCATTTTAAGAATATAAGAATTTGGGATTTTTTATAAAGTATCAGTATTATTGTTTTTAGTCATTAATATGTGTGCTTATACAGGTGTGGTCTGTTGATGCTGGTGTGGCCCACAGTCCACCATCTGATTTGCTGTGGAAGAGCCAGGCTTCTTGGGGCACAGGAGACCACATAGTGACCACCTTGATCAACACACATGGCGAGGTAGTTTATATTACTTCTTATACTCTTAATATGCATCTGCATTGGCTGCCACTGATTGTAACAACAAATGTGCTTCAATATATCGGAACAATACAGCGCAATGTGACAGAGGGGTGCCCCCATAGTGGAGAGCAGTGACTGCTGGCTGCAGGTTACCATATAAAAACAATTGTTATTAGAGCTGCATGATATGAGGCATTATCTACAATGTGCAATAACATGCAGGATGGCGATGACAGTATCATTTTGTGATAAATCTTGACGTGCATGTTTGTGTGCCTCGGTTTCTAAGCCGAGGTCATTGGAAGACCTGAATCTAATATTTTGGAGGGGTGCTCCTATACCTTTGATAGTGAAATAGTGTGTTTTTATGTTGTCAGGGAAACTACTGTTAGCTCCCGTGTTACACTTGTAAGACAAACAAAAGAATTTAAACCAGCTTGTGTTCTAGGAGTAGCTCATGCTGGAAGGCCTAACCGCAGCCTGTTTGCATGTGCATATGTGTTGACTGAGCCAAGTCAGCAGTGGTGATGTCAGAGCAGACCCCTACATTAGATTACTTGCTCACATGTTAGTCATGGGAAAGCTTTTGACAAGGTTAACTTGGAGTCTGCTGGCCGTACTACATACCTGGAACTGGAAATTCCTTCATAGACTGGATTCTGTACAGTTCCGCAGCTCAAACCTCCCCATGGTTCAGTCTCCACAAAGGAACCAGACAAGGCTGCGGACTCTCTTCCTGACCTAGTCCCAGGTCTCTGTAGTTACTGCTGCTCCCTCTGGGAGACTGACTGAGGCTACCTCCGCATTTCATGGTCTTTGCCCTCACACTCATCTCTCCTGCTTTCAATGCCTGCACACATGTAATACTATTGTGGTGGTGTTTTGCTGTGCAACGAACATGATAGTGGAGGGTACTGTATCTGCTCAGACCTAGGCTTGTTGGCTTGTTGGAGCTGTCTTTTGGGTGAAGGGCAGACCCTGGACAGGTTGCCAGTCCACACATAACCACTCTCATACCCAACCCTACAGGGAATTTAGAATCTCCAATTAACTGACTGCATTTCCTTGGACCAGCGCACCCGAAGACAACCCACACAAACGCCACAAAGAAAGCACCCGAGTTAGGCATGTGGCTCTGGGCTAAAGCTAATTAACTTGACGTTAACTACATGGGTAGTTAATAATAACTTTATACTCAGTCATCCAACATCACTGACAAGTAAAGTGGTGTCTGACTGTCTAAAAAACAATAACAATGTGTTTGGCATGTTAACATGCATTGCAAAAGCTTGTCAAAATTATAATTTATCTGAGAGCCCTAGTGGCCACATTGTGTTGTTTACCTGTTGAGGTTTATGTACAGTGTTGAAACTTATTGTTGAAACTATATATATATTTTTTTTCTGTTAAATAAAATGTCAGTTTTTGTATCAGCAAGAACTTGTAGCCAGAAAAGAATTGGTATTGGGACGTCAGTAATGTTTGTAAAAATCTACATTGTTAGGCCTGTATTGTATTAGTTCCTTTAGAAGCAGCAACGCAAATAAGTTTTGTTGCATGGCCTCAGCTTACTGTTGCCTCTCTCTCCCTCCAGGAGGTGGCCAAGAGGAGTGTAACCAAAACCCAAGTAGAGGTAGAAAATGGAGGTGAAGAAACCGAAGCAGTACAAACGGTAAGTAAATATTTGAGTTAATTGGTTGGTTCCCTACCTTTTTTTCTTTTTTGAGGTCTTGTTTTTGTTATACACACTATTTCTGTCTTAACATAAATGTCATAAGAAGTGGTGAATGTTGTTTTATAATCGAAACTTTTTTTTTTTTCGTGCAGGGGAAGGTGCAGTCAAGAGAGTGTATCATCATGTGAAGCTTTCCAGTTCTTACTTTCTCAAATAGGATTTTTTTTTTTATTGACTTCTTTTGATGTCTTTATTTTAAATTGGCTTTGTTTTTTCGAATAATTTCTTTGAATATGAAAGCAATGGCATTGTGCTGAGATTACCAGTGATAAACCCATACTATGAACAAAGACATGACCAGACAGATATGTGTGGTTATATTTTTTACATTTGATTTCTTTCATGAATTTACTGGCAAAATGCATTTTTACAAAAGTTAAATAAGTTACTCTCAGGCATGTTCTTTGAGCTAAATCATTGAATTGAAGTTGAACAAGTTGTGTATGTGAGAGAGTTAATTTACCTTAATCTGGTACTCGGTCAAGTAAGGAACCTTCTGCACGTTGGCCACAAATGAGCCTGCAACAGCCCATCTTTAATTTAATGTGTTAGTATGTTGGAAGCCTTCTAATCCAAAATGTTTGTCAGACCTGTAAGATGTTGGATTTTTGAGATCCCAGATCCCACTTCTGGTCTGTTTAGACTTTAATCACACAATGCTGATCTTAAAACTGGGTGCAGTGAAAATGTGGCTGTGGCTTCTGTTGTTCCTCCTGTGCTTAAGTTCTCAGGAGGTCACAACTAGCAGAGCAGTGACTATATCACATACTGATATGAACTGCAGCTGAAACAAACAAAGATGTTTGGTCTGGCTTTTTTAATCTCCCTTATGACCAAGTGTACTGTCGGTATACTTCTTTTAAACTTAGAACATGCAAGTGGACTTTGTTTCCTTTTTATGTACTGTATATACAAAATTTTACTAAAACGTATATACTCTTGTGTACACGCTTAGTGTTCTTGTTTTAAACACAAGTCTCACCAAGCTCCTCTCTGTACTTGGGACAGGTACACTAGACAGAGTGTACTTGTTTTATACTGACAAATATACAGAAATATTCGGCATGTGATTGTGTGATTTACCTTTACAATGAAATGTCTGGAATTTGAGTCCAGGTGAGGTCCTAGAAATTTAAAATATATATTGTTAAAAGCAGTAAGTGTTATGAACTTAAAACCATAAGAATAACCAATCAGCTAATTTGTCACTTTCAGCCGTGAACTATATAATGTAACTTTACTGCTGATAGTAATTAAATTTAAGGTTTATTTTAATTAGAAGTGTACTTGTATGTTCCCATTTTTGTATTTCGAAACATACTCGGGGAGTCTGTGGATTTCACATGAAATGAACTTATACTGTTTTTGTAAGGGTTCTTTAATTTCTACATAATTACTGAAGGCAACACTAGTGTGAGGCAGGTTAAAACTCGGATGAGCAGCATAATCGCATTTTGTGTGTTCTCTGCATAGTCTTTGTGTGTTGCATTTACACCCTGTGTGTTATTTAGCCAAAATAGTTATTCTTTGTTTTTATGCTGTGTTTTGCAATTCTAGTTATTTCTTTGCCATAAAAGACATGATTGCTTTTTTGAATCATAGAATTTGTAGGAGGAGTGAGGTTGGGTGTAAATACAGGAGTTAAACATAGATTGTTTTCATTGCATGTTTCAGGTTTTTGATGTCATTTTTAACACTACTTCTCTGCTGCAGAGTGAAAAAGCCTTTACTCCCTGACCCACACATTGGTAGAATCAAACAGTGATTGATTGGTGACAAATTGGTGACTGGATAAGATGACATTTGACAGTGACTTTACATTGAATGTTTTTAATGCTTCAAATTCAGCGCGTCAGTCCTGTCAGGAACTCAGTATACAGTTTAGCCACTGGATTGTAAATTTTTGATTTGTTCCTACTGAGTGTGTGTGAACACAGTGGGCTCCATTAGACATTAACGGGAAGGAATTTGTTTTGCTTAAATGTTTGTTGCATATTAATATGCATGAACACTGATTCTTTGAAATCACTGCTCAAATTTATATCCTAGAGGGACTGTAAACATCTGGAAACTAGCATGTTGTGGTACAGTATTAATGGCTTCATTTCTGTTGTGCTTTAAAGTTTTAATCGCTTAAGCAGAGATTTGGTATAATTAATGGAAGGGGAGGGTGTGGGTCTGATTACACATGATTAACTTGTTGAACTTTTTTACTTTCAATAAATGATTTACATATACACATTTTACATCTGTGGTGGTTATAAATGTTGTGATTAGGCAACCACAGGTAGTATATACTATATGCATTTTAAAAACTAGTAAATATTTTTTTCTTTTATTGTGCCAAACCAGAGAAGGAATAGTTTCAAAATGTTGTGTTCAAAGTTTGTTGTAGCAACAGTAAGCAAATGGGTTTTAGTGTAGACCCAACTAAAAATTGGCCAAAGATAAAGCACAACACTGGTAAAATTAAAAATACAGCGTTGCCAAACTTAAGAGGTTTAAAATGATTTTTTTGTGTTTTGATAGTTTTTTAGACTAGTATAAAATATGAGGGGGAAGAAATGTCCTGTGTTGCAGCAGAATGTAGTTCAAAACCAGTTTTGCACAGTACTGGTATATATGAAAACTCCAGACCCCATAAAACAGAATGATTTGTTCTCAGTTCCTAGCATTGCCAGATGTAGACTGGGAAAAGTCTAGCCATCGTCTTCCTGTGTGGAACCAGGTCTCATCCACAACTTAAAGGAATTTGGTCAAAGGTCAGAGAGTCTGGACATGGATGAAACTATGATATCCTTAATGTAACACACCAGTCACGTCTTAACAGCTGGATCTAACCACCAGAAGCAGCCTCAGACCATATATGTTCACAGAGGGGACTCAGGCAGTGGCTGCGCTATGGGCTCTCCTGTGTCACCTATTGTGCCAACCTGTATATGGAAGAAGTGGAGAAGAAAGCTCTCAACTCCTTCCCAGGAACAGCCCTGACCCACTGGTTCAGATATGTGGATGATACCTGGGTTAGGACCAAGATCCAGGGGGTGCGGACATTCACAGACCACATAAATGCAGTAGACAGTAACATCAGGTTCACCAGAGTAGACACCAAGAACAACAGCCTGGCCTTTCTGGACTGAGCAGTCATCAGAGGGAACGACAGCAGTTTAGAAATAGAAACTGACTGTTTGACTCTCATCATCCCCTGCAGCACAAACTGAGTCATCAGGACCCTGAACCACAGAGTGGAGAACATTCCCATCTCCACTGCAGCCAAGAAGTAAAACCTGCATCTAAGGGCAGCTCTCAGGACCCGAGGCCCCAGTTGGGCCTTCAACAAGGCTCAGCCCAGGAAAATGAACAGAACAGCCCGAGACCCAGAAGAACCCGTTTATTTATCCTGGTCCTGAACTTAAGCACATGGTTGGTCACTCTGTCCATAATACAAATTATCCACAAATTGCACTTGTTACTTGGAGTAGGAGACCTGCAGGAGCAGGTGGGACTTAACCATCAGAGGACGTAGAAATGCTGGGAAACTAACCCATGATGGACATGGCAGAATTCCAACATTAGACCTGTGCTTGTTGGTCACAGACAAGGGATCTGATGAAGCTGCAGGAATTCCTCCATTAGCCTGAAGGACCTTTTCTTCTACGGCTGAGCGAGACGTTGACGAGACGTACAGAACCTGGAAGAATATATTATCCTATGAGTCATTGTGATGGTGAACGTTATGACTGGGACAAACGTGGATATATAATGATGATGAAGTGTGACACCAGAAAGAATAGACTGCGCAGCGACTACAAGAGCATCACTGGATTAACTGAAAAAGAACAGAATCCGCTTTTATGGAACACAGGGCAACAGTTTATCTTAGCGGTTTTGTAATTATTGTAACTTTTTTCTGACTGTCTTTCTGCTGCTGCTGGGACACCAGAATTTCCCCACTGCGGGATAAATAAAGTCCTATCTTATCTTATCTTATCCTACTGTTCAGATCCAATGCGGAAGGTGGCGGCAAAGCGCCTGCAAAATAGCTCCCAACCGCCCAAACCAACCAAAGAAGAATATTCTAACAAGGAAAATAAAAGGCTTCGACTCGTCTTCCGGGTGGATGTAAACGTCTCAATGTGACTGTTTTTGCGTCCGTGGTTCAACATGTTGCTGGTTTTGACTGAGGGCCATAAAGAACATCTGGCCTTTCTGCCGACGGTGGCCGCCTCAGGTGAGGAACGACTGAAACGGAGACCGAGGTCGGCTCGGCCGGTTCACTGCGCCCCGTGATGCGAGTCAGCAGGTTTGAAACGCGCCGTGGCGCTGCGTGTTTTCTCCTTGAAGCCACGCAGTGATGAGGACTGAGCCAAAGCAAACGGTAGCATTAAGCTCGGTTCTAGCCCTGTGTGCTTACCTGTAGCGATCCTGTAAACACTGAAGCATTTCCATCCATTTCACGTTGTGAACTTACTCTATTATTGGTGACGTGAAGTTTCTGAACTATTATAACGTCGCACTTCTAGAAAGACACGATCATTAGATTGTTTCATATGTTCTACTAAGAATAACAACTAAAACAAATTGGCAGATCAGTAACAGCACTTCCAACTTCTGTCACATTTGGTAATATTCTTTCTCTCTCAATGTTTTGTTCCTCTTTTCTTTTGAATTTTGCCACTCGATGGAAACACACTTTGACTGCCATGTATGAAGAAAACCAATATACCACCTTTTAGCAGAAACACCTCATATCAAGCCTAGATAAAGTAAAGAAGAGTGTTTTAAAGGTGTAAAGTCAGGATCAGGGGGAAACCGTACATTTGGAGATATACACACACAAACATAGTAACAAACCTACAGTGCTTCATCGAAATGTCCTGGTGTCTGTGTTAATGCAGAATACATACACTGACCACATATGTTTTTCTCAATTTGTTCTTAGTGGTTGGAGAGTTTGGACGTATTGCGCTGCAGTTCCTTCGGAAAGGCTGCAGCCCCAAGGTCTATGAAGGAGCAGCCAGTAAGTCTGCATCTTTATTGTACAGTGGACTTGCCAAGCAAAAGATATAGATTTAAAGGGACTTTGAAGAACATTTATTCTCCTTTACAGTACACATAATGCAAACTGTTCTCACTGGTTATATGGCTTCAGAATCTGTAGCTAGTTATGTATTTGGTTTTATTATATTTGTATTTAGTTTTTTGTTAGACATCATTAAAATCAGGGGCAGTATGAGAGTTGCATACAAATGTCTGCCATGTGTACTTTTAAATATGATAAGGAGACATCCTGGTCAAAGATAACTCCAAGATTCTGAATGTAGTAGACGAAAGTTACAGGACATCCTGGGCCTAAAACCCCTGCACACTGCTGCTTGCAGGGAAGCTGGGTGTTCCTGCAGAAATGGTACAGCGAGGGGTGGAAGGCCTGATGTTCCTGATGACCGAGAGCTCCAAACACATGGTGACTTACACACACGTTTCTGTCTGGAAGGGCAAAGAAAGACGCAGTCGGCGTCAGTCGTTTTCATGTCCGACACACTTCAGTCTGTAACTGACCGTGAATCAAGGCACTTACGGCTGAGTTAAGCACATAAAGCAAGTTGTACCAGCAGTGACAATATTTTTATGCAAGTCTGCTATTGTGTAACCAGTCCAATAAACATACTCGTCCATATCAACCAAGGATTGGACGGCTCTCTGTAATATTTAGTGGTGCTGTTTTGTGTTATCAGTGATTACTAGTAAATCAAAAATGAACAATTAACGGTGTGTGTGTGTGTGTATGTAGCTCTCTGAAGTGGATTTCCTGGACTCTGTGATGGTTTTGGGATTTAGTGACGAACTTAATCAAATCCTCCTACAGGTGACTTACTTTCTTCTGGTGAGGGGGGTGATTTGATTTGCTGATTTGGGTTGTGACCGTGTTTTTCATTTAGCTCTACCTACAGCACCACAGTCAGATTCGAGCCATCCTGAGTCATTTGCCTTCTAACCTGCCTACTTACCACAACCTGGAATGGAGACTGGATGTCCAGGTCTGTGTGTATTCTACATTTATCAGAAATAATTCATTTGCTGTGGATCCAAATGCATAATGTACAGCGTTATATTTATTCTGTTTAAAGTTAGGTTGTTTTTTTTGGGACTAGCTTATCAGGCAGTAGAAAAAAGCCAGATAGGGTCAGAAGTTGCCTTTTCAGCACCACAAAAGGAAACAAATTCAGTTTAACCTTTAGATCTCACCTTCTTGTCTTCTCCCTGTTCTGTGTCACTGCAGCTGGCGAGTCGTTCTGTTCGTCAGCAGGTGGTTCCCATGCTGACAGTACACCTGCACCTAACTGGGGTGCCTGAGAGCTGCAGTGGCCAGCGCAGCAGGGTTCTCCAGACGGACCCCAGCACCCTCCTGCACCTCATTTCAGCACTGGAAGTTGCTCTGGCCAGCATGAAAACCAGTCACACTCGGCGCATATTACGCAACATCAAGTAACCATTCACGCCTCTCTGTTTCCAATGTGCCTCATAATACCTGAACCATCTTACTGCTTTACGAGTGGCAGCACTTTTAGATTTGTCGAATCGAAAATTGTAAATAAAAGCATGAAATGTGCTTTGTCAGTTTCATCTTTTGGGGATTATTATACATTTGTAATAAAATAACAAGGAGAACACGTTTCTAATGGCTCATTGGTCAAAACTAGATTTTACTACTTATTGCACTCACTGGTGAATTATGTTTACTGCTGTATTAGGTACACAGCCCAGTACAGCAGCTGTGCCACTGAAAACACGTTCACCAGGTTAGAATTTCTCTGTATTTAAGGTGAAGCTGTCAGATATTTGATCAGTGTGATGAAGATGTCATTATTTTTACTTGATTTAATCACACAGCTTTCTGCTAATTTAACAGACTGTATGGAGAAATTCAAAACATTGTATAGTTGGAAAACTCAGACTGAGAAGGCTTTCATAACGAAAATGCTGTTTTCAACGCTAAGCCCAACTTTAACCGCAAACAGTGACTGATTAGGTGTATGCACATTGCCAATATAGGTTAATTATATCTTCAATTTTTAGTTCTTGAATATCTGTTAAATCTATATATCACCACACAATGATTGGACTTTTGGTTCTGAGCAGCATTATTAGACGCTAGACTGTGGAAACAGTAACAGCAAGATTCTCTGCCCATAATATTTTCCACAAACTTTTCTAGGAAACGTTTTACATGACGATAAACAAAAACGAACTATCCAACTATATTGTAGTAATTCGTGGCACACAGAAGACTTTCTCTTTCTCGTGGCTTTACTGTGTGATGTCGCTGATCGATGCAGAAAAAGTGGACCTGTGAACTGAGTCAGTCACGTGTCTTGGCATTTGACTCGTCCCTTTTGCTGGACGCAGGCCTTGAAGCTTGTGTCCAAGTGTCCGATCCTAGAGCTGTGCCCCGGCTGCTGCTGGAACGGCTCCTGCTCCTACTAATACTACTCTGGCTAGTGATGAGAGTCTCCCAAGCTGGTGCTGACTTGCACCTACTTCCTGCAAGTGATGTCAAGTCAGTAGAGGTCTTACATGACTAAGCGCTAACAATGGGTGAGAAGGAGAGACATTAACACTGAGGTGTTAAGAAAAGAGATTACGTTACAAACCTTACATTATTCCATAGTCCTGCTTTTTATGTTAGACAAATAAGGTATAAATCATAGCACAGATGGTGCTTTTTGTCCTACTTTTTTGAAAAGCATGTGCACACAATTGAGGCACATTATAAAATACATTAAAGTGTACAGGTAACACGAGAATTAAAAAAAAGAGAATATGTGGGAAAAAAACAAAAAGTTATAAAAGGTAAAGTTTCTAAATCTAAAACCGCTTATTAGAAACAGAATTCTACTTAAGAGCACTTTGCTTTTACATTCTAACAACTTTTCCCAGTGGTTGAGACAGGGCTTAATATTAAGGAGTCTCCTTTCAAAACAAAATGTTTAAGGTGAAGAATTCATTTATCTTCATCGTGTATTTCATCTAACATGTGGAAATTTACCTCGATTCTAATTTGTAACATTTCAGGTAATTCTAATATTTAGTAACGTTCACTTTCATGGTCTGGGTTTGTAATTATGGCGCAATACCATGTCCAGACCGACAGGGGCGCTAACCCGGCGAAGGCCGGAGAGTTGTCTTCCGGGTGAGACGTCCCATTACGCCGCGTCGCTCGGTGAGTATTCCTTCCGCTTTGACCGCCATCGGCATTAGCAGGTACGATTTGTATGCTCGGATATTCCCTTTAAAATCCTTTTGAATCTTCGCCATCCATTCATTGTTTCCCACGAAAACGTACAATTTGTGACTTCACTTGGTTCATGTGTCGTCGGCGCCTGCTATTTTAGTACAACGACTTCAAAACGGCTAGTTTAGTGGCGGCATCGGCGACCAACCAGCACACGGCGCGAACTAGTCGTTGAAATTGCTTATAGTTGAGTTTGACTATAGCCAAACGCATTTTTAATGGAGAACAGGCTCAATAAAGACAAACTACCGCGCCAGAGTGAGTCTAGGTAGAAAAGTCAGGTCCAGACTCCGGCGCCTCGCGTCTCTTACAGGCCAGTGGGTCTGTTGAATGAAAGCTGTCAGGTTGTCTTGTGCACGTTGTTATGCTGGTGTGTAATCTGTGTGTTTTTTGCAGCTATGGTGATTCGCTACCCTTTGGCCGTCGGCCTCAACAAAGGCCACCCAGTCACCAAAAATGTCACCGCACCCAAACACAGCCGCCGGCGCGGGGTGAGTGCTTCTCCTGGTTATAAGGGACTGAGACGTGATGTGAACATTGGTCTGAGAGCGAAGTTGTTCAGGCCGTAGCTGGGTGCGGGAATCTGCTCACATCAGATCTAATTCAGCTTTGTCATCACACAAAATGCAGTTTAGCTCTAACCAGAAGCGCAGTATATAGATAGGTGCAGAAGAAAATATGGATCATATATAGAAGGACATACTACACAGGTCGGTATTAACTATGATCAGGGATTTACAATAGCGATAAGAACTTTGCAGCTTTTCCATTTAAAATAGTTATGTTATTTACAACAGCAGGGCACACTGTCCCTCTCTCGTGGTGTGTTGTGCTCAACCAGTCAAGGCCGTAATCCTTACAGTCCTTGGGACTGACTAGAAGCGTTAGATGTCCGCTGTATGGAGACACAGTTAGGACTGTAAGTTAAAGCCATGTGGAATTTAGCCCCATTACCCATTTATGATTCTGATGAGTAATAATGAAGTTGTTGACCCACTGTATTGTCTTCTGTGCAGCGTCTGACCAAACACAGCAAGTTTGTTCGGGACATGATTCGTGAGGTGTGTGGCTTTGCTCCATATGAGAGGAGAGCCATGGAGCTGCTGAAGGTGTCAAAGGATAAAAGAGCCCTCAAGTTCATCAAGAAGAGGGTGAGTTTGCGTTTACCTTAGACACATGAACACCTTACAAATTTATCCCAACTACCACAGAGAATAATCACTGTTCACATGCAAACCTGTTATGATGGTCGAGCGGTATACTTACATTTATTTGATTTAATTTTGAGACCATTAAAGTTTTCATGGTGACTGGGTTTACAGGGAGAAAGGCCAGAGTTTAGAACAGCAGTAGGCAATCCTGGTCCTGCTGGTTTTCTCTTCCTGTTGATTACTTTGAACAGGTGTCAGTTGCTGGCTGCTGCCTGAACACACCTGATCAAGGTAATCACTAGCAGGCAGTGCAGGGATAGTTGGAAAAGCAGCAGGACAGTTGCCGTCCAGGACCGGAATTGCCCACCCTTGGTTTAAGCAATGCTGATATGAGCTGGTTGTTTCTTCCCCAGATTGGAACTCACATTCGTGCTAAGAGAAAGAGAGAGGAGCTGAGCAACGTACTGGCTGCCATGAGAAAGGCTGCTGCCAAAAAGGACTAATCTGTCAATAAATAAAATGTGTGAAACTCCAATGATCGTTGGTCTGTTTTTGCTCTGTGGTTACCCTTTAAGGTGTGTTTTACTCATAGTCCTGTGTGTGCTTTATCTTATTGAAATCAAACTGGGTCTTTTTTTTTTTTTTCTTCATCTGATTTTTCACCTGCTGAGAACAAAGCGATGACTACATGCAACGCCTGTGCTGCTGAATTTTGTAGACTAGGTTTAACCTGAGCGTTTTTTGTTTATTATAAGAGTGCTACACAGACGATCCTTAAATTGCACGCTGATGGCAGTTCTAAGTTATTTAGATATAGGTGGTAAAGTTGTGTTTTTTGAATATTTAAGAATGAACAGGATGCTCTGCAGCACGCTGTGGAGCTGTGACGTCGTTACGACCTGTCCCTTCCACTGCAATCATGAACATGATGCTGCAGCGTCAGGAGCAGAATGTGGTGGTGGGGTAAGAGCTGTCTGGCTATGGGACCGCAGCATGACATGGCTGTGATGGGAAAGGTGCTGCTACTGATGGAGGCATGCGGTTGAGTCACTGGAGGCAAGACGTGGCTGAGATGCTGCAGAGACTCGACCTGAAGCAGCTAGAGGCAAAGCTGCTGCAGAGACTGGACCGGACTGTGATGCTGTAACTGGAGTGTCTGAAAGTTGAGTCATGGCAACTGGACTTCTACTGTTTCTATATCCATTTAAAAGACAACATCCACGTTGTGGACAGAGCAGACGGGGCTTGAACATTAGAGAAGCGTCACACGTAGAGAAACAGCCTCTCTCTCCACAAGAGAACAATAGAAAATCACAATCAGGAAACGAACAAGGGTCAGAGAGTACTAGGCATGGGAACAAGTGGAGCACGGCATGCTGGGAACGAACATTCACGAGACACCCATGAGTAGACACATCCTTCCACTTGGGAATCCCTCATGACTTGGTCCACAGAACTAGCACCCGCTAGATGCGCTACAGAGAGCTGGCTGGACGTCATGGTCCCTGGTCTGCTCAGCCACGTTACTGTCCCTAACTTCCACTTCCCTCTGGCACTCATCACATCCTGGTCTCCCAGCAAACCTGTGCCAGCCTTTCTATTTCCTGCGTTTATACACCACCTCATACATCCTCATTCTGCCAGTCAAGCCTCGTCATGACCAGTGTCAGGATCCTCTGCTCTCTGCCAAACATTACTGCCACTGGTCCCCATGAGCAAGCTACTGTTTCTGTTACTTTACCTATGTCTAGTTTTGGCCAAGGCATGTGACTGAGATCCCACTGACCATGGTGCCATGTCTACATAGCTATTTTGCCAATCATTGCATTGTCGCCTAACAACGAGAAGGTCTCGGGTTTGATTCCTAGGTTTCTGTGTGGAGTTTCCCCTTAACTAGCTGCGTGGGGGTCTCCGCTTTCCTAATTGGAAAACTCTCAAATACCTGTGAGTGTGCACTGGTTGTGCATCTATATGTGTGGCCCTGGCGACCTGTGAACTCGCCCAGCACACCTGCAACCCCTATGGGGAAGAAGCGGAATATGAACGAATAGAAGTCAGTTTGCCATGTTGGCATCATATGTATAGATTCTCAGGACCAAGTCAAGCCAGGGCCATGAACTACATTAAACTACTGAAGAGGTTTTTACGTTTATGGAGACTCTGGATCAATTGTTTCCACAGTTGTGAAGTCAGGGTCACATCTTAATGTTTCTATCAGTTTTGTTGTATTGTTGGGATTGTTGCTTCTTACCAAGTGTGTTCAGGACAAGTCTTTGTTAATGACACGAGCTCCCAGAACACCTTATGGTTGGACGCCATCTTGAGTATTTGTTGCAGGGCTTTTCAGTTAAGTTCTCATAGTGTCCTTCCTGTTTAATTAAACACTTAGTTTTGTGCTAACTCTCTGGTCTCAGGCGTTATTCGTTCCACCATTTTAGTGGAAATGGTACAGTACACCTGGACAAAACAGGAAGTAACGGTGGTGCTTATGGCATAATGTGTCTTACTCTACATGGGCACAAGCTGTATCTTGTGCATCTTTATGTAAAGAGTTGCTACAATATTAAATATTTCCCTCATATTTCTCCTTAACTACCTGCACGTGTCCTACAGGGTAGAAGCTCATTTTGGCTTTCTTGTAGTTCTGTGCCTTATGATTATCTGGTAAATATGTAATGCTAGTTACCAATAAACATTTCCTTGTTTCATATGTTGACTAGTGGAAGAAAATCCCTACAGACAAATTCTACTGCACCTTATACTATACCTCGCTTGCAGCCATGCAGACAAGCACCTTCTTGACTTTTGTTGGTAGACACACAGTAAACTGTGGTAAGGTAGAACTGTGCTACGAGGCACCATGTGACACCATAACACGTCCAATGGATGTGAATTTACTACCTCAGTTAGCTGATAGCTCATTAGACGCAAATATATTATTATTCATATTTAAGCAAACATATTCCCAACAAAATCATTGCTGCCTGAAATAAAATCACACTGAATACAGAAACAACAACTTACATACATTACATGTATGTAGATGGACAAAAAGGGAATATTCATTTATGCCAAATGTAGATGGACTAAGGATAAACGGTTCTTGTGGTGATTTAGGTAAAGAAAAGGGTCGTCCAAGGGTCAGCCAGGTGATTTCTGTGAGAACTCTGAATAGTGCAGCTTCCTCACAGTCAGGTTAATTAGAGACTCTACACTGGTGTAAATACATCTTGTCTTTATTGATTTACATGAAAGGAATTTAATCAATTAAATTGTGATGAAGCCAAAACACATATTACATTTGACACCTCTCTCGCCTGTGTAAGATCACTTTTTATAAAGATGACGCGACAAAAGTGCACAGTGCGCACGCGCCCTGCTGCTGTAGTAAATACTGTCGTTGCCCCTGGTAACGCGTCTGTAGCACGTATAGACCCACCCATTTGCGACGTATGATTGGCTCTTTCGAGTTATTCTGTGCTTTGGTTGGCTAGCGTAGCTGTCTGTTAGTTAGCTTGACATATTTAGCTGATTGCATTATCGGATGAGATTCAACTTGCAGACTTACAAATATAGCGAAGTAAAACCAGTTTGTGCTTTTTCCAGCTGCACATTAGCTGACTTGGCTGAGACCTAGCTAACTTTCACAATAGACTTGTTAACCTTATATGTAATCTATTTTTGTAGAAAGGAAGAGAGCCGATTTTGGAAATGTCTTCAGACGAAGACAGGGCCAAGGAAATTTTGAAGGGCTTCAAATTGTATCCTTTACTATTTGGTGACGCTCTGCGACCGTTAAATCCACCGTACTAGGTAACGGGACCCGTCTATTACGGTAGCTAAATACATGACCTAACAAACGGTAGTGGTCTAGTGCTTGTGCTGTTGTTGAGCCTGAGCCTTTTCGTCTGGCTGCGCTACACAGCTGCTGTTCTTTAAAAACAACGAGTTTCCGAGCGACTAGCCAGGCGTCTTCTGAATGTCGACCGTGCAGCCGAGATGCGTGGACGTGGCCTGTGGCTAACTGGCTAGCGGTATCATGGAGAGGATGCTAAGCTCGCATGCAGATGGCGGCTTTTCACCGCTCGTCACGCAGTAGCAGAAGCGTTAGGGCGCATCCTCAGTGCTTCTTATTGGATAGAGCTGATGCCCAAACTAATGCGAGCTTCAGTGGCGATTGCACAAAAATCAAACTACTGTGTGTTTGGTTCTTTCCATCTGCCGGAAGACACAGATACTTTAAAGTGAACGGTTTCCGGTAGTGTTCACATAATTTTCTCTATTCGTCTACACACGATCACAGTGCTTAACAGTTGATTAATTGACTGGTTATTTAATGATACACAGGGAACAAGGAAACGTGTATTTATGAATTACGTTTTGCTGTGATGTGCAAGCAGTGAGTACTTTGATCCATTAGCACATCCTTAAAAATAAATGAAGACTAATCCATGACAGCAGCTTTTCTCTGGGGGCCCATTAAGTACAAGCGTGTGTATGTGTGTTTGCTCAGATTTCTGCAAGCACCCTTGTGGTTTCCAAGCACACTCTTTAGCTGTAGCAAGACTATAATACAACCTAGTAGTGATGAAGCTTGCATCAGGTCCTGTAGCTTAATTTGTGAGCATCTGATTTGACAGATAATGGAATACAAGTTCATATTTTATCACTGGGTGTTGTTACTGATAAGCCAAAATCATAATGAACATAGCAAAAGGAGGATTGTGGTAACTTACAGTGGCGTATTAAGAAATCAGAGTAGCTGACCAGGAGCCAAGAACCTCAAAGGGAAAGGCATTACTGTCTGGCCTGGATTATTCTGGAAGGTGTGGAGGATGATTAGCCCGATGTAGGAGGTTGGGTATAGTTAGATTGAAGAGGATTAGCAAAACCTTGTACCTTAGCACACTTTTAGAGTCAGGGGTAACAGATGGGAGATGGTTGAAATCGTAGAGCTCTGTTGTCTGTATTAATTAGTTTTTGAAGGTTGTGCTAGCCTAATATTAAGCTTATTGCTCTACGAATCTCTATTACAATTATTATGCAGCATCATGGAGACGAGTAACGAAAACAAATGTAATGGAAGCTGAGTATTTAAAGGCTTGATTAAGATTCTTTATTCAATGGTTCTATTAGTAAATCTGCATATTTATATTCTCCTGTACAAAGCTACTACTAGTTTTTAGCTCTCTCTCTGTGCAGTAGACCACTTCCTATTTGTTCTTATGGTCAGTTTCCAACTGAACTGAAGAGGTTGGGTTTTGCCTTAGTCTTTGTTGTGTGTGTTTTTAAAATATGTGAATACTAGATGGCAAGTCAGGGTCATGTATGGACTGTAACAACACATGTTGTTACACTACTAGGTAAAGTATTTATTATAAATAAATATAAATCCTAAGTTTGCTGGAAAGTGTCTGTATTTCATCCTCATCTCCATATTTAGAAATGAGGCTCCTGGAAATTCCTCCTGGTGTGTTTTGAAACCTTTGACTGTAGGTGTGGAGTTGAGTGCACGTGGCATGTGGGGAACATAAATCTGTAGGTTGATACTTCCATACTGCTGCCAACTGGGTGCAGTATTAACATCACCTCAGTATATGTTTTGTCTGCCAGAGATATTAATTGTACCACTAGGTAGTTTTTATGTTTAAAACCCACGACACTATAAGAACTGTTTAAAAGCCAATAGTACAGTAGGACAGCCGACTTCTGATGTCACGGCTTTGAATGTGGTATGTGAACACAGCTTTAGATCAGTTGAAGCGCTAATCAATGCAGTGGGTCATAATAATTGGTATTCGTTAATGGAATTATCTTATTAATGAATTACTGCGTTCCAAGTGTTCACATGTTGGCACATTTATAATCATTGGGCTTGTAATTACTTTTCAGTTAGAAAATGTAGGTTAGTTTATTTTGGAGTTAATTACCTTACTTTTTCCAACTGCTCAGTGTTGAGTTGAATAAAATTCCAACAAATCTCACCTGAAGGATATTGGACAAAAGTAGAATTAAGATATCCATTAATGATTAAGAAATGTCCTGGCTTGATCTAGTCTGGCCTTTCCAGATGAACTATGATTACCTTTGAAATGATGAGTTAAGAGATGCATTCAGTGGTGTGGAATCCATTTCAATTTCTGTTCCCTCTTTTTAGTGGGTTTGCAGTTTGCACATCTTCAATTACAGCAGACCTTTATTTAATGACCTAATTACCATATTTTGATCCTCAGTTGGCAATAAATAACACTTCTTTTATTTTGTAGCTTCTTTAGTTGGTTCTTGTCACTTAACCTTTTCTTGGTAGAAACTGGATGAATCTTCGCGATGCAGAGACGGGCAAAGTGCTCTGGCAGGGAACTGAAGACCTCTCTGTACCAGGCGTAGAACATGAAGGCAAGTTCAATTATTTACTGTTTTGGATGCATTTCTGCAGCTTGGACCACCGTAGGTCTATGTTACATTTTTTGTCTGACCATTAGAATAATAACAATGACTTAAACGTTTTAAGCTTAAAAATCTGAAAAAATAAAACCATCCTAAATTAAGAGTTTATAGAAAAAAACGATATCTACTTTAAATTTAAAAGCTTATGAAAAAACGAAAACTTCCTAAATTAGTTTTTGCACAAAAAGGAAAGTACTTTTTAAATATAAAGCCCGTAGGCGAAGAAATGGCACACGTCAAATCTTAAACGACGGTACTGTTTTTAAAAGAAGTCTAAGAAAATAAAGCCATGAGCAAGATTAAATGAGCCCACATTGCAAAGGGAAATTGCTTTGGCAGTATGGTCACCAGGCAACAATGGCTTCGTGGCTTTTCCTATTTTTTCCACAAAGCAAAATTATATCCAAAGACCAAACTGGTCTTGGTAAAGTCTTGTAGAGTGGAATTATTTATTAGCAACCTTTGACCCAAACTTCAGTGATTGAATCAAACTGGTGTTTCTATAGACTACTGCCTCAGTCCTGCCAATACTTTTCAGGCTGGCAATAGTACTGTGCTACTGCAGGGAACTATCTATAATTTTTCTACCATTTGTGTAATTAGGCAGTCGTACTTAAACCCAGCCACGTCCTTACTGCTTACTTTACCTTTGCTTTCAGGATATAAATTAACTGATTTCTGTGGGTTTCTTGAATGAAAAGTGAACTTCACACACACACACACACACACACACACACACACACACACACACACACACACACACACACACACACACACACACATATATATATATATATATATATATATATATATATATATATATATATATATATATACACACATACATACAATAGGGGGGGGGGTATATGGTCAGCTACCAATTGTGCAAGTACTCCCACTTAAAATGATGACAGATGTCTGTAATTTTCATCATAGGTACACTTCAACTATGAGAAACAGAATGTGGAAAAAATCAGTTAATCATTTTTAAAGAATTTATTTATAAATTCCTGAGTAAAATAAGTTTTTGGTCACCTACAAACAAGCAAGATTTCTGGCTCTCACAAACCTGTAACTTCTTCTTTAAGAAGCTCCTCTGTCCTCCACGTGTTACCTGTATTAATGGCACTTTTTTGAACTCGTTATCTGTATGAAAGACAACTGACTACAGCCTCAAACAGTCAGACTCCAAACATCACCATGGCCAAGACCAAAGAGCTGTCGAAGGACACCAGGAGCAAAGTTGTAGACCTGCACATGGCTGGGAAGAGTGAATCTACAATAGGCAAGCAGCTTGATGTGAACAAATCAACTGTGGGATCAATCATTAGTTAAATGGAAGACACACAAGGTCATTGACAATCTCCCTCGATCTGGGGCTCCACGCAAGATCTCATCCCGTGGGGTCAAACTGATCATGAGAACAGTGAGCAAAAATCCCAGAACTACACAGGGTGACCTGGTGAATGACCTGCAGAGAGCTGGGACCAAAGTAACAAAGGTTATCATCAGTAACACACTACGCCGACAGGGAATCAAATCCTACAGTGCCAGACGTGTCCCCCTGCTTAAGAAAACACATGTCCAGGCCCGTCTAAAGTTTGCCTGTGACCATGTGGATGATCCAGAGAAGGATTGGGAGAACGCCATGCGGTCAGATGAGACCAAAATAGAAATTTTAGACCTTAACTCGTCGTGTTTGGAGGAAGAGGAAGGCTGAGTTGCACCCCAAGAACACCATACCCATTGTGATGCACGGGGTGGAAACATCCTGCTTTGGGGCAGTTTTTCTGCAAAGGGGACAGGACAACTGATCCGTGTTATTTACTGTATGTGAGATTTTGAGCAAAAACCTTCTTCCATCACCAAGAGCACTGAAGATAAGACGTGGCTGGGTCTTCCAGCATGACAATGATCCCAACACACCGCCCGGGCAACAAAGGAGTGGCTCTGTAAGAAAAATTTCAAAGTCCTGGAGTGGCCTAGCCAGTCTCCAGACCTCAACCCTATAAAAAATCTGTGGAGGGAGTTGAAAGCCTGTGTTGCCCAGCGACAGCCCCAAAACATCACTGCTCTAGAGGAGATCTGCATGGAAGAATGGGCCAAAATACCAGCTACAGTGAGTGCAAACCTGGTGAAGACCTAGAGGAAACGTTTGACCTCTGTCATTGTCAACAAAGGTTAAATTACAAAGTATTGAGTTGAACTGTTGTTATTGACAAAATACTTATTTTACGCAGGAATTTATAAATACATTCTTTAACTACAATGATTTCCTGGATTCTTTTACCACATTCTGTTTCTCATAGTTGAAGTGTACCTATGATGAAAATTATCAGTCACTAGCTGAAAAGTGGTCGTCCTCTTGAACTGTAACATTGTAATATACAATGTGACACGGTGGAGAGTTTTGAGTCTTTGATGATTTGGTGATTTAGAGCTCATACAGTTGTCTAACATACTCAACATAAATGTCCAAAGAGACTACACCAGATGATCTGCACGGTGGCTGATACACTGACTCTGGATCAGTCTCCACTGAAGGAGCTGCTCAGAGCCTCCACTGTCTGATGCAGTGAGAAGCATTGTCCATGACGGACGTCAGTCTGCAGCAGGTGGAGCCACGTTGGTCCTTCTAGTGCAGGACGTCACTGTTCAGTCCAGTTTATGGTTGAGGTGAACACCCAGGTCCTTCAAACTGTCCACTGTCTCCATGTCTGAGCCCTGGATGCTAAGCAGTAAGTCAATCACAAACTGCAGCGGGTCCATCTCAGTGCTCGCCACAGAACGAAGGAGGCTGAGGAGGAGCCTCTCCATGGTCTCCATCAGATGGGAGGTCAGGACAACTGGTCTTAGTGGTTTGGCTCCTTAGCGTCTACTTAGGAACCAGAACCACACAGGAGGTCTTCCACAGGACAGACCGTCTCCAGACTCAGGTTAAAGATGTACGTGACCACCTCACAGTCCCTGAGCAGGACTGATGCTGTCTGGACCTGCAGCTTTCCTGATCTTCAGCCGCCTCAGTTCTCTCCTCACCTGGTCTGAAGTCAGGGAGAGGGGGAGGCAACGATGGGCTGTTTATGGAGCAGGATGGTGTGAGTGCGTGGGGGTGGGTGTAGCTGCTGGACTGGAGATGTGTGAATTGGTGGGAGGGGGCTGGAGTCAAATTGAACGGGTTTAACTCGTTGTCCAGGTCCTGATCTTCACCAGTCGCCTGCTCCTCTGCTCTGTCCGTGGCCACAGATGGTCTTCAGGCCTCTCACACATCTCCAACATTGTTCTGCTCCAACCGCTCCTCCAGCTTCTTGTAGCTGTTCTTGGCCTGATCTTGTATTTGAGTTCATGCTGAACTCTCCTCTGCTCCTCTATGTCCCCTGAGCCAGTCCTCCTCCTTTCCTCCTTCCACCCTCTCCCAAACTCCTGTCTGCCAGAACTAGTTTAAATCCACCCAGGGTGACCACAGAGTCCGGTGTTGATGCGTTCAGTCATGTCTCCGTAAAACACATGAGGCTACAGTCCCTGTACTCCTGCTGCAGCCGGGTCAGCGCTGTGAGCTCGTCCATCTAACAGGAGAGGGAACGGACGGACCATAATGATGGGGGGCACATATGGTCTGTACCTTCGGGACTTTCCTTTGAATATTTTAAAAATCAGTTCAGATTTGCCATCCCAACTTTCACTACCATACTGGTATTGTGTGAGTGCTTACACATTAGTAAAAGCCTGATATTCAAACATGTTTGCTTCATTTTCCATTGAGGCAATATTCATATTTCATAATGATGTAATACCTAATAGAGGGTGTGGTGGGGTGTCTCCATGGATGACCCAGCTGTGTGATGGTTTACAAAGAGCAAACCTGGCTCAGCTGTCAAGCTCCTGCATTCTTTTGGTGCATTTTATTTTCCTCTGATCAGATCAATTCATAAAAATAAAGTAAATATTTTTCCACTGTTTCTCCAGCTCGTGTCCCAAAGAAGATCCTAAAGTGTAAAGCAGTGTCCAGAGAGCTGAATTTTTCCTCATCAGAGAAGCTTGAGAAGTTCAGGCTGGAGCAGAAGGTTTTCTTCAAAGGACAGTGTCTAGAAGGTAATGCGCAGAGCACTAAAATACTTAAAGGCATTGCACCTGAAGGTACTTTCCTAAGAAATGCAAAAATGTCCTAACAACAAGAAGAAAATAGAGCCTGGTAAGAAGCTAAAATGGACATAAAGCTGTGCTTCAAGTCTTTAAACAGCTGGACTACCTACAGTAGACTTCAAGCAAACATCTAGCATAAGCAGCTACTCAGGCAAAGCTTTGCTGAAAAGCTGCTGAATCATATTGTATGGTACTGGCTTGACTCGACTTCCTAGCCTTTTTGGTTTTCCACTAGGCACAAGCTGTGGATCAACTCTGTTCCAAGAGGCCAACAGTGTGGACTGTAGACCATGTCCACAGTCGTCTAGTCGTCTGAAAAAAGTATTTACACATTTAGTTCAGAGACACAACTATAGTAAATGGAAGGTGCCTCATGTTAACATTCATAGTGGAATGGGCTGTAGCTTAGCTGTGGTGTGTTGGGATTGGTTCAGCTGAATGGATTAACTATGACAGTGTCATGTTAAGTTCTACTGTCACTGCTGCTTTTTAAAATGTTACAAGCATTTGATGGCAGGCATAGCTAGTAGAGGAGCAGAAGAACTTAGGCCTTCTGTTGGCATTGAATAGGTAATGTTAGAAATGATGATGGTGGGCAAAACCTACAGTACAGTATATAGGAACTGTGCTCTGTGAATGGTAGTACATTAAGGATGTTGTGGGACAGGGACAGGGAGCCAGTACACAGCAAGCACTTACTACAGCATCTAAACAGCTGTGGCTCCAATAAAGTTATATTATTTCTAATATCATTTAACATGGGATTCTATTACCTTCTGATGAGATCCTCAGTCGCTCTCTCCGGTTTTATTACTTGCATTTACAAAGCCATGGCTCTACCTTGAGCTCGCTACAAATACACGTGCTCCATAATCTATCTCTAAGGTTTGGCTCAGTGGAGGAGGGTTACATATGGAGAAAATCAGCATCTCTGAAAGTGCAACACTTCGAAAACAGTATTGCTAAACTTCAAATTCTTCAAACTTCAAAAAGGCATCTGGCAAAGGTTGTACTGGAATTGTTTCATTACATAAATAAGACAGACGTAGTGTTTTCAACCTCAGATTGTGTAACTGGAAGTGTGCTTAGATTCTGTGACAGGGAAGCCCCCTTTGAACTGGGCCTCAGAAGCAATTTAAAGTCTAAATTTATTTGCATGTCAGCAATGAGCTGACGCGTGAAAACGTTGCAGACAAAAGCTTTACGTAGTTATTATGGAAGGGTTGGAGAAGATTGAGCATCATCTCCAATCATGTCAAGCCATAGCATTGTTAATTGTGAATGAGGTGTTACATCTTTGCTACTGTGTGTTTTGACTGCTATCCCTGGGGCCCTGAGGTCAGAGAGCCACACGGGACTGCTCACAATTGTCAGTAACACAACATGTTTATGCAGCTGATTTTAACCAAAGAAACACAAGTGGGGAAAGATGGACCTCTGAAACAATATTAATACCATACTATGGTGTATAAAAATTCTGTTGTGAACAATTATTTAGAAAAGAAATTCCCCAAAGGCGTGGAATCACCTGTTACAGCAACACAATGACAAACAAGAACACCAATCCTACCCAGATTGTCTCAGACGTGAAACCTCAGATTTGCCTGTGGCTGATTATTGGCCTACGCTTTGGCCATGATTTCTTTCCTGTAACTCTTCAGGTGAATTCAACAAACACCACGGCTGTTGTAATACTACTGCATAGACTATAAGGGGTTTCCAGTCACCACAAACAACCTGATGACAATCAAATGATGCTCTGTTGTGTCATTTTCAAATAAAGCTGAAAGTCTCCACTTACAAATCCATTGGTGTAATGTAACTGTATATGCAGTGGAAATGTTGTTATGGCAGTACTGAGATCTCTGTCTATCTTTCTGTCTAGAGTGGTTCTTTGAGTTTGGTTTTGTTATTCCCAACTCCACCAACACATGGCAGTCTCTGATAGAGGCCGCTCCAGAGTCCCAGATGATGCCAGCCAACGTTTTAACGTGAGTCTGCACTCAGTTTGTGTTGTCTCTGCTGTTGACGAATGCAGTGCATCTCATTTCTCGCAGTGTAGTGGCTGCCACGTGTGAGCATTCTGATGTGACAATCATAAAACATGTTTAATTTGTCACACCGCTGCTCCCGTGTTCGCTGAGCGCAGGCTAAGAGAGTAGCTAAAGTAATTCACAATAAAAACGCCTACAGCACACACTGCTTTCGTTTGTGTGTGATCTTGGCCTGGTTTTGTCTGAATAAGGGCACATCGTATCGTATTGGTTCTATTTAAAGACAATAAACAGTAAAACTGCTGAAGAGACCCCACCACTACGTCTAGGCACATATCACTCCTTATTCTGTTTTGTAACTAAAATGTTTGAAATAAACATCTGAGTCAACCTGAGTTTACCTTAACTTAAGATCATGGAAGCTTTGTCATATAGCTTTTCATTGAAAAAGGTGGGTTATTAGCGAGCTGCTCCTGTGTGGAAGATATTACCATTAACAGTATTTAGATTTTAAACACCACCACCAACAATATCTCACTATTCTCCTGCTGTACAAGGAAAAGATACAATAAACAAAAATAGTTCTGGCATGAGCGGTTTCGACAGTCCGCCTGCTTTGCGCTTTGTGTATTACATGTTTCTGATCTGAGCCCTGGAATCGTAGTAGCAGTATTACACTGGCTTTTTTACATTAGATTATAGGAACTGCTGGATTCATGTCTGTCATGTCTCATAAGCAGTTTTTCAGGTAGTACAGTGTTGTGATTTTGACCAAGTTGTAATTGGTTAACGTGGTATTTCAGATTCCAGTGTGCAAATGTGTGCAATGTATTTTAGTTGATTTATTAGTGTTTTTGTGTCACTGACCGCTCTGGTAAAGTCTGTCTCTGTATTCCAGTGGTAACGTGATCATTGAGACAAAGTTCTACGATGATGACCTCCATGTCAGCACCTCCAGGGTACGACTTTTCTACGTCTGACCTCCAACTTACGACTCTTCTTCCAAAATACTGACTTCTGCCAAGGTCCATAAATTCCCAAAGTTAGCTACAGTTAGCAGCAGCAAACTATTAATTGCTGATATGGGACCAGCACTCCTGGGTGAAACCCAACAACGTTCCCAAAGTGAGTAATGTGAGCTATGTGTTTGGTTCTTTTTTGTGTTGTCCTGAACATTCTTTGAATTCTCCCTTATCTCACTCCAAGATGCATTTACTCAGGAGCAGAACATTAGACTTGTAAACTACTGAGCTTTTTTTCCTATTTGAACAGAAACACTGCTCACAGTGTGTTTTGCACACATTGGTCTTCAGTATCTATTCTGAGATATGTTTAAGACGTCTTCTTTATAACACGCAAGCATATAACGTCTCTTATATGTGCTACGATCCAGAGAGTACCCTGTGTGAAGTCTCCTTTTGCTCACAGGATAAATCATCGTCGAATACCTGTGACTGTCCCCTACCAAACACCCACTGAAATTCAGTCTCCTTTTGTAAATACTTAGGGTACAACAGGTGCAGGTTGTGTGTAGTCATAGGCATCTGTAAGTCCACTGATCTGTCTGTACGGATCACTTTTTAATGTACTTTGTAAAACTTAATTGCAGAAATATTTAGTTAATTAATATTTATCAGTTTGAACTCCAACTGAAAACTCCACATTCATGATTTGACAAGGGCTCCCTGAATGTTCTGTTAGATGGTGTCTCTCAAACCAAGAGCCTTCACAGGTAGTCTCTGTCTGTACAAAGCTTTTAACAAACCTTTCCTGTGTGATGTAGTAGAACAAAGAGTTTCTAAGCGCTGTGTCATTACACTATGCTCGAGGGACATAACAGTGGTTGTTCTAGTCGCTTATAAGAATCAGTTTTCAAACTCCTACTTACAGTCCCATCCAAATGCATTCATGTCATTGTTTTTAATTGGCTGCTATCTAAGGTGTGTAATATAGACTTGTTTTAATATGACAAACTGGAGTTGTGAATTAAAGTCATCCCATGTTGTAATAATATGGTTTTGAAGTGTGGTCTTTATTGTATTGTTACAGTACTGAAAGCAGATAAGCATGATTTATTAGAAAGACCCAAAATAAAGCTCCTGGTGCTAGAAAGTGTGTGAACCCTGTAAAACTTGGAAACACATACTTCTGTGGCTAAAATACAATGTACAGAGTTTTACTCCCCTGGTTGGTGAGCTCACCCCTTTCATACTACACTTCTCAATGCATGGTTCAGATACTTTTGCCATACATATATTAAAGATTTTCCTACACTGTAAAATCTAACTTGCTGTTTCAACAAAAAATAACAAGTCAAAGGGCTGCCTTAAAATTTTATGTCAAGTCAAAAAATACAGTTAGTTCTTATAACAAGACCACATGTTATCTTAATGAAATATTTCATGTTGTATAAACCAATTTCTTTGTTGAACTGTCATAAATTAGCATGTTTACTGAACTAATTTGGACTGTTGTTTGAAACGATAAACCTTCTTCAACTCAACTCTTGTAGCTTGTTGTCTTAACTTTTCCATTTTGTTTATTCAACTTACTTTTGCTAATTAATTGAGCTGCATCAAGAGTTTATTTCCATACAACTAATCATAACAATATTTCAGTTGCCTAAACCTTTAAATCTACTTTTAGATTGGTTGCAAGATGTCATCATTTGCATGTCACACAAAAATAATCAATAATAAAATGTATTGTTTTTTTAAACCATTTTCCAAACAATGGTTGAAAAGTGTTACAGGAACCCATAATCTTTATTTCAAAGATGAACATCACAATGAAAATTGTACACCACTAATGGTAATACACAAAAATTGAAACTTGAAAAATTGTCCTCTATTTAAGGTTCTCACAACAAATTGTAATAAAACTTAAATAATAACTTGAAAGCCATAAGGACTTTCTCCTTCACAGTACTGCACAGGGATAAGATGAGCAAAACAACAAAAAATAAATGCTCATGGGGACTTGTTTCAACTAGTCTGTGCTGAAAACAAAAGATGACCATCATCATGGCAATGGACTTCTGGGATTCGTCTCCTTTACGAAACATAAGAATTGTAAAAGTAATCTGGAAAACAGTAACCGAATTACTGTACTTTGAACACGGCATTTCCCTTGTAATGATGGGAACTTAAATGAGAAGATCCATCAGAGCACAGTCTCACATGGTTTTCCGCAGAAGTCTATTTCTCAAACCATGCACAAGCGAGGAACACTGTCCTCCACCAATGTTCATGAGGACCTTTTGAATGACTTCAAACGTGGACCTTAGTTCTTTTGGATAGTCAATGTTGAGGGCAAATAAAAGACCCATGAGCATGGCAATTGCACTTGGGAAGTCCTTCAGGTGTGGCAGGAGTACTGCCTCCTCAAGTACAACTGACACATCAATGACATCTTCACCTTCTTTCACCATCACAACTCCAACCTTTACTCCCTTAGTAAACACATCCTCATCATCTGTGGCCTGTAAAACAAAAAAGGATATCCATATGATATGTATCAATATAAAGAAACTAAGACCTTAAAGTGTATTTATTATCACACACATGCATTAATGAACGTCTACATCGTTTTCCTTGATCATTTGTGTTTAGGTGTAGAAAAGTGAATTGACAACACTGACCTCCACATTCTTGAAGAATGATGATGAATCCTCTTTGAGAAAATGTGGAAGGCCCAACAGTACAACTGTTCTCTTACATTTTGTAGAACTCTGGTTAAACAAAGCAAACATTTGATTAATAAATATAATTAACAAATATAACTCGTCGTGTATAAAACTCCTTCCACCATTAGAAAATGCAACTGCAACTAAAACTATATGTTTTGATTACATGGGCTCTATTAAAATTTATTTATTTATTTAAGTCATACGTTAATATCATCTGGTGTCACCTTTCACTCAGGCGCAACAGCCCATGAACAGTTAAACAGTTAGCACTTTAAATATCTTAACCATACTCTCATTACTTTTGGTAAACACTAAACATTTTGCACTGAATGACTACATACAGAGAAACAGGGTGCAGTAAATTACATTTCCTATTAACAATATGATAAAACACAGACTTACATGATCATCAAGGCATCTCATAATCCTGTTCAGCTCCACGATGCCACTCTTAGATTTATACAGTTTCAGGAACCCTGCTAGATACTGATCAAGTCCAGCAAAAAGAGAACCTGTCAGGTCAACAGATGTAAGGCGAGCAAATTCTGCTTCAATCTGAGAAAGAGTTAAAAAAAAAAAAACATTAATAATAAGTTATATACTGTACAATATAACTGTGTTAAATTGATATTAACAATTGACAGAATTTGTCAAAATGTAAGTGTATATTTGAAGTTTGAAGAAGGAGGAAAAAAACAAACACTTAACCTGACGTTCAGAGAACGCTGGCCATCTTTCTTTGATTTGTACCACAAGTGGTTCATCTTGAATGTGAAATATATCATCATGCAGGTCGATACGAGCTATCTAATGATTATACAGGTGACATATAATGACAAATCCATCAATTTCAGCTTTTTCAGTAATTTAACAAAGGAGAAACTTACCAGTTTTTTTACTTGAAAGTGAGTAGATACACGGACCTTAAAGATAAAAGAAAAAAAACATATTGTCCTTTAACCATGAAGTGTTTATGGTATATTTCACAGAGGCACATCATGTAAATTTCACTGAGTGTGTTCACGGTCTCTAAGGCTAAACATATCATCAAATTACCCAAAACCAGGGGAAAGTATAGAGTGATAATTATAGGCATGCAGTGCCTAATAGCTCACAAACTTAAATTATAACTACAAATCTCTCTGTCGTGTATAACCTACGGCCACGTTGCCCCATGCTGCACACAGCAGGAGCTGGCTAAATTATGCTAACGTTAGCCGTTAGCGGTTAGCGCAGTAGCGGGAAGCTTCTTTTACAGCCAACGTTCTGTCTCGACAAACATAAACGTCCACAAAATGCCAAACTATTCAGATATATTCAATTTCTCAGAGCTACACACGATTCATATACCATATATTTTAATTATTGTACTCACCTCACCACAGCCTCAAGTAAACGTGACGACGACAGAAAAACGTCCTCAACCGCCAATTCTCCACAATGCACCTCGTCAGTCAGAGAAACGTGATGACGCAATCAGCTTAGAGCACGCACAAGCCCAACTGATTGGATTAGTCAAGTTGACACATATTTCTGTTTCATTTGAAAACGAATTTTCAAGTTTGCATTTTTTCATTAGTTGTAGTAGTAGTCAACTAGTAATTTTATGTTATCACAAGTACTTGACAAATGTGTTGTTGTACTGACATAAAATTATATGCTGTAATAACAAAACTACAAAATCACAATTTACAGTGTAATATTCGTTTGCTGTGGTATGTGGGGTTGTTTTACATTCTTTTGCCGTTATTTTGCGCCTTTTGCCTTATGCACTATGTGGTTTGGTTCCTGGCCTCTCAAGCCACAAAGGCAGATCAGGCCGGTGGTGTCCATCATCTACTGAAATCAACAAGCCAGAGATTGTCTGTAATGACTCGATCTAAAACTCACAGCTGTTTTATTCCTCTACTTTTATCTTTCTTTATCTGTATACTTCATTTTTATATTTTTATGTAATTCATAATTAAGTAATTTCTACTTCAACTCCAACTATTCCAACGTTTCCTCACAGATCTTATTTCTGTTTTAGATATTACAGTCTTTTAGATGAGTACAGTAAACTATTTTAATGGAGAATAAATAAATGATGAGGCAGCCAAGGAACTCAAGTTCTTCCACCAGTTTGACACTGCAGCGCCTCCACTCATTCTTCCCCACTGCATCCTCCATCATCTACCTCAACCCTTTTCCCTAAACAAGCAAATGCATCACTGCAGCTATGTCCCCTCCTTTACCTTTGCATGCTCCACTATCTGTCACAGTAACACTGGTGAGGCTTCATTTATGAAGACTGTTGTGGGATGGCAGCACACCCACATAGCGTGTAAGTGGCTGAAGGACTGTGCTGCCTAACTGCCAGCCTTTGAAGAGGATCTTCAGTTGGGAAGAGTCCCGGCGCTGTGGCAAGTTCATTTTATTAAGAATCCATTTCAATTCAGTTCAACTTTATTTATATAGAGCCAATTCACAACATCAGTTTATCTCAAGGTACTTTACAACTAAGGTTTTCAGACCTTATACAACTAAACCCAACAATTCCCACATAGAGCAGCTTTTAATTGTAGCCAATCGATGAATTGTACATTTTAATAGCAACAGTGGAGGAAAAACTCCCTCTATAGAGGAAGAAACCTCCAGCAGACCCAGGCTCAGTGTGGGAGAACATCTGCCTTGACCGGTTGGGGTGAAGGGATAGAGAAGAGAGAAAAGAACACAACCACAACAACAAAACAAGCAGCAACAGAACACAGGCAGGATGGTTGGACCAGCAACTGAACACTGGAGACACACGACTCTGAGTCTGATGATACCTGTAGATGAGGATAGAGAGAGACAGAAGGGAAGAAGCACAACTAGGAGAGAAAAGGGACAAAGTTAGTCACATGTGGAAATGGAGGCATGTTAGTGGATAGAAGAAAAAGAGAAAAAAGAGCTCAGTCAATGAAGGACGTCCCCCAGCATCTAAGTCTATAGCAGCTTAACTAAGAGATGGTTCAGAGTGACCAGAACCATCTGTAACTATACGCTTTGTCAAAAAGAAAGGTTTTAAGCCTAGTTTTCAAACTAGAGAGGGTGTCTGCTTCTCGAACCTGGACTGGAAGCTGGTTCCATAGGAGAGGAGCTTGGTAGCTAAATGCTCTGCCTCCCATTCTACATTTAGAAACTCTAGGAACCACAAGCAGACCAGCGCTCTGAGAACGAAGCGTTCTGTTGGGAGTATAAGGAGCGATGAGGTCTTTAAGATAAGATGGAGCTTTATTATGAAGAGCTTTGTAGGTGAGGAGAAGAATTTTGAATTCTATCCTAGTTTTGACAGGGAGCCAATGCAGAGAAGCTAATGTTGGAGAAATGTGATCTCTCTTCCTAAGTCCAGTCAGAACTCTGGCTGCAGCATTTTGAATTAATTGGAGGATTTTCAAAGAGTTATTGGGACAACCTATGAGTAGCGAGTTACAGTAGTCAAGCCTAGAGGTAACAAATGCATGGATTAATTTTTCAGCATCACTTTGTGAAAGGATGCTCCTGATTTTAGCAAAATTCCTCAGGTGGAAGTAGGCAGTTCTAGAGATTTCTTTAATATATGGTGTAAAGGACAGATCTTGGTCAACAATGACACCAAGGTTCCTGACAGTAGAACTTGAAGCTAACGTTATGTCATCCAGAGAAACAACCTGATTCAATAAAGAGTCTCTGTGGTTTTAGCACCAATTATAATAACCTCAGTTTTATCTGAATTTAGTTGTAGGAAGTTATGGGACATCCAGGATTTGATATCATTTAAACAAGTTTGAAGTTTGACTAATTGGTTTGATTGCTCCAGTTTCATGGACAAATATAACTGAGTATCATCTGCATAGCAGTGAAAATTTATAGAATGTTTTCTAATAATATTACGGAGAGGAGACATGTAGAGACTGAAAAGTATTGGACCAAGCACAGAACCCTGTGGAACAACAAAACTAATTTTTGTGCGGATGGAAGATTGATCATGAACATGAACAAGCTGGAATCTGTTCAACAGATAAGACTTAAACCATCCAGTGCTTTGCCTTTAATCCAACTATGTTCCAGTCTCTGTAGTAGAATCTTGTGATCTATCGTATCAAATGCTGAACTAAGATCTAACAGGACAAGTACAGAAACTAGACCATTGTCTGAAGCTGTGAGAAGATCATTAGTGACTCTAATCAGAGCTGGTTCTGTCTGTGATGGATCTGAATCCTGACTGGAAATCTTCATATAGGTCATTTCTACGCAGGTGGTCACATAGTTGTTTAGCTACGTTTTTTTCCAGAATGTTAGAAATAAAGGGCAGATTAGATGTTGGCCTATAGTTTCTAGTTCTCTAGGGTCAGAGTAGGTTTATTCAGTAAAGGTTTGACCACAGCAACATTAAAGCCTGTGGTACGTAGCCTGTAACCAGAGACTGGTTGGTTTGATTTAATATGGACGTGCTGATTAATGGAAAAACTTCTTTGAGTCTAGTTGGGATTGGGTCTAAGAGACAAGTAGCTGATTTAGCAGAGTTAATTATTGAAGTTAACTCAGTCTGATCTATGGGGAAAAGCAGTTTAAGTCAGACATAGGTCTAACCAGCAGATCTAAGGCTGTTGGATCTGCAGATCGGTTTATGACTTTTGTTGACAGATTCTGATAAATCTTTTCTCTAATGGTTGTGATTTTATTAGTAAAGCAATTCGTTGCTGCTGAGATTTAAAGGGACACTAGGCTCAACACAACTATGACTCTTAGTCAGCCTGGCTACAGAGCTGAACAGAAACCTGGGGTTGATTTTATTTTCCTCAATTAATGATGAATAGTATGTGGTTCTAGCAGCACAAAGTGCTGTATAGTTTTCGAGTCATCTGCTTAAGGATCTGAGTTATACCATGAAGGCAACCTCCTCTGATTCACTGGCTTCTTCTTCAGAGGAGCAACAGAGTCTAAAACTGCAGCATCATCAACAAGACAATCTACCTGTTCATGATTCAGATGACTGCTCTCCTCTGTGTAGCTACAAGGGAATGAGACAAAAGATGATGGAATCATCTCCTTAAATCTAATAACAGCATCATCAGATAAACATCTGCTGTAATAGAACTTATTTCCAACTGTTGTCAGGTCTGCTATGGTAAATTCAAACGTTATTAAGAAATGGTCAGATAACAGAGGGTTTTGAGGGAGAACTGTTAAATGATCCATCTCAACCCATAAGTCAGGACAAGATCCAGAGTATGATTAAGACAGTGAGTGGGTTCATTCACATGCTGACTAAAACCAATAGAATCCAGTAGTGAATTAAATGCAATGTTGAGACAGTTACTGTCAACATCTACATGAATGTTAAAGTCACCCACTACAATCACTTTATCTGTGCTGAGAACTAAGTTAGATAAAAACTCTGAGAATTCAGTTAAGATCTGAATATGGACCAGGAGGACGGTAGACAACACAGAACACAACTGGTTTCTGGGTTTTACAGTCTGAGTGAGAAAGGCTCAGAGTGAGGCTCTAATGAATTCTAGCTGTTCAGGTCTAGGAGTCATTAATAAATCTGAGCTACAGATGCTGCTGCTCCTTCACCTCTACCTGAACTTCTAGAAACATGATGGTTGATGTGACTGGTTGGAGTCAACTCATTTATATGAACGTACTAAAGTAGAGAAGCACTAAAAAACAAACCAAAGGTAAAGTGTCCAGTTACAGTAAGCTGAATAAATGAAGGCCCGCGGCTCTCACATTCCACATTATGAAGGTCCTGGAGTGGATTCTGTGCTTGATAAGACTTGAGATGAAACCACCAATGAATTCTCTGCAGAGAAAACACATCTTACACCACTAATGATCCCCAAGGGTAAGTCCAGGTAGTCTTGGAGATAAGTAAGAAAGTAGTGAGTGTAGTCAGTATCCAGTCAGTATTGGCTGAGGGGTTGTAAAGCCACAGGGATAAAGCATCTCCTGCACCAATTGGTCCATCAGGTGTGTGGTCCTTGTGTGAATGTTGCTGCCCTTTAACTGTTTGTGTTGTAAATGGTTTGTATAGCGCTTTTCTACCTTATCAATACTCAAGGCGCCTTGACTCTGCTTCTAATTCACCCATTTGCTCACACATTCACAAATGGTAGCAGAGCTGCTGTGACGCTTCAGCTGACACACTGGGGGCAACTTGGGGTTTGGTGTCTTGCCCGCTTGGGTACATGACTCCGGGGTATTGTACCACCAATGCTATGATTGGTGGGCGACTGCTCTAAATCTTGAGCCTCAAAAATACATTCAGGCTGGGGAACTGCATCCCTGATACATTTCCCAGCGTCAGAGGGATCTTTATAGGGACTTGTACACAGCAGACCTCATGTACATGAGTGCAATACAAAAAGCATTGAGATGTGTGTCCTTCCTAGGGCAGCTCAGGTCCCTCAGTATCTGTAGGAATGTCTTGACTAAACTACAGCAGCAAGTTTGCTGTTTTATGCTGCGTTCTGCTGGACAGACATAGATGTAGACATATATAGACATAGGTCATGGTCAGAGTCTGGAATGAGGTGAACTCACTGGAGGCTGTGCTGGAGGGACGGACACAGAAAAAGACCCTATTGGAATGTAACAACATTCTGATGGACCGGAGAAGCATCTGCAAGACACTGTAGACAAAAGGCGCCGTCGTTACTGTCACTAATTACCACTTTAATCAGCCTGTATACGCTCTCTGCACCACAATCCTTTACCTGCACTGTCTGTTCACTTTGTTGGATGCACTATACCTGCACTGCTGCTTACTTTGTTTTTACTTGATCTAAATGTTTACTTTTTTATTGAACAGCTGTATTTTACTTTATATTGTATATATGATATAGTTCTCTCTTAGAGACTTATATTGTGTTAAATGTATGCACCATGGGGTTGAGAGTAACCCAATTTCATTTCTCCATATGTAAACACTGTACATGTGGAAGAAACGACAATAAAGAAAGGCTTGACTTGACTTACCAGTTACTACACATTCTTACTTATCTTTGAGACTAAGTCTTATTTTAATGGTAAAGATTAATTTTGTTATGATTTAAGATTACAGTATTTGTTTCGCTCAGAAGCAGCTCAGCCTATTGTTGTTGTTGGGCAATAGTGAGCCATGATCATCCAAGTTTATATAGCCCATGCGTAGTTGCGTATCAATTATTTTCACTCCCAGGGTATGATCACAAACAATAATGTGTTGTGTTGCTAGGACCGTGTGTTCTTTTTTAAACGAGGACTACATGTTTTTTTAGATAGAACTACATTTTTTACGCTGGGCCGCGTTTTGCTTTTAAGCCATGACTACATGTACCAGCAGACTTTGCGGTCCGTGAGGTCAGAAGGAGGAGTTTCTCGTGTTGACGCGACCTTGGTTTGAGCTTGACTTCCACAAGCATGGCGAACAACGAGCCCAACGTGAGTGCAGCGTATGCTTTTCGTGTTTTGTGTCTTCGTGGCGAGTGAGCGCTCCGTTGTTACGCTCGCTGCCGTAGTGAAGGACCAGGCGGCCAGTCTTAGAGCAGCCGCCATGTGGGAGGAAATGCTGTCGTCGTTAGCTTAGGGGTGTTTGTGGGACGGCGCTGCCGTTGAGAGATGCGTTTAGAGCTTTGTAAGGGCCGCACGCTGTCCCGAGTGTGTCCGTAGTGTTTTACTCCACCAGCAAGAACAGGAGGCACGAGCTAACTTCAGAGACGACCGCTTTGTGTTCAACGCCCCGCTTTTAGTGTATTTACGGTTGCGCGTGATCAAATACATGTGCGCACACAGCGAAACCGATTATTACTTGTGTTAAATACTTTGTGGCGTCTATTACCACTACTTTAAATATAAAGTACTTGTACTGCAGGTACATTTAAAACCAGCCTTATGCGACAGACAGAGTAAACCAGTCCCATCGAAGCTCACCAAGACCGGTTAGCGCAAGCCTGTGTTTTACTGCACACCTGAATCACGCTCAGACTGTGCGCAGGTGCGCTTCTTTACGACGTCATCAGAAGGGCGCCACGTTTCTGGTGTTTACTGATGGTGTTAAATGCTGTTAAATACGTATGGTTAAAACTAATTATGGGGCACCAGCCTGTTTCCAGGGTTAAATAATCAAATAAGGAACAACGGCCTCAAAAATGAAGTTATTAATGACCCTCACATGATGATCAGAAACCGCAAAGAACAATAAAGCACAGGTGGATTAGCTGAGGCTCCACCACCAGGCAAGGTAGTAGTCCTGCCTGCGTTGGTTTAAAACAGACTACGTACTGACCTGTACGGGTGAAGTATAGGACATATAATAGCAGAGAAACCAAAGCAAGTTTATTAGAATATTAGGTTTTGTCCTTTGACCTTTGTCAGTGACAAATACATTTCGATATTTCTCTAAAAATGTTTTCACAGTTGATTAATCGAGTAATTGTTATTGTAATCTCATCCTCTGTTTTTTTATTGCAGCGCTTGATCCAGCTCCTGAGAAATGTGGCAGGTCGGGTTTCATCTGGCGGCAAAGGGGCAGGATTAGGACTGAAGCTGATTATTGGAGCTGGTGCTTTGGCGTATGGCGTTAAAGAAGCTACCTACACAGGTCAGCATAGTTGCCGTCATTCATCATATTAAATACTACGAGTAAACGTCCGATTCAACCTGCGTACTAATCTCATTGTGTGTGCGAGCAGTTGAGGGTGGTCAGAGGGCCGTCATCTTCAACAGAATTGGAGGAATGCAGATGGACACTGTACTGGCTGAGGGACTGCATTTCAGGTAGGGTTGGCCAAAATTGAAGTGACACTGCTCTTCAATTTTGCTTTGCCATTTAAAGAATCAAATGAATGAAACTGGCCTGGACAAAACTCAGGTTACCCCTAGCAAACATCCAAATAAGAGCAGAGCACTAATGTGTTCCTGGAATTAGCATCACTGCTGTTTAAAAGCCAATTAGACATGTTAACATGTGGTCAAGGCTATAAGACCTTGTTCTTTGGATTTTCCTGTGTGGGTATCATTAACGGACAGATTTAATGTTCTTATTCTAAACTCAGAATTCTGACGTGTTTATTATCAGAACTCCGCTAGAGGCAGAATTACAGTATAGGATTGCTGACATTAGGGAGAAGGATTAGACAAGCGAAGGACGATGTCATACAGTGGGAAACAGTTTATGCTGTAGCTGGCACAGCGATGAGTGGGAGGGTGAGTCCAAAAGGGAAACTCTGATGTTTCAGTGGCTGTTACACAAAACCAACAAAAGCCAGTAGGAAAGGATGACTTGCTCTCGTGCATATATTAGCAGGTATGAACATTATACTGACCTGCCTTCCTGGAGAATAACATACCAATGTATAGACTCTTCTTCGTAATCACAGACTCCAAGGCCACATTAGAAGCTTTTCAATGTATTTAGTGATTCACTCACATGCCCTTGTTTTATCACAGCGTGCTGTGTCATGATACAAGTGCTTATGTTTTAGGATCCCTTGGTTCCAGTATCCTATCATCTATGACATCAGAGCCAAACCCAGGAAGATCTCATCTTTGACTGGCAGCAAAGGTAACATCAGACAGAAATTGTATTATTAACAAATTGTTCTTACTTATATTCAAAGTTTCAGCATTACAATTTGACGAAGAGCTTTATTGCTGCTGTTTAGCTCATGATGTCAAAAGAGGGTTTGCTTACAACCGCTGCCAGCGGCAGACCGTCGGCTGGTTTTCATCCAACCTTCAGACGTTTTCAGCTGTGTTTTTTCATGAATAGAGTCTGGTGATTATATTTTTAAACAGGTGATGATAACAAATATTTAGGAAAATGTTGGGTTGACGTATGTATGTTGTGAGGTAATCATTTAGGACTGTGTAAATTTTGATCAGGGTCAGATTGACACACTGCACTTTATGGTTGTTTCTTGTTTCATGACCATGCTGTGGCTTGGTGCTCGTTTTTTGGAGGATTGGATGACCCAAAATCAGTACCTCAGCTTGATGAATCATCTCTGTTTAATATACGAAACTCTGTCGGTGTTCTCTGCCTTAAAACACCTGTCTACACCAGGGGAGAGAATACAAGACCTCACAGCAGGCTGTTGTGTTGAGTGGCCCAAAACCACTGATCTTGAAACAAGAACAAACTCCCCCACCTGACATTGTTGAATGGTCATTGATGATATAAACCCATTAATTTCTTTACAGCGCTGTTGAATCATGGAAGAAAAGTAAAACTCCCAGACTTGTGCCAACTCTTAGATAAGAATATCAGTCTAACTGGAAGCGGTGTGTTTTAGGGCTTTTACTCAAGTGTGCTTGACTAAAATTTAGCAGTACTTTTACCTGACTTGATTTCAAATGTGGCCTTTGGACAGACTTGATTTTTAATGAGGCAGATCTTTGACTGCTTATGCTGTGAATAATGCAGTACTCAGCAGAGATGACGTCACTCATTCTGTGATATCATCATGTTTAATGAACAGGCTCTGGTGGTTATTATGGTTGCTGGGCATAAAGCCACGTGTGCCCTGCAGCATTAAGGACAGACAAAGTATAACAGTGTAAAGCAATACGAATACTCTTCCTAATTTCCTCCTTTTTCCACATCCGTTTGTATTTTGACATTTATTGTTTGGCAGTGTTGGGTTTCTTTTGTCAGGGCAGCAACGTCTAGATTCCTTTGCTTTATCTGCACAAAACGCACGCTGTGTTTGGAACAGACCTTTAAACGGGAGTTAGAGTCAGGAAACCTAAAAAATAGCACAATGTGTCCTTCATTGCTCTTTCACTAAAGTAACTGATTGGAGTCTGCCATTATGTTCATCCTCTACCCCATCTGTCTGCCTCTGAATCCTCACCCATGTTTTTATGTCTCTGTATTCAATTAACAGTATGTTTTCATCAATACTGACTTTTGTTTGCTTTATTGGTCCCATAGTGGGAAAGTTAGTCTCTGCATTGTCTGTAAGTGGAGCCATGGCCACTGTACTTCTTTCTTCTTGAGCTGAAACCTATCGAGCTTCAGTCTGTCAGGATATTGATATTTAGTTGGTTTAACAAAAGAACAAGAACCCTAAATGACCTCTGATCTGATGCTCTATAGAAAATAAATAAAATAAACTCTATAATAATCTTCTGTGTGTGTAGATCTGCAGATGGTGAACATAGGCGTACGAGTGCTGTCCAGGCCCATGGCGTCAAAACTGCCGATTGTGTACCAACAGCTGGGTAAAGATTATGATGAGAGAGTGTTGCCTTCCATTGTCAATGAGGTTCTCAAGTCTGTTGTGGCGAAGTTCAATGCTTCACAGCTCATCACACAGAGAGCACAGGTACTGTTGTCACAGAGTCTTGTGAATATTTGTTCAGCCAGTTCTTGAATCACCACTTAGGAGTGACGTATTTTCTAATTTCATAACTGTACTTTGGTTTCTGCTTTTTCAATTTTACAGGATGATTATTTAGCATGAATTTTAATCATATATTTATGTTTTAACCATACATTTTATAACGATATAACCTGTCATTTAACCTGCCACCATTTCAAACAATGATTCTGGGTGTTTATGGGTTGTTGTGTAGGTGTCCCTGCTGGTGCGCAGGGAGCTATTTGAAAGGGCCAAAGACTTCAATATCATTCTCGACGATGTAGCCATCACAGAACTGAGTTTCAGTAACCAGTACACTGCTGCTGTGGAGGCCAAGCAAGTTGGTAAGAAGTTGGTTCAGTTAATCTTAATTATCTTTGAGCATCTATGTAATTTGAACAGAATTTTTGTGAACATATAATCATCATTAGAAGGATTAGCTGACTTGCTTGGTGTTGGCAGGGACTTTTGTATTGAGCTTCGGTCTAAAGCCCCTTTCACTCATTCAGTTTCAGGACATTAACTAATCAGTCTGGAGTTCATGTGTCAAAGAGGCTTAATTAAACAAACTGCACTTAATAGACTTTGTGATGGAATGTTCTGTGAAAGGCACATTTAAACTACGCTTAGCCAGAGAATGAGAATAGCGTCCTGGGTTGAACAATGACCTTTGTGTGCTGTTAAAGCTGTATATGCTGTCTGTTCTAAGAAGGTTTTCATCAGTTATAATGTGACTGTGTTTAGCCCAGCAAGAGGCCCAGAGAGCCCAGTTCTATGTGGAGAAAGCCAAACAGGACCAGAGACAGAAGATCATCCAGGCTGAGGGAGAGGCGGAAGCTGCCAAAATGGTAAATGACTGAGGTTGAATACAGACATAAACACAATTGTTGAGCCTACAAATGGCACTGAAATAACTTGAAATACAAGTTTCTTAAAAATTAGCTACTCAAATCCAGCTATTGTGTTTGAATTGTGCTTTAACAGAAGAATTTTCAAGTGATGGTACTGTAACCTTCACCGCAGCTTTTTCATTAGTTCGTTTTTTTTAAACGCTGTTGGACCATACTTCAAGAGCAGTGTTTGATTTGAAGTTACTTTGCATTAATTAGTAATGCATTAGTTTTACTCAGTTCAGTGACTACTGTTGGTTTTTCTTTCTGTAATGGAAGCGTCTTAACCGGACAGACAGAAATGTCTGTATAAGTACTGCAGAGTACCCAGTATCGCTGTGTGTCTTAAAAACATTTGTGATCAAACTATGCATGCATTAAGTAATAATTGGTCTTTGTGTTGTCAGTTGGGTCAAGCAGTGACTAAGAACCCGGGTTACCTGAAGCTGAGGCGAATTAGAGCCGCACAAAACATCGCTAAGACGGTTTGTACTTTTGATATTTTTATTCTGGTATTTAATTAAAATTCATAATTAAAACGTGCTCATACTTTAACGGTTATCACAGTCATAAAAACAAAAGGAATATTTCTCAGCTTTAGTTTAGATTAATAATTCCAGAGCTCGATGTGTTTGTTGCAGCTGGCTTCATCGCAGAACAAGGTGTATCTTGACGCTGATAGTTTGGTCCTCAACTTACAAGACCAGGTGAATTTTAACAAGTAAGTCTGCAAACACTTTTTCTCTCAAATGAATGTGACGTCAGACATCCTGGAGAGGCCACTCCCTGCGTTTATGGACTTCCTAAGATTCACAGAAAGGAGCCTCGCTCAGACCCATAATCAGCAGCATCAACGGTGTCACATACAACATTGCAAAATTACTTATCCTGTCCAACACTCTGACGATTGGCAGCCTGGCTGCTTTGAAGTCACATTAGGAGTCACCACAAGTCTGAAACACTGAACCACATGTGTTAAGTATGCTTGGGAACTTGAATATTCTCAGTTCATTGTTGAGCCATAAGATCTCAACGCAATGATGCAATTTATTTCATTTTATTTGATTTTCATCCTTCCACGGTTAGTCAGACATTAGAATCAACCGTCTGGAAAGGAGACCAGATCTTTCTGTCCCTAATGCTACTACAAAATTGTCCCTTGTAAAACGTATTATGCTGGATCTGTCGCATTCAGCCTTTTTCCAATCAATCATTTAAATAAATAAAACATAAAAAAGTCCTGATTTTAATTACTTCCATGTTTTTTTCAGCTTGTCACTGGGAAAGAAGTGATGAAGAGAAGCAGTTGTCAACCTCAGCTGTCACTGTGGGACATCACTCATCAATCAATATACAGCATTTACAGGATTCTAGACAGGAAAACACTTGCATTTCTTTTGCTCTCTGACTTTTAGAAGTGACCTGTATTACCTAATTTTTGTGTTCATTAATATTATGGCAGTGGAACAAAACTGTGTCCTTTTGAACTTCACAATAAAGTAAGTACAGTAATTTGTTTGTGTAATAAAATACAACATTAGCACACTACTGTACAGAGTGATTTTCTATGTACAGATTACTAGAAGACGTTAGGTAGTCTACACAGAGGCCGGTCCTCAAGCTCATCTAGATATGTACCTCTAGTCGAGCATGTTCAGGTTCACCCACTTCAGTGATTTTGATGAATCGTCTGCCAAAATACAACTTTGTAACTTAATTATATTTCTGTTTTTTGACAGCATGCTTTATTAACCCCAAAGGTAAATTAGCAGAATCTAGCAGTATGCACTATCTTAGGATGTATGGCATGCAAAAAAATAAATAGCACAAAGAAAGTTTACAAACTGAGTACTTATGAGAGACCTGGGCAAAACTCGAACTGAGTTTATAAGGTGCAATGAGGAATGTCAGCGTTGACGATGATTCCCGCTGGTGTTACAGGGTTTCCTTGCATGAGGGAGGAACAACCTCCTCAGTCTGTCAGTGCCTGGAGATGCTGCTGTACAGTGGATGCTGCAGATTGTCTGTGATTGACAGGAGCCTGCTCAGCTCTAGATTCTCTGCCACCGATGACAGACTTTCTAGCTGTGTTCCCACTATAAAGGCTGCTTTGCTCACTAGCTCATCCAGTGTTAGTTTGAACATCACTCAGCAGAAGAGCGAATGTGAATGGATGCAGTGGAAATAGAATAAAATATGATGGAATAGTTGTGGGATTAGAACATGCACGACTCAATAGTACACTGAAAATAATGAGGAGCTTGTTAAGTACAACAAAGGAATATAATGGTAGATTTTGTTATGTTTTTTTTTTTTACTTTACAGTTTTATGCAGGAGATAATTTTTTGGAAGTTTGGCATTAATAAAGAAAATGTCTTATTTAATTAGCTTTAATTGGTTATTATTAGTATGTTTGTTTCTTCTAAATCAAGGAATAAGCTAGTCTATCCAGGGCACACTCCAACTAAGAAGGTGGCGGTAATGTACCTAATAGTTGTTTAGGTACCACCAGACAAAAAGAAGAGAAGGAAGCAGAAGCAGAGGCGACACACAGAGGCTAGAGATGCAGCAGCTGCAGTGTTGGCTCCCACAGAGAGTGAGAGGGGCAGCAGTAAATGTTGTATATGGAGCAGTAGTGCAGTTCTGTGGTTATTGCCGCAGGCGTCCGTTGATTTTCTAGACAACAATCACAATCTGAAAGAGTCTGGATATTCACCAGGATGAGAAGAGGAAAGGAGATTAGGTCACAAGTGATTAAGTCACTGCACCGAGCAGGGAAACATCAGTGGAGCAGGTGTCATGTCACTGTCCAGCATTTGATTCAGAGAGGGAGACATGAGGAGGCCGCTGTGCTTCACACAGGGGACACGGGGACTAGATTTAAACACACACTCGGTCAGTCAGGGAGTTATAGAGCATTACGGACACTGGAAGACACAGGGCTAATAAGTAGAGCGTAGAGCGGGTGTTTTTCTGATCCACACTCCAGCGTCGTAGGTGGCGGTAATGCACCTCATCACTGGATGCCACCCGCCATGAAACTAGACGAAGAAGAAACAGAACAACGAAGAAGAAGTAACAGCAGCAGTAGTTGTTGTTTGTTGTGGCTGCTGCTGGCGGGCAACGCGTTGACTTCTTGCTCGTTGATCAGTTCATTTCATTATTTACACAGACAATGTCTCGATTTAAAAAAGCCGGAAACGTTGACTCTCTAGCGGGTTTTAGGGCAGAGAAGACGGACACGGCCGTTCCCCACGGTCTGCTAAAGGCTGCCAGAAAGAGCGGCCAGCTCAGCCTGTGTGGGAGAGGACTGACCGAAGGTAAAACGAAAAGAATGAGAAAGAAGACCTCGGAATAATAACTGAACAAGCCTAAATCTATTGAAAGGAAAACACAAACGTGAAGGCTCTATTAGTTGAAGCGTTTTTCTCATTTTTAAATTCATAAATAAATGAACGCAAACGTAGTGTTTGTTTCCCTTTTTGGTGCTTAACTAACCAATAGTGAAGAAAAGCAGTCAAAGAATTCTCAGCCGACACAAACCGGTGTAGGTGACAACCTCATGAGGTTTTATACAGGATCCGATTATTTCTTTTTAACCATCTTCAACCAAAGTCTGTGTGTACATGTACGTGTGTTTATAGGTGTGTGTGCAGTGTTTAGTTTGATACTATCATTGAACAGATTTTGGCCCAATCATCTAACTGTTGGCACTAAAGTCTTAAAGCTTAGGCCTGAGGTTACTGGAGTTAGGGGCTATGTCAGTAAGTGCCACGTTATAGACACACTTGTGTCTGTGTGTGATATATCGCCATTAACACACGTCATGTTGTAGTCCCTCAGAGTGTGTATCGTCTGAACATCGACACACCAGAGGCCGAGCAGAATGTGTCCTTTGGTGCCTCAGATCGCTGGTGGGAACAAACTGATCTCATCAAGTTGCTGCTGTCATCCAATCAACTCACAAAGTTGTCTGATGACATCAGACTACTACCTGGACTCCATATACTTGATGTAAGTAAAACCACCTCTTTAAAATGCCACTCCACCAAACCACCTGTCACGAGGAGGTCACTGGTAGCCATCAGCACCTCAGGCGAAAGCTGAAGTCCCCACATTCACTCTGACTGTCCAAGAGTGTTTGCTACACAGTCTACTACACCACATGAGCCTAAAAAGAGTGTGTGTTCATATATTAATATTTAATTTTAGCATTTGTGTCTCACAAAGCACCAGGCATATGCAACAGTTACATGACTTCTATATGTTTGGATTTACACACTGAGATGTGGCCAGAAATCTGCTTTATTACCGTATACTCGATATTGGTCCTGGGAAAATACATACGTTTCCCTGAGCCACAATTTTAAATGAAAAAACTATTGATAATTAAAGCGCTTTGACTCTCTGATCCATTCGCGCACACAAACACACACCAGTGGCAGAGGCTTAGGCCGACACACTGGGGGGAAACTTGGAGTTCAGTGTCTTGCCCAAGGACACTTCGGCACGACTGGGAAGCCAGGATTCGAACCACCACCCCTGGTGTCATTTAACGTCATTGTGTACTCGCTTCTCAGGTCCTGATGATGTCGCTTTTCTTGGTAGTTAAATACAAATGTATGTCAAATGGGTAACTTGTTGTTTCATACTTTTTTCATACACTACACAAACTAACCATGTCCTGCTGCTGATGCCAATTAGATGAATAGCAAAGTTGCTAATGTTCCCATCTGCATTCTTCTCTCAGACTCGGATTATGTTCTAAAATGTTCTTGCTTTTGCAGCTCCATGACAACCAGCTCAGCACTTTGCCTAGTTCTTTGGGAGAACTGCAGGACCTCCAGCAACTGCGACTCAGGTACATACACATACAGTGATGTATGTAAAATATAATTTCTATTAAGTTATGTTTTCTTTTATTTTTTATGCAAGTTACTGTAATTCCAAATAAAGTGAACTGCTTTAATGTACTTTAAAATATCTTTAAATAATAATGGGTAGTTCAGTTTCACTTCAGTTTAGTAGGAGACCATGGCAACACTGTAAAATGAACAGCTATATCTGAATATATACAGTATAAGAGTTTGTACCTCTGTGTGCCCCTCTGAATTAAAACTCTCTATGAAACCAATATGGTTGAATAATATCTCAATAATTGTTATTTTCACACATGCCCTTCTGTTAAATTGGTCGTTGCCATAGTTACGGTGCACATACTTAATGTACACACATCACAGACACATCAAATAGGCTCCAAACTCGACCCAAAGCAGCAGAGGATTTCCAGAGGAACTGTCTGAGACAAGCCTGTATCTATGAGCTACCAGCAAAAATTATTGCAACTTTAAAAAGGACATGAAGTTGACAGAAATCTGTGAACTGAGCTACAAATCACATCAAGACTATAAAAAGCTTGGTGTGTTCTCATTAGCAACAGTGGTTGATGGTGTTGTTAGGGTTAACAATCGTAAGATGCCAGCCTCTCTCGAGTGAAAAGAATATTTATATTGTGAGATGAATACAGAAATGTTTGGGAGGAACTTCAAATACCAGTTTGTTGTTTACCTGATACTGGCATCAATACTGCGAAGCTTGGTGGTGGCACCATCATCCTATAGGGTTCAAAACAGCCTTGAATGGCTTCAGCAGATTCTGTCTGTCCCACACTACACTTGCACAGACATCCCATCTAACCTGTTACACTGTTACAATAGAGAGGATCTATGTTAATGGTCCAGAAAACCTATAATGAAAGAATATTTATAACGTACTGTACATACAGTTGCAAGAAAAGGTCTGTGAACCTCTGGGATCACATGGATTCTGCATAAATTGGTCATAAATGTTCTGATCTTCATCTAAGTCACAACGATAGAAAAACACAGTTTGCTTAAACTAATACTACACAAACATTGTATGTTTTCATGTTTTTATTGAACATAACATGTGAACATTCTCAGAGCAAGCTGGAAAAAGTATGTGAAGCTTTGGCTGATGATTCTCCAAGAGCTACTTGGAGCCAGGAGTCAACCAACCTGGAGTCCAGTCAGTGTGATGAGGTTGGATGTGTTGGTTAAAGCTGTCCTGCCTATAAAACCAGTTTGAGTTTACTGTTCTCCAGAAGCATTGATGTGAACCAAGCCTCACACAAAGACTCTGAGAAGACCTACGATCAAGTTGTTGACTTGCATGAAGCTGGAAAGGTTTACAACAGTATCTTGATGTTCACGTGTCCACGGTGAGACAGACTGTCTACAAATGGAGGAAGCTCAGCTCAGTAGCTACTCTCTCTGGACCTGGTCGTCCTGGAAAGATGACTGAGACACAGCGCACAATGAAGGGAAAAAGAAGAATCCAAGAGCGTCAGCTAAGACTCACAGGGATCTCTGACACATGCTGACATTTATGTTGACAAATCTACAATAAGTAAAACATTAAATCAGGATGGAGAACATGGGAGGAACCACGGAGGAAGACACTGATGTCTAAAAAAATACTGCAGCACGTTTGAAGTTTGCCAAAGAGCAGCTGGATGATCCACAGAACTACTGGCAACATATTCTGAAGACAGATGAAACCAAAACTGAGTTGATGAAAGAACACACAACTTACCTTTGTTGCACAAGTTTCCGTTTTGCTGCAATGCTCCGTCAAAGAGATGATCGCCACTGAGGAGACTGAACAGCAATGGGTTGGGAAGAACTGCGGCATCTGTCAATTACGAAAGAGAGCCGCTTTCACCCGATTGTTCACATGACAAACACTGGACCACCAGCCACCTGTGATCAGATCAGGGCACAGACAGATATTCTCCACTGTACATACCACTCAACTAGCAAGAGGCAATAATGTGTGAGCAGTATAAAGTAGCTGATGTAATGTTTTGATTGGTGTTATGATTACCATTAGTCTATACAGCTGTGTATAGATAATGATTTATTATGTTGTCAGCTGCCTGTAACCCACTGCCCACACCTTGACGAGCGCGCATGTAAATCTCCTGCTGCCTGTTAAATTTGAGATTCACCATCTCAAGGCTTTTGCTCACAAGATTACAATCAGCTTAATCCACCTGTGGTTAGGATTTGGTTGTTTCAGGCTGTGGTTTTAGTCTTTCTTCTGTGCGTTTCTGAACATGACATGTGAGGGACACAGACACATTTGCACAGCTGCCATTTTGCTTACCACATCTGGCAGAAGAATAGATAGTCTGCCTCACACTACATAAAGAGAAAGAGAGAGGCGAAGTCCCAAAGCTGCCCACAACCACCTAACTATTTATCTCTCTCCCACACATGCACACTAGGACATGATCCTGTAAGTAGTTTATAGTTCAATACATTTACGGTTATTATTGTGAGATGTAATCATCTTTGTGTATTGACGAAATGTTGATTATAAGAAATACTGATTTAGTTAATAAAGTTAGTAAAGTTTAACTGGTTGTTGTTTGTGATTATTTGTGGACAGTGGGGCAACATCAGCTGATTTCTGGTTTAGTGCTTGAACTCACTCCTTCAATTATTTAATTTCAATTAATGATTAAATCGGTGCCCTGTGTGTGGTTGTGCAATATTGACAGGCCCTCTAAGGTACAATCGAAATAATTGGTAATTTGCTATTAATTAATGATTAATATTAATCATTAGCGCATTTTTAATCATCAAGCTAGTAACCACATTTGTGAATTTCAAATTCTCAACATATTTGGTGCCTCCTTCATGTTTTGTAATAAAAACATGATAATAATATAGTTTTTATCTTCGTGTTCCCAACAAAAATTTTAATGAATAACATTATTTATCAAATTCAGCCCCTTGGGTGTAGGAACCCAGGCAACACTGGAATTGTCTACTGTCTCCACACTCAACGTCTCTCAAAGAAAATCCCATTTTTTCTAAGCATTTAAAGTACCTAGTTGTTGCAGGCAAACCCCAAACTATTAGTGACCATTGTCCACGAGAAACAGTTTGCAGTAAAATAGTGGATAAATGATGCCTGTCGTGAAGGGCTTGAATCATTTTGTGTGTGTGTGTGTGTGTGTGTTTGTCCGTGTGTGTTCTACTGTGTGACCAGTCATAACCAGCTGACATCATTGCCAGTGAAGATGTTTTCCCTGAAGAACCTTCGAAGTCTTACACTCCAGCAGAATCTCTTGGAAAGTCTGCCAGAAGAATTGGGGCAATTGGAGAACCTGAATGAGCTGGTAACTACAAAAATGAATTTACTCTATAGGATTTTGTTCTGAAGTTGTACTTTAGTGACAGAGGTGACCTGTTTGTTGTGATTATTTTAAGGATGTGTCCAACAACCATCTAAAGTGCCTGCCAAGTAGTATGGGCTGCCTCAGTAACCTACAGAAATTACATCTGTGTCACAACAAGCTCCGCTCTCTACCTGAAAGCCTGGGCCAGCTCACAAGTAAGACCACTGTATCCGCATTTCTATTTCTATCCTATGAACATTTTTAACATCGGGTTAAATATATGTTGTGACTCAACGAACAGTTCACAGAAGAGAGAGGACATTATTATTTGTCATGTCAGACAGTTCTCTAGAGTGAAAAGACCTACAGATGGAGCAGCCTAGAATTGCTCTTATATATCATGACAGCGTTCCTGATGTGCTTTGGAGGGGAGATGAGTCGGCTGTAAAAAGGGTGTAACTGTCAACACCCCAGCAGAAAACTCAATAGACTTGATTTAAATTATTAATTGTTTCTTGTTTTTGTTCTGTCTAAAAGTGCTAACAGCCTGACACGGATCAGGGTGGTGGCACAGTGAGTTTCTCTTATGTTTATCCAAGGGAACAGAGCTTGATTAGAACATTAGGACGTCCTTTCCAGAATCTCTTAAATATTATTAAATGCAGTTTGAAAAATGCTGAAAGGTGACTCCTCATTATCACACAACACTCCAGTGTGAACGGGTCTGTGAAGATTCTCAGTAATCCAGGTGAGGTTGTCTGAAGGTTTAGTCATGACAACTGGACTTGTTGTTACCAACTTATATATTGAAGAAGTGGAGAAGAAAGCTCTCAACTCCTTCCCAGGAACAGCCCTGACCCACTGGTTCAGATATGTGGATGATACCTGGGTTAGGACCAAGATCCAGGAGGTGCAGACATTCACAGACCACATAAATGCAGTAGACAGTAACATCAGGTTCACCAGAGAAGACACCAAGAACAACAGACTGGCCTTTCAGGGGGGAACAATGGCAGTTTAGAAATAGAAATCTACAGGAAACCAACCGACACTGACCAGTAGCTACTGTTTGACTCTCATCATCCCCTGCAACACAAACTAGCAGTCATCAGGACCCTGAACCACAGGAAGAGAACATTCCCATCTCCACTGAAGCCAAGGAGAAGGAAAACCTGCATCTAAGGGCAGCTCTCAGGACCTGAGGCCCCAGATGGGCCTTCAACAAGGCTCAGCCCAGGAAAAGGAACAGAACAGACTGAGACCAAGAGCCAACAGAAGAACCTGCTCATTCCTTACGTGGCCGGAGTTTCAGAAAAGCTCATATTTGGAAACTACAACACATTGTCTACTTCAAACCCACCAACACACTCAGACAGAAGCTTGTGCATTGAAAACATCAGACACGTAAGAGGAGCAACACAGAGTCTGCAGCTCAATGCGGTGAAGAGTCTCTGAACTACACATGGTGAAACCAAGCAGCCATCACACAAGAGGATGAACCAGCACAGGAGCAACAACACGTCAGGACCAGCATCAGTGTCTCCACTTAGAAGACAAAGGCCACTGAAGACAACAACGTCCACGTGGACAGAGCAGACAGGAGGTTTGAACGTTAGAGCAGCGTCACACGTAGAGAAACAGCCCCTCTCTCTACAGAGGTGGAGGCTCAGACACAACCTGCCTCCATGGAGGAAGATCCAGATTCACCATGAAGGACACACTGACCACCCTGTAGTGGTGGAGGAGGACAGTTCACACCTACTCACTACCCTCAGTCCTCTGTTCTCACAACGAGCCCGTTCTCTACAGGGTGAAGTGAACCAAACTGGAGGATAAATGTGTGTCTCTAACCAAGTTTCCAAAGCAAGTGTCTTGAAAGAGGTGTTTAAGAGCTATTTATCTGCACATGGAAGAGCTTTCCATGTGCAGATAAATAGCTCCTCTCTCAGCGTTTCTACTCTAGAAGAAAGAAGTCCAGTTGCCAGGACTCAACTTTCAGACTCCAGTGTTATTTTATTAGGTGTACTTGTAAAGTCCAATTCAACCCAACACTCATTCAGCTCAAATGTAACAGTTTCAGTAACTTTAACATTTTTATACACTACACAATGCCTCAGCCTGGATAATGTTCACAGCACCCTTTAGGCCACCAATACAATACAACAACCCAAGGCCCTGAAACCTTTAAATAGTTCAAAAACCTTCACCTGGTGCTCAAATATTTGACCTTAGTTCTTACTTGACCTAACAGACGTTAAGCTGTTGGATTGCAGCAACAATCAGCTGACTGACATTCCTGCCAGCCTGTCAGAGATGGTCGCGCTGGAGCAGCTCTATCTTAGACACAACAAGCTCCGACTTCTTCCGCACCTATGTTCACCCACACTCCAGGTATCACACTCCAACCATGTATGTGGTGTATAATTATGTTTAACAAGCTGTGACAATGTTCTGATGCAGTTTAATTCAGACAATCTCCATTTTATTTGAGTGAGTCAGATACTATAGTAAGTTTGTATTTAACAAGAATGTTATAATTATGAACAGATTGCCCTAAATCCTGTCTGTGTTGTGGTCTTACTGCATGTGTAGGAGTTGTATGTTGGCAACAATCAGATTGAACAGTTGGAGACAGAGAAGCTGGTCTGTCTGCCAGCCATCTCGCTTCTCGAGCTCAGAGATAACAAGATCAAAACCATCCCTGAGCAGATCACCCTACTGAGCACACTTGCACGCCTCGACCTGACGAACAATGACATTACCACGTAGGTTACTGGCCACAATATATTTCAAGATGATATGTTATATAATGCTCTGATTGTTTTCGTGATAGGACATACAGTAGATGGGCTAAGATGATGCCAGTTCAAACTGCAAGTAGTTTTATTTGGGATCTGTGTTTGTCAGTCTGCCAGCGTCCCTCAGCCTCCTGCCCAGTCTGAAGGTCTTAATGTTGGAGGGAAACCCTCTTCGAGGAATCAGGAGAGATCTGCTCACTGTAGGTGACACAAACACAGTTCACACACAGAATTGCCTTCAATTGTGTTTATATATATGAGAATATTCATATGTGTATGTGCGCGAATCTAGAGAATCTTAGAGACAGTAAAAAGTAATGATATATTGTGGAGTCTCTCACATGTTAATAGCAAATTCGCTATAATATCCCATTATCCTGATGTTTACTGTACTTGTAAGATGTAAAATGTGTGTAAGAGTGGGCTTTACACAACAAAGGTAACACAGAGAATGTAGGTTACCTTATTTTGAAATTCCCCCTAACCCCAAAGAAACAAAACCTAATGCTCTCCCAAAACCAAGGCTCTAGTCAGACTGTGGGTGTTCTGAGGCACAGATAAATAACACTAAGGTCAAGTTCTGGTCCACATCAAGAACGTTGAATATTAAATCCAAAGGTAGATTGCCTGTACAATGCTGTGACGCCGCTGCTTTGTCATGAAAAACATCGTCACTGCTCAACATTCAGTTCAGCAGCATGTGAACCAGACCTGATGCTCATTCTTTCTTGTGTTTATTACACAACATTTCAATCATATGTTTAAAGAGTAAACCATGAAAATCAGAGTTTTTGCTTTCCTGTTCAACATGCAACTGTCCACACAGCTCTGTTATGTTTTTATGTCTTCGTTATAGAAAGGAACCAATGAGCTTCTAAAGTATTTAAGAGGAAGAATCCAAGGTATAGTTCACTTTTCTCTTGTTCAGTGTTTTGTACTTATAGTGTTTAAGTTGTGTGACACTGAGACCCAGTTGAAAATACAAAGAAACAACATGAATGTTTACAGTGCATTCAGAAGACACGTTCACTTTTTCTTTTTAGTTTGTTATTTGTATTATTTGACTCTTATTTGTATGTTAATATCCTAAGTGTGTTTGAAAAAGATATGGACAAGATTGTGTGTAAAACTGAAGTAAAGCTTCAATGAAGTATAGACTTATCCCAAGCTGTTCCATAGTGTTGGACCTCAGCCTGTGCCAAAATTCAGGACAAGAAGCCACTCTAGTAGTTACCCTGAATGAGTTACCCAGCAGGAGCCCTGATGTAAACCCCCTGGAGGAACATCAAACGGACTGTTCACCAAAGGTCCCTGTGCCACCGGACTGAGCTGAAAGGGAAAATGCCTAATTTATGGTTAATTTATAGTTATGCAAAGCTTGTCATGCCATATACCCAAAAACCTTTGCTTGTTGCATGTTGCTGCCAGTGGTACCAACAAAGTGTTTTTGTTTAAGTACATATGACATTCTTATTCAATATCACATGGTCTGTCTTTTTAATAAATTTGTACAAATTTCAAAATTTTTCTGCAAGATATAGCAAAATCGAAAAAGGGAATAGGTGTGAATCCTTAAATGCCCAGTATATTTTGACTGTGTGCAGATGAACCTGACAGAGCAGATGAAGGACATACAGCTATGACATTACCCAGCCTGGCCAAGTTCAGTGACCATAACATTAGAACCCTCAAGTTGTTGGAATTCAGGTTAGTAATATTTACGTACAGTACGTCACAGAAGTGAGTCCACCCCTCACACTTCTTGTAAATATTTAATATATCTTTTCATGTGACAACACTGAAGAAATGACACTTGTGTGTCTATGTGTGCCTATGACTTGTGAATGTACAGTTTGTACAGTGTAAATTTGCTGTGACCTCAAAAAACTCAAACACAAGGTGTAAATGGCGAGGAGTTGTGATAAATTTGTTTTTATGGTTCTCACTCTCTCATACTGGTCACTGGAAGTTCAACATGGCACCTGATGGCAAAGAACTCACAGAGGATCTGAAAAAGATAATCGTTGATCTATATAAAGATGTCCTAGGCTATAAGAAGATTATCAAGACCCTGAAACAGACGTATGAGCGCTGCCCGCATCGCTGCAGAGGTTAAGGGGTGGGGGGTCAGCCTGTCAGAAGATGATGCACAAGAAAACCGGTTTGCTGAAGACAAGCACACTAAGGACATGGATACTGGAACCATGTCCTGTGGTTACATCTATTTGGTTCAGATGGTGTCAGGCGTGTGTGGAAACCAGGTGAGGAGTAGAAAGAAAAGTGTGTCTTGCCTACAGTCAAGCATGGTGGTGGGAGTGTCATGGCCTGGGGCTGCATGAGTGCTGCTGTTACTGGGGAGCTACAGTTCATTGAGGGAACCATGAATGTGACATACTGAAGCAGAACATGATCCCCTCCCTTCGAAGTCTGGGCCGCAGGGCAGTATTCCAACATGATACCGACCCCAAACACACTCCAAGACGACCACCGCTCTGCTAAAGGAACTGAGGGTGAAGGTGAAGGACTGGCCAAGCTTGTCTCCAGACCTAAACCCTATTGAGCATCTGTGGGGCTCCTCAAACGGAGGGTGGAGGAGAACAAGGCCTCTAACATCCACCAGCTCCGTGACGTCATGGAGGAGTGGAAGAGGATTCCAGTAGCAGCCTGTGCCGCTCTGGTGAATCCATGCCCAAGAGGGTTAAGGTGGTGCTGGAAAGTAATGGAGGCCACACAAAATACTGACACTTTGGGCCCAATTTGGACATTTTCACTTAGGGCTGTACTCACTTTAGTTGCCAGGGTTTTAGACATTAATGGCTGCGTTTTTTGAGGACACAGCAAATTTACACTGTTTTACAAACTGTACATTCACTACTTTACATTGTCGCAAAGTGTCATTTATTCAGTGTTGTCACATGAAAAGATATATTAAATATTTACAAGAAATGTGAGGGGTGGACTCACTTCTGTGACATATTGTAAATCAACTTTAATGGTTTCTTTGTAGTTTTCATCTGAATTCTTTCTTCTTTTGTGTCTGTGTGAGATTGTCTGCAGGACTTAAAAATATGTATATGACTTTTGAATTATTTCATGATCATTTAAGCTGATCTGAAAACACATCTAACTAAAGTGTTACTCAATGTGTGTTTGTTCTCAGCAACAAGCAGGCTGAAAGTATTCCAGATGAGCTGTTTGATGCTGCAGCAGGTCGAGGTGTTACTGCCATTAACTTCAGCAAGAATCAGCTGAAATCCTTACCTCTCAGGTACACACAATTATCACACTAAGATACGCACAGTTACACACACATTCCTTTCTGCTCATTCAGTGATTCACATCCCATAAGTCAGTCAGTGCTTTGTGCTCTGCTGGAGTAGTGTTCATTATAATTGTTCACATCAGGCATCAGTCACGTAGGTAAAATAGGTTTGCAAGTAATCAGAGTTATAACTAAACATAGGCACAAGGCCGCACAGGAGGTTTCGTAATCACTAAACGAAAAGTCGCTGTTGCTGCTGTCAAAACCGCTGTCAGCTTTAAAGAGGGAGTCCAGCCAATAGGAACACTGCTGCTCCCGATCCACCAATCCGACGACCTTCCAGTGACCTGCCGGTTATGCACACACACACACAGCAGCGGACCCACACATACACGTATTGATGCCTGATGTGACCATTGAAAATCCATTTACACTGCTACTGTTAGCAGATTGGCTTTCAGAGCTTCAAACCTGTAAGCTATGGAATCATGGTCAGACAATGAGACAAAAAGGCCAGAAAGGCTGAAAGGACAGGTGAATGTTTGCAAAACATATTTCAAAACTTGAACTGAAGACAGATTCTTCACTTTCAGTTTTGGCTGTTAAAACAATAGGTCAAGAGGAGCAGCTTTGAAACAGTCAGTACCAAATGAAATGTTGAATGCCTTAAAAATGTAATGTGAGTTAAAGAATGAACAGAATCAAAATTTATTTTACTATAGGTTTCAAACTTTGCCATCAAAGATTTGTGAAACTGACATTTTTTCAGGTATTCAGACCATATTGTAAAATGTTCGAATAGAAATAGTGAATAAATTGAAATAGTTTTAAGACTGGGAATTGTGACCCTGATTTAGCCCCACAGATATTATGTTATTGAGCCATGATCAGGTCTAATACTGACTGTGAAGGTTGAATGTTGTTGTGTCATTGTCTGGTGGCTCTTGTTCATTATTCAGATGAGATGCACTTAATTCATGTGACTGTGTGCAGATTGGTGGAGTCTCACGCCTCACTATCGGATATCAATTTGGGATTTAACCAGCTCACCTGCTGTTCCCCTGACATCAGCAAATTGCTGCACCTGAAACACATTGACCTGAGGTACACACACACTGTACATCACTTCGTCATGTGCACCTGTAAGTGGTAATATTCAGTCCAATACAGCGTCCCTGCTGTAATTTCTTATTTGAAAGTTGAAATTGTGAGATGTCATGTAATATATATGGTTGGATGGTGGATGGCTTCACCACTTTAATACGTTGCATCCTAGTAATTCACGTGACCATGCAGCATTTGCAGAACAGTATTTTAAACCAGTCTATGAAGGAATTTCCAATTCCAAATGTATGTAATGTGGCCAGTTCCACTCTGTCCAAAGCTTTTTCTGCGTCTGAAGAAACGATGGTTAACAGTGGTTTATAGGCTGGTGAGATAATCAGTTAAGTTGATTAGTCTGTACAACAGTGCTTGAGCAGTGTACTCTAATTTATATTACATAATTTGTGTCCTGTGATGAGTGAACCCTTTTCAATTTTGTCAAAATGTCCTTATTAAAAGCAAAAAACAACAAAATCAATCATAAAAGGGTTGTCTAATGAAGATCCAATGTTTATTCTTTCAGGAATAACCAGCTGGATGAATTACCATCTGAAATGAAGAACCTAACTAGATTAAGTTCCATCATCCTCAATTATAACAGGTAACGCATGTTGTTCTAGGACCGGTTCACCTCTAAATGAAATCCTTGTCATCTCCTCTTTTACAATGAAATGAACACCTAACACAGTAACTTGAATTAATTCTGACAAACAGATGAAACAGATACATCATGTGATGCTGGGAAAAGAAAGACTTAATTGTAAAAGTCTTGTGCTTGGCATTTTTGCTAGTGGATTTCTTTTACATCCTTGTGCCTCGTTTTAACATTAACACTGTGACTATGTGTATATTAAAGCATGAGTCTTGTATTAAGATATGTGATCTTAAGTATGTATCACCAGATTCTTCCCAGTGCCCCAATCAAACCGTTTTTATAATTACTGCAGATTTAAGTGCTTCCCTGACGTCCTCTATCACATTGTTACCTTGGAGACTGTGTTGCTCGGTAACAACCAGGTGGGGACAGTGGACCCTGATCGTCTGATGAAGTTAGACCATTTATCAACACTGGATCTTTCAAACAACGATCTCCTCAACATCCCACCTGAACTGGGCCTGTGTACCAACCTCAGGTACACTCACACAAGCTTTGTCTGTGTTGTGTCAGTAAACGATACCTGCTGCTCTCCCCCAGTGTTTTCTGTGGGATGAAAAAGATCATGTTTAGAATTGTCCCTGTGTAATGTACATTGTCATAGTGACACTAATTTAGTTGTCTTTAGTGAAGAAAATTAGTTTTTCTTGTAATTTCATAAAATCTGGGTGAAATACAAGCAACATGACTGTGTCCTCCCAGGTTTCTCAGTCTGGATGGAAATCCCTTCCGCACACCGCGACCAGCTGTCTTGGCCAAAGGGACGGATGCAGTGTTGGAGTACCTGCGCAGCCGCATCCCTACATAGCTGTTGACCTTACAGGAGACTACCCCAATACCACAAACTGGTCTTTGTCTTTTGTTTCCTTGTAAAATTACGGAAAACTTTATGTAATTTATATGTTAATGTTTTTGACAATCAAGCATCAAAATGGTCCATGTGAAAAAGTGCTTCCATTATTAAAGTTGTTACTAAGAATTGACTGGTGTGAATTGTGCAGTAGCAACATTGACTCTTTCTGCTCTAGGTTTGTAATAAGTACAGTCCTATCCAACGTTTTAAGTTCTGTCAGCTAATCAAGTTAAATCAGTGTTATTAATTTGAGAATGTGAGTTTATTGGAAGGAACACCCACTTTCTTTGCTACTGAAATCTAGTCCAAACTGTCCACATTAATTTAAACCTGCTTTTGACTAGATGCAGACATGGTGTGAAATACAATTGAAGAAGCGTGAAGAATTTCAGTATATGATTTCAGAGGCCACACTGAAATCTCAAACTACAACATGTGTTTAAAGACATAAGACACAACTTTGCTGATCAAGCACCAAGACTTTCTTACTTTCCTTTTATTGCTCATGTTTTCTTTTCTTTCTGTTTTTCCATGGAGAGAAGCTGGGCCTCTGTATCACCAGACCTTTATGTCGAGAGCCAGATTGTCGAGCGCTGAGAAGGGAGTCCTACACAGAGTTGTCAGATCTCTCATAATCGAATGAGGGTGGATTCACCGCATTCACACAATGCACAGCAGCCCATCAGCCAGCTGTGATCACAAAGATGTCACAACAGATGGTCATTCGTCAGTCCAGCGTCAAGTAGAAGGCAATAGCAACTGGCAGAGACTAGAAAATCTTTTAGGTGCAGAGCGCGGCACAAGAAGAAGGGAAGATGTCTGTTAGTACATGTGACATGACAGACAACTGCAAAGAAACAACCAAAAGGCACATGGGAGAGTACGATAGGCCCCATAAACCTTTATCACTATAATAAACGGAGACAATCATGAGCTTGTCGATGCTTCATGTGGTCATTGTGTAAGAGCTCAGGAACGCTGAGGCTGTGACGTTTCTGTCACAGCCTGGACTGTGAACTTGTTATGTGCATGGGTGTGTCTCGAGTTCACTTGAGCTCAAGCTCCAGTCCTGGTCTGTGTGTTGAGTCGACTTGATCTGCTGTGTTCAGGATGGATGTGCCTTGTCTTGTGTTCTGTGTCCTGCTGTGTGCCACCATATGCTCAGCTGAAGGTAATGGTTATTATTTTAAGTTATAGATTGATACAGAATACTCCTATGACAAAGTGAACGTATTTTATTTATTACTAATAAATCTCCCATTTATGAAACACTTATACACATTCATAATGACTTATTCAGTGTCCGGAGGTAAAAGTTCAATCTATAGAAAAGTTTATCCCACATAAAGTTCATACTACATAACATATCCTGAACACTTATTGAAGCAACATTCAGGGAAGAGACAATAATAAAATCCTTGTAATGTCCTGAAATAATATTAATAATAATATAATATAAAATAATAATATATGTTCTGCTAACATATTGCTTCATTGTCACAAATGTATCATCATTTATTTGAATTATTTGGACTCTATACAAAATCTTGTCAGTCTAGTCAAATGGGGATTTGTATTGTAATTGACATTGATTTGATATGATGTCAGAATAATGTTACAGCAGAATGAAAAGTACAGAATTAACTAAACAAATATTTCTGTGTGCTTATCAATGTCATTTGACATGATTAATGCACTGTTACCCCCACATTATGATGGCGTGCTCATAAACGTCTCCTGCCATAGAGACTTTTATGGCTCTGTAAACAGGCACGTGGACAGTAGACACTTTGTCCTGACTCTCTCTGTGTAAGCTGCTCATATACAAAGTCAGAACAACCTATGGCGTGTGTGCAGGAGTGAAGACAACCATGCGAGCAGCAGCAGGATCTCAGTCAGTAGTTCTCCAGCCCTGGCTGGTGGGTCTGACGGCGGTAGTTGGTTTTCTGCTCGTTGTCTTCGTGGTGCTGATTGCTTACAGGCTGCTAAGGACGAGCAGGTCAGCTACGCACAGCAACACAAGCATCATAGACAGAGAACTCTGAATTACCATAAAGTTGACTGTGTTCCGTATGCTAATGATCATGACTGTGAACAAAGTGTTTATGTAATGGGTCCATGAAACCAACTTTATTGAATAGGATTATTATCTGTGTATCTTCTTATATCTTCAATATAATAATAATAATAATAAGAAGAAGAAGAAGCGGCAGCTCTCATTGGTCAGGGCTGACCTGAAGCAGCTCATAAAGAAAGTAGTCATTTGAGAACTAATCAGTCTAATGAACATACATGTTGATGCATCACAGCTATAAGGTTACAAGTCATTATAGATACAGTTATTGCTCAATAACAACAAAAATCTAATATAATGTGACAGCTTATAGTCTGTGCTTTGTGTCTTGTCTTGCAGGAAGGGAGAACATGCATGGGGTTACGAAAAGACGAAGGTGAATGGAGGTCAATTTCAACAAACCTCTATGTAGAAAAGAAACACAAGCACCGCCTCCCATCATCGATCATCATCACATCTACTGAGTGTATTTGCTGTGAACATGCTGTCATATTAAGCTAAATAAAATTCACAATGTCTGTTGTTTTTACTGTATTAAATATGAAGTTGTCCAAGATGTGTTGATTGCCATGTCCATCCATCACCTTCCGCTTTATTCCGGGCTGGGGCCACTTCCTCCAGCTCTTCCCCAAGGTCCCAGGCCAACCAAGAGATGTAGTCTCTCCAGCGTGTCCTGGGTCTTCCCTGGGGCCTCCTCCAAGTCGGACATGCCCGGAATACCTCCCCAGGGAGGCATCCAGGAGGCATCCGAAACGGATGTCCGAGCCACCTCAACTGGCACATTTTCTCCACGGAGAGACGAGAGCGGCCCAGCTGCATAGGTTCCTCTGAGGAGAAAGATGAGGTGATCTGCCACTGGCCTGATGCCACAGCAGGGCGCGTGGACGAGGTAGATCAGAGAACGCCAATCGCTGGGGTGAAGCAGCTCCTTGACGAATCCTCCTGACAGTGTTGATATCGTGGCCCCAACTGACCAAGGCGTGAATCCCCCTCAGACGTGGAAGATGAGGGACGGGGGGCTAGCGCGTTCCTGGCGACGTTGATCCACGGTGTTGGCCAGAGTGATGAACTCCTCCAGAGTCGAAGGCAACTTTGCACACACCAAGGCTTTTGTGCTATCCTGCAGCCCCTCGTAAAACACCGCTAGAGTCTTAAACTCCACGACGTAATCTCGTACCAGGCAGTAGCCCTGGGACAGGATCTAAGAATCCCTGGCTGAGATCCCTGGATCTCTTTGGCATTTTCCTGCGTTTGCCAGGGCGTCTCAATTGACAGCTGGCCACCATCCCCTCTACTTTGACCAGGTTCGCTGAGTCCTTGTTGTCTGCTGAGTTCTGTTACAAACGCATTCACAGCAAGCTGGAAATATGCAAAACTCTAAAGTTGGAGAAACACTAAGAAATGAAAGCGCTGCCTGGTGCAGGATCTAAGAATAATGGAAATACAAATGAACACAAACCGTCTGGCTAAGACAAGAAAACAACAACTGAACTAAGTATGCTGGCAAATATAGTATAAATACTATAACAAATATAGAAATAAATAAACACTAAGTATTTGATGATGATTATGTTTAGAGGGATTATGTGTGATAATTACTAAACAATCAAACTCTCTCATTAAGTAAACAGCACTATGATGAACATGATTACGTCTAAGAAACAAGCACCATTTTCAGTTTCATTTCATTTAATGGTTTAAGAATTTCTTGCTTTTATGAAGATCTGAAAGATCTGAAAAGAGAAAAAAGGAGCTGAATGTTTCCAGAAGGAGCTGAAGCAGTTGAATTTCAAAAACCATAGTTATTATAAAACCGTATGGAACATTTATAGTTTTGGTTCTGAAATAATTACAGCTGAAATAGGACAAAGAAGAAGAGGAAATCGCTGAAAACAGGTGAAGATTTAAAAAAATATTTAAATGTTTAAGAGAAGCACACTGATCCTGAAAAACCTGAACAATTTTGAAAGTTGCTCAAACATCTAAAACTTTCTTGAAAGTAGCTCAAGAGAAGGATTGTTTTAACATTGCTGCAATTGTTTTCCCAGCAACTGCTGAATATGAAGGAAGTATGTAGATCTTTGTTCAAGTGAATCCTAATCATTTCTCACGTTAGTAAGCCAGGCGGCCGTTGTGGGAGATGATACGTCACGCTGTGCCTCTTGGCTGTGGGTTGTTCCTGGGGGCCATCAGCTTGTGATTGTGTTTATCATTTGTATCCAAGGGAACAGCTGTAAGGGAGTAAAGGGGTTTGACTGTATTCATGTTCAGCAACGACCACTCAACATTTCCATGTGGGGGGTTGGTTCACCATCAGATGGCTGCGTGACCTTAGGTATAAATATAATGTCTCAGTGCTGGTCAGAAGACTGCTGAGGTGAAAGTGCTCTTCTCCGTGTAATTAAAACAGAGACGATTCATCACAATTTCAGGTTTTTGATCCTTCCGTTCATTCTCAAAACTTTCAAATTAAAAGAGAAGAATTTCTACTACACCACATGAGAAGCTGTACACGTTTCTTCCTCACCAGGAAAGAGAGATGTTTGTATTTGTCAGTGCGGCCGCCTGTTCGCCAAAACTCCAAAATAAATTTCATGTAATAAAGACCTTCTTGGTTGAATCCATTTTCAGGATGGATCCAAAGGTGGACGTGATCCTGACCATCAGAGCCAGACAGGTGATGGGAGACGGGGCATCTGAGGCGGTGGACAAGGCCCGGACCTGCTCGCACCGCTCTGCTCTACGCATCCAGGCATCAGAGAGCACGGTTCATCTGAGCTATCACACTCAGGTCACAGGACAACTTAGGAAATACAATGTGAACAGACACGGCAAATACACACAGATGTACATGCAAACCCTCCACTTCTGCTAAACTGGCCGCTGCCCGATGCCCTGCGGCCACCCTCCACCCGTCTTCTTACATCCGAGAAAAGCCGTCGTCAACGGCAGCCAGAGACCATTCAATGTACCAGTTGTTTGTGTATTTTCATGTGACCAGGTAGAATAGGAGAATAACTTTGAGAGTGTCTGTAGTAATCAATGGATCGCTAATGGAGCTTCTTTCCAGCTCAAGCAAAGAGGAACCAGCGGAACCTTCTAGACTGGACGTCCTACAAACACAATTTAACACATGTAGTTGTAACCTAAAGGCATCAAATGGAACGTTGAGTGACATCCAGCTCGACCTGGTTGTTTCAGCACAACAACGAAGGGCTCTTCTACAGAGAGCAAGTGAACGCCCCACCGCCACCAGCTGGACGCACTGGCTAAATGCGGTTCAACACAGACACGCAGGGAACAGACGGAGAAACTGACGACGGCTCAGCGGAGAACAAGTGGCTGAACCGAACGTTTTCTGTCTCTGGGTTGACTTTTACTGGAACCAACCGAACCAACTCCACTATGGTGTGAGGGAAAAGTTGTCCAACGCGGTTCCACGTGAACTTAAACGTCATCTCCAGACAAGACGCCGAACTTCACAACAACACGGAATATTTAGTTGAAATGCGAACAGACGCAGAAACAGGCAGAGTTAGTAAGAAAAACCACCAAGACGAGAGAGAAAGTTCTGAACGCTACCAAGTTACTGAACTCAACAGGAATGACCTGAAGAGATGCCCTGGAGCCGCTAAAGAGAGAAACGGGTCTGTCAGGCCCACTGAGACTAGATTGACATGGTTTATAGGTTTAGGCTTTTGTCTGGTGCCGTGCGTGTGTTTTCCTAATGTAAACCTTGAGCCTTTTGAACGACGACAGGACCAGGTCGTGAAGTTCATCTGCTCCCGTTTCAGATTTGGCGTTTGCTGGTGTTTCTGGTTTCAATGTGTGGTCACAGACTGACATCTGCTGGTGACTCTGGGGAACTGCAGGCGATGTTTTTGTACAAACGTGAGCAGGTTTTATTGCCTTTTATTGTTGGGTTTATTGTCTTTCCACGAATAATCACAGACGTCACACAAATTAGAAACAGGCCAGAGTTAAATCAGTGACTGATATCAGCTGTGACTTTGTTACAGGCTGAAACCCGAGATTCCTGTTGAGTACAGCAGTTTTTGTCTCTTCAGTCTGACGGTGTTGGCGTTAAAGCAGCAGAATCCTCGTCCCCACAGTCAGAGTCCAGTTTCTGACCCCGATGAGTCAAGTGAGCTCAGCCGTAGACATTCTGTCCTGTGTCTTCCGGGTCTTTGTCCTCAGGCCGATTCCTCGTCGATCAGCTGCTCGTGTCTTCTGTCAGAGCCGACGTACCAGCAGAACCCGGTCCGTCCCAGCTGCTAAAGCCCCCGTCCGTGTGTAGGTGAGGACCCCTTCTGCTGCAGCTGAGCGTGTTTCTCCCGCCCTCCCCTGCCTCTTCCTCTTCCCCTTCCCCTTCCCCCTCTCTCAGCGGGGAGGGGGCTGGAGGCAGTAGTTGTCAGAGGAGGAGTTAATCTTTTGTTGCGTGGCCTGCAGTCCTCCAATCCGCAAAGGCTGATTTGCAAAGTTTCCCATCAGCCCCGTTGGCTCCTGAGCAGGAAGACGGGACTAGAACGCAACCAGATCGGGTCCGACTGGGTCACGGTGCTTCACAACAGACACAGATCTCCCAACACACGGCCCAGGCCTGCGTACACGGACGTTCCCTGTCCCGCTGAAGCCACTAGAAGCTGCTTTGAGCCTCACGGCCTCAGCACATACCCACCACAGCCCCACGCTGGTCCGGGACAGGGCCCCTACAAATACGGGTCAGAGTCTGTGGATTGTTGTGTTACTTCGGTAGCACATATACTAAAATTGGAACGATACAGAGAAGATTAGCATGGCCCCTGCGCAAGGATGACACGCAAATTCGTGAAGCGTTCCTCATTTTAAATAGTATTTTTTATAATTTTTCATCATTTTTGGGTGGACTGCCGGTCTGTGCTTTTACTTTGAAGTGCAAACAACAAAGAGAGCGAAAGCGCGATCGTCGCTCAAGCCATTGGACAAACGCGATCACGTGACGAGTGTAAAGCGGAACATGACTTCCGGTGGCAGTGGTAGCGAGCGATCAGTGCAAAACAAGGCTGTGTTTAAGAAAAGGAGCTTCAGAGGGAACCCAGGGGCTTCAACTCACACACTTATATATACATAAATATATATATAATAAACACCACACAAAATACACTGTCACAATGATTCATTGCGCGACGCACGTGCACAAAACACAAGCAGAGGGCAACTCGCTCCATCTCGGTTCCAACTGTTCCAACTTGTTCCAATTCCTGGACCAATGGCCTTTCACGGCCACGTCCCGCCCCTCCAATCACCGCACAGAATTCCAGTTCCAATTTGTTCCATTTTTGCCCGGGGGCCCGAATCGGCCGTCCAATCAAATGGCCCGATTTGTTCCAATTTCGAGAAGCCCGTTTGTGGCGTCCAATGGGAGAGGCGGATTTGTTCCAACTTTCACAACGCCCGCCTACAATCCGCTCCAGCGAAGTCAATGCGAGCCGGACAGCGAGCGAGTCGGTAAGTTTAACATTCATTCAGTTTTAATAAATGACGACTTTATAACACGTGTTGAAAATACATTTGGTTTAGAAATTACTCCCCCCGGTGAACCGCGTTGTTTTGTCGTTTCTTTTTAAGGACGACATCACGTAATACGTCGGACTCATTAAAGCTAATTGTCCGCTTTTCATTAAAATTTCATGTTTAATTCCACGTAAAGCCGGTAAAAACACTTAGTCATGACCGAGTTACAATTTGCTAAACCCAGCCGGTTTTAACGTGTTTACTGCGCCTTCTAAGGGTTCGTTAAATCAGAAATAATGTACATTACTGTACAAATAGCGGCGATTTCAGATAATGTGCTTTGGGAAACTTTTACAACCATCAGGGAGCCTTTGAAACCTCTCACCCTACAGTGTAAGTCGTAGGAAATACTGTGCATTAGTCTTATTACATACATTTATGATGTCAAGCTGTAATGACTCAATGATCAATTATGTTTTAATCATGACAAAGCCATAGGAACATTACCTGAAGGACTGAGTCCACAGTGCAAACACACACACAGTAAATGTGAGCAAGTGTGTGACACACAGAGCGAGTCTGACCCACTGCATCCTGCCGCCCCTCGCGAGGCTCCTGTGGGTCAGGATCCTGCTTCCCAGCAGCTGACCCCAGACTCTGAAATATGATGAATTATATTATTTATGCTGTTGTAATTGCTGATAATATGATATAAAGCTCTTTCAGTGAGCCAGTTCGTTAATTCAGTTTCTGTCTTGCTCCTTTTATTTTATTTTTGTGTCTCTTTGTAGGAGGAGGAGCAGCAACAGGGTCCTGATGGCCAGCCAGGGTACCAACATGTCCTGAAGCTCACGAGAGCCCTGGTGGAAGTTAGGAGCCTTGCAGGGCTTTCTGACCAGAGGGTAGAGAGGCTTATTAAGCTCTGGCGCCGCCTGCCCGAGTATGACAAGCGGAGAGTCCTCTACCCTCCCAGATACCAGCAGAGGCTGGATAAAGGGCGGTTCAAGGCCGCGAAGACGAAGAACACCACCTGTCCCGGCAAAGAAAGTCTGGAATGGTAAATCTTTACTCGATGCACTCCTGGTTTGTTTATTCTAGTGCTTGCTTTAACGCTGACCTAAACTTACTTCTGTTTTTCAGCTGTCTTCTCGGACAAAGCTTGGGCCCTGCAACGTGGCCCAGCACCAGCCGCCTGGTGGAGGTTATTTGCAGCCAGCTGTTGCAATGCCACCCTACGACAGCGCGGTCTGGAGGTGTGAAGAAGTCGAGGTGGTCACTCATCCTGTCCGACTACGTGGCCATCAGAGAGGCTGTGCTGAGCAGCCCCAGGCTGATGGCGCAGATCTCCATCCAGCTCTTTGAGCTGAACCAGAGGACCCTGTCTCAGTGGTGAGTGTTGGAAGTAAAGATGAACCTTGTCCTGTGCACTGCAAAGCACCTTTTAATGCAAGCTGGCGTGTGGCCTAACAACGGCAGTGTTGTGCTGTGTCCAACAGGTTGCTCGAGCAGGGAAGTGGCATTGTCCCTGCTCCGGTTGTGGCAGGAGACGCTCTGCCACCAGCAAAGGATCTGCCCTTGGTGGAGGTGGGATGAGGGGAGCCCTTCAGTTACACTGCCCCAGAGGAGCGGCCGGGACCATCCAGGCTTGTTTGTGCCCCTGTCCTGGCCCCCGTTACAACTGTCAGCCAGCCCGGTCCATCCTCGGTACCCGGCCCAGCTGACACACAGTTGCCCCCGCTTCTTCTTCCGAACTGCAGCGTGTGCCCAGGACCACAGCCTTTAGGCAGAGGAAGGCGGCTGAAGCTGCTGCCGCTGCAGCTGCTGCGGGGGACGTCCTGCTGGCTAGGACCAAGACCCGCAAGCAGCCCACACAGTACACCTGCAGTAAGTGTGGCCAGCCAAAGAGGCTTGAGACTGGCCACACACGCATTTTGCAGGTGTGTCCTACTGTGCTGCTGTCGGTGGAAAGACTGTGCAGGAGTGGACACAGGAAATGAGGAAAGCTCCCACGGCCATAATAATGTTATGTTGTACAGTATTGTTTTGAAAATAAATATTTATTTTTTAAAGTACTTTGCTTGGATTCTTTTTTCTATGATGCATTTTACCTACGAGAGATTGGAAATGGAGACAGAATTATCATCATCGTTTTTATTATCATTAATCATCAATCATTATTAAAATCATCAATTATCATCATGAATAACGCTACCGTTAACAAACTGCCTTACATTAAACCCCAGACTTTCCATCCTGCAGTAAATTACCTGACTTTGCAGCTGCCGCCTTCTGGGATCGAACCCGACACCTACCGCTCCGTGGCGGGCGCAATGAATGTTAAACTTACCGACTCGCTCGCTGTCCGGCTCGCATTGACTTCGCTGGAGCGGATTGTAGGCGGGCGTTGTGAAAGTTGGAACAAATCCGCCTCTCCCATTGGACGCCACAAACGGGCTTCTCGAAATTGGAACAAATCGGGCCATTTGATTGGACGGCCGATTCGGGCCCCCGGGCAAAAATGGAACAAATTGGAACTGGAATTCTGTGCGGTGATTGGAACTGGAATTCTGTGCGGTGATTGGAGGGGCGGGACGTGGCCGTGAAAGGCCATTGGTCCAGGAATTGGAACAAGTTGGAACAGTTGGAACCGAGATGGAGCGAGTTGCCCTCTGCTTGTGTTTTGTGCACGTGCGTCGCGCAATGAATCATTGTGACAGTGTATTTTGTGTGGTGTTTATTATATATATATTTATGTATATATAAGTGTGTGAGTTGAAGCCCCTGGGTTCCCTCTGAAGCTCCTTTTCTTAAACACAGCCTTGTTTTGCACTGATCGCTCGCTACCACTGCCACCGGAAGTCATGTTCCGCTTTACACTCGTCACGTGATCGCGTTTGTCCAATGGCTTGAGCGACGATCGCGCTTTCGCTCTCTTTGTTGTTTGCACTTCAAAGTAAAAGCACAGACCGGCAGTCCACCCAAAAATGATGAAAAATTATAAAAAATACTATTTAAAATGAGGAACGCTTCACGAATTTGCGTGTCATCCTTGCGCAGGGGCCATGCTAATCTTCTCTGTATCGTTCCAATTTTAGTATATGTGCTACCGAAGTAACACAACAATCCACAGACTCTGACCCGTATTTGTAGGGGCCCTGTCCCGGACCAGCGTGGGGCTGTGGTGGGTATGTGCTGAGGCCGTGAGGCTCAAAGCAGCTTCTAGTGGCTTCAGCGGGACAGGGAACGTCCGTGTACGCAGGCCTGGGCCGTGTGTTGGGAGATCTGTGTCTGTTGTGAAGCACCGTGACCCAGTCGGACCCGATCTGGTTGCGTTCTAGTCCCGTCTTCCTGCTCAGGAGCCAACGGGGCTGATGGGAAACTTTGCAAATCAGCCTTTGCGGATTGGAGGACTGCAGGCCACGCAACAAAAGATTAACTCCTCCTCTGACAACTACTGCCTCCAGCCCCCTCCCCGCTGAGAGAGGGGGAAGGGGAAGGGGAAGAGGAAGAGGCAGGGGAGGGCGGGAGAAACACGCTCAGCTGCAGCAGAAGGGGTCCTCACCTACACACGGACGGGGGCTTTAGCAGCTGGGACGGACCGGGTTCTGCTGGTACGTCGGCTCTGACAGAAGACACGAGCAGCTGATCGACGAGGAATCGGCCTGAGGACAAAGACCCGGAAGACACAGGACAGAATGTCTACGGCTGAGCTCACTTGACTCATCGGGGTCAGAAACTGGACTCTGACTGTGGGGACGAGGATTCTGCTGCTTTAACGCCAACACCGTCAGACTGAAGAGACAAAAACTGCTGTACTCAACAGGAATCTCGGGTTTCAGCCTGTAACAAAGTCACAGCTGATATCAGTCACTGATTTAACTCTGGCCTGTTTCTAATTTGTGTGACGTCTGTGATTATTCGTGGAAAGACAATAAACCCAACAATAAAAGGCAATAAAACCTGCTCACGTTTGTACAAAAACATCGCCTGCAGTTCCCCAGAGTCACCAGCAGATGTCAGTCTGTGACCACACATTGAAACCAGAAACACCAGCAAACGCCAAATCTGAAACGGGAGCAGATGAACTTCACGACCTGGTCCTGTCGTCGTTCAAAAGGCTCAAGGTTTACATTAGGAAAACACACGCACGGCACCAGACAAAAGCCTAAACCTATAAACCATGTCAATCTAGTCTCAGTGGGCCTGACAGACCCGTTTCTCTCTTTAGCGGCTCCAGGGCATCTCTTCAGGTCATTCCTGTTGAGTTCAGTAACTTGGTAGCGTTCAGAACTTTCTCTCTCGTCTTGGTGGTTTTTCTTACTAACTCTGCCTGTTTCTGCGTCTGTTCGCATTTCAACTAAATATTCCGTGTTGTTGTGAAGTTCGGCGTCTTGTCTGGAGATGACGTTTAAGTTCACGTGGAACCGCGTTGGACAACTTTTCCCTCACACCATAGTGGAGTTGGTTCGGTTGGTTCCAGTAAAAGTCAACCCAGAGACAGAAAACGTTCGGTTCAGCCACTTGTTCTCCGCTGAGCCGTCGTCAGTTTCTCCGTCTGTTCCCTGCGTGTCTGTGTTGAACCGCATTTAGCCAGTGCGTCCAGCTGGTGGCGGTGGGGCGTTCACTTGCTCTCTGTAGAAGAGCCCTTCGTTGTTGTGCTGAAACAACCAGGTCGAGCTGGATGTCACTCAACGTTCCATTTGATGCCTTTAGGTTACAACTACATGTGTTAAATTGTGTTTGTAGGACGTCCAGTCTAGAAGGTTCCGCTGGTTCCTCTTTGCTTGAGCTGGAAAGAAGCTCCATTAGCGATCCATTGATTACTACAGACACTCTCAAAGTTATTCTCCTATTCTACCTGGTCACATGAAAATACACAAACAACTGGTACATTGAATGGTCTCTGGCTGCCGTTGACGACGGCTTTTCTCGGATGTAAGAAGACGGGTGGAGGGTGGCCGCAGGGCATCGGGCAGCGGCCAGTTTAGCAGAAGTGGAGGGTTTGCATGTACATCTGTGTGTATTTGCCGTGTCTGTTCACATTGTATTTCCTAAGTTGTCCTGTGACCTGAGTGTGATAGCTCAGATGAACCGTGCTCTCTGATGCCTGGATGCGTAGAGCAGAGCGGTGCGAGCAGGTCCGGGCCTTGTCCACCGCCTCAGATGCCCCGTCTCCCATCACCTGTCTGGCTCTGATGGTCAGGATCACGTCCACCTTTGGATCCATCCTGAAAATGGATTCAACCAAGAAGGTCTTTATTACATGAAATTTATTTTGGAGTTTTGGCGAACAGGCGGCCGCACTGACAAATACAAACATCTCTCTTTCCTGGTGAGGAAGAAACGTGTACAGCTTCTCATGTGGTGTAGTAGAAATTCTTCTCTTTTAATTTGAAAGTTTTGAGAATGAACGGAAGGATCAAAAACCTGAAATTGTGATGAATCGTCTCTGTTTTAATTACACGGAGAAGAGCACTTTCACCTCAGCAGTCTTCTGACCAGCACTGAGACATTATATTTATACCTAAGGTCACGCAGCCATCTGATGGTGAACCAACCCCCCACATGGAAATGTTGAGTGGTCGTTGCTGAACATGAATACAGTCAAACCCCTTTACTCCCTTACAGCTGTTCCCTTGGATACAAATGATAAACACAATCACAAGCTGATGGCCCCCAGGAACAACCCACAGCCAAGAGGCACAGCGTGACGTATCATCTCCCACAACGGCCGCCTGGCTTACTAACGTGAGAAATGATTAGGATTCACTTGAACAAAGATCTACATACTTCCTTCATATTCAGCAGTTGCTGGGAAAACAATTGCAGCAATGTTAAAACAATCCTTCTCTTGAGCTACTTTCAAGAAAGTTTTAGATGTTTAAGCAACTTTCAGTTGTTCAGGTTTTTCAGGATCAGTGTGCTTCTCTTAAACATTTAAATATTTTTTTAAATCTTCACCTGTTTTCAGCTATTTTCTCTTCTTATTTGTCATATTTCAGTTGTAATTACTTTAGAACCAAAACTATAAATGTTCCATACGGTTTTATAATAACTATGGTTTTTGAAATTCAACTGCTTCAGCTTCTTCTGGAAACATTCAGCTCCTTTTTCCCCTTTTTAGATCTGTCAGATACTTTCAGCAATTCCTGAGGAAAATGTTCACCATTACAATCTTCTCATTTTCTTCAGGACATGCTTTATTGTTTAATGTATGACACTTTTCGTACGTTTTTTGGCACTGAACTACTTACCTATGTGGATTTGTCACCTGACCTCTCGCTCTGCTTTCACCTCCTGCCCTTACTTCTCCACCATCTGGTGTCTCCGCTGAGCCTACAGACCAGGAGCTGCTCATGCTTCTTACGGACTTCAGTTTTCTAGGAGGTAAAATTAGGGTAAGAATTCAAAACATTTAAATTAATTAATTTCTGAGTAAATTCTTTCAAAATACTGTTCTTTAAAAGATACTTCTCCTTCTCCACCTTCACAGGGTAAACCTCAAATTTTCCTTAGTATTTTTTGCATTTGTGTTATCAGACAAGCTCAGGTCGACCTGCCAACGATTTCATCCTTATTTTCCACAACCACATTAATAGTATTACTAGTATTAATACTACTAGTAGTAATATTAGTACCTACCTACTACTAGTATTAGTACCCTACTACTAGTAGTAGTAGTAGGTAGGTACTAATACTAGTCGTATTAGTACCTACCTACTAGTAGTATTAATACTACTACTAGTAGTAGTATTAATACGACTAGTAGTCGTATTCAACTTCAACTTTATTTCTTTAGCGCCAATTCACAGCATCAGTTTATCTCAAGGCACTTTACAAGTAAGGTTTTAAGACCTTACACAACTAAACCCAACAAATCCAGAGCAGCTTTTAATTGGAGCCAATCAATAAATTGTAAATTTTAATAGCAACAGTGGAAAAAACTCTATAGAGGAAGAAACCTCCAGCAGACCCAGGATCAGTGGGAGAACATCTGCCTTGACCGGTTGGAGTGAAGGGATAGAGAAGAGAGAAAAGAACAACAACAACAGACTCAGGCAGGATGGTTGGACCAGCAGCTGAACGCTGAGACACACGACTCTGAGTCTGACGATACCTGGAGATGAGAATAGAGAGACAGAAAGAGAGAAACACAACTAGGAGAGAACAGAGACAAAGTTAGTCACATGTGGACATGGAGGCATGTTAGTGGATGGAATAGATAGAAAACCAGAGGAGCTCAGTGAATGAAGGAGGTTCCAGCATCTAAGCCTGTAGCAGCTGAACTAAGAGATGGATCAGAGAAACCAGAACCATCTGGAACCATCAGCTTTGTCAGAAAGGAAGGTTTCAGCCTAGTTTTAAAGCAGAGAGGGCGTCTGCTGCTAGAACCTGAACTGGAAGCTGGTTCCACATAGAGGAGCTTGGAGCTAAAGGCTCTGCCTCCCGTTCTACAGGTAGAAACTCTAGGAACCACCAGTAGACCAGCTCTGAGAAGCAAGGTTCTGTTGGAGCAGAAGGAGCCATGAGGTCTAAGACCAGATGGAGCTTTATTATGTGTGATCCAGAGAAACAATCTGACTCAATAATGAGTCTCTGTGGTTTTTATCACCATAGGTCTAACCAGCAGATCTAAGGCTGTTGGATCTGCAGATCGGTTTATGACTTTTGTTGACAGATTCTGATAAATCTTTTCTCTAATGGTTCTGATTTTATTAGTAAAGAAATTCATAAAGTCGTTGCTGCTAAGATTTAAAGGGACACTAGGCTCAACACAACTATGACTCTTAGTCAGCCTGGCTACAGAGCTGAACAGAAACCTGGGGTTGTTTTTATTTTCCTCAATTAATGATGAATAGTATGTGGTTCTAGCAGCACAAAGTGCTTTTTATATAGTATTAAACTGTCTTTACATGCTAGACAGGATTCACCTCATTTGTTGGAACCACTGTCTTTCTAGTTTTCGAGTCCTCTGCTTAAGGCTGCGAATCTGAGTTATACCATGGAGCAAACCTCCTCACCGCAGTGTTGAGAAAGTTACTGTCAACATCTACATGAATGTGAAAGTCGCCCACTACAATCACTTTATCTGTGCTGAGAACTAAGTTAGATAAAAACTCTGAGAATTCAGTTAAGATCTGAATATGGACCAGGAGGACGGTAGACAACACAGAACACAACTGGTTTCTGGGTTTTACAGTCTGAGTGAGAAAGGCTCAGAGTGAGGCTCTAATGAATTCTAGCTGTTCAGGTCTAGGAATAATTAATAAATCTGAGTTATATATTGCTGCTACTCCTCCACCTCTACCTGAACTTCTAGGAATATGATGGTTGATGTGACTGGTTGGAGTTGACTCATTCAGACAAACGTATTCATCCTGCTGCAGCCAGGTTTCAGTGAGACTAAATAAATCTATGTGATGGTCACTGAGCAGGTCATTAATTAACAGAGAGCTAATGTTTAATAGACCACATTTAATTCTTTTATTATTCCTTTGTTCTGTCTTGATGTTTATTAGATTCCTGTGAATCTCTCCTCTTTTATTTATTTGTGATTTATATAATTTAGGTGGTCGGGGAGCAGACACAGTCTCGATGGGAGTGTTACAGCTACGAGCGGGTGGCGGCTGAGAGTCTGCAGAGAGGCTGAAAGACTGAGACTCTGCGTCCTGGCTCCACTCTGGGTCATGGTTTAGGGAGTCTAATCAACTTGGCCATGTTACTAGAGAGCAGAGACTCCATCCAAGGTGGGATGGACGCCGTCTCTTCTAATCAGCCCAGGTTGACGACAGGTGGCTAAACATGTCATCGCTGGTCAGAACTACGAGTCCTACGAACCGTCACCAGTCACATCCGGCTGCTCTGGACCCACTGAGGGACGAGTAGCAGCTAAGCTAGGAGGCTCCGCACTAGCTAGCGGGGCCTGACTAGCTGACTGGTTTTCCACAGTCAGTCAGAGTCGCCTCCAGCGCTGCCACTATCTCACACTTATTACAGATACCATTAACACTAATGGAGGCAGAGGACGAGCTAAACACAAGGCACCGAGCAAGAATCAGCAGAAGGAGACAGAGAAGCCATAGCAGAAAGTTAAGCTAGCTTAGCTGAAAAGACCAGAAAGCTACGAAATTAGCAGAGCTTTTAATGAAAGGGGAATAAGGTGTTAGGCACTCGAAACAAGATTAAGACTAACAAGACTAATACTAGTACTAGTTGGTAAGTACTAATATTACTACTAATACTAGTAGTACTGTAATGTCTGCGCAGATCACAATGCATTGTGCGTTGTTTATGTATTTAGTTTGTTAGGTCAAAAACTTTTATTTTGAATGGGCGTCAGCACGGAAGAGGAGACACGTCAGCCAAGGAGGGAAAATACGCCAGAAGTGAGGCTTTGCAGGGAACGTGCGAAAGAATTAAGACTGATTAATAACGGTTACTTTGTCAAAGCTACGGTTGGAAGAGGTAGCAAGGATCGTTACAAGTATTCACTGTGTTCAATGTGATGCTAACGTTAGCCTAAATTAAGTTTGATATATGGCGCAGCACGATGTTCACTTACTGTTCATGTCTTTACTGTCCAGCTCTTACGTTGGTTTGTGGACAAAGAAATAAAGGATCATCAGACCATCAGTAAAGCGCTGAATTTTCTGACTGGATGCTACAGTAAGAGCTTGGACCTTCTGCTGCGCTGTCGCTCGTCGTGGACGCAACGAGAAAAGGCCTTTCAGATGCAGCGAGCAGCAGGTGACAGAATTGGTCTGAAATTAGCAACTTAGGATAATAGCGCATTAACCTGAAAATGGATGAAACACAGTTCTCATCAGAAGGTAATAAGGATTCTAATGAAGTTCAAGAAAGTGACTTGGCTGAAAACACAACTGATAAAACAAGATTTGACTTTGATGAAACCATAAAGTACAAAGGGAAAATGCAAACCGCACCAGATTTACAACATCAAAACAAAGGAAACGATTTTCAGTTTGTGGACAAAGAAATAAAGGATCATCAGACCATCAGTAAAGCGCTGAATTTTCTGACTGGATGCTACAAGTACTACTACTAGGGTACTAATACTAGTACCCTAGTAGTAGTAGTAGTATGTAGGTACTAATATTAGAAGTAGAAGTAATATTAGTACTACTAGTACTACTGCGTCTGCAGCACAGGATGACGTTTCCTCCCACAACACGTCTCACGGCCCCTTTAGAACAAAAGCCGCAGCCTCACTCAGCTGCAGCAGCGCCTGAAGTCGAATTCCTCACTGTTCCAAACGGACACAGTTGAAGGTTCTCGGCCTTTCTTATCTCAAGGTACTTTACAAGTGATTTTTAAGACCTGACACACCTAACCCAACAATTCCAAAATAGAGCAGTTTTTAATTGTAGCCAATCGATAAATTGTACGCCCTGCGATGGACTGGCGATCTGTCCAGGGTGTACCCTGCCTCTCGCCCATAGCCAGCTGGGATAAGCTCCAGTACGCCCGCGACCCCTTCGGGGAATAAGCGGAAGAAGATGAAGATGAAGACGATAAATTGTACATTTTAATAGCAACAGTGGAAAAAACTCTAACGAGGAAGAAACTCCCAGCAGACCCAGGATCAGTGTGGGAGAACATCTGCCTTGACCCGTTGGGGTGAAGGGACAGAGAAGACAGAAAAGAACAACAACAACAACAACAACAAAACAAGCAGCAACAGACACAGGCAGGATGGTTGGACCAGCAGCTGAACACTGAGACACACGGCTCTGAGTCTGACGATACCTGGAGATGAGAATAGAGAGAGACAGAAAGAGAGAAACACAACTAGGAGAGAACAGAGACAAAGTTAGTCACATGTGGACATGGAGGCATGTTAGTGGATGGAATAGATAGAAAACCAGAGGAGCTCAGTGAATGAAGGAGGTTCCAGCATCTAAGCCTGTAGCAGCTGAACTAAGAGATGGATCAGAGGAACCAGAACCATCTGGAACCATCAGCTTTGTCAGAAAGGAAGGTTTCAGCCTAGTTTTAAAGCAGAGAGGGCGTCTGCTGCTAGAACCTGAACTGGAAGCTGGTTCCACATAGAGGAGCTTGGAGCTAAAAGCTCTGCCTCCCGTTCTACAGGTAGAAACTCTAGGAACCACCAGTAGACCAGCTCTGAGAAGCAAGGTTCTGTTGGAGCAGAAGGAGCCATGAGGTCTAAGACCAGATGGAGCTTTATTATGAAGAGCTGTGGAAGAATTTAATTCTATCCTAGATTTGACAGGACAGAGAAGCTAATGTAGGAGAAATGTGACGTCTCTTCCTGAGTCCAGTCAGACTCTGGCTGCAGCATTTGAATTAACTGGAGGCTTTTAAAGAGTCATTGGTTCAAACTATGAGCAGGGAGACACAGTCGTCCAGCCTGGAGGAACTAATGCAGGGATTCATGTTTCAGCATCACTCTGTGAGAGGATGCTCCTCATTTTAGCAACATTCCTCAGGTGGAAGTAGGAGGTTTAGAGATTCTATAATGTAGGATGTAAAGGAGAGAACTGGGTCAGAGATGACACCAAGGTTCCTACAGTAGAACCTGAAGCTGACGTTATGTCATCCAGAGTAACAACCTGATTCAATAATGAGTCTCTGTGGTTTTAGCACCAATTATAAGAACCTCAGTTTGATGAATTCAGTTGTAGAAAGTTATGGGACATCCAGGATTTATATCATTTAAACAAGGTTGAAGTTTGACTAACTGGTTTGTTTCCTCTGGTTTCATGGACAAATATAACTGAGTATCATCTGCATAGCAGTGAATATTTATAGAATGTTTTCTAATAATATTACCAAGAGGAGACATGTAGAGACTGAAAAGTATTGGACCAAGCACAGAACCCTGTGGAACAACAAAGCTAATTCCTGTGCGGATGGAAGATTGATCATGAACATGGACAAATTGGAATCTGTTTAACAGATAAGACTTAAACCATCCAGTGCTTTTCCTTTAATCCAACTATGTTCCAGTCTCTGCAATAGAATCTTGTGATCTATCGTATCAAATGCTGAACTAAGATCTAACAGGACAAGGACAGAAACTAGACCATTGTCTGAAGCTGTGAGAAGATCATTAGTGACTCTAATCAGAGCTGGTTCTGTCTGTGATGGATCTGAATCCTGACTGGAAATCTTCATCCAGGTTATTTCTACGCAGGTGGTCACATAGTTGTTTAGCTACAATTAAATAAAGGGCAGATTAGATGTTGGCCTATAGTTTCTAGTTCTCTAGGGTCAGAGTAGGTTTATTTAGTAAAGGTTTGACCACAGCAACCTTAAAGCCTGTGGTACGTAGCCTGTAAACAGAGATTGGTCGATTTGATTTAATATGGACGTGCTGATTAATGGAAAAACTTCTTTGAGTGATCTAGTTGGGATTGAGTCTAAGAGACAAGTAGCTGATTTAGCAGAGTTAATTATTGAAGTTAACTCAGTCTGATCTATGGGGAAAAACAGTTTAAGTCAGACATAGGTCTAACCAGCAGATCTAAGGCTGTTGGATCTGCAGATCGGTTTATGACTTTTGTTGACAGATTCTGATAAATCTTTTCTCTAATGGTTCTGATTTTATTAGTAAAGAAATTCATAAAGTCGTTGCTGCTAAGATTTAAAGGGACACTAGGCTCAACACAACTATGACTCTTAGTCAGCCTGGCTACAGAGCTGAACAGAAACCTGGGGTTGTTTTTATTTTCCTCAATTAATGATGAATAGTATGTGGTTCTAGCAGCACAAAGTGCTTTTTATATAGTATTAAACTGTCTTTACATGCTAGACAGGATTCACCTCATTTGTTGGAACCACTGTCTTTCTAGTTTTCGAGTCCTCTGCTTAAGGCTGCGAATCTGAGTTATACCATGGAGCCAACCTCCTCACCGCAGTGTTGAGACAGTTACTGTCAACATCTACATGAATGTTAAAGTCGCCCACTACAATCACTTTATCTGTGCTGAGAACTAAGTTAGACAAAAACTCTGAGAATTCAGTTAAGATCTGAATATGGACCAGGAGGACGGTAGACGACACAGAACACAACTGGTTTCTGGGTTTTACAGTCTGAGTGAGAAAGGCTCAGAGTGAGGCTCTAATGAATTCTAGCTGTTCAGGTCTAGGAATAATTAATAAATCTGAGTTATATATTGCTGCTACTCCTCCACCTCTACCTGAACTTCTAGGAATATGATGGTTGATGTGACTGGTTGGAGTTGACTCATTCACACAAACGTATTCATCCTGCTGCAGCCAGGTTTCAGTGAGACTAAATAAATCTATGTGATGGTCACTGAGCAGGTCATTAATTAACAGAGAGCTAATGTTTAATAGACCACATTTAATTCTTTTATTGTTCCTTTGTTCTGTCTTGATGTTTATTAGATTCCTGTGAATCTCTCCTCTTTTATTTATTGTGATTTATATAATTTAGGTGGTCGGGGAGCAGACACAGTCTCGATGGGAGTGTTACAGCTACGAGCGGGTGGCGGCTGAGAGTCTGCAGAGAGGCTGAAAGACTGAGACTCTGCGTCCTGGCTCCACTCTGGGTCATGGTTTAGGGAGTCTAATAAACTTGGCCATGTTACTAGAGAGCAGAGACTCCATCCAAGGTGGGATGGACGCCGTCTCTTCTAATCAGCCCAGGTTGACGACAGGTGGCTAAACATGTCATCGCTGGTCAGAACTACGAGTCCTACGAACCGTCACCAGTCACATCCGGCTGCTCTGGACCCACTGAGGGACGAGTAGCAGCTAAGCTAGGAGGCTCCGCACTAGCTAGCGGGGCCTGACTAGCTGAATGGTTTTCCACAGTCAGTCAGAGTCGCCTCCAGCGCTGCCACTATCTCACACTTATTACAGATACCATTAACACTAATGGAGGCAGAGGACGAGCTAAACACAAGGCACCGAGCAAGAATCAGCAGAAGGAGACAGAGAAGCCATAGCAGAAAGTTAAGCTAGCTTAGCTGAAAAGACCAGAAAGCTACGAAATTAGCAGAGCTTTTAATGAAAGGGGAATAAGGTGTTAGGCACTCGAAACAAGATTAAGACTAACAAGACTAATACTAGTACTAGTTGGTAAGTACTAATATTACTACTAATACTAGTAGTACTAGTAGGTAGGTACTAATACGACTACTACTAGTAGTAATATTAGTACTCTTACTAGGGTACTAATACCAGTACTAGTACCCTAGTAGTAGTAGTAGTATGTAGGTACTAAAATTAGAAGTAGAAGTAATATTTGTAGTACTAGTACTACTGCGTCTGCAGCACAGGATGACGTTTCCTCCCACTACACGTCTCACGGCCCCTTTAGAACAAAAGCCGCAGCCTCACTCAGCTGCAGCAGCGCCTGAAGTCGAATTCCTCACTGTTCCAAACGGACACAGTTGAAGGTTCTCGGTCTTTCTGTCCTTATTTCGTTGTTAGTGTTTAGTGAGCTACTGGGTTTCGTTTGACGTATTTCATCGTCATATCACTTCTGTTGTTGTTGCTCTTTTGGTTTTTCATGCTGTGTCATCGGTTGGGTTTAAACTCTGTTAGACCTCATTTCCAGGCCTGGTTCTCCTCTGTACGTTTGTGATGCCACTGTTCCACTGGCGTGATTTCAGTGACATGCTGTAGAACATTTCAAACACAGAACCTGTTCTGCTTCCAGCTGTGTTCCAGGGTTTCTCCGGTTTCTCACCATGGCCATCCCGACGCATCGTCAGTGCACCGTGGAGATTCAGAACAAGAGCTCGCTGTACACGCTGTGTAACTCTCTGTGAGTACTTCCCTGGCTTCACAGCTACAGCTCATATCAACTTATATTAGGAAACTAAATGTATTCACTGTGAAATGCAACAGCTTTAACAGTAACCCTGTCACGACGTGACGGTGTAAGAACTAGGGATGTGAATATCGACTCTCTGGAATCGATACTTCGATACCCGCTGGCCGATACTTTGGAGTCGATACTTTCTTAAGTATCGGTCGATACTACTCCTAATAAAACGTGCAATTACTTTTCACTTCTGATCGTTTTTAGTTTTTAACTTAATGTGTTATAAGATATAAAAAATGAAATGAACCATTATTTTACTTACCCAAATATGCAATGAGCTAAGTCAGGTTTGCTCAATACCTCGATCGTTGAGGTAGTTTGGGTTGATCACACTGACAAAATCCCACGTAGGCAGCTGTGAAAAAGAATCCGCACCGTAGAGCAGCTGGAACCTGCACATGCGCAGACCAGCTGAGCGGCAGAGACGTTTCTATACGTGGACATACACAATATCCGCGGTTAGAAGCGGCTTTAAAACCCGCAGAATTATGCGCCGAAGCTGCCGGTACATGAACATGTGCTCACACACTCACCAGCTGCGCAGCGGAAACATCCCGGTGATGTTTTACTGTTAAATTTTACTGTTTTGTTTTGTTCTACTTGAGCACAATGAACCCTTCAATTTAAGAAATAGCATTTTGTATTAATTTCAAATGTATTTATTATAATTTAAAATAGATATTTTTTCATATTTGAATTTAATGTACTTATTGATCTAATTTATTATAATTGTATTATTAGCATTTAAGCAAGTATTTCTGTTCATGAGCATTATTCATGTTGCCATAAAGATATTAATCAACACTGTGCAATGACGATTTGTCTTTAAGGTGCAAAAAGTATCGGTATCGGTATCGTCGATATTGGCCCGGTAGTTACTTGGTATCGAATCGATACCAAATTTCGTGGTATCGCCCATCACTAGTAAGAACCTGCTCACACTCGTTCCTCAGCACCTAGAAGTGAAACCACCCTGGAGGATCCACGGTCTCCTGCCAACGCTCCTCCGCCTGAAACTGCTATGAGCAGTGAAACAGAAACCAACTTCATAATGAATTCAGGCTTGCAGTTACTAGAAAGTCGCTCGTAAGAGACAAGGGGGCGATTTAGTCTTTAGGCCGTTGGTGTCTTTTGAAACAGACTCACAAACTCACAACAAACACGCTCAGTCTGTCGTCGAGCATCTCTCAGACTCTTCTCTGGTTGCAGTGTTCACACCATCAGCGGCTCCTGTGAACAGCCGCTGCCGCCGACGCTCAGCCCCTCGGAGTCCGGCAGCGCGCTGTTCATCAAGACTCCGCACACGGCGTGTGGATCTGTTGGCGTGTTCACCTACGATCTGAACAACATGTCTACGGACAGATGCGACGGCAGAGTAGCCGTGATGTTCTCTGTGCCTTACGACTTCAACGTCTACTCTAACTGGTACGCGGTGGGAGTGTTCGGGCTCGACAGGCAGTGTGGGAACCAGCTGTTCGAAGATATGTACAACCACGCGGAGGAAGGCTTCGTCCGGGGAAAAGCTAAAGGGCCCAGCCTGACGCACAAAGGCGCCAACGTCACCGTCAGGGCCACCATGTCCGACAGCTACCAACCCGTCATGAAGGTCCAGGTGTCCGACAACTGAAACCAAAACAGAGAATTTACACTTACTAAGAAACAAATATTCAGAATTTATACATGTTCAAGTGCCAGTAAAAGTGTGTTCATATCAGTGTAATGATGCAGTTTATATGAACGTGATCTGAGAAACAGACATAAAATCAGGTGGAAGCAGAAAGAAATAAACTCGTGACATGATCCGAGTCATTCCTGAAACACAACCTCTACTTGTCTGTCAGTGCAGGTCAAAGGTCACTCAGGTCACTTCACTATGTGTAAAACCATAAAGTGTCTTTATTGTGCTCAGACAGATTGATCAAAAAGAGAATCAATGAATACAAACTAATAAACAAATACAAATACATACAAAATGTTTATAAATAAATACAGTTAAGGTAGAACTGAGGAACAAAGCAACAGTAGAGTCACTGTGGACCTGCTGCAGAGCGTCCCCTGCTGGCAGCAGCTGGAGCTCGGATGGAGTTGACCAACAGGTCCAGGTGTCACTTGGTTTCCTTCCTGATCAGCTCCCAGGACTGAAACCCTGTACACACAGTCCTGCAGTTAGTACTGGTACCTACCCCTGCACACAAAGTGTGGCTCTGTGACTCCCCTCCTTAGAGCTGCAGGCAGCTCTTGTACTCTTGTACCGTGGTGTGCAGGCGTCCCAGGCAACGGAGGAGAGGTTACCATGATGATAAAGTTTGAAGATCTGCTTCAGGCTGTCTCTGATGAAAAGCAGCTGGATCTGTACCTGGATGAGAGACACAGGGATGCTGCTTCATGTGTTGCTATGGAAACGTGGCATAAAGAGAATAAACACCACCTTTAAACACCAGCGGACAGACTCACAGCACACCTCATACTGTACAGGTATTACTACATGTCTATAGTTTTAGTATCTACACTCAAAGTAGATTATGTTTTTAATTGTATTCCTTTATGTGGCAGTTTACACAATGAGTGTAAAACGTGTTTTTATTAATATTATCTTCTATTATATTATTAAATGTAAACGTGTTCAGTTTTGTTATACTATGCGCGTAGACACATTCAGAAACACCCACATGTCTAAACCATAGTTTAACTGGCCACACTTCCAGAAGTTACTTTGAGCAAAACCCTGTCAGAACCTCCTCCAGAACCTAGGTCTGCGATGCACTTTCCATGAAGTGGATGAGACTCAGGGAGACGTTGCTATGGTGACCATAGTACATTAGCCAATCACAGCAGCATGGAGGAGTCAGGACACTGCAGAGGATGAGCAGGTTGATCCACATTGTGAAGAAGATGAAGATGTTATCAGTGCTGTGTGTCAGTGCCTCCGACATGCTGCTGGTCTCAGATCACACTTTATGATGTTAGGATGGTGTTTCTGGATTGTTGGTTGTTTTATTCACTTCAGGGTTTATGGTGCAGGTGTTACTGCATCATCGAGGGTCTGCAGACTCTGTGTGTGTGTGTGATTCGTGACAGAGGGGGGTGGTTGATGTGGGGGAACTTTGTAACAAGTGTTGGTAAAAAGGAAGCAAGCAGGGAATGGCATAGAAAAAAGAAAGTTCTTTAGTGAAGAAGAAGAATATGTTCAGAGGTAAAAAAATAATGTTGGCGTACTAGTTTTGTAAGCGGTAACCGTTTCTACCTTAAAAAACTGAAATTTAAAAACTCACACACAACAAAACATTGTGTGTGTCCTACATCCTATAATTCTCAAGAGAAACAAAACAAAAACCCTCAACCCTCAGGTCAAATGAAACAAGCACTGACACATAGCGTGAGACTAAGCGTTTACCTTTTACGAAGAAAGAATTTGTAAGCGGTAACCGTTTCTACCTTAAAAAACTGAAATTAAAAAACTCAAACACAACAAAACGTTGTGTTTTTTCATACATCCTATATTTCTCAAAAAAACAAACCTGAGGTTAAAATAAACCAGCACAGATACATCCTGTGAAACTAATCTTTTACCTTTACGATGAAAGAATAATGTTTTCTGAGGAGAGCGCCACGTTCGAGCATGGAGTGTGTGTGTGTGTGTGGACCTTCGCTCAGGGAGCGTACGGTGAAAAAAAAAAAAGAAGGTTGTTATAATGTTTAGTGGAGAATGTGTTCAGAGTTAAAATAATGCTAGTGTAGTAGTAGCAGTAGTTTTTGTAAATAGCATCAGCCCTTTGAGCCTGAAATTAAAATAAAAACTCTCACAGATATATCTCGAAAAAAAAAAACCCACAACAAATGAATAAATGTTGTCCCTATATTTCTCAAAGCTCCCGAGGTTAAATTAAGCGCAGATACAGGTCAACAACACTGGAGATGAGCGGGTTTAAATGGAGCGATATACTTTGAGGCACTCTTGGCTTGCTGACTTTGATCCTCCGGGCTTTTGGCCCTGTAGGCCACCTGACCCCCAGCTCCCTGCTGAGGAGCAGAGGCTTGTGCCTCACTTTAAGAGCAGGCTCCCATTAGCAGCTCTACGAAACGTTGGGTGCTCCATCTAAATGCAGAAAGTAAAACTCAGTGGAGTGCAGATATTAACATAAATGTGCAAACGAGGACACTTACTAATGCAGTTATAATTAGTATTCAGTGTATAACTTCTTTTATTTTCTTGTCTCTTTTGATCTGAAAAACGGAGAAAAACACCGCATGACGCTGGGTTTAGCAAATGGTTTAGCAAAGTGTTTTTAGCGGCTTTACGTTGAATTAACCATGAAGTTTTAATGAAAAGCGGACAATTAGCTTAAATGAGTCTAACTTATTATGTGTTGTCGACAAAACAGCGCGGTTCACTGGGGGGGATAATTTCTAAACCAAATGTATTTTCAACAATTGTTATAAACTCGTCATTTATTAAAACTTTTGAAACTTACCGAGTCGCTCGCTGTCCGGCTCGCATTGACTTCGCTGGAGCAGATTGTAGGCGGGCGTTTTGAAAGTTGGAACAAATCCGCCTCTCCCATTGGACGCCACAAACGGGCTTCTCGAAATTGGAACAAATCGGGCCATTTGATTGGACTGCCGATTCGGGGCCCCGAGCAAAAATGGAACAAATTGGAACAAATTCTGTGCGGTGATTGGAGGGGCGGGACGTGGCCGTGAAAGGCCATTGGTCCAGGAATTGGAACAAGTTGGAACAGTTGGGGACAAAGGACGTGTGAGCCACACACACACACACACACACACACACACTGCTTTGAGGAGGGATGGAAAACTACTGTTTTAACTCCGTAGGTCCTGGGTCATCCTCTGAACTGATAATGAAATATTTGGATTTCTCACTCAGGTGGGCAAGGCCCTCTGCTCTGCTTCCACCTCCTGCCCTTCCTTTTTTGTTCTGGCTGCACTGACAAATACAACCATCTCTCTTTCCTGGTGAGGAAGAACCGTGTACAGCTTCTCTCACAGCCGGTTGGCAGCGTGGGAGACGAGTATGGGCAGGTCTCTAATGGTTCTGAGGGCGATGTGACCTGTCTCCCCACAGCTCATGTATGTGGACCGTGACTGTTGCAATCAGGACATATGTCAAATTTAGCTGCCTCGTTTCGCATATTCTATATAGATCATGGCTTAAAAGACATGAAATACATGAATGCGTGTGCTGGAGGACCTGCTGGACACTTTGGTGGACCTGCTGGCTGCGTGGAGGCGCCACCTCAGCTGCCTTCAGTGCACTTAGACGGGTAGGCTGCCAAAGGATTGAAACGCTTATTACATTGTTTTGTTTCCTGAATCTTTATCATTTTCCTTCTGTGCCTTTTTGACCCTTAACTGCTACAGCGCACTTTCAGCTACAGAGACTATCCCAGATGTTCAGTGAGCTTCTGTGGCAGATCAGCCTTCTCGCCACTGGGGGGCGCCATGGTCGCTAATTTCTTCTCATGTCATGTCTTTTCACACCTCTTTTGTCTTGTCTTACTCATGAAAGTTTTTTCTTATTGATAATGACTTTCTTCTACAAACCTCATGTTTAAAAAAACAAAAGCAATTAATTGTTAAAATATGAAAAAGCTCAACTGAATACAGATAACTGTGTGTGTTTCATGCACATCACTATGTTCATCGGACTAGTTAAGACTGATTGATTGATTAGTAATTTCGCATACTTCCTCTGCACCCTCTCAAAAATAAAAGCATCAATCCAATTTACTGCTTAAATCGCAAGGCCATAGGGACACATTATACTACAGTGTCTTCAAACCTTTATCATTCTGTTCACATGGGTGTCCTGCATCTACAGATGGCACATATAACTCAATCAAGACATCTGGGATGAAATGTGCTGCCCAGTGTTAGAGCTGGTCATAGGGCCAAACTACACACTGGGAAATCATTGAGTAACGGCTATAAACAAAACACTGGACTATTCTGAAGCGGCTTTTTCTTCTAGCACTGAGCTAAATCACCCTGGAACGAGCAGGAGCAGCTCATTAGGAACGTGTCTGCCAACAGGTGGAGAGTTACACAAAGAGTTTGACTGAGTGACAGCTTGTCCCTCCGGCCACTGGAGGGTTTGTCTTAATCTCGTTATGTCTCCTCCGGTTTCTTCTTTCTTGTTACTCTGTGTATTGGTTTCTGTCTTGTGTATGCTGCTACTTACTCTACTTCTGTTTCCCTCTTAGTTCGGATGTTGAAGTTCTTCAGAGGGAAACAGATGACACTGCTGTTACTTCCTACGTTTGCAGTGATTTTTAGTTCACCTCTTGTGAGAAGGGTCTGTCCTGCATTGCAGTGTTTGCATCCTGTTTGTATTTGTTGTCTTTGAAAATGTTTCTGTTGAGTCAAGTAATAAAAGCAACACCAGATTTTTATTAGTTGGTGTTAGTGTGTTACTATTGCTTTAAGTAAATTCATTGGGTTATGTGGGTTTATCTTTCTTTATAAGAAGGGTTCCAACAATTTAACCTACATGTGTATGTTTATGCAAACTCTTGCGTATTGACTTTGTCTACAGCCTCCTTTAACTCCACATTTAAAATCATTCCCCATTCACTGATTTGAATGTATGGTAGTAAATGAGAACAAAACACTATATATATATAAATTACTATGTGAGTAATTTACTAGACACCACTGTTGATGGTGAAGACTGATTGCAGACCTTCTTTTCTGTGTGGAGCATGTTCTGCGTGGTTCTCTCCAGCTTCCTCCCACAGTCCAGAGACCTGCAGTTAGGCTGAAGGGAAACTCTACATTCCCCATAGGTGTGAGTGTGCGTGTGACTGGTTGTGCGTCTATATGTGTGGTCCTGCTACAGACTGGCGACCTGTCCAGGGTGAACCCTGCCTCTCACCCATAGACAGCTGGGACAGGCTGCAGCAAAGCGACCCCTACGGGGAGGAAGCGGTAGAAGATGAATGAAGCCATGAATCCATCCACCCATCTGCTGAACTTCTTGTCCTTGTAGTGGTTGACAGGGCATGAATAGGACCTGCTATGGTTGCTGAGGTCCGTCCTGTAGTCCTGCAAGAAATCCAGCTTCACGGAGGCAATTTCCAAGTTACAGTTCAGAGCAAAATGACTCTCAGCAAACACTGGCTAACTGTGATTGCTGCAAACAAAGTGCCCACACGCTCGTGGCTTTTATCCACTCATGTAGAAACGGTTGTTTACTGACAATATTACAGCAAGTTGAAGAACATCTTGCAATTATATCTGCTCTTGTAACGATGTTTAACATACAGTTCTTTTGAGGTTTAAGCTTGCTGACTGAATTTAGTGTTTAGATTAAGGTGGCAAACATACATTCAGGCAGTTTTTAATGATCATGTTCTGACATCTGAAGCCACGCGCTGAAGGGAGGCCGTTCTGCTCTGTCATTCAGTAAATGTGAGCTGTGTTCAGGGGTTTGAGTAATGGAATGTGTGTGTGTGTGTGTGTGTTCTGTCCTATAATTATCTCTCTTTATGCCCTGTTGTTCTTCTACAACAACGCTGTGAATGGCCAGGCAGTGCTGTGTTTAAGCCTGATTGGCTGCGTGTTTACACTTTTGAGGGAGGTTAATTGGCTAATTAACTAAGGGGGCGGTGACAAGGAGTTGACTGATAGGACTAGTAATTACATTGTTCTGTTTTTGTTTCTGTACATGTGTGGAATGGGAGGTTCGCTGTTTCTCTTTGTTGAACCTTTAAATCCCTTTTTACAGATATTATACTCAGTATGAAAATACTCTGAAAGAACAATAAACAACACCATACTGTAAATAATGATGCCAGTTAAGGGCAAGCCTAAAACAGCAGTATGGCATTTGGTGCAGGAGCCTTGACCTTCTCCACAGTGGACTGTGGTTGGTCTTATCCAGCAGAGACTTTTAACTGTAAGTCTCTAGCTCTGTGGGCTGACATAGACACTAACGTGACCACACAGCCACCACACCCTAAAACAACACCGGTCCTAGTAGTGAGGGTAGCGATGAACTGGATGCTATATCATACGATAAAGTAAAGTGAGAGGTCAATACTGTTTACGGAAGAGTTAAAAAAAACATATATATATATATATGGGGTGTGTGTGTATGTATATATATATATATATATGTATACACACACACACACACACATACAAGCATTTTTTTCTAACCACTTACAAAATAGTTTCAAAAAGGTTGTTAAAGTTCACATGGACTAACCATGACATCATTACATTTGACATTTCTCTGACTATTCATGGCCCTTAAATGACAAAACACACTTCTTCTGTGTTTGGCGATCAATGGCAAAATAAATATGTGTATGTTGTGATTGTATACTTTCCAAGCAAGCTTCTGTGAACGTTATATAGCTTGATTGATACCATGTCCATGAAACCCAATAAACACAGGTTTTGTTACAATTCTGTTTCATTTCAAAACTTTTGTTGATCATCAGTTTAGATTTCCATTCTAACTATATATATATATGGAATGACCCTCCTGTTCTTGTTGCAGTTGCCCCAAAAGGTTATTTCTGCTTCTTAGAACCGTCTTCGTGAGTTCCCAATAGAATTACAACGGGTTCCTCTGCAGGTCACAAGAATCCTTTGGTCAGAGGAAGATGGAAAGAGCAAGAGAGAGCAAGTGGAGACAAAAAGAGAAAGGTCAGTGTCACTATAATAAAATGGTCACTGAGTCACCGTAGAGAGGATCAGACACCATATTTGTATTCTAAACATACAGCATAGAAGAACACATTTTAATCTGTTAACAGTGTGTTTACACAGCTGGTAAGCAGAGTTTGGTGTGTGTGTGTGTGTGTGTGTGTGTGTGTGTGTGTGTGTGCAGCCCACTCAGTGCCATTCAGAAAGAGGTGGCTGGCTGTTTAGATCTGTTGGTGGCTGACGCTTTTTCCACAGACAGACTTAAACTTGTACAGAAACTATACTGGAAGACGAAACCATTTAGCATGAAAGTGAAGCTATATGAGCTACAGCTAAGCCTCTGTAATGTGTAGAGGATTTGACTGAGTGTGGGAAAAAGGATGGTCAGTGCTTAGAGTGGCACGTAACAGGATCACTGAGAAGAACTGCTGATAGACGACGGCCGTAACTGGAATCAATGTGGATGTGGACGTTTGTTCTCTACCTGGCAAGGTTGGGATTTATTGTCTGGGGAGGAGACTGGGAGGAGAAACAGCACTTGATCCTTTTTTATTCAGTCCTACAAATTGGGAAACACGAAAGCATCAAAACTACATATTGGTAGAAACTTGGATTTAACTTTTTTTTTTGTGAAGCCATGGTTGTTTGACATTTTGCTCCTCAGCTGTGATGGATACGTCAGCTACACAAGGAGGCTGCAATGAGGCAGACAGCTCGGTAAAGTGGCAACTATGTTATGATGTCTCTGCTAAGACATGGTGGATGGTAGGTTTTCATTTCTTCATTTAATTTGTTCTTCATTTTTTCTTTTGGGAGGAAAAACAAATACAGTTCAGGAACGTTGACTGTGAACATAAATGATCAGGAATACTACTGTTTTATAGAGGCTTGATGCTAATACACTAGGATTCCCCTCAAGTCATGTTTAAACAGTTAAAACAACACATCACACTGCTTCAGCTTAATGTTAAACTGAGCTTAGCTTCTAAAATATTACTATTGTCAGAATTTGTGCATTTTGACCAGAAAACAATATGGAAAACGGTAAAACATCTTCATCATGGCTGTGCCTTTCATTACGTCCTTCTGCCTGGTTCAGTCCCGTACGACGCCACTGCCCTCAGATTCATTCACGTAGTAGATTTCTTCATTTTCAGATCTGATTTTTAAACCCCTGTTTGTGCCAGATTCAGTTTTATTTAGTTTACGCTGGGTTTGTGCTCTACATATGTAATATGTGTATATATGCCTGTGTTTGTATAGCAGCTCACATTGATTGGAATCTTCCTCCAGTTTGTTTTTATTGTATTTGTGCATCATACAGAGTCAATATAAATTAATTCGGCCTCTTCACAAATTCAGTTAAATCACTTGTACCCTTTGCCAAAGGATGAGACACTTTGACTGCACCAAAGTCTTCTGGGAGATGAATCCAGATCACAACCAAGTTCTGAAGCAAGTAAATACACAGTAGCTGTGCGGTACTGCCCCGTTTAAGTAACAACTCACTCTAGTTAAATAGGTCTGTAATAGGGTGGAGGACTGTGTACGGACAGTCTGGTGCTTTGCTGCAGCTCTGATAGACATCTACCGTTTTCCTGAACTTCAGCCAGGCTGCACACACTCCAGTCATCTGACTGAGGAGGATGCAGCAACAGCGTACTGGCTCACATCACCAGCTCAGATAACTGTAGGGGTGGGGCGACGTATCTCACGTCACTGACTATTATGACGACATTTAACTTGAATTGACGTTTGTGACTCTGCACAAACCAGAATAAATGAACGGGTTCGCTTATTTTTCCTCACAGACCACTGAAAGGATGAATATCAGAACACGCTTGTTAGCAGTAGAGTTTGAAAAGCTGTGGAAACTGTTGGACGTTGTTTTGGTGCAGACTGTGTGAAATTCGTTGAGGCTCATCTCTCTCTTACATAACAGAACAGTGAGCAGCAGTGATCAGGAGACTTTCTTATTATTTATTGGTTTAGATTGAAGTTTGGGGAATAATGCCCTGCAGTGCATGCTTTGCCATATTTAGTTTGAGAAGAATAAATTATTAAAAACATATTTAAGTCAAAATAAAAAAAAGAGAAAGATCTATTAATTGAAAGAAATAATCAATAGATTAATCGACGTCAAGGTAATCCTCGACCACCTGGTCATTGGTTGTTGGTTTCAGTTATATTATAACCATAAAGTGAAACATACTGCATGCATTTAAAAACATAAACGAGTGGTCCAGAGGTGGGAAAACTGGGGAAAGCTAAAATGGCAGCTAGTGACAGTACAACAACTGTGTAGTTTGAAATGCATGATGGGACATTTTGCTCAAGTAGGCAGAGTCAGAACACTAAGTGGTATTTGATCTGTACTTAATTAACTGTACTTGGCTTCGGGTCTTGATGTTTCATGTCTGTGAGAACACAGTAAAGTACATATATTGAGAAATGCCCCTAGCGTGACCTTTGTAGACGTGTTTCACAGAATTTGAGGGATTAATTGACTAGTCCAGTAACAAAGCAACATCTGGGCTCAGCTCAGTCTTCAAAAGGCCTTCATTGCTTTCAGTATTGACACCGACCAAAAACTTGATTAAACACCTATGTTCTAACTCCGTCTCCAACACTCAATGGCCTGACTGTCAGAAACTTCCACAGTAATGCAGGAGACACTTTGTTGCCATGCCAACCAAGAGGGCAGCCTCTGTGTATAGGTGTGCCCTTGCTTTGTGTTGTAATTCAGTTTTCTGCCACGGTTCTGGTGGATCTTACTCCACGGAAGAGCTCAACATCAGAGCTGCTACCCCTGTGGATTTATTCCCAACCTTTCTGGGTTCCACTGCGAATTTACTGGAGGCGTGTAACAAAGCGAGCGCCCACTGAAGACGTAAACTCTCCGCCAGCACTGCGCAGCCCAGCATGTTCCGCTCTAACGTGCACACTCTGCAACACAATGGACGGGTTGACCCTGCTGCTGATCATAAAGAGACTGTTCTGTGTGCTGTGACTGGTGCTTGCTGGAATCGTGGCTGTGTGATCTTAAACGGGACCAAACTCTGCGCGACCGCTGGGCGAATGTCAGCGTCACAGAACAGAGAGACACGTGGAGCTTTCCAGCTAAATGAGCAGAGGTGGAATCGGTTTATTTATTAACAATGGCTGGTGGAACGATCTTCAGCAATGTCTCTGCACTGTTACCTGGACCTGGAGGCTTCACCATCAAGCTTTTCTACTTGCCCCTTAAGTGCCTGACCAGAGATGGGAATGTCTAGACCACATCCATCAGTGGTGCTTATCACGGCATTCACAGCCCCACACTGTGCCAGTCCGGCCACATTACGCCGCATTTGATTCCAGCACATAGGCAGAAGTTCAAACTCTGCACATCTGTGTTGAATGGAACAAATGGACTGTGTTTGGACTGAGGACACAGACACCGTGACATCCTGCAGCAGCTTCTTTGAGGACAGCATCACCCCATCACCACCAGGGTGAGTTACAACAACAACAACCCCTGGTTCACAGCTCAACTCAGGCAGCTGAGGTCAGAGGAAGAGGCTGCGTTCAGGAGGACAAAGACAAACACAGAGAGGCTGAGCACAGATTCAGAAAGAAGGTGAGAAGAGCTAAATCTGATAGAGTAGAGTAGCCTATTAAATTTGAAAAATGTGTGATCCTGCAGTTATTGTTGTATTGCCTGCTGCTGTGGTGCACCATGGTTTGTTCTGCCTGCATACATACCCAGCTAATTTCCATGTTCCTTGCTAGTGTGTCTCTCCCTACTTGATTTTGCTGGTCCACATGTCTCCTTGTTCACCGACTGATACTGTACAAATACTGTACGTTTGTTAGTAGCATTGACAGTGTTTATCTGGAGTTCTTTGTATTAGACCGTGTTTTGCTGCTTCACACAGTGATTTTGTTTTCTCAGCTTCTATAGTATAGTGCCTGAGAGAGGAGTTATTTGACTCCAGCCCCCTCCCACCAATTCACACATCTCCAGTCCAGCAGCTACACCCACCCCCACGCACTCACACCATCCTCCTCCATAAACAGCCCATCGTTGCCTCCCCCTCTCCCTGACTTCAGACCAGGTGAGGAGAGAACTGAGGCGGCTGAAGATCAGGAAAGCTGCAGGTCCAGACAGCATCAGTCCTGCTCAGGGACTGTGAGGTGGTCACGTACATCTTTAACCTGAGTCTGGAGACGGTCTGTCCTGTGGAAGACCTCCTGTGTGGTTCTGGTTCCTAAGTAGACGCTAAGGAGCCAAACCACTAAGACCAGTTGTCCTGACCTCCCATCTGATGGAGACCATGGAGAGGCCACTGTGAGGGTCCTGATCCCTCACCAACAGGCCACAGTACGTGAAGCTACCAACTGTGTGTTGAGGTGGTGGTTTCCAGCTCTGGGCTCCTCAGGGGACGGTTCTCTCACCAGCAGTTGTCACCTCCAGAAGTTCTCTGACCACTCGGCCACTGTTGGCTGTGAGTCTGAGAGGAACGAGCTGGATACAGGACAGTCATCAGGGAATTTGTGAACTGGCTTGAGAACAACCACCTGCTTAAACACCAGTAAGACGAAGGAGATGGTGACTGACTTCCAGAGGAAACCACCACATCACACACCGGTGAGCATCCAGGGCTCAGACATGGAGACAGTGGACAGTTTGAAGGACCTGGGTGTTCACCTCAACCGTAAACGGGACTCAACAGTGACGTCCTGCACTAGAAGGACCAACGTGGCTCCACCTGCTGAGACTGACTCCTCTGCAGGGAGCAGCCTCTGGTGAGGACACTCTGTGACTCTGTGGCCTCTGCTCTCACTACGCTGTGTCTGTGGGGAGCAGGCAGCAGGACACAAAGAGACTCAACCAGCTGCTCAGGAGGTTCTGTCCTGGCTCCACCGGACTCTGGAGGAGGACGTGGCCAAGCTGACGTCCATCATGGACGATGCTTCTCACTGCGTCAGACAGTGGAGGCTCTGAGCAGCTCCTTCAGTGGAGACTGATCCAGAGTCAGTGTAGGAAGGAGCAGTAACACAGACCCTTCATTTAACTGTTAGACTGAACAACCAACCAGTCCATCAGCCACCGTGCAGATCATCTGGTGGTGGTTAACACTGTCGCCTCACAGCAAGAAGGTCCCGGGTTCGATTCACGGAGGTGACCGTGAGTCTGCGTGTTCTCCCCGTGTCTGCGTGATTCTCGCCGGCTTCCTCCCACAGTTCAAAGACCTGCAGTTAGGCTGATTGGAAACTCTAATTGTGTAACAATTGAAATTTCCCCACTGTGGGATCAATAAAGAACTATCTTATAAACACGGAGACTTTACCGTTTTACAGCTGTCTTTCTCTCGCCCCACTGCCTCCACTAGTCCATTTTAGGATTTAACTGATTATGTATAAAGCGTTTCATGGAACGGCTTATTTCCGGATTCCACTACGCATCCATTTTTGGACTTACCTGTGGAATTGGTTTCACCTGTGCTTCTCCTCAAACATCTTACATACGCCCTCAGCCAAGTCAAGTCAAGTCAAGTCAAGTCAAGTCAAGTCAAGTCAAGTCAAATCAGTTTTGCTCAACAGGATTAAGTTTATGTTGTTGAGTTTTTGCGTAAGAAGGATTAACTGTGTGTTCGCATTGATAAAGGAGGAGACATTTTTTACTAGTAAATCATTTTGGGACATAATGTGTTTTTATTTGTTTTGTATGTTGTAGCTGTAAACCTTGTTTCTGTTTTTTTTAAATGATGCAGGAGACTCGTGACGTTTCGCTAGTTGTCGTCCTTTTTTTTAGAACAGAGAATCTGCAGATTGAACTGCATCCATTTGTCCTCTTAATCCTCTCAGCTGCTCTTTTTCTGTTGAGCCTAATATTCTAATACGCTTGATGAATCCCCCCCACGCCCCCAGATTTGAACCCAGGTCCAATGCTCTAAAGACATTTACCTGAACTTCAACAATGAACTCACCCAAAAGCTCAACATGGAACTTTCATCCAATCCAAACTTGACTGATCAGCATATTTACCTTAGAACAGATCAGCCAGTTTTTACACAGAGCATTGTTATTGCACAGACTGGATGCCATGGATTAAAGGTCTATCAAACAATTTTCATCTATTTCACGTTAAGGCTTCCATGCACACTCAGGGTTCTGTGAGTACCGAGGCCTCACTGGCTTAGACCACAGTCAAGCGGTTGCTGCTTCTCACTCACTTTTCTAACCTCACTGACTTGAGTTCTGATACCAATTTATTACCGTCCAGTTAGACAAGCAGCTTCGCTTACCTGCTGAACCCTTACCTCAGCCTGTCCTCATCCGCTCCCTCAGTGACCAGTTGTTCATCTCGACCACCCTCTGCTCTGCCAGGGGGAAAACATTCATCGAGTTACAGCTCAGAAATGTATTTAATGGTTAACATGAGGAAGGAGATGAGTGGAAGGCAGCATTTCACTCCCTGACTGGACGCTACGAGTATCTGATCATGCCTTTTGGTTTTCAGATCCAGACCTTGTATTTGTGATCAAGGTAAATGCCTCAGAGACCAGTGTGGGGGCTGTACTCTCCCAGCAAGCCAAGCATAATTCCAGACTACACTTTTTCGTCATTTCCAGATAGTAATCCAGATTTTTATTAACCAGATACTGAATTGTTGCCATCAGCAAGTTAAAGGTTCAAAGGTTTAATCTTGTTACATACAAGACAACTTTGGTTGCCTCAAACTGTGACAGACGTCCTACCGATCGTGGCCTCTTAGCGTACAATGTGCATCACAGTTGTAAATTCTGCACCTTAATATGTGGTGATTGTTTGGCACCTTGCGACTTGCGTTTGCGTGCGTGATGACGAGTGCTTCACCCGTGCATGACGTGAGAGCAGCATTTTGTGAGACTGTGCTGAGGTAGAGGAATCTGTTGACTGGGTTTTGTATGAGACTAGCTAAAGCATAACACAAGCTGCAGCTGGAGCAGTCAGTCCAGATCACTTGTATATTCTTGGATCTAGCCATGAATTAGAGTTAGATTTTGCATGTGTTGTTTTAACATGAAAAGAAACAGTTAATTATCTCAATTACTTTCCCCAAGTTGTGTATATACTGTGCCTACCTCAGTTCATGTCAAATCCTCTGCCTAAAAGCTTAGACAGTGCAAATGCATCAAACTGTAAATTTGTTGCAGATGTAGTTGCCCAGTAAATCTCATCAGACACTAGTAATCTAATGATGTTTGCGTCCAGATTAAAGCGGCTGAGCTCTATAAGCTCAGCTGATCAGTCTTAAAGTACATAATTCTAGCATCAACATCTGTCTTCTGGATGCTTAGGATGCAGCTCGGCTTCATTCCTCATCTCCCTTTGCCCACTTCTTATCCCAGGTCCAGGTTTGGTGAAGACCTCCAACAGCAGAGGAACAAAAGTAGAAATCCCTACTCTGGCAGTGTAATGAAGATGTCCTCTGGCTGGACAGCTGTTTGTTTAGCACCTAGCCTGGACAACACTGTTCAGGTTTAGGCATAATGTCTGTTCCACAGTGTTTACGTGGCCACTATGCAGCAGTGCAGAGCCACGTTGATTCTGACTGATGGCCCTGTAATAATCTGAAGCAAGCAGTTTGCTCATGTGCGTGCATGAATGTGTGTGGTTGCGTGACTAGGCTGCCCTCCAGGGGAGCTGCTCTGCAGACTAAAGGAGGCTGAATCAGCAACTACCACTATTTTGTAGTGGGCACATACACACAATAAATGCTTTCATGATATATGTACACACGCATATACACAAGACAAGGCTTTACTACAGAAATCCAAACCTCAAGCAAGTTCAAATTTAACAATGTACAAGTACAGATGGACAAATCAGTCTGCAGTTATTTGACCTGAGAGTAAATGAGTAGATGTACCACGATGTCCATCACTGCTGTCACCATGAGTCATAAAACAGTCTGACAAACCTTATTTGTTGAGGATGACAGTATCACTGACATGACCCGAGGGGATTTCAGATCACAGTGTTATATATACACTATATAACCAAAAGTGATGAACTTAGTGATCGTTCCTGGTCCATAGGGTCAACATGACGTCGCTCCACCCTTTGCAGCTAGAACAGCTTCAGCTCTTCTGGGAAGGTTGTCCACGAGGTTTAGTGTGTTTATGGGACTTTTTGACCGTTCATTTGTGAGGTCACACACTGATGTTGGACCAGAAGGCCTGGCTCTCAGTCTCTGCTCTGATTCATCGGGTTGAGGTCAGGCCAGTACTTTTGGTAAAATAGTGTGTGTTTATATATATAAACACTGATACTCGAAGCATGTGCAGTGTATTTTAATCTACTGATTAAAAGTGTCCTGTAATAGGATATAAAAACATCTACTTGAGGTATTTTATAGAACGTAACGCTTGAAAATCATTGTAGGTACAAATCATCGCTTGTTAAGTCTTGTTTTGGTTTTTTAGAAAATACATTAATACAAGGTGAGCCCACTTCCATCAGTGTGTGCACGGGTTCCCTCTGGCTACGCAGCTGGGTTAACTGGAACCGCTGGGTCCGTGATAGACTGGAGACCTGAGCCGATCTGGTGACGAGTCAGTGCTGCATCGGTGCCATCTGCTGGCAAACAACATGGTTGTAAGGTTGTAGTATACAGTACATACAAACATGTTGAACGATGACCTTTTGTCTCATCATGTTAAACCCAAACCTTTTCAGGAAATATAAAAGAATTGGCCTCACTCCTCCAATACTTTATATGATCTAGGCCTTAGTGATTCCTGAAGGAAAATTCAACCCAGTTGAAATGTATTTTTATTTGTAAGTGAACATTGCATTATCAACACAGTCACACTGTTTGTCATCTGTCCTTCCTCTCAAACTATATCCCATAATTATTTCATGTTATAATGACCAGCACAGCAGTGCTGCTCTCTAGTGGCCTCACTAGTGGCTGAGGCAGAACTAATAGGCTCGCTAGGACTGCTCAGCTACAACAAACGAGCCACCCACCGATGTGAGAACGCTCCTGCCCCATACACTGCACGGCCGCGAGCATCTCAAGCAGACCACACACATCAGGCCCTTTTACAGTCATTTTCTCTTGCTGCCTCTCATCAACAGTGGCGTGAGCAGGTGCTGGGCAGCAGTGGATGGTGGCCGTGGGCCTGTGAGTCTGACTTTAAAGTTTCAGATTTATTTAGCTATTGATGAATAATCACAGACTAAAAACAGCTAAGCTATAACACACATTATTAATGTTTAATTAATTAAGGATTCTAAACTGTTTATAATCAAAACTGCTTTCATAAACAGGGCCCTTTACAACTGTAAATAATAACCATTCGATGTTTCACCACCAAGCAGCAATGCAAGACTGTAGTCTTGTGTGCACTGGCCTTGGAACAATGAGTCTGGCAGCATGGACAGTGATTTATAAGCAGCTAATAGCAATCATTAACAATACATGGCTGTATGAATTGATGATCATAGCATCAAACATTATCCAAGTGACTCCCTACTCTCTGTTCAGACGCTACTGCCTCTCACTTGTTGCTGGTATGGAGAATAGAGATGATCTGTTCCGGCGACATGGCTGACGGACGTTTGATCGCTGGATGAACATAGACGTTCACTCTCCTATGCTGGACATGCTTCTCAAACGGTTGCTGTTCGCTCTGGGTGCCTGATCGTATGGGGCCACTCTGGCCTCAGTCACACGGAGATCGTTGAGCACCTGGGCCGAGGCCCGGTGGGTCGGTGCCTGGGGGCCGGGGCCACAGCCGTCCGCACCTCTGAGTGCTTCAGGCACAGGTTGTTCTCCATCAGTGCTCGCTCTAGCTCACCGACGTCGCTCTCCAAGGCATTAGCTGCCAGCATCAGATTCTACTAATAGCCTGGCTAGGGCTGCGCTAAGCTAAATGTCTGGCAATTTGCAACTGATGTCAAAAACAAAGGCCATGAGAGTCTCATGTGTCTCTGAGCTGGCTCACGTCCACTGTCCAAACGGGGCCATGCAGATCACACATGGCTGCGAAGATTTTATTCATACTATAAATGTAAAAAAGAATGATTAATATTATTCACTGAGAGGAAGAGGCAGGGGAGCAAACACTGTCTTTTAAAAGGGGGAAGTAGTTTCACTTCTGCTGTCATAACTGTTATAGCCACCAAGCAGCTAAACTCATTTCCAAAAGAGCATAATTTGGTGTTTGTCTGTGAAACTCAAACGGACCATTGAGACACCTTGAATCAAGCTATTAAGACAAGTGGAACAACACTTGGTAACGCGGTGGCTGAGGGGTCACAATACGTCCAGAGCGGCATAAGCAGCGCCACCAGGAGCGAGGTGGTGCAGACATGACACGGACCGCGCGGCTGCTGGGGAGAAGTTCTGCCGCAGCCCACCACCGAGGGGAGGGGGCGACGCCGGGGCTTACCGCTGTGGAGCCCGAAGCCTGACGCGGGACGTTCTCGGTCTCGAGGACCGCGGATTACTCCAACTGGCACGCGCACGATGCTGGAAATAAATACAGTATGGAATGATAAGGACCGAGGGCGCGGGATGGGCCATTGATATCAGCTTTAACTTCCCCCGGTGGCGGCTCAGCTTCGAAATGGTAGGACAGACGGTTCCGGTGCAGTAGAGCGGGTTGTCTTCAACAGACGCAGTGGGAGCCGTGTCATTAACTACGCAACCGAAAGTGGAGCAGAAACGGCGGCAGCGTCCTGCTGTAAATGTCCGCGCTCCGGTTTCGCTCCTTTCCCCTCCGCCTTAGTTCGTGGCAGCCTACGTGACGTTTGGCCGCCGAGCCACGGAACGGAACTTAAAAACCCGGCGAACGAAAGGCTCCCTGCCCGTCAGCAAATATATGTGTATGGCACCACGCAACTTGGAAACGGTCCTGATTTGTCGTGATCCACACTTTAATTCGGCACAGACATCAAACGCGAACTGACCCGCACTCGAACAAAAGCAGAACTTTGAAACAGCGTCGCCCCTTATTCACCTGGAGCCGAACTCAGTACATGGTGGAAGGCAGCGCCGCGGCGCTAAAAGTTGGCGTTTTGCTCGCTGGAAGCTCCGTTTGGATGGTACGTGCGCGCCGGCGTCTCCAACACAGTAAGGCAGGAGATGGCGACGAGCCCGAAACTACCCGAGCAGCGTGTTTGGCGCAGAGCAAGTCTCGGCTGAACCGCCGCTGTCGCGAACGCAGGTTTGGGCAACGCCGTGTTCGGCGGAGCGTGTTGACATTACCCAGACCTCGACCCACAAGCGGCCTCTCGGCGGGCGACCCGCCGCGGGTGTCGTTCAGTTGGAGGCTTCTCGGGCTGAGGCGACGGGCCCGTGTGGCCGCTCGCCTCACGGGACAGCGCGAGGCCAAGTTGAAGTTTAGCTCCGTGTGCGTGTACATGTTAGTCAGCAGAAAATGGCCGCAGTTAGAGCCAGCGGACTGAGTTTGAAAGACAGGCCGGCAGAGGGCCTCCCGTGTCGGCGTTCAGCCGAGGCTACAAGCCCCTGCTATGGAGCAGCAGTCGGCAGATTCCTTCCGCCTGCCCCTGCAGTCCTGTCGGTGGAAACACCGTTTAAAGCATATGCTGAGTCCCTTCAATGTGATAGAACGTTTTAGTAGTTTTGCAGTTGTTTATAAAGTTTACGTCCGTGCAGTTACTGCTACGCGGCCGTTTATCGCGGTCAGCGTGGCCCAGTGCTGGACGGACCCTTCTCCCTCCCGGTGACGGCACGACTGGAGGTTCAGGTGGAGGAGGCTCCTCTGCTTGTTACTGTGTATTTAGTGTATTTACACTTAATAATGAATCTGTAGTTTATCTGAAGTGTAAACCAAATACTTGCTATTATCTGTGGCGTTTTATTCTGAACCTATTCCTTACATTTGTTTCCAGAAGCCCAGTGGGTATAATAGTCACATGTCTGAAGAAGGAAATAATGAAGAAGGAAATAATGTGCCGCTGTGGCATTAAGGGCACAGTGCGTTGACCGTGTGGATTAAGCTGGGGAGGCAACGTTTTGGGACGGGCTGAGCTTCTGAACACAACTTTTCTTTCTTCCTCACCCCCTCATCTCTTTTGTTCTGCCCTTGCTCAGTTTTCTCCAACCATATTCTCCCAAGAATTATTGTTTCAAACTTTCTGTGTTCTTCTTCCTGCGGATCATTTTCTGGAACCCGAACTTTTATGGTGTGTCATCATTTCTGGAGTTAATGCAGCACAGTTATCAGGATGGCCAGAGATCTCTCACATCTGGCTTCATTAAACCCCAAGCTGAACGAGTCAGGAAATGAAGTGCTTTCACTAACCCAGAACAAAGCTATCATACGGGTTCACTCATTTTATCATAAGAGTTGGTTTGTTTATTTACTTTGCAATATGAAATCATCCCATCACTCACTCAATAACATGTACGACAAGCTAACAGGGAGTGATCACGCTGAAAAAGCTGCTCTGGCTTCACAACCGCGATGCTTCACACGGCTTGAGGTCAAGACTCTCGGGCCTCTTTACTGCAGTGTTTCCCAACCTTTTCGAGCCACGGCACATATTTGAAATTAAGAAATCACACAGCACACCACCAAACAAAGAAAACACAAAATCTATATATGATGAAAGTCTAGTCTCACTTTATGTGACAGAGGGACCTTTCTCATCTGTTAGAGACAGCATCAGTGTCTCTGCTACGGTGTGAGGCCGTTTGGCTTTAGCGTTGAGTTCAGCAGCTCGGTAGCTTTAGAGCTTCTCACTCGTCTCGTGGTTTTTAGTAACGCTGTCTGTTTCTACGTCTGTTCACGCGTTTCAACCACATAGTCCCTGTTGTTATTTTGAACTTGGGCTGTTTTGTCTGGAGATGACGTCTACGTTGCGTGGGACCAAGTTGCCAAGGCTTCTTTATATGATAGTCTTCTTCATTTAGATTTCAACATCTCTTTCTTTCAGTTGCTGTCCTTGCTATAGTAGGACAGGTGGTGACAGGAATCATGAAATAAATGTGTCAAACTACTTGTTAGTTCCATGGTTGCAACTGCTAGTCGTGTTGCTTGTTTTGCCATCAAAGCCTCATCACTTTTTTGACACATTTATAATGGTCTAAACAAATTCTTTATAGAATCTTTGCTGCTATATTTTCTATATTTGGAAACTTTTTTACTGTTTTGTACCTGAGAGTTTAAATATTGTGTGGTTTGAGAACAATCTAACAACTAAGGCACCAGGATGTTTTTATTATTTCTTACAGTAGTTTTAAAGTGATTGTTTATGTAAAGGATCCTTTGTGTTATGCCTTCTAATATTAATGCTCCATGTATTCAGTGAGTAAAGCTGATGCTGCTACAGCATGTTGGCGCCTTGATATGGTCCATGTTAGGGAACAATAGGTGTGTGGATGAGAAAATGCATGAGGCCACTGTGCAGAGCTATGATGCGTCACAAATCCAGCGAGTGCTCAGATGTAACATACAAATTACGTATCTCATTCTAGTTACTGTTATACGGGACTAAAACAATCACCTTTATATGTGCCATTGAAAAATAAACTAAAAAAAAACGAGAAAAGAACAAACCTAATCTTAAAAATACAACATACCTCTTATGATTCTTTTAAATTAGTAGTAGTATGCATATTATAGTATTCCTTATTTTTTACCAGAATGGTTTAATTTTGAGTAATGTTCCTATTTTTGTGATGTATAGTGAACTGAACAAGTAACTAAAGTAATGAGGCATCAATACTACCCAAAATGTATGCAGTTGTAATGAAAGTGAACAACATATTTATGTGGTAATTCACATCAATCTTTATCATTTATCACCGTTAATGCATACTGCTATAGGCGTATAGTATGGTTTACAGTGGCATTACATATACATGTTCTTTCTATAGAACCTGTCAAACTTTCAACTAAATGATGCTGATGCTCTTTGGCTCCAGATGCTGTTAAAGCTCTGTGACAGTCCTCAAGTTTGTCTTTGATCAGCCTCAGACTGTTTCTTGTCCTACTGAAGGCATAACAACTATTCTTATCAACTCTGCTTCAATGCTTGGTCAGATTTGATGTGCGGCTAAACTGCACATTTCAGTTTCAGTTCCGATCCCTAATGAGGTATGAACATTATAGAAGATGCAGCTGTGCCTCTATACACATATAGGCCAATGCATTTAAAGGTGCATCTTCCTTGATCCAACTTCTCGCACTGCAACGCCTCTGAACTCAGACAGGATTGGTGTCCCTGCAGTTTGCATCTAAAAACAGAATAAGACCTATCCTCTCGTAAAACACACCATTAGCAAGGTGTTTTCAAAAAAGTATTTGCATTTGTATGTTTAAGTTGCACATAATTTCACAATGATCATTTTTTTGATAACCAAACAAGTGGACACATATGTTAAATCCGACCTGCAAATTCATTTAGTAGTATTTTTGGTCTAATTGAGCAGGATGAAGGGTCCCAGCAGAGTTTAATACGTTTCCCGCATAATTCAGCTACAGAATTAATTCAAGTATCTATATATATATAATTATATATATATAATTAATTCAAGCATCAATATATATATATATATACCTGTGTGAGCGGTGTGTAGTGACAGCAGAACAACGAAACGCTCTTCTACAGAGAGCAATTGAACGCCCCACCAACACCAGCTGGACGCATCGGCTAAATGCGGTTCAACAAAGTCCTGCTTCTAGTGAAACAGACAATCACTTACTTTCACATTTACACCTATGGGCAATTTAGATTCTCAAGCAACTGAATGTCTTTGGACTCAGCCTTTGCACAGTGCTGTACGAACTCCACGCAGAAAGGCGTCTGAATGACACATACCCCACATACATAACAAATGTAGACAAACCTACATCAGTTTAAACCATATTTCCTGAAAACATTAATTTCACTAAGAAGCAAATCATAAAATGAACTTCTCTGGACGTTGACCTGCTCTGGAAAAGGCTAATTTCAAAGACGAAATCTTCATAGTAACTTGATTCACTTCATTTAATCTGTTTTGTGCAACTAAGTCTGTGCTAAATTAAGACAGGATAAATCCCCACGGTTACTGGACTGGGATTAATTGAGGATATCTGAAAAATGGTGGCTTTTTGTGGTTTTGTGGATTACCCCGCTGGTTTGTGAGTTTGTCGTGCTGGTTATTTGTCTTGTTAGTTGGTTGCCAGTTGAAATTCCTGTTTATTGTGAGTGATCTTTAGCTGTAGCTCTTGTTTGTACCTTAGTTTGAAAGTCTCTGTCTGTTTTGTTACTTGCCTTTGCTTGCTGACTCTGTTTAGTTAGTTAAGTTTAGTTGAGTTGAGTTTATGTACTACTGTGTGTTTGAGGGCCTCACCCTTTAGTTACTTACAATTGTACCATTGTACAAACAAAATAAGAAACAAGAATACCTGAAATGGGCCTAAATATTTATTGAGTCTGTCTTTTCTCATCATGAGGGCAGTACCTGGAATGTCAGTAGTCTTGAAGGAGTTTCTACATACTGTATACTGTCTCCAAAGTGTACATACAGCAATTATCTTACACTACTATTAATTAGCTGTGTTTTAGCTACTAAAGAAGGTGATGGACTGCTAATCTGTTGTGCTTGGTATCCCCTGGGGTCAGTGGGTTTCTCTCTTTCTTAGATTGCATTAAGATTAAGGGCATAAGGGCTTCTGTAAGCACTGGTGGCACAGTCAGCAGTTTTTATTTTGAAAGGGCTTCTTCCTGTTTGCTCTGTGCCTTGTTTCCCGTATCTTAACTAGTCAAGCCTAATAATGTTGGTATGTTCTCTTGTTAGTATTTAAGCCCCTCTCGTTTTCAGACCTATGCCTGACCATCCATCTAGTCTGGGGACATCCAGCCACACCATCCTTTGCCTTATTCATGTTTGGAAAGTCCTGGCAGTGAGTTTATGGTCTTGTTTCCCTTCTCAGACTTTTCTTGTTTCTAGTATTGGACTTTAACGTTTTCCTCAACATGAGTTTGTTCATGTTGAGGAAAGTTTTTTCTGTTAACCCGGATATTCCAGTTGTATCAGGTTCAAACTTGCTATGTGCTTTTCTGTTTGTTTTGGCCCCCTTTATAGCATATTTTTCTGTTGAGTCTGTCTCGATTTTTGCTTTTTGTTTTGGTTATGAGACTTTATTTTGTTTAGAGGATTCTTCTACCCAAGAGGATGCTTCTTGTTCTTTGTAATCATTTCAAAAGCTTTGTCTCCTGTAAGTGATGTCAGCACTCACAGTCACCAAGGGAGATTTTAGATTAAAATCTTCTGGTAAGGTTCCTGTGCCCCGGAGGGAGACAGTTGTTTCATTCTGCTTCATCCCTACAACCCTCACCTTGACTGGCGCATTGGTAGTGCTGGGGTTTCACCTCCTCAGATCCAGTCAGAAGACAAGGAGGAGCATTCAGACATTTCCCAGGTCACAGAGAGATTTAATTTAAAGAAAGGAATTTTACCAGACTTCCTCGCTGCCACCTCTCTGTCTGTATGACTGCACCATCAACCTCATTCCTGGCTTCTAAAGGCCTGTGTGTACACTCTGTCAGCACTGGAGAAGGAGACCTCAATGCGGTACATAAAGGAATCATAAACTCTACCTAAGAAATGTACCTTCATTTAACACTCTTGTTGGACACTGTGACTTCACAGATTGACTTCCTTCAGAACCATGTTTGTTTGGACTTCTCAAGCGCTTTGGTATTTGAGACTCTTGACGACCATTTCACTTCTGGTCCTATTTTGGTGTTACCCGACCCTGGCTTACAAAATGTCTTTGAGCTGGGTGCCTCCAACATAGGTGTTGGTTAGGTTCTAGCTTCTAAGCATGACACCAGATTGCAAGCATACCCCTTTTTCATCAGAGGCGCAGAACTATGATGGGGTAACAGAGAGCTATTAGCCCTGGATGGAGAGGACCAGTCACCTCCTGCTTCCTCTGCTGACCCAGGCGACCATTTATCTGTGTTGCAGGGTCCTGCAGTGGTGCTACTTTACGTTGCTGCTTTATGAACCAGGGGTGAAGATAATGCTTAACATCAGTCTTTGTCATTCGTGGTGAACGATGATTAAAGATATAAAGAAATACGGAAGTGCTTGCCAGACATGTGCCCAGGCCAAGAATGCCAGGGATGCTCCCAATAGTGTGCTTCATCCTCTGGTTCATTCTATGGTGACTGTCGTCACATATATCCTTGGACTTTGTCATGGGATTACTGTTTTCTCAGAGGATGCCAGTGGTTCTCACGGTTGTGGACTGTTTTTCTTGAAATAGAAATGGACTTCCTTCTGTTAAAGAGGCGGTGAAGATAATGCTGGGCAAGCTTACCTCTTCCTGATTCTCCACAGATGCTGAGTTTATCCCACTGACTGAGACCATCTGCAGCTGCCAGCAACGATTATATTTTTGAAACAAAGATCTTAAACTTAATTCGTGTTCCTTGCTCCCTTGGTCCATCAGGTCACGTATACATTCTTTTAAAGGTTGGGGTCTATTGTGGTTGGGAAGTGAAGTCAAACTCTTTAAAAAGCAGAGACAGGCGGTGGCGCACAAGCTGGGAAAATTTTGACTATGGCTCAAACTCTGTTTGAAACATAATATTCAAATACCCCTCTGTTTACGAGTGAGCAGTGTTTCAAAATAAAAGACCTTTAACTCTGATAATCAATAAAATTATGTTTTATTCAGCCTTTCTGACGACCCAGTAGCAAATGACCCACAGGCCAGTACTGGTCCATGACCCGGAACCTCTGTTTTGGACCACTTAATCACACTACCTCCACTCTCACCTGTCTGTTATATGAAATCCATATGTGTTCATAGGTACAACAATATAAATGTTTATTTAAGACATAATTTCTAGGGCAGGCACTATATTTATCGCACACCCAGGATAATCAAAGCCATGTTTCAGAATTAAGACGGCTCTACATGTGTAGTTTATAGTTCTGAAATGCTGGCAAAAATGAGCAAGCTGATCTGTGGACACACCCAGTGTTTAGAGTTGGCCAAGTTATTACGGTTGGAACAAACATCACTTAGGTTTGACTCTGTCTTTCTGTCACATAGGATGAGTTCCATCCATTTATTGAGGCTCTGCTACCCCAGGTTCGTGCCTTTGCCTACACATGGTTCAACCTCCAAGCCAGGAAAAGGAAGTACTTCAAAAAGCATGAGAAAAGGATGACTAAAGAAGAAGAAAGAGCCGTCAAAGATGAACTGCTTGGGGAGAAGGCAGAGGTGGGGTAGATGTGATTAGAAATAAAAGTAACATTTAAAAATCAAAAAGCTAAAATGTCTTGTCATCAAATTGCTGTATATACTAGTAAAATGCATTATTTAATATTGTATATTTGTATTTTGTATATTGTATTGTAATTTGTATTCATTGTTCAGGTGAAACAGAAGTGGGCTAGTCGTCTTTTGGCCAAGCTAAGGAAGGACATTAGACCTGAATGCAGAGAAGACTTCGTCTTGTCAATCACTGGGAAGAAAGCTGCATGTTGTGTGTTGTCAAATCCTGACCAGAAGGGCAAAATGAGACGCATAGATTGTCTCCGACAAGCTGACAAGGTAAACCGAAGTTTTAATATATATATTAAAGTAGTACATTTGGTTCTTATCCAGAACTTCATATGTATATATATATATATATATATAAGTAAGTAAATACAAATTATTTGGATTTTTGCCAAAGGCTGTTTGAAAAAGCCAACATATACAGGCCACTGTAAAATGTCATCAGCTAAAGCCCAAGTGGCGGTTAAACACTTGGAAGTGTTTTTAAGTTGAAGCTGGCAGAAAGGTGATAATTGGGCTGTGTTTTCACATTATTTGTGTCCCGTTGGTTGGTGGAGTCTTACTGGAGTGAATCATCATGTTTGAAATTAGAACTAGTTCTGCTATAATGCATTCAAATTTGATTGATTTGATCACCTGGTTGACAACGTAATGAAATGAAATGAATGAATGGAACTTTTCAGCATTAGACATGCTGACTATGTTGATGAGTAACTATAAATGTTGAGTCACACTTGAAACTACTGAATCAAGTGGTATTGTTCACACAAACAGAATCACCGCTGCAGTTAGTCTGTGTGTGTTTTTTTACACTAAGCTTGGTTCCAGAAGTTTCTAAATCAACACTGTAATCTTTTGAAGGTCTGGAGGTTGGACCTGGTGATGGTTATCCTGTTTAAAGGAATCCCTTTGGAAAGCACAGATGGAGAGCGCCTGGTGAAGGGAGGCCAGTGCTCAAATCCAGTCCTCTGTGTCCAGCCTCGACACATTTCAGTCTCTGTTAAAGAGCTTGATCTCTACCTCGCTTACTACGTACAAGAGAGAGGTACGTTCCAACGCTATGGTGGTAGTCCTGTTTGACCACGGTCTGCCATTCTTTCATTCTTCTATGCTTCTACATATTAATACATATTGTTAAAACATATTTGAAAAGGCTACAAATAATATCTATCGAGTCAACTGGTGAGAGCCTTAGAGTCCAGCTATTGTCAAGAATGGCTGAGGAAGGAACGGGTGGAACCAAGGCTTTGAAGTTTATTGAACTTAAAGTTAAGGTTCACGATGTTGTGACGGCACGGCAGCACATGGTGGTAATAGTACGCAGCGAACTGAAACAGACATGAGGAAGCTGATCACTAAGGCTAAAGGCTATACGTACGGAAACACGGTGAGTGTGTGAGGAGGAGGAGGCGACGTGGACGAGTAGCGGTGGCAGGAGAAAAGAGCACGGAGCTAGGAGATAAACCTGGCGAGAACCGGTAAGGTGATTGACGATGTTGCAGATATCTGAGGGACTGAGGGAGTTGATTAAGGCAACGGCCACAGGTGGGTAGTTTCCAGGAGGGTCGGCAAGGGTGAGTGAGCGTGACCAGGTTTTTTTCCGCAGCATGACAACTGACATATTGGGGGAATTTCCCTGGCCTGAATTCGGTACACTGAAAAGGACTCCAAACATAGACCCCTGGGGCGACACCCAGACTTCCTATATAAGATAAGAACCAGAAATAACTTTCAGAACAAAATGCCAAACTCTGAAGTCCAGCTGCTGATCGTTACAGCTATGTACAGCTATGCGACTGGCTCCTCCGCTTGAAGTCAGAGACCATGGCTGACAACATGAGAGCTCATTCTGATGCAACTGTTGCAGTCTGGTGGTGTGGTTGTGTTTATACTTTAGATTGTGATGGAAGTTAAGCCATCATAAACATGTTTTACACCCATCATTCTCACAGGCCAAAAGGTCAACACATAATACCAACTGATCTACTTAGACATCGACGGTGCATGTTGTGTGACATTTTTGAAATGTAGCGACACAGTCTCATCTACAGAAACTCTGTGTGCTTTTGTACAAACCAACCAACCAAACCAAGTGGTAGCACTTAAAAGTATCAGCCTCTACTGCGTTTTTTTCCATTTCCACCATGATTCCACGTCATTTCTGCCGACACACAAACAAAAACAAACTATTGAAATACTTGTTTTGAAACCAAAATGTGAAAAAACGGAATAAAAAATTTCTCAATTCAAATAAAAACAAATGATTAGTAAAATAAATGTTATATTCAAACTTTACACTTCTTCTTTCTTTATGTGACCTTTGTCACGATCTGCATCTGTGCAGTGTGGGAGGCTCAAGTTAATAGTTTATTTGAATAAATCAGATTCGGTGTGTGTCGAAGTTCTCAAACTTAATGCAAGGAAACTCCTTTGACCGGGCCTGGGGTCCTCTACGGACGCTAACGAGGGAAGACGATAAGTCCAACGTCCCTTAAACCAAGTCTTCCAATGTATTCACACACAATGTATTCCAAGGAGGTGCGGCGTGATAAGACTCTTAAGGGAGTTGCGTCATGGAATCGATAAAGAGGTAGGTATCGAGAGAAAGGTTGCAGATGAATTGTGGCATTAGCAGGGCGAGGGCAAACAGGGTTAGCTTACAGCTAAGTCAGAAGATCGCTACAGAGTACATCACCGTGTAGACGGGCATCAGAGATACTCAAGGTCGAGGGTTCCAGAAGTCAAGGTGAGGAGAAGCTGTGAAGGGAGCTTAAAAGACAGGCGGTGAATGAGGCACAGGTGAATACAATTACGCCAGGTGAAGCTGGAGAGAGATAAGCCTGAGCAGATCCGGCACTGCCTTCACAATAAAAGCTCAAGTCCGGTAGTCGAGCAGCAGATCATGACAACCTGAATTATTAATTACTATTTTAATTAATTGATTCTTTTTTTTTCTCACGTCTTGTTCCATCTATCCGGACTTTGTTGAACCAAATGTGAAGCTTCATAGTCAGTGCTGCAAGCATGATAATGCCCCACAGCGTCCCCCACTATAGAACACACATTTATATCATCACACTCCTACAATAAATAAAAGTCATATGTTCAAAAAACTGAATTAGATGTACAAAAAATATTTACTTAGTCAATAAAGAAATGTTTTTCAAAACATAATTTATTCATTATTCAAAGAAGGTAACGATATGTTAACGTAGGTTCTCACTGCCAATTGCATCTATGCGCAAACACCACAGGAGAGCCAACAAATAGTACTAACAATCTAACTACAAGCTTACTGACGGAGGATAACAAGAGAGACCTCGAGGTCAGAGAAGTGGAGACAGGAGACATGCAAGGACCAGGGATGACACACTAACAACTGACAGGAGACAAGAGGTAAGTATATATACACTGGAGAACAAGGGAAAATGGAACAAACAGTGAAGATGACAGGACCGGTCTCAGCCTGGAAACATGGAAAACTGGCCTCTTCATCTGTCCATTCGTCTGTGGTGGAAACCAGAAGAAACCGAGCTATGCTCCCCGAGCCTGACAGAACCCCGACTGGACTCCACACTCAAATTTTGAGTCAATATGTATAAATGTCACTGCACTGACCAATAGCTAAATAATTCAGTTCAAACAATCAAAAGCTGCATAAACTAGAAATCAAAATCACTGCTTAGCAGGAAAAACTGGAGCTAATAGATAGTACTGACTACAAGCTGCCAGTACTATCGATCTACTACAATCAATGAGAACACGAGAAAGACTAACTACAGACTACAAACAAGACAGACGAGACTTAAACAGGACAGACTAACCTGAGTAATACTAAGACAGAACTTACCCTTGACTTGGTTGCACTAAAGCAGTTCAATTCAGCTTTATTTATATGGCGCCAATTCACAGCATCAGTTTATCTCAAGGCACTTTACAAGTAAGGTTTAAGACCTGACACAACTAAACCCAACAAATCCCACATAGAGCAGCTTTTAATTGGAGCCAATCAATAAATTGTACATTTTAATAGCAACAGTGGAAAAACTCTATAGAGGAAGAAACCTCCAGCAGACCCAGGATCAGTGGGAGAACATCTGCCTTGACCGGTTGGAGTGAAGGGACAGAGAAGAGAGAAAAGAACAACAACAAGCAGCAACAGACTCAGGCAGGATGGTTGGACCAGCAGCTGAACACTGAGACACACGACTCTGAGTCTGACGATACCTGGAGATGAGAATAGAGAGAGACAGAAGGGGAGAAGCACATAAAGCAGTATAGTTACCATGGAGACAGTTATCCTGGCTAATCGTACTTTAGCCCAGACAAAAGCAGATTGAAGGAAACTAAATTAGGTTACAAAAGATTGATTTGGTTAAGTTTGGTCTGTTTTAGTTTGTTGAGTTATTTTATATAATTATATTTACTGCTTTATATGTTAATCACAATTACCACCATGTTTAGTTTTGTTAACATTGCTCAGCCTTATCACACTATTGTATGTGCATTATTGTGATTGTTTATTGGAAACAAACTTGCAAACACGGTTTCATTCATGACATAACACGTGCATTATGCAGTCTAGTATATACAGTCTGGTGTCATCCATTTGTTTCTTTTGCTCTTTATTGTAGTTACTCAGACAAGCATTCAGGCGTTTTCCAAAGGTTAGCTCCAAGCCAGATAATGTCAGACTAGACATTAAAAATGAGACACATCCGTATGTTTTCCCTTGGGTGAGACGTCTCATGCACAGGCTTAGTTAGTTTTTAATCAGTACTAATGTGGTTGGTAGGGTTGAATGATATACAGGCCAACATGCAACAGAATAAGCCAGGATGAGTTAGTAGAATAGGTCAAGACAGAATGTTTCACTGATCCTGGATTCTACTTTTTCACACTAACCCTCAGCTGACAGAGCATATAAAACATTGACTGAAAACAAGACAGGACGAGCTTAAGACAAATAGGACGAACAAACCAACCGACTGAGTTAAACAAGACAAACCTCAATTAGACAAAAACTAAAAAAGCCTAACTGCCTGGAGAAGACTTACTGAAAACATGTAAGCAGCTCCCCACACGACTGCTCCAGATCCAACAGGCTGCAGGAAGTTTTATTGGTCTCCTCTGGACTGCAGGAAACAGGATTGGCTCACTGGGGCAGAGGAAGAGTCAACTCTGCACCACTAGAGGCAGACGAACTGGTAAATTCTGCACTGTGGGAGGCAGATGAGACAATCCTAGCTGGACAGCTGCAATGGAATTCTCACTCCACTGAGAAGCTGCTGGTACAGACAGGAAGTGCAACAAACGTATGATGTGTGGTGGTGTGGTGAAGAAGTCCAGGTGAATGTAAAAGTCCATAATGAATATGCGACCAATAGAGTGAAACCATGGAGTTTCAGGCCAGGGGGCATGACCAAGGTGAGTGAGAATAAACAGGTCAGGTGATAACAAAACCAAATGGAAACAAAACAGAGGTTGTAACAGTGACTTGATGTTTCACAGTAAGTATCCAAAGCCAATCTTGGTGATGATCCAGCTGAGGGGGTTCAGATGGATGCCACACAGCAGTGGGGAAATGCATCTCTTCCACACTTCACAGTGACTTTAGTTACCCATTGAGTTCTTGATGAAGACTCTTGTTGATCTGGCACGGTTCCAAGCATTCCAGGACCAAGTATGAGGCATTAGATTAAGTCCTCTTGTAGTCAATCTAGGTCAGGGGAGCCCAATACATCGATCGCGATCTACCAGTCGATCGCAAAGGTAGTGTGGGTAGATCGCATAGCATTAAAAAAGTAGACGTCAGCCTATCATCTGTCCTCACTATGAAATTCGTCACTTGATTGACAGAAAGAGATAATGGGTGTGGCTACAAAGATGCCAGTTCCATTCGTGCCAGATCTCGACATGGCGACTTCGTGCTTCAGTCAGTTGAACAAACGCTTTCAAGACTTTATTTTACCGGAGCCACCTTTTTCAGGATGATGCTGAGGTTGATTCAATATGGGTTCATGCAATAATGCAACATATATTGTACAAATAAAGAATACTCATTATATTTATAAATAAATATGTTTAGCATTTTTATAGTAGGTAGATCATTTTGACATGGTCATTTTATAAGTAGCTCATGCGCTGAAAAAGTGTGGGCACCTCTGATCTTGGTGCTCTGTCTGTTTTTCTAGTGTTTCTAGCAATTCCTTTATTTGCTCCACTGTATTGAGCCAAGTGCTTTTTCATGTTAGCTGCTATGTTGCCTGAGAGGAGCTTACGCGTTACGCAGGGGCAGGTTATAGGGTGATAGTTGAATGGGTTGCGCTCTTATCAGGGTGGTGCATTTCATTTCAATACTGGACAAGTGTTCCAGAAATCACATTCCTTTAATTTGCACTACTTTGAAAACTAGGCACGCTTAACACTGTCTTTTCCTCACATTTGAGGCAGAAGCTTTGATCAGTTCTATCAGTTCATGAGATACAATTTGCTGCACAAGCTGTAAGTTTCCACTTTTTAAAAGCTTATATATTGGATACATGGGGCAGAGGATGTTAATCTGCTTACTGGAATTGATTGATTATGGCTAAACATTCAGTGTTTGCCAGGACAACTGTTATTGATCAATCAATTCATAAGTTACATTCACACCAGTAAATAAATACTTAAATGAAATGTTCATACCAACATGGTTGCACTCCTGCAGCGGTGGTATCAGCCACTGGTGTGTACGTTCTGTGCTCCAGTTTCATGAATAAAGGGAGGCACAAGTTCCCAGATGCTTCTCCTGAAAGCCTGTGTGCTCTCTACTGACATCACTTCATACAGTTAGGCTCCACACATTGATCTGACTGTTAATATGGATGATTAAAAAACCCCAACACGAGTTAATCATGTGGGAAAAGGGTAATAATGGTATAATACTGCCACTTGAATTGCTGTGCAGCTAAATGTGCAGCTCTCTCGTGGACCTTAAGGCAGTTAACTCACTGTTTTTGGAACCAGTTTTGTCATCATCGTTCCAGCTGCCAAGGTTCCGTTCGTTAACTGGAACAAGGAACCAGACAGTAAAAGATCAGTGAGAAGAGTGGTTAACAGTTGCCAGGCTGACTCTGGTGATGTGTCCTCTGGAAACTGAAACTGTACAAATCCTTATTTGCCAGGGTTGCACAAGCAAGTGCATTCTGACAGGATAAGAGGAAAAAATAAGGAAAATCACAAATGTGTCTGTCTCTCCCTTCGCCGTTCTTTCTCTCTCTGTTCAGAGGCAGAACAGAGCAGCAGCCCCGGTCATCCAGGCGTGGGCTCTGACCAGGAGGACAGTCGAACTGCCACTATGGGTACTTATTTTTTATTTTTCAGGATGTGTAACCTGAAATGTAGTATACGTATGCACATCTATAAAGATTACAGTTTATAAGATGATATTTTATGATGCTTTGCCAACACATTGTCAGATCATGCAACTTTACCCTCTATCATTTCTCTGATACATTGTTTATTTACACAGTGCTATGACTATTAATATAACAAAATGTAATAGATTAGTACAGACAGGTTGATAATAGAAATCATAAATCACAAGTGGTGGGTCAAATGCTGTCCTGCCTCTCCTTTGTTGCTGCCTCAGCAAGACCATAATACCACACACTGAACCAATAGAGATAAAGAGATTGATGGAAGCTGTATGATGGGAATAGTCGTCTGCTCACAGACTCATGTATTTTGTGTTTCTACAGATGGTCCAGAGTTCCAGGAGAGTTTTGTGACATCAGGAGTTTTCAGTGTCACTGAGTTAGTGCATGTCTCAAGAAGTAAGTCTGCTCTACCGTTTCCTTGCCACAATTAACTGCTATATTGACCCTGTATCAGAAAGTTCGAGTTACATTAATATTCTAACCACAGTGTGTGTTCTCCTTGTGCGTGTAGCTCCAGTAGTTACAGGAGTGGGACCAAGTTTCTCTATGGGGGATCTCCAGGGTCATCTGGCCTATGACCTCAACCAGTCTGTCAACCAGCCAGTTGGTATTAGACGATCACTGGCCAGCACCTCATCCAGCGGGTAACAGACACACACGGTGTAAATTGTTGTACATTCACTGCTTTACTGTAATAACAACAAGTTGAGTCAGACTGAGGTTGAATTAAAAGATAAGTAGATAATTGTAGGCAATGGTTTGGTTCATCTTGACTTTAGTTTTAGTTAGTTTGTTTTTAAATATGTGATAGTAGATTTCATTACTATGCATGATTTAGCTTGGTCAAACTGAGACTTTGGCTGATAATAGGTTGTTGATTTACAATCAGCTGAATTACAGTAATACAATAGCATGTAAAACAGAGGACTACTTAGTAAGTGTGAGGTGATTCTAATGGGAGAGTGGGTCGCAAATGGAGAAGACCTGTAATGTCAGTGCAACCTCCTTAAGAAGGTTAAGGCAACTGATGATGAAATTATTAAATGGAATGGTTGGTGGGAAAACCGAAAGAGACTTTACTGGGGAGGTAAGTAAACCTGTACACAATGTGGTTTGTGCTGTATGAAGTTAAACAATCACACACTATTCCACAACATAATATACAAAAACAGCAAACAATTCCTGAAGAAAGTGAAGAAATCCTCTAAAAGAGACAGTTGAGAATGATAACATGCTGAAATTGTATCCACGATTTGCTGAAATTAGCTGAATAGCTACTTAAATTGATTAATTGAACAACTGCATTTCCCCACTGTGAGATCAATAAAGAATGATCTTATCTCATACAGGTTGTTGCAATCAACCACCCAAAAACATTGCTGTATGAGAGCCAAGACTCGGAGACAAGCTCTTTGACTCTTTGATTTTTGGGGACTGAAAATTGTGGTCCACAGACCAGCAAAATTAGGAATGGGTCTACTTCTGTAATGAAATGAAAAATGTTGCTGTGATAACAGATTCGATTAAAAGGTTTTGGCTTAAAAATGTGCCTCTCACACTGTTTGAAAGCCAAAGGAGGCCTTTTCCAAACAGACTGAGGACACAACTTTGAAGGTTAATTTGTGGCTTTAGGACTAAGGTTAGACTTTATTTTTTGTTCATTTGTGTCTCTAGTTGTGATGGTTAGGGTTAAGATGTGCATTGTGCCAATAACTGTACTCAAAGATAGAAGTACAAGTACAGTGGTAGCACCTATTAGTGGCAGGCTCTGTTGTACCTTAATGAACTGTAGGGGGCGCTCAGCTTGTTCTCATAGCACACCAAGCGTAGCCCCACTATGACACATGGCCATTTAAAAACACACCAACAATAGGTCAAATAAGTGGTCGGTGGAGGCAGCAGGAACTATATATGTCCTCCAGGACGACAGCCAATCATTTTTAGGCTGTATTTACCATCTTCTGCATGTGAAGCCAGACACTATGCTTCAAGAGAGACATGACAGAAAGGCAGCAGCAGCAGGTTCTTGTCCAAATCTTTTTATCTGAGGCTTGGTTGTCCAGGTGGTTCAGCAATCTAAGTGTTTATGGCAACAGCATCCTCCGTGGATTGATTTGCTACATAAGCAGGGTTCTGGTTAAGGGGTTAGGGTCTCGAAGTTCACCTCTTAATCCCTTTGAGATGCTGTGGAGTGAAACAGGCTTTACATGCCAGGAACCTTTTAAACTTCTCACAGCTGAAAGAATTCTGCATGAAAGAGTGGAGAACACTTTCCTCAGACCCAAGTCAGAGACTGTAGATGCTACAAGTAGCGTTTCAGCCAAAGGGGGTCACACTAGCTATTAGGGGTAGGTTTTCAAATTTCTTCCTCTGAATATGCATTTTTGTAGAATTACATTTACAGAACATCTTGAAGTCTTTTTTCACATTTCACTTTTTTCATATTGTTCTGTTATATTACTTTAATCTCTGGGATTAACTATTCATATATTAAAATATTACAAAATACCCAGGCTTTCTTAGGGTGTCCTAATTTGTTGAAGTAAACCTGTAGACAAGACACCTAACGGGAGCTCACTGTGTCACGATCCACTGGTTCACAGTGAGGACGAACCAGTGGATAAAACGTTTAGGCGGAACCGTGGCTCCGTTTCTGACGTTTATTAGCAGTCAGTAGGTGATTTGAGAAAATAACTAGCAAGTCTCGTCGGCAGGTGATCTTCGATAAATGTGACCAGCACTGAGAACAGAGTGGAGACGAGAGAAAGAGCAGAAAGACACAAAAACACCTTCATCACTTTCATTAAATAATTACAGAAACATCAAAAGATGGGAACCCTGAATCAGTAAAGGATTTATGACCCTTGCCTACTCCACAGTTTAGCTTCTCCTGGCTAATGACATCAACTTGTAACGTTCTAATTCCGTTCGCTCCCGTACTTGAATATGAGCCACTGCTTCTCAAAGCCTGCTATTCTGTTTAACAGTCTCTAATAAGCTCCGGTTGTTGCTCTAAAGTCAACCCTACCCCAACACCATCCAGGGCAGAAGAACGAACTGTGCCAAGGTCTGCCACTTCAGGACCTGATAACACGCTGTCCTCCAGAATAGGTTGAACCTTCTGATCCAATAAATGTACCTTCAATATACCTAATAAGTCACATTTACAGAAGTATTCAACACCTCCTCTGTGGGAGATTGGACCCATTTCCCCAAGTTAAATAAATTAAGCACCAGCTCCCCTAACAAATACTTCTAACCACATTCTACTAAGACAGGTTACATATTAAACACACCTGAGGTTTATTTATTTATTTATTTTCTATGGAACCCTTGGCCTGGTCAACTCCCAGCATGCTGGAAGTCACCTTAACGGTCATGGAAGTGCTCTAACCACTAACGCACAAAAACAACAACAACATCAACAACAAATAGGATAGCATTTGTTACCACCTGGCGCATGGGTGATAAGAAAAAGGAGGCCGCACAAACTAAAACTCTTTTATTTTGAAAAAGGTGAAACAAACCAATAAACCGAGGCGGAGGACACCTGGCTTCAGGGAAGAAGAAGTAAAATCAATGTAAAAGTCACCTTTTATGCCCTTTCAAGGCCCCTCCACCCCACCCACCAATCCACCTGTAACAAGGAAAGACATATGGATGAGAATAATAAGCCCCATTGTGTGGGGCTTACAGCTGTTAATAAATTATGATTATGATTATAATTATAAGTGATTCACCAAATCAGTGTATTTGGAAAAATCTCTTCTTAAGATGGTGGCCTTCCTCAAAGTAGCAGAAAGTAGCATTTTTTAAGGATTCGTCACCTGTGGGCTAAAAAGAAGAGCAATGTCAGGGCAACAAGAGCACTTTTTTTAAGAGCCGCATTTGCACACAGATGCCACAGTTTCAATAATGATATTATACATTTCCGCCGCGTTTCCACATAATTGTGTGCGTTCCGTCTAAATGACCTGTGGCGATCAGCTTACACTCGTAGCCGGTCATGCTTAGTCCTGCCTAGTCCTGCCGACACAGCACTGCACCCAGGATTTCTACTAATTATTTATTTGTTCAGTTATCATACTTTGTACTATAAACGTATTACGAACGATTAAACTAGTGAGGGTCATTAAAATGTAGGAAAAGCTCATTCTATTACACTGAGACTAGTCCACCTGTGTTGCTGTACACAACTTGTCTTGCATAGTGTAGTAGTTAGCATGTGTGCTTTCTGTTTTGTCAACCCAAGTTCAAGACTCAGTTACTGTCTGTTTTACATTTTAATATATTCAATATATTCAATTTACAACAAATTTGTGAACGTACGTCTGAAAGACATAATCATCGACATAACTGTGTTGTTTCCATTGTCTTGAAGTGAAGTGAGCTACTACTACCAGTCCGCCATCTTCTAATAAGACAGTACGTGAGCGATCATGTGATGAGTCCAGCAGAGACAGAACCTGACCAATACACAAAGTGTGTAAATTAAAAGACTCTTCATAAATGTGGCATTGGGACACACTACACCTATTGCAAAATGAAGGGGTATTCAAAGGGAACGTACAGTACGTCACAGAAGTGAGTCCACCCCTCACACTTCTTGTAAATATTTAATATATCTTTTCATGTGACAACACTGAATAAATGACACTTTGCTACAATGTAAAGTAGTGAATGTACAGTTTGTAAAACAGTGTAAATTTGCTGTGTCCTCAAAAAACGCAGCCATTAATGTCTAAAACCCTGGCAACAAAAGTGAGTACAGCCCTAAGTGAAAATGTCCACATTGGGCTTAAAGTGTCAGTATTTTGTGTGGCCTCCATTACTTTCCAGCACCACCTTAACCCTCTTGGGCATGGATTCACCAGAGCGGCACAGGCTGCCACTGGAATCCTCTTCCACTCCTCCATGACGTCACGGAGCTGGTGGATGTTAGAGGCCTTGTTCTCCGCCACCCTCCGTTTGAGGAGCCCCACAGATGCTCAATAGGGTTTAGGTCTGGAGACAAGCTTGGCCAGTCCATCACCTTCACCCTCAGTTCCTTTAGCAGAGCGGTGGTCGTCTTGGAGTGTGTTTGGGGTCGGTATCATGTTGGAATACTGCCCTGCGGCCCAGACTTCGAAGGGAGGGGATCATGTTCTGCTTCAGTATGTCACATTCATGGTTCCCTCAATGAACTGTAGCTCCCCAGTAACCGCAGCACTCATGCAGCCCCAGGCCATGACACTCCCACCACCATGCTTGACTGTAGGCAAGACACACTTTTCTTTCTACTCCTCACCTGGTTTCCACACACGCCTGACACCATCTGAACCAAATAGATGTATCCTGGTCTCATCAGACCACAGGACATGGTTTCAGTAATCACTGTGATCCCTGCTGCCTGGTTTTAAATCCTGTGCTCGCCTTTTAAATTTTTATTTATCTTGGCATTTAAATAGTTAAAACCAAACAGACATTATACAAGAGGATGAACCAGCACAGGAGCAACTACACGTCAGGACCAGTATCAGTGTCTCCACTTAGAAGACAAAGGCCACTGAAGACAACAACGTCCACGTGGACAGAGCAGACAGGAGGTTTGAACGTTAGAGCAGCGTCACACGTAGAGAAACAGCCCCTCTCTCTACAGAGGTGGAGGCTCAGACACAACCTGCCTCCATGGAGGAAGATCCAGATTCACCATGAAGGACACACTGACCACCCTGTAGTGGTGGAGGAGGACAGTTCACACCTACTCACTACCCTCAGTCCTCTGTTCTCACAACGAGCCCGTTCTCTACAGGTGAAAAAGCGTGAGTGGGTACTGATCTCATTTGAGTGGCGCATTTAAGGTTGCGCATGCTCACCACTATGCTACCAGAAGGAACAAACATTAAGCTTCCCCAACGATCTGAACACATGAAGCACGAAAGAAACTGATACTACCTACGTGAACTCCCATTTTTGAGCCTTATTGTTTGAATAAATCTATGTTTTAAGACAATAAAACAGTCAACGATGACCAAGAAGACTGTTTTATCTCCATCCTGCTGTGTGTAACTGCAGCAGTTGTGTAATTGTAGGTTACAGTTCATCAGATACTATATAATAAAACGTGTATGTTCACCGTAATCAGCCCCTGCAGTAACAGGCCTCTGTGAATGGATACGGAAACACGTAGTCGGCAACGCAGACATACTGCAGTGAAAACAGACGACATTTTTAAAGTGCTGCCACTGTAGGACCATAGCTTCTCAGCCTAATTAAAGCAACAGCAAAAAGTAGTGCAGACAAATTCTTCACCTTGCTTCCACTGCTAATTGTATGTGCAGAAACTTTAAAGATTGTACACACAATGATTCAGTTATTTGTTTTGTCTGCTATTTGTAACTTCCAGGCGTGATATCTGGCAAAACCAGGGGAAAGAGTCGAGGTAAAACAATGTGGTGAAAGAGAAAGGAAAAAAAGTATCCAGTGAAAATATCAGGATGTTATGGAAAACCCCAAAGAATTTAAAAGTTTCTGTGTTTTTTTTATACATCTTTAGGAGCAAGCGCCGCAAGTCTGGCTCCATTGAAGAGGAACCCGACAGTCCAGCAGGGGAATATTATCACTCACCTTCCTCACCTGCCAGCAGCTCTAGGAACTGGACAGATGACATGGAAGGAGGTAACAAAATAATCAACAACGCGTGGACCATGTGTAAAAGAAGACCCTCATAGTATTTGTGCTTAAAACATAAGCACAAATGAGCACCACAGGCTTTATTGTTAAGGCACTAAGCTACGCACAAGTATCAGCACAAGTCATCTAAAAAGTATAAATACTGTATGCTTTACATTAAGACGGCCATGGACTGGTCAGTCATCTTAGCGGAAGAAGCTGTGCTAGCGCCACGCAGTGTCTTGCAGAGCAGAATCACTAGTTTGTGTTGAGAATGAGCAGGCACAACGGCAGGTTTCCTTCTAGAGTAGTTTGTAGAGTTGTCAGCGCAGATTGCAGCTAACCACTCAAATGATAGCCTGCTGACTGGCCATTCAGATTACTAGATGGTGATGGAGCATGTCAGTATAGATACCTACCTCGGAGGTGATCTAACTCCAGACTTCCTGACTAAAATAATCCAGCAGAGTGTGGATATGTGGGATAAGATGGTGGCTGGGCTCTGTCCATGTGGCCAGAAGGCCTGTGGTGGCCTTTCCCTGCATGGGCTTCAAGCCCAGTACACCATGCTGCATGCTAAGCTACTGGACAGAAAGGAGGGAGAAAAGCAAACAATATCACATCTTTTTGTAAATTTGGTGAAGTAACGTAAAAATGTACAGCTACTGTTAATATTGCTCTTTAAACTAAAAAGTTGCCAGTTCAAAGAGTTACAGCTCTTTGGTGGTGGTTCGGGCAGTGCAGTGTCGTAGTAGGATCTTTAATTGTTGCCTTACAGCAAGAAAGGTCCAGGTGTTACAAACTGCTGCTGTGGACAGAGGTGTGACCCAAACACAGACTCAGATAAATTTGACAGTGTTGTTTTGTCACGGTGGACAAAACAGCAGCAACTTCACACAACTTGACTTAATTAAACCAGACAACATCACCTGACTTGACTTAACTTAACTTAACTTACACAACTTGACACAGACTACAAGGCTAGACTTGACTTGACTACATGACACGACACGACTTGACTTGACAAAAGACTGACATGACCACATGGACAGCTCCCACGTGGAACATCAAACAGACCGAGAAGGACAGAGACGTGAGGGAAGGCTTAAATACAACTAGACAGCAAATAAAACATAGGTGTAACTACTACAAAGAGGAGCACAGAGAGTCAGCATGCCCATGACCCTTACGACGACACGGGTAGAAAGCGATGAAGTGAACGTTTACGCCAATAAACACTGCAGCCCACTTGCTTGTTTTAGGTCTGTCACCTCCAGTGAAGAAGGCAGAGATGGACAGTCCATCCCCCCAGGAAGACTCACCAAGACTGGCCTCCTTCATTCAACACCAGCGGCCAGTCATAGCAGTTCATAGTGGCAGTGGTCAGTAGCAGACACACTAACACATCAGAACACACAGAACAAAATGCAATTTAATGTTTCTGTTGGTCTTCCTAGGTCTTTCTCGGAGTCCGCACCCCACCTCATCTCTTCATTTTCCTTCGTCCTCCTACTTCCCACATGGAGCAATCCGCTACCCTCCTCATCTGACCCAGGACCCCCTAAAGGACCTGGTCTCTCTAGCCTGTGACCCTGCCAGTCAAAACCCTAGTTCAGTGAGTACAAACATTTATCCAAACTACTGTGCCACGCAACTCCAAAGAATATTTCATTACTATCTTAGCTTTTGAGAATTAGTCTAAAATGTGGGATATATGTACACATCAAGTAAAACCTGTCATCTGTTAGCTGTTTCTTAGCTCGCTTTGTCAAAAGGAGCTGGACCAGTAACAAAAGGCAGCTTTCCTAAAGTATTTTAACCCTTTGTCTGACACTCAGAGGTGAGCGTTGACGGTTCAGCCAGAAGTTGGCAACAGAACTGACCAATACATTTGGGCCAACCAATCTGTCCTAGTCTGGCCTAGGGAGTGTTGGGAAGATAGTTCCTCCCAAGCATATGTCTGTCATGGCCCATGCGAGCATTAAAATCCCCCAGTCATAGAACCCTGTAGCAACCCTGCCCCCTCACCACCACCACCACCACCAGAAGGGTACCTGCACTGTGGGACATCTGTCCCTGACCCACAGGCGCAGAGAAATTGCCTTCTTTTTCACTGGTAGTCCAAAACATGGCTGCTAAGCTAGGGAGCTATTAGCAAACTGACACCAACCCACCCCCTCACACTGGGAGAGTCCAACCTATACTGCTGAACTTCCCTCACAAGCTCAGGCTTCCCGTGCCCCCCAATGAAGTGACAATCCAATTTCTCTGTCCACATGCTCAAGTTTTGTTTTGGCACGTTATACTTCTGGCTTTGATTTAATTCTGTTTTTAACACTAACATTTACATGTTTGATGTTGGGAATGCCAGCCAACATCTGTGAGAAAATAGTACGTAACAATTTGTCTTTCTGAATGTTTCAGTTAAACGGCAGCAACCAGGTCAAATTGCCGACTCACTACATCTCATCTCAAATGTTGGCACCACCTGGAACAGCACCATCCTTAGCTCCACCCACATCCGCTCTGAGTAGACAGTCTCTCCCTGCAGAGTCAAAAGCCACTACCACCTCCTCTGATGGGAGCACGAACTCCCCTACATCACCCAGTAAGTTTTGTACATCTGCACATCTGGTCACTTGAAATTTGACAGTATTATTGTTTTGGATTTGCTTATACTTCTGAAAAGATTTAAATTTGAATGCAAAGGAAAGAAAAAGTTTTTCTCCTGAGAGTAATTTCAGACAGACAGTGTCTAGTCCCGAGGAAACCTAGTGCAGTACGCTCTCGAGCTGAACAAACTGTAAACAGCTACATCGCCTTATTCTGACTGGTAATGATTTAATGATCATGAATAATTCAGAAAGTAAGCGCCGCAGCTCATAGATGTGAATCACGAATGGTCCTAAAGGTTTAGTGAGTTTTACTGGCCTTTCAGTACTTAGCTGCTGCAGCCAAGGTGAGAAGACATTAACATATGAATGTAACGGTCTTAAAGTGGAGGGAGAGATGTGATGAATGTTGCCTTTAGCTGGATGGTGGCCGTCTGAAAGTTGAGTCACAGCAACAGGACTTTCTTTAGAGTAGAAACTCAGGAGGCTTCTTCAGTCCGTCCCTTTAGCTGCTTTCATTCACTGAATCTAAACAGCAGTGACGATTATTTATTATGGAGGAGGCTTCATACAGAAATGACATCTTTTATGGTTTTTGACTCTATATAAAGCTTCATTTATTGTCTACAAGATAAAATCCAACAATTATGTGAAGTTCACTTACCAACAGAATTTGTGATCGCAGTTAAGTTATCACATTTTGGAAAACTGGAAAAGTATAAAATATTAATTCAATTGTGACCCATAGCCACAGAAATATGTGGAGGTTGGAATGAAAAGAAAATCAGCAGAACTCATAAGTTCCTACATAAGTTCCTGTTTTAATGGTCGCTATTATTTGAATAGGTCTATAACAAAAAAAAAACCGCCCATGACCACCCATGGCCCATGTGACCTCCTTGGTGCATCTGTGTATGAGTGTAAGGCGATCGCCACCTACAGGTCATCAACAAAGCTTTGGCTTAGATCATGGGTTGAAGTAGACAGGTACAGTATGTGGTGCTTTCCAAAAATCCTTTGGAGGCCATCAAAGGAATCACTAGGTTCTTCTGCTGGCCCTGGGTCTCAGGCTGTTCCCTTGTCGTGGGAATGTTTCTGCTCTGTGGTTCAGGGTCCTGATGACTTCTAGTTTGCACCCAAGCAGTGGGTGATGCGAGTCAAACAGTAGGTACTGGTCAATGTGGGGTTTTCTGTAGATTTTTATTTCTAGGCTGCCATCGTTCCGTCTGATGACTGCACAGTCTGTTGTCCTTGATGTCTTGTCTGGTGAACCTATTGGGTTTGGGCTGACTGCTTCTGGTGGTTAGGATCCTTTCCTCCTCCAGTCTCCTCCTAACAGCTGTGAAGGCATCACTGGTGGAGATGCTGGTAAAGAGTGGTGTTACGTTAAAGATGCTTTCGTGCATGTAGCACACCTTCAGGGATATACAGTAGTGGAGTCCATGCCTCGGGAGATCAGGGCTTTTTTGGAAGCCATATTGGAACCAACACTAGGGAGGTGGTCGGTATGAATAATATTACAGCACCAAGTCTATGAAAATAGTCAGTACAGTACTTCACAAAGGGCAGAATCAAATTTACAAATTCACTGAGCAAATTCACTTTCTTATAGAGAATTGATGATAATGTGTTGCAGGTCTTTTCTAAGCAGGTTTTGTTTCAAGTACTGCTTCATACATAATGACAAGCCTCACTTCATCTTAAGACTCATGTTGAAAACACAAATATCCTCAGCATACTCTGCCCCTGGGACGCCCCCTGCTAATCGCTCCTCCTTCGTCGGAGTTACCCCTCGAGACCCTGGTGGCCTCTATCAAGCCCAGGTCAGTAATGTTCATTTTAAATTCTGCTAACTGTCTATGTGCTAAATCAGCATGTATGAACAATAGTTCATACATGGACTATAGCCATTGCTGGGATAAAGGTTTGTGTTTTGTTTGGGGGCTTGTGGGTGTCAGTATGTGTTCTCTTCCTACTCTATACCATCTGTGAAAAGAATGTAATGATCGTCACCATGTATTCAAGCCCTTTTTGGCAGACGACACACAGGTTGCGCTGCGTACGTGTGCTGGGCTTGGGTTGTGTTGTACAGTAGCTGCTGCATTGCAGTGCCACTGCTTCATAACAGCTAAGCGTATGCTGCTGACCCAGCAGTCCTCAGCTTCCCTCTGTCTCTCTAGTTAAATGTGTGACATGTGAAGTTGGTGGCTTGGCTGAGTTTTTAGGTAACGAGGTTGTTTCATAAAGCGAGTCATTAAAATGCTAAAACAATTGCAAGGCTTTTTATGTTTACTGACATCAAATACCTGACGAACGAGTAAATAATGTGAACAGTTCCTAAACGCAAACACTTAAAGTCAAGCTGTGTTTTACGTGGTAAAATGTCATCAGTGCATACTGTATGTTAAATTGTTTGTACAGATTTCAAAATGTTCTCTTCTGTATGCAGATAAATGATAAATCAGGTAATTGATGTATGATCCTCACAATCCATTTATGTGTTTGTCTCTGTTGCAGTCTTGGTATCTGGGCAACTGAGTGAACTCTGGAGTCAAGGTGATTGTCATGGCAATACTGTCTTCAGGAAAGGAAAACTATTTTATCAGGCATTGCCAGAGATAGAAACTATTCAGCTTTGTAGAAGCATAAGATTTGGTCATACATATATTTAAATATATGTATGCATATACATGTGTGTACACATGGAGAAGGTCTGGATGGAAGACGAGTGGCCTGCTGTGACTCAGCCATTTTCCAGCGGCAGAATGCACTATGTTGTAAAACGGTGGTTTTCAAATGAGAAAATGATTGCGTGTTTCTTGATGGTCCAGATGAACTGCTGACCAGAACCACGCCTCAACACACCAGAGCTCGAGAAGGCTGTAACCCTACTGTGTCCCCAGGATGAAGCCTGTTTTCCCAGGATGGATGTCAGCCTTTAGCCATGTGCCCTAGGTTTCTACATTAAATCTGCTATAAGGCCTGTTGCCTGGAACTCAAATAGACCTCATCCCCTTGCCACCCAAAATGCCCCCTCCGCTGCAGGTGCTTCTTACGATATATGCAAATCAGCCTTCTTTATCGAAGAGATTCTGACGTTAATATTTCAAGTTTCTTTGCACTTTTTAATATGTTTTTGCCTGAGGAAAATTCTAATTTGAAACACTCTCCACCAAAAAACAGAGGCTGTCTTTTTTACTGACAATCATCAGCCTGAAACCATTAAGTTGCTTTGCAAGCCTATAATTTTTAAGGGTCTTAAGACTTTTTAATCAGAAAATGAGAAATAGTGGGATATAAGAGCTATATTCATGCCGCCTTGAACACACCACGCAGTGCTGAGGTTGGATACCATTAATGGGACAGAGGACTTGCCTGTCTGCAGCAGAGGCAATCATTCACACAACTGTCCTGCTGCTTCTGTCCTTTCAAGTGTCGATGATTTTGCCATATATGTATACAAATGGCCAAATGCACATTGTTTGGATAAGACATGTACGTCTCAGTAGAACTGGATGAACAGTAACTAGTATTAGGTGGCAGGACAGCTGAACGGTGTTTGAAAGTGGAGCACAGTGTGGCGTGATGTGTGTGGAAAAGGAAATGTGCTTTGTGCATTCTGAAGCTCATTCCTGGTCTGCTTTGGAGGGGTTTTACAGAGCAGTGCTGGGGTTTGTACTTGCATGTAGGTAGATTAGAAAGCGATACTGCAGGCATTGCACTATGATTATGTTCAAATTCCTTTCTCCAGATTGATGCAGTGATGAGGCTTGTTACCAAGCAAGTCTTAGCTGAAGTAGCCGGAGCCTTTACAGCAGGTCAGGAGCACAAGATTCAGATTTTTATACTGACTGGGTGCTCACTGTGCATCTTAACCCCAACCCTCGCACTCCGTTTAGGAGTAGCGGCGATTCACACTGACTGGAGGCAGAGGAACAGGAAGCTGAGAAAGCCACGGTTTTAGATGATCAGGCCATGACTTTGATTTTCTGTGTTCAACGCTTACACAGTATTCTGTTATGTTATTATGTTATGGCTGGATTTTCATTCTTCTGAGAGACATTTAATAGCTTAATAGTATACATGCTTTTTAACTTTGATTAAAATCTTTTTAAACCTGTCATAATATTACAAGACGGATGGAGCCTATTTGGTTGAACAATAGGAACATCTCATTCTTGTGTAGGTAGTAGTGTAATGAAAAAATTTAACTCATCACCATTTTTGTATGGACAAATTAATGCAAGCTCCAAAGGCAATAATAGTAAGGCCACCCAAAACGTGTGTTTCATCAAACGTCACCTCTCTGGAGATTATACTTTTGTAGGACTGAACATTGACTCGTGAAAATATCTGGGCCATATTTTTCTTTTTTAAGACCTGGAAACCTGTTTAGTGAGAGCATGCCTGTCTTAACGTGTGGTCAGAGTGAACGCCAAGCAAATGTAGTCTCAAGTCATTTACATGAATTTCAGCGCTGTGGAGTTCATGTTCATGCAGATGTTACTCCATAATTTGATCATTTCAAAAGTCTAAATATGATTCCTCTACTTGCTTTTTACTGACAACGACACAGTTTCAGCTTTGTTTGCAGACTGCATCTAAAATTTGCTTCGCATTCAGTCTAATAACGGTGGTCTCCATGTCTTGTGCTTTTCCTTTCCCAGGGTCCAGGGTTAAAGCTGACAGCAGTCAGCGTCTGCTCTGTAGCAGGTGCAGACTACTGACTTTCTGCTAAAGTTGCTGATATGAGCTGGATTTTGGCAGGTTGAGGCTTAAGGTTTGGTTAAAGCTGGCTTGAAGCTGATGTATACTGCATGGTGCTTCCCTGGTCACTGTACTGACCTAAAGAATGCATGGCTCAAACTGATGATACCTCTCCTTCTCTACGTTGCTCTTCCTCCTACTGGGCTTCTTCGTACTCTGTACTACACCAGAGGACAGTGATGCAATGGTGGTGTTGTCCATTTCTTTACATTTTATGGCCCTATTGTTAAACTTCTCTTTTGCACGATAGTTCATAAAAACACATTATGTGCCTTGCCTTTAGTTATAAAGAACAATAATACATTATGGAAACAAGATCATACATTCATGGTACAGCTAAAAAAGAAAAAAAGCTGCATGATTGCTTAACCTGAACCTTTATGGATGGTACAAACCTTTGGGTAAACCAGTGGCAGTGGGACAGATAGCAGAAAGCTTTAAAAACGGCAGGTAGGGATTTGATTATTCCCTACTACCGTTCAACCAAGGAATGATCATTTGTATATTTGTGCATTTGTATTTGTCGTCCTGCCTTCATTGTAAGACTTTGGTCTCATAACTATGGTTACAGCCAGATAGGAAAGCTAAGCTCCTTTTGCTGGTTCATGAATGGCTCCAGAAACACCTGCCATTATGTAGCCAAAGTTTGGACTTTGGACAACGGATCTGCTCTGCAGCAGCTGAACAAACCATGGACCTTTTGAAAATGTCTAAGTGAATGCTAGGATACCATGAAAACCTGTGTCAGGGTTTTGTTTCACGGCTTAAGAATGACCCAGACACAGAAATAATGTTGGCTGTCTGGATTCCACTCAAGGAAGTGATCTCTCCGCTGTCGAATGCTGAAAGAGAGCGCTGTTGTGTTTTTGTATGTACTGCAGTGTTTTAAGAAGCATTGAATACATGCAGATGCATTTGAAGTACTTGCTGTCAGGTCAAGGACAAGCCTTCTGTAGTATGGATATTTTTTAGGCTGACAGGGCCCAGCCACTCACGCCGGTCTAATGATAGCATGAGACATTTTCAGGTCTAGTCTTTCGCTCTGCAGCTCTGTGATTTGTTATTAGGTTAGATCATCCAATTGCCTGTAAGTTAAGTCTGACCACATGTCAAATCATGTGACAAGAATTTACCAAAGCCATATTTGAATTTTGTATGGATGCATGCACTGAGACCTTTTCTTATTCAGCTTGTCAACCAGCTTATTTTTATTCCTTGTTGTTATTGCTTGTACATATAATTTAAGACACAGCCGTATGTATAAAATATGTATTATGAACTCATAAACAAAGGTATATAGCACGTCTAAACGTGTCACGTTTGTTTGTATAATTTGGCTTTCTCAACATGGTGGCCGAGCCGCAGAGTATCTAACCCATGAAATGGGAGCTGTCGGAGTGTGCACAGGTGTGTTGATGTGAGATACAGTAAGAGCAGTGGTAATTAGAGACTAGAGGATGCTGAAAGTTGAGCACAGTGAGAACCTGGCATCAGAGGAGTTGTGTCATGTAGAAAGTTAGGTAGTCAAAGCCTAAGGTTTCATTTGTATGCACAGGTTTGTAGAGGAGATGTCTGAAAAAACGAACAATGTTCTTAGAATGATCATCTCCTAAAGTGGAAACTGTGGATGAATGGCTCCATGTCACAGTACAGTAATGTCACCATGCAGGTCAGAAAGCCAGGTTCTAAAACACCTGCTTGCTCAAGTAGACCACTGCATGCAAGTTGATTTACCTGATTTACTAGGACGGATTTGATGACGTATGGACATTTGAGTCAAATCGCCTCTTTTAATAAACCAGCCAGAACCCTCAACATTAAATTGATCATCGGGTGCAGTAGCTGCAACTTATTCATATTTACTGAGCAAATGCTTTATTCATGTAATTGTTGTAGATTTCTAATATGTTTCTTTTTGTATTCAAAACAAAACACTATAAAAGCATCCTCACAAGTTAAGCATACAGGCATGTCAACATATTTATATTCACAAGTATCAAAACATTATTTACATTTCAAATATTAGAATATAAACACATTACTTTACTTTGTACAGTCAAAGCCATGTCCACGCTACTTATGGAGCCTGCTGCTTCATATTTATCCATATTTAAATGGAAGGAACAAATAAAAGTGAATCGAGTGATGGTGGAGCTGAACAGGACCTTGTGGATAAGCATGGATGGATGAATCTCCACAGACGTGTTCTGTAGTATGCGGTGGCAATGGCCAGATGCTCTGCGTGTGGCTTTGTCTGTGGTTTTCCTTTTTACGTGTGACCTGTGGCTGGGATGTGGATCCCCTGGCTACGAGCAGAGCTGGGATTCTAAGTTGAAACAGTTTAGAATCAGAATCACTTATTGTTACGAGTCGACGGACGGGCGGCGGCTCTGTGAGGATGTTCTTCCTCAGTGTGAAGATATGAGAAGAGCTGAGAAGGCTGTTATGCATCTGACATATCTGGAGTTTAGATGATTTGTCTATTGTGCTCTAGTTTTTGAGCCAATACGAGTCCACCTTACTACACAAGCTATTTTGAAGAGTATACTTTTATTATGGCCAAGTAAAACTGGAGGAGAATATTATGCTTTACTAGAAATATTACCCCCTGTTTTCACCTCATTTTAGGCTACACCTACATAACTATAAAAGCAGCCTGTGCTGATTCTTACACTTTAACCCATGAGAACCCACAGTGATCTGTGTTTGTTTCCTTTAAAGTAGAAATGGGTCTGGGCTCTTATGGGTTAACAAGAGCTTCTGTAATCTGTGAATCATTCTGAAAGACAGGAAGCAAATCAGAAAACATCATGCTCAAAAATAAGTAGTTAACAAGTACCAATAAACGTGAACAATAGTGACCCAATGCCTTTATCTGCTTTAACCCAGCACACTGACTTTACGAGGCAAGAGAAAAGCTCAGACGAACAGCAAGTGGCTAAATGGATGATGACTGAATTTCACTATAGTGCATCCGAATCTCACCTGGACACTGATCAAATCTCAGGAACACGTGGCACTAATAAGTCAAAAAGCTACCACATTTACACCAGAACATGGAGCGAAGTGCATAGAAACTGATACATTAGGTGAAGATATTATAGCCACAAATACTACTACTACTACTTAGTGTCTGTTACACCATCAATAATTTCAGTGTAACCACTAGAAGTGAAAGAACCTTGTTGCCATGTTGTGGAGATGGACCTGAAGGCCACATATATGACATGTTTCCTCCAGTGCCCTGGTAGCACAGCGTGTACATGTTAAGCGTTAGACCAGAAAGAGCCCTGAGTGTAGTCAGTTTATCCCATTCACAATTAATATTCTAACCACTGTACAGTAATCTGTAACTCTGAAGACATAAGAACAAGCAGTTTACATTTCAAGAAGCATCCACATACATGGAGCTGGAGGCTCTAACACAACATCACGTCGTAGCTGCTCGTGTTACCATGGTAACCATCAGGCCATTGAGCACCTACCTTCAATAGAAAGGCTGTGTAATTCACACACTGGTTTCAGTCTTACTGCAGGGCTACTGCTCCACATGCTGCCTACTATTAGCATGTTAGGACAGAATACCCAGGTTTTCTGGACTCGCATCGTGTCGTGTCGCTGGAAGTGATGGTGGCTGAGGTCAGTGCTGTACGCGGTGGAGACATGAGGCTCTCGGGCTGCTTGTTGGCTCAGCAGATGTGATCTGTATGAGGAACACAAGCATTAAACATTTTCGCAGAGGGCTCTTTTCTATAAACAGTGTTATTTTACACCACTGTTGATGTCACACGGGAACGCTTTCCTTTCTCTTCTTCTTATTTTATGGTAAGTTTGCTGCGACTGAAGTCTTCTGCGCTACTGATGCAGGCTGAGTTAAACTACAGCTTTCCTTTGAGCAATGCCACATTGATTGTTTTCTTTAAAAATCTAAATGCACTCTATTTATGTAGGATGTTCCTTTTAGAAACAGTGGTAGGGACGACTGCTTTGCTTAAGGGAGAAGCGATATCACTTATGTCAGAGAGAGCGTGGACATGAACAGCTTTTATTAGTTATTGCGTAACTACATTCTCCACAAATCACCTTAGTCCTTTCACATTAGTTGGGCCATCAGGAAGTCCTTCATTTCCTGCGCAGCATTCAAACAGCCTGGCAGCGCCGCACAAAACAGCTTATCAAAATTCTGTATTACTAGAATACTAGAAATACCAGAATGGTATGTTATAATACAACTTAGTGACCCTAGTCAGGCTACTAATGTTGCTTTTGCTGTTTTAGATATCGAGCGCTGACCTTGAGCGTTTGCTGTCCAAGGAGTTGCTGCTCTAAAATCTAAAAGTCACTTTGTAGCAGCTGTTTTTTCTGAACTGAACTAAACATTAGCAGATGAATGAAGTGTTCCTATTGAATTGCATTCAGGCAGAGACAGGACTGAGCGCTGCCTTTCCATGTTTACGGGCCTGTTTCAATGTGTCATTGTTTGAGTAACTGAACCAGTGTTTCTGACCTAATGATTTTCATCTGCTGTGGGGATATTATGGTTTTGGTAAAATGTCATTATAATCATATTTAGCCATTGCTGTCAGCAACTGCTGGTAAATTCATTACTGGAAATTAATATGTTTTCCTATGCAAAACTATACCATGAATAAACAAGCTATACCACTCAGTCTGTTTCTTCATTTCCACATAAACAGTCTTCAGCACCAGTTTTAGCAGTAGTCTCAATCCATGTGTTTCCTTTCAGAAACCTGCACAGCAGCGTTGCAGCTTCTGTTAATACAGCGGCGTGATGTCACTTTTCAAAGACTTTAGTTTGGCACAGAATCCTCCTGCCACAATAAGTGCAGAGACACTGGAGGGAACGTTCAGTTTGTACAACAACCTCCCACATGTAAATACCACGCAAACAAGCCCACTCTGCCCACACGGCCTTATGGGTAGAGCTGCTGCCATGCGCACTGCATGCAGCGCAGGGGGGCTCGTGTTAGAAGACACTTTACTGTCTCAAAAACAGCAAAAGCACAAATAATGCCGAACTAAAGACAGTATCATAGCACATGAATGCAGATCCAGCATTGCACCACTGTGAAACACTAACTCTGACCTTTCCGTGCATGGGTTCTGTGAGGGGCACTGCCATGCTTCATGCTTCACCAGAGGTTTGGAAACACCTGCGGTTTTCTCTAATGAAGGTGTTTGGACCTGGACACCTCCTGAAGAGGAGGAGGACCCAGGACAGGCCTGTTTCTCCACTGGCTTGGGGTCGTTCGTGAGTTGTGAGGATTTGCTAAAGCTCAATCGTTTTTATGCCTAATATCTCGCAGGCATTGATCTTAACATCTACTTCTAATGTGTAGTATACTTACGAAATGTTTTTCTGTTCATTTTTACCTTGGCCACTGTGAAATTCATTGATTGGCTCCAATTCAAAGCTGCTCTATGTGGGATTTGTTGGGTTTAGTTGTGTCAGGTCTTAAACCTCAGTGTAAAGAGCCTGGAGATAACTGATGTTGTGAATTGGAGCGATATAAATACGACTGTAGTTCTATGTAAGCATTTAAACGCAGCATTAAATGACTGAGCAGCTTTCTGCTCCTCTGGCTTTTATTAAAACATGTATTATGCCTGTTTAAACAGCTTTGTGAGACCAGTGCTACCAGTAAACTGCTACATTACTGCTGCCAGACAGCGACTAAAGCCGACGTGATTCTCCTGAAGTAGCGTTTCTACCTCGGTTTTACCCTATGACGCTCTGACTCTCACTCCAGTATTACTGAATGTAATCCTTTCTACTCATTTAAACCAACTAATGGGACTTTAAAGTGATTTCCTTTGTAAACATGTTCAACCATATAGTCCAAGCTGTTATGATTTCCTCATTTCAAACTTCATTCAACATTCTCTCCAGAAAGAAAGTTTGATTTGACACAGTTCACTCAGTCATGTTCTCCATGTGGACATTTTTGAATCTTTTACAGAGAAAACAACCTTTTTCTTCTTCTTTAGCAGTGACGTCACGTCAACAGTCTTCCCCAGGTTGTGTCAATATTGGTGCATTTTGGCTTTTCATTAGCTGTAGCACATAATCATCCAAATTAAAATAAACAAGTGTTTGAAATACATCAGTGTGTGTAATGAATCTATGAGTTCTCCTCATATATTCATGTTGCACAGCGTGCGTTGGTCGATGAGGTGCTGACTAGAACGGACAAACCCGGACGCCTTGGTTAGTGTCTTAGGTGACTTTAACAATGTCTCCCACGAACCAACCAAATACAAACGGTTTATTCAGTGTCCGAGCAGAGAGGGAACGTGCTGGACGCTGCTGCTCCACCGTCAGCCGTGCTTATGGTGCCGTCCCTCACACTGGGCCGGTCCGACCACACCGTGGTGTCCGTGGGACCTGCACACAGGCAGAAGCTACTACTGACCCGCTGTGAGGACGTCTAGGAAGTGGACCAGTGAGGCTGTGGGGGACTCCAGGGGTGTCTAGGCTGGACAAACTGGGATGTTTGCAGGTCCACCACCGCCAGCCTGACTGAGACACAGACACCGTGACATCCTGCATCAGCTTCTGTGAGGACAGGATCACCCCATCACCACCAGGGTGACTTACAACAACAACAACCCCTGGTTCACAGCTCAACTCAGGCAGCTGAGGTCAGAGAAAGAGGCTGCGTTCAGGAGGACAAAGACAAACACAGAGAGGCTGAGCACAGATTCAGAAAGAAGGTGAGAAGAGCTAAATCAGCCCACGGAGAGAATAGAACAGCAACTCTCAACGACTCTGCCTCTGTCTGGAAGGGCTCAATAAGCAACTACGAGCCCAGAGCCCCCCACTCTGTGAACAGCCTGAACCAGTTCTACTGCTGCTTTGACAAGCGACCGACCCAACACCCCTCTCCCACCGACCAGCAGCAGCCCGGCCTCTCCCCCTCCACCCTGAAGCACTGTGCTGAGCAGCTGTCTGCACTGTTCACAGACATTTTAGCACCTCACTGGAGACCTGCCACGTGCCAGCCTGCTTCAAGACCTCACCATCATTCCAGCCCCACAAAGCCAGGACAGGACTCAATGGCTATTCACAGCATCAGTTATCTCAAGGCACTTTACAAGTGAGGTTTTAAGACCTGACACAACTAAACCCAACAAATCCCACATAGAGCAGCTTTTAATTGTAGCCAATCAATAAATTGTACATTTTAATAGCAACAGAGGAAAAATTCTATAGAAGAAGAAACCTCCAGCAGACCCAGGATCAGTGTGGGAGAACATCTGCCTTGACCGGTTGGAGTGAAGGGACAGAGAAGACAGAAAAGAACAACAACAAGCAACAACAGACTCAGGCAGGATGGTTGGACCAGCAGCTGAACACTGAGACACACGACTCTGAGTCTGACGATACCTGGAGATGAGAATAGAGAGAGACAGAAAGAGAGAAACACAACTAGGAAAGAACAGAGACAAAGTTAGTCACATGTGGACATGGAGGCATGTTAGTGGATGGAATAGATAGAAACCCAGAGGAGCTCAGTGAATGAAGGAGGTTCCAGCATCTAAGCCTGTAGCAGCTGAACTAAGAGATGGATCAGAGAAACCAGAACCATCTGGAACCATCAGCTTTGTCAGAAAGGAAGGTTTCAGCCTAGTTTTAAAGCAGAGAGGGCGTCTGCTGCTAGAACCTGAACTGGAAGCTGGTTCCACATAGAGGAGCTTGGAGCTAAAGGCTCTGCCTCCCGTTCTACAGGTAGAAACTCTAGGAACCACCAGTAGACCAGCTCTGAGAAGCAAGGTTCTGTTGGAGCAGAAGGAGCCATGAGGTCTAAGACCAGATGGAGCTTTATTATGAAGAGCTGTGGAAGAGGAGGAGAATTTAATTCTATCCTTGATTTGACAGGACAGAGAAGCTAATGTAGGAGAAATGTGACGTCTCTTCCTGAGTCCAGTCAGACTCTGGCTGCAGCATTTGAATTAACTGGAGACTTTTAAAGAGTCACTGGTTCAAACTATGAGCAGGGAGACACAGTCGTCCAGCCTGGAGGAACTAATGCAGGGATTCATGTTTCAGCATCACTCTGTGACAGGATGCTCCTCATTTTAGCAACATTCCTCAGGTGGAAGTAGGAGGTTTAGAGATTTCTTTAATATATAGTGTAAAGGACAGATCTTGGTCAACAATGACACGTCATCCAGAGTAACAATCTGATTCAATAATGAGTCTCTATGGTTTTTAGCACCAATTATAATAACCTTTTATCTGAATTCAGTTGTAGAAAGTTATGGGACATCCAGGATTTGATGTCATTTAAACAAGTTTGAAGTTTGACTAATTGGTTTGTTTCCTCTGGTTTCATGGACAAATATAACTGAGTATCATCTGCATAGCAGTGAATATTTATAGAATGTTTTCTAATAATATTACCAAGAGGAGACATGTAAAGACTGAAAAGTATTGGACCAAGCACAGAACCCTGTGGAACAACAAAGATAATTCCTGTGCGGATGGAAGATTGATCATGAACATGAACAAACTGGAATCTGTTCAACAGATAAGACTTAAACCATCCAGTGCTTTGCCTTTAATTCAACTATGTTCCAGTCTCTGTAGTAGAATCTTGTGATCTATCGTATCAAATGCTGAACTAAGATCTAACAGGACAAGGACAGAAACTAGACCATTGTCTGAAGCTGTGAGAAGATCATTAGTGACTCTAATCAGAGCTGGTTCTGTCTGTGATGGATCTGAATCCTGACTGGAAATATTCATCCAGGTTATTTCTACGCAGGTGGTCACATAGTTGTTTAGCTACAATTAAATAAAGGGCAGATTAGATGTTGGCCTATAGTTTCTAGTTCTCTAGGGTCAGAGTAGGTTTATTCAGTAAAGGTTTGACCACAGCAACATTAAAGCCTGTGGTACGTAGCCTGTAACCAGAGACTGGTTGGTTTGATTTAATATGGACGTGCTGATTAAGGGAAAAACTTCTTTGAGTCTAGTTGGGATTGAGTCTAAGAGACAAGTAGCTGATTTAGCAGAGTTAATTATTGAAGTTAACTCTGGGGGAAAACAGTTTAAGTCAGACATAGGTCTAACCAGCAGATCTAAGGCTGTTGGTTTTGGTTTATAACTTTTGTTGACACATTCTGATAAATCTTTTCTCTAATGGTTCTGATTTTATTAGTAAAGAAATTCATAAAGTCGTTGCTGCTGAGATTTAAAGGGACACTAGGCTCAACACAACTATGACTCTTAGTCAGCCTGGCTACAGAGCTGAACAGAAACCTGGGGTTGTTTTGATTTTCCTCAATTAATGATGAATAGTATGTGATTCTAGCAGCACAAAGTGCTTTTTATATAGTATTAAACTGTTTTTCCATGCTAGACAGGATTCACCTCATTTGTTGACGCCACAATCTTTTTAGTTTTCGAGTCCTCTGCTTAAGGCTGCGGATCTGAGTTATACCATGGAGCCAACCTGCTCTGATTCACTGGCTTCTTCTTCAGAGGAGCAACAGTGTCTAAAATTGTAGCATCATCAACAAGACAATCTACCTGCTCATGATTCAGATGACTGCTCTCCTCTGTGTAGCTACAAGGGAATGAGACAAAAGATGATGGAATCATCTCCTTAAATCTAACAACAGCATCATCAGATAAACACCTGTGCCATGTGTAGGTGGACGACGGACTTCCTGACGGACAGACGGCAAGTCGTGAGGCTGGGGAAGCTCGTCTCTGACTCCAGGACCATCAGCACTGGATCCCCCCAAGGCTGCGTCCTGTCTCCCTGTTCACCGGGTCCCAGCCCCCCTCCCCCCTCATCCACTCTGCTGAGACGCTCCTCCGTGCTACACACCTGAGCTCCGGTCACCTCTTCATTTCCAGGTCTCAAATCCTGTTGTGTGAAGAAGTCGTGTCTAAGTGTAGCCATGTTTCTTATAACCCTGTTTTGTGCAGCCACGTTTGAGTTTCAGCTTTTTACCCGTCTGAGCCTTTGTTTGAAGGAGGTCTTAGTTTGTTCTAGTTTCTGTAACAACTTGGTTTTCTTACCAACGGCTGAAAAGACAAGATAACCAAGATAAACAAGATAACTAAATGTCACAGAAGACAGGAACAACAAAACTTAGTGAACTGACAAACTGGGTCAAACAGCTAAATAAGCAGAATAAACAGTACTACTAACAAAACACAACCCACAATAACGAGCGAAGAGAAGAGAGAGCAAAACAAACCAAACCAAACCCGATCAGCAACTAAAACAACGTAAGACTAACAAACAACAACCACACTAGTTCAGCTTCTCGGCATGATTTTACGTTCGCTATTCAGTTAGTCGTCACATCATGCCCACGTTTCACCGCTGCTGAATGGGAAAAAATCCATTAGGCTCAGTGTTTAAATGGGATGTTATTACTATTAGTCTTCTAAATTCCATTAGGAATCTTCAGCAGTTCCTTTATGTCCTGTCTGCAAATGTAGGCTTAGCCCTGGTTCAGCTGTGAATCTTATTTCATACTCAACAAAGGATTTACCTGTGGACCTGGTTGGGGAACTAAGTGGAGCATCGTTTATGACCCAGTCTAACATTAGAACCTGCACTGAAAATGTAACCACCAATCAAAGCGTTGGCGTCCAGAACCTGCTGAAAGAACAAAACGCAGCATTCACAGCACAGCCAGACGTAGCCTTGGCCATGGAGGAGCTAAAGCTGCCTACAAGGAGGTTCTAGACATTCAGCATATGACCAACTGCAGGCCAACAGCGACAGCCCCCAGCTCGACCAACGTTGTTTCATCATTTAAGGACCTTCAATGTGGCTGCTATAATGTATGACAAGGTTTAAATCTGTTGCACTGTGACTTTTACAAACCCCATCTTATTTCATCCATAATCTGTCCGAAGCGTTGTTTGTGTGATTAGTCCCCCAACATCATCTCGTGCCTCACACATGCTCATGCGGTTTTCTGGGTTGTAATAATGACATTGTGCTCCAGCCTCCAGGCTTTAACTGTGTTTGTAACATTGCTACTGTTACAAACCCGGGTTTACGAGCTTCAAGAGGCTACAAACGAGACTGCGGCGTAGAGCTGAGAGGATTGCAGGGCTTCAACCTGCTGACATAACCTCCACCACTGGTCCGTCTGACTGACAGACAGACTGAGTTCTTTCCACAGGACTGAATTAACTGCTTTATTAAAAACCCAAAAAAGGAAAACACTACAGATAAGGAATGAACAGAAAATCACTGGGAACATGGAAAACACAAAGAAAGCGTTTGACCTAATGTCACTCAGTTGAGAACCATCACTCAACATAACACCAACACACAATCACAACATACCTCCACCAGCAACGTAACCGTCACGACACATGGAGGAGATATACAATATACAAGCAGACACAGGTGGAAGCGCTGGTCCCAGCAGGGAGCGCAGGGACATGGCTACCCTCACGCTGCCTTCCTCCCTGTCATCGCTAGAGGACCCGTATGTACAGAACATGTATTCTCATGCTTGCAAAATATTTAGGCAGGGAAAAATGATCAAAAACTACAGTCAGGGGTAAAATGCTCCCTTCCCATATGTCCCTCATAAACAAAGTTTGGTTTTTAGTGGCTGCTGGAGAACTTGAATGGGGCCTAAGGCAGAGGAATCATGAAGCATGAAGCCTTCTCCAGCCCTCTGCCAGGGTCGGTCAACCCATTTCCACATCACAGTGAAACGGCAGCTTCTGCCGCCAACCAGTAGGTGGCGATGCTGAACCGTCACGTGCTTATCATAGCCGAGAAGAGGAAGACACACGTTCTGCTTCCGTTTCCAGGAAATGTTGAATCTGTTGGCGGCTGAAAAGCGCCAACGCCAGAGGCACCAACAAACGGTGGCGTGTGTGACGGACGCCAGTGTCCGCGGTTCTGTCTCTGCCTGACCGAGCCGCTCCTCCGCTGGAGCTCGCTTTGCCCCATGGAGACGCTCTTCAACAAGGTGCTGCAGGTGAACGTGAGGTGCAGGGACTGTGAGGAAAGGTGAGACTGACGCCAGTTAGCCGAAAGTTAGCCGCCACTGCCGAGTCTACGCCGGCGGCTTTGTTTAGTTCTGAGATGAAGCGGTCGTTAAATAGTGCGCCCCGCATAACGATGTGAAGCCGAGATGTTGACGTCACACCGAACCGAGCCTGGTGCCCTTTACGCCACACACGTCCACGGACCGTGGAAAACCCAGTTTATCTGAAAACTTAACGGGCAGGTCGATGTGTCTTCCTTCATGTCAACTCGACCGTTCAAGAGAAAGACTGAGCAGCAGCTGGTCCAGTCTCCACCTGAGACTGATGGGGTCAGACGGTGACAGCACGAAGTCCTAGAAACCAGAACCGGCCCAAAACTGTTGCTGTAAGCAAAGTCCACGGTCCGAGGGCGAACCGGCTCCAGTCAGACTGGATGCGACCACTTATCTCCTCGGCTGTTTGGCATTTTTTTGTCTGCGATCATATGTCAGATAATGAGAGAAAAATGTCCCCAATGTGTGAAATGTCAACACTAATATGTGTTTGCAAGACATTTGATCAGATATTCAACTATAGTCACACTATGCTGACGCAGGGTTTTGAGCTCTGAGCTTCTCAGTCAAACCTGGCTTGAAGCATCTGTAGCTTTGTTGGTTTCATGACCAACGACAGACACAAACACCAAAAAGCCCTTCACCCCTCAATGTGAACATACATAGGGATCAAACATGCCGCTGCCAGAAACACTAAACAACCCTCTGGTTATAAATGTGTCCTGAAGTTTATGCAGGTGCCTTCAAGCCCAACAGCTCCCAGGACATTTGTGCTCTGGAAAGATGGCAAGAAGGATGCATTCACTGGCTGAGGCGCTTGACGATGTGATGCTCTGAGAGCGAAGATGAGGAGAAATCTGCTGCTTCTTCAGAAGATGAGGTCGACCACTCGAGACACGAAGCAACGCGTGGCCTTGGCTGACGAGGCAGGACGGACCGTACTTTGTGCTACAATGCCTCTCTACCGATATAGTCAGATCAGTGCTAACATCCGCTTTGACGACGGGCCGCTTCAGAAATGACAAGCGTCCTGTGGGAAAAGTGGGTGACTCGCTCCCCCTCTTGTTCAATCCAGGGCTTGATGTGTGTGTTGACGAGCAGCTTGTTGCTTTCAAGGGACGCTGTGGATTTCGACGAGATATGGCCAACAAGCCTGCCAAGTATGGGATTAAAATCAACTTTTATTGTTTTTTAACATCTTTTCGGGAGGGAAGAATATGCTTCTTTTGAGCACAGACCATAGCGAACCAGGACTTGACGATGGAGTAAAGCTAAGGCCCAACGCCATCTTGGACTACAATAGGTGTAAAGGTGGGTGGATAACCTGGACCCTGGCGCTTTTCTGTCATCTCCTGGATGTCTCTGCATACAGTGCCTTCATCCTGAGTGGACCAAAGGAGGGCGTTCCTGGAAGAGCTGGGCCACACGCTGGTGACCCCAGCTATCGCAAGGCGGCCTTGTCCCCCACGTTCATCAGCTGCTGCTGATAAACTATTGTTTGCACATCCTGTGGCTGTTAAATAATTAAAAATAAATTAATACTTTATGCTCAATACAAGAACGGATTCTAGTTAATATATTTATGCAGTGAAAGTAACAACAGATAAAAAATAGAATTACAGTTCATTCTGATTGTGGCCATATTTGGCCACAAACTCGCTGAGAGGGAGTTTTTTATATTTTGCTTTCCCTGCAAAAAAATAACAATGCATAAAAGTTAATGTTTGTGTTAATTTGTTGCATATGTGGTATGACTGCCCCGTATGACACAAAAATCACCTTGGCACTGAGAATATAGTGTATAATATATTCATTGTTGTATTTCTTGCTATTGTCTGCTGTGCAAAGAAACTGCTATTATATATTTAACCCTCTGCAGCCTTCGAGGGGTCAATCGACTCCACTGATAACTAGGGGGCTCTAAGCTCAGAAACACACACCAGGGTTGGATCAAACAGCCTTGGTGGGTGTTACATTTAAGCAATGAACACGTGTGGGTCTATGATGAACAAGTTCATCCAACCGTCCATCTAGATGAAGCGTGTTGGGATTTCTCGTCCGTCTGCGGCTGTTTTATTCAACCCATGTGTGGTTTTTGAGCTTAGGGCATCATCTTGACATCCTTGAAGGCTGCACAGGGGTTAAATGGTTAAATACTAAAAAATAAATTAATATTTTATACTCAATACAAGAACTGATTCTAGTTAACATATTTATGCAGTCAGTAACAAAAAACGTAAACAATCTAAGGTATAATTAAGCTCATTGTGGACATTTTTGGCCACGAACAAGCTGAAAGGGTAGTTAAACAGAACAAGACCAGAGGGTTAAGTAGTTTCTATTTAGTTTTTGAACTCTGGTTAACTTGTGCCTCAAATATAAATCTTGTTTCTCTTGTTGTGAGTTGAAATTGATTTTGCGTCAAAGTTGCATGCAAACAGCAAATAATGCAATTGTGTGAGTTTCCTGTTTTATTGTGTTGGTGGTATAATGGGATTACAAATGGTTGCTTTGTTTTCCCAGCTGTTGACGTAGTCGTGACATCTAGCAATTAAAACACACTGACTCCACAATATTTCCTTTAGTGTAGCAAAATAGTTATTTGTAGTTTTATACCTTCTGGATGTTAATATTTTTTACTAAAATGTCAGACTCATGCTAGCTATGACCAATTTTAGGTTTGTTCCAATAATATTTAATCTGCCAAACCTGTTGGGTATCATGACTGTTGTTGATACGATTCTTATGCATATTTGTTGTGCAGGAAAGCAAATGTCCGCGTCACAATCGACCTTCAGTTGACAACAAGTCCGATACATAAGAGGGTGAGTAGTAATGTAAATAATTTCAGGAGTGGTCTTCAGTGTGGCACCTAAAATGAAACAGCTATTCAATTCAGTTTTATTTGTCTTCTGGCACTTTGCAAAGTATGTTTAAGAACCTTTTGTCAAAATGAAAGATGTAACATGAACTAATTGGAATCTGTTCAATAAAACTAAGTACATTTACTCAAGTACTGTGCAGAATGTTTCTGTAGTTTGTGAATTTTAGAGCGTGTATTCAAAGTTGCGTACAAATGTTTTCTTATTCATGTATCGACAACAATCGTGCTTGCTTTTTATCCTTGGTTTTGCTTGTGTTAGGATCTTCTAGTGAGACTAACAGACGATGCAGATCCATATTTTCTCTTCAACCTCTCCATCTCAGAAGAAGATTTCCAAAGGTAAGTGTTGGAAAACTGAACTTCAGTGCCTGAATTTTGATCTTGCCTTGCTTTTTTGCACTCTTTCTTTTAATGCTTGGCTTCTTTCGTTGTCGTTCCTTTTTGCTTCGTCAGTTTGAAAGTCCAGCAGGGCCTTTTGATAGACTTTGCATCATTTCCTCAGAAGTTTATTGACCTGCTTAATCTGTGCTACTCGGAGCAGGAATCAGACCATCCAAGGTAAGTACAAAGCACCACGCAGACAAGGCAGCCAGCCTGAAGCTAAACACAAACGATCTGCAGTGTTGGTCATTGCATATGTACTGTAAGTCTATTGTCCTTTGTGAAAAGTTGACTTTTAACATTTGATGTATTCAGCGTTGTGTCTTAAATGATTTCAACCCCCTGACATTTGTGATCTATTTCACACCGAATGAATGCACACACACCTAAAGGCAGCAGTTATCAAGCACCTCACAGCCTGAGGACTGTCACCACTCTGTCAAATAGGTTGTGGGTTTGGCTAGTGATGGAGTAGGGCAGCATATGCCTTAGAGGGACAGACCACCAAAGTATAGCTAATACTACACTGACTGCTGTGAGGTACCAGGATAAAAGCTCTCGCATACCTCTGACCTACACTACACACAAATGAGCACATATGGGGTCTTATGTAATGGTTGTGTTATATTGTATTGACCATCAAGTGCCACCACACTGTCCAGGAGATCTCCAATCTAAACCAAGTCTGGGTCTAAATCCGTCAAGGGCATGATATGCTGACTGACCAGGAGCCTGTGCAGTTGTTCCAGTGCCCATAGAGAAGAAGCACATACAACTATTAAAACAAAGTAAAAGACACATGTGCTGCAAATCACAAAATCAAACAAATGTGTAATGTCAACTTTTCCCAAGGTCCCATGTTTCTTTTTGTGTCTGAGACACCCGTTTTTCATATAGCTTCTGACGTATGGTTCACATAGACAGGACTCGCATGGGGTTGAAACTATTGTTGGTGTCTGCCTATGTCTGTGGACTCTTAACTCTAGACAGTGGTTGGCCAGAGCCAGATGATCCCTACGTATGTCACATCAGCCTTTCTGAAATTCTGAATTGACTGTTCTGAGATGTGATTGTAGAAAATGTGAAAATATATAAAAGAAAATCATTGTGTGCACTTCTAAACTCTTTGTCTGTCTAGAAATGGGGGGGAAAGACGTTTTAGTTGATAGTTTAATGTTTGGTTTCCTGATTATTTTTGTGTAAAGATTCCCATCCTAAATAATCTTCCACTTTCTCTGTGCTTCTCCACAAACGATACTAAGCAGTAGTCACTAATATACTAAGAGTGGGAGTAATTAAATGTTGTCTGAAATGGGCTTAAACCTGATTTTTCCACAGGTTTCTCCTACAGTTGTCGTGTCAGAATTCAGTGCTTGAAGGCCCCACCAACTTCAGTGTTGTGGAGACAAATGCATTCAAGCATCTGAATCACTTGTCTTTGCGGCTTACTCAAGGTTGTGACAAAGAGGTTAAGGACTATCTGGCTGTGTGCATCGCATCTCTGAAGGTTTGCTCATTCATCATATTTCATGCAATACAGTGCTCAGATGAAGGTTCCAGCAAAAAAGGATTATCTAAACCAGCTATGTTGGTCTTGTGGGTCTGTGAAGGTAGATGTTCAAATCTCTTGAGGTTGTATTTCTCTATTTGCATGGTAGTTTTGCTCAAATAACAATGAACAACATCTGCTTGTTGTGAGTGGGTATTAACAAAGTTCTGAAAGGATCCATTGTTGTGTTTTTTTTAAATAACATTTTAGATGCTGTTTTTTACCTTGACATCGTTTGATCTTTTAGGCAGAGAAGCAGGCTCTAGAAATAAAGCTTAAGAAGACTGAAGATGATCTGTCAAGGCAACTGAGTTATGCCCAACAGGTGAGCACTGACGTTTGACCTATTGTTGAGAGCTACGCAAAATAATCCAAAGTATTGAGACACATGAGCTTTACTCCCTATGGTTCAGTGTGGCGCTGGCCCATCTTTTGCAGCGGTAACCGCTTTGCTTCAAGTGTCGTTGTTATGCCATTTGTAGTGTTGGTCCAGTAAAACACTTGTGGGAAGGAGGGCCCTTTGTGTCGCGTATCTCTCCCCTAACACCAAATTTCACTCCTTGTTGAAAAATAAGAGCCCATGAGAGACGTCCTTCAAAATCGAGAAGCTGAACAACTTCTGGGATGAAGAGCGATCAGTTTAATGAACTGATAAACAGCAGTAGCATGTTGTTCTTCTCAGCAGTCTTCACCACTAAAGCTGCCTTACTACACGCATTGTCTTTGTATTTGTTACTTATCTAAGCCGTTGCATTTCTCCAAGACTCTGTCTGAGAAGACTAAAGAGCTGGACAAACTCCGTTCAGAGTGGACAAGTCAGAGCACTTCCCTGTCCAGCCGCCATTCTCAGGAGTTGCAGTCGGAGCGAGAGAAGGCCATAGAGGTAGGACTGAACTCTACACGTGAAATCCTAAATATTTGTTGACGGGGCTTGTCTTAGCTGTGTTGTTCTTCCAAGATAGAGCTGCACAGTCTTTAGACGTCCTCTGAAAAACAACATACAGGGCAGAACATATTTTAGATTCTCAATTTTTTACTACTTGGTAATTAAATATTTTGAAGTTATTACAAGTAGGTAGTTTTCCAAGGTACCAAAGTTTCAAAGCCATATACCAAGGTATTTGTCCAACCTTCTCTTGGTGGCAGTGTCTCAGCCTGTAGCTCAGCTTGTCACACCAAGCATCTAGTCTGAGTCAAATTCTCAGTTCTCTAGCAGCAGTTGCTGTAAATATGGTAAAGGTCTTTCCAAGTACAGTGTCTAACATTACATTGTTCTACGTCTCTGCACATTAGTTGCTAACTTCAGCCTTGCAATCTCTGATTCACGAGTGTTAATCTGGGGTAAAAGCCACCGTTTTACCTTTCACTGTTGTGAAGGAAAATGGTTAATTGGGCCCAATTTGGACATTTTCACTTAGGGCTGTACTCACTTTTGTTGCCAGGGTTTTAGACATTAATGACTGTGTTTTGAGTTTTTTTTGAGGGCACAGCAAATTTACACTGTTATACAAACTGTACATTCACTACTTTACATTGTAGCAAAATGGAATTTCTTCAGTGTTGTCCCATGAAAAGATATATTAAATATTTAAGTAATGTGAGGAGTGGACTCACTTCTGTGACGTACTGTATATTAGACCATACCCTGTGTCACGGCACCCTGACGCTCCATTATCGATAGGACCGTGTCTTTGTCTAATTTAGCAGAAAGCACACCTTGTTCGAACCGCAAGGCTCTTGTGTGTAGATCTACCTCCAGTCATCCAGCCATGCAGGTCATTGTGAATTTGGCATTATTGATCATTTGAGCTGTAGTACAAAAGATGTCATATCAGTAATTGATTCTTGTGTAAATTGGTGTACACAACCACCACCACACCAAATGTGGTTTATCATTATTACAGAAATTAAAAGCCTAAATCTGCTAATTTGACCTATCAAAAATTATTCAGGTGAGGTAAGATCTAGCTCTCACCACGACATTAACATATACTACATTTGCCAAAAGTATTGGCTCAGCTGCCCCGACTCTGTATGAACTTGGTGATCATTCATAATCCATAGGGTCAAGGGGCTGTTCACGAGGTTTAGTGTGTTTATGGGACTTTTTGACCGTTCATTTGTGAGGTCACACACTGATGTTGGACCAGAAGGCCTGGCTCTCAGTCTCTGCTCTGATTCATCCAAAGGTGATCTATCGGGTTGAGGTCAGGACTCAAGTTCATCCACACCAGACTCTGTCGTCCATGTCTTTATGGACCTTGCTTTGTGCACTGATTCCCATGATTTGGATGGATGAGCCAGTACTTTTGGCAAAATAGTGTATGTATATGTTGGTCTAGTAAAATCACGAGCCACAAAGACAGAGATGTCTGAAGTATAAATACAGGTTTTCACAGCAGGCATGATACAGTGTGGTGTGAACATATTTTCTATGAGATGCAGATAATTTAATTCTAAATTGAAAGCTACTCATCACTAAACTGTTGGTTTGATGACTTGTTTGTGCTTAATATTTGTACATTCACACTAATCAGTTAATGGTGCCTTAAATCACCACCACAGTCCTGGTGCACATGTGTCGTAGTAAGGCTAATACGTTGTAAAAGGACAGAGTGCAATGAGTATAAGGTCATTGAGACCCCGCATGAACTCTCAGTACAGCACATTCAAGAGCCGTGGGTGATGGCAACAAAGGTCAAGCTTCAGTTCAACCAGGATGTCTGGAAAATCCCATCTTAAGTTTTGATCTTACTTGTTTTTTTTACTTAAAAGCTTTAATTGTATAAAGAAATGGAATTACTGTCAAATGTGAGTTGCCCAAACACAAACTAGGCTAATGGTGGGCATTCTTTGGATTTGACAGGTAGGCTTGAAGGATTTGTGTGGATGTCATTAAGCTGTGGAGTATTCACAAATGGTTGCAGATGCAACACAGCTGTGGGTTTTCATTACTGCAACTGTAGGTTTGTAGTTTGGGACATTTTCAATTCAATGCACAAAGTGTAAAAACCTGGAAACCAGACTGAAATAATAGTGATCCTTAAAAGACAGAAATAAAGAAAATGAATTTGGTTTAGGGAAGAGCTGAGGCTATGCCCAGGACACCAGACATGTCCTTGCTCTGAACCCATCCTCATCCATCCTTGAACTGATTCATTGTGTCTCTTTGTTCTTGAAAAATGTTGAGTGATTTTTTTACTCAGCCTTAGGAGACATCTTTACTGAACTGACCCAAGAACCGTTTCACACCAGAAACACTGCTTCACACAGTCTAGATAAACATAATCGCTTGCTTTTACAAAATCAGGTTCTCTTATTTGATTCAGTTTTTTGCTTTTAGGCAGAGGCCAAATTATATGAATGTGATATATTCTTTTCAATTATATGGATGAATTGCAAAAAGGTGGATTAAGTGTAAAGAAATTGTATTTGTATGCCATATTTATTCAATGTATTTCAGTTACAGGACAGGCTGCAGCAGCAAGCCGTGCAGCTCCGTCAGGAGCTGGAGAGCTCTCATGTGAAGAGCTGCCAGCAGCTACAAAGCAGACTGACGGAGCTGGAGGCCTCCTGCAGAGAGCTGACAGAAAGGAAGTACAAGAACGAGTCTACCGTCAGAGATCTGAAGATTAAACTAGCAGGTGCCGAAGAGGTAAGTGAATACAGCCCAAGGATTTTTTTTTTTTACTTTTAACTTATTAGTTACTGATTTATGACAATGCAACATATGCAAGAGGTCAATATAAAACTGTAGGAAAACTAAGAACAAGCATCAGCCAATTGGTGTATGCAATAATATATGAGATATTGGCACAGCACATTGAGTCTCATGATGAAAGTGCTGTTGTAGCACAGATGACTGACTAATGGACATTTGTAGAGCCATCAAAATAATACTTGTGCAATACTCTGGAAACTGGAAAAGGTTAAAAATTACATAAATACAAATACAATGGGGCAAAAAAGTATTTAGTCAGCCAGTGATTGTGCAAGTTCTCCTGCTTAAAACAAGTCTGTAATTTTCATCACAGGAACACTTGAGAGACGGAATGTGGAAAAAAATTCTTTAAAAATTCTACAATGTGATTTCCTGGATGCCCCCCCACATTCTCTCTCACAGTTGTAGTGTAACTATGATGAAAATTACAGACCTCTGTCATCGTTTTAAGTGGGAGGACTTGCCCAATCGGTGGCTGACTAAATACCTTTTTGCCCCATTGTGTATGACAACAATAATAAATTACTATTATTATTAATTATGCATATACATTTCCCATCACATTGTCATGTAATTCTGCTTTAAAAATGTGTTTATCGAGAAGCCCCATTGGAAGCCAAGGGCTCCAGACTTCCCTTTGCCCGGACACTTCTTCCAGCTCTTCCTGGGGGAGCTCAAGGCGTTCCTACGCCATGTGTCCTGGGTTGCTCTCAGGGCCTTTTCCCTGTGGGACATGCCCAGAACACCTTCTGATCCCCCCCAAAAAACATATGCACTGATTGAGCAAGCTCCCATGAAGCCTTGAGCATTCTGGAAAGGGTTTAGAGCGGGTCCAGTGTTCTACAACCAGGACCAAAACCATTTTGTTCAATCATCTGAATTTGTCTCTCCAGTAGCCTTGCATAGACTCTCTCTCATAGGCTGGAACACATTGTCTAGTTCACCTTTGTAAAAACATTCCAGGGACCACGCCTCAACCTCCACACCATGTTGCAGAGCCGTGTTAACTAAGACAGCCCCACAATGTCCAGAGTCTTGAAGGTGGTTGGAAAACTCCTCGCTTAGGTGATGGGTGGGTTCACCAACGAGTTCCTGCCTCTGCTTCTCATGCAAGATGTGTCAGTGGGATTGAAAGTATTCGTTCCACTGCTGCACCAGGTGGTGAGCAGTTGACCTCCAGCCTAGGGTGTCTTGGTACCATGTGCATTGATGGAAATCTTTATGCTTGATCATGGTGTTTGTTATGGAGAAACTGTGACTAGCTCAGAAGTCCAATAACGGAACCGCACTCGTCTTCACATGGTGGAGGCTGTTCCTCCCAATCAAGCCTCTCCAGGTACTGGCGTTGTTACACACCTGAGCATTGAAGTCCCCCAGTAGAACTATTCAGTCCCCAACTGGAGCGCTTTCCAGTACCCCCTCCAAGGACCCGTTGAAGGCTGGGCAAACTGCACAGTTTCAGGCTCCTTGGAGGTGACATTCCGTGTTCCAAGAGCCAGTTTCTGTGTCCAGAGATCAGGTTGTCAAGGCTCATGCCTTCGATTTCTGCCTGATCTGCAGCCACCAGGTGCCTGCATGTGAGCCCCAACCCTGGCTCCAGAATATGTACACATACCTATACCTAAACCCTATTTATTTTCACATAAAACTATAAAATTGCTCACACAAATATGAAATCACAGCCCAAATGAGGCTTTTGGCAGCAGCCAAAAAAGTCTGTGTTTTAGTGTAAATTATTAAACAAAAGGCATAAGATATGGTGCCAGTAAATACCACTGATCGACCCCGATATTGTTTTGTAACCTCTGATTACCTGGTTTACTCTAGGAAAAACTGAAATAAAGGGATTATTTATTGTGCAGTAGTCTGTTGTTTTGTTCACATCTGTATTAAAAAAAAAAAAGGTTCCTGGAAGGGTCACCAGAAAGACTTTTATGAGATCAGAGTTTAAAGCTTTTCTGTTCTGCTCTGTGTTCTCTGAGTAGGAGTGCCAGCGTTCGAAGCAGCAGATACTCTCTCTTAGGCGAGAAAACAGCACTTTGGACACAGAGGTTCATGAGAAGGAGCGTTTGGTGACCCAGTTGCAAATGAGAGTGGCTGTTCTGGAGCAGGAAATCAAAGACAAAGAACAGTTAATGCACCGCACAAAGGAAGTGCTGGAAGCTACTCAGCAGCAGAAGGTAAGTAATGAAATGTTTGGAGGCAGGCAGAAGCACACATCAGTCTTGTGAGGTGTCATTTTGTTAAGGAACATTAAAACGAATAGGACATATTTATTCAGTATTATTTAATGTATTTTGTTACTTTAACTAAATGCTATTGGTGAATACTGGTTACACCACCACTATCTTCATGGGAAGTAAAGCACAAAGACCAAACCGCTTGTCACCTGGAGGTCTGCAGGACTGTGGCTCTCCAAGACCAGGGCTACCAGCTTCTCTCATAGCCTGCACCATATAGTTACCAGCCAGTCAGATGGCACCGATGAGTAGCAGGTGGTACTGAGCAGCACCTTTGGGACATTTTACCTCTAATTGTTTTTACCTTTAGGAATCGATGGAGGAAAGTGCTGGAAGTAAAGACCTTCAGATTAGAAAGCTTGAAGCAACTGTAAAATCACTCTCTGAGGAACTCATAAAGGTTTGTACAGCTGCGTAGAGTCTAGGCTACGTCTGCTGAATTGGTTTATGGCCAACAGTAAATGCATCTGTGTGATATATCAGTCAGTCTGAAGATCAGCTTTATCTTGCTCTTGCTGTAAGACGTCATATGTTTGAATATAGATGAATCTTGTGGTTTTTTTGAAGGTGATATTTCCAGAGAGGCTTTGAATAGACCTTGTTTATTTTGGATGTAGTTTGTGTGGTGTTACCATGCAGCTGTATTGCCGTGTCATTTAGCGTAGGTGGACCCAGTATTGTTGTCATTTAAACGCAAAAGTGCATCTTATGTCCTGAAGTCTTCCTTTTAACCTTAAGCTTGCATTTCCTTTACAGGCTAATGGCATCATTAAGAAGCTACAGGGGGAGGTCAGAGGCCTTGTTTCTAAAATAAAAGTTAAAAACTCAGTGACAGTGTCACAGGAAAAAGTTCTCCAGGATACATCTGAAAAACTGCACAATGTGGAAAAGAATCTACAGAGTGTTCAGCAGCAGCTAATAACCAAGGAGGAGCAGGTATGCCTTCAATTCAAGCAATGCCACGTCACCAGAAGAGGGGTGTGTGTGTATTCTCACTCATGTGGTTGTAACGCAACAAAGAGAGAATAGTGACTGTGTAAACAGTTAAAGAAGGCAAACCAAGCTGCCCTTCACAATACGTTATGATTGACAGGGAACAATGCGCTGTGGCGGAAACGTTTAGCTGGAGTACACAAACCCAATAACATTTCTAAAGGAGAAATGCAATAACTGCTTCAAGTTCTTTAATATTCTTTTTGACAGGTTTCAAAGCTGAAGGAGCAGTTGGAGTCAACGGTACAGAAGCTAGATGAAAGCAAAGAAGTGTTAAAAACGAATGAGAATGGTGAGGAAGCCTGTCTACGTGATTTCAGATCACATGTTTTAGTCTCATGGAAGTCCGTGAACACTGGCATTAGTATAACAGGAACTGAGACAGTTCATGTAGCCAGGTCTGAAAAGAAGACCCTTAATTTGACTCTGACGATGATTGTTTCTATATTACAAAAGGCAAATGATGAAGTACAGAAGCAGTTGAAGAAATAGTGAGTCTTTGTGTCAACAAGCCGCTATAGGTCAGAGCTGATTCTGTTTTATTGCTGAGAGAAAATTCAAATTAGAATTCAGTCTGTGTCTGAACCAGGTAAATCCAGTTAATTCTCTCAACTTTTTCATGAATAACAAAATGAATGTGTCACAGACTGTACAGCCTTCACATTCAACATGTGTCATTTGGACTGTTTGCCCTAGTGTGTGTGTGTGTGTGTGTGTGTGTGTGTGTGTGTGTACTGTCCGTACTTTAGTCATTCTTAAAGTTTTATATTTGCAGTCAAGCCCGAAATGATTCGTACCCTGACAAATTCTGACTTTTTGTTCAAATGTAATTAAACGATGAGTGATAATTCTTTCCACAATGAGGCCTCTTGTACGTGGTCTGCTTCTCTTCTGGGAGACACCTGTATCATTTCTAATCAAGACAAAACTTGAATAAAAGTAACTAAGTCAGAATCTGCCAGGGGTATTAATATTTTCAGACTTGACTGTATATTTATATATTTGATCTTTTTTCTTTTACACAGTCATAAGCTGGCTTAACAAACAGCTGAATGAAAAGCAGCTGTCCAGAAAGCCAGAGTCTCCTGAAGCTTTGGAGAATCCTCCAGTCATGTGTGCGGCACCAGGACTGAGGGTAGGAGACGAGGGTTATTAGCTTTATTAGCTTTTCTAACTAGTCATTTACTTGGTCATTAACTCTCAATTTATCCCTCCAATATGTGACAGACAATCCTTTTGCAACATACATGTAGTTTACATCAAACACATAGGGGTTGAATAGTTTCAGGCTGACATTCTGACTTGGCACTTTTTGTTCAAATGTAAATAAACTTTTTTCCACAATGATGCCTCTTGTACATCGTCTTATCTTCTGAGAGACACCTGTGTCATTTGTAATAGAGACAAAACTTGCAGGTTGAATAATGACTGTACATATAGTGTGTGTATATATAAGACAGAGATTAACCAAGCAATCTTTCAAAGTTGGAGTTTTCCCAAATCATTGCTTACAAGAGCTAATATGATTTTAATAAGGTGGTTGTAACCTCAAGCTGTTTCTCATAGTAAAGAGATCATTGTGTTTTTCAGGCACACCTCTACCCGCAGGCAGACAGACCTGCTGTCTGTCCAGGGGTGGCCGTTGACGGACCTTCTGCTGAACAGCGAGCAGTGCAGTCAACCAATAGACAGAAGTGAGTTTGTCGTGCCTTAGTCGTGGCTGCACCTGCAAAGTCCAGCACGCTCTCACCTAAACGCAACCATCTTCCCATCAGGAACCACGTTAGGACACTTGGTCAAATGTGTCCCAGACCATCTGCTCCTTCAAACCACTTGCTACGAGTGGTTCCTCTGTACTTCTGTACTTATACACTGTGACATGTTTTGCTAAGTGCGTGATTTAATTGTGTTCTTTAAACTCATGCATCGTCTTCCTGTTCTCAGTGGAGATTCCACAGGGCTGGATTCAAAGTACTTTGAGAGGAGAGACCATAGCATCCCACTCTATGGTCTGTCATCTAATCTTCTTCACAAAGGTACAGACTCGCTATCCTTTACAACACTGCACAAACTAAATGGCTCAGAATATACTTTATATACATAAATGGAAAATACTGGTTTCACATTGCTCCAACAAAGACTAGCTCTTGGTCATTTATAATATGAGCAGCTGTTCTAGAGAGGATGCAGCAACTGATAAAATGGTCTACAGCAGTGTTTGTTTCCCCCTGGGATGACCTACCTACAACTACTTCACCATTTAAATAAGTCTTACCCACTAACTGGTACTAATCTATTTTTTCGTTTGCTTTCCCCCCAGAATTCCCACCGCGAGCGAAGCCTTCTGTAGTTTCTGCGTACTTCTCGGCATAATGGAACTTCTAGTGACTGGCTACACACATAACATAGAATTAGGCATCAGCTCCTGTACAGATATTATTATTAGTTGGTGTTACACCAACTCTTAAGTAGGTATTGTTGTCATTGTAACTTATTTGCTGTTAATGTTTGAATTATTACTTTGGAATTTGGTGTAGTGCTCTGATCAACTACAGTGATCATGGAGAACGTATAGTCTCCTGGTACAGTCTCACGTCTTTATTCTTACATGTTTTCTTCATATGCTGTGTAATGGTTTTAAACATGTCTAATAAAAACGTCAAGCCCCAAAGATTAATTATGACTTTTTTTCAGTTAAAACAAGCATGAATTTTAAACTTGGGCAGGGGAACATGTGACAACACGTTTATGAAAAATGAATGTAAGAATGTTTGATTTTGTAGTCGGAGTACAACTATAGATGAAAACTAATGTAATCAATTACTACGTTAAATGTGCCATTTTGCATACCATGTTCTTCATTTCCCTGGGTGTAATACATGGCAGGCTGGAAGTCACTCGATGCCCCCGACAATAATTATGATCCCTATATAATCTGATAATTGGAAAAAGGTAAAAGGGGAAGACGATGCAAGAAAATTCAGCAGATCAACACCTTCAGTTTATTCAGGATTTAAAGCGTCTTAATTTGCACACTACAGAAGTTTCTGAATAGAAAAAATAGTGATGGTTCACTTGAATCAGTCTATGGGCCTCATGACTGGCTTGGTTTTCGTTTGTGGTGTTCAGGAAAAGGCCAAGGACAAATGGGGTGGAGAGCTGGGTCGATGTAGGTCAGGGATCCGTGACAGGGACCGAAGAATTTGTGGTGCCGTTTGTGGCCAGATGTGGATCCATGCTCGTGATCCCGACCCTGGGATGGAGGCCCGTGCTCGTGATCTTTATCAGCATGGGAAGGGCGTCCACGACCATGCTCTTTATCAGCATGGGGAGGGGGTCCGTGACCATGATCGTGAGCATGGGGAGGGGGTCCGTGTCCATGGGAGGGGCGTCCACGACCATGCTCTTCATCAGAATGGGGAGGTGGACCACGACCATGCTCTTTATCAGCATGGGGAGGTGGACCACGGCCATGATCGTGAGCGTGGGGAGGGGGTCCGTGATGGTGGTGGTGGTGGTGATGGTGATGGTGCCTACACATGGGCTCCTGCTCACCAGGTGCAAGTTCAGTTGTGTTCTGTTCAGAAGGATTCATGTATATTTATGCTGAATTAAATTATATGTAATTTTCAATTAAAATTAGTATATATTCCAAGAAACCATGGCAAGTAGAACCTTGAACATAAACTGTGTGTACTCACCAGTGGCGGGTAGAACTCACACTCGGTGGACCTCATATTGTTTTTGGAATAGGATGACCTGCAGAATGCGTGGCGCTTACGAGAGGAGGGACAATGAGAGTAATTAGCTGTGATTTATACACTAACTTTCAGTCTGCTACAGACACCACAGCTTAGCATTTGCCACATTAGCTTCCAGCCTTTTTAATTTGAGACATGCTTTTATTTTTTTGACAGCAGCACCATCCTTTGTAGTTTGACATGTATCATTTCATAGACTTCTGTGGTCTGAGCTTCTTTTCTTTTTTGTGCAAACAAAAACAAAAACCTTTTGGAAGGTTTAATGTGAGCTTTTCGATTGATGGCATTTTTTTTCCTACAGCCATCGCACCAAAGGAGCCCTGACCAAAACTCTTAACACCCACAGTGGGGGGGTGAACTATGCGCCTGGGGCTGGTCTATTTTGGGTTCTTAGTATTATGTAGAACCTTTGCAGTAGTTTCCCAAATATCCTGTAGGTATGAATTGTACTTACAGCTCTGTCAGGGCAAAGAGGGACACAAGCCTCAGGAAGGATTCTAGATCCCATCGGGCAGTGAGTCTCTACAAGGGCAAACTCAGCATAGTAGTTCATCCCTGTGGTCATCATGTACTGAGAGAGGAGAAAGCAGAGATAAATGTGCAGAAAGAGGGTTTTAATACACGTTATCAATATTAATAATGGGCATTTGTGTAGCTGTAGATTTGCTGTGAATAGACATTTCACAGCGTTTGTACTTTGTTTCTAAAATAATAATGAAACTATTCACCCCTGCGCTTATCCGTCCCACTTCTTTCAGTATGTAGTAGTGTTGGTTAGTGGTGTTCGTGTTGAACTTCCTCACAGCTTCATGGACAGACTTGAGACCCTCCGTGTTATTAAGCGGGAGCAGCGTAACGCAGTCGGGACAGATGCGCACCATCTCTATGTTGGTTTTCACTGCACACAAGCAGAAATGTTGACAGGAAGCTAATTCAACCAACCAACCAAGATAAGATGTAAACAAACTCTGCAGCAAATAAATCCAGTTGAATGCAGTTTAAGCGAGCAGCCTTCGAGGAGGTCAACAAGAAAACAGAAAAGCTCAAAACCCACACAAGGGTTGGATAAAACAGCCGCAGACAGATGATAAACCACAACACGCTTCATCTAGATGAACGGTTGGATCAACTTGTTCATCGTAGACCCACACGTGTTCATTGGATGTAACACCCACCAAGGCTGTTTGATCCAACCCTGGTGTGTGTTTGAGCTTTGATACGACCTCTAGTTATCAGTGGGGTCATTTGACCCCTCGAAGGCCCCACGAGGGTTAATACATGGTAAGTTTTGTTTCAGCCTCTAAATGGTCTCACTGTGGTTCAGTAGGAGACACAACCACGGGGGAGACGTGACAGTTGTCCAGAAGAGTCACTGTGTCACCTGTGCCTCCATTACCCCTCAGCCGAGCCACAGGCTGAGCTCCTCCATGCCACGCTGCACACAGCCGACATTCCTGTATTGAAAAGACTAATTCATTGGGCCTGTGTGATATTTTAGTTTTCATTAGCTGTAAACCATCATCATCAAAATGATTCAGATGCAGCTGTAGAGCAGTAAACCGTGTTGCCTCTGATCAGGACATTGTGCTACTGAGCCCATGTCCAAGCAAAGCCATGGGAAAAGGAAAGTAAACTCAAGAAAGCGGTGATAGGTTTGAGTGCTTCACCACCTTGTCGTGTGTCACACGCGTATTTGGTGACATTGGCTTCTCCGTCTTTGACAGTAACCGTAACGTTGCAGTTCGCCATCACCTCCTACAGTGAAAGAGAGCAATGTTTTAGTGGCATGGAAGGACTGGAGTTCAGGAAATGATTCAGCACCTACCCGTTGAGGTTCTCCCCGGAAAGGACAGTCATCAAAGGGTTTGGGATTTACAACATGGCACTTTGTCTCCAGAAGTTGCAACTCCAGCTGAAAGTTACAGCCCTCACCATCCTGGTCGCAAAGTGACAAGAAATTACTGAGGTGTGTTCATTTGTTCTCCCATAAATAGATAAAACAATATCAATTTTATCTATGAGAGGACAGCAAGTCCTAGAGGAGCCACAATGTTTAAGTTAAAGCAGTTAACAAATGCATTTTCCAGCTTTTAATACCTTCTCCAAGTTGCTACCCTTGGTCGCATTGAGTCGGAACTTATAGCCGTGCCGATGGTTCTGGTTGATGTCGCGTGTGGCCTGGCGAGCCGCTGCCGCAGCTCCGTCCTGAGTGCACGTTACTGTCTCCAGAGCTGGAGCAGCGCTGCAAAGCAGAAGTGCTGTCGAGAGCAGCACCAGGAGCTGAGACCCCTTCATGGTGCAGAGTAGGAGATGAAGCAGGCCACAGCAGCCGGGGGTTTATAGACAGACACAGGGAGGGGGAGGGAGAGAACGAGTCACAGAGACCAGGAAAGACACCGAGTAAACATGATAAGCGACAAGAGCCACAACTCAAACATCAAATACAGACTTTAACCAGAACAGCAGCTCGTTTGGAAACGTTTTACCTCTGAACAAACCCTCTCACCAGTTAACTATGTAAGAATACTAATTAACAAGTGATAACATAGATATTCTGACGTGAGCATATCACACAGCTCGTCTCATCTCATCTGACCATACACAGCTTCCATCGGTCAAGTCACATCAAGTAACCTCCAACGGTGTCTCCACAGTTATCACTTAGAGCTGAGTGAACCTCGTGGATCCAGGCGTGTTGTCCGTTTATTGAGCGTTTTCATGTGAGGCGGCAGCCGTGAGGCAGGTTCAGCCTGGGCAGGTCTCCACAGCTTACACAAGCACGTCCCTGACGAACGAGCTGTGTAGTGACAAGACTGAAACCAAAGCGAGTAGGATTAAGATCAGCTTTGATGATGAAGTTCATGTTTTTTGTTTTCTCAGAGAATCGGCAGATTTCCTGGCCACTGGTCTGTGATTGGCCACGTGACTTTACTGTTCTACAGGATTTTAGCGGAATGTGAGTCAAAGCTTCAACACAGGACACAGGACTGTGAAGATCAGGCAGGAACAAAGTTTTATGTGCTTCAGTCTGCTCACACCCTAACAACAGCAGCGTGAACTTTACCAGAGCTCTGCAAAAAGACCCTGTTGTTCCATGGGTCTGGCTGGTGCCAGAACCTTTTGTCGGGAGACTCAGGTGTGGCCAGGCACCGTTCTGTTCTTTAGCCCTTTGGTCTTGTTTGCCTGCTCTGACTGCATGTGTGTCAACGAACCCCTCTAATATCACTGACTCAGGAACCTTTGCTACTGCGAAGCAAGTGGCTGATTCATTGCAACCCAATGTCAGGGTTATGCACAAAGACTGAAAGATAAATATGAACAGATTTAATGATTAACTGTGTGCAAAACATGTCAGCATTGGGTTGCAGTGGAACGTATGTAGTAAGGGTTTAGCATATATCTATGTTCAGAATGGAATAGAGGAGAATAGGCGACGTCTAGTTATCAGTCTGAGCTGTTTAATTCAGGTGGATGAAATATTCGAGGGTTTGAACATTTTAGGGAAGAGAGATCCTAGTCTGCCTTAGACCGACGATCCGTTCATCTGCGGCCGGGCCCCTGGTCCCCTCACGCCCACGAGCGTCCTCCCTGCAGGGACGAAGGTGATTTGCATATCTGCCTTTGCATATTTCTTATGTCACCACGGAGAAGAAATTCATGCTTAATTATTTGAACATGACTCTGCATCTGACTGAATTAATCTGTGACAACAGGATTCAGTCTTGAGTAACGTCACAAAGCGTGAGTCAGTAAAGACACAGATGACAGGATGGACATGACCCTGTTGAGATGTACTGAGATGTGATCTGACATGTTTTGTCCTCAGCCACTGGCCTGGACCCCAGTGTGTGACCTTTCTGTTTTTTTAGCCCTTTGGTCTTGTTTGCCTGGTCTGACTGCATGTGTGTCAACGAACGCCTCTAATATCACTGACCTTTGCTACTGCGAAGCAATGTGGCTGATTCATTGCCTCGAAACAGAGCATCATAAAATAACATGACTAAGCGTATCCAATATAACAAGTCATGAAATGCATCTCAAAGCAGATAGAGGGAAAATGAAAGCTTTACTTTTGCGGTTGATGAAATTACCAAAGCATCAACATGTCTCTTAACCCTGGTGCAGCCTTCGATAGGTCAAAATGAAAACAGGAGGCTCTAAGCTCAAAAACCACACAAGGGTTGGATCAAACAGCCGCAGACAGACGATAAACCACAACACGCTTCATCTAGATGAACGGTTGGATCAACTTGTTCATCGTAGACCCACACGTGTTCATTGGATGTAACACCCACCAAGGCTGTTTGATCCAACCCTGGTGTGTGTTTGAGCTTTGATACGACCTCTAGTTATCAGTGGGGTCATTTGACCCCTCGAAGGCCCCACAAACCACAGCCTGACTAAACTAATTCAAGATGTTTTAGACGCTGCCTGTCCATAAAGATCCCTCCCCACTCGTATGGTGTGATCACATCCTGGTACCAGACCCCGGACTGGGAGACTCTCTGCAGCTCTCATGGAGGAGCATAGCGCTGGACCCTCTGCAGTTTCGGTCTTGGTTTTGTTCATGTTCAGCACCGTTTAGGAGGCACAACTGCGAGGGAAGCTGGAGGGAGCAGGAGTGGATGGACAACAAATGACCTCACCGACAGGCCACAGTTTGCAGCTCTGGGCCCACAACACTGAAGGCCTGTAAAAGACTGTTCGCCGGGTGGTATCGTATGGCATGAGACCTGTGGTCGGAGCTTGTTAGAGGCTTGTAATATGGACGTGCTGATTAAAGCTGAAACGCTGCAACACAACATGACAGCAGAGATTTGTCTTAACCCTATTTTCCATCAATAGGGCACTAAGACATATTCTGCAGGACAATGACGTTTGTTCTGTAATATTCATCATATCTTAAGGTTAATACTTGAAACGTGATGCTGGAAACAGACTCAAAAAGCAACAACAGAAAAAACTGACAGTTTCGACGTATTAATAAATAACATGTTTTTTACTACAGTGTCTCCTTTAATCAAACACACAGATTATATTCACAGGTTGTTGTTTGCATTTCAGTCACTGCACAAACATCTGTGCTCACAGCGTGAAACCACACGAATGAGAACGCAAACAAACACCGGACGGCTTCACTCAGGGACACAAGCAGCTTCAGGTCCTTTTACAGCAGTACCCGCTTGTTCTGGAGTCATGAACACTGCAGAGCCTTGGTGTGACCTTTGTTGGTCAGTGGTTCCTGGGATGACAACAGTGGTTTCAATGTTCTTCTTCTGTCTGACAACCAGTTTGTGGGTTTGAATTCTTCTGTAACACGTTCTCTGTGATAGTTCTTAGAAAGTAAACACACAAACATTACCTGGAAATCAAAATAGAAGTGCAAAGACTATGGACAGGCTGCAAATCCAAAAACGAGAGCTCCGTGTCACTGGGGGTAGAAATATCTGTATTTCAATTCAGTTGTCATCCTATTAGTCATACCCTGAGCCTTTGAAAGGAACGGACAATCCCAGGACGTCATATGCGTCACCACAGAAAGGTGAATGAATTAAACAGTAATACTGTGTAGCTGTGAAACTATTTTAGGTGTATACAGAAACGGAGACTTCTAATCCCATTGTACCGACCCACGTCCAGCCTGGACTGACGCACTTCCCTGGACACCTGTCTGTCATAATGCAGACAGACAAGAGTCTCGTGAACGGGAACCACTGCCTGCTGTACTGTTCTAAAGCTGCAGTGCTCTTCATACTCATAACCTGGATTTACCACCAGGTGAAGTCTCTGGATAATATAGTTTTGATTGAGTGGATTTTTAATCCAAAGCCTACGTTTAGCTACATTTAGATTGACCTCATTTCAGTGGGAAATATTGTACTTGGTACTTACTACAGCTACATATAAAATCAAATGAATGATACAGTAAATCATGACCATTTACTGTACATTATTTAAACTTAACAAGACCTGAACATCATAGATTTCAGCAGAAATAGCTGCATATCACTCTGTGATAGAAACATGAAGTTGCAAGCGTAGCAACAGTAACTGCAGGAGAACGATCCCACCCTGTCATAGCGAATGATGAGGAATGAAGCATCTGATGAAAGTCTACTTTAACTTTAAGAGTCTCTTGTTGTACATGAATTCAATTTATCACCAGGCCAGAAGATCCTCTGTGACGCACAACAAATGAGCCACACGGTCCATTTAGTTTGGTTCCTCCCACCCTCCTGTACGTACATATGAACGCAGGACTCCAAATAAAAAAAAAGGAAAGCCATGCAGAGACATGATGGTGACGCTTCCTCAAAGTAGCAACGTCTCAAACAGCTGCCGGTTGAAACTCATCATGATGGTTGGAATGGTCCCGCATTCAAAAGTCTGTAGGCTCAAAATGTCTTCACACGTCGTCAACAGATTCGACTGGATTTCCTCATGCTTGTTAAGTGGACTGCATGGCTCTGTTCTGTGATGCTCACCCACCAAGAAGCCATGAGCTTGTCTGAGTTTTTGAGCTGTTAAGTGAATCTGATAAACGCTGACCCAGATGTTCATGTACAGGACGGTTCAGTTACAGCAGGTAGACCTCAGTGCCTTTACCGTTGTAGTGTTGGCATGCAAGATCACAGTACGTCATTAAAAAGCCTTGGTGCTATTGTTTGTGCCAGATTGTCGTTCTGGCAGTTCTGTAAACCTCCTGTCGAAAGTCAATCCTTCCATTGGGACGAAGAGTTTCATCAGATTTCAGGGGCGGCACCCTGAGGGAATTCCTGTAGACTGTGTCCCCTTTAGCAGTGGATCTCATAGGCAATCTGAGAGTCAATGAACAGGCCTGTGTGGTTGAGAAACATCCCTTCGGCCTCTGATGTGATCACCGGTTCAGCCTCCCCTCCCTCCCCTGCCATTCTCCTCATGGTTCGTACGTCCTCCTGTTGCTGCTGCTGCTGCTGCTGTTTTTTGGGGGTTAACGTGGGACTTGTGGTCTGAACGGGCCCCGAGGACAGAGTGTGGCTAGAAATGTCCGATGGAGCAGGACACCCCAAAGTAGAGGTGGAGACAGCCGTGGGTGGTGCAGGGGGCAGCACAGGCTTAGCCCTGTTGAGGACGAACATCTCATGGCCGCGTTCATCACGGTACTCCTCCAGCTGGGCGAAGGTGGTGGGTCCGTCAGAGTAGTCGTTGACGTACAGGATGCTCTCCTCCTGCAGTGCACGAACGAAACGGTTGCATGTGTTCATATTACAGCAGACCTGCTCTATGAACAAATCTAGTAAAACTATATCATACTAAAATAAATCAAATCAGCAAAGCATCATGGCCCCACTCAGGAGCCATATTATCACAGCGGAGCCTGGTCTCTACTCAAAGGGCTTATAACCTTAGATGAGTTGGCTCAGACCACTCAGCTGTGGGACACACTGCTCGTATGGGGGCAGTTAGCCACACCCTTAAATCCCTTTGTTCTCCTATTTAACCTTCTTGTTTGTCTAAATACGAATCCAGGTGCCATTTATTCCTGACATACGCACCTTCTCAGCTGCATCAGTCTCCTTATCTTGTTGGTGATGTCGGCTGTAGATCATGGCCACCAACAGCAGGGCCGTCAGAGCCAGCAGGGAAATGCCCACAGCGATGGCGGTTTGCGTGGCAGCCCCCAGAGCACTGAAGGCCATGCTGCCCAAAGCGTACAGGGGTTCGCGGCTCACGTCCGAGCCCTGAGCAGAGCCGTAGTTCCTCAGACGGGGCCATACGGGCGAGTACGGCAGCGACACCTGGGACCACGAGGCCCATACAGAGGAGGACGAGGATGAGTTGATGGCGAGCTGGAAGGTCACCCTGGCCACACCCCCTGCATTCCAGGCTTCACACTCGTAGAAACCAGCGTGAGCTACAGTCACGTTACTGAGAAACAGCATTCCACTGCCCGTGTCAGGGTCGAAGCGCTCGCCGTCAGCCTTCTGCACAGCGACTTTGCCCTCCGCTGACGGCTCCTCCGCTCCACCCACACCACTTCCTCCAGCACCCAGCTCCTGAACCAGGCCTCTGGGAGACAGCATGGCTTTACCCTGGGAGGCCTTCCTCCAGGTCACCTGCAGGTTGAAGAGGGTTACATCCCATGAAGGAGCTGACGCTGACAGTCTACTACAATCACAAACGAACTGCGCTTACTTTTAGCAGCACAGGTTCCACACGCAGGCTCACAAACTGTGCTTTTACACGTGTTATGCAAGGTTTCATTTTTATTTGACACTGTAATACAGTCACAACTTCCACAGTTGAGCAAAGACGTTTCACGTCCTCATGTGATGGTGTCAGAACGAGTTGTTGAAGGCTGCGGTTACCTGTGGCCGGGGGTAACCTGAGGCATGGCAGGAAACCCTGAGGCTTTCACCGAGGCGCACAGCTAGCCTCTTAGGCTCCAGCTGCACCAGAGGAGGGATGCACACCAGGCTATTGAGCGGAACCTCCACCAGGCTGAGGTGGGAGAGGCGAGGTGGCTCGGTACAGACCAGCCGACGTTCTGCAGAGCTGAGCAGCCGCTGACCTGCCTCATCAATCCAGCTCCTCAGCCAGTGAAGAGCACAGTCACAGCGCCACGGATTGTCTACAGGACAGAGGGAGTAACTTAAAGACGTCAAACTGCTCATCATCGTCTCTTTCCTTTATCGGACTGACTTCAACTGTTCTCAGAGGGTATGAATACACCTGAAGTTATGTTGGTCCTGGGTTCTGTCAGAGGGTCGTTCAGGAACCACAGCATTAACCGACCCTACAGCTATTTATACACGTCTCCGTCTTTCAGTCTCACCTGTGATGCGCAGCACCTGCAGGCTGACCAGAGGCCGGAGGGATGCAGGGCCGATGGTGTGAAGATTATTCCTGCTCAGGTCCAGCAAAGCCAGAGAAGACAGGCCTGACAGGGCCTGATCTGCTAACGTCTCTATACTGTTGTGCTGTAAATGGAGCTCTTGCAGACGCTGCAACATCAAGGGGAGGGTTCATATGATCGACAGAGACTTATAAACAGTTCGGATTTTATAGCCTTCATGCTACTTTGATGCCTTACCTGCAGGCCACGGAAGGTGTAGTCCAGCAGACGCGTGATGTCATTTCTAGACAGGTAAAGAATGCGGAGATGTTCGAGTCCCTGAAACATGTCAGGGGTCACCAGGTGAATCTGGTTCCCATTCAGAGCCAGCTCCAGCAACTGCCCCTGGTTCTGAAAGGAGCCAGGCTCTACTGCTGAGATGGTGTTGTTCTAAGAGAGGAACACGGGAGGAGACCATCCTCTACGTTAGGGACGTTTTAGCACGTAAGCAAGCAGGTAGTAGGAATCCAGAACAGTTTGTTGTTCCCAGGCCAGACCACCATTAGATTACTACTGTCCCACGGTAAGAGAAAACCAGGGAACTTCATACAACCACTCTTATTCTAATTCCAATGCAAATTGGTTTAAATAATGGGATACTAACTTCAAATGTTGCCCCTTACTTTAAATTCAGCGGTTTAGGAAATTATTTCTTTAGGAAACAGCAGCAAAACCTTTTTATAGCTCGGCCTGAAGTGATGACCCAGGCCCGCGCTGGGGCCTCCCGCTGAGGAGTCACTGTACATCTGTACATGCGTTCACGTCTTTGATCCAACAGCGTGAACGTGTGGCTTTGGCTACAGCTGGATGTTGTTAGATACGTCTATTGATTTTCTGTGACACGTTTTGCAAATAAGCAAATTGATTATTTATGACCCTTTATCCTTCCTTTGTTGCTGCAGTATTAAATGTAAAGCGGTGTTCCCTCCGCAAGATGTAGCTACACTATTTACAGCTGAAGTTATGGAAAGATAATCACAATATCTCTATGAAAAACACTGGACACTTACAGACGACCTCTGTTTACTATGCAGGTGCAAATGTATTGTCTGACAAGCAAAATGACTAATTGCGCCACTGTAGCTTTATGAATAGAAATGCAAGACACTGGTAACAGAGAAGGTAATAGACAAGCATGAGGCGGGACAGTAGCAGCTCCTGATCCACATGTGGCATCAGGGAGGAGATGCATGGAACCGGGTTATGGGTTGTTTTGGATGATGACATGTAGCATCTACTCTCCGGTCACATTCAGGTAATGAGCCAAACAATTCCCCCACAGTAAACACCTGGCATGTTGTTCACTGCCCAGATGTGTTGTCTGTCTTACCTGAAGGTACAAGTAGTGCAGATGCCTCAACAGAGTGAAGTCCTGTCGACGGATCTGACCAATTAGATTGTCTTGCAGGAAGATGGTCTGGAGGATAAAGTGAAAAGTTGGTCAGCTCTGGTGTGTCATACTTTCATAATTCCCTGTTGTTGATTCTCTGGCTCAGTGCTAGTAGTACCGTCAGCACCGCGAACCCACCTGAGTGGCTGGAGGGACGTGTTTGGGGGCGTCCCTCAGGCTGGTGGAGCCACACTCCACAGTGAGGCTGTAGCAGCGACAACTGACGGGGCAGGAAGGAGATGCTTGACTAGGACGGTGGATGGACAGAAGCAGCAACGAGAGAAGCACCAACACAACAGCCATCACCCCAGCAGACGGGACTGAGGACGAGGAGAGAACAGTGGGTTCAATGCCACAGAAACAGCCAGCGCACAGTTAGAGAAGCGGTGGCTGACTACAGCGAACACCCACCACCGTCCCAGGCTCCTTGAGCAAGACACTGAGCCCCAAGTTGGGTTAAACACACGAACGTGTGAAGGAGGAGCAGCCCTAGAATGGCAGGACATCTGGGCGATGTCCATGTTGTTTAGAGAGTGTTTTGCTGAATACAGTAGGTGCAAGACCTCGAGCTTCAGCTGTGAAAAACTAAAGCGGTGTTCTGAGACGCTCACGCTCCTCCCACAGCTTTCTCAAGCCTTCATACACATCAATCATGTGAATTCTGCCCAGACCACTGAGCAATAAACGCATCACTCATAACCCGTGTTCTGAGGTCATGACTTGCATGTAGGGGCTACTGGGCTTTGTTAGAGCAGCTGAACACTGTCGGTAAGTAGTTAGATTAAACCTACAGACAACTAAAAGCTAGTTAACAGGACAAAGAATCCGCTGAGTGAACAGAATATATGGCAGCAATTACAGCAAACACCAAATCCAAACGCATTAGAAGAGAACAACACACATGGAAGCACATGTGGATGATGTAATCTGCAATCCGCATCACAGAGCCTGACGCCGGCAACACAAAGGGAAACGCACAACCCGAGGAGGCGAAAGGTGCCGCTTGGCTGTGATCCGCCTCATCTCCAGCGAAGGTGCGTTAGTTAGTGCTGGTTTGTACCGGCCTGCACCACACACTGAAGGCAGCACCACCACCCCTGTCCCCATGGCAACAAGCTGCACCTCGTCGCCAGCCTCCCATCCGCGTTCGGCGGCGGCGCTTTGCTGCTTCGTACCTGACCAAGGATGGAGGCGACGTCTGTCCTCTGGCCGCGTCTATGACGGGACTATTTATATGTGGTCGGACGTGAAGATGGAAGCCGAGCAGCGACTGGTGGAGCTTTCCTCACTGCGGAGCAACGGGCCCGGCGCAAAACGGGAAACAGCGAAGAGCAGCGACGAATCAGCTGCAGCGTCAAACTGCAGACGCACTGGGCCGAACCGGGGCAGGTGTCTGCCGAACCCCTTCTATTAGCCGATGCTGCCCAGGACACCTGGCACGTTAGCGATTCCTCCAGCAGCACCAACACACACTTCCGCCCAGAATCCTTCACAATAAAAGCCAACCTACCGACTCACATACGGACGGACGAGCTGAAACGTATTTCGCCACAGTCACTACCGCTAAGCTTCATAATTTCAGTTCAGTTTAACTACACACGTTACTCATGAATGTGCCGCCCACATGACAACTGGCTCCTTTAAATCAGTGGCAGCTCTGACTGTTGACATGAGCCTGTGTGTGATTAAATCACGTCCATTTGATGGAACTGAAAACCTGGCAGCAGAGGTAACACGTGATCAAACACAACCAGTACAGGTTCACTGTTCATGTAGTAGACGGAACAGAAGGTACAACATAAACATTTATTTGCTTCTCATTCTTGACTAAAGGTAATACATAATCAAATAATATCTATGAAAAGGTCCACCCACAGTCCTGTAAGAGAAGGCCTGAGGGGAAACGAGCTGCCTGGCAGCCAACGTCTCACTGATAACACCATGTCATCAGCTTCACTGAGCCCAGTTCCTTCACATTCTGGCGCGGTGGAGGATGAAACACCAGTGAAGGACCAGCTGCTCTTCTGGATTAATTTGAAACCAGCACACGCCTGCAATTCAAAGCGTTTAAACAGATCTTGGATTCTGATGTGCCATGAAAAGAAGTCCAGCTTAGATCGCTTTTAGGGCTACAGTTGAAAGCAGGCTACGGCTGCTTCTGTGGAAACACAACTGGGTAGGTTTGGCTGTAGTGATCCACAAAGTGGACTTCCAGGCCCTGGGTGATGTAGTCCGGCAAGTCGGAGAAGTCCTTCCTGTTCTCAGCTGGCAGGATGATGCAGGTCACACCAGCACGGCGAGCCTGGCAGGGAAAAGGCAAACCAGTCACAGTTCTGGAGGAAGACGCCGACGTTACAATTACTGCTATAAAAACAACATGCACACACCGGCCTATCTGAACATATGCAGTAGATTCACACGTTACCGCTGAACTAAACGAAACTGCAATGAGCACATTAAGGAGAAAATGTGCCACAACAGCTTAAGTAATCTGATCAACATCCTCAGGTGATGGAGTTAACTTCAGTTAAATAACTCACATCTGCACCAGCATCCGTCGAAGGTGTAGTAAGACAAAGAACATGGATGCACGGAATAAAGACTCATTTTAGTTCTGCGTCATACAGTTAAACACTAAACACTTATTAGTTTATATTTTACTGATTTACTAAACACGTGGTCTGTATACACACAGGACTGGCAGGAGATTTCCTTAAACTACCTTTAAAAATGTTAACATACTCTTTGTTCAGCACCTTAACTTAACAAAACAGACTCACAACTCACAACTCACAACTGTTTCAGTTCCTAGTACAGTTGCTTAAAGCCTGTCGTGATGAAGAGCCATCGCTACAATCTCACTTCAAACATTACTTTAAGAAGAAACCTGTTCAGAAACCAGTTTTCCTTTTTGTTTCCACTCGTTTAGCCTTGATCTTTCAAGATAACCGTCCTCTTCTTTGTGTTCCACATTGCATTTAGATGGTTCTAATATTTCTGCCCCCATATTTAGAATGAACCAGAACATTAGAACCCATTTGCGAGGAAAGACTCAATAGACAGTCCTTACAGCGATGGTTTTCTCTTTGATTCCTCCCACTGGCAGTATTTTGCCCGTCAGTGACACCTCGCCAGTCATGGCCACATTCTGACGCACCGGTTGGTTGGTTGCCAGGGACAACAGAGCTGTGACAATAGTGCAGCCGGCACTTGGTCCATCCTTTGGAGTTGCCCCCTTGAATGAATAGAACAGAATTGAAATGAGCGTTGCTGCGAGGCACAGGAAGCACAGAATCAACCTACACAAGAGCTTCATAAACTTCAGTTAGCACTTACACAATAACGTACACTCTGCGTACAATACGTCCAAAGACAACCGCAAACACGCTCACCTCAGGGACGTGCAGATGCAGGTGGGAGTTGATCAGGAAGTTATTTTCTGGTTCCTTGGTCCTCAGAAAGGATCTGGCAAACGTTGAAGCGATCTTTGCGCTTTCTTTCATAACGTCACCCAGCTGACCTGTGCAGCAACCCAGGCAATCTATCAGACCAAAGCTTCAACGTGTGACTCGGTTCACGGACTTCCTGACTGACCTGTGACCTCCAGTGTGCCCTCTCCTTTTGGATCTGCTCCTCCGGAGGGATGCCGCAATGAAGTTTCAATGAATATTGTTGATCCCCCTGCACACGACATAATACGAGTGGATTTTTAGATTATTACGTTTTCTGTTGAGGTCTGTGACGTTGATGTGTGCGAGCTCCTCTGTTACCTAGAGCAGTCCATGCCAGCCCCATAACTACTCCTGGTGGAGTGACTTCATACATGCGATCCACTGTGAAAAGAGGTTTCCCAACGTACTCCTGCAGGTTTTCAGGAGTCACAGTCACCGCGGTCTGTTCACCACTGACAATACAGAAAGCCACCTTACGAAACACCTGACACAGATGGGAAAGGATTACACTGAAAGCACCAAGAAGGAAGACAGTCCATCTGCAGATGTACTGGACTAACTATTTGAGCAGGATATCCTGCTTATCAAGCTGAACACCGGACAGGTTTTACAGTATTTTACCTTTTCAACTTGTTTCTGCAGGTTCCTGACCCCTGACTCTCTGCAGTACTGCCTGATGAGTAGACTCAGAGCATCAGGTGAGATGGAGGCTTTCTCCTCAGTCAGACCACACAGAGAACGGAGCTGGGGGACAAGATAACGCTATGCAGACACAGAGGATTGGAAGTTAACACACAATGTGCTAGCAAGACATTCAGAACTTTACGAATAGAGATTAAAAACACTGAGGTGGGTTATACCTCAGCGATGGCCAGTTTCTCCTGGGCCACATATCCAGAAACATTGATCATCTCCATCCTGTCTCTGAGAGGCTCAGGGATGGTGTCAATCACGTTGGCTGTGCAGATAAACAAAACCTGTATTTCGACAAAAAAAATGGCGGCGCTTAGAAAAAGCTGCCTTTATACAGCATTTTTCAGTTTTGCAGGCTGTGTCACCTTTGACAGATCCACAGGAACATCTAGGTAATGGTCAAGGAAGTTGGCATTTTGTTCAGGGTCCAGAAGCTCCAGCAGTGCAGAGGACGGATCGCCCTGGTAACCACGACCCATTTTATCCACCTACAATGACAAAAAGACACTTCAATCAAAACCCTCACCGTCATCAGATACGTTTTTATGTGGCGAGTGACATCTAGACTTCAGGATGGTGCTGGATACAAAGTTCTCCAAAGCGATTAGTCCGCCTCGCCTGGAGGCCGTGAACTTCCCTAGGGTTTGTTGAAGAACACAAAAGACGGGATACTTGATGTGGAAATCACATAATCAATTACAACACTGAGTGCTGAAGCTTTACTTATTACATATGAGAACTATGATTCCTCCACCATGATCCATTCATGATCATATTAACAGGCTACTGTAATTGTTTTCAACTGTCAAAGTCAAGTCATAGAGTAAAACGTACTGACCTCATCTATCAGCACCAGAGGGTTCTCCGTCTTGGTTTTCTTCAAACACTGGATTATCTTCCCTGGCATCGCTCCGACGTACGTCCGCCTGGACATTAAAGACACGTAAGACACGACGCCACAGACAACCTCTGCACACCACCAGCTTGTCTCTCAGCTTAGCCTTCCAGACCTGTGTCCTTTAATCTCTGCCACATCGGTCATTCCTCCCACGCTGAACCTGAAGTACTGTCTGTTGAGGGCTCTGGCTATTGAGCGAGCGATAGAGGTCTTTCCTACACCTGGAGGACCGTAGAAACACAAGATCTTCCCCTGAGTAAAGCCACGCAGCTGGCTCACCGCTATGAACTCCTGCAGACACAGACTCAGGTCAGTCATGCAGCTTACAGGACAATTTGTATGTGACCGTTTGCCATCCACCATGTCCACGTACGATTACTGACCAGTATGCGTTTCTTAACGTCATCCATCCCATAATGGTCTTCTTCCAAAACCTCTTTGGCTCTCTCCAGTGACAGGTTCTCCTCGCTGTTGGTACCCCAGGGCATGCTAGTCAGCCAGTCCAGGTAGTTACGGGTTACACTGAAACAGCGTGACACAGGACAGAAATGATCTCCGCAGGCCGACCACGTGAACACGCCGGCACAGTGTTAAAGGCAGTTGACACCTGAGCTAATACAAAGACACCACGATTAACTAACTAGCTTCAGGCCACTGTGTTTAATAGTTAAGATTCTAGGTAAAACAAAGAATACAGGAGACCAACTTGAACTCTGATGAGTGGTTATCCAGCAGCCCTAGCTTGTTGAGCTCTTCATTAATGACGTCCATTATGTGCTGAGGGACAGTCCTGTCTTTGAGTCTCTCTCTAAACTTCTCTTCTATGGCCTCTTTATCCTCCTTTTCCAGACCCAGCTCCTGAACAAACAGACAGACACAAACAGTTTTAACAGGTCCAATGAACCTATTTGCTGAAGCAAGAACTGAAAGTTACAGTCGTGGGTTATGTCTTTAGGTCTGTATTGGACGAGGTGTAATCATGTTATTAATGCATAGAACAGGCTCATGGAAAATGTCTGCTGTACCTTCTTAATGATCTTCAGCTGCTCCTGCAGCAGGTACTTCCTGTGGGTCTGTTTAATCTTCTCTTCCACCTGAATGCAGAGCAGATTGGCAGATGACACAATGAATGAGTGAGCACATCAGCAGGTCCTTCCGCCATGTTAGGTAATGACCCCTGACCTCTCGACCCAGGCGCTGTTGCAGTTTGCTCAGCTCATACTCCTTCTTCAGCAGAGACAGAGCCTTGTAGAGACGCTTTGGGATCTGCAAGGACATAGCAGCAGGTTTCAAGGGCCACACACTGAACGTTGTGTACGCTCTCATCGAAAAACACACACAAATCCATGGAACAGCTTAGCTTTAGCTTACAAAGGTTATCAGGTAAACACGATTTTCAGGTTTTACCCATGAATTATTTAATTTAACGCACATGAAAGTGAGTGAAACTATAGCCACTTATAATTCCTTCACAATGACTAACCATAAGAACTCGTGTTGAGCCATTTTCTGAAAGCTGCTTAATCTACTTCAGCTGCTCAGGTCTTTCAATATTTGCCTTTTGAGTAAAGTGAAGTAAATGTAAAATACCCTCAAACTAACTAAATTCATTACTGTTTACAAATGTTTGACCAGGTCCCTACATCTGTTAAAGAGCAGCGCACAGCTGTGCGTCCAGAGCAGAAGAAATGGTCCATAAACGTATTGTGTGCTCACACTGGTCTCTTCCAGGACGTCCTGTAGTTCATGTGACTCAGCTCCTGTCAGAGCTGCTCCCATGTCGCTGAGGTAGATGGGGTTATCCACCACTCTCTGGCCAGCCTGCATCATCTGAAGGACCGACTCCCTGAGACACACACACACACACTTCAGCTATATTTGCTACCGTAACCGTAGTGGCTCATACTGACTACACTGGTCGCTTATTGGAGTACAACCCCATCTTTTTGATGATTCAGATTTTGACCTTTGACATTTCCGTTGTATGGCAGTTGGCTAAAATCTTTGAAGCAACAAAGTCTATGTCAACAAGGTCAAGAATTCTGAATGTTGTGTTCTTAGAATTAGCAAAAAAAGGAGGAAGTGCACTTCTACTACATGCTAGGTGCAGCCTGGAGACATAAACGAATGTCACGGTAGCTACAGCTGACGTCCACAGCACAGGACAGTCTTCCCTAGTATGAGGTGACGCGGAATTATCTCTGTGTGAAAAGAACTAATTCACAAATACACACAGTGGAAAAACACCCACAGACAATAATTCTGCACTGTATGAGCCACAAGGCTCACCGTGCACCACATTGTTCAGTAACAGCCATCTTGTCTTCACTTGTTTCAGTGTCAGTGGAATAGTTGCTCGTTCCCTTGTGCATCTGTGTTTTAAAGAGGAGGGAGGCGAGTACTGTTGTAGAAGCTACTTGGCTTCGTGTAGACTTCACGTCAGGACTGACCTGTAGAGAGGGTTGAGCGCAATGATGTCCCTGATGGTCTTTACGATCTCTGCCGTCAGAGCCTGCAGAGCACGTACGTTAAACAGATTAGAGTCTGTCCTACGTCCCTACCATGCACAGCACCACAATCGCATGTTCACCGTGAATGTCAGGCGCATAAACGCGTCCACTACATAGAGCCTAAAGCTTCTGCACGTTCTTACCTTCACCTCCTCTGTGACGGTGAACTGTTCATGTTGAACATTGTCCACTTCAACCATTAGGATGTTGGATGAGGGCAGAGGTTGTAATTCAGGCCCCAAGTCTGCTTCTGAGATCTGATCAACAACAGCAGAGTTACCTCATAAGTATTGTAAATATACCGGATGGTGATGACGATGGCACACGGACGCATGGTGGTGCACAGCTCGTGTTCTGACCCTGTTCATCAACGCTCTTAGTGGCGTAATGAGAATACTCTGACAGCCTCAAACCTATAAATGTTTCTGATTAATGTGTAGGAACTAGTAACTTAGAAGGTGAAGGTCAATGTGCAGACCTTGTCCTGTAGCGTGTCCATGAGAGATTCTGGCTGGTCCTTGCGGCTTCGTTTACCCTTACGTCTTGGCAGAGGTTTGGACGGGGCCTCTGACTCAGGCTCTGACGACGCAGGGGTCATCGTGTCCTCCTCAGGCTCCACCTCCAGTTGTCTTGTGATGCGTATCCTGAAGGCACATGTTATAAAGGCAAAGGTGAGACATGTAGAACACAGTGTGCGGATTTTCATCCCAGCCCACCACTAACCACACGCCCCAGAAAGCAGCAGCAGGGTTTCTAACCTGCGGTGGCCCATGACGATCATCCTCAGCTTGTCCCCTAGGTCCTGCATCTCATGGATCTGAACAAAAGTGCCCGTTGAGTAGATCGAATCCAGAGACTCCACCACGTCTGACTCATTACTGCGACGGACGGAAACTCTCATTAGCACAGGGACAAAGACATGCACAGAAGGCCACATCAGGCTTAGTGCGGCTCAGTGATGGCCACTGGTTAGTGCAGACACACTGCCCCTTACAGATCGCATGAGAGATCAAAACACTCTCAGCGACGAACTGCGACGCTTGAACGTGGAAATATTTACTCAGTATTACATTCAGCGATGTGACGTTAACAAAGCAGGTAAAGGCTGGCGACTGTAACTCCAGGGAAGCGAATGTCACACCTACTTGTCGTCTTTCTTGAGGAAAATCCCAGCGTATGGTTGAGCCAGACGAACCTTCCTCCTCAGCAGCTCCATCAACACCTTGTTCTTAACCTGACAACAACACAGACACACACCATAAGCAACCAGGGTGGAAGACCCCCAGACCACGGCTTCGGACTGTGGCTCCAGCTCATGGCTCCAGCTCAGAACAGAGGGAATATGAAGAGCGGTGGGATTGCGTCATCTCGGCGTCCCAGCACTGGGGATGTCAGATTGCGTCAGCCTCACCTCTATGATCTTGATGAAGCGGGGGAACACTGGGTTCCTGCTCACAGCGATTAGCGGAACATTGGGAAACACCTCGGGAACCATCATCGGGGTGAGAGCAGTCATTTGAGGAGCGTTGTACGATGCTCCCTCGTCTCCCCCAGACTCATCTCCCCCGGAGCTTGCACTGTCACCGCCGTCCTCCCCAGAGAAGCCCGCACCACTGGCTCGGTTACCGAACGTCCTTCCGTGGACCACGAAGCGTCCAGAGGTCGGTGTCAGAAGACCACAGTGGCAACCGAGAGCGGCTCCGGTCCGCATCGCCCGGGCATGTCTGGAGGACGCCAGGAACCTCGTGGCGCTGTAGCTGCGCGGAGGCTGGAGCCGCGTCAGGGCAGATGTGCTGGTACCGAGCCACTTGAATGTCGCCACACGCGGATTTCTATGCAGCTGGCGGACAGCGCTGAGCATCATCATGCCGGTGGCCATGTTGATCTGGAGCTTTCTCTGGCGTTTGACTGAACGAGTTCCGTCAACTGGTTATGACGTAGTAGCGCTTGACTACTGGCTCGTTCGAGAAGGTCAGAGAAAGGACTGGCTGACTCAAGACACGCCCACATGTCAAACCACGCCCCCACACGTCAAACCACATGTCGGACAAAAACTATATCTAGGTGCTCATTAACCTGTTAGGTCCTCAAAATAAACCACATTTTATGAAGATGCAAACGCAGAGAGACCGACTGAGAGAGAGAAAGCGTCTGTGAGTGGGGGAGAGTTCAGCGTAGGAGCAGAGGCTGTGAATCACATGCCTGCATCTCTGCCTCCTGCCCTGCTGTGGCGTGACGTCATCAGCCCGCGTCCTGCTGCTGCCGGGATGGATCCGTTGGTTTCCCCATGACAAAGGCCAAACCAGGCAGTTTGTTACAACATTTGGTTTTGTTTTACATTACAGTTTACATTTTACTGGTTTCAATAGCCAGAACGGATCCGAAAGTGAAAAACATTCATCCCTGAAATATGAAAACTAAAAAAACAAAACCAGTGCAAACTTTTAAAAATGAGATTTGAATGGCTGAAAAAAATCCAGCAACATTCAACTCATCATTTCGTACGTGACAAATTTACCACATTTAAAGAACTAGTGTCCAAATACACAAGTACTACAATTACAACAAAGGTGACTATATATACATATATGTGTGTGTGTGTGCAGAATATAGATCTATATATAGTCTGCATATACCAATAGACAGGCGTCCCAGGCTTAGTTGTAAGCACTGTTGTCACTCTCTGTTAATACTATTAGTAATATCTTGTCATGATGGTTGTGGTGTATTATTGTAGGGAACTAGTATTTATATTTGTAATTATAATTTGTATATACATATGTATTTTCACTATTATAATAATTATTAGCATCAATATTAATATTGATTATAAATTATTGGACTACTTCTTTTAATGTATTTCCATTTATTTGTTGGGGTGGTGGTACTGTCTTTAGTCTCTTTCTCTCCGTCTGTATATGTCATCTATGTCGTCTTGGCTGTTTGTGAAGCTGCAGTGAGTGTTTCACTGATCGCCTTCAGATTCCATTGGAAGACTTGTCTCAGCTTGGAACAAGGTCCTGGGATGAACCTGCTGTGCTTGTCAGGCATCTCAACCATCTACAGCGTGGTCTGTTTGAGGAAAGGAGCTGCTCTTGTACACCCACAACATGTGTGAAAGGCTCAGGAGCCGTTTGTTTCTCTTGTAGAACTGTGTTGTTGTGCTGGGTTTGCTTTGATGAAAGCACTCAGCAAAGCTCTTTCTGCCATGTAATCATTTACACTGTATCATTATTCTTGCTTTGTATTTCATTCATCTGACCTTAAGTGAAAATTACCCAACTGACATGGAACCATACTTTTATTTAGTTTGAGCCAAATCAAATTAAACCATAATCTTATATTTTCTCTCAGTTTGTTTCTTTGTGTAGTGTTCATATGAACCCAAAACATATTTCCTCCTCAGCCTCTGAAAACGCGTCCACTCTTCTGATTGTTTCACACGGGTCTGCATCCTTATATGACTGAATATACAGTATAAACTGAGCTAAATTAGGTATTTATATTTATATAAACAAATACGTGAAAGCTCAGGCAGAACATATTAAAATGTGTTAGTCATCATCTTCTTCTTCCTCCTCTTCATCTGCGTCTTCCATCTCATCCTGAGCAGCTTGCTGCTCCTCCAAAGCTTCTTTCAGCAGCTGCTCCTCTTCCAGTGATGGGTCCAGGGTCTCTGTGATTTCTGGTCCACTTGGATATTCTTTCTGTGGAGGAGGGGGGACAAGTGGGCTGTGTCCCTCCCCTGCATACTTCATACCCCATCCAACATATATGTTCTCAAACTTCCTGAAACAGGACACAGAATGTAGCAATGCAGCCTTCACCACTTCACCAATAAAATTCAGGAAGTCAGAATATTCACTTACTTTCCATGAGCATATGTATAGGCTCCTGGCCAGAGGTTGGACCTTAGTACAGCTATTGCATGCTGAGAGGTGAGAGTTGATGAGATCTTGGAGCTCCATGGAGGAGTGTTGAACAAATCTGAGACATAAGTAAAGACCACAGGGACAACATTGGGATGGTTCTGTAACAAGTGCACGAGTTCACTGTGTTTAAACACAGTACGTGTATCCAATTATTGATTACAAATGGGCCAACTTCTCAACCGCAGAGCAGCAGTTTATTATGGAGCTATATGAAGAGGAGAAACATTTAAAATGGTAATAAAAGGTACATACGACTGCTATTCCTAAAGAAATCACAGCAGCAGTACATCATACTGAATAAGTGTAGCTACACTTTAAATGCCTTAGATTCAACCACTGGCAGTAAATATGTCACCTTGTGAACTACAAGACTTTTCACACATTTTGTCCATTTAATTAGTTTAACCTTCTGTAGTCTAGTTTTAAAGGTTCACATATTAATTTAACCAAATCTATGTACAATGATTTGATCAATGTACATCAAATAATCATCTTATTAATATGTCCTGTAAGAACAAGCATGTCTGGCAAAAAACATCCTGACATCAGGCCAAAGTAAAGCACAGGAACATTTTGTAAGGCTGCTTAGTGACAGAATGTTATAATAATGTACAAATGATGTGGAAATTGAAATTGCATTGAACTGAAAATGAAAATGAAAATGAAATAGGTTATTGGTTTCTTAATTACCACACATGCGTAAATCAACCTAATGCAGAACTATTAAAATGAGGTAACATTCATTTCGAATAGAACAGGCAGCTAAACTAAAAGATAAGCCACTAGAATGAACGTATCCTGGATGTTAACCTGCTCCGGACCAGGATAAGTTCAGAGAAGAAATCTCCAAGGTAACTTAATTGATCTTGATTTAATCTGCTTTCTTGCAAACCCTGGGCTAGATTAACCCAGAATAAGCATTTCATCACAACACAGGCAACACAGAAGAAATGTCCAAGGTATCTAGACTGGGTTCAACTGACCCTGCTTTTGTGTCAAGTCAAAGACAAGTTCAGATGGAATATGTGCAAAATGCAGTTTAATGCCATGTCTTGGTTTTGTGCAACACCCCACGGGTATGAATAATTGTTACACCAGAGAGAGAAGCAGAGGGGAAACCAGGAAGTAAGGGGTGTGGCCAATATGAGTGACAGGAACAAAACAATGCCATTGTCTTGTTCCTCGGCTGACCCTGTGTGTTCAGTTCATCAGTGGACTCTTTTTCCATCATTCCATGTACTGACTATGCACAATGTTTGTGCTCTGGTTCTGATTGTTTTTGCTTTGCAGTTTACAGCTGACTTGATTTTCTCTGGTTTTCATGTAAATGACACCTTTAAATAACAAACGTTCTATCAGGGGACTATCTGCTGTGTTCTTTAGTGTATAATGGCGTACAGAGCAATTTCTGTATGTGTGATACTGAAAGGAGGCTATCAAGTCAAAATTAGGTGTCAAAGGCTGACCTGCATCTTGGGAAAGGGGACTGAGCAGAGGTGGTCCAACCTCTGGCTGTGCTTCATCAGGCTCCTCGTCCTTTTCCTCAGCCTCTCCGTCCTCATTAGATTCCTCTTCTGACTCCACTGCCATGTTGACCCAAGTACAACGTCCCTAACGTAACACAGTAAACACACAAGCTTTCATCAGCACACAAAATGGTCCACATACCCACATGGACAAAGAGGGTAACAATAACAAACACAGCTAATAATTAAGGAAACGTAACAAATGAAAATTGCTTGAATTGTGTTGAATTGTGATTCAGAAGAAGCATAAAAACTCATGAAAGTGGCCTTGACAAAAATGATTATACGCCTAGAAAATGATTTAGCGTGTCCTGCAATTAGCATCACAGGTGTCATCATAGTCAATTTGTGGTTTGGTTTCATGACTTGTCCTGGGAGATTGGAAAGAAAATTGCAGTTACATTAAATATTTAAGGTGAAGGCAATGAGACCATCTCCAAGCAGCCTGATGTTACTGTGGCATCTTATTACCCACAGTTTGTTTTGAATGCTCTGTTGAATCACAATTCAAAGTATCTGATGTCTGATCTTGATTAGTTACTTTTGAGTACATTTTTATTTATTATTACTTTTGTCAGCTTCACTTTATGTTAGTATGTTAGTGACCACAGTGTTGTTTTCTTTCTTTAAGGGAGGGATACCAACATTTTGTCCATGTGTATAACTGCTTTGTTCAGACTTGCACCTGTTTCAGAATGTGTTGAACATGATGCACCCAGCTGGACAACGTTTCTGCCATCTCTGCAGCTGGAATGCCCTCAAAGTCCTCATTCACTTCATAGCTGTCACGGGACGTGTCGTCCTCCTCGTCCCCTTCCTCCTCCCTGGCTTGGAAGAATCCCTGGGGGCTGACCTGTGAGCCAGCAGAGATTCTAGCTATTTGTGCTCTTAGATAGTTGGCTTCATTCCCGGGAAAGCGTGGGTAGCTGATCACAGGGTTGTCCAGCCTCCCTGTGAAGAATTTCCGAATCTGGCGAGCAACTGTGATCTGTGCAGGAGTGACCGTTGGGAGCTTTATCCAAGGAAGACCAGGCTCGTTGCAGACATAGTAAACAAACTTGTTAGCACCTGATCCTATAGTCTCTTCTGGCACCACTGCTGGGGGTTTATAGGTCGACTGAGGAACTGCATCCATCTGATAATAAAGTAAGAGAAGGAACAGAGAGATCATTTCACTTATTTGCCTACACTCTGTAATTGTATTACACTGCATTTCAGCCACATAATGCAATGCCTGTCCTACAACATGTTGTTCCAGTACTAGACCAGTATGGTCCAGTATTAAAAAAACACTCCTTTCATTTCTGCAAATGAAAGTTATGGTAAACACTTCCTGTCCAGACGTTTCCTGTTTGTCCCTGTTTGCTTCCCATAGCCTGACTAATCATCAGAATCACTTTCACCTGTTCTCCCTCAGTCGTACATAGATTCTCCCCACTGCCAGGGGCAGACTGTAGCCTGCTTTGATGGTGTTGTTGGTTTGGCCCCTGCGGTTTATTCTGCACCATGTGATTTGGCTTGTGGTTAATCAGACAACGTTATCAGAATTTTGAATCAGATGCCACCTTTGTCTTAATGCATCCTCAGGAACTAGTGTGGTGTAGTAGATGGACTTCTGTTCCTCACTGTGCACTGGATGTTGGATATTTGCTGCTGTCATACTGCACTGGGAGGAGTGGCTGAGGGGTTGCACTGCTGAATTTGGAGGATTCAGGCTCTTTTCATGTGGTTACGGTTTTGACTCTTGACCTGTGTTGGGTTATGTGCCCCAGAGAAGCTGCAGTTGCTGCCATTGTCTTTCTTTATTAAAATAATAGTCAGTCTTTTAATTGAGAATTTGGCTCTTGTCAATAATTATGACAAAGTAGTATTAGTTATAGTTTATAATGTATCAAATTAGTAACACATGGGGGTAGTCATTGGAATGCATTGAAATGTTGCTTAGGGTTAAACTGGTAAGAGTGTATTTAAATACAAACACTATCGTATGGATCAACACAGATTCCATGTCTATAAAGCAACACGTGAAGTCATACATCAGTGATACAAAAACAGTTGGTTGGCTATAGTGGAATCAGTTCAGTGAACTCATAATAAACCTGCACAATACAGGCTTAATACATAATACTCTATGTTATTAAGAGGTGGACTTGGTCTGCTTCAACACATAATCTAAAATATGACCACCTGCACTTAAGACCTGCATCAAGCCGCTGTCAGAAATGAAGAGGGAATAATTATTAAAGTATCTGCTGAATACTCACCTCATCTTCTTCCTCTTCCTGATGCTCTTTTTCATCTTTTGCAGCTCCTTCCTCTGGGATGTGCTTTTCCTCCTCTTCCACTTCTCTGTACTCTGCCTCAGCAATGATGTAGTTTCTTTCTGTTCCCAGAATCTTGCCCCACAGTCGACAGTGCAGGGGCGACTCCGACTCAGCGAGCTGTTTGAGTGCGAGGAAGACCCTCTGCATTTCCTCTCTGCCCAGCCCCACTCCAGCTTGCTCCAGGTAGAAGCCAATCTCATTCACATTAGGAATAGATTCCGCCTGATGAAGACCAATAAACAGAGTAGTGTACTCAAAATGTAGCTTGTATGAGGTAGAATATGTTGCTTTAGTTTCTACTTTCTTTGTTATTCTTGTTTTTAGCGCAGCAAAGGCATAAAATATGTAGTTGAGGGACATCATTTACGATGGTGTCAAATATGTGCAAGCAGTTGTTCAAAACTTGTTCAAGAGTATGTCAATAATTTTCAAGTCTGTTTTTAAATGTGGGTTAAATAAACCAACCTTCCATGAAAATAGTCAGTAAAATTCCTGTAAGCTATAAATGCAGTTCAACCAAATGATCCTCCAACAAATCACTGAGCTGAATGTGCAGTACAATGAATGCAGCAAGTACCAGTTCAACCTCCAGTTCAGGCTCCTCTGGCCGGAGAAACAGCAGCCGCTGCTGCTCAGCCAGCTGCTCCGCGGCTGCAGAGTCTGGAAGGTCTCGCAGGGAGCTCTGCTTGTCTTGGAACAGACCCTGCTTCACGTTAAGGCTCAGCTCCTCAAACACATCCACCACATTTTCTGGACGCTCATCCATTACTTTCATCAGCACCCGGGTAAGATGATCGTAGCTGAAACATTGGTTTTATGATGAGATCACTGTGTGAGACAGGGTCTGTGATGACTTACACATAAAGTAAATACACTCGTCCGCTCCACTGAGTGAATCTTCTACTAAGATAAGTTATTGCTTATTGTGACTAGTTGGGCTAAACAGATGCTAAGACAACAGTAATACGTGTGATGTCGGGAGACTAGAACATTTGTTCCAATGCTACACAGACATTAGTTGTTGTTGGGCCTCATTTGATGATCGTGTATCGCTGAAGTGCAGGTTGCAGCGCACCCACTCACAGGTTCAGGCTCCTCCCGGCGCTGCTTTTTAACATGAAGGCCTTGAACGCGGCCGCCTGTCGGGCTTTCCCGCTGCCTTCGTCGTCCATGTCCATCGTCCTCAGCTGCTTCGATCGTGTTTCTTTCCTAGGACACGTTTAGTTCTGCTGGGTAACCAACGCGAACACGGGAGCCGGCAGCGCCGAGGCAAACTTCACCGGTTGCTATGGTTACGACAACGGAAGCGTTGCTGAGCTCGTGGGCAACGCAACATACGGACGCCTTCAAATTAAGACTATTAATATGATTCTTACTTAACCAGGTCAGATTTACCAGACACAGCACAGAGAGTGTAGCAAACCAATTCAAACTTCTAACATGTAACTTTCTTCAACTAAATTCAGTCGAGACGTTATTGCATTTGGGCCCAACCTCAGATATCCCTTGTTAAATCAGATAGTTACTCTGACTTATTGCTGGACTCAGGTTCTACTATGAAGAATCACATTATCATCAATGACCTAAATATTGTTTACCTCTTATATAAAAGAAATCGCTACTTCCAGCTTGTGATGCTGAAAAATGAATCCATGCATTTGTTACTTCTAGGCTGGACTAGTGGAACTAGAAAGACCGTATCCCAGCCTCCAGTTCATTCAAAATGCTACATCCAGAGTTCTGACTGGAATTAGCAAGAGATCATATTTCCCACGTGTTAGCTTCTTTGCTCAAATAATAAAATAAAAAATAAACAGTTTAATATCCTTGTTCTTGCTAAAAAGTACAAGTTCAATTACAAAACCTCAGAGGTCCTTCCTGTTAGTGATGCAGAATTCCAAGACATCACAAAGAAAAGGAAAGTCATCCAATATATTTATTGACTCAGAATTATGAAACAAACAAAAGTAACTATTTTTATTGTCTAATTAAGTTACTTTAAATGTTGCATGTTTTTTGGCTATTTCATAACAATGTCCTGAACTTAAACTGTAAACAAGAGAGGCTTGATTTTTAAAATTAACAATACATTTTAGAAAATGTTCTACTGAAATATTGTCCAATACAGTTTCTTCTCTCTAAGTACAAGGAGAATAGAGCAACCATGACTTACCAACGCCTAAATGTAACATCAGCTCATGCCTATTACGCTGGACTGTATGATCACATACAACAGTCCCCACAAAGAACTTCTGGTAATCTGGGAAATCTTGGAACCATTTGCAGTTTAGTAGTTGTGTCTTGTACAGGGAACAACTACACCAAACTCAAATCTGGTTTGTTGGAGTCTCATTCTTGTCCCACACCTTTAACAAAGCACTGTCTCTGTTGTAAGACAATACCACAATAAGGATAGAAGTACCCGAATGAGGTGGAATTGAACGGATTGTTTAGCTCTGTAACCTGACCAGCCCATCAGCATACTGGAACTGGTCACCGTTTTCATACTCCAGCATGTCCAGAGCGACCTCGCAGCTCTCCTTTACGACACGTTCTCTGTCTTCACGGTAGCGCTGCAGCACAGCCAAACACTCTTCTTTACCGATGGCACCAAGGGCCTCTGCTGCCTCATGTCGGACCATGGGGTTCTCAGAGGAACACTCCAGAGCTGCACAAAGGGCGGGGACTGCTGCTGGGTGCTGCATCTGACCCAGCACATAGCCGATCTCATGACGGAACAGGGTACTGGAGCACTGCAGGCCTGGAAGGAAACGTGTCAATGAGAAAATGCAACCGCTTTAATGACAGAGTTACGACGTTGTCAATCAAGCCAAACGCTGTTCAGCACATGTGTGACATAACCAACTAAAACCTAAAGGCTTTAAAGTCTTTTAAAGATTTTAAGATCGCCTTTCCATTTAGGCCCTCTTCACAGTTACGACTTCTGAAGGAGCCTTATTAGGTTGTATTGTTGTGTTTAGGTTTGGTCACATGACAGTGACGGATGCTACAAACGGACACACACTCACCTGCGCTCAGGCTGGAAAGAGGCAGGAGAGGAGAGTTATAGTCATAATGTTGTTGACCGCTTTACATTGCACATAAAGCCACGAGTTCACTTTACCATCTAAGTCTGAAATAAACAAGACTGAATTGAAGAAGTCCCGTGCAGGCCACTTCATATCCACTACAGCGTCATACAATAGACTGGACCCATCATCTTCACCTCAGGAGAGAAGTGGGAATCGGTACCATCATCTTAATTTCAAGGAAAAGTCACATCACCCACATAACTGCAAACACTCGCCTGAATAAGTTTAAGTCACCCGTTAGTTTGGTGTCTTTTAGTCTTTCACACACATAAGTCTACTTTGTACAGAAACCACACTGGTGAGAAAGTGGTTATTACGCAATTACAATTCACCTTAAAGACAACCCAGAGTTTATCATCATGTACAGCTGCAATACAACGTGTGTGAACCCTCTGGGATCACATGGGTTTCTGCATATGACAGACTGTGTTTTTCTATTGTTCTGACTTAGATGAAGATCAGAACATTTATGACCAATTTATGCAGAAATCCATGCGATCCCAGAGGGTTCACACACTTTGTCTTGTAACGTACATGGTGAACACAGTGGCGATGGTGGAGGAAACAATTACATTCTAAATGAATTCTATTCTTATATTTAACAATTCTATTGCTATTTTATTCTTCTATTTGTTTCTACTTCAGGGAAACAATAATGTAATCAAAACAAATTAAACAACTACGTCTAATGACTTATACAGGCCAACTGGTGTTACGGGAGTTTCTGACACATAAAACCCAGGGCATTGGAGCCGTTACCTACCATCTGCAAGTGCCAGTGCAGCCTCCTTGCTGCCCAGGTTACGCAGGGCGAACATGGCACGATACCGTTCAAAGAGTGGCAGACTCTCATCCAACAGGATGGAGCGAAGCTCCGACACACTCTTCCTCACTGCTGGAGGAGCTGGGTCAACAGAAAAGTAGGGGTTTTTGTCCATACTTTCATTTTCCAATAGTTTTCCTTCTCCGCTCTGTAGCCACTCTACGCGTCGAACTGCCAGCTGACACGTTTCAGCAACCTGCGGGGAAGACAGATCAGATTTACGTTTCCTGCCACATGTGCCTATATTGTTCTTGCTGCTCAAGTTTACAGTGTATGTGCAGTTAGGGTTGTAATATACAAAAGTAATGGTAAACATTTAAATAACTCTGCTGTACATTAACATAATTGTGAAAACATGTGAATAATTATGGTAAATTAGAAGCAGTGCTTTCTTAAACTTTCTCTTCATTGACGTAAGTGTAATAATTTACCTGACACACCACAGACTAGATATAAACTGAGCGATCAGCTGCTGTCATCCCTTTATGCACATACTTCCTTTAATAAATCTGGTGTCTATATAATTTGTGAGGCTGCAGCTGTGCTTAGATTATTTGTGCAACACTACATAATGATCTTCTTGTGTTAGAAGCAAGTTCACTGCATCAAAAAAGTCTGTTTTTGTGCCTAAGCCATAGTAACGAGTGTGTGAGTGACCACCCCATCTACCCTGCATGCAGCGAAGAGCAGCTGACAGGGATGTGTTCCTACCTCTATGACAGGATCCTGACTGTACTCTTTAAGCAGGTCCAGAACTGTGGGATCACCAATAGCTCCCAAAGCTTCCCCTACAGAGACACGTAGTCAGTCACCTATTGCAAGCCTGTAAACTACGGAGGAGTATGAACACATGACATTACATGTACTGTTGACATACTGAAACTATGAAAAACTGGATCATGTCACGAGTGAAGAAAAGGCTTTTTAAAGCTTGAAGCAAATATAAATGCTTGCACTCAAATCCCCTCTTCTCGTGAATTTGTGAGAGTTCAGACAAGTCCTGCCTATTTTTGTCTCATGGATGCATATTCACCTGCTTCATGTCTGACCATAGGCTCTTGCTGTGTGTCTTTGAGAACAGCAGTCAAAGCGGGTATGGCCCGTGTGTCCTGCATCTGTCCCAGACAGTAAGCCAGCTCATGCTTCAGCAGGGCAGACTCATCAGTGAAGGCCTTACTGATCCATTCGATAGATTCTGCACCTGATAGGTAGGTTACAACTTTAAAAACTATGTTCAACATATTACAAGACATTTTAAGAAAGTAAAAGGCTTATTTCTATGAAGTCCTATTACTTTCAATAGAAAACCTAGCAATTGGGCAGAGAAATCACAAAGCAGGCATCTGGCTTCACAACATCTCACACTGTGAAAACGTCGGTGTCAGTTACGTGGACCTATTTTCCTGCTCGCCTCCATTGTGGTCATCTCTGTCATAACTGTGATCTCTCTTGTTCTGCACTCAGAATGTTTGGTTGAAGGGCTGTGTGTATGTGATTACATTTTGTAATTCAGTTCACCTCAGTGTGTACCTAACAGCAAAAGCTGTTGAAATGTAGAAGCCAACACATTTTACCTCCCAGGTTCCTCAGGGTGAATAAAGCTCTGAATCTCCGGGTCAGGTCTAGTCCTGGGTCCACCAGATCCTGTCCTACTGCTGACACATGTTCAGCACTGGCCATCTGCTACAGAGGACAAACAGCTGTTCACCATGAATGATGTTCATCACAGATCAGTAGAACGTCTGCTACTTCTTCTTTAGATTAGGATTTGTGTACTGTTGTTATAACTAAACAGGTTTGTCTCTTCAGAACGACCTGTGTGTCTGTGTGTGTGTCTGTGTCTGTGCCTGTCTGTGCCTGTGTGTGTGTGTGTGTGTGTGTGTGTGTGTGTGTGTGTGTGTGTGTGTGTGTGTGTGTGTGTGTGTGTGTGTGTGTGTGTGTGTGTGTGTGTGTGTGTGTGCGCCAACACAGCAAAAGTATCACCTGTGCCCAGTTGACTCAAAGCGAGCTGGTGTCCCACAAGTTGGGTTTACTGAAGACAACAAAACCATCCTTGCGTTTATACAATACATAATTCAGAAAGACCAGATTAAAATACATACGTTTAGTGAGCGGGTTGTGTTCCGATCCGGTCGGGGAAGACCACAGGCGCACGCGCTTCCACTGATTCCCGCAACTTCCGCTGTAAAGACAAGTATTGGCAGTAAAACCAGCACCCAGATGCTTGGCTGCCCCCTACTGGAGGGAGGGAGTAAGACCCGATGGCGCCCTTGATTTCAAACCCTACATTTTGTTGTACAACCTTCTGAGGCCATCACTACAATCACACACTTTCTGTAGACCTCGATGAGACGCCTGCACATGTCAACAGGTATATTGTTCACTCATCACGAGCAAACCGGCAGCTGCCTCAGGCTGGAAGGTTCCTTTTACGTTTCAGCTCTCACTGTTCAACAGGACCTAGATCGGGCCTAAAAGACCAGTGCAGAACAGCCCAAGGGTCCGATCTCACGCATTAGTTAGTGTTTAGTGGGTTTATCTGTGTGTTTGGTTATCATTCTGCTGGATGACCTGTGACCATCGAATGTAGGCATATCAAACCTTTTTCTCCTCATTATTTTATTGGAAGATGACTTTGATGCATTTCTTCCACATACTATACTGGACTGTGCGTGTGAGCCATTTCCATTATTGATTATTGGAATATGTTGTTTCTGAAGGCAAATTCTGAATCTGTATTCATCCTGGACTTACAGAACAGAAAGTCCCGAATTCAATCAACCAAAACTTCCTCAATCACAATGAAAACCGCAGAGGAGCCGGGGACCAGCGCGCGTGAGCTGTTCTACAGCTTCCTTTCGTGGCGCTGTTGTGCGATAGTACTTCCGGTTGACGTTACGTTGGTGGTGTTGTTTGGATTTGTATTGTAAGTCATTCACTGAAACGCAAAACGATTTGAGGAGTAGTTTGTTTCGCTACTGAGTTTAAGGGGGTTGCTGTAATTCATGCCCAACATGGATCTCCCGAACCCTCCCGAAGGTGAGCGGTGCACTGCAGCGACATATTTAATTAGCATCTATGCTACCTTACAGAAGCCTAACGCTGCCGGTAGTTACATTAATCATTCGCTTTACGTTAGTAACATCGACAGAAAACTAACTACATACGAGCAATGTTAACATTATCTGGAAAGCTTTTATTGAGATATTTACGTTTAACCAATTTGGACAATGCATGAGAATAAGCGACGATATTAGCTTAGCCAACTAGCTTGGTTTGTTTTAATGTGCATGACTTGCGACTGAAGTCAGTTTACGATTTCAATCTTCGTTTCACATTGGCAACATGATGACGGTATACTGTCAAATATGATCACCGCTAATTAAGCACTACGTAATGTAGCAATATGCCCTGTTTACTATATGTAGCATTGTCACATGGTGTCGTGAAGTCCACACTACTAGCTTCTAGTGCATACTAATGCTAGGACAGCCTCTTCAGCTCACTGTGCTAATGTCTGTCTAGCGTTTAATGATCGTTTATTCTGTGTATATGTAGCCTGTATTATGTTCACCCTTTTGTAGATTGATAGTTGTTATCTTATATATAAAGCTTTTGTTCCGTTCTGTTATTTAGTAGGATGCAGTGTTTTATTTTGTATATTTTATAGATTTATAGGTTTATCCTGTATATACTGGTTTTCTTCTGTATATTTTCAGACATTCACATTGATAAGTAGACAATAGTATAACAAATCATGGATATTTCAGGATTCACAATCAACTGTCCTGTCTGTACACTGACTGTATATTTTTCACTCTTCTGCTTTTTGTTGTACAGATCAAGAGCTCAGGAATGTGATTGACAAGTTGGCCCAGTTTGTTGCACGGAACGGGCCAGAGTTCGAAAAGATGACCATGGAGAAACAGAAGGACAACCCTAAGTTCTCATTCCTTTTTGGGGGAGAATACTTCAACTACTACAAGTGCAAACTTGCTATGGAGCAACAGCAACGTATGTAGTTAAAGGGACAGTCCAAATCAAACTAGAAATGTGCATATATTCATATGGTGTGGGAATGATCTGTTGTTGTTTTTTAAGATCATTGAAACTTTTCCACAACTAGATTACAAACACCAGAAGCAATTCAGTTTAATTATAGCTGTTGAAGGGAGTGTAAAAGCGCAGGATGGTAAGTGATGGACAGCAAATTATTTATTTTCATTTACGTTGTCTTACTCTGAACTATGGAGTAAAAGAATAAACAAATCCTTGGCACAAAATGGATATTCATTCATTTTTTGGTCTTTTACAAGACCTTGCGCTCACTACCTCAAACCTGGTGTGTTGTGGAATGTCATAAAATCAATGAACAAACTACTGAAATAAGCACCTAACCAATGGGAGTTATATCAGAAAAATAAGTGAATCAGTTCATTTATTCAGTAGTTCAGAGTGCATAAAACAGTATTGAACTCTCCCACATCATATTAATAATGTGTATTCTGGTTCAGGGTGGATTTGTCCTTCGGTTGGGTATTCAAAGCTTGTTTTGAAAGCATAGTTGTCATGCAAGTACTGAGTCAAATCACGTTTACATTCTACACTGTTCTATAAAAGTCAGCTGGAAGGTAGCAGTACATATAACTTGGTTAGGCTGTGATTTGTTTGGCTACTCACATTTATTTTGCTTACAACTTGGCCAGATTAATTTAAGTGTGTTGCCAGCTCAGTAAGGGTTTGGTCTAACTAGCCTCCAGTACATTTACAAAATTACTAATTCATTCCTTTATGAACACTAGGAATTCATACTTTGTACAAATACAAATTACTGACTGAATGATTTTACTTGCTTGAGTTGAAGTGGGAAGTAACTGCGGGGTTCAAGCTTGTCTCAGAGTGAACTTAGCATTAGCCACCACCACAAACATTAGCTTGTTGCATTGAACGTTCTGCAGACACAGTCTGTCTTTTCAACTTCGTTTTGGCTGCAGCGGTGGTGCTCAGATACTCTGATACAGATACTCCTCTGGAATGGAATTAATCCATTGCAACCAGGACACAGTAGTTGTTGGTCTCTGTGATGGGAAAGAGGTGCAGAATGTCCATCCCAACCCTCTCCATGGTTGCCCATATCAGGAACCGCTGCAGCCCTTGTAGCATTTAGTGGACCCCGTTTGTGGTGTGTAGTTCTACGTTCTGGCTGCAGTCCAGGCACTAGGCCAATGTGTCGTGGCGTCCAATTTGGTGCTCTGTGGACCCACCTACCAGTATTTACTGCGCCGGTCCAGGGAACTGAACCACACATCCCCACCACCTGGTTATTGCTGATGCAAGACAGTGGGTATGAGTCACTGCAATGTGCTGTCAGTAAATCCACACAAGAGAGCCCCCCCAACCCTTCATCCACACCATGACAACAGGTGTGGCCTGGGTGATGTACAGCTCCAGGGAAGACGTGGTACCATCAGGCAGGACCACAATATCGCTGACTGTGTTGTCGCCCCAGCAGGAGGCTGCTCTCCAGGACCATGTGCTCTAGCTTACGTATCTCTCGCTTCATTATGACTCTACTAAATGGCCTCAATTCCACATCTGACACCACTGTAACGGCGGGTGTAGAGTCGCTACAGTGGGTGAGACGAAGCTAAAGCTTGCTTAGACTTTTAGTACTTAGCTAAACAGCTAGCAGCGTGCTAGCAGGCGAGCAGACACTCCAAATGACAAGCAAACTCCAAGCACTAAATTTCATAAACAATCACAGATCTATGGCACACAACAGGTAAAAGGTTCTGACACCTCTCATGGTGCAAAGGCACGCTAGCTACCTAACTGTTAATGCTCTCATTAATTACCTGGACAGCTTCACTGCCTGAGACCTGACGCTTTGACTGACGCCAGCGTTGAGAAGTACTGCCTTTAAATGCACTGTATGACCGTAATCATCATCTAAAGCAACGTACAAAATTCTCCCTCTCAGCATGTTGGTGGCCAAATGGGCATTATAAAATGAATATTTATTCCACTTTCAACTTATTTATGACATAATTCTGGTGATGAAAACCACTTTGTCCCAGTTTAACCCATTATACACCTGTTAGATCACATAATGGAAAATAGTACAAATAAACAATAGTATAGCTAACTTTTAGTTGTACTTTTTCTTCATTCTATTTGCATCTTTAAATATGAGTGATTTCTGTTGAGGGTGTAAATTTAAAATAGATAAATAAGTTACAGTATGACAATTATCAGAATGGTTTGGTGTTGATACCACGTTTATAGGTGGGTTATGTATAAACATACACACATTTACTCATCAGGATTGATTTTACTTGTTGCCTGTGTAATACTGCACCTACAGGGAGGTCTAGGTCGCTGAAGGGTGGTCACATGACTGCTCAGTGCTGTGCAAGGTTGCATGCAGCTCTTCTGTCAGTGAATTGCATTAAAGTTTGCTTCTCTCCACTTAGATCCCTCTACCCACGATGGAGAGGAGTATAAATCTGAAGGTATTTATTTAAAATCAGAATTGTCAGATCTTCAGTTCAAATCCAAAATTCCAGTGGAAAGGTCACATTTTGTTTTTGCACACGTTTGCTTGACATATCACCTTTGCTTGAACGTGTTTTTGGTTTGCTTTTCATTATTCATGTTAGTGTGTAGAGTTTTGTATATACTGTGCTAGTTGCAGGGAGGACCACCTAATTTTATTGTCTAATGGTTTTTTTGAGTACTCAATATATGACTGACTGTCAGTCAACTGGTTGTTCTTAATGTTTCTCTGATAATGATGGTTTTTATGTCATGAAGATGATTAAACTGTCTAGGATTCGGCTACCGACGTGTAGTGGAGGTGTTAAGTATCATACACAGGGACAGTGGAGCATCATCAGGAAAATGATCAATTTTAACAAAAATTTTAGGAAAGCATTAATTGTCAACAGCAAGTCTTGTGTGAGGACAAGGTTGAGGGTATGATAAAAACTGAGTGGCTCACTAATTGCAATCTCTAGTGGTGAAACAAAAAAACCTTGGTCATACAGGACAGGAAGATGGAAGTCAACAACTGAGTTGTGTTGAGCTGTTAAATTCTATTTCAAGTTGTATTTATTATTAGGGTTTTGCCAACAAAACTACTTGAAATTGCAATGATGGTTGACATGTGAAAGTTTTAATGAATAACAAGTACATGTTGACATTTTATGATATATGAAAACACAATATTCTTAGTATCTGTATGATGTTGTTACTGTGTATTAATACCCTAACATGAACATTTTAAGGACTGTATAGAGATTAGCTGATATAATCGGACCATCCCTAGTTAGAATTATAAACTGCTATTATTTTATTTATTAAACCGCAGTAGTTTCTGTGCAAACCATTTCCATGTTTTGAACGTTTAAAAATACGATTCCTTGGGTTCTGTGATACATTTCCAAATAGTGTTGCTGATGCTTGATGTCTGGTTGATTATTTCCTGTTGTCAGCGTTTAGAAAGGGTTGTGTTTATGCTGGCATGCCTGTTGCATTTTTCTCACCTTACTGCTTCGCTTCTAATTTGCTTGCTCCATGTAAGCTGCTGAAACATACCTTTTTGAGTCTTTTGAAGGTCTGTGGCCAAGCGTATGTTTTCACCAAACACCACAATAGTTCTTTTGTGCTGTATTATTTTAATAAGATACGCCTTCTGTGATATCTCTTGGCCATCTGCATCACACACACTAACCATTTTTCCGTACCCAGAGTCAGAGAGATTTAACAAATGTACAAATGTTTAAGTTTCTTCATATCCTGGTGCTGTTTTTGCAGATTTGTACAACCCAGGTGCCAATGATGTGGTTGATATCCCTCCTCCTCCAATTACAATGATTGCTCCCCCAGTCATTGCTACACATGCGGCACCCTCGATCGATGAGCTGATTCAGCAGAGCCAGTGGAATCTGCAGCAGCAGGAGCAGCATCTGCACACCCTGAGACAGGTACAGAGCAGGAGGGAAATTAACAGATGGGGAAGTACTGTTTTTAAATCAGTCAGAGGAAATAAACGGTTGTGAATATACCATATTATTCCACTATATTCCACTCGGTATAGTGAATCTTTCGTAGCTCTACCCTCCTCAGGAATCCTCATTGTTAACTTTATTATTAATGCAAATTATTATGTGTCTTTTGTATGATGGTCCTTAATATTCCTTAATGGTCTTTTCTTGACGTGAACCAACTTTCTCTATTTTGCTTTCCTTCATCTGTTGCCTGCTTGTTAGACTGCAGCTGCCTAACATCATTTCTCTGACTTCTTTAATGTAGGAACAAGTGAGTGCAGCCATAGCTCTGGCTACGGAACAACAGACCCAGAAACTGCTGCTGGAAACTCAGCTGGACATTACAGAGTTTGATAACCTGCTGCAGCCCATCATAGACACGTGCACCAAAGACGCTATCTCTGTAAGTCTGTCGTTACGGCGATTGGGAAGGAGTCCGCTGTCATGTTTTTCCAAAATGATCAAAGAACAGGTTTTGTATCTCAGTCATGTGTTTGTGTTCCTCTCAGGCTGGCAAAAACTGGATGTTCAACAATGCCAAGACTCCGCAGCACTGTGACCTGATGACATCACATCTTCGCAATCGCATAACTGCTGAAGGAGCACATTTTGAGCTCCGTCTGCATCTCATTTATTTAACCAACGATGTTCTCCATCACTGGTAAACGCACCGGCTTTTATAAAAATGTCTAATAAAATTCCATTTAGTCTTGTACAGCCTGATACATGCATTAACACAGAGGCAGACTTGTGATGTTGCTGTGCAAACACAGCATAGGACGCGCTTTTATATTGTTGAACATTTTTTAAATGTATGTGTCGAACTGCTGCTTGAATCAATTGAAGTTGAATGAACGAATTGAATACATCAGAAACGGTGGGAAATAATTGTACCATCTTATCAATGAAGATTAATTAAGAGATTAAAAAGACGGCGGGTGATGTGGGATCATTTGATGAGTTAAATGTGTGTTTTATGTTCCTTCCAGCCAACGAAAGCAGCAGAAGGATTTGTTAGCAGCGCTACAGAAAGTTGTGGTTCCTATTTATGCCACCAGCTTCCTGGCTGTAGAAGAAGAGAAGCAGCAGAAGATCACCAGGGTAAATCTTCTGATTTTAATGTCAACCCTTGATGATTGATGATTTAAAGTAACAATGAGGAGTTTTAAGGACTGAAAAGGTCATGGTACAGATTGACTTGCAAATTATAAGGCAACGATCAGATTTATGAGAGTTATTTGGCCAAAGCTTCAGCCCAGTTTGTTTCTGCAGCAGGGATTTTGTTTGTTTCCTGTCGCCCACCTTAGCACCTGGTTGACATCTACAGTGTTCAGAATAACAGCAGTGTGTTTAAAATATTTTGTAAAGCTCAAAATCTGTATAATGGCTTTTATTGTCATACACAGAATGGAATTGGGAACGCTGTACGTTCTATTCCAAAATCAAAGAAAGAAAGTAAAGAAAAAGAATTTATGGCTGTTCAAAAAAAAAAATAGTATCTGCATTTTTCTTTACGAACTCCACATTTTGATTCAACATGTCTGGTTCACTGAGCTAATATGTAGTTGTGTAACCATGGTTTTGAGAACTGCTTCGCATCTGTGTTGCATGGAGTCGACCAACCTCTGGCACCTGTGGTCAGGTGTTCCAGCCCACGATGGTTGGACTAGATTCCAGAGTTCCTCTACATCTCTTGGTTTTGCCTCGGCAACAGCATTTTTGGTGTCACCCCACGGGTTTTCTATTGGACTGGGCTGGCCACACATGTATTTATGTAATGGTCTGGAACCAAGATGCTGCTTGCTTACTGGTGTATTTGGGGTCGTTGTCTTGTTGAAACAGCCATTTCAAGGCATTCCCTCTTCTGCATAAGGCAGCATGACCTAATTAAGGATTTATGATCATGATGCCTGCGTTACCAAGCTTCACTGTCTTCACAGTGCACTGTGGCTTGAATTCAGTGTTTGGGGGGTTGTCTGACAAACGGTCTGTGGCCTCTACACCCAAAAACAACTATCTCGCTTTCATCAGTCCACAGAATGTTGCCGTTTCTTTTTAGACCAGTCCATGTGTTCTTTGGCAAATTGGAACCTTTTCGGCACACGTCGTTTTTTCAACAAGGGGACGTTGCGGGGGCTTCTTGCAAACAGCTTTGCTTTCAGATAGGCGTCTTGTAATTGTTACAGCACTCAGACCTTCAGAAAGACCTTCTTTGATCTCCTTGGAGCTGATCATTGGCTGACTCTTCAATCCATTCGAATGGGAGTTTTCCGTTTTCTTCCATGTCTTTCAGGTTTTGGTTTCCATTTTAAGGCATTTGAGATCATTTTAGCTGAATAGCCAATAGTTTTCTGCAGTTCTTTGTATGTTTTAATCAAAATACGCTGTTTTTCTCAACAATGTGTGGAACGACCAGTTTTACTCAAATGAACAACCACCAACGCCTTTTTGCTTAAGTAAGGGCCACCTGTTCTCTTACAGAAGGATGACCTCACTAATTGAACTCCACACTGCTATTATTTTGAACACGCCCCTTTCAATCAATGATAATCTTTCAATTAATGATAATTACCCATAATCTGTGTCTGCATCTACTAGAAATGTTGCCATGTAGACATGTCATTTCTGTCAAAAACTGTGATTAATCTGCTTAGTTATGTTGGACTGCTATTATTTTGAACACAGCTGTATGTATGGCCAGTCTCATATAGCTTAGTTGTGACATGGGTTCCTCGCGTGGTATCAAAATGTGGGGAATCATTATTATTTTAATGATTGTAAGCAACAGTAGCTGACAAAATGTATGTCACCTTGCGTATTATCAAACATGGTAATGTCTCCCATCCGCCCTGACAGTTGTTGCAGCTTTGGGAAAAGAACAGCTACTTTGATGAGGAGACAATTCAGCAACTCCAGAATCCGGCACTGGGCCTTGGCCAGTACCAGGTGAGTGACGCTCATCGTCTGGCACAAGCTTGTTTATTTCACAAAGTGTTTGCTTGCACCAGAATACAACCAAGCCAATACAGAGTGTCTTACTGAAACTCTCCGCTATATGTGCATTCATTGTGTTTCTTCTATAAGCATTAAAAGCAACTCTAGGTGGATTGTTATAGTTTTCTTCTTATAACAGAACCAGTGCAGTTTTAGTTACTGAGCCATTCTTTTCCACTTCCCACTTATTTTCTAGATTCATAGCTCTAGGTGTATAAAAACAAAAAAGAACACTGTAAATGGTCTGCACTTGTACAGCGCTTTTCTACCTATCAGCACTCAAATCGCTTTGACACTGCGTCTCATTCACCCATTCACACACACACACACATTCACAAACCGGTGAATGCCCAAGGAACTGGGGAAGCCAGGACTCGAACCACCAATCCTACGATTGGTGGTCAACAGCTCTACCTCTGAGCAGGTTTCTTTTCCCAGATTGATGTAGTCTGTGCAGTTATAACGAAGTAACTGTGTAAGTATAATACAAGTAAAACAATGGCACCACTGTGACTGAGCTTTATTTGTATCTGTCTCAGGCATCCCTGATAACGGAGTATGCTGCAGTAGTGCAGCCAATACAACTAGCCTTCCAGCAGCAGATCCAGGGTTTGAAGACCCAGCATGAGGAGTTCGTTGCTAGCCTGAAGCAGCAGCATCAGCCACCATCTGCTGCTGTACCTCAGTTAGCTGCCCCCGCTGAGCCTGAAAAGACCCCATCTCTGAGCACACAAGCTGGTGAGCACTTTAAATGCTCAGTTTGAATTTGTAAGCAGATTTATTGTTTACGAGACCAAAAGGGTAAGTTACTGTATATCAATATAATGCACCCATGCTGCCCTCAAACTTTAACCTGTATTTACCAAATTAATATTTATGTACAGCATTGAACTTGTTGGTCATTTGAAAGCCTTTGCATATATGTCTGGGAGCTGCTCCGCAGTTGAATGATATGTGTATGTGCTTTAATATGTTGCGGTTTGTGTGGTGTCCAAGGGGATGTCAAAACGCCCATGTCAGCTCCTCCACCTGGGGAGTTTGAGGCAGCTCCTTCGAGGCAACAGGACCCCAGCAACTCCAGTGGACCCTCAGATATTTCCTCCAACAAGCCTGCCTGGTATGACCCCCAGCACATGGGCCCCTGGAACCCCAACCAGCCGGTAAGAACTGTTTGTGACTGAGTGTGAGTTTTTTTTTTTTTTAAGTATAAGAAATATAAGGTTATATACATGCAAATATGACTCTGTGAAACTTTTGTGTGGTACGTCCCAAATTGTAAATAGCGTTTTAAAATAAAGCTGAGCGCACTCTGATCACGTTCATTGTTTTATTTCAAATTTAATGTGACTGCCTGTGTGTAAGAGCAAAAATAAAAAACCCATAGTCATAGTCCTCATAGTTCTGACATATTTCTATCGCTGCATAAGCGCACTGCTAAAGTTTGAGCTGAAAGTTTCGGCCTCTCAGGCATTTGTTTTGCTAACGAATGTGAAAGAGGCATCATCAACCCAAAGTCGTGAATTCTAGGATCTAAGTTTAGTTAAATTCATTGGAGTGCACAGAGGGTTTACAAAGTTTTACGTCACTTCTCTGGATTTTGTTTTTCTCTAGCCTCCGTTTGACCCAAATCATCCCCCGCCTCCTTGCCCTCCCTGGAACAGCCATGAAGGAATCTGGAATGACCAGAGGGATCCAGGGAACTGGAGTGGAGGTCCACCCAGGGAAGGAGGACCCTGGACCGGTCCAGGTGGGTCTGACCCAGGCCCTCCTTCTTGGAACTCATATGACCAGCAACCACCATGGGGAAACCAGCCTGAACAGCCTCCCTGGGGCCAGAGAGAGCCTCCATTTCCTCCTCGAATGCAGGCATAGCATCTTTTATCATTTGTATTGCATTTGATTATTAATGCTCTATCTTGTATATCAGGGGTGCCCACACATTTGTGTTTGCAGGCCAAGTTGTTAATTTACACATACAGACATTACCCGTTTGTGTGTGTTCTCACTTAATCCGTTTAATTGCTGTGCATCAACATTTTAAGGAAAACGTGACACTGTACATGTGTCCATACTCCATAATCATGATGTGTTAAATGCCCTCAGCATGTCCAGTCTTCTGCTACAGTAAATACTCCACAATCATGTCCTAGGGAGCTAGCTGTCACATGACTATTAGGATTCCAGTGCATGTGTGAGAGAGCTTCAGCACGGCATGACGTCAAAAACATTTTTATGGCACACAGTCGACCCACGCTACATTCATGTATTGGGTACCCCTGATACAGATTTGTTCTATTTATAGTAGAATCATACTAGATATGTCTGTTATATACTAATACCAATACTGGTATTTGCAGAGACCCCCACATTTCAGAGGTCCTTTTCCTCCCCACCAGCAGCCTCCTCCTTTCAACCAGCCACCGCCACCACCACATGGCTTTGGACGATTCCCACCACGCTTCATGCAGGAGGAATTTCCTCCCAGACCCCACTATGACAGGCCATCGTTCACCCCACACCGCTTTGATTATGCTCAAGGCGAATATGCTGGAGGCGAGTCAAGTTATTGATCTGCAGCTCTACTTAAATGCATCTGCTCTCCCACCTGTTATTGCATTTACTGAATACATTTCTTCTGCAATTGTCAGATATGCCAGGTCCTCCTCCTCCTCCTCCTCCTCCTCCTCCTCCCCCCCACCACCACCCCAGTCAGAGGCTCCCTCCCCCAGGCATGGGGGCTGATCATCCTCCCTGGGGTGGAGGCCAGCACCCAGATTTTGTCCCACCCCCACATGGCTTCAATGGCCATTCGCCCCAAATGCGCCACCGTCAACATCCAGTCCAGGATGATCCCAGTCTGGTCCCCAATGTACCCTACTTCGACCTGCCAGCTGGCCTCATGGCTCCACTGGTCAAAGTAAGTCACCTGCCTTTGGTTTAAGGGCATAAAAATTATTTAGAATTGGATCAGATAAGTTACCTTATGACTGACAGCACAGCCACCGCAATTTACAGAAAAATTAAGTTACAAGAATATAGAAGTAGTTTTCCTTCGAGAGAATCCAAACGAGTTGGAAAACAGTGTGGAGCTGCACTAATCTGGTGACATTCGATCTCCACTCATATATTGATTTTGTTCAGATAGCTACATGTGGTCCCACATGATGTGGTGGACTGGTTAATTTCGAGTGTATGTTTGTGATGCGTGCACCTTATACAACAACAGCATTTGCCACACGTGACCCAAAGACTCAGCTTTAGGTTTGCTACATCAGTAAGTTGGTAAGTTGCTTGACATGTTCGAGCTCAAATACAGCAAAGAAAACTGGGAGTTAAACAAAACTGGCTTCAGAGTATTTCTTCAATGTTTTCCCAATGCTTCAGTATTTGTTTTAATGAATCCATAAAGCATCACCATTAAGTCATTTAAATATAGACTCAACAAAATCCATATCGATCTATCATTTTATTAATAAATAGCAATTTAGGTGTGCATTTATTTGTAACATTGTCTTTCACAAAACGGTGAAAGCAATATTTGAAGAAGAAACTTTCCACAAGGTGGTAAAACAGTTTGTTGGGCATTTCTTTAGATTCAGATTAACCCTTGTGGGGCCTTCAAGGGGTCAAACGACCCCACTGACAACTAGGGGGCAAAGCTCAAAGACACGCAAGGGTTGGATCAAACAGCCTTGGTGGGTGTTACATCCAGGGAACACGTGTGGGTCTATGATGAACAAGTTCATCCAACCGTTCATCTGGATGAGGCGTGTTGTGATTCATCGTCTGTCTGCAGCTGTTTGATCCAACCCTTATGTGGTTTTTGAGCTTTTTTTCATTTTGACCCTTCGAAGGCTGCACAAGGGTTAAACAGGGTGATGTGCAAAGCCCAGATGTCTGTTTCGGGCCTGCTGAAGTCCCGTTGGTCTGCACTAGACTGAAGGCAGACTGCCAGTAACTAATGCAGCAGACACTGTGTAACCAGCGCGCTTCCTTCAGAGCCGCTGTCCTGTTTGTTTTCCACACATCTGCCTTTTCATCCAGACTCTGGTATGGATAATTGGGAAAGCAAGACAGACGCTCTTAAAGACTCGGGTGGCCTACCCTGCACTATACATTCCCAAATGTATCTAATTGGACAGATTGATCATCAACGTGTGTTCAAACTAGATCATTCTACTTTTGTCCCCGTCTTATAATCCTCCGTGTCTGCTGCTCAGCTGGAGGACTGTGATTACAAACCTCTGGACCCTAAAGACATCCGACTACCCCCTCCCATGCCACCTAGTGACCGGTTGCTAGCTGCTGTGGAAGCGTTTTACAGCCCTCCATCCCACGATCGGCCAAGAAACAGGTACTCACACATTCACATGACACTGTTTGCAAAGACAAATGGGGCAGAAATTAAAATACTGATGGGGTGATGCATCAGATGTTATCAGGTCACTCTACACAGTTTTTTAGGTAAAATGGAGGATGGTGTCATTTAGACATGTCATTGTGATTGAAACAGTGTGACACATAAATAGGTTTATTTAAGGTAAAATCTAATTTTAGCCTGATTAATTAAGAAAATAGTAAAGTTATGAATAGTAATAAAGTTTCTCTTTGTCAAAAACACAACAGAGACATCAGATGTTTGTTTGTCTTAGAAGGTAAAACAATAACAAATAACATCTTTTGCATACAGATACTTTGATAATCATGCATTCTGCAAAACACAATGATTAATGTGTTCAGTTGACGTCTTCCTTCTCTCTCATTAGGTTTTTCTACCTGTCAAGCAGCCATAGTCAAACATAAGCTGTAGTGCTAATGGTTTGTGTAGGTCATAGAGCTGATCACTTGCTGTGCTTGGTTCCCCATCAGTGAAGGCTGGGAGCAGAATGGCTTGTATGAGTTTTTCCGAGCCAAGATGAGAGCCAGGAGGAAAAAGGGCCAGGAGAAACGCAACAGGTGGGTTTGTCGTATTAGTTTGAGCCCTTCAACGTATTAGGAGTGTGCAGTTTGTGTGTGAGCTTTGGATCTTCTTTCCTGAACAGTGCTGGTTTATGAAGTTACATTGGTTACTAGTGGTTCCTGCGTGGAGGGCACGTTTGTAGATTTAAACGAGAGAGCCTTTGGACTCACGTTTACTATGTCAATGTGCCTTCTGTCCTTCTCTCCAATCCTCTGCCTCGCACCGTGGCTCACTCCAGTGGTCGTGGCGGCAGTCGCTCCAGGAGCCGCTCTCGCAGCAGAGGCAGGTCCTCGTCTCGCTCTAGCTCCCACTCTTCGAAGTCTTCCAGGTCTAGGTCCCGCTCATCCCGCTCCGGCTCACGCAGCCGCTCCCGCTCCTACTCACGATCCAGGTCTGGAAACACACACATCTCACAGACTCTGTGCTTTACCGTCCAGTCAATAGAGGCAAACCCAAGTTTAGGAACGCCCCTCAAAAAATCCAAGAAAAACCTTTCTTTGGCAGTTACCATGACCAAATTGTTTGTAGTTTAATTGCTATAAATGCTGCTAAATGCAGAATCAAACACCAAATTCAATGACATCAGATAAAGGATTTACGTGATTCCCAGACACTCCAATCATCACTGAACTGTATTTAGACTTCACTGAATAGACCTAGTGGCACAGTTCACTTAAAGGGACTGCACTTGTCTTGGTAAGGAGTCATTTGTGAGTTGGCTTAATTCAGCATTGTGGAGAACACTCCACTCCGTCTCAGTATATGTGCTCCAGCATACGTAAGTTCAGGCTTCTCGAAACCTCCTCTGTTCCCTCTGAACTTTTTTTCAAAGAAATCAAGTGTGCAAATCTGGAACATACTTTGTGTAACGTGTCCCTTTTAGATCCAGGAGTAGATCCAGGACATCTGGGAGCGGCTCTCGCTCTAGATCCAGATCACGTTCACGCTCCCCTGCCAAGAGACGGCGTGGACACAAATCAAGGAGCTCATCTCCTCCGTAAGCTCCGCTAAAGATCTTCCATTTTTCGATTTATTTGTGCTTTTGTATTATAGATGACATCAACAACATGTCCCTCTCTCCACAGATCCACAACGGGAGTGGGGGTTCCTCCCCCCAAACTGTCTGCAGACATGAGACTGGGGGAGGAGAATAAGGGCCATCAGCTGCTCATGAAGATGGGTGGGATGTGCTTTCTTTCTCGTTTCTGTTTCTCAAGTTAAACTGCCTATTTAGTCTTCTAGTCATTGTTTCCGTTTTAATCTCATCATTTTAATGTGCAGTTCTTCCTGAAAAGTCAAATGGATCAAATACTGTATATACACTGTTCCATGTTGTTTTTCTTCTCTGCTTGTTTCATGTCGTCTCTGCTGTAGGCTGGAGTGGTTCAGGTGGCCTGGGGGCTAAAGAGCAGGGCATCCAGGACCCCATCAAAGGAGGAGATATCAGGGATAAATGGGACCAGTACAAAGGTGTGGGGGTGTCTCTGGATGACCCCTATGAGAACTATCGCAGGAACAAGAGCTACAACTTTGTTGCTCGCATGAAGGCACGAGAGGAAGGTACAGACATACATTTTGGGAATCAAGCTAGATCTAGCTTCAGATTCACCTAAGGCGTAATGCTCTTTATTTATATAGCACTAAATTAGTTTTTAGAATGAAACTGAAAAAATAGAAGATATAGAATTATTTATAAACCAGTCAATCAATTCAATCATCAAGGTCTTTTGAAATAGTTTCGTGTTATGTGGCATGATTCTAATGTCCATGTGATCAAAACCAAATCTACCTTTTTCTTGACTCAGTAAATCGGGAACCACAGGAAGCCCCTTCAACTGACTGACGTCCTCAAATGGAAACAACCAACCTGCTCATCTCCCCTTTGCCATTTTCAACAAGGATTGAATTTTTCTGAGCTTCACACCCAGGATTCAAGTCGGCATCCAAAAATCTTTGCTCTTCCCTCAGACTCCCCAGTTACTATATCGAGTACCGATCCACTTGGGATACATGTGAAGAAGCACTTTCACTCTGCTCAATCAGAACCTTTGTTGTTGGAACAGCAGACGTACGGGTGATCCTCAATTAGGATTTTACGCTCAGCTTTTTTTGCAGGGGTAGAGCACCTGAAGTGCGATAAATAATGATATGGATGACAGTACTCCTGGAGTGCAAAGTAAAATATGTTTGGAAGGTGAGTGGGATCCTCAGTTTATCTGTACACGTTAAGCAGACAGCTGGCAATTTTACATTTACATCATTCTCAAGCTTATTAGTTAAAGAATTGGTTCATCCAAACCAGAGAACTCCCACTAACATATGTTACAAAAGTGCTTAGACTTTTACTGGCAGAGGATTTTGAAAATAATTTAGGTTTTAAAAAAAGATCTACTCGGAAATAAACCATCCCAATGAATACGACTCACCGTGTTGTCTGAAAGTCATTTGGTTCACATCTTATGAAACCGCTGATATATTTAGTTATTTCTAAACTAAATGTACTTGAAAATGTGTTGTCATGTGTGAACTGATACAGGATGAAACCTAGAATACGAAGGTATTCCCTCCTCTTGCATCTGGCCTGTTGTTCACTGCTGATTATTACGTTTTCATTGGCTTTGTCTATGAACTATGTCTGACATTTAGTTGTAGTTTAAAAAAAATCACTGAGATTTATAAACATAAAAGTGGTTGTAATTTTTCTTCATCAGCACACTTTAGACAATGTAGCCTAAATAAAAGAACTTTGACTCACCAAGACTCCTTCACTATGACTCTTTTAAAATGCAGCTGGGTTTAGCTTAGGCACCATTAACAACTTTAAAACCTTGTCCAGGTGTACAGGTTTGTATAAGACATACCGATACATACAAATTAAAGTGGTTGAGGGTCCTTTAATAATACTAATTCTATTAAACAAGTACATTTGTTAATTTTATTACTTTTATTTTTGATGTAGTATTTCCTGTGTTTTTATTTATTTATTAGACCATGTGCTGAATGTAATAATGTTTCTGATCAAGATCATGTTCATAAAGCTGGTGTGTGATTTAAGCCTTAGCTGTAAGTGGTTGAAGAGGCGTGATGAACCTAGTTTTTACAGAAGGTAGCGCTGTGTGCAGGTTCCTCCAAAGAGCTGGAGGTTGTTTGAGTTGTTGGACAACACTGAAGCCTGGAGAACCGTTAACATGTGCTCCACAGTTCCACCTTGACCATGTGTCCTGGTTGTTCATCTGACTCCGCTCTACAGCCTTGAAGATACAGGCCTGAAGCATCAAAATACAAGAAAAGGCCAACTGCTGACAACATACATGTGTTAATACGTTTCACCATTGGCAATGCTGTTAAACACAGTTGTTATAATTCTTATTAGTCATTTTCCAGAAACATCCTTCAGTGTTTCGGTTTCTTGTGAACACGCTCCCAGCGTGTTCTACACTGTGCTCGTTGGGATCATTGTTGCTGAAATAGATTTTTTCCTCTAAGAACAGGACGTGCTGGTGTGAGCGTCATTGCTAAACCCATCGTTGTTGCTATGACACATCACTAACTATGTCACTAAATAAATAATCACAAAACAAACGACAAAAAAGTAAAAGGTGGTCAGTAAAAAGGTGGGGCTCTACTGTCTGCATGCCTACCTCAGAGTGGAGGCGCTGCTTCTGTTTGAGAACGCTGGACATGAGTAGCTGAGCAGTCTACTTATTTCTTTTGGATTTTCCATACTGATTTACGTCCTATACTATCTTCAAAAAATAAAGGTCAGAATGTAATTTTGATTAAATTGCCATGAAAAGAGCTTTACTGGAGCAAACAGTCAAATACGGCCTCTTTCACACATTATGCTTGTGATTAAACAGTTTAAGTTGCAACACAAAAGACCTGAGTGTCCACGTATTGCTGAGAGTAGAGTCGGGTCCTCAGACACGGCGCTGTTCCAGTCGAATAGGCCAATAGACGAGAAGCAAGGTTCTGTTGGAGCAGAAGGAGCCATAAGGTCTAAGATAAGATGGAGCTTTATTATGAAGAGCTGTGGAAGTGAGGAGAAGAATTTAATTCTATCCTAGATTTCTAGAAATATTCATACAGGTTGTTTTTGTCCTGTCCAGGTCTTCAATTCAATTCAGTTCAGTTTTATTTCTATAGTGTCAGTTCACAACATCAGTTATCTCAAGGCACTTTACGAGTAAGATTTAAGACCTGACACAACTAAACCCAACAAATCCCACATAGAGCAAAGTTTTGCCTCATGCTCTACTTTATTCCCTGAACCAGACTAAAAAACAACCTGAGGTTCACTGTTCAGCCAACAAGTGGCACATCCTCATCCACACTCGACAGGAGCGTAGGACACCACTGTCACCAGTCCTGTCCATGTTTTTCTTTTCTTTGGTTCATCCCTGTTGTTTTACCTCTATGCATCCTGAAGTTCTTTTGTCCTTGTGTTGTTTTCTCTCCCACAGTGTTTCGCCATTGTCATGTCAGACTGTCTGTCATTTTAGTTAACATGTGCTCCATCTTCCTTTAGTTGTCAGAGTTCAAAATCAAGCGGCTGTCTGGCCTTTGTCCTTCACTCTTGAGGAGCTTCTCACTGGCTTATCGGCTGGACTCCTTCTGTTGGAAGCAGCTATAATGCCATCCCAGGGCCCAACCAGAAGGTGGCGCTTTGATCACAAAAACTAGGCTGCAGTGTTGAAACAGTTTTCTGTGTAGCAGGCTGATAGTTAAAGGGTGTTGAACAGTAGCTTTGTTACTGCTGTAGGAACTTTGTCTCTGACGTTTATTAGATGGACGACTGGATAGACTTTTAATAGAATACTTAAAAGTTGAGAAATTACAACTTTGTAATAATAATTCACAGCTGAGTTGAGTATTGGGCTGAACTGGACTTTGTACTGGTTATTACTTATTAGTGTCTTGAAAGTCGTCTTAATGTTCTAATCAAACACCATAAATGAGAAGCTCAAACTTTTAGAACCACCTTAAACACACTCAACACCACCAATAAACATCCAGGGAAAGGACGCTGAGAGAGCGGACTCTACAAATACCTGGTGTTCACCTGAACAATAAAGTGGACTGGTCACACAACACAGATGCACTGTACAGGACAGGACAGCTGACTACCTGCGGAGGAGACGGAGGCCTGTTGGAGAGCAGGGGGCTCCACTAGAGGCCTTTCCGGTTGTGTTTGATGGAGTAGTCTGCTGGTGGTAGCATCTCAGCAGCAGACAGCAGGAGACTGGAGAAGCTGCTCAGCAAGGCCTCTGTTTGGGGGAAGCCCCTGGACTCAGGAGGTGGGAGAAAGGAGGACGGTAGCCAAGCTGTGATCCTTGCTGGAGTACGACTCCCACCCCCTGTTGGACGCAGAGGCAGCTGGACTGTTACACCCTAAGTGTCTGAAGGAAGCACATCGAAGTCTTTTCTCCTGCTGCTGTGAGTCTTAGTTAAACTCTTTCATTTGTAATCCTGTAAACCGTTGGTTTTCCCGTTTCGTTACTCACGTTCATTGGTGATTCTTATAGGAGTGAGTTCGTGTGCTTTCCTCTGGTTCTGAACTTGAACTTGGTTTCCTTCACTTATTTATTTGACTATGGGTTTAATTTCTTGTTAAGTGGGTTGTTTTTGTGTGTCCTCGTTATTTGTGACTGTTTATTACAACACTAGGTTTGGAGGTGTGTTCACATATAAAAGGACTAAGGTCACTATGAGAAATATCATAAAGTATATTCAGACTGTTCATAAAATATTGATGCACTCAGTGGGCATCATGCGTCAAATTACACATAAATAGTCCTTAACTTAATGTTGTCATTTTCTATGTGAGGGCTTTCTTTGCAAGGCTTAGTAGTAATGCAGGAAGCTGGTGCAGTCTGCAGTGTGACTGGATGGAGCCAGTGAGTGCCAGTCATCTAACTGGGATATGAATAAGAGCATATCATTAGGAACTAGCAAGTCAAATCAAAAACACTGGAGCGTAAGGCGTTGAAACGATATTAATTATTAACAGAACGTGTTCCACCAACAGCACCGTTTCCCTGGCTGAAGGAACTTAGCTAATGGAACAAGCGCCTAGAGAACCTGTCCACAATGGTCAAAAAACAAGGACAGGAGTCATTTTGAATCATCCCCCACCTAAGCAGGGGGGTACAAACAAACAATGTGGAGGGAAACCTGTAGGCGAATAAAGTCCTCATCCTCCTCGTACTGCCGCAGTGAGCGCCTGGCTTCCCGTTCGACACTAAAAACTGGTGGTTGGTCCATACTATAAACGGCTGGAGTCTGGAGGTCTTAGAATGGAAACGCCATCGTCTAATAACCTAAAAGGAGTTTTAGTAGAAGTGAAAGCCTCAGGCCGGGCCCATAGTCACCGCCCCCATGTCTAACCAGAAACCGAGGAACAAGTGTGGAATTCACAGGTGATTCAGCAACAGAATTTTCTTAATCAAGGCAGGTTTGATGGCTGCCACAGCGAGCCACCGCCATCGATGGTTCATAGTAGGTTTGGCAGATGTTTTATGCCAGAGGCCCTTCGCATTCATCCAGACTTGGGCCTGGCACAAGGCCGTGTCGTACAGCACCGGGCATTCCCTGGCAGTGTCCCATCCAAGAACTAGCCAGGCCCACCTCGCTTCAGGTGGTTAAATGGCCAGAGCACTGGTAGAATACTAGGGCCTAGTGATAAAGGTTTAGCATGAACAACCTCGCTGTAATAGTGTGAACATGGCGACAGGCAGTGAGAAGAGGCTCCAATGAATCTCACATATACTCGTGATGATCTGTTGAATAACACAGCGTATGCGAAGTGCTACCAGGTAACGAGTCGGTTATTTCCAGTTCCCCGTTAGAAGCAGCACACGTTTCTGCTGACCTTAAACAGTATCATGGCAGAACGTCCTCCAGCTCATGACCCTAACGTGTGTGACGGTTTGGCCCTCTGACCCCTGGAGGGCGCCGATGATGTCCTTTCCTGGTTTTGTGTTTCTGTTTGTCATCGTCATTATCATTTTCACCTGGTGCCTATTTCCTGTCTGTTAGTATTTAAGTTGCTGCTTGTGTCGTGTCCTTGGTTGGTTCGGTGTCTCTGTGCTGTTCTTGTGGGTCGGTGTGTATGTTGGAGTCTTCTCCAGTCGACCCGAGTCGTAGTTCTGGAACCTCGGTCGGTCAGTCTTGTGGAGTGTTTCTCTGACCTGGTCTGTGTTGTGTTGTGTTGCTTTTGCTCTGATTTTATTTTGTGTTAGTGTATCTATCATTAGCCAGAGAGAAGAGTAAGGCCCAGAAACCAAAGCTGCTAGGAACGGTCCTGATGGGGAGGACTGCTTGGATTAACTCCCAGGAACCTGATGAGTGCTGGGGTTGAAAGGACAGTCCTGAGCTCGCTGACCGTCACCCCACAGCGCAAGCATAACCCGCCCAACAGTTACTGTCTCGCTTGTGTATGCCGTGATTGACCCAGCTCCACGGGCTGATCCGGAGCAGCTGAGTGCGTCTGTCACACGCTTTCTCTGGATCTATCACACGGTGCAGCTCCCTTTGTCCGTCTCTGTCTTCTCCATCAGCCTCCTCTGGGCAAATGCTGCATCTGCTCTCAGGTGCTCTGCTCTGCCCTTGGCCTCGCTTCCCATCAGCTTTGTTCCTCTGTAGCTGCCACAGTTGTGCACGTCTCCCTTGTTCTTGACAACAGACATCAGTCCACTTCTCCTCCGTTGCTCAGGCGTCCTTTCACTCTCCAAGATCTCGTTGAACAGATTTTGGTTTTCTGGTCTTACTACTGTTTCATTAGCTGTTGCTGAACCTGGGCAAACTCTGACCACCAGGCTTTCTTATGAGTACCATTACTTACTGACCTGAACCATTCTACACTAAGCCTCTGCCTGTCATATTGGATTTGTGCCGTGTCGCTATCATTATTCTGAAACTGGGATTGTGGACTACATGGAATTTCTCTGCCTGTTGACGCCTGAAAACGTAGCTTATGTTAGGAAATCTCAATGACTTACCTGAATCCCATCCAGCACTGTTCACCTCCAGCTTTGCAGCATTTAAGAAGTGATTGTCACACAACCTCTCCCATCAGTTTGTCTTTTGAGCCCTAAAAGAAAACCTAAAGGGTAATAGCTCTTATCTGATCGTGACCTTAGTTTGCCACTCTTCCTGTCTGGTTTGCCATCCAAGCCTGGCTCACACTCATTTCTTGGTGCAGCAATATTTCTAACAGCTGACCTTGGAAACAAGTTCAAGGAGGCAGTTTTAGCCTGTCGTGCCTGAGCTCAAGCTGAAACTTCACACCAGAAACCTGAGTGTCCGCACCACACGTGCACACATTTTAAAACTGGCCTCCCTCCTTTTTTGTAGTCTAAAACCACTGAGCTAAAACAATAAAAAGCTTTGGCTGAGGAAAAAGAAACTGTAACAAGTGAAGTCAAAGACTAAATCAATGTGAACAATCCCCATAGAAACCAGTTTGAAATAAGGCTTTTAATGATTTTGTGAAGCAGAAAAGGCTTTAGTGTTTACAGAGCAACGTCCTACTATACTTATGACCTTTTTGACAACATAAGTGAAAACTGATTTCTGACTGGTTTTAATGAACAGTTAAAACAGTAGGAGTGAACGACAGCTAGAGTCAGTCCCTGCAAGCAGTTAGTGCACAGGTCAGAGAGCGACGGAGGAAGGAAAGTGCTGTGGGAGCCCGTGCACACGCCTGAAGGGCTGCTCTGTTACTAGATGTGCATGTTTCTCTCTTAGGCCTTCTGCCAAAGCCTGCAGCCAAGGAATTGTTCTGGAATGCTCACGCACAAGAAGGGGAATTCTGACTTGGCCCAGGTCTTTAATAGCCTCACTTCAGTCATACAGCAGGTCTGCTTCTTTCCACTCTGGTGGGTTCTGTATGAATCACTAGAGCAGCGATAAAATACCGTTTTCTTATCAGTGTTGATCTCGTTTTGTCTTTCTTCTTATAAAGACTTTAGGATAGATTGAGTTAGATAAACAGCTTAATTTAAGGTGATACAGTTGTGGTCCAGCAGTTGTGTAGTGTGACTGTCATGAGTTAACGCAATGGCCACATTCTATAGAGTCAGTATATCTGCTTAACAGCTGGTGGCCTGTGGTGATGGTGACGCCGCTCTGCTGAAACCGTGGGTCACGTGCGCCGCATATGGCAGTTTCTGTGTGTTGTGTGTGTGCATTGTGAAGAATGAAATGGGGTTGTGTGTGTGACTTGACTGAGAAAATGTGGGGAAGTGTCTGTGCATGTGTGTGTGTTTGTGTGTGTGTATGCATCCGTGTGCGCGTGTGTGTGTGTATGCATCCGTGCGTGCGTGTGTGTGGATGCGTGTGTGTGTGTGTGTGTGTGTGTGTATGCATCCGTGCGTGCGTGTGTGTGGATGCGTGTGTGTGTGTGTATACATCCGTGCATGCGTGTGTGTGCTTGTGTGTGTGTCTGTGCTTGCGTGTGTGCATGACACACTGCATGCATCCTCTGCTGGAACGCGGGGGTAGAGGTAGAAGGTTGTACTCGGTTGCTAAAATGAAAGACCTCCCATGAGCTTTTTCAATTGAAGGACCCTCTTTAAACAGCAAGCTACCAATTACCAGCAGCCTGCAGCGCTACCCGTCTATTACCACATCCAGAGGAGAGGTGGGGACCTCACTGCTCTTCCTCTACTGTCTTTCATGTCCCCTTGCTCCAAAGCGTTGTAGGAAACCAGCGGCAGTGTTTGATGGTTGCAGGACAGGCAGTTAAAGCCGTGGTTAGAGAGGGGGCGCAGCGCCATCCATTCATTGTCTGGCCCGGCAAACCACTACACTACAATTAAAACCGCTCCGGCCGACTACAGACTAGCTAGACTAGCTGGGCCAGCACAGCCATGTGTATACAGTGTGGCACTGCCTGTTACTGTCTATGGCTTTCAGACATAAACTTACACTGATTATTGTGATAAGTATTCCTAGTTACAGTAGCCAGTAGTAGAACCACTAAAAGAATGGCTTCAGATCCCACTGATGCAGTAAGAGGACGACAGGGACAAGTCAGTTATAGAGAGCAAATACACCAGACAAGTCAATGACAAGTAGCTGACGGCACCAACGCTGGTTAGTTACAGGGCATCTGCCCTGAGCAGTGTTATTCTGTAGGAATATTCCCACACTAGCAAATGCATGTCTGTTTGCTCAAATCCAGATCATGCAAGAGAGGTGAGAGGTCAGTGTGTGTGTGTGTGGCCAGAGCTAACAGAGCTTGGCAGGTCATTTCTGTAAACTGACTTTAGCCTGTTAGCTGCATTAGCGCCGTGCGGCTCATTTTACTCCCCAGCTGTGCTGTTGTTTGCTCCGTGCCCCTGGTTGCCACTAGCAATGTTAAGAAACATAGAGCTGCCACGAGCTCTGGCTAATTGCTCTTAAAGCGGATCTGATTTAAAGCAAATGAAATCCAGATACACTGGCGCAGAGCAGAGCTTCACCACACCCCTGTCTAATCTTAAACACACACAACCGTGTTCCCATAACAAAAGCCATATGTGTGTCAGCGTGACTGTATGTGTGTTATTGTTATCTTTCTGAAATCACAGCTGGGATCCTTCAGGAGGCTGAGTGTTTACAGACCTGAGGCCTGATGGTACAGTTTACACCTGTGTGTGTTTCAGGATGTTCCAGTGTCAAACAAATCCTTAAATCAGATGTTCCTCCACAAATAAACAGCCCCCAAATTCAAATGAGTGTTATTAGGACTCGTCAAGAAGCAAAGCTGATCATTTTACAAAACAAACAAACAAACAAACAACAAAACCTTTGATTAAGACATTTTACAGATGCAGAACAAAAGAAATGCATTTTCATGTTTGGAATTGCCATCTTTAAACTCCCTGCCGTGTCCGGCTGCCAGCTCTAGCCACGCCCCTTACCTCTGGCCACTCCCATTTCTGGTTCGAACAGCAGATCATTTCCACCTGTAAACGCTCCTCCTGCCGTCGTTTTCTGCCAGACGCCCACACGCCCTGTTTCATTCCTGGTTTTGTCCTCCCACTGTCTTTGTTTGTTTGAGACATTTACTTTCTGTTCAGAGGAGCTTTGGGACTAATCGTTTGATTGTGGATTAGTGTTTTATTGTTGTGGTATTGTTTCCTGTCTCGGTTCCTGTCTTCACACCTACTACCGACCTGTAGCTTCACCGGTTCATGCCTGTCCTGTTCACAGTAGCCCCGTAAGTTCAGCTCAGTTACTTCTATTTTCCGTGGTCACGCTCTGTTTTCACCCAGTTCTCGCTTTAGATTAGGACCATTTTGCTTTTCTGACGGGCCGCCACACAAGACTCCACCAGCACCATGGGAGGGTTGAAACAGAACTGATTGTTCCTCTCTAAACGACAAATCACATATAACTGAATGACTTTTCTGAGAACGTGTGTAAGACTTTTAGAACTGCTACTTGTTACAGGAGTGTTTTTGGTGTATTTTCTTCCTGTTGAATCAACATAATTCACTTTCTTCTTATAGATGGTGTCAAAACACACTATGCAAAATTCCCTTTTTATATATTCTGTTACATTATATGACTCTGTGGCTCCAGCAGACTAACACAGAGTGTGTTAGTAGTGCACTGCCTCCTCACTTTGCGTTTTGCTAATTAGTCGGATGCTTTCCCAGAACAGTCCATTCAGAATTCTTCATCTTGTCAAAGTAGACTCGACACGACACACCTCCAGGCTCCGCCCAAGACAAGCTCGCACCAGGTCACTATCTACTCTAGGAAGCACCTGAATGATGCCTCACTCAAAAGTGGTGTAAAGTCTCAAACCTTGTAAAGTGCCTAGAGATAACTTTTGTTTTGAAATTGTGCAATATCAATGAATCTGAATTGATCTGGGATCAAAAAGACGTGGTTGTACTCAGTACGCAACGTACCGACGGCGACAGCGTTGCTTGACTGAGATCAGCTGTTGGTCCCACTCTGCTTGATATTAAAGCTACTCCCATGGGAGCAGACTGTGATACAATGTTTGCTGTTTCCTGTTGTTTAAGGTTGAATGACACGTGTTTATTAATTTATTAGAAAACCTTTCCTCTATAGTAATACTTTGTTCCAGCACAGAAATATCCTTTTACTGTGTTTTCTGATTAATCCACTGCTGTCTCATAATAAACCAAACTCATTTTTTTCCAGAACATACAAATCAAGTCCTTTATGGATGAACTTGACAACCAAAGAGTATATATAGTACAATATATGTTAAATTCCCAGTATTGACCTTCTAGCATTAACAGTTTTAAAGATACATTCTTTAACAGTCCACTGGAGGTGGGGTCTACAGACTGAGATGGCGCAGCTGCTGATTCACAGACCCCTCATCCAGTGAAGGTAATTTGGCCCATGATGCTATAAAATGAATACCGGTAAATATATTATTCAATTCAATTCCATTTAATTTCTATAGCACCAATTCACAACATCAGTTTATCTCAAGGCTCTTTACAGTGAGGTTTAAGACCTGACACAACTAAACCCAACAAATCCCACATAGAGCAGCTTTTAATTGGAGCCAAAAGATAAATTGAGAACATCTGCCTTGACCGGTTGGAGTGAAGGGATAGAGAAGAGAGAAAAGAGAGAAAAGAATAAGCAGCAACAGACTCAGGCAGGATGGTTGGACCAGCAGCTGAACACTGAGACACACGACTCTGAGTCTGACGATACCTGGAGATGAGAATAGAGAGAGACAGAAAGAGAGAAACACAACTAGGAGAGAACAGAGACAAAGTTAGTCACATGTGGACATGGAGGCATGTTAGTGGATGGAATAGATAGAAAACCAGAGGAGCTCAGTGAATGAAGGAGGTTCCAGCATCTAAGCCTGTAGCAGCTGAACTAAGAGATGGATCAGAGAAACCAGAACCATCTGGAACCATCAGCTTTGTCAGAAAGGAAGGTTTCAGCCTAGTTTTAAAGTCTGCTGCTAGAACCTGAACTGGAAGCTGGTTCCACATAGAGGAGCTTGGAGCTAAAGGCTCTGCCTCCCGTTCTACAGGTAGAAACTCTAGGAACCACCAGTAGACCAGCTCTGAGAAGCAAGGTTCTGTTGGAGCAGAAGGAGCCATGAGGTCTAAGACAAGATGGAGCTTTATTATGAAGAGCAGGACAGAGAAGCTAATGTAGGAGAAATGGAAGAAGGATGTGACATTCTGCCTTGAGCGCTTCCTTCATTTGTGTTTATTTGTTTCCTACTGTGCTGCTTCCTTTTGGAATCGCGTGACACTGTTTTACATCTTCTGCCATTACTTCCTGTTTCATCTGGACTAATTATTATCAGTCACCTACACCTGCCTTCCATATTCTCTATAGAAGGACTCATCGTACACATAGTGATGACGATATGGAAGCTTTTTGAAGCTCTGAGCCACTTGGCCACAATTGGGCTGAAACATTCGTTACAGTCAGAACAGTGACGCCTGCTGGATGTGTGTGGGAACTGAACCTGAAGGAACCCTCTGACGGTTTAGTTCACAGTCATGAGAAGAGAGAAGAGAGAAAACAACAACACAGCAACAACAACAGACACAGGCAGGATGGTTGGAATTTTGAATCCTATCCTAGATTTGACAGGACAGAGAAGCTAATGTAGGAGAAATGTGACGTCTCTTCCTGAGTCCAGTCAGACTCTGCTGCAGCATTTGAATTAACTGGAGGCTTTTTAAAGAGTCACTGGTTCAAACTATGAGCAGGGAGACACAGTCGTCCAGCCTGGAGGAACTAATGCAGGGATTCATGTTTCAGCATCACTCTGTGAGAGGATGCTCCTCATTTTAGCAACATTCCTCAGGTGGAAGTAGGAGGTTTAGAGATTCTATAATGTAGGATGTAAAGGAGAGAACTGGGTCAAAGATGACACCAAGGTTCCTACAGTAGAACCTGAAGCTAACGTTATGTCATCCAGAGAAACAACCTGATTCAATAATGAGTCTCTGTGGTTTTAGCACCAATTATCATAACCTCAGTTTGATCTGAATTCAGTTGAAGGAAGTTACAGGTCATCCAGGATTTATATCATTTAAACAAGTTTGAAGTTTGACTAATTGGTTTGTTTGCTCTGGTTTCATGGACAAATATAACTGAGTATCATCTGCATAGCAGTGAATATTTATAGAATGTTTTCTAATAATATTACAGAGAGGAGACATGTAAAGACTGAAAAGTATTGGACCAAGCACAGAACCCTGTGGAACAACAAAGATAATTCCTGTGCGGATGGAAGACTGATCATGAACATGAACAAACTGGAATCTGTTCAACAGATAAGACTTAAACCATCCAGTGCTTTTCCTTTAATCCAACTATGTTCCAGTCTCTGCAATAGAATCTTGTGATCCATCGTATCAAATGCTGAACTAAGATCTAACAGGACAAGGACAGAAACTAGACCATTGTCTGAAGCTGTGAGAAGATCATTAGTGACTCTAATCAGAGCTGGTTCTGTCTGTGATGGATCTGAATCCTGACTGGAAATCTTCATCCAGGTTATTTCTACGCAGGTGGTCACATAGTTGTTTAGCTACGGTTTGTTCCAGAACTTTAGAAATAAAGGCAGATTAGATGTGTGTGTGTGTGTTTGTGTGTGTGCATTCCTACATCTAATGGATGTGATTTCTTACCTTGTGTTATACTGGTTACTCTTTCCTTTGTCTCGTGGATCTCAGTCCTTTGTCTTTTTCTTCATCTGAAAAGCCGAAAGTAAGTTCACACAATATGATAAACCTTTATTTTACAGGTTATTTTCAGCACATTTCCTGGAAATTAGCTGGTAATTAGGTTTAAAGCATTAGAATAAGACCAACAAAGCACAGGTTGAAAGGTCATGAAAAGACTCAGGGTCTGCTCGTGATGATGGAAATATTAATTACATAGTTATGCTGCCAATTTGTCAAGTGTATGTTTACCTGTGGTTAGAGTTTCACTGGAAATTCCTTTGTGTTGTCTTTCAAAACAATATAATGAACAAATGGAACAACGAATGCTTCAGAATTTGACTGACTCGTGTTACATCAGGTAGGTAGACGGAGCTTTAGACTGTTACCTGTGCTTGTTTTCTTTTTACATGTTGTTTTTAATGGCCTCTATCGGAGGCATTTTTTAAACACGTCTAGACTCTTTGAACCTTTGATGATCTTTCTCTTAAATTTCTCCTCTCTCTATTATCAGCTAATTTCTTGCTCATGCTTTTTCTTTATCGCCTTTTCATTTTTGCAGCTTTTCTTAGCTCACTTTTTCATCATTGGTAACGTTTGCCTTTACCAACTTAAACACATCAACCTCTCATCATCACTTCTTCTCTACTTTTACTTGTGATTAGCACAAACTTGTGTAGACCTTTAGTATTTGTAGTATTTGTTGTGCTACTGTCCGTCCGTTCGTGGCTCCTCGTCCTGGTACCGTAACATCACCTTTCTCTATGTGGCTTTGAAGTCTGCTCAGACAATATTATTCCTCCAATGTGAGCGGAGGAGTCCATTAAGTCAATGTTCTCCATGTTGCCTCAGCACTACGCAGTGAAAACACAACTGCTGAGGGTCCTGGTGGGTCCTACAATCAGTAGAAACATACACAGCGTTCTTGTGTTGTTCCACGTCTTAGACAGCTGTTATTTTTCTGTGGCCGCTGGTCAGGTGAGCTGCATAGTTTAAATTCCTGAGCTCTTTTCTCAGGCCAAATTCCATCAGTCGCACATTCCCATGAGCTGCAGCATATTGTTGTCACAGACGTCCGTCAGACTCCCGCTAAGCCCGACATGACAAAGTCAAATGAAGAGCCGTCTGCATAGCCAGCGTGCCTGTGGCTCAGCTGCTGATGCCCTCACAGAGACCTTCTAGTGTTCTTGTAGCAGGTTTATGAGCAGGTACTGAGCCGGACCCCATTAATTTTGGCCTCGGGTTCTCTAATGCTGATACAGACACATGGACATGCGTGCACACATTCACTGGACCACAGTCCTGCTCCTGGCCAGCGGTTCCCTGTCGCCACCTATTAAGCCGTATACAGTAAATAGTCTGTCACATGTGTCGGCTCGTTTGGGATCCGGGCTTTCTTCCCGACCTGAACCGCCTGTAGCTCCACCTGTGATGTCTGCATGGCTGATGTTGGACTTACTGGACTTTTTTGTGTGTACATGGAGTTAAGACAAGTTTGGGGCAAATAACTGCATCCCTAGAAACAATACAGTGACATGTGAGGTGAATTTGTAAATCTCAACGACTCCTAAAATATGAAGGACACAGTGAACAGCACAGATCCATCACCAGCCTCAACACAGCCATCTTATTTAATCTAACCATGGCAGTCACTAAAAAGCTGCATATGTATAATATTAAACACATTTATATACAGTCCTGTGCAAAAGTTTTAGGCCGGTGTGAAAAATGCTGTAAACAAAGAAAGCTTTCAGAAATATAAACAATGATTTATTTATTTTGGTCAATTTACAAAATGCAAAGTGAGCGAAGAAAAGAAAAATCTAAATCCCATCAGTCTTTGGTTACTACGTCAGTACTGGAAGTGATGCTTGGCCCCACAGAGCCCTGGTCTCAGCATCATGTGAGTCTGGGATGATGCAGAGACAGAAGGATGTAGAAACCCTGCATCCACAGAAGATCTGTGGTTGGTTCTCTAGATGCTGAACAACCTACAGCCCAGTTCCTTCAAACACTGTGAACCTGGAAGATCTGCTGCTGTTTGAAGGCAAAGGGTGGACACAGCAAACACTGATGTGGTTCAGATTTATCTGCTGTTCTTTCACTGCATTTTGTTCATTTATGAAAATAAATGTTTAACACGTCCATTTCTGACAACATTGGTTCACACCTGCCTAAACCTTTTGCACTATTATGAATGAATCATTATGGATCATGATATTGCCTCTAAAACAGACCCTAGCACCCTCACAAGAATAAAACACAAGATGGAAATAGAGAATTAAACCCTACAGGTTTCAGTCCAAAATGAATAAAAAAAACACCTCATGTGAGGGTCTCACTGCAGATCGCACAGAGCTGCCATCTTAGTTCTCACATCTGACGCAGGTCACGGGTTCCTGTCTCGGTCGTGGTCCCTCCACTCTCTGGTTCACACACACGGAGCTAGACACCTATTCTAGAACATGATCATGTAAGTAGTTATTATTTTGATTGAGATGTAATGTCACCTAGTTTATTGCAGTGTTTATTAACTCCTGACCTGTTAACTTAATTGTCTTATTATTATTATTATTATTAATTATTGCTAGATCAGAGTTAAAAAATTCAGATGCTTCTCATCAACTGAATTATAGCATAAAAAGGCCCCAACAACATAGAAAAGTAAACTCAAGTTCAAGAAGTGACATTTGCTGCTATAATGATGTTATTGTCTAGTTCTTTCAGAACAGATGCAGCATGGATTTACTGTAAGCGCTGTATAAGTCCCATCACTTACGTAGGATCATCTGTCTAGACTGCAAACACACTGAGTTGGGCAACAGAGCGAAGACACGCGCCATTCGTCAGCGATCAGCAAGATTAAAGCTCGAAATTGATCCACAGTTTGTAATGTACTAAATGTTAACGCCAATAAATGACACAGCGGAGACACTCGAGTCTGTTTCTTGTGTTAAGCAACACACCAGTGTGAGGACGTCTGTCTGTCACATTTCCTCATGAGGCCTGTTCAGAAGCAGGACGCACCCTGGACAGACTCACACAGGACAAACCCTGAAAGGACGTCTGTGTTCAACAGAGATCGGCATCAGATGGACTCTCAGCCTCCTGGATACTCCGCCTACCTCCATCACTCCTCAACCTCCTCTGGACCCAGGCGTCCTTCCTGGGAATAATCACCACCGGCCGCTATGGGCTGTTTCCAGTGCTCACCTCTGTTCAGTCCCTGAGGTTCTTTCCACTCCTGGTATCTGACTCCTTCTGTAGTAGACTTGACCACATCACCAGCTTCTTCAGCTTATAGACAGACGCCCTAGATCATTGTCTATATTCGTATTTACATTCATTGTCCGTGTTGCTGGCAGTCTGTCCCTTCGCAGAGTCAGCGCTCGATACCTGGATACCGTCACACAGAAACTCATCACTCTGAGTAGACTCACTGTTAAAATGTTAACCACAGGCCACTTATACAACCGAATGCTAATCAATTCCACTTTTCATGGTGATCATTTCTCAGTTACTATATTAGAAGATTGTTCTGGTTGTACGGTTCAATGACCATAAGAAACTAATGGTGTTGGACATGTAGATTCTGTGAGCAGTGAGCAGTAAAAACAAACACATTCCTCCTGGAACAGTTGGAACAGGTGTGCATAAGGCCAGAACCTCTACATCAGCACTCTCAGGTCCAAACCCTGCCAGTCTGCTTGTTTTCCATCGGGAGGACGGAGCTTTTTGATCTCTGCAGCGTCCCACCGCTCACCGCTGAATAGATTCTAAAGCTCAATAACATCTGAGTCTGAGTCATGTGGAGAGAGTGTTGACACAGAGCTGCTCACGCTGTGACCGATCAAACAGGAGCTGAACGTCCAGTGGATCCACACCAACACCTGTAGCGATGATTCTCTATATTGGTGGTTTAAGTCATTTGACAATCATTTCATTCAATTCAGTTTTATTTCTATAGCACCACTTCACAACCAGTTATCAAGGCTCTTTACAGTGAGGTTTAAGGCCTGACACAACTAAACCCAACAAATCAATAAATGGAAAAACTCTAACGAGGAAGAAACCTCCAGCAGACCCAGGATCAGTGGGAGAACATCTGCCTTGACCGGTTGGAGTGAAGAGAGAAAACAAGTCTGACGATACCTGGAGATGAGAATAGAGAGAGACACAAAGAGAGAAACACAACTAGGAGAGAAAGTGTAATGTGTTGTAAAGTGCCCTGAGATAACTGATGTTGTTAGTTTGTGAATTGGCGCCATAGAAATAAAACAGAATTGAATTGGTTTTATTGGTAAAGAAATTCATAAAGTCGTTGCTGCTGAGATTTAAAGGGACACTTGGCCATGTTACTAGAGAGCAGAGATGCTCCATCCAAGGTGGGATGGACGCCGTCTCTTCTAATCAGCCCAGGTTTTCCCCAAAAACTGCTCCAATTGTCTACAAAGCCCACATCATTTGCTGGACACCACCTAGACAGCCAGGGTTTAGTGGAAAAAGTTAAACTTACAGTTTCCCCCTGACAGGGGAAGTGTGTATAAAGTCCAGATGAATGTTATGTCCTTTGAAAGCTTCTCAAAGGTAAAGTAGCACCGCTCTAATACGCAAACCTCCAGTAGAAAAAGGGTAAAACCTCTTGTCAAAGGCTGACAAGAACATTTAGAAGCGTTCGCCACCAAAGCAAAGCCATCACTCTTTGCATGGGGTGTATTATAAGGGTGTGTGGCCTGCAGTTATAGGCCTGCAGCTGCTGTCTGGTGTGAACCAACAATGTCTATGTCCAACAAACAGCAAAAATCCTGAACAAAGCACAACACCCAGTACTTTAACAGACTACTGCATGAATCAAAGTGACACCTCTTTTCTTGATCACATCCCCATGGATGGCTGTAGCTTTGTTTTGGCTCACAGAACCTTCTTTTCAGTTGTCACATCCTTCTTCTTCCTTCTCTATCTCTTCAGGAAACAAAGCTGTATTATTCACTGTACACGTCACATGTGTTGTTATTACAGTATTGTTTCGCTTTTGTCTACTTTGTGCATGTAAGTGCTTAAGTGATCATCACATGTACGTCATAACTCTGTAAACTCCTGGCAACACCCAGAGGTGCTTTTCTAACTCTTTGTATGACAAGGAACGGAGCCTGGCTCTGAGTCCATGTAATAAAATGTCCTTACACATTCACACGTAGTCTACACACACACATTTTAGTATACACACAGCTGGCACCAACGTTTCTGTATTTCCCCTTCTGTAATTGTGGTTTCCTGGGATCTGCAGTGATTTCTGAGCATCAGCCACTGGCAGCAGACGAGTAATCACTCTGGGGTTGGCTGATGAGAGACGTGTGTGGAGCGATGCTCCACTGTGACGCCTGCAGCTTTTAACACCCCTGAAATGGAGCCAGGCACGGCTGGATTCCATCCCAGCCCATCAGCTTCAGTGTGTTTGTTAGATTACATCAGGCTAGCCAACACTCAGTGACCACACGCATATTTCAACACACATATTCAAACCTAAGTCTACTTTAAAAACAAGAGGAGGTCAAATACACAGCACATGTGCTTCAAACGTGGTAGAAGATCATTTGACCCCTGTGTTCCAGCTAAACTGCTTCAAGCTCACTGGAGCTTTACAGTGACACAAAGTGACAATGTTTACATCTTCATCACCTCTTTGTCATAAACCTTTGCTCACTATAATCTCCAGTATACACAGTGGTAGCACTAGTGTCTGCACTGTGCACACGCGCCTCATCTTTGCCGACACACAGCATGCGTTACATCATAACGACCTGCAGGCAGCGATCATCTTAAACTCATATCACACCACGCGACAGAAGCCATGTGGTATGTGACTCCCTCAACTTTCCCACCAGCACTACACACAGATGTAAATGTAGTATTCATTCACAAAGTTTCACCTAAAATACTGAACAGGATGAATTAAGGTTGATGAGACTTAAACTGCTGTGGGACGATTATAGAGCAGTTGAGCATCGGACGCTACGTTTGATGCAATGTCTGTATGATACTGTTAGAAATGAGCCACTGCTGTAGTTCACACTATGTACCAAGGAGCAGAACACACACACACACACACACACACACACTGGCTGTTCAGTATCAACAGGAAACATCTTCTACAGGACAGGAAGTGTTACTGTTTAATTGGCCGGTGGTGATTTGGTGAGAACACTGTGTCAGCCAATCACGGAGCTCTTATTTTAGGGGCAGGTATAAAAGCGAAGGGACTGTTCTGCGTATGGTCAGATGTAGGAAGGCATTTCTGTGTGCGTGCGTATGTGTGTCTGAATGACTCACAAATTCCATTTTATGTTACAAAACCCTTTGGAAATGTCACGTGCATGGGAACTTGAAAAAGCGACATTGCACGGTTCTGTCTTTTGTCTCTAACACATGTGCTTTAATGTGGAGGCCTCTAATCAAACTGCCTTTCTCTTGACTTCATGTCATGGTGTGTGAGGCTGCAGTGCACGAATGAATCAGCAGCGCAGCAACACGCTCTGCGATCAAAGTCCTGTCCGGCTCATGTTGACTGGGGGATTTCTGCAGCTCTGACAGAGCGTTTACTTGGGACTGGTTAACACGAGCGTGTAAGTAAAGATAAAAGCCCACATTTATGTCCAACTCAGGCACTAGTGAGCTTCAAAGAGGTCAATAGGTTCAGTTTGTGTTGCTTAAAAGCAGCTTGGATTTGGAAACAAATATCTCCTGCCCAGAAAGGTTCATTTAACCCGATTTCTTGTTTAACATATATGAAGAGCATAAAGAGGCTGGGAAGCACTGACACACACACGCCCTTAACTGCTTCTACAGCAACTGGCAGTTACGCATCAAAAACACTTCTGCTTATCCACAAACATTCAGTTTTCCTCTGACACAGTGAACCGTCTTGGCCTCTGTGGTTTCACTGCACTTACACTGAACTCTGAACTCCAACAGCTGCCTGGATGCACACACACACACACACACACACACACAACGAGCGAAGCTGTTTCTAACACACACATGCACATCAGAGGACACTGTGGATCATTCTTTGTTGATTTAGGTTTCTGCCTCCAAATGTATTATATTCAAATCATCTTTTTAAATATAGCAATTTGTAATAAATAGACCGTCTTGATAGAAATTCTATTTCTTTCCACACACACACCATTAATAAACTATGACCAGGTGAGCAGTAACGTTTACCAGACGAAATAAAGTTCATATTATAAAGTCACTCATTTCACTGAGCACGTCTGCTTCTCAGCTGAGCAGCTCATAGTTTTACACATGTTCACGCGTTTACGGATGTGTTATAACAATGTGTACTGGACAAGTGTATATGTGACAACGCTGCCGCGTTACAAAGCCAATTTTGTTTAAATGTGCGGACACTGTTGTCTTTGGCGATTACCTCAGTTCCTGCCAGTTTCAGTGTATTATTCATTGAACATGAAACATGAATGCGGGGTTACGCAATTCATTGAAATACGATGAACGCACACACACACCCCAGCGTGTGTGTCATTGTTCTCACTTGTAGACTGTGAGCTCAGGTTGTGAAGTTAAAACAGGCCTGTTACTCTGTTTCCTGCAGAATACAGCAGCAGGGGTCACAGGAAAGTTCACACACAGCAGCTTTCTCTCTTCTTTCTGTGGTGAATTTATGGGCAAACAGTAAATGAAGATTTATTTAGCATTTGTTTCATAGCATGTTCTGGCCTCCTAGTAATTGGTCAACACCAAGTCACCAAGTCTGTCTCTGACCGGAAAGACTGAATCTAAATAAAGAGCAGCTGAGACTCTGATGGACGAGGTGATGGAAGCAGCAGCAACTGAGTCACCTGATTAAAAGTTCAAACAGTTCAGCTTTTTCTCAAACTTGACCAATAAGCCTGTGAGGAGCAGAGACTTAGCTGGACGAACGTGGGAAACACAGAAGCTGTTCACTCCCCCACTGCAGCGCCGGCTGCTCCTGCTGCTCCGGCTGCTCCTGCTGCTCCTGCTGCTCCTGCTGCTCCTGCTGCTCCTGCTTGTTGGTTCCAGGGCTGCTCCTGCTGCTCCTGCTGCTCCTGCTGCTCCTGCTTGTTGGTTCCAGGGCTGCTCCTGCTGCTCCTGCACCTCGGTGGGGCTCTGTGGGTCGTTGGTAGTGTTTGTCCTTCCTTCCCTATGGGGACGGTTTGTGTTTGTCCATGTTACTCTGCTTTGTTTTGGCGTCTCTGTCCTGGTTACAGTGGGTAAAGCCAGTTCCTGAACGTTAGTAGTATGTTTCTGTCTTTTGCTTCTGGTTATTATTCTGTCTGCTCACAGTCAGTTTAGCTTTTTTAGATATTGTGGGTTGTGTAGCTGTTGTTATTCACCTTGTTCCTGTCTGATATGTGTGTTTGGTCTCATATCTATCTTCCAGTGTGGATCTATTTGTCTGTTTAGTTGGTCATTGTGTTGTTTTGTCTTTGTCCCATTGATCAGTCTAACCCCTGCATGTGCAGTGATTTTTAGTTCTTACTTTTGCTTTTCAACTAGTCTCCTGCTTTGCAGTGAATGTGTGCTTAGAGTTACTTTTCGTTTTGGTCTGTGAACTTGGGTCCAGTCCCGGTTTCCTTTTGTTAGTTTGTTAGGAGCTGTTTATGGCTAAATAAGCCATTATGGTAGTGGAGCCATCCAGAGCCAGCTGATACAACCCGATGCAATTGCTGTAGTTGCTCTTTGCTTTGGCGAGGGCAGGAGTAGTATCAGTATGTATCAGGTGTGAACAGTGGCATCACTCTGATCTGATCTGGCCTCCATGCTCACCCACTGGAGGGTCTTCATACGTGGAGAGAGTGGCAGCGTGACTTTGATTTTTATTTATTTTTTAAGACTTTTTTTTTTTATTCCTTCAGTCAAATGTGTTTTGTTCAGTGATACAGGCCAAATAGCATCTCCAGCATTAAGAGGAGCAGCTCAGGTGCCGTTAGCTGTAACGAAGCAGCGTGTCCCTGGGTGAAGGAACAACAGACCAGCTGCCAGCGTCATGTAGGCGTTAATAGGAGCTGACACGCTGACTCTCGCTTCAGCTGTTTTGATGCTTCCTCTTATGAGACAGGGTCATTTCACACATGTCGCAATGATATTTTTATGAAGAGAAAACTTGCTGGGCCAATCAGAGACCTACAGTGGTTATTATTTTATCGCAATTTCTATAAACCTTTTGTTTATATTTATGAAGAGATGTGTTTATTTTTAAATTATTAGGTACTAATACAGTAAATATGATAATAATAATAATCAGTGGCGATGGAATGTCACATGAAACTTGCTTCACATACAAACTCATGTCTGTTCAGACACAGGTCTGCGCTGCTGATGTGAAGTAGGAGCCAGCAGTCATGTACCCAACGTACTGATGCTGCTGCCAGGAAGTCTTTGCTCGTCTGACTTTATTTCTAGTGATGTCAGTGAAAACGGAAATAAAATGAAACATGCTGTGTTTTATATTTTGAGCTTTGATCGGTGTCATAATATGATGTTTACATGTTTTTATATTATATAGAATATTATCTGGCTCTTATTGACAGTAGTTCAATAGTTTATGCAGATGTTTCCAGACAGATATTAACCATGAACCTGGTTTGCAGCATATGAAACTTGGGTCCAGTGTCTGTTAGTTTGTGATGAGCCTGTGAGTATCTGTAGGTTGTTAGAATAGTAAGAACCAGTTTGTTTGCCTCTTAAGTGTAACACCAGCAATTGTTGAACTTGCATTAGTAACGTACATGTTAAGAGATCGGATAAGATAAGACTTTATTTATCCCGCAGTGGGGAAATTCTGGTGACCCAGCAGCAGCAGAGAACAGTTGGAAAATAAGAAAATAAAAAAGTTGCAATAGTTACAAAAAAAGAGTAAAATATGTTTTACATTATATACAAAAAAGAAAATGTACATATCTAAACATAAACATAAAGTGCAAAGTGCCAAATGAAAAAAAGAAAATAAAATAAAAAAATAACATACATGCAACAGGTTCACCGCACACATCACACTATAAACATGCTTCAGTCATGTTGGTGTGTTGTGGAGTCTTGTTGTCGTGGGGATGAAAGACCTCCGGTAGCTCAGTCCTGCACTTCGGGTGCAGCAGTCTCGCGGTGTGTGAGCTGCGTTGGTCCTCCACGGTTTGGTGCAGGGGGTGGGAGGGGTTGGCCAAGATGGACGACAGTTTCACCCGCGTCCTTCTGTTGGCCACCACCTCGATGGACTCCAGTGGGCAGCCCAGGACAGAGCCAGCTTTCTTAACCAGTTTGTTCAGTCTCTTCCTGTCTCTGTCCGCGCTGCCGCCCGCCCAGCACACAACGCCGTAGAGGACTGATGCCACCACCGTGTCATAAACAGTCCGTAGGAGAGCCCTGCTCACCCCAAAGGACCTCAGTCGCCTCAGCAGGTGGAGGCGACTCTGGCCCCTCCTGTACAGGGCATCAGAGTTGTCAGTCCAGTCCAGGTTTTTGTTGAGGTGGACACCCAGATATTTGTAAGTGTCCACCATCTCGATCCCAGAACCCCTTATGCTCACCGGCGACGGTGGTGCAGGTTTCCGCCGGAAGTCAATCACCAGCTCCTTGGTTTTGCTGGTGTTCAGAACCAGGTGGTTATCTTCACACCAGTCCACAAAGTCTGTGATGACCCCCTATACTCCAGCTCGTTCCCCCCAGATACACATCCAACAATCGCAGTGTCGTCTGAGAACTTCTGCAGGTGGCATTTGCTGGAGTTGTACCTGAAGTCCGCTGTGTACAGGGTGAACAGGAAGGGCGAGAGCACCGTCCCCTGGGGCCCCCGTGCTGCAGATGACCACGTCAGACACACTGTGGTCTGTCCGTGAGGTAGTTGATGGACCATTACCTGCTTGGATGATTCTAGAGAACATTTTATTAACTCAGTACTTGTTGATGAATAAACACTAAAAGCTAAAATGTGTGTAACTTTCTAACCAGTATTTCACATGTCCCATAATTTGAGCCTGTCTACAACCAACCATTAGAAAATCTGTTAATAGTATTTGTACTTCGTAGCTTGACTGGTGGCCTTTCCTACTGAGCCTGGACCTCCTTCCACCGCCTGCAGCAGCTTTTACCACCGTTTAGTGTCATGTGATGATTTTCTTTAAGCCTGTTCGTTTTTCATGTGTGTCCTGAGGCTTTGCAGGGGATTGTAGTGACATGTGTCATGACTGTGCAGGAACGTTCTGAACGTGTAGTGAGCCTTGACAGTGATGTGCTGACTAAGGTATAGTTTACATTATGGTTATGGAAAAAGCTTTGGACACACTAAATAACAAATTCAATTAAATTCAATTCAACTTTTTATATGGCGTCAATTCACAACATCAGTTATCTCAAGGCACTTTACAAGTAAGATTTAAGACCTGACACAACTAAACCCAACAAATCCACATAGAGCAGCTTTTAATTGTAGCCAATCAATAAATTGTACATTTTAATAGCAACAGTGGAAAAACTCTATAGAGGAAGAAACCTCCAGCAGACCCAGGATCAGTGGGAGAACATCTGCCTTGACCGGTTGGGGTGAAGGGATAGAGAAGAGAGAAAAGAACAACAACAACAGACTCAGGCAGGATGGTTGGACCAGCAGCTGAACACTGAGACACACGACTCTGAGTCTGACGATACCTGGAGATGAGAATAGAGAGACAGAAAGAGAGAAACACAACTAGGAGAGAACAGAGACAAAGTTAGTCACATGTGGACATGGAGGCATGTTAGTGGATGGAATAGATAGAAAACCAGAGGAGCTCAGTGAATGAAGGAGGTTCCAGCATCTAAGCCTGTAGCAGCTGAACTAAGAGATGGATCAGAGGAACCAGAACCATCTGGAACCATCAGCTTTGTCAGAAAGGAAGGTTTCAGCCTAGTTTTAAAGCAGAGAGGGCGTCTGCTGCTAGAACCTGAACTGGAAGCTGGTTCCACATAGAGGAGCTTGGAGCTAAAGGCTCTGCCTCCCGTTCTACAGGTAGAAACTCTAGGAACCACCAGTAGACCAGCTCTGAGAAGCAAGGTTCTGTTGGAGCAGAAGGAGCCATGAGGTCTAAGACCAGATGGAGCTTAATTATGAAGAGCTTTGGAAGAGGAGGAGAATTTAATTCTATCCTAGATTTGACAGGGACATTAATGGGTGTGATGGCTGCAGTCTACCATCCATCCATGTCCTTATTCCAGCAGCTCATCAAAAGCAGACGTACCCAGATACGCTACCGTGTAATAATAATTTACGAGCTGCTTCCCTTCATGGAGTTGACTGGTTCCCTTCACCGGGCGACGATGAGCTCAGTGTCGATAAACGGGGTGTGGCCAAATGATTGTCATGTGTTAGGCCTGTGGTCTGAAGCACCATGCTGATGCATTGCAGAGCCTTACTTTTCAGCAGTTTGCACCATACTAGATTCCAAAGCTGTTTCCATGGAGACATAATTGACCAAGGATGTCCTAACCCACCAGTCACCAGCCAACACTATGATGAAATCGTGATATATGAGTGTTTACAATCTTAAGCGGCCTCTCTCCCATCCCACTCTGTAATTCATTCTCCTTTAACGTTGTTTGGCTTCATGTCCTTACATCACTGTCCCATCGCTGGCCCTGCAGGACCTGCTTCTGTCAACCTTACGTTACATTCTACTACATTCGTTTCACATTTCGCAGCTTTTTGTTTTTCATGCTACCTCTCTTCTCACTTTTTTTGTTTTCCTAGACTTCCACCATAGATGCTGATACTCCTAATCTCTCTTTAGTCCATTTAATTTGCTGTCATTACCCATCTGTTTGTGTTTTGCTGCAGCATTACATTGCAACGCAAAACAGGAATGACATATGTTGCAATTGGACTGACAGTGCCAGGCAGTGGCTGAGACATTGGGCAACCAACCAGTAGATGTTTTAAAGTGGTTTGAATTCTTCCAGTCTGGTGGTTTGAGAGGGTGACAGGATTTAATGGATGACTACAGTCAGTGTCTACACTGCAGCGAATCTGAAGCCAGACGTGTGGAGATTTACCTTGTATTGTTTGTTCCAACAGTCTGGAAACACTGGTTGTGTTCCTTGAGTCCAGAAGCACAGACGAACCACCGCCAGGCTTCCTTGAATATGAAAATACGCGTCTGGGCGCTGAGAGTCACACTGAGTAGTGTTTAAAGCCCTGCTGTGGACATATCCTCACCATAGCTTTGTAACAGCCTCCTTCAAGTGGAGTGTTTTTTGTGGAAACTTGCATCACTTCTATATCCTCGATCAGTAACAGCCTTTAACAGTTCTCATCAACAAGTCTCCTGCCATTGTGTTTTAATATAGTTCTGTCCCTGTCTGTGCCTTATGGATTAATAAAGTTTGTTTTGGAGAACTGAGAATGACTTTTTTGTGACACATAAGCACTGGGAATGCTACATCGTAGCTCCGACACCCAGGGGCCACGTACAGGCCGCCTCAACCTGGCCCTAACCCTGGTTTGACAGCTGTCTGGCCTTTGACCAGTCACTGCACAAACCTAAATACAGTAGTAACTATTTTGATCTATTTACTGAGAATCTAAGAAGAAAAACACCTTTTGCAGCTAAACAAAAGGTGTTTTTCCTTGTTACATATCTGTAACACAGGGGAGCCCAATACATCGATCGCGATCTACCAGTCGATCGCAAAGGTAGTGTGGGTAGATCGCATAGCATTAAAAAAGTAGACGTCAGCCTATCATCTATCCTCACTATGAAATTCGTCACTTGATTGACAGAAAGAGATAATGGGTGTGGCTACAAAGATGCCAGTTCCATTCGTGCCAGATCTCGACATGGCGACTTCGTGCGTGTCTGGAGGAGTCTGATTGGACCACTCTGAGTTGTTGCTACACACTGACGTGAGATGACTTAGTCGAGGGAAATTCCTGCAAAGATTTCTAGAGCTCTATCAGAGTTTTCCGTGTAGCTAAACATGCAGAATACAACCAAGATCTGCAAGGAAACGACAAAAACGTGATCAGTATGATCAGCTCAGTTAATTCTTTCAGACGTAAAAATGCAGCATCTCTCCTCAAAGCTGCAGCAACAAGATTTGGGCAACTTCCAAAACCTCGCGTCCGATCTGGAGACGCAACGGAAGACGTGTGAGCAGCTTGACACTAGATGAGAAATGCCTGTCAGTTTGACAAACGCTTTCAAGACGTTGTTTTACTGGAGCCAGTCGCTACATTCAGGTGCTGCCTTTTTCAGGATGATGCTGAGGTTGATTGAATATGGGTTCATGCAATAATGCAACATATATTATACAAATAAAGAATATGTTTAGCATTTTTATAGTAGGTAGATCATTTTGACATGGTCATTTTATAAGTAGCTCATGTGCTGAAAAAGTGTTGCCACCCTGCTGTAACATATGTAGACATACATGTCAAAAAATGAAAAACATTAGTATTTTCAAACATTACATTTCCATTCACACGATCCCTTCCTGAAATCAGAGCAGGCCTGTTAGATAGCGTTTCAATGAAATAATGTAACGATTAAAGCTACAGCGAAGAGACTGACTCCTCTGCTTACTCCCCCAACTAACAAGACACCATCACACTATTAAAAATCACGATCAAAAAAGAAAAAAGTGTGTGTGTCCTGCTTGAGCTCATGTGATGTGTCTGTCTGTGACTGCTTGGTGGCATTTAGCCTCCTAAGCCTTATTTACAGCACCTTAATGAGAGGCGCACAGACACATTAAACACACACATTCACAGACAGGCATCAGGTCAGTTTACATGCATCTAAGCATTTAAGCATCATAAACAACACAGCTCCAGCTGAAGACCAGTCATTCACATGAGAGGCATAATTTCACTTAATAGAGTGTAAAAGTCTCCAGACGAGCATCAGACGCTGGACTAATCACTGTTTTAGGGAGTGAAATAACAGTTTAGCTGCTGCTGTGTCTGCCACACACACACACACACACACACACACACACACACACACACACACACACCAGTTCATTCATTCATTCTGTCTGCTGCTCTTTTCTCCCTCTGACAAATTCAGCTGAATATGACACAGATCATTTCTGAAAGCTGTGAAATGGTGAAATATTTAATATACAGTAGCTCATTTAACGAATATGGATGTTGTGATAAACTGGTGAATGAACCTCTACAGTTTCTATTGTTTCTCCAGGTCTTTCTTTACAGTAGGCTGTATATCCTAGATTATCTCTGTCTTGAATGAAACAGCTCATCAGCTGTTTCTCATAGTGAACTCAGTCATGCATGTAGCGTTACTCATGTAGCAAATACTCAGGAATCGAACAGCTCCCAACTCCTTCCTTTAGCGTGAGTCACACAAAGCTTCGATGATCCACACAAGATGTCCCTGATAGTTTCTTTCTGAACACACACAATAGTAAAGAATCCTTCCTTGAACAAGAGGACGTCTATTAACATGCTGAAGTCATCCTCTTACCACAAACATCCAAACGTTCGGCCTGTGGAGGTGCTGACGTTCTGATCATGGACCTTTGCTGTTTACGTCATTTCCTGTTCCTCTGCCTATGGACTAATGCTGATCATCATCTACGCCTGGACTCAGTCGTACTCACACTCACTGCTGGTTTGTCCTGGACGTCGCTCAACAGATTTGTACGTTTTTTCTTCATTTCATGTCACTGTTGTTGGTTTGTCTTTGTTTTGTAGATTAGTTTGTTCCTGCCTGTGCAGTGATTTTCATTTCGTTTTCAGTTGCTACTTTGTCTTAGTTATGTTACCATTGCAACTTATTCAGACTCCTTTTATTGACCACATATTTCACTATGGTATGTCTGGCATCTGTGCAATTGGGTGCAATACTTGCACTAGATGTTGTTACTGAAGGTTGTTAGACTGTGTAACATATCTACTGATGATCACAGCTCTTATTGTGGAGGCGACAGCTGTTTAATAAGTAACGCTATGCATTTAAATTATGATTTCTCTGCATGATTACTAACATGTTCAGCTGATCCTCTATAGTCTGTCAGAACCTTTTCCTTTTTACATATTATATGTTTCGCCTCAGCTGCTGCTCTGTGAGTTTAGTCCAGGTTCAATCGGTGACTTTGATCGATACTACGCTGATCCAACCATCTACAGCAGGTTGACCTAGTAGCAAACCAAACAGAGATCACAACAGTACACGCAGGCAGATTAACTAGGGCCTGGAGGAGCATCACAGTTAGGGTGAAATATTATAAGCAGTGTCATCAAATCCATTAATGCCGAACAATGACCACAAAAACCCACAACAGTGTCTTTATAGAACGACGGGGCGGAGACAGAAAGTCCTGTTCAGTCCGGCGTTAAGTACGAGGCCCAAACAGTCAAGTGCGGAACACAGAAATATTGATTAATAATTAAATATAATATATAAAATAAATAATTGATTGATTGATGTTTCAACACAAGCTGGCAGTGAAGGCTGAGGACTGAAAACCCAGGCAGCAGTTCTTCTGTGTCAGCATCTGAAGCACCTCCTGGCCACAAGATGCACAGTCACAGTCCTCGCCTCAACCTCCCTCCTCGCTTCAAAACCCTGAAGTTTGGGAATCAAAGCCAAGCTCAGGAGGCTGTGGCGGAGCCATCAGCGTCACAGCTCATCTTTTCTTTACTACGCTGCCTTATCATTTTCTTTTACAAACAAATCGATGAAGTTCTTTGCTCAGCAGTAATGTCGGACCTGCTGGACAGCTGAGGTAGTTAGTATATTAACATCATCATTTTCTTATGGAAGAACCACTGAATTGCATTTTGTTTTAGGTGCAACTCAACCAGCACAAAATGCAGCGAATGCAGCCGTGGAGATCCTTGTCTGAGCCCTGCCCTCCAGAGCAGAAGACTCGCCCAACAGTACATCTGCACGGACGACCAAGAGAGGCCGCACAGCGCCAGAATGACACGCATGCCTCAGCTACACATCATCTCATCACCTTTGACAAAGCATGGGCCGTGGGTCTACTCAGTGCTTCATAAAACTTCGATTTCGCCACCACTAGCCTTCCCTCTGCCTCCAGTATTTATCCTCCAGCTCTTTCTCCTGCTGCCGTCACTGAGGTCTTCCTCACTATGTGTCTGTCATGCATGTGGTCTGATGGTCTGGTATGTTGTCAGCATCGTGTACCTTAAATAGTTTAGTGTTGTGTTAGCCAAGTCCAGTCGTTTCTATCTCTGGTAGCCAGTAGCGCCTTGAGATTTTGTAGATGTATGATGATAATGTATTTATAAATGTATTTAGTATTAATTAGTATCTTAATATCCACTTAATATAAGTACAGTATGGAAACAATTTCCTGTGTATTGTAGATTGTACCCGTACAATAAAACTTTAAAGTCTTTATTTCATGCTGGAGATGGTGCAAGTATTGGACAACCATACGTCCACAGAAATGTGACTTGGGTAAGGAAACGCATTTTACATGGGACGAGGATATTTATTTCACAAAGAAGCTTTTACCACTTTTTACCATGACTATATGCAACCAACAATTACAAATATAAATATAAGACCAACGTTCCACACTCAGGAATGACTAATAAACACAGGACAGGAACAAACACCAGGCTGGAGGAGCAGACTGTACCTTGGGTTCAGGAGGAACAGGCAGGTATCAGGACATTCAGATGGTGCAGGGTCGCTGACCTCCCAGCTTCCAGTTCAGGTTCTAGCAGCAGACGCCCTCTCTGCTTTAACACTAGGCTGAAACCTTCCTTTCTGCAAAGCACAGAAAACTACTCTAGTCAGTGCAGGCGGCAAAATATCTGAATGTATAAGAAAACAAACGAATGGCTTCAGTCACAGAAAAGATGTTTGCTGTTAGATGTTACTGCAAATATCCTAGAAAACGTTCATTACGTTTACAACCTCACCCACTGATCACATAGCTGACAGGACATATCGCTGGTTATATACAGTATATTTACTGTGTAACCGTTATTGTGTTGACAGTTTGCTCTTTTGCTTTGTCCTTGTCCTGCGTTGTGTCCTCTCCTCACGCTGCCCCTGTCTGAGCCAGTGGGCAGCCCCTGAGCCCCCAGCCAGGCGTGTGTGTAGTCACCTGGTTGTGATCTTTCCCTGAATGGTCAGTGTCTACATCCATCAGAACGATGTGATGACCAACCACCATGTCCTGCTGTGGGTTCAGTTGACCTGACTCCCATGTTCTGATGGATGATTCTAATACAGAAAACTACCCAACCACTGTCTGGACATGGCTGCAGGCTGCTGCTCGTCACTTCTGCTGAGGCTGTGAGCGATTTCGCTGACATCATAAGTTCATCGCCTTCACTGACGTGCTTCCTGAGGGAAAACCGTGAAACCGACGCCACATGAGCCAACTGATGCACCTGCACGGTTAAAGGACGGGTCCACTGGCAGCTGATGCCACTGTGTAAAGACAAACTGAGTGAACCTTTCAAATATGTATGTTTGCACTGCTGCCAAGGGAAACATGGTCAAACACAGAGAGACTTCTACACATATTCAATTTCTAAGCCTTATCCTGTCTCCGCCACCACACACACATTCTAAACATGCACCAGCACATAACATGAGCCAGGCCAGGCGCCCTCGCGGCTTCTCCAATCCCTAGAGAGTTAAAGGCGTTTCCAAGGAAGCTTTTCCAGCAAAACTCTGGGTATTTTCCAGCGCTGGCCTCCACTTCATTTGTCTGGCTGACCTACAAAGAGTCTTTGGCAGTAAATCCACTCCTCAGCTTGTTATGGCGCAACAGCTCTGACAAGGGAGAAATGTCACAGAGCCCTGCTGCCAGACCACAGCTAATGGTCGGCTAAAGACGTGAACGACATCCAAGAGGGGATTCCTGCAATGCACACGTCACCACTGGGGGTGGGAAAAACAGGGGACGCATTCATGCCTGCGGGCTTTAGATCCAAGCCAGGGCAGAGCGTTCTCCCATATGCATGCAGAAACTCCCTTCTGACGCTGTAATTTAATGTCAGGCCAAGGTTTGGTGCTTGTGCCAGCTTGTGTCCTGGTTATGGATACGAACAATCACGTCTGCTCCAAAAGCAAAATACTGTATTGCCCACGTCAGGAAGTTCCTCTGGGGTCACATATACTGGGTTAGTGGTTTGGTACGATGAGTGAGACGCCATTTCCTGCCACCGCTTATCTAGTTTTAGTTGAAGTCTGTCTTCATGCTGTGCATCTGTGAAGCCTCATTAAATTCAACATGAATTCTACGTTTAAAGATTAGATGGTTTGGTTTGGTTTGGCTTCTGTTGATGGCAGTTCCTTTTTCGCACGTGTGATGTTTTCTGTTTTGTGCTGTACAATAAAACTATGGAAAGCAAATGAACAGTTGATGGCAGCTCACAAACACAACCTGGACACAATGCTGCTCCGAGCTCTGCTCCCAGACTCCTCTTGTAGCCTCTGTGGGTCCATCCAGTGGAGGCGGAACCAGCGAAGGTGCCGCAGCATCCAAGGACCTGGCAGCGAGAGACCAATCCTGGACGAGCTCTGGCTGCAAAAGCTTCGCATCACCCGCCCCCTCATCCAGGAGAGGAAGAGCCAACCCTCAGAGGGAGAGAGACAGGAAAACACACAGACAGACGGACGGACTAGCAGGTCTGGACACGAGGCTGCTGACCCGAAGTGAGAACGTTTGTTCTCAGTACCTAGGAGGACGTGTGAGCACCAACATATTTTCTCCTGGTGTTTTGATCATTATTTGAATCTGTGCTCAGCTCATCCTGTTACCTACAGGTGGTAGCTCTGTGTTGGGGGGTGGAGGGTAGAGGTGGCAGCTTGATGGCGTGTTTATCTTTTACTTTCGTTTTTATTGTTCTGCTTGGGAGTTTTTCTTTCTTTTGGTTTTGTTCTGTTATTTAGTCCTGATGTTTGCATGTAATCCCACCTTTTCAAACTGCTTTTTTAATAGTCAACCAACATGATCCTCTGTATCGTGAAATCATTTTCTGTAATATAACGTAATATTTGTTCATTTCTAATTTAATCTAATTCATAACTAAGCTCATCTCAAGGCACTTTACAAAGTAGGTTATAGATCTTACAGAACTCAAAGATACAACACAACTGCCACTTGAGCATACTTTTAATCCACGGGATCGTGATCACGTGGCCTCGTGTTTGTCTCTGATTCAGATGGATCAGACCCGGAGACCCACACTAACAACAGATTTCCCATCAGCAGTGACTCCGGATGCTGAACAGTCCTGCTGCGAGTGAGTGAGGTCATGGTCACGTACTGTATGTTACAGTACAGCCTGGTGAGTGGACCAGAAGTTACCCTCTAGTTCTTTGAGAAGAAATATTTCAGTAAAAACACATGGAATTAATAGATTAATAATAATTATCTAAACTGAGACGAACTGTTACGAATCTACTACGACTATGAGGGATGTGAGTGAATACCTGAATAAACCAGAGCAAGAGTACGACACATGGAGACTGGAGCACAGAACAGGACCGAAAGGCGCTTGGAGCAACAAGGTGAGAACAACAACACAACAAACAGACAAGAGTTGAAATACTAACCTAAACAGCAAATGGACAACAGGTGAAATCACTGAGGACCAAGGAGGAGCAACGAGGGAGAACGTGGCATCAAGGACAGACAGAAAACACGGGGCCATGGTTGATGTTCATGTCACAAAGTGCAACACTTTCAATTCAAAAACATAATCTAGTATTTGTATTAACGACTTTCAAATCACACAAACCAATATTTTAAAGAGAGAGATCTGATCCCATTGTTACTGTAGCACTGACAGCAGACAGTCACAGTCACATAAAGCTCCAGATGAACTGACTTATTCAGCCACCAATTCCTGGCATTAAAAAGGTCACAGACAAAAACCGTTATTGACAGATTTAGTTTGCATCTTATCTTCGCGCCTATTCCTGTAGCCTCTAGTGGGAGTAAAGTATGAGTCACGGCCCGTCTGTCCATTGACCTGGATGGTTTGACTCCCCACCCACCGGTGACGCTGCCCTCAGCTACATGTGCTCCAGCTCTTTGACGTGGATGTGGACAGACTATCCACAGATTGTCTGTGGAGGTTCGCGCTCATCCAGGCGTCCTCAGTCAAGTCTTCAGTCTTCGTTCCAGCTGCTTTGTCTGGATGGGTCTGATTCTGTGGTGTTTGCGCTGTTTCCCCTCCCTCGAGTTGTATTTAGTGTTTATTCATTGCTCTGGTTCTCCGCACATTCTGTGGGTCCAGCCCTCACTTTCAACTAACACTATTTTAAAGAAAACGTTTTATTGAGTAGTTTCATACAGAAATTATTCGGCCTGCAGAGTGAAACTAAAACAGGAGAACATGCCACGATTCCTTTATTTGGCCCTGTTCCCTGTCTCCTTTTCTTTTTGCAGACATGCCTCCTCCTCATTCTCCTCTCTGGTCTCCTTGCCACCTCAGTCACCTTCACCTGTGCCTCAGTCTACATAAACTCCACCTCCGTGTTGTTGTTCTGTTTTTACTCTGCCTTTTCACCGCAGCATACACTCCAGGGATGTCTTCCAGTCTACCATTCTGTGACCTTGTGTGTAACCCAGCGTTCTCTTTCGTTCGGAGCCTGCTAGCTTAGCTGCTACTCGTCCCTCAGTGGACGTGACTGGGTGACGTAGTTCGTAGTTCTAGGCTTCGCGTTTCTAACAGACTCACCCGCTGAGAAACCACCCTGATCATTGGCTCCATGGTCAGAAACGTGAAGGTAGAGACTCCAGCGTCGTAGTTAAGTGCTTTCCTGGGGCCAGAACAACATTGAGTCGTTGTGTTCGTCGGCCTCCGTAGTTTTCTCTGGTTCCTCCCTAATGTGACCATTGACGACATGTTTAGCCACCTGTCGTCAACCTGGGCTGATTAGAAGAGACGGCGTCCATCCCACCTTGGATGGAGTCTCTGCTCTCTAGTAACATGGCCAAGTTTATTAGACTCCCTAAACCATGACCCAGAGTGGAGCCAGGACAGAGTCTCAGTCTTTCAGCCTCTCTGCAGACTCTCAGCCGCCACCCGCTCGTAGCTGTAACACTCCCATCGAGACTGTGTCTGCTCCCCGACCACCTAAAGTATATAAATCACAAATAAATAAAAGAGGAGAGATTCACAGGAATCTAATAAACATCAAGACAGAACAAAGTAACAATAAAAGAATTAAATGTGGTCTATTAAACATTAGCTCTCTGTTAATTAATGACCTGCTCAGTGACCATCACATAGATTTATTTAGTCTCACTGAAACCTGGCTGCAGCAGGATGAATACGTTTGTGTGAATGAGTCAACTCCAACCAGTCACATCAACCATCATGTTCCTAGAAGTTCAGGTAGAGGTGGAGGAGCATGTATGGGCTGGATGCTGAACTGTGATGGGCAGTCTTGCTTGTTCAAGAGGGGACATAAACTATGAACTCCTCCTTGAAGTTCTGTGTATGTTTTAATTGGTCCATCAAAATTAAATGTCAGTTTCTGGATGAATGGGGGGTGGAAGAAGAGAACACATAATACAACCAATAGAGTCCAACTAACACTTACTGAGAGTAATTAAATAAGTACTGGTAGTAGTGATGATATTGATTAATAATAGTCCTGGTAGTAATGACGATAATGACAACAGCAGTAATAATAATAATATTATTAATAAAGATACAACGACTATAGGTACATGTAAAGCAATACCAACAACACAATAACATCATTATTAAAAGTAATAATAAGAATATACATCAGAACACGCATGCACATTGTTGCTGATATAGTTTGTCCCATTATCCCGAAACCGCAAAAGACATATGTGGTGGTACAGGCATTGGTGCACAGCGCCACTAGTAGAAACCAGGGTGATGGGGGAAGGTGGTGAGTGTGTCCCTACCCCAACGCTCCAACAGGCAGAGCTGCAGCAGCTGCGAGGACACCACCAGGAGCCAGACCTGGCCACTGATGAGTCAGCGCCAGCCCACCCTGGGAGGAGCAACAGCAGACCCAAAGAATGGAACCTGTGCAAGGAGGAGAAGGTCCCCCCAGGACGGAGCAGAGCCCCCAGCGGTCAGACACCACCCCCGACAGAGTCTGTTAAGAAATGTCATAAATCAGTCTGCAGATCCAACAGGGTTAGACCTACAGTACGTCACAGTGAGTCCACCCCTCACAATATCTAAATAAATATTTAATATATCTTTTCATGTGACAACACTGAAGAAATGACACTTTGCTCTTACATCTGTGTACATCTCTCTTTCAGCAACAAAGAGCATATTCATATGTGCAGATGTGTGTTTCAGATGTTCTTCCATCCATCTGCCACCCATCACAGCAGAGCAAAGGTTCATGTGCTCATTTCTAAACCACAGGGTGATTTCGATACAAGGGCACCAGGCTTGTCTCAGCACTGTGGCAGGTGTGGCCTACCATTGTGGTCAGATGCAGCTGGGTTGTAGCGTGCTGCACTGCTATCCGTCAATCTGCCGAGTGAAGGGAAGCTGTTTTGCAGATTGTTGTGTTTACAACAAGGACACCTTGTAAATGACACAACTCATACCTATGGTTCCAGTCAAGAATGGTGAACAGCTGCTGTGCTTATAATCACTCACGCTTATTAACACCCACAGTCTCACATTCATACTCTGCCTTTGTCTTGTCTCTGATCTCACCTATGACCTATGCAACACATGAACATGAACATATGCAGTGATGTGTTGGAATGACACAACCCAAGGTAGATGGGTACAGTTGCTAGAGAGTCTGTGAACCTCTAGGATCACATGGATTCTGCATAAATGTCTTCATCAAAGTCACACCAACAGAAAAACACAGTCTCCTTAAACTAACACTACATAAACATTATGTTTTCATGTTTTTATTGAACATAACGTAAACATTCTCAGAGCAGGTGGTAAAGCATGTGAACCTTTGGCCTTAATAACTGGTCGACCCTCCTCAACCAAACGTTTCCTGTAGCTGCAGATCAGACCTGCTCAACGGTCTGGAGGAACTTTGGACGTTTCCTCTTTACTGAACTGTTTCAGGGCATCAATGTTCTTGGACGTCTGGTGTGAATCATCTCTTCAGGTCCTGCCACAGCGTCTCAGTCGGGTTGAGGTCCAGACTCTGACTGGTCCAGTCCAGAAGGAGGATGTTCTCTGTTGTTGATTTGCTTCTATGCTTTGGGTTGTTGTCCTGTTGCATCACCATCCTCTGTGGAGCTTCAGTTGATGGACAGATGGTCTGAAGTTGTCCTGCTAAATAATTCAATTGAATTCAATTCAACTTTATTTATATAGCGCCAATTCACAACATCAGTTATCTCAAGGCACTTTACAAGTAAGGTAACCTTACACAACTAAACCCAACAATTCCCACATAGAGCAGCTTTTAATTGGAGCCAATCGATAAATGATAAACCTTGGAATCAATTTCATCACTGACAGCTAACCATCCAGGCTCTAAGGCAGCAAAGCCCCAAACCATGATGCCTCCACCGTGTTTCCAGTGGGGATGAGGTGTTGATGTTGGTGATCTGGGTCTTTTTTTCTCCACACATAGTGTTGTGTGTTTCATCTGTCTTCAGAATATGTTGCCAGTAGTTCTGTGGATCATCCAGCTGCTCTTTTGCAAACTTCAAACGTGCTGCAGTATTTTTTTAGACATCAGTGTCTTCCTCCGTGGTTCCTCCCATGTTCTCCATACTGGTTTAATGTTTTACTTATTGTAGATTCGTCAACATAAATGTCATCATGTGTCAGAGATTCCTGTGAGTCTTAGCTGACGCTCTTGGATTCTTCTTCCCTCATTGGTTGCTGTGTCTCAGTCATCTTTCCAGGACGACCAGGTCCAGGGAGAGTAGCTACAGAGCTGAGCTTCCTCCATTTGTAGTCAGTCTGTCTCACCGTGGACACGTGAACATCAAGGCTTTTACAGATGCTGTTGTAAACCTTTCCAGCTTCATGCTTCTTGGTCGTAGGTCTTCTCAGAGTCTTTGTGTGAGGCTTGGTTCACATCAATGCTTCTGGAGAACAGTAAACTCAAACTGGTTTTATAGGCAGGACAGCTTTAACCAACACATCCAACCTCATCACACTGACTGGACTCCAGGTTGGTTGACTCCTGGCTCCAAGTAGCTCTTGGAGAATCATCAGCCAAAGCTTCACATACTTTTTCCAGCTTGCTCTGAGAATGTTCACATGTTATGTTCAATAAAAACATGAAAACATACAATGTTTGTGTAGTATTAGTTTAAGCAAACTGTGTTTTTCTATCGTTGTGACTTAGATGAAGATCAGAACATTTATGACCAATTTATGCAGAATCCATGTGATCCCAGAAGATTCACAGACATTTTCTTGCACCTGTAGGTAGGTAAGCGGATGAACAGAGCTTAGCTTTCTCAAATTTGGTGAGTGCTGCTTTCTCAAAGTCTCAAAACCTGTGAACAAGGAGCTGTCAGTGAGGAGAAAAGCATATGCTGCCATACTAAATGATACGGCTGTGACCACAGAGGGAGTGACCCGGTACTGTCCGCTAGGGAGAATGAGGTAGGCCCAGCTGTGTGTGTGCGTGTTTGTCAAATGACAAAGCTGTGGTGTCAGTGACGTCAGTCACAGAGTCAGACTGAAAGCAGAAATGATGTAACACATCACATGAGGAGAGCAAGAGATGGACAGAGGGTGGGAAAGAACGAAGGCGATGTCAAGATTGAGTGACAAAACAAAGCGTGATACCTTCCAAGAGCTGTGCAGTTCAAGCCACGCAGCGAGGCCGGCTGAGCCAATCAGAGCAGAGGATGCATCCCTTTATTCACCGTGCATCTGAAATAACGCCAGAAAACAGAATTTTGCAGGTCACAGCATACGTGACACGAAGCGTTTGTGGCAGCTTACAGGTCACAGTAGTTACTACTGGCCTTGACGCTGCTCAGGTTTCACGTAGTGATGAATACACAGCATCAGCAGCAGTAACATCAACACTGCAACAAGCTTAGTTGCTACTCAGTGGTGGAGAAAAATGTGAAGGGAAGAGTTAAACGGATGATCTAACAGAGGGAAACAGGGGAGAACGAAATATTAGCCAGTTTGTTTTTGTGAGGGATTCTGGTTGTCACGGCAACTGAGGGGGAAACCCACACAGCTGCTGTCCAGCTAGTGGTGCATTCAAGGCCTGTGAGGGAATCTTACTGTCTACTGCATGAATTAAATGCAGCATTTTCTGAGTTGGTGTAAGCAACGTTTTCTTTCCTGTTGTCAGTTAATGACATACACCTGATTTACATATATCATTTAAGCACATGAGCAACTTTTGTATATTTAAGTCTGATTAAATTCAGTGCAAAACAATGGCAAGAATGTACGTCATGGTCTTTGATGGAGTGTGATGTTATTAGAAAAGCATGCGAAAGGCAATTTCCCTATGACGTGAATGCAGCACAGGCTGGAGCAGGGAGGCAGCGTCTCCTCGGGGCCTCCTGGCTGCTCATAGGCTGCTGGGGGAGGAGGAGAGGCCAGTGGCCGTATCTCGCTGTAGAGCTGGGCTTCATCATGTGAGAGGCCCAGTGCAGTCTTTAACACGAAACAGATGTTCTGAACCTCTCTCGTGCCGCTGACGTAAAGAACTATCCCTTCCTGACGTCTCGTACCTTCCTTCGCTTCTTGCTCATTCACACTTTTCTTTCTTTCTTTTCTTCTCATTACAGAAGAACAGAGAGAGGATGGTTTTGTCCGTTTCTATTGTTTTCAGAAGCATTTCTTTCAACTTTTATCCTGTGTGTAGTATGTATTTACAAATGGGACGCAAGGCTAATGTTTGTGAGCTTTTTGATTTAACTCCCATTTAAACACCACATCACGCCGCTCTCCTCTTGTCACTTTAAGATCTTAAGCTTCAGCTCATCCAGATGTTGTCCTTCAAACATCTAAGCAGGTTTCAGGGCTTCACACAGCTCACGTTTACACACGGCGGCGTCTCACAGACACCAACCACCTGAGCCTACACAGTGACTGTGATCGAGCGAGTTGTGTTGTTGTTGTTGCTGTTCACATCTTCTGGTACAGTCTGGTATGGCTTTGTTCAGATGTTTCTTGGGTCTAACTCACCTTGGCCACGCCCACTTGGTCATTCACTTCTGTTTCCCTTCTGCTTCTAATCATGCATCACCTTCATCTCACCAGCTTCCCTTCGTCAGCGCGTCTTAGATCAACCTCGTTTGTATGTTCTTGTTGGTTTGTCTCTTTATGGTCCTGACCATTAAGGAGTGTGTTCATAGTCTTGTTCCTCTTGTTAATATTTCCTACTGGTACTGTTGCCTTGGTCACTTTCTGCTTTAAAACAGCGATTATTAGTTCATTCCCTTATTTAACTTTGTTAGTACTTTACTTCCTGCTTTAGAAGTTTCTGTATTTTACTAGTGTCTTCTTTCTCAATGCCAAGTTACAGTGATGCTGCTAGAACCTGAACTGGAAGCTGGTTCCACATAGAGGAGCTTGGAGCTAAAGGCTCTGCCTCCCGTTCTACAGGTAGAAACTCTAGGAACCACCAGTAGACCAGCTCTGAGAAGCAAGGTTCTGTTGGAGCAGAAGGAGCCATGAGGTCTAAGACAAGATGGAGCTTTATTATGAAGAGCTTTGGAAGAGGAGAAGAGTTTAATTCTATCCTAGATTTGACAGGACAGAGAAGCTAATGTAGGAGAAATGTGACGTCTCTTCCTGAGTCCAGTCAGACTCTGCTGCAGCATTTGAATTAACTGGAGGCTTTTAAAGAGTCATTGGTTCAAACTATGAGCAGGGAGACACAGTCGTCCAGCCTGGAGGAACTAATGCAGGGATTCATGTTTCAGCATCACTCTGTGAGAGGATGCTCCTCATTTTAGCAACATTCCTCAGGTGGAAGTAGGAGGTTTAGAGATTCTATAATGTAGGATGTAAAGGAGAGAACTGGGTCAAAGATGACACCAAGGTTCCTACAGTAGAACCTGAAGCTGACGTTATGTCATCAGAGAAACAACCTGATTCAATAATGAGTCTCTGTGGTTTTAGCACCAATTATAATAACCTCAGTTTTATCAGCTGTGTCTTGTATGTGTGAACCTGGACATTTTCACTTCAAGCTCTGTTTATACAGCATGTTTATCTCAAGATGTAAAGACTATAAGAACCTGATGTTGAATGATGAAGTGGTTTTGTTCCTTTTCCCAGACACTGAAAATAACTTGAAAACATTCTCAGTTTCATAACTGGTGTGAATGATAGATTCAACCTTCTGGTCTTTGGTCTCTATAGTTTAGAAACATTAGGCAGAATAAATACAAATATAAACGATTATTCATAACAAATTAATGTATTCATGAAAATGTAGATGACAATCTTCGTTTTTTGTGTTCAGATGCGTTTTGCTGAAGTCAAATTAAAGCCACACATGCAGCTACGTGTTGTTGAAGTTCAAAGTGACTTGTGCATCTGAAACAAGAACCGCAGCATCATGGTCGGGGGGACTGGGATCAGACGTTCCAATAGCTTGTAGCACCTGTGGGCTGTGGAGAGACGGGTTTTAAAGAACTAGAATCACAAGCGACGCTGCAACAAGAACCAGAAGCAGTTCTACTAAAGACAGACGCCACATGCTCCCATATCAGTTCATTAATCATCCTTACATTTCACCATCAGGTAAAAGCAATGTGGCCATGTTCAGTTCAATGCCCCTGACCCACATTCAACAGCACTACCACAGTCCAGAACCTCCCGTGTCCAGTACCTTCACATCCATATGCTGTTGCTCTCACGCACGTTTGAATTCATCTGTACGTTGGACATGTGCTCACTGCTTTCAGAGATAGTTTGAGGTCGGTTAACCTATGCATTAACACTGAGCAAACCAAAACAAGCTGAGCACATTCTGGGTATGTGCAGCATATTTGTATGCTGGAGTGTGTAGTGGAGGATGTGGTTTCACTCGCTCTGTGTAGAGGAAAACACCTCTGATCTGCTGTTCACCTCTCAGAGCGCAGAGACGGTTGGTTTCAGTAGTGTCAGCTTGGTTTACGTGAGCTGTGAAGGCCAGTTAAAATACAAGTTACACGAACAAAATGCTGCTGCAGGAAAGTACTGTCCCCCCAGTGAAGAACGGCTGTTCCTTTATCTGTTGATGACGCTTACAGCAGGGATTAGACACGTTGCTCTCCATTTACCTGCATCTTCAGTGGTTCATTACTAATTAGTTAGCAACTAATAATTAGCCAAGCACGTACTTGTGAAAGACATCACAAACACTCACCAGGGAGAATTCGGACCTCAGGACATAAAGTGAGGTCACAAAACTGCAGCCAAACCTAGAAGCCAAGGGAAACCTGCTGGAGAGAGACCACTGTGAGATGAGCAGCTCGTCTGCTCACAGAGCTGAAGCACTGGTGTCCTTGTGTGTTTTGTCCATTCTTCATACCTGCTGCGAGACGCATCGGTTCAGCAGGGTCTGTTAGAACGGGCCCTGTCCAACTGTAAGCTTGTCACAACTCACATGTTATACACAGATCACTTCCTGCTTCGGTTAGTGCTTAGTGAAGTCAACCACTGTGGTGTGTGCAGTATTCCTTCTTTTTTTTTTGATTGTATAAGTTACATCCACACCACCGGTGGCCAAGGCTTAAAACCCATGAATCAAATGAAATAGCAAAGCTTAATAGAGGGGCAGCGGTTTCAGGGCCTGTGTGAGGTTTTACGACGTTTTATTGTATTTACTTAGAGCAAGGTTTTTATTTCTATACTGTGTGGGGTGGGCTCTGCGTTACAGGTGAAAATCTAAACTAAAACATCTTTACATCGTGAGTGATTAGGCCATAAACCAAGACAATACAATAACAGTCTAGTATCTTTATCCCTAATATATCTAGTTTTATTTTATATAGTTTAATACTATATAAAAAGCACTTTGTGCTGCTAGAACCACAGATTATTCATCATTAATTGAGGAAAATCAAAACAACCCCAGGTTTCTGTTCAGCTCTGTAACCAGGCTGACTAAGAGTCATAGTTGTGTTGAGCCTAGTGTCCCTTTAAATCTCAGCAGCAACGACTTTATGAATTTCTTTACTAATAAAATCAGAACCATTAGAGAAAAGATTTATCAGAATGTGTCAACAAAAGTTATAAACCAAAACCAACAGCCTTAGATCTGCTGGTTAGACCTATGTCTGACTTAAACTGTTTTTCCCCCATAGATCAGACTGAGTTAACTTCAATAATTAACTCTGCTAAATCAGCTACTTGTCTCTTAGACTCAATCCCAACTAGACTCAAAGAAGTTTTTCCCTTAATCAGCACGTCCATATTAAATCAAACCAACCAGTCTCTGGTTACAGGCTACGTACCACAGGCTTTAATGTTGCTGTGGTCAAACCTTTACTGAATAAACCTACTCTGACCCTAGAGAACTAAACTATAGGCCAACATCTAATCTGCCCTTTATTTCTAAAGTTCTGGAACAAACCGTAGCTAAACAACTATGTGACCACCTGCGTAGAAATAACCTGGATGAATATTTCCAGTCAGGATTCAGATCCATCACAGACAGAACCAGCTCTGATTAGAGTCACTAATGATCTTCTCACAGCTTCAGACAATGGTCTAGTTTCTGTCCTTGTCCTGTTAGATCTTAGTTCAGCATTTGATACGATAGATCACAAGATTCTATTGCAGAGACTGGAACATAGTTGAATTAAAGGCAAAGCACTGGATGGTTTAAGTCTTATCTGTTGAACAGATTCCAGTTTGTTCATGTTCATGATCAATCTTCCATCCGCACAGGAATTAGCTTTGTTGTTCCACAGGGTTCTGTGCTTGGTCCAATACTTTTCAGTCTTTACATGTCTCCCCTTGGTAATATTATTAGAAAACATTCTATAAATTTTCACTGCTATGCAGATGATACTCAGTTATATTTGTCCATGAAACCAGAGGAAACAAACCAATTAGTCAAACTTCAAACTTGTTTAAATGATATAAATCCTGGATGTCCCATAACTTTCTACAACTGAATTCAGATCAAACTGAGGTTATTATAATTGGTGCTAAAAACCATAGAGACTCATTATTGAATCAGGTTGTTTCTCTGGATGACATAACGTTAGCTTCAGGTTCTACTGTAGGAACCTTGGTGTCATCTTTGACCCAGTTCTCTCCTTTACATCCTACATTATAGAATCTCTAAACCTCCTACTTCCACCTGAGGAATGTTGCTAAAATGAGGAGCATCCTCTCACAGAGTGATGCTGAAACATGAATCCCTGCATTAGTTCCTCCAGGCTGGACGACTGTGTCTCCCTGCTCATAGTTTGAACCAGTGACTCTTTAAAAGCCTCCAGTTAATTCAAATGCTGCAGCCAGAGTCTGACTGGACTCAGGAAGAGACGTCACATTTCTCCTACATTAGCTTCTCTGTCCTGTCAAATCTAGGATAGAATTCAAAATTCTTCTCCTCTTCCACAGCTCTTCATAATTAAGCTCCATCTGGTCTTAGACCTCATGGCTCCTTCTGCTCCAACAGAACCTTGCTTCTCAGAGCTGGTCTACTGGTGGTTCCTAGAGTTTCTACCTGTAGAACGGGAGGCAGAGCCTTTAGCTCCAAGCTCCTCTATGTGGAACCAGCTTCCAGTTCAGGTTCTAGCAGCAGACGCCCTCTCTGCTTTAAAACTAGGCTGAAACCTTCCTTTGTGACAAAGCTGATGGTTCCAGATGGTTCTGGTTTCTCTGATCCATCTCTTAGTTCAGCTGCTACAGGCTTAGATGCTGGAACCTCCTTCATTCACTGAGCTCCTCTGGTTTTCTATCTATTCCATCCACTAACATGCCTCCATGTCCACATGTGACTAACGTTGTCTCTGTTCTCTCCTAGTTGTGTTTCTCTCTTTCTGTCTCTCTCTCTATTCTCATCTCCAGGTATCGTCAGACTCAGAGTCGTGTGTCTCAGTGTTCAGCTGCTGGTCCAACCATCCTGCCACTGATCCTGGGTCTGCTGGAGGTTTCTTCCTCTATAGAGTTTTTCCACTGTTGCTATTAAAATGTACAATTTATTGATTGGCTCCAATTAAAAGTGGGATTTGTTGGGTTTAGTTGTGTCAGGTCTTAAATCTGACTTGTAAAGAGCCTTGAGATAATTAATGCTGTGAATTGACGCTATAAAAATAAATTTGAATTGAATTGAATTGAATTGAACAGCTGGAAACTGGCTGAGCGGAGGTACTCAGCTGGGCACGGACAGAGGAGCGACAAGGCAGCGTCCTCCCTCCTCCCTCCTCCCTCCTAGCGAGCCTCAGCTGGGGACCCTTTTAACTATTTATGTAATGAGTGGCTGGCTTAGCCCTCATTTCTGTCTTGTTGGGGATTTTAACCCGTTGCTAGCCGAGTGTTTTAGCAGGCTGTGTTTCATTGTGATGTTTACTAGTAAAGCACCGTTAGAGTGATGATCCCTGGGTTTGTCTCTGGTTCGGTCAGACCAGAGGTGAACTTGACTCTGACCACACAGCGTAGTGAGCGACAGTGTGACTGAGCTCAGAGCAGCAGGACGTACGGTTGGAGTGAAGGAGCTAAAACAAGTTCAAAGCCTTAAACACACAAACATGCACCACATCACATTATAGTCGACCCAGTCGTCACCTCAGGGACCATAAGAAAAAGACTCAGCTCCGAGCTGTGGTGGCCGACAGTAACGTCCACATCGTTCTGGCTGCTTGTCAAGTTCCTGTCAGAAAAAAACATCAGGTGAGACAGAAAACAATCTGTGATCTGTCGGTACAACCGAGAGGAAATGTGAATGCGCCTCCCACACATCTCATCATGACGCATCTAAAACTGTATTCGACTTGTTTTCCAGATTAGACGTCGTGGTTTTCCGGCATGCGGCCGTATCTTCTGTCGGTTTCTCTGGCTTCTCTCTGCAGTCTCGTGTTGTTTGGGAAATTCGAGCGTCTTTACCTCCCATGTTTATGTCTGTTTACTCAGTACGAGCCGGACCAACGTTAGTTACTGTGTGCAGTCTTTAACCCAGGGCATCTGTAATGTGATGCAATACAGGCTGCAGAGACCATCCACACCCACACCTATGGGCCATGTAGAGCCCTAGTGAACCTGCCTGCTCGTCTTCGAGGGTGGGAGGACGCTGGTGAACCTCTGGTCACTCACCCGCTGTTCCGTTTATCACACCTCCTCCCATATCCACCGTTAGTTAGTTAGCATGTCTGTCTTTCTGTGTCATGTCTTGTTGTATTTGCTCTGGTGGAACGTGACGATGATGCCTTCTGTCAGTCCATCTACTCTGTACAGGCAGGTCGAGCAGCGCAGGTATTCCAGTCTGTGTCCAGGTTGAGGCTTGGCCAGATCCGGTCCATGTCCTGTAATAATAAACCCCAGACGTTGCAAACACACATCTCGGTGTGTAAATAAATAGACAGCTATGCTCCAAGACACACAGGCACCAAACGCGACAATGATCCTTTACATTCTTTGTCTCACTTCTCAGCAGATTAAACAAACACAGACATACAACCGCCTTGTGCCACAAAGACACAATCATGTGGTGCCTTCAAGATACACAAGCATCACAACCATCCATGTGATACTTCATTTCCCAACTTAGACAAACAAAGACGAGTCCAACCGGTACTTTTCAGTGTCTGGTGACTGTTACACCCCCTGCAGTCATGACACAGCAAATCATGTCGTTTACTGAAATACATGATTTACAGTATATCAAAAACATTCTGTTAGCAGGTCACTGGACGTCCTCATGTCTTCACTGCACTGAATACATACAAGCAGCTCGCATTTCAATGGTTTAATGGCTTAACCACAAGCTGCCTTTGCATTCAGTTGTTTCTGTGTGTGTTACACTGGAGCCAGGTCGTCTCCACCACGTCCACTCAGCAGCTTTATTTTTGTGTGGATCTAATACTAGATTACAGTATCACACCTTCTTGCAGAGCATAGGTGTCAACCAGAAGTGAATTGAAGTGAAGCGGCGTGTGTGATAAACCTCTTCTGTGGTTTGCACACCACACATCCTGCTACAGCTATGCAAATGGCTTTGAATGTGATCTTGCATATGTACATGCTAATTCGCTGAAATGTGTGCAGACATTTGCACAGTAATAGCTGACACATACAGTATAGAGCCTTACTCTACTACTCATTGAAGTGATGAAACACTGCGTAGTGTGATCCGCACCCGACCACAAGCACAACACCAGACCAGTGAAAAACACAGCTTGAACCATCAGCCCCTAAAAGTGTCGTCAGTTATTAAAGGCTTCTGATTATTTCAACAGGTCATCGCAAGGCACGAACACCAAATACAACTATACCCTGAGCCTGAAGGAAGGTACAGAGACGAGGAGACAAAGCGAAGACCCTGAGAATGACATGCAGTGCAGTGGAGGAAAGGGGCTCAAGGTACAGACCTGCCTGCGTTTGGTCTGTGGGAGGAAGCTGAGACGCTCGAAATGCACCTGACCAACGCCAGGATGCAAACCAGGCAGCAGCGATAAAAGCTACGCCACACAGTTAGTGACGCACTTCCTCCCACTTCCACTTAGTTCTGGCATTAATTGAGTCATTCTCCAAGGTTTCGATAGATTCCACATACACCTTAAGTTGGCTATGAGGTCAGTGTGACGGCCACAGCGTCGGCCACCCACACGCCGGGCTACACTTTCATTCACGTGTGATCTACACTAAGCTCCGTTGGGTTCAGATCTTAGCTGGGTCCTGTCTGCTTGGCGGGGCCTGAGCAGCGGTGGGCACATAGCTACGAGTGTTCAGGACTGGATCCGTGCTGTTGTCAGTCATGGACGGTGGTTTTATTGTGTTGTTGTGTCGTCTGCTGTCCATCCTACATAGTCACCACTGCAGGTTCAAGCAGCGGGTTGGCTTTAGCTGCAGCAGCGAGCACCACGATGCCTTCCTATGCAGCGTATAGGGATGTCGTGTAAGGGTGACAGCGTTGCTTGGTCGCTGATTTCCCTGCTTCCTCTTGGAAAAAGAAGAAAAGGCTCATTTGTAACGTCGTGATGATGGAAGAACCAACCCACTGACAGACTTCAGGGGTTTGTGGTTCCATCCTGGGTCTGAAAATGCAAGCGGCCGGCGCTGGTACATCACAGAGTGAAGTGGGAGTAGCGTGGAGAACCTGTTCTGCAGCCAGGACGCATTATTTGGACAGCTGGCACAATTTAATGCTAGAGTGTCTGAGTTTGTGGTGAAGACTTACGCATGAAAATCCTGTGGGTCTAGCAATCGGTTCTCTGCCTCTGCCCGTCTGTCTGACAGCTCCCTCTGTCTCAGTTCCTCATTCTTTCACTCTTTGCTTTCTTATCCCTTTTCACTGCAACCGTTTCTTCGGAAAAGTCAGCCCTGCATTGTAAGTATTCACTCTGTAATTCCTGTCCCTCTATAAAATGGGAGACTTGGTTTCTGGCAGACCATCCCAACAGCAATCCTGTGGTTTGGCATATTCACAGAGAGCGAAGGAAAGAACAGGGAGGAATGAGAGCGAGAGCTTGTCTACGATGTAAGGCTTTATCCGAATTCTTCCAACTGAGGTTCAGCTCCAGAAAATTTCAACTCAGCCTTATAATCTTCTTTTTTAACAGCCTCTGGACACTGTTGCTTCCCAGGTCTTCTTGGGAAGTTGGAGAGCGTTTACAGGACTGTAATTTAGTGTGTGTGTGTGTGTGTGCAGCCTGCTCAGGCCGTCGGTGTTCAGTGGAAGCTGTACTGCTGTATATGTAGCAGAAGTAGTAGTTGTACGACTGGCACCACAGATCGGTTTCCTACCTAACCAACACTGGAGACAGAGCAGAGTTAGTGCTGAGCTCCCACGAATCCTACACAACGTAGCAGCTCATCCACTCAGCAGAGCCAGCAGCGTGCTGCGTAACGCGAGTTACTAAAAGTTACCCCCTACATATTATCATTCACCTTCAGGCAATACTTTAGTTACATGAGAGGAAACGAGGCTCGTTAGAATGAAGAAACCGTGTGATGTGACTGGAGGAGCGTCAGACCAGTCATCCACACGCAGCCTTTAAATTCTGCCAGTTCAAAAGCCCTTGGACCCTGGAGTCCAGCTGATGCTGCTGCCTCGCATACAAACGTTGGTGTATATGAACATAAGAGCAGGCACAGAATTAATTAATCAGCCTGCAGAGCCAGGAGCACAGAGCTCAGCCAGAAACAGCCTCATAGGGCTTTGCACGAGTCACCAGTCACTTCCACACGTTTGAATCATTAAATATACAATATTCATGTATGTAACAGTCCAGGAGAGCTCATCCCTCTGATTGTCAAATGGAAGATCATCAGACTGTAAGTTAGACGTTTTTATATATATATATTTTCATATTTTAATATGAAGGCAGGAGACACTTCTGAACAGGACCATTCCATCCCAGCATGCAGGACCGAGACAGCGATGAAGGATCAACAGATTCAAAACAACCTCACATCACCTGCACTGCTGGGTTTTGTTTAACACAGTTCATCCAGAGAGATGAAGTGGAATTGTTGTCGCTGTGAAGAATTACTAGATCATTTAAGGTGGAGGAGAAAAGCACATAGTGGTTAGTGGAGAGAATCTTCACAGGCAACATGGCGAGAAAAACACAACAGGGTTCAGCAAAGTCAAAAACACTCCCCTCACTGTGCCCGGTCACAAAACAGCGGCAGGAGGCCTGGTCTGGTGGACTTCTGGGAGGTTGAGGACGCTTCCTCTGGGAGATGGGCCAGTGGCCTGGGAGCAAGCCGTTCTGAGCAGTACTGGACCAACCTTTGACCCATCTGACGTTTCCCTTTGCTGACCCTCGTCTGGCTGCTGCCTGTGTCCAGCCACTGACCACCTGCTTCCTACCTGCGTGTTTCCAGGCTTTGTTCTGATTTGTCACCTGTCCCTTATTCTCTTCTTTATCCCCTCAGCCCCACAAGTCAAGGCAGCTCGTGTCCCGTCCTGATCCGGGTTCTTTCATTAAAGGGAGTTTTTCCTCTTCTCTGTTCGGTTTTCCATGTACTTTATATAATTGTGTAAGGTTTGCATAAATTAGAACGTTCATACAGTCGCCTCATTACTGTGGACAACTAAGATCTGGACGTCTGTAATGAAGCTGGTGCAGGGATGTGAAAACACGGTGAGCGTGATATTTAGTGACTTCCAGATGTGCGAGGCTCAGCTACAGTGGATTAGCTTAGCTGCCATCAGCTCCTCCTCTGCTCATCTGTAACAGACCTGCTGCCGTGAATATGTGAGTTGAATGGCTGGGAGGGTTGAGCAGCCCCGGCCCGGCTACAGCAGACAAACGAAACGATGTCCCGTGACTGGAGGATGGACCGTCAAAGGTCCTGTGTACCAAGACACCAAGCGGTCAGTCTAGATTCTCTGGCTGGAGCATATTCCAGCGTACGAACAGTGTTGTTATTATTTAGTGCACTATGCTTTTCACTTGGGAGGTTTCAATCAGAGAGCGTCTGATTAGCAGGACCTAACAATTCAATGAGATCAGGGGCAGAGACAGACCAGCCTGAAAAGACGTCTTCAGGGCCATGCCGGCGTGGCAGCGCAGACACAGGCCACAGTGTGTCTCGCTCCAGGGCCGAAGTGGTGGCTGGATATTGGACACAGGAAGCTTCGGTCTGTGCTATTCCTGTATAAACTGTGATTGTTAGGGAGAGACAGCAGCAGCCTGGGCCCGGTTCTGCCTCTCTCCTCTCTTTCGCTAAGCTTTTCCCGCTTTCCTTCGGTCTATTGCCAGTGTGCTCCGTCCTTTCGGTGCTATCGCTCCCTTGTTCCCTGTGAGCCAGCGCAGGAAACTCAGCCAAGTGGGCTTCCTGAGCGAGCGAGAGAGGAAGTGCAGTGAGAAGAAATATGGAAGGGGGTGTGTGTTTTAAAAATAACCTGCCTATATAAGCTGAGGAGCCCACTCTGTCTCAGCTCTGCCTCAGCCAGACGTGGCCTGACAACGCGTTCCCTCGGCCGAACCCCAAGCCTCCCAGCTAAACACACGACTGCAGCCCTTGCTCCAGCCCTGGACAACACTTCATTCTATCAGGAAACACAGCCCCTGAATTTGTGAGGACAGGGCAAAATGTCCACACTTCCAAAAGCTGTTGGTTACAACAGGTGTTTTTGAGACCAGAGCCACTTTATCCCCAGACAGGCTGCAATTCGTTGAGCAGAGGGGGAGAGAAACCGAGACTGGATCATGATGTAAAGTCTACATGAACCGCACACTGAAACACAGAAAGACGAACGTTAGGAACAACTGACGATGAATAAACGGTTGAGCAGTGAATTATCTGTCGCACCCTCATTAGTTCCTGCGTGAGTCTGAGTCTTTAGTGTTTTCTCGGTTCCGTGGTTTTTTCTTTCTTGCATTAAACGGTGATTTCTCATATTGTGAGTTTTGTTTCCTGCAGTGATCTTGACCAACACCTGCCTTAGTTTCATGTTTAACTTCAACATTATACTATGTTAACTGTCCTCGTTCCTGGTATTTGGGTCCTGCCGGGTTGGTTTTAACGTCTGGTACTGTGACTCCACTGCTTCTCTCTTCAGGGAGTGGGAAGTTTAGCTTTAGCTAAAGAATCAAACATGGCTCAGCTGGTTCTGACCCATCTCTGAGTTATGCTGCGCTGTAGACCTACGGCACAGTAACACAGTGATGTCGTCTCCCATCCTCTACTCAAACCTGAAGAACCGCTCATCATCTGTACGACAGGGTCAAAAAGTCATTTGCATACATTCTAGTTTGTACGTTTATCACTATTTTACTGTTTACCAAAAGCTAAAGAAACACCAGGTCACGTCTTTCTTTATGCCACTCAGCATGTTGATATATTTTCAGGATGCTGGAATGAGTATGGCCAGTCTTTATGTCCCAGGAATGTGAGCTCCTATAACAGTCCTGGATTTAGTCCCAGGCCACAAAGAAAAGGAAAAAACAGCCAGTTGAGCACATGTGGAGCTTGGAGGCTTGACACAGCCAGGACTTACTTCCACAAGGAACTCGTTTCCACTCCCGCAGGATGGGTCAAGCCAAAGCACAGGTCACGACCCTGTAGAAGACGTGAATAACGACCCCAGTAACTACGAGGTACAGACAGCAAACGATGCAGGTCCCCTGTTTGCTGCTCATGTCTCAGCTCACGGATCAGAGGAGAACTGTGAACACTCACTGTGGCTCCTTGTGCAAATGGGAAATTACTGAGTGACTCGGGGGAAACATGGGACCAGGCAAAAGACACAGAGGAAGTTAGACGTACAGCTTTTCATCTGGTTGTCACGATCCTGTTACTCAGCCAATGCAGAATATTCAGGTGGTAGTTCTCTGCTAACGTCTTGTGTTGTTGCCGTTCACTGGCAAAGAGATCACATCAAGAGCGAAGCTCACCTTCACGTCACTTAACCATCCAAAAAGCTGGTTCCGACACTGGGGGAGGCAGAGAAGACGACACGACAGACTGACTGAGTGGATAAAATCTAGTTTAACACGTGTCCATTTCATACGTGTTCACACAGTTATTGCTTTTAATTCAATTCGATTAAATTTCGCACAATGTTGAAATGAATGAAAATACAACAGCTATTCAGAGAAAAGCCAACACCAAGCACATGGTGTCACACTGATCAGCTAAACTCAAAACACCAGCAAAGCACGTCACTGCTCGCAGACGCCGTATCCGAGCGTTTCAATGGACGGAAAAGGTGACAACAGAGCTGCAGACTGTGAAGCAAGGACTGTGGCTGGAGTCGGTGCTTCAAGAGGAGATGGGCTGCAACTGGTCCATTCCTTGAGTCGAACCTCTCCTGAACCAGAACGCGTCAGGAGAGTCTTCCCGGGGATAAGGAGAAAGGGACTGGGCTCAGCAGTCAAAGTCCTCTTCACATGTTGAAGGAAATGCTCTCCAGAGCGTCTATGCTCAGGTTTCCCTCTGCTCATCTCCAGCAGGAAAATGAAGTGAGAAGTATCACTGCTTGGCTGGCGGACTCACCTGACACAAACCCATGGAGAAGCTGTGAGGAGGACGAGAGACACCAGACGAGCTGAAGGCCACTACCACAGCAGCCTGTGCTCCATTACCCCTCAGCAGAACCACGGGCCATGAAGCCACGGGCCATGAAGCCACGGGCCATGAGGGCAGCAGTGGCTCAGAGGGAGAGCTGTCGCCCACCAACCGATTTACCACTGACATACTGAACATGGATTGAACATCATCATACAAAACATTTGTTGCACATGGTTCATTTGGTTTGGTGTGTAATGATTGTAAGTAATCAACAACTTAAATAAATGATGTTTCTGAAGAGATGCTGCTTCACTGAGCTGCACCTGTATGTGGCCTGTGAAGGGACAAGCTCCAGCATAGTTGCAGCAGTTGAAGATGAGTGAGTGGCGCAGAATCTAACCTGGACGTGAACAGAGGTGCAGGCAGGTGCAGAACGCATCCTGTGAAGACACGTGGCCCACACTCTGCTTACTTTGAAGCTCTCCGCATTCATCACCATTCACTGAAACGTGGCTTTGAACTGACGGAAACCCTGCGGTTCTATGAGCATGGCACCATTTCATCACACTGATAAATCAAAAAGCCGTCAGCAGTGATGGCAGCTGTCACCGCCTCATTTTCTGCTGGTGTCGAGCGCGTGTCAGCAGAGCGCAAAGCAGCGTGAAGCGTGTCACAGATCCCACCACGCAGCCAACACACGGCCAGCAGCAAACTCAGGAGGATTTAGTGAAACTGCTGCACTCGGGCGAGCAGCTGTTTCTCCCACTTAGCTGTGAAGTTGGTGCTTTACGGGAGACATGCAGACTGAAACACCAGAGACGGCTCAGATACTTCTGTTGTAGCTGGATGTACGTGTTGCACAATTCATATCTAATTTGCTATTTCAGACTTCATGAGAGAGATGAACAGAGCAAGTGAAGAGTGATGCACCTGTACTTATAACGACTGCAAACAAAAGGAGCAGCTGAACTTTCTCCTTTGGCTCCTCACCGTCACGTCTGCAGCAGGTACAGCAGTGCAGGGTGGAGGCGGACGTGCAGCTGGCGCCTGGTGGCTGAAGCAGCGGAAAGTACATCTGTGCGTTTGTGAAGAGTCTGGTGGAGCTGACAGGCACCTGAGGCGCAAGCAACGGTCCAGCAGTTACAGAACACGTCACTCAGCTGCACGGGCCAAGGCAGATGCAGTGTTAGGACCGTGTGTGTGCGTAAAGGCGCGCCGTGCCGTGTCACTGCGCGCCGCTTGGCACCAACGTCTCTCTTCCTCATAGTGTAACGCACATGTGTTTTTTCCAACGGCGTGTTAATTGCTCGTTCTGCGTCTAGCCTGGGGGTCGTCCCTCTTTCTGCGTCTTGCCAGTTTGCAGAGGTTTGACTGAGGGGCGGGTTTTCACCTTCCCTGGGAGATTAAGAAGCTGCGCGCAGCGGAGCGCAGACAGTATTCTGCACCAGTCCTGCTCCGACTCTCGCCGCCGCTGTGTTTCTGAGCGCAGGAGCTGGACTTTTATACTAGGCTAAATTTAGGGGGCTGGTCGGTGCGCAGCGTCCTCATCCTGGACGCGTTTCCTTCCCGCATTGGTCTGATTTGTGCAGCAAACAATATTTAGAAGAAAGCAGCTCCTTCCACACGCACAGCTGCACATGAGCGAGGAGCAGCATACGCGCTCTACGCCTGCTCTGGACTTTTAAACTGAGAAACCGTCTTCTTCCAATATCAGGGGATTTTTTTTCTTGGTTTTCAAAACAACGCGTGGAAATGGCTTTGACCATTTTACCATCAATATCAACATTTGCCAACCAGAGAGAGAAGAGTTGGGAAGATGTAAGTTGTGCTCTTTGTCTCTTTACGCCGCGGACTGACTTTAGATCGCTAATGGTTTTCTGTCATTCCTGAAATACGCAAACTGAACAAACACTGTGAGGCGCGTGGGGGTTGTTGCTTGGTTTTCTTGGTAACATTCATTTCGTGATTTGTGAGTCACTTTATGTATGTTGTGTTTTACGTGAATGAAAGCTCTACCTTTAAAACGTTAAAGCCGTTTCTTTCCTCATTCCCGCTCCAGGGGTGGAAGGGCGACGTGCGCAGCGCTGTGCCCGACCTGGACAGCAGCTGTCTGGGCAAAAAGGACGAAGAGGACTTAGATAAGTTTTTGGATCTGGAGTTTATTCTCGCCAACACCGCCGGCTGCGACGGCGCTTCAGCCACCGGGTTCCAGCAGCAGCAGCACACCGGGGTCCCCCACGAGACCAGCTACACATCTGCCCAAGACGTGAACTGTCCTCCTCCGCCTTACAGCAGCCTGATGGCGGAGCTGCTTCGCTCCGACGTGGATTCCAGCTTCCTCCCGGGGAACAGCTCCGGCTTTCAGGGCAGATTCCTGATTAGCGCAACGCCTTTCCAGACAACTCCGGATTTATTCCCAGAGCATCCGAGCATTAAAGTGGAGCCCGCGTCCATGGATACATACGGGCCGGTCTTGGGCCTGGTGCCCCAGAGCTGCACCAAAGTCAAGCACGAAGGGAACGTCTCCTGCATGATGTCGTATGAGCAGCAGCCGCGGCTGGCCAACTCTCCGCAGGCCGCGGTGGGCAGCATGACGCCGCCGCTGAGCCCGACCGACCTCATGAGCTCTGAGTGCCACCAGCCCCAGATGTGTGGCTCCACCGCGCTGTCGTTCCCACGCAGCTTCCACCACAGCGCACCCGGCGCATTCCACCACCCCCACGCCGGAATGCAGCTTCCCTTTTCAGGGGCGCACCAGCAGCATTTCCCCGGTCTGTTCGGACAGGACGCGGCCCTGAGTATGCAGCAGCAGCAGCAGCAGCAGCAGCAGCAGCAGCAGCAGCAGCTCGGTCAGCGGGTCCTGCTCACCCCGCCGTCCTCTCCGCTAGAGGCCATCGACACAAAACCAAAGAGGGGTCGCCGGTCCTGGCCGAGGAAACGGACCGCAACACACACCTGCACTTTCACGGGATGCGGAAAGACCTACACCAAAAGCTCCCACCTGAAGGCGCACCTGAGGACGCACACAGGTAAGCAGCGCGCTCGATGCGCCGACGCACCGACCGAGCGGTGACGCGTTTCTCAGTGTTGGTGCTTTGTGCTTCCAGGAGAAAAACCCTACCACTGCAGCTGGGAGGGCTGCGGCTGGAAGTTCGCCCGCTCCGACGAGCTCACGCGTCACTTCCGGAAGCACACCGGACACCGGCCCTTCCAGTGCCACCTGTGCGAGCGCGCGTTCTCCAGGTCCGACCACCTCGCCCTGCACATGAAGAGGCACATGTGAGCAAGGCCTGAGCTCCGGCATCAGGGCAGACAAGGGACGTTACGCACCGCATTAAGCCGACAGGCAGAGCTGTGCGGCCAGCTCTGCAGATATACTATCACTGTAGCCAAAAGCAGAAAGGTTCTGCACTTTATACAAAGCCAAAGCGACCATACTGCAGACATGTTCATTCAAATACAATACTTGAGTAAACGAAGCCTATTTAAGTCACTTTGCACCACTGACCACGACGAAGCCACTGTTACTGTACTATGACGTCACAACAAGAGACATTGTTAGATGAAAAATAATGCTCAGCTGAATTTTTTAAAGAACTGACAAACACAACAAGCAAATGTAACTTAGTATGACAGACACTGATGACTTCAGAGTGTAGCTGGTACTACGTCACGTACGGACCCCTCAACTCAACATGTCAGGCACATGCCGCGAAGAGCAGTGTTTTTGTATGTTACCTTTAGTGCCTCCTATAGCACATCATTGTACCCAACGAGAGCCATATTCACCACTGGCTAGAAGACAACCAGAGTTTTCCTCCTTGTGTTAGGACCCAGGTGTAAATAGCACGTGAAATAAGCTTTGAGACAAGGTTTTGTTTGGAAACTGCCTTCTGCTCCGTCCTCCTCGAAGGCTTGAATCAAAGATTGTGTCTGTGAATGTGTCTGTTGTCCACTAGCATCTCAAGTCAGGGTCTACAGAAGTGCACGTCATCTCAGTGTCACCTGATCGACAAAGGGCTACACGGTCTTTGACAGTAAGACTTGTTTGCATATTGAAGAAATGCACTGCCTTGTAAATATGATCTTTTTTATATATTGTAAATAGGTTATTTTAATGTACATAAAATAAAATGAATGACCATGATTTCCTGAGTTGTGAGTTGGTTTGTGAGGATTGACTATCATAGAACACACACACACCCACATTAGTCGCATTACAAAAGCGCTACCTAGCTGTAGCATCCAAAACAGACCTGTACCTCAGGACCAGCTTGTGTCAGGACGCAGATATCGGCAGCTGATCCAGAGCACGTTTTCCAGAGAGGCGCAGGAAAAGCCAAATGAGTAGCCGAAGACCTGCTATACAGGAAACAGCAACAGGTAGAAGCGCTGAGATCTCTGCCTGCAGCTGGGACTGAGACGCTGCCTATAAATACACACATTACCCCGACATAATTATAGAGGCTGCGTCAGGGCACAGGGACGAACCGCAGGGATGGAAGAGGAAGCGGGGCCGAGTCAAATGCAAAGGAAAAAGAAGATGGGACGACGGCAGGAACGAAATTCCTCGAGAAAGCTCGAACAACGGCCTCTGGGGCGAGGGTCACACGAGGAAAAGGGAGAGTCCTGGCGTCATACTGGAGCAGAGACGGGGCAGATCACAGCACGGAGAGCACGCGCTGTGCATCACTAGGCGGGTTGTTGTGCCTGAATCGAATCGAAGGACACTTATCATTACTTCTGGATACATCATCTCTCATAAGCCTCGTTATGAAGCTGACCATCTTCCTCTGCATCTCCTCATTTACACTGTTTCTACTTCAGGTTGTGAAAGGTCACAGTATGAGAGTCATCTCCAGAACGGCCTCGTGCCAGCGCTGAAAAGAGGAACCCTCACCTCGATCTTCAGCAGATTTACTCAAGTGAAAAATATCAAATTTTCATTTCACTTTTTCAGCTGGGTGCAGGAGGGTGGCTGCCGCCGCAGAGCGTGGGAACCTGTGAACGCTGGGCTCGGACGGTCAACGTGCCGCTTTCTGGGAGGGATGCAGCTGAGTCAGAGGCCAGCGGCCCAGCACCTACTGGAACCAAGCAGCAGCAGTGTTTAAAGTGCAAAGACATCTCTATGCGTGTGTGCACACAGGCTTTAGGGTTTCAGCAGAGGTGACTTCTGGCTCCAGGCCTCTCCTTCCTCTCCTCTTTTCCTCTGGTATCACTTTCCAGCTGAGTGAGACAAAAGCAGACGTCCTTAATTACACAGAAATGCCAGATATATCCCTGTAATCAAACATTCTTCTCTATCCTAATGCAAGCAGCGACATTTTTGCACAGACTCTCCTTCCTGTCTCACTCTACAAGACTAACATTTCTGTTAGCAAGACACAGTAAACACAAGCTCTTGTGCAACACGTTTTCTCAGAGGAACTCCCCTCCAGAGCCAGATAATCTCCAACTCGCTCAGAGTGGGGAGTACACGATACCAGAATGTTTCTCATGAGACTGACTGTCCAGTCAAAAAGCCACCGAGGGCCTAGTTGCTCCAAATTTGCATGTGAAACCAACACTGAAAGGTTTTTTAAGGCACAATGCGATCCTGCTTTGGTTCGTCGTGCATTGATTATATCTCTCTCATGCAGCGACTGAACGAGAAATGAGCTTTTTTCTTTATCAGTTTGGAAACATCTGCCTCAAGTAGAAAACTAGAAAAGCTGGAAAGCTGGGAATTGATGCCATCTACTGGGACAACAGGAAGCTGGAGCCCGTCCCTGCCTTCCCAGAGCTCAGTGGAGGTTTTCCTTCGACCGGGAGGGTGTTAAGGTACCAAACAGTAAAGTGAGGGAGACAATGAACCAGGGCGGAACCATCAGAGACACGACAGAGGAAGTGCTTCACTGTGCGTCTGATAGGTTATTCAGCAACAAAATGAAGACGTTTAGGCACCTCTCTGCGACAAGGTCAAGACTCGGCCTTCGTGTCAGACGTTTGCCAGTCACCTGTGGACTCACCTGATTAAGGACCAAAACCCAGACTCAACTGACACTGATCATAACGTTAACCCATGAATCTGTGTTTAGAGGAGCTTTAGGAGCCAGATTTCAGATTTTCAGTGTGAGGGACCACAGCTGCACCTGAAATCAATGAACAGGCGGTGAGCTTACACACAGACTAACCCAGCTGGTGTCATTTCCATCCACATGTGTACGTCCGCGCTTCTCGGGCAGTAAGTGATGCACCATGATTTCCAGGAACTCCCCGTCTCTAGTGGTTTCAAAATGGGGCTGAGGATACTGTCATAGCGCTGAGGAGGCTGAAAGTGAACGCATTGCGAGGGCAACCCAGTGTTTACCTCCAGTTTTCACCCACATTCCCAGTAAAAAGCCAACAGGCTTTTCATTTCCTCCTATTACCATAAGGTAAACACTAACCTAGTGAGGAATTTCCTGTTATTGCACACAGAAACAGTTAGCATTTGCTAACATAGCAGATTGCTTGGGTTTCAGCTAATATATCCAGGTCACCGGTGTAGCCTAGATCTTGTTTGAGAAACACATTAAGGGTCTGTTGGGGCCGTCTGGCGATTCAACCAGGCCCCAGGGGTGACTGGGCACTTGCCGGGGACCACGTTCTCCAAAGCCACAGTCGAGCCACGAGGAGCCACGGCAGGGGACCAGAGACGGACCCATTCATCGCCCGGGTTGACGTCTCTTGGTTGACCAGCCTCTACAGCGTGGTGTGGAGCCTGGAGACTGTGCCTCTGTTTTCAAGACAGGGGACAGTCGAACCTGGGTTTCAGCAGGACCCTTGTGGTTTTTGCCAGGTTCTAGGATGCAGGTTACAGTAAATCATAAACATCCTTCAAACATGCAATATTCAACATATTTTGTCTTCCTACTAATCAGGGCTGTGGTCATATACTTCACCTGCATGAAAGAAGGAATCAGGAAGGTTTGAATGTACTACTGGCACTTAAATATACAGACGTGGTGTCAAATGTTTTGCAAAACATGGCACAAAATGCTGAAATACGCCGAAAACACAGGACAATGGTCTCACTACAGTCATCAAAGCCAGATTAGCACAACGAAAACTCGCAAACATTAACACGCGTGTCCTCCACAAACCTTAACGTAAACTCTTTACAGTAGATGTAAGCGTGTGTGTAACAAATCAAGCAGCAGGTCACTGAACTGAAATGTTTATTCTAGTAAACAGTACAGACCATGTAGAGGATCGCTGTTAAATCAACAAGCATCTAGTCTGTCCTCAGCTTTTAGTGTCACTGTAGGCAAACCTCCAACGCTCCCTCATCGACTTCATCTTCTTAGAGAACCAACATGACAGACAGTAATACTATACAGACTGTACACATATTGTATGCACCTTATGCAGGAAACACAGCTCAGATGAATTCACCTACAAGAGAGGAAGGTCAGTTAAAGGCGGCAAAACATGCTTCAGAAAAGTAAACTGTTAAAGTGAAAAATCCAGCATTCTGAGTGTGAAATAAAACATGAAACCTCAGTCTTGTTAACCTATAAAAGAGATAAAAGCCTTTCATAATCCATCTGCACACCCTGCAGTGTGTGAATCAAAATCAAAGCAGAAACATTCTCTACCAAGTCGGACACACGACTAGCTGCATAAATAAACATTACAAATATAGGCTACATATCAAAATCATACGACTGGGTTCACAGTTACAGACAATAAAAATTAACATTATCTATTGCACAAAGGAGGTAACAGAAAGAATTCCATGTATGAACGATGGTACACAGCAGACGGAGGTGGACAGGAACAGATGGCTCACGGTGTAGGCCACTGACTAATGAGCATCAAATACAGTTAGTCACTATACTATGTCTATGAACCAATTGCTGCCGATTTCAAATGTTCATACAAATGTACAACTACGCAAACGGGGAACATTGGTTACTTGAAATGATACCTTGCGCTCAACTTGTGCTGGACCTTTAACCACCGCATCTGATTGAATTTGCTATGTAACAAATACTCTGAGTGCGTCTCCTATGAAGCACGCGGCTTCACGTCCTTCACACTGTGGGCAAACAGCTGAGACCAGACTGAGAACACAGGACGATGAATGACAGAAGCTGAGCCACATGCTTATCCAATGGCCAAGCGTCCAGTGGTGCAGAGCGTGACAGGAGCACGTTGCCGTTCGGGCTCCGTGTACGGTACAGAGGGAGACTAAACCAAAGTAAATACCAATGATATGTAAACAAGACATAAATGCCAGGGGATGTCATGCGAATTCACATCACAAGGGATTTTAGCATTTGGCTGCACACATCCGCTGTGGCCCTCTGCTCTGCCGTCAGCGCTCAGCGTGGACCCTGTGGACATCACAGCTCGCTGGCTGTCCTGACGGCATTAGACGTACAGTGGGTGCGGTTCAGGACCATCATATTACATACAGCTGATGGGATATTTCATTTGTAATGTGGGGCCTGCTGAAAGTACCAAATCCCTTATAGTGAAAATGAAATTCTCATTTTACGGCCCTTCCACCATCTGCCTCATCCAGCTTGCTTTCCTCAAGCAGAGTGGTTAGATAAGCACATTTTTCACATATTTCCAGTTCCATCCGCCTTACAGCTTATAGCTGGTCTGCTCAGCAAAACAGTGACCTACGCACAATAACTTACTCATTAAAACAATAAAATAATAACTGGCGCATTAAATAAACACTGTTAAAATGATTGACCTACAGTACACAAAGAAACAAAAGAGACTTGTTTCGTATTTCATCTATTAGCTGTGTGATAGCAGCTCAAGTACACTGAGCCACTACTGCAGGCCGACAGAACAACCTCGCACTCTGAACAGAACCGGGCTCACCCTACAGGATATGCGGCCGCGTCACATTAGGGGGAACCAGTGTAAGGGAGCTGGCGTCCTCTCCCACCCAGCCAGCATCATCTTGGTCTTGGTAATACTTTTCTGATCATTAGCTCTATTTAGCTTATTTAACACTATACACCATGGAAGCCCCACAGTAACAGCCTGAAATCTACTGTGAGCATCTCTCCTACAGTAAAAAAGGCTAAAAAATACTACAGTTAATAACACGAGGCCCTGCTGGCGTCAGGCTCTACTGTTCTTCAGTGGTGTAAGGTGCAGTGAACCTGTAACCTCTGCTAATCAGAAGGTCTAAGACAGACCCACTTTTGATAACCCGGCTCGTCTATACTAAAGATGACCGTCTCTAATTTCAGACTTAAGTGCGGCATCAAACTGAAGACTTTAGTCTATTTGAGCAAAGCAGAGGGAAAGAAATATCACCCATCAAATCATCAAATCATTCATTTTCTTACCACGACAACTCAACAATAAATACTAAACATGTCTATACCATTGTAGCCATGTCAACACATTCGTCAGGAAAAATCCCTTTTAGAGAACTCCTGGCCAGCGTGAAGCGTGCTGTTGCTTTTCTTCACCTCAGCCGTTAGTTAGTTGTTAGTGCTCCAGCAGGACGAGCGAAGGAAAGGAGAACGTGCTCAGACTGTGGAGCGATCAGGCAGGCTGCTCAGTCCAGTGAATGAATCCTTCACCATTACTCTCCGGCTACGAGTGTGGATATACACAGTGCACTGCTTAGTTTCTATAAAGTCCTTATGTCCTGCTTGTTCTCCTTCATCACTGAGTCACTGTGTGTAGGGGAATGTAAAGAACGGAGGTGCAGGTCTTCTGTGTGAGTTTGTCCAGTGATGTGATCTGTGTGTGAATATTGTATTGTCTGTCCCGTCTGTCATTTTGTTGTGGGTCACGCGTTGGACATCTCAGCTTTGCTGAGGGCGATGGCCAGTTCTAGGTCTTCCTGCTCCTGCTGCCTGAGCCTCTTCAGCCGCTCGCGCTCTGCCCGCTCACTCTCCCGCTTGGCCCACTCCAGCTGCTGAGCTTCATTACCAAACTAGATCGAGAGACGGACAGAAAGAGAGAGAATAAGCTTCCAACATGATATTATTGACTCTAAATTTACAGCCTCTCACTCACTTTGAGCCTGGCTCTGCTGCAGGCTTCTACCTTTAAAGGCAGATTTGTAGCTATCTCAGACTATAATGCTAACTGGTCTCACAGCAGCCTGTTCACTACACTGGAGTACATTGTAAACATTATATGGGTTCAGTATTTCTATTCTGTTTAGTGGCAATGTCCTGGTTATAAAATCAACTAATACAGTTATGTAAAAATGACACGTTATTAGGATGATCAAAGGATCAAATACTGCGTATATTATCTGTAATGCATCATGACGTGTGTCAATATGTGTGTCCCTTCCCTTAGGTCCCATATTTTATTTCTTCTTGGTAATGAATGTATGAGCTCAGCCCATCTGGTGGACGGCGGCTGGCCAGAGAGGGTGAGGCACTGAGATCACAATCAGATGTATAAAACCTCTGAACTCCTGTTGTATGCGTGACTAAAAGGGAATGTTGCATAATAGGGGACCTTAAAGGTTTTCTTCTTAAGTAAAGTAAAGTAAAGTGTCACTGAAATTCACCAGGCAAGACAGAAAAGGTGTAACACAGAACAGCCTTCATTTAAGCATTACACACTTTCCAAATCCAGTAAATACAGTCTCAGCAGCACAACACAATACCAACTGCTTTGGTAAATATCTTCACGAGATCGACTAATAGCCCAGTGGTGTTGTCTTACCTTGACTTTGTCAGGTCCTGTAAGTTAGGTGGATTATAAAACAGAGAAGTTATCAATCAGAATCCCTGAACTCAGTGGAGCAGCGTTAGTTTACTGGACACGCCACAGCACATACACACCTACACTCTGTTTAACTCACTATCATTATTTATATATATTCGGTAGGAATTTGTACTGAGAGCAAGTGATTGTACAAACTACAGGTTTGAGCTGATAACAGTAGCTTCTTGTCAAAAAAAATCCCAATTTACTAAGATCTGTAACGTGGTCAAACAGAGAACAGGGTCCCTGTATACAGACACAATACCGACAACAAAGAGGAGCAGCCAATCAAGGTTTCCACAAGGTGTGACATGCAGAGGGAAAGAGGGGAAACAGACGCAGGTGCACGGTGCAGGACCGATGCCATCCACAGTGAAGAGCACTACTCCTACTTTAGCCCAACTATGAACCACCGCTGCTGCTTTGATAGGATTAACTCAACCAACGGCGTTTGGCAGTTTTAAGTGGGGGGTCACACACCCATGAGTGGTGATGTGACCAGCAGTAGCCCTGCCTCACCTGCAGCAACCAATGAGGCTGAACTCCTCCTGCCCAACAGGCCTGGAGGCCTGGAGGACTGGAGGAGACAGAGCCCTTTGGCAGCACTAGCTAGCAGTGCCAGCTGGCAAGGACATGCTCCAGTTAGCTGAGAGTGGCCGTTTTCACAAGTGCCACAAGTACAGCTTTCATTTCAGTAAGTTTGTTTTGAACAATGAAGCCGAGGTGATGGAGAGATGCTAGAAGGGCGAGAGAAGGCTACACTGCACATGATGACAGCCATGCACAAACAAAGCACTAAACAACTACAACGCACAAAGAACAGTGGCACACAACAGCGAAAGGCCATGCAGACAGACTCAAGACCTGCGAGTTGAGAGGTGATACTGGCAGTGGAACTTACAGGCCCTGCCAGTGAGGCACACTGACAAACTGTTCCCTCATCTGATTCAAAGCTAGGCTGGACTACAGTGTCGAACGCACACTGTACTAGCAGAAGACGAGTTAAGCATGACTGACAGATTCATATCAGCTTTGAGCAGCTGTAAAGTATTATTTGGCCCTAATTTGGAAAAGAAACATATGTGCTATGTTTTGTAAATCTTTGATGTCTTTTAAGGAAAAAATAACCTGGTAAACCAGGTAAAATTGATGTGACATTATTTATCACATTTGCATGTGATAAATAAGAATTATTAAATGATTAATTTGATGCAGGCTGTCAATTAATTGATACACCAATCAACAAAATGACCTCACTTATCTGGACTATAATATAACTGCAAGTAATGTTTAGGCAGAAAATAGCAAGATAGCAAGAGTGAGTGTCTGGAGGCAACTGGGTCCTGGGACTGCAGAAAAATATCAGTTTATGAAAAGACATTTTGAAATGTGTTCAGATGCGATAGACATTTCAGAGACTGCACAATAAGACAGGTTAGTAAGTTAGTTCCTTTCAGCTCTAACCTGACTCTATTCAGGCTGAGAATGACTGGATTTCAATACACTATGAAAGTGAAACTGATTTACAAACCGCCAATAACGTATTTACACACTTTAGTAAATGCCCTTACGGTCTTCATCAGACTTGCACAGCAATAACATTACAATCAGCCTAAATCTGGTTTTTGGCCTGGTCTAGGTTAGTTAAACAGTATCACCCATCTCAACTTACAGAACTGAAGTCTGCAAAACCAGAGGTAGAGTCTTTACTTGATGCTGAAGAAGCGAAAGGGTCTTTGCCACTGAACGGGTCTCCCAGGCCCTTTTTATTTTGAAATGGGTCAATGGTCTCACCGCCAAACGGTTGGAATGGGTCACATTGTTTGGAAGGGTCAGCTGTGCCTGACATGTTCACTGGTGTGGTCTTTCCTGAAGACACAAAACACATCATCACTGTCAACACTTCAAAATAATTGAGAAACCAAACACAGATTAATCTATATTCTATTTAAATCTATTTTTCTCACGAGGAAAATGTAAGTAATGCATAGAGGTGACTCATCACTGCAGCTCTGATGAGTACTTCTCACAATGGTGAACGTAGGTTATACGGTTATTCTGAGAACACACAATGATCTGATCTGCTGTCAAAGTTACACACACAGCATTAAAGCAAGTAATTAGTTCTCACAGCTCTGCCCACGCCCTGCTTCATCTCCAAAATATCTAGACGCTTTTGAAAGTTGCACGAGTTTCACCTCGACACGGCACAGCAAAACATTTCGAACCATAGTAGAGAAAATCTATGAAAACAGCTGGTATAGGAAAAAACACAGCAAAAGATCACACCCAAAGGAGTAAAACCAAAAGTGATACATACAACCCACAGAGCAATTCTCAACGGTTTCCTGGTAAATCACTTGGTTGGGTTTCTGCCACATTACCAACTGCTGGTTCACCACGTTACCAGTCAGAGCAAGTTCAGAACCAGACCAAACGTACGCACATTGATGGCAGCAGGCCACATATATGTACACACACACACACACACACACATAGTACATACATACAATAACGTATCAACCACTGCTCCTTTAGTGTGAGCAGGTTTACTACAAACTAAGTGGTAAAGCTTCATGTGAGGGAGTCCCTCCGTCGGTATAGCAGCAATGTGCAGCTGCAAGCATTCCCCAGTTTTGTATCTTTCTTAATTGTATATCATAGAGTGTGACTATTAATAACTAAGATGGACTAGCAGTTAAGAAAGCCAGAAATATTTGGTTTACTATATTACAAAAAGGAAAGAGTACGTCCTTCAGAGACACTTCAGAGTAATGAAGTTTCCCTACCTACTGCTCTGGACACTTTCAGATCACTTACCCTCAATGTCATGCTGTTAAAGAAGCCTTGAATTCAACTTTCAGAAACAGAAAGGTGCACTTTACGCCATCTCTGACCACCAAACCGTTTAGCATTTAACTGAAAATGGATTTTAAATGTAAATTCCATTTATTATATTATGGTTACTAACTGGGAGCTGAAGGGTTGCCTGGCAGCATGGGATGGGATCGTGGGAACGTTAAAAGCACATGATGTCTTTTGTGTAGGTGTTAAACCACAGCGCCAGTAAAACGGTTCTCATGAAAACATACACATTTGGTCTTAATACCCAGATAACCCGGCTGATCGGGGTGAGCAGTTCATTTCACACTCCTCACTGAGCAGCGCTGCCTGGCAATCAGTTTTTTCCTCTTTCTGTAAACAGCATGCACTCACACACACTCTCACACCCAAGAGAAACCACAATCACGAGCTCCACCCTGTTTTAAAATAATTCACTACATTTATGGTACCTCATTTTAATGCCAACCACAAGAAAACAATACAGCTGTAGCAATGAGTCTGCAATTATGCCAATGTAATAGTAGTATTGCCAGGGTGATGAAACAAAGTGACACCAGCATGAATTTATTTGACACATAAACCCTAAGTAGATATAGTCTGCAACCATACAGGACCGTTCAGGTGGCAACAGTGCTGACGCTCGCCTGCTGCACAGCCTGCAGCCTGACCTTCCCTGCACCACTCACCCTCGAAAACACACACACCCACCCAGAACAGGAGAGGAAGCAAGTTAGGGTGTGTCTGCAAACAACAGGCCAAGCAAACCACACATCACTGCGCTTACAACATAACCTCCACATTTGCCTGCACACAAACATCTGAAGTGTGTTCATAATGAAAATTCTAGAGAAAAATCACTACACAGTTACTGATCTGTTGTGTGAGATGAGACAGCTGCACCAGACCTCTCCCTGGCTCCCTTCTACCAGCCTTCAAGTCAATTATTTTAGATACCCACAAAAAACTTTATGTATTTATTTAATCCATTATGTTAATAAAGGATATTGTAAAGTTGAAATTAGCCTTGGGGTGGTCATCTGACAGGGTACATACTGAATAAATACAGTATGTTCAGGGTCAAATGTTACATGGAGTAAGCTGTGGCAGCCAGACCTACTCTCAGGTACACACGGTGTTGTACGGATGCAAAAATATTGCACCAGATTCAAAAAACACGCAACAGGACACATGCACAGACAATGAAAAAAAGGTACCTATACCTGTGACATTTATGACACGACAGCCACTGGCCACTAACGGCTCCCAAAAGCTTTCTGCTGACCCGACCAATGCTCTACTAGCTGCTGTTGCACAAGAAGATGGGATGTCTTTCTCATTTTTGTCTGCTGAGGGTGAACAGGAAACCTATTTATTTGGTAATGGCAGTGTTAGACAACGCTTCACTATTGTGTCTAACTTCAGACAAAGGACATTAACTTGCTTATGAGAAATCCATGGGCGAAGATGTCAACAATACTGTATATGCACTACCACATGTAGAGTATGAGGACTGATGCGACAGTTCCAATAATCTGCACACAAACGTAAAAAAATGAATTAAAGTTGGCCCTGTATCAAAACACCATCTGAGCAACTTCCAGACTCTATTGTCAGAACGATAAGAGGTTAAATAATAAGCCTCGTCTGATCTGATGCGAGATACAACCTGAGGCATACAGTGTGTGAGAGCGGTGGCTTTTATCTTCTCTGTACCCATGGTGACATTCTTTCCTGTTGACAGAGCAGTGTGTGACACTGCTCTCGACATCGGAGAAACCTGCTTTATTTCTGCTTACACAAAAGACAACATGAATACACGTCAGCGCTGCTCACATTCACGCACTGTAGCTGCTTCTCAGTGTGGTTTTCTTGGAATCGAGTCCCTCTTTAATTCTATATGTTAAAACTGTGTTTACAGCAAAGTGTGCTGCTGAAAACTCATGTCAGGATTTAAAAGAGAACTCAGACTCACACTCAAACAAAGCACTGGCTCTAACCCGTGTTGTACCCAGACCTTCAGGACACCAAGACATGTGGACACAGGCAACATTTGCTTTTTTGTTAATGTTCTTCTAGTTGCAAATAACATGTTACCTCACATATGAATGAGGATGCCATACTTATCTGAAGGTTAACACACTTATTTGTTATGAAAACTATTACATATGATCCTCAAATAAATCAATTTCCTGAGCAGATGTAAAATGTAAGAGAGTTACATAGTAACAGCTTATCCTATTACTCCTCACCTGTGAAACCCAGAGAAGTGCTGCATGTCGGTTTACGCTGGAGGAAGTCAACGTGTCATTTCTTTTTAACGACACGTTGTCACGGAGAAGGCATCTCTAAGATCACGTCACTTATTCTCACACTGCCCAGAGGACACTACTCACCACTTGGTGGTTTGGGTCTTGGGGGAAGACTTTTCTTTGGAGGTAGAGCTGGCGTATCATTCTTCCTGCTGAATGGATCATCCACAAACGCTGCCTGGAAAGACAGAGTGTAAGAACACACACATATACACACACTTGTATTGTGTCAGCACAAAGCAGTACTGTACACGATTATTTAATCACAACTAAGACGACACAGAGTACACTGGCCACACCATGCCGTCTAATTCAGTGCAGCAATTCTGCCATTAATTCTACTTTATTAATAAAGTTTTAAACCATTAGAAATTGATTGAATTCTACTCAATCTTGGCTTAAGTATCATTTAGAAAAATTGAGTCATTTGAGTCATTTTTATTGTATGAAAACAAGGAAATATTTAAATAAATATTTAACAATACTCAACCCTACAAAATGTATTTATCACAGTAAAAATGACAAAAACAAGACCTAAAATCTACTTAGTTGTTGCCATTGGTGTTATGACTATAACCATGTGACAGTTGTTCAGGGTTTCAGGAAGCGCTTATCTCGTCAGCTGCCTACAGCTTGTGTAACAGCTGTGCAAATCCATATTTGTTGTTACTACGTTAGTATTGTCAGCACTGGAAGTGATGCTTGGCCTCCACAGAGCCCTGATCTCAGCATCATGGAGTGTGTCTGGGATCACATGCAGACAGAAGGATGTGAGCCACAGAAGATCTGTGGTTAGTTCTCCAAGATGTTTGCAAGATCTTCCGTGGCATCGCGTTTCATTTACAAACTAAGACACACCCTGAAAGCAGCTCGTTCTGTCAGCGGGCTCGACACCTTATTCACACATCCAGCTCCAATATTCTTTAGCCTGAATGAGCATAATAGGGACTCTTTAATAGTATATATTAAGACTATGTACACTAGATAAGTTAAGTAGTGAGTTTTAGACTGACAGAGCTACAGTATTTGAGTGTTGATAGCCTCTGGTACCTTCTGGTAATCTGGCAGCCAGCCGGCCCTGCCCTCAAAAGGGTCTCTGGGTTTTGTCATGTGGCTGAAGTCTGCAAATCCTGCTGAGCTGTTACTGCTGCTGCTGCTGCTAAATAGACTGCTGCCAAACGGGTCCAATGTGCCAAACAGGTCTGAAAATGACAAACCCAAAGTTAGATCTACACACGCGCACACACACACGCACACGCACACACACACGCACGCACACACATGCAAGAAAAAGTGTGTGAACCTCTGGGATCACATTCTGCATAAATTGGTCATAAATGTTCTGAACACAGTCTGCTCAAACTAATACTGCACATAATACAAACATTATAAGTTTGTGCAAAAAGATACATTTTTATGCAAAAGACAGAATCGAATCCAGTATTTACAAGTAGTAAGGGTTAGGGCCAGTATGTGTTCTACTGAGCAGATTATCAAAGCCTGTCTTCTAACTATAAACTCATCTGATCGATGAATCCTCCACATCACATGGAGGATTCTAGATTAAATCCTACCTTGACCTTTGGGCTTTGGGTTGCCGGAGGAGAATGGATCACTGCTTGTGAAGTGACTGGTTTGCTACAGAAAGCACACAAAAAAGTTAAATGACTAAATAAATTCAATACCATGTAATCGTGATTGAATTCTCATACTATACTCGCATGCTTTTTCCCATAATGTCTCCAGGTTCTAACAATTTGTAAATCAAACTAACAATGAGGCGGTTTGTTCATTTGCAAACAACGTTGTCCGCAGTCAACAGTGCACTTTACTATTCATCACTCTCCATCAGGTGGTGGCTGCACACTCACTATAACAGACACAGATTACAAACGGCACCAGTGAGAGCGCGCATAATCAGGTTGCAATAAAAGTAGTCTTTGGTCGCAAATGAGGGCTCAAAGTAGGGAACTCCGGTGACTATTGTATTGGGGTCCTCAGGACGGACATTCACAGAGGGAGAAGCTGTCTGACTGAAGAGGAGGGGCAGGAAAAATAGTTCCTGCATTTTCCACGACAGCTTTAGTCACAGTCAAGGGTGCAAGCGCATCCAGAGCCACTTGGAGTGTCTATGAGCCTATTATGACCGTCCATGCTACCCTATTGCGCTTGTCATCGGTCTCTTGCTATTAAAATAAATAATTTATTAACAGATGTTTTTAATTAAAAAGGCCTGTTTGTGGGTTTTCTGTAAGGTCTTGTTATCTACATGGTATATTACCACACAGTATGCCAAAAGTCTGTGACTCTATTGTATAAATTAAATTCTATGCTGTGGTCTTTCATCTTGAACAAGTACCTTGGAAGGTAAAGTGGCACTTTTACTGAAGGGGTCTGATGTGGAGAAGGGATCCATCATAGTGGTCTTCTTAAAAAAATCTTCTGATGAAGCCTTGAATGGATCGGTCTCTTTGAATGGATCTCCTCCAAAAGGATCTGCTGCAGAAAAAAATGAACAACATCAAATATTTCACTGTTTAAAATAGTTTTCTGAGCAGAAACAAAAAGCAGTGGAAAAACTTTATGCAACACAAAAGGTCTAAGCTAGAAGTCAAGGTAAGACAGGCTGTTCTCAGAGGGAACAACACATTTTTAATATTGGTTGTACTGATACAGGTCATCTATTGCCTTATTATCACCAGGTTCCTCATCATAGATGAGGGGTTACAGCATACTTCTTACTGTGGCCCATGAACATGAAGAGAAACCCTCATTCAACATTTGCACAGTGGGTTTACTGACTCGCTCATGCTGGAGCTTATCCCAGCTATCACTGGGGCGAGTGGTGGGGTTCAGTCTGGACAGGTAGCCAGGCCTCATATAGGGACAGACAAACGCTCACTTTAACACTTGCACCAGAGGCCAAATTGGACTGATTCTGGACCACAGAACCGGGCGCCATTATTTGGACTGTGGGAAACAACGTATTTGGAGAAAACCTACAAAAACTTAGGGAGAACAAGCAAACCAACTACAAAATACTTCAGATACTGATCAAGAAGATCAGTAAACAACATTAACAGTGCTCACTGGAATAATGAAACCATTTAAGCACATTAGAGGATATATTAGTATTCTGCTTCATCTGATCTCACATTCAATGTGTACAACGTCATAGCTGTGCAAAAATACTTCTATAGCTCAAAACCTCAAGTTCCTACACAAGAGGGACTTAACAGAAAACATGTATGAAGGTTACCATTGGTGTCAATGAGTGAAGGCTGAATGTGCTTGTTTACACATTTAGTAATATAAATTGTACTTAGAAGCATCAAGGTGCAATAAAATCAACAGATCAGAATGCATTCAGTAAATGTAATGGGATCAAAGACATGATTGTGGTAAAAGGGGTGTAAGACTGAAACAGGTCTTGGTAACCAGTTGACTCACAGCCAGTTTGATACAAATGTTTTGCAGGATGAGACGTTTCCAGTGGGGAGGGATGTTCGCTTTGTCAAAGCAGTCAATTTAGATGCATGACAGATCTGTGATAAAGGACTTCAGTGGTGTGGAAAGGCTGATGTCTATCACTAACCTCTATCTATTAGAAGTGAAACTTTATGACATTACTGAAGTCACAGTTGTGCACACACAGAAGAACATCAACAAAAGACAAGGTTGCCACTGACGTAGGAACGTGGCAAGTGTGTGGTATTTGAGTGAGGGTTAGACTCCATTTATCAGGGAATTCTAGCTTCAGGTTATACGAGGAGAATGAGAACATTACTAACTTACACAAACAGTAGACTGAACACTAATCTGGTTCTGGTCTCGCACCGCTGTACAGCAGAAATTTAATGACCTTGTGTCAAAGCCAACGTTTCAGAAGGTGAGATAAAGTTGCTGACCCAGTCACCTGTTGATGGTACTGCATGTGTTGAGGGGTTTTCATGCTACGTGATCTTCCAACAGATAAAACGTACGGTTGGTCACGTAACATACAACAGGGGGTGAGAGGCATTAGATCAACAATATACTAATCCTGCATATTTGAAAAATACTAATGTTATAAGCTTCAATTTTTCATTTAATATTAATAAAAGAATGACAGCTGTATGTTGTTGTTATACAGTAGCATAAGGTGAGCTATCTTCCTTAGCCTCTTTCACGCATGCACTCACAGTTATGTCTGTTACATCACATCCAAGCCGTTGGTTCACACATGCAGCACTCAAACAAACAATACCCATCTGCATGCACACGTACTGAATCCGTTTGATCAACACTACTGATTAAAAAATAAAACAAGTACTGTCCCGAGCCCTAGTCGCTGCACGTAATAAATGCCATCAACCTCACTGCCTGGGACTAATACTCAGGACACATCACCTTACTAGGACATGAAGGGGACCTAAGATTAGAGAGCAGGTGCGTGTCATGTTCATGAGTTTCTCTTCACACATGCAGCTCGCTCATTTAATGTTGTCCTGAAATGTTCAGGATTCCAGTGCATGCATGGCTGCATGACGTCTTACAGCACAATACATTTCAATACATAAACCTAATCTAAGGACTTGCACTCTCTGGAGTCAGCCAGGGGTGCTCTCTGGACTGTAGCTGCCGGCTCACCGTGGATGAGAATCGATCTCAAGACTGACCGTGGGTCAACCAACTAGGTGAGGTGAGGATAGATGATAGACTAACAACTCTGGATGAAAAGGCAGTTGTTGATCTTATTCCAACAATTCAATTTGAAGCACAATCAAAAGGGTTAAGGGCAGAAAGTGAGGGAGAGTCTGATGAGTACATGCCAAGATGTAACGGCTGAATGTGTTACTATAAAGACCCATAGAAATGGTGGTGGGATAGAGAGAATGATGGATGGATAATGGTATAAAAATTAAGCAGAATTATATTAACATTTCCCATAACTGGGCAGATGTTGCGCCAGAGGATACTAGCCAAGACCAGAACAGTCTTCTCCCCACGGTGTAGAAGGAGAAATGGTTGCTGCTGATCGACACCTGTCAGTGCAGCATGTTGACTGATGAACATGATGCAGACAGACCGAGTACAGCAGTGCACAATACAAGAAGAAGGAAGGTGGTAAAGAGGGACTTTAATCTGGGCCATTCGTGTACTGTATCTGTCTTAAACGCTCTCCTAAAGAGACTAACTGCACCACAGAAGCAGTTTAGATGGTACTTTTCATCTCAGTACGTACTTTATAAGAAAAGCCACCAAATGACCTAAACTGAAAAATACTAAATGATTTTATTTGTATGAGAACTATATTTATTATTTACTTGTTTTTCTGTGGTAGTTTGTATTATTCAACAACCTTGGAAAGCATATTAAAATACAGTAACTTCACTTAGATAAAGCTCTACAACCTGGCATTATTAAACCCTCTGGGGCCTTCGAGGGGTCAAACGACCCCATTGATGACCAGGGGGCTCAAAGCTCAAAAACACACTGAGTGCATCCTATTTTAATTTTGACCCCTCGAAGGCTGCGCGGGGGTTAAATGCTGATGAGAAAGTTACCTGTTGATGCTGAAGACTGCTTTGCAAAAGGGTCATTTTGGAAAGGGTCGCCTACAGGAGATGGAGCAGCAGAAGATACAAAGGAGGAAGATAACAAAGACGACAGTCAACTAAAGTTTGAAACAGCTTAAGCTGAATGAAGAAGAAGTTACCGCAGTCAGATCATGGTAGAAAGCAAGAAAGAACTGTTATAAACAGAGACAGTGAAGTGGGACTGCCACCTTTGAAGGGGTCTGTCTTGAAGGGGTCTTCAGAGTGGAAGGGGTCAGTGTGAAGCTCCTGAGGCTGACTGTTGAACACTGATGGCTTCACTTTAAAGGGATCCTCCTGTGGTAAGGAGAAAGGCCACAACAGAAGCATACGTTTGTCATGTACTGGTCTGTACTATGGAACATAACTTGGTTATGTTTGAGGCTTTTTCTTGCAGGGCTGTTATATGAGGTGACCAGATTGACAGAACCGAAGCTCTGAAGACTAAAAACTGGTATTCAGAACCGTCCCATTAGCAAGAGACAGCAGCCTCAGGTATAGCCTCATACTGTACACAGAGGGAGCGTTATTTAAAATCGCTTTAAAGGTGCGACATTATAACATTATAAGTGCTAGATTGGAGGAAAGCCTAGATTTATGCACAATACACACAACCCTGCACTAAATGTCAGTTGCTGAAGATGCTTTCAGTCAGTACAAGGAGGAACAGAAAACGCATCCTGACCTGTGCAGCTCTCACCATGGCTGGGAATCCTCCATTCTCTCTGTCACTGAAACCCTCACTCATATCAGCCAGGTTGGTCATACTCCCTCCATGTGTTCCATTCAAGGTGCTGTTATACTGCTCAATGCTTTTGGACACTTCCTGTTGGCTGTCTTGAATTTGGGACAACTTACTGCGAGCCTGCATGATACACATGAAAGATAAGGCCAGACTCTTTAGTTGGTGGTCTTTTGTTTACGGCTGTAAGCTGCAGGAGCAGAACCTGCATCAAAAACACTTGAAGCTACCAGTGACACAATTTCACAGCTCAAGTAAAGGCATTACCCACATTCATACATAAATAAGCTTCGTCATCAAGATGACACTTCACAGTTTTCACACATGTAGTCTGCTTAAAAACAGATTATGCAGCCAGTTATAGAACACAGTCCAACCCAATATAATACTAAATTGAATAAGGTTAGAATTTATTAAGCGGTAATGTTGTGGCAACCTCATTCATTTAATATATGGTGACCAAACCACAATCTCATTTTTTGTGTTTTTATCTATGACCTCTGATGATTATTTTGCTGTCACCCAAATTTCAGTATCAGCACTTAAAGTACCACAGTGTAACCACTGTGTCGGTGATGACAGCTGCATGTGTGGCTTCACTGTCTACCAGCTTGAGCTTGATATCATGTTGACTGTAGCTCGTCTTTGTGTCGGGTCCCCACATGTGACACCAGAGATACCTACATTATTATTTCACATCACAATATTTTGGTGTAGGACGTTCACTGCAGTAGTCTGAACTGCTTGGGTGGCATAGGGTCAAATAATAAAGCAGGATAGACTGCTAGATCATGAATGACAAACCATGCGACCTCCAATTTTTACACAGTGCAATGGTTCCCCCTGTTGACGCATTTTAGCCTGACACACAAATATTGTGTCCTACCTGGTTTATCTCATCCTGCGTGGCTTTCAAAGACTTGATGATGGTTTCTAATTGAATCCTCCCAGCAACCAGGCTCTGCTCCAATTGATTTTCCTCCTGCTGGAGGCGACCCAGGTCGGCCTTTGCACGACTTAGTTCTTCCTCTTGGCTCTGCAGGTCTGACTCCTGGGAGTGAATCTGACTCTGAAGGGTTGAGATCTACAAGCAGAAATGAATGACTGAAGCAAAGCTGCAGCCGTGTGTCACAGAAGTGAACGCCGTTTAAGTGCCTTCCTCACCATCTGGGACTCTTCCTGGCACTTGATCCGTACTTCACTCAACATGTCTTCTAATTTATGTTTCTGCTGGTCCATCTCTTCCAGGCGTTCCTGGGCATCCTGTTTCTGAGCCTCAAGCTCCTGCAGGCTGGCTGTCTCTCTGTCCAGGTCATTTTGCATCTCCTGGTGGAAGATGAAATCAAACAACCTATGAACACCTGTCAATACTAAAACAAGTGGTGAAGTTTAAGTGCAACAAACACACTCGCATGTAATTTTTACAGAAAGAGAGACAGGGGAGGAGATTCTTTCTAATTTCTCACACATTTCTTTAAAATGTAGTAGTTAACCTTAAACTAAGAGCAGCCAATGAACCTCACCTGCACCTCTGCATTCTTGTGTCTGATGGCCTCTTCTGTTTCCCTGATGTCCTGCTCAAGAGTGTACTTCTCCCTGACAGCAACACACCCGCGCACAACAGAACGCACACACGTGCGAGAGGTGAGACAACAAGCGTGTCTAGATGTATGGTATAGTATTCATATCTGATCACATCGGAGAGCAGAAAACATTCGTTCACACCAAGTTTAACAAACAGAAAACCTAAGTAAATATTTGGTGCGTCACTGTGCATTAAAACAGAAACAAGTCTTCTGTACACCTTGGTAAGCTGTTAAAGAGTAGTAAACCCAGTTTTTGATAAAACCACTTCCGTATTTAAATGCAACAATGCCTGAATTAGCGCTGCATGAGCAATTTAATAGCAGATGCCAGGGCAGCCTGTGTGATTATACAAACAAGTCGCTGCAATATAGATTAAAAACAGTTGCGCTTGCGAATGTGACAACCTAGATGTGCAAACATCACATTGTATAAGGTGACATGGCTGCTGTTTATTGTGTTTCCTGCTAGAAACGCGTGAGGTAGAGGTTTCTTTTTTTAGAGTGTTTGAATTCATTTTGTTTATGATAATTCAGCGTTTGTGAGAGCAGCAAATCTGACAGAACCTTAAGACAGATTGATGAAGTTTTATGATGGTCTGTGTCCTTAAATTGAAAAAAATAATAATCTGTGAATTTTATAGCTAACTAAGGTGACACAAAAAAGCTTAAAGCGGTGCCTTTGTGGCCAAGTGTACCCAATTGTGCAAAAGTCTGAATACACATATATTCAGACATTGTCCCATTGGCATTTACAACTGTGGAACTATGCTTCAAAACTTTGCAACGTGACGTAAAGCAGCACAGTGACAAAAACTAGGCACAACCAGGGACCACTGAGATTTGTGCTATTCCATGAATATTCAGTAGCTTGTGTGTTTACCTTAGTGTATTCCACAGTGTAAAGGCAAGAGTGCTGACGCAGCATGGAGAATAAGCAGTGAAAAAAACAAACGTAAAAAAACATCCAAATGAAGTGTGGCTGTCTGGATGATTATGTGGTGGAAGAAGGAAGAAGGATGATGATGATGATGATGATGATGATTCAAAGCTGGAGTAACAGTCATCCCATCGGTTTGACCACCATTTGTGCCTTTTATCACGGGAAACTAACTGGAATGTAGTTTTACGGTTTATTTCAAGCTGTATTTCAGTATAGCTATTGTAATGCTGAACATGAGGATGATTCCATAGCTCAACCTTTGGTCCGAGTTCTTCTTATCATATCATTCTAAGTAAGCAGCACAGATGTTTTAACATCATTTGATAATATGGATGTTGACATGGATTTTAATCATGAAAACGTCTCCGTGTCCAGCCACCAGTGAGGTTTTCTACCTTGTTGGTACTCAAAGCTGTTTAAGAAGATCCTGAAAAGTCTTTTCTTCCCTTGTAATTGTTAGTTATATTACTTTCATCTCTCAGTATTGTTAACATGGAGATTAAATATCCACATATTAAAAAATACCCAGGCTTTCATAGGGCATCCTAATTGTAATCACTTTACACTAGCAAAGCAAGATTGTGTTTTTTATTGAGATACTAATTTCTGAGTTCCTGCCTCCTTCAAGTAAATTATCTTGTTCAGGAGTGGGAAGGAGGAGGGAAGGCTAGAGCATAGACCGTGTCTGGGTTTGGTGACTGCCAGGAAAACAGTAGTTGCCTTGAGTACTTGGTGCGTTGTGTCCAATCTGGAGGTTAGGGTGTGGGGCTGTGTTGCAGAGGATGGGCACCAATGACCAACTCATGAACAGTTTGGGGAACATGAAAACATGGATGAGCCAGTTTGGGGTGGATGAACCTGACTGGACCCCAGAGTCCTGACCTCGGTCTGATACAATACATTTGGGGCAGTGAGCCAGGCCTTTAAAATATTCTGCAGATGCACCCAATGTCCAATAGAGCACCAGTGTCCCTGCTGAATACCTGTTTAGCTTGTGATTTTCACTTTTACCCATTAACAAACCCATTATTATGAAGGCATAGTACCCAAGACCCGAGAAGCCTCAGTAAGAACCTGGAACCTAGTCCCATACAGCATGTTACTCATTCCATATAGTTAAAGAAATCACTTACGTTTAGGTGAATCAAGCTTCATAAGTTAAAATGTGTGCAAACGTCAGTTTTATCCCAAATTAATTGATCATTGCAGTTGCACAGGAATGTTTTAGGAAACGTAACAAATAGAAAATATCTATCAATTAAGACCTGGAGACAGAAAATAATTAAGTGATTTGTGGTCAATAGGTGTTTGTCTAAATAGGTGAAAGCTTATTATTATGGCGCAATATCTGCATGGTAAGAAATACCCTTAACAATTCACCAGCCAGCTCCCATGCATGTCATGAGCATGCATACGAAGCCCTGCACAGTGGAGGAAGCTACGCCTGCTGGATGAACAGTAAACTGCAGGTTGGATAGCGTTTTGGCTTGTCAAAGGAATAACAACAACTGCAGGATAACAAGAACATACTGGCATAAAAAAACATGACCCTTCAGCACTGTGGCTATCTTTTTTAATACGGTAAGCACCTAATAGACAATGCTGCTAATAATGTAAATAAGGTCTTGCGTGTTCATTTTAGCTGGATTTGACTATCAAGTGGTATAATAGTGGGTATGAGTGAGAGATTAATGAGGGAGGTTAAATATAGGTTAAATTATGACAGCGATGTAGTTACTGATTAAGAAAACATTGATGGCTATATGTGTTATTTTTGTGCCAGTGATGCCGTTTGTTACCTTTGTAACTGTGCTATCTCCTGGCTGATGTCATCTAACTCCTTGATACCAGTGAACTCCCCTGATCCCATTGAACTCGAGCTGTCCTATAGAGAAGAGCCAAAAACAAAGAGAGGAAGGAGGCGGATGAAAGATAACAGGTTGGCACAGGATACCTCTTTATTTAAAGATTTTGCATAGTGAAACAACACCAAGTGAAAAACGGCAGATGCACAGCAGGATGAAGATATGAAGAAAGGATAGGAACCAATGGTTAAAAAGGAGAATCACAGAGGTTCAATCCGTAAGAGGGCTGGGTCGTGGGGAGTGTGGCCACTAGGGCTGAAACTATTCGAAAGCAGTTTCCAGCTCTACTGCGTCTGTTGCCCACTGGCGCCGCACACGCTCCTCATCGACGTCCACATCGCATGTGTTACAGCAGAACGACCTGTAGCACCGGGGTACTACTACCATAGTATGACGCATTGAGAGGGAGCCACGTGGTCACGATGGGGAATACTGTGAAAACTGGAATTTGATTTTACATTTTCATTTACGTAATTATTTTTGGGTCAGATGTTATGTTAGCCTAGAGCTATTAAACTCATAGAGGTCATTAAAATGGGAATTTATGTAGGACAACTTTCATTTGGAGTCATGCACTCAGGTTGCATACAGACTCACGTACTTGTTGCATGGTAAACCCTAAAGATTTACTTGAAGCTTCTGTGTTAAACAAATGGAATTTTGTGAATGAATATCCTACAGTTAGACCAATAATACGCCAGATGATATGTGACTGCCTCAACTGGAAAGGAGGTGGCATGGAGGCAACTAAGATGAATCCTGTCTAGAAACACAGTTGAATACTATATAAGAAAATAACTTTGGGTTCCTACAACCACATATTACTCATCATTAATGGAGAAAAACAAGAGAGGCTCTTACTTTCCCCCCAATAGAGCGTATTGAATTAACTTAACTTGATTCCAATCCAAATCATCTACAAGTCTCTTAAACCTCACGTCTCAGTGCAACATTCCACTACAGAGACCACACTATACTATTAGAGAGAACATAGCATTGGAATGGTTTCAGTCTGATTTGTTGAACAGATTCCAGTTTGTTCATGTTCATGTTCATATTCATGATCAATCTTCCATCCGCACAAGAATTAGCTTTGTTGTTCCACAGGGTTCTGTGCTTGGTCCAATACTTTTCAGTCTTTACATGTCTCCTCTCAGTAATATTATTCGAAAACGCTCTACACATTTTCATTGCTATACAAACTTTAAAGTTAATTAATCCTTGTGCAGCCTTCGAGGGGTCAAAACGACCCCAATGTAAACTAGGGGGCGCTCAAAGGTAAAAAAACACAACAAAGTGTTGGATCAAACAGCCTTGGTGGGTGTTACCATCCAAGCAATGAACACGTGTGGGTCTATGATGAACAAGTTCATCCAACCGTTCATCTGGATGAAGCGTGTTGTGATTTATCGTCTGTCTGCGGCTGTTTTATCCAACCCTTGTGTGGTTTTTGAGCTTAGAGCGCCCCCTGTTTTTCTTTTGACATCCTCGAAGGCTGCACGAGGGTTAAAAGACATCAAATTCTGGATGTCCCATAACTTTCTTCTCGTACAAAATAAATAAATAAAAAAATAAGCCTCCAGTTAATTCAAAATGCTGCAGCCAGAGTCTGACTGAACTTAGGAGGAGACATCACATTTCTCCTACATCAGCTTCTCTGTCTGTAAAATCTAGGATAGAATTCAAAATCCTGATCTGGTAAAAGCACCACAAATGAACATGAGACAACCCGATTCAGGATTGTTTTAAAGCTTGATGAAAATTTGGAGCTATGTGTAGTATCACCAAACAAGAATAATCACTCTATAATTTAACTGTGTGCGTTCCCAGAAGCCATAACTTCACCTCAGCTCACTTCTTACTAGTAGCTGTGGACCCAGCAGGAATCCTGATGGTCATCAATAGCTGGAATCAAGTAGCGTGCTATGCGTTGAGCTGTCAGAGAAATCTATACATCAGGTCATATTATAAGTCTAAATGTAGGATAATCAGTCCACAGATAGCACATTGAAACACATCGTCCTGCTGGTAAACAGCATTCAACCGGAATGAGCTTTAATGTGAGTCCAGGTCAGGACTAGGATTTCATTTTAAAATAGTTGTGGATAAGGACACAAACTAGTATCAACATTTGCGATGCTCCTTGTTCCAACCTTCCTGTTCTCTTATTCTTACGTCTAACAGAAGTCACAAGTCAAAACCCCAATATCTAATTGATTAGAATCTTATTTCTTATGTGATTAATCTAGGTAATAATCAGTAGAATAATAGATTACTAAAATAGTCCATACCTGCAGCCCCAGTGATCACAGCCAAGGACAGAAAGATTCATTTTGTATTTCTAGGAGAAATGTTTACTTCACATCCATTTTCAGGAAAGTGATTTTTAACAAATTTCTTGAAGACATCCTAAAACAAGCAACTAACAACTCCTGTTATCAATCTGACTGAAAGAGAATATTCACAATATTCACTAAATGCCACCTTGAAATCTTAGCTCAATCAGCAGACGGGTGACAGGGTGAGACACTGTCACAGCACTGTACTGGGAGAGAGAAACATCTGAAAATGCTTTCCAGGAGTCAGCCTGAACAACCTACCCAGGCTCTGAAAGCATTCATAGGAAACACATTGTAGGTCACCATTTTACCTACCCACAACTTGACCATTATAGCCTGAGAGAGGACGAAGAGGGAAAAGGTAGAAACAGTTGGCAGAAGAATTAGGATGGACAACTACAAAAGTGGTAAATAAAGTCAAATCTGCCACGGTAACAACTGTGTGGTAGGACTGCACAAGATGACATTATTTTTCTGAGTTGTGATGACCACATTAAGAAATGTATGCAAAGTATTTCAGCTTTCAGTTTCAAATAGTTCAAAACATAAACCCAAACAAGACTTGTGACTTAGGGTTCCATGTTTAGCCTGCGATGCGTTTGCATGTTAATATTACAATGATGAAAATACGATTCATCATTCTCCCCTACTTTGTGGTTTTCAGCTGTTTGTTTACCTGTTATATATGTTTTTTAATTATGTGAAATTACTTTGCTCATCAATTACATTTGCCAAAAGTATTGGCTCACCTGCCCTGACTCCATATGAACTTAGTGATCGTTCCTGGTCCATAGGGTCAACATGACGTCGCTCCACCCTTTGCAGCTAGAACAGCTTCAGCTCTTCTGGGAAGGTTGTCCACGAGGTTTAGTGTGTTTATGGGACTTTTTGACCGTTCATTTGTGAGGTCACACACTGATGTTGGACCAGAAGGCCTGGCTCTCAGTCTCTGCTCTGATTCATCCAAAGGTGATCTATCGGGTTGAGGTCAGGACTCTGTGCAGGCCAGTCAAGTTCATCCACACCAGACTCTGTCGTCCATGTGTTTATGGACCTTGCTTAGTGCACTGATTCCCATTATTTGGATGGATGAGCCAGTACTTTTGGCAAAATAGTGTATATACAAAATATAATGTAGTGTAAATATAAAAGGTCAGCAATGATTTTATTGGTGTTTAGTTTTCAGGAAAGTAGCTAGAATTACAAGTAAGTCCTCACCAGACAATCTGAGTTAACTTAGACTTAAATGTTAATATGGATGACTAAGTAATAAAATGTTTAAATCTAGTCTAAGTGTAGTTTAGTTATTTTTATTATTATTATTATTATACCTTCTAGTGGGATTATTATTGAAAGAACCTTGGTAACAAAATGGGACAAAAACTTTATCACATTCAGATGGTCTCAAGTCAGACAAAATGATTGTCTATGTTGTCTGTGGTTTGAAATAAAAAATCTTTGGTTATTCTTCTCACTGAGTCCCCGACTTACTGAGCCAAGGTTACATTTCGTCGGATGACCTTTTCTTGAGCATAGCTACCAAGTCTAAGGTTCTAAAACCCTACTAAATCTTCTAGAGGCAGTTCAGGATCATTTAATTTTCTTCTTGTACCTACTTTACATTTGTACTGGTTTTCTAAACTGTTCTGTCAACAGAACTACTGTTGTGAGTGTGTTTTGCTCAAATGATTAAAGGATACTTAACGATGACTGGCGGTAAATGTGACGCAGCTTAACCAAAGACAAAATTTCCTTAAACGGAATAAAATACAACTTGATTTTCAAGTGGTCTTGAAAACACTGATGGCACTGGGATGCATGCCCAGCAAATAAATCTGTACACCTCCATGTCCACATGTACAAAAGGCAGAGAAAAAGGAGGAAAACAAAAGTACTGACTCACCCGTCTCATCTCGGACAGAGCAGCCATCTCTGATCCCACTGGAGTCATGTATCCCGACAAACTCTGCAGCAACAGCGATACAATTTAGTTACTGACAACATTGATAAAAACAATATATATATACATATATATATATATATATAAAGTGAACCCTCTAGGATCACATGGATTCTGCATAAATGTTCTGATCTTCATCAAAGTCACAGCAATAGAAAAACACAGTCTCCTTAAACTAACACTGCACAAACATTATGTTTTCATGTTCAGATGTGCAGAGATGTGCAAGCCTGTCTGCAACCAACAATCTGCACATCTGAAGCACAAGAAAATGTATTCTACCTACGTAAACTCCCATTGACTGTTTGAATAGATCTACGTTATAACATTAAGATGATAAAACGTCCTAATAAAAACATTTGTATGTTTACGGTAATCAGTCCCTGCAGTAACAGGCCTCTGTGAACTGGAGACATGGAAACAATTTTGAACAGAGACGAGCACCAAGATTTTTTTGCCTGCAGCAAAAATTAAAACACTTAGTCAGCGACGCCCCAGCAAACATACTGCAGTAAAAACAGACGCCATTTTGAAGTGCTGCCACTGTACTGTTAATCAAATCACTGAAACTGTAGCCTGAGCACTAACCTAGGTCATGCATGAGTACTGATCACACTATGTTCAGTTTGTACAGGTAACTGCCTGGGATCACTCTGGAAGTGTCTCACAGCTGTTGTATTGACAGATGTGACATCTTCTTAAAGGAGGCCCTCACTATAGCACTCGTTGTGTAAAAGTGAGCATAAAACCATGGAGTAAACAGAGTACACACCTGCATAAAACAAGAATGTGTAGAAGTAAAAATATGAAGATAGAGAGATAGTGATGCTACGTCGACTGGACCAAGGCAGCTGCCAATTTTTAATTAAAACGACGGTGTGAGATCACTCCCCCGGCACAGCTGCACTGTAGAGGTCGGTGGGAAAACTACTATGTTCACGTTAGGGTTTAAAAACAGAGAGATGACGAGATCCAGGTGGCAGACCCCACATCTCTGACAGGGATATAAGCTGCGTGTTTGAGAGCAACTTTTGTAGTCTTTCCCGGGAGGCTCACTGTGCTTGTACACGGTTTTGTGTGAATTAACACTTGTTAATCTTGGACTTTTGGCTTTAACAGTTATACTTGGACTTCGGACGAAATTGATTGATAGATAGATACAATTATAATTAAGTCAGAACCTTAATCTGATATGACACCCGATAGGATACTGTGCTGCAGTCTCACAGGTCACTACTGTAGGCTACACTGACCTGGAGACGTGGAAGCAATTGATGGTGGTAGAAATGAGATTGCAGATTTTTGTTTGGCCCAGGGGCAAGAATTAGAACTAGCAACAGCAACGACGGGGACACACCTATCCAACATTAAACCATCACCCCTATGAGTAAAGTCTGAAGCACTCAGCCTCCAAAGTCACGTGAGACCTACTGGTACTGGAGTGCCTCTCTCCGAAGGGGGGATCATGTCAGGAGTCAGAGCCTGTGGCGGGTCAATGCCCTTGCTAACTTTCAGTTGGATGAGGTGCATAGCGAGGGCAAATTGTTCCCTGGTGAGCTTGCCTATCTGCCTTGTGTCTGCCAGGGCCCTGCAGGGAAAAGCAGATTCACTGTGAGCAGACAGGACAAAACAAGATTTCACACTGGTTGATCAAAGGGCTGGATTAGTATTATAGGTGCATCTGTATGAATTAGAATATCGTCAAAAACATCATTCTGATCAAATTTTGATCTGAAATACAGACCTAAAGGTTTTGATAATACTGTCATCCTGCATTCAGTTCATTCAGAGCTAGAGCACAAGGTGGAAACGTGCCACCTCAAAGAAAAAAGGCATAAAACTACAATAAAATTGGCCTCTAGGTCCCATACAGCATGAACCTCATTCCATATATTAGGATTTGGATTTATCATTGCATTTTAGTTGCACAGGAATGTTTTAGGAAACACAACAAATAGAAAAGTTCAATTAATTATGACCTACAGAGACAGACAATAATGTCAGTGACTTGATGAAACTCCATTTATTCACAAGCTCCAACAATCACAAGTTGGTACACTAGTGAGAAAAAAGCCTTGCTGATTTCTCAAACAGGGCCTGTAAATACCTATGCATGCTGGGAACCTCTGCGCACTGGCTGTCATCAGCAGACATCGATAAGCTGGATCAAGAAGATGGCACTTTTATAGCTAATTAGGTTGGGTTGGTATGTACAAGGCCCGACTAGCTCATGAAGCACATGGAGAGAAGGCCAAGAGTGTGCAAAGCAGTAATCAAGGCAAAGGGAGGCTGTTTTGAAGAATCTAAAATATTACAGATGGTTTGAGTTCTATCACACTTTTTCCATATGTTTACTCAGAGTTGTGATGACTTCAGTGAGAATCTACAAGGTGCTGTTTGTGTAAAAGCCAGTTTGCACACGGTCACACAGCATGATCGTGAACCAATAAACGTTACAATAGAATGTAGTTTCTAGTGAGTCATTGGGTACGTAATAAAGTACAAAAGACATTAACTGTCAACTGTGAAACTTGTTTCAGGGCAGTATTGTATCTTACCATATATGAGCAAGGACATTCTGAGAAAGTCCTGACTGGATGAAGATTTCCTTTACTTCCTGGCCACTCACAAAACCGTCCAGATCGGCATCCGTCTTGAGGAAGATGTCATCGTAACGACCACGGTCTGACACAGGGACCACCCAGCTCAATGAATGCTGAAAAACAGATACATATATATTGTAATTTGCTTTATGTTGACTGGAACCAGTAGAACTAATGCAGCTGTTGCTGTGTTAACTTAAATCAGGTTCAGTGGTGATTAACTGATGTGGAAATTGCATAAATGTGTTCTTTTGGCATGTAAACTAAAAACGCTTGATTAAGGTCAGGTTTGATTTCATACCAGGGAGCTAATGACGCTTTTGGAAAATGTCTTCAACTGCATAAGATGTCTTCATGAACTTCAATATTAAGAAAGAAAGACCACTTGCAATGTCAATAATTCTGGTTATCCTTAGGAAAATCAACCTTGGACAACGTTTGTATTTGCATGTACAGCTGTAGCACTTGCTAAAGACAGGGCTTTTTACTGCAGTAAGCTTGTGACGTCGTCGTTGTGTTTTAATTCCTGCACCGATCTAAACAAAACTCTGTGCACAGGTCTCGTTTCTACCACTGGGCATCGCTAGGTGGTTTCCAGTTAATCATTAAACAAAACCACCACCAACAGAAAATCTCTATATCCCCAGTGCCACGCCTTTTAGTGTCATTAACAGCATTAATACATTTACATCAGTGCTGGCCATGAAAACCAAAGTCATAGTTTAAAAACACTACCAGGTCATTGTGGCCAGAACAGCAGAACAACGTTGGAGGGACAAGTGGTGAAGATCAGGACTTGGCCAACGAGTTAAACCCGTTCAATTTGACTCCAGCCCCCCTCCCACCAATTCACACATCTCCAGTCCAGCAGCTACACCCACCCCCACGCACTCACACCATCCTCCTCCATAAACAGCCCATCGTTGCCTCCCCCTCTCCCTGACTTCAGACCAGGTGAGGAGAGAACTGAGGCGGCTGAAGATCAGGAAAGCTGCAGGTCCAGACAGCATCAGTCCTGCTCAGGGACTGTGAGGTGGTCACGTACATCTTTAACCTGAGTCTGGAGACGGTCTGTCCTGTGGAAGACCTCCTGTGTGGTTCTGGTTCCTAAGTAGACGCTAAGGAGCCAAACCACTAAGACCAGTTGTCCTGACCTCCCATCTGATGGAGACCATGGAGAGGCCACTGTGAGGGTCCTGATCCCTCACCAACAGGCCACAGTACGTGAAGCTACCAACTGTGTGTTGAGGTGGTGGTTTCCAGCTCTGGGCTCCTCAGGGGACGGTTCTCTCACCAGCAGTTGTCACCTCCAGAAGTTCTCTGACCACTCGGCCACTGTTGGCTGTGAGTCTGAGAGGAACGAGCTGGATACAGGACAGTCATCAGGGAATTTGTGAACTGGTTTGAGAACAACCACCTGCTTAAACACCAGTAAGACGAAGGAGATGGTGACTGACTTCCAGAGGAAACCACCACATCACACACCGGTGAGCATCCAGGGCTCAGACATGGAGACAGTGGACAGTTTGAAGGACCTGGGTGTTCACCTCAACCGTAAACGGGACTCAACAGTGACGTCCTGCACTAGATGGACCAACGTGGCTCCACCTGCTGAGACTGACTCCTCTGCAGGGAGCAGCCTCTGGTGAGGACACTCTGTGACTCTGTGGCCTCTGCTCTCACTACGCTGTGTCTGTGGGGAGCAGGCAGCAGGACACAAAGAGACTCAACCAGCTGCTCAGGAGGTTCTGTCCTGGCTCCACCGGACTCTGGAGGAGGACGTGGCCAAGCTGACGTCCATCATGGACGATGCTTCTCACTGCGTCAGACAGTGGAGGCTCTGAGCAGCTCCTTCAGTGGAGACTGATCCAGAGTCAGTGTAGGAAGGAGCAGTAACACAGACCCTTCATTTAACTGTTAGACTGAACAACCAACCAGTCCATCAGCTCCAGGTCGTTCAGATTTGAAGAAGGCCTCCTCCCAACTGCTGCTGTGAGATCTCTCCACAGGTTCTATGGAATTCTATCTGGACTCATAGCTGCCATTTCAGAAGTTCACACAGTCAAGGCCTCCAGTGGCAGAAGTACCATAGCAACCCCAGAACATCTGGGAGCCTCCACCATGTGTGTGTTCTTTTCTTTGAAGGCCTCATTTCGTTTTCTGTAAACAGTGCCATGGTGTCCTGTACCAGAAAGCTCTGCTTTTGTCTCTTCTGTCCACAGCAAGACACTGAACCCCAAGCAGCCCGATGTGTCAGCCTAAGCTGCATAGCAGCTCTGCCACCGATGTGTGAATGAGACGCAGTGTCAAAGCGCTTTGCGTACAGATAGGTAGAAATATAAATAAATAAATACAGTGCAGACCGTTGACCATAAGTGAGTGTGGTGTGTGTATGGAGTATTACCTGTGCAGACTTGAGTGTGTGTTTGGGTGACAGGCTGCCAGTGCTGTTTAGCGAGTTCATGCTACCATGGGACGGTGTGGAGCGCAGCGAGTCCTTTGGTGGTGGAGGGCTTGCAGGCAGACCAGGCACAGAGCTGGCCACAGAGCCCAGGCTCTTCTTCCTCTTAGAGGGAGGGATGAGGGCAGAAGGCAAGAGTGCAGGAACAGGCTCCTTCTCCAGGGCCCTGTACACCAAGTGCATGGCCTACGAAGGTCCAGGCTGCTATTAATTCAATTTTTCAATTCAATTCAACTGTAACAAACTACAGTACAAACTAGTTTTAACTTGGCAGATTCGAATCTAAAACTCATTATGTGCCACAGTAGAGCTCAATCTAACACAGTAATCTACTGATGTGATGACGATAGCCAATGTGTGTGAGTAATTCAAAGCCCTTTTGCTTATAATCCTATGGGCTGATCCAGCTTTCATATTATGATGCCAATAGACTCCAAACTAGCTTTGGATCTAGGCATCCCAGTAGACCTGTCTTTGTAAAATCAAAAGGGACAGATAGCATAGTTAACATGAGATGGAGAAAATCTGACGCTACTCACCACTGCAAACTCATCTTTGTCCAGATGGCCGTCTTTATCGATGTCGCTCAGGTCCCAAACCTAGCAGCCACACGATAACAACTAATGAAGCCAATCAGCATTACTCAAAAGAAAGCAAAGTCATATACATTCATTTTTACACATTCACAGTTTTGTCATGTGTGTCTTGCAGTAATGTACAGGTGGTCATATGATTAGTCCTGCCTTTGATGGCATATGCTTTTTTTCAGGCCAAAGTAGATTGGACCTGAATATCTCCATAAGGTGCCTGTACATTTTCACACAAAAAAAACATGTAGGTCGCATCCCCTGTCTGAAAATGTTCTTCAAGCTGTTTTCAGGCTAATGAGACATGCCCACGCCTATTGGCAGAAACACACATGAGGAAGGGGAGGTCAGTGTGTCAACAGACTCTAGCCCACGTTAACAAGCTGCAGGATTCAGAATGCACTGTTGGATCAGGTCAGACTAATTGGAAAATAGGAGGAAGTGCCTTCTACCAACCTTCCCAAGAACATCCAGAGGTAGTTTTGAGTTGATTAGGACTGGTTTGACCTTCTCTCCTGAGAGCAGACCACTGACTGGACCCAAGCTTTCAAAAATTCCGTCAAATTTACTCTTCTCTTCAGGCTACAAAGAATAACAGAGCAGTTACCTAAAAAGAGCGGTTGTGTGTTGAAGTGCAGATATTTAATGGTTTGCAAAAACCGTATATATACACTGTAATAAAGAAATATATCAAAAGGAACATTTCACAGCATAAAATGTGTCCGTGTGCTCTGCTGCAATAATGAGCTCATATGTATGGGAAGAAACATTTACCCCCCTTGATCCACATGGTGGCACCACTGCTCCAGGCTGACATTTTAATAAATAATGAACATTATTGCTTGGTGTTGCTGTAGTACTTATTGCAGTAAACCCTAGTGGGGTTATGTGTGTGTCTGAACGCACCCTGACAGCCCAGTGTAACTCAGTGGAGACAGAAGCAGTGCTGCTCAGGGACGGACTGCTGGTGTCCTTCTGAAATCAGACAAACAATGGCTATCACAGCATCGGATGCATCTGCTAAACTACACAAGGCATCTTTCAAACTCAGCTTTTGATTTAAGATTGAATAATCTGGTAGGTTGGTTACTTTCCAGGGCTAAAGGAAATGAAATGGAGAACTGTGTGTGAGCACAGTGAGTGCTGAATACAAGCACCATAACATCTACAGACTTGATTGATTGTTTTGATACGGAGACAATCTGACATCAATGATGGACTTACAAACTTAGGGGGTGGAAGTGTGAGGTTTAGGCTGGACAGACTGACTTCGTGCCCGCTCTGCGCACATGCCACCAGCCGAAGAGCTACGTAAAATCCCTAAAAGTGAAAACACATGTAGTCTTTATCATTGTCTACCTAATGCATCCAACACTGACACAACATTACTGGTTGCTATGTAACGCTTGAGCGACAAGTGCTACTACCAGCTAGGACAGATTTACAGGTGTAGTAAAATAAGATTTTACTGTCGACATGATGAAATAATGACTTGATCATTTGATCATATTTTAACATGTTAATACCAAAAGACCATTCAGCAAATCACCCAAAACAAGCTTAGAAATCTGTGAGCCACCTGTTTGTCCAAATAGCCTTTGCCATCAGGATCAGCCAAATCCCAAATCTGAAAGACAAGACATGAAAACATCACTAACTAACTACACCCTTCATCAGTTACGCAACTTCTCACAAGTATTAGGCTGAAATAAAGAAACGATTGACGTGTGTAAAAACATTAAGCCTTTAAAGCCATTTGTATCATATGTGCTGAGAGAAACCCTCCATGAATCGTCTACATTTTCAACAGGTTATGGGGAAAACGCTTTTGTGTCTAAAATTAACATTGTTGTGACCACAAAGCGTCAAAAGCTCGACAGGCACCATACCCACACTAGAAATACCAGAATCATTGCCTGACATGTTTGAGCTTTTACTGCTCCTGGACACCAACTGAACCATCATTTGGTGTTTTTGGAATGCTGGTCGAGACTACTGCCCAACACACGCCTTCAGAATCCACCACATACTGGTTGAGATCTAGTGAAGCCGACAGTATGTGACTGACTGACCAGTGCCCTATAAATGTAGGCATTCAGTGTGTTTACATGCACCAAGTAACCGGGTTCCAGTGGGCTCGTTTTGCACAGTTACATATGAGAGAGTCCTGGCTTCTAAAGGTACGTTTCATTGTGAGAAGGACTGTGTGAGCACAACTTCTATTCACACTCTCACTCATCCCAGAATCCCTGCATGACATTGCTTTACAGTAACCAAGTGGAAGTGGATGCTTCAACCTGCCAACAAAGCATGCAAGGCCTGCTCCGATTAGACAGATGAACAAATACCAATTCAGTGAATACAGAACACTAAGGAACGCATCACCAATACCAATCCAAACATAGTAATTATGGACTGGCATCATTACAATATTATATTCCACATTGCTCAAGGCTCAAAAAAGGCAGGTATAGGTAGTATGCTTCTGTGTGTTAAACTGTGTAACAGCATCTTGAACTGACAGTGAGCTGAAACCACAGAGCTATTTGTTTGGTATTTTCTGTATTCTGTATTTTCTGTAACGATGGGTTATTAAGACTAAAAACACAAATTCAAGCCTGAAAGTGAGTGAAGCCCAAGGACACACAAACTAATACAACAGAACTAATTAAATGTAACACATTCAGTCCTGTGTGATATCTGACTTGATTTCTCATAAATATAACACGTCCACAAGGTGAATCACATGCAGAGTCTAAACGCTACCAGGCTGAAGTTGGAAAGACATGACCTTAGGCCAGCAGCTCAGGCCTATGTTAGCAGCTGGTAGCGTCATAACAATCTCAGACACAGCGGTTGTTGGTTGGGTAATAGAAGTGTCAAGGGTTCTGTGTCTGACAATGTTACAGAAGTGCAATCACTGTCCTATTTACAGTGCAGCCACCGTAAATCATAAAAGGATTCATGCTTTGAGGTGTGGTCATTACAAACTATTACATTTCAAGAACAAAAACATGGATGAGGCCTGGTTGGCATAAAAGTTTAGACACTTAACTTCTAACAAAGGGTTTGTACAAAATGTAGGGCTCAGAAAATGTCTTTAAAACGTGGGGGCAAACAGGCTGCAAACAGGCTTTACCAGCTGCTACATACTTACATACTTCACAACATACCTTCCAGAAAAACCTTTGTTAGGCAACTACTAAGCATCCTTCATATTCACAAGCTGCATTCAAACCGTTAGAATGTCCTGCCTTACCCACCTTTCCCAGAGTGATGTCAGCGAGTCCAGACTTTTTCAAGAACAAGGCAGCTTCTGTTGGTCCGACTCTCCCTGTGCTTCCCGGATCCACCTTGGAGCACAAGCACAGAGCACCGTAAGCCAGGTGGACTGAACGCGTTATTAATAAGCGGTGTTGCCCTAATAGAAAATGTGCGCATCCTCCTACCTGTTTGTAAAAGTTCTCATACACTGGGTTCCCACTTGACAACTGTGGCACAAAGAAGAAGACGTTAACAGGTATGTTCCAGCGACATGCTCACTACGTGCTCGCTAGCCCTGCCTGCTGTCTAACACCAAGCCCGGCGTCAAGGCCAAGCTACACGAGCCGAAAGAACTAAGTGAACACTAATCCAGCCTTAACGCTTAGCCCCGGCTAGCCAGCCAGCTAGCAGCCTGCCCTCCAGCCCGGGGATCGCCCCACTCACGAAGTCAGCGAAGCCTCTTCAGGACTGGACGCTGCCATCACCTGAGGTAACACGTCCGTTAGCCAGTCTCACGCTTTGCGTAGCGTGTTAACACAACTGGCCGAGCGTGTGTTGTGTCGTAGATCAAGCTCCGCGGCTAGCTAGCATCAGTAACGGTCCCTGCTACGGTGCAGGCCGCCTTCCAGCTGACAGCGTTTAGCGGCACCCGGAAACACGCTCAAGTTGTGTCTCAAGTAAAATCAAACTGCGCCGTCGTGGGCGAGGCCCGCTGCGACAGCCCGCCCGCTACCACGGCTCGTTCCTCTGCTCCAGCGAGCTCCTTACCTTGGCGAGAGATCCGAGCGCTGCCATCTTCCCTGCTGCGGGAACGCACCCACCCTGCCTCCGCAAGGCGACGCTGCCCGAGAGCGCGAGCCCGAGAGCGCGACGCTGCCCGCGAACGCGAGCCCGAGAGCGCGCAACGCAGCCGCGCGCACGTCTGCTTCTTTCCCTACTGTTAGCAAAACGTTACGTGTCTTCAAAGTCTGAACTGCTGCAACTAGCAACGCGTTGCCAACTGATGGAGTACAGTCACTGTAAATGATAAATAAATATATAAACATGTTAATGCGACGTGAATGAACAGGCAGCAGTGACACAAGTAAACATGACGCACATAAATATCACAGACTGACACTGACTACTTAGCAGTAATGGTGGAGGTGGACATGGACAGTCGAGTGTGTGTAGACCCTGAGACTGTCCACATAGACACAAGCAGACAACGTGTGCGTGTCACTCTTTGTTAGTGTGTGTATTTACTAAAATAAAGTGTATATTGAGGTTTTCACGTCTCCCCCACCAGGACGACGAGCCACAACTCAGAGCTTCATGGAAAAGATGCAGTGACATATTTGATTATATATATTTTTCATATTTCTCAATGAAATGGATATTATTATTATTTCGTATTACCCTCCAACAGTGCATTTGAGTTTGCATCATCCCTGCTCTGACCGACCCCTGTCCTTGTGTTTCAGTGCACGGATAACACATTCAGAAATGGGCCAGATGTGACAGGGCCTTGACTTTTATCCACCAAAATCGAATCCAGTCAAACATCCTGCCAAGGCCATATTGAGAGAATCCGTTATGGGTCAACATAATACGTCCAGCTCCAGCCGTTAGCAGCACAAAGGCGTGGAACAGCTTGGAAGCATACTGCGACAGAGCAGCAGGACAAACACCTATCAATTCATCCATCTTTTTTTGTTTTATTCATTTTAGACTTTTAGTTTTTCACGCATTCTAATCAACTGAGAGTCAAACGTAACATCTGACTGACAATAAATGAATACATAAAAGTGAACTTTTTACAAAAACGCCTGCTGCTTTTTCGTGTCGGTTATGACTGACGTGTGTACAACACCTCAAAACCATTAAGTGCAGAACTTGAAATTTGTATTTCAGTTCTGAACTTGTAGAGTAAATGCAAATGAAAAAGGGTCATGTGTAAATTTGACACATGAACCTTCATACAGAATACCCGAAGCATGCACATTCTGAAAGCTTTTTATTTTATACAAAGCTGAAAGAAACGTTTTTCACAACTATTCAACCAGTAAGTTCACGCAAAAAAGTCAAAACAAAATGGCTGAAACACCAGACAAAGTAAGGACAGAGCAACACGGTACCGGTGGTTTCATTGTTCCAAGCCGAATGCCATGCTATAAAAACTCTCATGCAACAACCTGTCACAGCTTAAGAGCAGCGTAAAGTTCCCCCCAAGCTTTGTTCACCTCAACATCCAGTTAAAAGCAACCGAAGACACAGACAAACAGCAAAGCACATTCTAAATGCTGGAAAATATTAGTTTTGCTTTGGCTTCTAGCACTTATTCCATTTCCCTTTAAAATGTATTTGATACACTGATTCTATGTTGTTTAAATAAAATACTAAAGATGATTACAAATCTCAGTTATCTAAAATATCATAATGTATAATCTGAAACACAGATGTTCAAATTCTTATCAATCCATATGAGGAAGCACAATGCATAGAATGCGATTTGAGACAAGTAAAAGCACAGATTGCGTATGAACCTCGGCCACGGACTGTCAGCATTACAACTGAGGAGATATGGTGAAAGAACTTGACCTTTTGCTATGTGGCACTTCGTAATCGACATTCTTTTAAATCAAGACCCCACAGGCCCTTAGAAGCACACATACATGTAAGCTTTGACATAACCTGATTAAACGACTGTGAACCGATCCACCCTATGCATCAAACAGACAATATGCTGGTGGTGGAGTAGACCACACGCTTTATGTCTTGAGATTTGTAAACCTTTTAGCCAAAAACCACCAGTCAAAGAAAGCTGGAATTAATACAAATTCTAGAGGAGAATCACATTTGCTAAAAGGTGAATGTCTCACTGTAACTTACCTGAGAAAAGAAATCTGCAAACAACAAAAGTAAAATGACCTCAAATTAACTGCCACATATTTTTAATTCTAATATATAGAATTCAATTCATTAATCACCAGCATGGCAGATGTTTTGATAGTAAGTCACAATGAATTTGAGCTATTATCTTTATTATTCTTCATTTGTTTAATCTAATTTGGCTTTTTCTGTTAATAAAGTGCAACAAAGCTTCAAATAGTAGAGGTTTCAGTCATCTCGCAGGTTTTATCTCGTTATTACTAACTAACAGGTCCACCCAGCACCGGACAAATGGACTGGCTACTTGGTTTCCTCCAATCCAGTGTTAGAAAGTGTTTTCAGAGGGAGAAAACATCAGCGCTGAACCTCTAACTCCATCACTGAGCTCAACAATTTGCATCACAATAGAAGGGAACATGTTGTAGGCGGCTTTGTGCACTGATTATGTTTAGCACATGTTCTACTAGCAGCTCTCTACCCATGAAGATGATGCAGACTGTTGCAGACAGACAGCAAGGCACAGCTCAGTGTGAGCCCCTGGGATGACCATCACAGCTGAATAATAGTAGGCAGCACAGTTAACTTAGAACATCATCACACCACAGTCAAATGTCCTGGTCTCGTCCTGTCCTCGTAATCCCTGGTGGACCTGGGGTCAGCACGGTTGTCCACTCTGCGGCCCTCTGAGTCTGAGTCGGCTGGTTACTCATCATCCCATGTTTGCTGCAGCAGGAAGTTTGCAGCCAGATTCTCATTCTTTTCACAGGCAAAATAAGCCTGGATGACTAAGCCTTCGGGAAAGCCCAGTGCTTTTAACTGGAACACAGAGCACACGTTCACTCACACACAGTCTCTGCTACTGGCACGTGTACATAACACTTAAATTAAATAGTTTCAGATCTTAAAACTCAGTCACTCAAACACAAAGTATCCAACCCCTTGGTTTCTGCATCCAAACACTACAAATGTGCATTGATTAGTCTGGGAGTCCAATACTTAAACCGCAGTATTCCCACATTTATACTCAAGTACCATTGCCCCTCTAGAAAGAAGGTGGGGCTCCACTAATTGACGCTAATACGCTAGGAAAGACATGCTGGAATGATCTAAACCATCAAGGTGTCTCAACATGTCCAACTAGATTGTTCAAAGAAGTGTACCTTTAATCAGCAAACGCCCCAGTCTCTACGAACAGGCTACATACACAGAATTTACCTTTACTCCAAAAAATGACTCTTGACTCAGTGGATTTAGCTAATTAGGCCAATATCCAATCTGCCCTTTGTGTCAGAAAACAAGTATAACGCACGTGTTAATCAGTCAATGAGCTTCTCCTAGTTCCTTTATTTCTACACTTGTCCTGTTATCTTCATGCTGCATTCCACAAATACAGCAACATTTTATTACAGGGAAACTCATTTCATTTGCATCTGGGATCTTGTCCTTTCAGTCAGGACTCAAAGCTCACGGACAGTAGGAACACATAGTGACAGATAAATGCAGAGCGTTGCACGTCAGCTCAGCTCCTTCCATTGACGGCATTATAGCTGCTGATGCACTGATCCATCTGTCCGTGGATTGCTCCATGCAATCCCTTTAAGCCTGGGACTAAAGGAAAAGCACTGGGTGAAATAGTATCTAGATCAGGGGTGTGAGGACAGAGGCCCTCGAGGACTGGAGTTTGATAGCCGTCATCTAGATGAGCTATGTTATCTCAGCTCAGTTCCTCTAGATGACATAGCCTCAGCCTTAAATCCTTCCACTGAGATGTACTGCCAACACTGGGAGCATCCTTTCTCCAAATGATGCTGAACACATTGGTTACCTGTGGACTGCACAGACAGTCAGACAGCTGAACTGCCCAGGGTGCACTTGGATCAACAGAAGAAGAGAGGCTGGTCTCTTCTTCTGTTGAGCCAAGTTGTTCTCCCTTTGTAGATAGTGTCTGAAGGATCTTTGTCTCCTATCCTACAGAGTTTACCCCTTAGCAGATGATCATTAGTTTGTGGTAGTTTCAGGATGTAGTAACTAGGGGGGCTTTTGTGTTCGAAAGGCATTCTCTGGTGTTTAACTTTGCTTACTCTAGACAGGTCTGAAGAACTGAAACTGTTGCATTTGGGACATACAAAACACAGGAAAATGAAGCCATTGCTTGTGTTGCTACATCAGACACTGATCCCATACAATACCCTTTCAATGGCCTCCCTCTCCTGTGGGGTGACCTGGATGTAGTTGGTGTGTGACCCCTGAGACTCAGCTCCCTCCCCAGCTGTATCACCACCTCGTGCCTCATTAAGCATCTGCACAAAACGCTCCTGGTGCTGCGTGATTTGCTGCAAAAACACATACAGACAATATGAATCCTAACAACTAACATACAGACGTCCAGGTCCTAGTAAATACTACAGTAATGCTAATTACAACCACACATTAAACTGTGACATCGTAACAACACACATATACAGCATCAGTTCCTCCATAACTCAATATATCACGCATATATTTCTCAACTATGTTTGAAGAATAAGACAATGACAATAAAATACGTTGTGACTATCGCCAGGTGTCTCTCCATCATTGCGCCTGTTAGTACAGTAGGTGTAGGCTTGTGTCCTTAAAGCTTTTGGTAAGAATGAATCCAGATTTTGTCCCGTGTTTCTGGTCGGCAGTAATCGTCTTGGGCAACTCACTGACGCACGTGAGGAGTGAAGGCAGGCTTTGTTCTGCTGGGAAGGCTCTGGACAGGACCTACCTAAGCTGGGATGGGGACCATGTTCATTCTCTGATGGCTGTGGCCTCTTGTAACAGGTTTATGGACCACACCACAAAGCAAAAATGGTGAGGAATGACTTGAGGAGCACAACACTGAGCAGTTGCTTACAGGACTTGAAACATGCTAACAACTTGTTTGACACCACATCAGGGGTCTAGAGGAAACCATGCCTCCATGGATCAGCACAGTGCTCCTGTCAGGCCTGTGCATCCCGCTGAGTTTGTTGGGTTTGGTACCTCCAGCAGCTGCGGGTTGTCTCTGCCAAGCTGCTGTAGCAGGGCTGGTAGAAGAGCCGGATTCTGCTGGATAATCTGTCGCATCTGTTGGAACTGTGGCTGGTTCCTCAAAAACTCCAGAGGATTCCCTGTGGACACAGAGCCTCTGCCCCCAGAGGGAGGCTGGCTACCGGAGCCTGGCCCTGCTAGGAAACAGTTCAGGATCACAGAATACATTGGCTGGCTGTTCTTGCAGAATTCATTTTGAACAAAAACCTTCATGTCATGTCAGTCATGTAGAAGAATAAATGCATGTCCTCACTGTCGGCGGCTGCCGGAGGCTGCTGTGGCTGCTGAGTAGCAGGAGCAGAGGGGTTTGGAGGAGCTGGCAGGTCACTGGCCTCAGATGGAATTCCCTGCAGCAAGAGACACCTACTAAACATTCAGAACATGGTGACGGCAGGGCTGGGGACAGAGCTGATTCTCACCATGAGTAGATACTCTACTGCTCGGTCAGGGTTGTTGTAACTGGCTTGAAGCGCAGCAACTACCTGATCCCGCTCGTAACCCATTGACATAATCTCCGACACCAGGTTTTCATAAGCCGGACCTGTCACTGAGGAAACAACGGGGGATGAAAGACTGTACAGTAGGTCCACTGGGTACAGATATTTGAATGTTCTAGCTACAGTGTACAACAATAATACACTGTCACAGTGAAACACACGTAACATGGCGCTTCCACTTCAGCCATGTGTGCGAGCCCAGTGACAGCTGGTACTGGCCCAGGCTTTACTGAACCACTATATTGTATAGTGTCTATGCTTTGCTAATAACGTTCTTCTACCACTGCGGATCGAGTTCTAAGTCATCTTTACATTTGTTTGCCTTTCTTCATTTTGGCGTTTAATCTTGTCAGTTTCTGTGTGAAAGCCCAGTGTGTGCACTGCAGTCTAGCGACTTTAATGGGCAGCTACTGGTTTACCTGCTAAATGAAAGCAACTGTACACACATTGAAATTAGGAGAAGAAGAACTGTATGAGCAAAGCACATTAGTTAGAAAACCTGGTGACTAGACACTAATAGTGAAAATAGAGGAAGAATAATAGACACAGATGTGCAGAATTACCCAGGATGGACGCTGCTTCTTCAAGGAGACCCAGTTCATCAATGAGGCTGAGAACAAGGCAAAAGAATTAAACAAAGCAGGAAATCAACTCTCCGGCACAGCCAAGCTAAACGATGTTGAAATGCTGGCCGGTAATCGTACATTTGCTTTGATTGTTAGCCTGCCCAAAAAGCAGTCTATGCAGCCTATTGTCTGTTTTCCCACCATAAACATAGAACTCAGTCAAAGGTAGGCATTGTCCACCACAAGTGGCTTAGAAGAGAGAGAGAGAGATCACTCGTGGCAACCACAGACGCATTAACACACAGTTACAACACTAGCTGTGGCATTAAACACCATTATTGTAACTAGCTGCTGTTCAGACGTATACGTTACGGTAACTTGGTGATGACACACTCTCTGTAAACCTCTAGTAGACAGTGTTTCCGTGGCCTTGGGTTGTGTTAACTGTTTACTCAAACCTGGAAGCAGAGGACAGAACTTGAGCCGTAGCGGACGACTGGATCTCAGGGTCTTCGCTGGGCGTGTCCTCTGGCGGTGCAGCAGGGGGGAGGCTTCCAGCAGTGTCTGCCGCTGTCGGAACAGCTTCACAGGCTGAAGCTGAATCTAGACGTGTGTTTGGGTCCACGGCGACCGTTGCTTCAGCAGAGACCGGCCTGGTGTTTTCTGGGACGGCGGGTTCAGACGGAAGCGTGGACTGTGTGGCAGGGGTGGGTGCTGACACTCTGTGCGTTGGTGTGACGGGCTCCTGTTCTCCCCCCTCTGCGCAGGACGTGGCTGCTGCAGGGGCTGAAGCTGCAGCAGGTGGGGGAGTTGGTTGAGGGGCTGCTTGTGGAGTCAGCGCTGGTTTGGCCTGAAAAGACATTTGAGATGCTATGAGCGATCTGCTGGCAGCACTGTACCAGGCCGTTGTCATGTCATGTGTAACGTGAGTTGAAAAACAAAGCCTGCTAACTAAGCTGGCCAGGCAAACACATGTAATGTCCCACACAATAGACTAGCGGAAGACAGAAGCTGTGTTCACATGGAAAACAGAGGCAAAGTGTGTCAAAAACAAGTGGACCAGACACTGACCTTAGTTACCATAACCACCACAAAGTTTTTCTCATCAATGTTATACTCTTTGAGCAGCGTGTCATCATTAAGGATTTTACCTGTGAAGAGCAAACACAAATAGTAGGTGAGACAGGGTTCAGCTGAAGGCTGCAGGGCACAGAAGGCGCTGGTGACACCGTTCCCACCGCATACGACGGGTCTGTGAGGTAGTGACTAGGGTGCAGCTCAAATCCAAGTTGACAAAAAACAATAAGAATACTTTTGATGGGGGAAACGTGTTATAACATAATTATGTAACAAACAAACATGGTACCAAAATGTGTTTACAGCTACAGGTGAAATTCAGGTGCAGATTCCTGCATGTGGCAAAACTACTTTTAATTCTTTCTATTTTTTCATTAACAATAGGCTCCTTCAAAATACATTCAATGTTTATGAAAATGTACAAATCTTTTTTATACAACATGATTTTTTATTTTGGAAAAAGGTAGTTTATTAGTTTTCTGTCTTTCCAGCTGAATATGGTTAAAGAGGAGAACTGGCTGAACCAGTCTGTAGGTTTTAAGTGTCAGCCGAGCGGTCAGAGCAGGGCAGAGCTTCTATGGGTATGGTTATCTAAGGGAACACAAGCTCTCATCCTGCCTGAGTCTGTTATTTGTTCTGTTGTTCTTTTCTCTCTTCTCTGTCCCTTCACTCCAACCGGTCAAGGCAGATGTTCTCCCACTGATCCTGGGTCTGCTGGAGGTTTCTTCCTCTATAGAGTTTTTCCACTGTTGCTATTAAAACGTACAATTTATTGATTGGCTCCAATTAAAAGCTGCTCTATGTGGGATTTGTTGGGTTTAGTTGTGTCAGGTCTCACTGTAAAGAGCCTTGAGATAAACTGATATTGTGAATTGATGCTAAAGAAATAAAGTTGAAATAAAAAAGCCTAAAAGACAAACACAAATAAAATGAGTATTAAATGCAATGAAGAAAGGTGAGTCCCCTTCATAACACGCAGGCGTGTTGGACATTTGTGTTGCTGTCTAACACACACACTGGTTTGGGCCCCTCATTCATGGTGCTGAACACCATTAACATTAACACTACTCAACAGACAGGCTGTGGCTTAAACAGACTTTTCTGAATAAATAAAAGTTGCAATAATCATATTAGTCATTACACGAAAATGCAGCAACTTACATCTGCAAATTTCTAGCGTAGTTTAAACAGTTTTAGAGAAAAGAGCTGCTCCTGTTTGTTGGTTTAAACAGTGTTTACATGACTAACTGAACTACTCAGCTTCACTGAGGAAGCCTATATTCATCTGTCTGCTTCCCATATATTTATATGTATTTAATATCTGAAGTAATTATTTCCGTGTACCTCTGTGTCAGTCACATGACGCCTTACCTGCATAGATAAGCTTTTGTCCTGCAACAGGAAATGCATCTTTTCCTCGGTCCTCCTCTATTTTGTCCTTCAGGGCTCTCACCTGACAAGCATCCACAAATAAAACATTTATATTAAACAGTGAGCCGCAGAGCAATACCGTACTAATATAGTATATGCAAAAGCTAATGTCAATGTTCTGCAGAGATTATCTAGTGTTTTGGAAACCAAGCATTAGTCTGAACTGCCTTAGAAACAACTGAGCAAGAAGCTGACTGTAGGTACTGATAGTTTCATCTAGTGATTTATCACCCGTTGACCGTACAGTAGTAAGTTTCAGTTCAATAGAAGTTCAGTGGACAACCACAAACAGAGTTACCTCATGTTTCTTTGCATGTCCTCCACCCTCTCGTCGGTCTCACTACACACACACACAAATGTCTGCTGCTGGACCAATAACATCTAATCCAGAACAACGATATAGAATGCATAATAATATATATATATATATATATATATATATATATATATATATATATATATATATATATATATATATATATATATATATATATATATATATAATATAATATAATTGTTAGCATACAGAGAAAGAGGTTGGCTAATAAGAAGTGGGACACAGAGAACAGATGATAGCAGACAGTATAGGGAGATGCAGCGTAGGGTGAAGGCAGAGGAGGTTAAGGCCAAACAAAGGCCACATGAGGACTTGGATGCTGGGTTGGCCAGTAAGGATGGATCTGTACAGGCTGGCGAGGCGAAGAGATAGAGATGAAGGATGGACAGCAGGTTAGGGCGATCACAGATAGGGATGGAAATGTATTGACAGGCGCCAGGAGTGTGATGTAAGATGGAAGAAGAACTTTGAAGAGTTGATGAATGAGGACAAGGAAAGAGAACAAAGAGCAGAAGAAGTGTAGCAACGAAGAGTGAAGTGAGGATGGAGACGGGAAATGCCGTTGATGTCCAGGAGAGGTGGCAGTAGAGTTTCTGACTAATCTGTTCAACGAGATCTTGGAGAGTGAAAGGACGCCTGAGCAACGGAGGAGAAGTGGACTGATGTCTGTTGTCAAGAACAAGGGAGACGTGCACAACTGTGGCAGCTACAGAGGAACAAAGCTGATGGGAAGCGAGGCCAAGGGCAGAGGAGAGCACCTGAGAGCAGATGCAGCATTTGCCCAGAGGAGGCTGATGGAGAAGACAGAGACGGACAAAGGGAGCTGCACCGTGTGATAGATCCAGAGAAAGCGTGTGACAGGCTGCAGAGAGAGGAGCGGTGTTAGTATGAGGACGTCTGGAGCAGCAGAGACGCACGTTAGAGTAGAGCAGGACACATATGACAGATATTAGACAGTGGTGGATGAGCTGCAGGTCACAGGGGAGTTCAAGCTGGAGCTGGGTCTGCATCAGGGGTCGTTTGCTCTGGTGATGGACAGGCTGACATACGGACTATGATGTTTGCAGATGTGGGGAGGTGTGAAGGTTAGCAGGACAGAACCAAGTGGAACCATGAGGTTACACCGAGCATCAAGAAAGTGCAGGTTGTTAAGTATTTAGGGAGCAGCAGAGGTGAAGAGACGTCTGCAAGCAGGATGGAACGATGGAGAAAAGCGCCAGGTGTGTTGTGTGATAAAAGAGAATCTGCGAGAATCAAAGAGAAGGTTTTCAAAACTGATGAGACCAAAACTGATGTTGAACAGCTGAAAGACAGGGGGCAGAGCTGGAGGCAGCACAGCTCCAGATGTGGAGGTTCTTTCTGGGAGGACGAGGACGGACAGGATCAGGAATGAGGACGTCAGAGGCTCAGCTCATGTTGGATGTTCTACAGATAAAGGCAGAGGACAGACTGAGGTGGTTTGGACATGTTCAGAGTAGAGATTGGGAAGATATCAGTGAAGGGATGCTGAGGTTGGAGCTGCCAGGCAGGAGGTCTAGAGGAACCAAGAGGAGACATATGGATGTAGTGGAAGAGGACATGAAGTTAGTAGGTGAGAGAGAAGAGGAGGCAGAGGAAACGGTGAAATGGAGGAAGGATCTTCTTCTTCTTTTAAAATTGTACAATATAAGGTTGTGTTTATTCAAATACTACACTAAATTGACTGTATGTTTCTCACATTAGCTGGCAGGTACACAAAGGTACAACCACACTAACATAATAATAAAAAAGAGAATAAAACCTATGAGACATGAAAGATCAACATGTCTAGAAAGCCCGGCGTTCAGGAGAATCGCTGATCTAACTGACAACTTCCCATATTTATGAAAATGTGTTTAAAAGCTGCTTTTGACTCATTACAACACCACAACCCATCAGGCTGCCCCTGAAGGCAACGCAGCAGCTAAGGGTGAGGACCTCTTCTAGGATCTAGGGTCACGCGCTGGATTCATTCTTGGATCGGATCCGCGTCACTGTGTCAGCGGTGCTGTCTGTCTTTTGGCTGCTTGGCTGAGCTGTGAATGTTTCAATGCACATGTCAGTGGAACAGCAGCAGCAGCCTCCTTAACCGGGCAACGCCAACGTCAGTGAACAGCGAAGTTTAGAAACGCTGAGGTGAAAAACTACCATGTGCTGCACCTGCTACGTGGCATCTCACAAAATACGGCGACCACGACAGTTATTTGATAACATGAACTATTAATATAAGAACCCAAAAGGTTTCCGTTGACTGAAGTCCGATGCTGACGTTATCAAGCTTCACAGCAGTAAACAGTAAGCTTCCGGCCGCGACTTTCAATATAAAAGCCGCTCGTCCATAGTGTGACGTCCCGAGGTAAACCAGCCACATATTCCACAGTGGTGTGTAGTTTGAAAACCAGCTTTGCCGGCATCGCCTCGGAAGCTACCGGCGGCTGCGACGCCGCTGCTTCCGAGGAAAAGCCGCTTTCCCAAAGTTGCGCCCCACGCTGCAGCCTCCCGGCCTCGCCCGTTAACTTCTACTCACCGTCAGGAGCGGGTCTATTTCTACTCTGAACGTCTGCTGCTGCAGGGTTTTCAGTGTTATGGTCAGCATGTCTGGACGCGGAGTCAGTATCGGCACAGCCGCTGCTCGACTACAGCAGCTCTTATTTGCACTGTATCTGTTTATCTGGGTCTAAATATATGTGTGACTCAGCTGATTCGCTGCCGCGGAGCAGGCTGGGTACGGGCGCCATCTACCGTTGGGCTGGGACCGGCTGCAGTATTGCAGACTGCGTCCGACCACACCCCTTTACCTCAAACCACGCCCCTAAAGGACAACGGGCCAATAGAGGACACGTACGTCAGATTCAAGTCAGGCCCTTGTCCCAGCAAGCGAAAGGTTGAAGGTACAGCTAAACGTGTCTTCACACAGAAAGGACGGATGAGCTAACAAGGCCCAACAAACACGAACATGTGACAGGTCCCACAGCAGCCACATGAGTGTGTGGCTCAACAGTCACAGCATATGGAATAAAAGAGGCTGCAGTAAATACACATTGTTGTGGGAGAGCATCCTCCTTGATGACTCCCGTACTTTAGTGTGTTCGTGTTGAAAGGTCTGTACTTGTCTGTAGCAGACAGTGTACTTGGTCACAGGACTTCAGTTTACCAATAGACAATACAAATGGAAAATGCTCCTTTTAGGTTTTGCTAATAAAACGTAATTTAGCCTTTGTGGTGGACTTGGAGGCTGAATATAAAAACCTTGGTGAATAATTCTATTCTCATAGTAGCATTTCGTTGTTCGAGATGAGGAGTAAAGGTGGTTTAACTGTTAAATGTTTCAGGATGTAATGTAACTTTCTGTCTGTTATGTTACTAGATATTTGCTGGATTCTTGAGTAATCTTCATAATATGTCAGTGCATTGGATTTGAAAGCTGAACCAAATATGGATGTGGAATGTGGCACCTTCTACTAATACTACTAATAATAATGATAAGAAGAAGAAACATAATTATGTGTGAGATGAGAGAGATGAGGGTTCTTATGTATCTCCTAGTTCACAGCAAAGACTGTTTCTCAGTATACAAATGCAATATTTAACTTTAAATAAACCCTGAAACATACAGTGAAAACGCACAGTTTTGTGATGTGTGAGTCTGCCCTAATTTCACAAATCAAGCAGGGCATCTTTGTGGCAGAGGGCATCTTTGTATCGCAGGGCATCTTTGTGGCACGGGGCATCTTTGTAGCACAGGGCATCTTTGTGGCATCTTTGTGGCACAGGGCATCTTTGTGGCACAGGGCATCTTTGTGGCGCGGGGCATCTTTGTATCGCAGGGCATCTTTGTGGCATCTTTGTGGCGCGGAGCATCTTTGTGGCATCTTTGTGGCGCGGGGCATCTTTGTATCGCGGGGCATCTTTGTGGCGCGGGGCATCTTTGTGGCGCGGGGCAGTTGACCAGTGTAATGCCATTTAATTACATTTTAGCATGTACTGGTTAAAAACGACAACACTTTCTCCACTGGAAGAGACGTAGGGCAAAGTGCTTCCAACGTATGACTGTTACCGAATAAAGCAGCCGGAGTCGCAGATACACGGCGCGATACGCCTTTAAGAGGCTGTGCGCGCTCCCGCGTCCCAGTCATTCTCTGGCGGAGTTGCTTTTTGACGGGACGACTGTACTGCCGAGACCGATAAGCCATAGGAGGGATTACAGCTGGGATGGAGCTGCTGGTTGTGGCTGTAGCTCGTGATGGTTAAACAGCAGAAAGATAGTGAACCGCATCCCGCTGACTGCAGAGCTGCCTCTGGTCAAGTACAGCGAGTGAGTCATCAGTGTTTAAGCACCATGAACTGCTCAGCCGGTCTCACTTGGCGTATACGCTCCATCCTGCTACTGTGATATGCCCTGGTTCTGGTGGGTTAGCGCACATCTTGGAGTGTACTACACCTGTCGGTACCGGTGTAACTGTAACCTGGTTATATTTGTACTTCTATACTTTTGTTATAATTACACAAAATGTGTTTGTTGCGTTGGTTCCAGTATAAAACCTGATAGCATTTTTTTTCTATTATTTCTTCTTTGTTGGTGTTTTATTTTCATTGGCTATATATATGGGTTGCAGCCCCTGACTCTCCCCTTTCTGTACAATCCTGCGGTGGGAGAGGTGGGAGCTGCTTTACTCGTCTCTTTATATTTTCATACTTTTATATTAATTTGTGTTACTTAATTTCTTTATTGTCATTATATCTGTCATTACTGTTTTATGTGAATATGTTGATTTATTTTAGCTTCATTTTCTGCCACTCTGTAAGTTGCTGCCCTCCGATCCTGCTAGCTTACAAAGTTAGTCAGTCAAGCTAACTTCAGTTTTGCTGTTATAGGAACTGGAGCGGGCAGATGTTACAGGAGTGTGTTTTTGTTTGTCTATGCATCAGGTATGTGAACTTTATGTATTTTTATTTTATATTTGCTGCGAGTATTTTCTGTGTTCGCGCTCGCGGCTGTATGCACTGCCCCGCCCTTTCTGTACGATCCTGCGGTGGGAGAGGAACTGGAGCGGGCAGATGTTACAGGAGTGTGTTTTGGTTTGTCTATGCATCAGAGAATAAAAGGAGATCATTCCAACAACCGACTATCCATATGAACACAACGCAGAAGTACACCGGTCACACTTGGTGCCGTTCGACCCGTTACGTCGCCATCAGCTCCGTCCGGCCGCTGCAGCCTCTACTCTGCGCTGCGGGACGAGGACGCTCGTGCCTGCGATCCGACTGGCGGGAATCTACATAGGGCGGAGCCAACGAGACACATTGCTTTGACTGACAGGTGCATCTGTTGAGGTTAAAGGGCCAGAACAATTTAAAGCAGTTGGGCTGTGTTAGAAGGGCTCAATTCAGAGTTATTTCAGAGTTAAATCTTTATTTATTTCTTCTCTATTTACTACGTTTATACTTGATGGGATATATGGAGTCTCTGAGTTAGTTAGTGCCAAATTCTGAGTGGGATTTTGTGGTGTTTTTATTTTTTTCTATTATTGCGCAACTGTGTATTGTTAAAATAGAGATGTCTCGTGATGGGACTGTGGACAATGTGCCTGCTGACACGTTTGTCATGGGGAGAGGTCGGCGGATGTCCTCACTGTGTTTTGGGAGGGGTAGACCAGTGGTTCCCAGCATTAGTGATTGCATAGCTGATCAGTCAGTGATTCATTCTCACCCGGCTGCTAGTTCTACACCAGCTGCTCACGAACGCTACGTACCCTCTCAGGTTGTTACCACTGAAATGTTGAGTAGTTTGATAACTGACTTGGCAAAGCAAATCGGGGACAACATTGCATCGAACCTTAGCTCTTTGCATCAGCCATCCTCAACCCAGCCACTGTTTCACAAGACTCAGTCCTCCAGCTGCAATGACCAGTCCCAGCTGAAGCTGGTTGTTCAGTCATCTGCCAAAGCTCCACCATACTTCAAGGGGGATAAAACAGACACATTTCCTATTGACGAATGGGAAGATATGATGAGATGTTATCTGCAGAGGATGAAGTGTGACACATATGAGGAGATGTCTGCATTGTTGATGTCCAGACTAAGTGGTAAGGCCAGAGATGTGGTTAAGGTTTCACTCCGCTGTCGTCCTGAAGTGACTGGACATGAGTTTCTTGATGCAGTGTTTGACATACTAAAGTGCAATTTTAGCGACCTGACATATTCCAGCCTTCCCATGAAAGACTTCTACAGCACTATTCCACAACCAGGTGAGAGTGCTATGGATTACTGGATCCGGTTAAACAAATCCATAGATGCGGCCGATGAGTGTCTTCGTAGGCGAGGCAAGCTTGTGGAGGACCCCAAAAGTGAGGTGGTCATGATGTTTATCAATCACTGTCCCGATCCCAGTCTTGCTTTATCTTTCCAGTTGAAGGCCCCTGAGAAGTGGACTGCAACTGAGGTGCAGGACCGTTTAGACAACCATGTGAGGAAAATGAAAAGATCAACGATTCTGTCCCAAAATGTGGTGTGTTTACCTGAGCCATCCCAGGGTGCTGTTGGGGCTATTTGTGGATCCTGTCCTGGTGTCACGCATGCAGTTTCAGTGACACATGAGCCAATGTCCCATCCGGCGCTCTCAGCTGCACCCACTGTAGCCACCAGTAAAGCCCCATCATCTAGTGGAGCACTGAGTTCACAGGAATCCCCAGCCTATGTCACACCCCAGTCTCCACCAGCGTCCGGTTCTCCAACATCTGAACCAGGCAGTCAGCTGGTAGCCATGTTTGACAAAGTTTTATCCCTGTGCAATGCTTCCCTTAGCACCAATTGTAGGCATTCTCAGCCGGTCAGAAGCCCTAGCAGCCACCAGTTTGGGCAGCGTACATCATGCAAAGTTTGTGGGTCAAGAGAACACACAACCCATGCACACTGCAGACTGCATAGGCTTTGCCACAACTGTTTTGACCATGGGCACATGAAACGTGACTGTCCACAGGCCAGCCAGCATCCAAATATGCCAGCGCCTCTTCTGGGCAGTTCTGCTTTAAACTAGACCGCCCATGTGATGAGAGGGGCAGCATGGGCAGTGTTGATGAGACCCTCGTTGGAGCGCCTGACCCACACGCCATTTATATTAACTGGCACAGTAATCCATCTGAAGAAAAAACTGTTATTGTAGGGTCTCAGAGAATTGAAGGAGCCAGTGAATTGTTTTATGCACCAGTTTCAGTTAGTGGCCAGTGCTTTCTTAGGGGGATGCTGGACTCTGGGAGTATGTCATGTACACTCAGTGAAGCGGCAGAAGAAAAATTGAGAACTGCAGGCATTGTGCTGACCCCCCAGCGTGTTCCAGAAGGTGTAGTACTGGTTGGCTGTGGAGGCCTCATCACTCAGCCTAGATGCATTTACGATCTGGATGTGGAAATTTATGGTTCTAAATTTGTTGTGCCTACTCTTGTCGTCCCTGGGCAAAGAGATGAGTTTATTGTTGGGAGTAATATTCTCCGGCCCATCATCCAAAAGATGAAGGTTGATCCAAAGTACTGGGAACTTGTTACCTGTAGCAATGCTGGACCTGAATGTGAGGAGTATCTACAGTTGTTGAGCTGTATCTCTCGGTGGTCTGGTCCTGCTGTGCCTAAGAAGGTTGGCTCGGTCAGGTTACGGCAAGCTGTCACTCTGCTCCCACGGCAAGAATATATTGTTTGGGGAAAGTTGCCACCAGATTCCCCCATATCACCAGGGAGCACTGTCATTGTGGAGCCTACATCAGCTCGTTCCACCCCGAGGAACATCATGGTTGGTCGTGTTATAACACCGATGTGGGGGGATCGTTGGGTTCCGATGAAGATTCTTAATCCCACACCTAACCCTGTGACACTACGCCGCAATGCGAAGATTGCAGATGTGTTCCCCTGTGTTGCAGCAGAGGATCTACTTGTTACACAGAACACCTGCAGAGCCCAAAACAACCCATCCTCTGGGTTTGCCAAGGAACTGGACCCTCAGTATGACCCTGTACAGCTACTTAAGCAATGTGGGTTGGGAGAGATTGACATCGAGGGCTGTGAAGTGTCTGACGAGTGGAAGAGGAAAGTGGTTGAACTTATATTGGCTTATGAAGACGTGTTCTCTAAAGGCAAACTGGACTGTGGTGAGGCTAAAGAATTTGTCCATCGTATTCACCTCACAGATGACCGTCCTTTTCGACTTCCGTACCGCAGGGTACCCCCTGCCCATTACCACAAGTTAAGGGAAGTTCTGTCTGATATGGAGATGAAGGGCATCATCAGCAAGTCTGTCAGCGAATATGCGTCACCTCTAGTGATGGTCTGGAAGAAGTCAGGAGACCTGAGAATATGCACTGACTTCCGCTGGCTCAACGCCAAAACTGTTAAAGACGCTCACCCACTGCCCCATCAGGCTGACTGCCTCGCTGCTCTTGGTGGCAATGCTTTCTTCAGCACCATGGACCTCACATCTGGATTTTACAATGTTCCCCTCCATGAGTCTGACAGGCACTATACAGCTTTCACTACACCGTTGGGGTTGTATGAATATAATAGGCTCCCCCAGGGCTTGTGTAACAGTCCAGCATCCTTTATGAGGATGATGCTCAGCATCTTCGGGGACTTAAACTTCTCCAGTCTTCTCTGTTATCTGGATGACTTGCTAAGCTTTGCACCTTCAGAAGAAGAAGCTCTCAGGCAATTGGAGGTTGTTTTCAGCCGTCTGAGGGCTAACAATCTGAAACTTGCTCAGAAGAAGTGTTATTTTCTCAGGCATTCTGTTAGGTTCCTGGGCCATATAGTAAATGCAGATGGTGTTTCGGTCGACCAGGAAAAAGTAAAGGTTATCTCAAATTTTGAGAAAACAGACCTCATGGAGATGGATGGCTGCACCCCATCTCAAAAGAAAGTACAGTCATTTCTTGGCATGGTGATGTTTTACCAGCATTTTATTCCAGGGTGTTCACGTGTCGCCAGGCCACTTTTTGCCTTGACAGCTGGTCAGAAGAGGAGGATTAAGGGCTGCCCTGGGCGTGGGAGAGCTGGAACGTATCGATTGCTAACCCCTGAAGACTGGACTCCCGCTTGTGAGAAAGCGTTTGAGGACCTTAAACAGGCTCTCCTTAACTGTGTTATGTTGGCTCATCCTGATTTCAACAGACCATTTATCCTGTCTACAGATGCTTCAATGGACGGTCTGGGTGCTGTTTTATCTCAGGTCCCTGCAGACGAGGAGAAGGCCAGACCAATAGCTTTTGCTAGTAAGTCCCTTAGCCGCAGTCAGACCAAATACCCAGCACACCGACTTGAATTTTTGGCCCTCAAGTGGGCGGTGTGTGATAAGTTCAGCCATTGGCTCAAGGGTCATCAGTTCACGGTTTGGACAGATAACAACCCCCTCACATATATTCTAACTAAGCCTAAGCTGGATGCCTGTGAGCAGCGTTGGGTCTCCAAACTGGCCCCCTACTCTTTTGAAATCAAGTACGTGCCGGGCAGGTTGAACGTTGTCGCAGACAGACTGAGTAGGATCCCCTTTGTGAACTCTTTAGCTCAGCGCCTCCTGTCCGAACCCTACCATGACCTATTACAACAAGTCCATGGTGTGAATGATTCCAGTGTTCAAGATGCCTTCCGGTTAACCTGCCTGCCTCAGCAGCTACACGGCCCTCCTCTGTCCACAGATGCTAATGTGTCTATGTCAGAAGACGATGTCTCTTCTCTCTTGTCTTCCTTTGATGACTGGGAGTCTGCTCCTCACCAGCGTGCAATATCACTTGCTGACCATTTAACTTCCATCAGATCACCCGGCTGTGATTTTTCTGAAGTGTTGCCCCATGCAGATCTTCTGTCTCGTCAAAAGGGAGACCCTGTGATCTCTAGAGTTTTCCACTACGTCGACCGCAAGCGCAGGCCTTCTAGGCGTGAACGTTGCTACGAGAGCCAGCAAACGCTGAGAATTCTGAAACAATGGGACAAGCTCACATCTCTCAAGGGTGTAGTCTACAGGGTTGTTAAAGATCCACTCACTAAACGTAAGAAATTTCAGTTTGTGGTGCCCGATTCCCTGAAGCCAGAAGTGTTGGCTGGTGTCCATGACAATGCTGGTCATCAAGGTCAGCCTCGCACGCTTTCTCTAACTCGTCAGCGTTTCTTCTGGTATGACATGGAAAAGGATGTGCGTGATTATGTGAAAAACTGTCACAGATGTGTTCTCAGTAAAACCCCAGAGCCAGCTGCTAGAGCCCCATTGGAGAACATCAGAACCAGTGCCCCACTTGAGCTTGTCTGCATTGACTTTTGGTCAGCTGAGGACAGCAACAACAGATCTGTGGATGTCCTTGTGATAACTGATCACTTCACCAAACTAGCGCATGCTTTCCAATGCAAAGATCAAACAGCTAAGAGAGTGGCAAAAACACTTTGGGATGGATTCTTCTGTGTGTATGGCTTCCCTCAACGAATTCACTCTGACCAAGGTGCGAATTTTGAGAGTGAACTCATTGCAGAGTTTCTAGAGCTGAGTGGCGTTGGTAAGTCCCACACTTCGCCCTACCACCCTATGGGCAATGGCACCACGGAAAGGTTCAATCGCACCCTTGGCAACATGCTACGATCGCTTCCCCCCAGATCAAAGCAGAAATGGCCACAGATGATACAGACTATGACGTTTGTGTATAACTGTACGGCACATGAGACCACTGGATTTGCACCATTCTATTTAATGTTTGGACGAGTCCCCAGGTTGCCAGTTGACCTCATGTTTCGGGACGTCCTTCATGACGACACAGTTGGTGATTACAATGCTTATGTCAAGTCATTGCTATCTGACCTGCAATCTGCTTTGCACATGGCCCAAAACCACAGCACACTGGAGCAGAAGCATCAGTCTAACCAGTATAACAAACGAGCCAAAGGATTGCCTCTCTCATTAGGTGATCAGGTGCTGGTGGCGAACAAAGGAGCTCGAGGGAAACGAAAGCTTTCTGACAAATGGGAGCCTGTCGTTTATACAGTTGTGGATTCAAACCCCACCCTCCACATCTATCGCATCAGAGACAGTGAAGGAAAAGTGCGTGTAGTGCATCGCAACTTGTTACTTCAGGTGAATTTTTTGCCCTTGGATGTTGCTCTGACCAAAGATGCCACGCATGCAGTTTCAGCTGTGATAGAGGGACCGCTAGAGCCCAGCCTGCATGGATCCACAGCATCTCTTGTGGACACAGAGGCTGACATTCATGGGACTGATAACATCTCCAACATTAGTGAGCATGATGATCGCACACTTTCATGGGTCCAACAGCATTCCCCCACTAGCACAGGTGGTGCAGTCAATGAGTTGACCTCACCTGAGATGAGTGCTCCGGTCCTGGAACGAGCAGATGATGCTGGTACCTCTGCAGACTCCTCCACCGAGCATCACCTCCAGCCTTCATACTGCTCTGCATCCTATGATGGTGCTATAGGCCAGACACTTACCACACGTTTTGGGAGGATGATTAAACCGGTCTGTCGCTTGATTGAGTCAATGACTCAAATCGAGGCTATTCTTGGTATCGAGCCAGTCCAACCTGTTATTGATGTGTGATTGGTTCTGCCATAGGTTTGAGGCAGGTGTAATCTGTTCATGGTGTTATTTCATTATAAAAATAGAATTATTATAGAAGTTTATAGTATAGTCCTGCTGATTGATTAGTGTGACTGCCCATAGTTATTGTGGCCTGTTTGTGTGGTGTAAAGGGCACCTCATCTTTGCCTATAAAGTAACCTGTGGTCCTGCTAGGCGCCAAGTAGGTCCCAGGTCTTTTATCCTTTTTGAAGGTAGCTGTACTGCTGAATTTACTCACTATGTGTGTGGGATTTGTTATGGCCAGTGTCATGGGTGCACTTTGATTTCAGTAGAGATGGGTATTTTCTGGAATTTTGTGTAATTCTTGGGGGGTGAATGTAACCTGGTTATATTTGTACTTCTATACTTTTGTTATAATTACACAAAATGTGTTTGTTGCGTTGGTTCCAGTATAAAACCTGATAGCATTTTTTTTCTATTATTTCTTCTTTGTTGGTGTTTTATTTTCATTGGCTATATATATGGGTTGCAGCCCCTGACTCTCCCCTTTCTGTACAATCCTGCGGTGGGAGAGGTGGGAGCTGCTTTACTCGTCTCTTTATATTTTCATACTTTTATATTAATTTGTGTTACTTAATTTCTTTATTGTCATTATATCTGTCATTACTGTTTTATGTGAATATGTTGATTTATTTTAGCTTCATTTTCTGCCACTCTGTAAGTTGCTGCCCTCCGATCCTGCTAGCTTACAAAGTTAGTCAGTCAAGCTAACTTCAGTTTTGCTGTTATAGGAACTGGAGCGGGCAGATGTTACAGGAGTGTGTTTTTGTTTGTCTATGCATCAGGTATGTGAACTTTATGTATTTTTATTTTATATTTGCTGCGAGTATTTTCTGTGTTCGCGCTCGCGGCTGTATGCACTGCCCCGCCCTTTCTGTACGATCCTGCGGTGGGAGAGGAACTGGAGCGGGCAGATGTTACAGGAGTGTGTTTTGGTTTGTCTATGCATCAGAGAATAAAAGGAGATCATTCCAACAACCGACTATCCATATGAACACAACGCAGAAGTACACCGGTTACATAACTACAGACACAAACTACAGGTACAGTTGGTTGATAGTACATAGTACATCAGTAAAGGTTCAATTTCCACAAACATTTTCACGTATAAAGACATCCAGTCATTTTTTGATTTTTATTATCAAACCAAAATTAAAAAACGAGCCACTTCTGTGTGGTTCCCTATTTGTGAATAGAAGCTCTGAAACGACTTGCGGTTTTTCATTTCCATGTGCACAGACCCCACAACATAGTCACTGGTGCAAAATGGATGAAAGTCAATCAAATTCAGGAACACACACACGCAGTTTCGTGTTTTCTGAGATTTGATGTAATGATTGGAATAAATTATGAAGGGGTACATTCAGAAACAGAACTACATCAATCAGGAAAATAAAAGTGCATGAACCAGACAGACCCTTGATTTACAAAGACAAAAAAGTGACACACAACACACACACACACACACACACACACACACACACACACACACACACACACACACACACACACACACACACACACACACACACACACACACACACACACACACACCAGGGAGGGACTACATTCAGTAAATCACACACATTAATAAATGTCCAAGCAAAGCAGGAACAAAACAAAGAAACATGTAAAACCTTCTCCCATCTCTTATTTGAAGGCGTAAAAAAGCAACAGGTGAATTAATAAAAAATAAATCTGATCTGACTCTGTCACCTCAACCCCCCCACCTGAATAAAAAGCTGCTGTTTGAGAGGCCAGAGTCCACAGGCTGCTGAGATCCTGTCATTAGTTGGACCTCAAAGAGGGGCACACAGCAGTCGACCACCTGGCTCCTCTACAGCTCATCTTTGTGTTTGCCATCGGCGTCTTCTTTTGTCCCGGCATCCTCTTCTGTCTCCTCCTCCTTCTGTTCGCCCTCTTCCTCGTCGTCTTCCTCCTCCTCCTCATCTTCCTCCTCCTCCGCATCATCTTCAGCATCTGTCTTCTTACTCTTCTCCTCCTCTTCCCTCAGTTTCCTCTCAATGTCCTCCTGCTCCTCCTTCATCTTCTTCTCCGGTCCCTGGTGACCAAAGAAAACAGAAACATGGAGTTGACAGCACTGATACATTATCTTTAGTGTTAAATACAATTTCAGGATGTGACGGAGCAGGACACCAGTCCTCCATCCTATGTTCAAAGACTGACCTACTCTCATTTTTGTGTTACTGCTTGACCCATTAACTGAGCGACAGCTCTCTGAAAACGATGAAACCAGCTGCTATTCTGGTTCACTGCTCATATGTTAAGCTGAAGGGCTTCGCAACAGAAGATGATCTGTGAGCTCCAGACTCTGTGTTTGCCTCCATTCATATGAATCATATCTACTGAATGAGAGAACACTTTCAGACCTTTCTAGACCAGCTGGAACCAGCTTTGCCTGCCAAGAGCGAATTCTTTGGCTTTATAAACATAACACTTTCAAAATCAGGTGTTGGACCAGTATCTGGAGCTAGCTTAAATGAATATGGTATGATAGACGATGTTTTGTCAGCTGTATAATTTGACATGTTAAAAACCTATTTATCGATTAATAGGACTTTAAAAACATAGCCCTACCTTAGTAACTCCCCAGGTCTCCTTCCCAAATTCTTCTGCTTCTTTGACATCAGTAGTGATCAGGAAGTTGTCAAAGATTGTCCCAGATTTAACCTGATCAAAAAACACATCACATTATCATTATTTATCCTGCAGATAAATTATGTTTTTGTCTATTGTTTAGCCAGTTGGTACAGGTGACATCACCTGCCACAGGTCCAGACCCAGAACTCCAATCTTGTCAAACTTGTACATTGTGGAGTCATGGCTGTACTCCGGGTTGTCAATCTCTGGGTGGACCCAGACCCCCTTGTAGTTAGGGTTGTCAATCTGCTTGGGCTTCCATTCTCCCTGCAGACAACAAGGTGTGATGTAGCATTACATCTATTAAACCTACGGCCTTACGTTTAGCTGTCGAACCAGTACCTTATACTCTGGGTTGGTGATCACAGGAGGCTCCCACTCTCCATCCATGTCCTCCTCCCAGTCAACAGGCTTCTTGGCATCAGGGTCAGGGATAGTTTCTGGTTTGTCCCAGTCCTATGAGACAGCAGGAGTGTGTGGAGGACCACTTGGCTTAGTGCAGAAACTCATACGAGTCGTACTATGCAAGGAGCAGTGCTGCATATGCAGATGTAGACGCATTCACACTGCCTTGGTATTCCGCAACAAAAAGTACAAACCGCACTAATGTGCAACCAATCGGGTCATAGCAGCCGAAGTCTTGAGTCAAGCTTCTTCTTGAACTTCTCATCCACATACTGATGCAGAAAATTGAATCTGTGACGCTAAGCCTTTAATCTCATTTTGTACACACAGTATCAGTGTCTGAGCCTTAAATGTGCAAAAGAAGCAAAAGCAGGTCACAGTTCACCCAAAAGTAACATCTTGGAAGTGCTATAAATACAACTTGTCACACTGAATGTCTCCAAAGCTTAGGTAACGGTAAAGGAACTGGACTGGTTTTTGTATAAAATGGGATTTTAACACCAAACTGTATTTATTTGCACATATTTGGCTTGACGGGAGACCGCATATCTTCCGCTATTTTTTTTTATGCAGACATATTATTTTAAAGTAATTTCCTTAATTAAGATTAATCACCAACACCTGGGTTAGCTCGGTCCCAACAGTACGGAACCCCTTAAAGTCAACTTGGCAAGTGTTTCTTGGAACTAGCGTTCTGAAGCTTTCAGGGATATTATCTCAGCAGTGCTGGAAAATGATTTCGCACCTCAGGTTTGGAGTCATTGGGGTCATCGATCTTGGCCTTGTCATCCCAGTCACTGGGTTTTTTGGCCTCTGGGTCTTTGATCTTCTTTGGTGGCAGCATGTCCCAGTCGTCCTCCAGGGAGCCAGACTCCACCTTTTCATTGTCAATTCTCACCTCATAGGTCTGGTCTGGATTCAGGATCAGCGTGTATAGATGGGTCAGCTCATCATCCTGAGAGGTAGGGGGTATTAAAGACACTGAAAGTGAGCCTGAATCTTTAGATGGATGTTGACTAAAGACAAAAAAAATCATCAACATGTTCAACACGCTTTGTGCACATCTACCTTGCATTTGATGTCTTTCTTGATGAGGTGGTTTTGGCCCTTATAGTTGAAGATTACATGAACCTTCTTTGTGCTATATCCACAGATGTCAGGTCCTGGACACGTTAATTACATCACATTAAAGAGAAGCTCCAGTAATGACTGCTCCAATCATCCTTCCCTCCTCTCAACGTTAAGGTTCATGATCAGTCACACGACTTACCAAACATGATGTAGTACTGCGAGTCTCCATGCATGTCGCTCTGGTCAAGGTCAGAGGGAAAGATCTTGACGTAGCCGCCTCCACAGTCTATCTTCTGCTCATGCTTGACGGTAAACTGAATTACAAGTGGCTTTCCCTCATTGCTAAAAGGCTCAAAGCGGGCTGACAGGGCGTAGAAGCGGGCGTCCTGGCTGGTCTGGAGACCTGTTGCGCAGTAGTGTGAAGTAATAGGTGTCAACATAATCAGAGATGTATTATCAGTTTGCAGCACAGCACTTGATTCTTCACTCGGTTTCACTAACAAGCCTTGTTATGGTGATTACCAACTGGGGGAAAATGGACAATCAGGGGCCACAAAGGATTACTGAGCACAAACTCATCTGTATAAGTTATTTTAGGAATAGACTAGAATACATGGGTTTAGTAATGCACATCTAACAAAACTACAGTTGGTTCAAATGAAGTCTTGTGTTAATTACATTGACACATTCCTGAAGGATTTGGCTTTGATGCAAACATGCCCTCGTCCAGTATCTAATGCATCCACTCACGGCCAGTCACACACAAAACGACTTTACCTACATTTGCAAAACTATTCACCATCTGCAAATACCTGATTTACCTGACGAGCGAAGCGCCAGTGAGCCTGAAACCATACCTCTGTCAGCCTCTGCGTCCCCGTAGAACTTCCCGGCGCTCAGCTTCCACTGGCCATAGTCTGACTTGTGCTTGGACTCCAGCCACCGGCTCTTCCATCCTTCTGAAAGACAGTTCCCAGTCTGCCGGTCACATCCTGCGGCTGATACCAACTTACAGCACCTCACACTAGACAATATGCGGCAAGTCTGCATTTCTTTAGGAAGGTTATTCTGCTGCTGAAACCGCTTGAGGTGTCAAATGTAACATTGGATACATTTCACAGACAGCCCGGACCCGAGCAGAGCAGCGACGCCAAACTGGACGTAACCTCAATATCAAAAGTGAAAGAACGCGTTGAGACAACTTGTCTCTGCGGTCGCTGGCCTGACTGCTAGCTTTCAGGTTTAGCAGGAACCGCCGTAGCTGTGACTGACAGACATGTCCTGGCACTGATGGAGTCAGGCAACGTTTAAACAAGCGCGTCTGTCCTGCTAACAAAGACAAATGACCGCTTCCAGCACATCACTCAGGCGAAGCAGAGGAGGAGCAGCCGCCCATACGTTACCTCCGTCCAGAAACTGTTCCTTGAAGTGGATGGTCGCGTCGCTCACAGCTATTGAAGCAAAAAGCGCAACAAGCGCCGCTGGGAGTCTCATGTTTGCAGCTTCAGTCCAGCTTCAGTCCAGCTTCAGTCCAGCTCCGACGAGGCGACGGCGGCAGACTCGAAGCGAAAGCAGCTACTGACGCTGCAGGAAACGCAGCCCGACTATTACTACGGAGCAGACCCTGCACAGATGGCCGGCGCTCATTGGACGAGCGGCGCGCCAATGAAATCCGAACACGAGTTCCTTTTCGGAAATGCTCGGCTGGCGTCGTGCAAAGATCGGAGGCGCGGAAATGAAAGACGTTCCGCTCTCCTGCGTCTCTGCGGGACAGTGCGATTGTTCCCCCGCTGGACTGAACAGCGCAACGTCGGAATACGTGGATAAAACGGCTCAGGGAAAGGCTGAATGTTTGTATGTGACATATCCAAATGACACGTACGTACACGGGTCACATACAGTTATAATACTGAGGTGAAAGTCGGCCCATCGGTGCTGTGGATGCTTTTAACCTTCGTATTGCTGGGTTAGTGGGAGGGAAACTACAGCTGTATTGGCCTTTTTGCAATAAAAACACACTGTCCACGCAAATGTCCAAAGCTGGTAGTTACAAGGAGGCAATAGGATGAGTAGACAACAAATAATAAGCAGGACACAAAAGCAAAAATAACGTGAAGCCTGGCAGAGGCCGTGACTGGTGTAAATGCTAACTGAACAGGACACGCTGTCTGCTGAGGACAGGGACGTCTGGGGAAGAGCGTCCCTGAAGAAAGGAGGAACCCAAGGAGCAGGCAAGGGGGTCGATTCAGAGGCAAGAGGTACGTCTCACACGTGATCACCTCCTTGGCTCCTAGTCCCTGAAGATGGAGCCACAGAAGAAAAAACATTTAATAACTTAACAAATGTCAACTCTCTGTCTGACACAAGTGCAGCAAAGCACTGTGACAAGTTGTTGAGTAGCTTGGCACCAAGTTCGAATTCATTTCTGGTCGTGACCATATTTGGTGTTGTTCCTGCGCTTTGCCGGTTGGCTCATCTGCTTCACCTGCTCCACTTCCTTTCTCAGCAGGTCTGCATTCTTCTGTGCAAGTCACTCAATACTGGGCCTGTGTTTTTCTGACCTCGGCAGCTGATCCATACTGTACTTTGAGTTTCGGGTTTGTATATTGTTGCACTTTGGGGGCTGCTGGGAGCTTGTGAGGACACACTGAACTGGGACACGTCATACAGTACGTGTTAATTGTGGGATTGTTTCATCTTCACTCGTCCGTACCGTCCTCAAGAGACTCCAGCCTCCTGTGCACCAGTACTACCTGCTCACACTCATATATACTCAGTCAGTAATCGTCTGTTAAATCGTTCCCACATCTCTGTTTTCACCATAGGTACGCTCACCCCAATCAACTCCCAGAAGTCTGTTGTCTGCTGCTACTTCCAGCTTTTACAGTTAATGTCTTTGAGACCAATGTTTCCCCAGACCCTTCCGACACTTGGAAGCCTAAGAAGGCCCTTGGGGCAGGTAGTAGCCAGTCAGTGGAGCCGTGTGCAGCCAGTGAATGTCCCTAATGGAAGGCTAGTTTGGCACCTCTGCTTAGAGCAGGTGCTTTGTGTGGATCGGTTTCGACATGATTTCATTGACAGTTCTAAAACAGAAAGTTTCTGATGTTCTTAATGGGCGGAGCTTCTGTGTACAAGTAAACACATTGAAAGAATGAATGTTAAGTGGAGCGTTTCACAGGAGCCAGTGCAGGAGGAATGTGACGTCTCTTCCTGAGTCCAGTCAGACTCTGCTGCAGCATTTAAATTAACTGGAGACTTTTAAAGAGTCATTGGTTCAAACTATGAGCAGGGAGACACAGTCGTCCAGCCTGGAGGAACTAATGCAGGGATTCATGTTTCAGCATCACTCTGTGAGAGGATGCTCCTCATTTTAGCAACATTCCTCAGGTGGAAGTAGGAGGTTTAGAGATTCTATAATGTAGGATGTAAAGGAGAGAACTGGGTCAAAGATGACACCAAGGTTCCTACAGTAGAACCTGATACAAGATACACACTCTCCCCTTCTCCACCTCGATGGCACGTACCTACTGCTCAGGTCACTGAACAAGGATAAAATATAGAGGTAGAGCTGTCGCCCACCAATAGTAGGATCGGTGGTTCAATTCCTGGCTTCCCCAGTCATGTGCCGAAGACACTGGACTCCAAGCCACCCCCAGTGTGTCAGCCTAAGCTGCCAGCGATGTGTGAATGTGTTTGTGTGTACGAATGGGTGAATGAGACGCAGTGTCAAAGTACCGAAAGGTAGAAAAGCTGTACAAGTGCAGACCATTTACCATACAACTGTGACGTCACTAATTGACATACAGTGATGATGCATATTGACTACTACAACACTATGTGAACCGTCAGTCTCTGCCCCAGCAAACTCCAGGTTGGCAGAACCCAGTCTCACTGCTAAGACGCTCAGACACACTCGTCTCCATTCTTCTTGTTTAAGGCACTGATCACCTCAGCAGCAACACATGACACCCACATTTGAATGGGAGAAATTGTGTCCTAATAATAATCACAAGAATAACACAAACATTATCAAAATATAAAGGAAATGGGCATATTGAAAAATCTGGAAAGCCAGGCTTTGACTAATTGGTTTGTTTCATAGACAAATTAATAGAGTATCATCTGCATAGCAGTGCAAATATATATTTATTATCAAGAGGAGACATGTAAAGATGTCATGTAAAGTATTGGACCAAGCACAGAACCCTGTGGAACAACAAAGCTAATTTTTGTGTGGATGGAAGATTGATCATGACCATGAACAAATTGGAATCTGTTTAGCAGATCTTGTGATCCATCGTATCAAATGCTGAACTAAGATCTAACAGGTATAAAAACTAGACCATTGTCTGAAGCTGTGAGAAGATCATTAGTGACTCTAATCAGAGCTGGTTCTGTCTGTGATGGATCTGAATCCTGACTGAAATCTTCATCCAGGTTATTTCTACGCAGGTGGTCTCATAGTTGTTTAGCTACGTTTTTTTCCAGAACTTTAGAAATAAAGGCAGATTAGATGTTGGCCTATAGTTTCTAGTTCTCTAGGGTCAGTGTAGTTGTGTTTTGTGCCTGTGGTATGTAGCCCGTTAGCAGAGACTGGTTGATTTAAGATTTAATAGACATGTTAATTTAAGTTAATTAAAATACAGCAGCATTTGTCAAAGTGATACTGAAATATTATATATATACACAGTTGTTACATCTAGGCTGGACAACTTTAACTCCTTAAAAAGCTTCTAGTTAATTCAGTCCGCTTTGAATGCAAGTGGGCATGTTTCTCGTAAATTAGCTTCTCTCTGTTGGTGCGCTACAGGAGCGACGCTTTACCATAGCATATGGAAGTGCAACCACTCTTTTGCTCTTTTGGATAGAAACCAACAAAGGCAGCTGTCAGTGGTGATGTTCCCGTTGAATCTACACAATTTTTCACTTTTCTCCAACATCTGTGAGAAGCAGACGCCCTCTCTGCTTTAAACTAGGCTGAAACCTTCCTTTCTGACAAAGCTGATGGTTCCAGATGGTTCTGGTTCCTCTGATCCATCTCTTAGTTCAGCTGCTACAGGCTTAGATGCTGGAACCTCCTTCATTCACTGAGCTCCTCTGGTTTTCTATCTATTCCATCCACTAACATGCCTCCATGTCCACATGTGACTAACTTTGTCTCTGTTCTCTCCTAGTTGTGTTTCTCTCTTTCTGTCTCTCTCTATTCTCATCTCCAGGTATCGTCAGACTCAGAGTCGTGTGTCTCAGTGTTCAGCTGCTGGTCCCACCATCCTGCCTGAGTCTGTTGTTGTTGTTCTTTTCTGTCTTCTCTGTCCCTTCACTCCAACAGGTCAAGGCAGATGTTCTCCCACTGATCCTGGGTCTGCTGGAGGTTTCTTCCTCTATAGAGTTTTTCCACTGTTGCTATTAAAATGTACAATTTATTGATTGGCTCCAATTAAAAGCTGCTCTATGTGGATTTGTTGGGTTTAGTTGTGTAAGGTCTTAAAACCTTACTTGTAAAGTGCCTTGAGATAACTGATGCTGTGAATTGGCACCATATAAATAAAGTTGAATTGAATTGAATCTGTTACTCATCTACTGTATCCAAGTGTTCATGGCTCAGCCACATGTAAAGTACGTCCACTGTATACACGCCTTGACCAAACTAATGCTTCCAATTCACCTACTTCCTGTGCAGTAGGAGACATCGCTTTCTCTGGCCTCAGGTCACAGCTAGTTCCTTCAATAGCCCACGCAGCCATCACATACACGTACATGTACAGGATGAGCGAATTTCCTCCTGTTTTAGGTCAACGCTAAAATAGTTTTCTTTGGGTAGCATAACTATACAGCTAGAAAGCTTATTTATATAGCAGCAATTCATCTCAAGGCAAGGTAATGTTTAAGATGTTATATAACTATATCAAATTTAAAAAAACAACAACCAACAAGTCCAACTTGAGCAAGCACTGGAAAACACAAAACTGGAAAAAACTCCCTCTAACCATGATTAGGGTGGGCGACAAGCTGCCTTCATCGGTTGGGGTGAGGATGTAGAGGAGAAAGAAAAGAACTACAGATAAAAAGAGCAAAGACAGATGATGACATGGGGAGGACAGTAGGTAACAGCTGGATTAAATATTAGACATAGAGAGAATTACCTGAGCAGACCTGAGCTCAACAACAATTGGTATCCAGGAGCAGAATCCAAGTCTCAGGCAGGACACTGGAACCAGCTGATCCTCCCGCCGGTACTGAAAGGCAGCCTCAGTGTGGACATTCCACACAAAATCATCAGAACATGTCCCACAAATTAAAAACATACACCAATTACCCCATGACGTGTTAACAGATATTACAGCTTGTAGTGTGCCAGGCAAAGCAGGGAGGAATTATACAGAGATACCTTGTAGCATCTGGCGACCCAGTAGCAGGATGGCAACAGTCAGGCCACCAACTGGGCTGGCGGAGGCTGGCTTACAGCCGTCACGCGTCAGAGTTTTCCTCAGTGAACAAAAAGGTCACTTTCCAGTTAGCTGTGAGTGAGTTCCAACTATTTTTGTAACAAAACCATTGCTATATCAAACTAGGGGACCCAAAGAAGTAAGATGACTAAGGATTTATTGAAACTAAATGCAAGAGTCTCACAACAAGGTCTTAGTAAGGTACCAAGAACCAGTAAATGAGGGAATGACTCAAAACGATGCAAACACGTTTAAACCAGACCAACAAAGGAACCAAGCAAACCTGACAACAAGCCAAGGTGGAAGTGGCGCTGAAGTCCTTTAAACAGACCAGGTGAGACTGATCACGATTACTGGACAGAGGAAGTGGGCGTGGCCAAGGTGACTGACAAGGACACGGCTGGAAACAAGAGGTCGCCATGTTCTTGTGCTGGCTGATACTCTGCACACACACTGTCGTTCCACATGCTGGGAGGTGTCCAGGCTGTGGTCTCCGTCGTTCCTCATGGCAACGACAGTGAGACCTGGAATAAAGTCACACTCTGTACCTGAGTTGTGTGATGGGACTGAGTTAATCACAGTATGTCCATAACGAGCACCACGTTCACGCATACTGCTGTCCATCAGTGCACAGGGCCGACTCTGCGCTCATGTCTTCTCACCATACGTCTCAGATGAAGAAAGGGGCTGAGCCGTCACTCGATTCCCACCTGAGACTTGAAAGGCCCAAATGTATTGTGAGGGTGTGCTGGGACCACCTGGATCTTCTCCCGGGGATCAGCTCGCACCTCTGGGAGAGCGTTAACCGGATCCAGACGGAGGCTAGACTGTCTCTCAGCTGGTCTGGAAATGCCCTGAGGTTCCCCTGAAAAGCTGGAGGACGTGTCCATGGAGGGTAGCATGGATAAGACCAGTAAGATGAGATCTGTACATAGACGCTTTAATGCATACGATGCTTTCCACCGAACTTTGATCAGGATTCTAGTTACTAAACAACACTTGCATGTCATGTAAGTGCGTCGCTTTTATTTCTATGCACGTGAACATTTATACTTTATGACGTACTACTGTATTTACAAAGTAAGTGTCTAACGTTCAACGGTAGGTTGCGAGCTTTTATTGTGAAGAATCAACCGGATGAGATGTCCTTTATTGCGGAAAACTTAACAGTGGGATAGAAGGAGTGACTCTGACTGCGGCGACCGCAATGGGAGACATTGTGGGATTTATTGTAAGCGGATTGTAAGAACCGTCAGCAAAATGGCAGAGAGGTGAGTTTGACAGCACGGTCGCTGTATTCGTCTGAGTCCCGTTAGCTGATTTATTCGACACCTCATCTCAGCGCGGAGGGAGGCAGCCAGCCCGGCGACGAGGCTAGCGGCGGCTCGGTGGCGGAGCTGACGCTGTGCTGGGTGTTAGCTAGCTCGCCGCTATTTCGCCCCCACGGTTGAGTGTTCGTAGTGGAAAACCTCTCTCAGTTTCCCCTCTGCTCGCTGGGTCGTTGCCGCCGTGCGCGGAAGTGCTGCGTGTCTGCGGTGGAGGGAGCGGCAGGAGGCTGAGCAGCTGGCGGTGATGCTGGTGCACCTGTCGGTCCAAAGTGGCGTCTTTGCTGGAATGCGGCTAACCTGCTCCAGCAGCGAAGCCGTGGCCAGTGTGCACTGCTGCTCGGCTCGCCTGGGCTAAACGCTCCCCGGCAGCATCTCTCCTCCTCCGGGGGATGCGGGCGGTGGAGACGCTACGTTTGTGCGAACCAGGCGTCCACACAATTGGACTAAATGTGGCCAGAACTCGTCTTCCTCGTCTTCCTCGTCTGCCCTGCTCTCTGAGGCGTCAGCCAGCTTTCAGGATTTCCACTGTCACACCAGCCACCTGGCAAATCCACATCACCAACAGCCATTTTCTAGTTGGGCATCGGTGTGATGTATGTAAGCACAGTGACATGTCCATGTTCGGATGCAGCTGCCTCAGTCAGGCAGGCCGTCGGGACTAGAACTTGCTGGGTTTGTGGGCTTTTCAGCTCCAAAACGTTCCCATCATTGAACATGCAGGCTGACCCATAGACGCTGGTGGAGTTCATTGCAGTGATGCAGGGGTCGTTTGGCCTCATGCAGAAGTCCGCTGCGTGTGTACATGGTGTTGGAGCTTAAGATCCGTGCTGGCCTGGTCGTCAGAACTGAGGCTTAAGTCTCTCAAGCCACTGATTTGTTCAAAATGAAGCGTCATTTTTGACAAGGACAGAAGCAATGGATGACTGGTGACAGCAGCGTTACTCCGTCAGCTGTAGGTGTGGGGATAGTAGTATGGATGACGTCAGGGAGGACGGAGGACTGAGCTCCTGTTCCTGTGTAATCTAACACGTCTTCATGAAGACGTCAGTGCTTGGTTTTAGTTCAGACCTTTTGAGAGAGATGATGCTGAAGAAGAAAATGCCAAACAATGCAAAGGTCAGTTAGTGAAATGCAGTAAAGTCAAGCTCTGTAGTTGATCAAGTTGGCATCCACCTGGTTTCCTCACCCCCCACTGGGATTTGGCTTACTGCAGGAAGTGTTTTTAGTGATAAACAAAAGTTTTAGGAAATTAAAACAAAAGTACGGTATTTGTTCGCTGCCAGTGGACTGGACTGCTGCCGCATGGCTTCAGCGTCACCACCACTAACCTATTCTGTTCATTTGGCTTTTCTCCTGCTGATCTGTACTGTAGATGGGTTTGTAGCTGTTTAACTGAAAGACTTAAGCAATGTCAAGAAGGGCATTTACTGACAGAATAAAACGTCTAAACGCACTGTAATAATAATAGCAGACCTTAATGTGCATCTAAACAAAACCCCCTTCTGAAAACCTGTTGACTGTCAGACAAGTACTACACCTAGAACACGTGTTACATTCTGGGACTCTAGGCTGCATGTGGTAGAAGGGCTCGTCCTCCTTATTTCACACTAGTCTGATCCTTGCCCTGGACGGTCAGGTCAGACTCCTCCACCGTCCACGTAGACTAGGGTCAGACGTAGAAGTTAGGCATCTGATCTGTGTCTCACTAGCTGTTTTAGCTGCTCATCTTTGAAACCAGCAGCTGGAGTGACTAAAATCCTTTCCCTCGCATAGGACGATATAATCCTTGTTCTTTTCAGACAGCTGGTCAGCTGTGGAGTTTTCACACAAGCACCGACCATGAGCCAAATCTGTGGGTTGACACAATCTTGCCAAGGTGATGAGAAGAACCTTTTACACATGTAAAGGACGTATGATGTTTGTATTAGTTCAGGGACACTGGAGTCCAGATCCATCGCCCGAACCGTGACGATAACGTACAGTTACTTGTTTTTGGTCGTGTCGTGTTCCTGGATGCAACCTTTAGTGAATTTTTCAGGTTGGACGTGCATATAAATAGTGTGGGTGAGTATTTGCGTGATTGCAGCTGCTCAGCCTGAGTCCTGCATGTGCTGTGGGTGCACTGAATTTCCATTTAACCCTGCTGGGTTACAGTGAGTGGAGAGACCGTGCACAATTATTTCCCAGCGTGACTGTGTAACAATGCATCTAATAATAGCTCTAAAGAGAAGACGTGATGAGGAATTCTCCTGGAACTGTCTTTGGTACGGTGGCAATCATGGCTGCGTTTTGCCAAGACCTAGAGGGATACAGATATTTCAACACATTTCTGAATCCATTCATGACCAGTGCTGAACATGAGGCCAGAGATCCCACATCCAACTTCTATTGACCCACACATGGGGGCTCAACGCCACATGCCTCTGGCAGCCAGCTTGATATCCGATCTACAACTGCAGGGCGGGGCCCTGAACCCATGTGTTGTGCTAGCAGCACATGGTTGTAATATTGATATTTATAATGGTCATGGCCACTAAGCTGCTGCCATATCTGTCACACTCGCATGTTTCTACAGCATCTGCTTTGGGACACAAAGGGGCCAGGTGACGGCCGAGGAGGGCCTGCTTACTAAAACCTTATGGCTTCCAAACATTGTTGTTCTTTGTAACAGCTTGACACGCCTGACCCCACTCAGCCTGCAAAGTGAGCATCTTACGGGCACACGTAAGTAAAAATGTTCTACTGTCTGCTTCGTCTAATGGGTCTTATAGCAGCGATAGCAGTGTGTGTAAATGTTTAAAAAGCTGTGATTTCTTGCAGTTTGTTATTCTCCACTGTATGCTTGCAGTAAGAGAAGACCAGCTGGTTTCTGGTTAAGCAAACCAAGTGGAGATTGAGGCGGAAGAGCAGCTCGATGCTGAACTCTTGTTTAGGTGTTTGTACGATAAAAATGGTGCCTCAGTTATATGGTGACATTTAGGATTCAAATGGCTGTGTGGAACACTAAGGAGGTCACTACATGCCATTATGGAAACTGTTCCACCTGGGCTCATTGCTGGACTTCCACAACAGAGGCTTCATTCTGAGGGCCAGAGGAGTTGTATAAAGAGTGATTTGAGCAAATATGTGGAGCTTTTAAAATCACAAGTCAGAGCGTGCATTAACTGTGACAGATTTGTTTAGCAGTGACAGGTAAATACAAGCCTGGCTATAATGTCGTCCCCACTGGGGGACGAATAAAGGTTTATCTTAAACCTTATGTGTTAATGACCCAAAGGCTGTGTCCATTAACTGTAAGGGTGTCTTCATGTGTGGTATCACCACATCATAGACTTTATGTCCTCTATGGAGAAGAGCAACCTATGAACAGGCCATCTTTGCTTCCCTGATCAGAATATGATGTTGGTTATGTAAGTCCAGCTAGTAAAGGTATAGAAGTATTATTAAAAACTTTGCTTGCTTTCTGTTTCCTGTAGAAATACTACGCATACAGTACGTCACAGAAGTGAGTCCACCCCTCACACTTCTTGTAAATATTTAATATCTTTTCATGTGACAACACTGAATAAATGACACTTTGCTACAATGTAAACTAGTGAATGTACAGTTTGTAAAACAGTGTAAATTTGCTGTGTCCTCAAAAAGCTCCAAACGCAGCCATTGTCTAAACCCCTGGCATCTAATGTGAGTACAGCCCTAAGTGAAAATGTCCAAATTGGGCCCAATTAACCATTTTCCCTCCCTGGTGTCATGTGACTTGTTAGCGTTACAAGGTCTCAGGTGTAAATGGGGAGCAGGTGTGTTAAAGTTGGTTTTTATGGTTCTCACTCTCTACTGGTCACTGGAAGTTCAACATGGCACCTTATGGCAAAAAATGGCCTGGGGCTGCATGAGTGCTGCTGTTACTGGGGAGCTACAGTTCATTGAGGGAACCATGAATGTGACATGCTGAAGCAGAACATGATCCCCTCCCTTCGAAGTCTGGGCCGCAGGGCAGTATTCCAACATGATACCGACCCCAAACACACTCCAAGACGACCACCGCTCTGCTAAAGGAACTGAGGGTGAAGGTGAAGGACTGGCCAAGCTTGTCTCCAGACCTAAACCCTATTGAGCATCTGTGGGGCTCCTCAAACGGAGGGTGGAGGAGAACAAGGCCTCTAACATCCACCAGCTCCGTGACGTCATGGAGGAGTGGAAGAGGATTCCAGTGGCAGCCTGTGAAGGTTTTTTTTTGTTTTTGAGGACACAGCAAATTTACACTGTTTTACAAACTGTACATTCACTACTTTACATTGTAGCAAAGTGTCATTTCTTTAGTGTTGTCACATGAAAAGATATATTAAATATTTACAAGAAATGTGAGGGGTGGACTCACTTCTGTGACATACTGTACATGTACTGACATGATTTCAGCCTAGTCTTTGTTATGGCATAGAAGCTGTGGGAAGCTTCTGTATATATAAATATATTATGACATATTTAAACGTCTGTTTGGCTTGTCTCTGTATTCTAAGCCAGTCAAATGAGAATATAGTACTAATGGTCCTCTTGTTTAATATATCGCCTTGCTCCCCTTGGTGCCATCTGACGGAGACATGGCTGTTCTCTGATCTGCTCTCTGAACTGTTCAGGTATCATCCATGTGATTAGTGAGCACTGCTATGAGGCTGTCAGTGCCTCCCAGACATGACAGTAGTTACCGGAGGGTTTTTTTCTACGTTGTACATCATCACCAACAGCAAACTTACAGTTTAGTGGTGGGTGAACAGAAATTCTTGGAGACCTAGTTGTCCAGAAAACTGGATGCTTGAGTTCACTGGGCGACATTTAATTGACTCCTCCTCACACCGATGGTGCTGAATGAGGAATCTGCATTCACAGTCGCGTACTTGGATACTCGTGTGTGCTCCTTGAAGCTACGCCTTGGCCTGCTGCTCTGTGTCCCCTTTAAACTATCCGAGTGGCAGCTTTGAAAATCAATAGTGTTGAGTGGAATTTGAGCTTCTCTGCTGCTTCTCTCCTTTTGTTTTATCTGCTATGATCTCAGATACCTAGATAAGAATTAAAGTGGGGTTTTCCAGATGTCCTGGTTGAATTTATTTTTGCAAGGCCCATTAAACCCAGCCTAGTTAGCGTGGGGAGTCATTCTCTGAAGGTAGCCTGCTCCAGAGTGGGGTAACATCCAGGACAGGTTGGTTCCAGTGGCTGGTGCAGGTTGGAAGCTAGATGGAGAGGCCTAGAGACACAGCTGTGATGGGATATTGACAGGCTGTGTAAAGAGCATGTGCTGTGCAGCTGTGTTGAGTTAAGAGCAGAGTAGTGAGAACAATGTGTTGCCTCCATCATTTATGCCCCAGAATAAATCAAAGGCAGCGCTGCACCTTGGAGCTCTTTGTTGCTATTGTTGGTCACTGCTCTTGACTGCAGCAAAGCCTGTTTGAGTCAGAATATGAACGTTGGCAGAGACAGCAGTGTATTGACTGACATGGACGGTGAATGGAGCGGCAGTATTGACAGATGAGAGAGCACTTTCTCCCTCTAATAGGATTATTGTGCTAGTGTGTTTGCCCCAGAGTCTCTGCCATCCGTGTGTGTGAATGTTTGCATGGCATTGTGGTTTAGAAGGATGCCAAACAAGTGTAAAAATGGAGAACACCACCATGTATGACTGGGCAGTGCCGTATTGCCACAGACGTGGGTCCAGTGCACCAGCCACTGTTCCATCTCACGACGGGTTAACGTGTCATTGTGTTCTGCATATACAGCCTGTTATTAATAAGTTGGATTTGTAGCGCTTGTAATTGTCAATAAAACGCTGTCTTGATGAGCATTTTGCCAGGTTCACACTGTATTCTAGATGCTTTCTGAAATCCTGCAGGTTTGTCCTGGCTGCAGCATTAACTTAGTCCAGTTTACGGTATAGAAGCGAAAGGTGATTTAGTTAAGGACGTATTACCACTAAATAGTTTTGAGCCTGCAGTAGTTATTAAAAGTTGCGTTTTGTTTGGAGCTTGAACTGTGGATGGACGTTGGATATGACATCAGCTGTGTCTGATTACATCAGTAAGTTTTCCACATGCAGTACACGCACTTTGTGACATGACACTTGCACATTAACATGTTGATAAACCATTTTAAACACACAAATATTAATTTAATGTCATCATCAATAATCCTTGCCTTTCAGTGTGTATATGCTTTAGGCAGATGAATTAATCATGAACCACCAAAGCCTGTGGTCTGGCAGCATTTGTGGTGATGCTGGAGCCTCAGAGCCTCACTTTGTCGAGGAGAAAATTGGAATTAGCCATGCTGCTGCTGAACAACTGCTCATGTTTACGAGGGGATCGCTTGCATACGTGCACACGCATGCTGATGGCTTGAGCAAATGAAATTTGGTCTCCATTGTTGGTCTTTGCGGTGGAGGTCAAGGCAGCTCTCTGTTCATGTGGCCATGACACTGCACATACCGGATGGGATGGTGAATCAGATGCAAGCGAAGGTGGACATTTCGATTTCTACTCCAACCAAACCAACGCTTGAATACATTTGAGTATTCAACCTTTTAATTGTCATGCTCTCAGTCTATACAGTGATTATCCTCCGGTCTAACATAGCTGCTTAACTGTTGTGCCAGTTTCTTGAATATAGTGGCATCTGCTCACCATTGTTGGGTTTTTGTTATGCTGGACTTGAGGCATCACTGATTAACAGGTCATGCAGCCATCGTTGTTTTACCCATAATCCCTTTAGTTGCAAGGCCCCTTCCTGTAGTTTGTTGAGACCAAGCTCTCCAAACACATAGCAGTTACCTGTTTTTAGTTACGTTACCTGTTAATGTTGTATACTACCGATATGCGTGGTTTCAGAGGTCAAAGGCCAGTGAGCGGTGTCCTGCAGACGTTCTGTCTGCAGCCAGTGGGTCAGCTAAGACCCTGTACAGTGTTCACACACACTTTCAGTTGTTTGTCTATGCACTGGAAAGACATGCGTGTGTCTGGCATGCACGTAATACTATTCATTTTCCAGATACACAACATGTGCAGTGTGTAAGAGTCATAGAATTGTGAAGGCCATGGTTGCTAGGAGACCATCTCCGCGCACTTCTGTGTTGAAGAGCCGTCAGCATAAACTACTGCATCACACCTATGGACAGACCAGCGAAACAGGTAGCTCTCAATTTGACTCAGGAGTGTGTGTCTCTGAAGCGATTTTAGTTTAGTTGTAGATATTAAAGAGTGTTCTTGAGGATGACGTTCATTCATTCATTCTTTCCGATTAGAGGCAGACTCTTGACGTTTGGCTTGATGGACAGTTCGTCACTCAGCCTGTAGGACGTGAAACGCATAACCTGAATTTATAATGTAATATTGATGGCAGGTATGTTATCGACTGTCTGGTCAGAATCACTGTCTGAGTATTTCTACTGCAAATGAACACAAATGCGTAATATCCACAACAACCTCTACACTTCTGTCCTGCTACACGACACAGATACAAATGAGGAATCCGTGCTTCCAAATGGCACAGTGCACATGAACCCTGGGCCTCTTAGACCTTCAGGTCAGTCTGAGGCCCCTGGCCCTGGCTGTGCTGTGTTCGTTGTCTGCCCTCGCGGTCGCCTTGAGGCACATGTGGGTCTGTTTTTTGTACACTGGGCTTGTTTCCAAAAGTGTTGTTGCTTATTTGAGTTTGCTGTCTTTCTTTTCTAACCCTAACCCTTACTGCACTATATTAATAATGATATTTAGTGCCCTACAACAATAATAAATGCTGTTTACATCAGATAGTGCCACTGATGGTCCATCTGTAATAGAGTTTCATCCTTTATCAGTGTGCTGAGAGTTGAAGAGGGTGTGAAGACTAGATGTTCTTTAAGTACATAGAAGTGGCGCCTGCAGCTCTTTATACAACTTTTATCTGTTCATGGTCTCAGATTATTATGACGTGCTGTTCTTATGATGATATTACTTTGGTGTGAATCGATTCCTACAGCTTGGCGTCACTGAAGAGAGAGAGACTGACTGTTCACGTGTATAAAAATGCTCATTTTAACTTCTCTAACTTATGGGTTTGAGACTAAATGGATAACACCCCAGTAAACATCATCGTAGTGGGTCCACAGAAAGCTAAGAACCGTCTAATACAGGATCTTGTCTTGGGTTTCTCACCTTGAACTTCCACCTCATTTACATATAATGCTAGGATCAGCTGAACAGTAGTGTTTTTGAACGTACGGCTCTACAGTGTAAAACGTGTTTCCCAGCGCTGCTGCTAGGAGGATGTCTGTCTCCAGGATGTGAACACACTGCTGTTGCAGCTATTTTTAGTGTGTGGGTGCTGAGAGGTCCAGATCATTCCAGATCACCCTACCAGATCATAAAAGCTCTGCAGAGAATGCACCACCTCCACCAGAGATGCAAGAACAATTTACAGCCTAGCAGGCATGGTGGGGGGTGGGGATGTGACAAAGCAGCGCTGCAGGTGCTCCATGCGCTGTAACCATCGCTTTGAGTAATGATGCGGTGGGATCACTGTTCTCAACTTGGGGAGGTCAAGGCCTCCATTGTCATTCGTACGTACTGTATTACCGAGGGTGCCTGAAGGTTGAAAACCACTGTAGCTAGAAACTACACACCTTAATATCAAGTGTAGAAACCACACCAAGGAAGAAATGTTGAACGGCTGCTGAACTGAACAGATGGATCTGTAGAACGGGTGTATCTGTCAGTCGTGTCATTAAGTCGGGGACTTAAACCTCCAGAACTATTGGTGGATCTTGGCTCAAACCCCACTTTTGTTTACTCTAATACGTACTCTGCTTAAGTTAAGAGAGCTTATGGTCGATTACAGGTAGAACTTGCAGACTGACTAACAGTGCACTTGAGGAGAGCCTTCACATGAAGATATGCACACACAGATGATCAGCTGTCTGGGGAGGAATGCTCTGGAGTGTAAACTGTGTCATATTTGCATGTTACAACTTTCACAAATTGTTATATACTGTACATTGAAAAGTAAGAGCTTGATGAGACACCCAGAGCTAGAACACAACCAGCAACCTCCAACAAACCTTAACATTGCTATCAGTCATAATGATAAACATGCAGCACGTACCAACAAGTTCAAACCTGATCAGATACAGCAAACACCACTATCACAGCAGTGGCTCGTAGAGGGGCAATCTGCCGGCATCCCATACCGGCAGCTGTGACAACCACCTCCCCAGGGATGGCAGACCGCTGACCAATCCCAGGGATTCCAGCCTGCAGGGAGCCCACAAGGAGAAGCCCACGTCCTGATGCATCAGCAGAGTGGAGTCTGCACAGGACGTGGTGCATTGCTTTGGTGTTGTGATATTTATTTGTAGCATGTGCGACGTAACCACCTTTTCTGTCATTCTATTAGTGTTGCTGTGTTGTATTTATATTAATTTAGCCTTTCTCTGTATTAAGCTGTTATAGCAGATGATTCCCTTTAGGAGGTTCTGGTCTTCAGCTGAGCTAGAACTAGCCACAGTAGCTTAAGGTTGGAGGATGGATGCAGATGGGGAGGGGTCCTGGTGTCCTGGAGGTTCTGAGACAGAGCCTCCCGTTGGCTCTCACAGCAGCACCGATTGGCCAGTTGAAGCCAGATTAACTGAAACAAAGGGCCTGAGTCCTGCTGGTGCTCAGCCAAGAGGGAAAACTAACCCCAGGGGAATCGGGATGAGGACTTGGCTGCATGTCTGTGGTCCTTGTGTGTAAGTCTTTCTCCTACTTCACCACTTTATTTTACAGTAAATACATGCTGAAGGTTTTCCAGACGAGTGGCCTCCACCGTGGGCCCGGTGAGGTCACCATCTCATTCTAGCTCCATCCATGCACCATTTTTCTGCCTTTGCTTCTCATCCATGCAATGCTGGCTTAATAGCTACTGCTCAGGGGCTGTGCTGCACTAGTAATTAGTGACTAAAGTTTCCAACTTTATGCAACAAGTAAGACATGTCGGTAACAGGAACGGCATCCTCTCCCCTCACACATCTACAGGAACAGTTCTTCCTCCAGCGTTTTCCATTTCTCCTCCTTCTCCTCCTCTTTCTGTCCACTGTTGCTGTTCCACCCCCACCAGCTCCATTCTTTGTTTCACCCCATGTCTTCGACAACCTCTCTGCTCAATCATCTGACCCTTACTCCTCAAGGCTGATGCCTGCTCTCCCACTGGCCTCATTGCATGCTGGGTAGACCTGCTGATGGTGATTTAAAGCTTCACTGTGAAGGCACTGGCAACTAGTAATGGTGGCTGAGCTGGGGAGCTACAAGCAAGCCCACATCAGTCCGCCCGCCGCCTGCGTTTAGGTCCAGGGCCCGTGGAGGTGAGCCGGTCCTGCCTAACCTCAAGCACAACAACTCGGGCTTCTTCCCCTGCAGTGTAGTTAATGTACATGTGTCCATAGTGCCATAAGTAATTAACATTTCCCCTGGGAGACCCTACCAGGAGCCCTTAACCCAACAACATAGCTCCTAGTGTCGTTTGGCTCAAGCAGGAGAAGGATAACTCAAGTTCTACCTAATTAGTTCATTAGTCTACTTACAATAGGAGGCAGTACATGTGGCAATATTTATATTTTACATAACCTCACCGTTTCCATCAAAGAACAGGGCAGTTTAAGGCTTCTGGGCCGGAGTTCAAACTTAAAGGCCCGAAACCGAGGAACAGCACGACGTCACAGGCTCAGTGCCGCTCTGTTAGCCAGCTGTGTTATTGTTATCTTTGCTACAGACATAAATGAGCTATATTTAATGTGGCAGCTTCGCATATATAGATGGACAGATGCTCCGTAGAAACTGTTTTGCAAGCCGGTGATGGGAAATGAATCTGTCTCCAATGCCTCTGAAGTGGTTAATGGTAATTCAGGTCTGTAGCTGCAGTAATGAAGCAGGATGTGCACCTCTTTCAAAAGTTTAATGAAAGATCTGATCAAATGCCGTATTTTTACCTCGTATTTGTAAAGGTGAATTACAGTCTTTAAATACTTGCATACAAATAATGTGTTTGAGTGTAAAATGGTTGGTGGCTTTCCAAGCTCATCTCTATACTTTAACCTGCTCAGCCAGTTCAATGGCTTTACTACACAAATCTACACTGATCACACAAGTCTTAAAAAAGCTAATTAGTTCAGTTTCCACTATGTTTTTATTTTTCACAAGCCTCACAGGGCTGTGAAGATGGCCTTACTTTCTGAGATGTGAGAGATGTGATCCACATGGGATTTCAGCAGGCAAAGAGACAAACCAACTGTGTACCTGAGAGACAGGACTGGACATCAACCAGCCAAACCACATGGATGATCATATACTGTAGTATCTGATCAGAACATGTACAGTGATGTTTCAATGTAACATTCAGATTGTCTATGAAGATTCAAAAAGATTTTATTATTACACTGGCCACTGCAGAACATTAGCAGCTGGCTCCAGGCTCCGTCGTAGTCCTGGAGGTCTGACGGGTTTGTTCATTTTGCTATAGGTTGAGCAAGTGTATTGTGACATCATCCACCCTAAGCTGGTAGAGAAACACAGTCATGGTCACGTGACCAGTCTGACTGATGCATGTGTTGGAGTGTGCCACATACCTCAGCGGACAGACTCTCACTCTGACGCTCAGCTGTCTTCTCACCTGATGAGCTAAGTCAGCAGTGTGGTGGGTCGCGTGTGGGACGGACAGAGGAGCATGTGAGGGCATTTGATTCAGGACAAAATGAAACCTATAAGCACGTCAAGGAACACCTGGCTTTGTGTGGCCAACACAAGCAACACGAATGATGACGGTTAGTATTACACCACCCAAAAGGAAAGGCCGGCTGGTCAATTGGCATTCATACATGTGGTTATTGGCAATGATAATTGTGTATAATATTATTTTAATACACCACCCTGCTAGACCAGATACCAGTTAAGCTATAACAAACCTGATTAGGATGAATATTGAGTTAGTTTATAATCAAAAACGTTAATAACTAGGCTCATTACAGTTTAACGTTTGAACCCGACCCAACGTCCTCCTGGCATTACTCGAGTAATGAGATGAACTTCGTTTCATCTCATCACGTTTCTGGGTTCAGAGCTAATGTGTGGGCTTCCTCGACCTTCCCCAGAGTTTATGACCCGCTGTCCTCAGGACCAGAGACAAGTCCTTGCCACGAGGATCTCAGCTGAGGAACCAGGTAGCTGTGGGTTCACATATGTTTGTCATGAGCTGTGGACAAGCAGTACATGGCTGGTTGACTGGTGGCTGTAGCTTATTCCTTTCAGTGTGTGCTGGAAACCACTGTCCTGCTGCCACCAGTTTCCCACCTCTTGGAAATTAACCTCAGCTCCCTGAAGCCGGCGACGTCTCTGGGCCGTTGCTTGTGGCTTGATGGCAAACGAACACACATTCTGACTTTAATGTTTGCTTCAAACGAGTGGTTTTAGAGGCAGTTTCAGTGTCATGTTCCATGTCTCCAGCAGAGGGCAGTCGTAAACCTCACTATTGCAGCACGTGCTGTGTGGCAGAGCTTAGTAAACTTCTCTAGTATTATTATTATTATTATTATTATTATTATTATACAGCCACAAAATGGACGACACTGGCGAGTAAAGTCACGCTGATCGGACAATGACGACACAGAAGGTCACCAGGAACCTGTGTCCACAGGGTTAGGGTGCGTCTTTATGAAGAATTCCTCAGACACAGTAATTAGCATAATTTCATAAACTATTAATTCCTAGGTCGTATGACACACATTATAGGAAAAAGGTGATGGAGGTTGGGGAGAGGAGGCTCAACAAGACAAGTCTTTGTCACAGGAAGGAATATTAATAATAATGTGCATAACCAGTTCATCATTGAACTCAATGTAAACCCTTCCAATGTTTGGGCTGTTTTTGTTTGCTGCATCTTTAATCTCATTAACCTGCAGGTATTTAGCGTTTTCTTGGCAAGTAGAATATTTCTGCCTAGCAGTTGGCTGGGTGGAGGGTACGTTGTGCCTTTTTGTGTGGATGTTTCCTTATGTGGACATGGATTAGGACAGCCTGGGATGGGATGTATGGCTATGTAATCGCAATGGTTACAATACAGTGAGGTTAAAGTGACATAACTAAACTGTTAAAGTTGAAGAAAAGACGTTTCAAGATCTACTGTAAATGTAATTCTACAAAAATGTATATTCTACCTGAGGAAAGAGTGAGGACTCCCTGTCCCAGGCACCCAAAGGACAGCTGGCACCTGGAGTCGTCATCAAATATGCTCTGTGCTAAAGCAGTCAAGCTTTGTCTGTTTGAAGGGCACTGCATGACCTGTCTGAGAGCTGCAGGGCTTATGTGCTGTGTTCAGGGACAGCATAGAGTGTGGGTCTTCAGTACAGCTCAGTCATCTGTCATCTCTCTGTGACACACACTGTTACCCTTGTCATGTCTGTATATGGGTGGATTTGACTGGATAAGAGCTGACAGTGTTGCTTTCTCTGACCCTCTAGAACCCGAGAGCAGCCAGTCTTCACCTTAAAGTGGTTAAATTATCAGCCTGCCTGGGGTTGAACAGGTTTCTGTTCTGGGCTGAGGCGAAGGGATCCATCCAGCTAATCTCCACCTTCATCCCAGCGGCCCCCTGCCTACACTAACGCCACCACCTGCACAGACCAGAACATGACCAATGAGCCACCCTGGCCAACGGCAGCTTCCTTCTGAAAGCAACAGTTGTTGTGGTTGCTGGAGTAAATTTTAATAAGTATACTTTTATCACACAGTATTAATTTGGGGTCTAGATTAAACCATCATGTGAGTCTGGCTTAGTCACACACGACTGGATACTTTTACATCAACGAGGAGAAGCCACGAGCTCTTTGAAGAAACCCTGATAAAATACAATTAAAGCAAGGAAGCTGCTACTTTAACTGCAGATGTTTCTACTTTTTTTATTAATTAAATATCAAGATTACAATATATTGAATTTCTAGGTGTATAGGATGTTTGCCCTATGGGGTTCTTCTACTCACAACCCTTTGGCTTTTGAAGATTGAGGCTGGTTGAGGCTCAGGTGTGAGAGTGTTGGCTGAGAGTCTCTGGGTTGAAAACCGGAGCTCAGATGTAGATCTTTCCCTTTGATGCTTCATACTTGTGACGGGGCTAAACTGCACAGAGGCAGTTTCTGCTGTGCATCTTCTTTCTTCCTCTGTCAGTCTGAACAAGAAACTGAGAAGCAGTGTGAAGCAGAGTGTCTCCCTACAGTGAACTTCTGCCCAACCAGCCAAAATCCAGGGGTTTATACTAAATGTTTGCTATGTCATGCTTGCTTTCCCTCCTTAGCATAACCATAAATGTATGGTTTATACCATCATTGGTGGTTTCCAGGCAAAGTTAGGTGATGCTAGATGGCATGTTCCACGTCCATCAGCCAATGGCAGGACAGCATTCACACGTAACAGCCATGATCTAATCCTTGTCTCATCCTTGATCAGAGATGCTGCTCCTCATGTCCTCCCCATCCTCCATCACATCCTCTGGTCCTTCTGGTACTTTCCACTGACCCTGGACTTCCTTAATCATCATTTATGTTTTAAAAGTGATTGTAAGTATCATTCCGAGTAATTCTGAAACTTGTCACATGGTTATACATCATAACTTGTAAGTGAACTCGTTATACAATTTGTGTAAAATCATATAGTTGAATACATGTAAGTGATGCAGAATAAGATAAGACAACTCTTTATTGATCCCACAGTGGGGGAATTCAGTTACAACAGCTACAAAAAAGTTGTAAGGTGCAAAAGAATAAAAGCGGAGCTTGTCTCCCTCTGTGCACCACATTAAAGAAACCCGGTAAAACGGGCCAACAAGCAACAGAAAAGAGAAGAAAGAGGAAAAGGAAGAGCTGTTGTGACTTGCTGCTGCTCCTGCAACTTCAAACTTCATTTCAGGTTTCCACTCTTCATCTGATGGTTTCTCTGCACTTCTATCCCTTCTCTGTATTTTTGGGTCCTGATGTTTTCGACTCGGGTGACAGGCGGCTGACTTCCATCACAGCATCTTCTTCGTCCAGCTGCTGCTGGGGTCGCACGGCCCTCTCCATGGCAACTGCTCTGTCAGGGGATGTGTGCTTGGCATGACCACTTTCTCTGTAAAGGCTTCTTGTAGCACATGTTCTCTCCTCACTCTGTCAGCTTCTCTTAGGCCAGGCAGGCCCTTGCTGCTTTTCACTTGGCCTCTGATGCTCAAAGCCATTTCCTGTTTTCTCCTTCTTGCGCTGAGGCTCATAAGGCTTGAAATGCTTCAATGGCTTCTCACAGGTTGTTTCTTCATGTCCTTGTCGTAATTCACCCATACCATCGATGTCCGTTTTCCTGGGCTCTTCTACAACAGGAAAACGTGTCTCTTGTTTTTACAGTGTTAGATCCGGTCTGTCGTTACAGCACAGCTGTGTCATAACATGAAAAATGAGTCTAGTGCGTATTGGCTGATTAGATGACTGTTACTGATGTGAGTGAATGATTAAAGCGTCGTAATTAACTAAAACTGTTTTTTCCGCATCTTGGACTGATCAGATGCTGCAAAAAGGGTCACAGATCAGGGGAGAAGATCACGCGTCACCATTCACCGCTGCTTGCTCTGGCTGCAGTCAGGGTGTGTGTTGGAGATGAGAGGAATGATGGGAGGCTTCAGATAGTCCACATTAACCGCGAAGCGTTAAGGAAATCTCGTCGGCCAAACAGATTACCTGCACTGAGGACTAGCTGCATTGGTTGTGTTTAAATGAATGACACTTTGCAGTCCAACGTCTCCCAGGATTTGTCCTGTTATTTTGCAGAATAGTTTGAACCTGTTTGTGAGCTGCTGTGGTTGTGGAGCTGAAAACAGCACAGCAGTGAATCAGAGACGTATGTGATGTGCGTGCGGGAGCAGGGCCTGCTCATCCGCTGCGTTATGTGCGTGCCCCACATCCAATCACCTCTTTCTGTGTGCAAGCACAAATCAGTGTTCTTCACTACGGCATCTGGCCAAACATACTTATACGTGCTGTAACGTAGTTTTAACATGGTTGTGGCCGTTAAACATGTTGGGGACATGGGACAGATACTGATGTAACCAACGGCTGAAGATCCTGAACAGTTGGGATTTTACTGAGAATTAACTAGGTGTATATTGAAAGAAAGTGAATTTGTTTCCTGAGTAGAAGTGATGCACTTGTTTCAGACGTTTGCTTCGGAAACGTGTGGCGGCATGCTGTGTTTTTACTGTTTACAGGCACAGGATTAGATCGTAGCTGTAGACTACTGCTACCTTATTATTGAAATTCACTGATCCTGAGCTTGGACACTGATCGGGAGAAGCATCTCTGAGTCTTTTTTCTTCGCTCCGTGTGCGTTACCTTTATTACTCTGAAGGCTGGGGCTGTGCCATGAAGCAGGTTGTCAGTGATGGGTCAGCATGACCACAGTCCGGGAGAAGCAGGAGCAAGAGAGTCTGATGAGACAGGACTGAACGATCTCAGTTAAAACTCCATACCTTCCCTCAAATGCATTGTGATTTAATTATAATAATAATAATAATAATAGGTGGCATTCATTACATGTGACGGAAGCTATTTGCCCAGTACAGTAAGTACCATCACATGAAATGCTAACAGTTATTATCTCAGGTTCACTTTGTAGTTTGCATCCTTTCTACTCAGACAAAGGACTTTGACTGAAACTAGAAGTTTGAATGTTTTATTTTCTGCAAAATAAGGTTCAAATGGTTTTAAAACTGAAAAATACACTTGTTTCAGACATTTCTGTTTGTGCCCCACATCCAATCACTTCACTGATGCTCAACCAGTCACGTGGCTTCTAACAGGCACTATCGAAATGTTTCCATTGCTCATGTAATGTATGTATGTATGCAGTGACACTTCTGCCATGTGTGTTCACTGACAACATAAAATAGGAAACGCGCTGAGGGAGGAAGGCTCTTGTTGGCTGGATACGAACTCATCATTCATAGCGTGCAGTAAAATGCGTTTTTGCTGTATGATAGCTACTGTATAATTGAAGACATTTTCGTCCACCAGCCAAGGTTTGAAACGAGCAGCAGAGGGTTTCTGGGTGACTGGCTTCAGCCTTAGCAAATGTGAGGAAGCGAAGTTAGTTCAGGTTTACCGGGACGCAGCCTGTTGTTCACTCACAGTAATAGTTCTTCACAAGCCCCAGGACCGGTGGGTCCATCGTCACAGAGATAAACACCAGACAAAGACTAAAGGCTTTATTCACTACTACTGAATTATCTTTTTACATCATTTGTTCTTCTGTCCTTGCCTGAGACCCTCATTCTCTTCCTTCTTTACGAGCGTTGCCCAGCAACAGAGATGCAGGTATTGCCAAGCAAAGCAGCTTGTCCGCTTTAGATGGGGCTTTATTGCCATCATGGTCTCAGATATAAAGTGATCAAACTCTCTTCTGCTTTAGCTTTATCTGTAAGCATAGAATTTAAATTACATCTACAACTAGAGTTATATTATACTCCTTAGCTTATTGGTCCAGTTGAAAAGTTTGTTCGCAGGTCTTCTTTGCGGTGCTTTGTCTGGGAACCAAACCAACAGTTTGCCACATGTCTCCTGCTGTTTGTCTGGTGACTACTGTACGTATAGGCAGCCTTAATTAATTTACATTGACATACAAAATGAGTTATGCAGCCCTACACTGATGTACGTATTAATATGACTCTTTGTTGGTTGCAGAGCGGCTTCGATGACGCAGTCATCAGAGGTGACTGTGCTCCCAAAGCTTAACTGGCCTTTTCCCGTTATTTATGCATTTGAAAGGTTTAGCTCCAGAAGCTGGTTTTGAGCTCTGCGTCTGTGAACTCTCTCCTTGTGAAGTTTTAATACCGGAACTGAGAGCGAAGGCCAACGCTGGGACAGAGCTGTCTCTGCGAGGTGCGGGGAGAAGGGTTGCCAACTAAACTGGGTCATTTGGAAAAACACACAGCCAATTATGGCCAATTAATCCCACAGTCTCCACTCTGGACCTCTCTGTTCACCGGCCTGTTCTGCTCCGTTTGACAAGCATTGAGTCTGACAGCCCATGTACCATTCCTCTCTCTCTCACATACAACACACATGGCAGCAACGCAGTAATTGTGCCTGACTCAACAAGGCTATGAGGAGCACAAATGATCACATTGGCAGACCACTCTACAGGGGGACGGAAAAGTCTGGACTCACACGGAAACTCCCACCAACGTCCCCACAGCACCCTCAGTGCAGCCAGACTGAAGCTGGCCGTTGAATATGCAAATACAAGCCTCAATTTATTGTCATTGTTGCATGTACCATCAGTCAAAGGGCAGCAGTCATCCATACATTCAACAACGTTCATTACAACAATCACTATGAAATACTACTCAACACATCTATAGCAGCGTTTGTGTTGTTTATTCAGGCTGAGGGCTACTGCATGAGAAACGCCACTGATAGTAACAGTTCAAGAGTGCGACGCGTCCTTTACGGCGTCTCTGGCTTGTTTGCTGCAGCGGCAACTGTGCAGTTCTTCCGTTGTTGGGAGAGAGCAGCCCACGATCTTCCAGACGTGTTCATCGTCTGAGCCGCTGTGCAGCTGATGGAGCAGGCCGTGATGCTCTGTGGAGGACCTGTGGGAGGTCAGCGGGGGTGTCTTGTTAACCTCAGTGCCCTGAGGAAGCTGAGTTTCTGCTGGGCCTGTATCAGCAGCTCAGAGGAGTTTGTGCTCCAGGTGAGACCCTCCTCTATCTGAACTCCCAGAAACAGTGAAGCAGTGAAATGTGCGTTTTCCTCCTCCTGTAGTCGATGATCAGCTCCTTGGTCTTTGAGGTGTTGAGAAGTTGGTGTCTTTGCACCAACCCGACAGCCGCTCCACCTCGTCCCTTCTGGTCCACTCTTCCCCCCCAGAGATGAGCCCCACCACGTGGTGTCATCTGCCAATTTCACAATGGTGTTGCGCTGGTGTGCGGGTGAGAGTGCTGGAAGCTTGGCACACAGCCCTGTGGGGAGCTGGTGCTGAGGCTGATGGCCGTGGATGGAACGGCCCACACTAACCCTGCGCTTCGAGAGGAAGCTGTACCCACATGCAGGTGGATCGGTTTTACCTGTAGGCAACCGGTGAGAGTTGAAACTTGGGGGCAGCAGTGATGTAAAGTGGCTTTGGACCAGTTTTTCAAAGTTAAACTAAAAGTAAAACTTATGAATGCCACTGACAGCAGGCCGGCAGTCGTCCAGGCTGGAGATATGCACGTCTATAATCCTCTAACTGGAGTTTTTTTTCCCTTGAATGTGTAACAATTTCATTTAAATTTGGTTATTTCTAACCAAATTTGTGAGAAGCATAAAAGTTACTGAAAACGTAGACGTCATCTCCAGACCAAACAGCTGAAGTTCAAAACAACAACAGGGACTATGTGGTTGAACGCGTGACGTAGAAACAGGCAGCGTTACTAAAAACCACGAGACGAGTTAGAAGCTCAAAGCTACTGAGCTGCTGAACTCAACGCTAAAGCCAAACGGCCTCACACCGTAGCAGAGACACTGATTCCTCTGTTTATTTAAAACAATTTGCTTGTGTGCGGTTTGTTTGAAAGGCACCTTCTTCTTCATTGGCTTTTTATTCATGCTTTTCTTTATTGGCACAGTTGGTCCACTTCTTTGCGTCCCACTGTGACATGCCCCATACACTGCTTTGCTTTGAGGGTAATCACACTGGGCCCATGACAGGAGCTCAGTCCATGCTCTCAGGCTGCTGGTCTCTAGTCAGGACTGAAGGGAAGGCTCAGCGGTTCTTTACTCTGAGCTCTGATGGATCTCCAGTGGGTCACTAATTAAAGCTACTGTGCTTCTCCTGCAGGTTGGAGTGGGTGGAGATCATTGAACCTCGCACACGGGAGCGGATGTACGCAAACCTGCTGACGGGCGAGTGCGTGTGGGACCCCCCCCAGGGTGTTCGTATTAAGCGGACGGGCGACAACCAGTGGTGGGAGCTGTTTGACCCCAACACCTCACGCTTCTACTACTACAACGCCTCCACCCAGCGCACAGTGTGGCACCGGCCTCAGGGCTGCGACATCATACCCTTGGCAAAACTGCAGACTCTGAAGCAGCACACGGATGCCTCCAATCCCCGTCCTGCAAGTGGAGGAGGAGAGAGAGCGTCGGCTGACAACAGCCCAGGGCGCAACAGCGGGGTTAGCCGAGAGGGAAGCACGTCCTCTTCCCTTGATCAGGAGCTGTCCGACAAGCAGGGCAGCAGAGAGGAGGCGGACAGGTAAGAGTGCTGGCCTCCAGGAACCCAAACTCATTTCCCATCATGATTCCTACAATGGGCAGGTAGTGCAATGGTTAAACACAGTCATAGTCTGTTAACATCAAGTGAACCCTATCCCTTCTTCAAGCTGTGACGTTAGGCTTTATATGCTGTGGCGTAGTAGAACGAAAGGTGATCTGGTGTTATTAGTATGAGCAGATTGATTGGTTGTACATTTCTAGGGGATCATCTTAAAATGCATGACCCTAAGCCCAGTGTCTTATCAAATACTAAATGTATTTAATGTAATGTCCAGTTTCACTCTTACTGCTCATACATGTACCTGAAACACGCTTAAGCCCGATGCGTAGTTTTCTTCTTCGGAGTGATTGATCTTGTTTCGAGTGGAGCAGGATGTAATGAGTGAGCTGCTGTATAATCCGTTACCGCAGCGCTGTTCATGTCTGTGTTTGCTGGAGGGAGCAGGGCAGGTGGTCCTTCATAGATTACACAATAGATTACAGTCCAGCCGTTAGTTGTACTGTAAATGAGAAGTGTTGCCTCGAACAGCGGGAGCATTAACTAGTACAGTACTGTCAAACACCTGGTTCCAGCAGGTGACCTTTAACCTTTCAGACCACAGGTTGTGTGAGCTTCTTCCTCTGTCCACCGTTTTGAGAGACAGGCTCTTAAAATTCCATCACAGCCTACTTTATTGTTACGGTTTTCATTTTCATCTTCTGAGCCACTAGATCATACACTGTTGTGTTTATATGATTTGAACCGCGGCGTCTAACGCTCACCTCCAACTGGACGAGGTTTAAATGAATGAGGTTTTAGCAGATTGCCTCCATTCTTCTTGCAGTGCTTCACATCATTCTTCTGAGCCTGTTTCTGCCTAAAGATCTAAAACATGCTCATCCCACACGGCATCTAAAATAATACACAATAAATAATGTAACTGTGTTTCCATTGGTCACATCAGGTGTCAGTCCAGTGGCTAACGTAATGGCCTCAAAGAAATGGGAATAAAAGAAACATTGAGAGAAAGAGATGGTGCTTGTCAGCCTGGCTGTGCTATAATAGTGTAGTTGAGATGGATGATTATCTGAAGGTTTCTGAAAGACTTCACCATCTGGTATTAGTTTCTAGCCTGTAGGACACACATGAGAAAATAAATTAGCGTTGTTCATTGTAAAGATTGGTCAAGTCAAAGCAGGGAAATCAGACTGAATTTGAAGTGAGTAACACCAGTTCTCAGCACTGTAAAATATTCAAGGAGACACGTCGTCTCAGTAAAAGCATATGGAGAAGCTGAGTGGAAGCCACAACTCCTGAGCGATGTAAAGATCAAGGGACTATTAGAGACGATCCAGTGTTTGGTTCAGCGTATCTGACAGAGAGGCAGAGGGACATGGGTGGGCACAGAGGGGTGGCTGTGTGAGGAAGCCTGGGAAAGTGGGTTAGAGCCCTGAGCGTGGAGCATGTTGTGATAGATGCCAGCGCTGGCCTGTGATGCGTCCTCATGTCCTCTTTAGCTCGCACGCTATTGAGCAGCAGTCCTGGGCATCACTGTGTGGACGTATTTGGGAGCAGAGGGTTGCCAATGCTGCTATTGATTTCACACTTCGCCCCCCCTCCCAGTTCACGTCTTGTTCTTCGTCCTGCAGTGATCGTCCTCGGTCTTCTGTAGACTGACAAACAAGCAAACTGTGAGGCTCCACTCCCTGGGTGGACATGGACTGAAAAAGGAAAGAGCTGTTTGGTGAATATTATGTCCTGTCCATTAACTTGTCTCTAAAACGTTCTATACATTCGCTTCAGCTTTAGCAGTGGCTCTCACATTTCCTCTGACACGACCTCCTCTACAACGTGTGGTGATCCACTGGTTTCCTCCAGGAACCTCATAAACCGACATGCATCAGTCCCCTGCTCGGATGAAGTTTGTTAGAGAGTAATGAATTAGAATTTGTCAGTTCCTCTGGGGTTACATTAGGTAACTACTGCTACCAGTCTGCTGGTCTCGTAACGTTTTACACTACATCTCTGAACTGGACACAGAGCAACTCAAAAAGAATTGTGGCAAGTTAAGCCAGTTTCTGCAGTTTGAGTGAAGTTCATCTTCAGCTTCCTACAGCTGATGCAGATATAGGTTCAGTGTTAATCAGATCTCTCCTCTCCTCTCCTCAGGATTTCTCCTTTCCGGTGGAACACTGGCACAAAGGAGCGGATGCTGATCAAGGTGACAGACCGAGAGCCCAGCTTCCTGGCCCACCAAGGCAATGGTTACTCTCCCTGCGACCCCCCTACCCCTGGTGCACCTTCTGGAGGGGGCACCACCTCACGAACTCGGCGTTCCTCTGGAGGAAACCCGTCCTCAGAACCTGAAGGCTCTCCTGTTCTCTATGCCGATCGCCGTCAGTCTCCCTTCCTTAAGCGGGCCGAGCTAGGTGGAACTGGCACCCATCGGCGCTCCTCAGCCGACTCACAGCCTCCCTCGCCACGCTACGCCTATGAACCCCCACTGTATGAGGAGCCGCCATCAGAGTACCAGCCCCCTCCCATCTACGAGGAACCTCCCACTGACATGCAGCTTTCTGACCCATCCTCTTTCTATGGCACTGGAAAATCACCTGCACGCAAGTCCTCAGCCCCCCTCTATCACTCTCCTAAGCAGGGTCAGTCACCCTATGGCCAGCTGGTTCTGACCAAGCAGAAATGTCCAGAAAAGACCCAGAGCCTGGAGTACAGTCCAGTGGGGAAGGAGTACGTCAAACAGCTGGTGTACGTGGAGCAGTCGTCTTCCAGCCCTCGCTTCAAAACTGCTGACCGCCTGCTACGTTACGGCACAACAGGGGGCTATGGTGGATCGTATGGAGGGTCCTATACTTTGCAGCACAGCCAGTCCCTGATCAGGGACCCCCGTCTGCTGTTGGACTACAGTGCAGAGGGTGGAGAGGGAGGCCAGCGATTACTTTATGAGGACTCGATATCCTGGACATCCAGCCAGACCCACTCCCTGTCCTCTGCCTCCACAGGTGGCCCAGGGGCTTTCTCTCCTGGAGGTAACCGCAAACGTAAAAGCCGCAAACCATCCCTCCCTCAGGAGCTAGCTCGCTGTGGGGGCCCTGAGGTGGAGCTGTCTGGCACAGCGTCCGAGGCAATGCTGGCCCAGGCCAGGCTGGCTTGGGAGGCTCAGCAGGTCATGAAACAGAGAAGCAGTTGGGACTCAGGGCAGGGGGGCGGGGCGACCCAAGGCGGAGGCTCCAAAGACGGCTACGAGAGTGATGGGGCAGTGCCTCTGCCGTTACCAGGTCCAGTAGTGAGGGCATTCAGCGAGGATGAGGCGCTGGCACAGAGCGATGGACACCTATGGAAACGCAGCACATTTGATCGACTGGGCTTCCCCCAGGCCCTGCTGGAGAAAAGCCTCTCTGTCCAGACCAACTTGGCCTCCCCTGAGCCTTACCTCCACCCATCACAGGTACGGAGCCACTGTCTGTCACACTGCATGTCCTGCATCAGCATCGGTGAGCAGCCGTGCTGCCACCATCCACCGCAAATGTTGTTTTATCTGTGGTTCGTGGCATATGTTCTCTTGTAAGCAATGCTTCACAAACAAACCCACAGTTGAGGAGAATCATTTGCTGCTTGCATTCAGGGATTTTGGGAAGTGACTATTGGAGGCGTCTTTGGTGTTTGCTGGCTGTAAACCCTGTGTCCATATGGATGACGGCTGGCTTAATCTCTTCTTGGCTTCTCTTGACTGTGTGACATTTCTTTACTATTAATCATTCTGCTATCAACACATTTACAGAAAGCCGTTCGGCTCGTTCACGATAAGCAGGGTTTGCTTTCTCGGAGTGCAGTTCATGCCGGACATCATGCAAACACTAACGTCAGACCAAGGACTCGATGTGAACTGCTCAACTTGATTGTGTTTTGTCTGCGCTCTCTGTTTTGCAGACAAGGTGCAGTTCATGTCTAACAAGCCTCTTCTTGGCAGTTCAGGTGAAAAAGGGAATCGTGCAAAATGTGACTTACGTAGACTATGATACAGGTCTGAACTGTCTTAATTTTAGGATCTGTTCAGGTACATGCCACCCTTCACAGCCTGCCCCCGGTCATGTGCTGATGCACTGAAACCATAACGCATGTGTTCTAAAGACTGACCATATTCACATTAAATACAACCCTAGAAACACGTCCTCATTATAATCTGAAGTAGGATTAAGTACATACTAATGGAAATATCTTACCGTAACTTAAATAAAATACATGGGTTTCGCTCTTAACCGTAACGTGCAGGTATTAGCCCACTGCTAGGATGGGACATGCAGGTGTATTCATTCAACACGAAGGTGGCGTTTGCTGTGTCCGATCCAGCTTAGCCTTGTTCGTGTGTTTGCCCTGTGCCTGGCTTTTTGCCGGATGTACTCTGCGCGTCAACAACCTTGCTCGTTGACGTATTAACATGCTGAATCGTGTTCAGCTCTGTGTGCTGCTCTTCTTCTTCTTCAGCAGCCTCATCCAGATGAGTGACGCGTTTTGTTCCTGTGTTTTTCCACCTGCTAGTCGGAGGACCTCGGAGCCTGTGTACAGTTTGAGGCCAGTCGAAATGCCAGGAACTTAATGCCGAGTGCCAGCTGCGGCATTTTCCCAGAATTCACGCTGAGAAAGCCATCCTCAGAGACTGACATCGAGAACTGGGCATCCAAGCACTTCAACAAACACACACAGGTACTGTAGAGGATGTCTGCCTTCTCGTGTTTGTCTCATTCCATAATTATTCATGTAACTGCTTCATTCTCTCTAATCAGGTTAACTGTTTAGTGAAACACATTTAAAGACGGTTTAAACTGCAGTAGTCAAGGTAAGTGTACACACAGGAAGGAATTATGCTATTAGTCAATCAAAATATATTTGTCGTCGGGCAATTTGGGATTAACTGTGATCCACCTGACGCAAAGACACCGGACTGTACGTCCACCTCTCTACACGTTCTGGCTCAAACTGGGAACTGACAGCAGAATATTAGGATAAATCATTTCGGTGGTGCTTTCGATAACAGCTCGCACAACACTCACTCGGTCACTCCGTCTTGCCCGCTCATGCTGGAGCCTGTCCCAGCCTACAGCCAGGCGCTGAATGCCTGCCTGATGTTTGTGTATGCACGATCAAGAAGGTTCTCATATCGCTAATATTGAGGTTGTACTGACTTATGTAGACACAGTCTAAATATGTGTTTTGCAAGGCGCTGACAGACTAATGCAGTGTGGACAGGTGGCCCATTCTTAGTGAGCTGAGAGTGGCCAGCGTAATGTGCCCACCGCTCTCGGGCGCTGGCGTCCTGAGTCCGCCTATGATCTTGTGGCTGTGGCGCCTTGTGTCCCTCAGCATGCGGTTGGTTGTAGAGGGCAGCCGTCCAGATCAGAGTCCACCTGATAGGCCCCCTGCATGAGCTAGTGCTTTCTATTCTCTATTCTGTTTTATTTATCAGTAAGTCCTAAGCTAAATCACTTAAAGGTGGACAACAGGGCGAGGAGTGAGTGGATGAGGATCTCTCACCCACTGTTACATGGTTGTTACATGTATTGTACCCCAGGGGACATGATAGAGGGGAGACGGTTTGTCTGTGCTGTACCTCGAGCAACGCTTTGAACGGCTCTAAGGTCACGAGCCACATGCATGGTAGAGAAAGATGCCATGGCTCAACTTCCAGCATAATATGGCACATTACAGGTTCAGTTGGAGATGCGTGTGTGTGCACATGACATGAGTCGACCTTTTATAGTGAAATACCTCCATTCACTCGTGTTTTAGTAACTTCTAGGACTTTTATGAGCTGTTAGCTTAAGGCTACTGGGTGAACTGGCTTTTGTCTAGGACTCTTCAACACTGCTGTGGTGCCTTGTATCACCACGTCTTCTACTCTGCACCTTATCACTCTTCTCTATCAGGAAATCTAATACATACTTAAACTTTTTCTAAATGTCAGTTTTAAACCCTGAGTCATTCTACATGTAGCCAAGCAATAACCTTTCTCATATCAATTTACTTTATTATGCATCCCAGATAACGGTTGTCTGAGCTTCGGATTGGATTGAACAGCATGACAAAACCCAAGCAGTGTGAAGTGTTCTGCCGCTGCGGCTCCATTAACCAGTCTGTGTCGCCTGCTCAGGGACTCTTCAGAAGAAAGGTATCTATTGCCAACATGCTGGCCTGGAGCAGCGAGCCCATCAAGAAGCCCATGATCGTGACGTCAGACCGCACCGTGAAGAAGGAGGCAGTGGAAATCTTTAAGCTGATCCAGACCTACATGGGAGACCGTCGCTCCAAAGTGGACCCCCTCTCTGTGGCTCTGGAGGTGTGTGAGCAGCTCTGTCCGTGTCAACATACAGCATTTACGTTAGGAATGAGCAGGTCCACAGTGGATCTACACGCTGTGTGCACGTGACAAACTAGACTTTAGACTTTACTTTAAGAAGGCCATCATTTTGAAAATGTGCGTAGTCTGCCAGTCCAATATCTAAATCAAATACAGCAGGTCAGCCATTAATACCATCTGTAAAAGGTTCTCATTTTTAAAGGGTGGTGACTCCACTAGGTGCTCAGTAGTCCTCAAGCGTTCACTGTGAAATGGCTGAATGGATGGGTCATTACACCACCTGTGTAGACAGACTGAATGATGCCTGTGGAGGGATCACCGATGCGTATGTTGAATAACCCACCTTCAAAAAGTCCAAATGCTTTTCAGAATGTCCGTACATTTTAGTCTTAGCATGAGCTGCATTGATGAAGAAAGTGATGAAGTTGGGTCAACGCCTGAAGTCATGAAGTGTCTTCCCCTTACCTGTCAGGTGGTAGTGCGTGGATGGAGTCACCAGGGTCTGCGTGACGAGCTCTACATTCAGCTATGTCGTCAGACCACGGAGAACTTCCGCTATGACAGCCTGGAGCGAGGCTGGGAGCTGATGGCCATCTGTCTGGCCTTCTTTCCCCCCACGCCCCGCTTCCACACCTACCTGGAAGGCTACATCTACCGACACATGGACCCGCTCAATGACACCAAGGGTGAAAGGACACACACACACAGAATCAATAGAGGAGCTCAGTGAATGAAGGAGGTTCCAGCATCTAAGCCTGTAGCAGCTGAACTAAGAGATGGATCAGAGAAACCAGAACCATCTGGAACCATCAGCTTTGTCAGAAAGGAAGGTTTCAGCCTAGTTTTAAAGCAGAGAGGGCGTCTGCTGCTAGAACCTGAACTGGAAGCTGGTTCCACATAGAGGAGCTTGGAGCTAAAGGTCATGCATTAGTATTCATCACGTCAAGGAGACCTTACACTGACACCAACCCTAAGTTTAAGCATAGCCACAGCCCTGACTGTGGTCTGAAGCCAAGTCATGTCTCACACACAGAATGGTTTTCGGTAAACTGCAGCATATCATGCCAGCTGTACTCTGTCTCTGCAGGATGTCCTTTACTGCTTCCCTCTGCAGTAATAGATTAGGCTCAGGGTAATGTAGAACAAATGTTTTCTAAGTTGATAGAACTTTGACAGATGTGATCACAGAATGAATTCTGGTTGCCCTTGTCTTTTCCAGTAAAAGCCTTTGTGTTTTAATGAGCTCTGGCCCAGTAACTATAAGGAGCCATCACAAAGTGCCTGCAGTTCCTCTGTATCTTTCCCTGATACACTGTGTGTATCTATTTCAGGTCTATTTGAGCTGAACCTAAGACTTTTAATGAGGAACCTGCTGTAGTAGTGCTGACATGTGCAGGATAAATAATAGCGGAGCCATTTGTGTGGGCAGTAAATTAATCCAAGCGTTGTCTGTCACTTCAGGAGTGGCCATTAGCAGCTATGCAAAATACTGCTACAGGAAACTGACAAAAGCTGCTCTGACCGGAGCCAAGAAGGTAAGATGTCTGTGTGTCTACACCTTCCTGTGCATCTCCATCATCTTCCTCAACACGTTGTGTGACTAAATGCTGCTTTTTTTTTTAGAAACATCTCACAATAAGTGTTTTCCGCTCTTAGATATTTTCTTTTGATGGTTTGTTTTGGCTTCACACAACGTGTTCATGAAAGGAAAAGCTGACGCAGCACTGGCAGAGGCGATGTCATAGGCATTGTAATTTAATTATCCACGAAATCTAAGAACATGAATGAATGACTCACTTGTCTCTCAGGAATTTGAGGCTTTGGCCAGTGGGTGAAATAGTCGGTGGTCAGAGACGTTACTGGGAACATAAAACACCTCAACAACACGAGTGAACTAATGAGATGAAGGGAAAAGCTACAAATGCAAAATATTTCTCTTGGATAATGAAATTACTCAAAGGATTCTGGGGTCATGGCAAGAAATAATCTGTAGACAGACAAAACCAAAGTCACTGGAAGCCCTGCATAAGTAAAACTATTACTTGGTCTTGTTGTTAGTCCTGCCACGAACGTGACATCCTTACTCAGATGTATACCATGAACTAGACTTACTGTACTTGGAGGCTGTTAGACATGGTCAGAGTAACAGGTATGGAAGGAATCCTCAGTAATGACAGATCATGACAGATCATCACTGTTGTGGCCAATCAAACGGCATTAAATAAAAATCACCTAAGTGCAGTGCATGTGATTGTCATCATAGTAGAAATTCACGCGTTACGCTGAGCTACAGACGGTTTGGAAGAAGGTTCTAACAAGATGGGTTTGAGCTGTGCTGCATCAGAGTAGACGCTACACATCATTACAAACACGTTCCGCTTCTTCATCCTTAATAAATCTTTGGACATGGAATCATTTGATGACACGAGCGTTTTAATAACCTGTAAAACGGGAGGGACAGTAGGTCAGAGTTGTGATGTGGCACGTCTGCAGGTCGCTAACGGAGACAAATAGTCGCTCTGAAGACTCTGCTGGACTTGAAGCGCTGCCAGCCTCTAATAGCACAGTAATGCTCTGGTTTGTCACGTCTCAGTAGCTGCTCTTCTTCCTCCTGCTGCTTTCTGACACAAATTCTTCTCAGTCTGTCCTACTGCAGTAATTCAGTTCACAACAAAGGCATTTTACAAACAAAGGTCTGAGACCTTACAAAGACGACATGAAAACCCAACAACCCCACTGGAGCAAGCTTTTCAATTCAGGTCTTTAAGACAAGATGGAGCTTTATTATGAAGAGCTTTGTAGGTGAGGAGAAGGATTTAATTCTATCCTAGATTTGACAGGACAGAGAAGCTAATGTAGGAGAAATGTGACGTCTCTTCCTGAGTCCAGTCAGACTCTGGCTGCAGCATTTGAATTAACTGGAGACTTTTAAAGAGTCACTGGTTCAAACTATGAGCAGGGAGACACAGTCGTCCAGCCTGGAGGAACTAATGCAGGGATTCATGTTTCAGCATCACTCTGTGAGAGGATGCTCCTCATTTTAGCAACATTCCTCAGGTGGAAGTAGGAGGTTTAGAGATTCTATAATGTAGGATGTAAAGGAGAGAACTGGGTCAGAGATGACACCAAGGTTCCTACAGTAGAACCTGAAGCTAACGTTATGTCATCCAGAGAAACAATCTGATTCAATAATGAGTCAATTATAATAACCTCAGTTTGATCTGAATTCAGTTGAAGGAAGTTACAGGTCATCCAGGATTTATATCATTTAAACAAGGTTGAAGTTTCATATGGTTTCGTAGACACTTACTCTGTGTGTTTGTGTGTGTGCATCTCTGTTTAGGGTTTGCAGAAACCCTGTCTGGAAGAAATTAAACATGCCAGAAACGCCATTTTCAGTCCCTCTATGTTTGGCTCTTCCCTGGAGGAGGTGATGGCGCTTCAGAAGGAGCGGTATCCAGACCGCCAGCTGCCTTGGGTGCAGACTCGCCTCTCTGAGGAGGTTCTGGGTCTCAATGGGGACCAAACAGAAGGCATCTTCAGGTCAGTGAGACCAGACCAGGGCAGAATGAAAGTTTGAGGGCATTGATATTTACTTGGAGATCTTGCAGGTCAGTGTAAGGTAAGTTCTGTTTCCGGTGTCATCGAACACATTCAGCTTAGGGAACGACCTGAGGACAGAACTGAGTTCTGCTGACCGATGTCGTCCTACAGCACATGGGAGTAAAGTGTAGTAGTAGGAAAGGCTTTTTCTACAGGAATGTGTAGTAATATGTGGCTTTTAAGCTGCTCGATGCTTTGCTGTACACAACTGCTGACGAGTCACTTATCAGTTGAAAGACTGTGGACATTGAGCTGAAGCTCAGCTTTCAGACACACGCTGTTGTTACTGTAGCTACTGGGAATGTGTGAAGGTACAGGACTCTCCTCCTGTTTGCTAGACTGGAGCTTGACATCCAGCTCCCATCAAAGTGAGTTAGGAATGAACACGGGTCAGGAGTAACCACATCATGACGTTTGACCCCCAGGGTACCAGGAGACATAGATGAAGTCAATGCCCTCAAGCTGCAAGTGGATCAGTGGAAAATCCCCACTGGTCTAGAAGACCCACACATCCCAGGTAGCAGACACACCACAGCCATTGAACTCTCCTCCCACGTGTTCACTGACGTCTCACCCTGAGTGTCCTCCTGCGTCCCACAGCGTCCCTGCTGAAACTCTGGTACAGGGAGCTGGAGGAGCCACTCATCCCGCATGAGTTTTACGAGGAGTGTGTCAATAACTACGACAACCCAGAGGCAGCTGTCAATGTGGTGCTGGGCCTGCCGCACATCAACAAACTGGTGCTTTGCTACCTCATCCGCTTCCTGCAGGTAACAACACACACACTCGTCTTTGGGGGTCTGGTCTGCTTCACTTTTACCTGCAAACATTGCTTTGCTAGCTGACACTGTTAGTGGTACAGCGCTGGTCATCATAATGAAGAGAGCACAGCTAAAGAAAAGTCTGAATATGCATCCCCTCCAAAACATTCATATCTGACAAGACACGCTGACATCTGGGTCTGACCTACAACCTAGAAGGAAACCACACAAGCGTTGGATAAAACAGGATGAACTTGTTCATCATAGACCCACACGTGTTCATTGTACGTAACACCCACCAAGTTTGATCCAACCCTGGTGTGTGTTTGAGCTTTGAGCCCCCTAGTTTACAGTGGGATCGTTTGACCCCTCGAAGGCTGCAGAGCATTAAACAAGTCATTTTAATCAGTTTGGTTGTTGGAGGCATCCACAGCCTGCAGAGGTGAAGTGAAGGTGTCAAGACGTACAGCGATGAAAATGTTCATGGAGCGAAGAAGCGGTGGAAAGTTTGGAGGAAGAAAGGTTCTGCTCATGATCCCAGGCATACGAGCTCAGTGGAGCTAACATCTGAGATGAGGTAACGCGATGAGCTCAAGTCTGCAGGAGCCTCTTTGGAGAAGACGTTTTGATCATCACAGCATCACATGTGCCTGTGGACTGTCTTAACACAAACCTATGTTTGCGTAAGGATGATGCTGGTGTGTAATAGAAGCGTGGGTGTGATGTGTTGGATGAGGACTGGACCACTCTGGGTGTAGATGACAGCACTGCCTGTTTTCTGCGTGTCTGTATTCAGGTGTTCGCCCAGCCTGCCAACGTGGCCATCACCAAGATGGACGTGAACAACCTGGCCATGGTCATGGCTCCCAACTGTCTGCGCTGCCAGTCTGACGACCCCAGGGTTATCTTTGAGAACACACGCAAGGAGATGTCTTTTATCCGGGTGCTCATCCAGCGGCTGGACACCAGCTTCATGGATGGGATCCTATAGCCCCACTGCCACACACTGTCCATACCCCCTCCACTGCTAACAGCTGACCATCATGTGTACACGGTGCTGTTGCTGGGTGAAAACCATACATGTCCAAAGTGTTTACTCTCTGGAACGGACAAAAACCGCCTTGGTTGGAGTTTGACCACTGCACATCCTCAGTAGTACCAGCTGTGTCTTTCTATAGCGGTACATGCGTAACACTTCTGTGTGTGCCTTCACGTGCATTAATCCCGTAGAGTAACAAGGCGATGGCAGGGCTCAGCAGGTCACTGGATTCACACACCTCCACGTTTATTAGCCTCCCTGATTTGACCTGAGCTGGCTTTTCCCTTTGGTTCCTCACCGGCCACCGTTGGGCCGATCTGCCAGACTGTCTTCAGTGGCATTCATTCAACAGTTGCTGTGTTGGACAGATGTGGCCAGTGAGTCCATTACACAAACAAGCTGTCACACGTTCTGCACAAACAATATGTCTGAACACACTCGCGTTAAGCCGATGTTTGTGGCAGTAGCTCTGCTCTTTGTCGCTGTTTCTGCTCTGCACAGTAGTTTTACCACAAAGAGCTACTGCTTCCGCCACAGTCCCCACGGGAACGATGCGCGTGATTCATTTGTTTTTCCTGAGCACCAGACATCGCTTACGATAACAAGTAACAAGTAAAAATGATTCATTTTTATGTGCACAATTGGTGGCTAATAAAAAACGCTTGTCAGACTCATGTCGCAATACTTTGCTCAAAAGCTTGTTGTCAAGGTTGACTTCCAACAAATGAAAATGTAACATTACAGCCACACTCCAGAAGAGTCATGGTTGCATGTACATAACTCGCTACGTTTAGAGAAAGGAAGAGTTGTTGAACCTTTAATTTAATTCAGTAGCTAAATGAGCAGTGAATGAAACTAGTTTCATTGTATCTTACTGATAAGAACTATTTGAATGTTCTGGGTACAGTAAAAACAAATGAATACTAGGTGTTCAGAGGGACGTCCACTTTGTAAAAGACAAGCTTGAAATTCTTCGCACGCTGTCCAGCGGCTGAACTATGCATCACACCGTGCCATCAGGCCCGGTGCTGCCTGTCTGATGGTACAGTGGTGCAGGTGAGGACAGCACGGACCGTCCAGTCCACAAGGCTCTGACACAATAATGGAGCTTTACTGATGCATGTCAGACGTACGGTAAAGCTCTGTGACTGTGTCATAACACTGGTAACAAGTTGTCTTAAGCTCAGCATCTGCAGGACTTGAAAAGTTTATTTTAGACTAAGAGAACTCTACTATGAAGTAACATCTACTACCGTTCAAAGTTTATGGTCACTTACAAGCTTTCTCCATGGAAACGCAAAAGGAATTTCTGTAATGAATCTGAAGAAATGCTAGATGTCAACACTACAAGGAATCTGTGTCCTTCAGGATTTACCTGCCCAACCTGGAGTCTGCCACCACCTGCCCAGCTTCACACATTCCTACCCCACGAATATGAAAACTCACGCCTTCCCCTAACGGAACTGTGGGTCCTGGTTACGTCTGCCCTGCACCTCTCTGCTTGTAGCGGGTTACATGGTAGCGTCAACATCACTGTACGTGTGCTAATACGGTGGTGGGGAGTCCAGGTAGTCGGCCACACAAACCATGTCTACAGAGCCACATTTCATGACCCTAACCTTGGATGTGTGTTAACATAAGTAAATGTAGAATTTAAATTCTTCATCCGGTTCCTGGCTGGACGGTGACTAGAAGGTTAAAGTCTTACATGGAACGATGCGGAGTCCAGGCCAGATGCAGGATGTCAGTGATGTCAGCCTGCAGCCCAGCTTCATGCGCTTACTAGTGGTGTGAGTAATGATCTAGTGTGGAGCACAGGTGGCAGCATAACGGAGGTCGGCGCTGAGTGCGGATTCTTACTGGCGTCCTCCAAACCCACACGCTCTGCCCCCACAGCCTGACCAGCACCACCTCTCTGCTCATGATCCGACCACGTGTCTGCATCCAGATGCTGTTTGTTCTATTGGTTTTGAGAGTTTTGCTGTATTTAACAGAATTTCTATGTTTGTAACCTTTTGATTTTATATGATTTAATTTATTGATATTTATTTAAGGAAACTTCCTTAATGCCTTCAAGGTGCTGTATTGTAGGCTCCTGTGTGTTTTTGTTGTGGCACTTGTCTGATTGTGTGGATGTGTGACATTCACACGTAGGTTCATGTGTGTAATGATGCTGTTTTTTGGACCCAGTGAAAAGAAATGACTGAATGACTCACGGTGAGACACACTTGAAAAACATTGACTTCCATCCTAAATGTACAGATGACTGTGACTTTCACTGTTAATCCTTGACCGAACTTTTGTTTGTAATTAGACAATTGTGTGTGTGTGTGTGTATGTGTGTCCCACTCACTCTGACATTCACACTCCACAAAGACCTTGTACATCAACACTGTACAGACTATGTAAAATAAGTATATACAGAAACAAAGCACCATATTACAGTTAGGGGATGTGACAGAGTGGAGGCTTATTTTGTCTTTTTCTAAAATGTTTTGTTCAAGTGTACATTTCTGTGGCCTATAGGTTTCTACATCATACAGAAAAGTACCATCATGTGTTTATAGAACTCCTATATCTGTAACTGTACCTCTTTCATCTGTCAGAAGGAATGCGTTTCAGGAAAGAACAGGCTTAAAGGACCAATCAGATGAGTGACATTTAGTTTTTTGCTTCACATGATCAAGTAATGTTTAAAAAATGCTGGATGTAGGAAAGTAAACCTGTTGGGATTCCAGAGTTGCAAGATGGGCTAAAGTGTTAGCTCCTACGTTAACTACATGTACTGGACTTGTTTTCTGACTGAAGTCTTGTGAATGTGTTTTAAACAAAATAGGTTTGAACTGTAGAGAAATAATCCCATAAAAACATCTTCTTAAAGATGAAAAAAACTGTTGGAAATGATAAAAGAACCAGAAGTGAGCATCTGCATTTGCAGCCAGTTTTCTCCCTCAACTGACCAATCGCTGCAGTTTATAGCGCATCTCACAAAGGTCCATCTGAAATCTGGCAGGAAGCAGGACCAAGGTTAGTTAACACGGTCCCATCTGGTTCCTTTGAAGCTGTCCTCGTTGTCGGTTGCTACTATGTACAAACTATTCTAGAGGTTCAGGTATTTTCATGCATCTGTCTCGTGTTTCATATGGTCTCAGTATTTGTTCAATGTCAAACAGTTTCACTTTTCTTATTTAAAGCCCTTTCATTTAGCAAACTGCTGACTTCTTTCTGAGGTATGAATATAGAGAAACGTCTGCTGAAACCAACCAAGCACGCACCTTTTGGGTTTACGCTCTCTGACTTGGCTCCACTAAACATGGAAAACGAACTGAACGTACACGAACAGCTGTTCCAGCATTTACTTTTAAAAACCACTAAAAACGTGTCTTTTTAATCTTTTTTACTTGGTTCCTACTAATGGTGACTCGGTAGTCGAAGGTGTGAGGCAGCTGCTGTGAAACTCATCAACTTGACTTCAGTCCTCCAGGCTTTTCAGTTGTTGTACTGTCCACTGTCACTGTCTGAGAGAAGACTCTGGAAGTGTAATGGACGTTGGTTTAATAAATGATTCAAATGTCAAGTAATGATGCTCTTTATTTATAACAACTCCACATGAATGTTACACTTCATAAATGTGATGCTTCACTGAGGTCCCAACTGACTCAAAGCCGTCCAGCCGAATACGTGACGGGCTCGAGACTCTGCACTCTGGCTGCACGAGCTCAGGCCGTGACCGTGTGACTGGACAGACCGATGTCCTGAACACCTAAAGCGTCCTCTGGGGCGTAGGACACGTAGATTCAACTGACCAGTCTCTGTTCGTAACGTTGACTCCTCCTACGTTTGATCCTACGTTTCACATATTACTGATGTGATCAACCATTGAGTCTGTGGATTTCCATTTTTCAACCAGCACGACACAGAATGGGTGGAGCCTCCCCAGCGCGGCGTTCCATGCGTCGGGATCTCGATCTCCCGGGTTCATTCGGAGATCCAGAGTGAATGGGCGTGTGGGGCGATGCGTCTGCAATCTCTCGGCAAACTCCAGCAGGTCCGCTGGCTTGATGAAGTTGGAGCTGTTCAAAAACAACAATGCGCTTCATGTATTTGCAGCAGGACAGACCTTATTACTGACGCACAGACAGATGCACTTACTGCACTTAGTACTGTTACAGTGGGTGATCAGCTTACTATGTCTCCAAATATAAGAACCCAAAAGGTGACAGACAACGTTAATACTAATCCCGTTAGAATTAATTACAACAAACTGACAGGACTACAAAATATTTAATAGTTTTCATCAGATACACAAGGTTGTGTGTCACTGTTGTGAGGCTTCATGTCACCATCACTACTGACCATCTGAAAGAACTAACGCATGCGTATCTAACAGACGAATCCCGTAGCTGTGCACAGCAACGTGCTCCAGAGTCTCCCACTGCTCATTTATTGACTGAATCGCTCACATGTTTCAAACTGGCTGAACAGCTGATCTGTATGAAATATTTTCCTCCATGCTTTGCACAACACAGCATGTAGTTTACTGAAGGACATTTAGAATTGAATTTACAACGACCCCTACGTTGTAAATCTGTCCAGAACGTGTGCAGCTAAAAAAGATTTGCCAACACAGACTTTCTGGGACTGCGTAGGGTGACCTGTTGTTAATGTGTTAAATCAGTATTTTGCAGTTGTTCACTGGAACTTTTAACACCAGGTCCAAAAAACGGAAGTATTAGTCGAATTTACAATCAAGAGAGGATTGATACCTCAAAGGATGAGGTGCTGATAACCTGTACCAGAATAATTAGCAAAAGAAGGGTACGATGGAAGAAAGGAACAGTTCGTGGTCATGGAGGAGCCAGAGTTACATGGACGCATGGCTGCCAACGCAACAGCGGCGCAGGTTGTTTTTACATGACGACATGACCACTAAAAAAGTATGACCTGGGTTCACAGTGCAGGCAGACAATGCTCCAAACCACAGAAAACGTAAACTAAGCTCAAGCCAACAGAACGTGTCACCTACTGAACACGGGAGCAGACCCACACGGTGAAGGTCGGGCACAGCGTCTCCAACTCACATCCATGAGCTCCAGGACTCAGTCAGTCATCAAGTACAAATGACTTTCATCACCAAGTACTGAAAACATTATTTTACCTTGCTCCATCATGTACAAGAAGAATTTTCAGTGTAGCTATGAAAGGAGACCAGATGCCGTTGGGGCCAATACACATTCATTACCAAAAAGGCAGGTTGGCTCAAAGCCGAGCTGCAGCTCTTACCGGATGTCAAGGTGCTTCACCGAGCTGGGTGACGATCCTGAGAACAGCTTTGCCAACACATGTGTGTTCCTGGCTGTTGAAAACATGCAGTGATGAAACTCTGCTTTCTGAACTACTCCTGACTTAGACATCTGTCCAGATCACAGACACAAAAAACAGTAACGTTTTGCATTTAGGCAGCATTGCTTAAACCCACTGGTAGCGATGCTAAAGGCGTGAGCTCACCCAGTCGGTTCTGAGCCAGGCTGAGTGTGTGGAGAGAAGGCACCGACTTCAGAGCAAGCACCAGCTGCTGCAGACCGTCCTGGGGGTCAGTCCACTTCTCCAGAAGACGACAATCACTGAAGCGCAGCTCTGACGAAATCAAATAAAAACCAGTCATTTTAGGTTCTGTCAAAGAGAAGAGGAGCATAAGACGGATCCGCGTGCACTGAATGTTCTGAATCGGAGGTTTCACTCCTTTTCTTACCTTCCAGCTTGCAGTTGCTCAGTAGCGTTAGAATAGCAGGGAGGCAATCAGACAGGTTCATGTCTTCCAATCTGAGACTCGTTAGGCAGAGATTTACCTCTAAAAGTCAATCACAAGACATTCGTGATATCAGTGAGAGCCTGACGGAGGCACAGATTTGGTCACGGCCTGTATCACCACAATGAATAAATGTACATTTAGTCAAATAAAAGACATTAGTCACAGTAGCAGGATCAAAGGTTAGACCTGGTATTATTATTGAATGATTGTATGTTGCTCTCATAAGCCCAAAGATGCTGGTCTCTCCCTTGCAGTTCATGCAAGACAGCGTTTGTGGTGTCAGTCGGTATAAACCCACACGTTAACCAAAAAGGAAGCTGCGTGTACAGCTCTGCTGCTGTTCCAAGCACTGACCGTTCAGTTTGCTCCTACGAGGCCAAACGGGCCGACTGTTACCTGACAGGGTGGCCAGGAGCTGGCTTTGAGAGGAGCCGCTTGGTAATCGCATCCCAGCCACGTGGAGCGAGGTGAGGTGTGGGGAGCGTCTCAGCACAGATGTGAGGACATGCAGGTCGGTTTGGATCTCTGCTAATTTGACTGTCAGCTTCTCCAGGGGCAGCTCTGTGAGGAAAGGATGGAAACGGCTTTAATAAACTATGTTCATCATCGATTGATGACACGAGATGTGTTTTGTCAAAAGCAAAATGCTGAGATTTACAAATAAACTGAATCTGAAGTCTGTCTGAGCGGCTTCTCGTTTCTTCTTCTGTGGGCTTCTGCTTTGCTCAGTTTCACGTTATTACATTTAATACCTTGCTCACTTCTTCCAGTCTTACTTGGCTTGACCTGCCTCACCTGGCAGCTCTGACTCAGGAGTCCTGGAAAGATGTGGTCCACACATCACCGTCTCGATGTCCACTTGTAGTGACGTCACTTTGGGGTTCGCATCCAGCAGGATCTCCAGAAAACCGGTGTATGGCAGGACTCCGACGCTCAGATCAGTGAGGACGCTCTGGGAGCTTTCAGACAGCTGCTTCAGGGCTCTGGCAAAATCCAGCACATCACTGTCCCTGAAGGTTGCTGCAAACGGACAAGAAAACCCACAGTTCCTGTGAAAATTAACAAATATGTCCCTTGTGTTATAACTATAGGTAAAGTAAGCCAGTATTTCATCTGTCAACCCAGTCAGTGGTTTCACTACAGGGACACGGAGGCAGAGTGCACTGCTCAATATTCCTATTAGCAGTCCACGTTTGGTTGGCAAGGACTGATCATGGAAGAAACGAACTGATTCAACACGTCAGTTCTACTACGGTCGTACCAAACCGTGGTTTCAACAGAGTGTAGGTGCTGAACTGGCAGGTCAGAGCAAATACTGTATGACAGAAGGAGAAACACTACAACTAGGACGACGTCAAACACTGGCATTTAAGTTGACGACTGCAACCTTTCGATAAAGTAACGACCAGTGATTCTAGGAAGAAGCTTCTTCGGATGAGAGTTTGTTTGAAACCTACTTAGCGATGTACAGATTCTGATGGTGTGAGAAACACAATGAATTCATCATATAAGGGCACATTTAACAGAGGAGACGTAGACATTACAGTGTGTAGCGGTCACTAACAGGACTAAAATGCTCCGACACCACAAACTTACACTGGCTGTGAAGTGTTAATGAGCGAAGGCTGAAAAACGTGGGCAGGGCTGAGGTCAGCAGTCTGAGGCAGTGGGAGCCACACTGACTGATCGTCAGACGTCGGATCTGCCCCCACGGACAGCCCTCCGCCGAGGGACCACAGGCAGAAAACGTTTGACAGAGAACCTGTGGGTCCACTGAGATGTTTGCTTTTCCAGAATCCATCTTTAAGCGTTTACATGCAGTGACATCACTGGCAGCGGTTTGGGAGGTGCTGCCCAGTTCAGGCATTACATATCGAGATCCCCTTCCGTGTAGGAGCCAGGCCAGAACCGTGGGACACCGCACCCGTACAGCTACTTCTTCAGCCCTCCCGTGGTCGAGCAGGCGATGGAGAACATACAGCGCGATCTGCTGCTTCCTCTTTGACATGTCAATGGACTGCGATACGCCAACGCTCTGGATACGCTTCTCCAAGAGCTTCAACAGAGGACGCTGCCCGGCAGCTAGCGTCTGAAGAGCCTCATGGCACTTCGCCATCAGCACAAACTGTTTGACACATTTGGCTGCCGTCCAGAGGAAGGATGGCGGGTTCAAAGCCGGGACGCCTGCAGTGAAACCATCGACGAAGCCGTAGAAGCTGGATGTGAAAAGCATCCTCATGGCCTCGTGTTTGGCCTCTTCTTCTGTGTACAGGACTGTGGACTGAGTGACAGGACACGGTCCGCATGAGCTTTACAGACACATTCAAACACGTCAGCTGCGTTTACGATCAGTGACGGTTCCGCCTACTTGGTGGGGTCCGGTGACGTCCTGCAGGACCCGGACCCATCCAGGGAGCGTGGATACCCCTGAGAAGACAAACACAGGTCACCTGAGCGGCCACCGCCAGCGAGGCGAACGCTGCTGCCCCTTCTCTGACCTCTGTGGTTCAACGCAGGCTGCAGCTCGTCCAGCTGCCAGGCCGTCAGGTGAGGCACCAGGTCCCGGATGAGAGCCGCTGGGAGGTCTGAGGGCGACAGACACGGCAGACCGAGCTGTGACACAGACCTACACGCCGTCCGTGCGCTAGCCGAGGCTAACGGGAACTTACCCAGCAGAGCCTTGGAGTCCAGAGCAGCGACGTGTTTCCTGGCGGCGTGGAAACACATCTGCTTCAGGCTAAACTCCCGCTGGGCCCCTGGTTGTGGTTTGCAGGCTGCGTGTCGCATTGCTACCGGTGCTAATGCTGCAGCCAGGCTAACGTGTTGGCAGCGAGCGGCAGCATCACTTGTTCTGTACTTTGAATGGCGGCCTCCAAACAGCGCTGGTAGCTGGACGCCGCCACCTACTGTCCCCGGCCGGTACTGCAGCCACCGCTCGTCGCTTCAGCTTTACGTGCACCCACTTTCATTTCCAAGGAAATTCAGCAACGTATAGATTCAGGCACTTTTACCGCTTTAATACAACAAGACATTTCCTCAATAAATATCACTATTTACAGTTCACGTGATGACAGTCTGTGGCTACACGACACCCTGCTGATCCTCGTGGGAGCGCTGGTGGAACACAAAGGACACGGCAGCATCCCAGGACGCTTTCAGCACCTGGTCTCTCAGGCCCTTCTTGTCAAAGCAGTGGTTCCACTGCGAAAGGTCACTGGTACAGTCGGAGTCGTCTGGCGGAGGCCGAACTTCTCTGTTGTTTACGCAACGGCGACAGCGAAACCTGACAATGGTACGAGGGGAGAGAGGCTCAGTCAACAGGCCACATACATGATAGTTATATGACAAACATCCACTGAGGACCAAACGTATCATGCACACAAACCCAGGCACAAGCCAGAGCTCAACCAGATAAACACAGCTGCTTTACTTGTCATGCGTGTCACTACTGGTGTCCTCATTGAGGGCGAAGAGCTCTCGGAGTTCCCCCAGCGAGAAGTGTCGCTCCACGTCCTGCTCCTCGTCTACGACACAGCTGCTCAGGGCTTTCTTATGGGCCTGCCTCTGCAGGATCTTCTCCTCAATGGTCCCCGTCTGCCAGGGACACAAACACACAAGTGAAACGTGGAAACAACGGCGTTGGACCGGACACAGCTGAAATGCCCTTTATGTGCATGAAGAGAGCGTTGCTGAACTGACAGAGAGCAGTCTGTAGATGTAGCAGGTCTTCTTCTGGCCATCTCTCCACACCCTCGCCATTGCCTGCTCGTCATTGGCTGGATTCCAGTCAGGGTCAAACATCACCAAGCGATTAGCTCCAATTAGATTGAGGCCACATCCTCCAGCCTTGCTGCTCAGCATGAAGATGAACTCTGGGTTCTGAGAGACAGATGGGTCCAGATTGTGTTCAGCTGCTTTTCAAAGCCCACAGTGCCATTACAAACTGAACCTCAACTCACAGATGGGTTGTTAAATCTCTCCACAATCTTTGCCCTCTTCTTAATGGACATGGTGCCATCCAGACGAACATAGAGATATCTATAACAGATAAAATAGACAATTATTTCCCTTAACACATCAGAGAATAATAAGGCTAATCTCTCCACAAGTAATCACCTTCTAGATCTGCAAAGCTTTTCAAAAAGGTCCAGTGTCTGAGTGTAGTTGGAGACGAGCACCACTTTGTCACTAGTTGTAGTCCTCGTCATTGCCAAGATGTAATCAAGCACCAGCATTTTCCCTGGAACAAAGATCACGTTCTTACCAAAAACAGCACAAATAAAATGAACTGAATATTGAACTAATATCCATTAGTTCTCTCCTTTTGCCTGTGAACTGAAAACTCAATACTAATCTGTGTACTGGAGACAAACCATAAACAGTCCTCTGCTCTCAGTCTGGGGTAGACAGGCTGCACTTTGACCTTACAGTGGCAGCAGCTCGACCGCACCCACTGGCCATGCGATCCTCGTCTTTGTCGACACGCGTTCCATCATAATGGCCTGTAGGTGGTCGGCTCACACTCACCGTGTGGTCACGATGGGGAACCGACTAGTCGTGTGTGCCAAACAGCCGTTCCGACGTGGTAAACGCTGGGGCCGGTTAGAGCACCGCCCGCATCATTACGGTAACAAACCCGAAAAGACTCCCGAGCTGTTGATGTGCTACAACTGTAGCTAAATGTACGGTATCCATCACTGAACTACGAAATAGTCCTGGACTGCCTGCGTGGTCAGATTAAGACAGAGACAGAGCTCTAGCTAAACCATCTCGTGCGCATTCGACAAGCTATAAAATACACTAACATTCAAATTACCCCACACATCCACTACAGACAAAGGCAGGACATCCCACGCAGTAGCACAGCTCCACTATCTCAACCAGGGTCAGATTAAATCCCAACAAGTACACACCTCCTACACTTATTGCTATTTTTCTGGATTACAACCTCAAAGGTGTCCCGAGCTTGTATCAGTTCATACCAGAGAGCTGAGGCTCGACGGCTTTAGTAGAGTAGCCAGGCGGAAAGAGATCCAGCGCTCCATCAAAGCCCTCCTCACCCTCCACACACTTGTCATAGATGAGTGCTGGGTCTGTGATACAAAATGTTGGTCAGTGTTTTCACTAAATGAGAGTGTAGGGAGACTGTTACGCTGCCTCAACCTTGTGACCAATCATATTTCTGTGCTTTTACTGGTGTTAGAGGAGTCTTAAGCACTTACGATTGCAGAGCTTCTTTAGGGACATGATGGAGGACAGAGAGGAGACACTTATTTTGCCTTCTTGGAGCTCCTCAATGGGCTTGGCCTGCCTCAGAAAGCACCTGTAGAGCTCTCTCTGCAGAGCAGTCAGCCTGCAGGAAGAGAGCCAGTCACCCTCTGCAACACCGTCTTTCTGATTATATACAGCACCGTGCAAACGTGTTAAGGTTAGGTGTGAAAAAATGCTGTAACCAAAGAAAGCTTTCAGAAACGGACGCGTTCATAAATGAACAACATGCAGTGAATAAACAGCAGAGAATCTAAACCACATCAGTATTTGCTGTGACCAGCCTTTGCCTTCAAACAGCAGCAGTAGATGTAGTGACACCAAACATTGGTTTGATTTTGATTTTTCTTTTGTTCGCTCACTTTGCATTTTGTAAATTGACAAAAATAAACAATCATTATTTATATTTACAGCATTTATTCACACGTGCCTAAGACTTTGCACAGGACTGTATGTAGACCAAGTAAATCACCTGCAAAACCAAAGCATCAGTTTTATTTACTCCATGTACAACTATCCACCAGAGACAAATGTCCAGGTCTGTTGTTGCAAACCTTCGAGCCAACTGAATTAACATACCTGCAACATACGACCTGCTCGATTTTCACAGGGAGGTACTTAGACAAGATGTCTGATGTTCTCCTTATCAAACACCTGTTGACGTAGATCACAGTCGGCATCAGTGCACATAATGTGTTTTTACACGGCAGTGACCTACTTGCTAAACAGAGCTCGGTGAATAATCTGGTACATCCGTCTGATGCAGCGAGACACAAACACAAATTTCTGAAGAAATGATGTGGGCGAGTTGCATTAGAGCCACACACATTTTGTAGCACAACCGATCGTTCATTGATCATCATCATTCACAAAGGGGTGTAAACTCAAATCACTGTGTGTGTTTTTGAGACTGAAGTGTTATGAAGACCATGAAACACAGGCAGAACATGAAGCATGTGTTTGCTTCGAGCTCACCTGTTGACAATGCTGATGAGCTCCTTGAGTTTCTCCTCTCCAGCCTGTCTGTCTTTATCACTGGCATCGGCATCGCGGCCTTTGAGGATGGGAAGCTCGAATCGCCTTTTAAACTCCTGGGCCGTACCTGGCAGGAGATTGTTGAGAAATGAAGGTCAGTATCACAAATCGGAGAAACAACACACGTGGATTAGCAGGTGCCTACCAAGGATTCCAGCATTAACGAAGTGGACCAGGCTGAAGTACTCCAGCAGGTCATTCTGGATGGGAGTGCCTGATATCAGCACTCTTCTCTGGGCACGCATTGCATTTAGGGCCTGGTATGTCTGGTTGTCAGAGTTCTTCAGCCGATGGCCCTGCAGCACATTCAGCAGGTAATGTCACATCATGAAGCCTGCAGGTTTGGACAGCCCTAAAATCTAAAACGCAAACTCAAATACCTCATCGCAGACGACAAGTCCAACTTTACCCTTGTGCAAAACCTCAGAGTGGAGACGAAATGTCTCGTATGAAATGATCAGGATCGGTGCCGGAACTCTGAGACCATGCTGAGACGTGAAGTTAACTAGGAAACAAAGAAGTGTTGGTTAATGAGCTAATAATGATTTTCACGCTGAAGCAAAGTCGTTCTCATTGTTTCACCCTCCCTCTGTTTGTCATCACTGCCTTCCATTAACCCTTAAAGTCCAACGCAGTTGTTTTGGGCTATTTCTGCTTACAATGTACATTTTTCATACAAAAACTAATTTTGGCAGTAACATTTTGAAAATACAGATGAATTCCAGCAGGTTTTCTGTCACCTGAGCCCAGTTCTGCTGAAGCTTTAAGAGTTCACCAGATCTGCTGTTAAGCCTTTATTCATATTCTGTGAAGCTGGAAAGCAGAGCTCATACTGCAAAAAAAGTCTTTTGTTCTAATTTGTCCCTTTATCTTTTCTTTAACCCGTTTGTACCATAAACCGTGTTATTGTCACGTTCTGTACCTCATCAAAAGTAGTTTGCGTAAAACGTGTTTTATTAGGATGGAATAACTACATTTGAAAACAGGAGGCCTTGCATAATGAGGGGTTTTGTTGCCCCCACTGATGAAGCTCAGCACAATGATAAAGCCTGGATGCAACTCAAGGCTGCGGTCACGTGTCTGTGTGTGTTCATAACTCCAGAGAAGAGGGGAGCTGAGCTACCTAGCTGTCTGTCGATGTCATCCTTGGAGCCGCCATCAATGGCCACTGCTGTGACTCGTCCTCCCAACCACTTTCCCACTTCATTGTACCAGTTGCGAACCAGGCTGGAAGGTGAAACCACAATGGCCTTGTCTATTTCTGGCTTAGCATCGGGGCTTTGGCGCAGCAAGGTCCACATGAGAGTAATACACTGCAGCGTTTTGCCCAGGCCCATTTCATCAGCCATGATGCAGCCGTACGATCCTGGTATGCGCCGGCCCGTGACACACTCCCACAGGAACTTCACCCCCTTAACAAATGACAAACAGCCTATTAACTTCTCTGTCGGTAGACCGTGGTCTGTCCACTGACTCTTGTTTCTCACAGTGGTTGGAGAAAAGCCTCCATCTCTACACTGCAACTGAACTGAAGTAGCTTTGTCACCTGGGTGACTGAGAACAAGTTTGATGCCACTGATAAGGTAAAAGCCATACAAAAATGGAGCAGGTCTCTTGCTTGAACTTCGATCAGGGAAAGAACCTTACCTCTCTCTGGTGGGGTCGGAGGACTTTTCCTAAAACTGGATCAACAACAACATGGACTGGAAGTTTGTCTCTGGTCAAAGAAAAGATTTTGTCACACATTTTTAACTGCAGTATTCCAGCAGCCACTCAGGCTTTAGTTATATGCAGATCTGAACCTTAAACCATTAACAACAATTATTTAGGAACTCAACCACATGGAAGCAACTAACTGAGGCAGTTACGATGATAACTAATAGTGACGAAGCTGCTTCCAGGTATGTTTATCATGCTGTATGTGTAAGGGAGCCCTACATACAGTAAACACGGGCAAAAGCATTATAGAATATCATAAATCTTTAGAAACCCTCACTTACTGCATAGCAGAAGTGAAGCCTAGTAATAAACTGTTCATCCACTAAAGGACAAGCCCATCATTTAAATTTACACTGAACACGAGTCCATGAAAGTTAAACTCTTTCATCAACAACATTCCTCACGTCGTTTCACACAACTCCTCACGGACCCTAGTCTTCAGTCCTACAGTCAGCAGCTACTCGGTAACCAGATATTAAGGTAAGGTCACAGGTCCCTCAAACGGATCTGAGGCCCATCCTTTACTTTGCTCTGTATGTGCTGCACTTACTTGTCAGCTCTGATCAGGTCGTGAGCGCTCAGAGCCGGGGGCTCATAAAGAACCAAAGCATCTTCTGCCCAGGGATCGTGAAGCGCTTTCCTTACTCCTGCTCGCTTCAGACCAAGCGCCCGGATGCCAAGTGGGCCTGAAGGCAAAGCATCAGCATCAGCATCAGCACCAGCTGCAGGAGCGTCTGACTATAGTAAGACTCTACTAGAAAGGACACGTACCCGTGTAGTTTGGAATAGGAATTTTAAATGGTTTAGAGAGGATACTTCGAATAAACGCCTCCTGTTGAGAGATTTTAGAGCAACGACATCAAGTTGTCACTTTCCTGTGTTTACATTGAAAAGCAAAGACTCGGAGCTACAGCGGCTGCCTACGTGTCTGGCCGCGTCCACCGCGACGGGCGCGTTGAGCGGCGTCAGGGGCTTCCTGGGTCCGCAGGGGCCGCCTCCCCTCGGCCCTTCGCCCTTTCTTCGTTTCTCCTGGGGAAAAGCATTGCACACGTCAGACGCCAACCGCTTTCACAGGAGATGCTGCAAACGAGTGTTAACGTCGCGTAGAAGGATAAACTCACGGCTCCACACGCCCGGTCTTCATCCTCACAGGAATCCCCCGCTTGCTTCCGCTTAGCAACCTGACTGGGAGCAAGACTCCTCCTCTGGGTTTGAGGTGTTACAGGGAGACAACGGCCATTAGTTTGAGTTGGGCAACCGAACACAGTGATCGCCACAGACCGTAGAGAGTCGGCGTCTGCTCACCATCTTCTACTGCAGACCGTCGTTAGCGTTTAACCACCGAGCCAGACCCGCTGGGTGGTCATGTCCCCGCTGCTCTCAAAAGTCCACGACACAGCTCCAGCTGCAGTTTGGCTCTGTTCCGGTCAGTTCGCGCTAAATGTTTGTACAACACTACGGCAAGCGCGAAGAGTCAAAGGGCGCGATGCTGGCTCCAGGCTGCCCCCTGCTGGTTCCAGATGACCCTGCTGGTTCCAGATGGCCCTGCTGGTTCCAGATGGTCCTGCTGGTTCCAGATGGCCCTGCTGGTTCCAGATGACCCTGCGGGCTCTAGATGACCCTGCTGGCTCCAGGCTGCCCCCTGCTGGCTCTAGAGGACCCTGCTGGTTCTAGATGGCCCTGCTGGTTCTAGATGACCCTGCTGGTTCTAGAAGGTCCTGCTGGTTCTAGATGGTCCTGCTGGCTCTAGATGGTCCTGCTGGCTCTAGATGACCCTGCTGGTTCTAGATGGTCCTGCTGGTTCTAGATGACCCTGCTGGTTCTAGATGGTCCTGCTGGTTCTAGATGACCCTGCTGGTTCTAGATGGTCCTGCTGGTTCTAGATGACCCTGCTGGTTCTAGATGGTCCTGCTGGCTCTAGATGACCCTGCTGGTTCTAGATGGTCCTGCTGGCTCTAGATGACCCTGCTGGTTCTAGATGACCCTGAATAGTGATCCATTCACGCCAGTCATCTCTTCTGCTTGTTCCTGACTATGATTACACTTTGACTTTGGTTCTACTGACACTTACTGTGATATGTATGCAACTCTGTTTTGTAGAGTCTTTACCTGGATCAACTGCTGCTTCGTTCCCCGTTAGTCCCATCCTTTGTGTTGTGCTGTCCTTCAGTCTGCTGGCTCATACCACACATAATAACTAAATGTTTTATGTGTTAGATAAACATATTACTGTAGCCTACATGCAGTCATCTTCTACCGCTTCTTCCCCGTAGGGGTCGCTGTGCTGCAGCCTGTCCCAGCTGTCTATGGGTGAGAGGCAGGGTTCACCCTGGACAGGTCGCCAGTCTGTAGCAGAACCACACATATAGACGCACAACCAGTCACACGCACACTCACACCTACAGCAATGTAGAGTTTCCAATTAGCCTAACTGCAGGTCTCTGGACTGTGGGAGGAAGCCGGAGAGAACCACGGAGACAAGAGGAGAACATGCAGACTTCACACAGAAAGGCTGTCAGATCACTTACCAGAGAGACATGAACGGAGGAGAAAGAGCCATTGCAGGAAAACGTCTTGATAAGGACTCAGAGCAGGTGGAGGAAGGGAAGATAACAGAACAAACTGGTTTAGACATCACAGGACTGACTTTGGAGGAGGTGAGACATGATCTCAGTCTCCAGACAAGTCAGGAACATTCAGGAACTGGACAGTGGTGGCAATGGTTCTATTGCTGCAATGTTTGTCGGCCAACAGACTAGACTAAGTAAGTATATGGATGACTTGTCAGGTGTGACAGAAAGGAAGTAGTTGGAGGGGGTGTGCGACACGTGTCAAAGAGGATATTTCATTCAGAGAGGTGAGCACAGGGAGGGAACAGAAAGATGTTTTTGTGGAGATTTGGAAAATGGTAATTATACATTTCTACCATCCTTGTAGGTGATGTTGTCTAGATGGTGGAAGAAGCATCACTAGGTAATGATCATTTTCCAGTGTTCTGTCTGAGACTGAGACAAAAAAAAGGGAAAAGGAAACAATAGGGAAGCAGATATTTAGAAGGGTTGGATGGGAAGTGTTTACTTATATCTGTGAGAGAGAAATGTGCAAAATTGATTTGAATGAAGATATTGAAGAGATTGATAAAAAGATTAAAATACCACTAATCCCTAAAAGTAAAGGAAGAATGAAACGGAAAGCAGTGCCCTGGTGGACGGATGAGTGTAGCAATGCAGGGAAAGAAAGTATCAAAAAGAACAGAAGGCACAAACAAGAGTTAGAAGAATAATATGCAGAAAGGAATCAGCATCCAGCTTTAAAGAGAGACAAGGAAATAGCAATAACAGATGACGATACAGCAGAAATGAGAGCAAAGCAACTTGTTGAAATTCATAGTTCTCACAGTTTGACAGAAGAGGACACAAGAGGAAGACTGAGGACTAGAGCAGCCCATGATGGAGTTCTAGAGAGACGTGATGCTGGCAATGTTATGGATCTTCCATTTACTTTGGAAAAAATTACAGGGAAGGATGACCTGTGCGATCTAATGTTAAAACTCCTGGGCCTGTATAATGAAGTGTGGATGATAGGGACACTGCCTTGTGCTTGGAAGCAAGCAGGGGAAGAAGTTGGAGGTAGTGCAGGCGCAAGCACTGAGACTGTGTTGTGTTGCGATGAAGTCCATACCTATTGATGCTCTGCATGTTGAGATGCCTCAGACATCAGCAGCTCCTGATGAGTTATTGGGCAGGTTTAAAAGGACAAACAGAGGCTAGAAACCCAGTAGTTACAGTGTTGGCTCCCAGCAGAGAGTGAGAGGGGCAGGAGTGAATGTGGTATATGGAGCAGCCCTGCACTGCTCTGAGCCACTGCCCCCAATGTGATGTGAGAGACAAAGAGAAGATCTATTGGAAGACGGAGGCCTGGGCTGCTTGAATAATGGTGAGGGCAATGGTCTGATGATGATTATTTTGATCATATTTTCTATGGGCCCAGGAGCTACTTAGTACTTTTGTACATTGCATTTGATTCCTTTCTTTTCGTGTAAATAAAGCTTTTAAAGCTTGGACTAGCTTGGTCCCTGACATTTGCTGGTAGTCAAGCCCACAAGTTTTTTCCTTTCCTTTATTCTTTTTCTCCTTTTTGGTTCAAGTCATGGAAAAAGGTGGAAGAAAGGTGGTTCAGACAGACATACAATCCCAGGCAATACCAGATGTGATTAATGGAGAAGAGGATGAGAAAAGCGGAGCCTCTGGAGAGATAGACACCGGTGGAACACAAGGTGTGGAGCCAACAATGTCTGATTTGGTTGCCTTGTCTTGAGCTCACGTGAGGCAACAAGACGCCAGAGAAGCTTGGCAGAGGGAGGAAACTCTTCACCAGGAGCAGTGTAGTGCAGGCACGTCTCTCTCCAGTAGCAGGGCCTCCATCACCCGAGCCGGAGCAGGCAGGACAGGAACCTCAGACAACAGACATTACTACTCAGGTGGGTCTAGAGGAGCATACATGCATACAGACATCGATGAGTCAGTTGATTATGATAAAGTTAAAGCGGCCAATTTGAATAAATATGACATAAACCCAGAGACCTACAGGCAGTGGTTCCACTCCTGTGATGTCCATGCAATAGAGCTATAACATTGCGAAACACAAGAGGATGAACCAGCAACACGTCAGGACCAGAATCAGTGTCTCCACTTAGAAGACAAAGGCCACTGAAGACAACAACGTTGCAGAGATCTTTTATCAGAAGGTGCTCATTCCCTTGTGAAGTGTTGACAGCAAGTTCCTGGCAAAATGGCAAAAGCCTTTTGAGATCCAGCAAAGGATTGGACCGGCCAACTACTAGACATTCCCCCCAGGTCAGCCACGTCCATCTAGGCTGCTTCATGTGTGGGGAAAAGACAGCAGAGTTTGTTGATCAGAAGGGTCCCTGAAGACGAGGAGACCTCAGCCTTTTCCATGGAACTGGATCTAGACCACCTCTCTGAAGAACAGGACAAGCATCACTGACTATAACACTGTGTTATACTCATTCATACCCTACCCCTGGACACCGTGGGAGTTGTTCAGGTTTGTGCTGTGGTACACTAGTCAGGTGTCAGGTGTTCCCCGAAAATTATTCAATTTCACCTAACTGGTCTGAAAAACTGTGCTGTCTAGTGCTGTGATTCCCAGCCTGTGAGCCATGTGTGCCATGAGGAATCATCAGGTGTGCAGTTCCACTAAGTGAGAAACTCGCTGAGCTCATCTACGTAGCAAAGACTGGGGATGTTTCCTGCATTGTCCTTCTCCTGCTCTTTCTTCCCAGCTTATTTTAGCCCAGGTTCCTCAGACTCTGCACAGTTGAAGACTCCCTTGTGGAATGCGAGTCCCTGCCACAGGGTTCTGCGAAGGCTGGAGTCTTTGGAGGGGTCACCTGGCTTGGGAACAGAGCCTGGTTGATTCTCACATCGTAATCACAACAGTGACTCAAGTTTCTGTGAAGGAGGTGCGAATATTCAAATGTAGCCACCCCCAACTTTAAACACCTATAATGCAATTCTAGAAAACAAGCAGAAGATGGGGCTTTGATCAAGAGAACTTAGTATCTGACTTGTAAAGTCTAGGTCAGACACTAAGTATTCTGTGGAAACACTTTTGTGCCAAACTGGCTTCCAGACAAGTTTATCTGGTGTTGAAATAAACTGAAACTGCCGAGATGGTGTCTACAGCTTTGCTGAAAGCAATAAAAGGGTTGAATTTTGTTGAGTGGTTGCGATGACATTTGGACCCTGACCTCCTACATCAGAGACTGAAGCTGAAAAGTTGCATTGAAAAAAAAGAAAGTTAATTAATTAAAACAGATTAATTTTGCTGCATGCCCTCAGTGGTATCCAAGCTCCAGACTCCCAAAGCAGAGACCTGTTGCTTAACCATTACACTACTGAAGTATAAGTGAATCATAGCTGGACTAACATAGAAGTTGTTCAACAGACCTTTTTGTTTGCAGAGGCTGAATGTGCTCAGTGGGATTTGAACCCCAACCCTGTTCACAGCATTCGTAGTGATGAACTGGTTTTTGTGACAGCTCGGCCCTCCGACCCCTGGAGGGCGCTGTCGTTTCATGGGCCTTGTCTTCGTACGTCATTCCTGGGTTTTGTTCCTGCTTCCTGTTCGTCCCCACTATTTCAGCTCCCTCTCTATCCACCTGTTAATATCTGTTACCTTGACTTGTTTGTACTTGCCAGTTAATGTTACGTCTTGTAGGTAAATGTCTGTCTGGCTTTAGGCCGTAGTTTGAGCAGCCCTTCGTTTGGTTCTCCCTGTGGGGGAGCGTTTGGATATAACGTCGGCGCCAGTGACTGGTGGCTGCAGTAATTTCTAGTGAGTTCTAGAATTAGCTTTGTCTTGACTTTTGAATCTTGGCAACTCTGTAATGAGTAACAGTTTTAGTTGCTTCTTCAGTCAGTTTGATATTTTAATTTGCCACTGAAATAGACTAAAATAAGTTCCTTCTCTTTCTTCCTGACTTTTCCCCTTTATTGTTAAATGTTAGAATATAAAAAATTATCAAAACACTGGCATAATGTTTATATATTATTACATTTATTAAATCGACCACAAGGGGACTCCATCCAGTGTCATCTTGTGTCAGTCCCAAGTGTGAATAAATGCAGAGGGTTGTGCCAGGAAGGGCAGTAAAACGTTTTTCAAACCAAACATGAGAGCCATCAGTATGACTTCTGTTCCAGATCAGTCAACGACCGACAGGTACCTCTGGAAACTGGGTTTGGTTGAAGAAGGAGATGAGGAAGGAACGTTCGTAGACAGAGAGCAGAGAAAAGACGAGTGGAGGTCTGATTATAGGGACTGTGAATGTTGGGACTGTGACAGAGAAGGCGACATGACGCAGAGAAGGAAGGTGGACATCCTGTATGTCCAGGAGGCCAGGTGGAAACTTAGCAAGGCTAGAAGCTTAGGACCAGGGTTGAAGGTGTTTTACCACGATGTGGATAAGAAGAGAAACATGGTGATAGTGACTCTGAAAGAGGAGTTAGTCAGGAATGTTCTGGAGGTGAGAAGAGGGTCAGACAGGGCGATGACTCTGAAGATGGAAACTAAAGGTGTGATGTTTAATGTTGTCAGTGGTTACGTCCCACAGGTAGGATGGGATCTAGTAAAGGAGAAGTTCTGGAATGAGTAAGATGATGTGATGCAGAGCATCTCCAGAGGTGAGAGAGTGGAGATTGGTGCAGATTTCAGTGGACATGTTGGTGAAGGGAACAAAGGTGATGAGACTGTGATGGGCAGGTTAGGTCTTCAGGACAGAAACGCAGAAGGACAGATGGTGGTCACTTGGCAAAAAGGATGGAAATGCCTGTAGTGAATACTTTCCTCCAGAAAAGGCAGGACCAGACGTAGTATAAGAGCAGAGGTAGAAGCTCTCAGGTGGATCCATCTAACTCCAAAGTTATGTTCCAGACAACACAGGGTGGTGGTGGGTAAGATGACCATGGTGGTGAGGAGGACAAAGAGGCCTGAGGCAGAACATTGGACAAAGTGGACACGAAGTCTTGGTGGTGGATTGAGGAAGTCCAGGTGAGCATACAGAGAAAGAGGTTGGCTAAGAAGAAGTGGGACACAGAGAACAGATGAGAGCAGACAGTACAGGGAGATGCAGCGTAGGGTGAAGGCAGAGGAGGTTAAGGCCAAACAAAGGCCACATGAGGACTTGGATGCTGGGTTGGCCAGTAAGGAGGGATCTGTACAGGCTGAGATGAGAAGGATGGACAGCAGGTTAGGGCGATCACAGATAACAGACGTACATGATTTGATGAATCTTGATAAATAACAGAGACAGTCTGAGCAGCAGGGCTGAGCCATCAGCAGCCTGCCATCCTTCCTTCCTGTCATGCTCTGCCTTGCCTGCCGTTGTGTTTTGCTCAGCAGGAGGATTTGGTGATTTTTGGTGTTAAAGTATCCTCGTCGCTTTTTTGTTTATTCAGTTCAGCTGTCAGAAGCTTTTTCCGTGTTGTTACTCTGGGCAAGCGTGACTCAGGGGGAAACTCAGCCTGTAGCTTCACTACTTCATCCTCCTCTCGACTCAAAGGCTCCTTACCACTAACGCCCTCGCTGAGCTCCACTGCTTCTCCTCACGCTGCATCGGACACTCTTGGAGTTTACAGGATACTCTTCTTTTCAGAAGATGCCCACCTGGTGACATTGCCTTCTACTCCCTGGAAGTTACACGGTTTCGTACACATTATACCAAAGTCAAGCCAGTGTTTAGAATGTTTTATTACTCAGTGTGTACAAAAATAGTGATCACATTCTGAAAATACGATGACACGACGAATGTAAAAATCGTATATGAAGTATTTATGTGAATATCTACTGTAAAGACGTGGGTACGGGTGTAAGAGCACGACAGCAGCTCTGAGTGAATCAGAGTGTGAGAGACACATTCCTGCGTTTCTTATTGACATTCCCATTTCTTATTGTACTGTCGTATACGTGTACGTCAGCAATTAGCACTGATCCAAAGGAGCTTACTGACAAACTGGAAGTAAAAGAAAGGCTGTAATAATCGGTGATTAGAAGAAACATTGACTAAAATGGTTCTATTGAAAAAATAGGAAAATACTAAATGGAAAAACACAAAAAGTGTTCATGGCTATGTCATTGATAATAAATGGCCATAAAACAGGTTCAAGGCAAACAGAGAATAAATAAAATAATTTAAACAATAAATACTCTTTTGGATAGTGAGGCAACATGATGCGTAGCATCCATCAGAGAAGGTTCGACTCGCTGCTACAGCCGCTACAGCTCCTTTACCTGGACCGGCTCAATCGCCACATCGCCTCTTTGCTTTATTACCAATCTAAGTTCCACACAAGACGCTTCTCGTTAGCTTTATATCATTTGACTCACATCTCTACTGTGAGGGACAAAATAAGACAAGCTCCCAATAAGTCAGCGACAAAGCCTCAGCCTGAAGATAACTTCAACCACTCCAACATTCAGACTGTTCAGGGTTCGGGTCCCGCATCTCGTTTAAAGTAACACGTGGAGGAGACTGTTGCCATGCGTTAAAACCTTTTGACCCTGTGCTGGGTTCTATGATCACATGAAAGCCATAAATAAATAAATACACAGAGCACTAGTGTCTACTATGCAAAAGGACTAAATGAAAATGAATGAAAGAAATACAATATATGTCTATATTTATGTCTTCATTACTTGCTGACACAACCCTGATTCAGATTATTTTCATGAATTCCCAGAAAGCAGAAACGTGAGCTCCATGGTGTTGCCCAGCAGAGAGCAGCGTAGACCTGCCAGTGCTCTGTCGGAGATAAAGGAGCTTTTTCTTGTTTTTTACTTTTAATACAGATGCATATGCTGATAAAACACATCATCCATACAAATGCTTCCTTAGTTCGATTTGTTTTCATTCAAGTCTCTGTGATCTGATGAGCTGTACAGAACAAAGCATGGTGTTCAAACTACCGGAGGAAGCAACAGGGCGCAGAATTATTTATGCAGGTACAGGCACACAGATTATCAGCTGATCCAGCAATGACATCAGTGTCCTCACGTAATGGTTTAGTTCCCAGGTAGAACCACCACCGCTCCATGAACAGAGCGGAGTGAGACCAGCCTACGAGCAGCTTCCATGCTTGTGACAGCTGTTAGGCGTAATGACAATGTTTGATTCGTCGTGTGTTGTTGAAGCTGTGTAAATAAAGCCCAGACTTCTTGGCTTGATGAGGCCAAAGCTCTTTTCCAACACACTCCCCAGGCTAATACAATAATCTGCTCTAATGATTTGGCCCGTTATTGGTGATAATTTCCTTAATAACACTTCAAAGGCTTCTGTTTTGTTTCTGGACTGCACTCCGTCCATTTCCCATCATAGAAAAAGGAGTTGCTGTAATTGAAAGCAAATGTGAGCTTGTGTGTGAGTCCGGCTGTAAGCTTTCCTCAGCAGAACACAGAAAGTGGACTAGCTGTGAGTGTGATGAAAACGAGGCGTTCTGCTTTGTTAGCCCAGTGGAAACTCACTCACAAAGTTGTCAGTGCATCGCTTGGATATTTTTAGGCTGAACACAAACGGCGATGCTGTGCTGGAGCACTTTGGAAATGGAAGAAAGACTTGAGATGGTTTTAATTTGAGCTGTATGTGTGTGTGTCTGCTCATAAACAGGCAGAACAAGGAACAAATGCTTTCCGCATAGTAATCACTGTGAGTATACACACTATTAACCTACAACTACAGGATTTCATGTAAGTGATACCCACTGGTGACACTGTTGCTAAGGATCCAGATCATAGATTTCAATTTGGTTTTTAAAAGAAAAAAAATGATAATTTCAGCTGCTGTTTTGGGGAGTTTTCTATAATATCAAGTCTAACTTACAGCCATTACCACAGACTAATGGGCTGCTTTGTATCTGGAAACTGTCCTCTGCATGATTTTGTTTCGGTGGTTGAGTGTTATCGCATCTCACCTGATATGAAAATAGACCATGTGATGAAATGTTGTCAGCCTGAGTGATGGCTCATGACTATATTTGTGATGGCATCCTTCAGTAGAATGCTGCCAGAGTTGTAAGCAAGGTTACTGACAAACCTCTCAGGGTCTGCGGTGGCATTTACGATCAATATAAAGATGGCTAGAGGCTCTGAAGTTAGAGAACCTCTCTACGTATGTGGTGTGAGGACGTTCAGGACTGAGTGTAGCTGCATCTTATCCGAGCAGACGCGTTGCACCTGTCTTACCCAGTAAGTGGTTTAACCTAGTTTCTAGTTTTTGTCACTGGCAGGAAAAAGAGACAATGAACACTGGAAGCGAGCTGAGGTGTTTTTCTTTTAGCTTCTCCATGCATCCGTCCTCCGTCTTCAGGGCTTCGCCTCAGCTGTGGATGCAGACTAGTGTCAAACTGAATAAGTCAGTTTACTCACTGGTGAACACTGACGGTGCCTCCATGCTCCTGATGCGAGATGAACATGTCCTTCAGGTTTTGGCTTTTATATCTAAAAGTTCATTATTATAATAACCACGTTTAATCCTGTCATTCATTATGCTATTCACTATTTGGCATAACAAAAAGGTTCCCTTCATATTGTATGTGCAGGTTGGTGATTTCAGCCCAACTGTCTGCTTTGGGCTTTCAGAACGATCGCTTACTGTGTCTGCGCTGCTAAAGATTCCAACGTGGCTGCCTGAACGGAGCATCACCCGCACGCCATCGATGGACCATGATCCTCTAGTGCTGGACCGGTGCTGATGTTCCCTCCTCGATGTGATGAGGAGCTGCGTGTACCTCCATTCACAAGCAGGGAGGATCAACCGTGATCTCTGTTGACACCAGCCTTGAAGCAGACTGCTCTTCCACAGAACTTCTCTGGGTTTATGTATTGCAGAGAGACCATCCACAAATCAGCTGACACAGCTGCAGTTTGCTGCAGACAGCCACTTAATGGTCTGCCAGGTAGTCTGGGCGTCCATGAAGGACACAGTCTCAAAGCGCGTGGGCCGACAGCAGGGGTGACTGCTGACATCCTTGGCAGAGATGATCCCATTATCCATCAAAGCCTTAAGAGCCAGGTCATAGTTCCTGCGGAAGCTGTGACAGGTGCCGATGCAGTACTTAAAGAGTACGATCTCATCGGAGTCATACCCGAGACCCAGATCCCGGACCCGCATCTCCTTCTTCTCCAGGTGGCAGTCGCGGCTGCTCTTAGGCTTCTTGCGATTCCTCCTGGACGTCCTGGCTGAGTCTGAGGCTTCAGGGGATCGTCTCCCTCTGCTCTGCTGGACGCCCTCTTCCCGAGACCAGTCTGTAACATGAAGTGGAGACCAAATGTAATAAATGAAAATGTATTACTGCTGCCTCATGCAATAATAGTTATACCTCTGCTTTTATGCTCATCTCCTTTAGCAAACACAGTATCACAAATACAGCATGATAACATGTGATCCAGATAAATATTTGGTGTGTGTGTGAAAAAAGAGGAAGGAAAAATCAAATAAATGAAATTGAATGAAGACATGAAAAACAGGCCCCCAGTGAGCTGCACGTGCACGGTCGTTATCATTTCTCCCCAGATATCCATCCATCCATCCCATCATAGGTCATGGGTGTGCTGGAGCCTGTCCCAGCTGGAAGGGCGAGAGGCAGGGTTCACCCTGGACAGATCACCAGTCCATCGCAGGGCCACACATAGACACAAGTCACAGTCATGCACACACTCACATCTTTCACAGTTGACCTATCTGCATGTCTTTGGACTGTGGGAGGAAACCGGAGTTAACCCACGCAGACACGAGGAGAACATGCAAACTCCACACAGAATCGAACCCGGGACCTTCTCGCTGTGAGGGGACAGTGCTAACCACCACACCACCGTGCAATCAATAAATAAAACAAATGTCTAAAAGGCCGAATAGATTGATACACTGCTGTGTATCGAGCATTTTCAGAAGCGTGTGAAGCGCCTCGTCGGCATTTAGACGCTGAGGGTGAACTACGTCTCACGCACTTTGAGCTTTGAACTAAGTGTGAATGCAGACACAGGTGCTGACACTGGCTCAACTCCCGGATGAAGCCTCCTCCTGAGCCACGGCTGAGAAGCACAAGGCCTTTACTGCGTTTTCTCTAGGTGGCGCCATGCAGCATTAGCACCGGATGCTCTGAATGTGCAGCAGCGTACACTAGGAGCTTGTCAGCTCATGCCTTGATGTTTACAAAACCTTGTAATCATGAGAAAAATGCATGGAAATATTCCCCAGGCTAAGAGCTGAGGACCTTCTCAGTCAAATGACGCTCAGCCGTGCTGGAACCTGACACACGGGTTTGCATTATTTAATGTAATTATACCGTTACTGCAGGTTTCAGTAGAATTGTGCAATGTTCAACCTTTAGTGTGGTGTGTTTCAGGTAAATGCTGCCTCATCAAGTACTGCAGGAAAATTACGAATCTCCCACAAAACACGTAGCTCATGTTCATCAGTCCCACCTTGACTCCTGAGAGACATTTGGACCAAGTTTAAAGAAGCTCTTCCAGAACCAAGTCAGAGTTTCTCAGCCTGTTGTGCTGTAGGGTGAGCACTGCTCTGCTTTGCTTTCCTCTGCAGAGAACACTTTTGTTAGACTCTTGCAGCTACATCAGTCTCTATCATCCTCGCTGTGGATGTACGGTGAGGAAAACAAGGACTCGCTTTGATCTGTTACTTCTTTTGAATGTGGGGTCTGGTTTCTCTACACACCATACAGACAAGCACCAGGTCAGGCTGGTGGAACCTTCACTCCGCACTGATGCTTAAAGCTGCTCATACAACCAGACACATTCTGAGCTGATGTAAGTCAACCAGCTGACTTGCTCCTTTTTGTGGTCTCCATCCTGAAATGATGCAGTTTGTGTAATGTTCCATTCCTACACTTACAGGTGTGTCCTCGCTGGGCATCTGTGGCATTTTCAATTCTAAATGTTATTCGTGTAATGAAGGGGTGGATACATTTCTATGTGCGTATGAGATCATAAATGGCTTAAGGGTAGACCAACGTAGATGACAGCACCCATGGAATAGAACAATTAACAAATCACCAGATCTCCAAGCTCTAGAAATGTGGAACATGGCCTGGACTCCACTGGACCCTTGAAGGTACCCAGATGTTAGCAGCAGGTGGGGCCTCCATGCACTGGACCTGTTGACCAGCACATACTACAGATGCTCAGCTGGATGGAGACGTGAGGAACTGGAAGCCAAGTCAAAGCCTCACGCTGTGGCCTTGTGGCAGAACCAGCGGCCCCTTCTTCAGCAATCTGTGCTGCCTGTGCATCAATGAGCCTTGGCCGCCTGTCACTGGTTCGCCACTGTTCCTTCCTAAGCCTTTGATAGGTACTGACCACGTCTCCATTTTCAGACAAAGTGCTGCCTAATATGTATTTAATGAAGACATGCTCTGTGGTCACTGGTCATAAAGGTCTGCTTACCTGATGGGCAGCCCTCCAGCTGAGACAGCACACTGATGGAGTCTACACAGGAAGACTCAGACACAACAGCATCTGACTTTATTGTTACATCACCAACAGCTTATGGTTTTTATATAGACTGTATGTTCCCTTATCAGAAAGGAAGCGTAGCTCATCTCAAAATGAAAAGTCCCACATTTGCCCACAAAGCTAGATGACTGAATGCACCATACCGAAGGCTTCGGGCCAGACCGTGTACATCCTGCTGTGCTCCTCCAGAGATGGGGAGGGAGGCCTCGGGAAGGGCTGCAGGTCTGACTGGGCCTCTTGGTCGTCCTCAGAAAACACATCTTCCACCAAAGCCAGCAATGCTGCCACCACCCACAGTATCACCTAAAACATCACATAGATGAAAAGCTGATGATCAGAGGCCTCTGATGCGAAAGTAGAAGAGCTGTCGAGTCCATGAAGGGTGATTACAGGTGCTGTAGACGCTTCTCTACTGGCTCCACTAGAGCCAGTGGTGACAGACAGTGTTCCATCCCATGTGAAACTGAAAGGAGCTCTGGGTAAGTTGATCTCCACTGTTCCATCAGCCCTTTGACATGCAACCTGGCTCTGGGTTTCCTGTGTCTGCTTGAGCCAGTAGAAACCTCCTCGTGGCCAAACTGGAGCTCTTTAATAATGGACGGACACGTGACACGGCCACGTTATCCTCTCTTATAATATTAGGGTCGTAGCTGCTAAAGGTGACTCGTGCTGTACATCCTACTGCGTCTCTGCCTTATTCTCACACAGTTTTCAGCCGGTCTACACGGGAGCTGATGCTCCTTCGTATCATACATGAACGATGGAACGATTTTTCCCAGCACCAACCAGAACATGCAAATTCAACAATAAGAAGAAAACAAAGTTTCCACGTCTCAGCCTAACTGTGCTGTCAGTGCTGCCCTTCTAAGTGGAGGGTAATAAAAAGGCTGATACGTCCTGCAAGCAGCACATGGAGGAGCATCACAGCACAGCACCTTCACATTGGGATTATTCCTGTCGGGGGAAGCTTTGAGAGGAACAGTGGTCGTGAAGAGTCCTACAAAAGCTGGAAGAATGTGTTTCACTGACAGGATGAAGCATTAGCTCTTAATGTGTCAGAGGAATCAGGGTGTGTGAGCAGTTTAACGAGGTTGTAACAATTACTGGAAGCTTCACACGCGTAATAAAGAAAAGGACGCTTGAACACACTCACCCTCCAGTTCCTCAGGTGATGCCGGGTAGATGACGACCTCTGCCCCCACCAGGTTTGTCCATCTGAAAATGAGAATGGGCAATATCTGAAAAAATACCATGATCAGAGGTTGTTGAGCAAAAGCAAAGATGAAAAAGTAAGAAGAAAAGTTGACAATGGCCAAAGATTAAAGCGTGACAGAGACCAGATTAAAGTGAAAAGGCTGAACAGAAAAAGAGCAATTTAACTGAGAGGATGAAGGAAACTCAAAGACGGACTTAAATAGAATGAAGAAAACGATGAAACAAAACAGAAGGACGACAACGTTTGACATGTTATATTTTGAAACCTGAACTTTATTTAACATCCTTTAAATATTTAACACAGGATCACAACATGTTTAGAAAAGAGGGATCTAAAGCCAACGGAAATGCTGAGTCATGTGTACGTACGAGCAGACAAGATGACCTACACAGCTTTAACTGATGAGAATAACCGAAGCCAGGAAAACCGTTGGTGGGTTAATGTCGCTGTTAAAGTCGGATCCTGTATCTTCTTCTAGTGCCTTAGAATAATTAGCCAATCAGAGTCAGAAGGTGTCTGTTAAACTGAACAGGATGTCGTCACAGAGAGAACATCGATGAGCTTGTGAGTTTGAAAGCATTTGTTCTACAACTGTCTTAATACGACGGTTATGGTACAAACCCAAACTACATTCAGATTTCAAATACAGATTTGGCTCCCAGAGCTTTAAGGATTTACAAAGAGATCTCCTGCTTCTCCCCCAACAATCAGAGAGCAAAGCGAACTCAGGCTCAGCCAGGCTCCTTCCACTACGTTTGGGCTGCGGCGACTGTAGCTAGAAATTAGCTAGATGTTAGAAATTGAGCAGAACGCACAAAGTGTAAAACACACACAGACAATTAAAAGATGAACTGATTTGATAATAACTGATTTGACCACCACAATGAGATCACATCACCCCCGACTTCAGGACACATTTACCTTCACGGCCTTGTCAGTAGAACATGAGCACAGCTCAAACAAAAGTCCACAAAGCTTCATCTAAGACAAAAGTCCTGTTAAAAGGCTTCAGAACAAGCAATGACAACGTACAACGCATGGACTTATAACACTTAATACTCCATCTGTACCAGATGGATCCAACTACAACTAACTGAACATTACCAGCACTAAGACAGAGGAACAGAAATGCGTTTACCCAACGTCCCGTTTGGAGAATTTCAGCTCTGTCGGCTGTCAGACTTCTAGGTTCAGTCCAAATAAAAAAGCTACACACTGGCTAATACACAACGTTTCCTCACTGTGGGATCACTAAAGAACACAGCCCCCATCGGCCAGAGGATCAGTCCAGCCAGAACCAAGGGGCCAAGGTCTGCTTCAACATGTTTGCATAGCTTGTACAATTCTCATTCATTAAAACACAACGTCACCGAAAGGGAAACGACATTGAAACAAGAATGTGCCTAATCAGCACATGGGTTTATTAGATATTTGACTCACTTTGTAATTTTCTAAATACTGTTTAACTACATGCAACGAAGCAAACACAACCTGAGTAGAGAGAATGATCCCAATCTGCGAAACTGCTGGAGAGACTGTGGGCAGAAAAATCCCACTTATGATACCTGCATGACATCAGAGGCTGCGTAACACACTAGTCTCTGTTGCCTAAACATCTCGTCTGTGAGGGGAGGCTCATCTCTGCCTGAGACTGGAAGTCCGGCCATTCTCCATGTACCTGGTATTGACGCCTTGCAGTGAAGAAGCAGAAGACCTCGACGACTCTAGCGTGTTTATTTAAGAAACGTTCCCAACATCTTCTCCTTCGCACCTGAAACGTGCTTGTGGGAGTCTGGGACCTGATCTAACCACTGGCCATAACCTGCTGGATCGTTTCATATTAGAATTTCCAGCTCCTGCAGTGAGTGAAGTAGACTGTGACTGAAAAAGTCTACGTTTCAGACGAAGCGCTGATAATGCGCTAAGTGTTACAGTATCACCATGCACTGATCTGTTAAGAGAAACAGAGCAAAGAAATGGTAACGATCAAAGGAAAATGGACAAAGATGGATTTGACATTTCGACAAAAACAAGGAAAAGGCTAAGAAGAGCGAAGTGTTGGCTTCAGAGGAAGAAGGTAAACGGTAGAGATAGCAAATCTATTTAACTAATAATAAGTTCTATACATACGATGGGTTCATCTGACTGACAAATCTAAAAGCCTGTGATTTCCCTCAAACCTCCCCAACCAAAACAGGGCGAAGAGCCTAAAACGCTGAGGGAAAACCAAAGCACTGCAGAAAGAGAGATTTGATTTGACATAAGAGCTGATTCCATGATATCTATTTAAAATCTAGCAAAGGTTATTATAAAACCTGCGTTTGAGTTTATTCTGTATATTTAGAACAAAATGTATGAGGTTTGTGATGGTTCTTAAAACGTTTGAACTTTAGAATGAATTCATTCATGTTATCGATACTATAGATACTGACTGACAAGGAAACAGATGATGGCAGACAGTGAATCCTAAACGATTCTGGGGGATGGATTAGTTCACTTGCACAGTAAACCATTTAGTCAACTTGGTGAAACTGGGATTTCCAGAAGTGGGAGGTTGAAGTGGAAGAGAAGGAGAAAGAGACTGTGAGTCAGGATCCTGCTCAACCAATGAGGAAAATACATAAAGATTCATTCAAAGCAGACGTTTGTGCTAAGTTTAAGAAGTGAAGTATGTAAAACGATTCATAAAGAAAGGAAACATCCGCCCACTATCTCAGTGTGGCCGTCTGGCATGGGGTCCATCTGTGAACTCTGAGATGACGGCTGCTCTCCTCACTACATGCTGAGGAACATGAGGAGAAGCATCAGCTAACATGACACAGATGGAGCCTGATGTTCATTAGATGGGACAGGAGCTTGTTTTCTGTTCACCTCTCTCCTACACAGGAGCCAGTGTTTGCAGAGAGAGCAGCCAAAGCAGTTGAGCGAAGAGACCTGAGATCCTGGGAACAGAAGAAAGAGACAAGCAAACAGAGCACAGCGTTCACACTGAGTGTGACAAACGTCATAGAACATCTCAGCAAGGCTCGAGACTAAAGCAGCTCCACAGCCTGAATCCAAGAGGCAATGACGTCGTTTCTACTGTAGTTGGATCAAACGACGCCGATACGACAGCACCGCCGACCGATACTCTGCTCTCTGCTTCTGATCCCAGAACATGGACACCAGACGCAGCAGAGAGACGAAAATAAACCACATTAAAGACCCACAACACGTGTGACTAATATTTACTGAAACACCAAATTCTACAAGAAAAGCAGACGACTGCACCTGAAAGTCGTTCAAGACAGGAGCAACACAGAATATGGACTCAAAAAGCCGTTTAGATATGAAGTATTATTGAGTCATGTCTCAACACTAATAAAAAGATCCCACAGAAAACACACCACAACAAGTGCAAGCCTTCCTAACTGTGCCCGTTACCAACAGATGACAGGACTAGTACAACAATACAATGGTGCAGTAACAGTAGAACTATCTGGCTGTGCTGTCTCTCCTTAGTAACCACTAAGTTAGCATTTAGGAAGAGAAGGCTGACAGTATCGAAGGAAGCAAGTGAATCGGACTTTTGTGTCACTAGAAGTGTCTTTAATCTCACAACTAGGTTTGTTTGTTGCTGTTGTACCATCCGATAAGTTTCTATTTGTACATCATGTTCAAATGTGTGGTAACTGACTTGACGGCGATCTCTGAAGGAGACGCTGGTACTTTATCGGAACAAACGTCATGTGTTTACCGTTCGCTCGGAACAGACATCACTATCTGACAAAAAGACACAAGGTTGTATAATGATTTATTTTGTACCATTATACTTTACATACGTTTTACATTTACTTATATTTCAACAACAAAGAGGCAACAACTGTTGCCTAAACACCTCGTCTATGAGCTGCTGTATAACAACTCTGCCTAAGACTTGGAAATCAGTCAATACTCCCATGTAGCCACGTACGTTGTATTGATTCCTTGTCTGCAATTATAGAAGAACTCTAGCGTAAATATTTAAAAAGATTCAATTGAGATTGAGGAGACCAGCATAGAAACTAACATGGAGACATGGAGACTAACATGGAGACATGGAGACTAACATGGAGACTAACATGGAGACATGGAGACTAACATGGAGACTAACATGGAGACATGGAGACTAACATGGAGACATGGAGACTAACATGGAGACATGGAGACTAACATGGAGACTAACATGGAGGCCAACGTGGAGACTAACATGGAGACATGGAGACTAACATGGAGACATGGAGACTAACATGGAGACATGGAGACTAACATGGAGACTAACATGGAGACATGGAGACTAACATGGAGGCCAACGTGGAGACTAACATGGAGGCCAACGTGGAGACTAACATGGAGACATGGAGACTAACATGGAGACTAACGTGGAGATTAACATGGAGACATGGAGACTAACATGGAGGCCAACGTGGAGACTAACATGGAGACATGGAGACTAACATGGAGGCCAACGTGGAGACTAACGTGGAGATTAACATGGAGACATGGAGACTAACATGGAGACTAACATGGAGACATGGAGACTAACATGGAGACTAACATGGAGACATGGAGACTAACATGGAGGCCAATGTGGAGACTAACATGGAGACATGGAGACTAACATGGAGGCCAACGTGGAGACTAACGTGGAGATTAACATGGAGACATGGAGACTAACATGGAGGCCAACGTGGAGACTAACGTGGAGATTAACATGGAGACATGGAGACTAACATGGAGACTAACATGGAGACATGGAGACTAACATGGAGACTAACATGGAGACATGGAGACTAACATGGAGGCCAATGTGGAGACTAACATGGAGACATGGAGACTAACATGGAGACATGGAGACTAACATGGAGACATGGAGACTAACATGGAGACTAACATGGAGACATGGAGACTAACATGGAGACATGGAGACTAACATGGAGGCCAATGTGGAGACTAACATGGAGACATGGAGACTAACATGGAGACATGGAGACTAACATGGAGACATGGAGACTAACATGGAGACTAACATGGAGACTAACGTGGAGATTAACATGGAGACATGGAGACTAACATGGAGGCCAACGTGGAGACTAACATGGAGACATGGAGACTAACATGGAGACATGGAGACTAACATGGAGGCCAACGTGGAGACTAACATGGAGACTAACATGGAGACATGGAGACTAACATGGAGACTAACATGGAGACATGGAGACTAACATGGAGGCCAACGTGGAGACTAACATGGAGACATGGAGACTAACATGGAGACATGGAGACTAACATGGAGGCCAACGTGGAGATTAACATGGAGACATGGAGACTAACATGGAGACTAACGTGGAGATTAACATGGAGACATGGAGACTAACATGGAGACATGGAGACTAACATGGAGACTAACGTGGAGATTAACATGGAGACATGGAGACTAACATGGAGACATGGAGACTAACATGGAGACTAACGTGGAGACTAACATGGAGACATGGAGACTAACATGGAGACTAACATGGAGACATGGAGACTAACATGGAGACTAACATGGAGACATGGAGACTAACATGGAGACATGGAGACTAACATGGAGACATGGAGACTAACATGGAGACATGGAGACTAACATGGAGACTAACATGGAGACATGGAGACTAACATGGAGACATGGAGACTAACATGGAGACATGGAGACTAACATGGAGACTAACATGGAGACATGGAGACTAACATGGAGGCCAACGTGGAGACTAACATGGAGGCCAACGTGGAGACTAACATGGAGACATGGAGACTAACATGGAGACTAACGTGGAGATTAACATGGAGACATGGAGACTAACATGGAGACATGGAGACTAACATGGAGACTAACGTGGAGACTAACATGGAGACATGGAGACTAACATGGAGGCCAACGTGGAGGTCATTCTTACAAATTTCAGATGATCCCTTTAAATTATTTTTCATTTCTTAATAAAGAATTTCTGTAGAATTGTAGCTATTACTACAACTAGTACATGTAGCTATATATACTCTCTTTCCATGTCCAATTTCAAATATGTATATGTTTCGTGGAAATTATGAGTAAAAAGTAAGTAATGAGAAGTAAATATTTAAATCAAGTTCCACCTAGTGGCCTAGTTAATTAAATAATTATATGTGCATAAAAGATTAAGAATATATGAGACAGTTTCAGAACTACAAACACAGCATCTTCAGATTCAGACCGTAAAACTACTTTTAACCAGCAGCTGTAACGACCTGTCGAGGCAGCACAATATTCAGTGACTATGACAAAAATAAGTTTGAAAGAGCAGTTTGTTCATTTATTAAACATAAAAACTGGTGCTACTCTATATTCAAACACATAAAATGGACATTACGCATTGTTTTAACTCTAGTAGACATTTGAAATGTGGACGTTTACAAAGCAATGGAGCGAGTTCTTTCCAGTTCACCTTTGCTTCAGCTGATCTCTCGCAGCAGCCTGACGCATAAATGATCGCTGTCTAAAAACATGAAGGTCTGTAATGACGGACCACAATAGCTGCGACTCAAACATTAGCCTGACATTGTTTCAACGCTTCAACGCCAAACCTCACTGATCATTAGCGCAGGTTGTAATATAGCAGGCCTCTGTTATTCTGCCAGTGGCTGCTCACAGCCCATAACTCCTCCTAATGGGTTGTAGCGTTCCACCAGCTTCACTCTACTTTTAAATACGCAGTTGTTGATCCTGCATGAGTTACAACTGCCAAAGTACACATGAGCTGCACGATCCAGCTCTGGAGAACTTCAGAGCCGACACTAGTCTCCTCATCTACTGCAACTAAGCCGCCCAATGGCCCGGGACAGGCTGTGTTTTCTGAATACAGCGCAACAGTTTGTAGCAATGTGATGTGAGCCACACTTTGCTGTAAAGCTACGGGATCCAACTGATATTTACCTGACCTTCAAATTCTCTTTGCACATCTGTGTGCACTGGTGAGAGGTGACACACTGCTTACGTGAGGAGCCTTAGTATCTGGCTGCAGGAACCAAAAGGGTCAGTAACCAGTGAAGAAAACAACACTCACTGAGGTTTCAGGGTGACACCAGTACAGAGCCATATGAGAAGAAAGGAGACGGTGAACAAACCCAGTGGAGATGGACAGATTACTTTGGAGGACCATGGGTGAGCCTGACTTCTATTAATACCATTTGGTGTGATTTTGGACAAGACCTCAGATCACAGACAACATCAACTAGAAGATGATCTGAGGGAAAGTAACTTCATGGCCATATTCAGAGACTAAGATAAAGACTAACATAGAGACTAACACAAAGACTAACATGAAGACTAACACAAAGACTAACACAGAGACTAACACAAAGACTAACACGGAGACTAACACAAAGACTAACACAAAGACTAACACAAAGACTAACACAGAGACTAACATGAAGACTAACACAAAGACTAACATGAAGACTAACACAAAGACTAACACAGAGACTAACCCAAAGACTAACATGAAGACTAACACAAAGACTAACCCAAAGACTAACACAAAGACTAACACAGAGACTAACCCAAAGACTAACATGGAGACTAACCCAAAGACTAACACAAAGACTAACATGAAGACTAACATGAAGACTAACACAAAGACTAACACAAAGACTAACCCAAAGACTAACATGAAGACTAACACAAAGACTAACATGGAGACTAACACAAAGACTAACACAGAGACTAACCCAAAGACTAACATGAAGACTAACCCAAAGACTAACATGGAGACTAACATGGAGACTAACACAAAGACTAACATGAAGACTAACACAAAGACTAACCCAAAGACTAACACAAAGACTAACACAAAGACTAACACAGAGACTAACATGGAGACTAACACAAAGACTAACACAGAGACTAACACAAAGACTAACATGAAGACTAACACAAAGACTAACCCAAAGACTAACATGAAGACTAACCCAAAGACTAACATGGAGACTAACACAAAGACTAACCCAAAGACTAACATGGAGACTAACACAAAGACTAACACAGAGACTAACATGGAGACTAACACAAAGACTAACATGAAGACTAACACAAAGACTAACCCAAAGACTAACACAAAGACTAACACAGAGACTAACATGGAGACTAACACAAAGACTAACACAGAGACTAACACAAAGACTAACCCAAAGACTAACACAGAGACTAACATGGAGACTAACACAAAGACTAACACAAAGACTAACATGAAGACTAACACAAAGACTAACACAGAGACTAACACAAAGACTAACACAGAGACTAACATGGAGACTAACACAAAGACTAACACAAAGACTAACACAAAGACTAACACAGAGACTAACACAGAGACTAACACAGAGACTAACATGGAGACTAATGAGTCATGAGGCAGGGCTTCAGTCTGTGGTACAGGGATATATTATTTTAAACTGTTTAGAGCAGGGTCTCACACTTATAGAAGTTAAATGTTAATGTGTCCTGCTAGTATATTGTAACGATCCGTGGGTTGCGATCGACACTGTCTGCTAGCGAGCTAACTGCTACAGTTAATTGCGTGTCATCTGCTTCCTGCGTGGGTCAGAGTTAAAGTATCTTTGTCTGCTCCACAGACGCTGCAGCTTCACTTGCTGCACAGAGGAATGGGGCTGACACCATGAGGGTTTCTCCCACACCCAGCACCTACCGTCACGGAGCCAAAACCTAACTAATTAAAACTACAAACCTGAACACAATGAACACTTTGCTATTCTAAATCATAAACAGTGGGACATCGGCCACACGCTACAATCGGATTATTTATTTAATTTATTTTCAAGGAATGCTATTTTAAGAATGTCTTTTGAGTTTGATTAGAAAAAATGCCGAAAAGAGCCTTAATGATGATCATGTTCAAGCCATACTGAGGGTCTCAACTGCTTCCTCCCTCAAGACAAGTGTGGGAGGAAGGAGGCAAGAGAAGCCACGTTCAGAAGAACTGTTCATGTTCTTCAATAGTCAGGACACTTTATGTCAAACAACTATTATTAATGACATTTGAGAAGCTTCGATTTTTTAACAAAGCTTTTTTTGCGGCCCAACCTCAACCAGCCTGTGCCTCCTAATGTGGGTTTGAGACCCCTGGTTTAGAGAAAGGTCACGTGGACGCTCATGGATCAATGTGTCATAACTGTAACAAGCAGCCTAATTTCCATCGGTCTCTTTTGTCTGATCAGTGTTGGCCAGTGTTGCACGTGTCTGTGTCTGTGTTGAACTATATAAACATTCCCACTAATCTCCACAACATTTTGTGAAATTAATTCCTTCTGATGCCAAATTTCCTGTTCGTACATCTGTGTGCACCGCTGAGCAGTGACATGTTGAAAGCCCTCTGAAAAGTAACATCTACTACACCAGCCTGCTCTGCTGAAGCCTTCTGTCCAGTAGAGAAGACTCCCCCACATGTAATATTCTTGGCAAACGGCTTCAAGCTGTTAAATGTTACAGTAAGGTTGGACAGGAAAGCCAGTCAGCGCCGAGCTGCTCAGTCTGCGTCGCCTCATCCACGTCCTTTTATCCTTGTTCAAGGGACCCAGTCACAACCTCGCAGCTGCTCATCAGCAGCGAGTCTGCTGGACGTCACTGTCAGAGAGTAGTGAGAATCTCTCCTGGATGCTGTGGGTCCAGTCCCAGCGCGTACTGGAGGCTTCTGGGACCGGACCGGACCGGACCTGAGCCGGTGGCTACGCGCCCTCTTACCTTTGCGCGGTTCGCTCGTCCTCCCGATCATGGACGTGAGTGTAGCAGGCGACCTGCCGCTGATGTCCCGGTGCCGTAGCAGTGGCGTGTGCCGCTCCGCGCTGCTCCGTGGGTTATATCCTGGGGCATAGCGGGACCGTCCTGCTCCTCATGGCGGGCGAGCAGCGCTGACCGCAGATCAGCTGAGCTGCTCCTCAGGTGCGTTAGATGAGACGTTTAGGCTTCACAGACCTGCTGGAGCGAGCAAGTGTCGGAGGTTTGGACACCGTCACGCTGTGTCCGAAACTCGATCCCCAGGACGCGTCCGGTTGTTCCAGCCTTATGTTGACGGGTCTCGGCTTAGAGCGGACCCCGCATTGTGCTGCGTCCCTCGGTGTGACGTGACGGTGGAGGGGCCGACACAGGTGGAACCTCTTCAACCTCAAGCGAGTGAGAGGACGGACTCCTCCCATCCACCCGACGGACTCCAGGAATTTGAGCTGGAAGGAAGGAAGCAGGGTCAGACAAACATGGCTGGATCAGATGTCAGGGACGGAGGCATCCACCCTGAACCACAACCCTCTAAGCGTGTCATCCAACCGTTACAGGCGTTTTGGGGTTTTGTAAAAATAAACAATAATAGACATGACATTCAATAATCTGAACATGATAACATGACTTTTATTTAGCAGCGCAATGTGCTTGTATGAAACATAAGGCATCAGGAGGAGACCACCTCTGTCCTCCTTCCCTTCACCTCTGAAGCCACTGCCGTGACATTTACATGCTAAACTACGTCTGACCCAGCGAACACACAAGAACGTCTTCCCACAAGTGAGCACTGGTGTGTAGGCTTCAGTCCTTTGTGATCAAGATTGGCTGCGACTCAAGGAAAACTCCGCTCCAGCCTCTTAAACCCGTCTCTGGATAGCTGGTCAGCAGCACACAGCATCTCCTGGCGAGATTCAAACCCTCTGAAGCTCCTTTTATGGTCAGCAGCGGCTGATGGCTGGTGAAGCCTTACGCCGCAACCCTCCGCTGACCAGGACCCCTTCCCTCTGGTCGGAAGGTAGTGGGAGCCAGGCAGGAGACAGTGAGCGTCAGCGGTTCTGATGAGAGTCACTTACTGAATCAGCAAAAGGAAAAGCGATGTACTACTAATTTAGGAGAGTGTCCATCTCAGCGGATCGCATTATATTAAAGAGTATGAATATACACAGCACAGGGTGGTTCAAGGCGTCGTAGCAGTGATGGACAGTAAGTGAGCGTGTCTGAGGCCGACATTTCCTCCTGCTCATCCGCAACCACAGACGAAGTGACAGTCGTCTAATTATCACATTTCACAGGGTTTGGTCTTTGGTTCTTCACAGTCTAAAAGTATTTCATTGGTTCTGAAGCCACTGTGAGCACTGATCCGACAGCACAGACACGGCCCCGTTATTGGTGTTTGTCTGGCCACTGCTGTGAATTCCCCTAAATATCCGACTGACTAACCGGTGAACAAACTAACAAAGCAGGTATTAGAATAACACACAGACGAACTAGAGAAAACCGACTGACAGGGAACAAACTAGAAAGCACTGCTCAAACCAGAGCTACAAAAGTAGAAACACGTACTTACAGCAGGATGCAGACAAGACGCTCGGACGGACGGTTACACAAAGAGACAACCAACGATCTGACAAGGAAGGAAACGAACTCACCAGAGCGACGAGCGAATGACGAGACCTCACGTAGTACGGAGAGCAGGTCAATGTGGGCATCCAGACGGGAACAGGAACAGCCTGGTGTCTGCTGGAGGCACGGACGTTAGCCTGTAGCGTATGTAACGGCTTAACCTCAACATGCTGAGCAGCGCGTTGAAGGAGGAGGCTGTCGGTCCTAGCAAGGCCGGAACCAGCCGTCTAGCCATCTGACGGCTAGACCAAGCTTTGCTGAGCCTGTGAGGACAGAGGGCAGCTGGTCCAGGATGACATGAGTGATGAAAGCAGGTTTCTTTTATTTGGGAACCCATATGTGCATCATCAGCCTGAGGAACGACAGAACCAAGTGTGGAAACCTGAGACGGCTGCTCACTGTTAACCACCAGCTCTCACCTGATAACCTGGCTCAGATTAGCAGCACAGAACCAGCCACTGGTAGACGGAGCAACCTGTGCAACGCCTGGACCATGGAATGTGAGGCCTGGACTGTGGTCATGGACTATGAAGCAGACATCAGCCACAAGCGGCATTGATGGGCCTGGATTCACGGGGCCTGGCCTCTGTGTGAGCTGTGCTTGGGACAGAGACGTAAACGGAAGCTGCAGGAAACTACCTGAATAAAATAGCAATAATAAATGATGAAGCGTGTTTGAGGCTGGTTTCTCCTCTGTTGCTGGAGGAGAGCAACCAGAGGCTGCACTGACCCGGTCGTCTGTATGTGCGTCGCAGCCCAGTAGGTTTGTGGATTTGGGTCGTGGTGAGAGGATTCTAGCCTCTATGCCAACTGTTCTCTGGGTTGGTCCTCTAACCATATGACAGTTGAAATAGATGCAGTCCTCCACGTGTCCAGGCCACGGCCCCCAGCAGGACGTCTCATTCGGAGACACCCAGCACCTGCACCGACATCGCAGGCAGGGGACACAGCCCTTAAAGTGTCTTCTTACAAAACCACTACATGCAGCAATGACCTTAGCGACTGATTATGCTAAACGTTCTAAACGGCGTCGCACTACAGCAGGTCCGTAGTTGACACCTTAATGTTCATCACTTTGTGTGAACCACTGGCCTCCTCCTCTGCGTTAGTGATCCAGGTTTGAACTTCTGTGTTGGTCTGAAAAGTCCTTCCTTCCTCTGATGGGCCTCTGACACGATGAGAGGACGATGACATGAAGCCTTGCCTCAGGCGGCCTTTCACTCCAGTTGTAGAGTTGCACCCTTCCTACTTCACTTAGCGCTGCTTTCTACGTTTGCTTCTACACTTGCTTTACCTGATTGTTTTCCCATAAATCTCTACAGGGCACGACATCATCAGAATTCCCAAAGGATGTAATGACCTTCCCCTTGCCGGCAGAGTGACGGCTTAACCTTTGAGAGAGGAACTGACGGCTGAAATCATTTTATTTCAGCGGTCATTTAAAGTCGAATCAGCTCCTGCCAGGACCCTGTATTTTCAGGTGTATGGCTATCAGCTGCCTAAACACTGTGTCAGAGCAGGATGAATAATGTGGAGGAAATGGGATCTCAGGAGACGTTGCACAAACAACGCTCCCACCTCCCATCAATAGTTATTACATGTAGCTTTACTTGTAAACTGCTACTTACATGCAACTTCAGAACCAAAAGCAACATGTCTGCCGGTGTGTGAGTGATGAATCCATGTGAGCCGACTGCCAAACCTCACATGCGTCTTCAGTCACAGCCAATTACAACTGGCAGCTGATGAGAGCGCGGGCAGGCACAGACAGACACACGCTGACAAAAGAACTCTGCCCACGCTCACGGCTCAGGGCCCGATGCAGCGATTCTCCCCATGCCGCTCCGTCAGGCCCACCTGTGGACTGTTACCCTGCTGGTGGCAGCAGGTCCGCGTTCGGCCCGGTCCAGTCCTGGACTATGTTCTATTTGTAGTTTGGCGTATTATGCTGTTGTGTTTCTGTTGGTAGGTTTGGTTTGTTGTGTATGTGACATCTGTTCTAGGTTGAACATCTAGCAACATTTGCCGTGTTTTACTACTTTACCAAAACCACTTGTTGATCTGTGAACATGTTCCGACACAGATCTATGATGATCGCTCTGTGTTACTTTTGTATGCAGCTACAGAAGAGGCGCTGCTGATCCAAAGAGAGACTCTCATTCAGTCGGTGTGAGTGTGATGCTTTCCTTCTGCCCTCATCACATGTGCTGGGCTGGGCTTCCCAGAGCAGAGGCAGGCAGTGCAACCTGAGACTCCAGCCCCTCTGCTGCAGGACGGAGCTCAGGTCCACAGCTCCAGGATTAATTAATACAGAATGATGGTCTGGAACAGGACGACTGGCTGGCGTCAGATTCCACACATGAAAAGGGAGCGAACAACACGAGAGCCTCTCCTGTAACTGGAGCCCAGCTGGCCATGGGTGCTGCGCTGTCATCCCAGGGCCACCTACGTAGTAGTGGGAAGCTTCTGTTTGTGTGCACTCACCCAGCGACCCCCCAGCTCCCAGCCTGAGAACACGCTCAGGTCAGGGATCCGCTATTTTAACAGGAGCCACCTGCTTCTCCTGTTCGTGATCTCACTCTTTCTAAATGTGTTGTCTATTCAAAGCGGCACCACAACGCATCAGCTCAGGCAGTGAACCGGACCAACTGCAGGGCCACTGCATGAAGACGCGTCTTGCCTGTAGCAAGCGCAGTTCAAACATTTAAGCTGCAAGCTGGATCAGGTTTGGCTGTAGAAGTCGTTCACCTGACTTGTAAAGACAAGTCACGCAAAACACACATAATAACAATAATAAACAGCAGATGAAATAAAGAAACACTAACGCGGTCTGAGCCACCCATCCATCCCAGGCCCTAATGTCTCAACCTGTTCAGGAATCGAGTTTGAGTACATCAACATAGCGATGTCCACACCTCATCTTCTGCTTCACACCCTGTTCCCAAACAAGCCTTAGAGCTCGCTTCAGTTCCTCATCTGTGTTCCTGAATCCACACTGGGCAGAGTTGGACTGTGCGTTTTTCTCCAGGCGCTGGAGGCAGAAAGGCCATTTACACAAAAAGAAAGAAAAGAAAGGGGGCTGGTGTGGAGGCAGGTGGTCAAACCGATGGACTGGAGACGTGGGAGGAGGGGGGCGGCTTGTAGAGGGAGTGGGGCTGGAATCAAGCCTGTTGAAGAACCGATGTAACTCTTCGTCAGCGGACTACTCTCTCTCTCTAGCTTCTACTTGTATCTGTGCGTGACATTCTGATCTGGTGCTAGAGTTCATGCTGATCTCTGTCCTGCTCCTCTCTTCTACCTCATCAGGCTTTAGCTCAGGGATCACCCTGTGTCCTCCACACAGAAGTTGACGTGGTCTGTGGTGCAGTGGCTCAGGCTGCAGAGCGTCTCCGTCCGCTCTCACCAGCCTCACCAGCCTCAGTCTTCTTCTGTGCTGCCTCTCCATGTGTATTCCATGTGTATTCATGGAGCAGAGGTACCAGGATGTGATCACAACGCTAGAGGTGTGTGTGTCGTTCACACTGGCATCGCCTCACGTACTGAAGGTAGGAAGAGAGTGATGCCTATTAAAGTCCCTGCTGATGAGTAGGAGAGGCTGCATTCGAGCCAGCGCCTGGCATTAAAAACGGGAGAACTCAACTGGTGCAGTGCTTGGCAAGAACCCAGACGCCGAGTTGAGCCTTGCTGTGGTCCATGCTCTCTGGGGGAGTAACCTCCCACATGCAGGTTGTGTGATGACTTTATGTCAGGGTGTACCCGCCTCTTTTGAATTCAAATGCCTATTCAGTAGTTATAGCTGCTGCACAGCTTTGACACGGAGAGGAAGGAAGGGAATCGAACCTGTACCTGTGTTCTGTTCAAAGCAAGAATCAAAGTTTCAACACTTGAGCATCAAATCTTTGTCACTGTTGTTTTTGGTGTTGATAAGGTTACACTTCAGCTTTCGTTTCCGTGGTGTAGTACATCACCTCCAGTGGGCTCTGCTTCTTAAACAGGTCAAACACTGTACAGAGAGACGTGCATCAAAGACTGTTGTACATTTGAGCAAAACCTCCTCCATTTAACTATCAACAGGACAAGATCTGCTCAGTGTTGTGTGCTCAGCTTGTTTGTTCTCACTAAGTGGACATTGCTAATGTCTGCAGAACAAGCCTGACTTTACTGGACCCAGCAGCGTTAACTGAATCATAAACACACATCTGTGTCCTGATGGCAGCAGATGTTTTAAAAAAGACATCTCACAGGGATCAGCATGAAATCAAGAAGGGACACGAATCTGATACAAGTACCGTAAACATAAACATTATAAACACAAAATCCCAAGTAACAAAAACATAGTTTAAGAATTAGCTTTGTTGTTCCACAGGGTTCTGTGCTTGGTCCAATACTTTTCAGTCTCTACATGTCTCCTCTCTGTAATATTATTAGGAAACACTCTATGCACTGCTATGCAGATGAAACCAGAGGAAACAAACCAATTAGTCAAACTTCAAACTTGTTTAAATTATATAAATCCTGGATGTCCCATAACTTTCTACAACTGAATTCAGATCAAACTGAGGTTATTATAATTGGTGCTAAAACCACAGAGACTCATTATTGAATCAGGTTGTTACTCTGGATGACATAACGTTAGCTTCAGGTTCTACTGTAGGAACCTTGGTGTCATCTCTGACCCAGTTCTCTCCTTTACATCCTACATTATAGAATCTCTAAACCTCCTACTTCCACCTGAGGAATGTTGCTAAAATGAGGAGCATCCTGTCACAGAGTGATGCTGAAACATGAATCCCTGCATTAGTTCCTCCAGGCTGGACGACTGTGTCTCCCTGCTCATAGTTTGAACCAGTGACTCTTTAAAAAGCCTCCAGTTAATTCAAATGCTGCAGCCAGAGTCTGACTGGACTCAGGAAGAGACGTCACATTTCTCCTACATTAGCTTCTCTGTCCTGTCAAATCTAGGATAGAATTAAATTCTCCTCCTCTTCCAAAGCTCTTCATAATAAAGCTCCATCTTGTCTTAGACCTCATGGCTCCTTCTGCTCCAACAGAACCTTGCTTCTCAGAGCTGGTCTACTGGTGGTTCCTAGAGTTTCTACCTGTAGAACGGGAGGCAGAGCCTTTAGCTCCAAGCTCCTCTATGTGGAACCAGCTTCCAGTTCAGGTTCTAGCAGCAGACGCCCTCTCTGCTTTAAAACTAGGCTGAAACCTTCCTTTCTGACAAAGCGGCAGATGTTCTCCCACTGATCCTGGGTCTGCTGGAGGTTTCTTCCTCTATAGGTTTTAAAACGTACAATATATTGACTAGCTGCAATTAAAAGCTGCTCTATGTGGGATTTGTTGGGTTTAGTTGTGTCAGGTCTTGTAAAGAGCCTGGAGACAACGGTTGTGAATTGACGCTATAGAAATGACACTGAAGTGAATAGTACAGCTGAGAAGGAAGCAGCAGTCACCAGTGTAGAACAATGACTGATGACTGGTCATGATGTTATTAAAATCTGAACTGTTAGAAAAACAACAGACAAGTTGAAAGTACTGCATTGTTCAGTTTAATGTGTTCTGATCAACAGTCTACAATAAATATATTAATACTTCCAATATTCAAGCATAAAACCCATAAACACTAAAAGTGTGAAGATACGTCTGAGTGTATGAAAACAACAAAACACAATACACTTGACCTTGGTGTTTAAAGTGAGATTGTTAAAGTCCAAATCATTAGCCCCTCTGTGAAACCAAATACAGCTCTCAACCTCCCACTGAAATGAGCATGAACATAGTCAAAGTCGTGGACGGGAGCCTCTGGATGGCTCTAGAAAGGACTGAAGGCTCTTCATGGTGAAAAACCTCCATTGCTCAAAAGATCAGAACTAGACCCAGGAGCAACCTTCAGCTGCTCGGGCACAAAAATGCTGCTTTTGTTGGGCAAAGGCAGAGGCCACTGACCATCGTCCCACAGGTCGACTGGAGAGCATAAGGGGCATGGAATCCTGGAACCATTTGATGAAAAGGGTTTTGCCTGATTTCACACAGAAGGCTTGGAACGTAGGGTTTAACGGTAGCTTGAGAAAGCTTAGTAAAGACGAGAGGGCTTCTCATGTACGTTACATGCCCACTTGTACTTTGATGCAAGTCACAAGAAATGTGTGAAACCACTTGTGCGCTGTGTCCTTGTGACACAGAGCAGTAGCTGCATAGTAGTTTGACATGCACCTGAAATGTTGCACAGTGGGATCTGTTGAAGTGGCGACTGTTCAGCTCAACGCACAACGTATGCTACGTTTACACTCGCACACGTCCAACGCCTCATTGCTACCAGACCGTAATGATGCTCGTATGTGAGGCTGACCGTACATTTGCATCATGCTGCATTAGGATGAACCGCACTTCTGCAGCTTTGAGACTACGACAGCTGCTGCAAATTAACTTTAAGGCATTAAAAAAAAATCTCAGACATGTTTTTAATCAGCAGCAAGTGAAATCCATCAGAATGTGAAGAACAGGGACAAGCAGTCCCACTAACCAGTCACTTCATTTCACATTTTGGCATGAGCAACATCAGTCCACACAATAAGCCATAATGACATGAAAACATGTGGACTTATAAAAATAGTTTGAAAACATAAATAAATAAATAATAAAATCACGTTTGGAAAATAACACCGTTTTTGGGTCAGTCTGTGCAGCAGGTTATTCCAGTCTTCCTGACGGATGTGCTCCAGCTCTACCAGACTGAACAGCCGACCTCAGATGATGCCTGGCTGGTACCTCCAAGCGGCCGTCGTAACGGTTCTACTGAAGGACAGCTCGTCCTCCACCTGAAGCCACATCTAAAGCTCTGAACACCACGGCGCATGACGACTTCTGTCATTTGAATCCATTTGCAAAAACACATTTTGTCATTGTCATTTTTGAGTGTAGGCTTATGGATTAAAAACCTAAACAACATGCACATTAAAACAGGACTCAGTGGAGTAACCCCTAGACCAATGGATGCATCTTTGAATGATCTGCACAGAAAACTGGATGACAACAAAAAGGAGCTTTTACTTTACAAAAGGTCACAGTCCGCCTGAAGCCATTCAACTTTAGCAGCAGGTACATGTGATAACTGTTCATGCAGAGGAGGCGAACGCTGCCATCTCCACGACCCGGATGGGATCTGCTCAGCCAACCAAGCTGGGCTGTGGCTCGTGGTGAGCAGGGTTACATCTGGTGGACTGTCACAGCTCACCTAACCTACCAGTGGTCTTTGTGTCTCCTCTGCTTCTGACAACTGTATGAAAGCTGCCACCGCATCTTGGAGTCCTCATAGCAGAAGGAACGAACCAGCCAATGCTGTTGTGGCTAAACGAGCTTCACATATACAGGGCATCACAAAAGCATTTGGTTCATACTTGAGAGCAGCTACCCAAGCGTGACTCCAGTGGGCAGAGGGCGGCGGTTGTCTTGACAGATCAAGGTAGCTGGATGCCTCACAAATACAAGCGGCTGTGAAATAAATCCTGTGCAGTTCGTGTTAGATTTCTGGTGCTATACTGACTCTGACCCACTGAGGAGTCCAAGCTTCAGCCTCCACGGTCACGGACAGCTTGAGTACCTGCGTAGCACCCTGATCAACCCAAAAACACTAGAGGCTGCAGTAGAAAACCGTGTCTATGGGCGTGATGCAGATTACATTCAGGCGTGTGAGCAGAAGGACACTTGAGGTTTTTTTGGCACAGGATCCATGTTTAAACAACATCTTCATCCTCTATCCAGCCTGCAGCACTTGTACAAAGGCAGCTTGGACCAGCTGCTGCTTGGATCTCGGGCTCCAACGCACTAACCAGGAACTCGGATGAGACTGGGCTGCTGTGCGGCTGCTCTCTGCTGGAAACACGATCTACACATCCACAAGGTGCTGGAGCACGGAGAGGTGAACACAGGCGTCAGCATCCCGCGCCACATATCCCAGCGGTCAAGTCCTGGATGACTCCAGCCTTCACTAACTTCCGAAGGAACGCGTTCTCCTTGAGTATGTTGTGAGTCCAGGACTGCAGGGGAACAGGGACAGCGGTTTGGGGGAACAGAGAAAAGCCACAGGTTGACGGACAGTGTGAGGAGGAACTCATTTGCTGCACCTTACGGACGCTTGACTCAGCTGGTCATTCTGTACGATACCTAAGCTTAGATGACACTGCTGCCAATACTCAATATAGATTTAATGCGACTTACCTGGTACTTTCTAAACATACCACTAGCTCTGTCCATCATGACCAAACATCCACTACGCTGCCTCTTCAGTAACAACCTGCCATTTGGGCTAAATGTGTGAGGCTGGTGATCAGTAACAGATCCCATCAGCTCCAAGGGTTGTTACAGTTAAATGCGAGGGACAAAGACACTGAAACACTAACTAGAGAAGAAAGGAGAGGAACAGGGACAGAAGAACAACAAGTGGGTTGAAGAAAACAAATGCATGGAAATGAGAATTGAACACTAAAAAAACAGACACCAATGTATTTAAAGCTGGTAAATGTCTCAGTAAGCCAGCACTGCACTGACCACTGTGACTCTCCAGTGGGTGCACCAGTTGAACTACGCAACACAGAAAACATGAGCACACGGTGTGGAGAATTCTTAAATAGCTGAATGACGCGCTGGGCTGCAGGCCCCCAAATGCAACATGATGGGAGTAAAGCAGACAGAGCGGTGTAGGCCTGAGCTACTGGGTCTGACGCCATCCATCGGAGTCTGCGTGGGTGTTTCTAGGCTACTGGTTTGCTCCAGTTCAGAGACCTGCAGCTGCTTAACCGGCCACTTAAGCCAATCACGTAACTCAGACTAGTTGTCTGTTTTCACTTCACTTCTTTCATGTGCATGACTTATAAATGTCATTTATAGTAAAACACACCAGGATCAAGCCCCTGAACATCCCACATAGACAGACAGACATGGGACAGTGCCTCTGGCTTAAGAACAAGCTTGCTGCAGTCTGTGAGGACCCGCTCGAGGGGTTTGCATGTCTGACTCAATGGCCTGATCTAAGAGTGATTCATGAGCAGGACGGAGGCTATGAAGTGGGGTGAATGGCAGCGGCAGTACGTAGTGTGCTTCGGCCGTCCTGCTCTCAAAATCCAGTACCCAGCAACGCGTCTGCACTTGAAGTTTCATACACATTCAAGACCACTACTCAGCCTGCTGGGTAAATCGCTCATAGGTTCCTGAGAGGCATTTAAAATCAGAGAAAGGTCACAGTAAACTGTTTCAATGCAGCGTAAATCTGGAAAACTAACAAAAGCAATGTTAGTCATAATACTAACAAATTTAGGCGTTGTGAATATTATGAGGGAGCATCATCCACTAAGAGTGGGCGCATCCACATTAAGCTACATGGACGAGTTTGGACGGTCCGTGAGTCCTTCACGCGGTGGTTTCTCCCGTCTTCTCCACTGTCTCCATGCATTGCTTACGTCTTTTTCTAGAGCTAGAACCCTGGTCAAGGACGTACCTCTCTAATGGCCGACATGCTGATCTTCTCATAGTAGTGCAGAGGGGCATGGGGGGTGTTTAAATTGTAGCCAAATCCAGCCACAGCTACTTCATCACAGTTATGAAGGGCCATCGTTATGGCGACTGTGCCCAGGGTGGCGATATTCTGAAAAGCACAAGAGTTTTAATGTAACAGCAGATAGCGGTCAGAGCCTTATTTACACAGCACGTCTGAGTATGGATGAGATCTCACAGACGTCAGACTGGTGCTGCTGGTTGTGTTCACATGTTGTAGAGAGCCAAGCAACTACACGGCTTCATGGTGTAAGCAGAGACACAGGTGTGTGAAACAACTCACACTTCCTGACACTTCTCTACCCAGAACTGAGCTGAAACCACAAGCGTCTCACCCCTTTGCCCATCTGCCCGTTGTTGTGAGGTAAGCCAATCAGCTTGAAGGAGGCCTCCTGGATAAAGTAGGGGTTGAGGATGCGCATGTCGCTGGCCTCCCGTGGAACATGTCTGGCCACCGACTTCCAGAAGCCATTAGTGTTGTGCTGACAAACAGAAGGTTGAAAGAAAATTAAATAGTGTAACACTTTCGAAACTTGCATCAGCGACGTAAAAGATGAGGATGCACCAGTCAAGACCTGTACAACTAATATTCTCTATAAACAGACGGCTATCTGAGAAACTAGCCAGTCCAACCATTACTCCTTCATTAGGAACACAGAACGTGAATATAAACCTTTTCAAGCTTTACTAAAAACATTTCTTGATTTTTGAAGGGATATGACTTTGTGTCCTCTGACTGCAATGACTGAGAACCTGTTGAGAGATTATTGTGTAGAGGATCGCAGAAGATCTGCTGTCAAAGCCAAGCGTCGCTGGAGGAGGACAGAGTAGACCCTGCTCAGGTCATCAGTGTCATAGGCCACGTGTGTTGATACGTGCTGACTAACCATGACCCACCAAATCACACTCTGTAAAATCTGATGATGCTTTTTACTATCATGATGAGAGATGTGGAAAATATGACGCGCTTAAGCAGCTCAGTAAAAACAACTTGAACAGAGTCCTGGGGGGAGAGTTGAAGCCCATTAAAGCCCCGATGAAAAACAAGAGGAGCAAACAAAGCCAGGCAGAGGAGGAAGCCCCGTATCACTATACCTCGGGCTATTACACTAATTACCAGAAGCCTGCTCAGCAGTCCTGACTGCTCTTTATGAACAGTTACTGGGATACCTGCCTGTGAGTTTGCTCAGGTATAGATGTTGGATGAGAGGCAGGGAAAAACCAAACAACAATGCTATGGGTTTTCACCAGCTCACCCTGCAAGCTCCTTACTGACTGACCCGACGAGACCGAACCCAGCATCTCTCCAAGGACACGACTCCGTGTGCTCACCACAGATCTGCCATCTACCTCACGTAGCAGCACGCCCTCAACCCAAAACACCTGGCACAAGGTGTAAAAACAGCATAATCATTGGCTGAGCTCCTACAACACAGTGTCACAAACAAGCTAGTATTCAGGTTTTAGTCTGTTAGACTAGAATGTACTGTACAAACAACGCTACCCAACCAAACAACTAATACACGCGTGACAACATAAAATCACCGAGAGGCAGGAAAACAAATGAAATTCACTGATGACACAGGACAAACAACAGCAACAAAGGGAAGGTTCAAAAGCTAAACGGTTTTGAACCAAAGCAAACTACAGGAACCTATGAATGAAACTCGGTGGCCCCACCATGGCAGTGGTAATGAAATGAGAATACTGCTTCCAGGTGACTAGGCCACGGCAAACAGGAAACAGGAAGTGGTGTCGACAGGTGAGGCCCAGTCACATTCCATAGAAACACAGAATACAGGACACCTCGATAGCGACGGCCTGTCTGAACGTGTCCAACCACAGCTTCGGTGTTTGAGCCGTGTGGCTTCTGCTGTAACAGAATGTTTCCGGTGGAAGTTCTTCCAACACAAAATGCCTGCCTGTACTTTAACAACAATCCTACTTTGAGTCGTTAGGCCATCACACAGTAAGAAAACCATACTGACAAAGTGTTGTCGCGTTTTCACCAGAGTTGTCAATTCACTGAGACAAACAAACACACTGGGACTGTGGATGGGAGCAATAGCTAAAATGTGTTTAGGCCACTTCCCCTGAAGACGAGACACGACACCGAGGTGATGGCCATGTCCAGCTTCCTGCTTCGCCGCCAGCGCTGCAGCTTGTGATGGCTGCTTCCAGACGGGTCTCACACTTCCAGTCAGTTATATGGACTTTTCAAAGCACACGTCAAAGTTCAGCTGAGCAGGAAACTATGCCAACTCTCATCTGACGTTTCCACGCTGTACCAGTCAGACCCCAGGTATCTCGGTCGCTTGTCTTGTGTTTTTCTTCCCACACAGTTGCTGAAACCCCTGCCATGTTCAGTTCAAGACTATTCTTTCTGGAATTATTTCTTTTGCTTTGGTTGGTTACTTAATGCAAGAGGAACTGTGTAGCACCTGAATTCAACTTGCCATCTACACTGCAACTCTGCTTGACATCTACCTACATGGAACGGGTGGCTGTCCACTTGGCTGTTTGCTTCTGTGGGGAATGCAGCGCTGGCCTTGAGTTAAAAATACCAGTAACAGTACCTGCAGTGTGCTGTGCAAAGCTTCAATAATAGACTGAGCCTGCACACAGTGAAGCCTACGGACGGGACCGTGACCTTTATGGAAATGTGCGTCACTGAGCTGGTCCACGCACGTTCACACTTGTCGTACTAACTGATAGAACATTAACTACCAATCAAACTGCTCTTCACAGCATGCGTTACGTTACCATGAGCTGTAGGCGGCGCTCAGCTTACACTCAGGATTAGGGACCAGTTAGTGGTGTGTATGGATTTACTGTTTTATTCCCATCATCATACCATATGTTTGAAACCACAAATACAAAATCCAGTTAGTCATCAAAACAGTGGTTTACCACATTTGTTACATTTCCGATTTATATGTCGATACAAGTAACAGCAGTCACACATACACAATATCACTGGTTTCATAACCTTTATTTATACATCTAATCTCTCTGTTGCTATGGGTCATGATTTAATTAATAGTTTATGCTTTTCCAGTTGTGAAATGTGATTGTTGCAACTACGCTGCCAGACTAAATTCAGTGATACGTAATCAGAATCAGGTTGTTTCTCTGGACGACATAACGTCAGCTTCAGGTTCTACTGTAGGAACCTTGGTGTCATCTCTGACCCAGTTCTCTCCTTTACATCCTACATTATAGAATCTCTAAACCTCCTACTTCCACCTGAGGAATGTTGCTAAAATGAGGAGCATCCTCTCACAGAGTGATGCTGAAACATGAATCCCTGCATTAGTTCCTCCAGGCTGGACGACTGTGTCTCCCTGCTCATAGTTTGAACCAATGACTCTTTAAAAGCCTCCAGTTAATTCAAATGCTGCAGCCAGAGTCTGACTGGACTCAGGAAGAGACGTCACATTTCTCCTACATTAGCTTCTCTGTCCTGTCAAATCTAGGATAGAATTAAATTATTCTCCTCACGTCCAAAGCACAACTCAGAACACCTCACCTGATTCCTGGATCCCAGTGTCTGAATGTAGAACGCGAGGCAACATAAGGTGCAGCATTTTATATTAAGCGACAAAGAAGACCGTAGCCTCCCCGTTTGTGTGACGAAGAAGTACCACAGCGATGAATGAGCATCGTTGTCACGGGTGAAGACGAAACCGCACAGTAAGAAAAACTGTACATCATCATGCAAAAGTGCAGAGCTAGTGTTATCTGTGACGGATGACGCCAACATAGAATTGCTGAAGTTCCACCGAACTACAGCAGCAGTATATTAGTCCCGTTTTACCCGTTTTACTTGGGGTACTTAATGCAGTTTTTAAAGCACCCAGAAAAAAGCATTGATAATGAATCATGGTTGTTGCAGCCCTACATGCCACCACTGAACTGCACCTCCTCAGCTTTGCGTCTGGTCTCTTTCATGTAGTTCTTCTTGTCCCTGTCTCTCCACTGTTGCCTAGCACTTGCTCAAATGGGATTTGTTGCGTTTTCTATATAATCTGCAATGAGAGTACTTGTAGTGTGAACTGCTACTACTGTATATATCACGTGAATTGACGCAGACACTGGGAAGCAACAGAGCGTTTCTTGTTAACATTACTGTCATGAACTGCGGGGCAACAGTAGCAACCACTAGTGGAGTTAAAGTACTGTACAGCAACTTACCAGGCCCTGCTTGAAGATCATGTATCGCAGCCACTTGAAGTCCTGAGCTTTGAAGGCAGAGAGGACAAACAGAGACTGGTCCTCATACTGGTCCACCTTCTGGATGGCCCCCTCTGGATAGGTGATCCTCAAGGTAGTCTTAGAACCAACATCTTTCTCATAGCCTTTCACTGGGGCCTGATTTAACCTGTAAGACACAGCACGCGTAAGACTAATCGAACATCTAATTAACAATACGCAAAAACAGCACAAGCTTCAAAATGTTTTAGCGTGCATATATTATTTTGTGTACATGATTTCATTAAATGAAAGTGTGTGAATGTGACAACCTGTCCTGTTTTTGCATAGTTAAAGCATGTAATAAGTGTTTTATGCATATTATAGGATTTAAATAAAACGTAAGCATAAAACCTCTCTTTTCGAATTAATTAATAGGATAAAAACTGGCAAACGTCATCATGAAACAGTGCTAAAAATAACGCTCACTTCATCTGTGGTGCCCCTACTATCATCATCAGCATCATCAGCTTTTAGTATTTTCTGTGTGCACAGGGCCCTGTCGTCTCCAGCCCCATCATGTGGACTGTTTACTTACACTCACAACTTACAAGATAGAAACTCTGCAGTTGGAGAAGACGCCCAGCACAGAATACTTCATATTGGTTTGAAACAAACGTTAACAGACAGTAGAAGAGGTGCAGTAGTTTGTGTGACCACGTACCTGACCACTACATCGAACCTATCGATCTTTTGTCCCAGAGACTTGTTGACAAGGATTCCTCCATTCCCTATGATAATGCACGTCTTACATCTCATACTGCAGCAGAAGACATAGAAAATGAAGATGACATTAGTCAAGAACACAAAGAAATAAATGTTAAAGGAGGTGTGTAGAAACTAACTAGTCATTTCAGTTCGATGATTAAGACCCTCATCTTTGTCTTTGGGAGTTTAGCATCACCTGGACTCCAGATAAACTCCCACACGTCTAAACAGAGCTACCTCGCTCTCTAGCTGCATCCCCGATTATTCTGGTTTGTCAAAAAATGAATGCATTAAATCCTTTAGCTGTAACTAAGATGAACACGTACAAACGAGCCTGACCAGACACAGCACATCCCACTGTCACGTTAGTGGTGCAGCCCCCATGAAGTCAATACCTGGAAGGTTCCTGCCCAGACTGGCAGACTGTTTCAAAAAGCTATTGTTCAATTCTCTGAGAAAAAATAAAGTCGAAACCACTAAGAGCCCTCTGGTAAAGCCAGTTTGTAGAACTAAATAGTGGTAGAATTGTTTGTTCTAAATAAAAATAGTTTTGGTAGCGAGACAAACTTCTGGCAGTGAACATGGTTTGGTGGCACCGCGATGGACCACAGCATGAAAGGACAACTAGCTACTTACCTGTCCAGTTTTTCCCCAAGTCCATAGTTCCTGGTGACTGACAGAAGATGATCTATAATCCTCTCTGCAGATAAAAGAAAGATGCAGACAAAAAAGTGAGGGCGGTGTTCAGACAATGCTTCCCATCATATTTCATCCAGCTATGATGTCCTAATCCTTTGCACAACTAGACTGAGTGCGATCAATAACGCAGAGCTAGGAACCAATGACGCTACGGTTGTGTCAGAGTTACACTACAATTCAAAATGAGCCAAGCAAGGAAGAAGCCTACTGAGATATGAGGACCTCTGTCCAGAGAGCGACATAGTGAACTGGGAGTGATGGACCATTTCCTACCTGCTCCCCACTAATACAAGCAGTAGAGAGCATCAAGACGTTGGGTTAAAGCCACGTATGCGTCAGAAAGCATCGGACGTTAGTTGCATGCTCTGTGTGTGAAAGAGCAACAGGAATGTCAGGACCAGACGTTCCAGACACGGTGTAATGCCAGCAGCCTTACCATCGAGTGGTACATTTAATTTGGAGGCTTTCTTCCGATTTCCACCCCCGTCCCTCTCAGTAACTTTGTCATATGCAATCAGTACTCAAGCGTTTCTTGTTTCCTGTTCAGAACATAAATAACCATTGCAGTTTTTAGCAGATCGCTATCCTAAGTTCCCAGGACAACTTGTTTCCACTGCCAAGCTGACTAGAGACCTGTCGCCATCTTCAAGCTGCGACCATCCTTCCCCACAGAGTTATACTGGGCCTACTGTGTAGACAGCGTAAAGAATTAGAGGATAGGAGACGTCCTGGATCATGTATGTATGTAGCATGTATGGCTTCTCTGTCTCCTTCTCCTTCTTTCTCTTGCTCAGTGCCTTATGTTTAGCTCGTCCTCTGCCTCCATTAGTGTTAATGGTATCTGTAATAAGTGTGAGATAGTGGCAGCGCTGGAGACGACTCTGACTGACTGTGGAAAACCAGTCAGCTAGTCAGGCCCCGCTAGCTAGTGCGGAGCCTCCTAGCTTAGCTGCTACTCGTCCCTCAGTGGGTCCAAGCAGCCGGATCTGACTGGTGACGGTTGGTAGGAGTCGTAGATCTAGGCAGAGGTGGGGGCTCCACCAACACGGTGGCTATAGGGACTGTTCACCGGACTTGGAATACCTGACTGTCAAATGCAGCCCTTTTATCTCCCAAGGGAGTTTACTGTGGTCATGGTCACGGCTGTGTACACACCACCGGATGCTAATGCTAACACAGCTATCGGACTCCTGCATGCTAGCATTAGCAACAAGCAGAACACGTGCCCTGATGCTGTGCAGATCATAGCAGGGAACTTTAACCATGCGGACTTAAAGGCAGCGCTGCCTAAGTTCCACCAGCACGTAAAGTGCGCTACTAGGGGAGAGAAGACTCTGGACAAGGTCTATTCCAACATCAAACTGGGCTACAGGGCCAGACCACTACCACACCTGGGCCAGTCTGACCACCTGTCCCTGCTGCTCATTCCTGCATATGCCCCCGTCAAGAAAACGGCTCCCACCATCACAAAGACTGCTGCCACATGGCCAGATGGTGCCTCCCAGCAGCTGCAGGACTGCTTTGACAGAACCAACTGGGAGATCTTTGAACATCAGGACCTGGAGATGTTCACAGACAGTGTACTGTGCTACATCAAGAACTGCATAGACACGGTCACAGTGGACAAACGCATCAGGGTCTACCCCAACCAGAAGCCCTGGATGACCCGGAAGGTCCAGCAGCTGCTGAGGAAGAGGAACAACGCCTACAGGTCTGGCGACAGAGATCTCTACAGCGCAGCCCGAGCTGACTTGAAGAGAGGCATCAGAGAGGCCAGAGCAGACTACAGGAGGAGGATTGAGGGCCACCTGGACAGTAACAACAGCCGGCAGGTGTGGCAGGACGTCCAGCACCTCACCAACTACAGGGCCAACGTCAAAGCCGCTGAAGGTGACCTCACGCTAGCAGAGGAACTGAATATCTACTTTGCTCGCTTTGAGGTTTCTGCACCTGAAGCGGCGCAGCTACACCACACGGTGCACAGCAGCACGATCCTCAGTCTGGAGCAACACGAGGTGAGACGTACCCTGCGAGCCGTCAACCCGAGGAAGGCGACTGGTCCTGATGGCGTCCCAGGACGTGTGCTGAGGGACTGTGCAGACGAGCTGACTGAAGTCTGCACAGAGACTTTCAACCAGTCCCTGGAGCAGCAGGGCAGCTACGTGCGGATGCTCTTTGTGGATTACAGCTCGGCTTTCAACACCATCCTCCCACACAAGCTGGTGGCCAAGCTGGAGGACCTGGGGCTCCCACATCCAACCTGCATGTGGATCAGCAGCTTCCTCTCTGGTCGCAGACAGAAAGTCAGAGTAGGCCACCACACATCCACGGCCCTGAGCCTCAGCACCGGCTCCCCCCAGGGCTGTCAGTCCGCTGCTCTACTCGCTCTACACACACGACTGCACCCCTGTCCATCACTGCAACACCATAGTGAAGTTTGCAGACGACACTACAGTGGTGGCTCATCTCTGACGGGGACGAGTCTGCCTACAGAGACGAGTTGGAGCAACTATCGACATGATGTTCAACCAACAACCTTCTCCTCAGCACCTCAAAAACCAAAGAACTCACAATAGACTACAGGAGGAAAAAGACAGACGTTCCTCCATTACTCATCGCAGGGACTGTGTGGAGAGGGTGACAGACTTCTGCTTCCTGGGAGTCTACATGGAGGAGAGTCTGTCCTGGAGCCAACACCTGAGCTGCTGACAAAGGCCCAGCAGAGACTGTACTTCCTGAGGATACTCAGGAAGAACAACATCACACAAAGACTGTTGGTGTCCTTCTACCGAGCCACCAAAGAAAGTATCTTAACATACTGCATATGCATCTGTTTCACCAGCTGCACAGTGGCTCAGAGGAAAGCTGCCCTGTCCCCACACTGGAAAACCTACACAGCTCCTACTGCCTCAGAAAAGCACTGAACATTATTAAAGACACTTCACACCCAGGCCACTCCCTGTTTGAACTGTTGCCTTCAGGCAGACGGTGCAGACTATGTAAAGCAAGGACAAACTGACTCAGCACAGTTTTTACCCAACTCTATTAACCGCTGCTAAAAAAGTCTGGACCAATGCAATGATTGATGTATGTGTGGGTTTTTAGGCGTATTTATTGTTTTAAATTTTTTTGCACTTTACTATTAGTATTATTTTGACTTTTTATGAATGATGCACTACCTGGAGAGCACTTTGTCATTGTCACATGTACAATGAAAATTTAAAGATCTATCTAAAGAGATAACTGTTGTTGTGAATTGGCACACTGTTTCAATTCAACTTTATTTATAAAGTGTTGACCAAATGTATGCATATATTGCAAAGAGCTGCCATCTTTGCTTCAGTGAATTCTCTTTTCCGTTTGTGTCACGTTCTTCATGGTTTCAAATCCATTTTTTATTATTTTACGTCCTGAGTTCTAGTCTGGCATTGAAATTAATGAGAGGAGTTTTTGTTTCATTTTCATAATTTGTTCAAGTGGAGGGTTTTGCTGTTCTGACCTAAGGACTAGTTTACTGACATCCTGATAACTCAGAGCTTTGTTACAGAGTAAAGTTGCTCTGAGAGAATCTAGGGAGCAGTGTTCTGAAGATTATTAAAGGGACCAGAGCAGATTCAAGGCTTGTTCCCCAATGTGAGGTACTGTTCAAGTCTTACTCCAATGAGGAGTCATCGCATGTACTCCCCGTTCTGGCACAGAGAGCTGGCAGGAGAGACTCTGTTCTTCTTTTGAAGAGTTTGGAGCTTTGGAGAATTTCCCGTTTTTCCAGAGGAAAGAGAGACAGAGAACAAGACAACTCACTTTTTACAAGGACAGGTGGTGACCGGTGTGGGTGCTGCTCAGTAAAAGCACACATTGGGTGCATCATGACGTGCCTCAACGGACACAAAACAGAAAACAGAGCCAATGATCTGCTGACATTCAGCTGCAAAGACAAGAACATACCTTGTGATTTTACTCCAAATGGTGGTGGATAATCACCTATCTTGGCAAATCTTTTATAGTTTAGATCAAGGAACACTGGTGCCAGTTTGTTGAATCTGTTAATACAAAGAAAACATGTTAAACAAGTACGAATGAAGAAGTCTATATATCTGTGTAGAAAGAGAAAATCAACATCAAGCGTGTATGAACTGGCTCACGTCAGAATGTTTAACACAATTCAGAGGTTCATGCTTCCAGCTAATCAGAGTTTGTGAGGTGTTGCAGTTCGCGGCGAGCTGCTTGGTTCTGTTTCTGGTTACTCTGGCTGTTGGTGTTTGGCATTAGGCCTTGTGTATACATACGCCCGCCCGCTCACATTCTGTCGCTGCTAGTGGTTTGTTCAATGCGTTCTCTCCTGCTAGGCAGTGACTCTTGGCTTTTTTTCGTCTCATATTAAATTATTAGATCTTGAATGGCCGGTTATTCCTGCTACTGGGTGCCGACTGGTTTGTGGGCTTGTAGACAGCCACAGTCGCCCTATAGCCACATTTTCTGCAACGGGCCAACACAGAATTAATAAACAGCTGTGACATAAGGGAATGATATCAAGGGGCAAATAAGCAACACAAAAAGACGCTGGCGATTTACTGTGATCTACATGAACAGGACAGTGTCTTTAAAAGGAAGGTGGGCCTCAGCTTGCGTGTAAAACAAAAATACCAGCATTAAGTGTAATGTGTTTGTTGTCTCACAGCATTAAGCAGGTTATGCTCTATTTAACACTCACATCTGTCTCCACTTTTGGGGCTGAAGCTTTAATGAATGCAGACACAAGTCAGCTTCTTCTCCAACTGAACACGTACAGTATGGACTGTATATATGCAAGTATAGATATTCTGTCAATAAATTGACTTTTATTGGATTATTACTCTGCCATTACAGATGGGTTTAGACAAAGAGTTTTCAACAAGAGAAGAAAATGATTCTTGTATAGAGAGACAGATAAAGACATAACATTTTGAAAATTAAACCTGCACACAGTACGCTGCATTAACGCACACAGGAATTTGCTGTAAAAAAAGACCAAGGGAAACCGTTTCCGTAACAGAGTCAACCCCTGCAGCTTTGGGGGCTTGTTTCTTTCATGTGTAATATCACATAATGAACTGCATATGAGCTCTGATTTGGCAAAACAATACGGGTGCTAATCAGTGGAAGCTGTAAGGTCTAAAAAAAGAAAATTCTGAAAACACTTAGGCACATTTAAGAAATCAGCTAAGAATGATGTATCTTGCCCTTCTGTTTCCATACTGGTTTACGGTTTGATGGATTGGCCCTGCTTGAGTGTTCTGCTACAGTTGAAGTCCAGTCCTCATAAATCAGAAAGCAAGATTATTTCCCATAATCACAAGTGAAATAAAAAAAAACTGTAGACCTACACCCCAGTCACGACTGCCGACAATGTGAAACAACTACATTGTTCTGCAGTTCATAACAGCGTAATACCTACAGAAACAATAACCGAAAAACTGACAGTAAGTTGCTGTGAGCGTTGAGTATTTTTTCAGTGTTACCACAGTTTAAAGCACATCGTGGGTATTATCAATGTGTGGTAAAGCGAAACCTCGCTGCCATCACTCTCACTCAGAAGAGTAAAGGGTAAATGGCTCATAGACTTGGACATTTCTTCGTAGGTGGCAAGGGCTGAATGGGTAAGAATAGGTCTCTCTGCTTTCCTTGCCATCAGCTGCAGCAGGAGAACTAACGAAGCAAAGATTACATTACATTTTAGCATAAACTACTGGATGTTCTGAGCTGTAACACTGCTGTCTTGGAGTCTTCAGTCAAAGCACTGCGTGTCTTTGGTGCTCAGAGAACGAGTATGTCAGTTAACAGGTTCGAGGTCTGGTCTCTTTACTAGGTGTGTCCCTGAGCAAGGCACCCCACGCTGTGTGGCTAATAAAGTATCCACAATTAGGATTATTATTCACGCAAGTCCTGCACACGTATGATGCTGAACTGAAACTGGTTCAACTAAAGTTTGGATTTGTAGAGAGAAACAGGACAAGTAATATAGTTTACCATTCACGCTGGGACAACAAAATAAGACTTTCCTGTCGTATCAAATTACGGTCCATGTTCGATGGTATGAGCGTATTATAGAGCCATCCATAAACTCATTACACAACAAAGCTTTTGCTCACATCATTAAATAACACACTGACTGAGAAACATGAAGCACTACAACAGAATATCAGCATGTGAACGCACTAACTGTCACCGCTAAAGATAACTCAAAGAGACAACTAGAGTGAGACAACCATCTTGGTCCTCACATCTAGCGTCAAGAAAGCTTCCAAACCAACCTGCAAAATAACAACAACACAACAGGCCTGATGTGGGCATGAGTTTACACCAGGGCTGGAAAATGTGTGTACGTGTTCTTACTTTGGATAGATGGCGGTCATTTTAGCAGCTGCAAAACCAGGCTTACAGGCTCCCTTGCTAAGATTGCCATACTTGTAGGTCAGCTCTAAAGACCTGCAGACACAGAGCATACATATTACTAATTACCACACAAAACAGCACATACTAAACAAGTTCATCTCAAGGAAACACTTGCAGAGACGGTAAAAGGTGTACTCACAGAGTGCCATCCAGCTTCAGAAGGAACCCCTGCTCGTCATACACTACAAAATAAAGGACAGGAAAAACTGAGTTTCAACATTAGGAATTTCATTGGTTTACTTCAACTCTTTTGCAGTAACGGCTCAGAAGCCTGGAAGGTGTCTACACCTCTGCAGGTTTACACAGAACTGTAAATGGTCAGTCACAAGCAGACAAATTGAGTTTTTCAGTACAATGGAGCCACTGAAGCCAGGTTCCTTCTGCATTTGTTACAGAGGAAACATTAACTTTCCTTCATATAACGTCTGTCATAACACAACGCATCTGTATGGCTCTCAACAGCAAGAAAGTAAAGCACTTAAAGTACCTTCAAAATAAAACCTGACATTTTATTTTGAAGGGACAGTATTGCCTGCAGAAATGAAAAAACCCAAGACACTTAGCTTACGGTGAAATGAAGATGAAACATAAGAGGTGAAACGAAGAGAACAGCTATAACCTACTTTGTGAATTGGTGCTAAAGAAAGACTGGGATGGAAAAGAGGTTTGCTGGCACTTTTTATGCATGTTCTCTATGTTACGTCTACATGTCTGTTCTTTATTTGTCCCTTTACCTCTTACACTGCTTGACTTTAAGCTCTGTGCATGGAAGAGTAAGAAAGACTGTCAGACCGTGGTTTTAAATTTGACGAGGATGCTACAACCATATCACCCAAGTCACAAACACACTGGTTCATGCAGGTCCATTCACACAGTCTCAACTGGACAGTTTACATATTTGAAAATCGTTTTCCTCATTCTTAAAGTGGATAATGTTTCTGAAAGGCGCGTTGTTTTGTGCATGATTTCTTGCATGACGACACATTTTCATTGTAATGAGTCAGCAGCTTTTGGCTCATTGCAATCAAATGGGGTCCAAGCCTCAGGCAGGTCTTAAGCAGAATGATAGAAGGATTTGCTATTCGCTCAGTGTACAGACATAGCAGTGCAATGCAACCTGTATGTGCTTACATTAACATATATTTCTATAGATCCAATTCAATACAGAAGGCAAGGCGCTTTAAAATAAGACATAAAACCCTATATAGCATTACAGGTTTTATATATATATATATATATATATATATATCTATATCAGTAAAGCCTAGTACGTTCTGAAGTAACCAATCAATAGCTCAGTTCACAATTACAGACAGGTTATTCCTACTCAGACAAGACCGAGTCTTATATATCTGGCAACAATCCCGCACTGACCAACGTTCAATTCTCATTTCCATGTCACCCTCAGTTTGCAGAAAGCAAACAGCTATGATGGGGAGAGTGTAATGAGTTTCACACTATACTCAAAGAGCAAAGCAGAAACCTCACTTTGGACCTTGCTTCTTAAGGCATATTCCACATGTTGCAATATTGCCCTCTGCTGTTTGGCATTGTCTTGAGAGACAATCCACACACTATAGGGGATTCCTTTCCAGCAGAAAGTTCCCTTAAAAATAAAACGCTCATGGTGCTGTAATGCATATACAGTATGTAGGAAACTCGGGTTCATTCATTTAGAGGTTTTATCTGGAACATGAACAATTTTAAAATACTATGAGGAAGCTATTTTTTTTAGTTTGCTTCTGCCTTCTCTGGACGGGGCTGGCAGACTGGCCCGGCTCTCCGTGGCTGTTGCAGCTCTTACTTTTATTATCAGAACTGTATTAATAATATTAAGGGCAAAATCAAACCGCAAGTCCAAACATCCTGTCACGTGCTACACCACTAAGATCTTGGCCTTGGCATAAAATGTTCCGACTTGATCCAGGACAACTTTGCCTGCCTGCCCACAGAACCTGGACTCTTAGCATGCACTGTAATATCTGACGACTGCTTGGAACCCTGGTGAACTGTGAGGCCAAGACCTAACATCTTTAACCTGTGCTTGGCCTGAGGGCATTTTGTGAGACTGAGGTAGAGGAATCTGACTGAATCTGGTCTGTGTATGAGACCAGCTAAAGCATAACACAAGCAACCACACAGAGTATCGCTAACTCATTCTCCAACACGTGAACAGCCAAATAGCAAGCACTTGCTCAGCTCTACTGAATTCAACCATCAGTTATCAGAGCTGCTCTCTCGAATCGGTCTTTCTGAAAACACAGACTCTTTGTATTAGGGAATAAACCTCTTGCAGAGGCGCTGGAGTCAATCCCTGCTGTCCCAGGGCGAGAGGCCGAGTACACCCTGGCTGGATAAGTCACCAGACTATTCACACACAGAGACCATTCACATTTAGATCTACTTAGTCAATTAACGGGACTGCCTGTCATGACTGTGGGAGGAGGCCAGAGCTCCCACAGAGAACAGGCTGAAAGGCATCTGGCTGACCTCAGGGTCAAACCCACATCCTACTACTATGAGGAGATCAAATAATAAAATCAATACAAAGAATGCACTTTATGCAGTGTGAAATCATTAAAGGAAGTAATCAAAGTAATTTGTAATGAGTTGCAAAGAGTTGTTGTAATTGTTCCATCACATTTAACAAATGTGGATAACGTTTGTTAGGAAAAACCTTAGGTCTTAAATATTTTATTTTAAATGGAATGGTTACATTGAATTAAAACAATAAAATAAGTGAATTAAAACAATAAAACAGAAATGAAAAGCATGTGCTGCAGGTCAGACCTACCAATCATATTATTATTAACTTCACGAGAAGTTGAATGAATTGATGTACATGTTCAAAATTACTACCCACATAAATCCCTCTATATAAAACAACACAACAGACGTTAGTCATATTTGTAATATCCCATTTACATATCAAACGCTTGACTTTTGTTCAATATGCCAACAAAACACAAAAGAAATTAAACTCAATCTCATATCAACAAGAATTTGATGCTTTTTTAAACATGCATATACTGGCAAGCCTGATGAAAACAGGGCAGTTATGGTTCAACAGGTGTTGTAGATACAGACAGATGGATGAACAGACAGTCAGGGAGTCAAATGGCTTAATAAAGCTCCGATACCATCTACTGCATTAAGGTGCATCAAAAAGACTCACGTGACTTGTGAACCCAGACTTGTAAGCTGATCCTCCATGAGGAATAGTAGAGGGAGCCCACGACCAGCATGAAGCACAGGCCAAGGATCAGGTAGAGCCAAAGTTTAATTCTCATCTCCAGCTCGTATGCATGGCACATCCCACACGGGAACCTGTCTGGACAGGAGATAAGCGGGTTAGTACTGCGCGCAGGTTGTGCTACTGCCTGCTACTGTCCGGCCCAGCACAGCGTGGGAAGGCCTGGCTGCCTTAGGACCACTCCATGTGGCTGCTCATGGTTCAAGGCATTTGGCTGAAACCATTTTAGTAGCAAGCTTCATACAACAACCACGTCCCTCTGCGGGGCAAGCTCTCGTTTCAGCGGTGTGCGGCGCAGAAAGGTCAGCGTGTATGTGGTGTGTTTCTCGGGTAACACTCGCACTGACCGTGCAGTTCCAGCGTCTGCTGCATCAGCACCGCTCGGGTTCTGGTGGTTTGGCCTATGGCCTCACAGCCCTGCGTGGGCTCCTTTCAGGTCCAGCTTCCAAAGACCTGCAGACGTCACTGAACTAAACTGGCCGCAGGCGAGAGTCTGTCTCTACACGTTAGACTGAGAAACGTCAAGACGGCGTCAGAAAACTGATTAGGGACAATACCACTGGTCCTATAAAGCATGGTTTCAGGAGACGTCTCTAGAAACAACCTGGGCTCAGAGCCCCACGGACAACCTGCATCAGTCTGCTCTTCCCGTGGGTCTTGTCGCTTCGTTTGACAGGTTTTCCTCCAGGGTGGTGTAGCCAGTGCTGGCCGGCTGAATGAGCACCGAGCCGCTGCTTTTAGAGGTCAGCCCCGCGAAGCGACGCCCGCTACCGAACCATAATACGCCACATACGGGGGACTGTGAAGAAGGCAGCTAAGCGCTAGCCGCTAAGCGCTAGCTTCTCTGGCCGAGGACGCTAAGCTACTTAGCTAAGGAGCCAGCCGACGTCTTACCGACGGGAACAGCGAATGGTCCAGTCGCTGCTCCGCGTTAGCGTCCGGTGACCACGTCCGAGTATTGGAGCACAGCTACGGAGAGACGGAGGGCGAGCGGCGGGATGAAGCCCATTACCGGAGACCCAGCAGCGCCTTGACTTCTCACGACGGGAACCAGGAGCGGAACCAACGCGGGAGGACCAGCTTTGTTAACGGCCCGCTGCTAGAGCTGGAGCCGTCTCGTCCCACGTGCGGAGCAGCGTCACGGCGCTGGGCGTCTCCGCTTAACGGGCGGCTGGTCCAACGGCGTCCGAAGTTACTACGAGGCGCAAATGGAGCTAAAACTGGGACTTTAAGCTCAGTTCAGCTCAGTTTTTCCTCTAGCAGCAGCTAAACCCACAGATCTTCACATTGCGTCCACATGCTGCAGGTTCCTTGACCGTCTGTGTCGTAGTTCACCAGTTTGTGGCCGAGCCAGTGTTTGTTACGTCTTTGCTGTTACACAGGAGAACCTGTCTTTATTAGGTCCGTGTGGGTTAAACGCTGCTTAGGTGACTTGATGGGATCTGATTTGTACACTGATCATTGTCTGTCGGCTCCCAAAAACCTTTGGCGTTAAGCCTTTTATCCAAACAAACTGGTCGAGCAACGTGTTCCGGGTGTAGCGGCAACACTGCTGTTCTTTGTCTCAGTAAATGCTCTGGATGGGAGCAGCTTTGAATTGGAGCCAATCAATAAACTGTAACTGTAGATAAACGGTCCCTCTATAGAGGAAGAAACCTCCAGCAGACCCAGGATCAGTGGGAGAACATCTGCCTTGACCGGTTGGAGTGAAGGGACAGAGAAGAGAGAAAAGAACAACAACAAGCAGCAACAGACTCAGGCAGGATGGTTGGACCAGCAGCTGAACACTGAGACACACGACTCTGAGTCTGACGATACCTGGAGATGATGTAGATTTCTACAGCAGTAGAACGCATACAGTACGTAGAATTTAAAAAACACAGGGACAGATATGTAACACGTGTACAATCATACCAGTAACTGCACCAGCGGTCTTTACATTGCACAGGTAAAGTACAGTTTTCCAAGTAACTAGTGTTAGTAACATAATATTCAGTGGCTGACTGGGAGCAGCTCTGGTTGTAGAGTCTCACAGCAGCAGGAGAAAAGACACTTAGCGGTCAAATCAAATCAAACTTTATTTATAAAGCGCCACATCCCAACACAGAGTTGACCAAGGTGCTGTACAGGTAACAGCAATCAAAGCAGGTAATAAAACTGTAGCTAAGAGAATAACAGTAGTCAAAAAAACCAGACATATCAGCACAAAACAAATATACAATGTGTAAAACTGGTGCCAGAATAAAAAGTTTAGGTTGTTTTCGTGGGAAGACCTGATTTCCACAGGTGGGGCCAAGGCAGAGAAAGCGCGGTCTCCCCAGGTTTAGTGTTGGACTTATGGACGCAGGAGCAGACGGGTGGACTAGCTCGCTGAATATGGGAGCAGATCCATGGCTGCCTAAAAAAAGACGGTCAAGACTTACATCTACTGAGAACCTCAACTGGCAGCCAGTGGAGGGACCGAAGTACAGGTGATGGGACAGGGCTTTTTGGATGAGGTCAGAAACCGGGCTGCCGCATTCTGAGCAGACTGGAGGCGAGCAAGGAGAGACTTGTTGATGGCAGCATACAGGGCGTTGCACTGGTCACGTCTAGAGCTGAGGAGACCATGAATGACTCTTTCAAGGTCCTTGCAGCCAAGAAAAGGCTGCATCTTCCTGAGCAAACCTAACTGATGGAACGAAACGCAGGTCGGTATCAAAGAGATCTTTTGGGAGGATGACAGAGCCTCAGATGAGCAGCGGTTTGTGCCAAATGCAATGAGCTCAGATTTATTAGCATTCAGATGAAAGAAATGACCCTGCATTCTGCTAGGTGGGAAGGGGGAGATGGGGCAGCCATGGAGACGACCGTAAACCTGCAGGTCATCAGCATATGTGATTAGATACATTCAATGTCTTTAATATCTCACCACGGGGAAACATGAAAGTAAAAGTGGTCCTAAAACTGAGCCCTGGGGCACAGCACAGGTCAACAGAACAGGGTTGGAGGAGCCACCAACTCGTTCTAGTCGGTGTAAAAGTCATGAAGTATCGAGGTTGCTGGACCTAACAGCAGCCTTTGACACTGAAAGAGCTGCTCACAGCTGCCTCTGCGTCCAACAGGGGGTGGGAGTCGTACTCCAGCAAGGATCACAGCTTGGCTACCGTCCTCCTTTCTCCCACCTCCTGAGTCCAGGGGCTTCCCCCAAACAGAGGCCTTGCTGAGCAGCGTCTCCAGTCTCCTGCTGTCTGCTGCTGAGATGCTACCACCAGCAGACTACTCCATCAAACACAACCGGAAAGGCCTCTAGTTGTGCTGCTTCTCTCAAACAAAAGATACAGAAACATTAGAGACAGTTGCTTTCCCGCAGCTGTTAAATCTATCTCTCCTCACACACACACTACCAAACCACTGCTGACAGACACAATACATACTCATGACAATGCACAGCGTTTAAACCTCCCCTTGCCTTCCTTGAACCCTGCTACTCATTAAGACTCGAATATGTGCACATATGTTTATATTGTCAGAGGTTTGCACAAAAGTCGCTGCGTGTACATTACTGTTAAGACATAATTTATTATAATTTAATTACAATTTATTTAATTCTGCTATTGTTTTTACTTTGTCTTTGCTCGTGGGGCCGAGTGCTTCAACCCAAATGTTCGTTGTGTGTACGCACAACGCCAATAAACTCTTCCTCTGAAGTCAAAGAACATGACTCTCACAGGGCTCCCAGCCTTGTCCAGGTGAGGAAGAGCTCTGTTCAGGAGAAATATGGTAAATGGTAAATGTTCTGCATTTGTATAGCGCTTTTCTACCTATCGGTACTCAAAGCGCTTTGACACTGTGTCACATTCATCCATTCACGCACACACAGGGGGCAACTTAGGGTTCAGTGTCTTGCCCAGGGACACTTCGGCACATGACTGGGGGAAGCCAGGAATCGAACCACTGATCCTACGATTGGTGGGCGACAGCTCTACCTCTGAGCCACTGCCGCCCCTAATACGACAGCTTCAACTCCTAGTAGAAGAACTGCAGCGAGCACCAACCTCTCCAACGCCTTCATCAGATGAGAGGTCAGCGAACCGGTGACTGCTGACTTTTACGACCCTTGTTCTTAACTGCTTTTCAGGCAACGCGAGATGCAGTTTATGGCTCTTTGCTCTCAGCACATGGCCTGTGGTCCCAGCATCCAAATAAACGAGTGGAGCATGCACTTCAATAAACAGCATTAGCATGACAGCAGAGACAGTGACATCAGTTACAATGTTCAGATTGAAGGAATTAGCATCACATGAAGGCAAACCTTACAATAAGTAAAATGGTGTGAAAGCGAGGCAACATGGTTCCATAGATCCACCATCAGTGGACATGGGTCCTAACAGTCCCTGGGCTACGAATCAACGACCACCCAGAGACAGAAGAGCGGAAATGTCCACCAAGAAAGTCAGGAAGCTTTTCTGTCCAGGCTGGTCAGTAAATAAAACAATGGCGTTTGCTTGGGCTTCGCCGGTGACTGAGTTGATTTTGTAAGATGCCTCTACTTCGACACTACAGACCAGGCATCTTGGGGAGTTTGAACTTTAAGTAATTATCTTCCAGCTATTATCAATGAGCCCTGGTGGCCAAGAGGTTAGAGCATTTGCTTCTTTGCTTCTTTGCCAGGAGCCTGGAGTTGTCTATAGCCTGAACTTGTTGGGTAAAGGTGGTCGATTCTGCTCTTCCACTGTATTTAACAACTTGGTAACATGCTTCTGATGTATGCTAATCAAATGTGTTGACCTTTTTGCTTTCTGTTGGTGTTTGTCAGACACGACAATGAAGTCAAGCTGCTCACTGACATGCTGTTGTATTTGATGTGGCTTGTAGCCAGGCTCACGTGCTTCAGGAATCACAGCGAGCAGGTTTATGAGCAGCCATCCGCTCCTGCTGCAAGGACGCGAAACAGGATTCAGAACTTCCTGTAGCTTGCTGACATTAAGCTTGTAAATTACGTTGGAGCTGGAAAACGAAGGACACAGGTACACAAAATCAACGCACAACCACCATAACAAGCCAATAGTAACAATAACACCATCAGAGGTGCAGCAAACCACAGTGGAGATAAAGTGGGACATCCTACTCTGGGTCCAGCGCAGCAGCCTCCATCCCCAGAGTCAGGGGCCAGATCAGAGCAAACGCTCCCCCTGATGAGAGCAGGCACTCACCGCTTGTGATGCCTTCTAACGACCGTGTAGAGAAGCTGGTACAGGGACAAAGCAACAGACACAGAAGATAGTCCTAGAACAAATTTCTTTACTGAAACAAATCATTTTTACAAAATGCTTGAAGTGTAATCTAGAAGTAGAGTTATTTCTGTTCAGGAGCACACAACAGTAACAGACATCATCTGGATCAACATGTTGAAAATAGACTACATGACATATACACTTCACAGGCTCCTGTGAAAATACACATAGAATATGCATTACAAAACACAACTAAATTGAAGTTTTACATTTTACAAACCCCTCCACTGGACTGATGAAAGCAGGGTAATGGAACTAGAAAACTGGCTTTGCCTACCAACGTCTCGCCATAACAAGAACAAGTTCACAGGCAAAGAATGACATTATCACCGTGTCCCACTGACTAGTGCAAAGTGATCAGAGATCAAGAGGGAGGGGTGCACAATCTGTACAGTTAACATTCTAGAAATAGAGCTTTAACTAATTACTAATGGCAGCGCAACTCATTCAAATGCCTGCGCCAACTGGGTTGAACTAAGTGCAAAGCACAACTTTGAATAGAAAAGCGAGGAAAGGCCCGGGTAGACAAAGCATTCAACATCTGAACAGACTGTATATACTGTAAAAAAATAGAACATACATCATCAACAACATCCGCTGCTGCACTACTGCAGCCCCGTGTCTGGAGGTCAGACGTTCCGGTCTTAAAGCACCAATAAATATGCTGGCAGAGACAAGTCAACATGTGAAAGACTCGCTTGAACGGAGAGGAATGCAGCTGCTAGTTCCAGTCAGACAAACCACTGCTCCCCTCAGAAAAACTTCACTGTCTGAAACGCTGGAGGTCCGAGCAGGTTCATGATATACTATAGCTTTCTTTCCCCAAACAAAGGCAAAATACTTGTTGTAAATCAGAGCTTGACACAAATATTCCAACTCAAAGTCCACTTGCTGAGCTTCAATCTAAAATTGAAGCTCTGCAAAAAGCTTATAAGTGGATGTTTGAAAAAAAAGAAAAAGAAAAAAAGAACACAACAACTCAGTCCCACCTTTCGTCACGAATAAGTGTTATATCGTGTGGCACCACAGCAGTGACTCCTTTTTTGTTAAGATGGAACCAGATTCCAACTGAAATGATGGAGTAAATGACTTCATATAGACTATGTGCTTGTACTTACAGTACTACTGGTGTTAAGAAAAGATTAAGAACATCTTTTGTTTTGTGCACAAAAGGAGACACATCTGCAAAACTCTTAAAAATATACAAATCTTTAAAAGTCTTTCAAAGTAACATATCAAAAAACCTTCTGTACTGCATCAGTACGGAAACTCAGGTATTGTAGCTGCACAAGTAAAGGCAACCTTCAGATCATACACTGGGTAGGACTTGAAGGATCTGAGATGTGTGTGTCGTCACTTCATTGTTTCCAGAAATGGCTACAGTGTAAGTTCTGAATAAAGAAGTACAAACATTGCGTGCAAAGGAGATCACTAATGCAATTTGCTTTTCTGATGTAGCGACCTCTTGAGCGACGTGAATTAGGCTGAGGACCGTCTCTGGCCTGGAGCTCTGCTACGGGACCCACCCCAGCCCCCTTCTGTGATGGCTACACCACTTAATAAAGCACGCTTGCGTTGGGTCAGGTCATGGTTCATAGTAATTTACTAGTTCTGGGCTTGTGCAGCAAGTAGAAACACACAACCCAGTGAGAAGTGCATCAGGGAGTAGACGCAGACATTTGTAGCCTAACAATAACGAACGAAACTCTGCTTCCCCAACCACATCAAACAAAGCAAAGCCTAATTTGCAACTTGGGTAATCATGCAACAGCCCTGAAGCCACTGTGACGCAAAAACATGTCCAGAGGTTTTTGGTTGTTAGTCTGAGATTGTGCACCACACCTACTGAGCTAGGGTCCCTATTCTGCCTGCTCTTAAAGCTTCGTCTTACTCTGCATTATATTCATATGTAGCTTATTTCTAAACTGAGGCGCCTTTCATCAGTCAGCACAGCAGAACTCCAGTGAACTCCTCACAACGTGAAGCCTGACACGGGTCAATCAGCCGGCAGAAACCGTATCAACATCGATACTGACTAGTTCGAGTCAGTATTTAGTTTTCAGACATGTGTCCGTCCTGTCTTACTGAAGTTCTGAAGTAGCACATACAGAGCAAGCAGATGAGGATGTCAGTGTTTCAGCTGGACAGTGTATTAGTCAAGGCTACAATGTGTCCACTGTCTGAAAGAGCAGAAGATGTAACAGCTGAACCGCGGGAAGCCAAAAGTAAATAAATAAATAAGTCGGTGACGTCACCATTTAATAGCTAAAACGAAGACCGTCACTCCTATCTGCTGTATATCGTAAACGTAATGGGAGAGAAAGCATATATACACACACAGACATATATAAATTCAGCTGTATTAAATTGTAATGGGAACAATGCTTAATTACTTTGTTAACTAAGAAACTGCCCATTTAAAGAATTAAAAGCAGCCTCAAAGGGCACTAGATCCATGGTTTCTACTTGGCCAATACACCTCAAATTATTTAGGCAGTTGTTCAGTTAGCTGAAGAAAGCGTTAACACTTGAACAGAGGTGTAGCGCCTCTGACCGGATCATACCCTCCGCTGAATAACACGGCTTTTAAAAACTCAAAGGAAATGAGGGTGCGCTTCCAAACTCAAAATGTGAGGTTACAAATACATACAGTTGTTGGGACCTGTATTATAGGCACTGATGGCACGTGGAAGAAATCAAATGTTGACCCTTTAAACACCACGGATGACTGACGTTCGAGCGCTTCTATACTGTAGAACACCGTTTTTTCACTACTGTATTTTACACGTGACACTTTTCTATTGCTTCCTACGGTCATACACTGACTGCGGACAAACTGAAAGCGTAGTCAAACAAAGCCCAAGGGTCTCTGATGCAGACACGTAAAAAAAGCAAACAGTCATGGAAGTCGTGTGGCGCTACACTGTCTCAGAGTTAAGGTACGCTGAGCCGTTCAGGATGTGCTGGTGGTGTGGCTGAGCAGACAGGGCTACTCCATGATGGCTCTGTAAATCGCAGGCTCTACGTAGTCCCCACGGTAACGCGAGTTGATTACTCTCTGTCTCTTTGACTCCCGGATGATTTCCTTCTCCTCAAAGATGCCATCAAATCTCATATCTGAAGCTTTTGACTGCAGAGGGAAACAGAAGACTGTGTGATAACACCACCACCTTCCCCACTTCCCAACTCATTCTTTGCTTAGTTGCACTTGCCAGTCTTGATTTGACTCTCTTGGGGAGCTCCTCATCCAGAGTGTAGACATCATCTCTCTTGGTTGTCAGCTGCGATCCATCCTCAAATTCCACCTGCAATGGAACAAACCATACAGGTTCCTCTTTGCAGTCACAATCATATTTATGAGAGTTTATGTTGCTTATTGTGCCTTGAATGCAAATGTTAGTCAAACAAAACAAAAATAATACGCAATATGGGAAAGACATCAAGATCACATGATTTTTGATGAACAGTGGAAGGACACATGAAGCAGCACATTCGAATAACGGCAGGTTTGAGGAGGACACCATCGTAGCCTGTCCAACAAGTGCATATAGAAATGATTTTCTATGCTACTAATGTACTTCTGGTTATATGTCACCTGTGCTTCGCTGTCTTACCATGTAATGTAACGTGAAATAACAGTAAAGAAGGGAAACACATCAGTGAACTGTAATGACGAAAATCTCCCATTTCTGTTTGGTGAATGTTTTGTGGGCTACAAATGATCTACTGTATTAGTAATTAAACATAATCTTCTTACCAGGTACATCTGAATGACATGAGCTGCTACAAATTTGGCACCGTACACGAGGCCATCTGTCCATCGCACCTGAACCACCTCACCCTGGGACGGGGGCCCGAGCTGAGCGCAGTCTCGGCTCTAACAGACGGATCACACAGCGTCTCAGCAAACTGAACAAAGTGCATTCTGGTGTGTGAACACACGATGAACCCCATGCTGAAATGGAAGAGTTCCCTTCTATTGATGAACACAGTATAGGTGCCTGTCTGAAGGTGGAGTCATGGCAAATGGACTACAGATTAGAAGAAGTCCAGTTGCCATGACTCCACCTTCAGACAACTTCACCTGGATGACCGGGAATCTCCACAGACAGTATAGGTGCATATAGCGCTGTATGAAGGGACATCTTCGTGATTTGTCAAAACTAAATGAAACCTACCACGATGTCTTCAGGAAACAGATTGTCACTGAAGGAGCCATCATCAAAGTTGACTTCATAGAACGTCTCCTTAGAAAGCTGCACCACGTCACACTGGTAGTACCGGCCATTCTTGTGCTTGCATATGACTTTCTGTCCCACAGTCAGCTCGTGCATGGCTGCTTTATTGCGCTGTCATAGGATACACAGGTCTCACCTTACTGTACGTATTATATTAGCGCAGACATGAATACAGAAACACTGTGAGGGACAGCTACGACACACTGACTGCAGTGAGTGACAAATTAAATAATCACCCAAGTACGATTGCCATCTCATTTCTACTTCACAATCAATGAGGGAGAAGAGCTGTTCGTACCTCAATCTGAGTGGGGCCTTTGTGTCGACAGCATGTAACGTGGACTACAAAGGGCCAGTCATCTGGCTGCATGAGTACTCCAGCCGCCTGCGCACAGGTGGGGTGGTAGGCCGTGGGGCAGCGGCCATGAGAGCACTGCACACAGCAGCCAGACGCCTTCTTCATTCGCTTCTTACAGTAGTAACATTTCTGTCGGACATAAAAACACAGGGATGCGTGTTAGGAATAAAGTAGGAAGTGTGACTGATTAAAGTAGTTCTGGCCCATGTGGAAGAAAAGACAGGCAAATTAAAGCCTATACTAAAGTTCTAAGCAAACTATATGTTCACAGAGCATTACATCCTAATCCTATAATAAAATAGGAACAATTAATGTGAGGTCACCAAAGAGTGGAATAAATGAGTTTGTGTCTGTCCATCTACACTGTCATGGGAACTGCTAGGAGAAAGACTCTACTGCTGGCTGCTGGTAGCTGTCTGCACTAAACCGAGCTCACCCACTACGTCTGCCGGCTACTCACCAGTTTAAATCTCTGCAGGGGAATTCCACTCAGATCCACAGGACTTCTTTCAGTGATGTTGACAAAGCGTGCCTCGAGCACAGCTACAGCACACAGCACATGTACCCATCTACAAGACCAACGAACAGCAGCATTACACCATTCCACAGGCTTCATGGAGGAAACAGGCTGCACACACGCTGCCGTTTCAAAGGTACTGGTACTAGTTCTGTACAAAAAATCTCATTCATTCACTCATCGCTGAGCCACTTTACCCTTGTAAAGGTTGCGGGGAGCTGGAGCCGACCCAGGTGACACCCTGGACACAACTTACAGTGTCTGCATGACTGCATGTGTTTGGAGTACCCACAGAGAACCCACACAGACACGGGGAGAACATGCAAACTGGGCGTAACAGTGCTAACCGGTGCCGCCAAAAGAATGCAAACAGTGCCATCATTTTAAAATAGCGTATTTATAGTATTAGTATTTAGTATTTAGTGGTGCATTATTGCCTGTATTAGACAGATCCTGCTTTAATCCTGTTGACCGACTCTACTTACTTGTTGTTGTTGGCTTTCTGCAAAGCTCCACCTCTCAGTGAACACAAACAACAATTCTATGAACAAACGAAAAAACAACACCATTGTCAATAATTGTCATTGTTTTACATTGAGTAACCCCGACACATTGACAGTGCTGTTTATTAATGTGTAACGTCCCTGTCAGGTCACTTACCTTTGGCATAGGTTTCACTTGACAGCTGTAGTGACTGTATTACAGTAATGCCGACCGTCAGCATAATGTGTCAACATCAGACACAAGGCGAGGAAAACACCGAGACACATTGCTTATACTAATGCAAAGCCTATTGCTTTTGCATTTTAGCTGACTCAAACAACAAGTGTTACTAAGTGTTTCAATAATTAATTATTTGATGGGAGTCAGAGCAAGTTGCATCTTCAGCACCGGCTCAACGTAAAGTCTGTGCACAGAACGTCTTCAATCGAGGGGAAGGTTAGTGTCAGGGATGAGTGTCTATGGTTTCAGAACCATTAGACACATACTGTAGTGGAGACATGGCTTGGTTCAGATCATTGTTTATGCAAATTATGTAGAGTAATTTGAAAGATATGATTTTGTACAATTTGAACAGTAGCTGTAAACCTATACCAGTAGAAACTATGCTCATCAGAGACATTAACAGCTCAGCAAAGTACCCCAAGGGCTGTAGTTAAGCAGCCAGGGGCTGTGTTCACCGACCTCTGTCATGGCGTTGGCCTTGCAGCGAGCACACTTCCACTCCTTGCTCACACTGGCTGGATCCACACCGTAACAGCCTGCAATACAGAAACAAACACACTGTCTGGCACGCGCCCTTTTCTTTCATGTGCTAGGACACAGTGACACCCTCAGACACTGTTTGGTCAGTGCTGCTGTTTATATGCTGTCTAAGTATTGAACTGGCCAAACACATCAGCACATAAATTCAAGGACGTCTCGCACACTTGCAACCAGCTCTGTGAGTGTTAGCGTTTGTGTACTTACTGGTGTGAACCCGGACACTGCATTGAGTGCAGCTGATGAGGAGGCTGGTTCCATCTTGCTCCAGATATGGCGTCACAGACTGCCCCTCATGCTCGGAGTCCTCCTCTGTGGTTGTGGTGAAACACATCTCTGGGATGAGAGGCTTTGTTCGCATCCGCCCTCCAGCCACCATGACAGGACTGTCTACGCTGTTCGCACATTCAGTCTGTAAAGCATACAGACACACAAAGCTTACAACCCACCACAACAACCAGATGCTCTCAGCAGAGTTTCTCAGTTAACTGCTCACGGGTCCACTAATATGTCCCCAAAACATTACGCGAAAAACACATTGATGAATCGTGCATTTGTGACAAATTAACCGCATATAACAAATACATGAATCTATCGTGGGAATGTAATCTTTAATCAGCCACTGGTCTCTGTTGTGTCTGGTCTACAGTACATGAGTGGTACAGACGGTGACGACGCTCCACTCAGGTGCATGTTACCTGCTGGTACGTGTGAAACAGCATGCAGATGGAGCAGTATGGGGGTTTGGAGCCCACACGCAGGTTGAACTCCTTTTCTCTTTTCAGGTTGGGAGGTCTGTTCTGCCATAAGTGAGCCAGAGCTTTAGCCCAGCTCTCCCCCTCCAGTCCACCCTTCTCTACTGGGTTTGGTTCCTCTGAAGCCTCTGTTAAAGCACATTTCAGATTAAACAACCGTGTCTCCCTTACTCAGTCTGTGAGTGAGGATGTTAGAAGTCATCCCTTCAGGCAGCGTACCCCACTCTTATGGGACTGACCTTCATCACTCATGCCGTCCTTTATGAGTGGATGGTGGCCCGGTAGCTGGCCCAGATCACTCTCTGGCTTTGCATCCACAGCCTCGTCTTCTGCCAGGAGCTGCAGAGAACACCATCAGTTAGCATCACCTACACTTGTCTATAAGACCATATCGTCCCCTTGCTTTGTCGTATTCATTTTGTATTTGCAGTGTGATGAATAACCCTTGTGCAGGGGGCACACTGAGCTCAAAAACCACACAAGGGTTGGATAAAACAGCAGCAGACAGACGATAAATCACAACACGCTTCATCTAGATGAACGGTTGGATGAACTTGTTCCTCGTAGACCCACACGTGTTCATTGGATGTAACACCCACCAAGGCTGTTTGATCCAACCCTTGTGTGTGCATTTGAGCTTTGGCGCCACCTAGTTATCAGTGGGGTCGTTTTGAGCCCTCGAAGGCTGCAGAGGGTTAAACAGTCCAATAAAGCTCCATTATTGGCAGCATTTCTCTTCTATTGATTCTGCTCACATATACATTTTAGAACAGGAACAAAGGATGGTTCATTGACATGAAGTAACGTATGAGCTGCGTATTGTCCACTCACTGCTTTGCTAACAAGTCTGTTGTCACTCTCAGTCTCATCGTCACTATTCTCACTCTTCCTCTCCTTGGGTGGGGCCTCTCCCTCTCCATAGTCTCCTTTGGCATAGCTGTGGACGTGCAGGACGTCTGCAGGACTCAAGGTCCTCTGAAACTGTTGGTGTGCGGGGCTGGAGCCGCTGCCCAGCTGAGGCTCCTTACTGACACTCTCGTCAGAGGACACAACCACCCCCTGGCTCTCAGTGGGCTCCAGAGGAGAGACATCTGCAGAGGACAGACCATTCTTGTCTTTTTTGGATGGGCTTCGTCGGTTTGAGGTTTTCTTAGTGCTGCCTCTGGACTGTGATTTAGTCTGTGGTCTGGACTCTTTCTCCTTCTGAGGTTTTACTTTCACGGTCTCTGCAATAACATTACAAAAATAATACACATTATTTATTGCCTATATTGCTAGCGTGTATATGCTTTTCGTTAAACTGGGTTCCCATTTTGAAAGCCCAATAAACAGCCTTGTGTGCTCCTAGTCGATCTTAATATGCTGTACCTCCTACCTTCTCAGCTAAGCTGAGTTTGTAAGTTTGTACAGACCAATGTCTAACTTTTCAGCTGTGAGGGAAAGTTACAGCCAACAACCTACCCCAGCATGAGTCAGCTGTCACTCGTCTTCTCTAGTAAAAGGAGCGGTTCTATTTATATTACTGTATGTGAGTAAGGCCAGCTTTCAGTAGTCCGTGACTGGAGGAAAGAGTGGTTCTAACTAAGCTGGGTGTATTTTATTGTCCTAAAATACCAATAAGACTAAAGTCAAGGGGGAGACAAAGACTAAAGCAGAAGCTTTACCCAACATGACGGGACCTTTAGCTGGAGACTCCTTGTGTGACAACTTGGCCTTCTTCTGCTCCACCCCGTCAGTCTCCTGTGGGGTCCCATCAGCTTTTACGTCTTCAGTAGCTTCAAGCTGATGCTTTGTCCCAGTCTGTGGCTTCGGACTACTGCAAGGGAGAAAACAGAACAAGAAGCACTGGCCTCAGTTTGTGTGGATCCATCACCTAAGCCAAGGAACAAAATGTCCCATAGACTAGTGACAGCAAAGCATCAAGTGTGACTTTTAGAGACTTATTAATTATTAATTAATTAATTAATGCCAGAAATCTCTAAAAATGTTCACTACTGGTGACTGACAGCACTGTTGATACACATGCATTAAAAAGGTAATGGCATCAAATTAACACATGCTGTTAAGAACACTTATAAGTCATTTATTTCAGGGATGACTCATATCATCACTGAATGATTTACCTCGTTTCCTCATAAAAAGACATCCACATTACAAAAGCATTTCACGTGATAGAAGCAAGAGTAAAAGCAGACCTTTTGTCCTCAACAAGGAGAGTTGGCTCTTCACATTTAGCTTCACACAAACTCTCTTTGAATTGTTCTGTCTTGTCTGCTTTGGGAAACTCTACTGCCTCTGGTGTGGGCTTGGTGTGGTCGATGGGGGCGTTGTCCTTCCCAGACTTCCATAACTTGTAACGATCAGGCTGAAACTTGCGCACAAACACATCCATGGAAATCTTCACCATGTCCTGGCGGCACGAACACTGTAACAAACATCCAATCCGGTATTCACTTCCAGAAGAATGGCCCTGGGAAAATTAGGGGTCCCTGACATCTCTAGAACAGCTTTCCCACAACAAACGTTGGCTTGTTCATATTTAACGTGAAAGCTTTACAACTGGACATACTATGCAGGTCAAACCCTTCCAAATGCAGATACGCTACAAGTTTCATTCTCATGCGCCTCGTCACCATTAGATTCTGTCCAACATGTCTTACACAGACACTGGAAACGTTTAGAATAACAAATGTGTGATCCTGGCTATTAAATCTATTGCAGAGCATGGAACCTGTGAAGACAGTGGGCTCAATCTGTTTATGTCATCTCTAGAGCTATTCAAGCTATTCACTCTCATTTTACCTGACGTTGTGTCAGGTAAAATGAAATTTGGTAGAGCAACAGCATCTACATTCACTGACTATATAAATCAAACAAATCACAATTAGGTTGTCAGTGAGAACTTCCAAAACTTTAGTTGTTACTGTACTTTATGAGGTTCTTACGATTTTCTGGAAAGGGGTTAATAGACTTTCATATGAACAGCTGTTAATGCGTCCAGTACCAGAGTTGCCTGTTTGCCGTAATCAATCCATCGCTGCGTGGCAAAGTTGGTAGACTCAGCACAATTAAAGCCATGGTTGAAACCAGCATGATAGCCAAAGGGGAACGTCACAATGAACTGCCCAGCCTCCTGAGTGACCTGAACACAAAACGCATTCAGAACCCTAAAGCGTGGCCATTACACATACAGAAGATAGTGTATACAGTATAACCCTACGACTGAGAACGGTTCCTCTCTACTGCAGTCAGTGAGTTAGTAGCTACCTTGTCAAATGGTATGCCATATTTTTTCAGAATTGAGGGTGAAATTAAAGTCATCTTGTGGCGCAGGAAGGCCTCACAGCTCTGAGCATTTCCAGGGAAGAAACCTGCGTATATAATTAATAAATACATAGAAAACCATCAACAACATCAGAGCATATTCATGACGGTTCATTCTTCAGATAAAGAGACTTGTGATGCTGACTAGCTCAAATAAAAGAAACAATTTTGTACATTACGTATGATAATGAATGCTTGTCAAGTTTCAAATAAACCCAGCACATACCCTTTGCAAGTCGTTCTAGTCTTTTCCCATGCTCTGGTGGAACAACATACCTGAGGAGCAACAAAAGCGTATATATATCAAATACATAGAGTGGAGAATGATCAGTCCAGCTGAACTAATCCACAGATGAAAGTCAAGAAAAGCCCCTCTTAAAACACAAGAAATGTCCAGGAAACTCTCTTTACAAGGGTGAAACGTTTTCAGAAGCCTTAATAAAAGGAACAGCAGGGAAGTGGTTAGGATCGTTGGTAGTTTCAACAACTTCAATGTACAATGCAGTCAAACAGATGCTCCTAAATCATGTGGCAAACTCAAAAGCAGAGTCAATCCAGTACGTGACAGTGCATCAGTAACCGTACCAGGACTTAGGCTCTCCAAAGTGCAGGTAGTTGATGCTGTATAAATCCATGTCCTCTGTGTGCCATGCAAAGGCACTCTTCCACATCCCAAAATAGAGGTATGGGGTGTTGACTCCTTTGATTTGGATCCCACTGTCACTCTCCACTGTGTCCAGAATGGTGTTAAGATGACCAATGTTCCACTCAGTCACATCCTGCAAACGAAGGAATCAGCAATATCACTGGCAACAAAAAAACATGCGGAACCTTCACCAGAACAGGAAACGTAATGTTAGGGGGGTGAGTAGATAAGCATTACACCAAAGGTCTAGTCACAGTGAAGAAATAATAGATACCGTTATCCACTTACTGGATCATAAAGTGTTCCACTGACATCGGCCCCATAAAGTGGTGGGTTGAAGGTCAGGTTCTTCCAGAACTTCCTCTCTAGCTCATCAAAATCTACATATCGTGGTTTGCAAAACCTGTAGAGCAGAATGTTTTGACATAATGGACATTATATACAGTAGCTATACAGGGACACATGCATCACCACAGTAGAGTTTACAGAATGACTGTGCAAACAGACTTGTCCAGGTTGGAGGTCTTGCGGAACTCATGTACAGTCATTGGCTTCTTCTGGATGTTATACTGCGTAAACAGGCCTGACTGGCCGGTCACAACCTGCTGAATGGGAGCCGGAATCACCAGGTCATCTATGTCATTGTACGTCCGTCGGGGTTTCCAGCCTTTAGGTGGAATAACCTGCCACAGAGTGTCAGCAGTGTCAGTACTACAGGAGGTTGTCACTTTGTCCAAAAATCATTGCAACATAAGGCAGTTGAATGAGTTTGAATGCAACGCGCTTTATCAGGCTGAGGCAGAATGGGTGTCTGTGATTTTAGCCTTATTTATCACAGGTAAATCTAAGGAGTCTGAAGTGAGACATTTCCACAAAATAGTTTAGCATCAGCACCACTTAATAACGACAACCTGACACAACATAACATGTTTTACTCACTCTTGCCATTCCAGCCCTGTGTGCTCCTTGCGACTCCATATATGCAACGTAGCGGCAGAAGTCCTTGAACTCCTCTTTGGAGGGGCTGAACGTCATTATCTTGGAGGCCACACTCTGGGTTGCTGTGTCTGTGGTCATCTTTGCGCTGTACTTTGACTGTAGCGCTGGTGGAAAACAAAGATATCATCATTAAACATCAGCCCTCCTCTCTTCAAAGCAGCCTGACAACTAGTCAGGTCGGTTCTGGACGTTCACCTGGTAACGGACAAGCTCCAAACTGCTGAAGTCTCAACAGCAATGCTATACTTTTGGAATTCATTTCATTTGTCTTTACATCTCTTAAAGTCATAGCAAAATGTCAATGTCTGCTTGAAAATAAGAAAAACGGCTTCTTTCAAATATACGTAAACTGAAAACGGTGCATTGCCCAGTTTCAGGTGAAAACTCGGCAAAGTCAACGCTCACCGTGACAGAACATTACAACGGCCGAGGCTACTGTTGTGGAAATCATTTCCTGGACAGAAGTCTCCGACTCATCCACAGGTAACGAGCCGTCAACTAGCGAGCAGCAAACTCCAAACTTTGACTTTGAGTTCGCGAGCAAAACACAGGAGGCTCGGAGGCTGCCCGTGATTGGACACAGTGGTAGTTGGTTCACACAACTCGGTGACTGATTGGGTGAATGCCACGTCAGTCACACGCCGTAGCTCACTGACAGCCTTCCTCCTTGGAAAAATATAGCCCGCTAGCTAACATGCTAACTTTAAGATAGCTTGCTCTGCATCTCAGAAACAAAAAGTGTAATCAACAAAAGCAAACTACTGTAATAGTCACCAGCAAACAGCGAGCAATTACCACACACACACTCCGCGAGTAGCCTTGTCAAGCAGGCTGTTAATTTACTGAAAGCACGAGCAACCGCTAAGTGTGTAGCGGACTCGGATCTGACAGCTGCCTCCTCTCTCAGCTAACCAGATAGCAAACAGGGCTTGTTGCTGACCGTCAGACTGCACAAACTTAAGTGTTACTCGTGCTATTTGACAAACGAGCTCATTCTGAAGTGGCAAACTTTCACTTACAACGGTAGAGTTGATTTCTTCTCTCAGATCACAGGTAGTAGAAACACAGACATCATCAGTCTGAGTAAAGAAGACGGTCCTCCATTATTTCTGTGACGCATGCTCAGTGTGTGTTTGTTTACATAGATATGAGAGGGAGGGGCTTCTCGGCCCTGCAGCCAATCACTGCGTTGTGTCCTGCACCTCGCATGCACCGTATGCAAATGCCAAAGCGCTCGCTGACTTAACTTTGGAGGCTGTTTAGAAATTGTAATGAAATGTAACCAGGAGCTGCAACAGTTGAACCGATTCCTTCAGTCTGTATTTCCTTGTTGGGTGTGAATGTGAAAACCTTGAGGATCACATCGCTGCGGTTCTGTTTTTTGTAGTTGGTGCTCGGACTCCATACTCAGCCACAGTTCTACTGGGTACCAGGGATGGCGACCGGCTCAGGTTTGGAGATGCCCCTGCACAAAGCCAGCATCCCAGTGGAACGACTCCCAGCCCCGCAGCGGCTCAGTGACGGCCCGTCGCGTCTGAAGGAGCAGCATGGAAGGTCCTTTCCTCCTGCTGGATGGAGGAGGATCCCAGACAGAAGGAAGTGGGAATGTGGAAGAGATCGGACAGATGAGCTGTGAGATGGGAGCGATGTCATGAGGGTGAGGTGAAAAAGTGGCAGCTTAAGGAGAGATTTGTGCAGGAGGCTGAAGATACTTCAAGGCTTCTGGAGGCTTCCCGTAATAAACTCATGAAGAAGAATTGGATTCTGCCAGTAGCTCAGACTGCATCTCCCAGGATTCCTTCAAGTAGTCACACGTGTCACCACTGCCTGACCTCTGTCACTCCATCCACACTCATTTCCTATTTGTTCTTCTATATGTGTATAAGTGAACAGTCATATAATAACTTTTATTAAATAATAGGACAAACGTGGACTGTGAATTAAACCACCACGTATCAGAGGGTTTGTTCAGCTGCAGGTCTCACAGACAACCAGCAGGTGTCACTGTTCTGACTGTAGCGAATGTTTCGAGCAGTGCTTCGTTTTCAGACAGTTGTGTCAAAGTGACTCAGTGCTTCATCAAGCTTGTCGCATCACGTTTTCCTACAGTAACCTTAGGTACTCTACACTCATTTATTACAATGGGTTATTTATTATGAGCTATAGCGTGTTAAGGTATATTCATTTGTTTAGTTCAATTTAACATTATTCATGATAAGCACGTTTATCGTTTACAGCACCTTAGTATGTGTAACATTAGGTGAGGTTGAGGAGGAGCGAGGGTTAGAGGGGACGGTGTGGTTGTACGCAGAGAGCATAGAAGTTCAGAATGTATTGTCTTGCCGTTTTGGTTGGAATAAAGAAGATCAGTTAACGGACTGTAGCCCGGTTAGTGCCCTCAGCCTCTGGGCGCCGGCAGACAGGGGTGTTGCGTCCTCGCACCCTTTCTGAGCTGCCAAGCCTTGAGCTGTTTTTTAGACATGCTGAACTCTGAGCATGTGCTTGGTAAAATGTTTGGACCTGTGGTGCTTCTAGAGTCGTCCTCCCTCCTTGAGTTTTGTGTTCTGTTTTCGTTGTATGTGTGTTGGTTTTGTCTCTTGACTTCTTTTTAAGCCCAGGGATTCCTGTCTTCAGTCTGCCACAGCGCTCCTTGGACCTGCTCCTCGCTTTTCTTCGTGTCTTCTCTGTATATCATCCTCACTTTTGTGAATCCTGCCTCTTTGACTAGACGCCACTAGCGGCCACCAGCCTTATTGTTACAGTTGTTCTTTAGGAACACTTTGTCCGCCCTTACACTGGCCTTGTTGATCAGACTGAAGACGCTGTTGCTGCTAAGCCTCGGCTCATGACTCTTAAGGAATTAATTGGGCGATTCAGAGAGTGAGCAGTTATCTTCATTCATGTTTTCGGCTTTCTCAGATGGCCTGGAGTTCTAGCTAGCTGTTGTCTCCGTCCCAGGAGGATTATCCTGACGGGGGTCTCTACCACCTCACCAGCCGTATGCTCGCCCCATCAGCCAGGGTCATCTCCATGCAAGGGGAGGCTCTACCCGCTGTCCAGACCCAAACTGGCCTTAGTGCTAATCTGAAAAACTGTAAGAGAAATGAAAGAACTCCACCATGTTTATAACAAAACCCAATTACTGCAATTTATTAAGAGTAACGTCTGTAATACAGCGGTTTCTGCTTTTATTAACGATAGAAAAGTCATCCTGTATACACCAGCTAGAAGCCTTGTAGCATAACTCTTTATATGACCCACTTCCGTTGGTTAGTGAAACCCACAGAGGTTACTGATGGTGCTCTGTGAAGCCATGTACACAAACCCAAAGATGCAAGTTATGAAATGAGTGGGGAAGTCAGGAAATGACCTGCTGTAGTATCCGTGCTCCATGATGTGAACTGGTTTTAGGCTTGTTTGGTCTGTGACGGCTATGTGACACGTTGCTTCAGTGGACGCTGAGACTGATCCTCTGCTCAAATTACTATGTTTAAGCAGCTTTTTCCTTAGGAAATTAACTACGTTTTGAAAGTCTAAAAATCTGCAAATGTTTCAGTAGGAAGCACTGAGGTAAGTGTGGGCATATGTAGAATGTAGGTCTCATTAGATCTATCACTCTATCAACCAAGTCAGCTGAAGAACCTTGACAGTTTATACTTATAACACTGGGTCAATTCTGAACGTTTCCAACTGCTTTCTGTGTTTGTTAGAAGCCTCCAGTTCTCCCGTGGCTGTGAAACCAGTGATGGACCAGAACCTCACCGTAGCAGCCGAACAGCCTTTGCACACGTATGTCCACAGGCTGGTTTCATACATGTACGTGTTCACGTCTGTATTTCCCCTTAGATGATACCAACTAAGTCATGACAGCAATAGAATGTCATACAAAATCAAATGAGTAGCAGCTGTGAGTATGTTTGAACGCATGTCATTCATGCTAAATAAACACACGCAATAAGATAAGCAAGTTTAAAATAGACATATAACAACCAGTGTACGTGATTACAAATCAATTCTAAATACTCATAATGATGTAATGATGGAGATAAATGCAGATAGCACAAAAATATTTTTTGCTATTAGGAGGGAGCAACTGGAATATTCAGTCGAGAGTCAGGACGAGGCGTGACTGAGGGTCTTCCAGGGTCGGGTTTTGGGAGCTTTTGGTGTCGGGTCTGTGGCAGAAACGTGGCACCAGACGGGAGAAGGCTGCTGTGTGCCCCGTCCTCTTCCTGCGGCGGTCACCTCCTCATCAGCGTCCCTCGTAACCTCCTCATCAGGCCACAGGGGCTGAAGGGGCTCAGTGGATATGGCTCAGAGGAAACTCATGGAATCCGTCTGGGTGGGGTTATGTTGCATAGTGATCAAAGCTTCCCAGGTACTCCAGCGCAGCCCGGTAGCACAGCTGGTACTGGTCCTTGTGACACGGGACAATAGTTGGGTTAGTGTGCACGTGGGCAGCAGCCATGCATGCAGTCTACAGTCTATTGCGCTATACAGTCTAATAAACCCGTGTTTATGTGTCCGATTGCTGCCCAACGTCTACTACAGAGCAGGACAGAGAGGACGCGCCGCATAGGAAGGACGGCAAACGGCCTGTAGATAGAGGATGTGGGAATCCACGTGACAAACGTGGATGAGGTTTAGTAATGCGGAAGCAGGGTGTGCACATCTGCTGTCACATCAGACGCATCAGATTTTGTATCTGTATTGTACTTTGGCCTTCGTTTCAGTCAAGCGCATCTTTGCTCTGTTGCCTCCTGACGCCTGCCGCCCTTTGAGGCCACCAGGGTCTGGCCGTAACACTACTCTCCACATGGAGCGTCTGAGTCTGTGACTGACTAGGCTGCAGAGACTGCCACCCTCCAGAATCTTACCTCCGTCTGCACCACGGCTGGTCTCTGAGTTCGGAGCGTCTTGACGGTCTGGAAGAGGTCAACCACTCCTTCATACCTCATCCTCTCTAGGACAATGCTCAGGGTGATGAACACACCAGTCCGCCCAACGCCGGCACTGGTGGACACACAGTTAGACTCTAATGACCACGTTATACAGCCTGTAACACACACTGTATGACAACGCAACTAACAGCTGGTGAGATTTCTCTGCCTCTGCAGATAGTGGCGTCATCAGGCCACTGTGTAGTAAGAAATACTACGCTGGTGTAGTTTGTGTGTAGGCTGCCGGTTTATACATTAAATGTGAATGATGAGTCTTATCAGACAGATCTCAGACTCCACCGGGTGGATCCTAGCGTAACGCGTAGAGACGACTCCCTGTCGGTCACCTGCAGTGCACAGTGATGGGCCCATCTTGTCCAAATTGCTCCTTGGTTTTGTGGACTTGTCCGATGAAGTCGATGAATCCCTCCCCAGTTTTGGGAACTCCCTGCTCAGGCCAGTCCGTAAACTGAAACTGCCGGATGGTCCGTGACTGTCCGTCCTGACAAACATACACAGGGATCACAGAGGCCATCAGTAGGGTCATTCAATGCAGGATTATCCAGTATCCAGTTCAGCTCAGCATTAAATCATGTCTGGCAGCTTCTAGTCTAAAAAGCTTGTTGTCAGTCGCTGTCAGAGCTTAGACCCACTACAGTAAGTGCAGTGAAATTCACAGTACGCTAAACACATACTCTGCTGCAAAAATAGAGCCATGAGTGCTTCTATGTCCTTTCCCACTCAACCTACCCTGGCATCTGTGACTTTGAACTCTCTCAGGATGTACTGAGGCATGTTGTACTCAGCCATGGGGTCCACAACGAAGTACTGGTAGCGTGCCGAGCGCTCAGCAGGCCAGTACTGATGGCACTTCTCCTGCAGGACGCAGAGGGGAGAAGCATCACGACGCGCGATCAGCACAACACAATCCATTCATTCATAACAGTTTGTCAGTGAGGGTAAACAGATTCAGACAGACTTTGCCTTGTGATCGATCATGAAAACAATTTACTTAATCATGACTTGACTTAACTTGATTCAGAACAAATTATCCGAACAGTCGCCAGCATCTGACAAATAGGATTCAAGGCTTGATTTGAGGTTGTGACACAAGGCATGAACATGCGTTACCCGTCCCATCTCGCGAAGTTTGGTGAGCATGACCACAATGGTGGAGTTGTGCTCCCACAGCATTCTCCAGAAGTCCTCAGTGGTCTCAGCTAGCGGGCCCTGCGTGGCCATGTATGCTTTCTGCTGCCTGCAGGACAGAACCGTCTGGAGTTAGTTCCATTACAGTGCAGGTAAAGGTGTTAAATATTTAGTTTTGCACAAGGAAATTTGATGAATCAGCAGTTCCGGCTCAGCCAGGCTCCAACAGACCTGGCACCAACAGGGGGCGGTGTTGCACCACCTGACAGGTCCCATAAACCTGTGTGCAGTCAGTGTTCTGTCATCCGTGTGCATCAGTGCTGCCCTGTGTGAATACTCGCTGCTTCTCACCGATGGATGGATTCATTACAGTCAGATTACTCGGTTGCTAATAAGCAAGACAGTGTAAAACATCTACAATGTGACGCCGGTGGTTGAAGAAGACTCGTGTGTTCTGACTTGGCCACGGGAAGCAGTGATTTGTTAGCCTACGTTCCAGTAGCGGTGGTGGTTTCTTGTGTGGTTACTGATGAGTTAGGCTTGTTTTACTGTACAGGCTGAGGAAAGACCATGAAACCCATCCTCCCGCTGTTAAATCAGCCACATGTGGATGCACAGGCCTTAATTCCTATCTGTTAGGCAGCGAGGAGAACTTAAATTAGCATTAAAATAGTAACAGTAAGTGCACAGGTCCACTCTAGGACTGTGGAAGGACCATTTACCCCACAACAAATGGGAATAATGTGCTTGAACCATCCAATCATGTATTTTAGGGCTTTAGTTACTGAAACCAGCACTAATTCTGTCAACCAAATAATGGCAGCGAGTTGCAGCCAGAATCAAGCCAGGCAGGATGTGTGTAATGAAGTATATACAGTGATCGACATCCGCTTCACTTTGACCAGCTGCGCTCTTGCTGTTGTGACAGTAGCTATCGTTAGTTTTATGATAATCAGTTTTGATCCATCGAAGACGAGATGAGAACATGAGCAGGATTTCCATGTGTCACTGAGTGTATCGGCAGCGATAGACGGTATGAGCCTCCTGTCTGGCTCTGAGGTGAACGACTGCGGACGAAATGGCCTGAGGTCACCAATCGCTGCGCTCACCTTAATCTGCTCTAACCCCCACCGGGCAGTTTAAGCTGAGCTTGTCTTGTTAGGATGCCCTGGAGACACTTCATTAGGCTCTGCTATGCTGCTAGACTGGAACAGTTGGTCTTTACAGCTGTCATTAAATTCTCTCTTATAATATTGCTGCTGATGTCACATGTGCAAACACCTCGTCACGTACATGTACGCTACTTATCTGAGCCACAAACTGTGATGAGACACACAGAAGCACACAATGAACGGTGGCTTTGTCTGCATACGTTGCTGTGGCAACCACACGATCGCTGTCTCAGAGGCGTCGTAGGCTCCTCAAGCCACGACGCCTCTGATTCTTATGCATCGAGGAACAAAGTTTAAAACGTGGAACTATTCCTTTGTCTTTTCAGAAACAACAGGTCTGTTTAAACACGTGATCAATAAACTAACCACGCAAACATGTGACCTTTGCAACAAGGGGAAACAAAACACACTGGACCTAGTTTACACCCAGTGAAGCGCTCGGACCACATGTGACTGAACATGGGCAGCCAACTGCAGCAGTCACAGAGACCTGCATCAATCAATGCATGGATGATGTGACAGCCACAAGACAACTGAGCTTCCTAAGCTGCTAAAAACCAGAGATGAAGCCTTCAGACCAGGAGATAAAGCAGCTTTCAAACCAGCAAGACCCAATCTGTGCCATGGAAAAGCAAAACATTTATCACAGGCCAATGACGATGATGCATCTCTGATGAGAGCTGTGAGAGCCCTAACCTCCAATCTCTCTACCCCCCATCAAAAATATAGTGCAAATCCTGAAGTGTGCTGTACACAGGGCCGTGGGCTAAACAAAGACCATCTTTACTGTAATAAACACGGTGAAACTCTGAGGTGCGATGCACCAGGAAATACCTCTTTGCACAGTGACTCTTGTTAGTACCTGTACTGTCTTAGGTTCATGTGGAGTCATTTATTGATCCATTGTCTCTCTGTGGGCACCGTGGTCCTGCGAGACACAACAGCATAAGGTCCAGCTCCTCAGATTCTGTGTCCTCAGCCCCTTCAGTTCTGACCATGTCCAGCGCCTGTGTGTTATTGCCCACATCCACATGATTGCTGAGGACTCACCTGTATCCATCGATGAAGCTGGCGTTGATGTAGTCCGAGCCCTCCACTCCTCTGATTGGCTGCAGGCAGACCCGCGAGGACTCAAAAGGCAAGATGTTCACCAGGCGGTTCTTGAATTTGTTACATGGCAGGTTGGCACTGATGAATCTTGAGGTATGTGCTTTAGAGTTGGCCAGTTTCTGTGGAGAGAAGAAGGAAGTCACACCCCATCCTCAGCCCATCTGCCGCTGCCGACAGTAGCGAACCCTCTGACCCCTCACAACAAACTCAACCACGTTTCCTGTGACGAGAACTTGGTTGTAATGTGAGAAGTTTTAAATGGGATTTAACTCAATGTGCTGCTATTGCACGTCTACAGAGATGGGATGGAGAACACAGGAAAATGGTTCAAATGGATGTAACAGAGACGAAACGATGTAGAGTCACCAATATAATGTGCATCTATTTAACTCATCGTTAGCGTGCTTCCCTTGGTGAGACTAGTCTGATGTGGGCTGGCAGAAGGGAACCAGCAAACCAGACTCGGAGAGGAAGAGAACGCGTATTATTCATTGAAGAAGCAGGGGAACACACCTTGAACTCCAGCTCCATGGCTGTGACAGTCTCTCCAGGAGGCATCTGGGTGAGCTTCTGGATGTGGGAGTACAGGCTGCGTGCTGGGACCTCTGTGCTGCCACATGCAGCAGCCTCCAGCAGGGCCTCGTGGATGAATATGTACTGATCCTCCGTCTGCACCATGTAGTTCCTCTGAGCTCGCATGCACGTCACATGACCGTAAACGTCCACCGACTTCTCGTGTTTTATCCTCTCCAGCATGGCTGCGATCACAACGAAGCAGCCTGTGCGGCCCACACCGGCGCTGATGGAGCACAGAGCAGAAACACGGCGGGCGCTCAAAAAGCTCGTCCATGCTCACACAGCCTCGTTCTCTTCATGTGCATTTGTTTGTTAGAGCGAGACTAAAAGGCTGAATTCCTGGTCAACGTTTAGCTCCTCCTACTCCTACAACATGAACATCACGCTGCCCACATCACACAACACTAACGTGAACTTAAGGACTCCAGAGAGCTTCCCACCAGGCACTGGGCCTAGTGGCAAGAGGACGCTTTGAATCCGTTCCAGGTGGCGGCGCCAGCGAGGCCTTCTCTGCTAAAGCCTAATATTTGTTCCATTGTATGAAATGTGAAACAGCCTAGTCCAAGTATCACTGACCTCACCTCCATGAGCTGAGGTTCAAGGGCTCCTCCGGTACCTTCAAGGGACCTTTACGGTTTCAAATCTCATTCCTTGAACAAACGGGATCATTTGACAGTTTCTCCTCGTCACCACCCACATGTAATCACCCAGACGTTACCTGCAGTGGACCACCATGGGGCCCGCGTCGGAAGGGTTGCAAGCCCTGACTCTGCGTAGGAAAGCTAGTGTAGGGGTGGGATACTCTGGGACTCCGTGATCAGGCCAGGCCATGAACTGGAACTGCCGAACCTCTCTCTTCTCGCTGCAGCCATTCTGGGGGAGCAAACATCCAGCCCGTTAGCGTTTGTCACTGCACTCATGCATATGCTGCAGTGATGAAGAGGAGGAGGTGGGAAACGTCCAGTGGCATTAAAGTAAATGAATGCAGCGACTCTGTGATTACTGCATAAACATCGTAACTTGTTAAACTACTGTGAACAGGTCCATCCAAGCGTCCTCACCTTATGCAGGGCGAACGTGCGCACGCTGTAAGTGGCCAGTTCTACAGTGTCCAGCATGGTCACCTGTATCATCCCATAGGTGTCCGTGCCTCGACTCGGCCAGTACTGGTCACACTTGACCTGCACAGACACGCAGTAATTAAAGAAACGCTTCAGCCACCGCAAAAAGAAAAACAGCTTTGCTACTGCTTCCTGTCACGTCTCTGCTCCGTCCCATTAGTGAAGCAGCAGCGTGGTCAGAGCTTGAGGAGCATGACACGTCCACTGCTGCTCACAGACTGATTATTAATTATGAAAACTGACTTGAATGAGAATTGCTTCATAAAGCCCTTCTAAAGGTCGGAGACGGAGGTGTGCGCTGGGTGACAGCGGGCAGGGGAACACCGCTGGACATCGGTGCTGACTGGAGGGGAGTGGTGGAGCGTAGCGCAGCAGATGGTGTGATCACGCTTCACAGACAGGGTGGAGGCTGTGAAGAGCCGGGCCGTCGACAGACTGTAGCTCAGCACAGCTCCAGGCAAAGCAGCGAGGCACAGTGAGTCATATCTGTGTGAATAGTGGTTTGTTTGCTGATGTGGCGTTCTAGCGCTAGAGAAGCAGTAAGGCTGGGACCCAGGGACCACACATCCACGGTCCTCAGCATCTACACTAACACCTGCTCTGAGTCCATGTCATATGCTCAAAATTAGTCAAGCGTCGTGTCCACTAGTGTTATTTACACACCTACTGTCACTCAAATCCAGTAGTTTGGGTGTAAATACAGCACTGTGCAAAAGGTTTAGGCAGGTGTGATCCAATGCTGTCAGAAATGGACGTGTTAAACATTTATTTTCATAAATGAACTAAATGCACTGAAAGGACAGCAGATAAATCTGAACCACATCAGTGTTTGCTGTGTCCACCCTTTGCCTTCAAACAGCAGCAGATCTTCCAGGTTCACAGTGTTTGAAGGAACTGGGCTGTAGGTTGTTCAGCATCTAGAGAACCAACCACAGATCTTCTGTGGATGCAGGGTTTCTACATCCTTCTGTCTCTGCATCATCCCAGACTCACATGATGCTGAGACCAGGGCTCTGTGGGGCCAAGCATCACTTCCAGTACTGACGTAGTAACCAAAGACTGATGGGATTTAGATTTTTCTTTTGTTCCCTCACTTTTCATTTTGTACTGTTGTTGTATGTTTAGATTTCTGAGAGCTGTCTTTGTTTACAGCATTTTTCACTTTTGCACAGGACTGTGTGTCTGGGGCAGTTTAATGAAGAATGTAGCTTTAATAGCAGCATTTATTTACCAGTCAGAATATTTTCTGGATCACATGTATGTACTGAGCTCACTGAACTCATCAGACATAGTGGACAGACAGGTCCTGTTGTAGTGTCATCTGCTCTACATACATGCGAGTAGATGAGGTTGTGGAGGAAGGAGAACGGCCTTTTCCAGCCACCAGGTTTTACTTGTTGAACCCATTCTGGCTTCTTACTCAGTTCTTCCTGTTGCATCTTAATGCACAGCTTCTCTATGGACAACAGCATATGATAATTCATGAAGGTGCGATGAGGGGCCAATAAGAGTTCAGCGCGACTGAACGAGGCTGATGAGCTGCTTTGTCAGTAGAGGGCACCAGCCTCCCAGGAGACAACCTCCCTTCATTTCTATGCGAACTGGAAACATGGAGAGAAGGAACCACTGCTGCAGGAGAACAACCTCAAGTTTCTCAGTGGTTGGAACATGTTTCATCTATTTACTGCTCCGCACAGTAATTGAATTGTTTCATAGCCGATACATTCTAGCGAGCAGACTGAACCCTGACACTCTTGTGCACATAGCTGTTACTTTACACACTACACAGCCTTACTACATGCAGGTGGACAAAGGAATGAGGAGGCATCATGACAGACAGGGCAGGACAACCAGGGGACTCCTTTGCTCCGACAATGTGTCATTGTGTTGGTAGAGTGAAACAGTGTGAAGTGGACAGATCAGAAGTTCAGTAGCAGACCACATGGATGATGACACAGATGGTTGTTGCTGTGTTAACTCCAGTAGGTTTGGAACAGGTTGTAGTGATACGGATTCTATTGGGTCGGCCTGAGTAATCAGTGACAGTGATTCACTGTGGCCACAGCAGAAACAACGTTCTTCAACCTGTGTGATCAGTGTAACGCGGCTTACTCGTGACTTCTCTTCAAGGCGGGTCATCATGACGATTGTGGAGGTTCTCTGCTCCCACACCATCCTCCAGAAGTCACCCAAAGTCTCTGGCAGCGGCCCCTGTGTAGCAATGTAAGCATTTTGCTTCCTGTAGCCGTCAATGTAGTTGGCGTTGATATAGTCGCTGCCTGGAACTCCTGCACATTAAGAAGATGAGATGGAACCTGGTCAGAAATCAGCTCTGGCTGTTAATACCCTGTAAGTGTGCTTTTATGACACGCCTGAGTATGTGCTGGTTACCGTCCACCGGAGTGAGGATGACCCTGGAGTGGTCATAGGCAATAACATTTGCATAGCGGTTCTTTGGCTTGTTGACCTCCAGGTTGGAGTGCTCCCAGGTGAACTGCTGCCCTGGATCAATAGACTGACAGACAGAGAGGAACGTGTAGCCGTTAACTACAAGCACTGTCCCTCCTTCAGCCTGCACCTCTAGAAGGTTTGGTTCCTCTGCCTCATATCACACATGAGACCAGGCTGGAGGATAGAGCATCACTAGCGTTGCCATTAAAGTCAGTCGGGGGGAGAATTAACTATGCTATTAGACAACAGCATTACAATATGCTGACATTTAAGGCAACTCTCAGCTCCCATAGGTTAAGATAAGATCATTCTTTATTGATCCCACGGTGGGGAAATTCAATTGTTACCACAGCTATAAACAACTGCTAAAGTGCAAAGGAAAATTATACATTATACCAATTTACAATTTTCACAAATACAAGATACTCAACATAAATGTCCAAAGAGACTACACCAGATGATCTGCACGGTGGCTGATGGACTGGTTGGTTGTTCAGTCTAACAGTTAAATGAAGGGTCTGTGTTACTGCTCCTTCCTACACTGACTCTGGATCAGTCTCCACTGAAGGAGCTGCTCAGAGCCTGTGAGCCACTGTCTGACGCAGTGAGAAGCATCGTCCATGATGGACGTCAGCTTGGCCACGTCCTCCTCCAGAGTCCGGTGGAGCCAGGACAGAACCTCCTGAGCAGCTGGTTGAGTCTCTTTGTGTCCTGCTGCCTGCTCCCCACAGACACAGCGTAGTGAGAGCAGAGGCCACAGAGTCACAGAGTGTCCTCACCAGAGGCTGCTCCCTGCAGAGGAGTCAGTCTCAGCAGGTGGAGCCACGTTGGTCCTTCTAGTGCAGGACGTCACTGTTGAGTCCAGTCCAGTTTACGGTTGAGGTGAACACCCAGGTCCTTCAAACTGTCCACTGTCTCCATGTCTGAGCCCTGGATGCTCACCGGTGTGTGATGTGGTGGTTTCCTCTGGAAGTCAGTCACCATCTCCTTCGTCTTACTGGTGTTTAAGCAGGTGGTTGTTCTCAAACCAGTTCACAAATTCCCTGATGACTGTCCTGTATCCAGCTCGTTCCTCTCAGACTCACAGCCAACAGTGGCCGAGTGGTCAGAGAACTTCTGGAGGTGACAACTGCTGGTGAGAGAACCGTCCCCTGAGGAGCCCAGAGCTGGAAACCACCACCTCAACACACAGTTGGTAGCTTCACGTACTGTGGCCTGTTGGTGAGGGATCAGGACCCTCACAGTGGCCTCTCCATGGTCTCCATCAGATGGGAGGTCAGGACAACTGGTCTTAGTGGTTTGGCTCCTTAGCGTCTACTTAGGAACCAGAACCACACAGGAGGTCTTCCACAGGACAGACCGTCTCCAGACTCAGGTTAAAGATGTACGTGACCACCTCACAGTCCCTGAGCAGGACTGATGCTGTCTGGACCTGCAGCTTTCCTGATCTTCAGCCGCCTCAGTTCTCTCCTCACCTGGTCTGAAGTCAGGGAGAGGGGGAGGCAACGATGGGCTGTTTATGGAGCAGGATGGTGTGAGTGCGTGGGGGTGGGTGTAGCTGCTGGACTGGAGATGTGTGAATTGGTGGGAGGGGGGCTGGAGTCAAATTGAAGAACGGGTTTAACTCGTTGTCCAGGTCCTGATCTTCACCAGTCGCCTGCTCCTCTGCTCTGTCCGTGGCCACAGATGGTCTTCAGGCCTCTCACACATCTCCACCGTTGTTCTGCTCCACTGCTCCTCCAGCTTCTTGTAGCTGTTCTTGGTCTGATCTTGTATGAGCCAATATGAAGTGTCTCTGTCACTGGACGTGATGGATGGATGCCTGCTGTCGACTTTTAGTCTACCTGCATCTAAGCTGTGTTGTTCCTGTTTTAACGCAGCTGTGAGTGTAGCAGTGGACTCACTGGTGTCGGATGCTAGTAGCTGAGGCTTCACCCAGAGGACGCACAAGCTGCTTAAAAGCCAAGTTAAAAGCCAATGAATAGATCTTTGAGCTTGTTTTTAGCGTTGAATGGCTTTGATGAAAGCATTTTCTTGCGCTTTTAACCTTTTTAAATTGGTAGAATAAGATATCGTTGTGTCTCCAGGGCTTTTATTGTACCTGCGCTAGAAGGGTCCGATGATGAAAGGCTGCATTTTAATCCCAAATGAATGAATCATATAATTCTTTCTTTTCCTTCCGTATGTAGTTCAGTAAGTGTAGCATCTCCTGCTACTTTAGTGAACATTAGACTGCTCCAACTGGAGAGAATCCCACCTTTCATGGTTTCACACAGACAGTGATGGATGCTTATCCCTGCTTTGTTGTGCTATGAATGAAACCATGGGTGAAAGTCTTGTCTGCATTCTGATGGTGTGCTCTGATATGAGTCAGCTGGCGTTTGCTGTTCTGGGGGTGATTGGTCTCTATTGACTGCTTGCTGTGAAGACACAGGTAGAGCTGATTAATGTCACGCTGAAGCTTTTTATTCACAGCTGACCTTTTCTGTCCTACTTATCTCCCCTCACCTGGAGCACAAACAAAACGACTTTAATATCCTGCTGCTCAGACACCAGCCCCAAACGTAAATGAATCTTATTTACCAGCCAAACCACACAACATGCTCTGCTGGCATTTGGCTCCGTTACTGCGTCTGTCAGTGTAAGAAGCTCCTCTAACATCTGAAAGACGAAGAAACATTTTGGCTGAACTTAGTCCCTCTGCTATTTCTGCTAATGTGCTTCACATTTATGTAATTAGTTCATGTCGAAACATTAACACATTGACAAATGGCTGTGGTCGCCCTCACACTGCTGCTCCTACAGAAGAACCCTACATTGAAAATTCCCTTTGAAACAGTGCTGTCTGGTCGCACACATGTGAAGTCGTTGACTTTTGAGACAAGAAATGGAAGAGCAGCGAGTGTCTTAACGAGCATATGATGACGGTCAACAGGAAGCTGCTGCAGTTATGTCATAGCCTCCAGCCACAGGAAGTCAGGTTTGATTGTTGGGCCAAAAACGCCCAGTACGTCCCTGGAAGGTGGACGAAGCCCTGCGTGCGTTTGCCACAGAACTAACTGGAACCCAACAGGATACTGAGTTGAAAGAGAAGGGACGACGCTTCACCGGGAAGGTAGAGAAACGACAGCGGAACAAACAACACATAGCAATGAACTCGGTGAAGCCTGGAGCTCTCTGAGGCTGCAGTGATTCCGATCCTTCTTTGGAGCCAGTGACACATCACTGTACCACTTCAGCATCACATTTCATCAGGCTGTCAAGCAGCCAGTCTGGAACTCACTCTGAGAGGGAAGGCCGTTCTCTGAAAGCTGCAAGTTTCATTTTTGGAGATGAAACAACCATAAACATAGAGAAATGATTGTTAAAGGAAGACTTTTGGTTTGACGGCAGCAGGAAAGACGACACTGGCCCTTAAACAGCCAGCAGGTCCAAAAGAGACACATGCAGGGACAATAATGTTGGAGCCACGGGTGTAAATGTAACACTGAAGTGATAGAAGACATGTGTCACGTATGCTCAGCCAGTCCAGTACAGATGTAGTGACTGTTGTGTAGAAGGGAAGGGCTGCTGTAGAGGCCGTGTGCTGAGCCTGGCTCGTTTATCAGACGTAACCAGCTGTGACAGGCCTCGTTTTAAGCACAGCCGTTATCAGCTTTTCATTTCAGGCCCGGATAGTCTGCGTCTGGCTGCTTGTGGAGCTGCTCTACAGGCCAGAGCAGCAGAACATGTGCTGAACGGCGCTGACATCTCTATTACCACGTAGACATCCCTCATTGGCCTCACGAAGTAATGAAGCGACGAGTTAAAAGCCCACAGTGCCTTGCCCTGGTCACTGTCACTAAGCAAATGTCAAACCACTGAATGAAGGATAGGTTGACCGTTCATGATGCAACACCACCTCGCTCCACATGTGCAGAAACAGCAGGACCCGTTCGGCACCACTGGCAACCGGAGCCGACCCGCTGCCAGTTACTGCCTGTATACGCATCCAGACCGCAGCTCAGTCAGGTTCACTGGAGGCTTCTAGTAGACGAGAACCAACAGTAGAGTAAATGCACCTGTCAGCCAAACAATGAGCACCATCACGCTGCCAACGCCCAGTCCTTCCACACCTCCTCTCCCCGAAAAGCCACTATGTCTATATATATATCACATAAAGCGCAGGAAGAATCCGCCTGAATCAGCTGGGCCTGCGTGACAGCCCATGACCTCACCGTGTGTTGGTCACTTCCTTCTCAGGTCTGTCCTCTGTCACATCTGGCCTCTGTATTTATGTATTAGACTGGACAGGAACAGTTATTACTTATTACAGCTAACGGGGCAGAACCATGACTGGCTTGTAGGGCTGAGCAGCTCCTCCGTGTGTGAGCTTGGTGGGTTCACCTGCTGCTCCCCGAGGTGAAGGCAGACAGGGGTTGACCTGCTATTTGCCCTGAAGCCAAAGGTGATGCGTGAAGTGCATCCACCTGGAGTTGAGGAGATGTGAGATGAGCACTGATGTTCTCATGTGCATTTTACCACAGTGTTGTGGTAAAACTGCTGGAAAAGTTGATTCAGTTGCTGTTTCATAATTTATATGCTCGCTTCCTTCTGCTGTGCATAAACAGTGCACCCATCTGTCTAGTTTATCCACATGGAAATTCACCACTTTAAATGCAAATTACCTTTCTTTGTAGAGCATCAACAAGCCATAATCCCTCAGTGGCTGTACAGTAGGTAAAAGCAGTGAAATATTATTCCTGGAAAGGAGGCAGAGACTTCATGCATACTTAGCAGCCTCCGCTTTACCGGTGCTGTGCGTTCCCTCTGCCGCTCTGAGCCCACTACACCAGGCGAGCATCTCAGTTCACCTCGTCAGGGCTTCTCAGTGGACCATGCGTACGTGTGGAAGCAAGTGCAGCCCCCTGCTGTGAGACGCCGCTCAGCCACGATAAACTGTCTGTTCCTGGGGCATCGCATCATCAACAAGAAACTAGCGTCTAACAATATTTATTTCTTGTAGATGCCATTAAACTGCTGCTCTCACAAAACAGGAGAGACATAATAAAGAGCGTATAGTGTAATGAGAACGAGAGGCTACATATGAACTCAAGTGCTTTACATAATGTGTGAGGCATGAACCAACGTGGCTTCGTAGCCATCTCGCCGTCTCAGTAGATGTAGATGGAACCTTTAACTGTCTGGGTTATTCAGATATTAGACAGAGCAACACAACAAGTTAGGAATCAGATGAACATTTAGTGAAGTCAAAGTATGAGCATTCAAGACTCGAGAGCATAACACCCACGTGTCTGTTCATCTGAGTTACAGTCATTTACTGGAGTCTAATAGTGAGCTGGCTCAGATTCTTACGGTGTTGCCAACTCTACAGTGAGTGTGTGTCAAGTGTTACCTCGTATTCCTGAGAGAAGCGTAACCCATCATTGGCCTTGAGTCTCTCGATGTGGTCTGCCAAGTCACAGACGGCGACGGGGGGATGCTCCCTCATCCCTGCAGCGAGAGGCAGAGGGTCAGCGCACACACTGGACAGCAGAGTGCAGATGCTCGTTGAAGGCGCTGAGCAGTGATGTGGGTTGAGTGAGAGCAACAACATGCTGTGAGCTGGCTGCTAATTACAGGAATCATGTGAGCAGACAAGCGTTTTAGTGTGTGACAGCACACAAGCAAAAGCTGCAGTAACAAAACCACAATGAAGGAGGAGGTGGTGGGAGAACTAATTCAAACAGATGGATTCAGATGGAAAGAGGCAATAATGCAGAGCAACATCACTGACACGAGGAATGAAAACTAACTTGGAGCGTTCAGCCAACTGAGGACACTGGAACCTGCGGAGGAAAGACCAGCAACAAACAGCTCAGGGTCAGTTAGACGCTGCTCAGGCAGAAGAGCTGGGCCTGTACTTCCTGTACTGCAGTTTCCCTGCATCCAGGCACAGACTGTGGTTCCAGATTCAGTCCAGAAAAGGCCTCTGCTGCCATCACAGGTCCACTTTTTTCTATTCCTCACGGCTGCTGCTCAGGTCTGTCTATGCTACTGTTAGTGCCCTCGTTTTATTGTCATTGCTGTCTGTCTAGCACTGCCTCACTCTGTCCCTGACATACGAACAATGTCGTAAATGACATTTTTACACCACACTCATCCTTGGTCCCAGCAGCAGAAGGTGCATCACCCATCACAGTGTTCCTCACGCTTCCTTTCATTTGTTTGAATTCATTTGCTCTGTTGGAAACTGCGGCTCTTGGCAGGATGAGGGTGGTTGTGCGTTTCTGCTCTTCTAGACCAGCCAGTGAGCTTTTCACTGAAGAGGGAACAAAGGTTGGCAACGAAACAAGTTCATGAATTTATGTTGGTGTAAACAACATCTGCCAAATTCCCTCCTCCTGCTAAGAAAAGTCCCCATCGGACTCAGGGAGGAAAAGCTAAAAGACGCGCACATGGGAAAGTAAGATAATGTGATTGAGGAGCCAAAGAAAAAAACACACAGTAAGACAAGAAGGTGGTGGCCAGGCAAGCAGAACATCCCACCAAGGCCAGACGTGGAGTCTGCAGCCCCTACAGTAGAAGCTGCCCGTGTAGCCCAGTAATCATGGCCCTACAGCCACGCATGTGCCACCAGGAGCGTTTCAGCTCAGCGCTTTGTGTTGGAACACGAAGCCGCTCAGACAGCAGAATAGCCAGGCGCCTCAAAACCTCATGTTCAAGCAGCTGCGATTTCATTCAATCAGACCATCAGTTGTTGTCGTCTGTTGTTTCTATCACTTGACTCGAGTGTTTCCTACGGTAGAAGCTCATCCTCAGAGGTTATTTCACTCAGATGCAGTGTTGTGTGCGTGTGCATGCCTTGCGTCAGATAATTGAGCCTCCTCATCTCTACAGGGTCTGAGGAGTGGGCCAGCAGCGAGTCCTTCACGGCCATGTGCTCATCCTTGGCAGGACACGTTCGCTTCCTGTGGTACAGAAAAGGGCTCGTTAGGGCCACAGCGAAACAAAATGCTTTGTAATAAGAAGTCAAAGACGACGTATTCAGGAGGTTGTTGTCATCGTTACACACTTCCTGGATTCGCCTCTGCTACTCCCACACAACCAGGGACAGTCCTTTTCACCTGGACTGTACTTTACTGCTGCTAGTTCCTCTGATGGTGACTCGGAGTATTTTCCTGCTTGCAGTGAATTTGTAGTGTTTTTATTTAGGCTCCTTTTTATTTCTACATCTGCTGGTATTGTACCTTCTCTGTTTGTACCTATGGGTCTGTCTGGGTCCTGCCTTGTTTTAACTCGTCAGTCAGACAAATCAGCCAGTTTGCAACTTTGCTTTCTTTGTGTTAGTTTGTCTTCCTGTAACATAGAAAACTGGGTTTGTTCGTAATCTGGAAAAACCTGAAAACTTTATTTTCAACCCGTTTTAGTTGTTATCAGACGTCTGGAGCTGGTTTTGAACGTTCAGTTCTCGACGTGAAAAGGCGCGCTCTGCCAGAATGTGCGCCACCGCCGGTTAAGGGGCTAACAGCCCACCTGTCTGTCGGGAGGCAGGGTTCACCAGCTGCTACGTGTAAGAGACATGTTAGAATTATGACATGAGAGCCACAGCATGGCCAGACGTCAGCCAAGGCTCTGCTACATTAGCTGTGGGATAACGGAGCCACACTGCATTTAGCATCGTATGTCTCGGTCTGTTCACTGACAAGTACCGGGCGACTAACAGACACGTTTAAACCACAGACAGTAAATTAGACATTACCCAACTTAACTAAGGACTGACAATCACTGCTACTGTATGTGCAGGAAGGAACAACTTAACTAAAACCAGAGGAACCCAGAAGTGAAACCAGACGAGAGACTGAACCCAAGACGTGAAGATCAACAGCTGTCTGTGAAAGTTCCTGATGGGGGAGCAGCAGAGGTGAAACCAGGGAGGAGATGTAGACCGAGACAAGGAGCGAAGCTGGAATGAAACCAAACAGAACGAACAACCGGCCTGACACAGGATGGAGGAAGACCTGCCGGGCTCATAGTCGTTGACAGCGCCGATTAGACAGACATACGACAAACGAACCTTCCACATTCAGCCGACTGAATCTGTATATGCTGCACTAAGATGAAGACAGTCGGTGCATTACGTTCACTGTGATGTCAGGCTTAGCCTTCGGGTGATACCAGGATTAGATTTTCAGGTCTGGCGTTTGTTTTGCGGGTAAAGCTGCAGGTATGTGAGGAGCCAAGAGGTGAAGAAAGCTCTGAGGGAGGATTATTCTGAAGGGAGGAGCAGCAGGATTCATGAACAACCCTGCTGAAGCCTCACTCAGCCTGACACACAACGTGTGAAAACAAGCCTGGGACGGCAGCGCGGATGAGAGACGACGGGATCTGTTGTTTCACACCAGCGCTGCCAGGAAACACAAGCAGCTGAGGGGAGGAGGCAGAGCAGACAGGTACTGACCTTTCCTGGTTGCTGCATCCACGAAAGCAGGCATTAAACAGAGAAGAAAGAGGAAGGAGTCAGTGACAGGAGTCAACGCTGCCGTTAAACCTTCATCAAGTCGAACCGTGTAGGTTCACACAAATGGATTGATTTCGTTTATGAGGTCGTAGAAACAGACTAAAGGAGGGAAGGAGTATGAACAAAGCACACATTTGGGTTTGAGAGGAACAGTAGCCATATGGAAGCTCCGTCAAGCCCGTCAGCAGCTGCAGATGTTTGGTCAAAGCGCAGGAAGCGAAGCCAACTGTTGGCCTTGAAGGGCAGAGCTGCAGGGGAGCTGACACTGGCCTCCCCCATATGCCACGGAGGCAGACCCTAGAAACATCGCTCTGACCAATCCTGGGAGAACATGTCATTGTCGTGTGCTTCACTGAACAAAAGGCTGCGGGTCTGTCTCTGTTGTGTCCTAGATGGACTCACGCTGCCTTCAACAACCGATGGCCAGCTTCCACAGCGGTGCTGACCAGGGTGTCTGGCCAGTGTTATTGCAGCACTCACCCTTCCCATCCTTCATCATTTCAGACGTCAGACTGCAACACTGGGTTAAACATGACGCTGCTTTCCATTAACATTAAAAACAAACTAAAACAGTCACCTGTGTCTTACTTGCAAGACAAAATGAGCACTGGACTGAAGTGTTGTTATCTGACCCACCTCTTGAAGAGCAGAATTGCGATGACTATGATGATGATGAGAACCACAGCCAGAACCGGACCCATCACCCACAGCATCTCTGGCTCCTCGGTGTGACGCGACATCCCGTTGGAGAGCTTCACCGTGATGACTTCGGAAAAAGGACTGGCTGCAAATGTTCTCTGCTGCAAAGGACCAGAGGGTGAAGTGAGAACAAGGCTGTGATCCTCACCCGGGCCTCAAGCACAGTGAAGGTAACACCTGTTAGGAGGAGTTGCTCTGTACTTGCCAATGTGTGAGTGAGTGTGTAGCTGTCAGACGCCTTCCATGGATGGATTTGCCAGTTGAAATCATTGTAGGTAACTTACTGCCAGACAACGCTTTGCCTCACCCGAAGCGCAGCTGCAGCTCTGACTCAACGCTAGAAACACAACTTCTTACTGAGGCAACTCGTGACTGGCTTCGCCTCCTTACTGATCCAATTATTTCTCCACATTCGTATTCACTCCCACATGCATTGACGGCTTGTGGTAACAGGACTGACAGCTGCAAATGAATTATACACGACCTTTGTGGCTGTAACATTTGTCATGCTGTCAAATCCTGAAGTTAAACAAATGCTTTTTGACAGGCCGAACACTGGAAACGGTCCAGAGATGTTCAGACGTTTTGTCTGGCGTGTGTGACAGCGACAGTCTCTGCTCACTACCTCACCTTTCTGTACACGATGACTGTACCCATCTTTTCTTTTATTACGTACATATTTAATCTCTTTTTCTGGCATGAATGTAAAATGATTCAGCTTGACAAATGATGACACCCTGCACATCCACTAATGTCTTTGCTCCACACTGTAGCTGTGTGTTCTCAGCTGATGAAGCCATATCAGGACAAGCAGCGTGTGCATAACTATTCTACTGTTGTTCAAAGGGACGAGAGGGGAAGAAAGTGGAACAGCATGACCAGCGACGCGGCGATCAAGTGAACAACATGGACTGAACTGAGCTCGGTTTCTGGACGTCTTTCTCTCAGCTCCTGCTCTGAAACCCGACTGCAGGGTAAATGTGTGGTCAGGCTATCAGGACACTGGAGAGTGTAGGTGAAACGTTTCAACCTAGGGGAAAGTCCAGATGCTGTGATTCAGCTGCCAGAACCTTGGAAGCAACTACAAAACCTCTGAACGTCAAATATTGGTAATAATGGTGAAACGTGCAGCGTCCCACTCCTAGCGCTTTGCTACCCTAGTGTGGGCTTGTACTGCCTGCAGCTCGGGTCACAGAGTTGACACTGATGCATGCGAAGGGCAAGTTGAGCAGCAATGTGACAAATGTGAGCTGCTGGAAAGAGGACATGGGTGCAGTAAAAGAGGGAGGAGGCAGTGGGGGAAGTGGCTGCTCAAACAATATGATGTGTGATTCTGAAACATGTGCTCAGAGCGTGTTCTGTGTCCCCAGAGGCTGGACCCAACGCTGCTCCAGCATCTGCCTCCTCTCTTTTCAAAGACTGCAGCGTTAGTAAGTACCCCCCCCCCCTTTCGGCTCCATGCCTCCCACAGGGCTTTGCTTCCGCTGTAAGTGACCACACTGTTTATCCACTTTCACACATCCCAGACTTCTGTGTGTGCTCTTGCTATAGTGCCCCTGCTACTCCACCTTCACACACCTCTGTAGACCATTAAAAGCTGAGCTTACGTGTGATGAGCTCGTTGTGTGTCATTTACTGGATGCTCTGTTCTTAACAGTGAAACATGCTCGCTCGATAATAAGAACACGAGTGATGCGTCATGACCTGAACAACAGCGTTTGGCTCTTGTCCTGCACTGACAGGCTCAGTTGATGCTGGGGCAGATGCATGATAGAGGCTCACTGCTGCTCTGGGGGCTGCTCCTTCTGAAACCTCTGTGCTCACACTTCTCTGAGCTTATCAGCATTTTAGCTCAGGTTCTGGGTGAGTTTTGAAAGATTTCAAGCATCATTGCAAGTTTATTTTTATGATCCTCTGCTTTCAGCTCATGGCACAGAACATGGCCTGTGGTCCCAAGAACTTTGCAACTTAAAACAACAATGATGGTTGACAAGGAGCCAACCTGCTGCAGATGGTTGGCTCAGTGTAGTGTAGCAGACACATGTATCGATCACAGAGTCACTGATTAAACCTGGTGACGTAGATGAACCATACACTGTAAAATGGAAAACGGCCTGGCAGACAAAGGACCAGCTGAGTGTGTCAGTATTCCACAAATAGTTCATAAGGGTAATGGGTCATGTTTCATAACTAACAAATAAATGAGGTAACATATTTGCAGAACACATTAATACCCAATAGAAGAGGCAGCTGAACTAGAAGATAAGTCACTAAAACTAACTCAGATGTTCATAATAAATGTCCTTAGTAACTTAATTCAGTTTACTCTATTCTGCTTCCAGGATAAGTCCAACCAGGACATCGGTAAAAGCTCAGTCCCTGATGTTTTTGCATTACCCGGCAAACGGCGCTGAGCGGCGTTTCCGTCTGCGAGGTCATTAGGCCAGTTGTACTCTAGGCCTAATGATTCCTATTTCCTTCCATCCTACTACCATCCGTATTCCACTCTTTGGTGCTTGTTTCTTCTACTGTTACAGTTTGGACTTTTTCCCACCAGGGGAAGTTGTGATTTATTGAGTTTGAGTTTTGTGTTCCTCTACAGCCACCATACCTGCCATCCTGACACACCTGTCCGTCATTACCCACTCACCTCAGTCCTCTTATACGGGTTGTTTTCATTCACTCGTCGCTGGTGTGTCATCCCTAATCGCTACTTGGCTTGCTCTCCCTCATGGCTAACGTGAGTTTAGAGAAGTGTTTTTCATAGCTGTTTGTAGTCCTGCCTTGGCAGTGGTTTTTGGTTCTAGTATTAAAGATAGCTTTTGTTTCTTTCCCATTTTGGGCTGTTGAGTTTATAGTCAGTCATAGCTTAATCGTTTAGGATAGAGTAATTTTGTTAGTTCCCGCTTAGTTAGTTCCTCATAGTGATTTGACCACTATCGCTTTTTGTTCAGTTTTCTGTTTCCCAAGATTCATATTCGTTATTGTCCAGCTCCGCTGTGATTTTCTTTTGTTTGTAAACCCTGTTGAATAAATTATCAACTTGCTGCAGATTCCTCCTTGTGGTCATTTGCACCTGGGTCCGAGCTCAGCTCGTTTATTCGGGCATTGTGACATCTACTCGCCGCTGCCACGCTTGTCTACTTGGTAATTTTTGGTCCGGTTGCGTTTTGTGTACATCCGTGTTCTGAATCTGTTGCTGGAATACTGTTATCCGAGCTCTCTGTCCCGTTCACCCTGCGAACCCCTGACTTTTGTGTTTTTGTTGTAATAAACATAGTTTCTCGTTGTCCGCTGTCCAATCCACAAACGTTGGGTCTCCGTCTGTCCCCTGCACTTGACTAATCAGACTAATCACAAGCAGCCTCGAGCTAGGAAAAGTCCCAGCAAAGCATGTTTGTGCCCCAGACATCACACTGAGAGGGAGAGCTATGCCCGAGAACATTCTGTTCAGACTGGAGAAGTGCCTGCTCAGGAGACTGACCGCTCCCCTCTGGAGCACACACTCATTCACCTGGTGTCTCAGGTCTGGCATTTAAGTACAAAACGGGGAAACTTTTCTTATAAACGTCTGTGTCTGGCTTGTTTCTGCGTTCTGTCACTAATCCTGACACATTACAGCTTAACATACTGATGCCATGTGTACAAACTGATCTGAGAAATTAAAGGAGCATTTGGAAGGTGCTGAGTGGTTGTGAGTGACAGCAGCAATCACAGATGTACCTACAGTACAGATGCCTGCGTGAGTCACGGACATGATCCACATGATCCGGACAGGAAGTGTCCAGCCGTGGACTGACACAGCATCACTCACCCAGCACACACTATTATCCCATGACGCTCGGGCAGTAGACAGCGTGTGGAGCATAGCCCACGGTCACACGCTGCAGGAATGGTTCTGCCAAGCTCTCATCCCAACAGGCCGAGGGCCCACGTTAAGGCCACAGAGGAGGTTTGTCCCGACTGCAGGCTGGGGACCAGGGGGTTTCAGTTCATCTCAGCTTGGTTTACAAAGTAGGTTTAAAACCTTACACAACTAAAAACCCAACAAATCCCACATTAAGCAAACTACATTTTTAAAATATATATATTGATTTATTAGACAGTGGAGAGGAAAACCTCCCGTCGGACTCTGACTCACGCCTGACTGCTCCACATCACAGCTTCTACTAGCCTCTACTAGCCTCTACTAGCTTCTACTAGTCTCTACTAGCTTCTACTAGTCTCTACTAGCCTCTACTAGCTTCTACTAGCCTCTACTAGCTTCTACTAGCCTCTACTAGCCTCTACTAGCTTCTACTAGTCTCTACTAGCCTCTACTAGCTTCTACTAGCCTCTACTAGCCTCTACTAGTCTCTACTAGCCTCTACTAGCCTCTACTAGCCTCTACTAGCCTCTACTAGCCTCTACTAGCTTCTACTAGCCTCTACTAGCCTCTACTAGCTTCTACTAGCCTCTACTAGCCTCTACTAGCTTCTACTAGCCTCTACTAGCCTCTACTAGTCTCTACTAGCTTCTACTAGCCTCTACTAGCCTCTACTAGCTTCTACTAGTCTCTACTAGCCTCTACTAGCCTCTACTAGCTTCTACTAGCCTCTACTAGCCTCTACTAGTCTCTACTAGCTTCTACTAGCCTCTACTAGCCTCTACTAGCCTCTACTAGCTTCTACTAGCCTCTACTAGCCTCTACTAGCTTCTACTAGTCTACTGTGCTCCTTTCGGTGCTAAAGATCATTTAGTCCGGTCACACGTTTAAGCGGGAGTCACTCACAGATTCATGCTGCTTGAGGTCAGCCAAGAGAAAGCAGCGATACTGCTGTTGTCCCGGGAGCGGCCTGTTGTAGTAGCCGTTGTATTTCTTCTCATCTCCCAGAGTGAAGAGCTCCGGCAGAGCGTCCAGCTTGGCAGCAATGTAGGGCTGCAGGAAGTCCTGGCTCTGCCTCCTCTTTCTCTGCAAGCTGCTGTCATCACCAGCCTCCAGGAGCTGCCAGATGGACATAACAGGACGAGCTCATCAGACAACACAAACACAAGGATCTGTGCGCACACGGGTCAGTAGCTAGTGGAACTGTCTTTTCACGTTCTTTGCATGGAATTGATTCATTTCTACTCCTACGGGGCTTGTTGCAAACACAGACGAACAGTTGTTATCTTTGCAGTTCAAAGAGAAGGTCACTAACACAAACCTCAGCTGTTGCGGTACGTCAAACATCGAGTCTGTAGAATCCAAATCCAAAGCTCTTCATAACGAAGCTGCATCTTATCTTAAAGACCTCATTGCTCCTTATGCTCCCAACTGGTGAACCTCCTTCATCCACTGAGCTCCTCTGTTTTCTATCTATTCCATCCACTAACATGCCTCCATGTCCACATGTGTAGTTGTGTCTGTTCTCCGATGCAAGTTTACCTCAGCTGCCTTACGCAGACGCTTCAGTGTCTAACGTTAACAGTTGAGACAATGTGAGGCTCACATCAAGACAAAATGACACTTACCTCATGTATGTCCACGTCTTCAGGGTTCTCCCACTTCTTAAGGGAGGATGTGGTGACAGGTGCGACCACTATGTAGAACCACCTGTATCAAACGAGAACAACAGCATCACATGAAATGCTGCTCAGCTCAGTCCCAAATGACTAATGATGGACTTTGTTCTAGCTAACTGTAGTAATTAAGATGCAAAATGGAATTTTGGATGCATGGACTAAAGTGTGTATGACCTCTGACCTCTTCACTTAACGGAATAAACAGTCTTTAACTAACTTTTAATATTCATCCTTCCTCTCTCATAAACACGCACTGCACAAGTTTCACTTTGGCTTAATGAAAAGATCTGACGCAGATGCTCTTACAGAAATTAGTTTTGTTTTTGTTACTTCATTTATTATGGGTTTCTTGTGGGCAATTTCTTCAGTGAAACAAACACTTCAAACACAATTAGGCAGGAGTAATTCACAGCGCCTGTCCTCTTGACCAAGCCTCTGCTCAGCCAAGTAAATAGCTTTGTGGTGCCAGGAGAGCTGTGGGTCGGCCTGTTAATGCGGCCATGCGGTCACAGGCTGGAAGGCTCCATGCACTCGCTGCAGCAGATAATTGGCTGGTAAATAAACCAGACCTGTATTTAGTGTGTAGTCCTAAAACTGCCACGTTTGCAATCACTGAAGCAGAACGGCTTGGAGAACAGAAGCAGCTCTGGGATCCCTCTCTCACCAACGTGACATATGGAGAACATACACAACGGAACGAAGGCCGAGCCCTCCAACCCGGCTTAGGGTGGACACCCAGAGATGAATGTAACGTATCTCCAGGTGCAGCACCTTGACTGAACCTCTGAAGCCTCAGTTGGACGTGTGTGGAAATAAAAGCTGACCCGCTGATCTCACACTAAGAGTGTGTGTTACAGTAAATGTGGATAAAACACCCAACCACTGCACCTCATAGTGAAGTAGATCATTTGCCATGTAAACAGCTGCTTGTCAAGCAAAGCTGTTCAGCTTTAAGTTTACCCAGTTTACAGACAAGTGTCACCCGACCTGACGAGGCCTCCCGCAGAGACCCTCGGCAGGCTGAGGGTCACTTTACCGCCCTCCTCCACGTCGTGCTGGTATCGAGTTGGTTTGGTCTTTAGCAGGTCCGGAGCTGTTCGGATGGAAACCTGCTGCTGAAGGCCGCCGGCGTTATTCCCCCGGCTCATTAGTACAAAGGAATAATCCGTATCTGGCTGCAGCTGTGTGATGAGCTTTCTCTTCAGGTTGCCTGGAACCTCCACGCTCTGCTGGTTGTACAGGATCTGAAGCCACAAGGAGGTTTCTTTGTTAACACAATTCAGTTCTAGGTTGGAATTTCTTCAACTGTTTAATTTTTGTTTCAATTTGTCTAAAACAAGCAAATGTCTTTTAAACGGAGGTGAAGGTAGATCTGAGTCATCCTCAGTGTCTTCATGACAGAAAACATCTAACATTAAAACACATTCATGTTCTGAGAGTTGAAGGACAATAGTAAACGCATTAGAGCAGGGGTGTCCAATCCTGGTCCTCAAGGGCCACTGTCCTGCAGGTTTTGGCTTCTACAGCTGCTGATTGACTGAACACACCTGATCAATGTAATCAGTAGTAGCTACGGCAGGGAGAGATGGAAAACCAGCAGGACAGTGGCCCTCGAGGACCAGGATTGGACACCCCTGTCACCTGCACAGATGCAGACTAACCCTAACCTGTGCCCTCCACCTCTGCAGCCGCACATAACACAAACGACGACCTGGTTCAGTGCAATTGCTGGGTGACACTAACCTTGAGTGGGACTTGAGAGCTGTAGGTTTCTGGCACATCCCAGGTCAGCAGGACAGAGGTTTTCATCACAGCCTTCACACCAAAGTTCTTGGTGAAAGCTGTGGATGATCATGAAGATCAGTGGGTTTGTGACTGAGCTCTATGTCCTTCATACTATGTCCTCTGCTTAAGGTTTAGGAAGACGCCTTTTCATTTTTATCTCCTTTTGACAGCGCTTTAGAAACACTTTTTAATCCACTTCAGCAGCTGCTGCAAAGCTTCCAACAGAGTAAACTAGAAGTGTCTGGTTCATAGACTGGATCCAAACTATAACGGTCAAACCTCCAGGGTTTAGTCTGCACAGAGGGACCAGACAGGGCTGGACACTACGATGCTCACTGCACCATTAGCTGCCGTGATTGGGACATACAGGCATTGCTGATCTCCTGGTCAGAGATATTAATCTCTATATAGGAAGGAATGTAGTGAAGAGACTGAGCCTCACTCAGACTGTAAAACCCAGAAACCAGTTGTTCTGTGTCGTCTACCGTCCTCCTGGTCCATGTTCACAGTTCTGCTCTGAATGTTCACAGTTTCTATGTGACTTAGTTCTTCTACAGATAAAGTGATTGTAGTGGGCGACTTTAACATCCATGTAGATGTTGACAGTAACTGTCTCAACACTGCATTTAACTCACTACTGGACTCTGTTGGTTTTAGTCAGCATGTGAATGAACCCACTCACTGTCTTCATCATCCTGTATTGCTGTTGTTGTGTTGTTTTCTCTCTTCTCTATCTCTTCATGGGAGATATGGGATGTTCTCCCACTGATCCTGGGTCTGCTGGAGGTTTCTTCCTCTATAGAGTTTTTACACTGTTGCTATTAAAATGTACAATTTATTGATTGGCTCCAATTAAACCATGTAGAAACCCCCTACTGTGCCAAATCCCTACGTGGAATAAATCCAGAGGACACTACATGGACGTGTACAGGAAACCCTCACACACACCAGTATTTACTCTGGAACACCAAAAGCACATCTGTCTGTTGGTCTACCCTCCAGGACCAGGAATAGGAGCATTCCCACAAACTGCACCACTGCGTCCGTTCACAGCAGGCCTGTACATGTCAAACCCAGCACTGAGACAGAAAGTGGTCCATGCCACGGAGAACACACCGGACCCAGCCAGCTCCTCAGTCCATCTATGCAGGATAATGAGTGAACCAACTACACAGGCAGAGACACGTGCTACTGCTCCTACATATTCAGATCCCGCTTTGCAGTGCAAAGACCAAAGGCTTTGATTTACTTCCTGCTTAATGGCAATTAGGTTGAAGGGTTGATAGGTGGAGCAAAATACAACTTCTAATGCTATGCAGACGACGCAGCTTCCACCAACTCACAACATGACACACAGTATGTTTGTATACTGCTAAACAGACAAACTGTACACAGCAAACCCCACTTCTATGGCACAGCAGCAACGTCTTTGAATGGAGGGGTCAGTGAGGTCACAGGTGCAGCTACTATGGCTGTGGTCCTCACCTGGCACGGAGGTGGACATGGTCCTACTCTGGATGCTGGGACTGATGGGTCCTCCCCCTTTGCTGGTGAAAGCCTGAACTTTAATGTCATAGGTGGTGTCAGGCTGCAAACCTTGGATGGTCATGTGAGTCTCTGTGGTAGTGTTGGTGTTGTTGTGCTGGCTGTTAATATCTCGAAACACCACCATGTACTTCACAATCTTTCCGTTCCTCTCAGCCAGGGGTGGGGGGTCCCAGGCCAGCTTGGTGGATGTGGCGGTCAAGCCAACCACACTGAGGTTATGAGGGTAGCTGCTAGGAAGGTCCTCTGGGGTGCTGATCTCCTTCACATATTCCTCCCCGTTGCCTGCCCGGTTTTTGGTGCACAGTTTGAAGATGTAGCTCGCTCCCTTGTGGAGGCCCGTGACTGTGAAGTGATCATCTGTCTTTCTGAAGTCTCTGATGGTGAAAGCTTCTTCCTCTGCTCTCTTGTATTGTAGCTGGTATCCCATGTGCTCCCCCACTATCTCCTTAGGCGGCTGCCACTGGATCAGGGCAGTGTTTCCTATGGTGGTACTGATCATCATGGTGGGCTTGCCAGGCACTGGAAGACAGGAAATATTCTTCAACTTTTACAGAACTCGACGTGACTGCTCAGTTGTCAGTACACATTACAAAGCTATAGATAAAGTTTAAATCTACGTAAACAGTTCTGTCCTAAACCTAACCAAGGGTCAAGCTACAAAACCGCTCCACAAATGCGATGTCATTGCGTACGTCGGATAGTTCGGGTATTGGCACACACCTGCTCCTGTGGTGGTGACCAGCTTGGCTTTGCTGCGGGCGCCATCGCCTTTGGTGGTGTATGCAGCCAAGATCACAGAGTAGCTGGTCTCTGGGAGCAGGCCTGTGATTACAGCCTCCTGCAGAAGAAGAGCACGGACACAGAGCGGCGTTCAGCGTCAGACGTGGCCTGTAGCAGGCAGACATGCTTCAGCTTCACGCTTCTTAAGCGGAAAAGTGGACCTGGAGTGTTTTTAGACGAAATGCTGAGAAGGAAACAGGTGAGTTCACAACTAACTACAGCATTCATGAATGGCTCATTCCATACGAAATCAGCCACACTGTCCAGAAATTCACCCGCTGGTACAGTGTCACATTGAGCACATTCTCTAGATGCTAACATTTGGGATTTGTGAATTGATGTCATACAGCATTACCCGTTAATCTATTATGTCATCAGTTCTCATCACGATTGGGTATTTTTGATCTAGAAGGTAATAATTGATTTGAATTTCCACATTTGCTGTTGAGCAGACGCTTTCAAACTGATCCGAACCTTTCCGGCAGCTCCACGTGGTCCCAGCAGTGCTGTAGCGTTTGACTAGTGCCCAGCATACATGTAGTACTTACACTGATTTCCCTCTGATCAGACGGGATCCCAGAGGTTTGCTGTAACGAAGCTTCACCCTGATGTGAGGTGGTGCAGTACTTCAGTCCCATCTTCATTTCATTGTGCAACGTGGAATATTTACAGAGACAGGTTGCATGCTTGACTAGTGCCTAGAAAATCAAACCCCCTGTTCTGTCCTTTAGCTGAGGGCTCTGCTCATTTCTACTGCCTCTCCTAAGGGACAGTGGAGAGGAGCTGCAGACATGAAGTAGCTTGTGATGAGAGAAGAATGACAGCAGGGGCCGAAGGGTCCAAACAATGACCATCAGACGACGCCACAGCCGTCAGCGCAGGGTAGGTATGATAAGCAGGAGCTCAGGAAATAAGGAGTTATTAACCCTCTAACATGCCTCCATGTCCACATGTGACTAACTTTGTCTCTGTTCTCTCCTAGTTGTGTTTCTCTCTTTCTGTCTCTCTCTATTCTCATCTCCAGGTATCGTCAGACTCAGAGTCGTGTGTCTCAGTGTTCAGCTGCTGGTCCAACCATCCTGTCTGTCTGTTGCTGCTTGTTTTGTTGTTGTTGTTCTTTTCTGTCTTCTCTGTCCCTTCACTCCAACCGGTCAAGGCAGATGTCCTCCCACACTGATCCTGGGTCTGCTGGAGGTTTCTACCTCTATAGAATTTTTCCTCTGTTGCTATTAAAATGTACAATTTATTGATTGGCTACAATTAAAAGCTGCTCTATGTGGGATTTGTTTGGTTTAGTTGTGTCAGGACTTAAACCTTAGTTGTAAAGAGCCTTGAGATAAACTGATGTTGTGAATTGGAGCTATACAAATAAAGTTGAAGTGAATTGAATAGAGCTGCTTCTAATTACGTGTCAGTACTAGTGTCTTCTCTCTACCAGCCTGGACAGGTAAACGGTTGGACTATCTGCCGATTCTATTGCATTTCATGTTGGGAAAGAGACGTGGCTTAACAACGAGCATAGGAACCAGGTAGCAGAGGGTCAGCATACACACAACCGACCGACAAGAGTAGAGTGTGGAGGAGCAGCGTAAACGGGAGAACAGAAGAGCAGGTGAAAGCGATCGCCACGGTTACAGGACGAGGCATCACAACAGACCAAGACCACAAAACACACAAGGACAAAGGGCGGAGGCCCAAACTGTAACACTCAGGTCTGCTCAGGTTTCTTCATATTCAACTTAGTTCGTTCGAAGAGCATTTAAACCCCTAAATTTAATACCATCAGATCATTTAGTTGGTTACAAAAGACTTTTTCAGACCTGTCTGAAGAGAATAATTCACCGTGTTAATCATCACATCAATCATCAATCATTAATCATTACATCATCACCTGAAAAGCTATGAATAGGTTTTAAAAGCATTGGTGTGAGCATGTTAATACTTTATGTGCTGCCTGTGTGTGTATACTCAAGTGGTGTTTTTAGGTATATTTATTCTTATTTTAGTAATTTTAGCACTTGATATATTATTATTATTATTATTTTGACGTTTATGACTCTGAATGATGCACTGACTGGAGAGCACTTTAAAGTTGTACATGAGACAGTAAAGACCTATTCTAAAAATGATGTATCAGTGATGGAATGAATTCCATCAACTGAAGCTCCACAGAGGATGGTGATGCAACAGGACAACGACCCAAAGCATAGAAGCAAATTCTGGACTGGACCAGTCAGAGTCTGGACCTCAACCCGACTGAGACGCTGTGGCAGGACCTGAAGAGATGATTCACACCAGACGTCCAAGAACATTGATGCCCTGAAACAGTTCAGTAAAGAGGAAACGTCCAAAGTTCCTCCAGACCGTTGAGCAGGTCTGATCTGCAGCTACAGGAAACGTTTGGTTGAGGAGGGTCGACCAGTTATTAAGGCCAAAGGTTCACATGCTTTACCACCTGCTCTGAGAATGTTTACGTTATGTTCAATAAAAACATGAAAACATAATGTTTGTGCAGTGTTAGTTTAAGCAGACTGTGTTTTTCTGTTGTTGTGATTTGGATGAAGATCAGAAGATTTATGCAGAATCCATGTGATCCTAGAGGTTCACAGACTTTTTATTGCAACTGCATGTGATAGAATATTGTATCGAATGGTCAAATTTCAGATTGACATATTTTTCGCTCCCTAATGTGTGAAGTAGTTTACTCATGCTAGTAGCGAAAGCACAGCCAATGAAGACACTCTGCCCTGGGCTGGGTTTGTTTTTCTGCCATCTCCTATCAGATCAGGCTATGCTCACGCTTCTCAGCACACACCAGCGCTGGGAGGGACCAGAGACTCCTTCAAGCATTCTCCAGCCATCCTGAAATGTGCCTCACTGAGATCTTAAAACCCGCAATAGAGGGACTGCAGAAGACAACAGAAAAGCAAATGTGCAGCACATTCAAGCTTTGCTTTCTGCCTGTAAGCTGGCGTGACTGCATTTATTTTGTCATGAAGGCCTTTTTGTGACAAAATAGCAGTAATCTGTCCTGTGTTGTGTTGGCGAGTCAAGACTAGCGAATGGAACAACTGAAGGATTTTCAGGCAGCTCTGAGACAACACGTATTTGGTCTTTGCTGTGGTAAAGTGGTGACAACAAGCTTGACACTGGACGCTTGAGTCCATCACCATCACAAGGACACATGGGCTCAGAAATGTAAGCCTCATCCTCTAACAGCACACAGTTGAGCCCAAACACTTTCTGTGAAGGGCAGGTGGGATGGCTACCAGTCACACACGACTAAGATCTAACGGTGATCAGATCAACATACCCTTAAGTAAAAGAAACATTTCTAATACGAAGCTTTCACAGGAGAGGACTGAGTCCCCACTAAAACAAGGTCCAGAGACAAGACAGTGAGTCTGCCAGCAGAGAGGTCAGTGAGTTATGTGTGTTGCACAGAACCACATGCTGTGTGTTCACTCTCATCACCGTCACTGACGCCAGGGGGACACACTAAACTTATCACAGGTGAGGCTTGAAGACAGTTGCTAAAACAAAAGTCCCCTTAGCGCTGAAGTGTAGACGGGGTGTGCACAGCTGCTGACGGGTCCTGAGACGTGGGCCCTTTATCAGGCCGCGTGGTTTGCACAGATAAGACAGGAACGCTGCTTAGAAAGGAAATGAGCTGAGACTGCTGAGAGGAGCTACGCACCATCTCACCAGAAGCCTTGGACACGCTTCTGCTTCAGCTCCCTCCAGCCTTTGAACCTGAGCAGCGCAGCAGCATCGGCGGAGCTGCGTGTGAACTCCTTTGTCACGTGAGCACATACTTGCTTTTGCAGTCTGAGCAGGATTATCTGTTTTCTGTTATTCACTGCTTCGTGTTCGTGGTGTTTTCCCATCACTGCCGGTGGGATAAAAATAAAACCGTAGAAAACATCAAATCGAATTATTCTGATGGATTAAATGAAGCGTTGCATGTGCATTCTCATCATATAAATATATCATATGTGCATTTGGATCTAATCACAAATTCATTTCATCAGGATAAAACCGAGCAGTTATTTTAATCTGGTTCACCCATTTTCTATTTCAGGGAGCGATAGGACACGTCTTAGTCTTGTGAGGCATGTGTTTCCTCCTGATGTGCTTTAAAACCCGGGTGAAGTTCCTTTGTGGGGTTATTGGTTGTTTTGTGCTTTAACCCTGCCCCGTCTTGTCCAGCTGCGTAGGGGTCCTTACACCTCACGCTCTTAGTGCTGCCTCTAAATGTGAGTGATGGGGCCTGGCTGGCTCAGCTGGTGAAGCACGAGACTCTGAATTACAGGCTTGTGGGTTGGATCTCTGTGTGGGCTCTGGTGTTTTAGCAATAAGTGAGTTCACACTAGAATGTAAAACACTATTTAATCAATAGAAACCATATGCAGTTCCCCCATTGTGGGGCTAATTAAGGTTTTCTTATACTTATTGTCTTATTTTGGAAGCAGAGCAACATTTGTTCTATAAGTGTGAATAGAGGAAAAGCTAGTGATCGAATGCTCGGACTTAAAATGTTGTATCTCTGGCAAAGAAGAGCAAAGAAGAGCAGGTCAGGAAGAAGCTCTGAAGAAGTTCTGTACTGCCAGAGCGCACAGGTAGGACAGACAAGCAGCTACAAACACAATGGATTAGCTGTCACAGTACCTGGGCTTCAGGCAGGGAAATGTCCAAGATGGCTGGATAGCCATGGGGCTGCCCCTTCTCCAGCCTGGAGTAGATCAGCTGGTAGCCTCGGATCTGGCCGTGCTGTTTGACAGGCAGAGGCGGCTTCCATGTCACCCTGACAGCAGTGGAGTTGAGGGCTTCTACCTCCACCTTCCTGGGAGGAGCTCCTGGCACTGCACACAACACAACACAGCTCACATGGACTCCCAGCTTATGAATTATGTCAGTGAAGCAGCTTGGTGCAGAGATGCAACAGGAAAAAGTCTGAATAGAATCAGAGAAAGGTGTTTCAGTGGGAAGACGCTCTGCATAGAAACAGGAGGATTAGCAGACGAGCAGCTCTCTGTGTGTTACAGTCCTCAAGGGGTCAGTCATACCAGAAAAAAGCGATTTCATTATCCATCATTCATCCTGACTGCAGCGCAACAACCAACAAAACGCAAAAAGTTTCCAGTAATAGTAGTAATTTTCTGCAGCACCGCTTTGATGCCATGTAGGAAACAAACAACACACCAACCAACCAACCAACCCCACATCTGGCTCCACTCTGTGCAGTGGCCCATCCTACCTCTGGTTCTGTTCCCTGCCTGCTGCCTCGTCGGTTCTGTGGGTCGTGTCATCTGTTAAAGGCAGTTCTTCTTGTTTACTTGTTTGCTTTTCTGTATATAAAAGTAAAAGTCATGGTGGCTGAGGTTAGCACTGTCTCAGCGTGGGCTCTCTGCACACCAGACCCTCTCTATGCCATCAGCTTCACTGGAGGCTTTACGCTGCCTGCTCATGAGGGAATGCTTCCCACAGCCCCACGTTATGGGGACAAGCAGTTGAGATGATGCATGGGGGTATTTTTGTTTTTGCAGTTGCAGTAAATAAATGAGCTGAACCGAACTGAATTGACGCATCATGTACCTGGTGTTACGTAACAGGAGGACATTTGACGATGCACTGCCTGATTAAACAGTCCAGGGACTGAAGAAGCTGCCTGGACAGGTGGTGACGCCTGAAGTCCAGTTGCCATGACTCAACTTTCAGACACTCCAGGGACCTAACACTGCAGTTGGATGCAAGCACAGCAGTGTTCAGGTCTGTTGGAACGTACAGTCTACACTGTGGTTCTTTCTGTGGTCGTCTGGTACAGTAAGTGGCATCAGATGAGGCAGTAGAGGGTCTGGAGAAGTAGTGATGAAGTTCTACTAAGCCATAAGAGGCTGCACACATCAAAGCTGGGACCATGTACTTGACAGAACAGATTCCTCAAAAATGCTTGGTCAGCTTTAGAGTGTAAATGAACACAATGACAATGAAAAGACGCCCAGATATTAATGGAGGAAAGGAAGCAGTAAAGGTTAGAATAGTCCAGAGCAACGACACAAGCAAAGTGCTGAAGCTGCTCAAGCTCACGTCACATAGTATCACACAGTAAGTGAGGTGTGGATGAAGAGGAAAGGAATCATGCAACCGAATCCCACATCCCAATACACCCAGTCTGCTCAGTCAAAGGACCTGGAGACATGGAGGCTCTTAAACGTGATAGACTGGACCTGCCCAGGGTGGAGTCGCCTCTCGCCTGACTGTCAGCTGGGACAGAAGAAGAATCCCGGATAAACCCCAGACACAGAGTCACAGAGCACATGGAAGCTGTTTCTCAACTGAGAACAGAGAAGCTGGAGCGTGTGCTAACGGTGAGCAGAGGTTTGACCCAGTGTAGTCAGAAAGAAACCCAGACGTAGGGCCTCAGGGGGAGGAAGCTGTACGTTCGTCTGTTTGAGCTTAACTCATGAAATAGCTTGTCCACAGAAAAGTGAGGGTTTGGTGAGTCGCAGGAAGCAAAGCATAAAGGTATGACTTGAGTTTCCTAGATGATAATCAAACCACAATAATAAATACTTCAAATAACTTGTATGCGTCATTCTCCACAGGTACGACTCTGTGACTAAGAGCCAAAGAGTCAGAATCCTGAGGAAGCAGCTGCTAGACTCTGGAAGCTCTCAGCACTGCTCTGTGTCTGGTCTACAAATGAATGTGTGCTGAGGCAGCGAAGAGGAAGTCAGGTTTGTGACACGGCGTCATCATGCTGAACAGAGACAGAGCCGCAGCAGAGCAGCAGGGTGAGTCGTGAAGCCTGACTATTTCTACGAAGACCCACACAGTTCCCCAAAGCCTGGCGAACATACCATCTTCCCTGGTTCTGATGCGAGCTGCTGGGCTCTCGGGGCCGGACCCAACTGCAGTGTGAGCCCTCACCCACACTAAGTACTCCACCCACTTCTCCAAGTCCTCCAGCACGTAGCTGGTTGCATCAGCATCGATGCCTGACAGCCGGTGGGGCTCCGTGTCCTCTCCTGCGAGCGCTCGGTAGGTCAGGGAGTAGCTCACTATGTCCCCATGGCGACCGTCTGTGGGAGGAGCCGCCCAACTCACTTTGATGCTGGTGGAGCTTATGCTGAGCAAGCTGACCTCCTGAGGAGGGGCTGAAGGCGCTGATGGGAGGTGAGGAGGGGCAGTGGTCACCACGGTGGATAGTGGCGAGACAGAACTGACTCTCTGGACTGAGTGTGCTACTGTGTCAATGTTCAAGGATGGTGAGAACTAGTCCCTGAAACTGAAAACAACGTTTCACTCATGTGACGTTCTAGTGAAATATAAAAGGGCACAAATGAGCATCGCAGTCCAGAGAGCAGACAAGTACAAACATGGTGATTTCAGGCATGCGTGTTGTTCTAACAGTGTTTCAGCAGCTGAAAAGTAAAACACACTGTGACTGGCAGACGACATTGTTTAAGCGCTGCAGGTTCATACACCAACCAAATAGACCAAACCCTTCAGCAAATATTGAGTCCTAGAAAGCCCACAGTGAAATCATTGCATCTCCAGCAGCTTCACTAAGACCTGGTGCTGAGCGGCCTGATCCGGCCTGGATCAATCATCCCACAGCAGACCATGGTAAACTGATGCCACCACCTTGCCTCACAGTTCAGATGAGTTTTTATGTTCTTCGCTTGTCATGCATGGTGCTGTGGGATCGTTTCCTAGTAGTCAAGGTCGGTCCGTGTTTAGGTTTCCACTAATGGGCCTGTCCATTTTTGTTCCATGTACTCACGTATTTTTATCTTTGAATCGTTTCCACAGCTACAAACAATTAGTGAGGTGCAAAAGAAAAAAAGTGGAGCATGTGCGAATACATGTGCAAAGAAAATGACGCATTATACAAATGTACAATTTGTAAACCATAAAAAATGTAAATGTGCTGATACGCTGCCATCTAAAGCTCCTTAAACTCTAGACATATCCTGTCCTGTCTGTTGCTGCTTGTCTGTCTCTTCTCTTTCCCCTCACCCCAACCGGTCGAGGCAGATGGTCGCCCACATGGAGCCTGTGCTTGTCTCACGACATGGATCATCTGAAGGCCTTTAATAGGTTGCAGCCGCGTTGTGCCTTTGAATGAACACATCTCACGCCTGACAAAGACTCTTTGAGATGCCTGTTGCCTTGGTGCCTGAACTGGTTCGGTGTGTGTGTATGTGTAGAAAGTCTAGTCCCTGTTGTCCATGACATGAAGCTTTCACCTGTTCTCCTTCGTCTCCTCTCGTCACTAGTCAAGCTGTTGGATCCAGACGATCCGTGTTTAGCCCTGTCAACGTTGACCTGTGCTGGGATCTCTGCTGGGAGTCCTTGTGTCTCTGTGGAAACGTTTCCACTTACAGTCGCGTGATCTCCGCCGACCACCGGTTCCACCTCTTGACAGTAAATGCAGTGTGACTAGGACTCATTCAGAGCTCTTTACTGTCTTTACTGTAAAATCTATGTAACAGACCACACTGGGCAACAAAACACATGAAAACAAGTAGATCTGATGTGTGGAGATAAAAGCTGAAAGCACCTGTTGCACCATCTGTTGATGTCAACCCCAAATGTTTCCAGGCTACAGCGACACAGAGGACCTTTGGATCTGAAACGAGGCTGCTCAAGGTTCAAACTAACCTCAGTTTCAGCCTGTCTGGCTGATGCAGAGGCTGCACTACGCTGTACATGTCTCTTTAGCTGCTAACCACTGGTTGTGTCTGATTACCGCACAGCATCCAGTAACTGTGAACCCGAGTGTCAGAGTGAGTCACAGTTCTGACTGGACTATGAGACCTGAGGCTGCAGGACTTACTGGACTGAGCAGTCCTGGCTTCAATAGGCTGCGTGAAGACTCCCAACCCCATCTCAGACCGCGCTGCCAGGGAGAACATGTAGAGCGTATCTGGCTTCAGCCCTTCAACTGCATAGGAGCCTGCTGGATGGAAAGTGACACTGTGCTGTGGAGACAAGAAGCCTAGTGGTGATATATCATCATAAACATCCAGACTAAAACCAAGAAATCTAACCAGGTTTTTTACTGGTCAGTAGCAAAACTCCATGTGAACAGAACATCTCAGCTGTACAGTCTCCAAAGAAGCTCAGTCATGCACAACACTGCAACAAGAGAAGCCAACGCTGTCTCTCTTTATTTTAAAGTTTGAACGGAGGGATCACTGTCAGGGTATTAACACCGTTACCTTGTCTGTGGGGTCGTTGGCCTCCCAGTAAAGCAGTTCAAAGCTGACGATGGGATCCTGGACTGGCCAAAGCCACGACAGCATGATGCGCGAGTCCAGCTCGGCCTCAGCCTCAAACCCTGACGGCTGAGCTGGAACTGCACAAAAACAACAACCGCTCAGAGGCAGGAACACACACAACTGTTCCTGTGCCGGGTCTCACACACACACACACACACACACAGGATGTTTATCCGGGAAGTAAAGATTGTTTCACTTATTCATCAGGGTAAAGCTCCTGAAAACGTTCCATTATTATTTCTATGGCTCGTAGACATGAAGGTGTATGATGAAGAATTGTGAACTGCAGTGACAGCCTCATTACTGCTGCTGTTAAATTCAAAGTAAATGCAGCGGTTCAGGTTATTGTGTGTGGACAAACATAGAAACTCCTTTAAATTGTGAGTGTTCAGCAGCACATGGCCACAGGATTAGGACTCTAGATGCTGACTAGGGTCACGTTATGCAGCTGTAGTAACACTGTTAGTGTTTTTTAGAGAGACAGGAAACAGGAAGAACCCTGCATCACACAGTGATGGTGGTGATGCCTCAGCGTTCAGCTACGATGATGCTTGACTTTCCAACCTTACTTCTTCTACACTCTTACGTCTGCGTCTTTCCCTCCTTCTTGCTTCATTGTCTTCTTTCTCTCTCACCATCAACGCAGCCTTTCAGCAGCTACACAAACATTCAGCTTCATCACACCCAGGCCACTCTCAGACAGTCCTCACCTCCCTGCTGGGTCTTGATCTGCAGAGCTTCCGAGGGAGGCCCGTCTCCCACAGAGGTGAAAGCCAGCACTCTCACGCTGTAGGTGATATCTGTGCTTAGACCAGAGATGGTGGTCAGCTGGCTGTCATCTGTGTTGTGCTTCTGCCAGGCACTGAGCGGGTCGTCGTGCTCCGCGCTATAGTACACCCGGTATCCCTGTATCTGGCCGTTGGGTTCCTCTGGAGGGTCCCACTGGACCAGCATGGTGCTGGAGCTCAGCATTCGGGCCTGAACATGAAGGGGAGGCGATGAGGGGGCTTGCTCGCTCGTTCGGGTTTCCACAGTACTGCTGGAAGGGCCCCGGCCAACGTTGTTGACAGCCATCACACGAAACTCATATTCAGAAAATGGGCTGAGGCCGCCAATGCTGTATCGAGTGGTGGCTACTCCATCTACTTCCTGGAAGCCGTTGTCAGACACTTTGGCGCGGTACTGGATCACATAGTAGGACACCGGTTCTGGGTTTCCAGAGTCCCAGGTCAGAGTGACACTGGTGGCTGTGGTTTCGGTCACAATGAGGGAGGAGGGCGCCTTGGGCAGAGCTGTCAGAGAGCACACAGACAATAATAATTAGGAACTATGCTTCTAATATATGACACTAATAATGTGCTGTTCCATTCATCATTGATATATAAGCACATTGTTGCCCTGACCTTTCACTGTGATTTGGGCCGTGGTGTCGATCACACCCAGAGAGGATATGGCCACACAGGTGTAGTTGGCTGACTGGCGAATGTTGGCGAGCTCCAGGACGTTACGGCCAACAGGCATCTCCTCCTCACGGGTCAGCTCCACCTCGCCACTGATCCACTTAACGTAAGGCATGGGGGCACCGACCGCCACACAGGTCAGGTTAACGCTGCCGCCTGGCATCACCTCGTGATTGGTGGGGGGGATGGAGAAACGGGGAGGCACGCGACGCACTGCAGGGGCAAAGAGATGGCAGCGTGTGAACGGGGAGTGGACCAGTGGGGCGCTGGGCCGGCTCCGTGTCTGGCTGGTCTGACTGTGTCTGTGCCTGGACATGTGGCCGCTGAGTTGAATGTACCTGAATGTGAATGTAGCTGTACCTCAGTGTGAGATTTGAACCATGAATAGTGTGAGTAGCTTCAACCGTTTCTCTACATTCTCATCAGCTGTATGATGTTTCCTTCATAGAATCTATGAGTGAGGAAAGCTTCACATTAAGGCCCAGCTGGTTTCCAGCGTGTTCCTTGTCATCTAGTCACATCTATGTGTGTGGCGTCATTGAAGGCTATGTGAAAGTTCGTCTCACAGCATGTTTCAAAGCCATTCAGAACAGATTGGGATGATGATCTCTGTCCTGCAGACAGTCTGGACCACAGTGAGACCAGGATCAGTAGAGCATTACATAATACTACACCGAGCAGTCACGGTCGCTTCTCTGGGCTCCTGCCGTGCGGCACAGATTAGAAGGAGTCGACTGTTGTGGAGGTTGGGCGTGTTGTGGAATAGGAGGGATGCTACTGTATACGCTTAGCTTTTCTTTGAAATAAGGATGAAGGGACACATAAATGAATTCCTCAGTGTTTAGCCTAAGCCTGGCACAGCGGTGGAAATCTGCTGAATAAGCTGTGGCCTGGAGTACGAGTTCGAAGAGCTTACACTCTGGATCAGAGGCTTTTTAAAGCGCCTCTTCTTGGTTTAGCTGAAGACGCGTGGGCGTACAAATCTGATCACTTTACCTGAGTGTAGAAGTGATGTTAAGAAGCTGGAGGTAGCAGTGACTTACGAGTCTGAGGAGAACGTGCGTGGGCTACTGTAAATATTACTAAGGCCGAAGTCTGTTCGGCAGCTGCTCGTACAAACACAGTCTGATGGCTCTGAAATGCAGACGGTGCTAAGGTTCCCATGGAAGGAAGGAAGGAAGGAAGGAGGGAAGGACGGAGGAGACCTGCCTGGCAGGAAGGAAGGAAGGAGGGTAGGACGGAGGAGACCTGCCTGGCAGGAAGGAAGGAAGGAGGGTAGGACGGAGGAGACCTGCCTGGCAGGAAGGAAGGAAGGAAGGAAAGACAGAGGAGACCTGCCTGACAGGAAGCAGCTCAGGGCGACTCTTCGCTGCTGCAGGACCTACAGACTGAAGGGAGCTCAGGGCTCATGAGCAGGTGTTTACCACGTAATGGATCAGCATCGTGAGTGATCCACTGACTCCACCTACTGACCACTGAGGCGCCTCCTTCCTGGTGGTTTCTCTGCGTCCTTGCGGTTGTCAGTGTTCCTACTCATCCTACAGAGAGACTCTTCTCCTGTGAGCAGTCTGATCAAACAGAGCTGGATGAGTAACAGTGTTCACAGGCCAGTCAACGGACGTTTACAGTGTGCTCCTCCACACTGTAGCATGAGGCCTGTGTTTGGTGGGAGCCCACAGTGTGTTGAGCCGGTGCCTCTGCAGAGAACACACAGTAGCAGCAGTCCTGACACGGCCCGGGTCTATCGCCACTGCTTCAGCAGGACTAACAGCTTTACAGCCACCACTAACTAGAGATGCCAGCGTTTCTAAAGGGGAACCTTTCACTTTGATGGCTTGGATTTGATCGGGTTTAGAATCCTCCAGGGGAATAGGGCTGGTTAGTAATGAATGGGAGAGGGAGTCATTCTGTTAAAAATGTCAGCTTCTGCTTGGTTGAGGTCAAGCAACACTGGGATGCTAGTTGATAAATATGATCCCAATTCTATGTTGTGATCCTGGAGCATATCTGAACATCATCACACATCTGTGGGAAACCTCATGTTCCCATATTAGTACAAAGCAGCAAGTTATTGGCTCCGTGGACTTCACTGAGTTAGAGGCCAGTTAGAAGCGATGGTGGGGGACAGGGCTCCTGTCGGGTTCAGTCAGTGCGATGACACATCAGTAGCTGTTGACAGGATGCAGCCAAACCCATGCCAGAGAAATGAAAGAAACAAATGAGTGAAAATGATCAAGAAGGTCATGCAGCAGGTGAGCTTCTCTTTTCTGTCTCGTCTCTATAGTTTGACTAGACCGGATGTGCGTTGCTTCTGTTACGGACATCTGGGCTGAGAAAGCAGCTTCGAGCAACGAGGCCTGGTGTGAAGTGAGTTGCTGTTGGCTTGTCTCTGTGCGACAGATCAGCTGTGTGTCATAGCAGGCGCTGGGACCAAGCAGCCCACTGATGCTCATTTGATGTTAGAAACTAGACAACAGTAGATCTGTTTCTAACCCTTTCCTTCAGTGGCAGCTGTACAGGAAGTGTTTTCAGATAGGAATTGACAAAGCTACAGCATATGCTGCATTTTGCACATTATTTGCATTTCAGGTCCTTCCTGCTTCGAGGAATACTGTAGTGCAGTGAGTTTGCGAAATACAATTGCACAGTTTGCTCGGTTCCTTCAATTTGAAAGGATCCATAACTTATGTTTGGGTTCTGTTTTATTACGTACAATAAAAAGACATCAAGCTCAAACAAAGCTTGAAACGTTCAAATCACTTTTCAGACACTGCAACTCGCTGCAATTCTGTTCACTCCCCTTAGTGTCTAACATCCACCACATGCAGTCAACACATTAGAGGCTGTCTCGTTCTCTTGGAGCCCACAGATAAAAGGAGAGCACGGTGCTGTAAAAGCAGCGTGAGCTCCGAGCTGCTTAGCATAATGACGGTCAACAGCAGATGAGAGCAGAGACGGGTCATGCTGTTCAACGAGCCAAGACAGTAAAAGCCTGATCAGCATGCTGGGCTGGATGCTTTGTGAAGTGAGCACTGTGGAGGCAGAGTGGACCGGGCCGGTCCCTGACTGCTGCACGTTTAGATGCTGTTTGCTGGTTTGATGGTTTGATGGTCACTGCTCAGAAGGAAAGGATGGACTTCTGCGTCCATTCTTGGCAGATTCAAACAAATCAAATCACATGTGCTCGTTTCACAAGACTTTACAGACTGTCATACGACTGTATAGAGCACTGTGGGATGCATGCAAGGCAACAATAATCCAACAGCGGGTGGGGAGAGTTGCAGAGAGAGTGCACTATGGGGTCCTGGAGAAGAGGCCGGGACGGGCCTGAGGCGCCCAGCGAGATGCCGGCGCAGCACGGCTGCCGTCTGCCAGGCCTCAGCTTTAGGAGGGTAAAGAGCGAAAAAACCAACCTTCCCGTTGATCTGAGTGGTGAGATTTGAACAGTATTTAGATGCAGGGTGCAATGATGATGGAGGGATTCAAGAAAAAGTGAAAATAAACAACAAGAGGGGCAAAATAAGGAGTGAGAGGAAGAAGACAAGGAGAAACAGAGAGAGTAAAACAGGCAAATATCTGCTTATCCATTCATGAGTGAGGAATCACAGTGGAAACAGTAGCCTGAGCAGTGCAGAGACACATTCACACATCAGAAGGCACAGACCGGCGCAGTGCAATCACACAGAGGCAGCAAACGGCCACGAAGGACGCGAGCCTGGCATCCGTTCCTTCCTTGGCTTTGCCTCCTCTAGCGAACACGTTGTACGGTTTGTTTGCACCAACGCTGTCGTTGTGCTGTGTGACGCTCGAAGGCATCGTGACCTGAGGCAGAAACCAAAGCTCCTGGTTCAGCCTCCTGATTCCACACATTCACTGGAACATCAACCCATTTCATCCAGTTGTGTGTTGGCTGCACATTTGGGGTTGAGATGAAAAGTTCTTTATAATATTTACACCTATATTAAGAAGAATCAAAGAAGGCAGCACTTGATCCCTTCTGAGTGAAGAGGGAAACATAAATATAAATAAACAGTATCAGCAACAAAATATTTTAACTGAAAATGTATCTGCTTATTGTATAACTAATATCTGGATGGATCATATTATCTTTCTCCCGCAGGTCCTCATGATACAGCAAACAACAATAAAATGGAGCCTGGTAGAAATGTGAGGGTGACATTGTTTTATGAAAATCACTAATTTCAACCAGCTGCTACACAACAGCTGCACACGCTCCTCAGTTTCCCCACAGTTACACACGGGTTTCACTGTGGTTGTTCATATTGCTTTTCCTGACCTGCCTGGAAATGGATTTGCTGTTTGAAAGGCGACATCCTGTGTGACCTAACTATCATTAGTCTTTTCATCCTCCTCTCTCTGGTGTTTTAAGGAATGATGCCACACGCACTGGTGTGGTTTTGTCTGTAGCTCTGAGTCTGGTGCAGACCTCAGGTTCTTTTTAAAACCATCCTTGCCACTGAAATGAAACTGTGTTATAATTAGGATAACTGACAGTAATTCATAAAGCACAGTCATGAACGTGACTGACAGACTTAGTAATATTAAATCTGGCTGGAGTCCATCAGTGTTGGAACTGTCCTACGCTGCTGTAGTAGCCCAGTCCACTACTGTGGGTCTGTTACCAGCTTCTCTCCTCATTATACGATGGCAGACGTTTTAGTTCACATACTGTTTGTTTCCGTTTTTTCTCTATTTTTATTCGCTCCAGAAATAATAATACACACTAAACATTACCACTGGTCCTTTTGTTGGAAATACTGGATTGCACTGGAGCAGCAGCACATCCTCTCACACACAGAAGGTCCAAACTAAAATATAACGTTTAAATATGCGTTGCCATGCCCAAGAGGTGCAAACAAAGCAAAAGACATTAAGCGATGACAAGCATCTGAGAACAGTGCAGTCTGTGTGCGTCCCTGACAGAGAAAGAAGAGAGGCATCCCACAATGACACGAAAATGCCAAACAATCAACGAGCACACCTGCAAAGGTCAAAGGTCAAAGAAATAACAAATGCTGCACATACACATGATGTCTCTGTTTCAGCAAAGGAAACCTTTTAAAATGATGGAAAGTAGATCAACGCAGGTATGAACGTGGTCCACGCTCTATTTTGAATGTGGCTGCACCCATCATTCAGGTTGTTTTTCTGTGGAGCCGGGCCTGGGTCAGAGCTCATTTAGTTCTAGTGGCATCGTGGCTAACGACGATCAGGGTGTCCTGTAAATCTCCACCTCTCACACAACAGGCCCTCTGTTGTCATGAGGCAGGTTAGGCAGGTCAAAACAACTATCACCAGAGCAGTGGAAACGGAGAAACTTAGCAAGCGCCAGCAGCTCTCACTGAGATGCATCCTGGAAGCAGAGCATCGGAGCAGAGGAGGTGGCAGGCGAGGACGTGACTGCTGCAGGCTGTGACCTGGCAGCAGGCAGAGCTTGGTCAGGGTCAAGAGGGATCTTACCTCGCACATAGAGGTTAGCTGGAGCCGAGTAGCGGGTCCCGGCGCCGTTGACTGCCACACACTCGTACTTGCCCTGGTCTGCCTCCTCGCTGTTCTCGATCTGAAGCGCCCCTGAGGAGGGAGGCCAAAATGTCACCGCTGTCTGCAACCTGTGTGCAATCATCCCAAATCCGGTCGCACTCCCATAACTACCAGGAGCTGATCCAACAGTGACGAAGACATTTCCAAACTGTATTTAAGACTCTACTTTTGTGTTTCACAGTCCAAGAACTAGAAAAGCACAAAACACTGTAACTCACCTGAATCCATTCACCACCGAATTCATATCAAACCATTTCATAGCTTTTATGCCAGCATTTAATAATTAGCAGACAGTAAGTAAGTATGAATGTTGTCAATGACCGTGAGGGATTATGGAATGTAATATCCTGTGACTGTGACATACGCCATGCACTTCTGCACCGGGCAATACGCAAGTGAAATGTTCAAAATGTACATATTTCAGAATAAAATCCTGAAATGCATCATGGAATGGGTTTGTAGAACAGTGTTAAGAGCCAGTTAACAAAAATAAAAGCACTGAAACAATGTGATAGTCTGACACATCTGACTTGATTCTGCTTGATTTGGGACGAGACCACTAAAGCAAACAGTCTCACACTGGGTCTGGAGCTCACAGCCTACAGATGCAGAAGGGCCTGCGTGTCCTGCTCCACACACTCAGTATGCAGACGAGCCTTTCGCCTACATAGCACAACGCATCAATTCACGTGATTCTGAAGATGGATCTCGTCCCAACGCTCTTAACTTTCTGCCAGTGGCTCCCAGTCGACCAAGCATCACACTGAGAGGAGGACGTGCAGCTCCGTCGCTTTCTTCTCTTCTTCGACTTCCATCTTTCCGTTTGTGCTGGTTGCTCTGCCTGCACATTACATGGGACTGCAGAGCGCTGTGCACAAAAAGGCTTCGTTCTCGTGTCCTGTTTTGTTTGCTCTCATGTCTCAGCATGAGTCAGGCCAATCTGTGAGGTTACCCAACGTGTGAACGAGTGAAGATTTTAAATTAGCCCCTAACAAGTCAGGTGTGAAAACACTTATTATGTTTCATACATTACATAGCTGTGAAAGGTTACGTGCTAAAGGCAGAGAAAGTATCAGAGCAGGCAAGAAGCACGGAGGGCAGGAAATGGGCGCACGCTGAGGTGATGGAAGGAAGAAGACGGATGCAATGGAGGACAGATGGACGGATGGTTGCATCGTACTCAGCATTCTTACCTCTGATTGGTGTACCACCTGGTGAGGTAATGTGAATGCAAATAAGATTAGAGATAACCATTAGTGTTAAAAGAAGACAGAGCAAGAGCGAAGCAGAGAAAGACAAGAGGAGGAGAGGAAACACAGCAGCCAACAGTAGTGCGTTACACCTGCTGCTGTGGTTGGACGTCAAGGCTGAGTTTCTCTCATCAGAAGCTGCCTACACTGTGTGACGCAACTCAGAGAAAGCTGCATGTGAGGCTGGCTCCATATTTAGCAGTTTGTGTGTGCGCTGAGAAACAAGCTTAGCAGCTGGCTGTCGCCCTGATGCTGCTGGATTCACTGTGAGTTAGTCTTCACCTGACTTCCTTCAAGCTGTGCTAGGTGTTTGTGTAATAAATCTCATGTATGTATTGATTACACACTATCCTATCAATAGCTTTGCCTCAGTGAGGCTGTCACACGTCAGCTCAGTCCCTGCACACATGAGGGGAAACTGTTTCCCACATGTGAATAAAGTAAAAAGTACTGATGTGCCAGAACAGAAATGCCTGTTCAGCCTGATCCATCTGTAGCTACAGCACAGCGTAGATTAGTAAAGGGCCAGTGGGCAGCAGGAGCCGGAAGGTTACTATGCAGATGACATTGATCTGGATAATAAACCAACCTCCTCTCTGACAGGCGGTGAGTAGAAGAAAGGGGCCCTGGAAGCTGTGTGGCCCCTGGGGTTCGAAGGAGACATCAGCAGCTCTCCAAGGGCTGGGTAACACTGAGACCTGTCTTAACTTCCCTCCACAGACGCCGTCAGGGTGAAATGAGTGTGTCAAGACAGATCTCAGGTTCGGTTGTGAAAAATAATAAGATCTTATTATGTTTTCACAATGTGTGGATTGGGAGTATACAGTTGTATTATATGTGTTTCCAGTTTCTGCCCATTTTCAAGTCAACAAACTCAGATTTCCTGTTAAAGGGAACACGAAGGTTCTGTGTCTAGTCAATAGCTCCAATGTCTCCATGAGGTGAATGCCTGCGAGGCGCTAGAGGCTGCAGTGCTCCGTTTGCACAGCAGACACAGTCCTCATTGCTCAGGGTGAAGGACAAGCTTAATTAATTAATCCTATTATTTTATCACGTCGCAAAAGAAATAGGACAATAATTGTTCATAATTACATAATAAGTTAACCGGGCCAACTCTATTCCAAATGCACATTTCACTGGAGAACCACTACGCTTCAGTTAGAGGCTAGTCCTACGTGCTTGGCTGATGTGTTTGTCCTCCTTGGACTGGATTTCAAAGCGAACATGTCCTAGAACCCGTCCCTCAGCGTTTCCTCCCTGCCTGTGCTGGGATGAGAGTTACCACACGAAGGCCCTCGGCCTCAGCGACGGCACGTCTGCTGGCGGGAAAGTCCAACACTGTGTAGGTTGGTTATTTGCAAATGCTGACAGGTTATATGGAGCCTGGTTATTCAGAACCAGGTGCTGGGGCTGAGGCCCAATCAGCTGCTCTGGCTGCAGGCCACTTCTGAACAGAGCTGATTCACAGGACTCACTAGGTCTCAGAAGCTCCAATAAAACGTTCACTGCAGCTTTAATACAAATCTTCGTATTCGACATCTAGTCGCTGTTAATAATTCATGAAAGTGATATTTTCTTGAGTGAATCAGTGCCTCTCAAACTGAGGTGCTTTACCTGAGCGTAGCTGTTTAATGCGCCCATTGCTGCTGCTGATGTCCACTGGTAGAAAGTCTTTGAACCAGTAGATCTCTGGGTCGGGGTTTCCGCTTGCTGCACAAAGCATGGTAGCGGTGCGCGTTCTCTCCACAACCTTCAGCTGGGGCCCCATATCTATGGTGGGAAAGCCGTGGGGGATCTGGTCCTCTGAAAGACACAGGACACATTAGATACAGTAAAGTCTGCTGTGGAGCTTCTCCTCGTGAGTCGTGAGGGCAAATGAGAGGTGACGCCTTTCTGGGCTGCAGTGGCTCAATCATAGGATCCGTGGTTAAATTCCTGGCGTCGTGTGCTGAAATGTCCTAAGACACTAAACCCCAAGCTGCCCCTGGCAGCCTAAACTGCACTGTTTGCGTGTTCTAACTAAGATCAATGTCTGACAACATCATGTCGAGCTGCAAAGAAGAGACCCCTCAAACATACTGTATGCATTACAAATCCTCCAAGGTTTGTTGCTGCATAACCATGAATAAGAAATGAAATCATATAGTGTGGGTTCAGCCAGCAAGTGACAGACTGGGCTTCCTGAAGTTTTGAAGGCCAAGCAATCACTGTCCATCAGGCACTGAGGGCAGAGCTGCTATCCGCCGCCTGCTACCCACCATCTGCTACCTGCTCCTTGCTACCCACCATTTAATACCTGCCGCCTGCTACCTGCTCCTTGCTACCCACCATCTGCTACCCACCATCTGATACCTGCCGCCTGCTACCTGCTTCTTGCTACCCACCATCTAATACCTGCCGCCTGCTACCTGCTTCTTGCTACCCACCATCTGCTACCCACCATCTAATACCTGCCGCCTGCTACCCACCATCTGCTACCCACCATCTGCTACCTGCTCCTTGCTACCCACCATTTAATACCTGCCGCCTGCTACCTGCTTCTTGCTACCCACCATCTGATACCTGCCGCCTGCTACCTGCTTCTTGCTACCCACCATCTAATACCTGCCGCCTGCTACCCATCATCTGCTACCCACCATCTGCTACCTGCTCCTTGCTACCCACCATTTAATACCTGCCGCCTGCTACCTGCTTCTTGCTACCCACCATCTGATACCTGCCGCCTGCTACCTGCTTCTTGCTACCCACCATCTGATACCTGCCGCCTGCTACCTGCTTCTTGCTACCCACCATCTAATACCTGCCGCCTGCTACCCATCATCTGCTACCCACCATCTGCTACCTGCTCCTTGCTACCCACCATTTAATACCTGCCGCCTGCTACCTGCTTCTTGCTACCCACCATCTGATACCTGCCGCCTGCTACCTGCTTCTTGCTACCCACCATCTAATACCTGCCGCCTGCTACCCATCATCTGCTACCCACCATCTGCTACCTGCTCCTTGCTACCCACCATTTAATACCTGCCGCCTGCTACCTGCTTCTTGCTACCCACCATCTGATACCTGCCGCCTGCTACCTGCTTCTTGCTACCCACCATCTGATACCCGCCGCCTGCTACCTGCTTCTTGCTACCCACCATCTGATACCCACCATCTGATACCCGCCGCCTGCTACCTGCTTCTTGCTACCCACCATCTGCTACCCACCATCTGCTACCTGCTCCTTGCTACCCACCATTTAATAGCTGCCGCCTGCTACCTGCTTCTTGCTACCCACCATCTAATACCTGCCGCCTGCTACCTGCTTCTTGCTACCCACCATCTGCTACCCACCATCTGATACCCGCCGCCTGCTACCTGCTTCTTGCTACCCACCATCTGCTACCCACCATCTGATACCTGCTCCTTGCTACCCACCATTTAATACCTGCCGCCTGCTACCTGCTTCTTGCTACCCACCATCTAATACCTGCCGCCTGCTACCCACCATCTGCTACCCACCATCTGCTACCTGCTCCTTGCTACCCACCATTTAATACCTGCCGCCTGCTACCTGCTTCTTGCTACCCACCATCTGATACCTGCCGCCTGCTACCTGCTTCTTGCTACCCACCATCTGATACCCGCCGCCTGCTACCTGCTTCTTGCTACCCACCATCTGATACCCACCATCTGATACCTGCCGCCTGCTACCCACCATCTGCTACCCACCATCTGCTACCTGCTCCTTGCTACCCACCATTTAATACCTGCCGCCTGCTACCTGCTTCTTGCTACCCACCATCTGATACCTGCCGCCTGCTACCTGCTTCTTGCTACCCACCATCTGATACCCGCCGCCTGCTACCTGCTTCTTGCTACCCACCATCTGATACCCACCATCTGATACCCGCCGCCTGCTACCTGCTTCTTGCTACCCACTATCTGCTACCCACCATCTGATACCTGCTCCTTGCTACCCACCATTTAATAGCTGCCGCCTGCTACCTGCTTCTTGCTACCCACCATCTGATACCCGCCGCCTGCTACCTGCTTCTTGCTACCCACCATCTGATACCCGCCGCCTGCTACCTGCTTCTTGCTACCCACCATCTGATACCCGCCGCCTGTTACGTGCTCCTTGCTACCCACTATCTGCTACCCACCATCTGATACCTGCCGCCTGCTACCCACCATCTGATACCTGCCGCCTGCTACCCACCATCTGATACCCGCCGCCTGCTACCTGCTTCTTGCTACCCACCATCTGGTACCCACCGCCTGCTACCTACTATCTGGTACCTGCCGCCTGCTACCTGCTTCTTGCTACCCACCATCTAATACCCACCGCCTGCTACCTACTCCTTGCTACCCACTATCTGCTACGCACCATCTGATACTCGCTGCCTGCTACCTGCTCCTTGCAACCCACTATCTGCTACCCACCAGGCTTTATTTTGCATTCTTCTTTTTTTATGTAACACTTAATTTATAATGTCGCCCACCATTCATAAGATCAGATAAAATTCATGTGTCTGAGATGAAAGTCGTTTTTTCTGGTCTGTTATTGTTCAGTAACAAAATGTGTTACGAGGAATGGAACAGGCTGAACCAGGATGGGGAGTAGAAGACAGTGAGTTTTATTGGTACATAGATGACAAACGTGATGGGAATATGGTGCGGGGGGAACGGGAGTCCGGTCCGGTCCGAGGTTCTGTCAGGTTGGATCTGGAATGCGGCAACTGATGACGGTGTCTGGCCGTGGCTGGTGAGCAGGAAGAGAAGAAAGCAGAGAGACAGCAAAAACCACAAAAAAAAAAGGATAAAAAAAAACATGAGCCAATCCGATAGCTCAGAGAGTCGTGCTGCGGGCTTACGGCGCACCAAACACACTCGTAACGACTCTTGCGAGCAGTTCCTGGACGAGCAGTCTTTATCCAGACATGAGTTGCGTGAGCCACCAGAAACCAGAGCCGAGAGAGTTCCAGACACAGGGCTCATTTGACCAAGCCGGGGGAAATCCACAATCCAGTGAGCAACAAGGCGGAGACACAGAAGCAGACAATGGGAACAGAACTCACAGTCTTGTGGCAAGTGGCAAGGTCTGAGGTCGGTCGTGATCCATGAAAATAACGTTGACGATCTGGCAGGGGACTGAGCTGTAAGGAGAGCTTAAGTAGTGGAGTTAATGAACCAGGTAAAGACAATCAGAGCAGGTGAGCAGAAGGAACAGGTGAAAGCAATCAGGAAAATGAGGTGAAGTTGGCGGAGGTGTGGAATGTGTCTGGCGGAACCCGCCACATTAAGAGTCCGGGTGGAGCTCAAAACAATAAAGGTCCGATTGTGACAAAAATGAAATCAAATCAACACATCAACATGACTGGAAAGCATGTTTCATAGCGTGATGTGTGCCGTGCGGTGTCCATGTTGCATGTATGTTATTTTTTTTTAATTTTTGTTTTCTCTTTTTTTCATTTGGCACTTTGCACTTTTTACGTAAATAAAAGTTTTAGATATGTACATTTTCTTTTTTGTATATAATGTGTAACATTTTACTCTTTTTTGTAGCTATTGGAACTTTTTGTATTTTTATTTTTCATTTTCCAACTGTTCTTTGCTGCTGCTCGGTCATCAGAATTTCCCCTCTGCGGGATAAATAATATCTTATCAAATGTTTAGGTCAATCATGGGTATGATCAAATTGTTCAGCATCAAATAGACCAGATTGTCACGGTTAAAGACCAGGGTGTTGAGCATGGAATGGAGCGAGCTGAATCACAGACCAGGAGTAGAGTTTAACAATGAATTTATTTAACACTAAAACATGGAGCACGGGAAGGAAGCCGGGATGGTGACGGGAAGTCTGATTCTCTTCTGGATCCTTCGTTGGCCTCACTGAAGAAGTGAGAGGAGACAGGAGATCAGAATGGCTATAGCGGGAGCAGAGTGAGAAACAGGCTGGGATACGGAGCTTAGCTGATGAGTCCGGGAGGGTCATGGAAGACCAGAGGTCGGGAGAGCAGTTCAGGCAAGTGGCTTGGTCGAGGGTCACAAGTGGGTAGTTTCCACCGGGCCGACGAGGATGACGAGCTGACGTAGCGGAGTCTATGAGCGAGTGGTGACAAGAAAACAAGCAGCACGGAACAGAAATCCACCAAACCAAGGGAGCCGCAGAATCAATCAGAAGACACCAGACCAGCCGGTGAATGTGCGCGGAGAAATAGACCAGAACTCCCAACGTGGTGGCTTCGGGAGCAGGTCCGGTTCCCCAGTCGATCCTAGCAATAAGTGTGAGTCCGACAAAAACACAACTAAAGGCGAGACAAAGCGGCTGATGAGTTCACAGAAAGACAACACGTAATGTTCAAAGGCGCGGAGCGAGTCGAGCTCCTCTTCGTCTCTGGTGCTCCAGGAGCGAACCAAGACACTGGGCAGGAGAGTTCCAATCACCACAAGGGTGAGAGTCAGTCCGAGGAAGTCAGGGTGACAAAGGCAAGACGAGGCCTAAATCGAGACACTCACGAGAATCAGGTTTCAGAGGTTTAGGTCAAGGTCCGTGGTCTAGCGTCCGGATGTGACGAACGCTGATCTGACAATGAGAGAAACTGAAACGAGGGCTTAAGAAGACAGGAAAGTAACAGGTGCTTGTAATCAGACAGGTGTAGGGCATCAGGCGGATGCAGTTAATGACCGGGGTGTGGTGAGTCTCTCTGCTGGGTGGAGTCTCACCCAGAGAAGATCCGGTCGGCAGCCTTGATCTTCTGACACAGATTAGAATAGAAAAGCACTGCTGTACAACAACAAGTCAACAAGTGTGATTAGCTTATAACTATTGAAAACAGACTTTAGCATCCAGTGCATTTCACTGACACTGAGCTCACCACATTACAGTAGGTAACATTAGTGTGTGTGGCTGCAGGGCTTCACTGCCTCTCAACCAGATGAGGTTGGACCATACTGGGCCAAGAGGTAGCAAAACTGTGCCTCCTACTGGTTGGTCGCTGAAGACAAATAATCAGATCCATTTCATGACGTCTCGCCTGTCAAAGAAGCTGATGTGTGTTCGTTCGTGTGTAATAGACTGTTGTGGGCAGTAAAAACGCCGACAGGGTAATGGTGTACACCACCTGGCTGATGTCAGCCAACCGACTGCTGCACAACGAGTTCATTGTCCTGCTGTGACAGGGCGCGTTGGCTTGAGTTACACATTCCAGTGCTGTGTTAGAGCAGGAAACCTGATCAGGCTTGATGGTGGCAGGCGGGTTCAGAAAATAGGTCTTCATGCACGTTGCTGGAATCACAGGTCTGAGGCCGTGTTCACACACATGCGTACAAACTATCAGCCATTCTGTGCCTTGAACCGTTGGGTTATAACCCCTCAACCAGCGACAATGCCTGTCGATGCAGAGCGACTTTTCCGACGTAGACGTGGCGTCATGTCCAGAACTGAACGTTCAAAACCAGCTCCAGACGTCTCCACTCGTCCTTTTCTATTCACTGCAAATACTGGGAGGAAATAACTTATCTTTATAATATCTTTATAAGGCTGTTTATAAAAGAATTTAACCATAATATTATTTTTAAAAATTGGAAATGCAGGTTATATACGAACTCGGCATAGCGTACTCTGTAGTACTGTAGTATAGTAAGTACTATAATGGTGATCAACGATGGATTGATGAAGGGGCTGAATGTGCAGGACGTGTGTCGTCATTTTCTCTGGGCTTGGACGCTGTCATCAATCACACTGAGTGCTGCAGCTACATGGTCTGGGATGTTATGTATGTTGTGATTTGGCATCTCATAGTTATATTCAGTTCAACACACGTACAGTGGCAGCACTTCAAAATGTCGTCCGTTGTCACTGCAGTATGTTTCTGTCGCTTCCACTGCTGAGCGGCTTTCTGTGAATGAGCAGCTGTCTGTCTCAGATAGTCCAGTGGCTTAAGCACTTGACCTTAACAACAGCAGCAAAGAGAGTTTACTTCCCACTCAACTTTGAAGTTTAATCTAAAAAAACAATATGTCTTAAAATTATATTCTGTTCACTGCAAAGTTATAATCACTGTGTCTAAGACGCTCGTTTGAGGAATATTTGACGTTTCAAACATATGAGCAGGGGTTTGGTAGAGACTGAGCCAAAATGTCCGACCACCCATCTCTGCTTTCAAAAGAGTTCTATTGGTGCTTCACAACCACAAAACGAGGAATACGCGACCCATCTGTGATCAAACCAGGTAAATACAGCCAAATATCAAATCGAGCAACAGATAACTGAACGGATAAATGTTGAATAAAAATCAGTTTCCCAAAGCGCACATGTCGTAGTAGGACTGCACATAGTTTGATATGAGTGTGAGGCGATCGTCTACAGGTCATCGAGCTGTAAACGTAACGAGGACTAGCAGCAGAAATACAGGATGGAGACTCTACCGCTGTATCTATGTGAACTGTGTTCTCACTCAGTTACTTCCCAGCAGATGTCAGGGGAATTCAGCTTCACTGAAGCTGAATTCCCCTGATTCCACAGGTTTTCCTTTGCTCTGTTTGCTGTCTGGTGGTGATGAGAATCCCTTCCAGGACTTTCCCAGACTGTGGGAACTGAGGAAAGACTTCAGAGACAACCGTCAGCTGAAAGCATCTCCTCTTTCACGTCTGCAGGGTACGTTCCTTCACGTTGCAGTATGTTGATAACACCTGAATGTGATGATACAAACAAGATAGAGGAAGAAGGCTGCAAACCAATTAAAGAGCAGCCCTCACAGACGTTGTGTCACTTTCAGGCAGCAGGGAAAGACTTGCCGTCAAGCTGAAACCACAGCCACAGGTAAGCAACACGTCCTGACGCAGACCAAACGAGCATGTTAGAGGAGGTGAGGCAGGGACTGCTTTGGTGAAAACACGACAACTGAGGCGATGCATCTGCTGGACACAGTCAGCAGCTCTTAGTGCTTCTGACGCTAACACTGAATAAATGCTACAGTAAGCAGAGAGAAGCAAACAGCTCTTTAACGCTGTGATGCAGCTGCTTCTATGACCAGGGTTAGTGATCAGACAGCTGAGATTTTGTCAGTGTTCAGGTGTGTTTGCTGCATCCAAAGTTAAAAAACACCAACGTCCCAGTACGTTCAGCCCCCGCCTGCGTTTTTTCCAGCTTGCCTGCAGTGTAATTGTGTGTACAACGTTCCTCTACACACACACCACACGGTCCATGAACTACGAGACACGGGAACAGAGCTGATCATTAGCAAGTCAGTCCAACTGACAGAATGTTAAATGAAACTCCAGTCAGTGTCTGGAAAATTGCTGTAGGTGAATGATGAATCCGCAACTTGTGGCCTAGTGCGTTTACTCTGGGTGTCATTTCAGTCCATTATGTAATGTTTGCCATGACTGACTGCTGTCACAGCATCCAGTGCAGCCAGTGTGGTGCGTAGTGTTTCTCCTCCTTTTCAGTGTGACGGACAATAAGAAAAGAAAAGCAGCTTGATGCATGACACACACACCAAACGCTCCCTGTGAGCTATAAATCCGTGAACGCTGTAAAGCCAGACCTGCAGGACTGTGTGGAAATGGTCTGATTCCAGCTTCGTGACAGATGGAAACGTTAACACGAGATTAACACTAGTGAACAGAGACATCAAACACACCGAGCGTCATCAGTGACTCAGGCCGACAGGAGACTGTCTAATTGCTTCGTTATCAGGGTGCTACACCCAGGCGCTAGTCCAGATTATATTTGCTGGTGTATCTGGTATGAGCTCGTGGGCCTGCTGTGGAGAGATAACTAGCAGAGGCAGATGGCAGATATCTCTTCACTACAGCAGCATCACCCATCGACTAAATATGCCCTCTTACATGAGCGAACAATGGATTGTGGAAGTCATCTCTGCAGGACGGCAGCACGCTCGCATAGTGGCCAGATCTCAAGGCAGAGGTGACTTCTTAGATTTGACTTTGTCTGTGGCTTTGCTTTCTGGTGAACTTTGAAGCAGTTGCAATTTCTATCCTGTGAACTTTGTGTCCAGTATGTCCAGCATGTATGAAATTGGCTTTGTCTGTAAACCTGCGGTCAGGGTTCAGGGCTCCAGCTCCGCATGGAGGAGCGTACGGCCCAGCGAATTGCTCTTTACAGAGCTTTATGCAGCCGCCAGAGCTGCCATCCAGGTGCAACTAGAGATGAATCAGACCAAGGAGGTCAGTTGACATCAGAGGCCTGCAGGAGCTGCTCAGTCTAACGTTTCATAAGACCTCTGGTATCACCACTGACAACAGCACGCAACTGAACAGTACATATATATGAATGTGGTGTATCACACTAAGCAGCTTCACGTTCATTTCCTTTGCCTCTCCTCTCTGAGCTTGGCTTAAGTCTTTTCCCCCCACAGAAACTACTACCAGCTTCTGTGGAGCATAACTGGACTACGCCCCCACACTGTGACGGGCTCCTAGGCTACAGTCTGTGAGAGCTGGCAGTAGGACCCCAGCGGCTGTACTTCCTGTACCGTGCTGTAAACGTCTGCGAAGGTCACCAGGCCTCTCTGCAGGCTTTAACCACGGCAGCACTGCCTCCACCTTCAGGCTAATGGGTGGGAACCCATCTCAAACACACACTGTTCACTCTCCCACCCCCAGGCCGTAGGAGCAGGGCCACCAGGTGGAGGGAGTCCTTCTCCCCCACAGACACCAGCCTGTTCTTAGTAAGCACATCGTCGACTGCGTTCTGCCGTCCAGTCTGTTTGCATGAAGCTGTTTTTGCACACACCACCGTACATAGTCCATATTAAACAGTATATTTTAATATTTATTTCTTTTACTGGGCAGCACGGTGGTGAGGTGGTTAGCACTGACCCTGCCTCTCGCCCATAGACAGCTGGGATATGCTCCTACGGGGTAGAAGATGAATGACGGCTTCTTTACTATATGTTATCCTCTTCATTCACTGCACAGCACAGGAACATTTTCATTGGACCAGGAACATGTCTCCCACGGTGCATATGACACAAGCACTTTGAATTCTGAATGTTGAAAGGGAGGAGAGCCGAGAAACACCAACCTGCTGATTCCCCCCAGAGTCGCTCTGAAGAACATGAACTGAATTCACTCGTCATTTAACCATGTCCCACCGCCTTCATGCATCTCTTTCCTCCCCAGAGCCCAGCAGAGGGGACAGGACCGACCACAGCTCCGGGTCAGGAGAAGGCAGAGACAGGACCACCCACACACTCACCCTCACCAGGTGCAGCACAGAGACTCACACAATCACACTGCTTCACACTGGTGGGGGCTTGGCCTTTACCAACCGTCAGTGCTCGAAGTCATTTACCTGGGGTCAGTGAGTCGAAGTAGACAAAGGGCTACAGCTTCGACTAAGCCACAGGACTAGTTCCCTTCACTTAGACCAGACCTGAGCTGTGACTTCAGTATTAAACTAAAACATGAGAATAAAAGAGTGAAAAGATGCAGCAGTGCCCACAACATAGAGATGGAAGTAGATCGTGCACATCCACGACCCACAGAGCTGCAGCTCCGCTGTCTTCTCCGTGTCCCCCCTCATCCCCTTAAGCTCTTTCCGTCAGTTCGCTTCGTGACTAATGCTCCGCTCTCATTACCCAAAGTCCTGCTGTCGACTCATCGTGTCTTTATCCTCTTTCTCCCTTATTCTCTCTCTCCTCTCACATTTCTGCCCACTCTGTATTGTAGTGTTTGAAGTTGGATTTCCATTCTCTTTTGCAGGCGCGCGCACACACACACACACACACACACACACATGCAGTGGACCATCTCACAGGCGTTTGACTTCAAAGCCGACAAATCCACTATTTGAAAATAGCACAACCGTGACTGGGATGGCATTAGGTTTATCATATAATGCGGTAAAAGAGCCGTCCTGCTGGTTACTGTAAGCAGCACATCTCACAGGTTGGACCCTTAAGCTTCTAAAGTCTGAAAATGAGTCTCACTCCTGCCACTATGGCCTCTCCCTTCCTTCATCATCCTGTTACCCAAACACGTTTGATTTCATCAGACCAAAGGTCCCAATTTTTTTGCACCTGCTGAGTGTTTGTGGCTGTTGTAACAGTTGAATGTCCACACTGTGGGATCAATGAGCAGAACAACAGCCTGGCTTTACTATGCTGCTGCAGAAATAAAAGACTGTTGTGCTGGACAGTCGCCGGACTTTACATGTGTTCTGTCTCAATCAAGTTTCAGTGTAGATTTCCTGGTTGAACTGAATCACGTGGATTTGGTTTTGTTACTATGGAGATTTATTCTGTCCAGAGCAGGTTCACATCAGGACCAGTTAGTTCTAGGGACTCATTGATTCATTTAACTGCTGTTCTATTAGAAAGTCTTTTCTGCAAATTAAGGTAGTCAGTCTGCATTAAGCTACGTTTACCTACATTGTTCTTTAACTGGACTTTGACCTGCTGCAGGTTCTTTTGTGTCCAGACATGTTTGTTCTTTAATAAGAAAAATTGCAGAAAAACACTAAAGTGAGTTTTACAGCGTGAACTAGATGTGAACTGTGGATTTTCCTGTTTATTTACTGACTCAAATCTACAGCTTTAATTTTAGAGGCTGTTTAGTGTAAGTGTTCAGCAGCTCATTTTAAATATGATGATTTCTCTGATTCACTGCTTATGAACTCTTTGTGCATTACTGACACATTCAGCTGATCCTCTATCGCCTGTTCTTTACTTCTGTATTTATCTTTTTACATATTTTACATTTCATCTCCATAATCAGCTGCTGCTCTGTGGGTTTAATCAGTGACTCTGTGATCTGGCCAGTTAAAAGATTCTGAACATGAGCTAGTGGAATATGCTTTAAAGTTGAATATCATCAAAAAGAAGAACATGTTGGCTGATTTTAAAAAACACATGTCAGCATTACTTACACCAATATCCATGACGCCGCATTACGGGCATTTCTACGAGTCTGATGGAGTCATGATGTGTAAAACGACATCATCCTGAAGAGAGTCGGGGTAAACCTCCGAGTCTGAGTTGCTCCTTAGGTTTAAAACAACCTTAAACTTCATTATGGTTGGATTCAGACAGGAAATGCTCTTATGCATAATAATGACCCACCCTAAGGCATGTGTAGCACCACAGGTGCCTTAGTGTTCCTTCCTGTTAGAGGGAGCTCACAACACCCCTCAGTTCAAACACACATCTTACTGGGTTCAATATGTGTCTGTGATTATCAGGATAACAAGGCCCTAAGTAGTTTGCTGTGCTTACTGTCAGTATCCACATGGCAGCACAGGCTCCTGGGTGATGTGGGAAAAGCTGCCACTGTTAGAGAGTTGATTAAATCAATGTGGCTCATCTGCTGCTGGCAAACAACAGAGCTGTCTGGAGACACACCTACAGCTCAGTTCATTCCTGCTCAGGCAACCCAGTCACACAGAGTTAGTGTACAGCTCCAGCAGCAGCCAAAGCACACGTCTGTGCCACAAAGCATCGAAACCATCGCTTTCAGCAATGCTGTAAAACAGAGGTGACACTAATTCTGGTCTTATTTTTATGTTCATCAGCCCGAAGCTCAATCTGACTCGAAGTATGTGTAAGATGTACAAATCTATCTCCAATGGTACCAAGTACAACCCACTTGTCACATGTCACAGACGGAGCTACTGCGTCTCTGCCTTGTTAATTCATTCCCAAGCAACAAAACATCGAAAACTTTTCAAAACAAAACGTACTGACAAAATAACTTGAACGACATAAACCCAAAACGATGACTCAACCATCAGTAACAAAATATTATGTGTAATAATAACAACTACTACTGAATACCAGAAGCAGGTCTGTTTTAAGCAGGTCAAAGCATACTGCCACTACTCAACTGACTAGACAAACAGCCTTGAAAAACGATTCCTGAAGTTTGACTCTTCCACGTTTTGTCACTACAACCACAGACATCAATGTGGTTTGTTGGTGTTTTTATGTAAGAAGCACATGAAGGAGAACATTAGAGAGCAAACAGGTTCAGAACCATGAAGGTTCTGAACCATCAGAAAGCTCGGGCCCAGGCGCATCTCTTAGCAGCTCTCACCTAATCAGTGTCTTTAATGTTGTGTTTCACTCCCCAGTGGTTCAAAGCTCAAAGTGAGTCAAGCTCCAGTCGTGTGTTGTCTGTTCAGGGACGTGGAAGGCGGTTCAGATGCCACAGTGGGAGAGGGAGCGGCGTGAGAGTTCTAGCGTGCTGGCTTACCCTCTAGGACGGTGAGCTTGGCGCTGGTGTTGATCTCTCCCACACTGTTGGTGGCTGTGCATTCGTAGATCGCTTCATCACGGTGCGTCCTCAACGGCTGGATACGCAGCACTGAGCCAGAGCCGTCGTCAAACTCAATCACCTGCAGCAGACCAGGGTTCAAGAAGTTGTCAGTGACTGGTCCTTCAAATTCAGTTTTATTCTCCAACAGACGTCCAATGCAAACCTGAACTGAATCACAGATCAAGCTACCTAGTGGTAAAAACGTGCAGGTCAACCGACCAGGCTCTAGAGCACAGGCAGCAAGGACTGGTTCCACCTGAAAACAATGCACACGTATGACATGAACGGATCAGCTGCTAAATGGGAGGCGCAGAACACGAAGGGGAGTTTAGAACAGGACAAGTCTTTTACCTGGGGTCAGTGAGTCGAAGTAGACAAAGCGCTACAGCTTTATTTGACTAGTTCCCTTCACTTAGACCAGACCTGAGCGGTGACTTCCCTGCAAGTATTAAACTGAAACATGAGAATAAAAGAGGGAAAAGATGCAGCAGTGCCCACAACATAGAGATGGAAGTAGATCGTGCAATACAACAGCGTTTTGTGTTTCTTTACCACAGTTGAGTTTAGAGCTGATGAAGTGTTAATGAAGTACTAACACTACTAACACATGAAGGCCAGAAAACCCAGAGAAGCATTGTACAGTATTCTTTTCTTATATTTTAGCCTCGGTTAGTTTGTGGCAGTCCTTTGTTTCCTTCACGCAGGATACAGGATGGTCTGTCAGTAGTTTGTGTAGCACGGAGGACGGATCATGTGGCCTTTATAACGGATTACACATTTAAATCACGTTCTAGAATACGTAAATATTCCATAAAAACCACCGAAGGAGAAGGTTTGACTGCTAGTGTCATGAACGTGGGACATGCTGCAAATGAACCGACTGGTAGGTGTCTCATACCTGTTTGTACTGCTACTTACTACCAATACTTATATCATATTTATTTATTTTGTTGACTGTATCATCTTTAGTTCTGATCTCTTATCTTTATTCTCTCTCTGTTCACTCCCCACCTGTCCAGCCCTGAGGCTGACGTTGCAGTATTCATAATGGATCCATCATCAAGTAGATTATTTCTACATACTTTGCCTGAAAAAGCAAAACTGTCCATCACAGTACGACATTCATACGACCCAGCACAGGACAGAAATAAATAAATAGAAGTGGTTAGACAGACAGAAGAAATCAGAAAAGCTTTGATATAAACACGAACCAAATGCTACTGCAACTAAAAGCCTCACATCTAGGAGGGCAGAACTACGGCAGCTACCCCCTGCTAACCCCTCATAAGAATGGAGAAACAAGTCAAAGTACAAAGGAAATGCGGTTCTTTTCAGGTGGAAAGTCTGCTGGAGTAAAAACGGTGACTATGACTGTGAGTAGCAGAAATGCTGCTAAAAATCCTGTCATTCGATTCCAGACATCGAGTCGCAGCAGGAGCTCCACACACAGACAAACATTATGGCCGTGTTTGCAATCACAGGATAATATTTCATAAATACCAGGTGCTTAAACCTCTGACCAATTACAAGTATGCCTGAAGCTGTTCTGCTTTCAGGACAGACCACCCTGCTGCTTCCCGCCTCACAGTGCAGCCATCAGCCTGATAACGCTGAGCTGACAGGTGGAAGATAATTCTATTACTCACACTGACATGAAGCAATTGTCTTGAAGTCAGCTGGGTTGGCTGCTGGCTAATGAGCCTTCCTTACACACTTTACAGTTGCTGTGTTGTGTGTGTGCAGCTGATAAGATGTCAGCTTACTCCAGTACACGTCCATATGTACAGTATGAAGCACATCCATACTGTTGCTATACTCAGTTGCTCACTGTTATTAAATGGGCTATAACTAAGCCTGGTTTTTCTAATCTGTCATTTGCACGTTGCATAGCTGGTAATTCCAGAATCAGATGAACTGGAGAGTAGCAGGATTCTGCTGCAAACCACTTCACATGGCTGCTCATCTCTCGGTTTGCTCCTGGGTTGAAGGAAGTGGCAGCGTAAGGTTCTGTTACTGTTAACCTTCCAATATTAGACGTATTTACTTTAATGGGCACTGAATGGAAAATGCTGTGGGGTTTAGTGCATGTTGTTAATGAGTAAATATTACTCTTCCCTACGGCTCAGCGGGAACATGCGATTATAACACAGTGCCTACAGCCAGTAACTAGTGCTGCTGGCGTCCAGGCGCAGCAGGGAGCTGATGAGCAGCGGCGGTGACACCCCAGACTTACCTCAAAGCGCTGAGAGCTCACTTTCTTCCCCTTCTTCATCCAGGTGATACGAGGTTTGGGCTCACCCACTGCCTGGCATACAAATGATGCTACTCCGCCAGAAATCCCTATCTGATCGTCAGGGGATTTGATGAAGCTGGGCATACCTAAAGGAGAGAGACAAGAAAAGAAGATGAGGACGAGAGAGAATAACCGTGGCCCAGACACGGCTGCTGGCAAGTTTTCATTTTGCTGTAGGTCTCACAATAACAATATTCTCTTTCAAAAGCAGTTTTGCGCCTGTAGACACACCTCTTCAACAGAAAAGCAGCTTCTCCTGATAAGCTGATTATTGGCAGGATGGTGAAACCATCATTAGACATGGACACCGATGAATGAAAGTGCAGCTCATCAAGTAGATGCTGTTTAAAGGACATAGCTGTTGCTGCACAGCGTCTAATCAGGCCAATCTGCTCAGGGGTGGATGTGGCAGCGCGTCGAGCCTTAGGCCCAGAAGAACATGTCAGTCTGTGAGCAGGATTTGTTAGAAAGAAGAGCCTGTTGCCAGGAGAAAGTCTGTTACACACAGTGGCTAAATGGAACCATTACGTTGGGATGAAGAATTCATTGGGAGCCTAATTACGGTTCTGTTGAATGATCCAACTGGACAATTATTGCACTTCAGCTACTGTAACATTCACGGAGCTCTGTCATACTTCACAAATAGACAGCAGTAAATGTGGAGCCACCCTCCATACTCACAGGGATGCAGCTTTTTTACTGTGGTGCGTTGCAGTATATGCTGGCCCATATGCTAACTGTGTTATTGCTAATAACTGGAACCTTGCTGGCCTCCTGCAGCTGCTCCCCTTCTCAGTGTTGCTGCTGTTCTCTGATAAAAACTATGTTTTAGACGTTGGCTGCAGCCGAAATGCTATTAAATTAATTTTGAACACCTCAAAAAGTGTATGTGTAAAACTGTGAGCCTCCGTATTGACTGGATTCCTGCTGAGTGCGTCACTGCTAGAGCTGGAGGTTGGAAGTGATTCTGTCCACTTCACATTCAGCTGTTTTCTGAGAACGAGCAGAGGGAAAATATTGGTGAGACTTATTTGAGGATGAGTGAGGATATTTGATTTACACTGACTCATGAGCTTTATGTGTGTGTAATAATTGACTTTCCCCAACGTGGGATCAATAAAGGATTATCTTATCTTATCTTATCTTATCTTAGCTTATCTTTATTCTGTGAATGTCGTAATGAAATGAAAATCTACTACATAGACTGTTTTGACTGTTGCTGAGATTTGAATAAATAATAAATCTGACCTAATTTGTTGGTTTCTAGGTACAAGTGGCCTCTTGAGTCAGGAGGACAAGGCAACCGCCGCAATTCAAAGTGCTTTACATATAGCAAAAAGGGCAGATGGTACTTGACAAGTACTGTCCAGATGAGCTTGATTTTCTGCTGTAACCAAAGGTCTGTCTGTTCACAGGCTGCTGCCTGCCTGACTTCTACTTGTGTGGTTTATGATTCATGGCTTCATAAAATTCCCAGCAATATTTGTATAGTAGCAATAAATTATTTGATTCACCGCTGTAGACACAACACAAACCTAAATGCTCCAGTAAATGTCTCAAAGACTGCGTTGTTCATGAATACTTCATTTGCTATGGTGAAATCCCTGTGAACCAGAAACAGTTCAGGGAGGCAATGTAATAACGGGGCATGTGGTGCATTATATCCACTTCAGGCAAGGTAAAGAAGATAAATATTTCAATTCAATTCAGTTTATTTCCATTGAGCACCAACTCACGACAAAAGTCATCTTATGGTTCTTTACAATGTAGGTTTTACACTTTCCAGAAAAGCGAAAACCCACAAATCACATTAACAATTGAAAAAACAATCAAACAACAAATATGTTAATTTAAAAAGATTTCTTCAATGTATGATATAAAGCAGAGATCTGGGTCAAAGATGACACTAAGGTTCCTCACAAGCAGATGCAAGTCAGGAAGTTCCACCTTCTGTGCTCCCAAAATCATACAGCAGGGGACTGTAGCAAGGCAAAGTGGGTGAAGAAACTCTCAGACATGAAACCTTCCCAGTCAACAACAACAACAACAACAACAAGAAGCAGCAACAGACTCAGGCAGGATGGTTGGACCAGCAGCTGAACACTGAGACACACGACTCTGAGTCTGACGATACCTGGAGATGAGAATAGAGAGAGACAGAAAGAGAGAAACACAACTAGGAGAGAACAGAGACAAAGTTAGTCACATGTGGACATGGAGGCATGTTAGTGGATGGAATAGATAGAAAACCAGAGGAGCTCAGTGAATGAAGGAGGTTCCAGCATCTAAGCCTGTAGCAGCTGAACTAAGAGATGGATCAGAGAAACCAGAACCATCTGGAACCATCAGCTTTGTCACAAAGGAAGGTTTCAGCCTAGTTTTAAAGTCTGCTGCTAGAACCTGAACTGGAAGCTGGTTCCACATAGAGGAGCTTGGAGCTAAAGGCTCTGCCTCCCGTTCTACAGGTAGAAACTCTAGGAACCACCAGCAGACCAGCTCTGAGAAGCAAGGTTCTGTTGGAGCAGAAGGAGCCATGAGGCCTAAGACAAGATGGAGCTTTATTATGAAGAGCTTTGGAAGAGGAGAATAATTTAATCCTATCCTAGATTTGACAGGACAGAGAAGCTAATGTAGGAGAAATGTGACGTCTCTTCCTGAGTCCAGTCAGACTCTGACACTGAACTCAGAACTGATGCGTGCATAAGTCTTTTGTTGGCCTAGGTGACCAGCCCATGGAATGGTGTGTGCCAGATGAAGTATGAGAGGGCGACGACACACAGTCAAGGCAGAGGCCATATCGGGTCCCCGAGCAGCTGGTGGAACCCCTAAAGAATGAAATAGAGACAATGAAGGGATTGGGCGCGATTGAGTCGTCCATGAGCCAGTGGTGAAGTCCGGTGGTCATGGTCCCGAAGAAGGATGGTTTCCTACAGGTCTTCATCGACTTCTGGAAGCTCAACACCCAGTCCCGATTTGATGCGTACCCGATGCCATGAATAGATGATCGTTTGGAGAAGATAGGGAAGGCCAAATACATCACCACACTAGACCTCTGCAAGGGTTACTGGCAGGTGCGCTTAGAGACATCAGGACAGTACACTGCTTTCAGGACCGGATGCTCCAGTCTGGTTATGCAGAGCCCGGACTTTACACAGAGCTTCTTGTCCAAGTAGATGTCTCAGTGATAGGGCTTGGAGCAGTCTTGGTCCAGGGGACCAAGGGAAATGAGAAGCCTGTCTTATACCTCAGTCGCAAGTTGTTGCCGAGGGAGACCCGCTATTCTGCGGTGGAAAAAGAATGCCTCGCCATCAAGTGGGCCTTGGAGAGCTTGCGATATTACCTCCTTGGAAGAGAGTTCAATCTTAAGAGGGACCACCGAGCCTTGACCTGGTTGCATTCGATGAAGGACCATAACGCCAGAGTCATGAGGTGGTACTTGTCCCTGCAACCTTTTAACTTTAAGATTCGGCATAGACCGGGAAGATTAAATGTGGTAGCCGACTACCTTTTGAGAAACCCGACAGCTACTCGGCTTGAAGAGGGGGAAGGTAATGTGACGAAGTGCCTGCTTGTCACCGTCGAGGGAGCGGCACCGACCTGATCGCACGCATTCACTCACCTCATCTAGTATCCGTTTCTCCAGTTTAGCTGCCCGTGAGCGGGTGCACACGCTCGTATGACGGCACATGGACATTTTCTTACATATACATTCAGGACAAGCCACACACACACAAACTTGGCTGTTGTTCCGTTTATTGTCATTTTGGTTGTCTTACGTACAGGGAGTAGTCAGACAACCGCCTGGAGTCCGGCGAAACCAAGTTTGTTATGTGTGAGGGGATTTGTATCGTCTGGTCGGCAAATGTTAGCGTGATAAAATGTTGCAGTTTGCGTTATTTATGTATAGATGTTTTAGGAGGACATTATAAACAGGGCTGTAGAAGAATGTCGTGTGGCCTGGGAAATTAAGTGTCTGAGGAAATTAGGAGTCTGTGGTTTGGTTTCCACCTATGAAGGGGTGGAGCCTGGGCTATATGAAGGGTGGTCAGGCCCAGGGTTGGGATTGGATCTAAGAGACAAGTAGCTGATTTAGCAGAGTTAATTATTGAAGTTAACTCAGTGTGATCTATGGGGGAAAACAGTTTAAGTAAGACATAGGTCTAACCAGCAGATCTAAGGCTGTTGGATCTGCAGATCGGTTTATGACTTTTGTTGACAGATTCTGATAAATCTTTTCTCTAATGGTTCTGATTTTATTAGTAAAGAAATTCATAAAGTCGTTGCTGCTGAGATTTAAAGGGACACTAGGCTCAACACAACTATGACTCTTAGTCAGCCTGGCTACAGAGCTGAACAGAAACCTGGGGTTGTTTTTATTTTCCTCAATTAATGATGAATAGTATGTGGTTCTACAGCACAAAGTGCTTTTTATATAGTATTAAACTGTTTTTCCATGCTAGACAGGATTCACCTCATGTGTTGGAACGTCACAGTCTTTGTAGTTTCTGGGTCCTGTACTTAAGGATCTGAGTTATACCATGGAGCCAACCTGCTCTGATTCACTGGCTTCTTCCTCAACAGTGTCTAAAACTGCAGCGTCATCAACAAGACAATCTACCTGATCATGAATCAGGCGACTGCTCTCCTCTGTGTAGCTACGAAGGGAAGAGACAAAAGATGATGAATCATGTCCTTAAATCTGACAACAGCATCGTCAGACAAACATCTGCTGTAATAGAACTTATTTCAACTGTTTTCAGGTCTGTTATGGTAAATTCAAACGTTATTAAGAAATGGTCAGATAACAGAGGGTTTTCAATCACTTTATCTGTGGAGGAACCAAGTTAGATAAAAACTGTGAACATTCAGTGCAGAACTGTGAACATGGACCAGGAGGACGGTAGACGATGAGAACACAACTGGTTTCTGGGTTTACAGTCTGAGTGAGAAAGGCTCAGAGTTACAGATCAGTCATAGGACTGGACCCAAAGGCACAACTTGACAGCTGAAACTAGGTTTTAAACATTTAACGAGGCAAACGTAACTTCTCAAACTGACAGACAAGCGCAACAGGCAGTGGCACAACATAGTGACATGACAGCCATGCAGCTCAACACACCAACAAATGACACAGACAGAACAAAATCTTAAATATATGGCGGGACAGGAAATGAGACACAGGCGGAAGCAATAATTATAAAAATCGAAACCAGGAAGTACTGAACTAAGACGCAGGTAAACACTGTCACACTCAAAGTCTCCTGTGTGAGTCCAAGAGACGAGACAATTCATCCAACTCTGAATATAAAAATGTTCCAAATCATGACTGGTTTTTTTTGTAGGACGACAGATAAACACAATATGTCACACATTTTCTACAGTATATTAGAATTATAGGTTCCAAAGTTGTCAAGTCTAACAATAAATATTCTCGAAGAGGCAACACTGTTGCAGTTCAGCGCTGCGACCTGTGGAGGCGCTGTTGTGCTGCCCTGTCGTGGACAATCACCTACACTGCTTTAGAGGATAGCAGGACTCCACACTATTACCTCTTTGTCAGCTAGTGTGTGTTGTTGTTGTTTCGCTACCTACTGTTAGTTTGTATTGCCGTCCTTAGTTTTGTCTTTTTCCTGATAAACCTTTGGTTCGTATTCCTGGCTCTGTGCATGTGGATCCTCACCTTTTGTTAGTCAGGCCACCATTTGTGTAAGTCTCCCTGTGAAACATACCATAACACGTGTTTTCTCATAGCTTTTTGTGTGGTTGATCATTCACATGCAGTACAGAATCAAAGCGTGTGATTCTTTCTTTCTTTCTCATTTACAACATTTTTTAAATGGCTTCAGGCAACACATTTTCACTGGATGGTTTGGTAACTTGACAAGTGTGCTCCTCAAAGTTCACTGTGATTCAGTCTGTTTGTGCTGTGATTCCCTCCACACGCTACAGCAGGTTACAGCAGGTTACAGCAGGTTACAGCAGGTTAGCGAAGCGTGTGGACCAGAAGGAAGCATTTAGTGGTTGTAGCTTCAGACAGGTTTGATTGACACTTTCTGATCCTCGTTAGCACGTCTCAACAAGGTGTTTCTGCTATGAAATGCTACTGGAATACTGAGACTGACTGAGACTAACCGGACATGAGACTAGGACTGACAGACTGGTTTTGGACCCAAGCACATGACCCAACAGACAGACTAGAAAATATATTGTTTAATATTTCACACAGACAACTGGACACAGACAGGCACGTGATGAAAACAACAGAAATTTGCTGCTTAACTTTCTTTAAGTGTGGCAACGAGTAAAACTTCACACAGACGGACAGGAACCGAACAGGAACGATGTGAACCCTGCCAAGCTATACACTCCCTTCCAGTACTTCAACATGCTCTTCACAGATGAGGCGATGTTGCTCATCACACGCTCTGCTCAGGACGTGAGGGAGCCTGAGGAAACGGAGGGTTCCTCAGCAATCCCCACGGACGACTACAGGCATCATGAGCTCCTTCCACCGTGACAGCCAACATGATGCCGAGGCAGAGCTTTTAGCTTTTATTCATTTCAACCATAACCAGCACTGAGTGCAATGACAGGTCCAGACCAGTTTTCAAACATCCATCCTGTCCTTGAGTTGCTTTGTGAGCAGAAAGCACAGAGTGGATGGTGACAAAAAAAGGCTCAGCTCTAACCAGATGAGATCCAAACATACAGCAACCACACCACTAGTGTATGTGTTGTTACAGAAGTGTTTCTCTAATGTCATGTACAGTCCTGTGCTACAGTTTTAGGCAGTTTTTTCTGAGAGCTTTCTTTGTTTACAGCATTTTTTCACACCTGCCTAAAACTTTTGCACAGGACTGTACGTTTCACAAAGGGTGACTTGTTGCCATTACCACGTTAGTTGCTGGGACCTGGCTGCATCGTTTCTGCTTTCACCACTAGCAGGCGTAGTCGGGTAGTTCACTGAGGGCTGGTTGGGCTCATTCGTTTGCTTGACTAAACAGCGTCTTCCTCTGTGAGCAGTACCACAGTCGTCTATCCATCCATATGTACATTCTACCACATTCAAGCTACTTTGTAAAACAATAACATGTATCTAGTATTTTGTTCAGAACTGAAAGTTAATTCAGTGATGATGGTAAAAAGCTGACTTCCATGTAGCTGCTGTTGAGTCCATCACCAGCAGATCGATCAAAGCGCAACATAAAAACTATAAATAACTCATCTGCTCCCTCCACACTGATGATGCATGGATGAGTCCAGGTACACTTATTACAGTGATATTTAAATAGTGGTAGGCTGCTCTCTGGCCCTTTACATTCACACACTCCCTCAGTTCAGAACAACAGGAAAGTGTCTCGTTAGGCTGTGGAGCCATGCAAAGCAACCTCTGCTCAGTCAAAGTGACACATAACCAGCCTGCTGCTCTGTAACCGCATCATAGCTGCCACGTGCACGTCTTGGACAAAGAAAAACCTTAAAACACTAACAGACAAAGTCTGGCACTTGATTGGTGGGTGACTGCTCTACCTCTCCAGCAGTACAGGAAGAATATGGGCTTATACGTAATGTCTCAATGACTCATCTCCTCAGTTTGCCTACGGCTCAGATACACTCTGTTGTGCAAAGCACTGGGACACGCCTCCAAATCATATGGTGTAAAACCAAGCAGCAGGCCTGAAGACTGCTTCTACAAAGATTAGTGAAAGGACGAGTCGCCCTCAGGAGCTCTGTGAATCCAAGCATGGTACCATAATAGGTTAGCACCTGTGCTACGTCCACGTGTGGACTGATTAGCTAGCATCTCAGTCGCAAAGTGGGAAGTGCAGTGTCTGCAGCAAATGCTAACAAAACAAGTGGTCAGTGCGACTCGGCACTGGACTGACGCTACAATTAGAACTACTCTCCTCTGAGTCCAGGATAACTGTAATGAATAGCTCACCACTCATTACTCACAGAGAGGCATCAGATGTGGAGTTGCGTTGCATTATCACGTCAGCCTCTGTTGTCATTAATTATTTAGACATTGTGTTACGCCTTCACCATTTTGTTACATTCAGCTTAGTCATAACATACAATGGAGAAATGAAGAGCAGCCAATGAGCTGGGAAGTGCTCACTGGGTGAAACCTTAATGATACTGTATAGACGTGTTTTGCTTGTGTTCTGCTCAGATTCTAGTTATTAGAGATTAAAGCCCACAGCAGAAGACGGCACAGACACGACCCCATGACGTGACACAGCCCAGCAGACCTGAGACTCGTGGCGAATCGCACGTGAAACACTGCTGCCACTTGTGTTTGCTCTTATAAATAATGCATGGTTCTCTCATGCTCCTTGTTCATGACCCACGCAAGTGTGGTAGCAGTAACCACAGGCTGCATGACAGCTCAGGAAACGGAGTAAACGGAGGATGTGCAAATTGAAAGACAAGCTGGGAAGAAGAAGAAAGTTACAGTGTACTGTAACAATCAGAGAAATCTAAAAGATTAGTCTGAGCAGATTCTGTCCCACGGCTTGGTCTCAGCTTGGTCTCAGCTTGGTCTCAGCTTGGTCCCAGCTTGGTCCCAGCTTGGTCTCAGCTTGGTCTCAGCTTGGTCTCAGCTTGCTCTGGCGTCATGCTGTCATACATCATATGGAGGATGGATAATTCCATCAGAACAACGTGGCTGCAGCTGCTCTCCAGCAACTACAGGACGTCAGGAGATGACTGCAACACTGGGCTCTCACCTGAGCTAAGAGCTGATTGGTTCAGGTGTTCAACATGATGTTTTACCAACGTTTTATTATGAAAGCTGAAATGTCTGATCTTATTCTCACGGTCACAGATATGTCAGATTCTTGAAATTCCTGAAAACTGAAATATGTGACCACTCAACTACACAACTACAACCTGACCATTCTGTAGCTGACCTCACGTTTTATTTTATTTTTGCACGGACTGGAAGGCCGGTGCCTCAGAACTTGACAATGTCACGTCACAAAATTCCACTTGTGCCACCAAGCCAGTGGAGTCACGTTGGTCCTGCCTCCAACATGAAGTTGAGGTGTCTGTTAACCAGGACAACGTTTTGTGACTTACTGCACATTCTCCACTTGCTAGCTAAACAATGCAGGTGAATTGAGATTGAGATCTCCCTCCCTGGGAGCAGCAGCTCTACATCATCTATGCTCCTTACGCTGAATTGGCCACTTCAATCAGCACATGTGGAGAATGTTTCCGGGTGTGATGATGATAAAGTGGATACATTTTAAACAGTACAGTTCAGATTCATCAAGTATCTAATTGCTGTGTTTGCATCAGCGGGGAGATTTCTGATTCAGCTCCTAAACTACAAAAGGATGTTTTCTACATGATCAACTCTTCACAGAATGCAAAACAAACTGCAATACGAAAACTACAAGAAGATGTTGGGTTTTCAGTCTCCCCTTCCCACAGCGTTTGATAGGCCACGGTGTACCTCACCTTTTGCTCAGTGCAAGCAAGATGTTACAGGTAGCCAGATTAATTTATGGACTGTAAAACAGATGAGACGGGCAACGGGTGCTGTTTTCTCTGTTGGAGATGATCTTTCCATCGCTCTTTCTCTTTGTCCCCTAGTGTCCTGAGCATCTGCAAAATGGTCCTATTGAATCTTTCGTGCGGGTTGCCCTGGGGATGAGGCGTTCTTGAGTGTCCAACTCCAGTTTTCTTCTGCTGTCCTGAAAAGCTCATTGTTTCAATTCCAGGATATCCAAACCACCAAAAATGCATTCAGCTGCTGTTTTCCTTGACTTATTTTTAGTTGGATATGCCTGTGCAAACCTAGTGAAGTGGTCCATTACAAGAAGAATGTACTCTGATCTATGCATACGAGATCCAAAGGTGAGTTTGAGACTATCACACCCACTGGGGCGCGGACATGCTCCACTGGTCGTTTTTGCTTTATACGGAGGCTTTGCCTCATAACATAGTCCTCAATCTCCTTCTTCATATAGGGCCAGTAGAACCGCTCCCTTGCTAGAGAGAGTACTCGCTCTGTGTCAATGTGAATCATGAAGATGTTTTAGCACTAAGGGGTCTAAACCTAGCTGGAAGGACAAACTGACACCGTTCACCGGTCCATCTATGAGTCCGGTGATCATTTTTCTCAGCTGGTGACAGCGTTCTAGAACCATACCCTATCACTCTCATCTTGTTCTGATGCTGGTAGAGAACAGCCCCAAGACCCTGTTCAGAGGCATATTTTAGGTTAAAATCAGGGTATGCTAAAATGGGGTATGGGTCAGAATGTCAATGAGCCTCTGCAAGAATTTCTGTTCACTGTTCCATCTCACGGGGGCTTTAGAGGAAAGCTGAGGTCCCCTTAACTTGGCGTGTTGAGCTTGCTGGCTATTTGGCATGTTGGAATCCTGGTGAAGAAGCTCATATAACGGCTTCATGGTGCCCCTCCCATCCAACAAAACATACAGGACAATCAGGATACACACAAATAGACTGAGGAACAGCTTCTTCCCCAGAGCTGTAGCCTGTATTACCCCCGATTGCATCCGGATCTAGGCTCCACCTTACTTCACATACTTCTCATTGGAGATATTGTTGAATTATTTATTATGTTTCAGTGTAATTACCTTGTGTCTATTCCTTTGTTTATTGATATTCATATGTTCATTACTGCTGCTGGTCTCCAAAGTGCTACCAATCAAATGTTCGTTGTATCGCTACAGTGACAATGATAATAAAGTCTAAACTGTAAAGTCTAAATGTCTGTGGAGGTTCTCATTCATCCAGGTCATGGCAACTGGACTTCTTCTAGTTCGTACGAACTAAAGTCTTTGCAATATGTGAAAAATCCTGTATGTAGCTCCGATAGTAACTGAGGAGGCCCAACAGTCCAACAGTGGTCCTCAGTGCTCTCACTCACTTCAGGTCTCTGGGGTTTAACCTGCAGCCCGTCAGCTGACACAAGGTGACCTACGTATCTCACTGGAGAATGTCACATTTCTCTGGCCTTAACTTGACACCATGCTTTGACCAAAGGACCTTGCGCACACACTCAACATGGTCTTCAAATGCTTTTGTATAACAAAGAATGTCATCCAGGTAGAGGATGCAGCATTCATCTCTGAGTGAACTCAACATTTCTTCCATACTCCTTTGGATGGCCGAGGGTGCATTAGAGAGGCCGAAGGGTATCCTGACCCACTTATAGAAGCCTCCAAGGAGTGAAAAAAACTGTAAGATGCCTTGGGCCTTCTGCCAAAAACCCTTGGTGGTATGCTTTGCCTTGATCAAGGACACTAAACCATTAGTGGACCCCTAATGTGTCAGTCAAATCCTGTATCCTGGGCAGTGGATGCCTGTCAGGGATGGTTTTCTGATTCAGCAACCTATAGTCAATGCAACGCAAGCCATCCTTCTTCCGAACACATACCACAGGGGCTACATAAGGAGACTTTGATTTTATAATCCAGCGTTTTTCCAAAAGATCCTGAACATACTCTTCTGCAACCAACAGCTTTGGGATAGAAGAAGAGGCTGCAGTGTCATCACGGTTTAATTACATTTGAAGGCTTGGGATACACTCGATATCACTTGCATCCTTTGCAAATGCTGGTTCCTTATACAACATCTTTCTCACAATTTCTTGTTGGTCCTCAGTGAAGTGACTCAAGGCAACTGCTGGGTGCCAGAGTGATGAGGAACATTAGGTCTCAGCTGGGCAAGTAGCGACACTCTGAGCCATTACGTTCCTGTTTACCAGTGAGTCTGTCTCAATTATTTTTTTTACTGGTTCAGTGTTGCCAATAACTGACTTCCTGGGCTGAGTAATGTCATGTTTGTTGTGGTTACTCAGAGGTATAGTTATTTGGGGGGTCTCTTATTGAGCCTTCTGTCAGGTCCTCACCTATGTCTAACTGCACACTGTTTGGTCAGGTTCAAATAACATTAGCTGTCAGGTATGCTAGGTTTGAAGGTCTTCATTTTACCCATGTGACACAACCTGCAGGAATTACTTGGTCCTTCAAACCTATTCTCAAGTGCCTCCGGACTGCAACCGGTCTTTTGGTTTGAATGAAACGTACCATGCTTTTGCTGTGTCACATGGAATTGACATGAAACAATCTAAGGTGGGTCAAAGTAGGTGCAAGGCTTTCAGGTTTTTCGCTGATCATCACTTCAATCACATTAAACCCAATCAAAGGCATCTCCAGTGGTAGCGAGCTCACTAAGAAAGGGACCGAGACCTAGGGACCTACCGCTCTATGTCCTTGTTCACCACAAGAGAAGCAATGCTTACAATTCTGTGACACATGCACTTATCGATCGTTCTGAGCTTAGAGCCCCCTATTCATCAGTGGGGTTGTTTGACCCCTCGAAGGCTGCAGGGGGTTAAACACAAAGCTTTCTTGATAAATAAAATCCTTGTCCCGTGTCCTCTGTCAGCTCCACAGCTGAGTGGCGTTTCCGTGAATGTACAGTTGTCTAACACGTAGGAAGCAGTGACCCTCCGTTCAGTTTGATTTCTGCTGGTCAGTGAACTTCACCTTATTGTTTTTCTCTTGTAGAGAATAAACAACTTCATATAGAAACAAAAACCATAAAACACAATTTCTGTATGAAGCCTCCTCTATAGTAAATAATGAGTTTGATCACATGGCTTCCCCCACTTTACAACAGATGGATTCATATGCTAATGGTCACTTCTCACCTTCTCACCAGCAGTGATGGATTAATTATTATGGAGGAGGCTTCATACAGAAATATTTCATATAATAGTTTTTATGTTTTTTGTCTGTATATGAAGCTTAATTTATTCTTTTCAGGATAAAATCCAAAATTAAGATAAAGTTCACTAATCAGTAGAATTTGTTTACCAGTTAGTGTAAAAAGTATAAAATATTAATTAAACCGCGACCCATAGCCACAGAAATATGTGGAAGTATGAGGGTTATGACAACAGACCTCATATATAATAATTAAATGCCAACATAGGTTTTCAGATGGAAGCTTAACGCACAACATTCACCACTTTTACATGTGTCTGCAACAACGTATGTAAAGCAGGTGGTTGTGTGGAGGTTATTTATTTAAGGCGTCTGTATGCAACCAACAAGCTGATGCATGAAATCCAGGTTCTGTTCTCATCGCCATAGTAATAGTATAACAGGTTATCATTTTCATACAGTAGCTGTGTGTGACAACAGTCAGGCAGCTGTTCCACCTTCAGCTCCAGCCCTGAATGACCTGCATATGCAGGCGATCAAATCAAATCTGACAACACATCAGAGTAACCATATGTAAACAATATATGAGGAGTGACCCGCGGGATTAGTGCTGGTTGTCTGTCCACTTCACACCAGCTGTTTTCTGTCTTCTGAGAACACGCGCAGTTAAACTGTGTTCGTCAAAACCCAAATCCACAAGCATATGTCGGCTGTGACACTGTGACGTGTCCAGACCTGCTAGTCCGTCCGTCTGTCTGTGTGTTTTCCTGTCTCTCTCCCTCTGAGGGTTGGCTCTTCCTCTCCTGGATGAGGGGGCGGGTGATGCGAAGCTTTTGCAGCCAGAGCTCGTCCAGGATTGGTCTCTCGCTGCCAGGTCCTTGGATGCTGCGGCACCTTCGCTGGTTCCGCCTCCACTGGATGGACCCACAGAGGCTACAAGAGGAGTCTGGGAGCAGAGCTCGGAGCAGCATTGTGTCCAGGTTGTGTTTGTGAGCTGCCATCAACTGTTCATTTGCTTTCCATAGTTTTGTTTGAGGCCCAGACCAGTGAAACTGATGAGTTGATAGTACTTGTTCTGTGATCATTGTGGTCAGCCTGTGCTCTCTGTAGTGATCTGTAAGTGGATCGTGGACTGTAGAAGCTGTGATGCAAACCCAGCGTGCTTTCATTTCACAAGCAGTCGGAGGTGAGGTGGTGTCCACAAATATACAAACCCTTTGACAACGGTACCGGTCCAGTTACCATCTCCACTGGGTATTGGTTGGAACATCCAACAACCGAGCGCTTTCCCTTGAGAACGGTAGCTGTGCCATTCAACGAGTCAACGACACAAACCCAGCTTTAGGCCAAGTTTATGTTGGGCTGTGTTTGGGTTGTAATGGAAATTCTACTATATGGGTATTTTCCCTTGTGACAGAACTCTGATTCATATTACTTGATATATTCTCATATGTATCTGTACTAAGCAAAGTAATCATAGAATGAGTTATATACTTGCGTACAGAAATATCTTAAAACAATGAGCCTTCTCTTTCCCATGAGAAAGGGAGCTAGGGAGATACTGTTTAGTTATGTTTTACAGCATGGACCATGGCCATGAGAGCATGGCAGAAGAACTTTGATGTACTTTGTTTCTGTTACACTTTCCTCCTGGTGCAAGGCAGTGACTGACCCTGAGTTGTGGGCTGATAAGTCTCTTGTGGACTGTTTTTGTTTGAGACTGAGCTAATGAGAAGATACATCTTTACTCCCTCACAACGAAGGAGGTATTTAGGTAGGAACAGAGTAGATGACTTCAGATCTACACTCAGGCAGGACAGTTTTGCACCGACTCTGTGTACTTCTCTTCTTGCAAGAATAAAAGACAACAGAAAGACAACTTTGATTGGTTTTTGATTCATTCACCAGGTTCCTCACAGGTTTTTGCCTCCACAGGGTGCAGCCTGAGGTGGTGCTGTGTGACGACAGAGCCTAGTCTACGCCAACAAGGTGAAGAAAGAACAGCCTGGGTCAAGAGGGGACTAATTAGCAACATGTGAAGAAAGTGCACTTCAGCCATTCCACCTGTTTGTCTACATGGACCATAGAGACGTTGAATGTGACCAGCATGTGTAAAAGGTTAGACATGTGTCACTTACAACCCAAAGACATAAGGACGCAGCGAAGGCCCACAGAAGACTACTGCTAGAAGTGAAACATTGAGGCCTGTGTTACGGAAAGAAACTATTGCAATTTAAACTACTGGCACAGAAATCTGTACTCATTTCTGCAAGGATGCTGATGCAGCCAAGCATTAACACAGATGCAGTAATGAATGTTCAGAATTACTTACTCTCTGTATGAGAAGGCAGCACCAGTGTGGCCAGAAGCAACAGATCAAACACTGCCTTGGTGAGGAGTGACAGCTGTCTGAAGCTGAGCTCCATGCTGGGGCTGGTCGCACGCCCTCCTCTGGTGCAGACGCCGCTGTCGACTGGCTAAGACCTCATACAGCTACAGAGCGACACCTGCAAGGAGACAAGAGAGGCCGTGTTTGAATCGTCCACTATTATAACCTGCTACGCATTTATGCTTACTTTTCATAAACACACGGCTTCAGTGGAAATTAGGTCCAAACTCATTATTAGGAATGATGAAAATGTATTATTCAAAGTAGGAGTGAAGTCTAGTCCCGCTGCACAACAATGACCTGGTTTCCTCATAACATCCAGGGCTGGGACTCACTCAGAACAGAGTACAACCGACTGCGTAACAGTAACCAGTGGTAACAATAACTACGACAATCAGAAATAAGAGCAAAGCACAGGACGAGCATATAACACACAGCAACAAGCCAGTTCAGATTCAGCAAACACTACCATCAGTGGCATCATCCACACGGGTGAGCAGCCGTGCAGTCCTTCAACCTGGCCACTGGTCATCCTCAGCTGACTCTTATACGCTTTCAGCTGAAATCCTCCAGTGTCTTTCCGCTGCCTCTGTCTAAGCCCTTGATTGCAATCAAACTACACGTTATTCACCTGATCTTGCAGACTGTGACAGGGCTGGTTGGCTCATGTTATCCTCTGCCTTCTATGAGCCCTTCTGAGGGGAGGTCACTGCCCCAAAGCTACTTTGCTCTTTTGAAATACATGTGTCGTCGGTATACGAGGATGAACTGTAGGTTTCGACTGCTTAGTAATTCTGCATTTTTGCTCTTTTCTTTTAAACTGGTGTTGTTGTCAACTTTCGTCTTGGCTTCACATTTTACAAACACTTCCCTCTTAAAAGCGTCAGTTCTTTTACAACGGGCAGAGCTTTGTGTCTGTATGTTGTGGTTTCTTTTTAAATACTGAAACACATGACGCGGTGTGTCGGGTCAGATGGACACTGACAGACACCACGGAGCTACAGGGCAGTGATCAGGATGTCTGTTCCCCGACTGAATTCCTTCCTAGAATGAAACGCAGAGCAACAGGACTCCCATCGACGTCATCTTCCATGCAGATCAACACAGCTGACAGCGCATGTCAAATTAAATCAATGTCTAAAATATATTGTGAAGCAGATTTCTTTTTGAAAGCTATGAATATTTGAATATAATATGCAGCTGACAAAACACAGAAAGTTGGGCAATTACAGAAAGTGTCTCAGTAGGTGTTCAGAGCAGATGTCTGACGAGTCACTGGCTGTGAGACAGGGAGGATCTCCAGGCTCTATGTCATGTGACTCACCGGTGAGAAATTAGATCAGGCTGTTTCATGTCCTCTGGGCCTGTTGGCTGTAGATTGTTCCTGGGGGGTCGTCAGACATTTGATTTGGGGGTTTTACTGTACTCATGTATATCAAAGAACTCTACTGCGGTGTCAGCAGTTCTCTTTGCTGTGGTGCTGGGCAGGCGGCAGCACGGACAGAGACAGGCAGAGACTTAACCAGCTCGTTAAAGCTGCTTCTGTCCTGGGCTGCACACTGAACACCGCCGAGGAGGTGCCGACAGGAGGATGTTGGTGAAACTGAGGCTCTGAGCAGCAGCTTCAGTACCAGACTGTTCTCCCCCAGTGCAGGACAGAGAGCTGTCAGCGTCCATTCCTCCCCACAGCAAGACTTTACGTCTCTGCAGGGACATACAATGTGCAGTGTGTAATACTCAAGCTGACGTCGCTTGTCTGCTGGTTTATGCATCCTGAGTACCACATTCATTTTCTGTGGATAACAAGTGTAAATATGTAAAAATACTATTGATCCTATGGATTTCTGTTCTGTTCATTTAAACGCAGCATTATCTTAACTTATAAGCTTATAATAAACACAGGTTTGGTGCAGACACTAGTCAGAAGCCTGCTGAGGAAACTGCTCTTCTCCAGGTCGACATGCACATTAAACAACAATTCATCTCATTTCCGGGTTTTGATTCCTTCAGTTCTTTTGAGAATGAGTAAGTCTCAAATTAATGCAGAAGATTTTTCCACGACACCCACCTCAGAAATCACAACACAAGCATTCTACAGTCAGACTCCTCACCAGCAAGGATTCGTTCAGTGTAACCAAACCAGACAGTTTCCTTTCTACAGTAGCTGGTCGTAGATCAAGCTACTCTTTTTGCAGCATTAGCTGGTTGACCTGACGTCCACCAGCAGTCGTAATATTCATGGGCTCCACATGCTCAGAGTGACTTAGACTTGAGAAATGAATGAATCCCTGCGTCTTACGGTACTGCACCGTATGACCTGGAGCCAACAGACCCATTAATGAAGACGCGACATGTCACATCAATACGTGTATTTACGCACATCCCTGGGTCTGCTTTAAAAGTGGTATCAGTTATTTATTCACCTATCTGCTAATGCTCCAGTCACCAGTAATCCGAGATAACAAAAGGACATTCCAAGGAACAGAGAAGGTTCTAATCCCTCTGGCTTGATTCTTCCTGAGTCAAGGCTGTAGCAGACAGCGATAGTAGGAGGCCCATTACCGTCAAGCCCACCGGCCCAAGCGGCTGAACTAGGCAGGACACAGTGCATGTCTGCAGAGGAATTTCCAACGCTCCTTTGGGCACCACCTGAACCAGGCTGGTTTAAAAACCTCACATGGCCGTCAGTTACTCAGGCAGATTGCTTCTGCTGGGCCACGGCAACAGATGCTGTCTGACCACTTCTCCGATTCCAGAGGGTCCCTGCAGAGTTTCATAGTTAGTTTATGCGGTGCTAGCAGCAGATTTGTCACCTGGTCTGTGCCTGAGCAGCTCATCAGGAACAGGTAGTGTCTGCGTATTTCAAATGTCTGAAGCATATGTTTCAGTTTGAAAACATTCAAACCCTCTATGAAGGAAATGACTTGAACTGTGTAGCGTAGCTGGCACGTCCCAAGTGAAAGCAGTCATTCATCTGGTAGCATTGCGTTTTTCTTGGTCTGGCCATTATTGTATATCTACACATATGGAGTCTGTCTACACCAATCAAACGCCTGTGTAATAATGTACTTTGTTGTTGTCCAATGAACTAATGGAATGAACATGCACAGATGTTTGACACCAAGAGGAAGGATGTAGTAGCAGGCCTTCAAACTACTACCCGTACGCTACGTGCTGTAGGAGTTATTAATGCGTCGGAAGTAGCATTTCCACAACGAGCCCATTTAAGCCACGGCTTACTGCAGAGGTGCCATGGAACGCTAAACAAAGGGAGTCATTACAGCTGCATGGCCAGATGTGGCCTGCTTCCTTCTTACTCCATGGCTGAACCATAAAGAGCCTGGATGTGCTTCTGAATGTTAGAGTTGCTGTTCACTGAAAGGCTCAACATGAGGTCCTGGTCAGGTGTCATCATCAGCCTGAAAATACACACTAAGCCATTTTTCACCACATCTGACCATGAAGAACAGAAAGGCCTGATTTGACTGAATGCCCAAAAAGCCTGAGCAGTTCTGGAATAAAAATATTTCAAAAGCAACATTAACTTGCGTCACATTGTACAGTAACAACAGACAGTAGCACATACTTTTACAGGCGTCAGAGCTATACACACCACAGATAACATCACAAACAATTTCAAACTACGTAGTCTGACTGGTGATCATTAATAATCCAGGTGTGACTCTGAATTCGTCTGGAAAGGTTTGGTTCACACAATGCAGCTCTCACACGGTTCCCAGCAGCAGTTTCCCTGACGGCAGATCTAATAGACGCCATGAAGCTCACTGTGTGGCCAGTACTCACACCATTCACCCATTAAATGTCCTGAAGGCTTTTCTCACAGGCGGCTAATTATTCTATGGGAGAACACCTGAGAGAAACAGGTGATGATTTCCACAACACACCTGATGATTTCTCACTCACTGTATAGCGTAGCGTAGTACAGTATATGAGATAAATATGTACTTCAGTTTCATTTTCAGTGACATATTTCTTAAATAGCAGAAATATATGCTTCAAATCTTATGAAGCGACCACAAACGGGTGGATGCCCTGGCCTGCATTCCTGAGGGAGGATGAGAATGCAGACGAGAGTTTGTCAGATGTACGGATGCTTCAGCAGCAGGGATGTGACTGATGTGGTGGAGGAGGAGCTCAGACGACACGTGCCTACTCTCACCTATAGTCAAGAACCACACAAGGGTTGGATAAAACAGCTCTCATTGCTTCATATGTGTCTGGAAGAATGTTGGACAAAGAGGCTGAAAACAGGATGGGAACCGCCTGCACGTGTAGACACAGCCTTCTCTGGTCCCGGACCATCTAGTCACCTCTGCCCCGTGTCTTCGCCAGCCTTCGTAGACAAAGCCCAGTCACCTCCCACAGCAGGCGTCAGTCAGCGCAGAGAGGAGACCCACCACCCACGTATGCTTAATGCCCTTCTCAGACTCAGTTTCTATTAGTTCATGGTTCGTCTGCTATGAAGCTGGATGAAATGCTTTGTGCTGGCAACTGGTAGGTATTTAATGACAGCTCCCACTTTTCAATAATGATGGCGTAATTAGACTGCAACAGTGCACTGCATTATGGATAATTACACGTCACTAAGAAAATGATTTTGCAGGGAAAAGCTTCTCTACTTGCTACTGTGTATTTCAAAGCTGTCTAAATCACAATGACAGGACGCCACATTGAAATATTATTTCATGTCATGTTTCACTTATTCCAGTGCTTGTGACACAACGTTGGACATGAGCTCACATCCAGCATGACCACAGGGCGTTTAACAAGGACATGAACGGTCCCTCCTGGAAGTGTCCCAGCGGACGGCTCAATAAGTAATGAGAGAAAGAAACCTATGCCAACCAATGACCAAATGATGCACCATCACAGTCGACATGTCACGGTTCTTACTAGTTTTAGTGAGTGTAACACTGATTCTGTTCCACACACGCTTCTGTACATGCTTAAATATAAACAGCACGTAGACCACGAACCCAGGTTGAACCGAGGATGTGTCCATACCCAACAGCATCACTCATCATTTCTCTGCATCAGCCATCAGCAAACTAATGCATGCGTAGACAGACAGGCCGGCCCCTCAGGTCCAATGAGAAATCCTCCTCAGTATGAATGATGACACACTCAAAGAATCACACAACGCTCTTCTTTGTATTGTACCATTCAGCGCGCTTTGGAAAACGAGGGCAACTGTGGCGATAACAGCCCCTGCCCCCACCCCACATCACTGCAAGGTGTGTGGCGGCCCCCACACCGTCAGCTTGTCCTCAGACTGACTCATGGTTAGAGCCCTTTTCTAGACAGTCACGTAGACACGCAGCCTTAAATCCTCAATTCCTGGTTCCTCCTGCACAGGTCAGAGTCACACAAACCTTTGCAGCCTTAAATATAAAACTGTCTACCAGCTGCCGTGTGCGATGCAATCCAGCACATGAGCCCTGGAGCAGCATCTGTGGTCCTTCCACAAGGAAAAACTAGAGGCGCAACAAGTTCCAGAAGACGTCTTGCTCTGTTTGGTGTTGACAAGTCTATTTTCTACAAATCAAATTGGTCTGAACAACCATTTTAATCCTAATCAGGGAGGTGGTTAACACTCTCGCCTCACAGCGAGAAGGTCCCGGGCTCCATTCCCGGAGGCGACCGGGGGCCTTTCTGTGTCTGCGTGGGATCTCCTCCCACAGTCCAAAGCCATGCAGTGAGGCCGATTGGAATGTACGTGTGACTGGTTGTGCGTCTATATGTGTGGCCCTGCCACAGACTAGCGATCTGTCCAGGGTGAACCCTGCCTCTTGCCTCTAGGCTCCCGCACACCTGGAGCTTCATAGACCAAGCTGCCCTGGCCTCCAGAGCGGCTTCAGGCAAAAAGGATCAAAGAAAGCTCAAACCAGAATAGTTACATCTCTTATTTATGAACAGCTATGAACACTGCAAACATCCATCTACAGAACCTGATTGAAACACAGGACATGTGGATGACACCCTGTCGCCAGAGCAGGAAAGGTTCATGAATCTACAACATCAAACAGCAAAGGTGTTGAGTCAAATGTTCTCTTCATAAGGCCTCGATAAAACAACAATTGAATTGACATAAGATGCGTTCGTGTGTCAGCGACTCATTTCCCTGTGTGTGTCTGAAAGAGCCTCAGTCCTGAGCTTCTTGTAGAGACAGTTCATCAATCCTCAGTACTAATCAATTAATAGGAGCAGTGCTGCACAATAACCTGACAAACAGGCTCAGATCTGGGTCACAAATTATACAAAGGCTGGATTAGCTCCGCTAGAACAGGGCTGTCAGAGGTCACGAACCTGCAGCAGAGCAGGAGGAGGATGGACACCATTGGTAAAGCTATGCAGAGATATCAAGCATTTCACAGCATAATCGCTGTGGTGCCTTGTTACTGAAGCACAACACCTTTGCAGGAGAAAGGACACAACACATCTCACTGCATCACACAGCAGACGTGTTGCCTTGTCTGCTAGAAGGAGGCGTCAGACACCACTGTGACGAGGAACAATGGGTCAGATGAGCAGAACCCGAAGAACCGACCACGAGATTGAACTACTTCCCAAAATGAGCCCATAGTTGGGTCAGTGGGCAGCAACTGTATCACATTATTCCACAAGGACGTGCCACTGAAAGAAACTGCACCGACCTCTGCTGTGACTGTACAAAAGTCAAGGCCTGCTGACAATCCTCAGCTCCACTTGCTTCTCAGGTCTTTAGCAGCTGCACATGCATTTGAGATGTGATCATTCTGCTCTCAAGCAGCTTTGTTCCTCTCTCTTGTTTCATGAGTAGATGGCAAAAGCAGTAGTTACATGAAAGGTCTTAATAAGTCAACAATTTGTTATAAATGAAGGCCTGTTACTGAAACTCATCACGTATCCCAGTGTGTACGAAGCAGCAGCAGCAGTGTTAACATGTAGAACAACTAGACTGGGATTAGCTGCTGATTATAGTGAGGTTGGAAGACGAAAGCTCAACTCATTATTCCTCTGACAGGACAGACATTATACTCAACTACAGAGAGCAAGGCTGGATTTCAGACGTTTAAACAGCTACTCTCTAATCCGAAGCAACAGTGGTTTGTTGTAACCATGATGATCTATATAATGATCTATTACAGAGCCTCACTTTATCAAACTACAGGTCAAGTCACAATTCCAATAATCGTTCAAATAAAAAAATGGAAATCAAATGATGAATGCATTGACAATTAAACTGGTCCAGAGTGGAGCCGTGCAGCACGGTGGGCACCTCTGCCTTGTGGTTCATTACTCTCTTTGTCGTCCCTACTTGCTACCTGAGTGTGTTAGTGGATTACCTCTGTGTGAGTGTCTGTCTGAAAAAGTTGATAAATCAAAAGAAAATCATAAGCTCCACAATTAAAGCAGAGCAGCCAACAATCGATGTTCTACAGCTCGTGTCATTGCTGAATGTGCTTACCTGCATCAAGCTCTATCGAGAAAACCCAGTATCCTGAGGAGAACTGGCGCCTTCAGCATTTGTACCTTAGATGTGACAGAATAATTCCTCTACAAAGCCATAAAACAATTCCCCTGCAGCCCAGCGCTGAGCCTGGGGGAGGCCACAGGTAGAGGCTTCAGAGCTCTGCAGCGTGATTGATCTGAGCACGGCTCCGTTGCTGGTGGCTGGTAGCGCAGGTCAGAGCTGCTGATCTCTGGGAGGAGCAGCTGTGTGAGCAGGCCCAAAGCCTGCGTGCATGATGTCACAGGTGTTGGGTTTCAGTTGGGGGCTGAGAGGCAGGCTCCGTCCTCCGGAGGGTTTGAGCGGCACAGGTGAGGTAGGCGCCTCCCTTCTCCTGCAGCAGGAAGGTTTCAGGAAGCAGGACGCGGTGCAGCGGTGTGGTCCAAGCTTGGCCCTTCCTGAGCACAGATCACATGGAGGTCAGACATCCCATCTGTTACGATGACCGATTATTAGACGAACAGGCTTTTGCGTGGTAACCAAAAGCTATTGGACCATTATTCAGCTGAAATATTGTCGCCTCTCCGTATTGCAGTGTAATTTTCCCTTGTCACAGTGAAGACAGAAACACAGCACCATGCAGAACACTAATGCTCCCACAGAAAGCAGCCCCCAGTCAATCAATGGAAGCCTGTTAGGAGAGATCGAGTGTGAAGAATGAAAAGGAGCAGCAGAGGAACCTGCACATGTTCAGAGCTTCACCTCCAGGGTATTTGTCTTCCTGCTATTGATTTGTTACTACCGGCCCAGTGACTGGCTCGTCGCTCACGTCCACGCAGCATGAAGCGGACGGCAGAAAGGTGTGACACGTAGAAGGTCAAAGCAGCAGAGAAATGAGTTTGCAGAACCCAAACACCACTTTGACCTTTGACACCCTGCTGCATTCACCTATACAACACACAGCTTGCCTTGGGTTTTAACAAAGACAGCTTCACGTCCAATTAGGTGTGTGAAAGAATTATTATTATGAATTATTAGCACAAAGATGAATGAGAGTCTAAATGAGTTTTTAAGCAGACGCACATATATCATCTATGATAGAATAAATGGAGTCTGTACAGGTCGACAGACATGCTGTAAACATGCTGGACCTACACTAAGCACAGCCTGGACAGTCTGAACAGCATCAAGTACTTCTTTCCTACCACTGCCATGAGGTCTGGAAGCTGATTTTTAAAAATGATTTGGTATATGAATATACCATATTTAAATAATAAGCTGAAAACCACAGCTACAGTATGAGTCTTACTGATGAACATCGGCAGGGTACCAACTAAAGACTCTTTCCCTTCGCTCTGGCTGCTCTGACATTTCAAGCTAACAAAAAACAGTAGTGCTAGAAGGGAACTGATCCCTGGACTTCCAACAACAGGCTAGAGGTCCTCAGGAAACACGGCTGTGCAGCCGAGTAGCTGACAGCAGCGATGCATCACTTTCTCCCCCAGAGCAGAACCTTCACACCCCTGCAGGCGCAGCCTGTGCGTTTGAACGCCACCAGTCAAACTGCAGAGAGTTTCTGCTGCGCTGCTCCAGAAATTCACCAGTGAGAACATGGACTTAAGCTGGTCTTACAGTCAACAGGGAAGATGCAAACTGTGTGAGCCACAAATGAAACGTACATTTATTTGTGTCTAATTAAGTTCTCTCTGTTTCTCTCCATATCTATAGAGATGGACAGATAGATAGATAGATAGATAGATAGATAGATAGATAGATAGATAGACGGACAGACGGACAGACAGACAGACAGACAGACAGACAGACAGACAGACAGACAGACAGACAGACAGACAGACAGACAGACAGACAGACAGACAGATGATAGATGATAGATAGAGAGACAGACAGACAGACAGACAGACAGACAGACAGACGATAGACAGAGAGATAGAGAGATAGAGAGACAGACAGACAGACAGACAGACAGACAGATAGATAGATAGATAGATAGTAGATAGTAGATAGATAGATAGATAGACGGACAGACGGACAGACGGACAGACGGACGGACAGACAGACAGACAGACAGACAGACAGACAGACAGACAGACAGACAGACAGACAGACAGACAGACAGACGATAGACAGACAGACAGACAGACAGATAGATGATAGATAGATAGACAGATGATAGATGATAGATAGAGAGATAGAGAGACAGACAGACAGACAGACAGACAGACAGACAGACAGACAGACAGACGATAGACAGAGAGATAGAGAGATAGAGAGACAGACAGACAGACAGACAGACAGACAGACAGACAGACAGACAGACAGACAGACAGATAGATAGAGAGATAGAGAGATAGAGAGATAGATAGATAGATAGATAGATAGATAGATAGATAGATAGATAGATAGATAGATAGATAGATAGATAGATAGATAGATAGATAGATAGATAGATAGATAGATAGATAGATAGATAGATGATAGATAAATTCTTCTGCCCTCAGTTAAACGTGGTCGCTTAACCTATGCAGCGAGCTAAACACGAAAAGGCTTTGAATGAACACTCGGTAGACGATGGTTCTTCCTTTCCTTATATTTTTGTAAAACTGCAACACACAAAACAAAGCACGAATAACATTCTGCTTCTATGTACATGCATGAACATATGAGCACTTACAGACTGCATTAGAAGTAGCACGAATTAGCTCAAATACAGCAAACGTTAGCATAAACCAGAGCTAACATGTAGCACTTACTTACAAGAGCATTCAACGTGCACTTTAAACGTTCTTTGTACTAACAGAACACGACCAGAAACATTTACAACTGCCGCCACACATCAACTTACGGATTATGCCTTATCACGGGCACCCGTCGGAAGAACGAGGCGACACACCGCACACACGTCTTGCTTGTGGCGCTCATACTCTATGTGCAGCGTTTCCTCACAAATGCTGCTTCCTTCCTTTGGCCACTAGATGGCAGTGTTTCCAGTAAAGGCAGTACTAAACTTTAAATACAAACTTGCCGAACAATACATAACACAACGGAGAAGACAGAATACTCCCCGCTTGACGTCTGTAAGACGTCACACTAATCGAAACAAACAACTCTGTCAGGTTTTGCCTCCTTGCAACAGGATGACTTCACTGATGGGTCTCAAGTAAAGTCTCTGCTCACCATTCCGAACAACCTTGACTTCGATCTTCCTGACTCTTCCATCCTCACTAGGAAAAGTCTTTGTGACAAGTCCGAGAGGCCAGTGGTTTCTTTTTTCCTGCTTATCTTTGAGTAGGATGACGTCCCCGACCTTCAAATCAGGTTGTGGTGTCCTCCACTTGCGACGAGATTGTAGTCCACTAAGGTACTCTCTCTTCCATCGTCCCCAGAAGACGTTCGCAAGATATTGCACACGTCTCCATTGTGCTCTGAAAAGATCGTGGTTTTCAAACTGCCCAGGTGGTATTAGAGGTGTACCAACCTTTTGTGTAAGCAACATGGCAGGAGTGAGAATCTCCGGATGCTCTGGGTCAGTAGAAATCACTGTCAGCGGCCTTGCATTGACTATTGCAGTGATCTCTGCCATGAACGTCGTTAACACTTCATGTGTAAGCTTTCCGTCTCCGTGCTGTAGCAATATTGCGTCCAGAATCCGCCGGGTGACACCAATCATGCGCTCCCAAGATCCTGCCATATGTGAAGCATGTGGTGGATTAAACTGCCATCGACAGCCACTGTCTTCGAGGTAGGCGTTGATTTTGTTGTTATGACAGCCCTGTTTGTCTATTTGGAGTTCTCTGCAAGCGCTTACAAAGTTTGTGCCGCAGTCAGATCTAAGCAGTTTAGCTGTACCTCGGATGGCACTGAAGCGGCGCAGAGCGTTGATGAACGACGAAGTGTCCATAGATTCTATGACTTCAATGTGTATAGCGCGAGTTCCCATACATGTGAAGATGACTGCCCATCTTTTAGACTCTGCGTGACCGCCTCGTGTTTTTCTCACTGTAACGGGCCATGGGCCGAAAACGTCTAAGCCCACGCACGTAAAGGGTGGGTTTGTGCACACTCTGTCTTCTGGCAGATCTGACATGATTTGTTCCTGTTGTTTGCCTCTTAGTCTGCGGCATGTGACACAGTTGAAGATGAAAGTACTGATCGCTCTCTTCCCTCCTACTATCCAAAAGCCTGCAGCTCTAACGGCGCCTTCAGTAAAGTGTCTACCCTGGTGGCGTACTTGTTCATGAAAGTGCCTGATTATGAGCTGAGTCACATGATGCTTACTGGGAATGAGCATGGGGTGCGCTTCATCCGTTGAGAGCTGTGCTTTCCTCAGCCGACCTCCAACTCGAAGTACTGCGTTACTGTCTATGAATGGACTTAATTTACTCAGTGGGCTTTGTCTGCGGATGGACTCACCCTCCTCCATGCACCTGACATCATCTGCATACACCTCTCTTTGAACTGCACAGATGATAGTGGCTTTGGCTAGATGGAGTTGCTCCTCAGTATTGTGCATGTTACACTTGTGCCATCCGTGACAGGCATCCTCCGATGATCCTTTAAAGCTGTTGGCAATGTGCTGCAGCCTGGCGACAGCCTTCATTAGACGACTCCAACTGGAAAATCTTTTGAACCTTGTCGCTTCGAGACTGCTTCCTGACAAAGAGGTGACACAGGACACTACCTCTGGACGAAGCTCTGTGTCGCTTTCCGGGTTAATAAGACCAAAAGACTCTTCTCGCAATGGTCTTTGATTTGCGTCAGTAAGGAAAGCAGGTCCACGGAGCCATGTGGAGCCAGACAGGTGTTCAGCAGGCAGTGCTCTTGTGGCATGGTCGGCGGGGTTCAGGTGCGTTGGTACATAGTTCCATTGATGAGTCTGTGTTGAACGTCTAATGCGCTGCACGCGGTTGTGGACGTACACATAAAAGCGTCTTTTTTCGTTGAAGATGTAGCCTAGTACTACTTTAGAGTCTGTATAAAGTTTCACCTCATTTATTGAAGTGTCAAGTTCTTCCCTGAGGAGTTCTACCACTTCTGTGGCTAGCACAGCAGCACATAGTTCTAATCTGGGAATGGAGATGTCTGGTTTCGGCGCAAGCCTGGCTTTGCCGAGGAGAAATCCTACCTCGCTGTGCCCATCAGTGTCTGTAAGCTTCAAGTAAGCAACAGCTCCAACGGCCTTAATGGATGCATCGCAGAAAACATGTATTTCCTTTCTCTGTGCTTCAGACAGTGTGATATATGTGTACATACGTGAGATCTTGAGCTGTTGCAGGTGTTTTAGAGAATTTTTCCATTTTTGCCACATGTCTTGTTTCTCTTTTGGCAGTGGGACATCCCAGTCTCCGACGTCGATAGAAATCTCTCTCAGAATGGAGCGGCCTTCGATGCTGACTGGTACAGCAAAACCGAGTGGGTCGTATAAACTGCTGATGACCGATAACACTCCACGTTTGGTGAAAGGCTTATCACTGATCTCGACATGAAATGAGAACTGATCCGTAGACAGGTCCCAACCCAGTCCAAGGCTGCGTTGCACGGGTAGAGAATGTTGTCCCAGTTCTAGTCCTTGCAGACCTGCGGCTAGATCTTCATGTGGGAAAGTACTGGTAATAACAGGACTGTTTGATGCAATCTTGTGAAGACGAATGTTTGACTGAGCCAGCATTTTCTGTGATCTGTGAATCACATCAATTGCTTGATCTTCGGAGGCGAATGACTTCAGCCCATCATCAACATAAAAATGGCGCTCAATGAATTCCCTCACATCGCTACCATATTCTCTCTCTCCTCCTGCCGCAGTCCTCTTGAAGCCGTATATAGCAACTGATGGTGATGGACAGTTTCCAAACACATGCACTGTCATGCGAAACTCTTCTACTTCTCCATCCAAATTGTGGTCATGGAACCACAGGAAGCGCAGGTAGTCGCGATGGTCGTCTCTGACTCTAAAGTTGTGAAACATCTGTTCCACGTCAGCCATCACAGCGTATGGATCACCTCTGAAGCGTACCCAAGGCTACCCAATTATTTGATTCGTCTTTAATAAACTCGTTATGCATGATGTTCAAAAATGCCTCTTCTTCGACAGAATGTGCCACTTTGTCGTCGTCTGCTGTTTGATTGAAGATGTGTTTTCCTAGCTCATCTTCGGCTTGCACACTCACAACAGGAGAACAATCTGCTGTGTACTTTTCTTTAGTGTGTATTCTGTTCTCGCAGGGAGATAGATAACTCGGCCGGCCATTGTATAGTATGTTTGTTTTGTAGGAGTTGACAGTGGGCCTGTGGGCTCCTGAGAGGCAGACGTTTCCAATAACCACCCACCCGAGGTCCAGCTGCTGGGCATAAGGTGCTTCGTGGGGGCCGTTTACTTGGCGGCGGACCTTATGAGCCCGAATGACATCTCGTCCTAAAAGAAGCAAAATATCTGCTGATGGATCGAGTGGTGGTATTTCTGAAGCTATGTGAGACAAGTGAGGGTGAGCGGCAGCAGCTCCTGGAGTAGGTATTTCACTCCTGTTGTCTGGAATTTGGTTACATTCAGTGAGAATTGGTAGCGGCATGGATACTTTTCCATCCATGCCTTCAATCACAAAGCCGTGAGCTCGGCGTCCCATTTTGTCCACTGTGCCTGAGCATGTTTTCAATGTGTATGGGAGGGGTTCGCTGTTCTGCTCGAACATGTTAAAAAAGGAGGAACGGGCTAATGATACATTACTTTGATCGTCTAGAATTGCATACATTCTCCTTTTCTTCTCGGGGTTAGCTCTGGGATACACATTTACTAGGCAGATTTTAGAACAGGATTTTCCTTGTTTTCTTTGCCCACATACCTCAGTGCAGTTTGATGTGGACACTGGGGGGTTCGTGGGACCTGGCTCCCCGCCATACGTCTCCGATGATGAGTTTGAGTCTGCAACCATCCATGGGGGCGGGCCGACGTGCATTGCAGAAATATGCCCTTCACTGTTGCACTCTGAGCAGGATATAGCTTCCTTACAGTCTTTGGCTCTGTGATCAGTTGATGAAAGACACTTGTAACAGACTGAGAGCTGCTTCAAGAGGCTTCTTCTTTCGTCCAGTGTCTTCATTCTAAACCCTCTACATCTTGCAAGTGAATGTGGTTTTTTGTGAAGAGGACACTGTTTGTCGGGGCTGAGTGTGTAAGAGTTTATCTTACTATAAGACGTAGCGATCTGTGTTTTGTTTGTAGTGACTGGAACCCTGAACCGAGCTGGTCTCGTCATTGGCCTTTCCCCTTTCATATGCGCGCTGTTGCAGTTTTGAAGCATGAAGCTGGGGTCTGTTTTCATTTCTGCATGACTGTTCACAAACTGAACGAAAAAGGAGAAAGGTGGATAGTGAACATTGTGCTCTTTCTTATACTTTGACCCTTGACTGACCCATCCCTCCTGCAGACCATGTGGGAGTTTTTCTACTATCGGGTTTATCCCCCTCAGCGTGTCTAGAAAGCAGAGACCTGGAAGATACCCTTCATCCTTTGCTGCCTGAAGCTCTAGAAGGAGATCAGCAAGTTCCTGCAGAAGGTGGTTATCTTTGGGAGAAACTCTGGGAAAGCTCTCTAGGCGTTTAAACAAAGAAGCTTCAATGACTTCCGATGAGCCATAACTTCTGTTCAGCCTTTTCCACAAACACTTAAGGCCGGCCTCTGGATTGCTGATGTGTACCGCTCTAATTCTGAGGGCATGTTGAAGTGAATCTCCGCTGAGCCATTTAGTGATTAAATCAAGTTCCTCGCTACACTTCAAATTTAAACCTTCAGTAGCATTACGAAAAGTTGATTTCCAGGCTATATAGGTTTCAGGTCTGTTGTCAAACACTGTGAGACCTGCCGTCAAAAGGTCACGACGTGAGAGGAGAATGGCGAGGTCTGATATGTCAGAGGATCTATGTTTTGATGGTGGTGAAACCCTGGGCTGCCAAGTGGATGGACTAGGATATTCATTGGGGTATGTAACGTCGGATGGCATGTTTAATGCTAAATTGTGGTTCTCATCACTGTTGTCCATCTCTCTTTGCTCTGTCACACATTTCTTATTTTCATCGTTGTGGAAGTGGCTCATTACATAGTCTTCCGTGCGACCAGCATATGTGGCGGGTGAGTCTGACCCCTCCATGGCTTCGGCCTCTCCCTCTTGCTTCAGTGCGTTTAGCTCTGCCTCCATGCGAGCCTTTTGTGCTTCCATGTCTATCTGGCGTTTAGCGTACTCAGCTCTGGCGCGGGCGGCTTCGGCGTTGGCACGTGCTTGTGCTACAGCGAGGCTAGCTGCGGTGCTAGTTGACCGGCGTGATATGGTTGATCTGCACTCCGACCTGACTTCCATCTGAGAATGGCGTGTGCTTTCCTCGGGGTTGGACATGTCTGCTGCGGCTGCGTCTGTCGATCCCGGACAATGCACGTGACTTCTGTGTAAATCCTTTTACTCTTCTGCCCTCAGTTAAACGTGGTCGCTTAACCTATGCAGCGAGCTAAACACGAAAAGGCTTTGAATGAACACTCGGTAGACGATGGTTCTTCCTTTCCTTATATTTTTGTAAAACTGCAACACACAAAACAAAGCACGAATAACATTCTGCTTCTATGTACATGCATGAACATATGAGCACTTACAGACTGCATTAGAAGTAGCACGAATTAGCTCAAATACAGCAAACGTTAGCATAAACCAGAGCTAACATGTAGCACTTACTTACAAGAGCATTCAACGTGCACTTTAAACGTTCTTTGTACTAACAGAACACGACCAGAAACATTTACAACTGCCGCCACACATCAACTTACGGATTATGCCTTATCACGGGCACCCGTCGGAAGAACGAGGCGACACACCGCACACACGTCTTGCTTGTGGCGCTCATACTCTATGTGCAGCGTTTCCTCACAAATGCTGCTTCCTTCCTTTGGCCACTAGATGGCAGTGTTTCCAGTAAAGGCAGTACTAAACTTTAAATACAAACTTGCCGAACAATACATAACACAACGGAGAAGACAGAATATAGATAGATAGATAGATAGATAGATAGATAGATAGATAGATAGATAGATAGATAGATAGATAGATAGATAGATAGATAGATAGATAGATAGATAGATAGATAGTAGATAGCTCCTGCTTGTTACCTGTTTGCCAGGTTGGTATTTGGTGGAAAACTAATGAAACCACACTCCAAATATTATTAAGTCATTATATGCAGAGTACACTGTTACGACAAACCTTAACCCTTGCTGGGCCTTCTAGGGGTCAAATGACCCCACTGATAACTAGGGGGCATCAAAGCTCAAACACACACCAGGGTTGGATCAAACAGCCTTGGTGGATGTTACATCCAATGAACACGTGTGGGTCTACGATGAACAAGTTGATCCAACCGTTCATCTAGATGAAGCGTGTTGTGGTTTATCGTCTGTCTGCGGCTGTTTGATCCAACCCTTGTGTGGTTTTTGAGCTTAGAGCCTCCTGTTTTCATTTTGACCCATCGAACGCTGCACCAGGGTTAATTAAAGTTAAGAAGTTCACATCACGCAGCGCGGTCAGTGAGACGCATAGGTTGCCAGTCATCTGTCATCTGTCTCTTACACCATGTCCTGCAGACGGACGTCACCTGTATTTGCTTTTTATAGTAATAACATTTAGGCTTATTGTGTTAATGTTAATTTACATGGCTAATTGAGTGGAATGATAGTAAGTGAAGTAAATGTTTTGTTCAAAGGGTAAATAAAGACAAAAGGCTATTTGGGAAGGTGAACTGAGCGCTTCAGGTCTGAATTGCTCCTGCTTGTTACTTGTTTCCCAGCTACATCTTTATTGCGATGGTACCCGACTTGGGACCCGTAACACGCTAAACAACCAACCAAAGTCTTGTATCAGCTGCCAGTATTTAGAGTCCGAGTTAGCACAGAACAGTTTCACATACCGTGAACCAACACAGAGGAGAAGCCTCTGACCCACTAAAGGTGTGATGTACAGTATTTGCCCTAGATTTCAGTTCAGGACCCCTCCAGTCTATTTTCAGTCTGAGGCCTCTCGCTGGGACATGAAAGTACTGAATTTCGCAGCTAGGACCTCTACAGCGCAGAGAAACTGTTTGTTCAGGAAGATCGTCATGAGAATATCGCTTGGTAAAAATAGCCATACACTGATGGATTGAATTTCTTTTACTAATCAATATCTCCTCTGAATTTGCTGGTACAGCCCATTTACAGGCTTCCTCCAAACTCCCCACAGACTCAGGAAATACGCCAGTAGTACCTGATTTCATTTGACTCTACATGTCACAATGCAACAGATGAACACATGCATTTGTTTATGATGCATTCATGTTTGCACTTTAGTTCTATGGTCAGGTTCTGTATTACTTTTCACAAAAGCCCTCAGTGGAACAATTGCCTTGAGATAACCAATAAATAAAATTAAATTGAACTGAACTGAATAACCGTTGCACAATAAATCCAACTTAATGCTTTTGCCTGTTTATCTCTGTTGTGCGTTTTCAGGCTACAGTATTGGACTTGAATGTCTGAAGTGAGTCTGTAAATGCTGACGGGAAAACCTGCGCAGATCTATTGGCCTGTCTGAAAACACAGCAGCTATGTTACACAAGCTGTAGGCAGCTGACGAGATGAGCTTCACTTCCTGAAAGACACTGAACAACTGTCATATGGTTAGAGGACCAACTCAGGGAACAGTTGGCATAGAGGCTAGAATCCTCTCACCACGACCCAAATCCACAAACCTACGGGGCTGCGACGCACATACGACTCACTGTTTAGATCCTCAGGCTGTGGTGTCCTCAGACGTTCAGGCTCTTTGACAGTGTCACCGGTACCGGTCCATTTACGATGGAAGCAACCCACAGCCAAAAGGCTTTGCTGTGGGTTTGAACGTCCAACAACTGAGCACCTTTCCTTGAGAACGGTAGCCGTGACTATATCACAGTCAGGTGAGCTCTGTGAAGAGAATGAGCAGCAACAAGGTGGAAGAATTCTGGCAAAGGATCAGATGTGAAAGCAGGAGGACTCAACCATAGAGTCCTAGACATAAACCAGAATGTCTAAAACGTAGACTTTGCATAATTGAGGACACTAACAACGAGCCTTCATTCAGTGACACTTTGCTCAGCAGTGGCTCCCACATTGTGCTGACTGAATCCAGTGTTGCTCCAACAGACACACCACTAGATGTTTGGTCTAATTAAAAACCCAAACAGTCACATGAACTTACTGCGAATGCAAATGGAACACACAAGAGCAGAGCATCACCTTTAGGGTAGTGAGACACTGTGAAGTGTAGTCGTACTAACTGTGATGCCACATGAGATAGTGAAGTCACAGAAATGAGACGCACACAGTGTCCTTATCCTCCACAGAATGCATTAACATTTCCTTCCCCTAATCACAAACATGGCCTCTGTTCATCAGCGGATAATTAAAGGTCTGTCTAAAGGTTTTCTGGTGACGCCCTGACAGCCACCTGCTCTCTTGAGACGTTGCTTCCCACATGTGGTTTTTGCTATGTGTGATGTGGTGATAAGTAGAATTTACCAGAGTGACGTGAGAGATGCCTTTGACAGCGTTGACCAAATGATGTCACCCTGTAGCTCTCAGTGATGAGTCCATGGCTGTTTCACATCCACAGCACGGACTGATAACTAACACCACCACCAAGTTGCATTGTTGGTAATGTGAGCTAGGAATTAGCTGCAGTCATTACAGGACACAACACAGCACGTTGCTCCATGTTCGTCCACAGTTTGCATTGGCAGAAAAACATGTCACATGCGCATAAGCTGAAGAAGACGATGTGCTGCGCTGCTCAAAATCGGAGTCCATGAAGTAGCACATGACTAACAAACAGCCAAAAGCCGCCCTGATATCCACTGGATCAGTGCTAATCAGCAGCCTCATGTGTTTCCACAGATCTGTCCTCCAGGAGGCTGCAGCGATGAGGTGACAACAAGCCATGTGTTCGTTACAGCAAAGCCACAGAGGGCTCTGCAGCTGCACCACCATGAGAACCAGAGCTGATTCACCAGGATGAATGACATCTAATGACCACAGCAAAGCGATGCTGATTGTCCATTCAGGATGCTGTGACCACAGAATGAAGTGGAAACGCTATGAGAAGGTTGCACACACACAGACGCATGCAGCAACTCTTCACTCCTCACAGCAGTTGCATCTCTCAGAGTACGCTGAACAGCAGACACTGTACGAATGCAGAGAATCACGACATGGTGTCAGCAACGTGTCCCACGAATGCAGGTTACAGTCAGGTCACAGTAAATATATCAACATCGGGTCAAAAACGGTCTTCAGTCATGTTGTGTGTGACTTATATGATAAAACTATAGTGAAGGTAGCAACATGACTGCAGCTACTGTGGCTGAACTCTGAAGTCATGGCTAAATAAAGACTAGAACTGAACATGAGATTTTCAGAATAAATCACATTTACATTGAAGCACAAGATGAACTGTGTCGTAATTAAATCAACGCAAAAGCGTTTTCCTGTATATACTGCATTCATCGCGATGAGTTGCGCGCCAGGCTGTATGTCGAAGTCTTCTTTGTCAGGGTAAGACTGGAGCGTATGGAGCTGAAGAGAGAGACGTGCTGGAATTTCAAGGCAGATGATGTATTTGATGTCTGCTCAAGGCCGAGCATTCATCAACGTTTGAACGTTCGCTTCCCATTTCTGCTCCTGCTCTTTCATCGCCTATCATTCCCACTAATGCTCCGCTGGGAGAGCACATGGCTTCATCAGACCATTTTCCTTTGCTTGTGGAGATGTCCCAGTCTCACAACATTAGTGAACTCGTTCAACCTACAAAGCAGGACTGATGTAAGCCTCAGTCAAAATGCAGCAGACCTTTGCCCCAGAGTCCAGGTTGAAATTTTGTGTTTTTTGTTTATTCTGGTCGTTTCTGACCTTGTAAGGTTGAAACATTTTCTATCAGCTATTTATAAGATGTAACATATTCATGTTTCATGGCTCGCGTGTTCCAGGACAACACGGACGACACGGTTGCTGGTTGTTCCAGTCTTTGTGTTAGCTCTTCGTTTGGAGCTGAGGGAACCCGCCTCATCAGATGTCCCACTGTGGACACTCCTCGACTCAGGCATCTTACTCAGCTCCTTCTGGTATTAACTGCTGGAGACAAGAATATTTGACCTCGCTGAGTTTCGCATTTTTCCTTCTTAGACGTGTTAAAAGCTAAAAACAGCTACAGACGTCTCCACTCATCTCTTATATAAATTAATAAATTATTGGTTGAAAATGAAAACGTCTTCTAGAAATGATGTTTGGTGAAGAGGTTAGGAGTCTAACCTTGTCATGGCTATCTTCCCTGCTGTTGTTTCATTATTAAACTGTGCTGTGCTTTGTCACACGCCAATGCCAGTGTTTAACAGTAGTCTAGTGTTTAATCTAGTGTTTAATCCAGTGTCTAACAGTAGTCTAGTGTTTAATCCAGTGTTTAACAGTAGTCTAGTGTTTAATCTAGTGTTTAATCCAGTGTCTAACAGTAGTCTAGTGTTTAATCCAGTGTTTAACAGTAGTCTAGTGTTTAATCTAGTGTTTAATCCAGTGTCTAACAGTAGTCTAGTGTTTAATCCAGTGTTTAACAGTAGTCTAGTGTTTAATCTAGTGTTTAATCCAGTGTTTAACAGTAGTCTAGTGTTTAATCTAGTGTTTAATCCAGTGTCTAACAGTAGTCTAGTGTTTAATCCAGTGTTTAACAGTAGTCTAGTGTTTAATCTAGTCTTTAATCTAGTGTTCAACAGTAGTCTAGTGTTTAATCTAGTCTTTAATCTAGTGTTCAACAGTAGTCTAGTGTTTAATCTAGTGTTTAATCCAATGTCTAACAGTAGTCTAGTGTTTAATCCAGTGTCTAACAGTAGTCTAGTGTTTAATCTAGTGTTTAATCCAGTGTCTAACAGTAGTCTAGTGTTTAATCCAGTGTCTAACAGTAGTCTAGTGTTTAATCCAGTGTTTAATCCAGTGTCTAGTGTTTAATCCAGTGTTTAATCCAGTGTCTAGTGTTTAATCCAGTGTTTAATCTAATGTTCAACAGTAGTCTAGTCTTTAATCTAGTGTTTAATCTAGTGTTAAATCCAGTGTTTAACAGTAGTCTGGTCTTTAATCTAGTCTTTAATCTAGTCTTTAATCTAGTCTTTAATCTAGTCTTTAATCTAGTGTTTAATCTAGTGTTTAATCTAGTGTTTAATCTAGTGTTTAATCTAATGTTCAACAGTAGTCTAGTCTTTAATCTAGTGTTTAATCTAGTGTTAAATCCAGTGTTTAACAGTAGTCTAGTGTTTAATCTAGTGTTTAATCCAGTGTTTAACAGTAGTCTAGTGTTTAATCTAGTGTTTAATCCAGTGTTTAACAGTAGTCTAGTCTTTAATCTAGTGTTTAATCCATTGTTTAACAGTAGTCTAGTCTTTAATCTAGTCTTTAATCTAGTGTTTAATCCAGTGTTTAACAGTAGTCTAGTGTTTAATCTAGTGTTCAACAGTAGTCTAGTGTTTAATCTAGTGTTTAATCCAGTGTTTAACAGTAGTCTAGTGTTTAATCTAGTGTATAATCCACTGTCTATCTTTAGTCTAAAAGCTTTGATGAGTTGCTAACTGGAGTCACTGAATGGATTTGCAGTGAAGTGATTCCCAGTCTGCTCTAGCAACTGCTACATTTTCATCTGTACCTTTTGTGCCACACCAACAAAAGTCTCCAAACTCTTTCAAAGCAAAATTATAGGCTCTGAGTAGTTGATAGGTTTAAACTCACTGCTTGTGATGCAATTAGATGCAGATGGGTTATAACGAACCAATGGGCCTACACTTAAAACTTCTACGTTGTGTAGAGTTATGATGACGATAAAACAAAGGCAGAACCCAGACATAGTTCCTCTGGTGGTGTTGGCTGTCACTGTGCGTCTAACAAGGCAGGTGTCTGAAGGCAGCCAGCTGTGAGGACAGACCGCATGGCTGCAAGGCCGACACCTGTCAGATTAATGTCTGCCTGTATGAGCCGCTCAATAAACTCTGCCTGCATCACCTGATGAGGGATATTCCTGCTGCCTCATCGATCAGCAGCTTCAGTTGTAAACTGACTCAGTGAATTCTTACACGCGAGCGGTTTCAGCACATTCACCCAATTCCAACTGTGTGTTATTGTCATTGTTCTGCGCTGTAGCGTATCCCAGGCTGCCAGCACTGCCACAGTATGTGAAGGTTTGTATTATTTGTGTGCCCCCGTGTCTTGACCTTAGCTGCTATTTTAGCCCCTCTGTGACTTGAAACTGACTGTGACGAGCAGCAAAAGCTGCTTTCTCAAGATAATTTATGCAAATCTTCAACAATTACAGTAATAATGTAATATTAAGGCATTTTCATCTGTTTTTGACACTTCTGCTCTTATCTACAGTATGTCACAGAAGTGAGTACACCCCTCACATTTCTTGTAAATATTTAAGGTACTGTAATGACCCAGGTAGTGGGTTAGCGTGGGGGCTGGCGCAATCAGCCCGGGGGAACTGTGGGTAATAGGCCATGTACATTGTTCAGTGTGTAAAGTGTTTCATGTGCATGGTTATTGTAAATTTAGAGTTATTAGGTGCGTTTTTGTTCAGGTTTGGTTATGCGGGATGTGTTTTGTCCGGTACCGTGTGAGAGGGTGTGTAGGGGTGAAATTTGCTGTGTCCTCAAAAAGCTCCAAACGCAGCCATTGTCTAAACCCCTGGCAACTAAAGCGAGTACAGCCCTAAGTGAAAATGTCCAAATTGGGCCCAATTAACCATTTTCCCTCCCTGGTGTCATGTGACTTGTTAGCGTTACAAGGTCTCAGGTGTAAATGGGGAGCAGGTGTGTTAAAGTTGGTTTTTATGGTTCTCACTCTCTACTGGTCACTGGAAGTTCAACATGGCACCTTATGGCAAAAAATGGCCTGGGGCTGCATGAGTGCTGCTGTTACTGGGGAGCTACAGTTCATTGAGGGAACCATGAATGTGACATGCTGAAGCAGAACATGATCCCCTCCCTTCGAAGTCTGGGCCGCAGGGCAGTATTCCAACATGATACCGACCCCAAACACACTCCAAGACGACCACCGCTCTGCTAAAGGAACTGAGGGTGAAGGTGATGGACTGGCCAAGCTTGTCTCCAGACCTAAACCCTATTGAGCATCTGTGGGGCTCCTCAAACGGAGGGTGGAGGAGAACAAGGCCTCTAACATCCACCAGCTCCGTGACGTCATGGAGGAGTGGAAGAGGATTCCAGTGGCAACCTGTGCCGCTCTGGTGAATCCATGCCCAAGAGGGTTAAGGTGGTGCTGGAAAGTAATGGAGGCCACACAAAATATGACACTTTGGGCCCAATTTGGACATTTTCACTTAGGCTGTACTCACTTTAGTTGCCAGGGTTTTAGACATTAATGGCTGCGTTTTTTGAGGACACCGCAAATTTACACTGTTTTACAAACTGTACATTCACTACTTTACATTGTAGCAAAGTGTCATTTCTTCAGTGAAAGATACGTGAAATATTTACAAGACGTCTGAGGGGTGGACTCACTTTTGTGACATACTGTATGTTCTGTTATGAACAGTGTGGGCAGGCAGACTAGGATTTAGAAGGTGGAGCTGGGACTACCACTGTGCCAGAAAACTTTAACCCCTTTACTAGGGAACAGGAGAACAAGAAGCCGGTAACTAGACTGCCTCTGACGTACAAGACTGACAGGAATCGAACCCACACGCACAACCCGGACAAGACTTCAGGACTTCAGAAGTTTAATACAATCACTGTGTCTGCAGGAGAAAACTCTTAACAGGTTATCCTAAACACAGGTCACAGCTCATGCTGAGGATGAACCAAACACACAACACATCAGTTATATATATAAACTAGTACAGGTACAAGATAGACTCCAGAGTAGCAACTGACTGCCTACATGAAAATGCTATACCAAGGACACGCACCACAGAACAAGAAGAAGAACATGACATAACATGACAGGTGCTTCCACACTGAACCGTAGACACCGATCCACAGACGGACTTCATGTGTGAGGACCCGGAAACTAGAAAGACAGCGGCGTTCCAACAAATGACTCCTATAACCACATATTATTCATCATTAATCGAGGACCCAGGTTCTTTTCAGCTCTGTAGCCAGGCTGACCAGGAGCCTAGTGTCGCTTTAAATCTGTCATCACTGGCAGTAGGAGCTGTGTGTCGTAAGATGCACACATTAACCAGTTCAGCTGGCTTTTAGCTGAAGTTTTTCTATTTCCTTGCCGAGTTTAAATCACGGAGGTTGTAGCTTGTCATAGTTGTTGGCTTGCCTAAGTATTATGGCCCACACTAGTAAAACATGCTGTAATTAATACATAGTGTAAACGTGCTTCACAAGCTTCATCACTCATTCTTTCCAGTGGACCAATCAGTGACACTGTTCTCTTGGGTGAGTCAGTGGCTGCACATACATATAAGACGCTCTAGGTAACTGCACCATCTGGTGTTTTTCTACATTCTGATTAAAGCATTTCGTTTTCCCTCACAATGGTTCAAAGGTAGTTATGTTAACCGAGGATGTTCTTTTTCACAGACTCATCAGTGTACAGTGTTGTTGATCTGCTTCTTCTCTTGGCATGATGAGGCCCTGATGCTGTGAAATACAAGGCATTGCTCTGCAGCCCAGCCCATCTTACAGGGTCCAGGAGAGCAGCAGATTGCTGGGGCCACGGGCCCTGCCAGGCTCAGCGGGTCACATCCCCTCAAAGCCTGGGCCAAGCTGCAGACAAGCCTGAAGCCAGACCTCCTACCAATGGGGACGTCACGAGGCCAGCGCCCCGCTGGCCCCCCCCTTATTCAGCTCACGGCTGACTGTATGAGCACATCACGTACTGGGCATATGGGCATGAATCATATCCGCCAGAGAATCGCTCATGTGACAATATAAATAGTGAAACCTCAGAGCGGAGACAGAACACAACCCCAGAATCAGCAGTCATGGACAGAACGCTGTGTTTTCTGCTGTTTGGCATCATCACGTCCAAGTTCCTCCACTTTGATTACTGTCCCAGCACAGTGAAGAAGCATTCAGCGGCCACATCGTTGGTTGCCGGCAGAGAGACTGGTGGTAGAAAGTGGGTAATATTAGACACTGGATGAGTGGACGAGTGGAAACTTGAATCAATCCAAACAAATCTGACAAACAGCACATAATAATTATTATATTCAGTTCACTACACCGTTGTAATTACCACAGCATAACTGGGATGTTTCCATGTCCTCCTGTATTAATACATCGTCACAATGAATGGTAATTTAATAATATTTGATAATACCAGTTTCCCATAATGCAAAAGCCACATGCACAGGTGCACAGCAGATGTCTGGAGCAGACTCCCTCATCATTATCGCACGTTTCTGTCTGCTAATGTGATAAATATGAAACTGAATGAAACCCAGGAGTTGATTAGCCCAGGAGTCACGACAGATGACCCAATAAACGGACTGGACTGGACCCAGGTGTGAATGTTGTTGTGGCTCTGGAGGCTTGGATTATTTATTCTGACGCCGTACTGGACAGAACTGCAGAGATAGGAGAAAGGAGTGACATTCATCTTTGTCCACAGAGTTTCCTCCTGGCAGACCACAAACAACACCCCCGGGCCATAAATTCATTTGCTCTTTTTGTCCAATATCTTTCACAATTTATAGCTAAAATGAACTTGAACGGTGGCCTAGAAATTGCTTATATCCCTGCCAGTAACGCTGCTAACGGTTAGCGGCATCCCCATAAATCAGCAGCTGCAAGCCTGTCTTGGCTGAAGCCTTTTCAGATCCATTTACCACTGATAATGCCTGCTGTTCCGTCGGCCTCCAGATCCCTTCATACACAAGCAGACCTGCTCTGTCCTTCATGGAAGCTTTCCACTGGGAAAGCAGCAGTACGGCAGTAAGTGCTGACAGGAAAGCTTGTTTTCTCACACAGTAGCAGGAGCTCTATGCTTCTACAACCTAAAGAAAGTGAAGCGCCGACTATTCTTGTCATCGTAATAAATATGGTGCTGGGTGTACTGAGGGCTGACTAACACCAGATGAGCCAACAGGTGTCCTCGTTCCAAGAAAACCCCAATCAACATGAAGTTTACTGCTACTTCCAACTGCATGTGTCCACTAACAAGCACATGAGCAAACTGGGGACTGGGCAGAAGGAGCCAAGACAAGCCAAGCTCCCGGCCACTACAAGCCCGCTGCACCCAGGCTGTAACTCCTCAGTCTGAGGGGAATCGTGAGGGTCCCTAACTGTCAGTCAGGACCTTCAGTACAGCTCCTCGACTCACACACGAGAAGACCAGTTCAGAGCACAGTGGCCACTGTCTTGGACACACAGAGTGAAACCACTGAAGAAAGCATCTGGACTTCTGCAGCTTAAATCCTACTTTCGGTGACGTTTTATTTCTACTGTCTGATATTCACAAACCAAATGAATGTTGCTGCTTTTCACCATTTCTGTGACATTAAGCACCAAGGTGAAGCTCAGGGAGGAGGGTGAACTGAAACATCAGGCACTAGCTTTGTTCAGTAAGGAAGAAGCTGACAGAGCTGCAGAGGTTTTCTCAGATTTACAGCAGATAAAACTCACTGACACGGACAAACAGGCAGGTTAAATCCACGCATCCATATTAAATATGAGGAAACGGTGATGCTGTAAAAACATAGACACACTCTTTCCTCAATGGCCACATCTCCTTCACATTAAAGTAAGTCAGGTTTACCTGCTGTACTGTGCATCTAGTGCTGCATCTAGAAACCCACACAGACACAATGTGCTCCTAAAGTTGTAGGGCTGTCGGTTGGAAGTGAATTTAAGCCTAAATGAATAACAGAACTGAAGGAGGGCTGTCTAGAAAGGCACATTTATACGTACTGGACGGTGATGGACGGCTTTGTTTCACATGTGGTGAATCCTCTAATGTAGCTACAACGGTTATTGATCTAGGCCTGCATGAGACGACGTAACCTGCACAACCGCCTGGCGGGTCGTCACCTGCTCTCCATGTCCAGCAGATAAAGAAAAACATGAACTTCTTTCACACCTGCATGGTCGTTGTTTTCATCTTGTCAAGTTGGTTGGCTGCTTTTGGCTCACGTTGCTGCTGTTTCATTCTTTCCATATTGCTTGTTAGTTTGTATATTATTTTGTTAGTTAGTTGGCTCCTTACTGAAAAGTTTCCTTTTTGCTTGCACAGCGACTTTTAGTTTTTGCATTTCGTTTGAACGAGTCCCCTGATTTTGGTGTTGAGTTGATACTTTGTAATTCGTATTTTTGGTCATTTGCTCATTTGTCACTTAGTTGGTTTCGTCTGTGCAGCCGGGTCCAGCTTCTTGTGTGTTAGATCATTTTTGGGCAGCCGTTTAGTTGGTGAGTTGGTTAGTCGAACACAGCTCAGCTCTGTTCTAACGTCTGATGTGAACCACTCAGAATCTCTGTTGGGATGAGGTCTGGGCTTGCACTGTACAAGGGGATCTTGTGTCTCTGAAGACATCCAGCCATTTTCCAAACTGCCGTGCTTGTTGTTTAAAGTCTTTATTACAGTATTGAACTAGATTTCTGAGCCTTCTGGGGTAGTTCAGCTTGGATTAAATGTCTTTTTATGAAAACCCAAGTGGTAGTGCTCCATGTTTGCCTGTCACGAGCATTTGACTTCCTGCAGAGATCTAGCACACGGTGAGAGCAGCAGGTCTCTTGGTGGTTGGACTTTAGCCCTGTCAAGGATGTGACTAGAAACTGTAGACAGTTGTATTACTGCATTCTGTAAGGTCTTCAACCTTGAGTGACTGTTGCAATGATTTGGTGCTAAATAGTGTGAATAACATTGGAATATAAAACTGAAATCTGCAATATAGATGCTTCATCATGTAGCCAACCTAAGTCATAAGGCTAATATTCAGCAAAGAACAGAACCCAAAATTTCAATGTATGTGCAGATTGTATATATGTATGTATGTCTCAGTTTGATCAACTCTCATGACAAACCAGCGCTACCACGCTGACAGGCTTAACCTGATGAGGAGGAAAGCTTTTACATTCACAGAGCATTCAGGGCCATGTGCAGGTCACAGCTCCAACACTGCAATCTATTCATCCATGAACTCCAACGAGTCACAGAATGTGGGGCCGATTATTTCAGGAAATACTCCATTTCTTTGCATCTCATCTGAAGTACGAGCACATTTTGAAATGAATCGACTGCACAGCATATATGGCAACAGCTCTGTTATCAGCCATATTAATTGCTGCAGAGCAGTAAATAGAAGCCTTATCACTCTGACAGGGAAGCAAGCAACGGCGTCGCGTGAGCGCGGCACTGAAGAAGCGCTAGCAGCAATTTGAATGGCACTTTGAACAGCTGCATAGAGCCCGTGGACTCACTAATCAACGTTACAGGCAAGAGAGTCAAGCCAATGAGTCATTACTCAAACTCACAGCATTGATATCTGTGGAGCTGTTCCACTCAGTGTCTCAGGGCCTAACGTGAAGCTCCTTCGCCAACAAAACTATAATGTAGTTCACAGAGTAGTTTGAGTGAGAGCCACCTGCAGCAGCAGTTTCAGGCCATGCCAGAGCCTTTATCTGATGAACGCATCACAGCTTGGGCCGCTCACTTGGCCAAACAGAGGAGCCTTCATATCAGGGTTAAAGGCAGCTGCAGGCAGAGTCTGTTTGATTCAGGCCGTCTTTTGACAGACAACCAGCAGGTTAACTTGCTGAAATGCTAGTTCTGCCAATGTGCACATAATATGATATTTCACGACGTCTACAAATGTTTTCTAGTTTTGACTGTTACATAACCAAAATTCCAAGGTTAATAAAAAGTAATTAAAGAAATTCATTGACACATTAGGATTATGTGGAATCATTTTTTTTATCTATCATACGTTAGTGGCAGCTCTAAAACAAATGATCATCAGTTTACAATTCAGCTGCAACATTAACATCATGAATGCATTAGAATTCATAAATCAACAATACCACATTGACTGACGTAAAACCATTCCTTGCGTGTACGTGTTGTTCGCTGTCCTGCTCTGCGGACACAGAGTTGGGGGTTGTTGCATACCCTCGCTGTAAAGCCAAACGAATGATGACCAGTCACACTGGAGCAAAGCCAACAGTTGCTCTGATAAAATAACAAGTACAGCATTCGGTGCGTCTTTCACTTATTTTTGTTCAGTCGTCTTAAGGGTCACCGTACCAGGCAGGCCACTGGTCTGTGGGGCTGACAGACTACTATTGAAAGCTCAAGTCAATTTGACATCCAGTAGCTGCATGTGGGGGAAGCAGAGTACACATGAAATTCACATAAACACAAACTGGTGACCGGGCACCATGGGCTCAGCGATGCTTTGGATCTGCTGCTAACACATGGCACAGCACAGCTTCAGGGTTCATCATGTTCTACAGGCGTTAGACACATATTTACTTTCATACGGGACATGCTAAGGCTTAGACGTGCGAGCGGAGCATATTAGTGGGATTTGAAGTTTGTGACTGGTGACTAACTTAGTAATCATCAGTTATTCAAGCTGATTTATTGTCTGACCAGTCATTTCACTTCTTGCCTGGATTTGCATAGCAAACCTGACATTTCACACATGCTGTCAGGTTTCGGGTGAGAAAGACCAGGCGGATACCAACTCCGGTTCTTCTGAGAATTTATTAACCAACAACAAAAAACAGGCGTGCAGAAACAAGGACGCCGGACCAGGCAGACCCGAACAGAAAACCCTTTGAAATCCAAACTAAAAACGAAGCACCTGACTGGCCGTCAGTCCTCAGTGCGGTGGGGGAGACAGGGTTCCAGGCAGCATGAGCGAGGGCATGGGAACCAACGTGAACTACAGAGCTCCGGGCTTAAGTCCAGTGGTGGTGAACGAGGCACAGGTGTGAGAAGAACAAGGTCCAGGTGAAACCAACCGGTGATCAAAACAAAGCTGGCGGAGATAGAATGGAACCCGCCACATTAAGAGTCCGGGCGGAGCTCACCACAATAAAGGTCCGATCGTGACACATTCCCTGTCTGTGTTGTTACATAATTTCTGTTCAGGAAATATGTTGTTATTTTTAATTACTGTAATATGTGATCATCAGCACTAAATGTTACAGAGGAAAATCCATATTTAGTCCTTTTCATTTGCTTTAAAACTGATGTTAAGACTGACAAAATAACCAACAAGATATGTTTAGGCAGGAGAACAGCTCAAAATCTGACGCCAGCATGACATATGCATATGTAAACGTACAGAAAGATGAATGACAGGCTTTCAAAAGCCCACTAGCAAATAATTGATGCAGCCACCAGATGTCACCAAACCCGCTCAAATAGGGAAATAGCAAGACTTAAGGGCAGCTTATACCAAGCCTCAGACACAACTTCACAAACAAGAGAGGACACAACTGCACGACCCACAGACAAACAGGGTGAAACCAGAAGGGTGGCGTGACACACATTAACCCAACAAACAGAGAAACAGACTCACACCACAAACCAGTAACACACATTAACCCAACAAACAGAGAAACAGACTCACACCACACACACACACACTTCGGGAGGATCACCCACTAACATACATACACCCATACACATACTGCCACATACATTCCCCCAAAACCTACCCATCCATACGTGATACTATACACTCACACCACACGCGAGTACCTATTCATGAGGAGAGTTGGTCTCTGGTACCTGCAGGGTCCGCCACCTCCTCCGTCCCCACCGAGGAGGAGCAGGGAGCAGGAAGACAGGACCCTGTTGCCCTGCCAGCCAGCTTGGCTTGGGAGTGTGGGGCTAAGATGCATTAAAAGTGGGGGAGGTGTCCAGGAGCACAACCGCTGGCTGACGGACGTGTCTCCCAGAGGGTGTCCCCCGTCCCTAAGAGTCTACTTTGCAATTAGAACAGGGTGGTGGTCGTCCTTGCCGGGGGCGACAACTGAGGTCACACCTGGCCCCTTCTCTCGGACCCCAGTAGGAGACCACCCCCTCAGGCCCTAAATGTATGTGTATGTGCATAAAGGACATTGGAAGACTACCAGTCTCCAAAGCCTTGTTAGGTGTTGTGTGTAACGTAGTTAAAAACTGAGGGGCATTCCGTTCCGGGAGGGACGGTGGTTGAGGCCGCTATTAGAGCCAGTCCCCCCATATAGAGAAGGCCCCTCATAGACCTAGGTGAATGGGTGTAAGATGTAGCTGGGGCATAAGGCATCAAGGTCATTCAACCAGGTGTATAATGGGAGGGTTTGATCCGTTTACATCAATTTATTTTATTATGTCTAATGCCTCTAAGAACAAACACGTCTGGACACAAAAGAATCTGCAGCAGGTCAAAGTCAAGTAGGATAACATTCATCAAACCACAATATGAGCAGCAAACTGCACAAAACTAAACCTGGTGGTAAACGTGATTAACATATCAATAAAAATACATTAAACATCAAGTGTGACAGATGTAGACAAACTTAACATTGATTTCTAATAGAACAGCAGCTAAATTAAAAGCTGAGTCACTAACACTAACTGCTACCGATGTGAACCTGCTCTGGAGCAGGATACGTTCACAGAATAAACCTCCCTAGTAACTTAATCCACTTTAGTTTAATCTACTTTTGTACAACTGAGTCTGGTTTAAATGAATCCAGCATAAGTGTTTCATCCCAGAAGAAATCTCCATGGCAACTAGAATGAGTTCAACTGACCCTGCTTTTGTGCAACCACGTCAATGACAAGTAATGATAAAAAGTTTGTGAACTGGTGCTTTTACTTTGCTTAATTTGTGTATTGCACTAAATGTTACGTGATATGCAGGTATTAGAGAAATTAATAGATTTGACCAACGCAGTAAAATGTCCCTTGATCTTGTGACAGTCACTGCTGTACCACACATGTCTGATACGCCCCCGGTCGGCCATACTCATGCTCATGACCCTGTGGAGGCTGATGACTCTCCTCATGTTAAGATGTTGGCCCCTGGCTCAACGTCACCATCAGCTTGACCACCGACCTTTAACCTTTGGTAGCTGTGGTTTCACAGAGCCACACAGCTTTGATCCTGCCACCTTGATTGATCAGCATATTAGAAACTGCCTTTGTTCAGCTACTGTAACATGGCTCAGATAGAATTCATGCTTTTGTGTCGTCCACACTGGATTATTGTAGTGTTGCTTTCTCTGGTGCGTTAATCATCTCTCTCGCTGTCTCACTGTCTCTCTTCCGTGTTTCCCATCGTCACACTTGGAGCTATGTGTCTCGTGTGCAGCTGTTCTGAGTTAGTGGGGTTTTATTCCTCTCCACTGATGTCTACTGCTGATAAAGTGAGTACACCCTCTGTTGTTCTTTTGTCTTTTGTCACCTTCTTGATGTCTATATGTGAACATATACATATTACAGCTTGTACATCATCACACTAATACTTCAACAATATGACTCACTCGCTCATCATCTGCTTGCTGCAGCCCATCTCAGCTGCCAATCAGGCGACAGGTCCACCAGTCCATCACAGTCACATATGGACACAGACAACCACTCAGTCTCACATTCACGCCTACGTGCTATTTAGACCCTAATCAACCTGACTGCGTATCTTATGGGAGGATATCAGAGAAAACCCACAGAGACACAGCGAAAGACACCTGAGTGATGCTGGACTCGATCCCATCACAATATTAAAATGTATCATCCAGAGAAAAAAAAACTACAATACGCTGATTTGGCAAAGCCCTGATGAAAAAAGCATGGTGAGGGGTTCTGACATTCTGTAGGCCGCTCGTCTCAGTGAGTAGATTCTAGTCCAGGTGAAAATGCTGTATATGCCCTCGTCACCAATGTTTTCATGCTTGTTCATCCCTGAAATTACTCACAATTCATCAAAGTGGCGAGGATGGGCCGAATGTGAGCAGAGATGGAGGGGAGCCACAGCAGACCCACACTCAGTCACAGCCTGCGTGAAACGGATCTGTGTCTGTTTGAAATTATAGGAGGGCAGAAGTGTGACAGAAGTTGAGATTAGGGGAGGTTTAAAGGGATCCTTGTTGTCAGCATAGTTCAGTTCACTGGTTTCTATTATTATTGTTACACAGTATTTGTTTTACTATTTTTTAACCTGAGAGTTGACATTAAGACACTGAAACCGTTTGTCTGGCTAAAACTGGAAGCTAATGTCATCATGAGAAGTGTCTGCTCTCGTGCTTCCTTCATTGCAGGCATTACAGGCTTTCCATCGTGCTCCTCAGTGCTGGTCGAGGGTGGATGGACCACTACTCCCTCCATCCTGTTCTCTATACAACTTAATGAGGGCTCAGCCAACATCCAGATGAGCCTGCAGCCAATTAGCTCTGTGTCACAGAACGACTCTTCTTTTCCTTCTTCCTCTTTCGCCAGTGTCTAATGTCACTCAGCTGCACAGCCCAGACTGAACAGAGAAGATTACTGCATACAGATGCGCACATCCCAAGAGTGAAACCAACAACAAAACCTCTTCTTTTGATTTGAACAGCATCAAACCAGCAACAGCCTCCGCCTGAATTAATGTGCATTGGCCTGATACTGAGACAAAGAGAAGTCATGAAAGTAAACGAAGGAGGCGAACTACGTAAACATGTGGTCCACGCAGGGACGCGGCAGAGCTCGCTCCGTCCATCCTCATTAAATGGAGATTTCGTCTATGTGTTGAAACTTCTATGTTTCCTTATATCCGCAGCAGCGAATGACGCGGTTCAAGCTGTGGTTCGCTTCCCTGGCGGAGTCTCTGTCAGTTGGGGGACAAACCGCGTCCCTCGGCTCCAGCAGCGGTGGTGTCACATGCCTCATGTAAATGATGATGGAGTTGTGAGAATCGGCGGCTTTTGCTCACACTTCAGCAGATCGCGGTACTTACCATCCTCAGCGTTTGTCTGTCCGGACAGAAGACAGTTTAAAAGTGTCTCCCGACCCTCGGTGAGCTGCTGGTAAATCCTCTCCGTCTGCGTTCCAGCCTATCCTCGTATCCTCTGCTCCCTGAGCGTGTCAGAGCAGCATCCCTGCCGCTTCATCAACATACACGCTCTCGGGATGTGTCGGCCACGGTCGGCTGTTTCCGGAACCACTAGATTACGTTTTATGCCGTCGACGACGTCCAAGCTTTGCCACAGCGTTGGCTGTTTGATGCAGAAGCTTCTCTCAGTGTTTTATGGGAACGTGTGCTTCCAATATTTAATATATTTATAATAATATATTTATAAAATATTTAATTCAGTAAACATTCATCAGGTTGAAAAACACTTCACTGTATATGTAGCAATAAAAAGCATTATTTTATTTTTTTAGAGATATGACTTTCACTCTGCCAGTAGGAGTAAGATCACATTTGCTGTGCAAATACAATTTTCAAGACTAAGACCTGCAGGTGTCCAGCTGTGTGTCAACGTCTTTTGGTCATATGTCTAAGCCCAAAGGATGCACGAAAGTAAGCTTTCATCAAAGTTGCCTCTGGTCACGTTGAATTTGGAACAAAGCAATGAATACGTTAACAACACCTTCAGCTTCTTTTCATGACATGTTTGTCTCTTTATGGTCTGGTTTGCAGAGCACAGAGCTAAACTTCAGACGAATCGAATACGTTAGTACGTAAACATGACTCATGACAGGAAACAAACTTCAAAAGAAATAACACGTGAGTTATCAATACCCCCAATTCCTACTGGTTTTATACTTTCACACAGCTCCACATCTCAAACCCATGTGAAGCATGACAGTCAGTCCTGATTAGTGAAGTCACTATCACAGCGAGGGGGACAGTGGATCCTGTGTATAAAATCCTCCAAACCAGGTCCATAATGTCACTGCAGACAGGCTGGGAGACAAAAGACAGACGAACTTTAAAGCACCTTAAAATCTGATGCAAAAGTCTGACTGTGGCATCACTGACCCCACAGCATAAACACAGTTACTAGGTGAGTGAGCTTTTTCGAACTGTTCACTGAACACAAAGTGAAGAATAATCTAACTCTAAAGCTCCTTCCACACGTGCATATCATAATGTGTGGGAACCTCTGAGTCGAATACAGAATTTTATATTGCAAATGATTTCCTTGAAGGGAGAACACACCCCATGATGTAACGTCTGCACACGTGCACAAGGTTTGAAGGACTCTAAACGCATGCTTAAGCAAGCACCAACACACATCACCCTCACGCCCTGCAAAACAACAGTCTTCCTCTTAGAGTTCAAAGTAAAAACAGGCAGAACGCTATGCAGTACACTGAGGACTACAACCTCATCATACATTCCTGCTTTGAGTCCGTACTACTGCTGTTATCCAGACTCCAACACCCTACGTTTGACAAATACACTTCCTCCGTGGAATGAACAACAAGCAGCAGACACAGTCAAAGCAAAAAGCTCAAAGGGCTTTTTTGGACTTTTTGGTGTGGATACTGTACCATGTTTAATTAGCTTTAAATAATCATTTAACTAACTGACTGTCACGATCCGTACTCCAGGTCCGCCGGAGCCTTTTACTTTGAAGGGCTCTGGCAGAGACTCTCACCACACTCCTGTCTGATTGCCTACACCTGGTGCAGTACCTGTCTTCTTAAACCCCTCCACGCAGGCTTCTCATTGTCGGATTGTCGATCGTCACTCACGCACTCTCGACCACGACCACGACCACGGATTGTTTCTCGACCACGGATTGTTTCTCGACCACGGATTGTTTCTCGACCACGGATTGTTTCTCGACCACGACCACGGATTGTTTCTCGACCACGGCTTGCTTATCGGTTCGGCAGACGCTCCGACCACGGATCTCGTGAGTGTGTTGCTCCTCCGGCTAAGCTCTAAGCACCCTCCCCGGCGTCCGCTACATCTGGACTCAGCAACCGGGTGAGTTGGATTGAACGCTGCTCACTCTGAAGCGTCGGTGGCTACGCTACTCCCGACTGAGTGAACGGCAGCGCTAAGAGGAGAGACCTCCTCATTACAGACTACTACGAGCGCTCTAGCGCTCCCTGAACCTTGTTTTGTTTTGTGTTTGCATAACTATCGGCCGGTTCGGCTCGTTTTGCTTTCCCTGTTTATGAGCAGCTGTGAGCACAGCACCGCCCTTGCCCGCTTCAGTCTGCTCTACTCTCGTCACCGCTCTGAGTCACAGGAGGGTCCTGTCTCGTCGGTGTTCACGCTGCGGACAGCTCCGGTCTCCGGACCTCTATCCCCAGCGGTGCGGTGGGCAGCACCCAGCCGGCGATTCCCGAGTGAACCGCATCGCCTAACTGCCGCCGGCGAGTTACACCGCTTCCCCATAATTCCCTGGACGATCCATCTAAGCGTCTTCCGCCTCTCCTGTGGCTGACTCCTGATAAATCTCATACAATCCGTGTGGCGACACAGAAGGTAACGTGACCACATCCTGATCTGCCTCGTTACCTGACCTGTACTGACCTGTCTCTCTGCCCCTCCTCCCAGATCCGGACGGATCCGGTAGTCCTACGGTCGCCACCACTCTACTCATTTTCACAAATAAAACTCGTTGTTAAATTCTAAACCTTGGTGCCGATCCAGTCTGTTCCATTCCTTTTCTCTCATCTCCGTTGGCAAAACGTGACAGTACAATCCGACCACCATGGAACCCACTGGATCGGTACCCGTATCTTGGCCTGCTAGCATTGAAACCGCCCTCAGGGACCTGAATGCCCGGTTATCTCAGATGTCAGGTGTCCTCAATCAGTTAACCAGTCATTTACCCTCCCCTCCACAAGATGCTTCCACTGTGCCGCTGCCCGCTTCACCACCCAGCACCTCAGCTTCAGTCCCGGAGCCCAGACTAGCTCCACCGTCCCGCTACAGTGGAGAGCCTGGACTAAGTCGCTCTTTCCTCACTCAGTGCGAGGTCATGTTTACGGTCCAGCCAGCGACCTTCCACTCTGAGGCAGTAAAGGTGGCCTATGTGCTGTCATTATTGGGTGGACGGGCGGCGGTGTGGGCAACTGCCGCTTGGCGTCGGAAGGAGTCATACTGCCAGACGTTCAAGGAATTTGGCGATCAACTCTCTCGAGTATTCGACCCTGTACGCCCCCTGGCCGAGGCCAGGAGGGGTTTAACGTCCCTCGCTCAGAGGAATCGTCCCCTGGTAGATTATGTCGTCGAGTTCCGAACCCTGGCAGCTGACAGCACCTGGAACGAGCCGGCTCTACAAGACCAGTTCTACGTTGGACTGGACGACCGAATCAAAGACGCTCTCTCGTACCAGGAAGAACCGAACTCTCTGGATCAACTAATCGACCTGGCCACCAGGGCAGAGCAGCGTTTCCTGGAGAGGCAGCGTGGTCGGGATTCTCCACGGCCTTCAGGTAGGACCTACCATTTCCCCGAGCCTCTGGAGACCTCGGGGACCCCGGTTCAAGCCACCCCGGAACCTATGCAGCTGGGCCGGCAGCGTCTCTCAAGCGAGGAACGGCTCAAGCGCCGGAATCAGGGCCTCTGCTTCTACTGCGGGGGACGAGGACATCTGGTGGTTCACTGCCCAGTAAAAGGGAGGGCTCAGCAGCCTCGGCGGGGGGGCTTCTGAGCCGGTCACTCACGAAAGCCCCCGCGGACCGACCACTCACCACAGTAACCGTCGGGACCTCTCCACACTGTCGGAAAGTCCCTGCTCTGATCGACTCGGGAGCTGACGCCAATTTCATAGCCATGTCCCTTGTCCGCGAACTTCAGCTTCCCACCGCGCGTCTGTCAAATCCAGTCAAGGTTTGGTCATTAAATAACACTCTCTTGCATACCATTGAATCCGTCACGTTACCTATCACAGTATCCTTAGAGAACCACAGAGACCAGTCAGTATTTTATGTTGTGGGAACTGCCAGTCCACCAGTGGTACTAGGGATCTCCTGGCTCCAACACCATAACCCGCACAACGACTGGATCTCGGGCCGAGTGCTGGGTTGGGGACCCTCCTGCTCTCTCACCTGCCTTCGCTCCGCCAGACCTCCGGCTCCAGAGACAATCCAGGTGACGGAGGATCCTCCAGACCTCACTAAGGTACCCAGACACTATCACGACCTCAAGACTGTTTTTAGTAAGAGTCGTGCTACCTCCTTGCCACCTCATCGACACTACGACTGCCCCATCGAGCTGCTTCCAGGCGCCACTCCACCCAGGGGAAGGCTATTTTCCCTAGCAGGACCTGAGCGCGAGGCTATGGAACTCTACATCCAAGAGTCCTTGGACTCAGGGATAATTCGCCCTTCCACGTCCCCAGCGGGGGCAGGGTTCTTCTTTGTAAAGAAGAAGGATGGGGGACTCAGACCCTGCATTGACTACCGTGGTCTGAATCAGGTAACCGTCAAGAACCGCTATCCGCTCCCTCTCATCTCTTCTGCTTTTGAGCTTCTCAAGGGAGCCAAGATATTTTCCAGGTTGGACCTACGGAACGCTTACCATTTGATCCGCATCAGGAAGGGTGATGAGTGGAAAACTGCGTTCAATACCCCGGCTGGACACTTCGAATATCTGGTGATGCCATTTGGGCTCACCAATGCACCCGCAGTATTCCAGAACATGGTCAATGATATCCTTGGTGACATGCTAAACCGCTTCGTTTTTGTCTACTTGGACGACATTTTAATTTTTTCACAGACTGAGTCGGAGCACATCACTCACGTTCGGGCCGTTCTGCAAAGGTTACTTCAGAACCAACTTTTCTGCAAAGCTGAGAAATGCGACTTCCACGTCACCACTACCACCTTCCTCGGGTTTATCATCCAGCCAGACCGCATATCCATGGACCCAGACAAGGTGCGTGCAGTAAAGACTTGGCCGATTCCACAGTCAAGAAAACAACTACAACGTTTCCTAGGTTTCGCAGATTTCTACAGACGCTTTATTCGGAATTACAGCACCATCGCAGCCCCACTTCACCACCTCACCTCTTCTAAGAACCAGTTTCTCTGGAACCCACAAGCAGAGGAGTCCTTTGCTCATCTCAAAGGGTTGTTCACTTCAGCGCCGATCCTCACTATCCCGGACCCGGACAACCCCTTCCTGGTAGAGGTAGACGCGTCAGACTGTGGGGTGGGGGCTGTGCTATCACAGAGATCCAGGGATGACTCCAAGCTCCACCCATGCGCCTTCTTCTCTAGGAAGTTATCCGATGCTGAAAGGAATTATGATGTCGGGAACCGGGAGTTGTTGGCCGTCAAACTAGCCTTGGAGGAATGGAGGCACTGGCTTGAGGGCGCCACACACCCATTCACGGTCCTGACTGATCATAAAAACCTAGAGTATCTCAAGTCGGCCAAGAGGCTCAACTCCCGGCAAGCCAGGTGGGCTATTTTCTTCGAACGATTTTCATTTATGCTTTCTTTTCGTCCAGGAACGGAGAACAACAAGGCTGACGCCTTATCCAGGCTGTTCTCCTCAGGTCATGACCCCGGACAAGAGAAATTCATTCTTCCTGCAACAGTTCGTTTGGGTGTGGCTCGGGCTTACGTCGCCGCCTGCTCTTCCTGCTCAAGGGTCAAGACGCCAAACTTACCTCCGGCTGGCCTCCTGCGCCCCCTTCCGATCCCGAAGAGGCCTTGGTCCCATATCGCCATGGACTTTGTCACAGGTCTTCCTCCGTCCAAGGGTAAGACGGTCATCTTGTCTATTATTGATCGCTTTTCAAAGATGGCTCACTTCGTTCCCCTCTCCAAATTACCTTCCGCTCCTGAAACAGCGCGGCTCCTCATTGATCATGTCATTAGGCTACACGGAATCCCAGAGGACCTTGTCTCCGACAGAGGTCCTCAATTTACTGCAAAATACTGGTCTGAGTTTTGTAGGATCCTAGGGACCAAGGTCAGCCTCTCCTCCGGATACCATCCTCAGACCAATGGACAAACGGAGAGGCTCAACCAGGAGATGGAGGTCAGTCTGCGGCACCTCGCCTCCAACAACCCCACGTCCTGGGCAGAGGAACTGATATGGGTGGAGTATGCCCATAAGTCACTCATGTCCTCAGCCACAGGGTATTCTCCATTTTATGTTTGTTATGGTTACCAACCTCCTCTGTTCGAGCCACAGTTCGGTCAAGCTGCCGTTCCATCAGCAGCAGCTTCCGCTCGCCAGTGTCAGTTGGCCTGGAGGCAAGCCAGACGCGCCCTGATCAACTCTGTGTCGTCTTACAAACATCGAGCAGACCACCATCGGAGGCCGGCCCCTCGATACTCGGTGGGACAGAGGGTCTGGCTCTCCACCCGGGACATTCCACTGAAGGTACGCTCCCCCAAACTCGCCCCCAGGTTCATAGGCCCGTTCTCCATCTCCAAAATCATCAACCCGGCCGCTGTCCGTCTGCGTCTACCCAAGAACCTCAGGATACATCCCACATTCCACATCTCTCGACTCAAACCGGTTTTCTCCAGTCCTCTGGTTCCCACCCTCCGACCCCCTCCGCCTCCTCGGCTCATCGATGGCGCCCCAGCCTACACCGTCCGATGCATCCTTGGCTCACGTCGACGAGGTAGGGGTCTACAGTACCTCGTGGACTGGGAGGGTTACGGTCCCGAGGAGCGGTCCTGGATTCCAGGTAGTTTTATTCTTGACCAGGAACTGATCCGGCAGTTTCACGCCCAACACCCGTATCAGCCTAATAGGCCGTCAGGAGACGGCCATTGAGGGGGGGGTACTGTCACGATCCGTACTCCAGGTCCGCCGGAGCCTTTTACTTTGAAGGGCTCTGGCAGAGACTCTCACCACACTCCTGTCTGATTGCCTACACCTGGTGCAGTACCTGTCTTCTTAAACCCCTCCACGCAGGCTTCTCATTGTCGATCGTCACTCTCGACCACGACCACGGATTGTTTCTCGACTACGGATTATTTCTCGACCACGACCACGGATTGTTTCTCGACCACGGCTTGCTTATCGGTTCGGCAGACGCTCCGACCACGGATCTCGTGAGTGTGTTGCTCCTCCGGCTAAGCTCTTTAGCACCCTCCCCAGCGTCTGCTACATCTGGACTCAGCGACCGGGTGAGTTGGATTGAACGCTGCTCACTCTGAAGCGTCGGTGGCTACGCTACTCCCGACTGAGTGAACTGCTTTCCCTGTTTATGAGCAGCTGTGAGCTCAGCACCGCCCTTGCCTGCGTCAGTCTGCTCTACTCTCGTCACCGCTCTGAGTCACAGGAGGGTCCTGTCTCGTCGGTGTTCACGCTGCGGACAGCTCCGGTCTCCGGACCTCTATCCCCAGCGGTGCGGTGGGCAGCACCCAGCCGGCGATAAATTCTAAACCTTGGTGCCGATCCAGTCTGTTCCATTCCTTTTCTCTCATCTCCGTTGGCAAAACGTGACACTGACAACATTAACATTACATTGCTAACGTATGTATGTATTAAAAGACCATGGCTCTAAATGTTTACCACTAAAAGGTACACATTTCAAAACGAATTCCACAAAAATAACTAAAAAACTAAGTCATTATCTTAGCAGGATGACTCATTCGCTTTTTATTCCTAACTACTAATTGAAATGTGATCTGTAAAGATAAATAAAACAAATGACTACACAATGGAGTGTCAGTTTGAAATATTATTCACCTGGGTTCTGCAACATTTACATAGATTTTGGAGACCAATTTAAACAATAAAATAGTCCTCGTGTTTTAATGCTTCCATCCAATCCTGGACAAGCCTCCATTTATATTATACTCTAGGGGCAAAGCAACACCAAAGAAAATCCATGAAACTAAACAACCAGGCCGGGCAACGCAGGTTGGGCATAATGCTCACTTAAAGAAAAAAAGGTAGAATCAAACCATCGTCTGGTCCTCCAACAAAACTATGGAAAGCAAATCAACAAGCCACAGTAACCAGCAGTGCTGTGCAGCAGGTGATGGCCCTCCTACCCCAGGACGGCCCAGTGGTTTTCAGTCTTCCTCGTTGGTTTTGTTACTTCCTTGTCGTGGGCGTGCATTTGGGTTATCACCCCCGTAAGATAGTGTGGGTGAAAGTTTTAAGTCAAGCATCTCTTTAGTTTTGTTCTCTCCCTGAAAGAGGAGACTTGTAGGACTAGATTTGGCATCACCGAGTGGTGACAGAACAGTATTACCAGAAGTTCTGGACCTATACCTATGACCTATGAGTATTTGGGTGAGATTGTCTTTTGTAACAATTTTAAGAGTAAGTCATGCAGTTTAGATATTCTCCAATGTAAATGTTCCATCTATTAAGACAGAATGTGAGACTTGATATTTGGTTGGTTTCGGAAATGATGCCGATATCAGTGTTAGTTTTAAGCTTTTATTTACAGAAGTTCTTTTTGTGTATTGTTGTCTCTCTAAACTGAGAAAAAGGAGAGAGACAGAATGTGTCAGGGTCAGGAATTAAGTTGTAAAGTTTATTGAAGTGACACGTAACACTGGTTTGAACGTTAGAGCAGCGTCATACGTAGACAAACAGCCCAAGATTGCTAGAAGAGGGAAGGTGCTCCTAACAGAGAAAAACTGGGAAATGTAGTCCTTCCTCAAAGATCAATTCTTTCTGAGCCTTTCTGAGTCCGGCTTGATCCTTCGCTCTTCTTCAGTAGAGGAAAGAAAAAACTAAATAACTCAAATAAGGCAACATATTTACAGAAATCAATCATTGGAAGCTGGTTCCACATAGAGGAGCTTGGAGCTAAAGGCTCTGCCTCCCGTTCTACAGGTAGAAACTCTAGAACCACCAGTAGACCAGCTCTGAGAAGCAAGGTTCTGTTGGAGCAGAAGGAGCCATGAGGTCTAAGACAAGATGGAGCTTTATTATGAAGAGCTTTGGAAGAGGAGGAGAATTTAATTCTATCCTAGATTTGACAGGACAGAGAAGCTAATGTAGGAGAAATGTGACGTCTCTTCCTGAGTCCAGTCAGACTCTGGCTGCAGGATTTTGAATTAACTGGAGGCTTTTTAAAGAGTCATTGGTTCAAACTATTGGAAAAAACTATGGGTGTCATTTTGAAGTGCTCCAACTGTAACTTCCTGTTTTACTATACCAATAATGGTTTTACATTTAAACAAAATCCTAGTATAGAGGCTAAGTGTGTTCCACAGACTATTACAACCTTAAATATGTAAATGCATTGACCCGCTCACATTTCTAGCAAACTTTCTTCCACAGATGTGAAACTCATGTTATATATATATGAGTACACATTCTATATATATTAGAATTTATTGATTGACTGATCTGTTGGGTTTAGTTGTGTATGGTCTTAAACCTTGAGATAATTGCTAATAGAAATAAAACTGCATAGCTTGGATTCACACAGAGGACACATGCCAGACACTCTCCTCTCTTGGTCCTGCTCTGTAGAGAGGTGCAGCTCTAACAGCTGGTTTCTGATGTAAAAATGGAGTCATGTGTGAATCTCCTGACTCCCACAAAGTTTGAATATCAGTCAAACGGAAAAAAGTAAATAAATAAACAAGTTTGACTGTAGACAGTTAATTGCTTATTTCTAGCTCTTTCTCTGAATTCATATGTTCTTCTATCGGTGTGCAGTGGGAATCTTGCAACGTTCACCATGCTTCAACCCACATTACAAAATGAAATGGTGGCCTGGTTAATATTTAATTACTGCATCGCAGAGTTGGCTCTGTTGAGCGTGGTCCTAATGGCTCAGATCAGCTATCCCATTGCACACTGTGGAGAGAAGGGATGGGCTGGTCTCCTGTGGGCACAGTATCACAAGAGTCAGTTTCACTGCAAAATAAGCTTTTTGATGGTAACTCCTCTCCCAGTTGTCTGGTTCTTAGCATGTGCTCTTTATTTCCTTCCTATTGACACAGCACAAGCTTTGACCTTGACGTGACGGGATAAACAATACCAGCTGAAAATGTTGCTTATTGCTGGACCCCAGTGGTTTATCTTGTCACCTGCTGCAGTGCTGTAGAATCCAGCCATTACTGCCATCATCTAGTAATATAAAGCTGCAGTCCTAAAAAAGTAAAACAAATATGTGCGGACGCATTAGAGACCACTGACATAGTGCATGACCTCCCCTGAAATAATGACAAAACTGAATGTCACAGATGTTGCTGTAAAGAGGAACAAAATGGGGACAGGTTTGAGAAACGATCCAATGCCAACGGCAAAGCAACATTACATGTTGACTGGTTTACTTTATATATTGTGCAGATCCATCCAAAGGTTTCTTTGGCTCAGCTTGAACTAATATATATATATATTATATATATATATATATAATATATATATATATATATATATATATATATATATATATATATAATATATATATATATATATATATATATATATATATATATATATATTATATATATATATATATATATATATATATATATATATATATACATATATACATATATATATATATACATGACACTTACTGTTATCTCATGTAGAATTAGTGTAGCTTGGTGTCTGCTTTACTTCCTTTGTTACTGGAAATTTTGAAAAAGTGGTGAGTCAGAGTGAGATTTGTTTTTTTTTTCAGATGACAAATATTAAACAATTAATAAGAGGAATAGAAAAACAGCAACACACATACAGGATAATAAAGACGTGCAGTTATAAAGAGCCAAAAAAATTGTCACATGATAAATAAACAAGTGAATAAAAGCCACGAATAGCTGCTGTTCTTTGTAAAACGGGGTTAGACCTCATTTGAAGGCGCTACTAAAAACATCATCCATCACAGAGCAGATTATGTCCCTGTGACACTACTGATGTGTAAAGCAAAGCAGGTTATTGGTGATCTTGTAAAATTTAATATCCACCCACACTCTGACCAAGACACAGAACATGGGAACAATCTGTTGGTTCTTCATATGCCTGGTTTTGTAAATGGCAAGTTTGGCCTGTTGACAAAAAGTTCAGCAGCTGCCACTTTGTGGCATCAGTTCTGTTATAGCCAGCACCAAGGATAAAACCATTCACATTCCACGGTACATTAAAATCCTCAAAAACACCAGATAGTAAGTTAAAAAGTCCATTCAGTTGAGCACAGTCCATAAAGCAGTGGAACAGTCTCCACCTCACATGTGGGAGCCTCCTGGGTTGATCCTTCCAGTGAAGGAGTTGACGGCGATGTCCCGTGTAGAATCCTCCACTGAAGGTCTCCAGTTCTTCTGTCAGCGGGGGCTTATAGAGGACCCTCCAGACTGAGTCTGGTCAGGCAGCACCAGCCTCTTCCTCCAGACCGTGTCCACTCTGCTGCTCAGCTGTTTTATATTCAGAGCTTTGACGCAGCAGCTGTACAACGATTTCCCTGTTAGTGTGAACAGGTCAAACAACTCGATAAAACTCGTTAAAGCCCATCACAGGAAAGGGATCCCGCTCATCTGGCGTCTCTGTGTCATTTGCATAATCCTACAGCATTTCTCGTTCATCATCAGTCAGTTCTGCAGTCAGTAGTTTTAGGAACTTACCTGAGATCCGAGATGAACGAAGACCCAGACTGCGGTCTTCTCTGCAGTCCAGGACCAGCTACGTCTACCAGGTGCCGTAATGTATTCAGGTAATCAGAGCGTGAGCCAGTCCTGGAAAGGAGCTGTTCTGCAGGTCCAGCCGAGCCCCGTGGACCAGGGGCTCTGATAGCAGCCAGTGGAGGGAGACTGAAGGCTCCAGCCTCCTCCATTTAGTCCTTCTAAAAATGGCAGAAGCCACGGGTCTCCATACCACGTCCTCTGGGCCACAGAGAAACCTCTGAGCGAACTGAAGTCTAAAAGCCAGCACTCTGCTGGACAGATGAACTAAACCTTGTCCACCTTGGTCTTTAGGCAGGAATAAACACACTGGAATGAAGCTGGTCCCAGAAAAAATCTGCCACTTTGGACTGGAGCAGTTTCAGGAGGTCAGCAGGGGGGTCCACACAGGCCAAGCGATGCCAGAGCCCACTTGCCACCAGGTTATTAATAATGAGGGTTCGTCCCTTGTAGGACATGTGTGGCAGTAACCATCTCCACTTCTGCAGCCTCCCCTCTACCTTCTCTACGGCGCCATCCCAGTTCATTTGAATGTTTTCATCGTTGCCAAGATGAACACCCAGATACTTAAAACCTCCTGTTTTCCAGAGGAGGCTCCCGGAAGCTTAGGGCGACCAGTCCTCCAGCTTGAAAGGGAGCAGCCCTGCCTGATGCCTCGCCTCACTTTAAAAGGAGCACCCAGCCCTCCATTAACCTTCAGCACACTCTCAATGTCCTGGTACAGAACTCTGATCATAGCTGTGTGAGTCTTCCAGAGGTATGAGTGCTCAACTTGGTCAAAAGATTTTTCTTCGTCTAGCAAAATCAGACCTAAGTCTATGTCCAATGAACTAGAGAGTTTCAAAATATCCCAAATTAATATCAGTGATTAACCTACCAGTTACACAGTACGTCTGGTCCCGATAAATGCCCTGGTCCATCACCTCCTGCAGTAAATGGTCTGCACGTATATCTCTTTTCTACCTATCGTACTCAATGCGTTGTGACATTGCGTCTCATTCACCCATTCGCTCACACATTCTCACACTGATGACACACTGGGGGCAGCTTGGAATTCAGTGCCTTGCCCAAGGACACTTCGGCACATGACTGGGGAAGCCAGGAATTGAACCACCGATCCTACAATAGGTGGGCGACAGCTCAACCTTGGACCCACTGCCGCTCCGTCTGTTGGTGAGGGCCTTGGACAGGATCTTGTAGTCCGTGCGCAGCAGCGAGACAAGGCGCCAGTTCTTAATGATCTGCAGGTCTCCCTTTTTTGGCAGCAGCGTGAGTCTCTAGGACCGATGAGGTTGTTGCGTCATCAGTCCTTTACCACCATCGTGTCCTTCCCCTGTGACTGTGTATCAAACACATCACTTGTCCACCCATAACCCGTTGTCTTTCGTCAAAAATCCTGGTGGTAAACGTGCTTCACATATCAATAAAAATACATTAAATATATCTGTGTGTGGTCTAACATTTATGTACATTTTTTACTGAATACAGAATGATTAAGACGGTGAATTAAGGAATCAGCTACTGTTGACTTCAAACTTATGGCTCATTAAGTCAACTAAGAGTCAAAAAGTTACTGCTGAATTAAAGCAGCAATTAAAGTCAGCGTCTCTTTCTGCATGAGTGAACCGGTTTGCCCTGCACAAAGCATCACTGAACTCAAGCAGCCTGCTTGGCTGTGCTGCAGGGACCACAGGCTGCTCTGGGACCAGTTCACGTCCCTGCAGTTAAAGTAATAAAATGCTAATTCATTGTATGGAAACAAGGATACATCCAAACACAAAATGCAGCAGATGCAGAATCAGTCTTAATAAATACTTGTGTGAAATCTGGTAAAGGTTCTGCATCATTTAAAACAAGCATGTTCAATATTAATTCTAGTGTATACAAACCTCGGCAGAGAAACTGTTTATAGTAAAACTTCGTTTCCTACTTTTTCATCAGCTCATAGTATAGAAATATTCTATAGGATGTGCAATAGGCTTCTTTAGGAACTTGCAAGATATTAAAATCATGACAGATTGTCGAGCTGAGATAAAGTGGGATGTAATGTCAGCTACAGGGTGGTACTGTTACTAAGTTATCCTGTTTTCATGTGTAGACATGACTGACCAGACAACAGATAATATCACAGGATTTCATAAAGCTTCCACAGCTTCTTTAGCCCCATAAGCGTTGCATGCTGGATCCTATCCTAGCTGTTAATTACAGACACCTGAGAGTGTTTGGACTGTGAGAGGAAGCCGGAGCAACCGGAGAGAACCCACACAGACATAGAGAGAACCTGGTCACCACAGGAAATAAACCTACATCCTTCTAGAAGCTCCAGCTGATCACACTGAAATCAAACACCTGGGCAGTTTGCTCGCAGAACTACTTTCCTTTGTCGTTACATTTTCCTTCCCTACACTCAAACGTGAGGGAAGCAATAATGCTTTAAGGGGATTTCAGGTGTAGCCATGCATGACTACGTGGCATTATCTGACTTCACTGTTTTGGTTCCACCAAACAAGTGAGAAGCTCTGAAAGCTACCAAGCTGCTGAACTCATCAATAAATCCAAACAGCCTCACACCGTACTGATACTGTCTCTAAGAGATGCTCGGCCCTGGAGCCCAGAAAGAAACAGAGCAACTCCCTCTATTACTAAACAGGAGATTTTAAATGCGTTGCTGTTTCTCTCTAACGCGAACCATATCCCAGCACAAATGAATATCATATGGCACCAGGTGGACTGAGATAACATTTCCAGTTTGTTGTTATAGTTACAATAACTATTGTAAATTTAGTAATTGAAAATTGTAATGAAAAATAACATTGTAATTACAGCTTTATGTTATGATGTTGGATTTTAATCTGAGTTTGCAGTGTTCAGTTTATTTTCAGCAAGTGATTAGATGGATTAAAATACATGGTTTTCTCTAAAGCATTTTGCAGTTCTCATGTGCACATTGGTGGAAGTTCAGTGTCTTGCTCATTGACATGGACAAGTCAACTCCCTATTCCTACACTTGATACACAACCTCTTGAATAATTCTCATACCATAAAATATATCTTGTTGTGTTTACCCGGGTAAGGATAGAATTTGGAACTTTTTTTCTGTCATCACAAGCTAGAAGAAGTTGCTCATATACAAAATACACACACAGTTATGAGTAATGCTTCTTTGTGCACACAGAAATGTTTCTTTTGAAATAATATTCCTTTAGACTCTCTAGAATATTTCAAAAATTGCTTTTTACATATGAGAAGCCAACCTAAAGGGCAGTCACAGGTATTTTTACGTATACAGTACTTATGTTATCGAGGCTGCTGTAGTGTGTTGAATAGTGGTTACGTTGCTCCTTCTCTCCTCTACTCTCGTTTCGTTCAAATCCTACAACAAGCCACCAGATGGTCTCCCCCAGGATACTGCCACTGAGGGGATGTATGCTGGGAAAAGCAGCTAATATTAGATATATTAGAACATTTCTCAAGGTACTTCCACTGACAGATGGCATGTGAGAATCTTTGACTCAATGCACAATGTGAATGAAAACTAATCATGTGGCACCAAATGAACAGCACTGGAAATGTGTACATGGGCTGCACTATCTAGTACTTTTGTACCTGCCGTACTCAACATGCTATGACACTGCTTCTCCCTGACTCTAAGCCTGTAAGTACAAAAAACTGGACACATGAGGTTCTGTGTGGATTGAAAATTAAATGAACATACAGTTGACTCACAATCACTGTTGGGCTTTTACTGCAGTCTGCATATTGCACTTTTATTTTAAGAAGAGAAAAAACATAAATTACTATAGGGGCATTGTCACGGACGAAGCAGTAAGTCTAAGGAATCCCAGGTTTGGCAGAAAGAAATTTTAATTTATTAACACCTAAATAACAATTAGCAATGCTACAAATCAAAAATAAATCACAAAAAAACCTAAAGCCACATACATACATAATCTGAGGTCAACAAAAAGAAACATTAACCTAAGCATAACAAAACATAAATGACCTCCCAACTAACACACAAATAGGGTATATAGAGAATATATAAAATATATTTACTAACTAAATCCAGGACTTAAGCTCAATACAATATGAAATAAAGCAAATATTCACACATCTAACATAAAATAAATCAAATACTACTTATACACAGATCCTTAAAATAACCTTAAATCATATGATAACTAGTGAACCTGCCCCCCTCCTGGGCACACTCCATTGGCCTCCTCCATATCCTGCCTGTCGTGTATAAGAACCACCCTCCACAGGCGCCCGGTTTCTTACCAGAGGGAACAGAAGAGAAAGGTAAAACAAACCAACCATCAAGACAGAATGTTAACTAAAATGCATGCACTCATATTAGATAACAATCTGCCTGTGCACTGTCTGAAATTATAAGACTATGTGTGGTATCTCTTCAGCCTTCTTTGAAATGACAGAATTCCACCTTGGGAAGCTGCACAGATGTCACTCTGTCAGTCGCCATAACACTAGTCACACCGGATTGCATTAGGACAAATCACATGTTGTTTTGCTCACTCTTTGCTGGGATAGAATCAACATCTTGCTTGTGTTTGTCATTGAGAACAGCGCTGACGCTGTCGTGTGTGTACGAAAAGACACGGCACAGGTGTCGTTTAAGACCGGCTTGGTTCCATGGTGTAATGGTTAGCACTCTGGACTCTGAATCCAGCGATCCGAGTTCAAATCTCGGTGGGACCTGTCAAGTGCTCCTTCTTCTCTTGGAAACCTTGCCTCCTTGGCTGTGTACTCTATGACCCTCAAACCCATGTCTTGTCCCTCTCTTTGGTGGGAAGTTATGTGGAATCGTTGCTGCGTGAATCGTTAGAAAGCCTTTTTTCAGTACCTACCGCATGCGCCAAGATCTGAGCTTCCTTGTTGCAAGAAAACTAAACTACACTGTTTTCCTTCTGACACTCAGAGCCCACGTCTGTTGGGCAGATGGTCACCTATAAAAGACGAGACACACACAGTAGCATTATCACAAGACAGGTAACTTTTGCCACAATACTAGTGACACCGGGATAAATTTGGGTAAAGTACATTTTTTTTCACTGACTTTTTCTTTGGATGAATCAACGTCTTGCTTGTGTTTGCCACTAAGAACAGCACCGACTCTGTGCTGTGCTTATGAAAAGACACGACACGCTGTCTCGGTTCCATGGTGTAATGGTTAGCACTCTGGACTTTGAATCCAGTGATCCGAGTTCAAATCTCGGTGGGACCTGCCGCTTCTGCCTAATATTAAACGACAGGCACCTGAAAGAGCACTTTCTCCTCTTCAAGAGGCGTGCTGCTACCTACCACTATTTGGCGTCCAGCACCCACGTAAACCTGGTACGACAACAGTCGTATTTGACTCCAGTGCGCAATATCAAGGGAAATCTCTCAATGGCTTGCTTACAACACGGCCAAAGACGCAGTGGAGTATAGGATGAAAGTTCACGTCTTTGGAAACAGCCCCCTCACCTGCTACGTATGGCTTAAGACGTGATGCTCTACTTGGAGAAGCGCAGTTTGGCGCAGATGCAAGACGCCTTGTGGACAGAGACTTTTATGTAGATGAGGGATTGAAACCCCGACCTTCTGTCAACAAAGCCAATTTTCTCCTCAAGGCCACACAAGATATGCTTGCCATCTCCAACCTGAGACTCCCTAAAATAGCATCAAATAGCCCAACTGGCTTTCTCTTCAGCCTTCAGTCTATGGACCAAGCTGGAACCTCCACAATGACACCTTCGTATTTTGTGTCATTCACAGTGACAAGCCATTTACCCGTAGGGGTGTCTTAGCAACCGTCAGCAGTGTGCTTGACCCCCTTGGTCTCATAGTCCCGGTTAGTGTGAAAGGGAAACTTTTGCTCAGAGAACTCACTAGAACGGCAATCGACTGGGATGCTCCCCAAACAAAGAAGCTGAATGGAACATCTGGGGAGGTTTCATTGCAGGATCTCAAACACTTTGAGATAGACGAGCGTAGACCACAGCATCTTTCACAAACTCTGTGAAAAAAGAGATGCAGGTTTTTGCTGACGCCTCTAAGTTGCTGTGATGTTGGGCAGATGGTCTCCTATAGCGAACCAGACACACACGGTAGCATTGTCGCACATCACTTTGGCCACAATACTAGTGACACTGGGATAAATTTGGGCAAATTACAAATGTTGCAGCGACTTTTGTCTAGGATTCAATCCACATCTAGCTTGTGTTTGTCACTGAGAACAGCGCCGACTCTTGTATCTTGGTTCCATGGTGTAATGGTTAGCACTCTGGACTCTGAATCCAGCGATCCGAGTTCAAATCTCGGTGGGACCTGTCAAGTGCTCCTTCTTCTCTTGGAAACCTTCAAATCCACGTCCTGCCTCCTTGGCTGTGTACTCTATGACCCTCAAACCCATGTCTTGTCCCTCTCTTTGGTGGTAAGTTATGTGGAATCGTTGCTGCGTGAATCTTTAGAAAGCCTTTTTTCAGTACCTACCGCATGCGCCAAGATCTGAGCTTCCTTGTTACAAGAAAACTAAACTACACTGTTTTCCTTCTGACAATCAGAGCCCACGTCTGTTGGGCAGATGGTCACCTATAAAAGACGAGACACACACAGTAGCATTATCACAAGACAGGTAACTTTTGCCACAATACTAGTGACACCGGGATAAATTTGGGTAAAGTACATTTTTTTTCACTGACTTTTTCTTTGGATGAATCAACGTCTTGCTTGTATTTGCCACTAAGAACAGCACCGACTCTGTGCTGTGCTTATGAAAAGACACGACACGCTGTCTCGGTTCCATGGTGTAATGGTTAGCACTCTGGACTTTGAATCCAGTGATCCGAGTTCAAATCTTGGTGGGACCTGCCGCTTCTGCCTAATATTAAACGACAGGGACAGAGCACTTTCTCCTCTTCAAGAGGCGTGCTGCTACCTACCACTATTTGGCGTCCAGCACCCACGTAAACCTGGTACGACAACAGTCGTATTTGACTCCAGTGCGCAATATCAAGGGAAATCTCTCAATGGCTTGCTTACAACACGGCCAAAGACGCAGTGGAGTATAGGATGAAAGTTCACGTCTTTGGAAACAGCCCCCTCACCTGCTACGTATGGCTTAAGACGTGATGCTCTACTTGGAGAAGCGCAGTTTGGCGCAGATGCAAGACGCCTTGTGGACAGAGACTTTTATGTAGATGAGGGATTGAAACCCCGACCTTCTGTCAACAAAGCCAATTTTCTCCTCAAGGCCACACAAGATATGCTTGCCATCTCCAACCTGAGACTCCCTAAAATAGCATCAAATAGCCCAACTAGCTTTCTCTTCAGCCTTCAGTCTATGGACCAAGCTGGAACCTCCACAATGACACCTTCGTATTTTGTGTCATTCACAGTGACAAGCCATTTACCCGTAGGGGTGTCTTAGCAACCGTCAGCAGTGTGCTTGACCCCCTTGGTCTCATAGTCCCGGTTAGTGTGAAAGGGAAACTTTTGCTCAGAGAACTCACTAGAACGGCAATCGACTGGGATGCTCCCCAAACAAAGAAGCTGAATGGAACATCTGGGGAGGTTTCATTGCAGGATCTCAAACACTTTGAGATAGACGAGCGTAGACCACAGCATCTTTCACAAACTCTGTGAAAAAAGAGATGCAGGTTTTTGCTGACGCCTCTAAGTTGCTGTGATGTTGGGCAGATGGTCTCCTATAGCGAACCAGACACACACGGTAGCATTGTCGCACATCACTTTGGCCACAATACTAGTGACACTGGGATAAATTTGGGCAAATTACAAATGTTGCAGCGACTTTTGTCTAGGATTCAATCCACATCTAGCTTGTGTTTGTCACTGAGAACAGCGCCGACTCTTGTGTCTTGGTTCCATGGTGTAATGGTTAGCACTCTGGACTCTGAATCCAACGATCCGAGTTCAAATCTCGGTGGGACCTGCCAAGAGCATCTCCTTCTCCCGAAAAGCTTTCGACACAAGCCCTGCCATCCGTGGCGGTGTACTTCATCGCCTTCAAACCCACGCCTTGGCCTGCTGTTAGAAGGAAGTTTATGTGGAATCATTGCTGCAACAATCCTTACAAAGGCTTTTTGCAGTACTTGCCAAGGTCTGAGCTTCCTTGTTGCAAGAAAACTGGACCACCTACGTAAAGTCCATCTACTGAACCCACGCCTTCTTTGAAATGACAGAATTCCACCTTGGGAAGCTGCACCGATGTCACTCTGTCAGTCGCCATAACACTAGTCACACCGGATTGCATTAGGACAAATCACATGTTGTTTTGCTCACTCTTTGCTGGGATAGAATCAACATCTTGCTTGTGTTTGTCATTGAGAACAGCGCTGACGCTGTCGTGTGTGTACGAAAAGACACAGCACAGGTGTCGTTCAAGACCCGCTTGGTTCCATGGTGTAATTGTTAGCACTCTGGACTCTGAATCCAGCGATCCGAGTTCAAATCTCGGTGGGACCTGTCAAGTGCTCCTTCTTCTCTTGGAAACCCATAAATCCACGTCCTGCCTCCTTGGCTGTATACTCTATGACCCTCAAACCCATGTCTTGTCCCTCTCTTTGGTGGGAAGTTATGTGGAATCGTTGCTGCGTGAATCGTTAGAAAGCCTTTTTTCAGTACCTACCGCATGCGCCAAGATCTGAGCTTCCTTGTTGCAAGAAAACTAAACTACACTGTTTTCCTTCTGACAATCAGAGCCCACGTCTGTTGGGCAGATGGTCACCTATAAAAGACGAGACACACACAGTAGCATTATCACAAGACAGGTAACTTTTGCCACAATACTAGTGACACCGGGATAAATTTGGGTAAAGTACATTTTTTTTCACTGACTTTGTCTTTGGATGAATCAACGTCTTGCTTGTGTTTGCCACTAAGAACAGCACCGACTCTGTGCTGTGCTTATGAAAAGACACGACACGCTGTCTCGGTTCCATGGTGTAATGGTTAGCACTCTGGACTTTGAATCCAGTGATCCGAGTTCAAATCTCGGTGGGACCTGCCGCTTCTGCCTAATATTAAACGACAGGCACCTGAAAGATCACTTTCTCCTCTTCAAGAGGCGTGCTGCTACCTACCACTATTTGGTGTCCAGCACCCACGTAAACCTGCTACGACAACAGTCGTATTTGACTCCAGTGCGCAATATCAAGGGAAATCTCTCAATGGCTTGCTTACAACACGGCCAAAGACGCAGTGGAGTATCGGATGAAAGTTCACGTCTTTGGAAACAGCCCCCTCACCTGCTACGTATGGCTTAAGACGTGATGCTCTACTTGGAGAAGCGCAGATGCAAGACGCCTTGTGGACAGAGACTTTTATGTAGATGAGGGATTGAAACCCCGACCTTCTGTCAACAAAGCCAATTTTCTCCTCAAGGCCACACAAGATATGCTTGCCATCTCCAACCTGAGACTCCCTAAAATAGCATCAAATAGCCCAACTAGCTTTCTCTTCAGCCTTCAGTCTATGGACCAAGCTGGAACCTCCACAATGACACCTTCGTATTTTGTGTCATTCACAGTGACAAGCCATTTACCCGTAGGGGTGTCTTAGCAACCGTCAGCAGTGTGCTTGACCCCCTTGGTCTCATAGTCCCGGTTAGTGTGAAAGGGAAACTTTTGCTCAGAGAACTCACTAGAACGGCAATCGACTGGGATGCTCCCCAAACAAAGAAGCTGAATGGAACATCTGGGGAGGTTTCATTGCAGGATCTCAAACACTTTGAGATAGACGAGCGTAGACCACAGCATCTTTCACAAACTCTGTGAAAAAAGAGATGCAGGTTTTTGCTGACGCCTCTAAGTTGCTGTGATGTTGGGCAGATGGTCTCCTATAGCGAACCAGACACACACGGTAGCATTGTCGCACATCACTTTGGCCACAATACTAGTGACACTGGGATAAATTTGGGCAAATTACAAATGTTGCAGCGACTTTTGTCTAGGATTCAATCCACATCTAGCTTGTGTTTGTCACTGAGAACAGCGCCGACTCTTGTGTCTTGGTTCCATGGTGTAATGGTTATCACTCTGGACTCTGAATCCAGCGATCCGAGTTCAAATCTCAGTGGGACCTGTCAAGTGCTCCTTCTTCTCTTGGAAACCTTCAAATCCACGTCCTGCCTCCTTAGCTGTATACTCTATGACCCTCAAACCCATGTCTTGTCCCTCTCTTTGGTGGGAAGTTATGTGGAATCGTTGCTGCGTGAATCGTTAGAAAGCCTTTTTTCAGTACCTACCGCATGCGCCAAGATCTGAGCTTCCTTGTTGCAAGAAAACTAAACTACACTGTTTTCCTTCTGACAATCAGAGCCCACGTCTGTTGGGCAGATGGTCACCTATAAAAGACGAGACACACACAGTAGCATTATCACAAGACAGGTAACTTTTGCCACAATACTAGTGACACCGGGATAAATTTGGGTAAAGTACATTTTTTTTCACTGACTTTGTCTTTGGATGAATCAACGTCTTGCTTGTGTTTGCCACTAAGAACAGCACCGACTCTGTGCTGTGCTTATGAAAAGACACGACACGCTGTCTCGGTTCCATGGTGTAATGGTTAGCACTCTGGACTTTGAATCCAGTGATCCGACTTCAAATCTCGGTGGGACCTGCCGCTTCTGCCTAATATTAAATGACAGGCTCTGCACACCTGAAAGATCACTTTCTCCACTTCAAGAGGCGTGCTGCTACCTACCACTGTTTGGCGTCCAGCACCCACGTAAACCTGCTACGACAAGAGTCGTATTTGACTCCAGTGCGCAATATCAAGGGAAATCTCTCAATGGCTTGCTTACAACACGGCCAAAGACGCAGTGGAGTATAGGATGAAAGTTCACGTCTTTGGAAACAGCCCCCTCACCTGCTACGTATGGCTTAAGACGTGATGCTCTACTTGGAGAAGCGCAGTTTGGCGCAGATGCAAGACGCCTTGTGGACAGAGACTTTTATGTAGATGAGGGATTGAAACCCCGACCTTCTGTCAACAAAGCCATTTGTCTCCTCAAGGCCACACAAGATATGCTTGCCATCTCCAACCTGAGACTCCCTAAAATAGCATCAAATAGCCCAACTAGCTTTCTCTTCAGCCTTCAGTCTATGGACCAAGCTGGAACCTCCACAATGACACCTTCGTATTTTGTGTCATTCACAGTGACAAGCCATTTACCCGTAGGGGTGTCTTAGCAACCGTCAGCAGTGTGCTTGACCCCCTTGGTCTCATAGTCCCGGTTAGTGTGAAAGGGAAACTTTTGCTCAGAGAACTCACTAGAACGGCAATCGACTGGGATGCTCCCCAAACAAAGAAGCTGAATGGAACATCTGGGGAGGTTTCATTGCAGGATCTCAAACACTTTGAGATAGACGAGCGTAGACCACAGCATCTTTCACAAACTCTGTGAAAAAAGAGATGCAGGTTTTTGCTGACGCCTCTAAGTTGCTGTGATGTTGGGCAGATGGTCTCCTATAGCGAACCAGACACACACGGTAGCATTGTCGCACATCACTTTGGCCACAATACTAGTGACACTGGGATAAATTTGGGCAAATTACAAATGTTGCAGCGACTTTTGTCTAGGATTCAATCCACATCTAGCTTGTGTTTGTCACTGAGAACAGCGCCGACACTTGTGTCTTGGTTCCATGGTGTAATGGTTAGCACTCTGGACTCTGAATCCAGCGATCCGAGTTCAAATCTCGGTGGGACCTGCCAAGAGCATCTCCTTCTCCCGAAATTCTTCGACACAAGCCCTGCCATCCGTGGCGGTGTACTTCATCGCCTTCAAACCCACGCCTTGGCCTTCTTTTAGAAGGAAGTTTATGTGGAATCATTGCTGCAACAATCCTTACAAAGGCTTTTTGCAGTACTTGCCAAGGTCTGAGCTTCCTTGTTGCAAGAAAACTGGACCACCTACGTAAAGTCCATCTACTGAACCCACGCCTTCTTTGAAATGACAGAATTCCACCTTGGGAAGCTGCACAGATGTCACTCTGTCAGTCGCCATAACACTAGTCACACCGGATTGCATTAGGACAAATCACATGTTGTTTTGCTCACTCTTTGCTGGGATAGAATCAACATCTTGCTTGTGTTTGTCATTGAGAACAGCGCTGACGCTGTCGTGTGTGTACGAAAAGACACGGCACAGGTGTCGTTCAAGACCCGCTTGGTTCCATGGTGTAATGGTTAGCACTCTGGACTCTGAATCCAGCGATCCGACTTCAAATCTCGGTGGGACCTGTCAAGTGCTCCTTCTTCTCTTGGAAACCCATAAATCCACATCCTGCCTCCTTGGCTGTGTACTCTATGACCCTCAAACCCATGTCTTGTCCCTCTCTTTGGTGGGAAGTTATGTGGAATCGTTGCTGCGTGAATCGTTAGAAAGCCTTTTTTCAGTACCTACCGCATGCGCCAAGATCTGAGCTTCCTTGTTGCAAGAAAACTAAACTACACTGTTTTCCTTCTGACAATCTGAGCCCACGTCTGTTGGGCAGATGGTCACCTATAAAAGACGAGACACACACAGTAGCATTATCACAAGACAGGTAACTTTTGCCACAATACTAGTGACACCGGGATAAATTTGGGTAAAGTACATTTTTTTTCACTGACTTTGTCTTTGGATGAATCAACGTCTTGCTTGTGTTTGCCACTAAGAACAGCACCGACTCTGTGCTGTGCTTATGAAAAGACACGACACGCTGTCTCGGTTCCATGGTGTAATGGTTAGCACTCTGGACTTTGAATCCAGTGATCCGAGTTCAAATCTCGGTGGGACCTGCCGCTTCTGCCTAATATTAAACGACAGGCTCTGCACACCTGAAAGAGCACTTTCTCCTCTTCAAGAGGCGTGCTGCTACCTACCACTATTTGGCGTCCAGCACCCACATAAACCTGCTACGACAAGAGTCGTATTTGACTCCAGTGCGCAATATCAAGGGAAGTCTCTCAATGGCTTGCTTACAACACGGCCAAAGACGCAGTGGAGTATCGGATGAAAGTTCACGTCTTTGGAAACAGCCCCCTCACCTGCTACGTATGGCTTAAGACGTGATGCTCTACTTGGAGAAGCGCAGTTTGGCGCAGATGCAAGACGCCTTGTGGACAGAGACTTTTATGTAGATGAGGGATTGAAACCCCGACCTTCTGTCAACAAAGCCATTTGTCTCCTCAAGGCCACACAAGATATGCTTGCCATCTCCAACCTGAGACTCCCTAAAATAGCATCAAATAGCCCAACTAGCTTTCTCTTCAGCCTTCAGTCTATGGACCAAGCTGGAACCTCCACAATGACACCTTCGTATTTTGTGTCATTCACAGTGACAAGCCATTTACCCGTAGGGGTGTCTTAGCAACCGTCAGCAGTGTGCTTGACCCCCTTGGTCTCATAGTCCCGGTTAGTGTGAAAGGGAAACTTTTGCTCAGAGAACTCACTAGAACGGCAATCGACTGGGATGCTCCCCAAACAAAGAAGCTGAATGGAACATCTGGGGAGGTTTCATTGCAGGATCTCAAACACTTTGAGATAGACGAGCGTAGACCACAGCATCTTTCACAAACTCTGTGAAAAAAGAGATGCAGGTTTTTGCTGACGCCTCTAAGTTGCTGTGATGTTGGGCAGATGGTCTCCTATAGCGAACCAGACACACACGGTAGCATTGTCGCACATCACTTTGGCCACAATACTAGTGACACTGGGATAAATTTGGGCAAATTACAAATGTTGCAGCGACTTTTGTCTAGGATTCAATCCACATCTAGCTTGTGTTTGTCACTGAGAACAGCGCCGACTCTTGTGTCTTGGTTCCATGGTGTAATGGTTAGCACTCTGGACTCTGAATCCAGCGATCCGAGTTCAAATCTCGGTGGGACCTGCCAAGAGCATCTCCTTCTCCCGAAATTCTTCGACACAAGCCCTGCCATCCGTGGCGGTGTACTTCATCGCCTTCAAACCCACGCCTTGGCCTTCTTTTAGAAGGAAGTTTATGTGGAATCATTGCTGCAACAATCCTTACAAAGGCTTTTTGCAGTACTTGCCAAGGTCTGAGCTTCCTTGTTGCAAGAAAACTGGACCACCTACGTAAAGTCCATCTACTGAACCCACGCCTTCTTTGAAATGACAGAATTCCACCTTGGGAAGCTGCACAGATGTCACTCTGTCAGTCGCCATAACACTAGTCACACCGGATTGCATTAGGACAAATCACATGTTGTTTTGCTCACTCTTTGCTGGGATAGAATCAACATCTTGCTTGTGTTTGTCATTGAGAACAGCGCTGACGCTGTCGTGTGTGTACGAAAAGACACGGCACAGGTGTCGTTCAAGACCCGCTTGGTTCCATGGTGTAATGGTTAGCACTCTGGACTCTGAATCCAGCAATCCGAGTTCAAATCTCGGTGGGACCTGTCAAGTGCTCCTTCTTCTCTTGGAAACCTTCAAATCCACATCCTGCCTCCTTGGCTGTGTACTCTATGACCCTCAAACCCATGTCTTGTCCCTCTCTTTGGTGGGAAGTTATGTGGAATCGTTGCTGCGTGAATCGTTAGAAAGCCTTTTTTCAGTACCTACCGCATGCGCCAAGATCTGAGCTTCCTTGTTGCAAGAAAACTAAACTACACTGTTTTCCTTCTGACAATCTGAGCCCACGTCTGTTGGGCAGATGGTCACCTATAAAAGACGAGACACACACAGTAGCATTATCACAAGACAGGTAACTTTTGCCACAATACTAGTGACACCGGGATAAATTTGGGTAAAGTACATTTTTTTTCACTGACTTTGTCTTTGGATGAATCAACGTCTTGCTTGTGTTTGCCACTAAGAACAGCACCGACTCTGTGCTGTGCTTATGAAAAGACACGACACGCTGTCTCGGTTCCATGGTGTAATGGTTAGCACTCTGGACTTTGAATCCAGTGATCCGAGTTCAAATCTCGGTGGGACCTGCCGCTTCTGCCTAATATTAAACGACAGGCTCTGCACACCTGAAAGAGCACTTTCTCCTCTTCAAGAGGCGTGCTGCTACCTACCACTATTTGGCGTCCAGCACCCACGTAAACCTGCTACGACAAGAGTCGTATTTGACTCCAGTGCGCAATATCAAGGGAAGTCTCTCAATGGCTTGCTTACAACACGGCCAAAGACGCAGTGGAGTATCGGATGAAAGTTCACGTCTTTGGAAACAGCCCCCTCACCTGCTACGTATGGCTTAAGACGTGATGCTCTACTTGGAGAAGCGCAGTTTGGCGCAGATGCAAGACGCCTTGTGTACAGAGACTTTTATGTAGATGAGGGATTGAAACCCCGACCTTCTGTCAACAAAGCCATTTGTCTCCTCAAGGCCACACAAGATATGCTTGCCATCTCCAACCTGAGACTCCCTAAAATAGCATCAAATAGCCCAACTAGCTTTCTCTTCAGCCTTCAGTCTATGGACCAAGCTGGAACCTCCACAATGACACCTTCGTATTTTGTGTCATTCACAGTGACAAGCCATTTACCCGTAGGGGTGTCTTAGCAACCGTCAGCAGTGTGCTTGACCCCCTTGGTCTCATAGTCCCGGTTAGTGTGAAAGGGAAACTTTTGCTCAGAGAACTCACTAGAACGGCAATCGACTGGGATGCTCCCCAAACAAAGAAGCTGAATGGAACATCTGGGGAGGTTTCATTGCAGGATCTCAAACACTTTGAGATAGACGAGCGTAGACCACAGCATCTTTCACAAACTCTGTGAAAAAAGAGATGCAGGTTTTTGCTGACGCCTCTAAGTTGCTGTGATGTTGGGCAGATGGTCTCCTATAGCGAACCAGACACACACGGTAGCATTGTCGCACATCACTTTGGCCACAATACTAGTGACACTGGGATAAATTTGGGCAAATTACAAATGTTGCAGCGACTTTTGTCTAGGATTCAATCCACATCTAGCTTGTGTTTGTCACTGAGAACAGCGCCGACTCTTGTGTCTTGGTTCCATGGTGTAATGGTTAGCACTCTGGACTCTGAATCCAGCGATCCGAGTTCAAATCTCGGTGGGACCTGCCAAGAGCATCTCCTTCTCCCGAAATTCTTCGACACAAGCCCTGCCATCCGTGGCGGTGTACTTCATCGCCTTCAAACCCACGCCTTGGCCTTCTTTTAGAAGGAAGTTTATGTGGAATCATTGCTGCAACAATCCTTACAAAGGCTTTTTGCAGTACTTGCCAAGGTCTGAGCTTCCTTGTTGCAAGAAAACTGGACCACCTACGTAAAGTCCATCTACTGAACCCACGCCTTCTTTGAAATGACAGAATTCCACCTTGGGAAGCTGCACAGATGTCACTCTGTCAGTCGCCATAACACTAGTCACACCGGATTGCATTAGGACAAATCACATGTTGTTTTGCTCACTCTTTGCTGGGATAGAATCAACATCTTGCTTGTGTTTGTCATTGAGAACAGCGCTGACGCTGTCGTGTGTGTACGAAAAGACACGGCACAGGTGTCGTTCAAGACCCGCTTGGTTCCATGGTGTAATGGTTAGCACTCTGGACTCTGAATCCAGCGATCCGAGTTCAAATCTCGGTGGGACCTGTCAAGTGCTCCTTCTTCTCTTGGAAACCTTCAAATCCACATCCTGCCTCCTTGGCTGTGTACTCTATGACCCTCAAACCCATGTCTTGTCCCTCTCTTTGGTGGGAAGTTATGTGGAATCGTTGCTGCGTGAATCGTTAGAAAGCCTTTTTTCAGTACCTACCGCATGCGCCAAGATCTGAGCTTCCTTGTTGCAAGAAAACTAAACTACACTGTTTTCCTTCTGACAATCTGAGCCCACGTCTGTTGGGCAGATGGTCACCTATAAAAGACGAGACACACACAGTAGCATTATCACAAGACAGGTAACTTTTGCCACAATACTAGTGACACCGGGATAAATTTGGGTAAAGTACATTTTTTTTCACTGACTTTGTCTTTGGATGAATCAACGTCTTGCTTGTGTTTGCCACTAAGAACAGCACCGACTCTGTGCTGTGCTTATGAAAAGACACGACACGCTGTCTCGGTTCCATGGTGTAATGGTTAGCACTCTGGACTTTGAATCCAGTGATCCGAGTTCAAATCTCGGTGGGACCTGCCGCTTCTGCCTAATATTAAACGACAGGCTCTGCACACCTGAAAGAGCACTTTCTCCTCTTCAAGAGGCGTGCTGCTACCTACCACTATTTGGCGTCCAGCACCCACGTAAACCTGCTACGACAAGAGTCGTATTTGACTCCAGTGCGCAATATCAAGGGAAGTCTCTCAATGGCTTGCTTACAACACGGCCAAAGACGCAGTGGAGTATCGGATGAAAGTTCACGTCTTTGGAAACAGCCCCCTCACCTGCTACGTATGGCTTAAGACGTGATGCTCTACTTGGAGAAGCGCAGTTTGGCGCAGATGCAAGACGCCTTGTGTACAGAGACTTTTATGTAGATGAGGGATTGAAACCCCGACCTTCTGTCAACAAAGCCATTTGTCTCCTCAAGGCCACACAAGATATGCTTGCCATCTCCAACCTGAGACTCCCTAAAATAGCATCAAATAGCCCAACTAGCTTTCTCTTCAGCCTTCAGTCTATGGACCAAGCTGGAACCTCCACAATGACACCTTCGTATTTTGTGTCATTCACAGTGACAAGCCATTTACCCGTAGGGGTGTCTTAGCAACCGTCAGCAGTGTGCTTGACCCCCTTGGTCTCATAGTCCCGGTTAGTGTGAAAGGGAAACTTTTGCTCAGAGAACTCACTAGAACGGCAATCGACTGGGATGCTCCCCAAACAAAGAAGCTGAATGGAACATCTGGGGAGGTTTCATTGCAGGATCTCAAACACTTTGAGATAGACGAGCGTAGACCACAGCATCTTTCACAAACTCTGTGAAAAAAGAGATGCAGGTTTTTGCTGACGCCTCTAAGTTGCTGTGATGTTGGGCAGATGGTCTCCTATAGCGAACCAGACACACACGGTAGCATTGTCGCACATCACTTTGGCCACAATACTAGTGACACTGGGATAAATTTGGGCAAATTACAAATGTTGCAGCGACTTTTGTCTAGGATTCAATCCACATCTAGCTTGTGTTTGTCACTGAGAACAGCGCCGACTCTTGTGTCTTGGTTCCATAGTGTAATGGTTAGCACTCTGGACTCTGAATCCAGCGATCCGAGTTCAAATCTCGGTGGGACCTGCCAAGAGCATCTCCTTCTCCTGAAAAGCTTTTGACACAAGCCCTGCCATCCGTGGCGGTGTACTTCATCGCCTTCAAACCCACGCCTTGGCCTTCTTTTAGAAGGAAGTTTATGTGGAATCATTGCTGCAACAATCCTTACAAAGGCTTTTTGCAGTACTTGCCAAGGTCTGAGCTTCCTTGTTGCAAGAAAACTGGACCACCTACGTAAAGTCCATCTACTGAACCCACGCCTTCTTTGAAATGACAGAATTCCACCTTGGGAAGCTGCACAGATGTCACTCTGTCAGTCGCCATAACACTAGTCACACCGGATTGCATTAGGACAAATCACATGTTGTTTTGCTCACTCTTTGCTGGGATAGAATCAACATCTTGCTTGTGTTTGTCATTGAGAACAGCGCTGACGCTGTCGTGTGTGTACGAAAAGACACGGCACAGGTGTCGTTCAAGACCCGCTTGGTTCCATGGTGTAATGGTTAGCACTCTGGACTCTGAATCCAGCGATCCGAGTTCAAATCTCGGTGGGACCTGTCAAGTGCTCTTTCTTCTCTTGGAAACCTTCAAATCCACATCCTGCCTCCTTGGCTGTGTACTCTATGACCCTCAAACCCATGTCTTGTCCCTCTCTTTGGTGGGAAGTTATGTGGAATCGTTGCTGCGTCAATCGTTAGAAAGCCTTTTTTCAGTACCTACCGCATGCGCCAAGATCTGAGCTTCCTTGTTGCAAGAAAACTAAACTACACTGTTTTCCTTCTGACAATCTGAGCCCACGTCTGTTGGGCAGATGGTCACCTATAAAAGACGAGACACACACAGTAGCATTATCACAAGACAGGTAACTTTTGCCACAATACTAGTGACACCGGGATAAATTTGGGTAAAGTACATTTTTTTCACTGACTTTGTCTTTGGATGAATCAACGTCTTGCTTGTGTTTGCCACTAAGAACAGCACCGACTCTGTGCTGTGCTTATGAAAAGACACGACACGCTGTCTCGGTTCCATGGTGTAATGGTTAGCACTCTGGACTTTGAGTCCAGTGATCCGAGTTCAAATCTCGGTGGGACCTGCCGCTTCTGCCTAATATTAAACGACAGGCTCTGCACACCTGAAAGAGCACTTTCTCCTCTTCAAGAGGCGTGCTGCTACCTACCACTATTTGGCGTCCAGCACCCACGTAAACCTGCTACGACAAGAGTCGTATTTGACTCCAGTGCGCAATATCAAGGGAAGTCTCTCAATGGCTTGCTTACAACACGGCCAAAGACGCAGTGGAGTATAGGATGAAAGTTCACGTCTTTGGAAACAGCCCCCTCACCTGCTACGTATGGCTTAAGACGTGATGCTCTACTTGGAGAAGCGCAGTTTGGCGCAGATGCAAGACGCCTTGTGGACAGAGACTTTTATGTAGATGAGGGATTGAAACCCCGACCTTCTGTCAACAAAGCCATTTGTCTCCTCAAGGCCACACAAGATATGCTTGCCATCTCCAACCTGAGACTCCCTAAAATAGCATCAAATAGCCCAACTAGCTTTCTCTTCAGCCTTCAGTCTATGGACCAAGCTGGAACCTCCACAATGACACCTTCGTATTTTGTGTCATTCACAGTGACAAGCCATTTACCCGTAGGGGTGTCTTAGCAACCGTCAGCAGTGTGCTTGACCCCCTTGGTCTCATAGTCCCGGTTAGTGTGAAAGGGAAACTTTTGCTCAGAGAACTCACTAGAACGGCAATCGACTGGGATGCTCCCCAAACAAAGAAGCTGAATGGAACATCTGGGGAGGTTTCATTGCAGGATCTCAAACACTTTGAGATAGACGAGCGTAGACCACAGCATCTTTCACAAACTCTGTGAAAAAAGAGATGCAGGTTTTTGCTGACGCCTCTAAGCTGCTGTGATGTTGGGCAGATGGTCTCCTATAGCGAACCAGACACACACGGTAGCATTGTCGCACATCACTTTGGCCACAATACTAGTGACACTGGGATAAATTTGGGCAAATTACAAATGTTGCAGCGACTTTTGTCTAGGATTCAATCCACATCTAGCTTGTGTTTGTCACTGAGAACAGCGCCGACTCTTGTGTCTTGGTTCCATGGTGTAATGGTTAGCACTCTGGACTCTGAATCCAGCGATCCGAGTTCAAATCTCGGTGGGACCTGCCAAGAGCATCTCCTTCTCCCGAAATTCTTCGACACAAGCCCTGCCATCCGTGGCGGTGTACTTCATCGCCTTCAAACCCACGCCTTGGCCTTCTTTTAGAAGGAAGTTTATGTGGAATCATTGCTGCAACAATCCTTACAAAGGCTTTTTGCAGTACTTGCCAAGGTCTGAGCTTCCTTGTTGCAAGAAAACTGGACCACCTACGTAAAGTCCATCTACTGAACCCACGCCTTCTTTGAAATGACAGAATTCCACCTTGGGAAGCTGCACAGATGTCACTCTGTCAGTCGCCATAACACTAGTCACACCGGATTGCATTAGGACAAATCACATGTTGTTTTGCTCACTCTTTGCTGGGATAGAATCAACATCTTGCTTGTGTTTGTCATTGAGAACAGCGCTGACGCTGTCGTGTGTGTACGAAAAGACACGGCACAGGTGTCGTTCAAGACCCGCTTGGTTCCATGGTGTAATGGTTAGCACTCTGGACTCTGAATCCAGCGATCCGAGTTCAAATCTCGGTGGGACCTGTCAAGTGCTCTTTCTTCTCTTGGAAACCTTCAAATCCACATCCTGCCTCCTTGGCTGTGTACTCTATGACCCTCAAACCCATGTCTTGTCCCTCTCTTTGGTGGGAAGTTATGTGGAATCGTTGCTGCGTCAATCGTTAGAAAGCCTTTTTTCAGTACCTACCGCATGCGCCAAGATCTGAGCTTCCTTGTTGCAAGAAAACTAAACTACACTGTTTTCCTTCTGACAATCTGAGCCCACGTCTGTTGGGCAGATGGTCACCTATAAAAGACGAGACACACACAGTAGCATTATCACAAGACAGGTAACTTTTGCCACAATACTAGTGACACCGGGATAAATTTGGGTAAAGTACATTTTTTTCACTGACTTTGTCTTTGGATGAATCAACGTCTTGCTTGTGTTTGCCACTAAGAACAGCACCGACTCTGTGCTGTGCTTATGAAAAGACACGACACGCTGTCTCGGTTCCATGGTGTAATGGTTAGCACTCTGGACTTTGAGTCCAGTGATCCGAGTTCAAATCTCGGTGGGACCTGCCGCTTCTGCCTAATATTAAACGACAGGCTCTGCACACCTGAAAGAGCACTTTCTCCTCTTCAAGAGGCGTGCTGCTACCTACCACTATTTGGCGTCCAGCACCCACGTAAACCTGCTACGACAAGAGTCGTATTTGACTCCAGTGCGCAATATCAAGGGAAGTCTCTCAATGGCTTGCTTACAACACGGCCAAAGACGCAGTGGAGTATAGGATGAAAGTTCACGTCTTTGGAAACAGCCCCCTCACCTGCTACGTATGGCTTAAGACGTGATGCTCTACTTGGAGAAGCGCAGTTTGGCGCAGATGCAAGACGCCTTGTGGACAGAGACTTTTATGTAGATGAGGGATTGAAACCCCGACCTTCTGTCAACAAAGCCATTTGTCTCCTCAAGGCCACACAAGATATGCTTGCCATCTCCAACCTGAGACTCCCTAAAATAGCATCAAATAGCCCAACTAGCTTTCTCTTCAGCCTTCAGTCTATGGACCAAGCTGGAACCTCCACAATGACACCTTCGTATTTTGTGTCATTCACAGTGACAAGCCATTTACCCGTAGGGGTGTCTTAGCAACCGTCAGCAGTGTGCTTGACCCCCTTGGTCTCATAGTCCCGGTTAGTGTGAAAGGGAAACTTTTGCTCAGAGAACTCACTAGAACGGCAATCGACTGGGATGCTCCCCAAACAAAGAAGCTGAATGGAACATCTGGGGAGGTTTCATTGCAGGATCTCAAACACTTTGAGATAGACGAGCGTAGACCACAGCATCTTTCACAAACTCTGTGAAAAAAGAGATGCAGGTTTTTGCTGACGCCTCTAAGCTGCTGTGATGTTGGGCAGATGGTCTCCTATAGCGAACCAGACACACACGGTAGCATTGTCGCACATCACTTTGGCCACAATACTAGTGACACTGGGATAAATTTGGGCAAATTACAAATGTTGCAGCGACTTTTGTCTAGGATTCAATCCACATCTAGCTTGTGTTTGTCACTGAGAACAGCGCCGACTCTTGTGTCTTGGTTCCATGGTGTAATGGTTAGCACTCTGGACTCTGAATCCAGCGATCCGAGTTCAAATCTCGGTGGGACCTGCCAAGAGCATCTCCTTCTCCCGAAATTCTTCGACACAAGCCCTGCCATCCGTGGCGGTGTACTTCATCGCCTTCAAACCCACGCCTTGGCCTTCTTTTAGAAGGAAGTTTATGTGGAATCATTGCTGCAACAATCCTTACAAAGGCTTTTTGCAGTACTTGCCAAGGTCTGAGCTTCCTTGTTGCAAGAAAACTGGACCACCTACGTAAAGTCCATCTACTGAACCCACGCCTTCTTTGAAATGACAGAATTCCACCTTGGGAAGCTGCACAGATGTCACTCTGTCAGTCGCCATAACACTAGTCACACCGGATTGCATTAGGACAAATCACATGTTGTTTTGCTCACTCTTTGCTGGGATAGAATCAACATCTTGCTTGTGTTTGTCATTGAGAACAGCGCTGACGCTGTCGTGTGTGTACGAAAAGACACGGCACAGGTGTCGTTCAAGACCCGCTTGGTTCCATGGTGTAATGGTTAGCACTCTGGACTCTGAATCCAGCGATCCGAGTTCAAATCTCGGTGGGACCTGTCAAGTGCTCCTTCTTCTCTTGGAAACCTTCAAATCCACATCCTGCCTCCTTGGCTGTGTACTCTATGACCCTCAAACCCATGTCTTGTCCCTCTCTTTGGTGGGAAGTTATGTGGAATCGTTGCTGCGTGAATCGTTAGAAAGCCTTTTTTCAGTACCTACCGCATGCGCCAAGATCTGAGCTTCCTTGTTGCAAGAAAACTAAACTACACTGTTTTCCTTCTGACAATCTGAGCCCACGTCTGTTGGGCAGATGGTCACCTATAAAAGACGAGACACACACAGTAGCATTATCACAAGACAGGTAACTTTTGCCACAATACTAGTGACACCGGGATAAATTTGGGTAAAGTACATTTTTTTTCACTGACTTTTTCTTTGGATGAATCAACGTCTTGCTTGTGTTTGCCACTAAGAACAGCACCGACTCTGTGCTGTCCTTATGAAAAGACACGACACGCTGTCTCGGTTCCATGGTGTAATGGTTAGCACTCTGGACTTTGAATCCAGTGATCCGAGTTCAAATCTCGGTGGGACCTGCCGCTTCTGCCTAATATTAAACGACAGGCTCTGCACACCTGAAAGAGCACTTTCTCCTCTTCAAGAGGCGTGCTGCTACCTACCACTATTTGGCGTCCAGCACCCACGTAAACCTGCTACGACAAGAGTCGTATTTGACTCCAGTGCGCAATATCAAGGGAAGTCTCTCAATGGCTTGCTTACAACACGGCCAAAGACGCAGTGGAGTATCGGATGAAAGTTCACGTCTTTGGAAACAGCCCCCTCACCTGCTACGTATGGCTTAAGACGTGATGCTCTACTTGGAGAAGCGCAGTTTGGCGCAGATGCAAGACGCCTTGTGGACAGAGACTTTTATGTAGATGAGGGATTGAAACCCCGACCTTCTGTCAACAAAGCCATTTGTCTCCTCAAGGCCACACAAGATATGCTTGCCATCTCCAACCTGAGACTCCCTAAAATAGCATCAAATAGCCCAACTAGCTTTCTCTTCAGCCTTCAGTCTATGGACCAAGCTGGAACCTCCACAATGACACCTTCGTATTTTGTGTCATTCACAGTGACAAGCCATTTACCCGTAGGGGTGTCTTAGCAACCGTCAGCAGTGTGCTTGACCCCCTTGGTCTCATAGTCCCGGTTAGTGTGAAAGGGAAACTTTTGCTCAGAGAACTCACTAGAACGGCAATCGACTGGGATGCTCCCCAAACAAAGAAGCTGAATGGAACATCTGGGGAGGTTTCATTGCAGGATCTCAAACACTTTGAGATAGACGAGCGTAGACCACAGCATCTTTCACAAACTCTGTGAAAAAAGAGATGCAGGTTTTTGCTGATGCCTCTAAGTTGCTGTGATGTTGGGCAGATGGTCTCCTATAGCGAACCAGACACACACGGTAGCATTGTCGCACATCACTTTGGCCACAATACTAGTGACACTGGGATAAATTTGGGCAAATTACAAATGTTGCAGCGACTTTTGTCTAGGATTCAATCCACATCTAGCTTGTGTTTGTCACTGAGAACAGCGCCGACTCTTGTGTCTTGGTTCCATGGTGTAATGGTTAGCACTCTGGACTCTGAATCCAGCGATCCGAGTTCAAATCTCGGTGGGACCTGCCAAGAGCATCTCCTTCTCCCGAAAAGCTTTCGACACAAGCCCTGCCATCCGTGGCGGTGTACTTCATCGCCTTCAAACCCACGCCTTGGCCTTCTTTTAGAAGGAAGTTTATGTGGAATCATTGCTGCAACAATCCTTACAAAGGCTTTTTGCAGTACTTGCCAAGGTCTGAGCTTCCTTGTTGCAAGAAAACTGGACCACCTACGTAAAGTCCATCTACTGAACCCACGCCTTCTTTGAAATGACAGAATTCCACCTTGGGAAGCTGCACAGATGTCACTCTGTCAGTCGCCATAACACTAGTCACACCGGATTGCATTAGGACAAATCACATGTTGTTTTGCTCACTCTTTGCTGGGATAGAATCAACATCTTGCTTGTGTTTGTCATTGAGAACAGCGCTGACGCTGTCGTGTGTGTACGAAAAGACACGGCACAGGTGTCGTTCAAGACCCGCTTGGTTCCATGGTGTAATGGTTAGCACTCTGGACTTTGAATCCAGTGATCCGAGTTCAAATCTCGGTGGGACCTGCCGCTTCTGCCTAATATTAAACGACAGGGTTTGCACACCTGAAAGAGCACTTTCTCCTCTTCAAGAGGCGTGCTGCTACCTACCACTATTTGGCGTCCAGCACCCACGTAAACCTGGTACGACAACAGTCGTATTTGACTCCAGTGCGCAATATCAAGGGAAGTCTCTCAATGGCTTGCTTACAACACGGCCAAAGACGCAGTGGAGTATCGGATGAAAGTTCACGTCTTTGGAAACAGCCCCCTCACCTGCTACGTATGGCTTAAGACGTGATGCTCTACTTGGAGAAGCGCAGTTTGGCGCAGATGCAAGACGCCTTGTGGACAGAGACTTTTATGTAGATGAGGGATTGAAACCCCGACCTTCTGTCAACAAAGCCAATTTTCTCCTCAAGGCCACACAAGATATGCTTGCCATCTCCAACCTGAGACTCCCTAAAATAGCATCAAATAGCCCAACTAGCTTTCTCTTCAGCCTTCAGTCTATGGACCAAGCTGGAACCTCCACAATGACACCTTCGTATTTTGTGTCATTCACAGTGACAAGCCATTTACCCGTAGGGGTGTCTTAGCAACCGTCAGCAGTGTGCTTGACCCCCTTGGTCTCATAGTCCCGGTTAGTGTGAAAGGGAAACTTTTGCTCAGAGAACTCACTAGAACGGCAATCGACTGGGATGCTCCCCAAACAAAGAAGCTGAATGGAACATCTGGGGAGGTTTCATTGCAGGATCTCAAACACTTTGAGATAGACGAGCGTAGACCACAGCATCTTTCACAAACTCTGTGAAAAAAGAGATGCAGGTTTTTGCTGACGCCTCTAAGTTGCTGTGATGTTGGGCAGATGGTCTCCTATAGCGAACCAGACACACACGGTAGCATTGTCGCACATCACTTTGGCCACAATACTAGTGACACTGGGATAAATTTGGGCAAATTACAAATGTTGCAGCGACTTTTGTCTAGGATTCAATCCACATCTAGCTTGTGTTTGTCACTGAGAACAGCGCCGACTCTTGTGTCTTGGTTCCATGGTGTAATGGTTAGCACTCTGGACTCTGAATCCAGCGATCCGAGTTCAAATCTCGGTGGGACCTGCCAAGAGCATCTCCTTCTCCCGAAATTCTTCGACACAAGCCCTGCCATCCGTGGCGGTGTACTTCATCGCCTTCAAACCCACGCCTTGGCCTTCTTTTAGAAGGAAGTTTATGTGGAATCATTGCTGCAACAATCCTTACAAAGGCTTTTTGCAGTACTTGCCAAGGTCTGAGCTTCCTTGTTGCAAGAAAACTGGACCACCTACGTAAAGTCCATCTACTGAACCCACGCCTTCTTTGAAATGACAGAATTCCACCTTGGGAAGCTGCACAGATGTCACTCTGTCAGTCGCCATAACACTAGTCACACCGGATTGCATTAGGACAAATCACATGTTGTTTTGCTCACTCTTTGCTGGGATAGAATCAACATCTTGCTTGTGTTTGTCATTGAGAACAGCGCTGACGCTGTCGTGTGTGTACGAAAAGACACGGCACAGGTGTCGTTCAAGACCCGCTTGGTTCCATGGTGTAATGGTTAGCACTCTGGACTCTGAATCCAGCCATCCGAGTTCAAATCTCGGTGGGACCTGTCAAGTGCTCCTTCTTCTCTTGGAAACCTTCAAATCCACATCCTGCCTCCTTGGCTGTGTACTCTATGACCCTCAAACCCATGTCTTGTCCCTCTCTTTGGTGGGAAGTTATGTGGAATCGTTGCTGCGTGAATCGTTAGAAAGCCTTTTTTCAGTACCTACCGCATGCGCCAAGATCTGAGCTTCCTTGTTGCAAGAAAACTAAACTACACTGTTTTCCTTCTGACAATCTGAGCCCACGTCTGTTGGGCAGATGGTCACCTATAAAAGACGAGACACACACAGTAGCATTATCACAAGACAGGTAACTTTTGCCACAATACTAGTGACACCGGGATAAATTTGGGTAAAGTACATTTTTTTCACTGACTTTGTCTTTGGATGAATCAACGTCTTGCTTGTGTTTGCCACTAAGAACAGCACCGACTCTGTGCTGTGCTTATGAAAAGACACGACACGCTGTCTCGGTTCCATGGTGTAATGGTTAGCACTCTGGACTTTGAATCCAGTGATCCGAGTTCAAATCTCGGTGGGACCTGCCGCTTCTGCCTAATATTAAACGACAGGCTCTGCACACCTGAAAGAGCACTTTCTCCTCTTCAAGAGGCGTGCTGCTACCTACCACTATTTGGCGTCCAGCACCCACGTAAACCTGCTACGACAAGAGTCGTATTTGACTCCAGTGCGCAATATCAAGGGAAGTCTCTCAATGGCTTGCTTACAACACGGCCAAAGACGCAGTGGAGTATCGGATGAAAGTTCACGTCTTTGGAAACAGCCCCCTCACCTGCTACGTATGGCTTAAGACGTGATGCTCTACTTGGAGAAGCGCAGTTTGGCGCAGATGCAAGACGCCTTGTGGACAGAGACTTTTATGTAGATGAGGGATTGAAACCCCGACCTTCTGTCAACAAAGCCATTTGTCTCCTCAAGGCCACACAAGATATGCTTGCCATCTCCAACCTGAGACTCCCTAAAATAGCATCAAATAGCCCAACTAGCTTTCTCTTCAGCCTTCAGTCTATGGACCAAGCTGGAACCTCCACAATGACACCTTCGTATTTTGTGTCATTCACAGTGACAAGCCATTTACCCGTAGGGGTGTCTTAGCAACCGTCAGCAGTGTGCTTGACCCCCTTGGTCTCATAGTCCCGGTTAGTGTGAAAGGGAAACTTTTGCTCAGAGAACTCACTAGAACGGCAATCGACTGGGATGCTCCCCAAACAAAGAAGCTGAATGGAACATCTGGGGAGGTTTCATTGCAGGATCTCAAACACTTTGAGATAGACGAGCGTAGACCACAGCATCTTTCACAAACTCTGTGAAAAAAGAGATGCAGGTTTTTGCTGATGCCTCTAAGTTGCTGTGATGTTGGGCAGATGGTCTCCTATAGCGAACCAGACACACACGGTAGCATTGTCGCACATCACTTTGGCCACAATACTAGTGACACTGGGATAAATTTGGGCAAATTACAAATGTTGCAGCGACTTTTGTCTAGGATTCAATCCACATCTAGCTTGTGTTTGTCACTGAGAACAGCGCCGACTCTTGTGTCTTGGTTCCATGCTGTAATGGTTAGCACTCTAGACTCTGAATCCAGCGATCCGAGTTCAAATCTCGGTGGGACCTGCCAAGAGCATCTCCTTCTCCCGAAAAGCTTTCGACACAAGCCCTGCCATCCGTGGCGGTGTACTTCATCGCCTTCAAACCCACGCCTTGGCCTTCTTTTAGAAGGAAGTTTATGTGGAATCATTGCTGCAACAATCCTTACAAAGGCTTTTTGCAGTACTTGCCAAGGTCTGAGCTTCCTTGTTGCAAGAAAACTGGACCACCTACGTAAAGTCCATCTACTGAACCCACGCCTTCTTTGAAATGACAGAATTCCACCTTGGGAAGCTGCACAGATGTCACTCTGTCAGTCGCCATAACACTAGTCACACCGGATTGCATTAGGACAAATCACATGTTGTTTTGCTCACTCTTTGCTGGGATAGAATCAACATCTTGCTTGTGTTTGTCATTGAGAACAGCGCTGACGCTGTCGTGTGTGTACGAAAAGACACGGCACAGGTGTCGTTCAAGACCCGCTTGGTTCCATGGTGTAATGGTTAGCACTCTGGACTTTGAATCCAGTGATCCGAGTTCAAATCTCGGTGGGACCTGCCGCTTCTGCCTAATATTAAACGACAGGGTTTGCACACCTGAAAGAGCACTTTCTCCTCTTCAAGAGGCGTGCTGCTACCTACCACTATTTGGCGTCCAGCACCCACGTAAACCTGGTACGACAACAGTCGTATTTGACTCCAGTGCGCAATATCAAGGGAAGTCTCTCAATGGCTTGCTTACAACACGGCCAAAGACGCAGTGGAGTATCGGATGAAAGTTCACGTCTTTGGAAACAGCCCCCTCACCTGCTACGTATGGCTTAAGACGTGATGCTCTACTTGGAGAAGCGCAGTTTGGCGCAGATGCAAGACGCCTTGTGGACAGAGACTTTTATGTAGATGAGGGATTGAAACCCCGACCTTCTGTCAACAAAGCCATTTGTCTCCTCAAGGCCACACAAGATATGCTTGCCATCTCCAACCTGAGACTCCCTAAAATAGCATCAAGTAGCCCATCTAGCTTTCTCTTCAGCCTTCAGTCTATGGACCAAGCTGGAACCTCCACAATGACACCTTCGTATTTTGTGTCATTCACAGTGACAAGCCATTTACCCGTAGGGGTGTCTTAGCAACCGTCAGCAGTGTGCTTGACCCCCTTGGTCTCATAGTCCCGGTTAGTGTGAAAGGGAAACTTTTGCTCAGAGAACTCACTAGAACGGCAATCGACTGGGATGCTCCCCAAACAAAGAAGCTGAATGGAACATCTGGGGAGGTTTCATTGCAGGATCTCAAACACTTTGAGATAGACGAGCGTAGACCACAGCATCTTTCACAAACTCTGTGAAAAAAGAGATGCAGGTTTTTGCTGATGCCTCTAAGTTGCTGTGATGTTGGGCAGATGGTCTCCTATAGCGAACCAGACACACACGGTAGCATTGTCGCACATCACTTTGGCCACAATACTAGTGACACTGGGATAAATTTGGGCAAATTACAAATGTTGCAGCGACTTTTGTCTAGGATTCAATCCACATCTAGCTTGTGTTTGTCACTGAGAACAGCGCCGACTCTTGTGTCTTGGTTCCATGGTGTAATGGTTAGCACTCTGGACTCTGAATCCAGCGATCCGAGTTCAAATCTCGGTGGGACCTGCCAAGAGCATCTCCTTCTCCCGAAATTCTTCGACACAAGCCCTGCCATCCGTGGCGGTGTACTTCATCGCCTTCAAACCCACGCCTTGGCCTTCTTTTAGAAGGAAGTTTATGTGGAATCATTGCTGCAACAATCCTTACAAAGGCTTTTTGCAGTACTTGCCAAGGTCTGAGCTTCCTTGTTGCAAGAAAACTGGACCACCTACGTAAAGTCCATCTACTGAACCCACGCCTTCTTTGAAATGACAGAATTCCACCTTGGGAAGCTGCACAGATGTCACTCTGTCAGTCGCCATAACACTAGTCACACCGGATTGCATTAGGACAAATCACATGTTGTTTTGCTCACTCTTTGCTGGGATAGAATCAACATCTTGCTTGTGTTTGTCATTGAGAACAGCGCTGACGCTGTCGTGTGTGTACGAAAAGACACGGCACAGGTGTCGTTCAAGACCCGCTTGGTTCCATGGTGTAATGGTTAGCACTCTGGACTCTGAATCCAGCGATCCGAGTTCAAATCTCGGTGGGACCTGTCAAGTGCTCCTTCTTCTCTTGGAAACCTTCAAATCCACATCCTGCCTCCTTGGCTGTGTACTCTATGACCCTCAAACCCATGTCTTGTCCCTCTCTTTGGTGGGAAGTTATGTGGAATCGTTGCTGCGTGAATCGTTAGAAAGCCTTTTTTCAGTACCTACCGCATGCGCCAAGATCTGAGCTTCCTTGTTGCAAGAAAACTAAACTACACTGTTTTCCTTCTGACAATCTGAGCCCACGTCTGTTGGGCAGATGGTCACCTATAAAAGACGAGACACACACAGTAGCATTATCACAAGACAGGTAACTTTTGCCACAATACTAGTGACACCGGGATAAATTTGGGTAAAGTACATTTTTTTTCACTGACTTTTTCTTTGGATGAATCAACGTCTTGCTTGTGTTTGCCACTAAGAACAGCACCGACTCTGTGCTGTCCTTATGAAAAGACACGACACGCTGTCTCGGTTCCATGGTGTAATGGTTAGCACTCTGGGCTTTGAATCCAGTGATCCGAGTTCAAATCTCGGTGGGACCTGCCGCTTCTGCCTAATATTAAACGACAGGCTCTGCACACCTGAAAGAGCACTTTCTCCTCTTCAAGAGGCGTGCTGCTACCTACCACTATTTGGCGTCCAGCACCCACGTAAACCTGCTACGACAAGAGTCGTATTTGACTCCAGTGCGCAATATCAAGGGAAGTCTCTCAATGGCTTGCTTACAACACGGCCAAAGACGCAGTGGAGTATCGGATGAAAGTTCACGTCTTTGGAAACAGCCCCCTCACCTGCTACGTATGGCTTAAGACGTGATGCTCTACTTGGAGAAGCGCAGTTTGGCGCAGATGCAAGACGCCTTGTGGACAGAGACTTTTATGTAGATGAGGGATTGAAACCCCGACCTTCTGTCAACAAAGCCATTTGTCTCCTCAAGGCCACACAAGATATGCTTGCCATCTCCAACCTGAGACTCCCTAAAATAGCATCAAATAGCCCAACTAGCTTTCTCTTCAGCCTTCAGTCTATGGACCAAGCTGGAACCTCCACAATGACACCTTCGTATTTTGTGTCATTCACAGTGACAAGCCATTTACCCGTAGGGGTGTCTTAGCAACCGTCAGCAGTGTGCTTGACCCCCTTGGTCTCATAGTCCCGGTTAGTGTGAAAGGGAAACTTTTGCTCAGAGAACTCACTAGAACGGCAATCGACTGGGATGCTCCCCAAACAAAGAAGCTGAATGGAACATCTGGGGAGGTTTCATTGCAGGATCTCAAACACTTTGAGATAGACGAGCGTAGACCACAGCATCTTTCACAAACTCTGTGAAAAAAGAGATGCAGGTTTTTGCTGATGCCTCTAAGTTGCTGTGATGTTGGGCAGATGGTCTCCTATAGCGAACCAGACACACACGGTAGCATTGTCGCACATCACTTTGGCCACAATACTAGTGACACTGGGATAAATTTGGGCAAATTACAAATGTTGCAGCGACTTTTGTCTAGGATTCAATCCACATCTAGCTTGTGTTTGTCACTGAGAACAGCGCCGACTCTTGTGTCTTGGTTCCATGGTGTAATGGTTAGCACTCTGGACTCTGAATCCAGCGATCCGAGTTCAAATCTCGGTGGGACCTGCCAAGAGCATCTCCTTCTCCCGAAAAGCTTTCGACACAAGCCCTGCCATCCGTGGCGGTGTACTTCATCGCCTTCAAACCCACGCCTTGGCCTTCTTTTAGAAGGAAGTTTATGTGGAATCATTGCTGCAACAATCCTTACAAAGGCTTTTTGCAGTACTTGCCAAGGTCTGAGCTTCCTTGTTGCAAGAAAACTGGACCACCTACGTAAAGTCCATCTACTGAACCCACGCCTTCTTTGAAATGACAGAATTCCACCTTGGGAAGCTGCACAGATGTCACTCTGTCAGTCGCCATAACACTAGTCACACCGGATTGCATTAGGACAAATCACATGTTGTTTTGCTCACTCTTTGCTGGGATAGAATCAACATCTTGCTTGTGTTTGTCATTGAGAACAGCGCTGACGCTGTCGTGTGTGTACGAAAAGACAGGGCACAGGTGTCTTTCAAGACCCGCTTGGTTCCATGGTGTAATGGTTAGCACTCTGGACTTTGAATCCAGTGATCCGAGTTCAAATCTCGGTGGGACCTGCCGCTTCTGCCTAATATTAAACGACAGGGTTTGCACACCTGAAAGAGCACTTTCTCCTCTTCAAGAGGCGTGCTGCTACCTACCACTATTTGGCGTCCAGCACCCACGTAAACCTGCTACGACAAGAGTCGTATTTGACTCCAGTGCGCAATATCAAGGGAAGTCTCTCAATGGCTTGCTTACAACACGGCCAAAGACGCAGTGGAGTATCGGATGAAAGTTCACGTCTTTGGAAACAGCCCCCTCACCTGCTACGTATGGCTTAAGACGTGATGCTCTACTTGGAGAAGCGCAGTTTGGCGCAGATGCAAGACGCCTTGTGGACAGAGACTTTTATGTAGATGAGGGATTGAAACCCCGACCTTCTGTCAACAAAGCCATTTGTCTCCTCAAGGCCACACAAGATATGCTTGCCATCTCCAACCTGAGACTCCCTAAAATAGCATCAAATAGCCCAACTAGCTTTCTCTTCAGCCTTCAGTCTATGGACCAAGCTGGAACCTCCACAATGACACCTTCGTAATTTGTGTCATTCACAGTGACAAGCCATTTACCCGTAGGGGTGTCTTAGCAACCGTCAGCAGTGTGCTTGACCCCCTTGGTCTCATAGTCCCGGTTAGTGTGAAAGGGAAACTTTTGCTCAGAGAACTCACTAGAACGGCAATCGACTGGGATGCTCCCCAAACAAAGAAGCTGAATGGAACATCTGGGGAGGTTTCATTGCAGGATCTCAAACACTTTGAGATAGACGAGCGTAGACCACAGCATCTTTCACAAACTCTGTGAAAAAAGAGATGCAGGTTTTTGCTGACGCCTCTAAGTTGCTGTGATGTTGGGCAGATGGTCTCCTATAGCGAACCAGACACACACGGTAGCATTGTCGCACATCACTTTGGCCACAATACTAGTGACACTGGGATAAATTTGGGCAAATTACAAATGTTGCAGCGACTTTTGTCTAGGATTCAATCCACATCTAGCTTGTGTTTGTCACTGAGAACAGCGCCGACTCTTGTGTCTTGGTTCCATGGTGTAATGGTTAGCACTCTGGACTCTGAATCCAGCGATCCGAGTTCAAATCTCGGTGGGACCTGCCAAGAGCATCTCCTTCTCCCGAAATTCTTCGACACAAGCCCTGCCATCCGTGGAGGTGTACTTCATCGCCTTCAAACCCACGCCTTGGCCTTCTTTTAGAAGGAAGTTTATGTGGAATCATTGCTGCAACAATCCTTACAAAGGCTTTTTGCAGTACTTGCCAAGGTCTGAGCTTCCTTGTTGCAAGAAAACTGGACCACCTACGTAAAGTCCATCTACTGAACCCACGCCTTCTTTGAAATGACAGAATTCCACCTTGGGAAGCTGCACAGATGTCACTCTGTCAGTCGCCATAACACTAGTCACACCGGATTGCATTAGGACAAATCACATGTTGTTTTGCTCACTCTTTGCTGGGATAGAATCAACATCTTGCTTGTGTTTGTCATTGAGAACAGCGCTGACGCTGTCGTGTGTGTACGAAAAGACACGGCACAGGTGTCTTTCAAGACCCGCTTGGTTCCATGGTGTAATGGTTAGCACTCTGGACTCTGAATCCAGCGATCCGAGTTCAAATCTCGGTGGGACCTGTCAAGTGCTCCTTCTTCTCTTGGAAACCCATAAATCCACGTCCTGCCTCCTTGGCTGTATACTCTATGACCCTCAAACCCATGTCTTGTCCCTCTCTTTGGTGGGAAGTTATGTGGAATCGTTGCTGCGTGAATCGTTAGAAAGCCTTTTTTCAGTACCTACCGCATGCGCCAAGATCTGAGCTTCCTTGTTGCAAGAAAACTAAACTACACTGTTTTCCTTCTGACAATCAGAGCCCACGTCTGTTGGGCAGATGGTCACCTATAAAAGACGAGACACACACAGTAGCATTATCACAAGACAGGTAACTTTTGCCACAATACTAGTGACACCGGGATAAATTTGGGTAAAGTACATTTTTTTTCACTGACTTTTTCTTTGGATGAATCAACGTCTTGCTTGTATTTGCCACTAAGAACAGCACCGACTCTGTGCTGTCCTTATGAAAAGACACGACACGCTGTCTCGGTTCCATGGTGTAATGGTTAGCACTCTGGACTTTGAATCCAGTGATCCGAGTTCAAATCTCGGTGGGACCTGCCGCTTCTGCCTAATATTAAACGACAGGCTCTGCACACCTGAAAGAGCACTTTCTCCTCTTCAAGAGGCGTGCTGCTACCTACCACTATTTGGCGTCCAGCACCCACGTAAACCTGCTACGACAAGAGTCGTATTTGACTCCAGTGCGCAATATCAAGGGAAGTCTCTCAATGGCTTGCTTACAACACGGCCAAAGACGCAGTGGAGTATCGGATGAAAGTTCACGTCTTTGGAAACAGCCCCCTCACCTGCTACGTATGGCTTAAGACGTGATGCTCTACTTGGAGAAGCGCAGTTTGGCGCAGATGCAAGACGCCTTGTGGACAGAGACTTTTATGTAGATGAGGGATTGAAACCCCGACCTTCTGTCAACAAAGCCATTTGTCTCCTCAAGGCCACACAAGATATGCTTGCCATCTCCAACCTGAGACTCCCTAAAATAGCATCAAGTAGCCCATCTAGCTTTCTCTTCAGCCTTCAGTCTATGGACCAAGCTGGAACCTCCACAATGACACCTTCGTATTTTGTGTCATTCACAGTGACAAGCCATTTACCCGTAGGGGTGTCTTAGCAACCGTCAGCAGTGTGCTTGACCCCCTTGGTCTCATAGTCCCGGTTAGTGTGAAAGGGAAACTTTTGCTCAGAGAACTCACTAGAACGGCAATCGACTGGGATGCTCCCCAAACAAAGAAGCTGAATGGAACATCTGGGGAGGTTTCATTGCAGGATCTCAAACACTTTGAGATAGACGAGCGTAGACCACAGCATCTTTCACAAACTCTGTGAAAAAAGAGATGCAGGTTTTTGCTGACGCCTCTAAGTTGCTGTGATGTTGGGCAGATGGTCTCCTATAGCGAACCAGACACACACGGTAGCATTGTCGCACATCACTTTGGCCACAATACTAGTGACACTGGGATAAATTTGGGCAAATTACAAATGTTGCAGCGACTTTTGTCTAGGATTCAATCCACATCTAGCTTGTGTTTGTCACTGAGAACAGCGCCGACTCTTGTGTCTTGGTTCCATGGTGTAATGGTTAGCACTCTGGACTCTGAATCCAGCGATCCGAGTTCAAATCTCGGTGGGACCTGCCAAGAGCATCTCCTTCTCCCGAAAAGCTTTCGACACAAGCCCTGCCATCCGTGGCGGTGTACTTCATCGCCTTCAAACCCACGCCTTGGCCTTCTTTTAGAAGGAAGTTTATGTGGAATCATTGCTGCAACAATCCTTACAAAGGCTTTTTGCAGTACTTGCCAAGGTCTGAGCTTCCTTGTTGCAAGAAAACTGGACCACCTACGTAAAGTCCATCTACTGAACCCACGCCTTCTTTGAAATGACAGAATTCCACCTTGGGAAGCTGCACAGATGTCACTCTGTCAGTCGCCATAACACTAGTCACACCGGATTGCATTAGGACAAATCACATGTTGTTTTGCTCACTCTTTGCTGGGATAGAATCAACATCTTGCTTGTGTTTGTCATTGAGAACAGCGCTGACGCTGTCGTGTGTGTACGAAAAGACACGGCACAGGTGTCGTTCAAGACCCGCTTGGTTCCATGGTGTAATGGTTAGCACTCTGGACTCTGAATCCAGCGATCCGAGTTCAAATCTCGGTGGGACCTGTCAAGTGCTCCTTCTTCTCTTGGAAACCTTCAAATCCACGTCCTGCCTCCTTGGCTGTGTACTCTATGACCCTCAAACCCATGTCTTGTCCCTCTCTTTGGTGGGAAGTTATGTGGAATCGTTGCTGCGTGAATCGTTAGAAAGCCTTTTTTCAGTACCTACCGCATGCGCCAAGATCTGAGCTTCCTTGTTGCAAGAAAACTAAACTACACTGTTTTCCTTCTGACAATCTGAGCCCACGTCTGTTGGGCAGATGGTCACCTATAAAAGACGAGACACACACAGTAGCATTATCACAAGACAGGTAACTTTTGCCACAATACTAGTGACACCGGGATAAATTTGGGTAAAGTACATTTTTTTCACTGACTTTGTCTTTGGATGAATCAACGTCTTGCTTGTGTTTGCCACTAAGAACAGCACCGACTCTGTGCTGTGCTTATGAAAAGACACGACACGCTGTCTCGGTTCCATGGTGTAATGGTTAGCACTCTGGACTTTGAATCCAGTGATCCGAGTTCAAATCTCGGTGGGACCTGCCGCTTCTGCCTAATATTAAACGACAGGCTCTGCACACCTGAAAGAGCACTTTCTCCTCTTCAAGAGGCGTGCTGCTACCTACCACTATTTGGCGTCCAGCACCCACGTAAACCTGCTACGACAACAGTCGTATTTGACTCCAGTGCGCAATATCAAGGGAAGTCTCTCAATGGCTTGCTTACAACACGGCCAAAGACGCAGTGGAGTATAGGATGAAAGTTCACGTCTTTGGAAACAGCCCCCTCACCTGCTACGTATGGCTTAAGACGTGATGCTCTACTTGGAGAAGCGCAGTTTGGCGCAGATGCAAGACGCCTTGTGTACAGAGACTTTTATGTAGATGAGGGATTGAAACCCCGACCTTCTGTCAACAAAGCCATTTGTCTCCTCAAGGCCACACAAGATATGCTTGCCATCTCCAACCTGAGACTCCCTAAAATAGCATCAAATAGCCCAACTAGCTTTCTCTTCAGCCTTCAGTCTATGGACCAAGCTGGAACCTCCACAATGACACCTTCGTATTTTGTGTCATTCACAGTGACAAGCCATTTACCCGTAGGGGTGTCTTAGCAACCGTCAGCAGTGTGCTTGACCCCCTTGGTCTCATAGTCCCGGTTAGTGTGAAAGGGAAACTTTTGCTCAGAGAACTCACTAGAACGGCAATCGACTGGGATGCTCCCCAAACAAAGAAGCTGAATGGAACATCTGGGGAGGTTTCATTGCAGGATCTCAAACACTTTGAGATAGACGAGCGTAGACCACAGCATCTTTCACAAACTCTGTGAAAAAAGAGATGCAGGTTTTTGCTGACGCCTCTAAGTTGCTGTGATGTTGGGCAGATGGTCTCCTATAGCGAACCAGACACACACGGTAGCATTGTCACACATCACTTTGGCCACAATACTAGTGACACTGGGATAAATTTGGGCAAATTACAAATGTTGCAGCGACTTTTGTCTAGGATTCAATCCACATCTAGCTTGTGTTTGTCACTGAGAACAGCGCCGACTCTTGTGTCTTGGTTCCATGGTGTAATGGTTAGCACTCTGGACTCTGAATCCAGCGATCCGAGTTCAAATCTCGGTGGGACCTGCCAAGAGCATCTCCTTCTCCCGAAATTCTTCGACACAAGCCCTGCCATCCGTGGCGGTGTACTTCATCGCCTTCAAACCCACGCCTTGGCCTTCTTTTAGAAGGAAGTTTATGTGGAATCATTGCTGCAACAATCCTTACAAAGGCTTTTTGCAGTACTTGCCAAGGTCTGAGCTTCCTTGTTGCAAGAAAACTGGACCACCTACGTAAAGTCCATCTACTGAACCCACGCCTTCTTTGAAATGACAGAATTCCACCTTGGGAAGCTGCACAGATGTCACTCTGTCAGTCGCCATAACACTAGTCACACCGGATTGCATTAGGACAAATCACATGTTGTTTTGCTCACTCTTTGCTGGGATAGAATCAACATCTTGCTTGTGTTTGTCATTGAGAACAGCGCTGACGCTGTCGTGTGTGTACGAAAAGACACGGCACAGGTGTCTTTCAAGACCCGCTTGGTTCCATGGTGTAATGGTTAGCACTCTGGACTCTGAATCCAGCGATCCGAGTTCAAATCTCGGTGGGACCTGTCAAGTGCTCCTTCTTCTCTTGGAAACCCATAAATCCACGTCCTGCCTCCTTGGCTGTATACTCTATGACCCTCAAACCCATGTCTTGTCCCTCTCTTTGGTGGGAAGTTATGTGGAATCGTTGCTGCGTGAATCGTTAGAAAGCCTTTTTTCAGTACCTACCGCATGCGCCAAGATCTGAGCTTCCTTGTTGCAAGAAAACTAAACTACACTGTTTTCCTTCTGACAATCAGAGCCCACGTCTGTTGGGCAGATGGTCACCTATAAAAGACGAGACACACACAGTAGCATTATCACAAGACAGGTAACTTTTGCCACAATACTAGTGACACCGGGATAAATTTGGGTAAAGTACATTTTTTTTCACTGACTTTTTCTTTGGATGAATCAACGTCTTGCTTGTGTTTGCCACTAAGAACAGCACCGACTCTGTGCTGTCCTTATGAAAAGACACGACACGCTGTCTCGGTTCCATGGTGTAATGGTTAGCACTCTGGACTTTGAATCCAGTGATCCGAGTTCAAATCTCGGTGGGACCTGCCGCTTCTGCCTAATATTAAACGACAGGCTCTGCACACCTGAAAGAGCACTTTCTCCTCTTCAAGAGGCGTGCTGCTACCTACCACTATTTGGCGTCCAGCACCCACGTAAACCTGCTACGACAAGAGTCGTATTTGACTCCAGTGCGCAATATCAAGGGAAGTCTCTCAATGGCTTGCTTACAACACGGCCAAAGACGCAGTGGAGTATCGGATGAAAGTTCACGTCTTTGGAAACAGCCCCCTCACCTGCTACGTATGGCTTAAGACGTGATGCTCTACTTGGAGAAGCGCAGTTTGGCGCAGATGCAAGACGCCTTGTGGACAGAGACTTTTATGTAGATGAGGGATTGAAACCCCGACCTTCTGTCAACAAAGCCATTTGTCTCCTCAAGGCCACACAAGATATGCTTGCCATCTCCAACCTGAGACTCCCTAAAATAGCATCAAGTAGCCCATCTAGCTTTCTCTTCAGCCTTCAGTCTATGGACCAAGCTGGAACCTCCACAATGACACCTTCGTATTTTGTGTCATTCACAGTGACAAGCCATTTACCCGTAGGGGTGTCTTAGCAACCGTCAGCAGTGTGCTTGACCCCCTTGGTCTCATAGTCCCGGTTAGTGTGAAAGGGAAACTTTTGCTCAGAGAACTCACTAGAACGGCAATCGACTGGGATGCTCCCCAAACAAAGAAGCTGAATGGAACATCTGGGGAGGTTTCATTGCAGGATCTCAAACACTTTGAGATAGACGAGCGTAGACCACAGCATCTTTCACAAACTCTGTGAAAAAAGAGATGCAGGTTTTTGCTGACGCCTCTAAGTTGCTGTGATGTTGGGCAGATGGTCTCCTATAGCGAACCAGACACACACGGTAGCATTGTCGCACATCACTTTGGCCACAATACTAGTGACACTGGGATAAATTTGGGCAAATTACAAATGTTGCAGCGACTTTTGTCTAGGATTCAATCCACATCTAGCTTGTGTTTGTCACTGAGAACAGCGCCGACTCTTGTGTCTTGGTTCCATGGTGTAATGGTTAGCACTCTGGACTCTGAATCCAGCGATCCGAGTTCAAATCTCGGTGGGACCTGCCAAGAGCATCTCCTTCTCCCGAAAAGCTTTCGACACAAGCCCTGCCATCCGTGGCGGTGTACTTCATCGCCTTCAAACCCACGCCTTGGCCTTCTTTTAGAAGGAAGTTTATGTGGAATCATTGCTGCAACAATCCTTACAAAGGCTTTTTGCAGTACTTGCCAAGGTCTGAGCTTCCTTGTTGCAAGAAAACTGGACCACCTACGTAAAGTCCATCTACTGAACCCACGCCTTCTTTGAAATGACAGAATTCCACCTTGGGAAGCTGCACAGATGTCACTCTGTCAGTCGCCATAACACTAGTCACACCGGATTGCATTAGGACAAATCACATGTTGTTTTGCTCACTCTTTGCTGGGATAGAATCAACATCTTGCTTGTGTTTGTCATTGAGAACAGCGCTGACGCTGTCGTGTGTGTACGAAAAGACACGGCACAGGTGTCGTTCAAGACCCGCTTGGTTCCATGGTGTAATGGTTAGCACTCTGGACTCTGAATCCAGCGATCCGAGTTCAAATCTCGGTGGGACCTGTCAAGTGCTCCTTCTTCTCTTGGAAACCTTCAAATCCACGTCCTGCCTCCTTGGCTGTGTACTCTATGACCCTCAAACCCATGTCTTGTCCCTCTCTTTGGTGGGAAGTTATGTGGAATCGTTGCTGCGTGAATCGTTAGAAAGCCTTTTTTCAGTACCTACCGCATGCGCCAAGATCTGAGCTTCCTTGTTGCAAGAAAACTAAACTACACTGTTTTCCTTCTGACAATCTGAGCCCACGTCTGTTGGGCAGATGGTCACCTATAAAAGACGAGACACACACAGTAGCATTATCACAAGACAGGTAACTTTTGCCACAATACTAGTGACACCGGGATAAATTTGGGTAAAGTACATTTTTTTCACTGACTTTGTCTTTGGATGAATCAACGTCTTGCTTGTGTTTGCCACTAAGAACAGCACCGACTCTGTGCTGTGCTTATGAAAAGACACGACACGCTGTCTCGGTTCCATGGTGTAATGGTTAGCACTCTGGACTTTGAATCCAGTGATCCGAGTTCAAATCTCGGTGGGACCTGCCGCTTCTGCCTAATATTAAACGACAGGCTCTGCACACCTGAAAGAGCACTTTCTCCTCTTCAAGAGGCGTGCTGCTACCTACCACTATTTGGCGTCCAGCACCCACGTAAACCTGCTACGACAAGAGTCGTATTTGACTCCAGTGCGCAATATCAAGGGAAGTCTCTCAATGGCTTGCTTACAACACGGCCAAAGACGCAGTGGAGTATAGGATGAAAGTTCACGTCTTTGGAAACAGCCCCCTCACCTGCTACGTATGGCTTAAGACGTGATGCTCTACTTGGAGAAGCGCAGTTTGGCGCAGATGCAAGACGCCTTGTGGACAGAGACTTTTATGTAGATGAGGGATTGAAACCCCGACCTTCTGTCAACAAAGCCATTTGTCTCCTCAAGGCCACACAAGATATGCTTGCCATCTCCAACCTGAGACTCCCTAAAATAGCATCAAATAGCCCAACTAGCTTTCTCTTCAGCCTTCAGTCTATGGACCAAGCTGGAACCTCCACAATGACACCTTCGTATTTTGTGTCATTCACAGTGACAAGCCATTTACCCGTAGGGGTGTCTTAGCAACCGTCAGCAGTGTGCTTGACCCCCTTGGTCTCATAGTCCCGGTTAGTGTGAAAGGGAAACTTTTGCTCAGAGAACTCACTAGAACGGCAATCGACTGGGATGCTCCCCAAACAAAGAAGCTGAATGGAACATCTGGGGAGGTTTCATTGCAGGATCTCAAACACTTTGAGATAGACGAGCGTAGACCACAGCATCTTTCACAAACTCTGTGAAAAAAGAGATGCAGGTTTTTGCTGACGCCTCTAAGTTGCTGTGATGTTGGGCAGATGGTCTCCTATAGCGAACCAGACACACACGGTAGCATTGTCGCACATCACTTTGGCCACAATACTAGTGACACTGGGATAAATTTGGGCAAATTACAAATGTTGCAGCGACTTTTGTCTAGGATTCAATCCACATCTAGCTTGTGTTTGTCACTGAGAACAGCGCCGACTCTTGTGTCTTGGTTCCATGGTGTAATGGTTAGCACTCTGGACTCTGAATCCAGCGATCCGAGTTCAAATCTCGGTGGGACCTGCCAAGAGCATCTCCTTCTCCCGAAATTCTTCGACACAAGCCCTGCCATCCGTGGCGGTGTACTTCATCGCCTTCAAACCCACGCCTTGGCCTTCTTTCAGAAGGAAGTTTATGTGGAATCATTGCTGCAACAATCCTTACAAAGGCTTTTTGCAGTACTTGCCAAGGTCTGAGCTTCCTTGTTGCAAGAAAACTGGACCACCTACGTAAAGTCCATCTACTGAACCCACGCCTTCTTTGAAATGACAGAATTCCACCTTGGGAAGCTGCACAGATGTCACTCTGTCAGTCGCCATAACACTAGTCACACCGGATTGCATTAGGACAAATCACATGTTGTTTTGCTCACTCTTTGCTGGGATAGAATCAACATCTTGCTTGTGTTTGTCATTGAGAACAGCGCTGACGCTGTCGTGTGTGTACGAAAAGACACGGCACAGGTGTCGTTCAAGACCCGCTTGGTTCCATGGTGTAATGGTTAGCACTCTGGACTCTGAATCCAGCGATCCGAGTTCAAATCTCGGTGGGACCTGTCAAGTGCTCCTTCTTCTCTTGGAAACCTTCAAATCCACATCCTGCCTCCTTGGCTGTGTACTCTATGACCCTCAAACCCATGTCTTGTCCCTCTCTTTGGTGGGAAGTTATGTGGAATCGTTGCTGCGTGAATCGTTAGAAAGCCTTTTTTCAGTACCTACCGCATGCGCCAAGATCTGAGCTTCCTTGTTGCAAGAAAACTAAACTACACTGTTTTCCTTCTGACAATCTGAGCCCACGTCTGTTGGGCAGATGGTCACCTATAAAAGACGAGACACACACAGTAGCATTATCACAAGACAGGTAACTTTTGCCACAATACTAGTGACACCGGGATAAATTTGGGTAAAGTACATTTTTTTTCACTGACTTTTTCTTTGGATGAATCAACGTCTTGCTTGTGTTTGCCACTAAGAACAGCACCGACTCTGTGCTGTCCTTATGAAAAGACACGACACGCTGTCTCGGTTCCATGGTGTAATGGTTAGCACTCTGGACTTTGAATCCAGTGATCCGAGTTCAAATCTCGGTGGGACCTGCCGCTTCTGCCTAATATTAAACGACAGGCTCTGCACACCTGAAAGAGCACTTTCTCCTCTTCAAGAGGCGTGCTGCTACCTACCACTATTTGGCGTCCAGCACCCACGTAAACCTGCTACGACAAGAGTCGTATTTGACTCCAGTGCGCAATATCAAGGGAAGTCTCTCAATGGCTTGCTTACAACACGGCCAAAGACGCAGTGGAGTATCGGATGAAAGTTCACGTCTTTGGAAACAGCCCCCTCACCTGCTACGTATGGCTTAAGACGTGATGCTCTACTTGGAGAAGCGCAGTTTGGCGCAGATGCAAGACGCCTTGTGTACAGAGACTTTTATGTAGATGAGGGATTGAAACCCCGACCTTCTGTCAACAAAGCCATTTGTCTCCTCAAGGCCACACAAGATATGCTTGCCATCTCCAACCTGAGACTCCCTAAAATAGCATCAAATAGCCCAACTAGCTTTCTCTTCAGCCTTCAGTCTATGGACCAAGCTGGAACCTCCACAATGACACCTTCGTATTTTGTGTCATTCACAGTGACAAGCCATTTACCCGTAGGGGTGTCTTAGCAACCGTCAGCAGTGTGCTTGACCCCCTTGGTCTCATAGTCCCGGTTAGTGTGAAAGGGAAACTTTTGCTCAGAGAACTCACTAGAACGGCAATCGACTGGGATGCTCCCCAAACAAAGAAGCTGAATGGAACATCTGGGGAGGTTTCATTGCAGGATCTCAAACACTTTGAGATAGACGAGCGTAGACCACAGCATCTTTCACAAACTCTGTGAAAAAAGAGATGCAGGTTTTTGCTGATGCCTCTAAGTTGCTGTGATGTTGGGCAGATGGTCTCCTATAGCGAACCAGACACACACGGTAGCATTGTCGCACATCACTTTGGCCACAATACTAGTGACACTGGGATAAATTTGGGCAAATTACAAATGTTGCAGCGACTTTTGTCCAGGATTCAATCCACATCTAGCTTGTGTTTGTCACTGAGAACAGCGCCGACTCTTGTGTCTTGGTTCCATGGTGTAATGGTTAGCACTCTGGACTCTGAATCCAGCGATCCGAGTTCAAATCTCGGTGGGACCTGCCAAGAGCATCTCCTTCTCCCGAAAAGCTTTCGACACAAGCCCTGCCATCCGTGGCGGTGTACTTCATCGCCTTCAAACCCACGCCTTGGCCTTCTTTTAGAAGGAAGTTTATGTGGAATCATTGCTGCAACAATCCTTACAAAGGCTTTTTGCAGTACTTGCCAAGGTCTGAGCTTCCTTGTTGCAAGAAAACTGGACCACCTACGTAAAGTCCATCTACTGAACCCACGCCTTCTTTGAAATGACAGAATTCCACCTTGGGAAGCTGCACAGATGTCACTCTGTCAGTCGCCATAACACTAGTCACACCGGATTGCATTAGGACAAATCACATGTTGTTTTGCTCACTCTTTGCTGGGATAGAATCAACATCTTGCTTGTGTTTGTCATTGAGAACTGCGCTGACGCTGTCGTGTGTGTACGAAAAGACACGGCACAGGTGTCGTTCAAGACCCGCTTGGTTCCATGGTGTAATGGTTAGCACTCTGGACTCTGAATCCAGCGATCCGAGTTCAAATCTCGGTGGGACCTGCCGCTTCTGCCTAATATTAAACGACAGGCTCTGCACACCTGAAAGAGCACTTTCTCCTCTTCAAGAGGCGTGCTGCTACCTACCACTATTTGGCGTCCAGCACCCACGTAAACCTGGTACGACAACAGTCGTATTTGACTCCAGTGCGCAATATCAAGGGAAGTCTCTCAATGGCTTGCTTACAACACGGCCAAAGACGCAGTGGAGTATCGGATGAAAGTTCACGTCTTTGGAAACAGCCCCCTCACCTGCTACGTATGGCTTAAGACGTGATGCTCTACTTGGAGAAGCGCAGTTTGGCGCAGATGCAAGACGCCTTGTGGACAGAGACTTTTATGTAGATGAGGGATTGAAACCCCGACCTTCTGTCAACAAAGCCATTTGTCTCCTCAAGGCCACACAAGATATGCTTGCCATCTCCAACCTGAGACTCCCTAAAATAGCATCAAGTAGCCCATCTAGCTTTCTCTTCAGCCTTCAGTCTATGGACCAAGCTGGAACCTCCACAATGACACCTTCGTATTTTGTGTCATTCACAGTGACAAGCCATTTACCCGTAGGGGTGTCTTAGCAACCGTCAGCAGTGTGCTTGACCCCCTTGGTCTCATAGTCCCGGTTAGTGTGAAAGGGAAACTTTTGCTCAGAGAACTCACTAGAACGGCAATCGACTGGGATGCTCCCCAAACAAAGAAGCTGAATGGAACATCTGGGGAGGTTTCATTGCAGGATCTCAAACACTTTGAGATAGACGAGCGTAGACCACAGCATCTTTCACAAACTCTGTGAAAAAAGAGATGCAGGTTTTTGCTGACGCCTCTAAGTTGCTGTGATGTTGGGCAGATGGTCTCCTATAGCGAACCAGACACACACGGTAGCATTGTCGCACATCACTTTGGCCACAATACTAGTGACACTGGGATAAATTTGGGCAAATTACAAATGTTGCAGCGACTTTTGTCTAGGATTCAATCCACATCTAGCTTGTGTTTGTCACTGAGAACAGCGCCGACTCTTGTGTCTTGGTTCCATGGTGTAATGGTTAGCACTCTGGACTCTGAATCCAGCGATCCGAGTTCAAATCTCGGTGGGACCTGCCAAGAGCATCTCCTTCTCCCGAAATTCTTCGACACAAGCCCTGCCATCCGTGGCGGTGTACTTCATCGCCTTCAAACCCACGCCTTGGCCTTCTTTTAGAAGGAAGTTTATGTGGAATCATTGCTGCAACAATCCTTACAAAGGCTTTTTGCAGTACTTGCCAAGGTCTGAGCTTCCTTGTTGCAAGAAAACTGGACCACCTACGTAAAGTCCATCTACTGAACCCACGCCTTCTTTGAAATGACAGAATTCCACCTTGGGAAGCTGCACAGATGTCACTCTGTCAGTCGCCATAACACTAGTCACACCGGATTGCATTAGGACAAATCACATGTTGTTTTGCTCACTCTTTGCTGGGATAGAATCAACATCTTGCTTGTGTTTGTCATTGAGAACAGCGCTGACGCTGTCGTGTGTGTACGAAAAGACACGGCACAGGTGTCGTTCAAGACCCGCTTGGTTCCATGGTGTAATGGTTAGCACTCTGGACTCTGAATCCAGCGATCCGAGTTCAAATCTCGGTGGGACCTGTCAAGTGCTCCTTCTTCTCTTGGAAACCTTCAAATCCACATCCTGCCTCCTTGGCTGTGTACTCTATGACCCTCAAACCCATGTCTTGTCCCTCTCTTTGGTGGGAAGTTATGTGGAATCGTTGCTGCGTGAATCGTTAGAAAGCCTTTTTTCAGTACCTACCGCATGCGCCAAGATCTGAGCTTCCTTGTTGCAAGAAAACTAAACTACACTGTTTTCCTTCTGACAATCTGAGCCCACGTCTGTTGGGCAGATGGTCACCTATAAAAGACGAGACACACACAGTAGCATTATCACAAGACAGGTAACTTTTGCCACAATACTAGTGACACCGGGATAAATTTGGGTAAAGTACATTTTTTTTCACTGACTTTTTCTTTGGATGAATCAACGTCTTGCTTGTGTTTGCCACTAAGAACAGCACCGACTCTGTGCTGTCCTTATGAAAAGACACGACACGCTGTCTCGGTTCCATGGTGTAATGGTTAGCACTCTGGACTTTGAATCCAGTGATCCGAGTTCAAATCTCGGTGGGACCTGCCGCTTCTGCCTAATATTAAACGACAGGCTCTGCACACCTGAAAGAGCACTTTCTCCTCTTCAAGAGGCGTGCTGCTACCTACCACTATTTGGCGTCCAGCACCCACGTAAACCTGCTACGACAAGAGTCGTATTTGACTCCAGTGCGCAATATCAAGGGAAGTCTCTCAATGGCTTGCTTACAACACGGCCAAAGACGCAGTGGAGTATCGGATGAAAGTTCACGTCTTTGGAAACAGCCCCCTCACCTGCTACGTATGGCTTAAGACGTGATGCTCTACTTGGAGAAGCGCAGTTTGGCGCAGATGCAAGACGCCTTGTGTACAGAGACTTTTATGTAGATGAGGGATTGAAACCCCGACCTTCTGTCAACAAAGCCATTTGTCTCCTCAAGGCCACACAAGATATGCTTGCCATCTCCAACCTGAGACTCCCTAAAATAGCATCAAATAGCCCAACTAGCTTTCTCTTCAGCCTTCAGTCTATGGACCAAGCTGGAACCTCCACAATGACACCTTCGTATTTTGTGTCATTCACAGTGACAAGCCATTTACCCGTAGGGGTGTCTTAGCAACCGTCAGCAGTGTGCTTGACCCCCTTGGTCTCATAGTCCCGGTTAGTGTGAAAGGGAAACTTTTGCTCAGAGAACTCACTAGAACGGCAATCGACTGGGATGCTCCCCAAACAAAGAAGCTGAATGGAACATCTGGGGAGGTTTCATTGCAGGATCTCAAACACTTTGAGATAGACGAGCGTAGACCACAGCATCTTTCACAAACTCTGTGAAAAAAGAGATGCAGGTTTTTGCTGATGCCTCTAAGTTGCTGTGATGTTGGGCAGATGGTCTCCTATAGCGAACCAGACACACACGGTAGCATTGTCGCACATCACTTTGGCCACAATACTAGTGACACTGGGATAAATTTGGGCAAATTACAAATGTTGCAGCGACTTTTGTCCAGGATTCAATCCACATCTAGCTTGTGTTTGTCACTGAGAACAGCGCCGACTCTTGTGTCTTGGTTCCATGGTGTAATGGTTAGCACTCTGGACTCTGAATCCAGCGATCCGAGTTCAAATCTCGGTGGGACCTGCCAAGAGCATCTCCTTCTCCCGAAAAGCTTTCGACACAAGCCCTGCCATCCGTGGCGGTGTACTTCATCGCCTTCAAACCCACGCCTTGGCCTTCTTTTAGAAGGAAGTTTATGTGGAATCATTGCTGCAACAATCCTTACAAAGGCTTTTTGCAGTACTTGCCAAGGTCTGAGCTTCCTTGTTGCAAGAAAACTGGACCACCTACGTAAAGTCCATCTACTGAACCCACGCCTTCTTTGAAATGACAGAATTCCACCTTGGGAAGCTGCACAGATGTCACTCTGTCAGTCGCCATAACACTAGTCACACCGGATTGCATTAGGACAAATCACATGTTGTTTTGCTCACTCTTTGCTGGGATAGAATCAACATCTTGCTTGTGTTTGTCATTGAGAACAGCGCTGACGCTGTCGTGTGTGTACGAAAAGACACGGCACAGGTGTCGTTCAAGACCCGCTTGGTTCCATGGTGTAATGGTTAGCACTCTGGACTCTGAATCCAGCGATCCGAGTTCAAATCTCGGTGGGACCTGCCGCTTCTGCCTAATATTAAACGACAGGCTCTGCACACCTGAAAGAGCACTTTCTCCTCTTCAAGAGGCGTGCTGCTACCTACCACTATTTGGCGTCCAGCACCCACGTAAACCTGGTACGACAACAGTCGTATTTGACTCCAGTGCGCAATATCAAGGGAAGTCTCTCAATGGCTTGCTTACAACACGGCCAAAGACGCAGTGGAGTATCGGATGAAAGTTCACGTCTTTGGAAACAGCCCCCTCACCTGCTACGTATGGCTTAAGACGTGATGCTCTACTTGGAGAAGCGCAGTTTGGCGCAGATGCAAGACGCCTTGTGGACAGAGACTTTTATGTAGATGAGGGATTGAAACCCCGACCTTCTGTCAACAAAGCCATTTGTCTCCTCAAGGCCACACAAGATATGCTTGCCATCTCCAACCTGAGACTCCCTAAAATAGCATCAAATAGCCCAACTAGCTTTCTCTTCAGCCTTCAGTCTATGGACCAAGCTGGAACCTCCACAATGACACCTTCGTATTTTGTGTCATTCACAGTGACAAGCCATTTACCCGTAGGGGTGTCTTAGCAACCGTCAGCAGTGTGCTTGACCCCCTTGGTCTCATAGTCCCGGTTAGTGTGAAAGGGAAACTTTTGCTCAGAGAACTCACTAGAACGGCAATCGACTGGGATGCTCCCCAAACAAAGAAGCTGAATGGAACATCTGGGGAGGTTTCATTGCAGGATCTCAAACACTTTGAGATAGACGAGCGTAGACCACAGCATCTTTCACAAACTCTGTGAAAAAAGAGATGCAGGTTTTTGCTGACGCCTCTAAGTTGCTGTGATGTTGGGCAGATGGTCTCCTATAGCGAACCAGACACACACGGTAGCATTGTCGCACATCACTTTGGCCACAATACTAGTGACACTGGGATAAATTTGGGCAAATTACAAATGTTGCAGCGACTTTTGTCTAGGATTCAATCCACATCTAGCTTGTGTTTGTCACTGAGAACAGCGCCGACTCTTGTGTCTTGGTTCCATGCTGTAATGGTTAGCACTCTGGACTCTGAATCCAGCGATCCGAGTTCAAATCTCGGTGGGACCTGCCAAGAGCATCTCCTTCTCCCGAAATTCTTCGACACAAGCCCTGCCATCCGTGGCGGTGTACTTCATCGCCTTCAAACCCACGCCTTGGCCTTCTTTTAGAAGGAAGTTTATGTGGAATCATTGCTGCAACAATCCTTACAAAGGCTTTTTGCAGTACTTGCCAAGGTCTGAGCTTCCTTGTTGCAAGAAAACTGGACCACCTACGTAAAGTCCATCTACTGAACCCACGCCTTCTTTGAAATGACAGAATTCCACCTTGGGAAGCTGCACAGATGTCACTCTGTCAGTCGCCATAACACTAGTCACACCGGATTGCATTAGGACAAATCACATGTTGTTTTGCTCACTCTTTGCTGGGATAGAATCAACATCTTGCTTGTGTTTGTCATTGAGAACAGCGCTGACGCTGTCGTGTGTGTACGAAAAGACACGGCACAGGTGTCGTTCAAGACCCGCTTGGTTCCATGGTGTAATGGTTAGCACTCTGGACTCTGAATCCAGCGATCCGAGTTCAAATCTCGGTGGGACCTGTCAAGTGCTCCTTCTTCTCTTGGAAACCTTCAAATCCACGTCCTGCCTCCTTGGCTGTGTACTCTATGACCCTCAAACCCATGTCTTGTCCCTCTCTTTGGTGGGAAGTTATGTGGAATCGTTGCTGCGTGAATCGTTAGAAAGCCTTTTTTCAGTACCTACCGCATGCGCCAAGATCTGAGCTTCCTTGTTGCAAGAAAACTAAACTACACTGTTTTCCTTCTGACAATCTGAGCCCACGTCTGTTGGGCAGATGGTCACCTATAAAAGACGAGACACACACAGTAGCATTATCACAAGACAGGTAACTTTTGCCACAATACTAGTGACACCGGGATAAATTTGGGTAAAGTACATTTTTTTTCACTGACTTTGTCTTTGGATGAATCAACGTCTTGCTTGTGTTTGCCACTAAGAACAGCACCGACTCTGTGCTGTGCTTATGAAAAGACACGACACTCTGTCTCGGTTCCATGGTGTAATGGTTAGCACTCTGGACTTTGAATCCAGTGATCCGAGTTCAAATCTCGGTGGGACCTGCCGCTTCTGCCTAATATTAAACGACAGGCTCTGCACACCTGAAAGAGCACTTTCTCCTCTTCAAGAGGCGTGCTGCTACCTACCACTATTTGGCGTCCAGCACCCACGTAAACCTGCTACGACAAGAGTCGTATTTGACTCCAGTGCGCAATATCAAGGGAAGTCTCTCAATGGCTTGCTTACAACACGGCCAAAGACGCAGTGGAGTATCGGATGAAAGTTCACGTCTTTGGAAACAGCCCCCTCACCTGCTACGTATGGCTTAAGACGTGATGCTCTACTTGGAGAAGCGCAGTTTGGCGCAGATGCAAGACGCCTTGTGGACAGAGACTTTTATGTAGATGAGGGATTGAAACCCCGACCTTCTGTCAACAAAGCCATTTGTCTCCTCAAGGCCACACAAGATATGCTTGCCATCTCCAACCTGAGACTCCCTAAAATAGCATCAAATAGCCCAACTAGCTTTCTCTTCAGCCTTCAGTCTATGGACCAAGCTGGAACCTCCACAATGACACCTTCGTATTTTGTGTCATTCACAGTGACAAGCCATTTACCCGTAGGGGTGTCTTAGCAACCGTCAGCAGTGTGCTTGACCCCCTTGGTCTCATAGTCCCGGTTAGTGTGAAAGGGAAACTTTTGCTCAGAGAACTCACTAGAACGGCAATCGACTGGGATGCTCCCCAAACAAAGAAGCTGAATGGAACATCTGGGGAGGTTTCATTGCAGGATCTCAAACACTTTGAGATAGACGAGCGTAGACCACAGCATCTTTCACAAACTCTGTGAAAAAAGAGATGCAGGTTTTTGCTGACGCCTCTAAGTTGCTGTGATGTTGGGCAGATGGTCTCCTATAGCGAACCAGACACACACGGTAGCATTGTCGCACATCACTTTGGCCACAATACTAGTGACACTGGGATAAATTTGGGCAAATTACAAATGTTGCAGCGACTTTTGTCTAGGATTCAATCCACATCTAGCTTGTGTTTGTCACTGAGAACAGCGCCGACTCTTGTGTCTTGGTTCCATGGTGTAATGGTTAGCACTCTGGACTCTGAATCCAGCGATCAGAGTTCAAATCTCGGTGGGACCTGCCAAGAGCATCTCCTTCTCCCGAAATTCTTCGACACAAGCCCTGCCATCCGTGGCGGTGTACTTCATCGCCTTCAAACCCACGCCTTGGCCTTCTTTTAGAAGGAAGTTTATGTGGAATCATTGCTGCAACAATCCTTACAAAGGCTTTTTGCAGTACTTGCCAAGGTCTGAGCTTCCTTGTTGCAAGAAAACTGGACCACCTACGTAAAGTCCATCTACTGAACCCACGCCTTCTTTGAAATGACAGAATTCCACCTTGGGAAGCTGCACAGATGTCACTCTGTCAGTCGCCATAACACTAGTCACACCGGATTGCATTAGGACAAATCACATGTTGTTTTGCTCACTCTTTGCTGGGATAGAATCAACATCTTGCTTGTGTTTGTCATTGAGAACAGCGCTGACGCTGTCGTGTGTGTACGAAAAGACACGGCACAGGTGTCGTTCAAGACCCGCTTGGTTCCATGGTGTAATGGTTAGCACTCTGGACTCTGAATCCAGCGATCCGAGTTCAAATCTCGGTGGGACCTGTCAAGTGCTCCTTCTTCTCTTGGAAACCCATAAATCCACGTCCTGCCTCCTTGGCTGTATACTCTATGACCCTCAAACCCATGTCTTGTCCCTCTCTTTGGTGGGAAGTTATGTGGAATCGTTGCTGCGTGAATCGTTAGAAAGCCTTTTTTCAGTACCTACCGCATGCGCCAAGATCTGAGCTTCCTTGTTGCAAGAAAACTAAACTACACTGTTTTCCTTCTGACAATCAGAGCCCACGTCTGTTGGGCAGATGGTCACCTATAAAAGACGAGACACACACAGTAGCATTATCACAAGACAGGTAACTTTTGCCACAATACTAGTGACACCGGGATAAATTTGGGTAAAGTACATTTTTTTTCACTGACTTTTTCTTTGGATGAATCAACGTCTTGCTTGTGTTTGCCACTAAGAACAGCACCGACTCTGTGCTGTGCTTATGAAAAGACACGACACGCTGTCTCGGTTCCATGGTGTAATGGTTAGCACTCTGGACTTTGAATCCAGTGATCCGAGTTCAAATCTCGGTGGGACCTGCCGCTTCTGCCTAATATTAAACGACAGGCTCTGCACACCTGAAAGAGCACTTTCTCCTCTTCAAGAGGCGTGCTGCTACCTACCACTATTTGGCGTCCAGCACCCACGTAAACCTGGTACGACAAGAGTCGTATTTGACTCCAGTGCGCAATATCAAGGGAAATCTCTCAATGGCTTGCTTACAACACGGCCAAAGACGCAGTGGAGTATAGGATGAAAGTTCACGTCTTTGGAATCAGCCCCCTCACCTGCTACGTATGGCTTAAGACGTGATGCTCTACTTGGAGAAGCGCAGTTTGGCGCAGATGCAAGACGCCTTGTGGACAGAGACTTTTATGTAGATGAGGGATTGAAACCCCGACCTTCTGTCAACAAAGCCAATTTTCTCCTCAAGGCCACACAAGATATGCTTGCCATCTCCAACCTGAGACTCCCTAAAATAGCATCAAATAGCCCAACTAGCTTTCTCTTCAGCCTTCAGTCTATGGACCAAGCTGGAACCTCCACAATGACACCTTCGTATTTTGTGTCATTCACAGTGACAAGCCATTTACCCGTAGGGGTGTCTTAGCAACCGTCAGCAGTGTGCTTGACCCCCTTGGTCTCATAGTCCCGGTTAGTGTGAAAGGGAAACTTTTGCTCAGAGAACTCACTAGAACGGCAATCGACTGGGATGCTCCCCAAACAAAGAAGCTGAATGGAACATCTGGGGAGGTTTCATTGCAGGATCTCAAACACTTTGAGATAGACGAGCGTAGACCACAGCATCTTTCACAAACTCTGTGAAAAAAGAGATGCAGGTTTTTGCTGACGCCTCTAAGTTGCTGTGATGTTGGGCAGATGGTCTCCTATAGCGAACCAGACACACACGGTAGCATTGTCGCACATCACTTTGGCCACAATACTAGTGACACTGGGATAAATTTGGGCAAATTACAAATGTTGCAGCGACTTTTGTCTAGGATTCAATCCACATCTAGCTTGTGTTTGTCACTGAGAACAGCGCCGACTCTTGTGTCTTGGTTCCATGGTGTAATGGTTAGCACTCTGGACTCTGAATCCAGTGATCCGAGTTCAAATCTCGGTGGGACCTGCCAAGAGCATCTCCTTCTCCCGAAATTCTTCGACACAAGCCCTGCCATCCGTGGCGGTGTACTTCATCGCCTTCAAACCCACGCCTTGGCCTTCTTTTAGAAGGAAGTTTATGTGGAATCATTGCTGCAACAATCCTTACAAAGGCTTTTTGCAGTACTTGCCAAGGTCTGAGCTTCCTTGTTGCAAGAAAACTGGACCACCTACGTAAAGTCCATCTACTGAACCCACGCCTTCTTTGAAATGACAGAATTCCACCTTGGGAAGCTGCACAGATGTCACTCTGTCAGTCGCCATAACACTAGTCACACCGGATTGCATTAGGACAAATCACATGTTGTTTTGCTCACTCTTTGCTGGGATAGAATCAACATCTTGCTTGTGTTTGTCATTGAGAACAGCGCTGACGCTGTCGTGTGTGTACGAAAAGACACGGCACAGGTGTCGTTTAAGACCCGCTTGGTTCCATGGTGTAATGGTTAGCACTCTGGACTCTGAATCCAGCGATCCGAGTTCAAATCTCGGTGGGACCTGTCAAGTGCTCCTTCTTCTCTTGGAAACCTTCAAATCCACGTCCTGCCTCCTTGGCTGTATACTCTATGACCCTCAAACCCATGTCTTGTCCCTCTCTTTGGTGGGAAGTTATGTGGAATCGTTGCTGCGTGAATCGTTAGAAAGCCTTTTTTCAGTACCTACCGCATGCGCCAAGATCTGAGCTTCCTTGTTGCAAGAAAACTAAACTACACTGTTTTCCTTCTGACAATCTGAGCCCACGTCTGTTGGGCAGATGGTCACCTATAAAAGACGAGACACACACAGTAGCATTATCACAAGACAGGTAACTTTTGCCACAATACTAGTGACACCGGGATAAATTTGGGTAAAGTACATTTTTTTTCACTGACTTTGTCTTTGGATGAATCAACGTCTTGCTTGTGTTTGCCACTAAGAACAGCACCGACTCTGTGCTGTCCTTATGAAAAGACACGACACGCTGTCTCGGTTCCATGGTGTAATGGTTAGCACTCTGGACTTTGAGTCCAGTGATCCGAGTTCAAATCTCGGTGGGACCTGCCGCTTCTGCCTAATATTAAACGACAGGCTTTGCACACCTGAAAGAGCACTTTCTCCTCTTCAAGAGGCGTGCTGCTACCTACCACTATTTGGCGTCCAGCACCCACGTAAACCTGCTACGACAAGAGTCGTATTTGACTCCAGTGCGCAATATCAAGGGAAATCTCTCAATGGCTTGCTTACAACACGGCCAAAGACGCAGTGGAGTATCGGATGAAAGTTCACGTCTTTGGAATCAGCCCCCTCACCTGCTACGTATGGCTTAAGACGTGATGCTCTACTTGGAGAAGCGCAGTTTGGCGCAGATGTAAGACGCCTTGTGGACAGAGACTTTTATGTAGATGAGGGATTGAAACCCCGACCTTCTGTCAACAAAGCCAATTTTCTCCTCAAGGCCACACAAGATATGCTTGCCATCTCCAACCTGAGACTCCCTAAAATAGCATCAAATAGCCCAACTAGCTTTCTCTTCAGCCTTCAGTCTATGGACCAAGCTGGAACCTCCACAATGACACCTTCGTATTTTGTGTCATTCACAGTGACAAGCCATTTACCCGTAGGGGTGTCTTAGCAACCGTCAGCAGTGTGCTTGACCCCCTTGGTCTCATAGTCCCGGTTAGTGTGAAAGGGAAACTTTTGCTCAGAGAACTCACTAGAACGGCAATCGACTGGGATGCTCCCCAAACAAAGAAGCTGAATGGAACATCTGGGGAGGTTTCATTGCAGGATCTCAAACACTTTGAGATAGACGAGCGTAGACCACAGCATCTTTCACAAACTCTGTGAAAAAAGAGATGCAGGTTTTTGCTGACGCCTCTAAGTTGCTGTGATGTTGGGCAGATGGTCTCCTATAGCGAACCAGACACACACGGTAGCATTGTCGCACATCACTTTGGCCACAATACTAGTGACACTGGGATAAATTTGGGCAAATTACAAATGTTGCAGCGACTTTTGTCTAGGATTCAATCCACATCTAGCTTGTGTTTGTCACTGAGAACAGCGCCGACCCTTGTGTCTTGGTTCCATGGTGTAATGGTTAGCACTCTGGACTCTGAATCCAGCGATCCGAGTTCAAATCTCGGTGGGACCTGCCAAGAGCATCTCCTTCTCCCGAAAAGCTTTCGACACAAGCCCTGCCATCCGTGGCGGTGTACTTCATCGCCTTCAAATCCACGCCTTGGCCTGCTTTTAGAAGGAAGTTTATGTGGAATCATTGCTGCAACAATCCTTACAAAGGCTTTTTGCAGTACTTGCCAAGGTCTGAGCTTCCTTGTTGCAAGAAAACTGGACCACCTACGTAAAGTCCATCTACTGAACCCACGCCTTCTTTGAAATGACAGAATTCCACCTTGGGAAGCTGCACAGATGTCACTCTGTCAGTCGCCATAACACTAGTCACACCGGATTGCATTAGGACAAATCACATGTTGTTTTGCTCACTCTTTGCTGGGATAGAATCAACATCTTGCTTGTGTTTGTCATTGAGAACAGCGCTGACGCTGTCGTGTGTGTACGAAAAGACACGGCACAGGTGTCGTTCAAGACCCGCTTGGTTCCATGGTGTAATGGTTAGCACTCTGGACTCTGAATCCAGCGATCCGAGTTCAAATCTCGGTGGGACCTGTCAAGTGCTCCTTCTTCTCTTGGAAACCTTCAAATCCACGTCCTGCCTCCTTGGCTGTGTACTCTATGACCCTCAAACCCATGTCTTGTCCCTCTCTTTGGTGGGAAGTTATGTGGAATCGTTGCTGCGTGAATCGTTAGAAAGCCTTTTTTCAGTACCTACCGCATGCGCCAAGATCTGAGCTTCCTTGTTGCAAGAAAACTAAACTACACTGTTTTCCTTCTGACAATCTGAGCCCACGTCTGTTGGGCAGATGGTCACCTATAAAAGACGAGACACACACAGTAGCATTATCACAAGACAGGTAACTTTTGCCACAATACTAGTGACACCGGGATAAATTTGGGTAAAGTACATTTTTTTTCACTGACTTTGTCTTTGGATGAATCAACGTCTTGCTTGTGTTTGCCACTAAGAACAGCACCGACTCTGTGCTGTGCTTATGAAAAGACACGACACGCTGTCTCGGTTCCATGGTGTAATGGTTAGCACTCTGGACTTTGAATCCAGTGATCCGAGTTCAAATCTCGGTGGGACCTGCCGCTTCTGCCTAATATTAAACGACAGGCTCTGCACACCTGAAAGAGCACTTTCTCCTCTTCAAGAGGCGTGCTGCTACCTACCACTATTTGGCGTCCAGCACCCACGTAAACCTGCTACGACAAGAGTCGTATTTGACTCCAGTGCGCAATATCAAGGGAAGTCTCTCAATGGCTTGCTTACAACACGGCCAAAGACGCAGTGGAGTATCGGATGAAAGTTCACGTCTTTGGAAACAGCCCCCTCACCTGCTACGTATGGCTTAAGACGTGATGCTCTACTTGGAGAAGCGCAGTTTGGCGCAGATGCAAGACGCCTTGTGGACAGAGACTTTTATGTAGATGAGGGATTGAAACCCCGACCTTCTGTCAACAAAGCCATTTGTCTCCTCAAGGCCACACAAGATATGCTTGCCATCTCCAACCTGAGACTCCCTAAAATAGCATCAAGTAGCCCATCTAGCTTTCTCTTCAGCCTTCAGTCTATGGACCAAGCTGGAACCTCCACAATGACACCTTCGTATTTTGTGTCATTCACAGTGACAAGCCATTTACCCGTAGGGGTGTCTTAGCAACCGTCAGCAGTGTGCTTGACCCCCTTGGTCTCATAGTCCCGGTTAGTGTGAAAGGGAAACTTTTGCTCAGAGAACTCACTAGAACGGCAATCGACTGGGATGCTCCCCAAACAAAGAAGCTGAATGGAACATCTGGGGAGGTTTCATTGCAGGATCTCAAACACTTTGAGATAGACGAGCGTAGACCACAGCATCTTTCACAAACTCTGTGAAAAAAGAGATGCAGGTTTTTGCTGATGCCTCTAAGTTGCTGTGATGTTGGGCAGATGGTCTCCTATAGCGAACCAGACACACACGGTAGCATTGTCGCACATCACTTTGGCCACAATACTAGTGACACTGGGATAAATTTGGGCAAATTACAAATGTTGCAGCGACTTTTGTCTAGGATTCAATCCACATCTAGCTTGTGTTTGTCACTGAGAACAGCGCCGACTCTTGTGTCTTGGTTCCATGGTGTAATGGTTAGCACTCTGGACTCTGAATCCAGCGATCCGAGTTCAAATCTCGGTGGGACCTGCCAAGAGCATCTCCTTCTCCCGAAATTCTTCGACACAAGCCCTGCCATCCGTGGCGGTGTACTTCATCGCCTTCAAACCCACGCCTTGGCCTTCTTTTAGAAGGAAGTTTATGTGGAATCATTGCTGCAACAATCCTTACAAAGGCTTTTTGCAGTACTTGCCAAGGTCTGAGCTTCCTTGTTGCAAGAAAACTGGACCACCTACGTAAAGTCCATCTACTGAACCCACGCCTTCTTTGAAATGACAGAATTCCACCTTGGGAAGCTGCACAGATGTCACTCTGTCAGTCGCCATAACACTAGTCACACCGGATTGCATTAGGACAAATCACATGTTGTTTTGCTCACTCTTTGCTGGGATAGAATCAACATCTTGCTTGTGTTTGTCATTGAGAACAGCGCTGACGCTGTCGTGTGTGTACGAAAAGACACGGCACAGGTGTCGTTCAAGACCCGCTTGGTTCCATGGTGTAATGGTTAGCACTCTGGACTCTGAATCCAGCGATCCGAGTTCAAATCTCGGTGGGACCTGTCAAGTGCTCCTTCTTCTCTTGGAAACCTTCAAATCCACGTCCTGCCTCCTTGGCTGTGTACTCTATGACCCTCAAACCCATGTCTTGTCCCTCTCTTTGGTGGGAAGTTATGTGGAATCGTTGCTGCGTGAATCGTTAGAAAGCCTTTTTTCAGTACCTACCGCATGCGCCAAGATCTGAGCTTCCTTGTTGCAAGAAAACTAAACTACACTGTTTTCCTTCTGACAATCTGAGCCCACGTCTGTTGGGCAGATGGTCACCTATAAAAGACGAGACACACACAGTAGCATTATCACAAGACAGGTAACTTTTGCCACAATACTAGTGACACCGGGATAAATTTGGGTAAAGTACATTTTTTTTCACTGACTTTGTCTTTGGATGAATCAACGTCTTGCTTGTGTTTGCCACTAAGAACAGCACCGACTCTGTGCTGTGCTTATGAAAAGACACGACACGCTGTCTCGGTTCCATGGTGTAATGGTTAGCACTCTGGACTTTGAATCCAGTGATCCGAGTTCAAATCTCGGTGGGACCTGCCGCTTCTGCCTAATATTAAACGACAGGCTCTGCACACCTGAAAGAGCACTTTCTCCTCTTCAAGAGGCGTGCTGCTACCTACCACTATTTGGCGTCCAGCACCCACGTAAACCTGCTACGACAAGAGTCGTATTTGACTCCAGTGCGCAATATCAAGGGAAGTCTCTCAATGGCTTGCTTACAACACGGCCAAAGACGCAGTGGAGTATCGGATGAAAGTTCACGTCTTTGGAAACAGCCCCCTCACCTGCTACGTATGGCTTAAGACGTGATGCTCTACTTGGAGAAGCGCAGTTTGGCGCAGATGCAAGACGCCTTGTGGACAGAGACTTTTATGTAGATGAGGGATTGAAACCCCGACCTTCTGTCAACAAAGCCATTTGTCTCCTCAAGGCCACACAAGATATGCTTGCCATCTCCAACCTGAGACTCCCTAAAATAGCATCAAATAGCCCAACTAGCTTTCTCTTCAGCCTTCAGTCTATGGACCAAGCTGGAACCTCCACAATGACACCTTCGTATTTTGTGTCATTCACAGTGACAAGCCATTTACCCGTAGGGGTGTCTTAGCAACCGTCAGCAGTGTGCTTGACCCCCTTGGTCTCATAGTCCCGGTTAGTGTGAAAGGGAAACTTTTGCTCAGAGAACTCACTAGAACGGCAATCGACTGGGATGCTCCCCAAACAAAGAAGCTGAATGGAACATCTGGGGAGGTTTCATTGCAGGATCTCAAACACTTTGAGATAGACGAGCGTAGACCACAGCATCTTTCACAAACTCTGTGAAAAAAGAGATGCAGGTTTTTGCTGACGCCTCTAAGTTGCTGTGATGTTGGGCAGATGGTCTCCTATAGCGAACCAGACACACACGGTAGCATTGTCGCACATCACTTTGGCCACAATACTAGTGACACTGGGATAAATTTGGGCAAATTACAAATGTTGCAGCGACTTTTGTCTAGGATTCAATCCACATCTAGCTTGTGTTTGTCACTGAGAACAGCGCCGACTCTTGTGTCTTGGTTCTATGGTGTAATGGTTAGCACTCTGGACTCTGAATCCAACGATCCGAGTTCAAATCTCGGTGGGACCTGCCAAGAGCATCTCCTTCTCCCGAAATTCTTCGACACAAGCCCTGCCATCCGTGGCGGTGTACTTCATCGCCTTCAAACCCACGCCTTGGCCTTCTTTTAGAAGGAAGTTTATGTGGAATAATTGCTGCAACAATCCTTACAAAGGCTTTTTGCAGTACTTGCCAAGGTCTGAGCTTCCTTGTTGCAAGAAAACTGGACCACCTACGTAAAGTCCATCTACTGAACCCACGCCTTCTTTGAAATGACAGAATTCCACCTTGGGAAGCTGCACAGATGTCACTCTGTCAGTCGCCATAACACTAGTCACACCGGATTGCATTAGGACAAATCACATGTTGTTTTGCTCACTCTTTGCTGGGATAGAATCAACATCTTGCTTGTGTTTGTCATTGAGAACAGCGCTGACGCTGTCGTGTGTGTACGAAAAGACACGGCACAGGTGTCGTTCAAGACCCGCTTGGTTCCATGGTGTAATGGTTAGCACTCTGGACTCTGAATCCAGCGATCCGAGTTCAAATCTCGGTGGGACCTGTCAAGTGCTCCTTCTTCTCTTGGAAACCTTCAAATCCACGTCCTGCCTCCTTGGCTGTGTACTCTATGACCCTCAAACCCATGTCTTGTCCCTCTCTTTGGTGGGAAGTTATGTGGAATCGTTGCTGCGTGAATCGTTAGAAAGCCTTTTTTCAGTACCTACCGCATGCGCCAAGATCTGAGCTTCCTTGTTGCAAGAAAACTAAACTACACTGTTTTCCTTCTGACAATCTGAGCCCACGTCTGTTGGGCAGATGGTCACCTATAAAAGACGAGACACACACAGTAGCATTATCACAAGACAGGTAACTTTTGCCACAATACTAGTGACACCGGGATAAATTTGGGTAAAGTACATTTTTTTTCACTGACTTTGTCTTTGGATGAATCAACGTCTTGCTTGTGTTTGCCACTAAGAACAGCACCGACTCTGTGCTGTGCTTATGAAAAGACACGACACGCTGTCTCGGTTCCATGGTGTAATGGTTAGCACTCTGGACTTTGAATCCAGTAATCCGAGTTCAAATCTCGGTGGGACCTGCCGCTTCTGCCTAATATTAAACGACAGGCTCTGCACACCTGAAAGAGCACTTTCTCCTCTTCAAGAGGCGTGCTGCTACCTACCACTATTTGGCGTCCAGCACCCACGTAAACCTGCTACGACAAGAGTCGTATTTGACTCCAGTGCGCAATATCAAGGGAAGTCTCTCAATGGCTTGCTTACAACACGGCCAAAGACGCAGTGGAGTATCGGATGAAAGTTCACGTCTTTGGAAACAGCCCCCTCACCTGCTACGTATGGCTTAAGACGTGATGCTCTACTTGGAGAAGCGCAGTTTGGCGCAGATGCAAGACGCCTTGTGGACAGAGACTTTTATGTAGATGAGGGATTGAAACCCCGACCTTCTGTCAACAAAGCCATTTGTCTCCTCAAGGCCACACAAGATATGCTTGCCATCTCCAACCTGAGACTCCCTAAAATAGCATCAAGTAGCCCATCTAGCTTTCTCTTCAGCCTTCAGTCTATGGACCAAGCTGGAACCTCCACAATGACACCTTCGTATTTTGTGTCATTCACAGTGACAAGCCATTTACCCGTAGGGGTGTCTTAGCAACCGTCAGCAGTGTGCTTGACCCCCTTGGTCTCATAGTCCCGGTTAGTGTGAAAGGGAAACTTTTGCTCAGAGAACTCACTAGAACGGCAATCGACTGGGATGCTCCCCAAACAAAGAAGCTGAATGGAACATCTGGGGAGGTTTCATTGCAGGATCTCAAACACTTTGAGATAGACGAGCGTAGACCACAGCATCTTTCACAAACTCTGTGAAAAAAGAGATGCAGGTTTTTGCTGATGCCTCTAAGTTGCTGTGATGTTGGGCAGATGGTCTCCTATAGCGAACCAGACACACACGGTAGCATTGTCGCACATCACTTTGGCCACAATACTAGTGACACTGGGATAAATTTGGGCAAATTACAAATGTTGCAGCGACTTTTGTCTAGGATTCAATCCACATCTAGCTTGTGTTTGTCACTGAGAACAGCGCCGACTCTTGTGTCTTGGTTCCATGGTGTAATGGTTAGCACTCTGGACTCTGAATCCAGCGATCCGAGTTCAAATCTCGGTGGGACCTGCCAAGAGCATCTCCTTCTCCCGAAATTCTTCGACACAAGCCCTGCCATCCGTGGCGGTGTACTTCATCGCCTTCAAACCCACGCCTTGGCCTTCTTTTAGAAGGAAGTTTATGTGGAATCATTGCTGCAACAATCCTTACAAAGGCTTTTTGCAGTACTTGCCAAGGTCTGAGCTTCCTTGTTGCAAGAAAACTGGACCACCTACGTAAAGTCCATCTACTGAACCCACGCCTTCTTTGAAATGACAGAATTCCACCTTGGGAAGCTGCACAGATGTCACTCTGTCAGTCGCCATAACACTAGTCACACCGGATTGCATTAGGACAAATCACATGTTGTTTTGCTCACTCTTTGCTGGGATAGAATCAACATCTTGCTTGTGTTTGTCATTGAGAACAGCGCTGACGCTGTCGTGTGTGTACGAAAAGACACGGCACAGGTGTCGTTCAAGACCCGCTTGGTTCCATGGTGTAATGGTTAGCACTCTGGACTCTGAATCCAGCGATCCGAGTTCAAATCTCGGTGGGACCTGTCAAGTGCTCCTTCTTCTCTTGGAAACCTTCAAATCCACGTCCTGCCTCCTTGGCTGTGTACTCTATGACCCTCAAACCCATGTCTTGTCCCTCTCTTTGGTGGGAAGTTATGTGGAATCGTTGCTGCGTGAATCGTTAGAAAGCCTTTTTTCAGTACCTACCGCATGCGCCAAGATCTGAGCTTCCTTGTTGCAAGAAAACTAAACTACACTGTTTTCCTTCTGACAATCTGAGCCCACGTCTGTTGGGCAGATGGTCACCTATAAAAGACGAGACACACACAGTAGCATTATCACAAGACAGGTAACTTTTGCCACAATACTAGTGACACCGGGATAAATTTGGGTAAAGTACATTTTTTTTCACTGACTTTGTCTTTGGATGAATCAACGTCTTGCTTGTGTTTGCCACTAAGAACAGCACCGACTCTGTGCTGTGCTTATGAAAAGACACGACACGCTGTCTCGGTTCCATGGTGTAATGGTTAGCACTCTGGACTTTGAATCCAGTGATCCGAGTTCAAATCTCGGTGGGACCTGCCGCTTCTGCCTAATATTAAACGACAGGCTCTGCACACCTGAAAGAGCACTTTCTCCTCTTCAAGAGGCGTGCTGCTACCTACCACTATTTGGCGTCCAGCACCCACGTAAACCTGCTACGACAAGAGTCGTATTTGACTCCAGTGCGCAATATCAAGGGAAGTCTCTCAATGGCTTGCTTACAACACGGCCAAAGACGCAGTGGAGTATCGGATGAAAGTTCACGTCTTTGGAAACAGCCCCCTCACCTGCTACGTATGGCTTAAGACGTGATGCTCTACTTGGAGAAGCGCAGTTTGGCGCAGATGCAAGACGCCTTGTGGACAGAGACTTTTATGTAGATGAGGGATTGAAACCCCGACCTTCTGTCAACAAAGCCATTTGTCTCCTCAAGGCCACACAAGATATGCTTGCCATCTCCAACCTGAGACTCCCTAAAATAGCATCAAATAGCCCAACTAGCTTTCTCTTCAGCCTTCAGTCTATGGACCAAGCTGGAACCTCCACAATGACACCTTCGTATTTTGTGTCATTCACAGTGACAAGCCATTTACCCGTAGGGGTGTCTTAGCAACCGTCAGCAGTGTGCTTGACCCCCTTGGTCTCATAGTCCCGGTTAGTGTGAAAGGGAAACTTTTGCTCAGAGAACTCACTAGAACGGCAATCGACTGGGATGCTCCCCAAACAAAGAAGCTGAATGGAACATCTGGGGAGGTTTCATTGCAGGATCTCAAACACTTTGAGATAGACGAGCGTAGACCACAGCATCTTTCACAAACTCTGTGAAAAAAGAGATGCAGGTTTTTGCTGACGCCTCTAAGTTGCTGTGATGTTGGGCAGATGGTCTCCTATAGCGAACCAGACACACACGGTAGCATTGTCACACATCACTTTGGCCACAATACTAGTGACACTGGGATAAATTTGGGCAAATTACAAATGTTGCAGCGACTTTTGTCTAGGATTCAATCCACATCTAGCTTGTGTTTGTCACTGAGAACAGCGCCGACTCTTGTGTCTTGGTTCTATGGTGTAATGGTTAGCACTCTGGACTCTGAATCCAACGATCCGAGTTCAAATCTCGGTGGGACCTGCCAAGAGCATCTCCTTCTCCCGAAATTCTTCGACACAAGCCCTGCCATCCGTGGCGGTGTACTTCATCGCCTTCAAACCCACGCCTTGGCCTTCTTTTAGAAGGAAGTTTATGTGGAATCATTGCTGCAACAATCCTTACAAAGGCTTTTTGCAGTACTTGCCAAGGTCTGAGCTTCCTTGTTGCAAGAAAACTGGACCACCTACGTAAAGTCCATCTACTGAACCCACGCCTTCTTTGAAATGACAGAATTCCACCTTGGGAAGCTGCACAGATGTCACTCTGTCAGTCGCCATAACACTAGTCACACCGGATTGCATTAGGACAAATCACATGTTGTTTTGCTCACTCTTTGCTGGGATAGAATCAACATCTTGCTTGTGTTTGTCATTGAGAACAGCGCTGACGCTGTCGTGTGTGTACGAAAAGACACGGCACAGGTGTCGTTCAAGACCCGCTTGGTTCCATGGTGTAATGGTTAGCACTCTGGACTCTGAATCCAGCGATCCGAGTTCAAATCTCGGTGGGACCTGTCAAGTGCTCCTTCTTCTCTTGGAAACCTTCAAATCCACGTCCTGCCTCCTTGGCTGTGTACTCTATGACCCTCAAACCCATGTCTTGTCCCTCTCTTTGGTGGGAAGTTATGTGGAATCGTTGCTGCGTGAATCGTTAGAAAGCCTTTTTTCAGTACCTACCGCATGCGCCAAGATCTGAGCTTCCTTGTTGCAAGAAAACTAAACTACACTGTTTTCCTTCTGACAATCTGAGCCCACGTCTGTTGGGCAGATGGTCACCTATAAAAGACGAGACACACACAGTAGCATTATCACAAGACAGGTAACTTTTGCCACAATACTAGTGACACCGGGATAAATTTGGGTAAAGTACATTTTTTTTCACTGACTTTGTCTTTGGATGAATCAACGTCTTGCTTGTGTTTGCCACTAAGAACAGCACCGACTCTGTGCTGTGCTTATGAAAAGACACGACACGCTGTCTCGGTTCCATGGTGTAATGGTTAGCACTCTGGACTTTGAATCCAGTGATCCGAGTTCAAATCTCGGTGGGACCTGCCGCTTCTGCCTAATATTAAACGACAGGCTCTGCACACCTGAAAGAGCACTTTCTCCTCTTCAAGAGGCGTGCTGCTACCTACCACTATTTGGCGTCCAGCACCCACGTAAACCTGCTACGACAAGAGTCGTATTTGACTCCAGTGCGCAATATCAAGGGAAGTCTCTCAATGGCTTGCTTACAACACGGCCAAAGACGCAGTGGAGTATCGGATGAAAGTTCACGTCTTTGGAAACAGCCCCCTCACCTGCTACGTATGGCTTAAGACGTGATGCTCTACTTGGAGAAGCGCAGTTTGGCGCAGATGCAAGACGCCTTGTGGACAGAGACTTTTATGTAGATGAGGGATTGAAACCCCGACCTTCTGTCAACAAAGCCATTTGTCTCCTCAAGGCCACACAAGATATGCTTGCCATCTCCAACCTGAGACTCCCTAAAATAGCATCAAGTAGCCCATCTAGCTTTCTCTTCAGCCTTCAGTCTATGGACCAAGCTGGAACCTCCACAATGACACCTTCGTATTTTGTGTCATTCACAGTGACAAGCCATTTACCCGTAGGGGTGTCTTAGCAACCGTCAGCAGTGTGCTTGACCCCCTTGGTCTCATAGTCCCGGTTAGTGTGAAAGGGAAACTTTTGCTCAGAGAACTCACTAGAACGGCAATCGACTGGGATGCTCCCCAAACAAAGAAGCTGAATGGAACATCTGGGGAGGTTTCATTGCAGGATCTCAAACACTTTGAGATAGACGAGCGTAGACCACAGCATCTTTCACAAACTCTGTGAAAAAAGAGATGCAGGTTTTTGCTGACGCCTCTAAGTTGCTGTGATGTTGGGCAGATGGTCTCCTATAGCGAACCAGACACACACGGTAGCATTGTCGCACATCACTTTGGCCACAATACTAGTGACACTGGGATAAATTTGGGCAAATTACAAATGTTGCAGCGACTTTTGTCTAGGATTCAATCCACATCTAGCTTGTGTTTGTCACTGAGAACAGCGCCGACTCTTGTGTCTTGGTTCCATGGTGTAATGGTTAGCACTCTGGACTCTGAATCCAGCGATCCGAGTTCAAATCTCGGTGGGACCTGCCAAGAGCATCTCCTTCTCCCGAAATTCTTCGACACAAGCCCTGCCATCCGTGGCGGTGTACTTCATCGCCTTCAAACCCGCGCCTTGGCCTTCTTTTAGAAGGAAGTTTATGTGGAATCATTGCTGCAACAATCCTTACAAAGGCTTTTTGCAGTACTTGCCAAGGTCTGAGCTTCCTTGTTGCAAGAAAACTGGACCACCTACGTAAAGTCCATCTACTGAACCCACGCCTTCTTTGAAATGACAGAATTCCACCTTGGGAAGCTGCACAGATGTCACTCTGTCAGTCGCCATAACACTAGTCACACCGGATTGCATTAGGACAAATCACATGTTGTTTTGCTCACTCTTTGCTGGGATAGAATCAACATCTTGCTTGTGTTTGTCATTGAGAACAGCGCTGACGCTGTCGTGTGTGTACGAAAAGACAGGGCACAGGTGTCGTTCAAGACCCGCTTGGTTCCATGGTGTAATGGTTAGCACTCTGGACTCTGAATCCAGCGATCCGAGTTCAAATCTCGGTGGGACCTGTCAAGTGCTCCTTCTTCTCTTGGAAACCTTCAAATCCACATCCTGCCTCCTTGGCTGTGTACTCTATGACCCTCAAACCCATGTCTTGTCCCTCTCTTTGGTGGGAAGTTATGTGGAATCGTTGCTGCGTGAATCGTTAGAAAGCCTTTTTTCAGTACCTACCGCATGCGCCAAGATCTGAGCTTCCTTGTTGCAAGAAAACTAAACTACACTGTTTTCCTTCTGACAATCTGAGCCCACGTCTGTTGGGCAGATGGTCACCTATAAAAGACGAGACACACACAGTAGCATTATCACAAGACAGGTAACTTTTGCCACAATACTAGTGACACCGGGATAAATTTGGGTAAAGTACATTTTTTTTCACTGACTTTGTCTTTGGATGAATCAACGTCTTGCTTGTGTTTGCCACTAAGAACAGCACCGACTCTGTGCTGTGCTTATGAAAAGACACGACACGCTGTCTCGGTTCCATGGTGTAATGGTTAGCACTCTGGACTTTGAATCCAGTGATCCGAGTTCAAATCTCGGTGGGACCTGCCGCTTCTGCCTAATATTAAACGACAGGCTCTGCACATCTGAAAGAGCACTTTCTCCTCTTCAAGAGGCGTGCTGCTACCTACCACTATTTGGCGTCCAGCACCCACGTAAACCTGCTACGACAAGAGTCGTATTTGACTCCAGTGCGCAATATCAAGGGAAGTCTCTCAATGGCTTGCTTACAACACGGCCAAAGACGCAGTGGAGTATCGGATGAAAGTTCACGTCTTTGGAAACAGCCCCCTCACCTGCTACGTATGGCTTAAGACGTGATGCTCTACTTGGAGAAGCGCAGTTTGGCGCAGATGCAAGACGCCTTGTGGACAGAGACTTTTATGTAGATGAGGGATTGAAACCCCGACCTTCTGTCAACAAAGCCATTTGTCTCCTCAAGGCCACACAAGATATGCTTGCCATCTCCAACCTGAGACTCCCTAAAATAGCATCAAATAGCCCAACTAGCTTTCTCTTCAGCCTTCAGTCTATGGACCAAGCTGGAACCTCCACAATGACACCTTCGTATTTTGTGTCATTCACAGTGACAAGCCATTTACCCGTAGGGGTGTCTTAGCAACCGTCAGCAGTGTGCTTGACCCCCTTGGTCTCATAGTCCCGGTTAGTGTGAAAGGGAAACTTTTGCTCAGAGAACTCACTAGAACGGCAATCGACTGGGATGCTCCCCAAACAAAGAAGCTGAATGGAACATCTGGGGAGGTTTCATTGCAGGATCTCAAACACTTTGAGATAGACGAGCGTAGACCACAGCATCTTTCACAAACTCTGTGAAAAAAGAGATGCAGGTTTTTGCTGACGCCTCTAAGTTGCTGTGATGTTGGGCAGATGGTCTCCTATAGCGAACCAGACACACACGGTAGCATTGTCACACATCACTTTGGCCACAATACTAGTGACACTGGGATAAATTTGGGCAAATTACAAATGTTGCAGCGACTTTTGTCTAGGATTCAATCCACATCTAGCTTGTGTTTGTCACTGAGAACAGCGCCGACTCTTGTGTCTTGGTTCCATGGTGTAATGGTTAGCACTCTGGACTCTGAATCCAGCGATCCGAGTTCAAATCTCGGTGGGACCTGCCAAGAGCATCTCCTTCTCCCGAAATTCTTCGACACAAGCCCTGCCATCCGTGGCGGTGTACTTCATCGCCTTCAAACCCACGCCTTGGCCTTCTTTTAGAAGGAAGTTTATGTGGAATCATTGCTGCAACAATCCTTACAAAGGCTTTTTGCAGTACTTGCCAAGGTCTGAGCTTCCTTGTTGCAAGAAAACTGGACCACCTACGTAAAGTCCATCTACTGAACCCACGCCTTCTTTGAAATGACAGAATTCCACCTTGGGAAGCTGCACAGATGTCACTCTGTCAGTCGCCATAACACTAGTCACACCGGATTGCATTAGGACAAATCACATGTTGTTTTGCTCACTCTTTGCTGGGATAGAATCAACATCTTGCTTGTGTTTGTCATTGAGAACAGCGCTGACGCTGTCGTGTGTGTACGAAAAGACACGGCACAGGTGTCTTTCAAGACCCGCTTGGTTCCATGGTGTAATGGTTAGCACTCTGGACTCTGAATCCAGCGATCCGAGTTCAAATCTCGGTGGGACCTGCCGCTTCTGCCTAATATTAAACGACAGGCTTTGCACACCTGAAAGAGCACTTTCTCCTCTTCAAGAGGCGTGCTGCTACCTACCACTATTTGGCGTCCAGCACCCACGTAAACCTGGTACGACAACAGTCGTATTTGACTCCAGTGCGCAATATCAAGGGAAATCTCTCAATGGCTTGCTTACAACACGGCCAAAGACGCAGTGGAGTATAGGATGAAAGTTCACGTCTTTGGAAACAGCCCCCTCACCTGCTACGTATGGCTTAAGACGTGATGCTCTACTTGGAGAAGCGCAGTTTGGCGCAGATGCAAGACGCCTTGTGGACAGAGACTTTTATGTAGATGAGGGATTGAAACCCCGACCTTCTGTCAACAAAGCCAATTTTCTCCTCAAGGCCACACAAGATATGCTTGCCATCTCCAACCTGAGACTCCCTAAAATAGCATCAAATAGCCCAACTAGCTTTCTCTTCAGCCTTCAGTCTATGGACCAAGCTGGAACCTCCACAATGACACCTTCGTAATTTGTGTCATTCACAGTGACAAGCCATTTACCCGTAGGGGTGTCTTAGCAACCGTCAGCAGTGTGCTTGACCCCCTTGGTCTCATAGTCCCGGTTAGTGTGAAAGGGAAACTTTTGCTCAGAGAACTCACTAGAACGGCAATCGACTGGGATGCTCCCCAAACAAAGAAGCTGAATGGAACATCTGGGGAGGTTTCATTGCAGGATCTCAAACACTTTGAGATAGACGAGCGTAGACCACAGCATCTTTCACAAACTCTGTGAAAAAAGAGATGCAGGTTTTTGCTGACGCCTCTAAGTTGCTGTGATGTTGGGCAGATGGTCTCCTATAGCGAACCAGACACACACGGTAGCATTGTCGCACATCACTTTGGCCACAATACTAGTGAAACTGGGATAAATTTGGGCAAATTACAAATGTTGCAGCGACTTTTGTCTAGGATTCAATCCACATCTAGCTTGTGTTTGTCACTGAGAACAGCGCCGACTCTTGTGTCTTGGTTCCATGGTGTAATGGTTAGCACTCTGGACTCTGAATCCAGCGATCAGAGTTCAAATCTCGGTGGGACCTGTCAAGAGCATCTCCTTCTCCCGAAATTCTTCGACACAAGCCCTGCCATCCGTGGCGGTGTACTTCATCGCCTTCAAACCCACGCCTTGGCCTTCTTTTAGAAGGAAGTTTATGTGGAATCATTGCTGCAACAATCCTTACAAAGGCTTTTTGCAGTACTTGCCAAGGTCTGAGCTTCCTTGTTGCAAGAAAACTGGACCACCTACGTAAAGTCCATCTACTGAACCCACGCCTTCTTTGAAATGACAGAATTCCACCTTGGGAAGCTGCACAGATGTCACTCTGTCAGTCGCCATAACACTAGTCACACCGGATTGCATTAGGACAAATCACATGTTGTTTTGCTCACTCTTTGCTGGGATAGAATCAACATCTTGCTTGTGTTTGTCATTGAGAACAGCGCTGACGCTGTCGTGTGTGTACGAAAAGACACGGCACAGGTGTCGTTCAAGACCCGCTTGGTTCCATGGTGTAATGGTTAGCACTCTGGACTCTGAATCCAGCGATCCGAGTTCAAATCTCGGTGGGACCTGTCAAGTGCTCCTTCTTCTCTTGGAAACCTTCAAATCCACATCCTGCCTCCTTGGCTGTGTACTCTATGACCCTCAAACCCATGTCTTGTCCCTCTCTTTGGTGGGAAGTTATGTGGAATCGTTGCTGCGTGAATCGTTAGAAAGCCTTTTTTCAGTACCTACCGCATGCGCCAAGATCTGAGCTTCCTTGTTGCAAGAAAACTAAACTACACTGTTTTCCTTCTGACAATCTGAGCCCACGTCTGTTGGGCAGATGGTCACCTATAAAAGACGAGACACACACAGTAGCATTATCACAAGACAGGTAACTTTTGCCACAATACTAGTGACACCGGGATAAATTTGGGTAAAGTACATTTTTTTTCACTGACTTTGTCTTTGGATGAATCAACGTCTTGCTTGTGTTTGCCACTAAGAACAGCACCGACTCTGTGCTGTCCTTATGAAAAGACACGACACGCTGTCTCGGTTCCATGGTGTAATGGTTAGCACTCTGGACTTTGAATCCAGTGATCCGAGTTCAAATCTCGGTGGGACCTGCCGCTTCTGCCTAATATTAAACGACAGGCTCTGCACACCTGAAAGAGCACTTTCTCCTCTTCAAGAGGCGTGCTGCTACCTACCACTATTTGGCGTCCAGCACCCACGTAAACCTGCTACGACAAGAGTCGTATTTGACTCCAGTGCGCAATATCAAGGGAAGTCTCTCAATGGCTTGCTTACAACACGGCCAAAGACGCAGTGGAGTATCGGATGAAAGTTCACGTCTTTGGAAACAGCCCCCTCACCTGCTACGTATGGCTTAAGACGTGATGCTCTACTTGGAGAAGCGCAGTTTGGCGCAGATGCAAGACGCCTTGTGGACAGAGACTTTTATGTAGATGAGGGATTGAAACCCCGACCTTCTGTCAACAAAGCCATTTGTCTCCTCAAGGCCACACAAGATATGCTTGCCATCTCCAACCTGAGACTCCCTAAAATAGCATCAAATAGCCCAACTAGCTTTCTCTTCAGCCTTCAGTCTATGGACCAAGCTGGAACCTCCACAATGACACCTTCGTATTTTGTGTCATTCACAGTGACAAGCCATTTACCCGTAGGGGTGTCTTAGCAACCGTCAGCAGTGTGCTTGACCCCCTTGGTCTCATAGTCCCGGTTAGTGTGAAAGGGAAACTTTTGCTCAGAGAACTCACTAGAACGGCAATCGACTGGGATGCTCCCCAAACAAAGAAGCTGAATGGAACATCTGGGGAGGTTTCATTGCAGGATCTCAAACACTTTGAGATAGACGAGCATAGACCACAGCATCTTTCACAAACTCTGTGAAAAAAGAGATGCAGGTTTTTGCTGACGCCTCTAAGTTGCTGTGATGTTGGGCAGATGGTCTCCTATAGCGAACCAGACACACACGGTAGCATTGTCACACATCACTTTGGCCACAATACTAGTGACACTGGGATAAATTTGGGCAAATTACAAATGTTGCAGCGACTTTTGTCTAGGATTCAATCCACATCTAGCTTGTGTTTGTCACTGAGAACAGCGCCGACTCTTGTGTCTTGGTTCCATGGTGTAATGGTTAGCACTCTGGACTCTGAATCCAGCGATCCGAGTTCAAATCTCGGTGGGACCTGCCAAGAGCATCTCCTTCTCCCGAAATTCTTCGACACAAGCCCTGCCATCCGTGGCGGTGTACTTCATCGCCTTCAAACCCACGCCTTGGCCTTCTTTTAGAAGGAAGTTTATGTGGAATCATTGCTGCAACAATCCTTACAAAGGCTTTTTGCAGTACTTGCCAAGGTCTGAGCTTCCTTGTTGCAAGAAAACTGGACCACCTACGTAAAGTCCATCTACTGAACCCACGCCTTCTTTGAAATGACAGAATTCCACCTTGGGAAGCTGCACAGATGTCACTCTGTCAGTCGCCATAACACTAGTCACACCGGATTGCATTAGGACAAATCACATGTTGTTTTGCTCACTCTTTGCTGGGATAGAATCAACATCTTGCTTGTGTTTGTCATTGAGAACAGCGCTGACGCTGTCGTGTGTGTACGAAAAGACACGGCACAGGTGTCGTTCAAGACCCGCTTGGTTCCATGGTGTAATGGTTAGCACTCTGGACTCTGAATCCAGCGATCCGAGTTCAAATCTCGGTGGGACCTGTCAAGTGCTCCTTCTTCTCTTGGAAACCTTCAAATCCACGTCCTGCCTCCTTGGCTGTGTACTCTATGACCCTCAAACCCATGTCTTGTCCCTCTCTTTGGTGGGAAGTTATGTGGAATCGTTGCTGCGTGAATCGTTAGAAAGCCTTTTTTCAGTACCTACCGCATGCGCCAAGATCTGAGCTTCCTTGTTGCAAGAAAACTAAACTACACTGTTTTCCTTCTGACAATCTGAGCCCACGTCTGTTGGGCAGATGGTCACCTATAAAAGACGAGACACACACAGTAGCATTATCACAAGACAGGTAACTTTTGCCACAATACTAGTGACACCGGGATAAATTTGGGTAAAGTACATTTTTTTTCACTGACTTTGTCTTTGGATGAATCAACGTCTTGCTTGTGTTTGCCACTAAGAACAGCACCGACTCTGTGCTGTGCTTATGAAAAGACACGACACGCTGTCTCGGTTCCATGGTGTAATGGTTAGCACTCTGGACTTTGAATCCAGTGATCCGAGTTCAAATCTCGGTGGGACCTGCCGCTTCTGCCTAATATTAAACGACAGGCTCTGCACACCTGAAAGAGCACTTTCTCCTCTTCAAGAGGCGTGCTGCTACCTACCACTATTTGGCGTCCAGCACCCACGTAAACCTGCTACGACAAGAGTCGTATTTGACTCCAGTGCGCAATATCAAGGGAAGTCTCTCAATGGCTTGCTTACAACACGGCCAAAGACGCAGTGGAGTATCGGATGAAAGTTCACGTCTTTGGAAACAGCCCCCTCACCTGCTACGTATGGCTTAAGACGTGATGCTCTACTTGGAGAAGCGCAGTTTGGCGCAGATGCAAGACGCCTTGTGGACAGAGACTTTTATGTAGATGAGGGATTGAAACCCCGACCTTCTGTCAACAAAGCCATTTGTCTCCTCAAGGCCACACAAGATATGCTTGCCATCTCCAACCTGAGACTCCCTAAAATAGCATCAAATAGCCCAACTAGCTTTCTCTTCAGCCTTCAGTCTATGGACCAAGCTGGAACCTCCACAATGACACCTTCGTATTTTGTGTCATTCACAGTGACAAGCCATTTACCCGTAGGGGTGTCTTAGCAACCGTCAGCAGTGTGCTTGACCCCCTTGGTCTCATAGTCCCGGTTAGTGTGAAAGGGAAACTTTTGCTCAGAGAACTCACTAGAACGGCAATCGACTGGGATGCTCCCCAAACAAAGAAGCTGAATGGAACATCTGGGGAGGTTTCATTGCAGGATCTCAAACACTTTGAGATAGACGAGCGTAGAACACAGCATCTTTCACAAACTCTGTGAAAAAAGAGATGCAGGTTTTTGCTGATGCCTCTAAGTTGCTGTGATGTTGGGCAGATGGTCTCCTATAGCGAACCAGACACACACGGTAGCATTGTCGCACATCACTTTGGCCACAATACTAGTGACACTGGGATAAATTTGGGCAAATTACAAATGTTGCAGCGACTTTTGTCTAGGATTCAATCCACATCTAGCTTGTGTTTGTCACTGAGAACAGCGCCGACTCTTGTGTCTTGGTTCCATGGTGTAATGGTTAGCACTCTGGACTCTGAATCCAGCGATCCGAGTTCAAATCTCGGTGGGACCTGCCAAGAGCATCTCCTTCTCCCGAAATTCTTCGACACAAGCCCTGCCATCCGTGGCGGTGTACTTCATCGCCTTCAAACCCACGCCTTGGCCTTCTTTTAGAAGGAAGTTTATGTGGAATCATTGCTGCAACAATCCTTACAAAGGCTTTTTGCAGTACTTGCCAAGGTCTGAGCTTCCTTGTTGCAAGAAAACTGGACCACCTACGTAAAGTCCATCTACTGAACCCACGCCTTCTTTGAAATGACAGAATTCCACCTTGGGAAGCTGCACAGATGTCACTCTGTCAGTCGCCATAACACTAGTCACACCGGATTGCATTAGGACAAATCACATGTTGTTTTGCTCACTCTTTGCTGGGATAGAATCAACATCTTGCTTGTGTTTGTCATTGAGAACAGCGCTGACGCTGTCGTGTGTGTACGAAAAGACACGGCACAGGTGTCGTTCAAGACCCGCTTGGTTCCATGGTGTAATGGTTAGCACTCTGGACTCTGAATCCAGCGATCCGAGTTCAAATCTCGGTGGGACCTGTCAAGTGCTCCTTCTTCTCTTGGAAACCTTCAAATCCACGTCCTGCCTCCTTGGCTGTGTACTCTATGACCCTCAAACCCATGTCTTGTCCCTCTCTTTGGTGGGAAGTTATGTGGAATCGTTGCTGCGTGAATCGTTAGAAAGCCTTTTTTCAGTACCTACCGCATGCGCCAAGATCTGAGCTTCCTTGTTGCAAGAAAACTAAACTACACTGTTTTCCTTCTGACAATCTGAGCCCACGTCTGTTGGGCAGATGGTCACCTATAAAAGACGAGACACACACAGTAGCATTATCACAAGACAGGTAACTTTTGCCACAATACTAGTGACACCGGGATAAATTTGGGTAAAGTACATTTTTTTTCACTGACTTTGTCTTTGGATGAATCAACGTCTTGCTTGTGTTTGCCACTAAGAACAGCACCGACTCTGTGCTGTGCTTATGAAAAGACACGACACGCTGTCTCGGTTCCATGGTGTAATGGTTAGCACTCTGGACTTTGAATCCAGTGATCCGAGTTCAAATCTCGGTGGGACCTGCCGCTTCTGCCTAATATTAAACGACAGGCTCTGCACACCTGAAAGAGCACTTTCTCCTCTTCAAGAGGCGTGCTGCTACCTACCACTATTTGGCGTCCAGCACCCACGTAAACCTGCTACGACAAGAGTCGTATTTGACTCCAGTGCGCAATATCAAGGGAAGTCTCTCAATGGCTTGCTTACAACACGGCCAAAGACGCAGTGGAGTATCGGATGAAAGTTCACGTCTTTGGAAACAGCCCCCTCACCTGCTACGTATGGCTTAAGACGTGATGCTCTACTTGGAGAAGCGCAGTTTGGCGCAGATGCAAGACGCCTTGTGGACAGAGACTTTTATGTAGATGAGGGATTGAAACCCCGACCTTCTGTCAACAAAGCCATTTGTCTCCTCAAGGCCACACAAGATATGCTTGCCATCTCCAACCTGAGACTCCCTAAAATAGCATCAAATAGCCCAACTAGCTTTCTCTTCAGCCTTCAGTCTATGGACCAAGCTGGAACCTCCACAATGACACCTTCGTATTTTGTGTCATTCACAGTGACAAGCCATTTACCCGTAGGGGTGTCTTAGCAACCGTCAGCAGTGTGCTTGACCCCCTTGGTCTCATAGTCCCGGTTAGTGTGAAAGGGAAACTTTTGCTCAGAGAACTCACTAGAACGGCAATCGACTGGGATGCTCCCCAAACAAAGAAGCTGAATGGAACATCTGGGGAGGTTTCATTGCAGGATCTCAAACACTTTGAGATAGACGAGCGTAGACCACAGCATCTTTCACAAACTCTGTGAAAAAAGAGATGCAGGTTTTTGCTGACGCCTCTAAGTTGCTGTGATGTTGGGCAGATGGTCTCCTATAGCGAACCAGACACACACGGTAGCATTGTCGCACATCACTTTGGCCACAATACTAGTGACACTGGGATAAATTTGGGCAAATTACAAATGTTGCAGCGACTTTTGTCTAGGATTCAATCCACATCTAGCTTGTGTTTGTCACTGAGAACAGCGCCGACTCTTGTGTCTTGGTTCTATGGTGTAATGGTTAGCACTCTGGACTCTGAATCCAACGATCCGAGTTCAAATCTCGGTGGGACCTGCCAAGAGCATCTCCTTCTCCCGAAATTCTTCGACACAAGCCCTGCCATCCGTGGCGGTGTACTTCATCGCCTTCAAACCCACGCCTTGGCCTTCTTTTAGAAGGAAGTTTATGTGGAATAATTGCTGCAACAATCCTTACAAAGGCTTTTTGCAGTACTTGCCAAGGTCTGAGCTTCCTTGTTGCAAGAAAACTGGACCACCTACGTAAAGTCCATCTACTGAACCCACGCCTTCTTTGAAATGACAGAATTCCACCTTGGGAAGCTGCACAGATGTCACTCTGTCAGTCGCCATAACACTAGTCACACCGGATTGCATTAGGACAAATCACATGTTGTTTTGCTCACTCTTTGCTGGGATAGAATCAACATCTTGCTTGTGTTTGTCATTGAGAACAGCGCTGACGCTGTCGTGTGTGTACGAAAAGACACGGCACAGGTGTCGTTCAAGACCCGCTTGGTTCCATGGTGTAATGGTTAGCACTCTGGACTCTGAATCCAGCGATCCGAGTTCAAATCTCGGTGGGACCTGTCAAGTGCTCCTTCTTCTCTTGGAAACCTTCAAATCCACGTCCTGCCTCCTTGGCTGTGTACTCTATGACCCTCAAACCCATGTCTTGTCCCTCTCTTTGGTGGGAAGTTATGTGGAATCGTTGCTGCGTGAATCGTTAGAAAGCCTTTTTTCAGTACCTACCGCATGCGCCAAGATCTGAGCTTCCTTGTTGCAAGAAAACTAAACTACACTGTTTTCCTTCTGACAATCTGAGCCCACGTCTGTTGGGCAGATGGTCACCTATAAAAGACGAGACACACACAGTAGCATTATCACAAGACAGGTAACTTTTGCCACAATACTAGTGACACCGGGATAAATTTGGGTAAAGTACATTTTTTTTCACTGACTTTGTCTTTGGATGAATCAACGTCTTGCTTGTGTTTGCCACTAAGAACAGCACCGACTCTGTGCTGTGCTTATGAAAAGACACGACACGCTGTCTCGGTTCCATGGTGTAATGGTTAGCACTCTGGACTTTGAATCCAGTAATCCGAGTTCAAATCTCGGTGGGACCTGCCGCTTCTGCCTAATATTAAACGACAGGCTCTGCACACCTGAAAGAGCACTTTCTCCTCTTCAAGAGGCGTGCTGCTACCTACCACTATTTGGCGTCCAGCACCCACGTAAACCTGCTACGACAAGAGTCGTATTTGACTCCAGTGCGCAATATCAAGGGAAGTCTCTCAATGGCTTGCTTACAACACGGCCAAAGACGCAGTGGAGTATCGGATGAAAGTTCACGTCTTTGGAAACAGCCCCCTCACCTGCTACGTATGGCTTAAGACGTGATGCTCTACTTGGAGAAGCGCAGTTTGGCGCAGATGCAAGACGCCTTGTGGACAGAGACTTTTATGTAGATGAGGGATTGAAACCCCGACCTTCTGTCAACAAAGCCATTTGTCTCCTCAAGGCCACACAAGATATGCTTGCCATCTCCAACCTGAGACTCCCTAAAATAGCATCAAGTAGCCCATCTAGCTTTCTCTTCAGCCTTCAGTCTATGGACCAAGCTGGAACCTCCACAATGACACCTTCGTATTTTGTGTCATTCACAGTGACAAGCCATTTACCCGTAGGGGTGTCTTAGCAACCGTCAGCAGTGTGCTTGACCCCCTTGGTCTCATAGTCCCGGTTAGTGTGAAAGGGAAACTTTTGCTCAGAGAACTCACTAGAACGGCAATCGACTGGGATGCTCCCCAAACAAAGAAGCTGAATGGAACATCTGGGGAGGTTTCATTGCAGGATCTCAAACACTTTGAGATAGACGAGCGTAGACCACAGCATCTTTCACAAACTCTGTGAAAAAAGAGATGCAGGTTTTTGCTGATGCCTCTAAGTTGCTGTGATGTTGGGCAGATGGTCTCCTATAGCGAACCAGACACACACGGTAGCATTGTCGCACATCACTTTGGCCACAATACTAGTGACACTGGGATAAATTTGGGCAAATTACAAATGTTGCAGCGACTTTTGTCTAGGATTCAATCCACATCTAGCTTGTGTTTGTCACTGAGAACAGCGCCGACTCTTGTGTCTTGGTTCCATGGTGTAATGGTTAGCACTCTGGACTCTGAATCCAGCGATCCGAGTTCAAATCTCGGTGGGACCTGCCAAGAGCATCTCCTTCTCCCGAAATTCTTCGACACAAGCCCTGCCATCCGTGGCGGTGTACTTCATCGCCTTCAAACCCACGCCTTGGCCTTCTTTTAGAAGGAAGTTTATGTGGAATCATTGCTGCAACAATCCTTACAAAGGCTTTTTGCAGTACTTGCCAAGGTCTGAGCTTCCTTGTTGCAAGAAAACTGGACCACCTACGTAAAGTCCATCTACTGAACCCACGCCTTCTTTGAAATGACAGAATTCCACCTTGGGAAGCTGCACAGATGTCACTCTGTCAGTCGCCATAACACTAGTCACACCGGATTGCATTAGGACAAATCACATGTTGTTTTGCTCACTCTTTGCTGGGATAGAATCAACATCTTGCTTGTGTTTGTCATTGAGAACAGCGCTGACGCTGTCGTGTGTGTACGAAAAGACACGGCACAGGTGTCGTTCAAGACCCGCTTGGTTCCATGGTGTAATGGTTAGCACTCTGGACTCTGAATCCAGCGATCCGAGTTCAAATCTCGGTGGGACCTGTCAAGTGCTCCTTCTTCTCTTGGAAACCTTCAAATCCACGTCCTGCCTCCTTGGCTGTGTACTCTATGACCCTCAAACCCATGTCTTGTCCCTCTCTTTGGTGGGAAGTTATGTGGAATCGTTGCTGCGTGAATCGTTAGAAAGCCTTTTTTCAGTACCTACCGCATGCGCCAAGATCTGAGCTTCCTTGTTGCAAGAAAACTAAACTACACTGTTTTCCTTCTGACAATCTGAGCCCACGTCTGTTGGGCAGATGGTCACCTATAAAAGACGAGACACACACAGTAGCATTATCACAAGACAGGTAACTTTTGCCACAATACTAGTGACACCGGGATAAATTTGGGTAAAGTACATTTTTTTTCACTGACTTTGTCTTTGGATGAATCAACGTCTTGCTTGTGTTTGCCACTAAGAACAGCACCGACTCTGTGCTGTGCTTATGAAAAGACACGACACGCTGTCTCGGTTCCATGGTGTAATGGTTAGCACTCTGGACTTTGAATCCAGTGATCCGAGTTCAAATCTCGGTGGGACCTGCCGCTTCTGCCTAATATTAAACGACAGGCTCTGCACACCTGAAAGAGCACTTTCTCCTCTTCAAGAGGCGTGCTGCTACCTACCACTATTTGGCGTCCAGCACCCACGTAAACCTGCTACGACAAGAGTCGTATTTGACTCCAGTGCGCAATATCAAGGGAAGTCTCTCAATGGCTTGCTTACAACACGGCCAAAGACGCAGTGGAGTATCGGATGAAAGTTCACGTCTTTGGAAACAGCCCCCTCACCTGCTACGTATGGCTTAAGACGTGATGCTCTACTTGGAGAAGCGCAGTTTGGCGCAGATGCAAGACGCCTTGTGGACAGAGACTTTTATGTAGATGAGGGATTGAAACCCCGACCTTCTGTCAACAAAGCCATTTGTCTCCTCAAGGCCACACAAGATATGCTTGCCATCTCCAACCTGAGACTCCCTAAAATAGCATCAAATAGCCCAACTAGCTTTCTCTTCAGCCTTCAGTCTATGGACCAAGCTGGAACCTCCACAATGACACCTTCGTATTTTGTGTCATTCACAGTGACAAGCCATTTACCCGTAGGGGTGTCTTAGCAACCGTCAGCAGTGTGCTTGACCCCCTTGGTCTCATAGTCCCGGTTAGTGTGAAAGGGAAACTTTTGCTCAGAGAACTCACTAGAACGGCAATCGACTGGGATGCTCCCCAAACAAAGAAGCTGAATGGAACATCTGGGGAGGTTTCATTGCAGGATCTCAAACACTTTGAGATAGACGAGCGTAGAACACAGCATCTTTCACAAACTCTGTGAAAAAAGAGATGCAGGTTTTTGCTGATGCCTCTAAGTTGCTGTGATGTTGGGCAGATGGTCTCCTATAGCGAACCAGACACACACGGTAGCATTGTCGCACATCACTTTGGCCACAATACTAGTGACACTGGGATAAATTTGGGCAAATTACAAATGTTGCAGCGACTTTTGTCTAGGATTCAATCCACATCTAGCTTGTGTTTGTCACTGAGAACAGCGCCGACTCTTGTGTCTTGGTTCCATGGTGTAATGGTTAGCACTCTGGACTCTGAATCCAGCGATCCGAGTTCAAATCTCGGTGGGACCTGCCAAGAGCATCTCCTTCTCCCGAAATTCTTCGACACAAGCCCTGCCATCCGTGGCGGTGTACTTCATCGCCTTCAAACCCACGCCTTGGCCTTCTTTTAGAAGGAAGTTTATGTGGAATCATTGCTGCAACAATCCTTACAAAGGCTTTTTGCAGTACTTGCCAAGGTCTGAGCTTCCTTGTTGCAAGAAAACTGGACCACCTACGTAAAGTCCATCTACTGAACCCACGCCTTCTTTGAAATGACAGAATTCCACCTTGGGAAGCTGCACAGATGTCACTCTGTCAGTCGCCATAACACTAGTCACACCGGATTGCATTAGGACAAATCACATGTTGTTTTGCTCACTCTTTGCTGGGATAGAATCAACATCTTGCTTGTGTTTGTCATTGAGAACAGCGCTGACGCTGTCGTGTGTGTACGAAAAGACACGGCACAGGTGTCGTTCAAGACCCGCTTGGTTCCATGGTGTAATGGTTAGCACTCTGGACTCTGAATCCAGCGATCCGAGTTCAAATCTCGGTGGGACCTGTCAAGTGCTCCTTCTTCTCTTGGAAACCTTCAAATCCACGTCCTGCCTCCTTGGCTGTGTACTCTATGACCCTCAAACCCATGTCTTGTCCCTCTCTTTGGTGGGAAGTTATGTGGAATCGTTGCTGCGTGAATCGTTAGAAAGCCTTTTTTCAGTACCTACCGCATGCGCCAAGATCTGAGCTTCCTTGTTGCAAGAAAACTAAACTACACTGTTTTCCTTCTGACAATCTGAGCCCACGTCTGTTGGGCAGATGGTCACCTATAAAAGACGAGACACACACAGTAGCATTATCACAAGACAGGTAACTTTTGCCACAATACTAGTGACACCGGGATAAATTTGGGTAAAGTACATTTTTTTTCACTGACTTTGTCTTTGGATGAATCAACGTCTTGCTTGTGTTTGCCACTAAGAACAGCACCGACTCTGTGCTGTGCTTATGAAAAGACACGACACGCTGTCTCGGTTCCATGGTGTAATGGTTAGCACTCTGGACTTTGAATCCAGTGATCCGAGTTCAAATCTCGGTGGGACCTGCCGCTTCTGCCTAATATTAAACGACAGGCTCTGCACACCTGAAAGAGCACTTTCTCCTCTTCAAGAGGCGTGCTGCTACCTACCACTATTTGGCGTCCAGCACCCACGTAAACCTGCTACGACAAGAGTCGTATTTGACTCCAGTGCGCAATATCAAGGGAAGTCTCTCAATGGCTTGCTTACAACACGGCCAAAGACGCAGTGGAGTATCGGATGAAAGTTCACGTCTTTGGAAACAGCCCCCTCACCTGCTACGTATGGCTTAAGACGTGATGCTCTACTTGGAGAAGCGCAGTTTGGCGCAGATGCAAGACGCCTTGTGTACAGAGACTTTTATGTAGATGAGGGATTGAAACCCCGACCTTCTGTCAACAAAGCCATTTGTCTCCTCAAGGCCACACAAGATATGCTTGCCATCTCCAACCTGAGACTCCCTAAAATAGCATCAAATAGCCCAACTAGCTTTCTCTTCAGCCTTCAGTCTATGGACCAAGCTGGAACCTCCACAATGACACCTTCGTATTTTGTGTCATTCACAGTGACAAGCCATTTACCCGTAGGGGTGTCTTAGCAACCGTCAGCAGTGTGCTTGACCCCCTTGGTCTCATAGTCCCGGTTAGTGTGAAAGGGAAACTTTTGCTCAGAGAACTCACTAGAACGGCAATCGACTGGGATGCTCCCCAAACAAAGAAGCTGAATGGAACATCTGGGGAGGTTTCATTGCAGGATCTCAAACACTTTGAGATAGACGAGCGTAGACCACAGCATCTTTCACAAACTCTGTGAAAAAAGAGATGCAGGTTTTTGCTGACGCCTCTAAGTTGCTGTGATGTTGGGCAGATGGTCTCCTATAGCGAACCAGACACACACGGTAGCATTGTCACACATCACTTTGGCCACAATACTAGTGACACTGGGATAAATTTGGGCAAATTACAAATGTTGCAGCGACTTTTGTCTAGGATTCAATCCACATCTAGCTTGTGTTTGTCACTGAGAACAGCGCCGACTCTTGTGTCTTGGTTCTATGGTGTAATGGTTAGCACTCTGGACTCTGAATCCAACGATCCGAGTTCAAATCTCGGTGGGACCTGCCAAGAGCATCTCCTTCTCCCGAAATTCTTCGACACAAGCCCTGCCATCCGTGGCGGTGTACTTCATCGCCTTCAAACCCACGCCTTGGCCTTCTTTTAGAAGGAAGTTTATGTGGAATCATTGCTGCAACAATCCTTACAAAGGCTTTTTGCAGTACTTGCCAAGGTCTGAGCTTCCTTGTTGCAAGAAAACTGGACCACCTACGTAAAGTCCATCTACTGAACCCACGCCTTCTTTGAAATGACAGAATTCCACCTTGGGAAGCTGCACAGATGTCACTCTGTCAGTCGCCATAACACTAGTCACACCGGATTGCATTAGGACAAATCACATGTTGTTTTGCTCACTCTTTGCTGGGATAGAATCAACATCTTGCTTGTGTTTGTCATTGAGAACAGCGCTGACGCTGTCGTGTGTGTACGAAAAGACACGGCACAGGTGTCGTTCAAGACCCGCTTGGTTCCATGGTGTAATGGTTAGCACTCTGGACTCTGAATCCAGCGATCCGAGTTCAAATCTCGGTGGGACCTGTCAAGTGCTCCTTCTTCTCTTGGAAACCTTCAAATCCACGTCCTGCCTCCTTGGCTGTGTACTCTATGACCCTCAAACCCATGTCTTGTCCCTCTCTTTGGTGGGAAGTTATGTGGAATCGTTGCTGCGTGAATCGTTAGAAAGCCTTTTTTCAGTACCTACCGCATGCGCCAAGATCTGAGCTTCCTTGTTGCAAGAAAACTAAACTACACTGTTTTCCTTCTGACAATCTGAGCCCACGTCTGTTGGGCAGATGGTCACCTATAAAAGACGAGACACACACAGTAGCATTATCACAAGACAGGTAACTTTTGCCACAATACTAGTGACACCGGGATAAATTTGGGTAAAGTACATTTTTTTTCACTGACTTTGTCTTTGGATGAATCAACGTCTTGCTTGTGTTTGCCACTAAGAACAGCACCGACTCTGTGCTGTGCTTATGAAAAGACACGACACGCTGTCTCGGTTCCATGGTGTAATGGTTAGCACTCTGGACTTTGAATCCAGTGATCCGAGTTCAAATCTCGGTGGGACCTGCCGCTTCTGCCTAATATTAAACGACAGGCTCTGCACACCTGAAAGAGCACTTTCTCCTCTTCAAGAGGCGTGCTGCTACCTACCACTATTTGGCGTCCAGCACCCACGTAAACCTGCTACGACAAGAGTCGTATTTGACTCCAGTGCGCAATATCAAGGGAAGTCTCTCAATGGCTTGCTTACAACACGGCCAAAGACGCAGTGGAGTATCGGATGAAAGTTCACGTCTTTGGAAACAGCCCCCTCACCTGCTACGTATGGCTTAAGACGTGATGCTCTACTTGGAGAAGCGCAGTTTGGCGCAGATGCAAGACGCCTTGTGGACAGAGACTTTTATGTAGATGAGGGATTGAAACCCCGACCTTCTGTCAACAAAGCCATTTGTCTCCTCAAGGCCACACAAGATATGCTTGCCATCTCCAACCTGAGACTCCCTAAAATAGCATCAAGTAGCCCATCTAGCTTTCTCTTCAGCCTTCAGTCTATGGACCAAGCTGGAACCTCCACAATGACACCTTCGTATTTTGTGTCATTCACAGTGACAAGCCATTTACCCGTAGGGGTGTCTTAGCAACCGTCAGCAGTGTGCTTGACCCCCTTGGTCTCATAGTCCCGGTTAGTGTGAAAGGGAAACTTTTGCTCAGAGAACTCACTAGAACGGCAATCGACTGGGATGCTCCCCAAACAAAGAAGCTGAATGGAACATCTGGGGAGGTTTCATTGCAGGATCTCAAACACTTTGAGATAGACGAGCGTAGACCACAGCATCTTTCACAAACTCTGTGAAAAAAGAGATGCAGGTTTTTGCTGACGCCTCTAAGTTGCTGTGATGTTGGGCAGATGGTCTCCTATAGCGAACCAGACACACACGGTAGCATTGTCACACATCACTTTGGCCACAATACTAGTGACACTGGGATAAATTTGGGCAAATTACAAATGTTGCAGCGACTTTTGTCTAGGATTCAATCCACATCTAGCTTGTGTTTGTCACTGAGAACAGCGCCGACTCTTGTGTCTTGGTTCCATGGTGTAATGGTTAGCACTCTGGACTCTGAATCCAGCGATCCGAGTTCAAATCTCGGTGGGACCTGCCAAGAGCATCTCCTTCTCCCGAAATTCTTCGACACAAGCCCTGCCATCCGTGGCGGTGTACTTCATCGCCTTCAAACCCACGCCTTGGCCTTCTTTTAGAAGGAAGTTTATGTGGAATCATTGCTGCAACAATCCTTACAAAGGCTTTTTGCAGTACTTGCCAAGGTCTGAGCTTCCTTGTTGCAAGAAAACTGGACCACCTACGTAAAGTCCATCTACTGAACCCACGCCTTCTTTGAAATGACAGAATTCCACCTTGGGAAGCTGCACAGATGTCACTCTGTCAGTCGCCATAACACTAGTCACACCGGATTGCATTAGGACAAATCACATGTTGTTTTGCTCACTCTTTGCTGGGATAGAATCAACATCTTGCTTGTGTTTGTCATTGAGAACAGCGCTGACGCTGTCGTGTGTGTACGAAAAGACACGGCACAGGTGTCTTTCAAGACCCGCTTGGTTCCATGGTGTAATGGTTAGCACTCTGGACTCTGAATCCAGCGATCCGAGTTCAAATCTCGGTGGGACCTGCCGCTTCTGCCTAATATTAAACGACAGGCTTTGCACACCTGAAAGAGCACTTTCTCCTCTTCAAGAGGCGTGCTGCTACCTACCACTATTTGGCGTCCAGCACCCACGTAAACCTGGTACGACAACAGTCGTATTTGACTCCAGTGCGCAATATCAAGGGAAATCTCTCAATGGCTTGCTTACAACACGGCCAAAGACGCAGTGGAGTATAGGATGAAAGTTCACGTCTTTGGAAACAGCCCCCTCACCTGCTACGTATGGCTTAAGACGTGATGCTCTACTTGGAGAAGCGCAGTTTGGCGCAGATGCAAGACGCCTTGTGGACAGAGACTTTTATGTAGATGAGGGATTGAAACCCCGACCTTCTGTCAACAAAGCCAATTTTCTCCTCAAGGCCACACAAGATATGCTTGCCATCTCCAACCTGAGACTCCCTAAAATAGCATCAAATAGCCCAACTAGCTTTCTCTTCAGCCTTCAGTCTATGGACCAAGCTGGAACCTCCACAATGACACCTTCGTAATTTGTGTCATTCACAGTGACAAGCCATTTACCCGTAGGGGTGTCTTAGCAACCGTCAGCAGTGTGCTTGACCCCCTTGGTCTCATAGTCCCGGTTAGTGTGAAAGGGAAACTTTTGCTCAGAGAACTCACTAGAACGGCAATCGACTGGGATGCTCCCCAAACAAAGAAGCTGAATGGAACATCTGGGGAGGTTTCATTGCAGGATCTCAAACACTTTGAGATAGACGAGCGTAGACCACAGCATCTTTCACAAACTCTGTGAAAAAAGAGATGCAGGTTTTTGCTGACGCCTCTAAGTTGCTGTGATGTTGGGCAGATGGTCTCCTATAGCGAACCAGACACACACGGTAGCATTGTCGCACATCACTTTGGCCACAATACTAGTGAAACTGGGATAAATTTGGGCAAATTACAAATGTTGCAGCGACTTTTGTCTAGGATTCAATCCACATCTAGCTTGTGTTTGTCACTGAGAACAGCGCCGACTCTTGTGTCTTGGTTCCATGGTGTAATGGTTAGCACTCTGGACTCTGAATCCAGCGATCAGAGTTCAAATCTCGGTGGGACCTGTCAAGAGCATCTCCTTCTCCCGAAATTCTTCGACACAAGCCCTGCCATCCGTGGCGGTGTACTTCATCGCCTTCAAACCCACGCCTTGGCCTTCTTTTAGAAGGAAGTTTATGTGGAATCATTGCTGCAACAATCCTTACAAAGGCTTTTTGCAGTACTTGCCAAGGTCTGAGCTTCCTTGTTGCAAGAAAACTGGACCACCTACGTAAAGTCCATCTACTGAACCCACGCCTTCTTTGAAATGACAGAATTCCACCTTGGGAAGCTGCACAGATGTCACTCTGTCAGTCGCCATAACACTAGTCACACCGGATTGCATTAGGACAAATCACATGTTGTTTTGCTCACTCTTTGCTGGGATAGAATCAACATCTTGCTTGTGTTTGTCATTGAGAACAGCGCTGACGCTGTCGTGTGTGTACGAAAAGACACGGCACAGGTGTCGTTCAAGACCCGCTTGGTTCCATGGTGTAATGGTTAGCACTCTGGACTCTGAATCCAGCGATCCGAGTTCAAATCTCGGTGGGACCTGTCAAGTGCTCCTTCTTCTCTTGGAAACCTTCAAATCCACATCCTGCCTCCTTGGCTGTGTACTCTATGACCCTCAAACCCATGTCTTGTCCCTCTCTTTGGTGGGAAGTTATGTGGAATCGTTGCTGCGTGAATCGTTAGAAAGCCTTTTTTCAGTACCTACCGCATGCGCCAAGATCTGAGCTTCCTTGTTGCAAGAAAACTAAACTACACTGTTTTCCTTCTGACAATCTGAGCCCACGTCTGTTGGGCAGATGGTCACCTATAAAAGACGAGACACACACAGTAGCATTATCACAAGACAGGTAACTTTTGCCACAATACTAGTGACACCGGGATAAATTTGGGTAAAGTACATTTTTTTTCACTGACTTTGTCTTTGGATGAATCAACGTCTTGCTTGTGTTTGCCACTAAGAACAGCACCGACTCTGTGCTGTCCTTATGAAAAGACACGACACGCTGTCTCGGTTCCATGGTGTAATGGTTAGCACTCTGGACTTTGAATCCAGTGATCCGAGTTCAAATCTCGGTGGGACCTGCCGCTTCTGCCTAATATTAAACGACAGGCTCTGCACACCTGAAAGAGCACTTTCTCCTCTTCAAGAGGCGTGCTGCTACCTACCACTATTTGGCGTCCAGCACCCACGTAAACCTGCTACGACAAGAGTCGTATTTGACTCCAGTGCGCAATATCAAGGGAAGTCTCTCAATGGCTTGCTTACAACACGGCCAAAGACGCAGTGGAGTATCGGATGAAAGTTCACGTCTTTGGAAACAGCCCCCTCACCTGCTACGTATGGCTTAAGACGTGATGCTCTACTTGGAGAAGCGCAGTTTGGCGCAGATGCAAGACGCCTTGTGGACAGAGACTTTTATGTAGATGAGGGATTGAAACCCCGACCTTCTGTCAACAAAGCCATTTGTCTCCTCAAGGCCACACAAGATATGCTTGCCATCTCCAACCTGAGACTCCCTAAAATAGCATCAAATAGCCCAACTAGCTTTCTCTTCAGCCTTCAGTCTATGGACCAAGCTGGAACCTCCACAATGACACCTTCGTATTTTGTGTCATTCACAGTGACAAGCCATTTACCCGTAGGGGTGTCTTAGCAACCGTCAGCAGTGTGCTTGACCCCCTTGGTCTCATAGTCCCGGTTAGTGTGAAAGGGAAACTTTTGCTCAGAGAACTCACTAGAACGGCAATCGACTGGGATGCTCCCCAAACAAAGAAGCTGAATGGAACATCTGGGGAGGTTTCATTGCAGGATCTCAAACACTTTGAGATAGACGAGCGTAGACCACAGCATCTTTCACAAACTCTGTGAAAAAAGAGATGCAGGTTTTTGCTGACGCCTCTAAGTTGCTGTGATGTTGGGCAGATGGTCTCCTATAGCGAACCAGACACACACGGTAGCATTGTCACACATCACTTTGGCCACAATACTAGTGACACTGGGATAAATTTGGGCAAATTACAAATGTTGCAGCGACTTTTGTCTAGGATTCAATCCACATCTAGCTTGTGTTTGTCACTGAGAACAGCGCCGACTCTTGTGTCTTGGTTCCATGGTGTAATGGTTAGCACTCTGGACTCTGAATCCAGCGATCCGAGTTCAAATCTCGGTGGGACCTGCCAAGAGCATCTCCTTCTCCCGAAATTCTTCGACACAAGCCCTGCCATCCGTGGCGGTGTACTTCATCGCCTTCAAACCCACGCCTTGGCCTTCTTTTAGAAGGAAGTTTATGTGGAATCATTGCTGCAACAATCCTTACAAAGGCTTTTTGCAGTACTTGCCAAGGTCTGAGCTTCCTTGTTGCAAGAAAACTGGACCACCTACGTAAAGTCCATCTACTGAACCCACGCCTTCTTTGAAATGACAGAATTCCACCTTGGGAAGCTGCACAGATGTCACTCTGTCAGTCGCCATAACACTAGTCACACCGGATTGCATTAGGACAAATCACATGTTGTTTTGCTCACTCTTTGCTGGGATAGAATCAACATCTTGCTTGTGTTTGTCATTGAGAACAGCGCTGACGCTGTCGTGTGTGTACGAAAAGACACGGCACAGGTGTCTTTCAAGACCCGCTTGGTTCCATGGTGTAATGGTTAGCACTCTGGACTCTGAATCCAGCGATCCGAGTTCAAATCTCGGTGGGACCTGCCGCTTCTGCCTAATATTAAACGACAGGCTTTGCACACCTGAAAGAGCACTTTCTCCTCTTCAAGAGGCGTGCTGCTACCTACCACTATTTGGCGTCCAGCACCCACGTAAACCTGGTACGACAACAGTCGTATTTGACTCCAGTGCGCAATATCAAGGGAAATCTCTCAATGGCTTGCTTACAACACGGCCAAAGACGCAGTGGAGTATAGGATGAAAGTTCACGTCTTTGGAAACAGCCCCCTCACCTGCTACGTATGGCTTAAGACGTGATGCTCTACTTGGAGAAGCGCAGTTTGGCGCAGATGCAAGACGCCTTGTGGACAGAGACTTTTATGTAGATGAGGGATTGAAACCCCGACCTTCTGTCAACAAAGCCAATTTTCTCCTCAAGGCCACACAAGATATGCTTGCCATCTCCAACCTGAGACTCCCTAAAATAGCATCAAATAGCCCAACTAGCTTTCTCTTCAGCCTTCAGTCTATGGACCAAGCTGGAACCTCCACAATGACACCTTCGTAATTTGTGTCATTCACAGTGACAAGCCATTTACCCGTAGGGGTGTCTTAGCAACCGTCAGCAGTGTGCTTGACCCCCTTGGTCTCATAGTCCCGGTTAGTGTGAAAGGGAAACTTTTGCTCAGAGAACTCACTAGAACGGCAATCGACTGGGATGCTCCCCAAACAAAGAAGCTGAATGGAACATCTGGGGAGGTTTCATTGCAGGATCTCAAACACTTTGAGATAGACGAGCGTAGACCACAGCATCTTTCACAAACTCTGTGAAAAAAGAGATGCAGGTTTTTGCTGACGCCTCTAAGTTGCTGTGATGTTGGGCAGATGGTCTCCTATAGCGAACCAGACACACACGGTAGCATTGTCGCACATCACTTTGGCCACAATACTAGTGAAACTGGGATAAATTTGGGCAAATTACAAATGTTGCAGCGACTTTTGTCTAGGATTCAATCCACATCTAGCTTGTGTTTGTCACTGAGAACAGCGCCGACTCTTGTGTCTTGGTTCCATGGTGTAATGGTTAGCACTCTGGACTCTGAATCCAGCGATCAGAGTTCAAATCTCGGTGGGACCTGTCAAGAGCATCTCCTTCTCCCGAAATTCTTCGACACAAGCCCTGCCATCCGTGGCGGTGTACTTCATCGCCTTCAAACCCACGCCTTGGCCTTCTTTTAGAAGGAAGTTTATGTGGAATCATTGCTGCAACAATCCTTACAAAGGCTTTTTGCAGTACTTGCCAAGGTCTGAGCTTCCTTGTTGCAAGAAAACTGGACCACCTACGTAAAGTCCATCTACTGAACCCACGCCTTCTTTGAAATGACAGAATTCCACCTTGGGAAGCTGCACAGATGTCACTCTGTCAGTCGCCATAACACTAGTCACACCGGATTGCATTAGGACAAATCACATGTTGTTTTGCTCACTCTTTGCTGGGATAGAATCAACATCTTGCTTGTGTTTGTCATTGAGAACAGCGCTGACGCTGTCGTGTGTGTACGAAAAGACACGGCACAGGTGTCGTTCAAGACCCGCTTGGTTCCATGGTGTAATGGTTAGCACTCTGGACTCTGAATCCAGCGATCCGAGTTCAAATCTCGGTGGGACCTGTCAAGTGCTCCTTCTTCTCTTGGAAACCTTCAAATCCACATCCTGCCTCCTTGGCTGTGTACTCTATGACCCTCAAACCCATGTCTTGTCCCTCTCTTTGGTGGGAAGTTATGTGGAATCGTTGCTGCGTGAATCGTTAGAAAGCCTTTTTTCAGTACCTACCGCATGCGCCAAGATCTGAGCTTCCTTGTTGCAAGAAAACTAAACTACACTGTTTTCCTTCTGACAATCTGAGCCCACGTCTGTTGGGCAGATGGTCACCTATAAAAGACGAGACACACACAGTAGCATTATCACAAGACAGGTAACTTTTGCCACAATACTAGTGACACCGGGATAAATTTGGGTAAAGTACATTTTTTTTCACTGACTTTGTCTTTGGATGAATCAACGTCTTGCTTGTGTTTGCCACTAAGAACAGCACCGACTCTGTGCTGTCCTTATGAAAAGACACGACACGCTGTCTCGGTTCCATGGTGTAATGGTTAGCACTCTGGACTTTGAATCCAGTGATCCGAGTTCAAATCTCGGTGGGACCTGCCGCTTCTGCCTAATATTAAACGACAGGCTCTGCACACCTGAAAGAGCACTTTCTCCTCTTCAAGAGGCGTGCTGCTACCTACCACTATTTGGCGTCCAGCACCCACGTAAACCTGCTACGACAAGAGTCGTATTTGACTCCAGTGCGCAATATCAAGGGAAGTCTCTCAATGGCTTGCTTACAACACGGCCAAAGACGCAGTGGAGTATCGGATGAAAGTTCACGTCTTTGGAAACAGCCCCCTCACCTGCTACGTATGGCTTAAGACGTGATGCTCTACTTGGAGAAGCGCAGTTTGGCGCAGATGCAAGACGCCTTGTGGACAGAGACTTTTATGTAGATGAGGGATTGAAACCCCGACCTTCTGTCAACAAAGCCATTTGTCTCCTCAAGGCCACACAAGATATGCTTGCCATCTCCAACCTGAGACTCCCTAAAATAGCATCAAATAGCCCAACTAGCTTTCTCTTCAGCCTTCAGTCTATGGACCAAGCTGGAACCTCCACAATGACACCTTCGTATTTTGTGTCATTCACAGTGACAAGCCATTTACCCGTAGGGGTGTCTTAGCAACCATCAGCAGTGTGCTTGACCCCCTTGGTCTCATAGTCCCGGTTAGTGTGAAAGGGAAACTTTTGCTCAGAGAACTCACTAGAACGGCAATCGACTGGGATGCTCCCCAAACAAAGAAGCTGAATGGAACATCTGGGGAGGTTTCATTGCAGGATCTCAAACACTTTGAGATAGACGAGCGTAGACCACAGCATCTTTCACAAACTCTGTGAAAAAAGAGATGCAGGTTTTTGCTGATGCCTCTAAGTTGCTGTGATGTTGGGCAGATGGTCTCCTATAGCGAACCAGACACACACGGTAGCATTGTCGCACATCACTTTGGCCACAATACTAGTGACACTGGGATAAATTTGGGCAAATTACAAATGTTGCAGCGACTTTTGTCTAGGATTCAATCCACATCTAGCTTGTGTTTGTCACTGAGAACAGCGCCGACTCTTGTGTCTTGGTTCCATGGTGTAATGGTTAGCACTCTGGACTCTGAATCCAGCGATCCGAGTTCAAATCTCGGTGGGACCTGCCAAGAGCATCTCCTTCTCCCGAAATTCTTCGACACAAGCCCTGCCATCCGTGGCGGTGTACTTCATCGCCTTCAAACCCACGCCTTGGCCTTCTTTTAGAAGGAAGTTTATGTGGAATCATTGCTGCAACAATTCTTACAAAGGCTTTTTGCAGTACTTGCCAAGGTCTTAGCTTCCTTGTTGCAAGAAAACTGGACCACCTACGTAAAGTCCATCTACTGAACCCACGCCTTCTTTGAAATGACAGAATTCCACCTTGGGAAGCTGCACAGATGTCACTCTGTCAGTCGCCATAACACTAGTCACACCGGATTGCATTAGGACAAATCACATGTTGTTTTGCTCACTCTTTGCTGGGATAGAATCAACATCTTGCTTGTGTTTGTCATTGAGAACAGCGCTGACGCTGTCGTGTGTGTACGAAAAGACACGGCACAGGTGTCGTTCAAGACCCGCTTGGTTCCATGGTGTAATGGTTAGCACTCTGGACTCTGAATCCAGCGATCCGAGTTCAAATCTCGGTGGGACCTGCCGCTTCTGCCTAATATTAAACGACAGGCTTTGCACACCTGAAAGAGCACTTTCTCCTCTTCAAGAGGCGTGCTGCTACCTACCACTATTTGGCGTCCAGCACCCACGTAAACCTGCTACGACAACAGTCGTATTTGACTCCAGTGCGCAATATCAAGGGAAATCTCTCAATGGCTTGCTTACAACACGGCCAAAGACGCAGTGGAGTATAGGATGAAAGTTCACGTCTTTGGAAACAGCCCCCTCACCTGCTACGTATGGCTTAAGACGTGATGCTCTACTTGGAGAAGCGCAGTTTGGCGCAGATGCAAGACGCCTTGTGGACAGAGACTTTTATGTAGATGAGGGATTGAAACCCCGACCTTCTGTCAACAAAGCCAATTTTCTCCTCAAGGCCACACAAGATATGCTTGCCATCTCCAACCTGAGACTCCCTAAAATAGCATCAAATAGCCCAACTAGCTTTCTCTTCAGCCTTCAGTCTATGGACCAAGCTGGAACCTCCACAATGACACCTTCGTAATTTGTGTCATTCACAGTGACAAGCCATTTACCCGTAGGGGTGTCTTAGCAACCGTCAGCAGTGTGCTTGACCCCCTTGGTCTCATAGTCCCGGTTAGTGTGAAAGGGAAACTTTTGCTCAGAGAACTCACTAGAACGGCAATCGACTGGGATGCTCCCCAAACAAAGAAGCTGAATGGAACATCTGGGGAGGTTTCATTGCAGGATCTCAAACACTTTGAGATAGACGAGCGTAGACCACAGCATCTTTCACAAACTCTGTGAAAAAAGAGATGCAGGTTTTTGCTGACGCCTCTAAGTTGCTGTGATGTTGGGCAGATGGTCTCCTATAGCGAACCAGACACACACGGTAGCATTGTCGCACATCACTTTGGCCACAATACTAGTGAAACTGGGATAAATTTGGGCAAATTACAAATGTTGCAGCGACTTTTGTCTAGGATTCAATCCACATCTAGCTTGTGTTTGTCACTGAGAACAGCGCCGACTCTTGTGTCTTGGTTCCATGGTGTAATGGTTAGCACTCTGGACTCTGAATCCAGCGATCAGAGTTCAAATCTCGGTGGGACCTGCCAAGAGCATCTCCTTCTCCCGAAATTCTTCGACACAAGCCCTGCCATCCGTGGCGGTGTACTTCATCGCCTTCAAACCCACGCCTTGGCCTTCTTTTAGAAGGAAGTTTATGTGGAATCATTGCTGCAACAATCCTTACAAAGGCTTTTTGCAGTACTTGCCAAGGTCTGAGCTTCCTTGTTGCAAGAAAACTGGACCACCTACGTAAAGTCCATCTACTGAACCCACGCCTTCTTTGAAATGACAGAATTCCACCTTGGGAAGCTGCACAGATGTCACTCTGTCAGTCGCCATAACACTAGTCACACCGGATTGCATTAGGACAAATCACATGTTGTTTTGCTCACTCTTTGCTGGGATAGAATCAACATCTTGCTTGTGTTTGTCATTGAGAACAGCGCTGACGCTGTCGTGTGTGTACGAAAAGACACGGCACAGGTGTCGTTCAAGACCCGCTTGGTTCCATGGTGTAATGGTTAGCACTCTGGACTCTGAATCCAGCGATCCGAGTTCAAATCTCGGTGGGACCTGTCAAGTGCTCCTTCTTCTCTTGGAAACCTTCAAATCCACATCCTGCCTCCTTGGCTGTGTACTCTATGACCCTCAAACCCATGTCTTGTCCCTCTCTTTGGTGGGAAGTTATGTGGAATCGTTGCTGCGTGAATCGTTAGAAAGCCTTTTTTCAGTACCTACCGCATGCGCCAAGATCTGAGCTTCCTTGTTGCAAGAAAACGAAACTACACTGTTTTCCTTCTGACAATCTGAGCCCACGTCTGTTGGGCAGATGGTCACCTATAAAAGACGAGACACACACAGTAGCATTATCACAAGACAGGTAACTTTTGCCACAATACTAGTGACACCGGGATAAATTTGGGTAAAGTACATTTTTTTTCACTGACTTTTTCTTTGGATGAATCAACGTCTTGCTTGTGTTTGCCACTAAGAACAGCACCGACTCTGTGCTGTCCTTATGAAAAGACACGACACGCTGTCTCGGTTCCATGGTGTAATGGTTAGCACTCTGGACTTTGAATCCAGTGATCCGAGTTCAAATCTCGGTGGGACCTGCCGCTTCTGCCTAATATTAAACGACAGGCTTTGCACACCTGAAAGAGCACTTTCTCCTCTTCAAGAGGCGTGCTGCTACCTACCACTATTTGGCGTCCAGCACCCACGTAAACCTGCTACGACAAGAGTCGTATTTGACTCCAGTGCGCAATATCAAGGGAAGTCTCTCAATGGCTTGCTTACAACACGGCCAAAGACGCAGTGGAGTATCGGATGAAAGTTCACGTCTTTGGAAACAGCCCCCTCACCTGCTACGTATGGCTTAAGACGTGATGCTCTACTTGGAGAAGCGCAGTTTGGCGCAGATGCAAGACGCCTTGTGGACAGAGACTTTTATGTAGATGAGGGATTGAAACCCCGACCTTCTGTCAACAAAGCCATTTGTCTCCTCAAGGCCACACAAGATATGCTTGCCATCTCCAACCTGAGACTCCCTAAAATAGCATCAAATAGCCCAACTAGCTTTCTCTTCAGCCTTCAGTCTATGGACCAAGCTGGAACCTCCACAATGACACCTTCGTATTTTGTGTCATTCACAGTGACAAGCCATTTACCCGTAGGGGTGTCTTAGCAACCGTCAGCAGTGTGCTTGACCCCCTTGGTCTCATAGTCCCGGTTAGTGTGAAAGGGAAACTTTTGCTCAGAGAACTCACTAGAACGGCAATCGACTGGGATGCTCCCCAAACAAAGAAGCTGAATGGAACATCTGGGGAGGTTTCATTGCAGGATCTCAAACACTTTGAGATAGACGAGCGTAGACCACAGCATCTTTCACAAACTCTGTGAAAAAAGAGATGCAGGTTTTTGCTGATGCCTCTAAGTTGCTGTGATGTTGGGCAGATGGTCTCCTATAGCGAACCAGACACACACGGTAGCATTGTCGCACATCACTTTGGCCACAATACTAGTGACACTGGGATAAATTTGGGCAAATTACAAATGTTGCAGCGACTTTTGTCTAGGATTCAATCCACATCTAGCTTGTGTTTGTCACTGAGAACAGCGCCGACTCTTGTGTCTTGGTTCCATGGTGTAATGGTTAGCACTCTGGACTCTGAATCCAGCGATCCGAGTTCAAATCTCGGTGGGACCTGCCAAGAGCATCTCCTTCTCCCGAAATTCTTCGACACAAGCCCTGCCATCCGTGGCGGTGTACTTCATCGCCTTCAAACCCACGCCTTGGCCTTCTTTTAGAAGGAAGTTTATGTGGAATCATTGCTGCAACAATCCTTACAAAGGCTTTTTGCAGTACTTGCCAAGGTCTGAGCTTCCTTGTTGCAAGAAAACTGGACCACCTACGTAAAGTCCATCTACTGAACCCACGCCTTCTTTGAAATGACAGAATTCCACCTTGGGAAGCTGCACAGATGTCACTCTGTCAGTCGCCATAACACTAGTCACACCGGATTGCATTAGGACAAATCACATGTTGTTTTGCTCACTCTTTGCTGGGATAGAATCAACATCTTGCTTGTGTTTGTCATTGAGAACAGCGCTGACGCTGTCGTGTGTGTACGAAAAGACACGGCACAGGTGTCGTTCAAGACCCGCTTGGTTCCATGGTGTAATTGTTAGCACTCTGGACTCTGAATCCAGCGATCCGAGTTTAAATCTCGGTGGGACCTGTCAAGTGCTCCTTCTTCTCTTGGAAACCCATAAATCCACGTCCTGCCTCCTTGGCTGTATACTCTATGACCCTCAAACCCATGTCTTGTCCCTCTCTTTGGTGGGAAGTTATGTGGAATCGTTGCTGCGTGAATCGTTAGAAAGCCTTTTTTCAGTACCTACCGCATGCGCCAAGATCTGAGCTTCCTTGTTGCAAGAAAACTAAACTACACTGTTTTCCTTCTGACAATCAGAGCCCACGTCTGTTGGGCAGATGGTCACCTATAAAAGACGAGACACACACAGTAGCATTATCACAAGACAGGTAACTTTTGCCACAATACTAGTGACACCGGGATAAATTTGGGTAAAGTACATTTTTTTTCACTGACTTTTTCTTTGGATGAATCAACGTCTTGCTTGTGTTTGCCACTAAGAACAGCACCGACTCTGTGCTGTGCTTATGAAAAGACACGACACGCTGTCTCGGTTCCATGGTGTAATGGTTAGCACTCTGGACTTTGAATCCAGTGATCCGAGTTCAAATCTCGGTGGGACCTGCCGCTTCTGCCTAATATTAAACGACAGGCTCTGCACACCTGAAAGAGCACTTTCTCCACTTCAAGAGGCGTGCTGCTACCTACCACTATTTGGCATCCAGCACCCACGTAAACCTGGTACGACAAGAGTCGTATTTGACTCCAGTTCGCAATATCAAGGGAAATCTCTCAATGGCTTGCTTACAACACGGCCAAAGACGCAGTGGAGTATCGGATGAAAGTTCACGTCTTTGGAAACAGCCCCCTCACCTGCTACGTATGGCTTAAGACGTGATGCTCTACTTGGAGAAGCGCAGTTTGGCGCAGATGCAAGACGCCTTGTGGACAGAGACTTTTATGTAGATGAGGGATTGAAACCCCGACCTTCTGTCAACAAAGCCATTTGTCTCCTCAAGGCCACACAAGATATGCTTGCCATCTCCAACCTGAGACTCCCTAAAATAGCATCAAATAGCCCAACTAGCTTTCTCTTCAGCCTTCAGTCTATGGACCAAGCTGGAACCTCCACAATGACACCTTCGTATTTTGTGTCATTCACAGTGACAAGCCATTTACCCGTAGGGGTGTCTTAGCAACCGTCAGCAGTGTGCTTGACCCCCTTGGTCTCATAGTCCCGGTTAGTGTGAAAGGGAAACTTTTGCTCAGAGAACTCACTAGAACGGCAATCGACTGGGATGCTCCCCAAACAAAGAAGCTGAATGGAACATCTGGGGAGGTTTCATTGCAGGATCTCAAACACTTTGAGATAGACGAGCGTAGACCACAGCATCTTTCACAAACTCTGTGAAAAAAGAGATGCAGGTTTTTGCTGACGCCTCTAAGTTGCTGTGATGTTGGGCAGATGGTCTCCTATAGCGAACCAGACACACACGGTAGCATTGTCGCACATCACTTTGGCCACAATACTAGTGAAACTGGGATAAATTTGGGCAAATTACAAATGTTGCAGCGACTTTTGTCTAGGATTCAATCCACATCTAGCTTGTGTTTGTCACTGAGAACAGCGCCGACTCTTGTGTCTTGGTTCCATGGTGTAATGGTTAGCACTCTGGACTCTGAATCCAGCGATCAGAGTTCAAATCTCGGTGGGACCTGCCAAGAGCATCTCCTTCTCCCGAAATTCTTCGACACAAGCCCTGCCATCCGTGGCGGTGTACTTCATCGCCTTCAAACCCACGCCTTGGCCTTCTTTTAGAAGGAAGTTTATGTGGAATCATTGCTGCAACAATCCTTACAAAGGCTTTTTGCAGTACTTGCCAAGGTCTGAGCTTCCTTGTTGCAAGAAAACTGGACCACCTACGTAAAGTCCATCTACTGAACCCACGCCTTCTTTGAAATGACAGAATTCCACCTTGGGAAGCTGCACAGATGTCACTCTGTCAGTCGCCATAACACTAGTCACACCGGATTGCATTAGGACAAATCACATGTTGTTTTGCTCACTCTTTGCTGGGATAGAATCAACATCTTGCTTGTGTTTGTCATTGAGAACAGCGCTGACGCTGTCGTGTGTGTACGAAAAGACACGGCACAGGTGTCGTTCAAGACCCGCTTGGTTCCATGGTGTAATGGTTAGCACTCTGGACTCTGAATCCAGCGATCCGAGTTCAAATCTCGGTGGGACCTGTCAAGTGCTCCTTCTTCTCTTGGAAACCTTCAAATCCACATCCTGCCTCCTTGGCTGTGTACTCTATGACCCTCAAACCCATGTCTTGTCCCTCTCTTTGGTGGGAAGTTATGTGGAATCGTTGCTGCGTGAATCGTTAGAAAGCCTTTTTTCAGTACCTACCGCATGCGCCAAGATCTGAGCTTCCTTGTTGCAAGAAAACGAAACTACACTGTTTTCCTTCTGACAATCTGAGCCCACGTCTGTTGGGCAGATGGTCACCTATAAAAGACGAGACACACACAGTAGCATTATCACAAGACAGGTAACTTTTGCCACAATACTAGTGACACCGGGATAAATTTGGGTAAAGTACATTTTTTTTCACTGACTTTTTCTTTGGATGAATCAACGTCTTGCTTGTGTTTGCCACTAAGAACAGCACCGACTCTGTGCTGTCCTTATGAAAAGACACGACGCGCTGTCTCGGTTCCATGGTGTAATGGTTAGCACTCTGGACTTTGAATCCAGTGATCCGAGTTCAAATCTCGGTGGGACCTGCCGCTTCTGCCTAATATTAAACGACAGGCTCTGCACACCTGAAAGAGCACTTTCTCCTCTTCAAGAGGCGTGCTGCTACCTACCACTATTTGGCGTCCAGCACCCACGTAAACCTGCTACGACAAGAGTCGTATTTGACTCCAGTGCGCAATATCAAGGGAAGTCTCTCAATGGCTTGCTTACAACACGGCCAAAGACGCAGTGGAGTATCGGATGAAAGTTCACGTCTTTGGAAACAGCCCCCTCACCTGCTACGTATGGCTTAAGACGTGATGCTCTACTTGGAGAAGCGCAGTTTGGCGCAGATGCAAGACGCCTTGTGTACAGAGACTTTTATGTAGATGAGGGATTGAAACCCCGACCTTCTGTCAACAAAGCCATTTGTCTCCTCAAGGCCACACAAGATATGCTTGCCATCTCCAACCTGAGACTCCCTAAAATAGCATCAAATAGCCCAACTAGCTTTCTCTTCAGCCTTCAGTCTATGGACCAAGCTGGAACCTCCACAATGAAACCTTCGTATTTTGTGTCATTCACAGTGACAAGCCATTTACCCGTAGGGGTGTCTTAGCAACCGTCAGCAGTGTGCTTGACCCCCTTGGTCTCATAGTCCCGGTTAGTGTGAAAGGGAAACTTTTGCTCAGAGAACTCACTAGAACGGCAATCGACTGGGATGCTCCCCAAACAAAGAAGCTGAATGGAACATCTGGGGAGGTTTCATTGCAGGATCTCAAACACTTTGAGATAGACGAGCGTAGACCACAGCATCTTTCACAAACTCTGTGAAAAAAGAGATGCAGGTTTTTGCTGATGCCTCTAAGTTGCTGTGATGTTGGGCAGATGGTCTCCTATAGCGAACCAGACACACACGGTAGCATTGTCGCACATCACTTTGGCCACAATACTAGTGACACTGGGATAAATTTGGGCAAATTACAAATGTTGCAGCGACTTTTGTCTAGGATTCAATCCACATCTAGCTTGTGTTTGTCACTGAGAACAGCGCCGACTCTTGTGTCTTGGTTCCATGGTGTAATGGTTAGCACTCTGGACTCTGAATCCAGCGATCCGAGTTCAAATCTCGGTGGGACCTGCCAAGAGCATCTCCTTCTCCCGAAATTCTTCGACACAAGCCCTGCCATCCGTGGCGGTGTACTTCATCGCCTTCAAACCCACGCCTTGGCCTTCTTTTAGAAGGAAGTTTATGTGGAATCATTGCTGCAACAATTCTTACAAAGTACTTGCCAAGGTCTTAGCTTCCTTGTTGCAAGAAAACTGGACCACCTACGTAAAGTCCATCTACTGAACCCACGCCTTCTTTGAAATGACAGAATTCCACCTTGGGAAGCTGCACAGATGTCACTCTGTCAGTCGCCATAACACTAGTCACACCGGATTGCATTAGGACAAATCACATGTTGTTTTGCTCACTCTTTGCTGGGATAGAATCAACATCTTGCTTGTGTTTGTCATTGAGAACAGCGCTGACGCTGTCGTGTGTGTACGAAAAGACAGGGCACAGGTGTCTTTCAAGACCCGCTTGGTTCCATGGTGTAATGGTTAGCACTCTGGACTCTGAATCCAGCGATCCGAGTTCAAATCTCGGTGGGACCTGTCAAGTGCTCCTTCTTCTCTTGGAAACCTTCAAATCCACATCCTGCCTCCTTGGCTGTATACTCTATGACCCTCAAACCCATGTCTTGTCCCTCTCTTTGGTGGGAAGTTATGTGGAATCGTTGCTGCGTGAATCGTTAGAAAGCCTTTTTTCAGTACCTACCGCATGCGCCAAGATCTGAGCTTCCTTGTTGCAAGAAAACTAAACTACACTGTTTTCCTTCTGACAATCAGAGCCCACGTCTGTTGGGCAGATGGTCACCTATAAAAGACGAGACACACACAGTAGCATTATCACAAGACAGGTAACTTTTGCCACAATACTAGTGACACCGGGATAAATTTGGGTAAAGTACATTTTTTTTCACTGACTTTTTCTTTGGATGAATCAACGTCTTGCTTGTGTTTGCCACTAAGAACAGCACCGACTCTGTGCTGTGCTTATGAAAAGACACGACACGCTGTCTCGGTTCCATGGTGTAATGGTTAGCACTCTGGACTTTGAATCCAGTGATCCGAGTTCAAATCTCGGTGGGACCTGCCGCTTCTGCCTAATATTAAACGACAGGCTCTGCACACCTGAAAGATCACTTTCTCCTCTTCAAGAGGCGTGCTGCTACCTACCACTATTTGGCATCCAGCACCCACGTAAACCTGGTACGACAAGAGTCGTATTTGACTCCAGTTCGCAATATCAAGGGAAATCTCTCAATGGCTTGCTTACAACACGGCCAAAGACGCAGTGGAGTATCGGATGAAAGTTCACGTCTTTGGAAACAGCCCCCTCACCTGCTACGTATGGCTTAAGACGTGATGCTCTACTTGGAGAAGCGCAGTTTGGCGCAGATGCAAGACGCCTTGTGGACAGAGACTTTTATGTAGATGAGGGATTGAAACCCCGACCTTCTGTCAACAAAGCCATTTGTCTCCTCAAGGCCACACAAGATATGCTTGCCATCTCCAACCTGAGACTCCCTAAAATAGCATCAAATAGCCCAACTAGCTTTCTCTTCAGCCTTCAGTCTATGGACCAAGCTGGAACCTCCACAATGACACCTTCGTATTTTGTGTCATTCACAGTGACAAGCCATTTACCCGTAGGGGTGTCTTAGCAACCGTCAGCAGTGTGCTTGACCCCCTTGGTCTCATAGTCCCGGTTAGTGTGAAAGGGAAACTTTTGCTCAGAGAACTCACTAGAACGGCAATCGACTGGGATGCTCCCCAAACAAAGAAGCTGAATGGAACATCTGGGGAGGTTTCATTGCAGGATCTCAAACACTTTGAGATAGACGAGCGTAGACCACAGCATCTTTCACAAACTCTGTGAAAAAAGAGATGCAGGTTTTTGCTGACGCCTCTAAGTTGCTGTGATGTTGGGCAGATGGTCTCCTATAGCGAACCAGACACACACGGTAGCATTGTCGCACATCACTTTGGCCACAATACTAGTGACACTGGGATAAATTTGGGCAAATTACAAATGTTGCAGCGACTTTTGTCTAGGATTCAATCCACATCTAGCTTGTGTTTGTCACTGAGAACAGCGCCGACTCTTGTGTCTTGGTTCCATGGTGTAATGGTTAGCACTCTGGACTCTGAATCCAGCGATCCGAGTTCAAATCTCGGTGGGACCTGCCAAGAGCATCTCCTTCTCCCGAAAAGCTTTCGACACAAGCCCTGCCATCCGTGGCGGTGTACTTCATCGCCTTCAAACCCACGCCTTGGCCTTCTTTTAGAAGGAAGTTTATGTGGAATCATTGCTGCAACAATTCTTACAAAGGCTTTTTGCAGTACTTGCCAAGGTCTTAGCTTCCTTGTTGCAAGAAAACTGGACCACCTACGTAAAGTCCATCTACTGAACCCACGCCTTCTTTGAAATGACAGAATTCCACCTTGGGAAGCTGCACAGATGTCACTCTGTCAGTCGCCATAACACTAGTCACACCGGATTGCATTAGGACAAATCACATGTTGTTTTGCTCACTCTTTGCTGGGATAGAATCAACATCTTGCTTGTGTTTGTCATTGAGAACAGCGCTGACGCTGTCGTGTGTGTACGAAAAGACACGGCACAGGTGTCGTTCAAGACCCGCTTGGTTCCATGGTGTAATGGTTAGCACTCTGGACTCTGAATCCAGCGATCCGAGTTCAAATCTCGGTGGGACCTGCCGCTTCTGCCTAATATTAAACGACAGGCTTTGCACACCTGAAAGAGCACTTTCTCCTCTTCAAGAGGCGTGCTGCTACCTACCACTATTTGGCGTCCAGCACCCACGTAAACCTGGTACGACAACAGTCGTATTTGACTCCAGTGCGCAATATCAAGGGAAATCTCTCAATGGCTTGCTTACAACACGGCCAAAGACGCAGTGGAGTATAGGATGAAAGTTCACGTCTTTGGAAACAGCCCCCTCACCTGCTACGTATGGCTTAAGACGTGATGCTCTACTTGGAGAAGCGCAGTTTGGCGCAGATGCAAGACGCCTTGTGGACAGAGACTTTTATGTAGATGAGGGATTGAAACCCCGACCTTCTGTCAACAAAGCCATTTGTCTCCTCAAGGCCACACAAGATATGCTTGCCATCTCCAACCTGAGACTCCCTAAAATAGCATCAAATAGCCCAACTAGCTTTCTCTTCAGCCTTCAGTCTATGGACCAAGCTGGAACCTCCACAATGACACCTTCGTATTTTGTGTCATTCACAGTGACAAGCCATTTACCCGTAGGGGTGTCTTAGCAACCGTCAGCAGTGTGCTTGACCCCCTTGGTCTCATAGTCCCGGTTAGTGTGAAAGGGAAACTTTTGCTCAGAGAACTCACTAGAACGGCAATCGACTGGGATGCTCCCCAAACAAAGAAGCTGAATGGAACATCTGGGGAGGTTTCATTGCAGGATCTCAAACACTTTGAGATAGACGAGGGTAGACCACAGCATCTTTCACAAACTCTGTGAAAAAAGAGATGCAGGTTTTTGCTGACGCCTCTAAGTTGCTGTGATGTTGGGCAGATGGTCTCCTATAGCGAACCAGACACACACGGTAGCATTGTCGCACATCACTTTGGCCACAATACTAGTGAAACTGGGATAAATTTGGGCAAATTACAAATGTTGCAGCGACTTTTGTCTAGGATTCAATCCACATCTAGCTTGTGTTTGTCACTGAGAACAACAGCCTCTTGTGTCTTGGTTCCATGGTGTAATGGTTAGCACTCTGGACTCTGAATCCAGCGATCCGAGTTCAAATCTCGGTGGGACCTGCCAAGAGCATCTCCTTCTCCCGAAATTCTTCGACACAAGCCCTGCCATCCGTGGCGGTGTACTTCATCGCCTTCAAACCCACGCCTTGGCCTGCTTTTAGAAGGAAGTTTATGTGGAATAATTGCTGCAACAATCCTTACAAAGGCTTTTTGCAGTACTTGCCAAGGTCTGAGCTTCCTTGTTGCAAGAAAACTGGACCACCTACGTAAAGTCCATCTACTGAACCCACGCCTTCTTTGAAATGACAGAATTCCACCTTGGGAAGCTGCACAGATGTCACTCTGTCAGTCGCCATAACACTAGTCACACCGGATTGCATTAGGACAAATCACATGTTGTTTTGCTCACTCTTTGCTGGGATAGAATCAACATCTTGCTTGTGTTTGTCATTGAGAACAGCGCTGACGCTGTCGTGTGTGTACGAAAAGACACGGCACAGGTGTCGTTCAAGACCCGCTTGGTTCCATGGTGTAATGGTTAGCACTCTGGACTCTGAATCCAGCGATCCGAGTTCAAATCTCGGTGGGACCTGTCAAGTGCTCCTTCTTCTCTTGGAAACCTTCAAATCCACGTCCTGCCTCCTTGGCTGTGTACTCTATGACCCTCAAACCCATGTCTTGTCCCTCTCTTTGGTGGGAAGTTATGTGGAATCGTTGCTGCGTGAATCGTTAGAAAGCCTTTTTTCAGTACCTACCGCATGCGCCAAGATCTGAGCTTCCTTGTTGCAAGAAAACTAAACTACACTGTTTTCCTTCTGACAATCTGAGCCCACGTCTGTTGGGCAGATGGTCACCTATAAAAGACGAGACACACACAGTAGCATTATCACAAGACAGGTAACTTTTGCCACAATACTAGTGACACCGGGATAAATTTGGGTAAAGTACATTTTTTTTCACTGACTTTGTCTTTGGATGAATCAACGTCTTGCTTGTGTTTGCCACTAAGAACAGCACCGACTCTGTGCTGTGCTTATGAAAAGACACGACACGCTGTCTCGGTTCCATGGTGTAATGGTTAGCACTCTGGACTTTGAATCCAGTGATCCGAGTTCAAATCTCGGTGGGACCTGCCGCTTCTGCCTAATATTAAACGACAGGCTCTGCACACCTGAAAGAGCACTTTCTCCTCTTCAAGAGGCGTGCTGCTACCTACCACTATTTGGCGTCCAGCACCCACGTAAACCTGCTACGACAACAGTCGTATTTGACTCCAGTGCGCAATATCAAGGGAAATCTCTCAATGGCTTGCTTACAACACGGCCAAAGACGCAGTGGAGTATAGGATGAAAGTTCACGTCTTTGGAAACAGCCCCCTCACCTGCTACGTATGGCTTAAGACGTGATGCTCTACTTGGAGAAGCGCAGTTTGGCGCAGATGCAAGACGCCTTGTGGACAGAGACTTTTATGTAGATGAGGGATTGAAACCCCGACCTTCTGTCAACAAAGCCATTTGTCTCCTCAAGGCCACACAAGATATGCTTGCCATCTCCAACCTGAGACTCCCTAAAATAGCATCAAATAGCCCAACTAGCTTTCTCTTCAGCCTTCAGTCTATGGACCAAGCTGGAACCTCCACAATGACACCTTCGTATTTTGTGTCATTCACAGTGACAAGCCATTTACCCGTAGGGGTGTCTTAGCAACCGTCAGCAGTGTGCTTGACCCCCTTGGTCTCATAGTCCCGGTTAGTGTGAAAGGGAAACTTTTGCTCAGAGAACTCACTAGAACGGCAATCGACTGGGATGCTCCCCAAACAAAGAAGCTGAATGGAACATCTGGGGAGGTTTCATTGCAGGATCTCAAACACTTTGAGATAGACGAGCGTAGACCACAGCATCTTTCACAAACTCTGTGAAAAAAGAGATGCAGGTTTTTGCTGACGCCTCTAAGTTGCTGTGATGTTGGGCAGATGGTCTCCTATTGCGAACCAGACACACACGGTAGCATTGTCGCACATCACTTTGGCCACAATACTAGTGAAACTGGGATAAATTTGGGCAAATTACAAATGTTGCAGCGACTTTTGTCTAGGATTCAATCCACATCTAGCTTGTGTTTGTCACTGAGAACAGCGCCGACTCTTGTGTCTTGGTTCCATGGTGTAATGGTTAGCACTCTGGACTCTGAATCCAGCGATCAGAGTTCAAATCTCGGTGGGACCTGCCAAGAGCATCTCCTTCTCCCGAAATTCTTCGACACAAGCCCTGCCATCCGTGGCGGTGTACTTCATCGCCTTCAAACCCACGCCTTGGCCTTCTTTTAGAAGGAAGTTTATGTGGAATCATTGCTGCAACAATCCTTACAAAGGCTTTTTGCAGTACTTGCCAAGGTCTGAGCTTCCTTGTTGCAAGAAAACTGGACCACCTACGTAAAGTCCATCTACTGAACCCACGCCTTCTTTGAAATGACAGAATTCCACCTTGGGAAGCTGCACAGATGTCACTCTGTCAGTCGCCATAACACTAGTCACACCGGATTGCATTAGGACAAATCACATGTTGTTTTGCTCACTCTTTGCTGGGATAGAATCAACATCTTGCTTGTGTTTGTCATTGAGAACAGCGCTGACGCTGTCGTGTGTGTACGAAAAGACACGGCACAGGTGTCGTTCAAGACCCGCTTGGTTCCATGGTGTAATGGTTAGCACTCTGGACTCTGAATCCAGCGATCCGAGTTCAAATCTCGGTGGGACCTGCCGCTTCTGCCTAATATTAAACGACAGGCTTTGCACACCTGAAAGAGCACTTTCTCCTCTTCAAGAGGCGTGCTGCTACCTACCACTATTTGGCGTCCAGCACCCACGTAAACCTGGTACGACAACAGTCGTATTTGACTCCAGTGCGCAATATCAAGGGAAATCTCTCAATGGCTTGCTTACAACACGGCCAAAGACGCAGTGGAGTATAGGATGAAAGTTCACGTCTTTGGAAACAGCCCCCTCACCTGCTACGTATGGCTTAAGACGTGATGCTCTACTTGGAGAAGCGCAGTTTGGCGCAGATGCAAGACGCCTTGTGGACAGAGACTTTTATGTAGATGAGGGATTGAAACCCCGACCTTCTGTCAACAAAGCCATTTGTCTCCTCAAGGCCACACAAGATATGCTTGCCATCTCCAACCTGAGACTCCCTAAAATAGCATCAAATAGCCCAACTAGCTTTCTCTTCAGCCTTCAGTCTATGGACCAAGCTGGAACCTCCACAATGACACCTTCGTATTTTGTGTCATTCACAGTGACAAGCCATTTACCCGTAGGGGTGTCTTAGCAACCGTCAGCAGTGTGCTTGACCCCCTTGGTCTCATAGTCCCGGTTAGTGTGAAAGGGAAACTTTTGCTCAGAGAACTCACTAGAACGGCAATCGACTGGGATGCTCCCCAAACAAAGAAGCTGAATGGAACATCTGGGGAGGTTTCATTGCAGGATCTCAAACACTTTGAGATAGACGAGCGTAGACCACAGCATCTTTCACAAACTCTGTGAAAAAAGAGATGCAGGTTTTTGCTGACGCCTCTAAGTTGCTGTGATGTTGGGCAGATGGTCTCCTATAGCGAACCAGACACACACGGTAGCATTGTCGCACATCACTTTGGCCACAATACTAGTGAAACTGGGATAAATTTGGGCAAATTACAAATGTTGCAGCGACTTTTGTCTAGGATTCAATCCACATCTAGCTTGTGTTTGTCACTGAGAACAGCGCCGACTCTTGTGTCTTGGTTCCATGGTGTAATGGTTAGCACTCTGGACTCTGAATCCAGCGATCCGAGGTCAAATCTCGGTGGGACCTGCCAAGAGCATCTCCTTCTCCCGAAATTCTTCGACACAAGCCCTGCCATCCGTGGCGGTGTACTTCATCGCCTTCAAACCCACGCCTTGGCCTTCTTTTAGAAGGAAGTTTATGTGGAATCATTGCTGCAACAATCCTTACAAAGGCTTTTTGCAGTACTTGCCAAGGTCTGAGCTTCCTTGTTGCAAGAAAACTGGACCACCTACGTAAAGTCCATCTACTGAACCCACGCCTTCTTTGAAATGACAGAATTCCACCTTGGGAAGCTGCACAGATGTCACTCTGTCAGTCGCCATAACACTAGTCACACCGGATTGCATTAGGACAAATCACATGTTGTTTTGCTCACTCTTTGCTGGGATAGAATCAACATCTTGCTTGTGTTTGTCATTGAGAACAGCGCTGACGCTGTCGTGTGTGTACGAAAAGACACGGCACAGGTGTCGTTCAAGACACGCTTGGTTCCATGGTGTAATTGTTAGCACTCTGGACTCTGAATCCAGCGATCCGAGTTCAAATCTCGGTGGGACCTGTCAAGTGCTCCTTCTTCTCTTGGAAACCCATAAATCCACGTCCTGCCTCCTTGGCTGTATACTCTATGACCCTCAAACCCATGTCTTGTCCCTCTCTTTGGTGGGAAGTTATGTGGAATCGTTGCTGCGTGAATCGTTAGAAAGCCTTTTTTCAGTACCTACCGCATGCGCCAAGATCTGAGCTTCCTTGTTGCAAGAAAACTAAACTACACTGTTTTCCTTCTGACAATCAGAGCCCACGTCTGTTGGGCAGATGGTCACCTATAAAAGACGAGACACACACAGTAGCATTATCACAAGACAGGTAACTTTTGCCACAATACTAGTGACACCGGGATAAATTTGGGTAAAGTACATTTTTTTTCACTGACTTTTTCTTTGGATGAATCAACGTCTTGCTTGTGTTTGCCACTAAGAACAGCACCGACTCTGTGCTGTGCTTATGAAAAGACACGACACGCTGTCTCGGTTCCATGGTGTAATGGTTAGCACTCTGGACTTTGAATCCAGTGGTCCGAGTTCAAATCTCGGTGGGACCTGCCGCTTCTGCCTAATATTAAACGACAGGCTCTGCACACCTGAAAGAGCACTTTCTCCTCTTCAAGAGGCGTGCTGCTACCTACCACTATTTGGCGTCCAGCACCCACGTAAACCTGGTACGACAAGAGTCGTATTTGACTCCAGTGCGCAATATCAAGGGAAATCTCTCAATGGCTTGCTTACAACACGGCCAAAGACGCAGTGGAGTATAGGATGAAAGTTCACGTCTTTGGAATCAGCCCCCTCACCTGCTACGTATGGCTTAAGACGTGATGCTCTACTTGGAGAAGCGCAGTTTGGCGCAGATGCAAGACGCCTTGTGGACAGAGACTTTTATGTAGATGAGGGATTGAAACCCCGACCTTCTGTCAACAAAGCCAATTTTCTCCTCAAGGCCACACAAGATATGCTTGCCATCTCCAACCTGAGACTCCCTAAAATAGCATCAAATAGCCCAACTAGCTTTCTCTTCAGCCTTCAGTCTATGGACCAAGCTGGAACCTCCACAATGACACCTTCGTATTTTGTGTCATTCACAGTGACAAGCCATTTACCCGTAGGGGTGTCTTAGCAACCGTCAGCAGTGTGCTTGACCCCCTTGGTCTCATAGTCCCGGTTAGTGTGAAAGGGAAACTTTTGCTCAGAGAACTCACTAGAACGGCAATCGACTGGGATGCTCCCCAAACAAAGAAGCTGAATGGAACATCTGGGGAGGTTTCATTGCAGGATCTCAAACACTTTGAGATAGACGAGCGTAGACCACAGCATCTTTCACAAACTCTGTGAAAAAAGAGATGCAGGTTTTTGCTGACGCCTCTAAGTTGCTGTGATGTTGGGCAGATGGTCTCCTATAGCGAACCAGACACACACGGTAGCATTGTCGCACATCACTTTGGCCACAATACTAGTGAAACTGGGATAAATTTGGGCAAATTACAAATGTTGCAGCGACTTTTGTCTAGGATTCAATCCACATCTAGCTTGTGTTTGTCACTGAGAACAGCGCCGACTCTTGTGTCTTGGTTCCATGGTGTAATGGTTAGCACTCTGGACTCTGAATCCAGCGATCCGAGGTCAAATCTCGGTGGGACCTGCCAAGAGCATCTCCTTCTCCCGAAATTCTTCGACACAAGCCCTGCCATCCGTGGCGGTGTACTTCATCGCCTTCAAACCCACGCCTTGGCCTTCTTTTAGAAGGAAGTTTATGTGGAATCATTGCTGCAACAATCCTTACAAAGGCTTTTTGCAGTACTTGCCAAGGTCTGAGCTTCCTTGTTGCAAGAAAACTGGACCACCTACGTAAAGTCCATCTACTGAACCCACGCCTTCTTTGAAATGACAGAATTCCACCTTGGGAAGCTGCACAGATGTCACTCTGTCAGTCGCCATAACACTAGTCACACCGGATTGCATTAGGACAAATCACATGTTGTTTTGCTCACTCTTTGCTGGGATAGAATCAACATCTTGCTTGTGTTTGTCATTGAGAACAGCGCTGACGCTGTCGTGTGTGTACGAAAAGACACGGCACAGGTGTCGTTCAAGACACGCTTGGTTCCATGGTGTAATTGTTAGCACTCTGGACTCTGAATCCAGCGATCCGAGTTCAAATCTCGGTGGGACCTGTCAAGTGCTCCTTCTTCTCTTGGAAACCCATAAATCCACGTCCTGCCTCCTTGGCTGTATACTCTATGACCCTCAAACCCATGTCTTGTCCCTCTCTTTGGTGGGAAGTTATGTGGAATCGTTGCTGCGTGAATCGTTAGAAAGCCTTTTTTCAGTACCTACCGCATGCGCCAAGATCTGAGCTTCCTTGTTGCAAGAAAACTAAACTACACTGTTTTCCTTCTGACAATCAGAGCCCACGTCTGTTGGGCAGATGGTCACCTATAAAAGACGAGACACACACAGTAGCATTATCACAAGACAGGTAACTTTTGCCACAATACTAGTGACACCGGGATAAATTTGGGTAAAGTACATTTTTTTTCACTGACTTTTTCTTTGGATGAATCAACGTCTTGCTTGTGTTTGCCACTAAGAACAGCACCGACTCTGTGCTGTGCTTATGAAAAGACACGACACGCTGTCTCGGTTCCATGGTGTAATGGTTAGCACTCTGGACTTTGAATCCAGTGGTCCGAGTTCAAATCTCGGTGGGACCTGCCGCTTCTGCCTAATATTAAACGACAGGCTCTGCACACCTGAAAGAGCACTTTCTCCTCTTCAAGAGGCGTGCTGCTACCTACCACTATTTGGCGTCCAGCACCCACGTAAACCTGGTACGACAAGAGTCGTATTTGACTCCAGTGCGCAATATCAAGGGAAATCTCTCAATGGCTTGCTCACAACACGGCCAAAGACGCAGTGGAGTATAGGATGAAAGTTCACGTCTTTGGAATCAGCCCCCTCACCTGCTACGTATGGCTTAAGACGTGATGCTCTACTTGGAGAAGCGCAGTTTGGCGCAGATGCAAGACGCCTTGTGGACAGAGACTTTTATGTAGATGAGGGATTGAAACCCCGACCTTCTGTCAACAAAGCCAATTTTCTCCTCAAGGCCACACAAGATATGCTTGCCATCTCCAACCTGAGACTCCCTAAAATAGCATCAAATAGCCCAACTAGCTTTCTCTTCAGCCTTCAGTCTATGGACCAAGCTGGAACCTCCACAATGACACCTTCGTATTTTGTGTCATTCACAGTGACAAGCCATTTACCCGTAGGGGTGTCTTAGCAACCGTCAGCAGTGTGCTTGACCCCCTTGGTCTCATAGTCCCGGTTAGTGTGAAAGGGAAACTTTTGCTCAGAGAACTCACTAGAACGGCAATCGACTGGGATGCTCCCCAAACAAAGAAGCTGAATGGAACATCTGGGGAGGTTTCATTGCAGGATCTCAAACACTTTGAGATAGACGAGCGTAGACCACAGCATCTTTCACAAACTCTGTGAAAAAAGAGATGCAGGTTTTTGCTGACGCCTCTAAGTTGCTGTGATGTTGGGCAGATGGTCTCCTATAGCGAACCAGACACACACGGTAGCATTGTCGCACATCACTTTGGCCACAATACTAGTGACACTGGGATAAATTTGGGCAAATTACAAATGTTGCAGCGACTTTTGTCTAGGATTCAATCCACATCTAGCTTGTGTTTGTCACTGAGAACAGCGCCGACTCTTGTGTCTTGGTTCCATGGTGTAATGGTTAGCACTCTGGACTCTGAATCCAGCGATCCGAGTTCAAATCTCGGTGGGACCTGCCAAGAGCATCTCCTTCTCCCGAAAAGCTTTCGACACAAGCCCTGCCATCCGTGGAGGTGTACTTCATCGCCTTCAAACCCACGCCTTGGCCTGCTTTTAGAAGGAAGTTTATGTGGAATCATTGCTGCAACAATCCTTACAAAGGCTTTTTGCAGTACTTGCCAAGGTCTGAGCTTCCTTGTTGCAAGAAAACTGGACCACCTACGTAAAGTCCATCTACTGAACCCACGCCTTCTTTGAAATGACAGAATTCCACCTTGGGAAGCTGCACAGATGTCACTCTGTCAGTCGCCATAACACTAGTCACACCGGATTGCATTAGGACAAATCACATGTTGTTTTGCTCACTCTTTGCTGGGATAGAATCAACATCTTGCTTGTGTTTGTCATTGAGAACAGCGCTGACGCTGTCGTGTGTGTACGAAAAGACACGGCACAGGTGTCGTTCAAGACCCGCTTGGTTCCATGGTGTAATGGTTAGCACTCTGGACTCTGAATCCAGCGATCCGAGTTCAAATCTCCGTGGGACCTGTCAAGTGCTCCTTCTTCTCTTGGAAACCTTCAAATCCACTTCCTGCCTCCTTGGCTGTATACTCTATGACCCTCAAACCCATGTCTTGTCCCTCTCTTTGGTGGGAAGTTATGTGGAATCGTTGCTGCGCGAATCTTTAGAAAGCTTTTTTTCAGTACCTACCGCATGCGCCAAGATCTGAGCTTCCTTGTTGCAAGAAAACGAAACTACACTGTTTTCCTTCTGACACTCAGAGCCCACGTCTGTTGGGCAGATGGTCACCTATAAAAGACGAGACACACACAGTAGCATTATCACAAGACAGGTAACTTTTGCCACAATACTAGTGACACCGGGATAAATTTGGGTAAAGTACATTTTTTTTCACTGACTTTTTCTTTGGATGAATCAACGTCTTGCTTGTGTTTGCCACTAAGAACAGCACCGACTCTGTGCTGTCCTTATGAAAAGACACGACACGCTGTCTCGGTTCCATGGTGTAATGGTTAGCACTCTGGACTTTGAATCCAGTGATCCGAGTTCAAATCTCGGTGGGACCTGCCGCTTCTGCCTAATATTAAACGACAGGCTCTGCACACCTGAAAGAGCACTTTCTCCTCTTCAAGAGGCGTGCTGCTACCTACCACTATTTGGCGTCCAGCACCCACGTAAACCTGCTACGACAAGAGTCGTATTTGACTCCAGTGCGCAATATCAAGGGAAGTCTCTCAATGGCTTGCTTACAACACGGCCAAAGACGCAGTGGAGTATCGGATGAAAGTTCACGTCTTTGGAAACAGCCCCCTCACCTGCTACGTATGGCTTAAGACGTGATGCTCTACTTGGAGAAGCGCAGTTTGGCGCAGATGCAAGACGCCTTGTGGACAGAGACTTTTATGTAGATGAGGGATTGAAACCCCGACCTTCTGTCAACAAAGCCAATTTTCTCCTCAAGGCCACACAAGATATGCTTGCCATCTCCAACCTGAGACTCCCTAAAATAGCATCAAATAGCCCAACTAGCTTTCTCTTCAGCCTTCAGTCTATGGACCAAGCTGGAACCTCCACAATGACACCTTCGTATTTTGTGTCATTCACAGTGACAAGCCATTTACCCGTAGGGGTGTCTTAGCAACCGTCAGCAGTGTGCTTGACCCCCTTGGTCTCATAGTCCCGGTTAGTGTGAAAGGGAAACTTTTGCTCAGAGAACTCACTAGAACGGCAATCGACTGGGATGCTCCCCAAACAAAGAAGCTGAATGGAACATCTGGGGAGGTTTCATTGCAGGATCTCAAACACTTTGAGATAGACGAGCGTAGACCACAGCATCTTTCACAAACTCTGTGAAAAAAGAGATGCAGGTTTTTGCTGACGCCTCTAAGTTGCTGTGATGTTGGGCAGATGGTCTCCTATAGCGAACCAGACACACACGGTAGCATTGTCGCACATCACTTTGGCCACAATACTAGTGAAACTGGGATAAATTTGGGCAAATTACAAATGTTGCAGCGACTTTTGTCTAGGATTCAATCCACATCTAGCTTGTGTTTGTCACTGAGAACAACAGCCTCTTGTGTCTTGGTTCCATGGTGTAATGGTTAGCACTCTGGACTCTGAATCCAGCGATCCGAGTTCAAATCTCGGTGGGACCTGCCAAGAGCATCTCCTTCTCCCGAAAAGCTTTCGACACAAGCCCTGCCATCCGTGGCGGTGTACTTCATCGCCTTCAAACCCACGCCTTGGCCTGCTTTTAGAAGGAAGTTTATGTGGAATAATTGCTGCAACAATCCTTACAAAGGCTTTTTGCAGTACTTGCCAAGGTCTGAGCTTCCTTGTTGCAAGAAAACTGGACCACCTACGTAAAGTCCATCTACTGAACCCACGCCTTCTTTGAAATGACAGAATTCCACCTTGGGAAGCTGCACAGATGTCACTCTGTCAGTCGCCATAACACTAGTCACACCGGATTGCATTAGGACAAATCACATGTTGTTTTGCTCACTCTTTGCTGGGATAGAATCAACATCTTGCTTGTGTTTGTCATTGAGAACAGCGCTGACGCTGTCGTGTGTGTACGAAAAGACACGGCACAGGTGTGGTTCAAGACCCGCTTGGTTCCATGGTGTAATGGTTAGCACTCTGGACTCTGAATCCAGCGATCCGAGTTCAAATCTCGGTGGGACCTGCCGCTTCTGCCTAATATTAAACGACAGGCTTTTCACACCTGAAAGAGCACTTTCTCCTCTTCAAGAGGCGTGCTGCTACCTACCACTATTTGGCGTCCAGCACCCACGTAAACCTGGTACGACAACAGTCGTATTTGACTCCAGTGCGCAATATCAAGGGAAATCTCTCAATGGCTTGCTTACAACACGGCCAAAGACGCAGTGGAGTATAGGATGAAAGTTCACGTCTTTGGAAACAGCCCCCTCACCTGCTACGTATGGCTTAAGACGTGATGCTCTACTTGGAGAAGCGCAGTTTGGCGCAGATGCAAGACGCCTTGTGGACAGAGACTTTTATGTAGATGAGGGATTGAAACCCCGACCTTCTGTCAACAAAGCCAATTTTCTCCTCAAGGCCACACAAGATATGCTTGCCATCTCCAACCTGAGACTCCCTAAAATAGCATCAAATAGCCCAACTAGCTTTCTCTTCAGCCTTCAGTCTATGGACCAAGCTGGAACCTCCACAATGACACCTTCGTATTTTGTGTCATTCACAGTGACAAGCCATTTACCCGTAGGGGTGTCTTAGCAACCGTCAGCAGTGTGCTTGACCCCCTTGGTCTCATAGTCCCGGTTAGTGTGAAAGGGAAACTTTTGCTCAGAGAACTCACTAGAACGGCAATCGACTGGGATGCTCCCCAAACAAAGAAGCTGAATGGAACATCTGGGGAGGTTTCATTGCAGGATCTCAAACACTTTGAGATAGACGAGCGTAGACCACAGCATCTTTCACAAACTCTGTGAAAAAAGAGATGCAGGTTTTTGCTGACGCCTCTAAGTTGCTGTGATGTTGGGCAGATGGTCTCCTATAGCGAACCAGACACACACGGTAGCATTGTCGCACATCACTTTGGCCACAATACTAGTGACACTGGGATAAATTTGGGCAAATTACAAATGTTGCAGCGACTTTTGTCTAGGATTCAATCCACATCTAGCTTGTGTTTGTCACTGAGAACAGCGCCGACTCTTGTGTCTTGGTTCCATGGTGTAATGGTTAGCACTCTGGACTCTGAATCCAGCGATCCGAGTTCAAATCTCGGTGGGACCTGCCAAGAGCATCTCCTTCTCCCGAAAAGCTTTCGACACAAGCCCTGCCATCCGTGGCGGTGTACTTCATCGCCTTCAAACCCACGCCTTGGCCTGCTTTTAGAAGGAAGTTTATGTGGAATCATTGCTGCAACAATCTTTACAAAGGCTTTTTGCAGTACTTGCCAAGGTCTGAGCTTCCTTGTTGCAAGAAAACTGGACCACCTACGTAAAGTCCATCTACTGAACCCACGCCTTCTTTGAAATGACAGAATTCCACCTTGGGAAGCTGCACAGATGTCACTCTGTCAGTCGCCATAACACTAGTCACACCGGATTGCATTAGGACAAATCACATGTTGTTTTGCTCACTCTTTGCTGGGATAGAATCAACATCTTGCTTGTGTTTGTCATTGAGAACAGCGCTGACGCTGTCGTGTGTGTACGAAAAGACACGGCACAGGTGTCGTTCAAGACCCGCTTGGTTCCATGGTGTAATGGTTAGCACTCTGGACTCTGAATCCAGCGATCCGAGTTCAAATCTCGGTGGGACCTGCCGCTTCTGCCTAATATTAAACGACAGGCTTTTCACACCTGAAAGAGCACTTTCTCCTCTTCAAGAGGCGTGCTGCTACCTACCACTATTTGGCGTCCAGCACCCACGTAAACCTGGTACGACAACACTCGTATTTGACTCCAGTGCGCAATATCAAGGGAAATCTCTCAATGGCTTGCTTACAACACGGCCAAAGACGCAGTGGAGTATAGGATGAAAGTTCACGTCTTTGGAAACAGCCCCCTCACCTGCTACGTATGGCTTAAGACGTGATGCTCTACTTGGAGAAGCGCAGTTTGGCGCAGATGCAAGACGCCTTGTGGACAGAGACTTTTATGTAGATGAGGGATTGAAACCCCGACCTTCTGTCAACAAAGCCAATTTTCTCCTCAAGGCCACACAAGATATGCTTGCCATCTCCAACCTGAGACTCCCTAAAATAGCATCAAATAGCCCAACTAGCTTTCTCTTCAGCCTTCAGTCTATGGACCAAGCTGGAACCTCCACAATGACACCTTCGTATTTTGTGTCATTCACAGTGACAAGCCATTTACCCGTAGGGGTGTCTTAGCAACCGTCAGCAGTGTGCTTGACCCCCTTGGTCTCATAGTCCCGGTTAGTGTGAAAGGGAAACTTTTGCTCAGAGAACTCACTAGAACGGCAATCGACTGGGATGCTCCCCAAACAAAGAAGCTGAATGGAACATCTGGGGAGGTTTCATTGCAGGATCTCAAACACTTTGAGATAGACGAGCGTAGACCACAGCATCTTTCACAAACTCTGTGAAAAAAGAGATGCAGGTTTTTGCTGACGCCTCTAAGTTGCTGTGATGTTGGGCAGATGGTCTCCTATAGCGAACCAGACACACACGGTAGCATTGTCGCACATCACTTTGGCCACAATACTAGTGACACTGGGATAAATTTGGGCAAATTACAAATGTTGCAGCGACTTTTGTCTAGGATTCAATCCACATCTAGCTTGTGTTTGTCACTGAGAACAGCGCCGACTCTTGTGTCTTGGTTCCATGGTGTAATGGTTAGCACTCTGGACTCTGAATCCAGCGATCCGAGTTCAAATCTCGGTGGGACCTGCCAAGAGCATCTCCTTCTCCCGAAAAGCTTTCGACACAAGCCCTGCCATCCGTGGCGGTGTACTTCATCGCCTTCAAACCCACGCCTTGGCCTGCTTTTAGAAGGAAGTTTATGTGGAATCATTGCTGCAACAATCTTTACAAAGGCTTTTTGCAGTACTTGCCAAGGTCTGAGCTTCCTTGTTGCAAGAAAACTGGACCACCTACGTAAAGTCCATCTACTGAACCCACGCCTTCTTTGAAATGACAGAATTCCACCTTGGGAAGCTGCACAGATGTCACTCTGTCAGTCGCCATAACACTAGTCACACCGGATTGCATTAGGACAAATCACATGTTGTTTTGCTCACTCTTTGCTGGGATAGAATCAACATCTTGCTTGTGTTTGTCATTGAGAACAGCGCTGACGCTGTCGTGTGTGTACGAAAAGACACGGCACAGGTGTCGTTCAAGACCCGCTTGGTTCCATGGTGTAATGGTTAGCACTCTGGACTCTGAATCCAGCGATCCGAGTTCAAATCTCGGTGGGACCTGCCGCTTCTGCCTAATATTAAACGACAGGCTTTTCACACCTGAAAGAGCACTTTCTCCTCTTCAAGAGGCGTGCTGCTACCTACCACTATTTGGCGTCCAGCACCCACGTAAACCTGGTACGACAACACTCGTATTTGACTCCAGTGCGCAATATCAAGGGAAATCTCTCAATGGCTTGCTTACAACACGGCCAAAGACGCAGTGGAGTATAGGATGAAAGTTCACGTCTTTGGAATCAGCCCCCTCACCTGCTACGTATGGCTTAAGACGTGATGCTCTACTTGGAGAAGCGCAGTTTGGCGCAGATGCAAGACGCCTTGTGGACAGAGACTTTTATGTAGATGAGGGATTGAAACCCCGACCTTCTGTCAACAAAGCCATTTGTCTCCTCAAGGCCACACAAGATATGCTTGCCATCTCCAACCTGAGACTCCCTAAAATAGCATCAAATAGCCCAACTAGCTTTCTCTTCAGCCTTCAGTCTATGGACCAAGCTGGAACCTCCACAATGACACCTTCGTATTTTGTGTCATTCACAGTGACAAGCCATTTACCCGTAGGGGTGTCTTAGCAACCGTCAGCAGTGTGCTTGACCCCCTTGGTCTCATAGTCCCGGTTAGTGTGAAAGGGAAACTTTTGCTCAGAGAACTCACTAGAACGGCAATCGACTGGGATGCTCCCCAAACAAAGAAGCTGAATGGAACATCTGGGGAGGTTTCATTGCAGGATCTCAAACACTTTGAGATAGACGAGCGTAGACCACAGCATCTTTCACAAACTCTGTGAAAAAAGAGATGCAGGTTTTTGCTGACGCCTCTAAGTTGCTGTGATGTTGGGCAGATGGTCTCCTATAGCGAACCAGACACACACGGTAGCATTGTCGCACATCACTTTGGCCACAATACTAGTGACACTGGGATAAATTTGGGCAAATTACAAATGTTGCACCGACTTTTGTCTAGGATTCAATCCACATCTAGCTTGTGTTTGTCACTGAGAACAGCGCTGACTCTGTAGCACCCGAGGAAAGTGGGCCCTACTGTTTCAAGTCAGCCCACAGCATCTCAATGGGATTAAGATCTGGTTGTTGGTGCTATGTTTGCATGTTTTTATGTGATTTGTGTACATTTGGTCAGGTAAAAAACATTTTTAGGTTAACCAGGCTATGGAGGCAGCCACTCAAACCACAGTTCATCAGCCTATTCCTCTCGAATGCCAGTTCGAACTGAATAATGAATTGAGAAGACAGACTGCAAAAAACAACTGCGTCAAGGATGTGTCTGTACTGCTCATAACCGAGACCTGGGTGAAACAATCCATCCCAGTTTCTGCTATCAAGCTAGCAGGTAGTGCCATGACCGAACAGCAGACTCTGTGTGGAGAGGGTGGCCGACATCCGCTTCCTGGGAGTCCACAGAGAGGAGAGCCTGTCCTGGAGCTCTGAGCTGCTGAAAAAGGCCCAGCAGAGACTGAAAATCACACAAGACTGGTGGTGTCCTTCTATCGAGCCTCCATATATGCATTCTAACATCCTGCATATGCGTTTGGTTCACCAGCTGCACACTGGCTCAAAGAAGCCTGCTCAGAAGATTGTTGGCTGCCCTCTCCCCACACTGCAAAACCTACACAGCTCCCGTTGCCTCAGAAAAGCACTGAACATTATAACAGACAACGACATTTTCACTGATGTGCACTGGCTCCACTGGTACCACGTGTCACCTTTTCCCTTGAGCCGGACCGTGTGTGATGTCCTTTCCGTATCAGCACCAAAATCAAACATCATAATTGTTACCAGTACACTAGCATAAGAACATCTCTGACAGCCTGGTGGAATTTCTTAAAAATAACTGGCTCCTCACTTGCTCCCTGCCAATATACTCCCCTTTGGAACAATCCAGACATCCTACAAAACAAAAAAATGAGTAATTTCCACATCTGAAACACATTTTCTTAAGGGACAGATTTACCCCATTTGAGGAGCTAGTGTCCAAATTTGGAATTACTAATGGCAATAAAATTAATAATTTTTAGAATATCAACAATTTAAATCAATAATTAAGGCATAAAACAAAAATACTCCAATACAATGGCAACCTCCACCAGCAGTAGAACAATTTCATTGGAATCTCACTTAGAAGGGTATTGTCTAAAATCTATATAATACTGTCCAAAATGAATGACATAGTGTGTCTCCGGATATCGAAATGGGAAACTGATTTGAGTATCACCACCGACCAAACATTTTGGAAAAATATATGTTCAAACTTATTCCAGAAGACTAAAAATACAAATTTGCAGTATACAATATAAAATTCTTCATAGAACACACTATACAGGTCAAAGGATGTTCCAAATGAGTCTCACTAAGTCCAACACCTGCCCACACTGCACAGATAACACCGCAGATAGATACCTACATGCATTCTGGTCATGTCCACCTGTGCAACAATTCTGGCAAGGAGTTTGCAAACACTTATCAACCTGGTTAAGGTATCCAATCCCAGTATCACCCGCACTGTGTCTTTTAGGAGATCTAAGAGGGATCAATCTAGAGAAAAACACGTCACAACTACTATTCACTGCCTTATGCGTCGCAAAGAAAATCATCCTTATGAACTGGAAAACTAAAAAGAAATTAAGCATCAATCACTACTTGAACAGTTTGTCAGTTTACACAATCTTAAAAACATTGTCTGACTGCTTAAATCATTGACTGGAACTCCACTCTGATTGATTCCACCCCATGGTGGTGATGTATGTGGCCTGAGGCGCTGTACTGTGCCCAGTATTGGTGTATGGGACGGGTACCAGGAGCTGGCGTGCTGCTAGCGGGAAATATGGGATGGCCGCACAGGCCCTCTGTGTATGGGGGGTGGTATCTGCAGGGGCTGGCTCTTGAGGTCGGGGGGGCGACCACTTGGTGGGTCGGCGCGTGGCTAGCTCTGGGGTGGGGATGGGCCTCCTTGCTGGTGGGGGAGGCGGACCTGGGGTGTGGACTTGGGTGCCCGGTGTCTGTGGGGTTCCCTGGTGGGGGCCTGCCTGCTCCTGGGGGGGTGCTCCTTCCCCTGGAGTGTCCTCGTGGGGGCAGCGTGTTGCTGACCCTTGCAGTCAGACTCCTTTGGATGCTGCGGGGGTGTTGGGTCTAACCTGCCAACACTTAAACAATCGCAGAGACACTGACACATGAAGACAAACTCGAGAATCTCAGCTTCTTTTACTCGTGCACGAGGGGAGCCTCTCTGAACACAACAACTTAGTGGCCAGCTGGAGAACTCCAAACTCCTCTCTCGCACACAGGTCTTTTATTGAGATCAGTATGAAAGTCACTCCTTCTACATCTGGTGCAATAAAGTACAAGACAAGTCCATATATGGTAGATAACATATACATAGGTTGTGAAGCTTCCTCCTTTGATGCAGGCGGTTGAGACCCCCTTTCCCAAACACTACAAGTCGTAAAAGATGCATGCAGGCATAGCAAGATAGTGAACAGCTCCATGTGCTTGTGCTTGTGAATGTGGGTGGATATGTGCAGATGCATATGGATCTGCGATGCCCAGGCAGCGCAACCATGGCCCTCGGGTCAGGTCTGTCTGTCCCCGTCTGGGGGGACTGGGGGCAGTGAGATAGGATGCTGAGCTAGTCTAGGACCTGGCTCTGCTGACCTTGATGCCTTATGCCCCAGGAACATCTTACACCCATTCACCTAGGTCTATGAGGGGCCTTCTCTATACGGGGGGACTGGCTCCAATAGCGGCCTCAACCACCGTCCCTCCCGGAACAGAATGCCCCTCAGTTTTTAACTACGTTACACACAACACCTAACAAGGCTTTGGAGACTGGTAGTCTTCCATTGTCCTTTATGCACATACACATACATTTAGGGCCTGAGGGGGTGGTTTGAAACACACACATCAAGTTTACAGAGTAGTAGAGTAGCACCCAGACACAGGTCATAAAACCTTATGTAAAGGATGGAGTCTAAGCAGAAAACCAGATAAGTAGGGAGTGAAACATGTGAATGTCTGTAGAAGGAATGTGCTTAAATCCATAGGAACTGGGGCCACACAGCAACGGAGCAGAGAAGACACCAATAAACCACCATGGAGACGAACACCAGACCACGGCATCAGGATCCGGTTACACCACAGAAAGATGCTCTGTCCAGCATAAAGTGTGGGTGGAGGGACAGACAGTGTCAGTCAGACTTCGTGCCCTGACTATATGCTGTATGGAATAGGTACAGACTGACCCAGGCCTGTAAATTATTATTCTTCAAGTTTGAAATAAAAAGATTATTTTTATCAGAAGTTTCTCCTCATCATTCAATGAACGCGAAGAGCTGAGATTGGGAGAGCAGCTCAACAAACTTGGTGACCCCGACGTGATGGTGAAAAAAAAAGGTGTGTCTGAAAAATTCCGGGATCCCTAGGGATGTCGTGCTCCCTTAAAATATTGTAAGTTAGTGGAATAGTTGTTGACGTGTTGAAGAGTCACCGGTGAGAGAGTGGAAATCTAACGGTGATAACAAAGTGTTTTGTTTGTTTGTTTTTCTTTCTCTTTGCTGTGAGTGAGAGAAGTAAAATCTCAGGAGGAGAAAAATGGAGAGTGTGCTGATGAAGGCGGCTGCAGGCCACTGACAATGTTGAATCAGTGGAAAAAAGCTTGTGAACAGTTGATAAGTGGTTTTGAAAAGAAAGATCGAGATCGACAAAGAAAAATTTATGATGGTAAATATGAAGAATTAAAAAAGAAGGGAGTTTGGAAAGATGAGGACAGAGGAGAAAATAGGCGAATCCTGCACAATATAGCAGCATGGGGAACTAAAATCATTGCACAAAGGGGGACAGACAAACAACAGGAACTCACTGATAGTTCAGTGAAAAAACAGGAGACAGAGTTAACACCACACACCACAGTAGGGCAGACACGACCACCGACATATGGAAACATCCATCCTGATTTAAAGCACACATCTGCACTTACTACGCTGCCCCCACCGTAGAAACAGATGCCTCTGTGGAATGTGAAGGGAGGCCAGTTAGATGTAGAGGAGCAGCAGGACAGTGGAGGAGCCAGTGGAGTAGATTGGAGCAGAGATATCGAGACTAGAGAAACGATGCGTGTGCTTGTTGCAGCTCAGTAACAAGATCAGGAATTAATTAAGAGAAAAGAGATGAGGAAGGAGGAACAGGCAACAGGATGGAAGTCAGGGATAGAGTCAGAAGGAGAAAGTAGAAGCATGCAAAGTGACGAAGAAGGAGAGGAAGCTTTTAGAAACAGGAGAAGAAGGGAAAGTAGGAGACAAGAGGAGAGTGAAAGGAGGAGTCAAGCAGGGATTGACGTCACCATTAAAGGGAAAACTCACAACACACAGATGAGCCACCCGTGTCCCATAGATATGACCTTAGACCTAGACGTAATTCAGCACCAGGTGGTGACCACATACACCACCAATACCCCTTGCTTTCAAAAGGGGGCAGAATCCATGTCCCCAAACCATGGCAGTTTGGGGACATGACAGCAATTTTAGAGAAACGTCCACATCCCACAGAGGGTGGGGGAAGGTGGTTGAGCAAGTTGGAGCAGTTGACCATGGGCCAGAGACTGGGAGTAGGTGATTGGAGGGCCCTGATGGGGCAGATTATGTCCACCTGGGAAGTAGAACAAATAGAGGTGAGGCAGGACTGTTGATGGTAGATGATAGTGAGCCATTTGACCAGTGGGCCACAAATGTGGGTAGAGCTATGAGAGAACGTTTCCCGGCCCCTAGAGGCCAGACACATCAGATCACGTGTACACCTAAGAAGGGGGAGAAACCGGCCACTTTTTTACATAGGTGTAAAACAGAATGGGTTGATGCTACGGGGGTGCACCCACACTCCACTCAAATGCAAGAGGAGTTGTTCAGGCGAGCAGTGTTAAAGGGAGTCAAAAGAAGTGAGACAGAGCATGGAAGATAATCCAGATGCACCAGGAGGTTTCTCTGAGACGTGGGAACGCCACCTGTTGCACCATTAAGGCACTGCAGAAATAGGAAGAGAAAGGTTCAGAAATGGAGGAATTGAAAAAACTGCTGCTTAGGTTACAGCTACAGAAGGTAAGACAAGAAACTAATGATGTTACGATATGGCATCATTTTGTTGTTTCAAGTGGCCCCAGTCAATTTGATGGGGAGAGACTTGTTGGTTCGACTGGGCGTTTCAATTCTTTGTTCACCTGACGGTGTCGTTGTATGGTTTCCCAACGGTGAATCCACGAATTGCTCCAAGAAAAGCTTGTCAGTGGCTGATGCAGGAAGCCTCGACCAATGTAGGCGCTGACATTTACTGGGGCCGATTAGAACCGGAGGGCCCGGCAGAGGGCGGTCTTCTCTCCTTATACATGGCCTGGAAACCCTGGATCTCTTACAGACTGGTGTAATAGAACCCTCGACTTCAGCGTGGAATACTCCAATACTACCTGTAGAAAAACAAGGCACTGGCAAGTATTGGATGGCACATGATTTAAACATCAGTAAGATAACACAGTTCACACCTCATGAACTGTTAACAGGAAGACCCTTCCCGGGACCGGGAGAGGGACTGGAGTTAACTGTAATGCCACCTAGAGGGTACAAAGTGTGTCATGACCAACTAACAGCTCTCGTTGCAGAATTCTCCACATAGGTTATGGGAGCCAAAGGATCTCCAGAGTCCAGGAAACCACATACGGCTGAGTGGGTCCTTTGGAAAGTGATAAAGAGGAAGTGGTCTGAGTCACGGTGGACAGGACCACTCCAAGTGACAGAGCGAACGTCCCATGGGGAAAGGTGTCGTATGGTATCACTGGAGCATGTGTGCTCCAACAGATGAGCCAGAGACGTAAGAAGTACAGAGATAGACCTCCGGGCTCTAGAGAGTGAAATATATAGATAAAAAGGAAAAAAAGAGATGCAGTAGAAGGTCTGGCAGACCAAGTGGCTCCCACATCTCTGATGGTGCAGAACCGTATGGCCTTGGATATGTTGCTGGTGGAAAAGGGGGGTGTCACGATCTGTGACTATGGTAAAACGAGGGAGGATGGAACGAGCTGAATCGAAGACCAGGGTTTGTTTGAACAATGATTTATTGAGCGTAATGACTGAGGTGGATGTGGAAGCCGGCACGGCGGAGAGAGTTCAGATCCTTCTCCGGATCTGGGGGCAGAGAGACAGGTCAAAGCTGGCCGAATAACTGAGATGAAGGGAAGTTGAGAATGGTAACCTTCCGCTAGCTTCACAATGTCACTGAATGTAGATACAGGCAATCAGGTTATGTCCTGAGGTGAGGCCGAGCCGACGGGGAGAAGTGTGGAGGTAGTTGACTGTCCAGGAAGTTATGGAGGAGACACAGAGTCTCTCGCTTACCAGGAAGTAGATTGACTACCGAGCGTAGAGACCGCGGTGATCGGAGGATTCCACTCACCGCACCGGTGACAAAGGCGTCCTAGAGAGTCCAGGCAAAAGGGTCGAGAGCTTTGACGAGGGCAAACACTTGAATGGGCGTCGTAGTCGAGGACTGGGTCAGGTGTTTGGGTGTCCGGGAATGACGGTCGACGGTCTGACAATGAGAAGACTGAGACCCTGGCTAAGAAGGCGAGGAGAACAGGTGTGCGTAATCAGACAGGTGCAGGTTAATGAGCAGGATGGTGCGAGTCTCCGCCGGAGCCTTCAGAATAAGAGCTCCGGTGGACCAGGGGTGCGAGTTATGACAGGGGGAGTGTGTCTCTATGTTTGGTGAGTAATGCTGCACGTTCATTCCTATCAATACTGCTCCTGATGGCTCCATCACCAAGGCAGTAGAGGGCCTACGGACATTATCTGAGGAAATGCACGAAAATTCAGGGATCAATAATCCTCTTGATGATTGAATGAACAGAACGTTTGGAAAATTGAAAAATATATATATATTCTGTCTATATTTCTCTCATTAGTAGGATGGTGACGGCTCTAATCTTGTGCGGATGCTGCTGTATTCCCTGCATCCGAGCTTTGTGTCAGCATTTAATAGTGACTGCAATAGAAGGCAGGGATGCTCCTGCTACACAGATGCCACTGCTTAGAGGAGGACGAACAGGAAGACATAGCAGTCATGTCAGTGTTGTAAGTGGTCTCTCGGATGAGAGACCAAAAGGGGGAATTGAAGGAATGTAAATATTTAAGTAGTAGTTAAAAGCTTAGATAGTGTTACGAACTTTAAACGAGCAGGTGCTCGGACCCAGAAGCAAATGGACCCAAGACGGTCAAAATATAGAAACACTTTATAAACAAGAACAAAAATTCACAGCAGAGCTGGAGAGTAAGAATACAAAATTTAGAAATGCCAATGCAAAACAAAGAATGTTACTCAAACCAAATTAGACTACGAAACAAACAAAATCTAATCATGCTAAGGAACAAAAGATCACCGCGAACGGGAGAAAAACTAACATTAAACTAGGAACAGAAAATCACTGCCAAGCAGGAGCTACAAAGACAGAGAGACACCTCCACCCCTTTATTGTCATATGCATTTGGAAAGCAAGTTCCCTGTACAATGAAATTCTTACTTTGCTGTCCACAGTGAATGCCGGAGAAATTTGTAAGTAATAAAAGTAAGCATAGTTCCATAGGACTGTACACTTTAAGAGTAAAAATAAAATAAAATACACACTGTGTAGTAATAAATATAAGAACATCAGCTATACGTTGATAATAATAATAACAGTAGTTATTTAAAGTCAAGTCAAGCAGTATCAGACCAGAGTGAGTCCATTGGTTAGCTGTTCAGGAGTCTAATGGCTGAGGGAAAGAATGAGTCTGAGTCTGCAGGTCCTGCATTTCAGACTCCAGTACCTTCAACCTGATGGGAGAAGTTTAAACAGTCCATGTTGGGGGAGAATGGAGGCAGCTCCTGTGGACTCTGCGATGGTAGATAGCCTGCAGAGAGGGCAGTGAAGTCCTGATGATCCTCTCAGCTGTCTTCATCACTCTCTGCAGACGTTTGCGTACCACACAGTGATGCAGTTGGTCAGGATGCTCTCAACTGTGCAGCTGTAGAAGTTGCTGAGGATCTTGCTGACATACCGAACTTCCTCAGCCTCCTCAGTAAATACAGCCATTGTTGTGCTTTCTTGACCAACTGTGTGGTGTTGAGAGTCCAGGTGAGGTCCTCACTGATGTGGACCCCGAGGTACTTGAAGCTGTTCACCCTCTCCACTTCAAGCTCCCGGATGAGCAGTGGTCGATGAGGTCTCCTCTCGTTCCTCATGTCCACTATCATCTCCTTCGTCTTGTCTGTGTTGAGGGTGAGGTTGTTGTCCTCACACCATGTCACCATGTGGGAGGCGACAATCATGCGTGAACAAGGTGTAGAGGATGGGGCTGAGGACACTCCCCTGTGGGGCCAGTGTTCATTGTGGTGGTTTTGTCAGGAAGTCCAGGAGCCAGTCACAGAGTATGGGCTGCAGTCCAGTGTAGACAGTTTGTGGGGGACGACCGTGTTAAAGGCAGAGCTGTAGTCGATAAAGAGCATCCTGATATAGTCCTTAGAGTCTTTATGCTCTAGGTGAGAGAGGGAGATGTGAACGGCAGCAGCGATGGCGTCAGAGGTGGACCTGTCGGGCCGGTATTCATACTGTAAAGGGTCCAGCATGTCTGGCTTAGTGTTCTGGATGTGGGCCAGCACCACTCTCTCAAAGCCCTTCATTATGATTGGAGTCAGTGCTACTGGCCTATAGTCATTCAGGCAGGTTGGGGGCTCTTCTTGACCAGAGGAACGATTGTCGTGGCCTTGTAGCAGGTCAGTACGATGCTCTGGCTGAGGGAGAGGTTGAAGATGGAGGTGAGGACATCAGCCAGCTCCGTAGCACAGGCTCTGAGGGCCCACCCACGGATGTTGTCTGGGCCAGCTGCCTTGTGGGGGTTGATACTCCTGAGGGCTTTGTGTGTCTCAGCTGATGTTATTGTAGGTAGGGTGGAAGGGGGATGGGTGGACGAAGGGTGTGTGCACCTCCTCTGTGTGTGTGCTGGGGATCTCAAAGCGGGCGAAGAGTGAGTTGAGATCGTCCAGCAGACTGTTTGAGGAGCTGATGGTAGAGCTTGTGCTGCTCCTGTAGTCTGTGATGCAGACTTTGCCACATCTGCCTGGAGTCAGCAGTACAGTAGAAACTGTCCAGCTTCTGCCTGTACTGTCTTTTGGTCGTTGTTATGGCTCTTCTCAGCCCGTACTTTGCAGCCTTGTGCTCTGTCTCGTTGCCAGATTTAAAGGCAAGAGATCGAGCAGCATGCAACGTACCTGGCTGTTAATCCAGGGCTTCTGACTGGGGAACTTCCTGACTTGTGCGGTGGGTACGATGTTGTGCTGATGTACCCAGACACACACTCAGCATAGTCCTGTATGTTAATAGAAGAGTCTTCCTTAGTGGCTGCAGCTTTGAACACGTCCCAGTCAGTGTGAGCAAAACACAGTGTGGCCTCACTCTCTGGTGTCCAGAGCTTGATCTGTTTAGTAACTGGATTTGTTTCAATTCAATTCAACTTTATTTCTATAGCGCCAATTCACAACATCAGTTATCTCAAGGCACTTTACAAGTAAGGTTTTAAGACCTGACACAACTAAACCCAACAAATCCCACATAGAGCAGCTTTTAATTGTAGCCAATCGATAAATTGTACATTTAAATAGCAACAGTGGAAAAACTCTATAGAGGAAGAAACCTCCAGCAGACCCAGGATCAGTGTGGGAGAACATCTGCCTTGACCGGTTGGGGTGAAGGGACAGAGAAGAGAGAAAAGAACACAACAACAAAACAAGCAGCAACAGACTCAGGCAGGATGGTTGGACCAGTAACTGAACACTGAGACACACGACTCTGAGTCTGACGATACCTGTAGATGAGAATAGAGAGAGACAGAAAGAGAGAAACACAACTAGGAGAGAAAAGGGACAAAGTTAGTCACATGTGGACATGGAGGCATGTTAGTGGATGGAATAGATAGAAAACCAGAGGAGCTCAGTGAATGAAGGAGGTTCCAGCATCTTAGCCTGTAGCAGCTGAACTAAGAGATGGTTCAGAGAAACCAGAACCATCTCTAACTATACGCTTTGTCAAAAAGAAAGGTTTTAAGCCTAGTTTTAAAACTAGAGAGGGTGTCTGCTTCTCGAACCTGGACTGGAAGCTGGTTCCACAGGAGAGGAGCTTGGTAGCTAAATGCTCTGCCTCCTGTTCTACATTTAGAAACTCTAGGAACCACAAGCAGACCAGCGCTCTGAGAACGAAGCGTTCTGTTGGGAGCATAAGGAGCGATGAGGTCTTTAAGATAAGATGGAGCTTTATTATGAAGAGCTTTGTAGGTGAGGAGAAGAATTTTGAATTCTATCCTTGATTTGACAGGGAGCCAATGCAGAGAAGCTAATGTAGGAGAAATGTGATCTCTCTTCCTAAGTCCAGTCAGACTCTGGCTGCAGCATTTTGAATTAATTGGAGGATTTTCAAAGAGTTATTAGGACAAACTATGAGTAGCGAGTTACAGTAGTCAAGCCTAGAGGGAACAAATGCATGGATTAATTTTTCAGCATCACTCTGTGAGAGGATGCTCCTAATTTTAGCAACATTCCTCAGGTGGAAGTAGGCAGTTCTAGAGATTTCTTTAATATATGGTGTAAAGGACAGATCTTGGTCAACAATGACACCAAGGTTCCTACAGTAGAACTTGAAGCTAAGGTTATGTCATCCAGAGTAACAATCTGATTCAATAAAGAGTCTCTCTGGTTTTTAGCACCAATTATAATAACCTCAGTTTTATCTGAATTCAGTTGTAGAAAGTTATGGGACATCCAGGATTTGATATCATTTAAACAATTCTGAAGTTTGACTAATTGGTTTGTTTCCTCTGGTTTCATGGACAAATATAACTGAGTATCATCTGCATAGCAGTGGAAATTTATAGAATGTTTTCTAATAATATTACCAAGGGGAGACATGTAAAGACTGAAAAGTATTGGACCAAGCACAGAACCCTGTGGAACTCCAAAGCTAATTCCTGTGCGGATGGAAGATTGATCATGAACATGGACAAATTGGAATCTGTTCAACAGATAAGACTTAAACCATCCAGTGCTTTGCCTTTAATTCAACTATGTTCCAGTCTCTGCAATAGAATCTTGTGATCTATCGTATCAAATGCTGAACTAAGATCTAACAGGACAAGTACAGAAACTAGACCATTGTCTGAAGCTGTGAGAAGATCATTAGTGACTCTAATCAGAGCTGGTTCTGTCTGTGATGGATCTGAATCCTGACTGGAAATCTTCATCCAGGTTATTTCTACGCAAGTGGTCACATAATTGTTTAGCTACGTTTTTTTCAAGAACTTTAGAAATAAAGGGCAGATTGGATATAGGCCTATAATTTGCAAGTTCTCTAGGGTCAAGAGTAGGTTTTTTCAATAAAGGTTTGACCACAGCAACTTTAAAGCCTGTGGTAAGTAGCCTGTAAGCAGAGACTGGTTGATTTGATTTAATGTGGATGTGACGAAGCGCCTGCTTGTCACCGCCGAGGGAGCACCGACCTGACCGCACGCATTCACTCACCTCACCATAGGATCCGCCTCTTCTGTTTAGCCGCCGCGAGTGGGTGCACACGCTCGTACGACGGCACATGGACATTTTTATACATATACATTCAGGACAAACCACACACACACGCAGACGTTGCTATTGTTCCGTTTATTGTATTGTTTGTTTGTCTTACGTGCAGGGGGTAGTCGGACATCCACCTGGCGCTCGGGCAAACTGAGGGGTCGCGCGACGCTCGCTTATGACGTCACAGCCGGCGTCGCGCCGACGCAATGGGTTCGGAGTCCGGCGAAACCAAGTGTGTTATGTGTGGGGGGGTTTCTATTGTCTGGTTGGGTCTGAGGAAGTTAGGAGTCTTTCTCTACTTACCTGTGGTTTGGTTTCCTCCTATGAAGGGGTGGAGCCTGGGCTATAAGAAGGGTGGTCAGGCTTACATATGGGGGAGAGTGGACTGGTGGATTGACAGAGCAAGATAGAGAGACAAAGTGTGCATTTGTGGTGCTGACCTTACATATGTATATTGGAGATATACATGAGCTTTTGACAGCTCGTTTCTTTTGTTTGTTTTGTTCATTTGGACGTTTTGACTGTTGTGTGGAGTACTTTCACCCTGGACCTGCATTTTTGGCGCTGTTAATAAAATTACATCCTGCACTCAAGTGCTGTTGCGAGTGAAGCCATCATTCTTTCAACGAACTTTAACACGTCTGAGGTGAGCTGGTAGAGCTCACGTCTCACATTTGGTGGCAGTGGTGGGATGGCTACTCGCAAGATGGCGCCAAAGGGCCGAAAACCCAGGCTTGGGTTGCGGTCGCAGATGAAGGCATCGACAACAGAGGATGTGGATTGGAGATCTGCGGAGAGTGCAGAGGAAGAGGAAGTCACTACAGGGCTTCCTGATGTCCCACAAATGGCTAGATTGCCACGGTCAGAGCCAGTCACCCCAGTCGTCACAGCTGATGAGGGAATGGTGTCCTTGATGCGTCAATTCCTGAATGCACAACAGCAGAGGGAGGAGCGATATCTCAACGAGCTCCGTGGTCTACGTGAGACTATCCAGCAGTCGATTCGACCAGCTGAAGCTTTGTCAGACGGCGAGAGTCCACGATTAGAGCTACCAACGCCAGCTGCACCGAGAGTTGCTGGGCAGCGAGGAACAGGCCGCCATCACGACTCTCCAGATGTTCGTGGGCTGAGAGAATCAACGCAGCGGGCTGAACCCAAGATGCCAGCTTTCCAACAAGGAGACGACATTGAGAACTATCTTCGACGGTTCGAACGACTGGCCAGGACCTGGAGATGGCCTGAGGGGGAGTGGAGCTATCACCTGGTTCCACTACTGACGGGAAAAGCGTTAGAGGCTTACTTGGCCATGGACGAGGAGGACGCAGAGGTGTATCAGCAACTGAGGGAGGCTTTGCTGGAGAAATTCAACATCTCACCAGAGACTTATCGACAGCGGTTCCGGTCGTCTGTAGTTCCGGCTGGAGAATCGCCGACTGAGACGTACCACCGCCTGAAGAACCTGTACGAGCGATGGACACGACCCAAGGAGCATTCAAAGGAGGAGATTGGCGAGGCCATAATCCTGGAGCAGCTACTGAGGATGTTGCCATATGATGTGCGCACCTGGGTACGAGAACATGAGCCAACTTCTGGGCTGGGAGCAGCAAAACTGGCTCAGCAGTATCTGAACGCTCATCACGGGAGTCCGCGCACCCAATCGTCTAAAGGTACTGGGTTTCCTCACTTTGGAGCTGAAAGGCGTCGAGCTGGACGGGCAGACCATGCCCCACGTCTGAGTCCGACAGGGGGAAAAGAAAAGGAACTGACATGTTTCTATTGTCAGCAACCGGGGCATAAAGCAGCAGTGTGTCCTGTGCGAAGCTGGGAAAAGGGTCCTGCAACCAAGACGGAGGAGAAGAGCATTGTGCAGTATGTGCTGGAAATGAGAGAGCGCTTGGAGCTGTACCGTGGACAAGCACGAGAGAACCTGCAGGCAAAACAGCGGGCACAGAAGCAGTGGTATGATCAGCACGCCAGACTACGTGAGTTCCTACCAGGACAGAAGGTGCTGCTTCTACTGCCCACCTCATCCAACAAGCTACTGGCAAAGTGGCAAGGGCCGTATGCGGTTATCCGGAAGATGGGACCGGTGACCTATGAGGTCCATCATCCAGATAAGGGGAAGTCCAAGCAGACGTATCACGTTAACCTGCTGAAGGAGTGGAACGAAAGACCAGAAAGGAAACCGGAGGCGGCCATGCTGGTTCGGAAGGTGACAGATGTGGAGGAGGAAGGTGATCCGGACGTTGCAGTGAGGGACGCATCGGTGGTGAGCCTAGAGCACCTGGAGGACGTTAAACGCTGGGAGCTGCAACATCTTCTAGATCAGTTCCCCTCCCTGTTTCGTCAGAGGCCGGGACGGACGGAGCTAATCCATCATGCCATCCACCTTACCGACGATACACCATCAAGGCAGAGGCCATATCGGGTCCCTGAGCGGCTGGTGGAACCCCTCAAAGAGGAAATAGAGACTATGAAGGAGCTGGGCGTGATTGAGCCGTCGATGAGCGAGTGGTGTAGTCCGGTCGTCATGGTCCCGAAGAAGGATGGTTCCCTACGGGTCTGCATCGACTTCCGGAAGCTCAACGCACAGTCTCGATTTGACGCGTACCCGATGCCACGGATAGATGATCTCTTGGAGAAGATCGGGAAGGCCAGATACATCACCACACTAGACCTCTGCAAGGGTTACTGGCAGGTGCCCCTAGAGTCGAGATCAAGACAGTACACTGCTTTCAGGACACCAACAGGGCTCTATCAGTTTACTGTGCTTCCTTTTGGCCTACATGGAGCACCAGCGACGTTCCAGAGGCTGATGGACAAAGTCCTACAAGGATGTGAGGAGTGGTCGGCAGCATACCTGGATGATGTGGTTATCCACAGTAGCTCATGGGAAGAGCACCTAAAGCATCTAAGGCTGACGTTGGAGAAGATTGCAGCAGCAGGGCTGACCTTGAACGTGGGAAAATGCGATTGGGCAAAACAGGAAACACAATACCTGGGTTACCACCTGGGGAACGGACAGTTACGACCCCAGGTCAACAAAGTGGAGGCCATCCGTCATAGTCCCAGACCGAAGACAAAGAAGGAAGTGAGGTCATTTTTAGGTCTAGTGGGCTGGTACAGACGGTTTGTCCCAAACTTTGCTTCCATAGCAACACCCTTGACCAACCTGCTGAGCAAGGGTGTGCCAAGCCTCATTCCGTGGACTGAAGATGCGGAGGCGGCGTTCAGAACTTTAAAGGAGAAGATATGCTCCAGTCCAGTTTTGCAGAGCCCGGACTTTACACAGAGCTTCCTGGTCCAAGTAGATGCCTCAGCGATAGGGCTTGGAGCAGTCTTGGTCCAGGGGACCAAAGGATTTGAGAAGCCTGTTGTTTACCTCAGTCGCAAGTTATTGCCGAGGGAGACCCGCTATTCTGCGGTGGAGAAAGAATGCCTCGCCATCAAGTGGGCATTGGAAAGTTTAAGATATTACCTCCTTGGAAGAGAATTCAACCTGGAGACGGACCACAGAGCCTTGACCTGGTTGCATTCGATGAAGGACCATAACGCCAGAGTCATGAGATGGTACTTGTCCCTGCAACCGTTTTGCTTTAAGATCCGGCATCGACCGGGAAGATTAAATGTGGTAGCCGACTACCTTTCGAGAAACCCGACAGCTATTCGGCTTGGAGAGGGGGAAGGTAATGTGACGAAGCGCCTGCTTGTCACCGCCGAGGGAGCACCGACCTGACCGCACGCATTCACTCACCTCACCATAGGATCCGCCTCTTCTGTTTAGCCGCCGCGAGTGGGTGCACACGCTCGTACGACGGCACATGGACATTTTCATACATATACATTCAGGACAAACCACACACACACGCAGACGTTGCTATTGTTCCGTTTATTGTATTGTTTGTTTGTCTTACGTGCAGGGAGTAGTCGGACATCCACCTGGCGCTCGGGCAAACTGAGGGGTCGCGCGACGCTCGCTTATGACGTCACAGCCGGCGTCGCGCCGACGCAATGGGTTCGGAGTCCGGCGAAACCAAGTGTGTTATGTGTGGGGGGGTTTCTATTGTCTGGTTGGGTCTGAGGAAGTTAGGAGTCTTTCTCTACTTACCTGTGGTTTGGTTTCCTCCTATGAAGGGGTGGAGCCTGGGCTATAAGAAGGGTGGTCAGGCTTACATATGGGGGAGAGTGGACTGGTGGATTGACAGAGCAAGATAGAGAGACAAAGTGTGCATTTGTGGTGCTGACCTTACATATGTATATTGGAGATATACATGAGCTTTTGACAGCTCGTTTCTTTTGTTTGTTTTGTTCATTTGGACGTTTTGACCGTTGTGTGGAGTACTTTCACCCTGGACCTGCATTTTTGGCGCTGTTAATAAAATTACATCCTGCACTCAAGTGCTGTTGCGAGTGAAGCCATCATTCTTTCAACGAACTTTAACACGTCTGAGGTGAGCTGGTAGAGCTCACGTCTCACAGTGGACGTGCTGATTAATGGAAGAACTTCTTTGAGTCTAGTTGGGATTGAGTCTAAGAGACAAGTAGCTGATTTAGCAGAGTTAATTATTGAAGTTAACTCAGTCTGATCTATGGGGAAAAACAGTTTAAGTCAGACATAGGTCTAACCAGCAGATCCAAGGCTGTTGGATCTGCAGATCGGTTTATGACTTTTGTTGACAGATTCTGATAAATCTTTTCTCTAATGGTTATGATTTTATTAGTAAAGAAATTCATAAAGTCGTTGCTGCTGAGATTTAAAGGGACACTAGGCTCAACACAACTATGACTCTTAGTCAGCCTGGCTACAGAGCTGAACAGAAACCTGGGGTTGTTTTTATTTTCCTCAATTAATGATGAATAATATGTGGTTCTAGCAGCACAAAGTGCTTTTTATATAGTATTAAACTGTTTTCCATGCTAGACAGGATTCACCTAATTTGTTGACGCCACAATCTTTCTAGTTTTCGAGTCCTCTGCTTAAGGATCTGAGTTATACCATGAAGCCAACCTCCTCTGATTCACTGGCTTCTTCTTCAGAGGAGCAACACTGTCTAAAATTGTACGCAGTGAAGCTGCAGCATCATCAGCAAGACAATCTACCTGCTCATGATTCAGATGACTGCTCTCCTCTGTGTAGCTACAAGGGAATGAGACAAAAGATGATGGAATCGTCTCCTTAAATCTAACAACAGCATCATCAGATAAACATCTGCTGTAATAGAACTTATTTCCAACTGTTGTCAGGTCTGTTATGGTAAATTCAAATGTTATTAAGAAATGGTCAGATAACAGAGGGTTTTGAGGGAGAACTTTTAAATGATCCATCTCAACCCATAAGTCAGGACAAGATCGAGAGTATGATGAAGACAGTGAGTGGGTTCATTCACATGCTGACTAAAACCAATAGAATCCAGTAGTGAATTAAATGCAATGTTGAGACAGTTACTGTCAACATCTACATGAATGTTAAAGTCGCCCACTACAATCACTTTATCTGTGCTGAGAACTAAGTTAGATAAAAACTCTGAGAATTCAGTTAAGAACTCTGAATATGGACCAGGAGGACGGTAGACGACACAGAACACAACTGGTTTCTGGGTTTTACAGTCTGAGTGAGAAAGGCTCAGAGTGAGGCTCTCAAAAGAATTATAGTTATGTTTAGGGCTAGGAATAATTAATAAATCTGAGTTATATATTGCTGCTACTCCTCCACCTCTACCTGAACTTCTAGGAATATGATGGTTGATGTGACTGGTTGGAGTTGACTCATTCAGACAAACGTATTCATCCTGCTGCAGCCAGGTTTCAGTGAGACTAAATAAATCTATGTGATGGTCACTGATCAGGTCATTAATTAACAGAGAGCTAATGTTTAATAGACCACATTTAATTCTTTTATTGTTACTTTGTTCTGTCTTGATGTTTATTAGATTCCTGTGAATCTCTCCTCTTTTATTTATTTGTGATTTATATACTTTAGGTGGTCGGGGAGCAGACACAGTCTCGATGGGAGTGTTACAGCTACGAGCGGGTGGCGGCTGAGAGTCTGCAGAGAGGCTGAAAGACTGAGACTCTGCGTCCTGGCTCCACTCTGGGTCATGGTTTAGGGAGTCTAATAAACTTGGCCATGTTACTAGAGAGCAGAGACTCCATCCAAGGTGGGATGGACGCCGTCTCTTCTAATCAGCCCAGGTTGACGACAGGCGGCTAAACATGTCGTCGCTGGTCAGATTGGGGAGGGGTCCAGAGAAAACTACGGAGTCCGACATTGTTTTGGCAAATGAACACACCGACTCAATGTTAGTTTTAGTGACTTCCGATTGGCGTAACCGGGAGTCATTAGTTCCTGCGTGTATTACGATCTTACTGTATTTACACTTATCCTTATGCAGGAGCTTCAGGTAAGACTGGATGTCGCTGCTCTGGCCCCAGGGATGCACTTAACTATGACCGCTGGCGTCTCTAACTTCACGTTTCTGACTATGGAGCCAATGATCAGGTGGTTTCTCAGCGGGTGAGTCGCTGAGTGGGGAAAATCTGTTTGAAACGTGAAGCGGCTGGTGGTGAACCGTGGGCGACTGCCTAGAACTACGACTCCTACGAACCGTCACCAGTCACATCCGGCTGCTCTGGACCCACTGAGGGACGAGTAGTTGCTAAGCTAGGAGGCTCCGCACTAGCTAGCGGGGCCTGACTAGCTGACTGGTTTTCCAGTGCGGAGCCGAGATTCCAAATCAGTCAGCCTCGCCTCCAGCGCTGCCACTATCTCACACTTATTACAGATACCATTAACACTAATGGAGGCAGAGGACGAGCTAAACATAAGGCACACCGAGCAAGAAAAAGAAGGAGAAGACAGGGAAGCCATGGCAGAAAGTTAAGGTAGCTTAGCCGAAAAGACCAGAAAGCTACGAAATTAGCAGTGCTTTTAATGAGAGGGGAATAAGGTGCTTGAGTATTACAAGCGTGCAACGCTTAGGCACTCGAAGTAAGTTAGAAAAACAACAGTAAAGAGATAAAAGTGAGGAGAGTTGTTTAGCAAAAAACGCTGCTGCGACCAGCAACAGACCAGCAGGAAACCTCGGTGACAGGAAGTGACGCGATACGCTTACCGTCAGTCAGCCAATCAGGTCGGATTGGAACAGCGTTTTTGGGTCTTTGTCTGTAGGCCGCGTACAGGAACACAGAGGTGTGGTCTGAAAGTCCAAAATGAGGGCGGGGTGCAGCCTTGTACGCTCCACGTATGTTGCTGTAACATGATCCAGTGTGTTCTTCTTGTTGTGGGTGGGAATGTTCACATATTGGTGGTATTTGAAAAGGACTGTGTAAATTACACTGGTTGAAATCACCTGCAACGATAGAAACTGCGTCGGGGTGAGCTGATGACGTCATGGAGGGAGCCTAGTGTCTGTGGAGTTGGCTCCAGATGGATGTCGACAGCGGCCAGAAACACAGCAGTGAAGTCCCGTCAGTAGTAAAAACTCCACGTCGGGTGGGCAGTGCTTGGTCCAGTCTCCTCGATAAATGGAGTGAGTCTTTAGTTGAACAGCTGATTCCGGGACTTTCTCTGAGAGCCAGGTCTCGGTAAAAATCAGAGCGCAGCATTCTCCCTTTCTCGTTGTGTTGTCATCCTGGTTCTCAGTTTTTCCAGAAAGATGCTCTGTCCAGCATAAAAGTGTGGGTCGAGGGACAGACAGGGTCAGTCAGACTTCATGCCCTGACTATATGCTGAATAGTATAGAGACAGACTGACCCAGGCCTTACCCAAAAGTAAGATTGAATTTATCAGAAGTTTCTCCTCATCATTCAACTAACGCGCAGAGCCCGTACAGTTAGCTGTAAGTCAATGAAGTACCGTTATACGCATCTTCACAGCTGTATTATACTGTATTTCAAAGGGAAATGTGGGCTTTCAGATTTAGTAGTCAGAACACTTCTATAAATAATAATAAACAAATTATGTAATCCTAATTTAGTAATTAAGAAATTAGTGATCGCAGTCAGTGAGTTCTTGTTTCCCCTGTAGTAGATTTCTAAGTTTGTTTGTAATGATAATTGCATTAGTAAATGTCTTTTTTCACCCAGATTTCACATCTTAAAAGCCTCTGTCAAAGCCCAGGCCTCTGCCCATCAGCCATAACCTGGGAGTCAGTCATCTTACACATCCAAGGATGTGTCCAATTACCAGCACATCTGGATAAGGTATGAAAGAGGAAGAGCACAATTGAAATTGTCCCTGCTGTGGAAGTTGCCTGTGAGGCACTGTCCACCTGCACCTTATGCCGCCCTCTTCAGTGTCTTTAACTAGCGCTAACATGTGTTCTACCTGGAGCAGCTTCAGCGTTGGGTGTCAGTCTGCCACCGCGGCACAAGCATTTCTTCTCCCCGGCACCACAGCGTGTAGCAGTGGAATGGCAGCAGAAGTTGCTGCTACAGGGCGGACCCCTGTCAGTAACACAAACAATACAACTGCAATAAGTGTGGTGAGCAAAAGTGAATTCAGAAAACACACATTACAGGTGTGTCATACTGTGATGGTGGTAGTGGAAAGACCAAAGGAAATAAAAGAAGGCAACCACAAGGACAGTAATGTACTGCATTGTGTTATATTGTTTTATCACACGATATTTTATTGTAACGGCAGGAGGCTTCGGAGCAGAAGCTAACTAGCCCGAGCTAACTTTTAGCAGCTAAGCTAGCGGCTAGCTGGCTAAAGCTAGAGCAAACCGCTCAACATGGCAGGCGGATGCGAGAACGCTTGTGCCCCATACTCCGCACGACCCCAAGCATCTCGAGTTGCTCCAAACAAAGCACAGACAACTCTTGTGATTTAACAACTACCTCTAACAGATGTAGCTGAGCTTTATTTCGAACACCAATGAATGACCGGTCACTGCCACACACAGCACCCTCCCACACGGTGCCGGCAAAAACACACAGAACCATTACCCAGAGTTCCCCATGGCCGAACGCACCAGCGACCTGCTGGGTCGCTACACTATTATATTGTATTATAATATCATATATCTTTAACATTACACACATAAGTGCCTTTGCTGTTTAATATTTAATAATGAAGTTCAGATTGTCCCCCCATCACTCTGTCCTTTGAGCTTTGGTTTTCTTTCACGTGTTCTTCAAAGATCTGTCAAATAAATCATAACCACTGATCAAAAAACATATTGCAACTTTGTGCGCCTGCGCAGACCAAGGTCGGGAGGCAAATGATCAGTCACGTGACCCACACGTCACGCGTTGTACTTTGCTTCAAAGTAAGAGCACTGGCGCTTCCCGCCTCACGTCTTCGTGTCGTGTTTGATCTGCGCCGTTGCTTCCTGCTGTCGGCGTCGCTCGCGCTACGAGGCGGGTCGGACCCGGGTCGTCGCGTCAACCAGCATGTCTCCGCTCAAGTTCTGTGCCAATGTTTCGTGGCTGTTCACGGAGCTGCCTGACTTCAGCCAGAGGCTCTACGCCGCCGCCGCGGCCGGGTTTCAGGCTGTGGAGGCGGCCTGGCTCTACGACGCCGAGCTGCAGGAGCTGCTCCGGGCCAGGGAGGCTGCAGGCGTGGACGTGGTCCTCATCAATACGCCGCCAGGTCGCCCGTCGGCGCCGCTCTTTAACAAGCGCTGCGCGTCCAGTACCGCGATGGTGTCAACGACCTCATGTGTGTTTTACAGGAGACCTGGAGGCAGGAGACCTTGGCCTGGGAGCAGTTCCTGGAAGGGAGGCGGAGTTCAGGCAGGGCCTGGATCTGGCTGTGAAGTACGCAAGAGCCCTGGACTGTAAAAGGTGCAAACAACAGGCTCATAGCGACGCAGCCTTTAAACGAAGCACATCCAGTCGCCGCTTGAAGGACCTCAGTGAACATAACCACAGAGCTGTTCAGACTCCAGTACCAGGGTCTGTGGGCAGTGAGTTGACTGAGGGCGCGTCTCGGGTCCAAACCCCAGATCTGGTCCTGTCCACGGACCCCAGGCTTCAGGCAGACATTCACTGATAAAAGCTCCATCCAATACTTTAGGATGATGGTTGTGACTGTGTCACAACAGATTTGGGACCTAGAAGATGGAGGTAAAATAGCAGCAGTTATTGAGAAGTTTAAAGTTTTTATTGCATTTGATTAGTTTTAATTTTTTTTGTCATACATATGTCTGGACCTATTGTACTGTAAAACTCAGCTGTGGTCCAGCTCATAGAGCAATTGGTGCTTCATCCCCTTATGTGTAACAACAATAAAGTTAAATTTCAATCAAATTAAAAACCAAAATAATAATATTGGCAGCATTAAATAAGTTTTGCCAGAATGGACCAAATGGCTAATTTTAGCTTTTGGAAAAACATTCAGAGCAAGTGTTGTAGTGTCACGTATAACGCACTAAAATAAGCCAGCTGCATATTCAAGTCCACCGAGATGCATGAAAACAAAGTAGTACAAGTCAAACAAGTGGACACCCTTGAACTGAACTAAGTGTATAAATGTTTGGCGCGAATCACGTTGAAGAATGTGACCAGGTTTCACCAAACGTTTTGTTTCTAGAGAAGCCAAACTGTCCATGTGCAGCTTTCAGCCACAGCATCCACAGTGTGGCAGGAAGAGACTGGAAGGTTTCTTTTTTTGTAGGTTTTGTGTCTTTAATTTTTTAGAAGATGTGCGACATTGATTAAGTATCTTTTTGATGTATAATTTCCAGGATTCACCTGATGGCTGGGAGGCTTCCTGTGGGCTCACACAGATCTGCTGTTGCCAAGGAGATGGAAGCCACCTTTGTGCAGAACCTGAACTATGCAGCTGATGTCCTGTCAAAAGTAAATGACCAAACAGCATCAGTGTAGTGCAACACAGCTAGTGCACACACTTACAGATGATGTCATCATTGCAACCCTTTATTACGCAGCCCAGCGAGAGGTGTATTCCAGTTGAGTTTTTTTATTTAAAGCCACTACTACACAGAGCCACGGTGTTCAGCTCATGACAGTGTAACGTCTGTTACAGACACCATTTCCCTGGAAGGTTCAGTGTATTAGTTCTAGTTGATGCAGTGCATGTGTAGTGTGTGATTTTAGTTGTATAGGACAACATCACGCCGCCCTCAATTAACACACTGTGGACTGTTACCGTCCTCACAGGAAGGCATCACTGGTTTAATCGAACCAATCAACACGAGGATTACAGATCCCAGGTACTTTCTGGATTCTCCTCATCAGGGTAAGACACTGATTTTTAGGCAGCATTTACAGCTGCTGACATGTAAACACACACACCAGTGCAGATGGAGAATAAAAGAGCTTAATTAATAACCCAGCATAAGTTATGTCCCTGACCACTGTGTGTTATTCTTTGTGTAAGTGAAGTGTACCAACCACTTGTTATACTGTTTTATTAAAAATAGAATCCAATTGATATTACCAGACAGCTGTCGATATTTGACCCGAGAGGCAGATCACAGATGTGTGTAAAATCGTGGTCAGCAGACATTACATTACGAGTGTCTGTCTTAGATGATCTTATGATGTGTGTCTGTAGCGGCTGAAATCCTGGAGAAGGTTGAAAAGCCAAACCTCAAGCTGCAAATGGTAGGTGCTGTCCTAATAAGTGGTAACGAGACGGTTAGAAAGCACCTCAACCTGGACCTGTCTGCTGTTTCAGGACATCTTTCACTGGCAAATAATGGATGGAAACCTGACACAAAACCTTCTCAAATATTTGCCCATGATTGGTGAGTAAAATAAAACTAAAACTACGTTGTCACACGTGACTGTAGAGCTGCAGCCCAGTCATAACAGCTATTACACTGAACATCAGATGATACAGTGATGCATGTGTGCTGTTGTCTCATCATATCTTATGGTGCCCAAGAAAAGGAAATACCCAGGAAGAAGCTTCAGAATGTTGCACTCAAGTCACGTCTGCTACCACGGCCTGAGTGACCCACAGGGGTGGTTGACACATTGATGTTCATGGCTGGTCACTGGAACAGTACCGCAGCTGTTTGATCATTCTAGGTGGTTGAGTTACTGTGCTGGTAAACCAGCTAATGGCTTATTGGAGTAAATTGAGGTAACAAAAGCCAAACAGTAATGGACTGTGGAGACGTTGGAACTGTACTGTCTGTTGTACAGTGGTAGCGCTTCACAGTGTTCTTGCCGTTCCCTCCAGGTGTCCTCATCTTTTCAGACACGTTACATCATAATCACCTGTAGGTGGAGCACCTTGCATAGTCCTACTGCGACACATGCGCCAGACATGATGGTCAGCATTCATTCAATTATTTTTCTATCAGATGTTATAATGTAGAGCAAATAATAAGGCTCATTTAAATTTTGTTTGCCTTCATACATTCAGGTAGTTGGCTCATAACAGACAGACTGGTGGTTATGCGTGAAGCGTGTCTATTGTAGCTGAGTGGACTTTGTGAATGAAAGGTTGTCTCAAACAACTCTGTGGTTTACGTACTCAACTGTTGCGCCAGCAGGCTTTTTAATAACTATATTCAGCCTGCTACAAATTTATAATCGTAGTTGGTCTACAAATGTACGCCACAGTGTATCTGTCCATGACGAATGTTTAATAGAGAAACAGAAACCATAAAATGCTTTATTGGTGTGTACAGCACAAGTACAAGCTTTCTATTCAATAGATTATGTGCTAGAAACGAGCCACTGTGATGTTGCAGCTGCCGTGGAGGACTTTCAAGGCCTGGTGGTTGAAACGAGACTTGCATTCACATTTTCTTGTAGAGAAAGTTGGTTGCGATCCAGAATATTTCACATTAAATCAACCAATGCTTTAAACGATGCCAAAGTTATACACAAATCCCAAAGCCCTCTAGCGTTAATGGTTCTGAAGATGCAGACGTTCCAGCTCTTCACGTTTTGGCAGATATGATGTCTTTCATGCAGAGATTTGAAATCTGCAGTCTAATATTTGGTATCTATGGCAGCTGCACTGCAGATTATTTAAAAAAATCAGCAAAACCTTGCTACGACCCATAGCCCAGACTGACTACCTGCCGAATCTAGTCAGCTTTGCCTTTACGATATCATGAACAATGTTTTAGACATGCTAATAGAGAAAGAACGTGCGCCATCACTTGACACCAGAGGCCTGTATAACCTGGGAAAGCAGAGGAAAGCTGTTACTAGTTCGTTTTGTGATGTCTGGTACATGTTTAGCCTGTGCTCTGTGTTTTGGGTGGTTTGTACCCTGTGACTGTGTAGATAGTATTTCTGTTTTTTTACTGCACTTTATTGATTTCTCTTTTTTGTTGTTATTGTTTTTCATCACCTGTTATTTATACGACTCAATTACTATTATACTCTTGGTTTAATGAAACCAAGAGTATAATAGTATAAACATTAAAGGGTTAAACTTACCTTCTATGTCATGTGGGAGTCGTGCGTTTGCGTCCTGATCAGCAGCTTTTGTCTTTTTCTTCTGAAGGCAAGTTTAATTTACAAAGGTTTTTTGAAAAACGTTCTTACAGTTCCAACTGTCCCAGAGGTACACACCCATTTTAGGGTCTTATAAATAATATTGCATGGCCAGGGCTTCCTGTTTCCTCATTGTTATATGATCAATCAAGCAGAAAAGGCCTATGGGGGCTGTTCATTATCATACTAAATCAGATGTCCATAGAGACCAAATGAAGCCACCATTAAGCTACACAAAAGCGTCAGTAGAAGGCTGCAGACTTTTGGACTAATGAGACCAAGCTTAACTTGAAGCAGAATGATGGCAGTGCTTGTAGTGGTTAACACTTTTTCAAGAAGGTCCTGGGTTCGATTCTTGGGGTGACCTGAGTTGTGGTGTGTAGAGTTTGCATGTTCTCAGTGTGTCTGTGTGAGTTTCTTCATCTTACCTGCAACCCTTATGAGGACAAAGAGCTACAAAGTGTGAGCGTAATGGAAAGACAAAAGTATAGAGACTGAAGAGCTTGTGCTCAAAAGCAACATGTCAAACATGGTGGAGGCCATGTTAGAGCATTATTGTGCTGTTGCCTGTGAAACTAGGTCATTTGTGTTTGTTAAAGGTTTTTGCTTTCCATGAGGAACAGGTCACTAGAGTCACCACCAGCAGCTGGTGTTTGTTAATGTATCACGGTAGCTGCAGGTAATAACAGCTAATGGTTGCTCTACCACACATACAGTACGTGAATATTTACGTGTATAACGATGTGAAACATGCTCAGCCAGGCGTTTGGAAGTAAAAGAGATGGTTTTCATTCTGAAATAAAGTCATGTGTTTCTTAGGTCACATTCAAGTTGCTCAGGTTCCAGGCAGGAACGAGCCTGACAGTGCTGGAGAGCTCAACTACAGGTACCTGTTCCAAACGCTGGAAAACCACAATTACCAGGGTTACATCGGCTGTGAGTACAAGCCACTAGGTGAGTGTTGTAGTCAGGTCATTCGTTACAGACGGCCACAAAAGACAAGGATGCTAATGACGGTTCTGTTTCACGTTAGGCTCCACCAAGGATGGTTTGGGTTGGATCAGAGATTACTGGACACACAGCAAGTGATGAGCACAGAACTGCCAACCGGTCCAACACATTGTTGGCTGTGGCATCGCGTCAGTCTTGTGTTAAGAGAACTAGGACCCAACTCTCCAGGGTTTGTGAGGGATGTTTAACCTAGAAAGACAATTACAGAAAACCTGCAGTGTTTGCTTTACGTTTTTAATTTGATCAGATCTGTATTTTGTACTATGAAGTACACATTTAGCTAAATGTGATCACGATACTGACTTTTCTAATAAGAGGCGTCGTCTAGTTCTGTAACTCAATAAATGTGTGGGTCAAACTCTGGACTAAACTTTTAGTCGAAGTAATTCAAGACAAGTGAAGCTTGTGAACCAGAAGTGACCAACAGGGTCATATTTACTTGAATGCAGCTTATACTTGCTTTCTTTACAAACGATTCATGTCACACAACCTGTCATTGTTCTTACTGGTTTATTCAGCAGTTCACGCACTGTATAAAGTCTTCTGTATATACATAATGTACATTATACAGCTAGAGACAGGGCTGCGGTTATTATATATATTAAACAAAGGAAGGCACTTCAGACATGGCAGTGGAGCTTAACATATGACACCAAATCCTTCTGTCACCCACGAAACACTGACGTGGTGTGAAGAACACAATGCCACACATTGTATATCAGACCTGTGAATGACGTTGAGAAGCAGCTTCAATCTTGGATCTTGGAAACACTTTGATCTTAAGACATGGACAGATATTTCATCGATGAGAACACAGTCTGAGTGAGAAAGGCTCAGAGTGAGGTTTTAATGCATTCATGCATAAAACCCACAACAATCCACTATTACTACATCAACATTATGGATATTATTTTATTAAATGATTTAAAATGCTGGTCATCTATGATTAGATTTTATTCTGACCTGAGAGCAGATGAAACCTGCTACTACTGGCCTCATGTGTATCTCTTAGCTACAGACTAAGATGCTCATTTGAACTTTTGGTGTTCGGTAATATTATCTGTCATGGGAATTAAAAGCTGCACTTTTTTTTCCAAATTAAAAAAGCTTCAAAGGCTTCATCCCTGAATAAAGTCAATATAGAAAAGATTAGCAAGTCAAACTTTTTTTGCACATGGTCTTAACATAAGACCTATGACCACGTGGAAACTAAAGTACTGACAGAAATGGTGTCATCACGATAAAGATCCGAGATAAGGTCTGATACAAACAAAGACTGAGCTCTGAACATTCTGCTGCACTGTCCATCAGTCGTAAAGGTTCTTACTATGTTAACCTACATTTGCAGAGAATTCTTTGTCTGCCTCGGTGGCTATTAAGAAGAACTTTTGGGCGAGTTTGTTCAGTGGAGCAGCTCAGGGCCCAGATGCCCCAGTGTGACAACGCTGGCTGCACCATGCCCACAGGCTGGGGGTCAAACTGGGCACTGGTGCTCCCTCTGCTTCTCATCAGGACTATGACAGATGAAGCTTGGTTTAGGCAAATTTTCTGCTGCTCTGACTCTGCCTTCTGTCTGCTCTCATTAGTGATGCAGTGATGAAGAGCAGGGCCATCACAGGAAAGAAAAGTTTCTTCTCTCTATTGTAACTGGCCACAGGGAGCAGGCTTAAAGGGCATTCCGTGCCTTCTTTGCTGTGAAAGGCTGCTTTCATACATACGTCCATATTTCTAGCTGTCTTGTGTGATGTTTTCATTGTAACATTTGTACTTAAACAAACCTGCATTGCAGGTTGGTAGAGATGACCTCATCAAATATTCCTGTTTGCCTGTTTGTCACGTAACATAAACAGAATTTTTAGTTTTTTCCTGTGTGCTTGTGGTCCCTGACAATGCTGTTTTTTAATAGTGTCTTTTTTTTCTTTCATTTAATTAATTAAGTTTCTACCACCAGGTGTCACTAAATCTATTCCACATCTCCAGCAGTGGCTCATGGTGCATCAAACACATTGTGTTATAGGATGTGACGCGCTGTTCTCCTGGACGCCTGACAAACTGGAACAAAAGGATTCATGATAGACACTGAAATAAATACTAAAACACTAAATACACTAATAGTGTGGCTTAGCTGGTCATAAGTAGTTATACTCTCCTGCATCGTGACGTTGGGAAGACGTTCTGTAAAGGTTGTCACGGTACGCAGACATTAACTAATGTCTCCGATGTGAGTTGACCCTGTAACTACTGTAGATACAGTAGTTACAGGGTCCTACACTCTTAAGCCACTTTCTCACACAGCAGTGATTTATTAGCTGCATGCTGTCACAAAAAGCAGGCTTTTTTCACAGTGGGCTGTGGAGGATGTCTTTCCTAGACGTTTGAAGACCAATTACAGCAGTAGTGTAGTGAGATAATGGATGTTGTGTGTGAATTGAACTGAAGTAAATAGTGTAGGGAACAGTATTTAAGTGTTAGATATCAATTGATTTTCAGATTCAAGTTGCATTGGTGCAGTTTGATTGGCTGACTGACGGTCAGCATATTGCATCACTTCCTGTCACAGAGGTCTGTTGCTGGTTGCAGCAGCGTTTTTGTTAACGACTTGTCTCTTTACTGCTGTTTTCTAACTTGTTGCGAGGCCTAAGCGTCGCACGCTTGTAATACTCAAGCACCTTATTCCCCTTTGATTAAAAGCTCTGCTAATTTCTTAGCTGGACTTCCTGCTATGGTTTCTCTGTCTCCTTCTGCTCCTTTTTCTTGCTTCTCTTCTAATACTGACTTAATATCTGGATATCAGTAAAAAATAGATTCGTTTTTACTACACTTTTGTTATGTTCGTGGCCAAAAATGGCCACAATGAGTTTGAGCTATAATTCCTTAGATTGTTTGTTTTTTGATACTTTCACTGCATAAATATCTTAACTAGAACCAGTTCTTGTATTGAGTATAAAATATTATAATTTTTTATTTTATTTAATAATAATTATTATTATAATAACAAATAATATCTACTATATTCTCTGTACCAAGGTGATTTTTGTGTCATACGGGGCAGTCATACAACATATGCAACAAATTAACACAAATTTTATGCATTGTTATTTTTTTTGCAGGGAAAGCAAAATATAAAAAACTCCCTCTCAGCGAGTTTGTGGCCAAATATGGCCACAATCAGAATGAACTGTAATTCTATTTTTTTTTTTATCTGTTGTTACTTTCACTGCATAAATATATTAACTAGAATCCGTTCTTGTATTGAGCATAAAGTATTAATTTATTTTTAATTATTTAACAGCCACAGGATGTGCAAACAATAGTTTATCAGCAGCAGCTGATGAACGTGGGGGACAAGGCCGCCTTGCGATAGCTGGGGTCACCAGCGTGTGGCCCAGCTCTTCCAGGAACGCCCTCCTTTGGTCCACTCAGGATGAAGGCACTGTATGCAGAGACATCCAGGAGATGACAGAAAAGCGCCAGGGTCCAGGTTATCCACCCACCTTTACACCTATTGTAGTCCAAGATGGCGTTGGGCCTTAGCTTTACTCCATCGTCAAGTCCTGGTTCGCTATGGTCTGTGCTCAAAAGAAGCATATTCTTCCCTCCCGAAAAGATGTTAAAAAACAATAAAAGTTGATTTTAATCCCATACTTGGCAGGCTTGTTGGCCATATCTCGTCGAAATCCACAGCGTCCCTTGAAAGCAACAAGCTGCTCGTCAACACACACATCAAGCCCTGGATTGAACAAGAGGGGGAGCGAGTCACCCACTTTTCCCACAGGACGCTTGTCATTTCTGAAGCGGCCCGTCGTCAAAGCGGATGTTAGCACTGATCTGACTATATCGGTAGAGAGGCATTGTAGCACAAAGTACGGTCCGTCCTGCCTCGTCAGCCAAGGCCACGCGTTGCTTCGTGTCTCGAGTGGTCGACCTCATCTTCTGAAGAAGCAGCAGATTTCTCCTCATCTTCGCTCTCAGAGCATCACATCGTCAAGCGCCTCAGCCAGTGAATGCATCCTTCTTGCCATCTTTCCAGAGCACAAATGTCCTGGGAGCTGTTGGGCTTGAAGGCACCTGCATAAACTTCAGGACACATTTATAACCAGAGGGTTGTTTAGTGTTTCTGGCAGCGGCATGTTTGATCCCTATGTATGTTCACATTGAGGGGTGAAGGGCTTTTTGGTGTTTGTGTCTGTCGTTGGTCATGAAACCAACAAAGCTACAGATGCTTCAAGCCAGGTTTGACTGAGAAGCTCAGAGCTCAAAACCCTGCGTCAGCATAGTGTGACTATAGTTGAATATCTGATCAAATGTCTTGCAAACACATATTAGTGTTGACATTTCACACATTGGGGACATTTTTTTCATGCACAAACTCACGTCATTATCTGACATATGATCACAGACAAAAAAATGCCATTGACTGGCTGCATTGGCTGCAGAAAGGCATCAAACAGCCCCATTGGAAATGAAGAAAACTCCAATTCATTGCTCCCTTTAACAAAATTAGGCAAAATATATAATTTTATACAAAACAAATTTTAATACAACACAAAAAGTGTTAATGTTAGAATGAAACCACTTTTACCTGAATTGAATTTTTATACTGTATATAACAAGGAATTAAAAAATGTAGTTTAAATGGGAGTTAATTGATAGATAGATACACGATAGATACAAGAGGTAGTTTTTGATTTATCATGTTTATTATTGATATATTTAAAAATCTGAAGCTACAAATTTAAAGATATGATAAAAGTCCACAACCTTGGGACATTTCATTCAGTTGGCAATAACACAGGTGAAATGGTCAAAAAAAGAACAAGTGAAGTGGCCAAAAATGGCCACATAGTCACCAGAGGGTTAATTCTGTCCATTTGTGATGAATTTCTGACTTCAGCCGTTTCTGACATTGTCTGTTGCTGCACCAGGTTTAATGCAGCTGTTCGTTAATTACTTAAAGTTAGATGCCTGGGTCCACATTGGATTCACTGCAAGAGGAAAAAAAACATACTTAGTGTCACAAATTTAACTTCTTTCTCACTTATTTGTGAATTGCAAAAAAGAGTAAGGCAAAGAGTAAAGTGCCATGAATAAATATTAATAAATATTAAGAGTCAGGCACGGTGTTAGCACTGTCGCCTCACAGCAAGAAGGTCCCGGGTTTGATTCCCGGAGGCGACCGTGGGCCTTTCTGTGTGGAGTTTACATGTTCTCCCCGTGTCTGCGTGGGTTTACTCCGGTTTCCTCCCACAGGCCAAAGACATGCAGATAGGTCAAATTGGAAAAAACTGTAAAATTGCCTGTGAGTGTGTGCGTGACTGTGACTTGTGTGTCTCTATGTGCGGCCCTGCGATGGACTGGTGAGCTGTCACCCACGCCTGCGACCCCTTTGGGGAATAAGCGGTAGAAGATGAATGAACTGAGTCAATAACTTAATGAGTGAAAATGATATTGAGCTTTATAGAGGTAGGAAACACAGACAGGTTTCATCCTAATACGCTCACTAATTACAGAAAGCTTGGAATCTGAATGCATACCTGTTTGAACAGAAAAACCCAGAGGAAACATTTAGGACGGCTCTGTATTTCAGAAAAACACACACACACACAAAGTTCACCTTTCACGTTTAACCTAACAAAAATCAGTCGACAGGTTAAGCCATACATGTTCATTCTGTAACAGCAAATGTACCTTGTTTTTAACAGCTATTGCTGGAGGCATGGGAATAATAATAAAAAAAGACAGAAGAAATATTAATCTGCACAAGTGTGGGGTCTCCTAAAAACAGTCCTCAGTCAGAAGAAGCAGATTAGAGCCCAAACCTAACTGACACAGAGTCGTCTACACCAGGAAGCTACTAAGAGAGAAGTCAACAGCTTTCACATGTAACGTTTAAGACAACAACAACAACATTAATAATAATAATAATAATTAGCTGTTAAGCACCAGTGGGTTTACAGGAACATTCTAAACGTTCTTGCTTATGACGCAGAAAACTTTGGTGTGAATATCCTGGATTTACTGTGATAATGAACTGTTCCTTTTAGTTACAGACAGTTTACTGGCGATGGACAAAGCTTTAGTATAACATCAGAACAAACTACTTTCCTTCAACTGTACCTTGTTGAGTGGCGTTAATGTATCTGTGTTCAGTCGGACACAATCTGCCTTTCTTCTTCAGGATGATCAGCACAACAGCCACAGCAATGAAGACCAGAAGCAAGAGTGCAACCACTATTACAGGAATCGGATTTGACTCTTCACGTGGCTCAGGTGGTTTATGATCTAAAAGAGAGAACATGTCAACTTTACTGTCATCGTCCTACTTTACTTTAATATGTGAAGTACAAAACATGACGAGTTCCTAAATGTGAATGAGAGCGATGCCAAACATTCGGGTGTCTCACCCCACACATGAAGAACATCCAAACCCGTCGCCTTATGAATGACGTGACAGGTGTAGGTAGACACGTCGCTGCTCAGAATCTCCACACTCTGTCTAATCTGGTGGGTTTCGTCCTCGTTGGGCCGAACGCCCGACGACACCAGTCCGTCGGCGGGAGCTAGAATCCGTCCGTTCCTCTTGAAGTTCACGGTGATGTCCTTTGGGTAGAAACCCGTGGCCAGGCAGGTCAGCATGACGTTGCTCTTAATGTTGGTGTTCTTTGCAAACACATACACATCAGGTGGAGCTGGACAAGGAAAACACAGTAAGTTCATTAGTTTAGCTTCCTGCACAGTAACCCATCACGGCAGTCGCTGGAATCTGTGGTTACGCTGCATCGGGTTAACTTACAGGCCTTAATCATCTCTGCGCTCTGATACGTGTTGAATTTATTCAGCCAGTCCATGCACTCGTTCTCCAGGTAGCCTTTGGTGTATTCTTTCAGGACCTGCACCCCATCCCACTTCCTCTTCGTCTGTGCCGCAGCGTCATTCGGGGCGACCCAGACCGAGTGGATGTCATCGAAGGAAAGGAAATCATTTCCGTCGTAACTGTACATGTCCATGCCGCTTCTGAACTTCAGGGTGTTGTCAGGCTGCATTTCACCATCACAGCCGCGCATCCACTGAAGGACGTGGACGTCTGAGGAGCAGGAGCGTTAACAAATGAGCAACACTTGAATTACGAGTCATTTAACACCACTGGGTCAATAAAAGCGACTCGGTCGTTCCCATTCCATGGATCTTACCTGTCTCACTTTGGTTCATTCGTTTCATCAGAATTTCAATGTTGGCTTTGAACAACTGCTGCTTGCTCTTCAAGTACTGCGTTCCCTTTTCCCAGTAGTCCGCTCCAAGCCGTTGTTCCATCCAGTTCTGCTTTGGAACCATTGACGGGTTGTCGCTGTCAAAGTAGTCGATCATCCGGTTGTCCAGCAGACCCATGGCTGTGAACTCATGCAGACCATCGAGTCCCAGAGGTTTGGAGAAGGCTGTGTAGATGTATCTGAGGGAATGGATCTCTGAAAGTCACACACAGACAAGGATCTGATTTACAGTTGCTGAGTTGTTCTAAATGAGCAAATACTAGATATTAAGGAAAAATATGCCACAGTTCAATTAAAAATATATTAAAAATATTCAGACCTGACATTGAGCCTTAATTGAATTGATTCACAGGAATCTAATAAACATCAAAACAGAACAAAGTAACAATAAAAGAATTAAATGTGGTCTATTAAATATCAGATCTCTGTTAATAAATGACTTAATAAGTGACCATCACATAGATTTATTTAGTCTCACTGAAACCTGGCTGCAGCAGGATGAATACGTTTGTCTGAATGAGTCAACTCCAACCAGTCACATCAACCATCATATTCCTAGAAGTTCAGGTAGAGGTGGAGGAGTAGCAGCAATATATAACTCAGATTTATTAATTATTCCTAGACCTGAACAGCTAGAATTCATTAGAGCCTCACTCTGAGCCTTTCTCACTCAGACTGTAAAACCCAGTGTAATGTCTGCGCAGATCACAATGCATTGTGCGTTGTTTATGTATTTAGTTTGTTAGGTCAAAAACTTTTATTTTGAATGGGCGTCAGCACGGAAGAGGAGACACGTCAGCCAAGGAGGGAAAATACGCCAGAAGTGAGGCTTTGCAGGGAACGTGCGAAAGAATTAAGACTGATTAATAACGGTTACTTTGTCAAAGCTACGGTTGGAAGAGGTAGCAAGGATCGTTACAAGTATTCACTGTGTTCAATGTGATGCTAACGTTAGCCTAAATTAAGTTTGATATATGGCGCAGCACGATGTTCACTTACTGTTCATGTCTTTACTGTCCAGCTCTTACGTTGGTTTGTGGACAAAGAAATAAAGGATCATCAGACCATCAGTAAAGCGCTGAATTTTCTGACTGGATGCTACACCCAGAAACCAGTTGTGTTCTGTGTCGTCTACCGTCCTCCTGGTCCATATTCAGAGTTCTTAACTGAATTCTCAGAGTTTTTATCTAACTTAGTTCTCAGCACAGATAAAGTGATTGTAGTGGGCGACTTTAACATTCATGTAGATGTTGACAGTAACTGTCTCAACATTGCATTTAATTCACTACTGGATTCTATTGGTTTTAGTCAGCGTGTGAATGAACCCACTCACTGTCTTCATCATACTCTCGATCTTGTCCTGACTTATGGGTTGAGATGGATCATTTAAAAGTTCTCCCTCAAAACCCTCTGTTATCTGACCATTTCTTAATAACATTTGAATTTACCATAACAGACCTGACAACAGTTGGAAATAAGTTCTGTTACAGCAGATGTTTATCTGATGATGCTGTTGTTAGATTTAAGGAGATGATTCCATCATCTTTTGTCTCATTCCCTTGTAGCTACACAGAGGAGAGCAGTCATCTGAATCATGAGCAGGTAGATTGTCTTGTTGATGATGCTGCAGTTTTAGACACTGTCGCTCCTCTGAAGAAGAAGCCAGTGAATCAGAGGAGGTTGGCTCCATGGTATAACTCAGATCCGCAGCCTTAAGCAGAGGACTCGAAAACTAGAAAGATTGTGGCGTTCCAACAAATGAGGTGAATCCTGTCTAGCATGGAAAAACAGTTTAAGACTATATAAAAAGCACTTTGTGCTGCTAGAACCACATACTATTCATCATTAATTGAGGAAAATAAAAACAACCCCAGGTTTCTGTTCAGCTCTGTAGCCAGGCTGACTAAGAGTCATAGTTGTGTTGAGCCTAGTGTCCCTTTAAATCTCAGCAGCAACGACTTTATGAATTTCTTTACTAATAAAATCAGAACCATTAGAGAAAAGATTTATCAGAATCTGTCAACAAAAGTCATAAACCGATCTGCAGATCCAACAGCCTTAGATCTGCTGGTTAGACTCTGTCTGACTTAAACTGTTTTTCCCCATAGATCAGACTGAGTTAACTTCAATAATTAACTCTGCTAAATCAGCTACTTGTCTCTTAGACTCAATCCCAACTAGACTCAAAGAAATTCTTCCATTAATCAGCACGTCCATATTAAATCAGATCAACCAGTCTCTGTTTACAGGCTACGTACCACAGGCTTTAAAGTTGCTGTGGTCAAACCTTTATTTAAAAAACCTACTCTGACCCTAGAGAACTTGCAAATTATAGGCCTATATCCAATCTGCCCTTTATTTCTAAAGTTCTTGAAAAAAACGTAGCTAAACAATTATGTGACCACCTGCGTAGAAATAACCTGGATGAAGATTTCCAGTCAGGATTCAGATCCATCACAGACAGAACCAGCTCTGATTAGAGTCACTAATGATCTTCTCACAGCTTCAGACAATGGTCTAGTTTCTGTCCTTGTCCTGTTAGATCTTAGTTCAGCATTTGATACGATAGATCACAAGATTCTATTGCAGAGACTGGAACATAGTTGGATTAAAGGAAAAGCACTGGATGGTTTAAGTCTTATCTGTTGAACAGATTCCAGTTTGTTCATGTTCATGATCAATCTTCCATCCGCACAGGAATTATCTTTGTTGTTCCACAGGGTTCTGTGCTTGGTCCAATACTTTTCAGTCTTTATGTGTCTCCCCTTGGTGATATTATTAGGAAACATTCTATAAATATTCACTGCTATGCAGATGATACTCAGTTATATTTGTCCATGAAACCAGAGGAAACAAACCAATTAGTCAAACTTCAAACTTGTTTAAATGATATCAAATCCTGGATGTCCCATAACTTTCTACAACTGAATTCAGATCAAACTGAGGTTATTATAATTGGTGCTAAAACCACAGAGACTCATTATTGAATCAGGTTGTTTCTCTGGATGAAATAACGTTAGCTTCAGGTTCTACTGTAGGAACCTTGGTGTCATCTTTGACCAAGATCTGTCCTTTACACCATATATTATAGAAATCTCTAGAACTGCCTACTTCCACCTGAGGAATGTTGCTAAAATTAGGAGCATCCTCTCACAGAGTGATGCTGAAAAATTAATCCATGCATTAGTTCCTCTAGGCTTGACTACTGTAACTCGCTACTCATAGGTTGCCCCAATAACTCTTTGAAAATCCTCCAGTTAATTCAAATGCTGCAGCCAGAGTCTGACTGGACTCAGGAAGAGACGTCACATTTCTCCTACATTAGCTTCTCTGTCCTGTCAAATCTAGGATAGGATTAAATTATTCTCCTCTTCCAAAGCTCTTCATAATAAAGCTCCATCTTGTCTTAGGCCTCATGGCTCCTTCTGCTCCAACAGAACCTTGCTTCTCAGAGCTGGTCTACTGGTGGTTCCTAGAGTTTCTACCTGTAGAACGGGAGGCAGAGCCTTTAGCTCCAAGCTCCTCTATGTGGAACCAGCTTCCAGTTCAGGTTCTAGCAGCAGACGCCCTCTCTGCTTTAAAACTAGGCTGAAACCTTCCTTTCTGACAAAGCTGATGGTTCCAGATGGTTCTGGTTCCTCTGATCCATCTCTTAGTTCAGCTGCTACAGGCTTAGATGCTGGAACCTCCTTCATTCACTGAGCTCCTCTGGTTTTCTATCTATTCCATCCACTAACATGCCTCCATGTCCACATGTGACTAACTTTGTCTCTGTTCTCTCCTAGTTGTGTTTCTCTCTTTCTGTCTCTCTCTATTCTCATCTCCAGGTATCGTCAGACTCAGAGTCGTGTGTCTCAGTGTTCAGCTGCTGGTCCAACCATCCTGCCTGAGTCTGTTGCTGCTTGTTGTTGTTCTTTTCTGTCTTCTCTATCCCTTCACTCCAACCGGTCAAGGCAGATGTTCTCCCACTGATCCTGGGTCTGCTGGAGGTTTCTTCCTCTATAGAGTTTTTCCACTGTTGCTATTTAAATGTATAATTTATTGATTGGCTACAATTAAAAGCTGCTCTATGTGGATTTGTTGGGTTTAGTTGTGTAAGGTCTTAAAACCTTACTTGTAAAGTGCCTTGAGATAACTGATGTTGTGATGATGTGAATTGGCACCATATAAATAAAGTTGAATTGAATTGAATTGAATTAATGATGTTTAAGTAGTTTACAGAACCCAGTTTGTATTGAGAGTGAGGAACTAACCCACCTCAACTACCTACCTGATATTGCTGCACTATTTATGAAACTGTTTATTCTGTTTAACTTGTCTAAAAAACCTCAAATTCCCCTGACATCTAAAAACAGTTCAGGTTTATGAACTGAAGGGTTTAAAACATTACAGGTTTGGAAACCCTTGAGTCAACAAAACCCTATAAACAAACCAATCATATGCTACAAACCGCTTATTACCTACTAACTACCAGTGAGCAGAAGAAAACAGTACGTCAACATTCACATAGAAACTACGAAGAACGAGGAAATCGAAGTATGAAAAAAGTCCCGTCTGTGTAGAGGCCACATGGCGCCACACACACACTTAACTATGCTGTCTGTCAACCTGTCGGGTCCAAGGGTAGTGTTCAAAGGTCTAAAGGCGCAGAAAACGCCCTTACGCTGACAACCTGACAGTGTGGTTCCGTTGTTTGTTTTTAATTTTAATTTTTTATTATTATTTTGATATTTGATATTGTGACTCCACCACAGGATTAAATCAGGCTGCTTACAGCTACTGCATCATGTGGCTGGTTACAGCTGTAACAAGTACCTGAGTAATTAACTCATGTTTGAGCAACTGATTTATTGATTAAAAAATTTCTAACACACACAAAACGTTCTATAATTACTATTAAATATCATTATATGATGATTTTCCTTGTCTTCTAGGTGGACAGACATGTTTGGGTTTTGCTGGTTTGTCTGTGTCTGGAGCTTTTCCGAGTTTCACCATTATATCAAAAACAATAAACTAGTAAATTAGTTTTTGTTTTATTAAAGTTGCTGTTTTTAATCACATCGAGCAAAGTAACACGGAATTGAACAACAGCAAATGGTTGATCAGGACTGGACGACGCGTTAAAGTGTGTTCATTGAGTATATATATTGAAATAACATGTTATCAAACATACAAGTAACGGTCTGCGTTAATAAAGTCGAAATAATCGTGAGAAATAATTTCGACGTCGCAACAGTTTTACTTTCGTTTTGTCCGGAGGCTCCGACTCACCGCTGTTTACCGCCAGCCCGGTCCCCAGAAGGACGACGGCTGCGAACACCAGCATCCTGGACACGGTCGATCGAGTCCAGCCGCTAAAAACCACGATCGAGCTGAATCCGAACCAGAGTCTGAATCCGCGTCTGCTCCGCCGCGACCCGTCGCCTGCTTCCTGCTTCTAGACCAGGGGTGTCAAACTCAAATGCACAGTGGGCCAAAATTCAAAACTGGAAGAAAGTCGCGGGCCAACATTGATATTTATTGAAAAAAAATCTTCCTCCAGATATAACAATGAACCTTTTCTTATGGACCCAAACAAGTTTTGCTTAAAAACTGGATATGGAACAAGCAAAGCTTAAACTAAACTAGACTAAGTAAGAAAATACACTGTGAATACTGTAATGCTGAATTTATTCCCAACAACTGTTGACTGTAGCTGGAGAGTTAAAAAGTTCTTAAAGGTAGTTTAAGAAAAATATAAGTGATTAAAAAAGAGCTAAACATGTTCAGAACAAGTTAAAAGTCTTTAATTGTAAAGTAAAGCATAATGAAATAATACTAAGTAAGATCCAAACAGTAAAAGTATGGAAAACCCCTAAAACGTGGTGATAGAATTTTGCAAGACTTTCCTGAAGTTTTAAAGGGATTATTACAACAAGCAGAACATTCAGATTCAATGTGATGACATTACACGTCACCTTCAAATGTGGTGTCTCCAGCGGGGTTTGAACCCACCACCTCTCACAGTAACTCATTATTGAATCAGGTTGTTTCTCTGGATGACATAACGTTAGCTTCAGGTTCTACTGTAGGAACCTTGGTGTCATCTCTGACCCAGTTCTCTCCTTTACATCCTACATTATAGAATCTCTAAACCTCCTACTTAGGCCTCATGGCTCCTTCTGCTCCAACAGAACCTTGCTTCTCAGAGCTGGTCTACTGGTGGTTCCTAGAGTTTCTACCTGTAGAACGGGAGGCAGAGCCTTTAGCTCCAAGCTCCTCTATGTGGAACCAGCTTCCAGTTCAGGTTCTAGCAGCAGACGCCCTCTCTGCTTTAACACTAGGCTGAAACCTTCCTTTCTGACAAAGCTGATGGTTCCAGATGGTTCTGGTTCCTCTGATCCATCTCTTAGTTCAGCTGCTACAGGCTTAGATGCTGGAACCTCCTTCATTCACTGAGCTCCTCTGGTTTTCTATCTATTCCATCCACTAACATGCCTCCATGTCCACATGTGACTAACTTTGTCTCTGTTCTCTCCTAGTTGTGTTTCTCTCTTTCTGTCTCTCTCTATTCTCATCTCCAGGTATCGTCAGACTCAGAGTCGTGTGTCTCAGTGTTCAGCTGCTGGTCCAACCATCCTGCCTGAGTCTGTTGCTGCTTGTTGTTGTTCTTTTCTCTCTTCTCTGTCCCTTCACTCCAACCGGTCAAGGCAGATGTTCTCCCACTGATCCTGGGTTTGCTGGAGGTTTCTTCCTCTATAGAGTTTTTCCGCTGTTGCTATTTTAATAGTTGCTAATTTATTGATTGACTCCAATTAAAAGCTGCTCTATGTGGGATTTGTTGGGTTTAGTTGTATAAGGTCTTAAACCTTACTTGTAAAGTGTCTTAAAATAACTGATGTTGTGAATTGGCGCCATATAAATAAAGTTGAATTGAATTGAATTGAACCCCAATACTTTCATGTCCAAACATGATGCAAGTGTCTTCTGTGGTGCAACAACAGTAAGTAACGCAAACATTCTCCAATCTAATCTGATTTTCAGATAAACAATCCACTTCACCTATTACCTGTTATGTGATCATATTCTTCACAAGTTCAGTCATTTAGGGAAGTTAAAGTAGGTAAACATAATAAGTCTTCATCAAAAAATGCTTGATTTAACTAACCCTAAAGCACAGTTGCATGTTGAAATACTACTTAATAGCACAGTCTGTGACAATTCGCCCTCCGACCACCGGAGGGCGCTCGTGGTCACCCTTTGTTTTTTGTTTCATCTTGCTTCCTGTTTTAGTTCGTTAGTGTTTTCAGCTGTGTTTGATTTCCTGTTTGTTATGTATTTAAGTTCCTCGTTTTGTGTCCCTCGTCGCTGGCTGATTATTGGTGTTACCACTCGTGTTGTAGAGTTTTGGATTATTCGGTATGTGGCTTTGTGTTTTGGTACCTTGTCTTTGTTTATGTGTTGTTTGTCTTGGAATCTTGTTGCTGCAGGTTTTGGTTTTCGTTAATCAGTAACTTTGTTTGTTTTGGCTCACGTTTGGTTCTAGTCACCTGTGTCTGTGCTTTGTTCATGTCTGTTTTTCTCCTCTTTAATTAAATTGTAACTAAATAGTGTTTTTTGTGTCTGAGTCGTGCAATTGGGTTCTCCCTCAGTAGTTTGTCTTAGTGGGCGCAGGCTCTAGGTTGAGCTTCCCCTTTTCAGGCAGTTTTGGCGTCACCCTGTGGCGGTTAACGGTAGTTCCAGGGCCTCAGGCTCTCCTACCCCTGGAACTGCCAGTTTAGTGTAGTCCTGTGTGCGTGTTTGTAACACAGTCACTTTAAAGTTGAATTGAATTTAATTGAAAGTTTCAAGGCAAAGCCTGATCACTGCTACAAGTAGGTGCATCTGTAACCAACAATCTCATGTATGAAAACCTTTTGCCTACGTTCATTCTCGTTTTAATGGCCAAGGTCGTGACTTCATTCATTCTTTATACTTTTCCAAAATGTAATAATAACTAAACAGCAATCAGACATTCTGTTAGAACTGTGAGTGTGAACCTGATGGTGGATTGTGTTGGAGTAAATCATTAACGTTGAGCTTTGACATTTGAATTATGTTGACAACCGATCTGTGTTTTTATTATATAAAAGCAGAGAAAGTCGATTTTTCATTCACTCACCTTTCTCCTAATCCTTATGCCACATTTAACAATTATTAACCACACACAGTTCACAATGTATGTGATAAATGTGATATGAAATCATAAAGACATGCAGTTAGGTCAATTGGAAAAAACGTGTAAATTGCCCGTAGGTGTGAGTGTGTGACTGTGACTTGTGCGTCTATATGTGTGGCCCTGCGATGGACTGGTGATCTGTCCAGGGTGAACCTGCCTCTCGCCCATAGCCAGCTGGGATAAGCTGCAGCACAGCGACCCCTGTGGGGAAGAAGTGAAAGAAGATGGATGAATGAATGAACACACAGTGTAGAGAACTTCTGGTTAACTTTATTCAGACACAGTTTGGCTCAGTCATTCAGAATAGTGTTCTGATCCAACTCCTCTTTTCTCTGCTTGTCTGATACTGCTCTGAGGCCTGTAAGGTCTAAACTGCTCAGACATCCTTTCACTGGGCTCGTCCTCATCCCTCTGCGCTCGAGCTGCGCTTTTCCATCGACGTTCATTTTCCTGTGTACACACCCAGAAAACAGCTCTGTCAGAGGGCTTGAAGCTCACATTTTCAGACAGGCCAATGGAGGCCATCACAGTTTTGGCATAAAAACGTCCAGACACCTCACCGACAATTCTTTAGAAAAATACAAACTTACTAACTGGGTTGTAAGGTCAGCTCTCAAAGAACTGACAAACAAACCAAATCGCTTACTGGGAATATATTTAGCCACTAGAGGCTGGGAATGATTAAAAGCACTAGGCACACACTGACTAAAAATCATTTAATAGAGACAAGACAAGAAAGGAAACATGAAAATCAAACAAAGCCATGCAGGTGAATATTGACCAATGAAAAGACACTGCAAGGCAGGAACAGACACACTTTGACAAAGTGTTGCCAGGAAGTAACAGGACCTTTAAATGTGCAGAAAGCTTCTACTGCATTTTTAGAAACCGTGAGATAAACAAAATGCAACGTATCGACCTTAAACCTACCGTGGACGTAATAGTAATGCAAGAAAAAGTGGTGCTCATGTACCTTCTCTATTTACATTTCACAGCTTCTTCCAAGACAAAAACTGAGAACAACTTCCAAACAAAATATATTTATTATCGACAGAACTACAGAAAAGTAAAGAAACTGGGCGTGACGCTCCACAACACATTGAGAAATGTGGGAAGATGTGTCAACACATTGCTTCATCAGGCCAATGGTCCCATGACCATCCTAACGAGGCCTCTGAACCTCACACGCAAAGTAAGCTAATGGTGTAAGTGAACAGAATACAGCTGTCATAGCTGGATGATGAGTTCGAGGTAAAGTGAAAGGAGGAGAGGAAGAATTTGAATGAGTCACGCTTCTGTGTGTCTGCCTGACACAGTACGACAGCACCATCAAGATGCTCACAGCGGGTACAGCATCCTGCTTCACTGAAGGTCCATGTAGGACTGACCAGTGGACGTCACACGGCCTGGTGGCTCCCTGCATCACTGCAGCAGAGACAGTTGGCAAAGCTCATCCCTCATCGGTCACTGGCTCATTCCAGACATCTCAGCATTGGCCTCTTCCTCTTCTGTGAAGAACCTCAAAGAGCAGATCACATTCACATCCTTCTGACAAACATGCTAAATATAATTCAATGGACTCAATGTTGTATATGCAGTCACATTAATACTGTACAATCTCAAATAAGCAGAAACTAGTAGTAGTAAAGTAGTTCAATATGAAAATAAAAGATGGGAGAGTTACTAGATAGATTAGATACTTTGTTCTACAGCAGAGCTACGTATTGTTTATCAGGTTCAGCCTGTTTGCTGGTGGGGTCTTTGTTCTGACCATGTGGTCCTGATCAGTCTGTCATGGTCAAATGTTGGCCAGAAGCTTGTGCATTGAAAACATCAGACACGTAAGAGGAGCAACACAGAGTCTGCAGCTCAATGCGGTGAAGAGTCTCTGAACTACACATGGTGAAACCAAGCAGCCATCACACAAGAGGATGAACCAGCACAGGAGCAACAACACGTCAGGACCAGCATCAGTGTCTCCACTTAGAAGACAAAGGCCACTGAAGACAACAACGTCCACGTGGACAGAGCAGACAGGAGGTTTGAACGTTAGAGCAGCGTCACACGTAGAGAAACAGCCCCTCTCTCTACAGAGGTGGAGGCTCAGACACAACCTGCCTCCATGGAGGAAGATCCAGATTCACCATGAAGCCTCCTCCATAATAATTAATCCATCACGGCTGTTTAGATTCAGTGAATGAAAGCAGCTTCAGGGCCTGACTGGAGACGCTGCCTGTATAGGTGGTGGTTTCTAGAGAAAGATGTCCAGCTGCCACGACAACCTTCAGACAACCAATGTCCAGCTAAAGGGACGGACAGGAGACGCTCCTTGCGTAGGTGGTGAAACGTTTCATCAACATTCATGTGGAAACGCTAGTTCTCACCTTGGCCACAGCAGCCATGTACTGATACAGCGATGTACTGTCTGTAGAAGCACACGGTCAGTGAGTCGCTGAGTCGCATTTCCTTGGTCAAACGACCTTCACTCTGATTTAAGTGTGGAATTGATACAGTGTTAACGGTAACAGCGATGGTGCAGCTTGACTGAGAAGCACCGAAGAGATGGTGGTGGGCTTTCAAAAGTCCGGTCCCACGATGTTACCTCTCCATCGACGGAGCAGCTGTGGAGCTACGAGTCACTAACAACCTGACCTGGAGAATCAACACCTGCTCCATCGTTTTCCTGCTTTTGCACCAGCTAACTTTGTAGCTGTTGTCATAATTGAATTATCTTTTTAAACACGTACGCACACGTTTGTGTATTGGTCAGGACACGTCACATGATCACTCATGTACTGTCTGGTTAGAACAAAACGTGATCTTCACTGAGACGATGGGTCATGTGCAGCACAGGATTAGTTACAGACGGCCACAAAAGACAAGGATGCTAATGACGGTTCTGTTTCACGTTAGGCTCCACCAAGGATGGTTTGGGTTGGATCAGAGATTACTGGACACACAGCAAGTGATGAGCACAGAACTGCCAACCGGTCCAACACATTGTTGGCTGTGGCATCGCGTCAGTCTATTTTGTACTATGAAGTACACATTTAGCTAAATGTGATCACGATACTGACTTTCCTAATAAGAGGCGTCGTCTAGTTCTGTAACTCAATAAATGTGTGGGTCTGTTAGAGGATATGGAGCATAGTCCTCTCTGTGAACTGGTCCTTTCTGTGTCTCTGTGATATCTTGCTATGCTTGCAGGTTCTCCCCATGACCTTGTTATGCTAGGGAAGAATGTTTAACCGCCCACGCTAAGAGGAAACTTCACAAAACTGTATTCATGGCATAATGACTTCCTATGTATCTTATTCACCATATATGGATTGGCTTTGTATCTTGTTTCGCCAGATGTGAAGGAGTGACGTTCATACTTTTCCTAATTAAAAGAGCTGAGACCAAGGGGGGTTTGGAGATCGTCGGCTGGGCACTGAGTTATAGTGTCTCAGAGCGGCTCCCCTTGTGCTCACAAGTAAAATGAGCTTTGTCTTCATGTGTCGGTGTCTCCAGTATTGTTTAAGTGTTGGCAGGATAAACTTATACTTGCTTTCTCTACAAATGATTCATGTCACACAACCCGTCATTGTTCTTACTGGTTTATTCAGCAGTTCACGCACTGTATAAAGTCTTCTGTATATACATAATGTACATTATACAGCTAGAGACAGGGCTGCGGTTATTGTACAGTGTCTTCACGACTAAAGTTCACAGTGTGCATGCGGAGACCAATGAAAGGCAGAATCCTAACCCAAGTAACCAGTGCGTGACTTGGAGGCTGAATTCTCTGAGAATCATTTCATTCCAGTGAAGGCGTTTAATCCAGGAGCTGCTGTCATGTGTGTCTGGCTTTATGCCGTCTTGTGCAGTGAGCTGTGGTTATGTGTATCCAAAATGCACAACCCAGCCAGGTTCACCTTCGACGTGTGGCAATGCTATTACACTGATCGTCATTATTGTAAAAAGCTCTTTCTGGCTTATGAAGGGCAAACTGTCACATTTCTGACTCAGGCACTTTCACTGAGAAACATCAGGAGTGTGTGTTTATCCAAAGGAAGGCACTTCAGACATGGCAGTGGAGCTTAACATATGACACCAACACTGACGTGGTGTGAAGAACACAATGCCACACACTGTATATCAGACCTGTGAATGACGTTGCGAAGCAGCTTCAGTCTTTGTTAAATCACCTTCTACCAGGACTTGGAAACACTTTGCTCTTAAGACATGGACAGATATTCCATCTTTGCATATATTTCCCTTGTGTGCGCAGAACAAACAGTCAGCAAAGCCTTTCTGTGCTACAGTTCTCAAGCAAGACCTGTCTCAAGAGACTCGGGTTCCTCAAGGAATATGGATTATTATTATTATGTTAACTAATATGTAATGGGACATTATTTACTCTTAGCACTGACTAAAATGACACGTCATGGTCAGTATGTGCTGGGATGTGTCAGCCCTTTTTTTAAACAGCCAGTTGAGTTGTAAGCATCCATGACTGCACTTTTTTGTTTTAGAAGCAGTAAAACACAATGAAAAGCATCTTATCAAAGACAAAAGGGAAACTAAAGTAAAGGACCCTAACCAGCACTTTGAGACGATGTAATGAAGCCGCTGTGCAGGACCACTGGCCAGTACTGAAACATGCTTTCACACAGTCCATCTTTATATCGAGAGAACATGCAGCCAGTGTTCCAAACGCTAACAGATGTACAGTCAAAGGGTTAGCGCTTATACTGGAGGCCTGAACAGGCTCTATAAGAGCCCAGTCCAGAGGTTGTAGCAGGCGGTGTTCATGACAGACTCCAGGTGATGATACATGGACACCAGCTGAGGGGGAGGACTGCTACTAGGCAGCACGGCCGACGGAAGTGGCTCCCGAAACACAACCTTGAGACTCTGAGGGAAGAACAAAACGCAAAAGAAACATTGGCGACGTTTGCCGTCTAGTGGAAACCCAACAGAAACCATAGAAAGCTGAGAACTTACTGTTTTTCCAGCTGGAGTGTCCAGAAAAACCAAAACAAAGCAGTCAGTGAACTTCTGGTTCAGAACAGCCTGAAGAGTGAAGAAACACTGATGTTATTGCTACATTCATAATCCAGGACATCAAAAGGGAAAAACTAGTGGCGAGGTTGATGAACAGGTGTCGTGTTTACATTAGCGTGATCATGCTCTCTCACAAGCACGGCAACAACAAGTCACTTCATTTATCTTGACAAAGTATCTGGATGCAAATTCTTCTGTTTAAGTGCATTTACACAAGTCCTCTCTGAAGTCATTCCTTGTTAAAGACAGTGCCTTTGATGGCGTTAGCTGGAAAAAGCCTGGAGGCAGCTGAGGTGGGGACTGACTGGATACGTGGTGAAAGGTTTCAACCGAGAACAAAGATGTCAACTTCAGACGACCTCACCTGGATGATGGGAATGTTCTTCGACAACACATGACTATTCTTTCAGTAAAGACAAAGTTCGTCTGGTTTATATGGAATCCATGAAAATGTTGAGGTTCCATAACAACCATAAAACACCAGAGTAAAACTTCACTTGTTTTCATATTGGCTATAGCCTAATAAAGGAGCATCCTCTTACCAGATACTGGATTCCGTTGCTGTCGAAGTGTCTGCAGCTCTGCGGGAAGCGGCTCAGCAGGACTTTAATCAGACTCTGATACCAGGCTGGACTCATGGTGAGGAAACAGTCCTGCAACAACACCATAAATGTCATATGTCTATAAGATATATGCTCTAAAAAAATGACACTTAACACAAACATCATAAACTCGTGGTCAGAAATGAGGCGTAGCTACAGCCAGTTAACTTGACTTTGGTTTAGGAGGTGCTCTAATGTGTTCTACTAAACAACTAATCAAATGAGGAGAGAGGCTCAGCTACTGGCTGGCCTGTTGCTTCAGCACGGCAGAGAGGTGGTTTACCATCTTGTGCTTGTCTGAATGGAAACTCACAGGCATAAACAGGAATCTTACCAGTTGTGGGTCTATCTCCCCAACTGAGCGACTCTGCACAGCCTCCAGTAGCTCCTCCAGCTCACTGAATGACAGCTTGGTCAGCTTCAGTTTGTCCAGGGCCAGGTTCTCTCCGTGGAACAGTCTCCGCCACAGGTTGTCCCTGCGGCAATGGCCCATTGCCTGCTCCACACTAGTCTGTATTTGTCTGCGCGCTGAGGCCACCTCGTTGTTGAGCAGAGGAAACAGAGGGGAGGGATAGAAGAGCCCCTGTGCACCTGGGCCACCCCCCACCAGAGGGTAAAACTCATTACCATCACTGTGGACGGAGGAGGCTTCAGCTTCCTCCCAGGGGTCTTGCTCAGCACCAAGTATTCCAGAGGCCTCAGGGTGATCTGACGGCAGCCGACCACCCACTTCACCTGGATCACGATAGATGTGAGGAAGCTTCTTGAAACGGCGCATGTCTGCAGTGAGGCGGGGAAAGAGCTCCCTCTGACTGGTCATGATCACGTAGAACCGCAGCCTACAAGAAGATTTACACTCTACAGTTAGAGGCTGTCACATCACATACACACCCCAGGACAAAACAGCCACACAAACAGACAAAAGTAGTCGATGCAGTTTAACGCAGCGATGGATGGACAGCTTTTATTACAGATGGAGCAGTCAAGCTGTGTGTGCACAAACTCATAATACAACCAGAGCTTCATGACAAAAACGATGTGTGTGTTTTCAACATTGGAGTTTGGCTCGGTTACAGTTCGGTTCATGCTTTGCCATAGTAAATAAACATTATACTTACAATAGCATCAACATTGTAAATTAATTACAAGTAATCTAATGGAATTGGATTCTTTAATGAACCGTGTAACTTGGATGGATGTGATACTGGTATGGATGCCAGGGAGTTTGTGTTTGCTCAGACAAATTAGAGGGGACATTGGTCACAACAGTTGTGTGTCCTTCAATTGTCAGGCATTTATCAGTGGGCCCCTTCTCCGGTGCTGGAAATGACGTATGAACGTGGACACCCCCATGTCCAGCACTGGAAATGCTATTCCAGGGCCCTGTCATCACAAAAAACTCTTATTTTAACAGTGTCTTGAATTGTCATGAATCTTCTAATCGAGTTTGTTTCGTTCCTTCACAGATAAACATAATCCAGGCTGTTCACGCTTTCAGACCCTTTCCAGTCCAGTGCCCTAAATCACAGAACCACTCAGTAAGCTGCCGTGAGCGTTTTGAGAGAGTTCCTGTAATCCTACAAGCATGTACTGTGGCTCAAAGCCGCGACCACGCACTGAAGACCAAGCGGCAGCTGGCTTGACCTTGACGGGGCTTTAAAAGGCAGCTATGCGTTCACTTCGTCATGGTGGGGGTTCAGGGTCCATGCAGCCCCTGCAGGAACACTGTTTAGACCTCCCATGATTCAGGCAGCAATTCTAGGCTGCTGCATCTGCTTTACAAACAAAAGAGCCAGTTTCACAGGACAGGGTTCAGCATCTACCTACACTGGAGAGAGAAGTTATTCAAAGTGTATAGTACACAGGCGAAAGAGTCCAACGTCCACCCGACAAAGCTTATTAGGTTTGGTGGTTTATACGCTCAAAGGTAATTCCAACATACAACAAACAATTCTTGCAGTCCCTCACACTGTGGTAAAAAAATCTAGGTCATCCCAGGTGCATGCTGGTCCTATACGTCTATACAACCTGTGAGCTGCCCACCCCACTGGCCAAAAGGCTATTTCAAAATAAACTTAAACGATCAATTCAAGAAAATACACACAACAATTATTTTATGCTAAAAAACGTTTAAACATACACAGTAACACTTAGGCAAAAAAGAAAACACTAACAAATAGCTGCTACAGCCACTGGTCAGAACTACGGTGGTAGTCAGGGAGGCTCCACCTCACGGTCCAACAGCCTCGCTCAGCAAAGGGAGGAGGGTTGAGGTCTCCAGCTCTTTCATCACCCGGCGGTTTCACAGGTGCCCTTACTTACAACCAGCAGACTTTATAAACCCATGCATGTGCAGGAGACCAGACTAGTGTCCACTGTAGTGGAAGGCGAAACGTCCAGCGGCCACAGAATAGAACCTTTCACTTAAAGACACACCAACTGCTTTTTGGCTGAGACAGAGACCAGCATTTTAATTCTGGATCTGAGAAGAAAGCGCCTTGCGTTGGACAATTGCGAGATGGAGCTACTGGACATACAGTATATCAGCTGTATGCGTTTGTGAGCCTCATATTTATTTGGCAACCCTTGCTAATTACTGCCCTATACTATGTCCGCACTAATTGTTAGATGGATCAGGCTGTTACATTGTCGTGATCTTCTCTTTCGTATCCTCTTACCTCAGCAAATGCCTCTCCCCATCCGACTGCTCCTCAAACGGAGCAGCATTATGACACACAACCAAGGACACGTCAAAGTCATCGTGGTGGTGCAGACCCTCCAGATCCTTGTAGGAGCCTGAGCTAGAAGAAGAGAAAATATGAATATGAAGCACCTGTTGTAAGGGATCAGATTGATACTACAGTTCAGAATATTTGTACCTGTTCCACAGAGCCACTAGTGCGTACTCGTGCAGGTCAGGCATTCCTTTCTTGTTGTCCGTGGTGAATGTTGCCTTTGACATGCGCAGTGGTTTCATGCCATAGGTGCTAGCATGGTCGGTGATGTAGTTGTACAGCTGGTGAGCTGTTATCATTCCAGTGGTAATGGAGAAACTCCCTGATGTTGACAAGGGTTAGAGGATCAGAAGGACAATCACCAGCAGCTGATCCCGTCCAGTCGCACAACCCCAATACTTTCATGTCCAAACATGATGCAAGTGTCTTCTGTGGTGCAACAACAGTAAGTAACGCAAACATTCTCCAATCTAATCTGATTTTCAGATAAACAATCCACTTCACCTATTACCTGGTTTTGTGATCATATTCTTCATAAGTTCAGTCATTTAGGGAAGTTAAAGTAGGTAAACATAATAAGTCTTCATCAAAAAATGCTTGATTTAACTAACCCTAAAGCACAGTTGCATGTCAAAATACTATGTAATCGCACAGTCACCTTGGAAGACGTGATTCCGGCCAAACTTAGGAATGTCTGGGTGGTGGGAGATGAAGTCATCCAAAAAGTCTGTAAGCTGGTAGCCCTGGCGAAGCGTCATGTGGCAGCCAACCAAGTACTGATGGACCACTCGCAAATGGAAGTCATAGCTAAAGGAATGAACGTGCATCAGGTCCCGCACCTTATCACACTCCTCAGTGAAGAGCATGGAGAGCTAGGCCAAAGAAGTGCACAGTCATTAACATCAGAGAACACTGTGACGCCAGACTCACATCTGGACATTTTCATAACAGGAATGACTCTGTAAGATGAGAAGAAGCTGACAGACAAAGCAGGTTGGTGTCTGTGTGTTGCTGGAACTTCCTGCTGTTCAAGCTGCTTCGTCATATATTTAAGTGAATGTCTAAGCTACTTACGATTTATGCGCAATAGTATTTTATTTAATCCAACAACAAAGGGTGGGCAATGAACACACAAAGGTGTCAATGGTTGTCTACTGTTAATTACAGCCCATATAAATTAAATGCTACTGCTCCAACATGCACATACACGTTTGAAGAAATCAAAAGGAGCATTAATTGCATTTCACGTTTCAGGTGAAACCTTTGCACAGAAACAAGCGAAGGGGCAGGAAGCTTCTAAACGGTCACACTAGCGGTTCTCCTGCAGTCTGGCCTCCAGGAACCAGCTTCAGCTACAGGTCTGTCCTCTAGACCAGAGGTCCCCAACCAGCGGGCTGTGGACCAGCACCGGTCATTTAGTACCCGGCTGTCAGAAAGGCTGAATGAAAAAAATATTTTTTGATTTGTCTGAAAGATCTTTTATTTTGAAAAGCACTTGCTCGTGAACAGAGGGATATTTGACAAGTTTCAACCATTAGCAGGGGTTTTGGAAGAGACTGACAAAATTCTCCCAGCTTGTGCAACACCACCTGTCTCTGCTTTTAAAGAATGGATATGCGACCCATTTATGAATAAACCAGGAGAATTGAGTCTGAAGAAGAGGATCAAGTGCTGGATAATGTAACTGATGGTGGCATTAAAGTATGTTTCAGACAACAACTCAATCTGTGTTTAAGATCAAGACAGAACTTCCAGAGATCACTAGAAAAAGCACTGGATGCCTTGCTTCTATTTCAGACATGCAGGATTCTCTGCAGTGACGGCTCCCAAAACCACAAGTGTTATAGTCTCCCATCACCGCAGATGAGATCGGCTCGTCGGAAGGAAACACGCTCACGGCTCCACTAATTCAGGGAGGGGCAGGTGTATTTTTTGTTTTATATGAAAACGCCCCGTCGCCCAAAAAAGGTTGGGGACCACTGAACTAGACTAACAAGCTCACATCTGATACTTCCTAACATGAAAGACTGAATGGCTCATGTTCAAGCTACTTAAACACTTGGTACGTAACAGGTTGTTAGGTTACGTTTAGCCTCACACAGCAGAAAACAAATGACATTGGCTACGTTGACAATAAAAGCTGTCATTTCAAAAAGATAAGAAAACCAACATCAAGTTGATTTAGACAAGGCAAGTACAGTCGTTACAGCAACCATCTAGATTTTAAAGGTAAGCGCATTTTACATCTAGACAACACTGTTACCAACAAGCAGCTGAACTATGGCCACATGGGATTTTGTAGGATTCATTTTCTGTGTCTACCTTTACTTTAATTGCTGTATACAATTCTACCACAATCATGCCAGACTGACACAAAGTTCACAAAGCAGACCATGCAGGGCATATGTTCACTCATCACCTGTTTACCATGTGAGGAACCATATGTGAATATGTAAAGTCTGCTGCAGAAAACCACCTGCAGACACAGAATATTGAGCCCTCAGCGACCTGACCCCTGATACCAGAGGGCGTCATCACCAGCTGGTGTTAATTCATTCAAATGTATCTATATTACTTTCATGTGATATACATAAAACACTAACAGGCTCAGTGGATCTACCATTATGTGTTTGGTATTCAAGTGGGAGATGCTGGGTTTTCTTAGCTTCTCTGGGTGAAGATGAAGTTGGAGATGCAGCTTTCCTTCTTCCATGTGCTACATTTGAACTTATGTCACATAAACATTAAAGCAACGTCTCCTTCAGCACTTAATGGAAATGGGGTTTGCACACAATCGTCACTGAATCAATAGGTAAAATACTTCTAATCTATTGAAAAGACGCTGGATGATAGTGGAAGAGACAGCAGTTCAGTCAAGCCCTGCTACTCACGATACAAGAAGAATATTGTTAAAGAAAGGGCAGAGGGAACAACAGCAGATGCAAAATCACAAGATGAGACACCCACACATACCTGAAGCAAAATCCAGCAGCCTGGTGACAGGCTGGAGTAAAAGGCAATCACAGGGAACAGAATCTTGCCCATGTAAAACCAGTCTTTGAGGCCCAGCTTTAAGGCCAGAACGTATTAAAGGTTGAATGCTGTGGCAGCCGGAGCTTCCACAGATCAGATAAAAGACCTTGAAAGCCATTCATTCCCATAGAGAGAGACATGTAGATTTGGAAAGGTGGAGAAAAGCACTTATTGCAGCAAGCAGAGAGGAGGGGAGAGGTGAAGCCTGATTGTACTGAGACACCCCTCCCTTGAGAATGGCTGGGACATACCGCACAGTCAGATACTGGGGTGGCATCTGGGAACGGCTTGCAACGAGGTTTGGTGAGGAGGCTGCCCTGATGGAGAGATGACATGAGGTGGGACAGGGCAGACAGATGGGTGGATGGAAAGGAAGACTGAAAGGATACCACACCCACATGAATACCAAAATGGTGCTTCAACCCTTTGAGACACAACGAAAACCGGTAACATACTGTAACATACTGTAACATATTAACCTCCAATTATTATTCTAAAGCCACAAAGCAATGCCGTGGGCTCACCACTCACAGTGTCTACGCACATACACACACATATACACACACAAATGAAGCCCTTCATCACTGTATTAAGTATTTCAATTCTTGCAGGCTAAACAGAAATCTGGATGCAAGTCTCATTTTGAGCGCCAGCTGTCACAAGCATACTTCCACGTCTCCAGTTCATTGCAGCTACAGCAGCAGCGGCTCATTTCTATCTGTGACATACAAATGTTACACCAAATGTATTTTATATATAGTATTTGTTGCACTGGAAGCTCCAGTTACACTACTGCAAACAGGACGGAGATAAACCTTCACCAGTCCACCATCATGGAGGCTATGAAGATGTTTTCATCGTCCTAATGTTATGACGTAGACCTCAACAAGGCTCAAAAAACTGGAGTGTATGTAGGAGAACTTCATGGGATAATAATTATGTATCAGACGTCTGTTGTAATATCTGATATAATATCTCCACATATTTTTTTCTATGAAGCTTGATTTATTTTCTACAAGATAAAATTTTAACAATTTGAGGACATTTGTTTAACAAGGAAGCTTCATGAATGGTATTCATTACGTTCTACCACCAGTCTGTCTGCAACCAACAATGTCTCAGTTCTCCCACATTAACTCCTGTTTTAATGAGCTGCATTACTTGAATAGCTCTACGTTATAACGTCTGATAAAAAAATCTGAGGGTTAACTGATCACCACCTACAGCTCATCAAGGTGCATCACTCACTGATGATGAGGAAATGCAGCAGAAATGGCAAAAAGCCCTGTAGCGGCTACAACTTTACCATCAAATAACGCTGACTTTTTAAAATCTTGTCACAGCCACTCAGTGTTTGGTTATTTGCATCACACTGAATATGGGCCGGAGGAAGCAAAAAGGAAAGCGGTCCGAGGAGAGAGAAAGCATAGCATTTAAAAGCTCAAGCAGATAAGAACATCTCCACGCAGCCTGATGGCCTTGTGACCTATCAAGCAGCTTAGGGTCCATGGCACTGCTGACACCTCCATGGATGTGGCTGAAACTGGGCTGTTAAACCAAAGAAGGGCGTGAATGGCAGACCACGAATCCAGGATCATTCCCATAAGGACACTGTGTGGACGTTTTTAAGCTGAAGATCACAGGTCGTCCTACAGGTTCCTCTGATGGTACTGCTCCGTTTGTGGTCAGGGCCTACTGGCCGACTTTTAACAGTCAACATGACCTCAGTATATCTTCCAGAGCAGAGGATTGAAAGAGAAAAGACCAGTCAATCAACCTGAGGATGTGCGGAATATGCTTTGGAAAACACTTGTGGAATGATCTGCCATCACAGCTTTGAAATGTACTTATCAAACTCTATCCTGATTTCAAAATGTACACTCAAAGCTTTGGGGTCAGGAATTCCCTGAACTTTGTAAGAAACTGAGACGGAAACAACAGTTTTACGATGAAACATCTTCCCCTGAAGGCTCATTTGTCAGACAGTTTGTTTTAAGATTAAGCAACAAAGAATGAAAAGTTTAGTATATCTTTTGATGCCACAGTAAACAGCATGGACTATGAGACCAGATCAGACACCACTGTTTGATTGAAGCACAGTTGTTGGTTACCCACATGTTTCTTGTCATTTACTGTTGGTTTTTGGATTGTATTTGTTGCTGTATTGGTTAAACAAAGTCCTGGGGAAATTGAAGAGAGAAAAGAAAGCTCTGATGTCAAGGAAGAGTCACTATGCAAACATGGAGTATAGTGACTACATGAAACTACAGGAACCACCAGAGAACTGAACGGCATAAACAAAACAATGTTAAATTGAAATGTCTTTAATGTACATTAACAAAGCAGCCTTGTCATCCAACGGCAGGTTGGGTTTGTCAACTGACAACGTGCACTTTCACGGACAGACTGCCAAGCCATCCACTGAACTCTAGTTTAGAGGTAGACAGGTTTCCTCTGATGTGTGCTTTGTGTGGTAGCATAGGCAGCTCTGGCTTTAAAGCACAGCCTCAAATTAGCCTGTCCAAGAACAAACAATACTTGCATCTAATGTGCACCCATACACATGAAGGAAATAACAGATTTAACTTTAGCCAAAACCTGGAACAGGAACCTTCTGACAGTAGACAATTCCACTGCTGTCAGTGATCCATGTTGCTATTGTTATACTAACTTAAAGACACATTTAAATATGAACTTTTTTAGACACAGCTATCTTTCATTGTTGGTTATATAATGATATAGTTTCTATTGACAAAGACAAGGCACACAGTCGCCATTACAAGGCATTGCATAGAACCATGCTGTGTGACCAAGCAATAAAATATAGCAACAATAGGAAACCAGGACAATATCAGAATAGACGCATACATTTCAAAGAGAAAAACCTTGCTACAGAGTCGTCTAATAAGGTCTCTGCAGTATGTACGTTAGTAAGGATGGGGATCAACATGTATGCTTTGATCAGGGTGTTACACAAAGCTCAACGTGCCTCATACAGTATGTCCATCAAGTTCTTCAGAGAAATATGGTTAGGCCCAATTATCTAAACAAGTCATTTCAGTTCCTTAAAGCTAAACATTTTGTTACGTATGAGTCCTTGTACTGTGTGCATTTACCTCAGCAGAACAGCTGTTAGCAATCAGCTGAAAAGTGAAAGCGCATGTGAGCTGCAGCATTGCAACAACATGTCAAGTGGCCAGGTTGGTCATTTTACAATCGTCTAATATAGTTTGCAACGACTACTTGAATGTGTCTGGAAAAAGTGAAGGCGGCAACAACAGCAGCTAAGCTAGAAGACTCAAGTGAATGTCAGTGCGCTAATTACTTGATTTACAACAACACTTCTGAATATCAAACCTCATTCAAGAACATTCCCTAGAACACCAGCCCTAAACCTGCCTCAGATCCTCTGGCAACCCCTGGAAAATGAGTCGCCTTGCCTTCATCTACCATTCCTCTCTCATGCTGTTTTTCAGGCACAGCTTAACGTTGCATATTCATAAGCAGTGCTGATTGAGTAGAACTTACCTGGGAGTTAACGGTCTGGCCCATGGGAATGCGAGAACACTCCAGTGCATACTGCTTCACACAGAAGTAACAGCCCTGTGAGAAGGAGAACGCGTCATAATGTTATGTTTACCAGGTTGTTTCTCAGACTACAAATGTCAATTAGAATTATAATAAGAAGTTTCCTTAAAAGGTCCACGAAATAGTCAAATGCAAAGAGATGAAGCAACTGGATTTGACCAGGACAGAAGACGCAGTGGAAGGGCCAACTGCTGTTTAAAGGGACACACGTGCCCCACCGTTACTGAACTGGGTGCATTATTGTATAACAAATGGAGAAGATGAGGATTGAGATGACTCCACAGGCCCACAAGGGACAAAAAATCAGCATCATATCATAGAATATTAAATATTATATGAAAACATCAGATGTCAGGATCCAACAACAACACAGGCAAGGTTCATGAAAGCTGCATGGGGACGGACACGTGCGATCTGAGAACGGTCTGACTACGGCAGAGTGGACAATCTGGACTTAAAGCAAAGCATCTGCAATCAGCATGGCCACCCATCTAGCCTACTGAAGCATGTCCTGCTATGGGCTACCTACATGTATGACATGCTGCCATAAACATGGACAGCTTAGTGACCAGAGCTACCAAATTTGTGACATATTTATAATCAGTTGATTACAACAAAATCAAGATGATATAAACACATGAATGTGTAGCTTTTTCCAACTACTGGAAAGAGCTTCCTGAAACTATGTAGGTGTCTTCAGGGACATCAAATGATCTGTCCAAGGAGTCCTGGCATTTCTGATAGAGCACTCCACTCCACAAAGTTGGTTCATAGTGATCATATTAACAGCATATCATGGTAACACAAATAATAAACAGTATATATTACACCTGCTATGTACAGACTAACAGAGCTTTGGGTTTGACTGTATTCATTTCATGTAAAACATTGTAGGGATCCGCTGGGTCAAAATCATTAATAGATTCACAAATCTGTGATGTAGGCAGTATGTTAATGAGTATAGTGATAAGTCCCATCTTACCTGAAAGGCCAATTCCATCAACACAATCCCCCCTGGCAGCGCCCTCTGCAGGTGATACGCAATAGTGCCAGATGCTGTAGTCTGTAGCGTTAAAAACAAAAGCTATGATGTCATTGTCTGCAAAAGACCTATAAAAGCATGAAGGCTTTTCAAGTTGTGCTACTGCTCCATTATGGACAGTAGTTCTTGGCCAACTTTCAAAATGGGTCACTCATATTTGGTCACCTCCCAGACAAGAGCACACATGACACATGACAAGGGGAAAACATGGAAATAAAGCTAATCTGACTTTTAACCTAACTTAACCAAACCTAACTTTGTTGCAGTTACTTGTTTAACTTGTCTTTCGTGAACATGCTTTGGTTCTAAAAAAGCCAGTATGTTGTGTTTCACTAACCTTGGGACTGTCCTCACTCTTCTGTTTGACGTAAGAAAAAGACATCCTGCCTTCTGATGACATAGAGCTCAGCATGGCAGCACGAGCCCGGGCAATGCTGACGAGAGGAGTGAAGGACAGGGTCACACAGTCTGTGTCTATGTACTGAAGGGAGGAGTAAAGGCCAAGCCACATAATATGATGAACATTACAAAAAGTGAAAAGGCAACCGATTCAGCAAATACAGACCTGCGAGCTGGAGACTGAGGCCTGACCTGGACCAAGATGAAACCCATGCTCTGTAGGTACTGGACATACTGCTGGAGGAAGGTGCTAGAAATCTCAAGCAGCCATGGTTCTTCTTTCAGTCGGCTGGGCAGAGTCTCTCCTGAGTCACTACTGTAGCTCCGGTCCCGACCTGATGCGGTCGAGTCACTGGATCTGTGCCGTTTCTGAAACGAACATGTAATTTCATAAACATTTTCAGAACAGAACAGAGGTCGAAACTAACTTTACCTTGCAATGTTCCACATGAATTGTGGGAACATTGCATCATGAATTCCCACATGAGGTCACTTGCCTTTTAACTACTTTGTGACCACATCGAACCACAGACCCATGACCTGGAGCTCCCCACAACCTGATCTTACAGGGCAAAGGCAGTTTGCTTTTTGCTATTTGATGGTTTAATAGAGCTCCTGACACTGGTTAGTTTCTCCAGTGGAAAAGGTCTGTACTGGAAGCTCCAGTTACACTACTGCTAACAGGACGGAGATAAACCTTCACCAGTCCACCATCGTGGAGGGGCAGCTTTCTTGGTATTTTACTTTCAGATGTTTGTATTGCCTCCAAAAATACTGCAGTTCATTTAGGGAAGATAAATCCTGACTTCAGATTTCCAGTCAGGATTCAGATCCATCACAGACAGAAACAGGCAAAGCACTGGATGGTTTAAGTCTTATCTGTTGAACAGATTCCAGTTTGTTCATGTTCATGATCAATCTTCCATCCACACAAGAATTAGCTTTGTTGTTCCACAGGGTTCTGTGCTTGGTCCAATACTTTTCAGTCTCTATATGTCTCCTCTTGGTGATATTATTAGGAAACACAAACACATAAATTTTCACTGCTTCAATCTTGTTTAAATGATATAAATCCTGGATGTCCCATAACTTCCTTCAACTAAACTCAGTCAAAACTGAGGTTATTATAATTGGTAAAAACTCATTATTGAATCAGGTTGTTTCTCTGATGACATAACGTCAGCTTCAGGTTCTACTGTAGGAACCTTGGTGTCCTCTTTGACCCAGTTCTCTCCTTTACATCCTACATTATAGAATCTCTAAACCTCCTACTTCCACCTGAGGAATGTTGCTAAAATGAGGAGCATCCTCTCACAGAGTGATGCTGAAACATGAATCCCTGCATTAGTTCCTCCAGGCTGGACGACTGTGTCTCCCTGCTCATAGTTTGCCCCAATGACTCTCCAGTTAACCCTTGCGGGGCCTTCGAGGGGTCAAACCACTGTATACTAGGAGGCGCTCAAAGCTCAAAAACACACACCAGGGTTGGATCAAACAGCCTTGGTGGGTGTTACATCCAAGCAATGAACACGTGTGGGTCTATGATGAACAAGTTCATCCAACCGTTCATCTAGATGAAGCGTGTTGGGATTTATCATCTGTCTGCGGCTGTTTTATCCAAACCATGTGTGGTTTTTGAGCTTTGAGCTCCCCCTGTTTTCATTTTGACCCCTCAAAGGCTGCGCAGGGGTTAATTCAAAATGCTGCAGCCCGACACACTTTTCCTACATTAGCTTCTGTAATGTAAGTACTAGGATAGGATTCAAAATCCTTCTCCTCACCTACAAAGCTCTTTAGACCAGGGTACAGAGCTTCCAGAGGCTCAGTGTGTCACAACATTTTCCTCTGCAGGAAAGAAAGGTGACTGTTTAAAGCCGTTTTAAATAATTACAACATACTTGGGCTGAACAAGTACAAGGGTACAGCCACTCAGAGCAGCTGCAGTTTGAACTGCTCTGTGTCATCGTATGGATGAGTTAAACGTCTTTACTTGGGAAGGGGTTGGTGACACACTGCCTGACAGAACCTCTGGAATTCTTGCTACCCCAACAAAACACCAAACTGTAAATGTGTCTAAATCTGCTTAAAAAAAAAAGTAATGTGGAAAAAGTAGGAGTTAGTGTCTGTATTGCTTTACGGTGTCACACTGTCTCTGCTTAATGGTGCAGGACACAAGGTTCTGCTCAGAGAGTAGTATCTTCATTGTTGTAAATGCCAAAGAAATGCTACAAAGTGATCTTTACACACCTCTACATCTCATCACACCACATTAGATCAGATGATGAAATACTATTATACGGTAGATTTAAAATGGCACAAAAACCCATATTACTAATATATTTCTAAGTATATCGGATATAATCACCTGTCTAATAATAAAATAATCACCAGAGTGTACTGTAAAGATCATATACCAAACAAAAACAGTCTGGAAAAACAGACTTGATTTAGATTTAGTAAAAATTCAATGGTCAACTATGTTGTGTAATAGACATAACTGTCTAAATGATCTGTCCATGGACTCCACACTCTGAGGAGCGCTCACAGCTGTACACTGGAAAAACAAACCAGCACAGAAGGAACAACACATCCAACGAAAAGACACTGGTTAGAGGGTAACGCTGTTCACACACTGCACAGAGAGGACAAGTGGTTTGAAAGAGGAGTCAGAGAGGCTTTACATGTACAAACGAACAGCCTCAACAGAGGTGGAGGCCTCAGACAACCTCTCTCCATTTATCTGCTGCCCTTTCGCCTGTTGCTCCCACCATTAGAAGTGGGTCCGACTACTGAGTAGTGGAGAACTCAATACTCTCTCACTACGCTGTGTGATATTTTCCCCTCCATGGGTGCCAGTGGTTGTGGGAGATGCCAGAAGCTGTTTTGTATCTTTTTGTGTCATAACGCAAAGTGGGTTCCTGGTGAAGCAGCCACTTTTTATGTATATGTGATTTTTAAAGACAAACACATGAATTATAAATCAGCTGCTTTCTGACCCCCGTATGGTTTGTATTGCTTTTTAGCAGTGGTATGATGGGTGAAGCTAAAGACACGGTCTAATCGAGACGTTTGACAAAACAAGACATTTCATGAAACTAAGATAACAAACCCACCTTCAGAGGAGGCTGAATAATCTGCTCCTCTTGAATCTGCTTTCGAAAGACGGGGTCAAAGAAGAGAGGGGTGGCACAGTAGTGGACCAACCTGGATGACTGCTTCAGGATCTCCAAATCCGTTCCCTGTCAAGACACTTATGTTTACTGCCACTGTGTGCATTGCATCTGTAAGTTATTATTGGAGTCACAGAAAACTGTGACCATTATCATAAAGAAGCGTCCACACCAACGGCACTGCATTCCTAATATGTTTATGACTGTAGCAGTGTCTTTCACTTTCAGTGCTCACATTAATTGCATGATTTTGATGGACACTGCAAAGAGAAAATGAGAAGGCGAGGAATCAGGGTTAGATGCTGCAGGACGAGCTAGACAAATGAAGGCCAGCACACCCAGTCTCTTGTTTTGTCCAAACCTCTAATTATAATTCTCATAACTGTCTTATGTTGATTCCTTTGCCCCTGGACAGAGTGCAACAGTCTGCGTGTTTCCCTTATAATTGGGATTACTTACTGAAATAGGCATGTTGGACTGGGCTGACCTCTGCTGCCAAGTCACAAACAGATTCTCTATCTTCATCTGTTTCTCCAGTTCTGTTAGAACAAGGTCAAAGCATTATTACAACATCACACACATCAAGCATATGAAATAGTAGCTGTAGCAACACTGACCTCTGCGTTCGAAAGCTTTGATGTCCAAGAGTTGGCCACCATGTCGGGCTACCACATCTCCCTCCACCAGTGGTTGGATGGTGCACACATCCCTCAGAGCCTCATCAAACGGAAGTAGCTCAGATGGAAAGTGGAGAGGAGCAAGACTTCTGCCAGAGCTTCCAAGTCTGCCCTGCTCTTTGCTATGCAGTGGAGGAAGGGCACTACGCAGTAATGCATCAGGCTCTATAGAGGGGCTAAGGAATGGATTAGGATCCTAGAAAAGATAGAAGACATTCAACTGTAATACAATGGCATGCAGGAAAGTACCACCCAAGGTTTGGTACGAACCTTAAGCCATATGTATATTAAGCAGAGAGTGGTCTAAGCTTTAATGTTTAGATGGTAAACGACATATTTGTCCATTGGACACTCGTCCATGTTGCTGTGGAGGTATGGAAGGGAACCGAGGCCAATCTAACCACTGCACTAGTATTAATGGGTATAATTACACATCTCATTAGAACCATGGTAGATAACCTGGCGTGGCAATAATTGTAAAAATGGCAGCATTTGCTGAGGGAGAGAGTGTTATTCATGTGCTTGGTTCTGTAGTTACTGTCAGAATTTGCACACGGCTCAAAAATCAAATAAACCCTACAATCTTCCTTTGTGACAAAGCTGATGGTTCCAGATGGTTCTGGTTTCTCTGATCCATCTCTTAGTTCAGCTGCTACAGGCTTAGATGCTGGAACCTCCTTCATTCACTGAGCTCCTCTGGTTTTCTATCTATTCCATCCACTAACATGCCTCCATGTCCACATGTGACTAACTTTGTCTCTGTTCTCTCCTAGTTGTGTTTCTCTCTTTCTGTCTCTCTCTATTCTCATCTCCAGGTATCGTCAGACTCAGAGTCGTGTGTCTCAGTGTTCAGCTGCTGGTCCCACCATCCTGCCTGAGTCTGTTGTTGTTGTTTCTGTCTTCTCTATCCCTTCACCTCAACAGGTCGAGGCAGATGGTTGCCCACATTGAGTCTGGTTCTGCTGGAGTCTACAACAAGACAATTTCCTTCTGGAACTAAATCAGTTTTTATTTAGTCTTTTCTGGATGCACAGTGTTTGGACCCAATATGCCTGACTACAGCAACAGTTAAGCATATATAGTATGTGAGGACTTAGTACAAAGCAGAGTTATACTATAGAAACTGAACATTGTAGCTATTTTATATTAGGACTATTAAGTTTTATGTTAAATTATAATGCATTATAACACGGTAGGTCAGATGTGCTATTCAGTGGCAAGTTGACAAACTCGTTCTCCAAGACGTTCAAGTTTTTAAAGAGATTTCAAGTCAAGTAGTTCTGACTGCCTAGGTGGGTATTAATAATGAAGGGGGGCAAGCACCTGGGATTCAAACTAATGAAGCCTTTTGGTTGTATGGTGGAACGTCTTAAAGAATGCCGTTGCCATTATGACACTCTAAGTTATGCTATAAATAAAGGTTATGAAGTTGTAATAGGTTCGCCTAGAAAAAGCTACTTAGAGTTGCACGAATAATGGAATCTATAGAAATAAAATCTTCTCTGTCCCTCAATTAAGGAAAACAAAAGCGAGAATGAAACTGTGGGTGGTGTAATGAGCTGTGTCTTTACCTACCTTACAGTCTATTTCATGGATCGGTGCATCAGAGAAGCAAAAATGATGAAAAAGACCCATCTTCTGGTTGAGCAGGCAGTGGACAACGTGAGCCCTTGCATTCTGCCACTGAACAAGGCGAACCAGGCCCCGATTGAGAGACGCACCCAGGTCCACAGACCAGTTATAGCTGTGAAGAGTCACCTAAAGAAAGTTATACAGTTTCTTTAGAATAGTACAAAACACCAACAAGATGCTCAGACTCGAATTTAATTAAAAACATCTGTGAAAGCTTTATTCTCAGAAGGTTCCCCCCAAACAAAGAGCTGAAAAGCAAGCAGAGTAATGGACACCAGCAACACAACACAAACCTGGATACTGCCCAGCACATCAGAAAACCACCAGAACGAGTTTATTAAACCCTTAGGTTAGGTTTTTGCAATGGCAACTGGGACTTTTGTTTTCTCACAACAGAACCAACATTTTGAAAATAGACCATTTCAGGCTTTTAAACGTGGAGCCTACAGGCCACATGGCTTTACACTCGTATACACACACAGGCTGCCATGTCCGTTCACCTTTTTATCCAGGATACTGATGAAGAGGAACCTCTGGCGAGGAGCCAGTCCCATCCTGGCCTGACTAGAACTGAACCAGTCACTCTGCTCCAAAGCCTCAAAGCGCTGGAAACCCTTATGAGCTGAGAAACACATTGAACATAATACAAGTCAGATCTAGACAGCGTGCTGTGGTGCTGGCAGTCTTAAAGGAGCTGTACAACATATTCAATTATTGAAAAACTGCTTTAAGGCTTGTTCTAAATCCTGAGGCCACATGCAGAGTCTCAGAGCTTCCAAAGGTTACTCTACATTCTAAGACAAATGTGTGTCACGTGCAACACAGTCAGAAGGAGAAGCTTCCATTCCATAATATTTGGTGAAGTTATACAGATTCTAGAATCTGTTTGTATTTTGGGACACACTGTGAGCGTGAGGGTATAAGAAATGATGAGCTCTATCAAAATCAGAAACACAACAGTGTTCAAAGGCTCAGGGTCAAAGAAAATGTGCTCGTTCACTGTGAAAACAGGAGAAATGTTTGATGAAATGATTAGTTTCTGTTCAGCAGGGCAGAGAACCAGTCAACCAAGGTTTGGCTTACAGACCTAAGAGGAGAGTACGTTTAGGGAGAGCCTTAATGTAGCTAAGGGTCATTTTGACTGTGTCTTGGCTTCTCTGATAGGAGCAAACATTAACCCTTTACTATTACTTACAGATGCACATTGATCACAGGTCTCCAATAGAAAAACTGTTCATAACGGTCTTTTACCATCGTAACAATGACCAGAACAGCTTCTTTCAAAACTACATTGGAAATAAAACCTTTTTCTAACTGACTCCAAAGACTCCTGCTGCATTAAAACACTATTAAAAGTTACAAAATAGGCCTCTGATTTGAATAATGGATACATTCATACGTTCATCCCTCATGTAGATATGCAGTATGCAAATCACTCGAATTGAACATTTACTTGGAAAAAGAAAAAAGATTTAGGAATGAAGCTCTACATTTATATAAAAACATCTTGTCAAGCTAAAAGGCAAACTTACATGTGAACCTATTTAGCACTGTGGTGTTTTCCTCATCTGAACTGTCCTCTGCAGGAAAATAGAGATGGCACAAACAACAAGGAAGCGTGGACAGTCAAACACACAGCTTGAACTGAAGTAAGCGGAAACTTGTAAAGTAACACATGTTACAAGCTGGACAGCTGCTAACACAGACAGAGAAGCACAGAGTCAAAGAGCGGCAGCAAAGAGAAGCTGGAAACACAAACATTCATTCGGGTCGTCCTTTCTACTGCACGCGAGGATAATCAGCTGTTAGCACCATGCTAGTGAAAGGCATTCACAGCAGCATGCGCAGCATCAGCTGGACCGATTTCTCTACTGTTACACATTCATTTGCCTCAAGCATTCTGACAAACATCAGAGCTGGGATTGACAAACTCATAAGTGACAGCTTTTCAAATGTTGAGCTGTCAAAGTGATGAGAAGTGAACTAACTGGTTTGTAATTTGTTTAGATCATTCGATCCGTGCACAATAATTACACTGATGGTCACTCATGGTAAGCGCTACATCATAGGATTCCTCATTCTCCTGCTGTTTATTGTTATACTTGTGACTTCACCATTTTAGTTGGCTGGTTGAGCTTAAGTCAATTAGTTCCTCCAGTTATTACCTTACTGTAGAGTACAGTTCATGGAAAAGCTTAAATGCAATTGCTGTTCCACAAATAAATATTACTTCTTTAATTTTGTAGCTCTGTAACTTACAAAACCTATAAAAAGAAGAAACACAGGAACATTACTGAAAGGTATGACTAAAGGTCAGTGAAGTCGCTTTCAGGCCAGTGTTGAGTCGAGTTTACACTGTGGGGATGTTAAACACTTACCTTGCTCTGTGCTACAGTGCCACTGATGGAAGTTGCGACCAATGAGAATGAATGTCCTTGCGGTGTCTGGTGGGTGGCTGATGTTCTGGACAAGACGGAAGGGTATAAACACATCTCCAGATTGGAGGCAGCTAAACAGGGTTAGAGAAAGCCATGAGAATCACATAGGACAGTGAGACGTTCAAGTGCGTTCACCAGCTGCTGGGGATTTGGTTGAGAAAGTGTCAGATAACAGTTACTCCTCACCACCATTAGCAGCCTACATCACATACAGTGAATAAACAACAGCTCTGACCACCAGCTGGAAGAAGACAAACATGACATTTTCATACTAATACTACTCACCTTGTCTTTTCAAAAGCCTTCACAGTTGTATCACTGGCCAGAGAACTGACCAGACTGACAATTTCTGCCAAGATGGAGGGCAGCAGGAAGTGCGACGCAATGTCTGCTGTACACTGCTGAATGGAGGGGCAGCCTGTTCAGCCACGCCCCAATCAGAAGACGACAGGAAGTTAAAGGCACCGCTCATTATCAGAACAAGCACAGAAAACACCACGGCTAAAGAAGCCTCACCATGTTTAGCCATGAAAGCGATCCACGCCAGGCAGGTGACATGGTAGACGGGGTGCAGAGTGCCCACATCTCCTTCCTCCATCTGAGACACCTGCCTCCTACAGACCCACAAAAAGCCATCAAAAGACGTGAATAAATGACCTAAATATCCTACAACATGCCAGGTGATATGTGACACAATGTGTTTGATGCACCATATGAGCCACTGCTGGAGATGTGGATGAGATTTTGTGACACCTGGTGGTAGTATCCAGATTAGTTAAAATACTTGGTAAGCGAAGCAACAGCAGCTTTTACAGGTGTGACTTCATCTCCATTGAAGCAGTCTGACTTTGAAAAATGACAGCAAACAAGCGCGATTTTTACAACAGAGATAATCTGGACAAGCTGGAGACTGGACAAGCGCATGGACTTCATACACAAACAAAGGTAAGACCATACACGATTTTCAATTCTAATTAAAAAAAAGACAGATCAGCCAGAAAATCGAACGTGACTGTCGTCCATCTTGGCCAACCCCTCCCACCCCCTGCACCAAACCGTGGAGGACCAACGCAGCTCGCACAGCGCGAGACTGCTGCACCCGAAGTGCAGGACTGAGCTACCGGAGGTCCTTCGTACCCACGACAATAAGACTTTACAACAACACATCAACATGACTGGAAGCATGTTTCTTTTAGAGTGATGTGTGCCGTGCGGTGTCCATGTAGGATACCTTTCTTCTTTCACTTGCACTTTATGTTGGAGATATATAAATATATTTTTTTTGTACATAATTTTTTAAACTTTTTTTGTAACTATTGTAATTATTGTAATTTTTTCCAACTGTCCCTCTACTGCTGCTGTGACACCGGAATTTCCCCACTGCGGGATAAATAAAGCTCTATCTATCTATCTATCTATCTATCTATATTAAATGTGCTTTTGTTTTTCTTGCTGTAGTATTGTTGAACATTGTGGAGCTGATTAAAGCATAACTGAAACTAAAACAACTAATCTAATTACATAAAATTTATTAAATAAAGAATTAAGGTCAAAATTGAAATATAAGCTTCTATTTCGGGTTCATATATTTTTACATCCGACTCCAGAGTCAATGCGTCACTAGTCATGGAACTCACCGCCCTGGTCACTGGGGCAGACAAACGTTGAAACAGGCTTTCAGCTTTGTCTTTCATGAATAAGAATTCTTGGTGGTGGTCTAGTCACCTGTGTGCTTGCTCCAGCTCCACAGCCACAGCCTTCTCGTGGCTCCACTGCTGCTTTATGGTCTCCGTCTTGTGTCTCCGTCGTACTGATCGGCCCTCCTCTCCTCTGTCTTGCACTATGTCATCTGTTGTTTTTGGGCTCCCAAGTTCTGATGCATCAGGTTTACTCTGAAAAGATCAACGGGAACACAGGTACCTGTCAAGCTCAGAGTCGAAGGCAACAACTACTGTTAGTCCAACTAAAGACATCGACTGTTACCTTCCACTGGATGCGCTCACTAAAACACATTAAAGAATGGGCCTGCTGCTGCTGTCCCTGCTGTACAGTGATGTACTGCTCATAGGAACGCTGTCAGCACCGTAGTCTGGGTTAGTCTAGTCTAGTCTGAACAGCGTGTTCTGTGTGGCTAGCCAACATTTCAAGGCTTGCATGGAAGTGAAGAAAGCATACGGTGGCGATTTGTACAGGATCTTACAGGAGCTGTAAATATGCTGTAAAGAACCTTGTCTTTTACTTTGAAACAACTTCCTTTTTTTGGACCATCTCTGTTTTCCTTCCCTGATATCTGTTCCCTACCCACCAGAAGAAACCTATTGATAAGACTTCTTACCTGCGCAGATGTCCATAAGACAGGATTTCTGTTCATTTAGTTACCCGTCGATCACTGTTCATCCTACTACCTGTTGATGCCTTCTCATTCACACATCGCCACCACCTTCAGTATCTTGTTATGAAAGCATTCTTTTAGCCACTGGTGTTTTCTTGGGTCCAGCTTTAAACATACTGTGATGACCCAGCAAGAGGGTTAGTGTGGGAGGTGTGTGAATAGTTCTGTGTGTAAAGTGTTAATGTGCATGATTGTGTGGTAGCATTAGTGTTATTAGATGTTGAGGTTTTGTTATTGTATTCGTGTGTTGGCCTGCACCGTGTATAGGAGTAACGCTCCCGGTGACTGGCCACTGTGTAAAGCTTATAAAAAGGCAAGAGCTGTCCTGTTGTAGTGTTGTCGTGCAGTATGTGTTCTGTCGTCCGCCTGCCATCTCGACAAGTTCCCTCTGTATTAGCCTGCTATCATAGCTGCTAAGTCAGGTAGGGTTAGCTTAGCTTTAGCTTCACCGCCTCCCACAGTAGCCCATAAGCCGTGGGGTGGCTACAATACAAACATCATCGCATACTGCCTGCCAAAGGTAAAGTTTAAAGGAGGTACTGACAAGTATGTCCCAGAAACTCCGGCGGGTGCTTTTGCCAGTGGGCGTGGTGGAATCTGGTGTGCTGGCCCCCGTCAGTGGGGAGCTTCCCACAGCTTGGGGTAACGTGATAGGAGCAGGGCTGGTTTTAAAGACCCGCGAGCCACTGCGCTGCCTGGGGCCGTCCTTTACTTCTTTCACCTCCGGCAAAGAAATCAGGCCTGAAGACACAACTTAAAGACATGATTATGAACAAGAAAAATGTATGTATGTGTGTTTGTCGATATGCATGTATGGATGTGGACACTGGCGTTGGGTTTGGTGTGAAATGTAGCAGTTTTAATTACACATCCTAATAACGCTTTGCTGTTGGTAGTAACACATGTTGCACCAATGTGAATCGGTTTTTAGTTCACAATTCCCACAAACACACCTGGAATGGCTAAAAGGCTGTGTTTGTGTTATGATGTAACAAACAATGTTGACATCATTTATATTTGGCCAAAACTATTCATCATGTAAATTTAGATATTTAAACATGTTAATGCCTTTTGTTGAAGATACCTCAGATCACAAATAAGATCAGTACAATCTTTGGCAGTATTTTGTTCTGCAGTGGGTCCAAATCTGGAAACATTCTAATCTGCTGGTACCTTTTGCCTCCTCTTTCTGCGCATCGCTTGCTGGGCAAGGCCCACCCACACAGAGAGGGTTGGGCAAAACTCTCAGCTCCATGACGACGTCGCAGAGAGCGTGGCGCAGCGCCCCCTGGAGTTTATCACTCAGCTGTAAGGGGCTAACGTTGCCTTGTTCCCAGATGTCAAAGCGCACATACAGCTGTGCCTCTGTTTGGAGACAGGTTTTAATACTCTCTGCCAGAAAAAGCACAAACAAGAAGAGTTCCAGTAAATCATTCATAACTGATAATAACTGACACTGGGGAACCAAACTGACGACAGTAACAGTTTCCGTTACTTTGGACTGTGGTTGTAATGGAATTTCTAAGCAAAGTAATCCTAGAATGAGTTATATACCTGCTTACAGAACTATTTCAGAATAGTGAGCCTTTCCTTCTTTCTCATGAGAAAGGGAGCTAGGGAGACACTGTCTAGTTGTATTGTTTTACAGCATGGACCGTGGCCATGAGAGCATGACAGCAGAACTTTGATTTGCTTTGTTTCTGTTACACTTTTCTCCTGGTGCAAGGCAGTGACTGACCCTGAGTTGTGGGCTGATAAGTCCCTCACAGACTGTCTTTGTTTAAGACTGAGCTAATGAGAAGACACGTCTTTACTGCCTCGCAACAGGGGAGGTATTTAGGTAGGCACAGGGTAGATGACTTCAGATCTACACTCAGGCAGGACAGTTTTGCACCGACTCTGTGTATTTCTCGTTTTGCAAGAATTAAAGACAACAGAAAGACAACTTTGATCACTTTTGATTCATTCATCAGGTTTTATCCTCTACAGTGGACGACTTAGTCATGCTTTTGGTGATTTCAGACCTAATCCTGGGTTGACATAAGGACGATGGTGGCTGGAAACAGGACAGTAGTTTAACTTACTGTATACTTCTAAAATACTTCACTGTGAAATGTATCCACACCTCATCTAACCAAATGCCCCGTCCGATCCCTGACCGTTCAGTATCTACCACTGTACCTGAACTGACGGGGACTGAGTCCACTTTAACCACAGCGGTCAGCTCATCAAAGTGGTCTGGGTGAAGTGGTACGGAGCAGTTCTGTGAACTCTGCAGTGCAGCACAGTTCTGAGGTGGAACCTGAACAGGGTGACCAAGGGCATCCACGAATGAGAGGGTGATGCAGGCGATGCCTAAAAGAGCAAGGTAATCCATTAAAAGGAAAATGATTACTATGATTCCTTCACAGTTATCTGAACCTAGAAGAACAATTGCTTAGTTAAAGAAGTGTTAATGTAATTAATGCTAGTACGCCTTAGTTTCACATAAACTAACTGTGCAGGTGCTTCTGCAAACATTTGAAAAGGCTGAAAAACAACCTAAATAAGGTGAGACAACACATACTGTACATACATTACACAGGTCAAAGTCACACATTGTTCTTTAGCACATTGAATCTAAAATACAATAACAGATACTACACTGCTGCTGTTCAGAAGAGGCAGGACACCACCTGGGTAGTGATGTATTATACAATATACAGTCATCTGAAAACATTATTGTAACATTTTCAATATATGTTTATTTCATCTCAAGGTTAACAATACTGAGATATTAAAGTAATATAACTAAACGATTAAAAGAGAAAAAATTTCTGTGAATGTAATTCTACATAAATGCAGGAAAAAGTGACAACCCCCTCACATTTATTCCCACTTCAAAGGCTCAAATCACACACACAGATGGATCACACCAGGTGCACATGACTAGTAGACTGTTACTCAGCATTTGGAATGAGGCGGCGCTTTCTAAACCGCATTTAGTTTGGTGTGCTCCTGTTGAAGAGTTAGTGTCAGAGTGAGCAGCATGGTGAGCGCAGAAGAGCTGAAGGAAGTCTTCAGAAAGAAAGTAGCAGTCCACGAGTCTGGTAAGAGATTTAAAAGGATCCGGAAAAGTCTACAAGTGGTTCCACAGCTTTCTATGTTTTTCAAATCATTTAACCAAACAGACAAATATGCTCATTTGAAACTTGACAACACAGAAGACTGTGTGTCTTAACACTAAATGAGAAGATGGACTGCAGAATTCCCCCCTTGCTTGATGTCCCACTGACACATAGGCTTAAAAAAGCAGAACCTCACAGAAAACCATTTCAAAGCATCTGTGACTTAGCTTTGACTATGAACAGCGACTGGTCTGAAGTGTTTTGGAGGCCCAGCATGGAAACCTACTGTGTTTAGTGTGAGTACTACTGTGAAAACTGAAACCTGAGTGTCTGTTGCCTTCAAGTCTTCCTTCAGGTCTTGCAGCGACTCATGTGTTTTTTTTTATCCTGGTTCTGGTTTCTGTGATCCATCTCTTAGTTCAGCTGCTACAGGCTTAGATGCTGGAACCTCCTTCATTCACTGAGCTCCTCTGGTTTTCTATCTATTCCATCCACTAACATGCCTCCATGTCCACATGTGACTAACTTTGTCTCTGTTCTCTCCTAGTTGTGTTTCTCTCTTTCTGTCTCTATTCTCGTCTCCAGGTATCGTCAGACTCAGTCGTGTGTCTCAGTGTTCAGTTACTGGTCCAACCATCCTGCCTGTGTCTGTTGCTGCTTGTTTTGTTGTTGTTGTTCTTTTCTCTCTTCTCTGTCCCTTCACTCCAACCGGTCAAGGCAGATGTTCTCCCACTGATCCTGGGTCTGCTGGAGGTTTCTTCCTCTATAGAGTTTTGCCACTGTTGCTATTAAAATGTATAATTTATTGATTGACTCCAATTAAAAGCTGCTCTATGTGGGATTTGTTGGGTTTAGTTGTGTCAGGTCTTAAACCTTAGTTGTAAAGTGCCTTGAGATAACTGATGTTGTAAATTGGCGCTATATAAATAAAGTTGAATTGAATTATACCGGCAACCAAAGCCAATCTGAAGCCCAAAGATATTCTCGCCTTCAGAAAACAGAAAAAGCTCATTCACACACACTCACTTGCTGAGCTGAGGGGAACTGATTACCTTTGCCTCCGGTGCCTTGGCCTCCAGGTTTATTGTAGAGGTAGATATCACCATCAGCCAAGTCACTGCTCAAATGAAAGTAATGCTGCAGACAGAACAAGAACAAGAGAATAAATCAGCCCCTGGAGCCTCAACCACAAGTCAGCATTGAAATACATACATCCCAATGACGCTGAGCTTTAAAGTGCTTGTAGAGCACGGACAAATGTCAAACACATCTGTTTGTTTCAAAGCTGTAACGACTTCTAAGTGAAAATCTTACAATCCTAAATCCTAAGAAGGCTGGAAAGTTATTTTCCGCTAAACAAAAACAGATAGGAGCATTTGACAACTAATTAGGTTGATTGACAATAGGTCATAACATGGTGGTGAATAAAGGGGACATTTCAGAGAGGTAGAGACTCCTGTATGTAAAGTAGAACAATTTCAGAAAAATGTTCAAGGTAAAAGTGAGATGTTGCTCTACATTATATAATATCAGTAATAGTCAATTCAGTTTGTTTATATAGTGCCAATTCAACATCATCTCAAGGTACAAAGTAGGTTTAGGACCTTACACGACTATATCGAAAAAGCTAAAATTCCCTATTTGAGGAAGCACTAGGCAACAGTGACATCCACTCTGAATACAAGTTAGAAGGACACAACTGGTTTCCTGTGTCTAAGGGTTGCAGTATTTAATTAGTGTGGTGGAGTTGACTCAATCATTCTAACATATTCATCGTGCTGCAGCCAGGTTTCACTGAGATAAAGTAAACCTGACGGTCATGGTGATGGTCTTTCTGAAGAGAGAGGCTCCACTCTGGACTGTCACGGTTCCGAATTCAGAAGAAACACTGGCTTATTACTGGATCCAAAGTAGGATGGATTGTGTATGAAATGATTCAGTGAATCAGGCGGAATGTGCATAAGGAACAAAGTCAAAAGGTCAAAAGCGGATGGAAGTGACCCATTGTTTAAAATGATCAGACACTGATACTATGGGCCAGCATTAGTGGCCATGTTGTCTATTGATTATTATATTAGAAGGCTATAAAGCAAAATATGCTGCCATCCAGACAATCTCCCCTTCAGGGAGTCAATGCTAAGCCACATAATGCAGCCATGGAAGAAGAGTCTGACTGCTCAGCTGGCCTGGAGTCAGACCTTTCACCAGCACGAAGACAAGATTTCCCTCAGCTGTTTTAAGACAGTAAATGGGTGGAGATTTGAAAATCATTGCATTGTTTTTCTGCACATTGTTTTATGGAATGGGGTCGTATTTGAAGTTGTTGGAGGACTGATGAAGGCAAGCGTTGCGTTTCAAATACCTTCCATCACTGACCAAGCAGCAATGACTAAGATTACTGTATGTTTCCACATTTCCAAAAGTAATGGAACATTTAAAAGCAAGTCATCTGTGGTTTTATCCCCATTTAAACAACAAGTACAGTCTTTACAGGCATTGAAATCAATTTCACAGGACACAGCTAAAAAAACACCTTTCACACACCTGCAACTTTGACACCATAAGCAGAAAACAACAACTTCCTTGAGCAACTAACCACAGTATGTGCCTGACTTGGTTTAGATCAAAGTCAGCCAACAGATCATAGACTTATCTCTTCCTCAAAGAAAGGCTTGTAAGTTTGAATTTTTGTATTTTCAATTCCAGGCATTCAGTAAAATACATAAATATTAGCATATCACTCAACCCATAGAGGTCTGCCTGTACTGTACCTTGAAGTGGTGTGCAGTATTGTTGTCCGTGTATTTGGGAACATGCAGGAAGATGAGGAGGTTCTGCCTGAGATAGTGAGCCACAGCAGGCATCCACGAAACACAGGACTGGGGAAGCCTGTAGTTCATCACATCAGTGGCTGGAGATCCTGACGGCTGGATGAACTGACCACACAACATCTGGTGGATGCTTTTATCCCATACAACACATTTGAAATAAAGGGTTTCCTGTCTTGCCCCACTGGGATAACTAAAAGATATATCCAGTAATATTTCTAACATATATATACAACTACAGATCAGCATCCATATATCATTTGGGAAATTAAATACAGGCTCTCTCCAGATTTTATACCCCCTCATGATGGTAAATGTCTAAGAAAATAGCGTACTTCAACATCAGCTGGTGTCAACTTGCAATTCCTGACAAGCATGACAGTGATGATGTCCAGCGTGGTCTCGTCCAGACGCTTCTGCAAAACCTTGACCAGCTCATCTGTGATCTCTGGTCCTGTATGAACCGGAAACAAATATAACCACTATCACTAACGCTGTTAATACATGGATACAATGTACGTTCATCAACCAAATTTTCGAAAATTAGTTATCATTTCTCCCTGTGGATGCTAGAGTCCTACTGGGGTGCATTATATGCGATTCCACGTCATTTTTGCCAACACACCAGCATGTGTTACGTCTTAATGACCTGTAGGTGGCGATCGGCTTACACTCAAAGGATTACCTCCTCAGATAGTCCAGTCGTTTAAAGCGTATAATCAGCCATTAGAACTGTGCAGTGAACACAATATAATTATAATACACACATAGTGTGGAAATCTAACTCACTTAGTGGAACTTGTGTGGATAAAGTCCTTAAACCACTGCACTACCTGAGGAAGTAACTGTTTGCTGCGTGTGAGACAACTACTCATTCCCAGCTGTGGAAGTGACACAGGACACGGAACAAGGATATTTAATACTATATAATAAAACACGATTGGTGCAACATTTGTGTGTTACAGATAGAAATGAGCCACTGCTGCAGTAACAGGCCACTGTGAACTGGATATATGGAAACACCTTTGCGACGCCTGGTGGTTGAACACTAGCACCAAGATTTTTTTTCACCGTAGTGGAGATGCAAACATACTGCAGTGAAATCTGTGTCAGTTTGAACTGCTCCCACTGTATATTGAAATTTAGTGCCATCAAGCAACATGTTTGGTACAACTGTACCTACTGCTGTTGAGTACAGACATGTTTACTGTGTTTACCATTTCAAACGTCGCCATCCTATATAATAGATTCATCATATTTTGAAATCCTTTCACTGGGTATTTGCCAAACACTTAGCTCTTATAAAAGAAATACGATGGTGGAGAAATACGATGAAGCGCGTAAGTCTAATGTTCATGTTCTGTTCATAAGAAGAATTTGTGCGTTCAAGTTTCTAACTGAACCTGAAAGAAACAATATATTACTAGCACAAGACACTGATTCTTTGTTCTAATCACGTTCAATTCTGCCTAATTCCTCAGCCCAGTTTTGTCCTAGACATTTGCCATCTCTTACCTGCATTTCCCACTCCATGTACCAGCAGCAGAATGTGCTTGTCTACTTGTCCAACTGGCCGAGAGCCCTCCAGGGAAGCCCTGGAGCCCTGAGGAGAAATACAACAAACATGTCAGCAATTTGGCATCATCATTAACAAATATAAAGATAGGATTTAGCCAATACATGCTAAAATGCTTGTGCTTATTCAATGACTTCTGTAGATAATTGAAAATCTGGAGTGGCCAACTGAAGAACTGGTGAACAGTGTGATTCCTGTCATTATTTCCGTGTCTACAGAGAAGACACGTCAAGAAAATGTGAGTCTACGGTCTGCAACCCATTGCATTGTCACCAAAGAAGCTGCAGAAAAGCTGGCAAGGCAAAACCAACCAATTCCAGGTTTGTGTTGTTTTCTGAAATCAAGTTGAATCGTTGAATTGCTTGAATGTCTAAGAATAAAAAGTAGCACGTTGATTCCATTATTTGATTTTACTGTTGTTTTTCTTCCTAGTGGCTACAGACAAACTGCCGTCATCTACTTACTGCTGAGTCCTCTGACAACAAGGGTTCTTGACTCCTGATAAGCCCAATGGAGCGAGACATGTGGAGGTTTCCATCCACATCAGAATACTTGCCCGTTAGTGAGGTTTCACAGAGTCTGCAAACAGAAACGAAGGAAGACGTATGAAAATGGGTGTAGAAGCATTCACGTACCCACGATGATGATATTTCCTCGGAGATGAACGGAACTCCTCCAAGTGGACGGCATTGGTGTTCATGTCTCTCCCCTTTGTTTTCAGTCTCTTGTCTCTGAATGCCAATCAAGGGCTGAAAACTCAGTTAGTCATACAGGATCTCTGAAGCCTGAGCACCAAAGATGGTGGTACTGTATCACGGAAAGGCAGCGTGCTGCGACCATAAAAACAACATGTCACAATGTGTCAAGTGAAAAGTTTTGACTTATAATAAAGAATAAGAGATCTTTCTGGGCTTTCATATCAGATGTGTACCAGGTTAGCTAGCTAAAGTAAGGCCTGATGTATACTGGTACAAACTTCTCTACAGTGGAGATACTGGCATTTAGGAACCAATAATCCCGCATCAGCCACATTTTAGTAAGTAACCAAGTGTCTGGCATGATGTCGTGTCATGTGCTGTATGAGAAAGCTCCTCATAATTAGTGTGCAGCAGATCTCTGTGAGTTATCCGACAAAATGCTTCCAATCAATTTTAATAATTAACCTACAACCTTATACTGTTCTGTAAGGGAATTTTCTATTGTACATCCTCAGTAGAAATGACTATTGTTACTTGGGGTTATTATGACTTTTCTGAGCTCAGTTAAATATCATGATTCTTTACTTCTGCAGAAGGCAACACCTTCTATTGTTAAAACTACACTGTTTTTGTGCTTTACATCCTGACCACAAGGTAAAAATACATCATTATAGAAAAAAAACTCATTATTTTGAAGAAGGGTTGGTAAGATATAAAACAATTAAGAATAAAGAAGTGAACACCTACTAGAAAAACACACAAAGACTGACTTGTGATGAGAAAAGCTAACCTCAGGTAGAAAACGGACTTGGTTGTACGCTCCTGATAGACAAACATGTTCTTCCTGTTGACCACACAGAAAGAGTTCAGCACAGAGCGCAGGGCCTGGATCGCTACAACAGAGAGGCATAAACACAGTAAGAGTTGCTGTCCACCAAGCTGCCCCACTGCTAGAGTGGAAAGAAGAAAGCTGAGGCGCGTGTTCTACATATTACTCACCCCTGGACACCCCCATGTTGGGTCCCATCTTGAGCCGTGGGTGGATGTGGATGGTTGTGCGCCACACCTCGTTACAGGCAAAATGTCCAGGAATGAACTGCATGGTGGCTGCCAGGTAGTCCCTGGCCAGGTAGCTCTCCTCAGTGTTGTAATCTGTGTCATCAAAACATTCTTTCCGTGTTCATTATTGTACTCATGGACACAGAAGTGAAAAACAAGTGTCTTAAAACTTTAGTGAGCACTGATTTACCATCTGATGTGTTGAGCCTCTGCTTGTAGAGAGACTCATTTTTCCAAATGTCTTCTTCGCTCTCAGCCACCAGCAGAGAATTACACACATGACTGTCATGTAGGTCCTGAAGCAGCATACGCTACACAAACACACAGCACAGAAGACAGTGACTGGAAGAAGGGAAGCATTTCACTACACGCTGTACTGTACAGAAAACGGTCTTATTTTGATGAGAGAACCAGTAAAAAGAAGGTAATTAACAGGTGCAAACGTGGTGGGTGTAGCTGTATTTAAATAGTGGTTGTCATCTGGGTTTGGGGTGATCTTACAGAGAGTACATGAGTGGTTATTTAGCCCTGACTCTGGTTGTGTGTCCTTATGCTGGTGGAACAATGCACGTGTGTACACATCTTCCTCACCCAAACAATAGCTGACATTTGTACACAAGCAGATTGAACCTTTCATTCATTCATTCATCCTCTACCGCTTCTTCCCTGAAGGGGTCGCGGGCGTGCTGGAGCTTATCCCAGCTGGCTATGGACTAGAGGCAGGGTTCACCCTGGACAGATCACCAGTCTGTCGCAGGGCCACATATAGACGCACAAGTCACAGTCACACACTCACACCTACGGGCAATTTAGCATATTTTTCCAATTGACCTAACTGCAGGTCTTTGGGCTGTGGGAGGAAACCGGAGACCCGGAGAAAACCCAGACACGGGGAGAACATGCAGACTCCACACAGAAAGGCCCCCGGTCGCCTCCGGGAATATGCTGCTCTCTGTCATGAGCTGACAATGTGACAATATCAACCTGATTGACTATTCTGCAGATTTCACCGATCTTCCTGACCACCAGCTGATGTAGTTGCAAGTATTCAGGAAGCTCCTTCTCCTCCTGCTTGTTCTCCAAACCTTCAGCACTGACCTCTTCTCCTTCTGAAAAACACCTGGAAATAGGAAAACAGAAATGACATTTCATCCCAGCTTTGATGACGGATCTGAGAATCACGTGTTCAGAGCAGCTGGTCAGCCAGACCTAGAGTGGGAGTAGACCGTGACTCTGTCCTGATGGATCTTAACAATTAGCCAGAAGTCTGGCATTAACGGCGACTGAGACTCCTGTTCATCCAAGGTGGGGCTCTCGCACTCAGAGTCACTGCTGCCACCATCATAACCTTCAACATAAGCAAAAGGAAACATTTTCTAGTGAAATAAATCTTAGGAAACATGTTTTCATCACAATTATCAGGAGTATTTACTTGAATTAGAAAGTAAAAGCCACTTATTGTGCGTGAGTGAGAACACACCGCTACAGTATGGAAACGATGTCATCCGCACTCATATGCTTTAACATTCAAATGCATTAGCATGCCGAACTGCTTCAAGAACATCATCCAGCTCAGCAAGATGGGATCTAGCCCAGAGTCTGCACCAGAGTGGTCATCAAGCAGCGTGTTAAGACAGACCCAGAATGAACCATGGACTGTTTCATTACCATTCTACCCTACTGATTAACACTAATCACTAAGATCAGAAAATGCTTTTATATCACGTGTAATACTGAATCCTAGCTGGGGGCTATGCAAGTAGATGTTTTAGGGCTGAACAGAAATTACAGTATAAAGAAATGATGGTCACATTATCACACACTGCGCTCTCACCTTGCATGTCTGAGTCCAGACTGCCCTGGCTGGAGACGACACTCTGAACCCTACTTGGTCTGAGTTTGCCACAGCCTGAGAAAAGAGAATTTCACATAAGAGTATTTTGGTAAGATCGCACATCCTCAGAGTTTAGGTCTGTCAAAGACAACATGAGTACTAAGAAATCAGGGTTAACAGCTGGGTAAAGACACGGCCCAAGTGAAGGTTGAGGTTCAGTGTAAAACACACTCACTGTGAAAGGCCGACTGTGTGGACTCTGCCAAGCTGACACTGGACGGCGTTTTGGGGGGCGAGGTGGGATCTGCGTCGTGATCAGACTGCAGCTGGAGGGCACTAAGCTGATCTCTGTTCCCAACTATGCTTACTGAGCTCTGACAAACAGAATCATCAGCCTCAGGATTCAAGCCTCTGACTGACCCAGTAACATCTGCAGTTGTGTCACTAGTGGCCTTATCTTCACTCTGTGAACACACAAAAATGTATATTCACAATCCACAAACCAGTTCTAAATCACTTCTGCCACAAACAAAGATAAAGGATATAGTATTCTGCATTTGTTTGAGATACCACTAAACAATCCTGACATAGTTCAGCAAAAAAAATACTTTTAAATTCTATAAATAATAAATAATCTTTTAAATACTACCTCATATTGCGGACGTTATCGATAATCTATGTTTGGGGAAGACACTTGCTGAATTACACAAACTACTACCCCACAAAATCGTTGGAGGAGTTTCTGTGTTAGTGTGAAAGGTATCTGACCTCGCAGTCTGCCTCTGCTTCGCTCTCCAGCATCACCTCCTCATTCTGTGTTCTGGCACTGCTAGGTTCTGGGCATCGTGTATGGTCTGCGGTCCCGTCACAGAGGCTCCTGTTAACGTGCATCCTCCTCTGGGACAGGTAGTAGAAATTGGCCTGTTCTCCCTTCAGCAAGTAGCCAGAGAATGACATTCGGCGGAACTCCTACAGGACCATTACATTATCCAGTCAAACGATGTGAACCCTCACACGGTTCTGTTTGTACTTTTCACACACACACTATTGCATCAACATTAGAATAATGTGCAATGGGCTGAAACAGAGGCTTATAATTGTTAGATTAAATGTAATATAATAATTGTTTGCACTTCCCGTCATAATTATATTTTGAAATGTAACCATGTGGTTTCGGATCATTTGTAACTTGGCGTCTTAATAAAATACACACACACAATAATTAATTAATACTTTCAAACAAGTTTAGATGATCAACAAAGATTTTCTACTCCGGTATAATGAGAACATTTCTGTAGCTGTGTGCGTGTGTGTCAGACTGTATGCCCTTGCCTCTTTGAATTTCTCCAAAGACTGTTCAGGCCCAAAGACAAACTGAAGTGGGACTTCTTCACAGTGACACTGTGGTCGACCACTGGAGCGCAGAACATGATCTGCTACTTTTTGCAGTGTTGCCGAGCAGATGACCCGAGAGTGACGCAGAGCAGAAACTATTTCATCCTCCAGCAGCCATCGAATCTAACACACAAGGGAAGCTCATCACTGTTAGTACACAGTAAGAATATTATAAACGCTTCCAATAATAACACTAAAATGGAATAACAACAGCTTCCATTCACTGTAGATCTGGCTACAAATACTGTGCATATGGACATTTCCATCTTGGAATGTTCCATGTTTTTTGGAACATGTGCTCATATGGTGTGAGTAGAGGCTGATGTGTTTGATATTCTTTACACTGACAATGTGTTTACCTTTGGGGGAGTAAGACTCACCTCATCCATCGTGGCCACAATGGCTACCTTGTGAGGAGGTGGGAGTTTGGATAAAGGCTCACCAGAGACCCTAATGGGAAAAACAGCAACCACTGATGGACAGGTTCAATCAGACAAGGCAGCTGGTTTGTACTGAACAAACTCACCCATCAGCACCAGGGCCCCTCAAACTATCCAGTACTGCCATCAACTCTTCGTCAGAGCGATAGGACGAGGGCTGTCCCGGTGAACGATTCAGTGATACACTGCTCTCTGAGGTGTACCTGCCCAGACAATTAACGTACTGACTTAACAGCCTGGGGAACACCCTGTTAAGTTAGATAACATTGATTCATTTCCTACATTATACTCACCGATTGTGGTGGAAATCAGCCATAAAATCAATCTCCAGAGGCAGTGTCAGGACAAAAATATCTAACGTGACTGAGAGGTCATTTAAGTCCACAGTCTGTCGGGCCTCTGCGTCCTCCAGACAGGAGATAATCTCACCTGCAATCACAAAACGTTTCAAGTAACTCTAATTTCCTTAAGCAAAAAAAGAGCTGAATGTACAGTAGTTACAATTAAAGCAGAACTCACCAAGGCAGGTAGGCAGCGTCCGTATGGGCATGGAACCATGGCAGCTTTTCATATTCACAGAACATGTCACATGAACAAACAAAGGGGGCAAGTCCAGCTGTGGCACCTCAGGCTCCAGCAGGGAGTCGCCCTCCAGGATGCTGAAGGAGTCTTGGTCCTGATTAACGGTGTTGGAGTCTGACAGAGACTGTTCTTCACCCTCTCCGTGAGAGCTAGGACGATCTTCGTACTCCACAACCAGGTCTGTGTCGCTCTCTGTCGTGCTGCAGCAGCCCAACATATTTTCTGTGTGAAAAACAATAAACTGGTCAGTTACATATCAGCAGGAAACTATTGTGAATGCATGGCTGCAGCTGTTCACACTTTGACACACAACACATATTAGGGTCAGATGGTACCGAGATCCAGATGTGACATCAAAGTGTTAGTCCCCCACAAAGCGACATGTAAATCCAGTTTGGTGACAGATACGCATGTTGTGTATGTAGTGAACAGAAATGTTAAATAACCCTGTTTGACATGTAGGCTTGGCTATATGTTAGATTTAGATTTGTCTTATCAGGTTTTCTGGGGTATTTGTCTAGTTTCAATTCATGCTCTGCCCTGCCAGGAGTTCATTTGTGGCATTTCTCAAAGTCTTAATGTTCATGAGTTGTCCTCCGCAGAGGAAGTGTGAGTACAGAGATACAGCTCATTAGTGCTCAGCTACAAATGCATATCATGAGAGTAAACTACGTCAACTCAGCTTAACCCTCTTTATCAAACGTTTACATCGAATGTATCTGTCTCACACTCATACACCGTGTATAAGCTTTATATATACACGTTGATTAACGCTGGGTTTCACCTGGTCACTGACTAACTGTATTGAGAATTTTTAAATATCTGAGTTACTGCTTTCATTATTCTATTCAATTCAATTCAACTTTAATTAGCGCCAATTCACAACATCAGTTTATCTCAAGGCACTTTACAAGTAAGGTTCAACACCTTACACAACTAAACTCAACAGATCCCACATAGAGCAGCTTTTTAATTAGGTGAAAGGCTTCAGAACACTCCTCACCATCTTCTAAAGCAGGCTCAGCCTCTGACACCAGCTCCTCGCTGGGTCGCCTTTCTGCCTCTCCATCCTCTGAGTCATCCTGAGCAGTCAGACAACAGTGCAGTCAAGAGCAGTGTTTATGGGTTTTCTTTGGTGACTAAATACATATGTCTTTGGTTTTTTTATTTCAACAACAGCAGTCTGAGCAAAACACAATTCAGAGCACAACTTTCTTAACTCACCCATTTCTTGGATGTTGATGGGCAGTAGAAGAAATAGTGTGGATTTGAGGGCACAGCTTTGAAATACTGAGACACAATTTGCGTGAACTTGTCCTGTCAAATGAAACATTGTTAAAGTGATCAATCTGTTTCTACTGCTCAAAACAGAACATGCAGTATCTCCTCTCTCACTTCAGACAGTACCTGTATTATTCTATGCAGATCTGGGTACACCTCACACTTGGGTTGGGTCTGGAGCAAAGTCAGGGGGAAGTCAGGCATTTTGGCAGTGTTTGACTCAGGTTCAGACTGCAGATTCAGGGGAGGTGTAGAAGCACCTGATAGTTCTAGAGATCCTGCTTCCATGCTGTCTTCAATTTCAATACTATGGCCAGAAAACAACAATTTTACTAACAGTGTTTGCTCACAGGAACCTCACTGAAATGCAAAAGTGATCACCGTATTTTAAGGCTCAGTTACAGGGTCTATTTCCGTACTAGCGCATGCTAAAACATACGGTCTACAAAAAAAGGTAACAGAAGCAAAACAAGTTTAGTTTAACTTTATTCTACTATTTAACATTACTCTCACACTATTATTTATTAATCAATCTTCTCCCACAAATCCATCGAAGTCCTCATCTTCTTTGTCTGAATTGAACAGCGGGGCAATTTTGCCATCAAACATGCCGGTATCCCTCTCATTATTGTTGGAGTCATTCTCGTTGCCAGGTGGCTGTTCAGCAATGATGCTGGCTTTTGAACGTCTTCGATCTTCATGTCTTGTGCTATCGTTGTTGCCTTCAGTCGAATGGTGACTGTAGAGTTTGTTTGTTCAATAATCCATTGTTCAAGTTGGTCTTCTAACTGTGTCCACCTCGCTTTGTTCCCGCGGAAACTCAGTTCCGTCTTCTTAACTTGGCGCAGTTCATTTTCTCAACATCATAGATTCATTGATGTTGAATTCTTTCGCAGCTGCTCTATTCCTATTTACAACCGCTTAACTGATAGCCTGTAGTTTGAATTGTGCCTCGTAAGCATGTCTCTTCGCTGGTGCCATTTTTGGGGGTCAGACAAACAAATGTTGTTTTGCAGCATACCTCAGGCATAATGTTCTCTGATTGGTTTATCGTGGCCAGCGTACGTACGTACGTACACTACGTATTACGTCCCTGTGTCAGCAGGAAATGGTCCAGCAGTCAATTAAAGCGGTGCGCTTACCAAAGTCGCCTAACAACATTTTTACAGATTTTGGAACTCACATAAGGCACATGGCCGATTTTTTAGAAAATGTAAGGCTCTTAGGTGTGCCTTATAGTGTGGAAAAAACGGTATACATGATATGTACTGAATATAGAACAACTGCAGCATTCATAATCACTATGTGTATTTAAGCCATCACTGTCACAGATCAGAGGTGATGACTGAATGCGGTGGCCAAAGGCCAGCAGGAGGCACAGTGGTGTGCATGGGGCTGTGCAGCTGCAGACATGCTGGCTGCAGTCCCTTACTACATTAACAACATCTTCGCTCACATCTTTCGTGTCTATAGAGTGGACAAATTCCCAATTCTATATATTGACATGAGCCTGAATGGTTCTCAGGTCCTGCATATAAGCATAAATACTGTTTATATTTCCGTGTAAAATGTATTTAACAATGAAGGCTAAAAGTTTAGTTATGCAGCATTTCTTCTTTAACTTACTCATATCTGATCCTTGGTCTTACCTGGACAAGGAGGTCACAGCAGCCCTGTCACCTGGTCGCTCCTTTTCCACCTCACCAATGATGAAGGTGGCTGGGCTTCTTGAATATTTTGGAGATTCACCATACTCCCTGAACACCCTGATGTGTCCACAAAGGGTCTGTAGGAATGAGGTAACATCAATCTCCTGCAGGGATTCCTCACAGTAGTCTGTGGCGATCAGGACATCCTGGGAGCTGATGCTGTAGGACTGCTGTAGGCTGCGAAACACCCCTGAAGAGTACAGAAATGACTCAGAAACAACTAATACACATACTATACATTTCTTCAAAGTAACATAGAAGTGTATTAGGTATCATTACACTATATATACTGTGTGTGACACACAATGATGACAATGGTAAATATTATTACTGGTATTCCCAGTGTGTTCAAAGTGCATGTTGGTGGTGGAGCAGAGGAGCAGGTGTCACCTCTGACATAGCTCTGGTGGTAATGCTCTTGCAGCAGGCTGCAGTAGTTAGCCAGCTCCTTGTGTTTGTGACTCTGAGCGAAGAGGTCGGCCCATGGTGACGTACTGCTGCGGTCCTGAGAAAGTGTCCTGCCAAATCACAACAGTCCATCAAGCACAGAGAGACAAAATATATCGATAGACAGACGTATGCAGTATCTGCTGAAGTGAAATGGAGGTTACTTAAGTGCATTAAAGGACTGTATGACCACATTACTGAACAAAAACACAATAGCAATCAAAACACAGACAACTGAAGCATTAGGACATGTCCAGTACAGTAAGCAAAGTCAGAGCAGCTACTACGGCTGAGAAGCAGAGCTGAGTCTTCAGAGCGTGTGCGTTCAAATCAGAATGTATCTATTAGTACAAAAGGAAAGTCATCAAACATCACACTGTGTTTTCAGCCATGTAAAAGCTAAGGCATCAAAATGTCAGAGGACTAACTGCTGAAACACACAGTACACAATCCCCCATACGCCTGCAGAAAGCACCAGTACACCAACAGCAGTGAAATGAACATAACTGTCAACCCTGTTAGACACATAGCAACATGTAGAGATGTATGAAATCTGAAGTGAACCACCAGTAAAGGAAAATACATCATTTGCACATCTGTTTTACATCTGTTCGTCTCCATATGCACAAATCTACACTAAAAAACAGAAAGTTTCTATCAGACACAGTACATTGTATTACAGTTATAGTAATACGGTAAATCAATACAGATGAACTGAGGTTTACTAAGGTGGTTTAATTACGTTATATCACAACTACAAACTCTGCAGTTTGTAGTTCCACAAAGCCTTAAACTAGTCCTGAGCCCTGTTTCTTTAGAATTGATTGTGAAGATACAATACAAATGCTAACTTACTGACACACTGAACATTTGGATTTTTTATTCAATAAAGTGCTTAAATTTAATTGTAATGGAGCAGAAGAACTTCAGATTTATTTTGCCTTCATGGATTGCAAGTTTACTCAACCTATGGCAGGCTCATAATGACGTCATTAGTGGCCAGAGACATCGGTGCAACTTTAATGTCTGCTGCAATTACACGCTGTCACACGTACTATGTATATCAAAATATGGTGTATAGTTCCATGCATATTTGACAAGAAAAACAGGATAACGTCAACACTCATTTACTGAGTCTGGATAGAATCCTATGTTCCCACACCTACCAGGTAAGTAAACAGCCATGTCTTCTGATATTGCACATATAAAACTCACCCCTTGTTTATGTGTGTGTGTGTGTGTGTGTGTGTGTGTGTGTGTGTGTGTGTGTAGCGACACAAGCTGGAAGAGGAAGCACAGACAAACCAGTCTGTTGAAAGCTGAGCAGCACCTCTGTAGAGCAGAGAAACAGAATTAAGCTGGGCTACCTGAACTTCATCTGCTGATACATCTCCCAGGATTCAGCATCTTGAGCTCTACTCTCACCCATGAAGACAACCAGAGACACAAACGTGTTAAGAAAAAGTAAAGGATGTGTTATGTCATTCAGTCGTTGGGAAATGATTCAGAGATGATTAGAGGAGTGTTCATTTATTACTTTGTCCTCTCTACAGCTTTGCACATTATTTCTAGTGTTCTCTCAATACTGCAACTGTCCAACTGCAAAATAATGTATTTTACTGTAACTACATTGATTTTCTTAAGAGGACTCCTTGTTTTAATGTGGTGTACTCTGATTAAAATTATTAAGTATTTTACATAGGTCATCTTTACAGGAATGACAGGCACAACTACAAAATAACAGTTGTGACACACTGGTATTATCATTAAATACTTGTATATATGTTATGTAATATGTTTGCAGTAATGCAGGTTTTAATCTCTGGACTCTTTTTCACAATGGCACTAGTCTGTGTCCAATATTTGAACCCTGCCAACCCCGTTTGTCTCCCTGTGGGTGAGCTCAGTACCTGAAGAAGATGTCCCTGGGCTGACGGGTGGAGTTGGCATGCACCAGCTGCTCCTTTAGTTGCTCCAGAGAACAGTTGTAGACGTAGACGGGACACTTTAATTGGCCGCTGTCACTGGTGCTCTGCTGAGAAACCTGCCTGCTGAAGGTGATGTGGAAATCTGCCTTCTGTGGTTCCGAGAACTGGACTCCTACATCTAAGAAAGCAGATTGGTTACCTAATATGAGGAGTATAGAGCAAAGACTTTTGTGTGTGTAGACAGCAAAATTCGAAAAGCTTGCTTTAGTAAGACTGGCCTAAATTCATTTTCGTCAGTGGACTACAACAAGACCATAACTGACCTGAGCCTAGGGTCCCAGTCTCTGATACCCTGCTGTCCCAGCTGTCCTGATCCTGTATCAATGAGTCAGCAGGCCCACTCTTTAACCGAGGGGAAAGTACAGGGGACCTGGCGGGGACCTGTCCACCGCTGGAGCTTCTACGTACTTTACCAGCCAGACTGAGACCGGACTCTGGCCTCTCAAGGCCACTGGTGGAACCGGACAGCGAGTCGGCCTGTGATTTATTGCTGGCGGTCAGCGTGTCTTCCTCCTGTGTGCTGTTGTTACTCTGAGGCTCAAGCCCAGACGCCATCAACATAAGAACATCTGCAAAAAAAATGTTGAATATGGGTCAAACCGATGTGGACACTAAGAAGAGCTATGGTAGCGCTGATTATGGCATATTTTATTCAAATCCGATGTTTTATTTAGCTTGAGCTCTAATTTGTGGTGTGTGCAGCACTCGGCTGAATAGGAAAGAGTAACAAAGGCAATTCAGTAAAAAAGCTGTGTTGTGGTTCTGGAAAATTCTCATATCAATAATCTAAGGGTTTGAACTAGATTGGGTTGAAAAACTAGAAAACGAGTCACGGTCAAATTGGGCTTTACATGAATGTCGGTACAAGTTTAGAGCCATCAGATAATGACCATCTCATCCATCGAGGCATGGATTCCTTTGTAAACTGTGGTTATTCTGCACAATGGTAGCTTGTCTCCGAAGTTACATGTAACTAATGAAAAATGCTTCACAGGGTAGTAAGAGGACACTATGCTGGACACAGTGAAACGGATTTCTGCATAACTACACTGAGCTGTACTGTACTGTTTAGCGTACTTCACAGAAAGACAATTGTCTACAGGTGCAATGATGAAAAGATGTTCACCTGTCAGTGGTCACGATGGCAAACATTCTAATCACTTCATCTCTATGTATTTGCAAAGTGCAGTCTTTGCTGTTGTGCTGCAAAGATGAATAATCTATATGTAAAACCTTTTAGAATTAAACTAACAAAGCTACTCACTGTATCCTTGAGGCAATGTTGATGTTTGTAGCACGTTTGAAGAAATACAATGCTAAGGCATAACGCTGTGTCAAATTGTTGATATAATTCAATTTTACTATTACTACTATACTAACAACTATTAAAATTAGACACTAAGGGAACTAGCACATCACTGTGTCGTGCTAAGCAAAGGCTCCAAGTGCACCTGTAAAAGAGGCTGGAAGGAAGGTCAGGAGGATCTGCTGGGAGTTGACGTATTTAGCATAGCACTTCCACTGTGGCGTGGAGCAGCTCCTGACCTGCAGTAATGGCTCTTCATCCACCAGGTCCGCATTACTGAAACTCTGCCAAAAACAGAAACAAAACAGTGTAAACACTGAACAATTCTGCCGTCGTGTCTTACGGCTTAACAGGTATTACCTGTAAAGTGCTGGTAGAGCCCATCACCTCCTTGATGCTGCCAGTGGTGTGAAATGACAACACAGTGTCTTGTCTGTCTGAAGGCTTCATGCATTCCTCTAAGAAACAAACAACATAAGACCGTAGTTATGAAAACTGAGAGGAGACACAGGTTCATGTCATTTTATCATAAATATAGGCCATGGTTTAAAAGCTCTGAAGGGCTGTCAAGGAGAAAACAAAGTCATCCACGTTAGCTTGAGGGGCAGCTACTGTACAAGACACACAGACAAGGACTGACCTTTAATAGCGGGTAGGGAGAAAGGTGCTACGTGGCCATCTCGCTCTCGCTCTAAGATGTGATGCATAAAGGCATCATGGTCACTGTCAGCTAACGGGATCTCTCTGTCAGTGAGCTCGTGCTCCAGGCTGCTGTGAAAAAGGCTGAGCAGGAGCTCGTTAGGCAGACAGTGGCAGCTGTGAATCTGCTCCTCAGTCTCCAACTCTGAAAACAAAATGATAACCATCAACATACCATCATGTTTTCACATTCACATATTTGACCACTACTGTCAAGTTTATTCACAGCAAACGGCTATATCATGACAAAAGTGTCTGGTCAGACATTTAAGAGTACTGTACCTGAACTAAATGTGAGGAAGAAGAGTTCAACCTGTTGGCATTTTGGGAGCAGCTGAATGAGGTCAAACTGGAAAGGAACCATGTGAATGGTGCCCTCAGAGATCAGAGCTTCCTCTGCACACACAAAACAAACTCACCCGTCACTAAAATGATTAATTATTATTATAAATGAAATCTTAAGACAAAAAGTGTTTTCTCTAGGTCCTGCGTTTCCTCCCACAGTTCAAAGACATACAGGCAGGTTAACAGGTGCCTCTAAACTGCCCGTGGGTTTAAGTGCAGGACTAAGTAGTTGGTTTGTGTATATACACCATATGAAAGCATGGGTATTTTGTAACATTTTTAATATATGGATGTTAAATCTCAATTTTAATAAGATTAACGTAATAGAACTAAACAACTAAAAGTGAGGAACAGACCTTTCAAGATCTTCTGTAATTCTACATAAATGTAGAATTACAGAAGAGGAAAAAGTGAGGATCCCCTCACATTTATTGTATCACACCAGTAGACTGTTACTCAGCATTCCGAATGAGGCAGCCCTTTCTAAACCTCATTTAGTTTGGTGTGCTAAATGGTCGTCCCAGCAAGTTCACCCTAGCTCACCCTTAAAATGTCATCATGGGACCTACTGCAGGCTCTGGCTACTGCTGATGTGAAGGTGCCTCTACAATCAGAAAGAGGCTGCACAAGTTTAACTTCCATGGGAGATGTGCAAGGAGGAAGCCTTTGCTCTTTAGGACAAACATCAAGGCCAGACTGAAGTTTGCTAGAGAGAATGTTGACAAAGGCCAGGACTTCTGGAATAATGTTCTTGTCCTCACACCAACTGTGAAGGATGGAGGTGGAAGTGTCATGGGTTGGGGCTGCTGTGTTGCAGCAGGACCTGGTCAGCTCACCATCATAGAATCCACCATGAATTCTACTGTGGATCAGACGGTGCTTGAGGAACATGTGAGACCATCTCTCAGAAAGCTGAAGAGGAACTGGACCATGCAACATGACAATCACCCAAAACATACCAGTAAATCAACCGAGGACCAGCTGAAAACTAAGAAATGGAGAGTCAAAGCCCAGATCTTAATCCCATTGAGATGCTGTGGGCTGACTTGAAACAGGGTGTACATGCCAGGAACCTCTCAAACATCTCACTACTAAAAGAATGACTTCAACAGACGGAAAGTCCTCCTTCTGGACTGGCCCAGTCAGAGTCCGGACCTCAACCAGACTGAGATGCTGTGGAAGGACCTCAAGAGAGCGATCAGACGTCCCAAGAACATTGATGCCCTGAAACACTTTAGTAAAGAGGAAACGTCCAAAATTCCTCTAGACTCTTGAGCAGATCTGATCTGCAGTTACAGGAAACGTCTGGTTGAGGTTATTGCTGCCAAAAACATGAAAACATATCATGTTTGTGCAGTATTAGTTTAAGGAGACTGTGTTTTTCTATTGATGTCACTTAAGACACATTTATCACCAATCACCATTTATCACCAATTTATGCAGAACCATGTGTGTGTGTGTGTGCGTGTGTGTGTGCGTGTGTGTGTGTGTGTGTGTATATATATATATATATATATATATATATATATATATGGGCTGAACGAGGTGATCCAGCCCCAAGTAAGCTGAACGAGGCAGCAACTGACCTAAGAGATAAGATAATGGCTAGACTGAATACAAGGCAACCCCGAAACCGTCTGCAGAGACCTAGTGAAGTACCTTCGGAAAGTCTGCTAGAAAATGTGAATGCAGCACTAAGAACGATACCTACACAGAGCATCACTGAAACCAATGAGCTGATATACACTTCAGCAGCCATGATCCTTGAGATGCTGGGATATAAGTCACAGGGCAATCAGACAGAGCAAGTCCCACCGTGGAAGAGAAGGTTAGAGGCTAAAATCAAGGCACCACGGAGAGAAGTGAGCCAACTGTCAGAGCTCCAGAAAGGTGCAATGAAAAAGCAAGTGCCCAAGAGGTACAGACAGATGCCAATACCTGAAGCATTGGAAGCTGCCAAACAAAGGCTCCAAGCCTTGGCCAGCCGCCTCAAGAGATACACAAGGGAAATTGAAGCCAGAAGAATAAACCGGCTGTTCTCAACACGACCAGGTAGAGTGTACTCTCAGTGGCAGGGTAATAACACCAGAGCAGACCCACCAAGGCTGAAGACAACAATACTGGAAAGGCATATGGGAGAAGGAAGCATCACACAACAGCAATGCACAGTGGCTAGCAGACCTGAGGGCAGACCACAGCAACCTCCCAGAACAGGCCCCAGTTACCATCACAGTGGCAGACATCCAAGAAAGAGTCTCAGGTATGGCAAACTGGACAGCACCAGGGCCTGACATGATACATGGGTACTGGCTTAAGAAGCTCACTGCACTCCATGAACGCCTGGCAGCACAAATGAACCAGCTGCTAAGAGATGGGACCCACCCTGAATGGATGACTGAAGGGCGGACAGTCATGATCCTGAAAGACCCCCAGAAGGGAACAGTCCCATCCAACTACAGGCCAATAACCTGCCTCTCCACAACATGGAAGCTCCTGTCCGGCATCATAGCGGCTAAGATAAGTGGGCATATGGATCAGTACATGAGCACAGCACAGAAGGGCATTGGTAAAGATACCAGAGGAGCCAAACACCAGCTACTGGTTGATAGAACAGTCGCTCGAGACTGCAAAGCCCGACAGACCAACCTGTGCACTGCCTGGATTGATTACAAGAAAGCCTACGACACAATGCCACACACGTGGATCAGTGAATGCTTGGAGATGTATAACATCAACAGGACTCTAAGAGCGTTCGTTGCAAACTCAATGAGGCTGTGGAAAACCACCCTTGAGGCCAACGGGAAGCCAATTGCACAAGTGTCCATCAAATGTGGCATATACCAAGGAGATGCTCTGTCCCCACTGCTGTTCTGCATAGGTCTGAATCCCCTCAGCCAAATAATCAACAAGACTGGCTACGGATACCAACTCAGAAATGGGGCCACCATCAGTCACCTCCTCTACATGGATGACATCAAGCTGTACGCCAAGAGCGAGAGAGACATTGACTCACTGATCCACACAACCAGGATCTACAGCAATGACATCGGAATGGCATTCGGACTAGAGAAGTGTGGCCGGATGGTGACCAAGAGAGGGAAGGTAGTCCATACAGAAGGAATCTCACTCCCCGAGGGCACAATAACAGACATTGAGAACAGCTACAAGTACCTTGGTATCCCACAGGCAAATGGCAACCTCGAAGAGGCTACAAGAAGCGCAGCAACAAACAAATACCTGCAACGAGTAAGGCAAGTCCTAAGGAGTCCGCTCAATGGTAGAAACAAGCTCCAGGCAATTAACAGCTATGCCCTGCCAGTCATCCGATACCCCGCAGGAATAATAAGCTGGCCAAAGGAAGAGATACAGACCACAGATGTGAAAACCCGAAAGCTCCTCACCATGCATGGAGGTTTCCACCCGAAATCCAGCACCCTGAGACTATACACTAAGCGCCATGAGGGAGGCAGAGGACTAGTAAGTGTCCATAGCACAATACAGGACGAAACCTCCAAGATCAATGAATACATTCGGAGGATGGCTCCAATGGATAAAGTGCTCAGTGAGTGTCTCAGGCAGCGAAAAGGGGAGGCAGAGGTGCTGGAGGTGCCATCATGGGAGGACAGGCCCTACATGGGATGTACCACCGCCAGATAACTGAAGTGGCTGATATCAAGAAATCCTACCAATGGCTAGAAAGGGCTGGACTGAAAGACAGCACAGAGGCACTAATCATGGCTGCACAGGAACAGGCCTTGAGCACCAGAGCAATAGAGGCCCAGATATACCACACCCGACAAGACCCCAGGTGCAGGCTGTGCAAAGAGGCCTCTGAGACAATCCAGCACATAACTGCAGGGTGTAAGATGCTGGCAGGAAAGGCATACATGGAGCGTCATAACCAAGTGGCTGGTATAGTGTACAGGAACATCTGTGCAGAATACGGACTGGAAGCACCAAGGTCTAGGTGGGAAACACCCCCTAAGGTGGTAGAGAACGACCGAGCCAAGATCCTGTGGGACGTCCAGATACAGACTAATTAAATGGTAATGGCGAAGCAGAGACAAGCCGTTGTGGTTGACATAGCAATACCTTGCGATGCTAACATCAGAAAGAAGGAACTTGAGAAATTAGAGAAATACCAGGGGCTCAAAGAAGAACTTGAGAAGGCCTGGAAAGTCAAGGCGAAAGTGGTGCCCGTGGTCATCGGAGCACTCGGGGCAGTAACCCCCAAACTGGAGCAGTGGCTAGAACAGATCCCAGGAAAGACCTCAGACATCTCAGTCCAGAAAAGTGCAGTCCTAGGAACAGCTAAGATACTGCGCAGAACCCTCAAGCTCCCAGGCCTCTGGTAGAGGACCCGAGCTTGAATGGATGAGACCGCCCACGGGGGGCGAGGAGGGACATTTTTTTTTTTTAATATATATATACACACACACACATACATACACAACACATACGCACATATGCAGATATTAAATATTAATATATTCATTGTATATTAACTATCTAATGTAAATTATAAAATAATTTATTTTGTGTCTATGGGCCACTATGTTTGTTTCAATCAGATGTTTATTGGCCATTTCTTAAATAATTTCCTCCACTCATGGAGGCATTTGCAGTCTTTGTTACTGCACATACACACTTGTACATACAGTAGCTGGTTAGTATCGTGGTTATGCTAAGGTGGGTCTCAAAGATAAAATCTACCTGGAAATGACCAGTGTCCTACCCCCAGTGTATCAGTAGGCTCATGACAAATAGTAAGCAGTGTTGCTGTAAGAATAACCTGGTGCATGTCAACACGTTTGGTCACACAAACAAAAATGGCAAAGTGAGCTGGAAATGCATGAAATGGTGTTTTCTGAACTGTTGTGTGTTATAGTACCTCTCACATCCTTGAGGCCAGCTGGTAGTAAACAGACCTGATCCTTATGCTGACACAGTTGGCTGAGATACTCAAAGGTCATTATAGTGGACATACAGGCCAAATCTCTTGGGAAGATCTAGAAAGACACAGCAGATCATCATTAATTTAACATTATTCTTCTTTCCTTTCTTACAGATAGATTATTTTTCCATTATCTTTGCAGCACAACAGCAAATTCTGCATTTTAGAAATACATAGAGATGCACACAGCCCAAAAAAACACAGCTCTGTGCTTGGACAAGTTGCACTTAAAACTGATTATACACACTGCTTGAGGAATCTCCTGGTACTTGAGGCCTTGGAAGTAGCGATGCTGGTCCATGTAGTTCATCACTGTCCCACACTGCGGTTCCACCCAGCACTCTGTCACAAGGTTCAGCTCTGTGTCCACATCCACAGCCTCCACCTCGGTGTCGTTGTCATCGTCAGTGGAGAAGCTAGACTCCCATCAAAGACAAAAGACACCAGAGTGATCAAACACACCCACTACAACCAGCTTGAAGTACTGAATTTCAGTCCATAGATAATAAACAAAGCTACAAGTACTGGCCCCAAAGCACTTTCAGTTTCAACAGCTCTCAGGAGGAGCTTCTGAATGTTGCCTCAAATAATTTTTTCCCTGCACTTATTTTGCAAAATTTCAAGTTCAGTTGGAGGGTAGCTACAAACAGTAAAGCCCTGAAGATTCTTCTTCTCCTTGAATGACTACTATACAGAAGGGAGAATCTGGACTGCTTCTTTGGCCACACAACTACCCTGACAAACAGTGTACACATTGTGAACCATACCTGTCCTTTGTTGAGGTAGCCTGAGGAGGAAAGAGGATGTACTGAACGATGCAAGAGTGAGAGTCTATGTCTCCTGAAATTCCCTGAAAACAGAAAATACATTCATCAGAATAACAAGACAAATGTTACAAAACTGAAGAGTAGCGAAAGAGCTGCAACAGCCAAATGGTGCAAACACTCCTGACACATCTCTCCAAACTCTCTGTATAATACTTCTGGGGGATATTGATAATATCAGCAACACTCTTACTAGAGATTTTATACCCTGTCTGGACGTCCACACATACTATCAATTTGACCTGTAGCTCTGGTATGTTACTGTGGAGTGCAATGATAATTCTAGATCTCATTCCAATGTCTGACCATATGATAGTACTCTCCAAAATCAATCCACCATGTCCAGTATTATTGCTTACGCCTGATTCACATCCTTCATGTATGTAGCCCAGTGATTTCTAGTGCCGTTTAATTCTGGGGGTGAGAAACGAGAAGCGGGTGATGCTTTTTGAGTTGACAGTCAGATGGTGCGAAGCGTCCTTGTCTATACACATGGCCTGCTGGCAAGAGACCATGGGTAGATTCGGCCATGGGAAAATTAATGACAATGGTCTCTAGCTGCTGTCTTTTACCACATCATACAGTCTGATGTGGGGAACAGTCACTTCCCGCAACCCATCTGGAGAGGACAAGCCGTTGGACTCAATTCGGATCAGCATTCACTTTTGCTCATTGCTGAAGGATGGCCGCACACTGACTTGACTGCAGCTCCTACTACTATCGTGCTTGTGCTAAACTTCAGCTGCGGTTGCACTGGCCAACGAGAAGAAAGCCTTCACCCAAGCTGAGCTGGGTGTGGCACAAATTACAGCTAGCCCTGCACAAAAGGTTTGCAGCACTTGACTGACTAGTGACATCCTGGAATGTGCCACCCACTAGCAGGACACTGAACGCAGTCTTGGATCTCAGACGAACGTTTCAACCATGTGGAAAAATAGAAAGTAGTCAGGCATGTCAACTTTGAGCCATACCGAAACAAAGATGCATAAGGCCAAAAGAACGAGAAGCTATTGACATCAGCTATGCACGAGTATAAGATCCTGTATCACATTCTTCGTATCACAATCGTAACAGAATTTTCAGCCAATCATCGGAAGAAGGCCTGCTAAGGTGGGAACTGTATAATCAAGAGTCACCCTCTGGGCCTCCTGCCAAGCTGACACCTATCAGTGTTCCAGAAAATCAACCCTTGATAGTCAAATTGCAATACAGTCTTTAAAAAATGATGCTGTGGTCAAGTTTTCTTCATTTGCCAGCTGATGGAGGAATAGTTCAGGAATGGGAAGCGCATAATCAGCTTTATTGAGTTTAACTTTGAGTTTGCAGCACTGTGAAGAAGGTCAAACTTTCTCCTTTGGTCACTGCTTACCCTTTGTCTGAGCTAGGGTGGTTTGTACTCAATGCCCTTTGTCTTCGTCCTAACCAGCGTTTCTGTGATCTTGTGTTCACTCTGTTCCTCCTAATATTTCGTCTCAGGTAGTTTTGCCATCTAGTTCTGCTTAGCAGTGATCTTTAGTTCAGGTATTATTTTCTACTGTGTCCTGGTATTTTGTTTCACTTCTGTATGTAATTTCCTGTGTGTATTTTTGTGGTTCCCTTCCTTATTAAATTATATTTAACCTTAAGTTCTGACTTGGTCATGCATTTGGGTGCTTCCCTCTAGTTTGTAGTTTGGGACGTATGCTTTGTGCTTTGTCCAGCCGTCTCTGTGTGAGAAGGGGTAACCATGCTCTGGCAAAACCGAGATGTGGCAGTAAGTAACAACTAGAAACTTCTAGAAATCCTTAGATTCGACTGTATTTTGGAAACTTGAGTTTTGTAATCGCCTCTGGATTAGGGATGGACAATTCTGGTCCTCAAGGGCCACTGTCCTGCTGGTTTTCTTACTGATTACCTTAACCCTCGCAGGGTCTTCGATAGGTCAAAATGAAAATAATATTTTATCCAACCCTTGTGTGTGTCTTTGAGCTTTTGCCCATCCTCATTTTGCTTGATCTGAGGGAGACCTTTGACATCATTTCATATTCAATCCTAGTAGACAGACATCTAGTTATCAGTCACACACCCCTTGCTTGGCTTAAATTTTATCTCTCTGGTCATGCTGCGTCCATTCCGTTGAAATTACTCTAGCCTTCCTTCTTCATCCTTTACTGACTGCCTCCTGGTAATCAAATCTAGGCTGATAAGAAATTTTGTTTACCTTCATTGGCAGCTCGATCACCATATTTACGATGCCCTCCCCACTGGCAGCAAAGTGGAAGCCTTCAGACACACGGATGCTACAGACAATAACAGATGTCAGGTCACATTTAAAATCGAAAGGGCCTGCTCTAATTAAAAATGATAATATAATAATAATAATAATAATAATAATAATATGATGATGATGATGATAAGCACAGAATACTATCAGTGCATTGTTCTATCAAAAACACTCACAAAATGATCACAACAAAAGTGTGACAACTCACTCAGAAAGCATGGACAGTATGTGAGTGACAGCCTGCATGGCCACAGAGGGTCCTTGACTGCTCTGCACAGCCCATACCCAGCGCTGGTGCAGGAAGTATCGTGACAGAGAGGCAAGGGTGGAGGAGGCTGTCCGGTTTGCTGCCATGCTGAGGGGTGCGGTACTGTTGGAGGGCTGTAGAAAGTTCTCCATGTTGAAAATGAAAGGTGCCCTGAAGTCCAATGGCAGCTTCTCATACCTGGAAAACAGTTTGCCTTAACCACTAGTTGGGGAACCTAACAATGCACCATTAGCCATTTGTTTGGTCACATGCTGTGCGGTTATGATGAGCTGCTATCATGAGTCCCAACCTTATAAGCAGCTTCTCCAGAGGTTTGTTGAGCACAACTACACAAGGTCTGTCCGACAGCGCAGGTTTGGGAGAAGGAATGGAAGGAGATTTGGACGGAGATGCATAGCCAATGATCTTCCTTTTGGTCTTGGGGGTTGCTTCTTTGTTCTGAACACGATGAGGGAACCGAAGTTTGAGGATCTGTTCGCGCAGTTCATCCACAATCTGATGAAACATGCAAACATCATGCTGGGTCACAGGACAAAGAATATCCCAGATACAGGGATGGGCCTAGTGCCTGGCTGGTGGCCAGCGTTGCAATGATTGATTACCGTTTTCACAATTTAATCAAAATTTCTTTCCAATCAAAACAATGTGTATCAATTGGCTTGACATGAACTTTTTTGCTTGTTTTCAATATAATAACTGTATCTTTTAACAGTTCTGCATATGCCAAAAAGAGTACCCGGTGTACCTGGTTTCTAATGTGAGCTGGTGTACCAATTGGAAACCCTAAACGCAGCACCATACACGGTGTCTTGGAGATGACACGAACCAGGTAAAAGGAGGTGGGTGGCTGGTCAGACGAACTGCAAAGATAACATTTGATTAGTTACTTTTTAAAGCACAATTGTGTGGCATAAATGGGTCATTTGAAAGAACAGAAGTTCCTTTTTACTCCTAAGAGACAATGGGATATGAGAACATAAATTGTATAAAACATGTATATTGCTACCTTTACAACAATAATGCAGAAGTGCATGTGTAAAAGAGAGTTTTGTCTGACTAAACTAGTTTTTAACAAGACACCTCATCCTTTTTGCCTTTAACTGAGGTTTGATAACACTGACTCAACATTTTCCTTGGTCATATTCTCTTTTACCCATCCGCCACTCATGACAGACTGGTGTGTACAGCTGCAGTAGTGCTAACATTAGCATGTGTGCCACTGCTGGCTGATACAACCGGACTTATTCCAGCGATGTCTGGCCTGGCACCGTGTTACTTTTTATGGTAACAATATAGACACAATGGGTCCTGTAGACGTTTTAACTGAACATTTTCACATTCTATCATGTTCTATCAAAAGAATGGTATTTCATGACAGCTACTTCAGATTGATTGAATTTTTTGGTGAAACTCCTTTCATTCAAGTATCTACAGTACAACTTTGCAAGAAAGAGGAAACGAAGCCTATTGCTGGGATGAAATTCTTTCCTGTTTTCAAAATGATGTTACGCCCTCAGCTTTATCTTGGGATTACTTACATACATACTAAGATCACCAGATTCATATGGTAAACTTGACAGTAGTTAGATTACAGTGTTCAGCAAGTGTTTCTGCTGTCGTACCTGTAAATCAGTTTAACATATGAGTAACCCTCCACCAGCACAAAGCTGCTCCAGTCCCTCAGCAGTGACGTGAGGGCAGAATGGGAAATCCGACACTGAATGGTGCTGTAGCGTCCATTGTTTCCTGCTGTATGCAGATGTTTGGGGACAGGCCTGAAGAGATAAAACGATTAATGTGATGAATAATAAGATAAAAAGCTTTTATACAGTGATTATTTTTTGATAGAGCAGTATGAACCAGGTTAGCCAGGGTAAAATTGGTTGTAGCAAAGCTGTTACTGGCTGTGTAAAAAAATAAAATTAAATAAAAAAAATAAAGCACACACATGTCATGTTCAAGGATGATGGTGATGCGATGCATGTGTAGCCATCTCTGCCAGAAATTAGCATCCATGGAGAGGATAGGCTTCCAGTACGAAGCAAACTGGGACTGAGAGGAGTCTTTGGATCCACTGTGCTGCAAGGAAAGAACCTGAAACAAAGGAGACACACTGAGTTAAAGCAAACTATGAGAAGAGAAATGAACAAAAGGACATCTGAAGAGTCTGAAGTCCCAACAAAATAACATTTAACATCACCATGCCATTCAACATGCAACATTCATTAAATTATAGTTAGGAAACTTCCAATAAGTAGCAACAGCAACCACTTTGATCGCGGTGTTACCTTGAACATCATGACATCAAAGACTTTTACACTAGCGACACTTCTATAAACATGCTTGTACTGTCAGCTGGACACAAAGAGTCAAACCTTAATACTGGTACATGATATAAAATGTGTATTATAGACACATGAACAAACTCACATTTCACTACTGTGAATGTTTGAAAGACATAGTACATCAAATATTGATAAGATCAATATGGCCTGTCTCTGTTTTAATAATTTAGTGTTTAAGCTATATGTAAGCTACATTCTGGTTAAGTACAGTATGATATAAAGTACAACAGATGACATGAAGTAGTAAAGTGTGAGTACAGGAGTCGTGGAGCCAGGAGGGATGTAGAACAGAGGAACTCCGTTTTTGGTGCTCTCTGGAATCATGTAGTTCTCTGGAACTGAATTAAAGGACTTAAGGTGCACCAGCATCTGATCAGTCTGGTTGATGCTAGAAAGACACAATACATGCAGTTAAATAGGACATACAATCTATCAAATTCATCCAGGTTATGTCCTGCTGTTGAGAATGACCACAGGTCACAGGCCATCGGCTGCTGTACCTCTGCAGTGTGTTCCAGAAACGGCGGATGACTGAGGTGCGGAAAGGGCTGGTGATGGGCTTGCGTTGCGTGCAGCTGATATCGTGCAGGATGTCATAGCTTCCCTCCATCGTTACCTCCACCCTTGTGGTTCTCTTGGCCGGGTCCAGCGGCCAGGAGGCAGCTGCCAGGTATTCGATGTGCATATTATGTTTCCATAAGAGCACCAGCTTCACCTCCAACTGAGACCCACCTTAACAAAATGGGAAAGGTCTGACATTGCACTCTCTTATTGAGCTACTTGCTTTTAACATCTCATTAAGAGCTGAGGTAAAGTAAAACATTTACCTTTGGTGAGATTGATCTCTCTGATGGTGTAGCCCTCTCTCAGTCTCACAGACACCACACTGATTAAATGCGCATGAACCTCCTTCTCTGTGTGCTTCTTCCTCCTCATGATCAAGGCTGGGTTTCCACTGGCTGACACCAGGTGCTCATTAAACAGTCTGTGCTGAGACACTACAAAGCAGTAGGATTTAACTCACAATGCAGGACAATGTATAACACTAGCAAAAACTAAAGGTTGTACATGTTCACAAAAATGCAGCAGCAAAGGTTGCAATAATCAGGAACTATGAGGGTACAATATCTACAAGTATCAAGTCCAGTGTCTATGAGAAGTGTTACCAAAACCATCAGCTCAGCTGACTTAGTACATCCATACAATATTATTTAACGATTGAATGTCAGCATGTGCTTTTCAGTGACTCGTGGAAGGCAAATTCTTATGACAATGATTCCATGTCTCACCACAGAAGTACTCTAAGTTCATTGACTCTGGTGTCTTGAGGAAAGAGTAGGTTAAGAAGGCCTTGTGATAGGCATTCATCTCCTGGCTGTGCAGGTCCACTTCAGGACAGCTTGGTAAGTATGAACCAAAGGTGGCTAATGAGATGAACTTCATCAGCTCCACGTTGGGGATGTATCCAAAGCTGCAGTCGTACGAGTACGCCCCACCAACCTGCAAACAGTCCGACAAATCAGGTAACACTGCAATTGCAACAGTTAATTAAAGATGCCCGAAGGAGTAATTAGAACGAAAACACACAATAATAAAACCTAAATGTTAAGACCAGTACCTGCACAAAGGAGCAGGCAATGGTTCCACTCCTGAGCTGGTTCAGCAGAGTTTCACATACAGCCACATCAGGAACACTAGTCACTCCATCTGTGACTATAATAATACCTAATGGACACCAGTGAAAACACACACTGATTAAAAACAGCAGCAGTAGCTGTGCAGGCAATGACAACGTTGGCAGAAAAAGAACTACCTGCACTTGAATTAGGGGGCAGGAGCTGAAGGGCCAGGATGCCCTGGCGAACCATGCTGACCAGACCCATATCAGCTGACACCAAGGAGATGTCCTGCTTTCTGTGAGACTGGCTGTTGTGGTTGTTGCCATGGAAAAATGAACTTTGGACTGGCCCCATGGACTAAAGCACAAAATAAATAAATAAACAGAATCGATCTTCATTATCATTTAAGACATACTGACATCTGACCACTCATACATCATAGCATAAAAATCAAATCAGTTCATCTTTGAGTCCAACTGAATTTTACTGCCCAATATCGCAATGGAAGAAGAATGTTCTTTAGGTGCTTCATATAGTATAGACCTAACATGCTGCAATCAAAGCTCTCCCTCTTCCTACAGGTATTACTGGACTCAGAGCAGTGCCACCAGTGTTCAGGCCTAACCGACCTGCCTGCCTGTCTTGTTTTCCTTCTCTCTCTTCTTTATCCCCTCACCCTGCCAGGTCAGCCAGTTGGTGGAGGTTTCTTATAGTATCGTTAAAACATAATTGATGAATTATGAATTAAAAGGTTTGTTTAACCCTGGTGCAGCCTTCGAGGGGTCAAAAGGAAAACAGGGGGAGCTCAAAGCTCAAAAACCACCGCACCCCCACTAGAGTTACAGTGATGGTCACCAAGCCTGAGGCTGGTTCTGCTGGAGTCTATTAAGGTTTTTTTCCTCTCCACTGTTGTCTAGTGCTTGCTCAGAAATACTACTGCTTTTGAATATAATTAGAATGTTTGCTCTGTGTTAAACCTTTTACTCTACGTTGAGATGACCTTTGGGATAAATTGGAGCTACAGTATATAATTAAACTGAATTGGATGTCACCAGACAAACTGATTTAACTGGCAGTGCTGAGAAATGATTCATCTGAAAGATTGAATGGTCTATTGTTTCATTAACATCTGCCCTTGTCTTTAAAACAAGTTCTGAAGTGCAGTGTGCAAGTACCTGTTCATGCTGCTGATGGAGGACTTCTGCAATGTTACTCTCCACTGCTCTAAGCTGCTGAGAGATGTAAATCAGGAAGTCATCCAGATCTGTTCTATCCAGTTGACAGCCCTGTACCAAAACCTGTAAGAGAGGTTCAATGCTGTCAGAGAACGGTACTAACAGCTATGTGCACCCAGCGGGAAAAAATACATAGTGTTATGTACAATTTCAGTACAAGTAAACTTTTATTGAACAAGACCTGATGCGAAGTGAGGCCAATAATTGATGAGTATGCCAGGATGGTAATGAAGATCTTAGGCTTGAAAAGCTGATCAGTTCCAGGGACTTTGAAAGGTTGGGTCAGACCCGTCAGGCACCTTGACAAGGCATGAAAAACCTCATCAAAGATCATCTCTCCTGTGCTGTCATCCTGAAGAACAACAAAAGAAAACACCTTGAATTCAAGTCAAGAAAATATGTAATGTGATGTACACACACAATTCAATTATTTGCAATATTTTCACAATAACTTTTTGCATTACTATTGTAATCCCTTAAACTTTTCAAAGGGATTTACTACTACTACTACTACTAACTGTTGCCAATTTATTAATTAATTATAATGTATTAAGTGCTTATAAAGGTTCCAGCCTTCACTACACCTATACCTTCCAAAGTTCAGCTGTTTGTGTAGTTTCTTCCTGTTTTCATCAGTGTTTAGGGTATGTTTATCTAAAAATTCAAAAGCATAAATGTTTTAAATGCTGTATTAATCTCTAATGGATGAATCACTGGTGTAGGTAATTGTCCAGGTGCTTAATGTGTCATGCAAGAAGTCTCGGTTTTTTCTCCCCCATCAAAATAGTGCTGTTTGAGCCACATTAGGCTTGCAGCAGCTTTTCATACATCCATCCTTTTAATATAGTGGGTTTTGACTCTTTTATTTATATATTTCTATTTATATTCCAAGCCGAGAGGCTTCCCATCTGACTGTGGTTGATTGTGATCGATCATTGTGTTTGATGTGAAATGTGTTCAGCTCAGCGTATTCATCCTATCCTTCATCCATGAATTGAAGAATCTTTATCCGGCATCCAAATGTTTTTTAATCAGAAACGCATTTTAAATGATTAGAAAGTAACTGATATGCATTTTTTATGAACATCCCAAGTGTTTGGGAACAACTATCTAGCAACTAGCCTCTATTTACCACACAGTTTATCTGATGTGTTCCCAGTGCAGTGTGTAGTCTCACTTGGACAGTAACAAATGTTAAATAAACAAGGTGAGACAAAATGTATTCAATATATGCAACACACAAACCCCTTTTCATTCACAACATTAAATAAACAAGCTAATAAACAAATTCTTACCACAATTGCTGTAGAGGGACTGAGGTCCAGCTCAATGATAAAACGATACCTCCTGGCCAGGAAGGTGGCCCGTGTGGACGGCATTAAAATAAAGGGATAAATCGTGGGGGGGCATTCTGGCTGCCATCCTTTAGGTAAGATGCTCAGCAAGTCCAGTTCATTGTCAGAGTTCTTCTGAAGTGTGATGGAATGAATGGAGAGTTGTAACAACCATTATTTATACCGGGGCTCTCTTAACACAGGCCATATGTACACATTGAAATAATTATAATAGGGTTAATAAGTGTTTGTGTCAAGGGTTTGAATAAAAATACAACATGAGCAATGTAGGAATTACATTTTTATTCATACAACAGTGACGTTGCTACTGTAAACAGGGAACAGAGGGAACAGTAGAGTGACAACTAGTGAGCAATGATCTACAGTATGTTACTATAACATACTAACAGTCAGCACATGTCATTATCCAACGACAGGAATAACTCACCAGTTCAGGCATCGAGGCCGGCCAAATAACCTGGTTAAGTTTACCAAGAAACCACGCCAAGCGTACGTTCCTAGAAATGCGATAGTCCTCCTTCATCAGCAGGTAGATCTGGTCGGCCTCCTCCACCTCAGCAAAACAAACACAATACCGTTTAGAGCAGCGCACATCTGTGTGACAGGATCACTGCTCCTCATTGAAGGGACCCACACAACAGGAGCGTGTGAGCAGACAAACAGTGCACTCATTTAGAGGAAACTCATTCAAATAACAATAATAAACATACTATTGTACATACACAGACAGATGTAGACATGTACACTTTCTAAAATGGTGTCTAAACATTATGACTAATGTGAGCAGAACGTACATATTTGGTTTGGTTTTACATCCAACCTCAGTTCACCGTCAGACTCGGTACAAGGTGCACAGACCTCTGTTAGCTAAGCTCTTCTAACGTTACCCATTTAAGGTGTCATTCATTCAGACCAACAGTTACGCGGACTTCGTCAAAAGATACTAACTAAACTGCAAAACATCAACCACGTGCACTAACTAAGTGCGACTACTGGACTTGTTGTGCCGGTGTGATCTACATGAAGCGACCGCCGGACTGAAATCACACTTAGGGGCTCGTGTTAACTCCTAGCTAGGGAGCGCTCGATTGTTAGCCGCTATGCTAACGTACAGCTAACATTAATTAACTTTCTTCCCTCCGCATGTCAACACAGTTGCGTTTTTCTTAACGGCCTTAATAAAACGGGACTTTGTCCGCTTCTTTGTCCACTTCTGACAGCTCGGCTCCATAACGTAATGTTTGTAATGTTTGTATGTTTTCCTCGCAGCCTCAAGGCTTCTTAACGCAAATCAAAGCTGTTACCTCATTGTCCTGTTTCTCTGCCATGTCTCGTCTAGCATAGGGGACGCAGGGGTGTCAGCGTTGGCCTCAGCTGGCGAATATTCGGTTGGTTTGTGCAAAATAAACTGTCTGCAATTCTTGACTATTGATCAGGTGTTCGTCGACCACCGTCAGTTAACATCCGGCAGAATCCTTCAAAATAAGGGCGAGGCATCGGCGATGCAGCGCCTCTCGCCGCGTCCCCTGAAACCCTGCTTCCTTCTCCGTAGGCGTTGAGAAGCCAGGGGTCGTAACGGCTGTAACTATGGCGTTTCAGCGGCAATCGACAGGTACTGTGACCAATAGTGCAAGTAAAAGAAAAATTACCCTCACACATCATTACAAGTAAAGCTACCAGCTCTAACTGAAGCATTTATTCATTTAGTACCACAGCACAAGTACTTATTGTAAACAATATTCAAAGCATTGCTGCTGGGGAGACTGTTTACGAGTCTGTTTCTTATCTTGTCGCTTAGAATCTATTTTGGCTTTTATTCTGAAGTGAAATACTTTGGTTGGTTTTTTTTACCAGAGCTTTATTTACAAAACAGCTACAAGTCATTATTCCAGTATTCATGTACACACAGAGCAGTTAATTGTAAATGCATTCATTCATTCATCTCCAACTGCTTCTTCCCTGTGGGGGGTCGCGTGTGAGCTGCAGCCTGTCCCAGCTGGCTATGGGCCAGAGGCAGACTTCGCCCTGGACAGGTCGCCAGTCTGTAGCAGGGCATATATGCATCTCAGTTATTCCTGCTGATCCATTTTCATTTCAATCTTATTAAACAACTAGAGGGTAAAGTGAGTAGCAACGTGAACACAGTCAGCCTCAGGATCATAAAAATCACTGCAGCCGCCTACAAAGGTGACATGCATGAAAACTGAGAATGGAAATAACACGAGAAGCTGCATGGTGGCCTTGGGTGGCTCATGTGAGACAATGAAGCATAGATTCAGGAACCGTTCCCCCTTTTTCATTTCGTTTGGCTGCATTGCTTCCTCCTCATGCCTGTTCAGAGTCCTTATCTTCGGAGGTAGGTGAGGCGTGCAGGTAGTCTAACAACCCGTCCTGCATCTCACCGGCAACGCTGAAATCAACTGGTGCTGTTTTTTGCAGCTGTGTGATCATTGCATGTCTTCTGTTTACGTCCTACGTGTTACCAAAGTATGCCCGTGTGGTTTTAAACAACGCTGGACACAGTAAAAGTAAAAATGGATCTTCTCAGCGTTTTCTTGATCAGTAACAGCAATTGGTTGCTATTTCTCAGATGGCTCCCGTCTTCCTTGACCCCACGCCACAGCCCTCCTAGCTCAGCGGGTACATTCTTTGTGCCAGTGTCACAGCTCTCGTTCTGCTTCCTGAGCTTGCTGATGAATGTGTCATATGTTGGAAGTTACGTCATCGTTTTTCCATATTTTACAGACCAAATAATCAACGAATTGTTGTCTGGTAGTCAACGTTGCGGGGCAAAATCGCCTACGGCACCAAGTGGGTCGCGTCACATTGACGTCACACTGTAAGCGACGCAATTCTGTCCCGTCCACGTTGTGGCTCTGCTTGTTTTAAATTATGGAGAAAAAAGACGCGTGTGGAAAGAAGCCGAAACCAGTGAAGCTGGAAGACGACCCCGTCAAGAATTTCGAAAAATGGAAGAAAAAGTACAACAAGACCAAAGCGCGAGTGAAACGAGAGAGACCGGAGAAGCACCCAGATTGGCAAGTGGAGCGGGAGTACATCGACAAGCTAGTAAGCAGGTACGGCGACGTCCACGCCAAAGAGGTGGTCAAGTTTTCAGACTTCCCCATTTCAAAGAAAACGCTGCTCGGTCTGCAGCAGGCCCAGTACAGACAACCCACGGAGATCCAGCGACAGACGATCGGCTTCGCTTTGCAAGGCAGAGATATTCTGGGCGCAGCTAAGACCGGCTCTGGGAAGACGTTAGCCTTCCTCATACCGGTGCTAGAGTGTCTGTACCGCCAGCAGTGGACTGCTATGGACGGACTTGGTGCTCTCATTATATCCCCAACCAGAGAACTTGCCTACCAGACGTTCGAGGTCCTGCGTAAGGTCGGTAAGAAGCACGAGTTCTCCGCGGGTCTCATCATTGGCGGAAAGGATCTGAAGAGCGAGTCCGAGAAGATCCCTCGCACCAATATAGTGATCTGCACCCCGGGTCGGCTGCTGCAGCACATGGACGAGACAGCCGCCTTCCACGCCTCAGACCTCCACATGCTGGTCCTGGACGAGGCGGACCGCATTCTGGACATGGGCTTTGCGGATACTCTGAACGCGATTGTGGAGAACCTTCCCAAGACGAGACAGACGCTCCTGTTTTCAGCCACGCAGACCAAATCCGTCAAAGACCTGGCTCGACTGAGCCTCAAAGACCCACAGTACGTGTGGGTGCATGAGAAAGCCAAGTTCAGTACTCCAGCCACGCTGGAGCAGAGCTACGTGGTGTGTGAGCTGCACCAGAAAGTCAATATGCTCTACTCCTTCATCAGGAGCCATCTGAAGAAGAAGACCATAGTCTTCTTTGCATGCTGCAAGGAGGTGCAGTACCTGTTCCGGGCCTTCTGCCGCCTCAGGCCAGGCCTGCCTGTCCTGGCTTTGCATGGCAAGCAGCAGCAGATGAAGAGGGTGGAAGTTTACAATGACTTCCTGAGAAAGCAGAACGCTGTGCTGTTCGCCACCGATATCGCTGCCAGAGGCTTGGACTTCCCCGCCGTCAACTGGGTGGTACAGTTCGACTGCCCCGAGGACGCAGACACCTACATCCACAGAGTGGGACGGACCGCGAGGTACAAGGAGGGCGGAGAAGCCCTACTGCTGCTGCTCCCCTCGGAGGAGAAGGGAATGATCAGGCAGCTGCAGGAGAAGAAGGTTCCCGTCAGTAGGATTCAGGTGAGACCTAAAGCCAAAGTCACAACAGGCTGATGTAGTGTCTTTTCTTTGACTGACATGGCTGCTCGCTGTTAATCAATTCAGCATAACACACGTTAAGTCTGCGTATAACAAATACACGGACGCGTTCTTTTTGCACTGGATTGAAAATTAGCAGAAGCAAAATAAATCCGATGAAAAGGGTGCTTACGTTTAGATCCGGGTCCTAAACAGATGATCTAACACCAATAATTAAAGATGAGTTACTCAAGCGTGTTTCGGATTGTGAAATGTAAGCGTGCTCCAATGCTCATCACGTGTGTGATTGATTTAAATGTCTGTATAAATGGTACAGGTTTGTATTTGTTCTCAGTATCAGTAGTAAAAGGTTATATTATTGTATTGTAATACTTATATTCAAACTCGACAAAAGTATGAGGACTTATTATTTTAGAATCATTAATTTCCAATTGAAATGATATCTATCTAGTATCACTAAACATGAAGCTAACTTAAGTTTGTCTGTCCAGTGATATGTGCATCAAAATGTTTTCAATTCAGTAAAATTATTTGCTTTTGTTGTTTGAATGATCCACTTACTCACATTAGTGGGTAAGAGCAATATTCTTAGCACAACATGTAAAAGCAACAGAACAGGACTGAGCGTTCAGTCAAAAGTCTGGTTGAGGATCACTAACCTTGATGGAAGATAGAGCGAGCTCCATGCCACCTATCTCCCTAAGGCTGACAGCACCCAGCCTCTCGCTAACAGGTCTTAGTCACGTGTCCATCCACCTGAACAGCCGAATAGTTTCCAGCAACAACAAGGAGACATTTCACATGCACAAAAAATGCCCCAACTCCATTATTCAGCAAATTACAGTTATGATGACACTGTTTCTGTAATGCTGATTCACAACAACGGTTCTTTTGGCAGCACCAGTGGAGAGAAAATAAACCTCCCTCTAACGGAAGAAAGCTCCAGCACAAATGAAATCCTCTGATAAAGTACATATAACAACAGAAACTCCACTGATACTCATTAGTTGACATATATAATTGAACCGTAATGACTATGAAACATGTAGTTATTCATTTTGTTTTGTGCCTGATTCCAGGTGAACTCGGAGAAGCTGCAGAATGTGCAGCAGAAGCTGGAGGCCTTTCTGGCCCAGGAGAAGGAACAGAAGGAGAGAGCCCAGAGGTGCTTTGCCTCCTACCTGCGCTCCGTATACCTGATGAAGAACAAAGAGGTGTTCGATGTGTTTAAACTGCAGCTTCAGGAATACGCTCTCTCTCTGGGCCTTGCTTTAGCTCCAAGGGTGCGCTTTTTAGGCAAAGCTCGGGCGCAGAAAGCTGAGAGCCACAGCCGGAGGGAGGAAGAGCAGTCTGAAGAAGAGGACGCACTGAGGAGCTTTAGGGCCCAACTGAAAGGAAATGCTCCTCCAAAGGATGCGCAAAGCTCAGAGTCAGAGGATTCCAACGACGACAGGGAAAGAAGCCATGACGAAGACTCTGAGGACGATCAGCTGAAGACGCAGCTACAGGGTGCGCATGAAAGTGAAAACGATGATGATCTAATGGACTTGGACCTGTTGACGGTCAAAAGAAAAGACGTCTTTAATCTGGCAGGGGACCAGGAGAAGGAGCAGGAGCATAGCAAGGTCTCCAAAAAGACACCTGTAAAAGACACAAAGTTTAAAGAGGCCAAAAGGATCGCCAAGAGGAAGTTCCAGGTCAACACCAAAGTGGCGTTCAATGATGAGGGAGAGGCTGTGCAGCTGTGGCCACCAGTCCAGCGGCAGGTGGCAGGTGAGGAGGAAGAGGAGGAAGACTTGAGTGGCATCAGTGTGGAGAAGAACAGAGAGAAGTTGAAACGTGAGGACGTGTTTGACAAGCAGGAGTATAGGCGCAAAGTTCAAGAAAAGCACAGAGAGCAGAGGCTGAAAGCCAAGGCAGCTAGGAGGGAGGCCAAGGGCAGGAAGCAGCACGGGCAGACCTCTGACGACGAGGACGAGGTGGTGGCTTACCTGGCCAACCACAGTGAGGACGAGTTCGACCCAAGCACCCTGCCAGACCCCGACAAGCTGTCGTCTGAGGAAGAGGTAGACGATCAAATGGGGTCAGCTAAACGGAAGCAAATATCCGATGATGAGGACGAAGAGGAGCTTCCAGCAGGGAAGAGGAAAAAGTCAAATGACGAGCACACAGCTCTGGACACTGGTCTGTCTCTGGCAGAGGATGAGGAATTAGTGCTGCAGCTCCTTGGAGGACGGAGCTAGAGAAAAAAAGACAAACAGACATTTCAAACGGAGTGGGTCAATTAAAGAGGCCGTGCAACTGACGGGACATGGCATCGTTTTGTTCGAGCTAAAAGTCGTCTCATAAATAGACATAACGTGGCTGAATATTCTGTGGGACTGATGGCAAACCTTTAGACTGTGCTACTCCCCAAAAGAAAAACGAATAACCCTGACATGGTCCTTGTTAAATCGGACTCGTGAAATGTCAGACTCAGGTGGTCTGGGCATCAGTGTGAATAACTAATGAGCTTGCTGTCTAAGAGAAACTGAAAATCTGAGGGATTGAGCTGCAGGTGTCAGGTGTCCTGAATGAATGTATCCATGACTTGGTTAAAATCAATTATATGAAGTGAAAATACCATGGAGATGTATTCTGTGTGGTGACTTCCCAGTTTAATTTAGAACAGACCGGGTTGTTCCTATAGAGATTATTCTCCCGTGTCATTAAATAAATAAATTACTCAAACATTTAGCCTGTTGTCTTTTTGGAGTCCGTGCTGACCTCTGCCACGCAGACCAAATCCGTCAAAGCCCAAAGCCCTGGCTCGGCTGAGCCTACTTTGAGGTTCAAGTTGCAGCTCAGGGCCTGTCACAGACCAACGAGGTTCAGGAGTGTTCAGGCTTCTCATAGAGGGTCTCAGGACTTGACACAGAAAACCAACAAATTCACATGCTGAGATTTGAGGGTTTTATCCACACTCTAGTATTTGCTTTAATGCTTTTGTCCTTTTTCTGCTGTTTGAAGGTCAGTGTGGATTTCAGCTTGAGAGCATTTTCGACAGCGTTTGGTAGTTTTCTGTCGACCCTGGACGTTCGTCACGTTTGCGAGATGGCTATTGAAGCCCACAGAGCTGGTACCACTTTAACCACATGGGTTTGTGGAAACTCGATGTGAAACATGGACTGGAACAGAAAGACACAAAGTTACTAGTTTATAAAGTAAACACAATGATCTTGAATTTAATTTCCACAATACTACAGCTGTTGCTACTAAGGGCTTTAAAAGAATGAATGTTCTGAGTGATGCCTTAAAAGCTCTAAGAATTCAATCAGTTCAATTTCTATAGCGCCAGTTCACAACAGCATTATGTCATGACCATACACAACTACCTCAACACATAAGCAAGATTTTAATTGGAGCCATTCAGTAAATTGTAATCTACATTGAATATGTAGACATAGTACACTGTCCTAATCCAAGGCACGCGCATTAGGACTATAAACACTGTGCAAATATATAAACAAAAAGTAATTAACATTAGAAATAGACCAGTGTTTCACCGGTGGTTAGCGTCGTCTCACAGCAAGAAGGTCTCGGGTTCGATTGGCCTTTCTGTGTGGAGTCTGCATGTTCAGTCAGGCTTCCTCCCACAGCCCGAAGACATGCAGTTAGAAATTGCCCATAGGTGTGAGTGTGTGCGTGACTGTGACTGGTGATCTGCCCAAAGCCAGCTGGGGTGGGCTCCAGCACAGCGACCCCTACGGGAAGAAGCAGTAGAAGATGAAATGGAAAGCTGGGAAAACATAAATCCTCACATATTAATCCGCAGATACACCAAGTTTTAAGATTCTTGCATGCAAATGTCATTTCCACTATCACCTCAATAAAGATATGAAAGATCATGACAGATAAAACATTCTTTCAAATCTAAACTTCAGCAGAGACAGTGACTGTTAGTAAGAGTCTGCATGAAGGCGCGGACGAACAACGAACTCCACCCCCAAAGGCAGCTGGACCAGATCTGACGAGACGAATCGGCAGGAAAGTCAGAAGACTTTGTAACGTCTCAGTATTCCTCACCTTCAACACAACGTTCAACCAAAAGTAGTTTGTTTACCGAGATTCCTCACTGAAAGGATTCAGTCAAACACAGCACTGAGATTCAAAATAATACAAATTTATTTCACATGAGTGGGGTAAAGATATACACAAAGTCACCTGTTTCCTCCCTGCAGGGGTAAAGCTCGCTGGCGCGCAGGGAAGGACGGAGCCTGGCTGGGAGACACAGCTGGTGTCTCACCGTGCTTTCAAGTTCAGATCAAGGAGGGGGACCCACACAAGAGACGGTTTGGCGCCACTGAGTGGTGGCAGTTAGTAACTAATTCTTGAAAAATTGTAGCTATGAAACAAACCAATTAGTCAAACTTCAAACTTGTTTAACAGACTCAGAGCGTTCAGTCGCTGCTCCAACCGCGCTGCCCGTGTTCTGTTGCTGCCGCCTCCTCACCCCATCCAGTCTGTTAAATCAGTACTAACTTCCGTGACTGCTGCTCAGTCACAACGTTAGAATGAACTAAAAAAGCAGCTGATGGTCCAGTGAAAACTCAACTGATGTAAACAAGCAGAGATTTTTAAAAAGTTTTTATTTTTCTCCTGGTTGTAAAACTAGTTTCAAAGACTTTCAAATTAAGAGAAACATCAGACTCCATCACAGCCTTGGCTCCACATAGAACAACAGTGAAGTCACACTAAGAACTAACACAAGTTTTTGTCCAACCACTCCCTCCCCTGTTTAAAGCACATTACCCCTCTACACAGAAAAATGGAATAATACATCAAACCCCCATGTTAACTAGAGATTATATTTTAAAACGTGATTGTAACAGTTTCACATGGCAGTAGAATAACCCTTGCAGCCCAGACATAACCTGTCAGTCCAGTCAGTGAAATTCCAAAACATTCTATTGATTCTACTTACCATCCCAATATGCTCACATCATTTTTGAAGCGCTTTCCTTGTAACATTATTCAGACCCTAACAACTTGTATCTAAATTTTATAGACATGGATCCTGCTAAAACCAGGACTTGTTGCTGTTTTGTTATCTTGCAGTTGCAGCACTGTCGTGCTAATAGTAACAGCTGAAGTAGTTTTTCTGTTACCTCAGTTTTGCAGCTCATCTTTGCACATTAGCAGCCCCTAGAATCCCTGTGTGCACCAGACAGGCGTTACCAGCGTTAGCTCAGGGTTATTTCATTCTTTAACACATTACATGTGACGAACACAGATTAAACTTAAAAGCAGAACTTTGTCATACGTCGTACATGTTTTGTTTGTAGTTGACCTGACGTCTCATCTCTACTTCATTGCTGCTATGGTTCCTTCATCCATGCGGCTTTTCATCTCTTCAAGCGTCCTGGCCTTATCTTCATGTCCCTGCTCCCTCAGTTTCTGGCTCAGGAAGTCCAGATGGATGCAAGTGGACAGGGAATTGACATTCAATGCGATCTCCTCCAGCCTGACGACATAGTCATATGACCTTTCTAACAGCTCATCCTTCTGCTTTGTCAGTTGGTCCATTGTGTTCTGTAGCTGTTCCAGGAAGCTCAGCTTGGTCACATATTCAGCTTCATTCTTTTCATACTTCTCTTTCATTTCTTTTTTAGTCTTCAATACTTTCCTTGTCTTGATCACATAGATCCAGTTTTGTTTAACATGCTCTGAGACTGGACATTTATTTGTACATGACGTACACCGTTTCTTTTTCATGACCTCACAGTCTTTGGGAGACCAGGCCATTGTGCATCCAGGATAGTGACAGTTCTCTTCACAGGCTGTACAGCAAGTAGCTCCTTGATAAAAGACCTGGAACCACATTCCACTACTGATGTCTTGTCTGTCTTTGTAGACCTCCTCAACTTCCTCAGTAGAGTCCTCAGCCATGTTCATCTCTTCGTGTTTCCTCATAATGTTTCGGATCTCTCTAACCTCCCTTTGTTTTTGTTCAATCATCATAATTCTGTCTTGCAGGTTTTGGATGCATGCTGTCAGTCGGATGCGTGTCTTCAACACTTTAATAGTCGTCTTTAGTTTCTGAGGTCCACATCTTTCCACAAAGTTTGTAAATTCACTCATTCCCTTCATTGTTACACTCCATGCATTTTCTAAACCACACTCTGTCTCTAATCTTCTCTGTTTGCTCTGGCAGTTATTAAGCACAAAGTGAACAGGTTGGTTCTTATCACTTACGGCACATTTAATGTTTATATTTTCAATAGCTCCTAGAACATTGTCTGGTATTATTCCATCAGAGTGTGTGATGAGGGCTACAATGTTTTTCTCTAGGTCTTTTCCAAATAGAGACGCCACTGAGTCAAAGATATACCTCAGTCTGTCACTCAGTCGATTATCACTTGCCTTCATCACCAGACCCACAGCATTAATTTCATGAATTCCGTCCTCTGATCGAAAGAGGTCAAATAACCTTTGACTAACGATAGAATCTTTTCCTTTCCCTCTGGTGTCTCCATATCCAGGAGTATCGATGATGGTCAGAGAGTAGGGCAGGATCGCATCTTCAAAACCAAAGATCTCGTACACAGTCACATCTGATGTCTGACTTTCTATTTGAGTTGTCTTATCTTTCTCATCTACAATCTTAAACCACACGTTGTCCTCAAACTCCACTCCCATGGCGTAGTTCACCAGAGCGTTGACCAGAGTAGACTTTCCTGTTCCTGTTTCACCCACAAGTAAAATGGTTTTATTGATCTTGTTAATATTCTTTTCACCAACCGTCATTTTTGTCAGAGTTCCAATTTGCTCTTTCTTCGGCATCAGTTGATAGATATCAGGAGATCCTGAATGGATCAGGACACTTCTGGAAGTGATGTCCTTGTATTTGAATGAGTTGTTTGTGCTCCTGTTGAATAGTTCAGAGAATAGAAAGGGTTGAAGAAATACCAAATTGCACTTGTGCATCACTGATTACTGGGTTGTTTGTGGCCACGGTACAAACTGTAAAAGGAGATGAGGAGTTTATTGTCACATTCTCTCACAATGGTAGGTTTGCATTATTTATGTACCCAAAAAAACCTCATCCACTTGTTAAAACAGATGTGAGATGCTTTGAAGTGGAAATAATGAATTAGATTAGCTAAAGATGGCTTCCAAGGTATCTTCAGCTGCCTTGGGGAAGAGTGACGTCCAACTATACTTGTGGCCTGACAGCTTATTTAAAGTTACTGTAACCACCCTGAACTTTGTGGCTTAACATAATCTGTTAATAATGGACTATGCCATTGACAGGACAAATATACTTCCATCAGAATCCTATGGAGCCTCATATATTAAGGAAATCACTACAACCACCAGTTTTAATCTTATGATCTTTGCTAAAATTCAGAGTGATGCTGAAAAATGAATACATGCATTGGTTGCTTCTACACTGGACTATAACTTAGACCTAGCTCTTCAGAATAAAGCTCCATCTTGTCTTAAAGAACTCATGGCTCCTTTTGCTCCAGCAGAACGCTGGGTTCTCAGAGCTGGTCTGCTTTTGCTCTAGTTTATTTCTTATAGAGTGTGGACCTGGGTCGAGCTCTTGGCTCCACCTAGTCTGTTCGTCAGGCTTTAGGCCGTAGTTTGACCCTCACTGGAGGGTAACACGTTACCTATTATTTAGCTTCCATATGCAGGAGCCTGTTATTCTACAATGAGCAGCTTTTTGTTGTTGTGACCATTGTATTTTACACATTAGTTGATCACTTGAATACATTACATTTTGTTTTATTGCATTTACTCACATGTTGAAGCCTGGTAAAAACAGCTGTGATGAAAAATAGGTCTAATGCCTGATGTCTGGTCAGGAGTTGGGTGAAACAAACAAATGTTTTTACCTGTAATTGAAACATCATAGTTTTCAGTTTCATTTTAAAAAATTACACAATGAAGGTCTACGTCCACACAACAGAGACAACATTCTGTGGTCTAGACTGCACATGAAAACAATGAACAGTAATGAACTCTGACAGTGGGTTCAGTCAGACCCTGTTCAGTCTGTTTGACCTTCCCCTCCGCCAGCGGAGCCAGTTTACCACTAGGGTGTGTTAAGCAGTTGACAGCTGCTCAAGACATACAAAGGGGCCGATTGAACACAGTGTTTGTCATGGTCCAATAACCGAACAACTAGAAACTGCACAGCTTTCATCCATGTCTCAAAATAGTGTATATATATTATCTGCTGGGTGTGAAGAGATAAGCAGGGGTTTGATGATTCTGACGACGTGGACATGGATCACACAGATGCATGCAGTGAGAGCAGTTCAGATTTCAGGGCTTCTCTTGCAGACGGGCCTATTGAGTTTAGCATTTTCCTGACGGCTTTATCAGTCCAGCTCTTGAAATGTCACCATCCCTTTCTGCTCAAAGATGGAAGAACAATGTTTTTAAGAATACAGGCACTGAATTATGTTCATACGTGTTGCAGGATATAGAATAGTAAGAACCCAGTAATGACTGGCCTTTTAGTGGCAATTCTAAACCAAGTTTAGAGTATTTGCAACATCTGATAAATGTATTAAAAGCTAAGCTGTGGGTTTGTTTTTGTTTAAAAATTAAAAAGTATAACCACAACAGAAGCGTATACCCATCGTTAGAAGAAGGGCCTGCATGTGACAAAGATCCACGTGAAACTGATTCAGAGGATGTGAAACTTACAGGTCTGTGTGAGGCTGTATGTAAAGGTTGCATGTGAGAGCCTAATAACTTCCCCTAATGGTTTAAGCATCTCCCCCTCTACCATTTCTATGTCTCTACGCTCTATTCTTTATGACGTCATCAGACATAAAGATGATGTTCATACTGCATCATTAGCGTCATTTAAAAACATCACATCACATTCATTCTCTGTTGGTCATTTTCCCAAATACCATCAAATATAGATCAAATTTTATACACTAAATATTCACGTGGCAGCTAATGTCGTCTGGCATCATGCCTGGGGTGAGACACTTAGTTCTATAAGATCAAAGTCAGACCCGAAGTCATTTCATTTTTTCAAATAATAAAAGACTGTTACAAATCAAGCTTCACCGTTGAAAGTTGCTGCTAGAACATGACGTGTTCAAATTATAGTTAGATTTGAAACATTTTGACCAAGGAGAACCTGAAAATGTTTAATAATGTGTGTGTATGGGCAGGTTGATGTGCGTATACTGTTCTGGTTGAAACGTGTGATGACATTATATATTTTCTTTCAATTATGCCTGTAAATGGAAAGCACGTTGATTTTCTTGTGATAAAATGTGTTTTGTACATTTGTTTGACTTACCTTCAGTTTTGAGCTTTTTTTTTACCATGATGTTGGAGCCGAATTAGAAATGAAACTTTTCACAAAGTTTAAAGACTTAGTTGAATTGTTAAAGTTTTTACATAAATGTGTGTAAGTGACCTCTGTTCTTTCTGTGGAACACAGTCAATGTGTGATGTTATATAGATGTTATATAGTGATGTTATATAGTGAAGCTTTTTGGATAGTGGTTCTGTCTCATTTCCTGTGTTTGAAGGATTTCCTTCTATTACCTAAAACGGATTTTGGTAAAACTGTCTGCCTAAGTGTGACATAAAGGGAATACATCTGCTTTGTGAGTATACTGAATTTGTTTTAATCAAATTAGATTATGTCTGTATAAACCTATATCAAAAACAATATTTCAAATGTTTCATTAACTAAACCGACTAAAATATAGTTTTATATATATATATATATATATATATATATAAAACTATATATATATATATATATATATATATATATATATATATATATATATATATATATATATATATATATATATATATATATATATATATATATATATATATATATATATATATATATATATAAGTAAAATAGATGAAGTAAATAAGTAATAGGATAACAGGTACTGTATGCATAAAAACCTGATGGTTTTGTTTTTTTACTATGAAAAAAATCATTAATTAAGCCTAATGTTTCGTTCTTCTTTGTTAAATGTAATCTTACCTGTGTGGGTTTTTTTCAGGAAGCTCTGTGATGCTGAAGAAGCAGAAACAGCCGAAAGGAGTCTGTGATCAGAGGTTTTATCTCAGCAGACTCTGTGGTCACATGATTTCACAGAAATCCCTCCTCTATTACTGTGTATTACTATCTCAGTGTTGCTGTTTACTTTTCATAATGGTCCTAGACAAACGACTGAACAACTGGACTATAGCAATTTCTATTGTGTGTGTGTGTGTGTGTGTGTGTGTGTGGTGAATGTTCTCATGACAAATTATATAACAGCTATTGTCTGCCTGACTGTGCTGAATGTTCTTGTGATGAGGAAAAAACATTGGTATTTGTGGCATTTGAGGATTATAAAACAATGTCAAACCAGTTTGATGTTTTTTTGTGTGTTTTGCCTTATGGGCAATAAAGAATAGAGCGTAGAGACATAGAAATGGTAGAGGGGGAGATGCTTAAACCATTAGGGGAAGTTATTAGGCTCTCACATGCAACCTTTACATACAGCCTCACACAGACCTGTAAGTTTCACATCCTCTGAATCAGTTTCACGTGGATCTTTGTCACATGCAGGCCCTTCTTCTAACGATGGGTATACGCTTCTGTTGTGGTTATACTTTTTAATTTTTAAACAAAAACAAACCCACAGCTTAGCTTTTAATACATTTATCAGATGTTGCAAATACTCTAAACTTGGTTTAGAATTGCCACTAAAAGGCCAGTCATTACTGGGTTCTTACTATTCTATATCCTGCAACACGTATGAACATAATTCAGTGCCTGTATTCTTAAAAACATTGTTCTTCCATCTTTGAGCAGAAAGGGATGGTGACATTTCAAGAGCTGGACTGATAAAGCCGTCAGGAAAATGCTAAACTCAATAGGCCCGTCTGCAAGAGAAGCCCTGAAATCTGAACTGCTCTCACTGCATGCATCTGTGTGATCCATGTCCACGTCGTCAGAATCATCAAACCCCTGCTTATCTCTTCACACCCAGCAGATAATATATATACACTATTTTGAGACATGGATGAAAGCTGTGCAGTTTCTAGTTGTTCGGTTATTGGACCATGACAAACACTGTGTTCAATCGGCCCCTTTGTATGTCTTGAGCAGCTGTCAACTGCTTAACACACCCTAGTGGTAAACTGGCTCCGCTGGCGGAGGGGAAGGTCAAACAGACTGAACAGGGTCTGACTGAACCCACGGTGTGTCAGGTGTGTAGCTGTAGCAGCTGCCCAGTTATCTAGCTTAGCTCCGCGTCTATCCCAGGTGAGGACCTGGGTATATATATATATATATTATTGGAACATTAGTTTGACAGGTAATTTTGATACGTTTGTCAATGCGACATTTCACTGTACATCAGCATGAATAAGCTAGAACAGACTAATAATAATGCTGCTGCAAAGCTGGAACCTTCATTTCATCTTGGACTCTCCAAAATATTCAATACAAAAAACATGCAAAATTGTTACTTCCATGCTAATCAAGTCAAAACTTTGACCTTCATGTGAAATATCTGAAAGTCTGATTGTGAACTTAGGGCTTTGTTATTGAACTAATACTTAACACAGGTATCAAATTTCTTCAGTTTTGGTTTTTGAATATCTATCTTCAACGCAGTCGTTAACCTTTGACCTCTGAACAAATCTGTTGCATCTCATCTTTGTGCTATTCATTTTGTGGGGTTTACTATCTTAAACATTATTGTTGTACTTTCTAATCATTTTCAATCATATTTTAGCAACAATCTGTGCTTAGCACAACAAATCAGACACAGTCTCAGTAGTAAAAACAACACAGATGGATAGAAGCACAGAAATGAAACCGTCTCACACGCACAACTAGTATTTTGTGTTGACAGCTCAAGCTCAGACACACCTAGACTTCACACCCAGCGTGGTTTTCTCAAAAGATTCAAAAATAACAACATGTCACACAACTGACAGACAATAACTGATCTTACATAACATGATGTGTTTTCACTTTAGGATGAAGAGACGTCAAAGGTAAGAAGAACACAGGTCAGACTTAAGTTGCTCTGGCAATGCAGAACATTACATTATATACTGTCTGTGTATTGCAGTCAATTAAGTTGAGTCTTTGCTGCTAAATATAATGTATATTACAACTTAATGTAACAGTGAAGAGTCTCTGAACTATACATTGGTGAAACCAAACAGCCATTACACAAGAGGATGAACCAGCATAGGAGGAACAACACATCAGGACCAGTATCTGTTTCGTCGGACTCCATAGTTTTCTCTGGACCCCTCCCCAATGTGACCAGCGACGACATGTTTAGCCGCCTGTCGTCGCTTCACCGCTGGCTGTAGGTGGTGTCCAGCAAACGATGTGGGCTTTATAGACAATTGGAGCAGTTTTTGGGGAAAACCTGGGCTGATTAGAAGAGACGGCGTCCATCCCACCTTGGATGGAGTCTCTGCTATCTAGTAACATGGCCAAGTTGATTAGACTCCCTAAACCATGACCCAGAGTGGAGCCAGGACAGAGTCGCAGTCTTTCAGCCTCTCTGCAGACTCTCAGCCGCCACCCGCTCGTAGCTGTAACACTCCCATCGAGACTGTGTCTGCTCCCCGACCACCTAAAGTATATAAATCACAAATAAATAAAAGAGGAGAGATTCACAGGAATCTAATAAACATCAAGACAGAACAAAGGAACAATAAAAGAATTAAATGTGGTCTATTAAACATTAGCTCTCTGTTAATTAATGACCTGATCAGTGACCATCACATAGATTTATTTAGTCTCACTGAAACCTGGCTGCAGCAGGATGAATACGTTTGTCTGAATGAGTCAACTCCAACCAGTCACATCAACCATCATATTCCTAGAAGTTCAGGTAGAGGTGGAGGAGTAGCAGCAATATATAACTCAGATTTATTAATTATTCCTAGACCTGAACAGCTAGAATTCATTAGAGCCTCACTCTGAGCCTTTCTCACTCAGACTGTAAAACCCAGAAACCAGTTGTGTTCTGTGTCGTCTACCGTCCTCCTGGTCCATATTCAGAGTTCTTAACTGAATTCTCAGAGTTTTTATCTAACTTAGTTCTCAGCACAGATAAAGTGATTGTAGTGGGCGACTTTAACATTCATGTAGATGTTGACAGTAACTGTCTCAACATTGCATTTAATTCACTACTGGATTCTATTGGTTTTAGTCAGCGTGTGAATGAACCCACTCACTGTCTTAATCATACTCTGGTCCTGACTTATGGGTTGAGATTGATCATTTACAGTAGCAGCCGTTTGTTGACCATTTCCACGTCATTTTGCTGAGGCGCAGCATGTGTTACCTCTAAGTGACCTGTAGTTGGCGTTCGGCTTACGCTCATAGTCGTCATGCTTAGTGTTACAACGACACAGCACTGTACCAAGGATTTCTATTCATTATTTATTTGTTAGTTATCACACGTTGTAATATAAATGTTTTATGACCAATTAAACTAGTAAGGGTTATTAAAATGGCAATTTATGTAGGAAAATCTCATTCTCTTACACTCAGACTAGTCCACCTGTATTGCTTTACACATCATGTCTTGCTTAGTGTGTGCATTACCTGTTTTGGCCACCCAAGTTTGAGACTCGGTTACTGTCTGTTTTACATTTTAATTTCTGAAATACCATAAATATATTCAATTCACAACAAATTCATGAACGCGTGAAATGCATGTAGAATTTCTCTTCTCTTGTGGGGCATTACAATGCATTCAGTTTGTTGTTTGCACAACACACGCATTAAATAAATAAAATCCACACAACCATCCACTTTACAGACATCATAGCAGACACACGTAGTAAAAAGTGGTGAATGTTATGCATCAAGGTCCCTTGTGTCTGTGGAGATTGTCATCATCCAGGTGTAGTTGTTTCCAGTATAATGGTTTTCCCACATAGCTAAATACCACACATGTATCCTCCAGTCTGGTTTCACTTCACCCTGTAGAGAGAGGAGCCGTTTCTCTACGTGTGACGCTGCTCTAACGTTCAAACCTCCTGTCTGCTCTGTCCACGTGGACGTTGTTGTCTTCAGTGGCCTTTGTCTTCTAAGTGGAGACACTGATGCTGGTCCTGACGTGTTGTTGCTCCTGTGCTGGTTCATCCTCTTGTGTGATGGCTGCTTGGTTTCACCATGTGTAGTTCAGAGACTCTTCACCGCATTGAGCTGCAGACTCTGTGTTGCTCCTCTTACGTGTCTGATGTTTTCAATGCACAAGCTTCTGTCTGAGTGTGTTGGTGGGTTTGAAGTAGACAATGTGTTGTAGTTTCCAAATATGAGCTTTTCTGAAACCACATAAGGAATGAGCAGGTTCCTTAGTTGGCTCTTGGTCTCAGTCTGTTCTGTTCCTTTTCCTGGGCTGAGCCTTGTTGAAGGCCCATCTGGGGCCTCAGGTCCTGAGAGCTGCCGGACAACACAACCGTGGTGGGTCTCATCTCCAACGGGCATGAAACCAACTACAGGAGCTAGTTGGACCTTCTGGCCTCGTGGTGTAGTAACAACAATCTGTCCTTGAATGTGGAAATCTGAAATGATTGTGGTGGACCACAGGAGAGCGCACCCCCAGCACCCCCCCAACCATCAACGGTTCTGCAGTGGAGCAGGTAAGCAGGACTAAGTTCCTGGGTGTGGACCTCTTCTGGAGCAACAGCACTGCATCACTGGCCAGGAAGGGAAACAGAGTCTCTACTTCCTCCGCAGAGCCCCCCCTCCATCATGCTGCCCTTCTACAGAGGTGCTGTGGAGAGCATCCTGACCAGCGGCATCACTGTGTGCTACGGAGCCTGCAGTACTTGACTTTGATGAGAGTCAAATAGTAGGTTCTGGTCCGTGTGGGTATGTTTCCTGTAAATGTCTATTTCTAAACCGATAACTGCACAGTCCAGAAAGGCCAGTCTCTTGTACTTGGTGTCTTCTCTGGTGAACCTGATGTTGCTGTCTACTGCAACTACTGGACTACTGTAACTACCTACTCAGACTGAAGACGCTACAGTGGTAGCAATTCAAAATGACTACGTCGGCATATTTCATATGACAGTCAAAATATACTCATGTCTAACAGTACAATGTCTGAAGGTTGAGTCATGACAACTGGATTCTTCTAGTTAGTAGAAACGTTTCTCCATCTGTCCAGGTGGCTTCTTCAGTCTGTGGGAAGTTGGTGAAGACACTAATTTATCCTCCAGTTTGGTGTCACTGAACACCTGTATAGAATGGGTTCGTTATGTGAACAGAGGGGGTGTGATGGTAGTGAGTAGGTGTGAATCCTCAACTACTGTGACTCCTCCTCCAACCATTACAGGGTCGTTAAGTGTCTCCTTTGAGGGGACGTGTGAAGTGGCCTTGATCTTCCTGGGCATAGTTGAAAGGGCAGCAGGTAGATGGAGACAAGTTGTGTCTGAGGCCCCAGACACTTAACGACCCTGTAATGGTTGGAGGAGGAGTCATGTGTTACGATCCAGCCCTCAGAGCGCTCAGGGCTCCAGGTTTTGTTTGTCCTGTGACGTCACGTCCTCCCTCTGTCCTCCCCTGTAATTAGTGGTTACACCTGTGTTTAATTTCCTGTTTAGTTCTGTATTTAAGCCTGCCCTCTTGTTTCTGTCCTTGTCGGTCCGTTGTTGGTTATGTGATAGTGTTGCTGTCTGTGGTTCCAGGTCACGTGAGTCTTTTTGTTCTGTCATGAAGTCGAGTCATGTGAGTTTTTGTATTAGTCAAGTCTAGCCATGTATGTGTAGTCAAGTTAAGTCATGTTTGTTTGGTAATAAAGACCACTTGATTGAGTTACATCACGTCTGAGTTCTGCGATTGGGTCCTCACCTCCTACCACACCAGCCTATTTCTAACATCATGTAGTTGAGGATTCACACCTACTCACTACCCTCACACCCCCTCTGTTCGCATAACGAACCCATTCTACACAGGTGTGAAGTGAAACCAAACTGGAGGACAAATTAGTGTCTTCACCAACTTCCCACAGACTGAAGAAGCCACCTGGACAGATGGAGAAACGTTTCTACTAACTAGAAGAATCCAGTTGCCATGACTCAACCTTCAGACAACTTGACCTGGATGAATGAGAATCTTCACAGACTAACAGTACAATATTTCTTCATTTTCCATTTGGCCAAACTGCTCCCATATTACACCATGTAGAATGGTGAGCGTAACACAAAACCTGACCTCCCCATTTGAAAACACTCCTCAGGCCAAACACAGTTACCATGTGCCATTTATTTACCAACCCTGTGGTGACTACAGCGCCCAGAAAATAAAGGTTGACTAAATAGCACAGGGCTCAAACACAGTGACAGACAGGCAGGACCAACGCATAACACGAACGCTGTAGCCTCCTCCTCCAGTCCACCAATCAGCAGGGAACCATCTGACCTGAAAGCACACACACAGTGGGCCAGAGCCAGTAGGAAAGACCATGTGTCATCTATGTTTTACTGCCAATTGCTGTTTTCTCCATTCCCTTTCCTTTTCCGCCATCACGCTCTGCTTATCTGAGGGACACGCAGCACGTCTGGAGGAGGCCATGTGGTCGCACTGTGGTCTCCTACCATTCTGTAGGAGGTTGTAGGACTTGCCTCCTCCTCTCTCTCTCTCTCTCTCTTATTCTTCCTGTCTCTCAAATTGTGCGCGCACACACACACATATAAACATATTCCTAGTTAACAGGACACAATCACATAAGTATTTGATTGTCACATTATTTACAGTTGTGATGAACCTTTTTCTCCGAAGCAGTGATGATCATAATTTAGTCAACAAAATCTATTCTAGCTTATTTGGTCATTGTTTAAGTGTCATAAATATAGACAACTGTCTTTGATAATTGTTAATACTCAGCCACTGACCAAAGTTTGTGAATCCCAAGCACCTTCTCTCAGGTGGTGGAAGAAACAAATACAAAGAGAGAAAGAGAGAGAGACTCAAGAAGACATCTTTTCTCTCTTCTCTATCCCTTCACTCCAACCGGTCAAGGCAGATGTTCTCCCACTGATCCTGGGTCTGCTGGAGGTTTCTTCCTCTATAGAGTTTTTCCACTGTTGCTATTAAAATGTATAATTTATTGATTGGCTCCAATTAAAAGATGCTCTATGTGGATTTGTTGGGTTTAGTTGTGTAAGTTCCTAAAACCTTACTAGTAAAGAGCCTTGAGATAACTGATGCTGTGTCTAACATGATAGTCTGCAACATGAGGCCCTGCAGGGAAAAGGTCTGGCTCCATTTCTGTTTGCAGCTTACACCGCAGACTTCATGTTCAGCCACGCATCATGTCACCTGCAGAAATTCTTGGATGACTCTGCCGTTGTCAGCCTGATCGTAGCCAAGCTGTGATCCTTGCTGGAGTACGACTCCCACCCCCTGTTGGACGCAGAGGCAGCTGTGAGCAGCTCTTTCAGTGTCAAAGGCTGCTGTTAGGTCCAGCAACCTCGATACTTCATGACTTTTACACCGACTAGAACGAGTTGGTGGCTCCTCCAACCCTGTTCTGTTGACCTGTGCTGTGCCCCAGGGCTCAGTTTTAGGACCACTTTTACTTTCATGTTTCCCCGTGGTGAGATATTAAAGACATTGAATGTATCTAATCACATATGCTGATGACCTGCAGGTTTACGGTCGTCTCCATGGCTGCCCCATCTCCCCCTTCCCACCTAGCAGAATGCAGGGTCATTTCTTTCATCTGAATGCTAATAAATCTGAGCTCATTGCATTTGGCACAAACCGCTGCTCATCTGAGGCTCTGTCATCCTCCCAAAAGCCCGTCGTCAGGAACCTCAGAGATCTCTTTGATACCGAACTGCGTTTCGGGGAACAGGCGAACAGAGCTTCCTAAAGTGAAAACACATCATGTTATGTAAGATCAGCTATGTGATATGTCTTGACAGTGGCTAAAACAACAACCACCAGGTTGGAAAGAAAAGACTCTTAACTCACTCATACCCAGATCCTTTGTTTATTACTCATTCTTGTTCATCTTGTGAAACATTTTATCTTTGACGTCTCTTCATCCTAAAGTGAAAACACACCATGTTATGTAAGATCAGTTATTGTCTGTCAGTTGTGTGACATGTTATTTTTGAATCTTTTGAGAAAACCACGCTGGGTGTGAAGTCTAGGTGTGTCTGAGCTTGAGCTGTCAACACAAAATACTAGTTGTGCGTGTGAGACGGTTTCATTTCTGTGCTTCTATCCATCTGTGTTGTTTTTACGGTCTCTGATTTGTCACCAACAGCTCATCAGACCATTTTAAACAACCAACCAACCAACAATTTAACATTTTCACAAATTTCTGAGCTTTGCGTAACTAATTGCCACAATGTGATTAGGAGAGACTGACACCTATCAAACATGTGAGAATGCTGGTCAAACATATGCAGGGTGTTTAATTCATGGTGACATATAGTCTGTGAAGCTACATGAAACAAAATTACTGTTTTTAAAGCAACAGACAATTCTACAAGACTAAAATATGTCTGACAAATATGTGACCAATTCTCCACCTTCACGTCTTGGTCCCTGTAGTAGAAAGTATAGGCAGTATAACCACAGGGTGAGAGAGGATATCTAGGCCGTGGGTTTACAGGGTTTGTCTGTCTTATGGTCTAACTGAGGAAATCGTGGAAAGTTCTTGGCGAGGTGCTTGCTCGAACACATCTGGCAATTTGGGTAAACAAGTTATTAATCGTTTCTCAGGTTCAGTTGAGTTTGACCAATTTGAGATAAAACATTCGCATTCAGCTGATGCAGGTTGAGGGTTTAAACCCACTCCCTGAAAGAAGGGAGCCTGACAGTTCTTCGTCTGCCTTAGAGATACAGTTTGTTTTCTGTGGCCCCCCAGGTGACTTTATATGCCAGTTGGAATACTGTGTACAATCATACCAGTAACTACACCAGGGGTCTTTACATTGCATAGTTAAAATACAGTTTTCAAAGTAACTAGTGTTAGTAACATAATATTCAGTGGCTGACTGGGAGCAGCTCTGGTTGTAGAGTCTCACAGCAGCAGGAGAAAAGACACTTAGCGCGTAACAGTCAAATCAAATCAAACTTTATTTATAAAGCACCACATCCCACGCTTAGACATATTTTAGTCTTGTAGAATTGTCTGTTGCTTTAAAAACAGTAATTTTGTTTCATGTAGCTTCACAGACTATATGTCACCATGAATTAAACACCCTGCATATGTTTGACCAGCATTCTCACATGTTTGATAGGTGTCCGGCTCTCCTAATCACATTGTGGCAATTAGTCACGCAAAGCTCAGAATTGTTGGTTGGTTGGTTGTTTAAAATGGTCTGATGAGCTGTTGGTGACAAATCAGAGACCGTAAAAACAACACAGATGGATAGAAGCACAAAAAATGAAACCGTCTCACACGCACAACTAGTATTTTGTGTTGACAGCACAAGCTCAGACACACCTAGACTTCACACCCAGCGTGGTTTTCTCAAAAGATTCAAAAATAACATGTCACACAACTGACAGACAATAACTGATCTTACATAACATGATGTGTTTTCACTTTAGGATGAAGAGACGTCAAAGATAAAATGTTTCACAAGCACAGGATGACTAGAAAACAAAGTACCTGTACAACACAGAGCAGACAGTGTCTCCTGATCATGTAGTAATTGCAGTCACACATAGTTTGGAAAATCAATTCCAGTCAATTCTCAGCTAAAGATGTAAGAACGTTTTGACATGGATTAAGTGTGATGTAGTCATGATGACTGAGCTATTGGCTGTCCCCAAGGTTTTAGAAGCCCCTTCATGACGTCATTTGCTTTGCAGTTGTAATAAACACTGTAGGAGAGAAGGATAATGATCCTGTGACAAATAAAAAGCTTCATTTTCTTCTTTCTGTATTTTCCTTATTTCAGACATGATGAGCTAACTAAATGTTTAGCTGATGTCACAGAGAGACACCACAGTAAACCACTCACTCACACACTGGTGCAGACTACATGCAGTCACCTCGTCTCGGTTTTAGAACCTTTGCTAATACATATTCAACACTAAACATACCCACAACATTGTCACAAACTTATTTTCATTTCTCAACCATCAAATCATTCAAACTATGGTAGCTATTCTCTTCAGAGCAGCTCTCAGATTAAGGAGGTAATAATAAGGCGTTAATAAATTATAGCTTGTGATTTGTAAAACCATTGTTCTATTAGTAATATAATAGGCAAAATGGCTTTTAACAAAGTCCATCTAGTAGTGTTAGGAGCAATAGGACAACACAGTCTTAGTACTTTCTAACAAATAGAAATCCAGCAATTATGATCAAACAGAAGAACGTCTGTTTTGTCCACCTGTTCCAATTCAGTCTACCCAGACATCATGAATTCCTGATTATTAGCATTATTATCACATTGTGTTTTATATATATACTCAAGCCTGATATTTTCATACCCCAACAAATTCTGACTTGTCACTTTTTGTTGAAATGTGATAAAAGATAAGTGATTATTTTTTCCACAGTGATGCCTCATCTTATTATCTTCTGGGAGCCACCTGTCATTTCTAATCAAGACAAAACTTTAAGTCTGACTCATTTTGGGCTTGACTGTATATATAACAACGCAGTTTTACTGACAAACATTTTGAAAGTACAGTATGACGTACAAATTGTGTGTCTCTTAGCTGAGAAAGCTACTGTGAGTATTGTGCCTCTATCAACACATAGAACTGAGTCCGTACGCTGAATAGCCTAGGCAGCGCTGAGCCAGAGCACCAGAATCAAAAAGAAGAACAAAACTGTCAACAGTCCTCCTCAAATAAGGAGGTTGTCACAAAGTTCTACAATGTTACAGACGGTGAAATGAAATAGATGAAACTGTTTTGTTTGACACATTTGAAAGAAAGCGGTTTGTGCAAAAAGTCCTCTAATGCAAAGTAAAATTAAAACATCTACCTCCTTCCAAAAAGCAGGAACCTAACTACAGGTCCAGTTTGAAATCTAAAGGCACTTCTGAAAGGGAAAAGCAGATGCCTGTTCAAAACACGAACTGGTCAGACGAGGCAGTGACAGCGTGAAGACAGAGTGACGGGGTGTCGCAGAGCAGAACTGAACGAGTGTGGATCAGGTAAAGTCAGTGACTGACAACAATGATCAAACAGGAATCCTCACACAAAAAAAAACGAAAGGAAAGTGAATGAAAGGAGGGAGGACAATGCTGCACGTCTGCGTGAAGTCAGGTGACCACCGAGAGTTGGTCCCTCCTACAAAACCTGCGGTCGCAGAGCCCGCTCTGCTCTTCAGCCTCCTCATCGTCACAGAGCTTCCTGAAACGACAGCACAGGTGAGATCTTTTTTAGAGAAACAGTCAAGTACTGCCAGATGTAAGAATTGAGGAAGGTGGTTCAAGTAAAGAAGGTAAAGATGAAAGAGTATTAGTGCCAGTAAAGTTTAACATTTCTGTCAGGAATTATTAACATAAACAATGCCCTCTATGATTTGTAATGACAGGAGTCTGTGTTACTGGTAGACATAAGCTTGGCTGTAGAATATACAGAAGATGATAATATGACCAGCAGGTCAATGTGTTTTCAGATCACTACAAAACTCGTCGTGTGGGTTTAGAATTCACACAAAAAACGTTGGTTGATTGACTGGGTCAACAATACACGAGACCTTCCCACAGACATTCCCCAGTGGGTCGTCTGACACCAGCCCTACTGAACGACTAACACTGTGCTCTGTGATTTCTGTTTCTGAATTTTTTTTTTTATCTTAACACATGTAATTTTGAGCAAACTGTGTGTTGACATCATTATAATTATGGGAGAAGAAAAATGTCTTTGTTGTGTTTAACCTAACACATCTAAAAAAGTAGACGTAATAATATGGCGTTCAATCATTTCCCCCACAGGTTAGATACCAACATCTGTTTCTGCAGCGCTGTGTCGAGTTGTGTACGAGGCAGCACCATGGCCATGTGGTGAGTAACATTAGCACAGGCAACATACTCTGTTATGATATAACCCTCCCATATAGTTGTAGGATGAATAGTTGTATGAAGCGTCACTCATTCACACATTAAAATCAACAATCAGGGAAAGTTTACTTATCAACAGAATCCGTAATTACAGTACAGCAGATCCTATATGTTGTGAATACTTATGTACAGTTTTCTTGTTCCACAGTCACAGTTCCCTCAGTTATAGCACTGATCGTACATGGTTGATGTGCATGATGTGAGAGTTGGCGTCACCATCTGTGACAGCTCTCCGTTACCACTTTCCACGCTGAGTCGAGTGATCGCGTTCCGTCCTCTCTCTCTGATCTGGAGAGCTTCCCGCCCGTTAAGAGTCATGAACAGGTGATAGCAAAGGTGCGTCGTGTCAGAGCTGCTATGTCCTCTACAAACTGTCGTGCTGTGACAAAGGTGTCCAAGGGCGTGACTAGTGTTCAGTAGCTCTCCATCTTCTGCTGGCATATAGTAGTGATGAGTTGTGGGTGGTTCTGGGGATTCTACTTTAGGATATCTCTTAGAAATACTCCTTCCACTTCTTCGCTGTTTTTGTCCAGCTGCTCTTATCCTGTTTCTTAAAGGAGCTGCTTGTATGGCATAGTCACATATCCAGACAGTTAGTGGTTTGGAGCGTTTATAACTGTTTCTACCTGGGAGGAGCTATTTGCCTCGTTCACCACTCAGCTCTACTGGCTTCTACTGACCTTATGACCTCCAGCTGCGAAGGCCTTTAAAACTGCAGTTGAGACTTTCTCACACTGTTTCTTACTTTCTGAGTAGATGAAATTGTCATCAACGTGCATCAGTGTTGTGGATTGAATGTCTAAATGCTGAAGATCAGCAGCCAACACTCTACTGAACAAATCCTTGCGGTAACTGTTGGCGCATGTACTGGTGACCTTGACCAGTGAAAGCAAATAAGAAGTGGGAACCAGGACGTAAAGGCTCACTAAGAAATGCTGAGCAGGGATCAGTCACAGTGAAGCCCCCTGTTTCTGGAGGGAGGCAGGACAGTGTGTGGTCTGGTAGCAGTACTACTGCATCAATCACTGTGACGTCATGCTCTCAGCTCTAGTCTTTGGTGTCTTTCTGTGGGACAGACTGGGGTGTTGCACATGCTTCTAGTTCTAGTCAGTCCTCCTGCCTCTAATAATCCTTCTGCAGGGGTCGCATCTTTTTTGTGGTTTGATATCTGATCCCTGCTTTAGCTTTAAACTGGAGATGAGCAGATTTAAATAATCCTACATCTGCTCATCTGCAGGTCATCTTAACAAACGGCGATCAAAAGAACTTTGAATGTATTGACCGTCCGTAGGAAGCTACTCACTAACTGCTAGGGCCAATGATAAAAGAGGCTCAAAGTCATGTGATTTATGTCCTTCTGCTATGAGGGGGGTGACTTGTGGTGCTGAGCCTGGAACTTGAAACCACTCTTGCAGCCTTTCAGGAAGCTTGACCACAGCTGCTGCTCCTTGAGGACCTGTTATGGCGTCAGAGGCGTCATTTATCAGCTCGTCCTGACTGATCACACATCATGGTGCAGTGGAGAGGAAGAGCTGGTTCTTGAGCTTGCTCAGTTCTATCTGGAGCTGTGTGAGTCTTCCTGCCAGCGTCTTACTCTGCTCTTCAACATTTTGTTTTTCAGCTCTGTATACTGCCACAATATGTACAGAGAGCATAGGCCACCTCCTTTCTCATTAATCACCACATCATCAAGTTTCTTCCTGACTTCTTCTGGCTTTCTGCACCATCAGCTTGAAGAGTGTTGCAGTGGTTTCATTTGCAGTTTAATTTTTCCACTTTCTCTGGAATTCCTGGATGAACTGTGCAGGACTCTCTCCCTCCTTTAAAGCTTCTTTTTTCAGTTTGTCCATTTCTGCAGTGGATTTGGCTGGAAGCGCTTCCTCCATTGTTGGAGAAGACCTTTCCTGTTTTTCCTTCCTGCAGGATTTCTTTTGTCACTTGTAGTCCCAGTGTCTGCATCCGCAGGGCTTTGATGTCTCCCATGACCAGGGTGATGTCACTTGTGTTTTCATGTCAATTTCATTGTGAAAATACACGTTGAACTGGACCTATATTGTTGCTTTAAAAATCTTATAATGTGGATTTGTACATAAAGGTAAAGTGTTTGATTTCCCCTTTTTTAAAGGAACAGAAATTCCTCCTCAAAATTCAAGAACATCATCTCCCAAAGCACTCTGCTCCATCCAGGATCTCCTGCTTTCTACCAACTGAGACCAAAGAAACAAAAGTTTGGGACACTGACAAGAGTAACTGTTGGTGAGAAATCGCTAAGCAAAATAAACAAAACTATTTTACTAGTGGGAGAAACAGGGACAGGTAAATCTACTCTGATCAACACTCTGGTGAACTATAGCATGGGAGTAGAGTTTGAGGACAACGTCTGGTTTGAGCTTGTAGAAGACGAGAAAAGAAGTCAGACAGAAAGTCAGACATCAGATGTGATTGTGTATGAAATCTTTGGTTTTGAACGGAAAATGCTGCCCTTCTCTCTGACCGTCATCGATACTCCAGGATATGGAGACACTAGAGGGATTGAACATGACTTTATTGTCAGCCAAAGATTATTTGACTTGTTCCGCACAGAGGACGGAGTTCATGAACTTCATGCAGTGGGTCTGCTGATGAAGGCAACGGAGAATCGAGTGAGTGACCGACTGAGATACATTTTTAATTCTGTTGTCTCTCTGTTTGGTAAAGACCTTAAAGACAAAATAGTCATTCTCATCACACACTCCGATGGAATGACACCTGAAAATGCCCTTAAAGCCCTTAAGGCTGCCAACATTAAATGTAAAATCAATGAGAAGAAGCAGCCTGTTCACTTTATGTTCAACAACCAAGAAAGAATAAGCAGAATGGAGAACAATAAGTCTCAGTTACTTAATGCATGGACCACATCAAAAAAAGGACTGAGTGAATTTGCAGAAATGCTGAAAAGCTCAGAACCTCAAAGGCTGGAAAAAACATTCGAAGTTCTGAACTCACACATCACAATAACATCCTGTGTGAACAACCTAGAAGACAGAATCAAGTTGATTGAACTGAAACAGAGACAGATTGAACAGATTAAAGAGGCTCTGAGGAAACACGAAGAAGAGATGAAGAAGAATGAAAACTTTTCTGTGGAAGTAGATGAGGTCTACAAGGATAAAGTGGAAATCTGTGGAGGAATGTGGGGGATGGTGTTTTTTAAAGGCGCTGTCTGCTGTACTGTCTGTGAGGAGAACTGTCACTATCCTGGATGCACAATGAGCCATACTCCTAGAGGCTGTAAGATCATGAAAGGAGGTCGCTGCACTGTTTGCACTGGCAAATGTCCTGTGTCCGTTCACGTGAAAGAACAGTGGAGGTACATGACCAAGACAAGGACGGTTACAAAGACCGAAGCAGACATGAAAAGAAAGTATGAAAAGAACAAGTTGGAAAGTGACAGGAAGTTGAGCCTTTTGGAACATGTTCAAAGAGAGATACAACATCTCAAAGCTGAGAAAAATCTATTGCTAGACGAGTCATATCAACATGTCGTCACTCTGGATCATATAGCTTTGAATGTTAACTCAGTGTCCACTTATGTCCACCTGGACTTCCTGATTGAGAAAATGGAGGAGAAAGGAGACACACAGAAACTTCAGAAACTGAAGGAGATGAGATCTCGAGTGGATGAAGGAACCGTAGCAGCGATGAAGTACATGTTTAGTAACTTGGGTAATAGGATAAAAACAAGATTTGGATTCATGACGATTTAAAAGAATTTTCTCAACCAACCATCTGCGTATTAGCGTAAATGCATTATAAAATATGTCGACAGAAATGTGTCATTCTGAGGAACATTTTGGTGTGTTTGCCTAATTACACTGATGTATGTGATTCACTCACTTGATCTTAAGTTTATATTCACATTATATACTGCTTAACCTAGACTTAATCACAAATACAGTGCTACAAATTAAAAGGGTTGCTTCATAAAAATGTGTTGGGATTTTTTTTGTTTTATCCTTTTGTTTACACATTGATACAACTTATGATCTTCAAATATTTCTGCATAAATATACATATTTTCAGATAGACCTAACATTTAACCTACGTCTGTTGTTCAGTGCTGAGGTAGACTAGATTACACTGCAACAATCAGACTTTGTGTGAATGTGCTGTGGATATGTAATCGACCTAATAAAGTAATACAGATTTCATGTACAATTCATAAATGTTTTTTTTTTTTTTTTTTTTTTTTTTTTTACCTTTGAGTTAACTTGGGTATGCAGTTGATTTGGTTCGAAATTCTAAATTGTTCAAATTTTAACCATGTTCTTGGACACATTTGTGAATGATATCTGTCCTTATAAAATAAAAAATGTGTTCTTGGTTATCAATTAGTGTTTTCATTGGATCACCAGCTGTTTAGTAGTGTTAAGCCAGTAACAAATGAAAATAATTAAACTTTACTACTACCCCAACGCAAAACACCTAATGCTGGAACATGTTCAACTTTTCCTTTGAGCATTACAAACATGAATGTGAACGAGGGAAACAAAGGAAACAGGAAAGGAAACGACCTTATTGTCACGGGCCTGGCACGGGCTTTTATTTACAGCCGTAAAAAAGGCAGTAAACAGTAAAAACACACCAAATCCAAAACGTGAAGGGTTCAACCACAGCGATCCGACTGGTTCAGGCTTCATAGTGCCAAACACGGTAAACGGGTCGGAAAACAACAGTCGGGACGTAGTGACGTAGTCCAGTGTTTCAGAGACTGCGTCACTGAGCCGCTGTTCGCATCTCAGTGGTCAAATCAGACGTCACTGGATTTTAAGTGCGAGATTCGTGCGATAATTACGGTAACAGTGGAAGAGCTGAGAGACTGAAACTACAATGTAACTGATAGAGCTGATAATGAATGTGAATGTTACTAATGATGCAAAGTATAATAGGATACAATTGACTGTGTACGTTTAGAAATATTCACTAATGAAATTGATTAAGAAAAGGAAAATGACATCTTTTCCAGATTTAAAATAAAAAACCCTGTTCCTCTACTTAGTAGATCACCATTACTTCATAGTACTACTTAGTACTTCATAGAGTACTGCCACTGAATGTATCTAGTTATTTTACTGTGTACTTCTACCTGCTCATGATTCAGATGACTGCTCTCCTCTGTGTAGCTACAAGGGAATGAGACAAAAGATGATGAATCATCTCCTTAAATCTAACAACAGCATCATCAGATAAACATCTGCTGTAAGAGAACTTATTTCCAACTGTTGTCATGTCTGTTATGGTAAATTCAAACGTTATTAAGAAATGGTCAGATAACAGAGGGTTTTGAGGGAGAACTTTTAAATGATCCATCTCAACCCATAAGTCAGGACAAGATCCAGAGTATGATTAAGACAGTGAGTGGGTTCATTCACACGCTGACTAAAACCAATAGAATCCAGTAGTGAATTAAATGCAATGTTGAGACAGTTACTGTCAACATCTACATGAATGTTAAAGTCGCCCACTACAATCACTTTATCTGTGGAAGAACTAAGTTAGATAAAAACTCTGAGAATTCAGTTACTTTATCTCCTGTCCAACATTCTCAGACTTCAAATAACTTTTAAAATCATGCATGATTTTTTTCCACACCTTGACTCGTGAAGACAGGAGAAAGATGGATGAGACTTAGACACATGCAACACCTGCATTAACAGGGTACAAAAAAATAATGTGTGTGTCCTGCAGGTCGATCCATAAAGATGAGCCTCAACTCTGCAGCCAGGTCAGAGTTTTGTGCTCATCGTGTGTCTACTTCTGTTCTGCTTGTGTATCCATAACGGTCCTGCTGCTGAGTGAATACAATCTATAGATGGAGGATGACAACACTAATCAGCAAAACCCACGACATCTCATTCATTCTGCATCGTGTTGCAAACTGAAGAATGAATCTTTCAGCATCTAGAATGTTTCAGAATCATTGCAGCCAAAGTGGTGTGAGGAGGCTGTTAGCATGGAGGCACTGTGGACACATGGACATTACTGAGGGGTAGAGTAAGCAGAGCAACCTGAGGTGAACTCACAGACTGTCTCAGTGTCATCGTCAAGTCCAGAGTTTTCTGAAAAGGACAAGAAGGAAGGTTGAGGATCTGCAGGAGAGACTCAGGTGCTGCTCACAAGGCCACACTGCAAGAGGCACCGACCAACAACAACACTGCACTTTGTATTCTACAGAAGAGAGAACAGATCATAAGGTGACAGCAGAGAATCTGTTTAGTAATGAACAACATTCTCCCTAAACTTTGCTGAAACTCTGCTGACTGTTGGAGTCTGGGGCTCGAAGGCCGTCCCGTCCACAAACAGAGACACACTCAGCACATCATGACTGATGGTTGGAGGAGTCACAGGAGTTGAGAGTTCACGCCTACTCACTGCCCTCAGTCCTTAGACCACAGAATGAGTCTGTTCTTTACAGGAGTGAAGGGAAGTGGCAGGATAAATGTGTGGTCTCTGGCCAACTTTCCTCAGCCTGAAGAAGCTTCTTGGATAGATTCAGAAACGTGTCTACTCTAAACGAAGTCCAGCTGACTCAACTTTGACGCAGCTTCACCTGGATGACTGAAGATGTAGTTCTCACTGAAGACAGGGAGGACAAAGCTGATTTCCAGGAGTCGGTGCTCAGTGTTCAGCTGAAGTCAAGCTGTGTGTCTTCAGGGATCTCTCAGCTCGTCTCTGAGCGTCTGGAAGCTCCTCTGGTCCACGATCAGACGACAGCAGCACTGGCCTTAAAGACACGCCGTCAGGTAAAAGGCCTCATTCTGTTCTATTCCATTTATATTCTGTCTCTTCTGCTTCACTCAGTCTAGACACATCTGAGTTCTCTGTACCTGCTGTGGTCCCAGATCCAGGTCACGCCCTGCGACAGGTAGCTCCTGCAGGTTCTGATCATCTGGTTGGTGACCTTGGGCAGCACAGAGGTCGTCCTCGGACGAGACGGTGGTATCATCCCGATGCTGCTCATCAGGGCGGGAACGTGCTTCATCATGCTGGTCTGTCACAGAGGAGGGAAGGTCAGAGAGTCACCAACAGCCTCTGTTCACCTAAAACCAGTTTTCTGTGTCAGACGTAAACAGGGCGAGGACTCGCATGGATTCTGACTGTTCTGTTCGATTACAAGCAACAGGTTTTGTCACTGGTTTGAGTCCAGAGACATTTTAAAACTCTGTATTTACCAAGTGTATTTCTCCAGTGGTCTGACGAACTTATCCAGGGTGTAAAGATACTTACACAACAGTGATGTCTCTGTCCTAAAACGATCCAGCGGCCAGTTGGTGGAAACATGTAACATGTAGGTGGTGTGAAGGAAAGTCCTCTTCCATCTTAACTTACATTTGGAGTGGATTCAAACCTGACCAGTTCTCTCCAGTTTGCTGGACTCTGGACTTCACCACCTCCCTGAGCAGAGTCCATTTCACATCAGGGCGCTTCACTGCCTCCTGAATAACGCCCAGGACAGCTTTAGGGTTTGATTTCCAGATAAACAGACACCACAAGGGTGATCGTGCATCACTTCCAATGCTCCAACTCCACTGATGGGCCAACATTATCGGCCTTCTCCCTTCACCAGCTATGGATGGTCAAAGTGGGATCATCCAGTGACATCCATCTCAAGATGTAAACCAAACATCGACAGGGTCCTCCAACATGCAACTAGACTTAAACTAAATGCTGCAGCAACTGATCCTGGGACAGTGTGGTTGTCCATTCTACCTGCAGAGGTGTAGCTCAGCTGACTGATGACATCAGGGAGGTCCACCTGCAGCAGCTGCCACTTTCTCTCCATGTTGCCTCAGATGACTGATGAGCTGGTCCACTGAGGACAGGAAGGACTGGACGTACGGACTGGACGCGTCCTCCTGTGGAGGACCCCACGTCTGGACAGAGAATAAAGGCAGAGCTAACAAACAGCCACATCAGCTCCGTCAGCTCACAAGCAAATGCAGCAGAGACTAATCTAAAAAAACTAGTCTGACCAACTCACATGATCTGAATTCACTCACCTGATAACATGCAGCAGGTCATCTCACAGTTAGTTCACTGTCTGTGTTTTCTGATAAGGAGAACATAACAAATGCAGTTTCATATTAAATCAGTTTATCTGGCAGTGAGTGAACCTCTGCACCTGTCACACATGTTTCTAGTGAGGCCAAGAAAGCAAAGCTGCTAAATAGCCAGTAGGACCAAACTATCAGCTTCCACATCATGGGGGTATTTTGACTTTGACTGGGTTAACAACAACATACATATATTCATTTATATTTTCATAATATTAATATATTAGTTTTGCTTCTCATTGTGTGCGAGGTTTCTCTTTTTGCTTCTAACATGTCTGGTAGTGGGTCACACAGGGCAGATGGTGGTTTGTACCTGCTGAGACCTGAGTTCCGGTAACATGGCCTGATCCATCAGCATCTCCAGGCTGCACAGGACGCACTGCTGAGGTTCACCTCCTGTAAACACAGTGAGCAAACAGGTTCAGTTCTGCATTATCTCCTATAAAGTTCACATTTTCTGACAGCTTCCATCAAGGTTGAGGTTCTGACCTGCTGTATGTTAGTAAAGATGAGGCTTTAACACCTGAACCTGTCCTAAACAGAGTCCAGACGCGTTTCTCCAAAATGAGCCTGATTCCACCTCAGAATCACTGCCCAGACAAAAATACTACAAATCAAAAGCAGGTGTGAGTTGAGAGGATCTAGGTCGACCTGAAGACCTGCTACAGATGGAAGAGTTGTTCTGCTCAACCTGTTTCCACCTCCGTCTCTTCTTAGACTTTCCTGTAGAGGTAGTGTTTGACCTGGGCATTAAACCTACCACTCAGGTGATAATGAGCTAAACAAAGCAGAAGTCGCCAAAATAAAAGGCTGCTCCGTCTCCTGTTTAATGTGACTGAACTGTGCCAGAAACGGTGGAATCACCTTTGACGTCCCTATAGTGAGGAAGAGTTTCTTCTGTGTCACTGCTGAGGCTGTGAGGTCCACGTACGATGAATAACTGGAGGAAAGACTCTGTGGAGAAAGCTGTTAATAAACAGAGACGAGTGATGGGAAAAGGATCAAATACGCAGATAAATATGTACGTTACACTCATATTTAGAGGTTTTATACAAGTCACCTTGTTCACATGCTGACAGAAGAAAATCTACTTCCTGGATCCATTTGCAGCAAAGAATTCATCAGTGACACTGAACTGGAAGAACGACTCATTCAGGGAACATCAGTTGTGTGAGGTTCTAGTTGTGATGCTACCTGTTCAGCAGAGATGGGGGCGTCCTCCACCTCCTGCTCCCCAGGGTCACAGCGTCTGCACACGACTAACAGACGTCTGTCACGACCAACTGAGGTCTATGAACTATGAACATTCAACATCTGAATTAATAATTGGGTTTCAGTATAGTTTATAATGGTATATTATGCACCTGTCTTCTCCTCAGTGGCTGCTTTAACGTGTTTAAATGTCCCAAAGTCATTGTTTCCAGCTCTGAGTGGTTTTCTAACACCTCCTGCAATTGAAGCTCATGTTTTCTTGGGTTCGTCTTTTAGTCGCTGCCAGTTTCATCTTGTATCCAGTTGCAGCCTGACACCGACTGTGTTTGTAACACACTGCAGCATTAAACTTTCACATCACGGTCGTGTTTTGTTTCACCGTGACTCTGTCTATATATATATAAGCAACGTTAGCAAAAGAAAAAGGTGCAGGTTAACATGCATTTTTTTTCCTATTTGTCCGTCAAGTCAAACCAAAGCCGTTTGTGGAGTTGCCTCATTCAGCGAGAGAGTCCTTCTATCAGGAAACGTGTCCAAGCTGTGTTTACCTGAATAAAGGCCGATCAGCGACGCGTATCCTCCTGAAGTCGGTGAACTATGGTTCCCAAGGTGCATTTCGTCCAATAAACGTCAGGGCAGATGGAAGATAAATGTAAAGGTGACAATTAAATGTTATGGTGATGTTGGCGAAAATGTATTCAATTTATCTTAGCCACAAATTATAAAATGTATTACGGCAACGGAGAGTGAGGATTATGGGAAATGTAGTAAGCAGCTTTGTCAGCGCAACACATTGCGACATAAGAGACAAAAGGTAAAACGTGAACATTGAGTCACTGTTATTTGTTCCGCGTTGGAAAATATTTGTTAATTTCATAGAATGAAACTGGTCCTTTTGTTTTTACAGGCTATGTTTCATAATAATCATATGCACATTACTTCCTGTCTGACTGACAGATATGACAGTGACTGTTGTTGGAAATTCCAAAGTCTTCATTTAGATGAAACTATGCATTTGTGGTCACAGTGATGATGGACCAACCACAGGCTACGGTTGGTTTATAGAAAGGTGAACTCACGTCCTCAGGGGCTTTGACATGTTTAAACCTTTACATCATCTGTGAGTGTCATTGAATTTGTTCATAATTATTTTATACAGATATTAACATGTTGTACTGTTGATGTTTTGAAATGTCTAATAAATATTCAGATGTGTTTTGGGAAAATATATTAGTTACAGCAGAAGAATGACACAGACAAACATTGTCAGTTCTTTCCTCTTCCATCATTCTGAGAACTAAATGTCTACATAAACGCAAACACTACTGTGATAACAGCACAACATTTAGTCTTAAAGTTGATCAGCTGGAGCCTCCAACAGTGGTGTAGGATCTATGGAGCAAAGAGAAAGGAAACGTGTTGAAGTGGATGAACAGCCTCATGAATATGGCTACATTTGCTGTGATCTGAGTGAGGAAGCCAACCCTGCACTTTACTCTAACAAAATTATATTTGTCTTTTTTTTCTTTTCTTTTTTTTGCTATTTCCTTTTATTTGTTTCATGTTAGTTTTTGTTAAAAGTGACTAATGCTTTACATAGATGTCATTTATCCATGTTGATGTGTAGAGGAAGTAGATTCATATTGTGTCATCTATAGATACAATCTGTTCAGTACATAATAATGAGTTGCTGTGGCAGCGTAGCTGGACATACTGTTGACCTGCCTGTGTGTATAGTGGAGGGTGTTTCTGAACAGAGTCCTGTTGCCTTAACTGTTGAGAAATGAGCTTGAGAGCAGCATGAAAGTCAAAGTGTATGAGGCTGTCAACTGTAAAATTCTGTCAAACGCTCACTGTCCACGTTTGAACTGCAGCTTAAAGTAGAAAACCACGGGTCACTGCTGTGTGAACACTCTGACTCTGAAGTCAAGTCTCCTCAGTGACAACACCACCTCCAGCTTTTATGGTTCAGCTCCTGAGTTAAGTTTCTATTGGTTGAAATGAATGTCAGCCTAACACTGTGTTTCCCAACCTGTTGGAGCCTCAGCACATGTTTTACACTAGAAAACCACACAACACACCACCAATCAAAAATGCCACAAGAAGCAGATGTAATGTCTAGTGTCAGTTTATTTGGTAGAGGGTCTTGGGCTCTTTCCTTAACGGCGCCAGGACCAAGCATCTCTAAGGATCATTTTGCAGGTGGTCAGTATCAACATCTCTGCTACGGTGTGAGGCTGTTTAGATTTAGTGATGAGTTCAGCAGCTTGGTAGCTTTCAGAACTTTCTCACTCAGCTTGGTGACAGATGTACGACGCAGTAATTAGAGTAATACACTTGCATCGTCAGTAGCCATTTCACTCTATAGGAAGGGTGAATCTAAGCTGCATGAGAGACACAAAGTACCTGAGGATACCTGAGTTCTATCATTAAATGAGGAGCAGATTTAAGTGTCACTGAATTAAAAGAAAATAATTAATAACTACCAGTCAGGTGTCTCATAAAAAATATTTACAGCAAAGACATGACCTGCATTTGCAATGACCACAAGTCTACTGCTCCTGCTGTTCATGGGACTGATCTCTGTTCACTGCTTGTTCTCTTCATCATAATGTTCAGCTGACTGAAGGAACTCTATTTAATTATAAGAATCAAACATATAGAAATAATTATTCAGTCATGCAAATATGTACATACAAGATGAACCTGATGTAGTATAATCATGTGTTTGACTTTTTTGTCCATCCTTGACTGACTAATAAAGTTTACGTGTTTAGGTCTGAGTGAGTTGTGTCTGTTTTTGAGCACCTTCTGGCTGAACAGCTCATCTGCAGTTCAACCAGAAGGTGAGTAATGAGACCAGATGTGTGTCAGGGTGTTTCCAGCCTAAGGAAGGACTCTATGTAATTATTAAATTAACAAAACATGTATAAATATTTATTCAATCATGCAAATATGTACATACAAGTGGAACCTGGTGTAGTATGATCATCTGTTTATTCCTCCCCAGGAACAGAACGTGACGTGAACCAAGCCTATCAAAGCAACTCAGGCCTCTGAAACGTCCACTTCGCACCCTGACCTTTGACCTGTATCTGCTAGCTGCTAGCTGCTAGCGGGACAGCTGCTAGATGCTAGCTGATAGCTTTGACATTATCCCTTTTCCTCGTTTTACACAGACAGAAGTTGAAGCCGCGTCGCCTATTGGCCTTTATTCAGGTAAACGCAGACTGGACACATTCACTGATAGAAGGACTCTGAATTAGTCAGCATTTTACTTGCTAAGCATTAGCCTCAATGCTGCTACTGATGGTTAGCTAACCTGCAGCTCGCTAGCTGCCAGTTTCCAATTGGCCAGTAATTAATTTGTGTCTCTACGATCTCAAAATATTTATCTGACTTACCGACTGACAAATATTCAGGTTAGTTTTCAATTTTATAAAATTAAAAATTATATTGCCTGGGATAACATGTTTGCTTACTGATTGGCCTCTGACCCTGGTGACGTCACAGACTGTCGTCTCTAGCTACGGGACAACAATCTTTCAGCTGTTTCGACAACAGACAGAGACACAGGTAAGATGTTTCCAGCTGAGCTCAATGTTAATTTTACTGTATTTATTCTTTGTTATATGTCTTATTTCTAGTTTATTCAGATAAACACAGACTAGATATGTTCACCGATAGAAGGACTCTCTGAATGAGTCAGCATTTTACTTGCTAGGCATTAGCCTCAATGCTGCTACTGATGGTAGCTAACCTGTAGCTCGCTAGCTGCCAGTTTCTAATTGGCCAGTAATGAATTTGTGTCTCTACGATCTCGAAATGCTTATCTGACTTATCGACTGACAAATATTTAGTTTAGTTTTTCAAGTTCATAAAATTAAAAATTATATTCCCTGGGATAAAATGGTAACTTACTTATTGGCCTCCGACACAGGTGACGTCACAGACTGTCGTCTCTAGCGACGGGACAACAATCTTTCAGCTGTTTCCAGCTGAGCTCAGTGTTTATTCAGTTATATTTCTTATTTCTTGTGTTTAGTTTATCTTAATGCTTCGGTCAAATTTAATGATGAATAATATGTGGTTCTGTCAACCTGAAGTGCTTGTATATACTGTTAAACTGTCTTTCAATGCTGGATACAGGTAATAAGTTGGAGTCATTGTCTTTCTAGTGTTTGGTTCGTCTGCTTTAGTCAGTGAGTGGGTACATTAACTGCCGACTGAAACCATCAGTGTCTAACAGTGAACTAAATGCAGACCTCGCCTGCATGTTTAGCTGCACCTTTTTCTGTTTGCTAACACACTGTCACACACTGTTGTTAAACCAGTGATATTGGGCCTTGCTAACCTCCTTTTCACATGCAGACAGGAGCGAGTCACGGAAAAGGCAGCAAGCTCTACAGACTGGACCTTCGAGGCTGCGCAGGGAAGGAAAACCGCTCATGGACGCTGTGGATCGAGGAGGTAGTTAAGTAGTTTTTCTCTGTTTAAACACGTGTTTCTGGGTTGTTTGTGTCATTGATGCAGTGGTCAGAGTGTGCTGGCATGCTGGGCCACTCTGTCAGTGATACTGAGGGGCCTGTGTCTTTAGTGTCATGTAGAATGAGTCTTGCTGGGCTGTTGGGCCACCCACTCAATAGTTTTTAGTTAGTATTGTAGTAGAAGTGTCGTAGTAGTATCATAGTAGTAGCAGAAGGGTCATACTAGTAGTAGCAGTAGTAGTGGGAATAGTACTAGTAGAAGTGTAGTAGTAATGGTATTAGTGTTGTACCTGTAGGACAGTAGTAGTTGTGTTATGGTAGTATAATAGTAGAAGTAGTACTAGTCATGGTAGTGTCCTACAATTTTAGTATTAGCTGTAGTCTAGTATTAGTAGCAGTGTCCTAATAGCAGAAGAATATTAGTAGTAGTCTTACTAGTTTTAGCTGTAGTCTAGTATTAGTAGTAGTGTCCTACTAGTGGTAGCTGTAGTGTAGTATTAGTAGTAGTGTCTTACTAGTGGTAGCTGTAGTCTAGTATTAGTAGTAGTGTCCTACTAGTGGTAGCTGTAGTGTAGTATTAGTAGTAGTGTCTTACTAGTGGTAGCTGTAGTGTAGTATTAGTAGTAGTGTCCTACTAGTGGTAGCTGTAGTGTAGTATTAGTAGTAGTGTCCTACTAGTGGTAGCTGTAGTGTAGTATTAGTAGTAGTGTCTTACTAGTGGTAGTTGTAGTGTAGTATTAGTAGTAGTGTCCTACTAGTGGTAGCTGTAGTGTAGTATTAGTAGTAGTGTCCTACTAGTGGTAGCTGTAGTGTAGTATTAGTAGTAGTGTCCTACTAGTGGTAGCTGTAGTGTAGTATTAGTAGTAGTGTCTTACTAGTGGTAGCTGTAGTATAGTATTAGTAGTAGTGTCCTACTAGTGGTAGCTGTAGTGTAGTATTAGTAGTAGTGTCTTACTAGTGGTAGCTGTAGTATAGTATTAGTAGTACTGTCTTACTAGTGGTAGCTGTAGTGTAGTATTAGTAGTAGTTTCTTACTAGTGGTAGCTGTAGTCTAGTATTAGTAGTAGTGTCCTACTAGTGGTAGCTGTAGTCTAGTATTAGTAGTAGTGTCCTACTAGTGGTAGCTGTAGTGTAGTATTAGTAGTAGTGTCCTACTAGTGGTAGCTGTAGTGTAGTATTAGTAGTAGTGTCTTACTAGTGGTAGCTGTAGTCTAGTATTAGTAGTAGTGTCCTACTAGTGGTAGTTGTAGTGTAGTATTAGTAGTAGTGTCTTACTAGTGGTAGCTGTAGTGTAGTATTAGTAGTAGTAGTGTCTTACTAGTGGTAGCTGTAGTGTAGTATTAGTAGTAGTGTCCTACTAGTGGTAGTTGTAGTGTAGTATTAGTAGTAGTGTCCTACTAGTGGTAGCTGTAGTATAGTATTAGTAGTAGTGTCCTACTAGTGGTAGCTGTAGTGTAGTATTAGTAGTAGTAGTGTCTTACTAGTGGTAGCTGTAGTATAGTATTAGTAGTAGTGTCTTACTAGTGGTAGCTGTAGTGTAGTATTAGTAGTAGTGTCTTACTAGTGGTAGCTGTAGTGTAGTATTAGTAGTAGTAGTGTCTTACTAGTGGTAGCTGTAGTCTAGTATTAGTAGTAGTGTCTTACTAGTGGTAACTGTAGTATAGTATTAGTAGTAGTGTCTTACTAGTGGTAGCTGTAGTATAGTATTAGTAGTAGTGTCTTACTAGTGGTAGCTGTAGTGTAGTATTAGTAGTAGTGTCCTACTAGTGGTAGCTGTAGTGTAGTATTAGTAGTAGTGTCTTACTAGTGGTAGCTGTAGTGTAGTATTAGTAGTAGTGTCTTACTAGTGGTAGCTGTAGTATAGTATTAGTAGTAGTGTCTTACTAGTGGTAGCTGTAGTGTAGTATTAGTAGTAGTGTCTTACTAGTGGTAGCTGTAGTGTAGTATTAGTAGTAGTGTCTTACTAGTGGTAGCTGTAGTATAGTATTAGTAGTAGTGTCCTACTAGTGGTAGCTGTAGTGTAGTATTAGTAGTAGTGTCTTACTAGTGGTAGCTGTAGTGTAGTATTAGTAGTAGTGTCCTACTAGTGGTAGCTGTAGTGTAGTATTAGTAGTAGTGTCCTACTAGTGGTAGCTGTAGTGTAGTATTAGTAGTAGTGTCCTACTAGTGGTAGCTGTAGTGTAGTATTAGTAGTAGTGTCCTACTAGTGGTAGCTGTAGTATAGTATTAGTAGTAGTGTCTTACTAGTGGTAGCTGTAGTGTAGTATTAGTAGTAGTGTCTTACTAGTGGTAGCTGTAGTGTAGTATTAGTAGTAGTGTCTTACTAGTGGTAGTTGTAGTGTAGTATTAGTAGTAGTGTCCTACTAGTGGTAGCTGTAGTGTAGTATTAGTAGTAGTGTCTTACTAGTGGTAGCTGTAGTATAGTATTAGTAGTAGTGTCTTACTAGTGGTAGCTGTAGTATAGTATTAGTAGTAGTGTCTTACTAGTGGTAGCTGTAGTATAGTATTAGTAGTAGTGTCCTACTAGTGGTAACTGTAGTGTAGTATTAGTAGTAGTGTCCTACTAGTGGTAGCTGTAGTATAGTATTAGTAGTAGTGTCTTACTAGTGGTAACTGTAGTGTAGTATTAGTAGTAGTGTCCTACTAGTGGTAACTGTAGTGTAGTATTAGTAGTAGTGTCCTACTAGTGGTAGCTGTAGTATAGTATTAGTAGTAGTGTCTTACTAGTGGTAGCTGTAGTGTAGTATTAGTAGTAGTGTCCTACTAGTGGTAGCTGTAGTGTAGTATTAGTAGTAGTGTCCTACTAGTGGTAACTGTAGTGTAGTATTAGTAGTAGTGTCCTACTAGTGGTAGCTGTAGTATAGTATTAGTAGTAGTGTCTTACTAGTGGTAGCTGTAGTATAGTATTAGTAGTAGTGTCTTACTAGTGGTAGCTGTAGTGTAGTATTAGTAGTCGTGTTGCAACAGCTGTACTAGTCTAGCAGTAGCAGTGTTGTCGTAGTAGTATAAGTGTAGTACTCAAAGTAGTTTTTTAGTATGCATGTAGTAGTATTCAGTGTAGTAGTGTAATGGTTGCGTGGTAGTAGTAGTCTTCGATTAGTGGTAGTATTGTACTAGTGTATTAGTAGGAGTAGTGTTGTTTTTTGTAGTAGTGTTATCGTAAGAGTGGTGTCGTCATAGTAGCAGTCTAGCAGTAGTATTGTACTATCTAGTATAGTGAAGTAAAGTATAGTATGTTATAGTGTAGTGGAGTTTGATTTAGTGTAGAGTCATATAGTCTAGTTTGGTTTAGTATAATATTGTACTAGTATTATAATATAATCTGTACTGTATTGTATACTGTAGTGTAGTTTAGCATAGATGTAAGATAGTCTAGTAGAGTGTAGTCTAGTATAGTTTGGAATAGTCTAATGTGTAGTGTACTGTAATATAGTGTAATATACTCAAGTTGTATTGTAATATAATATATAATTTCGTTTACAATAGTCCAGTGTGGTGTAGTATATCTTAATATAGTATAACATTGTGTACTATAGTTTAGTGTAGTGTAACATAGTCTAGTATAGTTTAGAATAGTCTAGCGTACTCTGTTATAGTTTAGCATTGTGTAATATAGGCTTGTATAGCTTAGAATAGTCTAGTGTCTGGTAGTGTAGTATAGTCTAGAGTAGTGTACTTTAGTATATGTAGTAGATATATATAGGTGTAATATAGTCTAATGTGGTTTAATGTAGTGTAGTAGAGAGCAATATTGTCTAGTGTAGCTAGAATAGTCTAGTGTAATTTGGTGTTGTTTATTATACTGTAGTATAGTGTAGTATACTGTAGTTTAATGTATTATAATCTAATGTACTAAAGTCTGTTATAGTGTAGTTTAATATAGGGTATTATACTGTAGTATAGTGTAGTATACTGTAGTTTAATGTATTATAATCTAATGTACTAAAGTCTGTTATAGTGTAGTTTAATATAGGGTATTATACTGTAGTATAGTGTAGTTTAGTATAGTACAGTTTTACTATAATCGAGTGTACTAAAGTCTGTTATGGTGTAGTTTTGATGTAGAGTAATATTGTCTAGTGTAGTGTAATATGGTCTGTTATAGTCTAGTTTTGTTTAGAGTAATGTAATATAGTATAGTGTAGTTTTAGTACAATGTAGTTTAACTTGATATACTCTCATATAGTGTAGTTTAGCAAGGTGTAATATATTTTAGTGTAGTAGAGTGTAATATAGGCTAGTAGAGTGTGCTTTATAGTAATATTGTTTATTGTGGTGTAATATAGTTTAGTATAGAGAAGTATAATGTTTAGTACAGTGTAGTATAGTCTAATATAGTATAGTGTAGTAGAGTGTAACATGGTCAAGTAGAGTGTAGTCTAGTGTAGTTTAGAATAGTCTAATGTAGTGTACTGTAATACATTATAATATAGCCTGTTGTAGTGTAGTTTAGTTTAGAATAGTCCTCATTACTATAATTTAGCATTGTGTAATATACTCTAGATAGGAATTTTATTTATCCCGCAGTGGGGAAATTCTGGTGACCCAGCAGCAGCGGACAGACAGTCAGAAAAAAAGTTAATAATTACAAAAAAATAGTAAATTGTTTGACAATTCTAGTGTAGTTTAATGTAGTGTAATACAGTATAGTTTAGTTTATAATACTTTACTATAATAAATATAGTTTAATTTATTGTAGTCTAGTACAGTTTAGTGTGATATAGTCTAATATAGTGTAGTAAAGTCAAATATTTTCTAGTCTAGTTTAGAGTAGTGTAATATATTATCGTGTAGTTTAGTATAACGCAGTCTAACTTAATATACTCTAGTATAGTGTAGTTTAGAATAGTGTCATATATTCTAGTGTAGTTTAGTTTAGTATAATGTAGTTTATTTTATATAATATAGTGAAGTAAAGTATAGTATATTATAGCCTGTTAAAGTGTAGGTTAGTGGAGTGTACTATAGTGTAATCTACTTTAGTTTCCAATAGTCCAGTGTAGTGCAGTATAGAGCAATAGTTTATTGAAGTGTAGTGTAACATAGTCTACTATAGTGTAGTAGAATTAGAATAATCTAATATAGTGTAGTGTACTGTAGTATAGTCTAGTTGTAGTGTAGTTTAATATAGTTTAGTTTACAGTAATCCAGTGTGGTGTAGTATATCTTAATATAGTTTAACATTATGTACTATAGTCTAATAGTCTATAATTTAATATAGTCTAATATAGTGTAGTGTACTTTACAATAGTCCAGTGTGGTGTAGTATATCTTAATGTAGTTTAGTTTTAGGATTGGTGGTTCAATTGAGTCCGTTCCTTAGGAGACAGGTCAGTTGTCAGCCATTCATTGAAACACTTGTTCAAATGATTGTTACTGTGTTGTTTGTGTTCCGGAAGGGACAAAGCATTCGCCCACCTATCGGAGGATAGGTGTTTTTAATAACGCTTTGTTGTTTTTGATTTTGTCAAGGTACAGAGCAGTCGTCGGTGGTTCCATTGACGCCTAGTACTTGAACTGAGTTACATAGGGAGCAGAGCAGTTGTTCTCCAGTCATTGAGTTGGTGGGTGAAATGTCTCTGGCTCTTTTCCTTGTGTTCCTCAGGTTATAGAGCAGTGGTCCACCAGTCGTAGGATTGGTGGTTCAGATACCTCTGACTTCTTGACCTGACTTCCTCGGCAGACAGAACAGTTGTCCAGCAATCGTAGGTTTGGTGGGTCAACTGACTCGGTTCCGTAGGAGACAGGTCAGTCATAAAGCAATCATTGGATCGGTGTTTCAATGGAATTTGACTGTGCTATTTGTGTTCCACAAGTGACACGGCATTTGTCCACCAATCGTAGGTTTCGTGATTTCATTGACTATGTCTCTGTGAGTTGAGTTCCTCAGGAGACAAAACAGTGTTTCACCAATCGTAGGTTTCGTGATTTCATTGACTATGTCTCTGTGAGCTGAGTTCCTCAGGAGACAAAACAATGTTTCACCAATCATAGGTTTGGCGTTTCAGATGCCTCTGACCTCTAGACCTGACTTCCTCAGGAGACAGAACAGTTGTCTACCAATCGTAGGATTGGTGGTTCAATTGAGTCCGTTCCTTAGGAGACAGGTCAGTTGTCAGCCATTCATTGAAACACTTGTTCAAATGATTGTTACTGTGTTGTTTGTGTTCCGGAAGGGACAAAGCATTCGCCCACCTATCGGAGGATAGGTGTTTTTAATAACGCTTTGTTGTTTTTGAGTTTGTCAAGGTACAGAGCAGTCGTCGGTGGTTCCATTGACGCCTACTACTTGACCTGAGTTACAGAGGGAGCAGAGCAGTTGTTCTCCAGTCATTGAGTTGGTGGGTGAAATGTCTCTGGCTCTATTCCTTGTGTTCCTCAGGTTATAGAGCAGTGGTCCACCAGTCGTAGGATTGGTGGTTCAGATACCTCTGACTTCTTGACCTGACTTCCTCGGCAGACAGAACAGTCGTCCAGCAATCGTAGGTTTGGTGGGTCAACTGACTCGGTTCCGTAGGAGACAGGTCAGTCATAAAGCAATCATTGGATCGGTGTTTCAATGGAATTTGACTGTGCTAATTGTGTTCCACAAGTGACACGGCATTTGTCCACCAATCGTAGGTTTCGTGATTTCATTGACTATGTCTCTGTGAGTTGACTTCCTCAGGAGACAGAACAGTTGTCTACCAATCGTAGGATTGGTGGTTCAATTGAGTCCGTTCCTTCGGAGACAGGTCAGTTGTCAGCCATTCATTGAAACACTTGTTCAAATGATTGTTACTGTGTTGTTTGTGTTCCGGAAGGGACAAAGCATTCGCCCACCTATCGGAGGATAGGTGTTTTTAATAACGCTTTGTTGTTTTTGAGTTTGTCAAGGTACAGAGCAGTCGTCGGTGGTTCCATTGACGCCTACTACTTGACCTGAGTTACAGAGGGAGCAGAGCAGTTGTTCTCCAGTCATTGAGTTGGTGGGTGAAATGTCTCTGGCTCTTTTCCTTGTGTTCCTCAGGTTATAGAGCAGTGGTCCACCAGTCGTAGGATTGGTGGTTCAGATACCTCTGACTTCTTGACCTGACTTCCTCGGCAGACAGAACAGTTGTCCAGCAATCGTAGGTTTGGTGGGTCAACTGACTCGGTTCCGTAGGAGACAGGTCAGTCATAAAGCAATCATTGGATCGGTGTTTCAATGGAATTTGACTGTGCTATTTGTGTTCCACAAGTGACACGGCATTTGTCCACCAATCGTAGGTTTCGTGATTTCATTGACTATGTCTCTGTGAGTTGAGTTCCTCAGGAGACAAAACAGTGTTTCACCAATCATAGGTTTGGTGTTTCAGATGCCTCTGACCTCTAGACCTGACTTCCTCAGGAGACAGAACAGTTGTCTACCAATCGTAGGATTGGTGGTTCAATTGAGTCCGTTCCTTAGGAGACAGGTCAGTTGTCAGCCATTCATTGAAACACTTGTTCAAATGATTGTTACTGTGTTGTTTGTGTTCCGGAAGGGACAAAGCATTCGCCCACCTATCGGAGGATAGGTGTTTTTAATAACGCTTTGTTGTTTTTGAGTTTGTCAAGGTACAGAGCAGTCGTCGGTGGTTCCATTGACGCCTACTACTTGACCTGAGCTACAGAGGGAGCAGAGCAGTTGTTCTCCAGTCATTGAGTTGGTGGGTGAAATGTCTCTGGCTCTTTTCCTTGTGTTCCTCAGGTTATAGAGCAGTGGTCCACCAGTCGTAGGATTGGTGGTTCAGATACCTCTGACTTCTTGACCTGACTTCCTCGGCAGACAGAACAGTTGTCCAGCAATCGTAGGTTTGGTGGGTCAACTGACTCGGTTCCGTAGGAGACAGGTCAGTCATAAAGCAATCATTGGATCGGTGTTTCAATGGAATTTGACTGTGCTGTTTGTGTTCCACAAGTGACACGGCATTTGTCCACCAATCGTAGGTTTCGTGATTTCATTGACTATGTCTCTGTGAGTTGAGTTCCTCAGGAGACAAAACAGTGTTTCACCAATCGTAGGTTTCGTGATTTCATTGACTATGTCTCTGTGAGTTGAGTTCCTCAGGAGACAAAACAATGTTTCACCAATCATAGGTTTGGTGTTTCAGATGCCTCTGACCTCTAGACCTGACTTCCTCAGGAGACAGAACAGTTGTCTACCAATCGTAGGATTGGTGGTTCAATTGAGTCCGTTCCTTAGGAGACAGGTCAGTTGTCAGCCATTCATTGAAACACTTGTTCAAATGATTGTTACTATGTTGTTTGTGTTCCGGAAGGGACAAAGCATTCGCCCACCTATCGGAGGATAGGTGTTTTTAATAACGCTTTGTTGTTTTTGAGTTTGTCAAGGTACAGAGCAGTCGTCGGTGGTTCCATTGACGCATACTACTTGACCTGAGTTACAGAGGGAGCAGGGCAGTTGTTCTCCAGTCATTGAGTTGGTGGGTGAAATGTCTCTGGCTCTATTCCTTGTGTTCCTCAGGTTATAGAGCAGTGGTCCACCAGTCGTAGGTTTGGTGGGTCAACTGACTCGGTTCCGTAGGAGACAGGTCAGTCATAAAGCAATCATTGGATCGGTGTTTCAATGGAATTTGACTGTGCTATTTGTGTTCCACAAGTGACACGGCATTTGTCCACCAATCGTAGGTTTCGTGATTTCATTGACTATGTCTCTGTGAGTTGAGTTCCTCAGGAGACAAAACAGTGTTTCACCAATCGTAGGTTTCGTGATTTCATTGACTATGTCTCTGTGAGTTGAGTTCCTCAGGAGACAAAACAGTGTTTCACCAATCGTAGGTTTCGTGATTTCATTGACTATGTCTCTGTGAGCTGAGTTCCTCAGGAGACAAAACAATGTTTCACCAATCATAGGTTTGGCGTTTCAGATGCCTCTGACCTCTAGACCTGACTTCCTCAGGAGACAGAACAGTTGTCTACCAATCGTAGGATTGGTGGTTCAATTGAGTCCGTTCCTTAGGAGACAGGTCAGTTGTCAGCCATTCATTGAAACACTTGTTCAAATGATTGTTACTGTGTTGTTTGTGTTCCGGAAGGGACAAAGCATTCGCCCACCTATCGGAGGATAGGTGTTTTTAATAACGCTTTGTTGTTTTTGAGTTTGTCAAGGTACAGAGCAGTCGTCGGTGGTTCCATTGACGCCTACTACTTGACCTGAGTTACAGAGGGAGCAGAGCAGTTGTTCTCCAGTCATTGAGTTGGTGGGTGAAATGTCTCTGGCTCTATTCCTTGTGTTCCTCAGGTTATAGAGCAGTGGTCCACCAGTCGTAGGATTGGTGGTTCAGATACCTCTGACTTCTTGACCTGACTTCCTCGGCAGACAGAACAGTCGTCCAGCAATCGTAGGTTTGGTGGGTCAACTGACTCGGTTCCGTAGGAGACAGGTCAGTCATAAAGCAATCATTGGATCGGTGTTTCAATGGAATTTGACTGTGCTATTTGTGTTCCACAAGTGACATGGCATTTGACCACCAATCGTAGGTTTCGTGATTTCATTGACTATGTCTCTGTGAGTTGAGTTCCTCAGGAGACAAAACAGTGTTTCACCAATCATAGGTTTAGTGGTTCAGATGCCTCTGACCTCTAGACCTGACTTCCTCGGCAGACAGAACAGTTGTCCAGCAATCGTAGGTTTGGTGGGTCAACTGACTCGGTTCCGTAGGAGACAGGTCAGTCACAAAGCAATCATTGGATCGGTGTTTCAATGGAATTTGACTGTGCTATTTGTGTTCCACAAGTGACACGGCATTTGACCACCAATCGTAGGTTTCGTGATTTCATTGACTATGTCTCTGTGAGTTGAGTTCCTCAGGAGACAAAACAGTGTTTCACCAATCGTAGGTTTCGTGATTTCATTGACTATGTCTCTGTGAGTTGAGTTCCTCAGGAGACAAAACAGTGTTTCACCAATCGTAGGTTTCGTGATTTCATTGACTATGTCTCTGTGAGTTGAGTTCCTCAGGAGACAAAACAATGTTTCACCAATCATAGGTTTGGTGTTTCAGATGCCTCTGACCTCTAGACCTGACTTCCTCAGGAGACAGAACAGTTGTCTACCAATCGTAGGATTGGTGGTTCAATTGAGTCAGTTTCTTAGGAGACAGGTCAGTTGTCAGCCATTCATTGAAACACTTGTTCAAATGATTGTTACTGTGTTGTTTGTGTTCCGGAAGGGACAAAGCATTCGCTCACCTATCGGAGGATAGGTGTTTTTAATAACGCTTTGTTGTTTTTGAGTTTGTCAAGGTACAGAGCAGTCGTCGGTGGTTCCATTGACGCCTACTACTTGACCTGAGTTACAGAGGGAGCAGAGCAGTTGTTCTCCAGTCATTGAGTTGGTGGGTGAAATGTTTCTGGCTCTTTTCCTTGTGTTCCTCAGGTTATAGAGCAGTGGTCCACCAGTCGTAGGATTGGTGGTTCAGATACCTCTGACTTCTTGACCTGACTTCCTCGGCAGACAGAACAGTTGTCCAGCAATCGTAGGATTGATGGGTCAACTGACTCGGTTCCGTAGGAGACAGGTCAGTCATAAAGCAATCATTGGATCGGTGTTTCAATGGAATTTGACTGTGCTATTTGTGTTCCACAAGTGACACGGCATTTGTCCACCAATCGTAGGTTTCGTGATTTCATTGACTATGTCTCTGTGAGTTGAGTTCCTCAGGAGACAAAACAGTGTTTCACCAATCGTAGGTTTTGTGATTTCATTGACTATGTCTCTGTGAGTTGAGTTCCTCAGGAGACAAAACAATGTTTCACCAATCATAGGTTTGGTGTTTCAGATGCCTCTGACCTCTAGACCTGACTTCCTCAGGAGACAGAACAGTTGTCTACCAATCGTAGGATTGGTGGTTCAATTGAGTCCGTTCCTTAGGAGACAGGTCAGTTGTCAGCCATTCATTGAAACACTTGTTCAAATGATTGTTACTGTGTTGTTTGTGTTCCGGAAGGGACAAAGCATTCGCCCACCTATCGGAGGATAGGTGTTTTTAATAACGCTTTGTTGTTTTTGAGTTTGTCAAGGTACAGAGCAGTCGTCGGTGGTTCCATTGACGCCTACTACTTGACCTGAGTTACAGAGGGAGCAGAGCAGTTGTTCTCCAGTCATTGAGTTGGTGGGTGAAATGTTTCTGGCTCTTTTCCTTGTGTTCCTCAGGTTATAGAGCAGTGGTCCACCAGTCGTAGGATTGGTGGTTCAGATACCTCTGACTTCTTGACCTGACTTCCTCGGCAGACAGAACAGTTGTCCAGCAATCGTAGGATTGATGGGTCAACTGACTCGGTTCCGTAGGAGACAGGTCAGTCATAAAGCAATCATTGGATCGGTGTTTCAATGGAATTTGACTGTGCTATTTGTGTTCCACAAGTGACACGGCATTTGTCCACCAATCGTAGGTTTCGTGATTTCATTGACTATGTCTCTGTGAGTTGAGTTCCTCAGGAGACAAAACAGTGTTTCACCAATCGTAGGTTTTGTGATTTCATTGACTATGTCTCTGTGAGTTGAGTTCCTCAGGAGACAAAACAATGTTTCACCAATCATAGGTTTGGTGTTTCAGATGCCTCTGACCTCTAGACCTGACTTCCTCAGGAGACAGAACAGTTGTCTACCAATCGTAGGATTGGTGGTTCAATTGAGTCCGTTCCTTAGGAGACAGGTCAGTTGTCAGCCATTCATTGAAACACTTGTTCAAATGATTGTTACTGTGTTGTTTGTGTTCCGGAAGGGACAAAGCATTCGCCCACCTATCGGAGGATAGGTGTTTTTAATAACGCTTTGTTGTTTTTGAGTTTGTCAAGGTACAGAGCAGTCGTCGGTGGTTCCATTGACGCCTACTACTTGACCTGAGTTACAGAGGGAGCAGAGCAGTTGTTCTCCAGTCATTGAGTTGGTGGGTGAAATGTCTCTGGCTCTTTTCCTTGTGTTCCTCAGGTTATAGAGCAGTGGTCCACCAGTCGTAGGATTGGTGGTTCAGATACCTCTGACTTCTTGACCTGACTTCCTCGGCAGACAGAACAGTTGTCCAGCAATCGTAGGTTTGGTGGGTCAACTGACTCGGTTCCGTAGGAGACAGGTCAGTCATAAAGCAATCATTGGATCGGTGTTTCAATGGAATTTGACTGTGCTATTTGTGTTCCACAAGTGACACGGCATTTGTCCACCAATCGTAGGTTTCGTGATTTCATTGACTATGTCTCTGTGAGTTGAGTTCCTCAGGAGACAAAACAGTGTTTCACCAATCGTAGGTTTCGTGATTTCATTGACTATGTCTCTGTGAGTTGAGTTCCTCAGGAGACAAAACAATGTTTCACCAATCATAGGTTTGGTGTTTCAGATGCCTCTGACCTCTAGACCTGACTTCCTCAGGAGACAGAACAGTTGTCTACCAATCGTAGGATTGGTGGTTCAATTGAGTCCGTTCCTTAGGAGACAGGTCAGTTGTCAGCCATTCATTGAAACACTTGTTCAAATGATTGTTACTGTGTTGTTTGTGTTCCGGAAGGGACAAAGCATTCGCCCACCTATCGGAGGATAGGTGTTTTTAATAACGCTTTGTTGTTTTTGAGTTTGTCAAGGTACAGAGCAGTCGTCGGTGGTTCCATTGACGCCTACTACTTGACCTGAGTTACAGAGGGAGCAGAGCAGTTGTTCTCCAGTCATTGAGTTGGTGGGTGAAATGTCTCTGGCTCTATTCCTTGTGTTCCTCAGGTTATAGAGCAGTGGTCCACCAGTCGTAGGATTGGTGGTTCAGATACCTCTGGCTTCTTGACCTGACTTCCTCGGCAGACAGAACAGTTGTCCAGCAATCGTAGGTTTGGTGGGTCAACTGACTCGGTTCCGTAGGAGACAGGTCAGTCACAAAGCAATCATTGGATCGGTGTTTCAATGGAATTTGACTGTGCTATTTGTGTTCCACAAGTGACACGGCATTTGTCCACCAATCGTAGGTTTCGTGATTTCATTGACTATGTCTCTGTGAGTTGAGTTCCTCAGGAGACAAAACAATGTTTCACCAATCATAGGTTTGGTGATTCAGATGCCTCTGACCTGTAGACCTGACTTCCTCAGGAGACAGAACAGTTGTCTACCAATTGTAGGATTGGTGGTTCAATTGAGTCCGTTCCTTAGGAGACAGGTCAGTTGTCAGCCATTCATTGAAACACTTGTTCAAATGATTGTTACTGTGTTGTTAGTGTTCCGGAAGGGACAAAGCATTCGCCCACCTATCGGAGGATAGGTGTTTTTAATAACGCTTTGTTGTTTTTGAGTTTGTCAAGGTACAGAGCAGTCGTCGGTGGTTCCATTGACGCCTACTACTTGACCTGAGTTACAGAGGGAGCAGAGCAGTTGTTCTCCAGTCATTGAGTTGGTGGGTGAAATGTCTCTGGCTCTTTTCCTTGTATTCCTCAGGTTATAGAGCAGTGGTCCACCAGTCGTAGGATTGGTGGTTCAGATACCTCTGACTTCTTGACCTGACTTCCTCGGCAGACAGAACAGTTGTCCAGCAATCGTAGGTTTGGTGGGTCAACTGACTCGGTTCCGTAGGAGACAGGTCAGTCATAAAGCAATCATTGGATCGGTGTTTCAATGGAATTTGACTGTGCTATTTGTGTTCCACAAGTGACACGGCATTTGTCCACCAATCGTAGGTTTCGTGATTTCATTGACTATGTCTCTGTGAGTTGAGTTCCTCAGGAGACAAAACAATGTTTCACCAATCATAGGTTTGGTGTTTCAGATGCCTCTGACCTCTAGACCTGACTTCCTCAGGAGACAGAACAGTTGTCTACCAATCGTAGGATTGGTGGTTCAGATACCTCTGACTTCTTGACCTGACTTCCTCGGCAGACAGAACAGTTGTCCAGCAATCGTAGGTTTGGTGGGTCAACTGACTCGGTTCCATAGGTGACAGGTCAGTCATAAAGCAATCATTGGATCGGTGTTTCAATGGAATTTGACTGTGCTATTTGTGTTCCACAAGTGACACAGCATTTGTCCACCAATCGTAGGTTTCGTGATTTCATTGACTATGTCTCTGTGAGTTGAGTTCCTCAGGACACAAAACAGTGGTTCACCAATCGTAGGTTTCGTGATTTCATTGACTATGTCTCTGTGAGTTGAGTTCCTCAGGAGACAAAACAATGCTTCACCAATCATAGGTTTGGTGTTTCAGATGCCTCTGACCTCTAGACCTGACTTCCTCAGGAGACAGAACAGTTGTCTACCAATCGTAGGATTGTTGGTTCAATTGAGTCCGTTCCTTAGGAGACAGGTCAGTTGTCAGCCATTCATTGAAACACTTGTTCAAATGATTGTTACTGTGTTGTTTGTGTTCCGGAAGGGACAAAGCATTCGCCCACCTATCGGAGGATAGGTGTTTTTAATAACGCTTTGTTGTTTTTGAGTTTGTCAAGGTACAGAGCAGTCGTCGGTGGTTCCATTGACGCCTACTACTTGACCTGAGTTACAGAGGGAGCAGAGCAGTTGTTCTCCAGTCATTGAGTTGGTGGGTGAAATGTCTCTGGCTCTTTTCCTTGTGTTTCTCAGGTTATAGAGCAGTGGTCCACCAGTCGTAGGATTGGTGGTTCAGATCCCTCTGACTTCTAGACCTGACTTCCTCGGCAGACAGAACAGTTGTCCAGCAATCGTAGGTTTGGTGGGTCAACTGACTCGGTTCCGTAGGAGACAGGTCAGTCATAAAGCAATCATTGGATCGGTGTTTCAATGGAATTTGACTGTGCTATTTGTGTTCCACAAGTAACACGGCATTTGTCCACCAATCGTAGGTTTCGTGATTTCATTGACTATGTCTCTGTGAGTTGAGTTCCTCAGGAGACAAAACAGTGTTTCACCAATCGTAGGTTTCGTGATTTCATTGACTATGTCTCTGTGAGTTGACTTCCTCAGGAGACAAAACAGTGTTTCACCAATCGTAGGTTTCGTGATTTCATTGACTATGTCTCTGTGAGTTGAGTTCCTCAGGAGACAAAACAATGTTTCACCAATCATAGCTTTGGTGTTTCAGATGCCTCTGACCTCTAGACCTGACTTCCTCAGGAGACAGAACAGTTGTCTACCAATCGTAGGATTGGTGGTTCAATTGAGTCCGTTCCTTAGGAGACAGGTCAGTTGTCAGCCATTCATTGAAACACTTGTTCAAATGATTGTTACTGTGTTGTTTGTGTTCCGGAAGGGACAAAGCATTCGCCCATCTATCGGAGGATAGGTGTTTTTAATAACGCTTTGTTGTTTTTGAGTTTGTCAAGGTACAGAGCAGTCGTCGGTGGTTCCATTGACGCCTACTACTTGACCTGAGTTACAGAGGGAGCAGAGCAGTTGTTCTCCAGTCATTGAGTTGGTGGGTGAAATGTCTCTGGCTCTTTTTCTTGTGTTCCTCAGGTTATAGAGCAGTGTTCCACCAGTCGTAGGATTGGTGGTTCAGATACCTCTGACTTCTTGACCTGACTTCCTCGGCAGACAGAACAGTTGTCCAGCAATCGTAGGTTTGGTGGGTCAACTGACTCGGTTCCGTAGGAGACAGGTCAGTCATAAAGCAATCATTGGATCGGTGTTTCAATGGAATTTGACTGTGCTATTTGTGTTCCACAAGTGACACGGCATTTGTCCACCAATCGTAGGTTTCGTGATTTCATTGACTATGTCTCTGTGAGTTGAGTTCCTCAGGAGACAAAACAGTGTTTCACCAATCGTAGGTTTCGTGATTTCATTGACTATGTCTCTGTGAGTTGAGTTCCTCAGGAGACAAAACAATGTTTCACCAATCATAGGTTTGGTGTTTCAGATGCCTCTGACCTCTAGACCTGACTTCCTCAGGAGACAGAACAGTTGTCTACCAATCGTAGGATTGGTGGTTCAATTGAGTCCGTTCCTTAGGAGACAGGTCAGTTGTCAGCCAGTCATTGAAACACTTGTTCAAATGATTGTTACTGTGTTGTTTGTGTTCCGGAAGGGACAAAGCATTCGCCCACCTATCGGAGGATAGGTGTTTTTAATAACGCTTTGTTGTTTTTGAGTTTGTCAAGGTACAGAGCAGTCGTCGGTGGTTCCATTGACGCCTACTACTTGACCTGAGTTACAGAGGGAGCAGGGCAGTTGTTCTCCAGTCATTGAGTTGGTGGGTGAAATGTCTCTGGCTCTATTCCTTGTGTTCCTCAGGTTATAGAGCAGTGGTCCACCAGTCGTAGGATTGGTGGTTCAGATACCTCTGACTTCTTGACCTGACTTCCTCGGCAGACAGAACAGTCGTCCAGCAATCGTAGGTTTGGTGGGTCAACTGACTCGGTTCCGTAGGAGACAGGTCAGTCATAAAGCAATCATTGGATCGGTGTTTCAATGGAATTTGACTGTGCTATTTGTGTTCCACAAGTGACACGGCATTTGTCCACCAATCGTAGGTTTCGTGATTTCATTGACTATGTCTCTTTGAGTTGAGTTCCTCAGGAGACAAAACAGTGTTTCACCAATCATAGGTTTGGTGTTTCAGATGCCTCTGACCTCTAGACCTGACTTCCTCAGGAGACAGAACAGTTGTCTACCAATCGTAGGATTGGTGGTTCAATTGAGTCCGTTCCTTAGGAGACAGGTCAGTTGTCAGCCATTCATTGAAACATTTGTTCAAATGATTGTTACTGTGTTGTTTGTGTTCCGGAAGGGACAAAGCATTCGCCCACCTATCGGAGGATAGGTGTTTTTAATAACGCTTTGTTGTTTTTGAGTTTGTCAAGGTACAGAGCAGTCGTCGGTGGTTCCATTGACGCCTACTACTTGACCTGAGTTACAGAGGGAGCAGAGCAGTTGTTCTCCAGTCATTGAGTTGGTGGGTGAAATGTCTCTGGCTCTTTTCCTTGTGTTCCTCAGGTTATAGAGCAGTGGTCCACCAGTCGTAGGATTGGTTGTTCAGATACCTCTGACTTCCTCGGCAGACAGAACAGTTGTCCAGCAATCGTAGGTTTGGTGGGTCAACTGACTCGGTTCCGTAGGAGACAGGTCAGTCACAAAGCAATCATTGGATCGGTGTTTCAATGGAATTTGACTGTGCTATTTGTGTTCCACAAGTGACACGGCATTTGTCCACCAATCGTAGGTTTCGTGATTTCATTGACTATGTCTCTGTGAGTTGAGTTCCTCAGGAGACAAAACAGTGTTTCACCAATCGTAGGTTTCGTGATTTCATTGACTATGTCTCTGTGAGTTGAGTTCCTCAGGAGACAAAACAATGTTTCACCAATCATAGGTTTGGTGTTTCAGATGCCTCTGACCTCTAGACCTGACTTCCTCAGGAGACACAACAGTTGTCTACCAATCGTAGGATTGGTGGTTCAATTGAGTCCGTTCCTTAGGAGACAGGTCAGTTGTCAGCCATTCATTGAAACACTTGTTCAAATGATTGTTACTGTGTTGTTTGTGTTCCGGAAGGGACAAAGCATTCGCCCACCTATCGGAGGATAGGTGTTTTTAATAACGCTTTGTTGTTTTTGAGTTTGTCAAGGTACAGAGCAGTCGTCGGTGGTTCCATTGACGCCTACTACTTGACCTGAGTTACAGAGGGAGCAGAGCAGTTGTTCTCCAGTCATTGAGTTGGTGGGTGAAATGTCTCTGGCTCTTTTCCTTGTGTTTTTCAGGTTATAGAGCAGTGGTCCACCAGTCGTAGGATTGGTGGTTCAGATACCTCTGACTTCTTGACCTGACTTCCTCGGCAGACAGAACAGTTGTCCAGCAATCGTAGGTTTGGTGGGTCAACTGACTCGGTTCCGTAGGAGACAGGTCAGTCATAAAGCAATCATTGGATCGGTGTTTCAATGGAATTTGACTGTGCTGTTTGTGTTCCACAAGTGACACGGCATTTGTCCACCAATCGTAGGTTTCGTGATTTCATTGACTATGTCTCTGTGAGTTGAGTTCCTCAGGAGACAAAACAGTGTTTCACCAATCGTAGGTTTCGTGATTTCATTGACTATGTCTCTGTGAGTTGAGTTCCTCAGGAGACAAAACAATGTTTCACCAATCATAGGTTTGGTGTTTCAGATGCCTCTGACCTCTAGACCTGACTTCCTCAGGAGACAGAACAGTTGTCTACCAATCGTAGGATTGGTGGTTCAATTGAGTCCGTTCCTTAGGAGACAGGTCAGTTGTCAGCCATTCATTGAAACACTTGTTCAAATGATTGTTACTGTGTTGTTTGTGTTCCGGAGAGGACAAAGCATTCGCCCACCTATCGGAGGATAGGTGTTTTTAATAACGCTTTGTTGTTTTTGAGTTTGTCAAGGTACAGAGCAGTCGTCGGTGGTTCCATTGACGCCTACTACTTGACCTGAGTTACAGAGGGAGCAGGGCAGTTGTTCTCCAGTCATTGAGTTGGTGGGTGAAATGTCTCTGGCTCTTTTCCTTGTGTTTCTCAGGTTATAGAGCAGTGGTCCACCAGTCGTAGGATTGGTGGTTCAGATACTTCTGACTTCTTGACCTGACTTCCTCGGCAGACAGAACAGTTGTCCAGCAATCGTAGGTTTGGTGGGTCAACTGACTCGGTTCCGTAGGAGACAGGTCAGTCATAAAGCAATCATTGGATCGGTGTTTCAATGGAATTTGACTGTGCTATTTGTGTTCCACAAGTGACACGGCATTTGTCCACCAATCGTAGGTTTCGTGATTTCATTGACTATGTCTCTGTGAGTTGAGTTCCTCAGGAGACAAAACAATGTTTCACCAATCATAGGTTTGGTGTTTCAGATGCCTCTGACCTCTAGACCTGACTTCCTCAGGAGACACAACAGTTGTCTACCAATCGTAGGATTGGTGGTTCAATTGAGTCCGTTCCTTAGGAGACAGGTCAGTTGTCAGCCATTCATTGAAACACTTGTTCAAATGATTGTTACTGTGTTGTTTGTGTTCCGGAAGGGACAAAGCATTCGCCCACCTATCGGAGGATAGGTGTTTTTAATAACGCTTTGTTGTTTTTGAGTTTGTCAAGGTACAGAGCAGTCGTCGGTGGTTCCATTGACGCCTACTACTTGACCTGAGTTACAGAGGGAGCAGAGCAGTTGTTCTCCAGTCATTGAGTTGGTGGGTGAAATGTCTCTGGCTCTATTCCTTGTGTTCCTCAGGTTATAGAGCAGTGGTCCACCAGTCGTAGGATTGGTGGTTCAGATACCTCTGACTTCTTGACCTGACTTCCTCGGCAGACAGAACAGTTGTCCAGCAATCGTAGGTTTGGTGGGTCAACTGACTCGGTTCCGTAGGAGACAGGTCAGTCATAAAGCAATCATTGGATCGGTGTTTCAATGGAATTTGACTGTGCTATTTGTGTTCCACAAGTGACACGGCATTTGTCCACCAATCGTAGGTTTCGTGATTTCATTGACTATGTCTCCTTGAGTTGAGTTCCTCAGGAGACAAAACAGTGTTTCACCAATCGTAGGTTTCGTGATTTCATTGACTATGTCTCTGTGAGTTGAGTTCCTCAGGACACAAAACAGTGTTTCACCAATCGTAGGTTTCGTGATTTCATTGACTATGTCTCTGTGAGTTGAGTTCCTCAGGAGACAAAACAATGTTTCACCAATCATAGGTTTGGTGTTTCAGATGCCTCTGACCTCTAGACCTGACTTCCTCAGGAGACAGAACAGTTGTCTACCAATCGTAGGATTGGTGGTTCAATTGAGTCTGTTCCTTAGGAGACAGGTCAGTTGTCAGCCATTCATTGAAACACTTGTTCAAATGATTGTTACTGTGTTGTTTGTGTTCCGGAAGGGACAAAGCATTCGCCCACCTATCGGAGGATAGGTGTTTTTAATAACGCTTTGTTGTTTTTGAGTTTGTCGAGGTACAGAGCAGTCGTCGGTGGTTCCATTGACGCCTACTACTTGACCTGAGCTACAGAGGGAGCAGAGCAGTTGTTCTCCAGTCATTGAGTTGGTGGGTGAAATGTCTCTGGCTCTTTTCCTTGTGTTCCTCAGGTTATAGAGCAGTGGTCCACCAGTCGTAGGATTGGTGGTTCAGATACCTCTGACTTCTTGCCTGACTTCCTCGGCAGACAGAACAGTTGTCCAGCAATCGTAGGTTTGGTGGGTCAACTGACTCGGTTCCGTAGGAGACAGGTCAGTCACAAAGCAATCATTGGATCGGTGTTTCAATGGAATTTGACTGTGCTATTTGTGTTCCACAAGTGACACGGCATTTGTCCACCAATCGTAGGTTTCGTGATTTCATTGACTATGTCTCTGTGAGTTGAGTTCCTCAGGAGACAAAACAATGTTTCACCAATCATAGGTTTGGTGTTTCAGATGCCTCTGACCTCTAGACCTGACTTCCTCAGGAGACAGAACAGTTGTCTACCAATTGTAGGATTGGTGGTTCAATTGAGTCCGTTCCTTAGGAGACAGGTCAGTTGTCAGCCATTCATTGAAACACTTGTTCAAATGATTGTTACTGTGTTGTTTGTGTTCCGGAAGGGACAAAGCATTCGCCCACCTATCGGAGGATAGGTGTTTTTAATAACGCTTTGTTGTTTTTGAGTTTGTCAAGGTACAGAGCAGTCGTCGGTGGTTCCATTGACGCCTACTACTTGACCTGAGTTACAGAGGGAGCAGAGCAGTTGTTCTCCAGTCATTGAGTTGGTGGGTGAAATGTCTCTGGCTCTATTCCTTGTATTCCTCAGGTTATAGAGCAGTGGTCCACCAGTCGTAGGATTGGTGGTTCAGATATCTCTGACTTCTTGACCTGACTTCCTCGGCAGACAGAACAGTTGTCCAGCAATCGTAGGTTTGGTGGGTCAACTGACTCGGTTCCATAGGAGACAGGTCAGTCATAAAGCAATCATTGGATCGGTGTTTCAATGGAATTTGACTGTGCTATTTGTGTTCCACAAGTGACACGGCATTTGTCCACCAATCGTAGGTTTCGTGATTTCATTGACTATGTCTCTGTGAGTTGAGTTCCTCAGGAGACAAAACAGTGTTTCACCAATCGTAGGTTTCGTGATTTCATTGACTATGTCTCTGTGAGTTGAGTTCCTCAGGACACAAAACAGTGGTTCACCAATCGTAGGTTTCGTGATTTCATTGACTATGTCTCTGTGAGTTGAGTTCCTCAGGAGACAAAACAATGCTTCACCAATCATAGGTTTGGTGTTTCAGATGCCTCTGACCTCTAGACCTGACTTCCTCAGGAGACAGAACAGTTGTCTACCAATCGTAGGATTGTTGGTTCAATTGAGTCCGTTCCTTAGGAGACAGGTCAGTTGTCAGCCATTCATTGAAACACTTGTTCAAATGATTGTTACTGTGTTGTTTGTGTTCCGGAAGGGACAAAGCATTCGCCCACCTATCGGAGGATAGGTGTTTTTAATAACGCTTTGTTGTTTTTGATTTTGTCAAGGTACAGAGCAGTCGTCGGTGGTTCCATTGACGCCTACTACTTGACCTGAGTTACAGAGGGAGCAGAGCAGTTGTTCTCCAGTCATTGAGTTGGTGGGTGAAATGTCTCTGGCTCTTTTCCTTGTGTTTCTCAGGTTATAGAGCAGTGGTCCACCAGTCGTAGGATTGGTGGTTCAGATCCCTCTGACTTCTAGACCTGACTTCCTCGGCAGACAGAACAGTTGTCCACCAGTCGTAGGTTTGGTGGGTCAACTGACTCGGTTCCGTAGGAGACAGGTCAGTTATAAAGCAATCATTGGATCGGTGTTTCAATGGAATTTGACTGTGCTAATTGTGTTCCACAAGTGACACGGCATTTGTCCACCAATCGTAGGTTTCGTGATTTCATTGACTATGTCTCTGTGAGTTGAGTTCCTCAGGAGACAAAACAGTGTTTCACCAATCGTAGGTTTCGTGATTTCATTGACTATGTCTCTGTGAGTTGAGTTCCTCAGGAGACAAAACAATGTTTCACCAATCATAGGTTTGGTGTTTCAGATGCCTCTGACCTCTAGACCTGACTTCCTCAGGAGACAGAACAGTTGTCTACCAATCGTAGGATTGGTGGTTCAATTGAGTCCGTTCCTTAGGAGACAGGTCAGTTGTCAGCCAGTCATTGAAACACTTGTTCAAATGATTGTTACTGTGTTGTTTGTGTTCCGGAAGGGACAAAGCATTCGCCCACCTATCGGAGGATAGGTGTTTTTAATAACGCTTTGTTGTTTTTGAGTTTGTCAAGGTACAGAGCAGTCGTCGGTGGTTCCATTGACGCCTACTACTTGACCTGAGTTACAGAGGGAGCAGAGCAGTTGTTCTCCAGTCATTGAGTTGGTGGGTGAAATGTCTCTGGCTCTTTTCCTTGTGTTCCTCAGGTTATAGAGCAGTGGTCCACCAGTCGTAGGATTGGTGGTTCAGATCCCTCTGACTTCTTGACCTGACTTCCTCAGGAGACAGAACAGTTGTCCAGCAATCGTAGGTTTGGTGGGTCAACTGACTCGGTTCCGTAGGAGACAGGTCAGTCATAAAGCAATCATTGGATCGGTGTTTCAATGGAATTTGACTGTGCTATTTGTGTTCCACAAGTGACACGGCATTTGTCCACCAATCGTAGGTTTCGTGATTTCATTGACTATGTCTCTGTGAGTTGAGTACCTCAAGAGACAAAACAGTGTTTCACCAATCATAGGTTTGGTGTTTCAGATGCCTCTGACCTCTAGACCTGACTTCCTCAGCAGACAGAACAGTTGTCTACCAATCGTAGGATTGGTGGTTCAATTGAGTCAGTTCCTTAGGAGACAGGTCATATGTCAGCCATTCATTGAAACACTTGTTCAAATGATTGTTACTGTGTTGTTTGTGTTCCGGAAGGGACAAAGCATTCGCCCACCTATAGGTGTTTTTAATAACGCTTTGTTGTTTTTGAGTTTGTCAAGGTACAGAGCAGTCGTCGGTGGTTCCATTGACGCCTACTACTTGACCTGAGTTACAGAGGGAGCAGGGCAGTTGTTCTCCAGTCATTGAGTTGGTGGGTGAAATGTCTCTGGCTCTATTCCTTGTGTTCCTCAGGTTATAGAGCAGTGGTCCACCAGTCGTAGGATTGGTGGTTCAGATACCTCTGACTTCTTGACCTGACTTCCTCGGCAGACAGAACAGTTGTCCAGCAATCGTAGGTTAGGTGGGTCAACTGACTCGGTTCCGTAGGAGACAGGTCAGTCATAAAGCAATCATTGGATCGGTGTTTCAATGGAATTTGACTGTGCTATTTGTGTTCCACAAGTGACACGGCATTTGTCCACCAATCGTAGGTTTCGTGATTTCATTGACTATGTCTCTTTGAGTTGAGTTCCTCAGGAGACAAAACAGTGTTTCACCAATCATAGGTTTGGTGTTTCAGATGCCTCTGACCTCTAGACCTGACTTCCTCAGGAGACAGAACAGTTGTCTACCAATCGTAGGATTGGTGGTTCAATTGAGTCCGTTCCTTAGGAGACAGGTCAGTTGTCAGCCATTCATTGAAACACTTGTTCAAATGATTGTTACTGTGTTGTTTGTGTTCCGGAAGGGACAAAGCATTCGCCCACCTATCGGAGGATAGGTGTTTTTAATAACGCTTTGTTGTTTTTGAGTTTGTCAAGGTACAGAGCAGTCGTCGGTGGTTCCATTGACGCCTACTACTTGACCTGAGTTACAGAGGGAGCAGAGCAGTTGTTCTCCAGTCATTGAGTTGGTGGGTGAAATGTCTCTGGCTCTTTTCCTTGTGTTCCTCAGGTTATAGAGCAGTGGTCCACCAGTCGTAGGATTGGTGGTTCAGATCCCTCTGACTTCTTGACCTGACTTCCTCGGCAGACAGAACAGTTGTCCAGCAATCGTAGGTTTGGTGGGTCAACTGACTCGGTTCCGTAGGAGACAGGTCAGTCATAAAGCAATCATTGGATCGGTGTTTCAATGGAATTTGACTGTGCTATTTGTGTTCCACAAGTGACACTGCATTTGTCCACCAATCGTAGGTTTCGTGATTTCATTGACTATGTCTCTGTGAGTTGAGTTCCTCAGGAGACAAAACAGTGTTTCAGCAATCGTAGGTTTCGTGATTTCATTGACTATGTCTCTGTGAGTTGAGTTCCTCAGGAGACAAAACAATGTTTCACCAATCATAGGTTTGGTGTTTCAGATGCCTCTGACCTCTAGACCTGACTTCCTCAGGAGACAGAACAGTTGTCTACCAATCGTAGGATTGGTGGTTCAATTGAGTCCGTCCCTTAGGAGACAGGTCAGTTGTCAGCCATTCATTGAAACACTTGTTCAAATGATTGTTACTGTGTTGTTTGTGTTCCGGAAGGGACAAAGCATTCGCCCACCTATCGGAGGATAGGTGTTTTTAATAACGCTTTGTTGTTTTTGAGTTTGTCAAGGTACAGAGCAGTCGTCGGTGGTTCCATTGACGCCTACTACTTGACCTGAGTTACAGAGGGAGCAGAGCAGTTGTTCTCCAGTCATTGAGTTGGTGGGTGAAATGTCTCTGGCTCTTTTCCTTGTGTTCCTCAGGTTATAGAGCAGTGGTCCACCAGTCGTAGGATTGGTTGTTCAGATACCTCTGACTTCCTCGGCAGACAGAACAGTTGTCCAGCAATCGTAGGTTTGGTGGGTCAACTGACTCGGTTCCGTAGGAGACAGGTCAGTCACAAAGCAATCATTGGATCGGTGTTTCAATGGAATTTGACTGTGCTATTTGTGTTCCACAAGTGACACGGCATTTGTCCACCAATCGTAGGTTTCGTGATTTCATTGACTATGTCTCTGTGAGTTGAGTTCCTCAGGAGACAAAACAGTGTTTCACCAATCGTAGGTTTCGTGATTTCATTGACTATGTCTCTGTGAGTTGAGTTCCTCAGGAGACAAAACAGTGTTTCACCAATCATAGGTTTGGTGTTTCAGATGCCTCTGACCTCTAGACCTGACTTCCTCAGGAGACAGAACAGTTGTCTACCAATTGTAGGATTGGTGGTTCAATTGAGTCCGTTCCTTAGGAGACAGGTCAGTTGTCAGCCATTCATTGAAACACTTGTTCAAATGATTGTTACTGTGTTGTTTGTGTTCCGGAAGGGACAAAGCATTCGCCCACCTATCGGAGGATAGGTGTTTTTAATAACGCTTTGTTGTTTTTGAGTTTGTCAAGGTACAGAGCAGTCGTCGGTGGTTCCATTGACGCCTACTACTTGACCTGAGTTACAGAGGGAGCAGAGCAGTTGTTCTCCAGTCATTGAGTTGGTGGGTGAAATGTCTCTGGCTCTTTTCCTTGTGTTTTTCAGGTTATAGAGCAGTGGTCCACCAGTCGTAGGATTGGTGGTTCAGATACCTCTGACTTCTTGACCTGACTTCCTCGGCAGACAGAACAGTTGTCCAGCAATCGTAGGTTTGGTGGGTCAACTGACTCGGTTCCGTAGGAGACAGGTCAGTCACAAAGCAATCATTGGATCGGTGTTTCAATGGAATTTGACTGTGCTATTTGTGTTCCACAAGTGACACGGCATTTGTCCACCAATCGTAGGTTTCGTGATTTCATTGACTATGTCTCTGTGAGTTGAGTTCCTCAGGAGACAAAACAGTGTTTCACCAATCGTAGGTTTCGTGATTTCATTGACTATGTCTCTGTGAGTTGAGTTCCTCAGGACACAAAACAGTGTTTCACCAATCGTAGGTTTCGTGATTTCATTGACTATGTCTCTGTGAGTTGAGTTCCTCAGGAGACAAAACAATGTTTCACCAATCATAGGTTTGGTGTTTCAGATGCCTCTGACCTCTAGACCTGACTTCCTCAGGAGACACAACAGTTGTCTACCAATCGTAGGATTGGTGGTTCAATTGAGTCCGTTCCTTAGGAGACAGGTCAGTTGTCAGCCATTCATTGAAACACTTGTTCAAATGATTGTTACTGTGTTGTTTGTGTTCCGGAAGGGACAAAGCATTCGCCCACCTATCGGAGGATAGGTGTTTTTAATAACGCTTTGTTGTTTTTGAGTTTGTCGAGGTACAGAGCAGTCGTCGGTGGTTCCATTGACGCCTACTACTTGACCTGAGTTACAGAGGGAGCAGAGCAGTTGTTCTCCAGTCATTGAGTTGGTGGGTGAAATGTCTCTGGCTCTTTTCCTTGTGTTCCTCAGGTTATAGAGCAGTGGTCCACCAGTCGTAGGATTGGTGGTTCAGATACCTCTGACTTCTTGCCTGACTTCCTCGGCAGACAGAACAGTTGTCCAGCAATCGTAGGTTTGGTGGGTCAACTGACTCGGTTCCGTAGGAGACAGGTCAGTCACAAAGCAATCATTGGATCGGTGTTTCAATGGAATTTGACTGTGCTATTTGTGTTCCACAAGTGACACGGCATTTGTCCACCAATCGTAGGTTTCGTGATTCAGATGCCTCTGACCTCTAGACCTGACTTCCTCGGCAGACAGAACAGTTGTCCAGCAATCGTAGGTTTGGTGGGTCAACTGACTCGGTTCCGTAGGAGACAGGTCAGTCATAAAGTGTCACGATCGGCAGCCTGGCCGATCGGTCCCTTACTGGGTGAATCTCCACCCAGCGGAGTCACTCACCACACCCCTGTCATCACCACGCACCTGCCTGATTATCCTCACGTGCTCTGATTATTTTCACCTGGCTCATCATCTCTTACTTAAGTTCTTCCCACAGCTCAGTCCCTTGTCAGACCATCAACGTTGCTACCCCGACATGCAAACCTCCGACGGACTTCCCCTTTTGCCACCGGTACCGTGAGGTTTCCTTTGAATCCTTGTTCTGATCGCCTGACGCTCACGACAGCGGTGGGTATTTTGACTGACTTTTACGCCAAGAACGCTGGGCTCTCGTCTTTGTGTCCTGAGGGATTTGCTACTCTGACTTGTCCACGAAACCTAAACTAACTCTTCTTAGTTAGCGACGAGCGCCTTTGGTGCGCCGTGTGTTTGAGACTCTGTCACGCACTGTACACAGCCGGTTCGGCTCGCTTTGTGTTTTGTTTTGTTCTTAGTTTTGTCGCCTGGATTCTGCTGCCCTCCTGGTCTCCTCTCCACTGTCACGGCTGGCAGAAGCTCCGGAGGACTCCGGAGACCTGACAGCCACCAATCTTGACCTTGCCAGGTCATCCAGACCCTTTTTGATTTGCTGGATGCGATCCCTGAGATCCAGGACTCCCAGACCCGCATCTCCACACTGAACTGGGTTACAGATTTTTACTCAGCCTGCCCCTGGTTAAAGACCCATACAAGGTTCCCTGAGCTTCTGACCATACAGGTCAGACTCAGAAGGAGGGAGGCACCCCGTCCTCAGTCTGCTCCCTCGCCACGTCGCCAGTCTGCCCTCTCGTCACGACGACAGCCTGCCCTCTCGCTCGTCCCATCCACACCAGAACGACCTGCCGCACCCTCACAGTCCCAGGCCACCTCTCCGGTCCTCTGTGCTGGCCACGTGATTCTCGGCTCGTGCCGGACGCCGGAGATTGCCCCTCGTCTCTTCCCCTCTGAGGGCCGCCGTATCTGGCAGGAACTGAAGCATCAGGGGGACCCTCTCCACACTCCTCCGGTTCCCCCCATCCCGGGTCCCAAGTCTCGGCCTCATTCTCGACACCACCCAGAACCTGCTGTTCGTGCTGCTTCACGCCACCCAGAACCTGCTGTTCGTGCTGCTTCACGCCACCCAGAACCTGCTGTTCGTGCTGCTTCACGCCACCCAGAACCTGCTGTTCGTGCTGCTTCACGCCACCCAGAACCTGCTGTTCGTGCTGCTTCACGCCACCCAGAACCTGCTGTTCGTGCTGCTTCACGCCACCCAGAACCTGCTGTTCATGCTGCTCTACGCCACCCAGAACCTGCTGTTCCACGCCATGCTAGGACCACGGACTCATACCACCCGAGCCTCCCTGCCGCTCCTCGCCTCTCCTCTCCTGAGCCTCTGCCCAATCAGGAGGAGCCGATGGCCCAGTCGGGTCCGCGGCGGACATTTCCCCAGTTCCTGGCCTATTGGGCCTCCCTTCGGGCCCGCGCCCGCGCAAATCTTGCCACCTCCTCAGGCCATGCAGACTTGGACCATGTCCGCAGCAGCAGCCACAGACGCCGGCCGCCTAGGTTCCCCTGCCGCCGCAACCACCGGTGACACTGGCCATGTTCTTGTCCTCGCCATGTTCCTCAAGGTGTCCTGGTATTGTGCGGCCTGGAGGGTCCACACAGGTTCCTTCCGGCTCCGGCGACCCCAGGAGGGGTCTGCCTTCTGGTTCCGGGCTCTGGCGACCCCAGGAGGGGTCCGCCTTCTGGTTCCGGGCTCTGGCGACCCCAGGAGGGGTCCGCCTTCTGGTTCCGGGCTCTGGCGACCCCAGGAGGGGTCCGCCTTCTGGGTCCGGGCTCTGGCGACCCCAGGAGGGGTCCGCCTTCTGGTTCCGGGCTCTGGCGACCCCAGGAGGGGTCCGCCTTCTGGTTCCTGGCTCTGGCGACCCCAGGAGGGCTCTGCCTTCTGGATTGGTGGTTCAGATACCTCTGACTTCTTGACCTGACTTCCTCGGCAGACAGAACAGTTGTCTACCAATTGTAGGATTGGTGGTTCAATTGAGTCAGTTTCTTAGGAGACAGGTCAGTTGTCAGCCATTCATTGAAACACTTGTTCAAATGATTGTTACTGTGTTGTTTGTGTTCCGGAAGGGACAAAGCATTCGCCCACCTATCGGAGGATAGGTGTTTTTAATAACGCTTTGTTGTTTTTGAGTTTGTCAAGTTACAGAGCAGTCGTCGGTGGTTCCATTGACGCCTACTACTTGACCTGAGTTACAGAGGGACCAGAGCAGTTGTTCTCCAGTCATTGAGTTGGTGGGTGAAATGTCTCTGGCTCTTTTCCTTGTGTTCCTCAGGTTATAGAGCAGTGGTCCACCAGTCGTAGGATTGGTGGTTCAGATACCTCTGACTTCTTGACCTGACTTCCTCGGCAGACAGAACAGTTGTCCAGCAATCGTAGGTTTGGTGGGTCAACTGACTCGGTTCCGTAGGAGACAGGTCAGTCATAAAGCAATCATTGGATCGGTGTTTCAATGGAATTTGACTGTGCTATTTGTGTTCCACAAGTTACACGGCATTTGTCCACCAATCGTAGGTTTCGTGATTTCATTGACTATGTCTCTGTGAGTTGAGTTCCTCAGGAGACAAAACAGTGTTTCACCAATCGTAGGTTTCGTAATTTCATTGACTATGTCTCTGTGAGTTGAGTTCCTCAGGACACAAAACAGTGTTTCACCAATCGTAGGTTTCGTGATTTCATTGACTATGTCTCTGTGAGTTGAGTTCCTCAGGAGACAAAACAATGTTTCACCAATCATAGGTTTGGTGTTTCAGATGCCTCTGACCTCTAGACCTGACTTCCTCAGGAGACAGAACAGTTGTCTACCAATCGTAGGATTGGTGGTTCAATTGAGTCTGTTCCTTAGGAGACAGGTCAGTTGTCAGCCATTCATTGAAACACTTGTTCAAATGATTGTTACTGTGTTGTTTGTGTTCCGGAGAGGACAAAGCATTCGCCCACCTATCGGAGGATAGGTGTTTTTAATAACGCTTTGTTGTTTTTGAGTTTGTCAAGGTACAGAGCAGTCGTCGGTGGTTCCATTGACGCCTACTACTTGACCTGAGTTACAGAGGGAGCAGAGCAGTTGTTCTCCAGTCATTGAGTTGGTGGGTGAAATGTCTCTGGCTCTATTCCTTGTGTTCCTCAGGTTATAGAGCAGTGGTCCACCAGTCGTAGGATTGGTGGTTCAGATACCTCTGACTTCTTGACCTGACTTCCTCGGCAGACAGAACAGTTGTCCAGCAATCGTAGGTTTGGTGGGTCAACTGACTCGGTTCCGTAGGAGACAGGTCAGTCATAAAGCAATCATTGGATCGGTGTTTCAATGGAATTTGACTGTGCTATTTGTGTTCCACAAGTGACACGGCATTTGTCCACCAATCGTAGGTTTCGTGATTTCATTGACTATGTCTCTGTGAGTTGAGTTCCTCAGGAGACAAAACAGTGTTTCACCAATCGTAGGTTTCGTGATTTCATTGACTATGTCTCTGTGAGTTGAGTTCCTCAGGACACAAAACAGTGTTTCACCAATCGTAGGTTTCGTGATTTCATTGACTATGTCTCTGTGAGTTGAGTTCCTCAGGAGACAAAACAATGTTTCACCAATCATAGGTTTGGTGTTTCAGATGCCTCTGACCTGTAGACCTGACTTCCTCAGGAGACAGAACAGTTGTCTACCAATCGTAGGATTGGTGGTTCAATTGAGTCTGTTCCTTAGGAGACAGGTCAGTTGTCAGCCATTCATTGAAACACTTGTTCAAATGATTGTTACTGTGTTGTTTGTGTTCCGGAAGGGACAAAGCATTCGCCCATCTATCGGAGGATAGGTGTTTTTAATAACGCTTTGTTGTTTTTGAGTTTGTCGAGGTACAGAGCAGTCGTCGGTGGTTCCATTGACGCCTACTACTTGACCTGAGTTACAGAGGGAGCAGAGCAGTTGTTCTCCAGTCATTGAGTTGGTGGGTGAAATGTCTCTGGCTCTTTTCCTTGTGTTCCTCAGGTTATAGAGCAGTGGTCCACCAGTCGTAGGATTGGTGGTTCAGATACCTCTGACTTCTTGACCTGACTTCCTCGGCAGACAGAACAGTTGTCCAGCAATCGTAGGTTTGGTGGGTCAACTGACTCGGTTCCGTAGGAGACAGGTCAGTCATAAAGCAATCATTGGATCGGTGTTTCAATGGAATTTGACTGTGCTATTTGTGTTCCACAAGTGACACGGCATTTGTCCACCAATCGTAGGTTTCGTGATTTCATTGACTATGTCTCTGTGAGTCGAGTTCCTCAGGAGACAAAACAGTGTTTCAGCAATCGTAGGTTTCGTGATTTCATTGACTATGTCTCTGTGAGTTGAGTTCCTCAGGACACAAAACAGTGGTTCACCAATCGTAGGTTTCGTGATTTCATTGACTATGTCTCTGTGAGTTAAGTTCCTCAGGAGACAAAACAGTGTTTCACCAATCGTAGGTTTCGTGATTTCATTGACTATGTCTCTGTGAGTTGAGTTCCTCAGGAGACAAAACAATGTTTCACCAATCATAGGTTTGGTGTTTCAGATGCCTCTGACCTCTAGACCTGACTTCCTCAGGAGACAGAACAGTTGTCTACCAATCGTAGGATTGGTGGTTCAATTGAGTCCGTTCCTTAGGAGACAGGTCAGTTGTCAGCCATTCATTGAAACACTTGTTCAAATGATTGTTACTGTGTTGTTTGTGTTCCGGAAGGTACAAAGCATTCGCCCACCTATCGGAGGATAGGTGTTTTTAATAACGCTTTGTTGTTTTTGAGTTTGTCAAGGTACAGAGCAGTCGTCGGTGGTTCCATTGACGCCTACTACTTGACCTGAGTTACAGAGGGAGCAGAGCAGTTGTTCTCCAGTCATTGAGTTGGTGGGTGAAATGTCTCTGGCTCTTTTCCTTGTGTTCCTCAGGTTATAGAGCAGTGGTCCACCAGTCGTAGGATTGGTGGTTCAGATCCCTCTGACTTCTTGACCTGACTTCCTCGGCAGACAGAACAGTTGTCCAGCAATCGTAGGTTTGGTGGGTGAACTGACTCGGTTCCGTAGGAGACAGGTCAGTCATAAAGCAATCATTGGATCGGTGTTTCAATGGAATTTGACTGTGCTATTTGTGTTCCACAAGTGACACTGCATTTGTCCACCAATCGTAGGTTTCGTGATTTCATTGACTATGTCTCTGTGAGTTGAGTTCCTCAGGAGACAAAACAGTGTTTCACCAATCATAGGTTTGGTGTTTCAGATGCCTCTGACCTCTAGACCTGACTTCCTCAGGAGACAGAACAGTTGTCTACCAATTGTAGGATTGGTGGTTCAATTGAGTCCGTCCTTTAGGAGACAGGTCAGTTGTCAGCCATTCATTGAAACACTTGTTCAAATGATTGTTACTGTGTTGTTTGTGTTCCGGAAGGGACAAAGCATTCGCCCACCTATCGGAGGATAGGTGTTTTTAATAACGCTTTGTTGTTTTTGATTTTGTCAAGGTACAGAGCAGTCGTCGGTGGTTCCATTGACGCCTAGTACTTGAACTGAGTTACAGAGGGAGCAGAGCAGTTGTTCTCCAGTCATTGAGTTGGTGGGTGAAATGTCTCTGGCTCTTTTCCTTGTGTTCCTCAGGTTATAGAGCAGTGGTCCACCAGTCGTAGGATTGGTGGTTCAGATACCTCTGACTTCTTGACCTGACTTCCTCGGCAGACAGAACAGTTGTCCAGCAATCGTAGGTTTGGTGGGTCAACTGACTCGGTTCCGTAGGAGACAGGTCAGTCATAAAGCAATCATTGGATCGGTGTTTCAATGGAATTTGACTGTGCTATTTGTGTTCCCCAAGTGACACGGCATTTGTCCACCAATCGTAGGTTTCGTGATTTCATTGACTATGTCTCTGTGAGTTGAGTTCCTCAGGAGACAAAACAGTGTTTCACCAATCGTAGGTTTCGTGATTTCATTGACTATGTCTCTGTGAGTTGAGTTCCTCAGGAGACAAAACAATGTTTCACCAATCATAGGTTTGGTGTTTCAGATGCCTCTGACCTCTAGACCTGACTTCCTCAGGAGACAGAACAGTTGTCTACCAATCGTAGGATTGGTGGTTCAATTGAGTCCGTTCCTTAGGAGACAGGTCAGTTGTCAGCCATTCATTGAAACACTTGTTCAAATGATTGTTACTGTGTTGTTTGTGTTCCGGAAGGGACAAAGCATTCGCCCACCTATCGGAGGATAGGTGTTTTTAATAACGCTTTGTTGTTTTTGAGTTTGTCAAGGTACAGAGCAGTCGTCGGTGGTTCCATTGACGCCTACTACTTGACCTGAGTTACAGAGGGAGCAGAGCAGTTGTTCTCCAGTCATTGAGTTGGTGGGTGAAATGTCTCTGGCTCTTTTCCTTGTGTTTTTCAGGTTATAGAGCAGTGGTCCACCAGTCGTAGGATTGGTGGTTCAGATACCTCTGACTTCTTGACCTGACTTCCTCGGCAGACAGAACAGTTGTCCAGCAATCGTAGGTTTGGTGGGTCAACTGACTCGGTTCCGTAGGAGACAGGTCAGTCATAAAGCAATCATTGGATCGGTGTTTCAATGGAATTTGACTGTGCTATTTGTGTTCCACAAGTGATACGGCATTTGTCCACCAATCGTAGGTTTCGTGATTTCATTGACTATGTCTCTGTGAGTTGAGTTCCTCAGGAGACAAAACAGTGTTTCAGCAATCGTAGGTTTCGTGATTTCATTGACTATGTCTCTGTGAGTTGAGTTCCTCAGGAGACAAAACAATGTTTCACCAATCATAGGTTTGGTGTTTCAGATGCCTCTGACCTCTAGACCTGACTTCCTCAGGAGACAGAACAGTTGTCTACCAATCGTAGGATTGGTGGTTCAATTTAGTCAGTTCCTTAGGAGACAGGTCAGTTGTCAGCCATTCATTGAAACACTTGTTCAAATGATTGTTACTGTGTTGTTTGTGTTCCGGAAGGGACAAAGCATTCGCCCACCTATCGGAGGATAGGTGTTTTTAATAACGCTTTGTTGTTTTTGAGTTTGTCAAGGTACAGAGCAGTCGTCGGTGGTTCCATTGACGCCTACTACTTGACCTGAGTTACAGAGGGAGCAGAGCAGTTGTTCTCCAGTCATTGAGTTGGTGGGTGAAATGTCTCTGGCTCTTTTCCTTGTGTTCCTCAGGTTATAGAGCAGTGGTCCACCAGTCGTAGGATTGGTTGTTCAGATACCTCTGACTTCCTCGGCAGACAGAACAGTTGTCCAGCAATCGTAGGTTTGGTGGGTCAACTGACTCGGTTCCGTAGGAGACAGGTCAGTCATAAAGCAATCTTTGGATCGGTGTTTCAATGGAATTTGACTGTGCTATTTGTGTTCCACAAGTGACACGGCATTTGTCCACCAATCGTAGGTTTCGTGATTTCATTGACTATGTCTCTGTGAGTTGAGTTCCTCAGGAGACAAAACAGTGTTTCACCAATCGTAGGTTTCGTGATTTCATTGACTATGTCTCTGTGAGTTGAGTTCCTCAGGAGACAAAACAATGTTTCACCAATCATAGGTTTGGTGTTTCAGATGCCTCTGACCTCTAGACCTGACTTCCTCAGGAGACAGAACAGTTGTCTACCAATCGTAGGATTGGTGGTTCAATTGAGTCTGTCCTTTAGGAGACAGGTCAGTTGTCAGCCATTCATTGAAACACTTGTTCAAATGATTGTTACTGTGTTGTTTGTGTTCCGGAAGGGACAAAGCATTCGCCCACCTATCGGAGGATAGGTGTTTTTAATAACGCTTTGTTGTTTTTGATTTTGTCAAGGTACAGAGCAGTCGTCGGTGGTTCCATTGACGCCTAGTACTTGAACTGAGTTACATAGGGAGCAGAGCAGTTGTTCTCCAGTCATTGAGTTGGTGGGTGAAATGTCTCTGGCTCTTTTCCTTGTGTTCCTCAGGTTATAGAGCAGTGGTCCACCAGTCGTAGGATTGGTGGTTCAGATACCTCTGACTTCTTGACCTGACTTCCTCGGCAGACAGAACAGTTGTCCAGCAATCGTAGGTTTGGTGGGTCAACTGACTCGGTTCCGTAGGAGACAGGTCAGTCATAAAGCAATCATTGGATCGGTGTTTCAATGGAATTTGACTGTGCTATTTGTGTTCCACAAGTGACACGGCATTTGTCCACCAATCGTAGGTTTCGTGATTTCATTGACTATGTCTCTGTGAGTTGAGTTCCTCAGGAGACAAAACAGTGTTTCACCAATCGTAGGTTTCGTGATTTCATTGACTATGTCTCTGTGAGTTGAGTTCCTCAGGAGACAAAACAATGTTTCACCAATCATAGGTTTGGTGTTTCAGATGCCTCTGACCTCTAGACCTGACTTCCTCAGGAGACAGAACAGTTGTCTACCAATCGTAGGATTGGTGGTTCAATTGAGTCCGTTCCTTAGGAGACAGGTCAGTTGTCAGCCATTCATTGAAACACTTGTTCAAATGATTGTTACTGTGTTGTTTGTGTTCCGGAAGGGACAAAGCATTCGCCCACCTATCGGAGGATAGGTGTTTTTAATAACGCTTTGTTGTTTTTGAGTTTGTCAAGGTACAGAGCAGTCGTCGGTGGTTCCATTGACGCCTACTACTTGACCTGAGTTACAGAGGGAGCAGAGCAGTTGTTCTCCAGTCATTGAGTTGGTGGGTGAAATGTCTCTGGCTCTTTTCCTTGTGTTTTTCAGGTTATAGAGCAGTGGTCCACCAGTCGTAGGATTGGTGGTTCAGATACCTCTGACTTCTTGACCTGACTTCCTCGGCAGACAGAACAGTTGTCCAGCAATCGTAGGTTTGGTGGGTCAACTGACTCGGTTCCGTAGGAGACAGGTCAGTCATAAAGCAATCATTGGATCGGTGTTTCAATGGAATTTGACTGTGCTATTTGTGTTCCACAAGTGACACGGCATTTGTCCACCAATCGTAGGTTTCGTGATTTCATTGACTATGTCTCTGTGAGTTGAGTTCCTCAGGAGACAAAACAGTGTTTCACCAATCATAGGTTTGGTGTTTCAGATGCCTCTGACCTCTAGACCTGACTTCCTCAGGAGACAGAACAGTTGTCTACCAATCGTAGGATTGGTGGTTCAATTGAGTCAGTTCCTTAGGAGACAGGTCAGTTGTCAGCCATTCATTGAAACACTTGTTCAAATGATTGTTACTGTGTTGTTTGTGTTCCGGAGAGGACAAAGCATTCGCCCACCTATCGGAGGATAGGTGTTTTTAATAACGCTTTGTTGTTTTTGAGTTTGTCAAGGTACAGAGCAGTCGTCGGTGGTTCCATTGACGCCTACTACTTGACCTGAGTTACAGAGGGAGCAGGGCAGTTGTTCTCCAGTCATTGAGTTGGTGGGTGAAATGTCTCTGGCTCTATTCCTTGTGTTCCTCAGGTTATAGAGCAGTGGTCCACCAGTCGTAGGATTGGTGGTTCAGATACCTCTGACTTCTTGACCTGACTTCCTCGGCAGACAGAACAGTTGTCCACCAGTCGTAGGTTTGGTGGGTCAACTGACTCGGTTCCGTAGGAGACAGGTCAGTCATAAAGCAATCATTGGATCGGTGTTTCAATGGAATTTGACTGTGCTATTTGTGTTCCACAAGTGACACGGCATTTGTCCACCAATCGTAGGTTTCGTGATTTCATTGACTATGTCTCTGTGAGTTGAGTTCCTCAGGAGACAAAACAGTGTTTCACCAATCGTAGGTTTCGTGATTTCATTGACTATGTCTCTGTGAGTTGAGTTCCTCAGGAGACAAAACAATGTTTCACCAATCATAGGTTTGGTGTTTCAGATGCCTCTGACCTCTAGACCTGACTTCCTCAGGAGACAGAACAGTTGTCTACCAATCGTAGGATTGGTGGTTCAATTGAGTCAGTTCCTTAGGAGACAGGTCAGTTGTCAGCCATTCATTGAAACACTTGTTCAAATGATTGTTACTGTGTTGTTTGTGTTCCGGAAGGGACAAAGCATTCGCCCACCTATCGGAGGATAGGTGTTTTTAATAACGCTTTGTTGTTTTTGAGTTTGTCAAGGTACAGAGCAGTCGTCGGTGGTTCCATTGACGCCTACTACTTGACCTGAGTTACAGAGGGAGCAGAGCAGTTGTTCTCCAGTCATTGAGTTGGTGGGTGAAATGTCTCTGGCTCTTTTCCTTGTGTTCCTCAGGTTATAGAGCAGTGGTCCACCAGTCGTAGGATTGGTTGTTCAGATACCTCTGACTTCCTCGGCAGACAGAACAGTTGTCCAGCAATCGTAGGTTTGGTGGGTCAACTGACTCGGTTCCGTAGGAGACAGGTCAGTCATAAAGCAATCATTGGATCGGTGTTTCAATGGAATTTGACTGTGCTATTTGTGTTCCACAAGTGACACGGCATTTGTCCACCAATCGTAGGTTTCGTGATTTCATTGACTATGTCTCTGTGAGTTGAGTTCCTCAGGAGACAAAACAGTGTTTCACCAATCGTAGGTTTCGTGATTTCATTGACTATGTCTCTGTGAGTTGAGTTCCTCAGGAGACAAAACAATGTTTCACCAATCATAGGTTTGGTGTTTCAGATGCCTCTGACCTCTAGACCTGACTTCCTCAGGAGACAGAACAGTTGTCTACCAATCGTAGGATTGGTGGTTCAATTGAGTCTGTCCTTTAGGAGACAGGTCAGTTGTCAGCCATTCATTGAAACACTTGTTCAAATGATTGTTACTGTGTTGTTTGTGTTCCGGAAGGGACAAAGCATTCGCCCACCTATCGGAGGATAGGTGTTTTTAATAACGCTTTGTTGTTTTTGATTTTGTCAAGGTACAGAGCAGTCGTCGGTGGTTCCATTGACGCCTAGTACTTGAACTGAGTTACATAGGGAGCAGAGCAGTTGTTCTCCAGTCATTGAGTTGGTGGGTGAAATGTCTCTGGCTCTTTTCCTTGTGTTCCTCAGGTTATAGAGCAGTGGTCCACCAGTCGTAGGATTGGTGGTTCAGATACCTCTGACTTCTTGACCTGACTTCCTCGGCAGACAGAACAGTTGTCCAGCAATCGTAGGTTTGGTGGGTCAACTGACTCGGTTCCGTAGGAGACAGGTCAGTCATAAAGCAATCATTGGATCGGTGTTTCAATGGAATTTGACTGTGCTATTTGTGTTCCACAAGTGACACGGCATTTGTCCACCAATCGTAGGTTTCGTGATTTCATTGACTATGTCTCTGTGAGTTGAGTTCCTCAGGAGACAAAACAGTGTTTCACCAATCGTAGGTTTCGTGATTTCATTGACTATGTCTCTGTGAGTTGAGTTCCTCAGGAGACAAAACAATGTTTCACCAATCATAGGTTTGGTGTTTCAGATGCCTCTGACCTCTAGACCTGACTTCCTCAGGAGACAGAACAGTTGTCTACCAATCGTAGGATTGGTGGTTCAATTGAGTCCGTTCCTTAGGAGACAGGTCAGTTGTCAGCCATTCATTGAAACACTTGTTCAAATGATTGTTACTGTGTTGTTTGTGTTCCGGAAGGGACAAAGCATTCGCCCACCTATCGGAGGATAGGTGTTTTTAATAACGCTTTGTTGTTTTTGAGTTTGTCAAGGTACAGAGCAGTCGTCGGTGGTTCCATTGACGCCTACTACTTGACCTGAGTTACAGAGGGAGCAGAGCAGTTGTTCTCCAGTCATTGAGTTGGTGGGTGAAATGTCTCTGGCTCTTTTCCTTGTGTTTTTCAGGTTATAGAGCAGTGGTCCACCAGTCGTAGGATTGGTGGTTCAGATACCTCTGACTTCTTGACCTGACTTCCTCGGCAGACAGAACAGTTGTCCAGCAATCGTAGGTTTGGTGGGTCAACTGACTCGGTTCCGTAGGAGACAGGTCAGTCATAAAGCAATCATTGGATCGGTGTTTCAATGGAATTTGACTGTGCTATTTGTGTTCCACAAGTGACACGGCATTTGTCCACCAATCGTAGGTTTCGTGATTTCATTGACTATGTCTCTGTGAGTTGAGTTCCTCAGGAGACAAAACAGTGTTTCACCAATCATAGGTTTGGTGTTTCAGATGCCTCTGACCTCTAGACCTGACTTCCTCAGGAGACAGAACAGTTGTCTACCAATCGTAGGATTGGTGGTTCAATTGAGTCAGTTCCTTAGGAGACAGGTCAGTTGTCAGCCATTCATTGAAACACTTGTTCAAATGATTGTTACTGTGTTGTTTGTGTTCCGGAGAGGACAAAGCATTCGCCCACCTATCGGAGGATAGGTGTTTTTAATAACGCTTTGTTGTTTTTGAGTTTGTCAAGGTACAGAGCAGTCGTCGGTGGTTCCATTGACGCCTACTACTTGACCTGAGTTACAGAGGGAGCAGGGCAGTTGTTCTCCAGTCATTGAGTTGGTGGGTGAAATGTCTCTGGCTCTATTCCTTGTGTTCCTCAGGTTATAGAGCAGTGGTCCACCAGTCGTAGGATTGGTGGTTCAGATACCTCTGACTTCTTGACCTGACTTCCTCGGCAGACAGAACAGTTGTCCACCAGTCGTAGGTTTGGTGGGTCAACTGACTCGGTTCCGTAGGAGACAGGTCAGTCATAAAGCAATCATTGGATCGGTGTTTCAATGGAATTTGACTGTGCTATTTGTGTTCCACAAGTGACACGGCATTTGTCCACCAATCGTAGGTTTCGTGATTTCATTGACTATGTCTCTGTGAGTTGAGTTCCTCAGGAGACAAAACAGTGTTTCACCAATCGTAGGTTTCGTGATTTCATTGACTATGTCTCTGTGAGTTGAGTTCCTCAGGAGACAAAACAATGTTTCACCAATCATAGGTTTGGTGTTTCAGATGCCTCTGACCTCTAGACCTGACTTCCTCAGGAGACAGAACAGTTGTCTACCAATCGTAGGATTGGTGGTTCAATTGAGTCCGTTCCTTAGGAGACAGGTCAGTTGTCAGCCATTCATTGAAACACTTGTTCAAATGATTGTTACTGTGTTGTTTGTGTTCCGGAAGGGACAAAGCATTCGCCCACCTATCGGAGGATAGGTGTTTTTAATAACGCTTTGTTGTTTTTGAGTTTGTCAAGGTACAGAGCAGTCGTCGGTGGTTCCATTGACGCCTACTACTTGACCTGAGTTACAGAGGGAGCAGAGCAGTTGTTCTCCAGTCATTGAGTTGGTGGGTGAAATGTCTCTGGCTCTTTTCCTTGTGTTCCTCAGGTTATAGAGCAGTGGTCCACCAGTCGTAGGATTGGTGGTTCAGATACCTCTGACTTCTTGACCTGACTTCCTCGGCAGACAGAACAGTCGTCCAGCAATCGTAGGTTTGGTGGGTCAACTGACTCGGTTCCGTAGGAGACAGGTCAGTCATAAAGTAATCATTGGATCGGTGTTTCAATGGAATTTGACTGTGCTATTTGTGTTCCACAAGTGACACGGCATTTGACCACCAATCGTAGGTTTCGTGATTTCATTGACTATGTCTCTGTGAGTTGAGTTCCTCAGGAGACAAAACAGTGTTTCACCAATCGTAGGTTTCGTGATTTCATTGACTATGTCTCTGTGAGTTGAGTTCCTCAGGAGACAAAACAGTGTTTCACCAATCATAGGTTTAGTGGTTCAGATGCCTCTGACCTCTAGACCTGACTTCCTCGGCAGACAGAACAGTTGTCCAGCAATCGTAGGTTTGGTGGGTCAACTGACTCGGTTCCGTAGGAGACAGGTCAGTCATAAAGCAATCATTGGATCGGTGTTTCAATGGAATTTGACTGTGCTATTTGTGTTCCACAAGTGACACGGCATTTGTCCACCAATCGTAGGTTTCGTGATTTCATTGACTATGTCTCTGTGAGTTGAGTTCCTCAGGAGACAAAACAGTGTTTCACCAATCGTAGGTTTCGTGATTTCATTGACTATGTCTCTGTGAGTTGAGTTCCTCAGGAGACAAAACAATGTTTCACCAATCATAGGTTTGGTGTTTCAGATGCCTCTGACCTCTAGACCTGACTTCCTCAGGAGACAGAACAGTTGTCTACCAATCGTAGGATTGGTGGTTCAATTGAGTCAGTTCCTTAGGAGACAGGTCAGTTGTCAGCCATTCATTGAAACACTTGTTCAAATGATTGTTACTGTGTTGTTTGTGTTCCGGAAGGGACAAAGCATTCGCCCACCTATCGGAGGATAGGTGTTTTTAATAACGCTTTGTTGTTTTTGAGTTTGTCAAGGTACAGAGCAGTCGTCGGTGGTTCCATTGACGCCTACTACTTGACCTGAGTTACAGAGGGAGCAGAGCAGTTGTTCTCCAGTCATTGAGTTGGTGGGTGAAATGTCTCTGGCTCTATTCCTTGTGTTCCTCAGGTTATAGAGCAGTGGTCCACCAGTCGTAGGATTGGTGGTTCAGATACCTCTGGCTTCTTGACCTGACTTCCTCGGCAGACAGAACAGTTGTCCAGCAATCGTAGGTTTGGTGGGTCAACTGACTCGGTTCCGTAGGAGACAGGTCAGTCACAAAGCAATCATTGGATCGGTGTTTCAATGGAATTTGACTGTGCTATTTGTGTTCCACAAGTGACACGGCATTTGTCCACCAATCGTAGGTTTCGTGATTTCATTGACTATGTCTCTGTGAGTTGAGTTCCTCAGGACACAAAACAGTGTTTCACCAATCGTAGGTTTCGTGATTTCATTGACTATGTCTCTGTGAGTTGAGTTCCTCAGGAGACAAAACAATGTTTCACCAATCATAGGTTTGGTGTTTCAGATGCCTCTGACCTCTAGACCTGACTTCCTCAGGAGACAGAACAGTTGTCTACCAATCGTAGGATTGGTGGTTCAATTGAGTCAGTTCCTTAGGAGACAGGTCAGTTGTCAGCCATTCATTGAAACACTTGTTTAAATGATTGTTACTGTGTTGTTTGTGTTCCGGAAGGGACAAAGCATTCGCCCACCTATCGGAGCATAGGTGTTTTTAATAACGCTTTGTTGTTTTTGAGTTTGTCGAGGTACAGAGCAGTCGTCGGTGGTTCCATTGACGCCTACTACTTGACCTGAGTTACAGAGGGAGAGGAGCAGTTGTTCTCCAGTCATTGAGTTGGTGGGTGAAATGTCTCTGGCTCTATTCCTTGTGTTCCTCAGGTTATAGAGCAGTGGTCCACCAGTCGTAGGATTGGTGGTTCAGATACCTCTGACTTCTTGACCTGACTTCCTCGGCAGACAGAACAGTTGTCCAGCAATCGTAGGTTTGGTGGGTCAACTGACTCGGTTCCGTAGGAGACAGGTCAGTCATAAAGCAATCATTGGATCGGTGTTTCAATGGAATTTGACTGTGCTATTTGTGTTCCACAAGTGACACGGCATTTGTCCACCAATCGTATGTTTCGTGATTTCATTGACTATGTCTCTGTGAGTTGAGTTCCTCAGGAGACAAAACAGTGTTTCACTAATCGTAGGTTTCGTGATTTCATTGACTATGTCTCTGTGAGTTGAGTTCCTCAGGAGACAAAACAATGTTTCACCAATCATAGGTTTGGTGTTTCAGATGCCTCTGACCTCTAGACCTGACTTCCTCAGGAGACAGAACAGTTGTCTACCAATCGTAGGATTGGTGGTTCAATTGAGTCCGTTCCTTAGGAGACAGGTCAGTTGTCAGCCATTCATTGAAACACTTGTTCAAATGATTGTTACTGTGTGATTCAGATGCCTCTGACCTCTAGACCTGACTTCCTCGGCAGACAGAACAGTTGTCCAGCAATCGTAGGTTTGGTGGGTCAACTGACTCGGTTCCGTAGGAGACAGGTCAGTCATAAAGTGTCACGATCGGCAGCCTGGCCGATCGGTCCCTTACTGGGTGAATCTCCACCCAGCGGAGTCACTCACCACACCCCTGTCATCACCACGCACCTGCCTGATTATCCTCACGTGCTCTGATTATTTTCACCTGGCTCATCATCTCTTACTTAAGTTCTTCCCACAGCTCAGTCCCTTGTCAGACCATCAACGTTGCTACCCCGACATGCAAACCTCCGACGGACTTCCCCTTTTGCCACCGGTACCGTGAGGTTTCCTTTGAATCCTTGTTCTGATCGCCTGACGCTCACGACAGCGGTGGGTATTTTGACTGACTTTTACGCCAAGAACGCTGGGCTCTCGTCTTTGTGTCCTGAGGGATTTGCTACTCTGACTTGTCCACGAAACCTAAACTAACTCTTCTTAGTTAGCGACGAGCGCCTTTGGTGCGCCGTGTGTTTGAGACTCTGTCACGCACTGTACACAGCCGGTTCGGCTCGCTTTGTGTTTTGTTTTGTTCTTAGTTTTGTCACCTGGATTCTGCTGCCCTCCTGGTCTCCTCTCCACTGTCACGGCTGGCAGAAGATCCGGAGGACTCCGGAGACCTGACAGCCACCAATCTTGACCTTGCCAGGTCATCCAGACCCTTTTTGATTTGCTGGATGCGATCCCTGAGATCCAGGACTCCCAGACCCGCATCTCCACACTGAACTGGGTTACAGATTTTTACTCAGCCTGCCCCTGGTTAAAGACCCATACAAGGTTCCCTGAGCTTCTGACCATACAGGTCAGACTCAGAAGGAGGGAGGCACCCCGTCCTCAGTCTGCTCCCTCGCCACGTCGCCAGTCTGCCCTCTCGTCACGACGACAGCCTGCCCTCTCGCTCGTCCCATCCACACCAGAACGACCTGCCGCACCCTCACAGTCCCAGGCCACCTCTCCGGTCCTCTGTGCTGGCCACGTGATTCTCGGCTCGTGCCGGACGCCGGAGATTGCCCCTCGTCTCTTCCCCTCTGAGGGCCGCCGTATCTGGCAGGAACTGAAGCATCAGGGGGACCCTCTCCACACTCCTCCGGTTCCCCCCATCCCGGGTCCCAAGTCTCGGCCTCATTCTCGACACCACCCAGAACCTGCTGTTCGTGCTGCTCCACGCCACCCAGAACCTGCTGTTCGTGCTGCTTCACGCCACCCAGAACCTGCTGTTCGTGCTGCTTCACGCCACCCAGAACCTGCTGTTCGTGCTGCTTCACGCCACCCAGAACCTGCTGTTCGTGCTGCTTCACGCCACCCAGAACCTGCTGTTCGTGCTGCTTCACGCCACCCAGAACCTGCTGTTCGTGCTGCTTCACGCCACCCAGAACCTGCTGTTCGTGCTGCTTCACGCCACCCAGAACCTGCTGTTCGTGCTGCTTCACGCCACCCAGAACCTGCTGTTCATGCTGCTCTACGCCACCCAGAACCTGCTGTTCCACGCCATGCTAGGACCACGGACTCATACCACCCGAGCCTCCCTGCCGCTCCTCGCCTCTCCTCTCCTGAGCCTCTGCCCAATCAGGAGGAGCCGATGGCCCAGTCGGGTCCGCGGCGGACATTTCCCCAGTTCCTGGCCTATTGGGCCTCCCTTCGGGCCCGCGCCCGCGCAAATCTTGCCACCTCCTCAGGCCATGCAGACTTGGACCATGTCCGCAGCAGCAGCCACAGACGCCGGCCGCCTAGGTTCCCCTGCCGCCGCAACCACCGGTGACACTGGCCACCCTGGGCTTTACGCCGCCGCAACCACCGTCGACGCCGACCACCCAGGCTCTCACACCACGAGTTTTCTGCTTCAAGCGTTTCCCGACCATGTTCTTGTCCTCGCCATGTTCCTCAAGGTGTCCTGGTATTGTGCGGCCTGGAGGGTCCACACAGGTTCCTTCCGGCTCCGGCGACCCCAGGAGGGGTCTGCCTTTTGGTTCCTGGCTCTGGCGACCCCAGGAGGGGTCTGCCTTCTGGTTCCTGGCTCTGCTTCACGCCACCCAGAACCTGCTGTTCGTGCTGCTTCACGCCACCCAGAACCTGCTGTTCGTGCTGCTTCACGCCACCCAGAACCTGCTGTTCGTGCTGCTTCACGCCACCCAGAACCTGCTGTTCATGCTGCTCTACGCCACCCAGAACCTGCTGTTCCACGCCATGCTAGGACCACGGACTCATACCACCCGAGCCTCCCTGCCGCTCCTCGCCTCTCCTCTCCTGAGCCTCTGCCCAATCAGGAGGAGCCGATGGCCCAGTCGGGTCCGCGGCGGACATTTCCCCAGTTCCTGGCCTATTGGGCCTCCCTTCGGGCCCGCGCCCGCGCAAATCTTGCCACCTCCTCAGGCCATGCAGACTTGGACCATGTCCGCAGCAGCAGCCACAGACGCCGGCCGCCTAGGTTCCCCTGCCGCCGCAACCACCGGTGACACTGGCCACCCTGGGCTTTACGCCGCCGCAACCACCGTCGACGCCGACCACCCAGGCTCTCACACCACGAGTTTTCTGCTTCAAGCGTTTCCCGACCATGTTCTTGTCCTCGCCATGTTCCTCAAGGTGTCCTGGTATTGTGCGGCCTGGAGGGTCCACACAGGTTCCTTCCGGCTCCGGCGACCCCAGGAGGGGTCTGCCTTTTGGTTCCTGGCTCTGGCGACCCCAGGAGGGGTCTGCCTTCTGGTTCCTGGCTCTGGCGACCCCAGGAGGGGTCTGCCTTCTGGTTCCTGGCTCTGGCGACCCCAGGAGGGGTCTGCCTTCTGGTTCCGGGCTCTGGCGACCCCAGGAGGGGTCCGCCTTCTGGTTCCGGGCTCTGGCGACCCCAGGAGGGGTCCGCCTTCTGGGTCCGGGCTCTGGCGACCCCAGGAGGGGTCCGCCTTCTGGTTCCGGGCTCTCGCGACCCCAGGAGGGGTCCGCCTTCTGGTTCCTGGCTCTGGCGACCCCAGGAGGGCTCTGCCTTCTGGATTGGTGGTTCAGATACCTCTGACTTCTTGACCTGACTTCCTCGGCAGACAGAACAGTTGTCCAGCAATCGCAGGATTGGTGGGTCAACTGACTCGGTTCCGTAGGAGACAGGTCAGTCATAAAGCAATCATTGGATCGGTGTTTCAATGGAATTTGACTGTGCTATTTGTGTTCCACAAGTGACACGGCATTTGTCCACCAATCGTAGGTTTCGTGATTTCATTGACTATGTCTCTGTGAGTTGAGTTCCTCAGGAGACAAAACAGTGTTTCACCAATCGTAGGTTTCGTGATTTCATTGACTATGTCTCTGTGAGTTGAGTTCCTCAGGAGACAAAACAATGTTTCACCAATCATAGGTTTGGTGTTTCAGATGCCTCTGACCTCTAGACCTGACTTCCTCAGGAGACAGAACAGTTGTCTACCAATCGTAGGATTGGTGGTTCAATTGAGTCTGTTCCTTAGGAGACAGGTCAGTTGTCAGCCATTCATTGAAACACTTGTTCAAATGATTGTTACTGTGTTGTTTGTGTTCCGGAAGGGACAAAGCATTCGCCCACCTATCGGAGGATAGGTGTTTTTAATAACGCTTTGTTGTTTTTGAGTTTGTCAAGGTACAGAGCAGTCGTCGGTGGTTCCATTGACGCCTACTACTTGACCTGAGTTACAGAGGGAGCAGAGCAGTTGTTCTCCAGTCATTGAGTTGGTGGGTGAAATGTCTCTGGCTCTATTCCTTGTGTTCCTCAGGTTATAGAGCAGTGGTCCACCAGTCGTAGGATTGGTGGTTCAGATACCTCTGACTTCTTGACCTGACTTCCTCGGCAGACAGAACAGTTGTCCAGCAATCGTAGGTTTGGTGGGTCAACTGACTCGGTTCCGTAGGAGACAGGTCAGTCATAAAGCAATCATTGGATCGGTGTTTCAATGGAATTTGACTGTGCTATTTGTGTTCCACAAGTGACACGGCATTTGTCCACCAATCGTAGGTTTCGTGATTTCATTGACTATGTCTCTGTGAGTTGAGTTCCTCAGGAGACAAAACAGTGTTTCACCAATCGTAGGTTTCGTGATTTCATTGACTATGTCTCTGTGAGTTGAGTTCCTCAGGAGACAAAACAGTGTTTTGTCCGGTTCGGCTCGCTTTGTGTTTTGTTTTGTTCTTAGTTTTGTCGCCTGGATTCTGCTGCCCTCCTGGTCTCCTCTCCACTGTCACGGCTGGCAGAAGATCCGGAGGACTCCGGAGACCTGACAGCCACCAATCTTGACCTTGCCAGGTCATCCAGACCCTTTTTGATTTGCTGGATGCGATCCCTGAGATCCAGGACTCCCAGACCCGCATCTCCACACTGAACTGGGTTACAGATTTTTACTCAGCCTGCCCCTGGTTAAAGACCCATACAAGGTTCCCTGAGCTTCTGACCATACAGGTCAGACTCAGAAGGAGGGAGGCACCCCGTCCTCAGTCTGCTCCCTCGCCACGTCGCCAGTCTGCCCTCTCGTCACGACGACAGCCTGCCCTCTCGCTCGTCCCATCCACACCAGAACGACCTGCCGCACCCTCACAGTCCCAGGACACCTCTCCGGTCCTCTGTGCTGGCCACGTGATTCTCGGCTCGTGCCGGACGCCGGAGATTGCCCCTCGTCTCTTCCCCTCTGAGGGCCGCCGTATCTGGCAGGAACTGAAGAATCAGGCGGACCCTCTCCACACTCCTCCGGTTCCCCCCATCCCGGGTCACAAGTCTCGACCTCATTCTCGACACCACCCAGAACCTGCTGTTCGTGCTGCTCCACGCCACCCAGAACCTGCTGTTCGTGCTGCTTCACGCCACCCAGAACCTGCTGTTCGTGCTGCTCCACGCCACCCAGAACCTGCTGTTCGTGCTGCTCCACGCCACCCAGAACCTGCTGTTCGTGCTGCTCCACGCCACCCAGAACCTGCTGTTCGTGCTGCTCCACGCCACCCAGAACCTGCTGTTCGTGCTGCTCCACGCCACCCAGAACCTGCTGTTCGTGCTGCTCCACGCCACCCAGAACCTGCTGTTCCACGCCATGCTAGGACCACGGACTCATACCACCCGAGCCTCCCTTCCGCTCCTCGCCTCTCCTCTCCTGAGCCTCTGCCCAATCAGGAGGAGCCGATGGCCCAGTCGGGTCCGCGGCGGACATTTCCCCAGTTCCTGGCCTATTGGGCCTCCCTTCGGCCATGCAGACTTGGACCATGTCCGCAGCAGCAGCCACAGACGCCGGCCGCCTAGGTTCCCCTGCCGCCGCAACCACCGTCGACGCCGACCACCCAGGCTCTCACACCACGAGTTTTCTGCTTCAAGCGTTTCCCGACCATGTTCTTGTCCTCGCCATGTTCCTCAAGGTGTCCTGGTATTGTGCGGCCTGGAGGGTCCACACAGGTTCCTTCTGGCTCCGGCGACCCCAGGAGGGGTCTGCCTTTTGGTTCCTGGCTCTGGTGACCCCAGGAGGGGTCCGCCTTCTGGTTCCGGGCTCTGGCGACCCCAGGAGGGGTCCGCCTTCTGGTTCCGGGCTCTGGCGACCCCAGGAGGGGTCCGCCTTCTGGTTCCGGGCTCTGGCGACCCCAGGAGGGGTCCGCCTTCTGGTTCCGAGCTCTGGCGACCCCAGGAGGGGTCCGCCTTCTGGTTCCTGGCTCTGGCGACCCCAGGAGGGCTCTGCCTTCTGGATTGGTGGTTCAGATACCTCTGACTTCTTGACCTGACTTCCTCGGCAGACAGAACGGTTGTCCAGCAATCGCAGGATTGGTGGGTCAACTGACTCGGTTCCGTAGGAGACAGGTCAGTCATAAAGCAATCATTGGATCGGTGTTTCAATGGAGTTTGACTGTGCTATTTGTGTTCCACAAGTGACACGGCATTTGTCCACCAATCGTAGGTTTCGTGATTTCATTGACTATGTCTCTGTGAGTTGAGTTCCTCAGGAGACAAAACAATGTTTCACCAATCATAGGTTTGGTGTTTCAGATGCCTCTGACCTCTAGACCTGACTTCCTCAGGAGACAGAACAGTTGTCTACCAATCGTAGGATTGGTGGTTCAATTGAGTCCGTTCCTTAGGAGACAGGTCAGTTGTCAGCCATTCATTGAAACACTTGTTCAAATGATTGTTACTGTGTTGTTTGTGTTCCGGAAGGGACAAAGCATTCGCCCACCTATCGGAGGATAGGTGTTTTTAATAACGCTTTGTTGTTTTTGAGTTTGTCACGGTACAGAGCAGTCGTCGGTGGTTCCATTTGTCATGATCGGCAACTTCACTTCCGCCGGGGCTTTTACTGTTAAGGGCTCCAGCGGATACGCACCCACCACCTCCGCCAACTTTTATTTGATTGCATAATTCTGTTCACCTGTCTTTAACTCTTTTTAAACCCTGGTCACAGGAAGCCTGTTGTCAGATCGTCGTTTTCGTTCCGGCACACAAGACCTCGACAGATTGCAGCGGCTCATGACTTACTCTCTCTGCTACGGACATCGCCTGAATCCCCGACTACGTGAGTGTTTCCTTAACTGCCGTTCGCCACCTGTTTCTGGATCTTTGACCACAGACCCATGCTAGGATTACCCTGCATGTTGGAACCACGATCACAGACATATGTTTGATGATCAGCGTGACTTTTGTATGGAACTACTTAAGCGGCAGTCGTGCCGATAGTTAGTGAACGGAGCGTTCACTCCCGACTCCCGGCCGTACAGGCCATAAGACAAGACGTCCAGCTGCTAGCGGGCGTGGAGATTAAGTTCCCCTGAACATTACAGTAATCAGCCAGTTTGGCTCGCTTTCGTTTGGTTGGGTTTTTTTGCCTGGTCTGCTCTTTCCCCTGCTCGTGCTCTCGCTCCTCCCTCTCCGGTGCTGAAGTGGAACCCCGTGATCGTCAGCCGCCGTGCTGCGAGAACCCCCTAACCGGACACGTCCCTCCACCCTCGGCTGCCAAGAGGAAAATACCCCCCTCCTCTGTTCCCCTGGGAATCATATCAGTACTTCTCCTATTGCTCCCACTCTCATGGTTTCCTCGGCCTGCCACTAGGATTCCCCGCCTGTCTGGAGGTACGTCGCACCCTACTCGATCTGTTAATACCATCCACCTGAAGTCTGACATTTTCCTCTGTCTCCATAGACCCAGACGGTGCCCTTCTTCCTTCGGCTACATCGTTACTTGCAATAAAATCGTTTCTATACACTCCCTCTCCTGTCGTGGTTTTGCACGTTCCATTGCTCCCCAGATCTGTCAGTAAGATTCGTAACAGTACGATCTGACCATTAAAATGGAACCCGCAAAACCAGCTCCCCCCACTGAAGCTCCACTCGCTCCTGCACCCATCTCCCCTCCTCAAGCACTCGCTCCCACCTCTGAACCCCGACTACCTCCCCCGGCCCGTTATCATGGGGAAGCGGGTCGAAGTCGGTCCTTCCTCATCTTATGTGAGGTCATGTTCATGAATCAACCATCGGCTTTCCCCTCAGAGTCTAGCAAGGTGGCTTACACTCTGGCCCTGGCGTAGTAACGAGCCCTACTGCCTAACCTTTAAAAGTTTTTCAGAACGACTTTCCCGGGTTTTCGACCCATTGAGGCCGCAGGCCGAGGCCAGACGGGGACTCACCTCCATCTCACAAGGAAGTCGTCCGCTGGTGGATTATGTGATCGAGTTTCAGACCCTCCCAGCAGACAGTACCTGGAATGAGGCAGCTCTTTTGGATCATTTTACATGGGGTTGAACGAACGCATAAAAGATGCTCTCTCATACCAAGCTGAGCCCTCGTCCCTGGATGAATTAATAGAACTGGCCACCAGGGCTGAGCAGCGGTTCCTGGAGCGGCAACGCAGCCGCACGGTGCCTCGCCATCTGGTGAGTACCCCACGCTCTCCCCCCCGTGCCTCCTCTACTCCTGTCTTCGCAGATCTCTCTTTACCAGAACCCATGCAACTCGGGAGGCAACGGATTTCGGAGGAGGAACGCCTCAGACGTCGAACCAATGGCCTGTGCTACTACTGAGGAATCAAGGGACACATGATTGCACAATGCCCAGCAGAAGGAAGGGCTCAGTAGTTCAAGTGGGGGTGCTACTGAGCCGTTCTCTAGCTAAATCCCCTGCAACCTGGTCACTCTCCTCTGTCACCATTGGAACCTCTCCTCATTGCCAGACTGTACCAGCCCTGATTGGTTCTGGAGCAGACGCCAGCTTCATCTCCGCTTCCTTGGTCCGGGCACTTCAACTCCCTACCAGTCGTCTGTCAAACCCGGTCCAGGTACGCTCCCTGAATAACACATTGCTTCATTCCATAACGTTGACCACACTTCCTGTCCAAGTCCTCCTAGACAATCACAAGGATCACACAGTCTTCCATGTTGTGGATTCCTCCGACCCCCCTGTGGTCCTAGGGATCTCCTGGCTTCAGAACCACAACCCTCATATTGACTGGTCTTCTGGCAAGGTCCTGGGATGGGGTCCAGCCTGTTCACTTACCTGTCTGCGCTCCGCCCGACCTCCTTCTCCTGCGCCCACCTCAAAGGCGGAGGAGACCCTGGACCTGTCCAAGGTACCCGAACCCTATCATGATCTCAGAGAGGTTTTTAATAAGAACCGTACTATCTCGCTTCCTCCACACCGTCATTACGACTGCGCCATTGACCTGCTCCCGGGTGCTGCCCCACCCAGGGGACGACTTTTTTCATTATCAGAACCAGAACGGGTGGCCATGGAAACATACACCTGGGAGTCCCTGGACTCGGGAATCATTCGCTCATCCAAAGCAGAAAAGTGTGAGTTCCACGTCTCATCCACTACCTTTTTGGGTTTTATTCTCCAGCCAGGGAGGGTTGCCATGGATCCGGACAAAGTGCGCGCAGTGAGGACCTGGCCCTCACCACAGACCCGGAAACAGCTCCAGCGCTTCCTGGGCTTTGCCAATTTTTATCGCCGCTTTATCAGGGGCTACAGTACCATTGCAGCCCCTCTCCACAGTCTCACCTCAGCTAAGACCAAGTTCAGCTGGGGGGGCGCCGCCGAGGAATCATTTACCAAACTCAAGATGCTATTCACCGCCGCACCCATACTTACTGTTAGATGATATGGGCCATAAGCATTGTCCTCTCTGTGTTTGGTCCTGTCTGTGTCTCTGTGACCTGCAACCTTCTCTTGCTTTTACTTTTATAAACATGCAACGATTTCTAGTATTAGAGGAGAGTGGTTTTACCACCTATGTCAGGAGGAGGTTTTGCAGACCACATTTATTGCTTAACGGCTCCATAGGTATCTGACACCACATGGAGCTGTCCACTATCTTGCTATGCCTGCATGCATCTTTTACGACTTGTAGTGTTTGGGAAAGGGGGTCTCAACCGCCTGCATCAAAGGAGGAAGCTTCACAACCTATGTATATGTTATCTACCATATATGGACTTGTCTTGTACTTTATTGCACCAATCTGATCTCAATATCTGATCTCAATAAAAGACCTGTGTGCGAGAGAGGAGTTTGGAGTTCTCCAGCTGGCCACTAAGTTGTTGTTCAGAGAGGCTCCCCTCGTGCACGAGTAAAAGAAGCTGAGATTCTCGAGTTTGTCTTTCTTGTGCAGGTGTCTCTGCGATTGTTTAAGTGTTGGCAGGTTAGACCCAACATTTCTTGGTGCCGAAAGACCCGGGAGTCAAGATTCAGCGTCGAAGGGGAGGAGGACAACGGAGAACCGAAATCTGTGCACAGTCGATTCGTCTAGAGCGGTCGGAATAAAGACCCGGAGCATGAATTCGTCTGCTGGGCCGGTTGAATAGCTCCTGACATCCCCCTCTTCGCTCACTGATGACGATTCCTGAGAGGCATCTGACCAGGGCAAGACAAAAAGTAAGTACCGCTGGAAAAGCGCGGTGTGTGTGTGTGAAATGGCAGGTCGCATTTCCAAGAAGTAGAACAGACGTAATTGTTCTAGAAGGAGAAAATAGACGTACTTATTTTCTCAAGCGGACAGAAGTAATTGTCCGAGGGAGGAGTAGACGTAGTTACTCCTCAGTGAATGTTCAGTCTAATGCATTAGTGATGTGTGAAGTGTGAAAGTCACCCATTGACGCAGAAAACGTGTGACTGGGGGAAACCTGACGGTGTTAACGTAACCCATCCACACGTACTACATGAGGGGTGAATTAAGGAAACTGTGTGTCATTAGGAGAATCTAAGCCAGAAGTTTCACCGCCTAGGTTGCGGGGCTCGGATTCTCACATTAAGTTTGAAAATACTATTGTAGGACTGAGCCAAAATCGAAATGCTGCTCATTTGTTCAGCTACGTCCGCAGGTGATAGACCTGTAGAAGCTTGATGTAGTCGATGGACACGTGAGAAGGTGGCAAATCGTTGACTCAGTCCAAAGTGTATTAATAAAGGCTATTGATAAAGCCTATTAATAATAAGATATTAATAGAGTCCGTTAATATAGTATAATACTAAAGCCTATTTCATACAGGAGAGATGGGGAAAACAAACAGTAAGCCCCTTTTGGAGGGGACACAAAGTTTATGGCGTCGTTAGATCCACAACATGTTAAGTGGATCGGCGAATGGGAAAACAAATATGAATTTAGTGGCAAATTAGTGCCTGATGATTGTCGTAGCCTTCTGTCTAAATTAGACAAAAAGATGACAAAAGAAAAAGGTAAACGTAAAGAAAAATTACAAAAACAGTGGTTGGCAGCAGCAGAGTGGAATAAGCAAGCTGTAAAAAGACAGGAAGATATACAGCGGAAACAGGCAAAGAAAGACGGCCAGGCTGTATTACAGGCAGCAGCTCTTGTGAAACCAGATGAAGAATCGGTGCAAGGAAGGTTATTGAGAAAACAAAGGAGGAGAGAGCAGGAAGCAAAGGATGCCGGAGATAGGGTTACCACTCGGTTGCAACAATTGCATAAACAGATCGAGGACCAGATAAAACAAACTGGAGACAAGGCGGCAGGTCCGTCCTCTCCAATAGCATATAACACGAGGGGAAAGGAAGAGAAGAGTGAGAAATTAAAATCAAAAGCAGCCAGCGTGAATGTGGCTGCACAATATCCAAATCTTAAACATATCAAAGTAACCTATGGGTTAGATGATGATGATTGCGAGGATTATGGCCCAATGCCAGATTCTCCGACCCTTGGGCCAGACCAGGTGTTTCCCATGATTGAGGTAGCTAATCCAAATTTTGGAGTAGGAAATCAAGAAAGAACCATGCATGTTTATCGACCATGGACAGAAACAGACTGTAGTGAAGCTTGCAGAGCATTAGGTGACCCCACAGTTGACCCTGAACAGTGGATTGAGAAACATAAACAATTAGTTGACTCCTTTGGGTTAAATGGGTGGGAGGTCATGCAGACATTCAGGAAATGTCTCCTGTTTCATTGGGGACGTGTGAGAGGGCAATTCACGGGAAAAGCAGCAGATGACACGTGGCTTGCAGCCACTAGTGCTGCTTTGACAGCACAGAGAGAAGCCGTCTATGTGGAAATAAGAAGAATATGGAGAGCACGACCAGACTATATAAAAATTGCCCAGTGTCGCCAGAAAGATGGGGAGGATGTGTATGAATACACAGAACGTTTAGATAACGTGTTCAAAGCACATTGTGGCCTTCCGGAAGAACAGGCACCTGATTCAGCTTATCAGAACCAGCTCAAACAGGCGTTATTAGCAGGATTTAGAGGCCCAATTTCTGATTTTATTAGAAAGCATAACGTAAATTACACCACAGATGATGTTAACCACACCATGAACTTTGCCAGACATGCTAGTGAAGTATTAGCTAAGAAAAAGAAGAAAAGTGTTGAAGCAGCTGTTTACGGCTTATTTGGAGCAGAAGACAACTCAGGAGCAGAAGTGTTTTTCCAAGGCCCCCCCGGTAGAGGCCGAGGGAGCCTCAGAGGGAGGGGGCGTGGTCGGTCTAGAGGAGGTCCACCTAAACATGATCGATGTTACACTTGTGACAAGCCAGGACACATAGCCCGAAACTGCCCTGAGAAGCTCAGGAAACAACAGCGAAGGCCTACAGAATATAGTAGACAAAACCCATTTAATCCTAATAATTGACTAGGCTCGCAGGAGAGTTCACCGGACCCAGACAGACCTGATGATTTTTTAGACCTCACTTGTGTGATAGAAACATTAGTAGCACAGACCGGTAATAAGAACACTCCCACCAGAACTTTGACAGTAGAAGGTCGTGACGTCGTTTTCTTATGTGATTCAGGAGCAGACCGCACAGTTTTAAAAGAGCACGTTGAGGGAGTTTCCGCTTCAAACGACCGTATTTTTGTGCAATCAGCAAACGGCAGAATAACATCAAGTGCAGTGTCTAAACCTGTGTCTGTAAAAGATCTTCAGACTAACTTAGAAATAACAGCACCCATAGTAATGTGTCCAGCGTGTCCAGTGAACCTCTTAGGGCGAGACTTAATGATAAAATGACATATTTCCGTCGTACCCACCTCAAAAGGAATGGTGGCTATAGGAAAAGATGAAACAGTGCCTACATATCCCCTCTTAGCCAGTGGGATACCACAGTATTATTGGTCTTTAGATTTCCCAAATCCAGACCCGGGGAAAATAGGGAAAGAATTATTAAAACTGGCTGATAACAGCCAATCAGGAGACTATGTCTCTATGTCTCCAAGCGAGATGCATGTTACCCTCTGGTACAAACATGACCCAGGGTCAGATCACCAATATGATAAGCTGGTGAATGACTCTGGACCCCAACGTGTAACATTACAACATTATTACACTGATGGCAAAGGAATGTCAGCCTGTGACGTTCTATTGCCAGATAAAGCTTTCAAGCTGTTTAAAAACCGTGGCTCACAGCCGCATGTCTCTGTGACCAGAGACCCCCAGCACAAATGGGAGTTTCTGGGCCCGTGGTTGAAAGAGACAATGAGACACACACACTGGAGGCCAGAGCAAGACGGGTGGGAAATAAATCACACCCGAGACAGATGGAGAAAACCTTTAGGCTCACACCACACACCCACTTAGAGAGTTCTTATGAGTCTAAATGACAGCCATGCCCAATAATGTCAACAGTAACAGACCCACTGTTGAAAACAGTTCCTGATGAATTTTGGTCTAAGGGAAAAGCAGATGTAGGTTTAATGACTACTGCTCGACCTGTAGTGATAAAACCAAAAGCGGACTATAGACCTCGTGTCCGTCAGTATCCACTTAAACCAGATGCAGAGAAAGGCATCCAGCCAGTGATAGCTGATATGATTAAAGCAGGCATCATAATTCAAGCTCCAGATGCTCCATGTAATACTCCCATTTTTCCTGTTAAGAAAGCAGAAACGGGACAATGGAGGATGGTCCAGGATTTAAGAGCAGTAAATCAAGCTGTGGAAAGCAGGGCCCCATGTGTGCCTGACCCACACACATTGTTAAACCAGTTAAGAGTTGAAATTTACATATCAGGGAAAGAAGTATACTTATACTCAGTTACCACAAGGTTTCTGTGACAGTCCCACTATATTTACTGCAGAAATAAATAATTGTTTGGCTGATTTCCAAATGCCTGAACACAGCCAACTATTGGTATATGTAGATGATCTATTAATAGCATCAGACACAGAAGAACATAACAAGCAGGTTTCTGTGGCATTATTTAAACATTTACAAAGAACAGGAAACAAGGCCTCACTTTCAAAGTTACAGTGGGCCAGACAAGCTGTAGTTTTCTTAGGCCATGAAGTATCTCCTGAAGGTCGAAGAATCACAGACACCAGAAAAAAGTCTATATTAGATGCACCGAAACCCGTCACAAAGCAACACATGAGTTTTCTAGGCTTGTGCAACTATTGTAGGTTGTGGATCCCAAATTATGCACAAATGACACAACCGTTGTTAGATCTTATCTATGGTGAACCAATGACTATGAAACAAACTTTGCAGTGGACAGATGCAGCACCGAGCTGAAACAAGCACTTACCAGCTCCACGGTTATTGGGCTACCAGACTACACCAAGCCCTTCGTACAGACTGTTGATTGTAAGGGTTCATTTCTGACGTCTATGTTAGATGAAGCCTGTGGCTTACTACTCTAAGAGATTAGATCCAGTTGCATGCGCTTTGCCTAGCTGTGTCAGAGCTGTGTGTGCTGCAGCGTTAGCCATACAAGCCTCTGCTGAGGTTGTGCTTTATCACCCGCTGCAACTGTTAGTGCCTCATGAAGTAGACGTGTTACTGACTCAGACAAAAATGACATTTCTGTCTCCTGCGAGACATTTGTCTTTACTGTCAACGTTGCTTTGGCAACCACATTTGACCATTAAAAGATGTTCAACTCTGAACCCGGCAACCCTCCTGCCACATCCACATGAGGGGCTGCCACATCGTTGTCTAGCTGACACAGAACAGCAGTGTAAACCACGACCTGACTTGAAAGATACTCCTTTAGAGGAAGGAGAATGTTGGTTTGTTGATGACTCCTCAAGGTACTAATCAGTCTGGGTTCGCGGTAGTTACACAGGACATCATTCATCACAGCAATGAAGTTACCATCTCACTATTCTGCACAAGCTGCAGAAATTGTGGCATTAACTGAAGCGTGTAGAACTGGACGTGGGAAAAGACTGACAGTGTACACAGACAGTCAGTTTGCTTTTTCTACATTACATTGCTTTGCCGCCCAGTGGGCTCGTAGAGGAATGACAACTTCTACAGGGAAGACAGTGCAACATGCAAAACTGTTGGAAGCATTATTACAAGCTGTGCTTTTGCCAAAAGCATTAGCAGTGTGTAAATGTGCGGCACATACGAAAGGGAAAGATTCAGTTTCACTAGGAAATGCGTTTGCAGACAAGATAGCGAAAGAAGCAGCAGAAGGAAAATATGGAACAATGGTCATGGTGGCACAGGATTCTCCTCAAGTGCCACTAGACATAGAAATGATCAGAGACATGCAACTAACTCTCCTAAGCAAGAAGTGACAAACTGGCTTAAAGACGGAGCACAAATTGAAAATGATGTTCACTACATTAACAAGAAGCCATGCCTACCTAGAAGTCTGTTCCATACAGCAGCTGTAATGAGCCATGGGCCATGTCTCAACAGGGATCCCCCCTGTTGAGACATGGCCCATGGCTCATGGCCCATGGTGACAATAATTGACCAGCACTTCTATGCTTATGGATTTAATACTTACTCAAAACATTTTTGTAGATCATGTCTCATCTGTTGCAAACATAATCCACAAGGTAATCTCAGACCAAAAAGAGGACAGTTCCCCCGAACTAAATATCCTTTCCGGTTCATACACATGGACTTTATTGAACTAACACCAAGCCAGCAATATAAGTATTGCCTCGTTCTCATAGAGCCATTTTCAAAATGGGTTGAAATCGTTCCAAGTAAGACAGCAGATGCTCTTACAGTAGCAAAAGCCATATGCAAGCACATAATACCACAACATGGTATTCCAGAAGTAATCTATAGTGACAACGGGACACGTTTTGTGAACGAAGTAGTGTCGCGAATGGCAGAACATCTAGGAATACGTCTGAAAAATCACTGTTCATACCACCCACAAAGTGCAGGATTGGTGGAAAGAACCAATGGCACCGTGAAAGGCCATGGAGCAAACAGGCAGACCATGGCCTGAGTGTTTAGATTTGGTAAAAATGTATATGCGCATTACTCCTACAGATAAAGGATTAACTCCTTTTGAGATTGTGCATGGGAGATCTTTCGTGTTACCAATGATGACTAATGTTAAAGAAAAGGCAGAAGACACACACACACATTAGCAAACTGGATGTGCAAAATGCTGAAGGGGAAAGAGGTTGTTAATGCCAATAATCTGCCAGATAATGATCTGTCTCCCCAGGTGACGCTTATACAGCCAGGTGACCAGGTCCTCATCAAAGTGATTAAACGGAAGAACTGGTCCAGCCCCCGCTGGGAAGGCCCCTACACAGTCCTGCTGACCACTCCCACAGCGTTGAAGATAGCAGAGAGAGACACGTGGATTCACCAGACCCACTGCAAAAAGCTGACACCGCTGACATCTGAGTAGGGTGGAAGTCGGCCGGCACCAAAGCCTTTGGCTGCAGAAAAAACCATCTGAACCCTGCTCCCAGCTATGATGTCGAGGGTTAAGCTGTGTGCAGTGGTAATTGCTGGAACTGTAGCTGCGATAGCTATAGTGACTCTGTTGCTGTGGGAAGATGGTCTCTTACCGGGGCAGGGATCTCCAGGGAAGGTCATCTTGCATCGTCCGAGCCGAGCCATCAGAGACTGGGACGCATGGGAGGCAGCACGGGACTACCTCAAGGACAATCCAGATGGTAATCTATGGCTGGCATATACCAACTATACGGCCAAGACAATTACTGAAGGGTCTTGTGTGATCTGTGCCAAGGCGCGACCACAACTGTCTATTGTTCCTTTTCCTTATGACACACATTCCTGTTATCAAGAAGCTCGAGACAGGGAGCTGGTGTCAGAGGATTCTTGCAGTATTCGACTAACCGCTCAAGTCACAGGAACTCCACTAAAGGACTACATCCCTAGAGTCCAGTTTAACAAAAATATTGTGAAGTACCCTGTACAATGAGAGCAGTACTGGGACTAGCAGGAAAAACATTTACTTTAATGTGTACAACATATCTAGACGCATTTGGACAGTATGTGAATCTATAGATCCCAAGTGGCCTACAGGGGAACCCATACAGAGAACAACTAGTAAATCTGGGGAGTTCCCGGCCAGTGGGGTTTGTGCAAACTGTACGTTTGAGAGTTTTCACAGGTCAGGAAAGGGACAGCGACTGGGAGAATTTCCAACCTGCACCACCACATGGAATGTGACGGACAGAACCAAGACATGGGGGAAGCCCATTGGAACGGGTTGGACCGAGCATATCGAGAAACGGAACAACCTCACCTACTACAACGTTGCAGGTATACCAAGGGCACCTCCATACCAGGGATTTCGACCGACTGGCATGGGAGATTGCCGACGTGTGGTGGATGTGTGGAGGAGCTCCCAGACAGACTTTACCGACAGACTGGACTGGCACCTGCACGCAAGTAATGTTTCTCACAAGTGACATACACGTAGGAAGAGAACAACAAACAGACAGGAGTCGGCGTAACATTGATATCAGAGCTCAAATGAGTTTGAGCACCGTCTACCTGGACTCTATTGGGCAACCACGAGGTATTCCACATGAGTTTAAAGCACGGGATGAAGTTAAAGGAGGCTTCACATTAGCTATTCCATTTATGGGCCCCATAGCTGAAGTAGCTAAGAACACTGAATGGATTAATTACATTTATTACAATCAGCAGAGATTTGTCAACATTACTCACAATGGGATGAGAGGACTGGCTGAACAACTGGCACCTACCTCTCTAATGGCATGGCAGACCCGTATGGGAGTTGACATGTTGTTAGCAGAGAAAGGAGGACTGTGTGTTATGTTCGGTGATGAATGTTGTACTTTTATTCCAAACAACACAGCTCCAGGCGGTTCAGTCAGCATCGCTCTAAAGAACCTGAAAAGTCTGAAGGAAGAATTGGCACGAAACTCTGGAGTTGAAAATCCATGGGGGAAGAGGTTTGATTCAATGTTTGGGCAATGGAAGTCTACTATTGTGACTTTCCTTACTGCAATAGGGATAGTATTGCTTCTATTTCTGTTCTCGGCCTGTTGTGTTATACCCTGTGTCCGTAGCCTCATTGTGAAGAGTGCTGAAACGGCAGTGTCACAGCAGTTCACAATCCAACAACTGGAACTGGAGAAAGAGATCTACGAGGATGACGAGCGGGAAGAGTGTATCTCCCTAATCGACATAGCAGAATAATCAATGCCTGATGTATGATGCATGTTCCGAAAATGAGAGATCAAGTGGAATGTGTCTGATGATGATTCGTGCAGATTGTGTTTGCTATTCATGTATATAATGTTAAAGTTTTTTTCTTGCCCAGGGTACACAGGAGGACAGACAGGAGGGATTGTTAGAGGATATGGAGCATAAGCATTGTCCTCTCTGTGTTTGGTCCTGTCTGTGTCTCTGTGACCTGCAACCTTCTCTTGCTTTTACTTTTATAAACATGCAACGATTTCTAGTATTAGAGGAGAGTGGTTTTACCACCTATGTCAGGAGGAGGTTTTGCAGACCACATTTATTGCTTAACGGCTCCATAGGTATCTGACACCACATGGAGCTGTCCACTATCTTGCTATGCCTGCATGCATCTTTTACGACTTGTAGTGTTTGGGAAAGGGGGTCTCAACCGCCTGCATCAAAGGAGGAAGCTTCACAACCTATGTATATGTTATCTACCATATATGGACTTTATTGCACCAGATGTAGAAGGAGTGACTTTCATACTGATCTCAATAAAAGACCTGTGTGCGAGAGAGGAGTTTGGAGTTCTCCAGCTGGCCACTAAGTTGTTGTGTTCAGAGAGGCTCCCCTCGTGCACGAGTAAAAGAAGCTGAGATTCTCGAGTTTGTCTTCATGTGTCAGGTGTCTCTGCGATTGTTTAAGTGTTGGCAGGTTAGACCCAACACTTACCCTCCCGACCCTGACCTCCCATTCGTGGTAGAGGTGGACGCCTCCGTCTGCGGGGTAGGAGCTGTCCTCTCTCAGAGGTCGAGACTAGAGTCTAGGCTCCATCCGTGCGCTTTCTTCTCTCGAAAACTGTCGGACTCTGAGAGAAATTACGAGGTGGGGAACAGGGGACTGTTAGCAGTTAAGCTCGCCCTTGCAGAATGGCGGCATTGGCTTGAGGGCGCCAAGCACCAGTTTACAGTGCTCACAGACCACAAGAACCTGGAATACCTCAGATCAGCAAAGAGTCTGAATTCAAGGCAGGCCAGGTGGGCCATTTTTTTCGAGCGTTTCTCCTTTTCCCTTTCTTTTCGCCCAGGGTCCGAGAACAACAAGGCGGATGCACTTTCAAGGCTATTCTCCACCACGGGCGATACGGACCATGGGAAGTTTATCCTTCCCACCTCAGTTCGTCTAGGCGCGGCTCGGCTAGCCTTGGAGGAGGAGGTCCGACTGGCATCACTGAACCATCCTATCCCAGACGCCTGTCCCGAACATTGTCTCTTCCGCTCCAAGGTACTGCAACTCTGTCATAACTCTCGTCTCTCCGTTCATCCAGGTTTTTCCCATACTCTGCACATTCTGTCCCAGAGGTTCTGGTGGCCCTCTATCCGACTTGACACCAAGGATTACATCTCTGCATGCGACTCCTGTGCTAGGGTCAAAACGTCCAATCAACCTCCTGCCGGACTTCTCCGCCCCCTTCCGATCCCACGGAGGCCATGGTCACACATTGCAATGGAGTTTGTCACGGGTCTGCCCCCCTCAAAAGGTAAAACTGTCATCCTGTCCATAATAGATCGATTTTCTAAGATGGCACACTTCGTAGCCCTGCACAAACTCCCCTCAGCTCCCGAGACAGCTCGCCTCCTGACGGACAACGTGGTCCGCCTCCACGGAATCCCAGAGGACATCGTCTCCGACCGTGGTCCACAGTTTGCGTCCCGCTTCTGGGCGGAGTCTTGTAAGTCCCTGGGAATTAAGATCAGCCTCTCTTCAGGGTATCATCCACAGACCAACGGGCAGACAGAGAGATTAAATCAGGAGCTGGAGGTTAGCCTCCGTCATCTCGCGGCTAACAACTCCACCGCCTGGGCAGAGGAACTAACATGGGCTGAGTATGCCCATAACTCCCTCGTCTCCTCGGCAACAGGGTTTTTCCCCGTTCTATGTAGTTTACGGCTACCAGCCGCCACTCTTTGAACCACAGTTCAGGCAGTCCACAGTACCATCAGCAGCAGCCTCTGCTCGCCGATGCCATCTGGCCTGGAGACAGGCACGGCAGGCCCTAATTTCCTCTGTCTCTACCTACGAACACCGAGCCAACCTTCATCGACGACCTGCGCCCCACTACACCGTGGGTCAGCGAGTCTGGTTATCCACTCGGGACATCCCCTTAAAGGTACGCTCTCCTAAATTAGCTCCACGTTTCATAGGTCCGTTCCCATTCTCCAAGATCATCAACCCTGCCGCGGTTCGCCTCCGGCTGCCAGGACCCCTGAGAATCCATCCGACATTTCACGTGTCTCGTATTAAGCCAGTCCAGCTCCAGCGCATTATTCCCTGCCCACCGACCCCCTCCTCCTCCTCGACTTATCGACGGAGCACCTGCGTATACTGTGCACCGTATCATCAGCTCCCGCCGGAGAGGTCGGGGGCTTCAATACCTGGTCGACTGGGAGGGCTACGGACCGGAGGAGCGGTCCTGGATCTTGTCTTGTTTACACCATGTAGCATCTGTGACCCCAACAACCCTGTTGAGTTCGCCTCCACCAACACACTGACTAATTACATGGGTTTGTTGAGATTTATAAAATCTGTTAAAACAAATTGTTCTCTACATGTATGACTTTTCAAATATTCTCATGCACTAAAAGAAGAAATGCATCCATTTGCTAGAGGCATCTCGTTGTACAGTGGACTACAAGCCAGGAAAACTCAAGTCAAAGCTACATGTGAGCTTAGCGCCAAACAGATCTAAAAGCACTGAGCAAGAATATTCACAGGAAACCTGAAGCCTCATGTCTGAGAAAACAAAGTGCAGGGTTGGCTTCCTCACTCAGATCACAGCAAATGTAAGTATAACGAATACAAACCAACAATCTGGCGATGAGCACACTACGCTGTGTCAGAGAGAGGGAGAGAGAAGATGGGGTTGAGGAGAGTCACTGCTGAATTTATACAAACCTGAAATGAAACTAAATGATCAGATTAGAGTGTTTGGCACAGATGCCAAGAGGCCTCTGCTACTTCCTTGAGGTGGTGGAGATGTGAAGGTGATGCAGGGGTTGGGAACTGATGCGAGTTCAAGTAGGAGATGTGCTGCATGACCTCGTCAAAGGCATCAACGTCATCACCCTCGACTGTCGGAGAGGTTGGAGTTGAAGAAAACCTGAGAGAAGAGAAATAACATTACACACAAACCACACGTTTAATACTGATTTCCTCTACTTCAGCATTTTAGTGTTTTATTTTCAGTATTGTCCAACAATCTCAGACTTCAAATAACTTTTAAAATCGTGCATGATTTTTTTCCACACCTTGACTCGTGAAGACAGGAGAAAGATGGATGAGACTTAGACACATGCAACACCTGCATTAACAGGGTACAAAAAAATAATGTGTGTGTCCTGCAGGTCGATCCATAAAGATGAGCCTCAACTCTGCAGCCAGGTCAGAGTTTTGTGCTCATCGTGTGTCTACTTCTGTTCTGCTTGTGTATCCATAACGGTCCTGCTGCTGAGTGAATACAATCTATAGATGGAGGATGACAACACTAATCAGCAAAACCCACGACATCTCATTCATTCTGCATCGTGTTGCAAACTGAAGAATGAATCTTTCAGCATCTAGAATGTTTCAGAATCATTGCAGCCAAAGTGGTGTGAGGAGGCTGTTAGCATGGAGGCACTGTGGACACATGGACATTACTGAGGGGTAGAGTAAGCAGAGCAACCTGAGGTGAACTCACAGACTGTCTCAGTGTCATCGTCAAGTCCAGAGTTTTCTGAAAAGGACAAGAAGGAAGGTTGAGGATCTGCAGGAGAGACTCAGGTGCTGCTCACAAGGCCACACTGCAAGAGGCACCGACCAACAACAACACTGCACTTTGTATTCTACAGAAGAGAGAACAGATCATAAGGTGACAGCAGAGAATCTGTTTAGTAATGAACAACATTCTCCCTAAACTTTGCTGAAACTCTGCTGACTGTTGGAGTCTGGGGCTCGAAGGCCGTCCCGTCCACAAACAGAGACACACTCAGCACATCATGACTGATGGTTGGAGGAGTCACAGGAGTTGAGAGTTCACGCCTACTCACTGCCCTCAGTCCTTAGACCACAGAATGAGTCTGTTCTTTACAGGAGTGAAGGGAAGTGGCAGGATAAATGTGTGGTCTCTGGCCAACTTTCCTCAGCCTGTAGAAGCTTCTTGGATAGATTCAGAAACGTGTCTACTCTAAACGAAGTCCAGCTGACTCAACTTTGACGCAGCTTCACCTGGATGACTGAAGATGTAGTTCTCACTGAAGACAGGGAGGACAAAGCTGATTTCCAGGAGTCGGTGCTCAGTGTTCAGCTGAAGTCAAGCTGTGTGTCTTCAGGGATCTCTCAGCTCGTCTCTGAGCGTCTGGAAGCTCCTCTGGTCCACGATCAGACGACAGCAGCACTGGCCTTAAAGACACGCCGTCAGGTAAAAGGCCTCATTCTGTTCTATTCCATTTATATTCTGTCTCTTCTGCTTCACTCAGTCTAGACACATCTGAGTTCTCTGTACCTGCTGTGGTCCCAGATCCAGGTCACGCCCTGCGACAGGTAGCTCCTGCAGGTTCTGATCATCTGGTTGGTGACCTTGGGCAGCACAGAGGTCGTCCTCAGACGAGACGGTGGTATCATCCCGATGCTGCTCATCAGGGCGGGAACGTGCTTCATCATGCTGGTCTGTCACAGAGGAGGGAAGGTCAGAGAGTCACCAACAGCCTCTGTTCACCTAAAACCAGTTTTCTGTGTCAGACGTAAACAGGGCGAGGACTCGCATGGATTCTGACTGTTCTGTTCGATTACAAGCAACAGGTTTTGTCACTGGTTTGAGTCCAGAGACATTTTAAAACTCTGTATTTACCAAGTGTATTTCTCCAGTGGTCTGACGAACTTATCCAGGGTGTAAAGATACTTACACAACAGTGATGTCTCTGTCCTAAAACGATCCAGCGGCCAGTTGGTGGAAACATGTAACATGTAGGTGGTGTGAAGGAAAGTCCTCTTCCATCTTAACTTACATTTGGAGTGGATTCAAACCTGACCAGTTCTCTCCAGTTTGCTGGACTCTGGACTTCACCACCTCCCTGAGCAGAGTCCATTTCACATCAGGGCGCTTCACTGCCTCCTGAATAACGCCCAGGACAGCTTTAGGGTTTGATTTCCAGATAAACAGACACCACAAGGGTGATCGTGCATCACTTCCAATGCTCCAACTCCACTGATGGGCCAACATTATCGGCCTTCTCCCTTCACCAGCTATGGATGGTCAAAGTGGGATCATCCAGTGACATCCATCTCAAGATATAAACCAAACATCGACAGGGTCCTCCAACATGCAACTAGACTTAAACTAAATGCTGCAGCAACTGATCCTGGGACAGTGTGGTTGTCCATTCTACCTGCAGAGGTGTAGCTCAGCTGACTGATGACATCAGGGAGGTCCACCTGCAGCAGCTGCCACTTTCTCTCCATGTTGCCTCAGATGACTGATGAGCTGGTCCACTGAGGACAGGAAGGACTGGACGTACGGACTGGACGCGTCCTCCTGTGGAGGACCCCACGTCTGGACAGAGAATAAAGGCAGAGCTAACAAACAGCCACATCAGCTCCGTCAGCTCACAAGCAAATGCAGCAGAGACTAATCTAAAAAAACTAGTCTGACCAACTCACATGATCTGAATTCACTCACCTGATAACATGCAGCAGGTCATCTCACAGTTAGTTCACTGTCTGTGTTTTCTGATAAGGAGAACATAACAAATGCAGTTTCATATTAAATCAGTTTATCTGGCAGTGAGTGAACCTCTGCACCTGTCACACATGTTTCTAGTGAGGCCAAGAAAGCAAAGCTGCTAAATAGCCAGTAGGACCAAACTATCAGCTTCCACATCATGGGGGTATTTTGACTTTGACTGGGTTAACAACAACATACATATATTCATTTATATTTTCATAATATTAATATATTAGTTTTGCTTCTCATTGTGTGCGAGGTTTCTCTTTTTGCTTCTAACATGTCTGGTAGTGGGTCACACAGGGCAGATGGTGGTTTGTACCTGCTGAGACCTGAGTTCCGGTAACATGGCCTGATCCATCAGCATCTCCAGGCTGCACAGGACGCACTGCTGAGGTTCACCTCCTGTAAACACAGTGAGCAAACAGGTTCAGTTCTGCATTATCTCCTATAAAGTTCACATTTTCTGACAGCTTCCATCAAGGTTGAGGTTCTGACCTGCTGTATGTTAGTAAAGATGAGGCTTTAACACCTGAACCTGTCCTAAACAGAGTCCAGACGCGTTTCTCCAAAATGAGCCTGATTCCACCTCAGAATCACTGCCCAGACAAAAATACTACAAATCAAAAGCAGGTGTGAGTTGAGAGGATCTAGGTCGACCTGAAGACCTGCTACAGATGGAAGAGTTGTTCTGCTCAACCTGTTTCCACCTCCGTCTCTTCTTAGACTTTCCTGTAGAGGTAGTGTTTGACCTGGGCATTAAACCTACCACTCAGGTGATAATGAGCTAAACAAAGCAGAAGTCGCCAAAATAAAAGGCTGCTCCGTCTCCTGTTTAATGTGACTGAACTGTGCCAGAAACGGTGGAATCACCTTTGACGTCCCTATAGTGAGGAAGAGTTTCTTCTGTGTCACTGCTGAGGCTGTGAGGTCCACGTACGATGAATAACTGGAGGAAAGACTCTGTGGAGAAAGCTGTTAATAAACAGAGACGAGTGATGGGAAAAGGATCAAATACGCAGATAAATATGTACGTTACACTCATATTTAGAGGTTTTATACAAGTCACCTTGTTCACATGCTGACAGAAGAAAATCTACTTCCTGGATCCATTTGCAGCAAAGAATTCATCAGTGACACTGAACTGGAAGAACGACTCATTCAGGGAACATCAGTTGTGTGAGGTTCTAGTTGTGATGCTACCTGTTCAGCAGAGATGGGGGCGTCCTCCACCTCCTGCTCCCCAGGGTCACAGCGTCTGCACACGACTAACAGACGTCTGTCACGACCAACTGAGGTCTATGAACTATGAACATTCAACATCTGAATTAATAATTGGGTTTCAGTATAGTTTATAATGGTATATTATGCACCTGTCTTCTCCTCAGTGGCTGCTTTAACGTGTTTAAATGTCCCAAAGTCATTGTTTCCAGCTCTGAGTGGTTTTCTAACACCTCCTGCAATTGAAGCTCATGTTTTCTTGGGTTCGTCTTTTAGTCGCTGCCAGTTTCATCTTGTATCCAGTTGCAGCCTGACACCGACTGTGTTTGTAACACACTGCAGCATTAAACTTTCACATCACGGTCGTGTTTTGTTTCACCGTGACTCTGTCTATATATATATAAGCAACGTTAGCAAAAGAAAAAGGTGCAGGTTAACATGCATTTTTTTTCCTATTTGTCCGTCAAGTCAAACCAAAGCCGTTTGTGGAGTTGCCTCATTCAGCGAGAGAGTCCTTCTATCAGGAAACGTGTCCAAGCTGTGTTTACCTGAATAAAGGCCGATCAGCGACGCGTATCCTCCTGAAGTCGGTGAACTATGGTTCCCAAGGTGCATTTCGTCCAATAAACGTCAGGGCAGATGGAAGATAAATGTAAAGGTGACAATTAAATGTTATGGTGATGTTGGCGAAAATGTATTCAATTTATCTTAGCCACAAATTATAAAATGTATTACGGCAACGGAGAGTGAGGATTATGGGAAATCTAGTAAGCAGCTTTGTCAGCGCAACACATTGCGACATAAGAGACAAAAGGTAAAACGTGAACATTGAGTCACTGTTATTTGTTCCGCGTTGGAAAATATTTGTTAATTTCATAGAATGAAACTGGTCCTTTTGTTTTTACAGGCTATGTTTCATAATAATCATATGCACATTACTTCCTGTCTGACTGACAGATATGACAGTGACTGTTGTTGGAAATTCCAAAGTCTTCATTTAGATGAAACTATGCATTTGTGGTCACAGTGATGATGGACCAACCACAGGCTACGGTTGGTTTATAGAAAGGTGAACTCACGTCCTCAGGGGCTTTGACATGTTTAAACCTTTACATCATCTGTGAGTGTCATTGAATTTGTTCATAATTATTTTATACAGATATTAACATGTTGTACTGTTGATGTTTTGAAATGTCTAATAAATATTCAGATGTGTTTTGGGAAAATATATTAGTTACAGCAGAAGAATGACACAGACAAACATTGTCAGTTCTTTCCTCTTCCATCATTCTGAGAACTAAATGTCTACATAAACGCAAACACTACTGTGATAACAGCACAACATTTAGTCTTAAAGTTGATCAGCTGGAGCCTCCAACAGTGGTGTAGGATCTATGGAGCAAAGAGAAAGGAAACGTGTTGAAGTGGATGAACAGCCTCATGAATATGGCTACATTTGCTGTGATCTGAGTGAGGAAGCCAACCCTGCACTTTGCTCTAACAAAATTATATTTGTCTTTTTTTTCTTTTCTTTTTTTTGCTATTTCCTTTTATTTGTTTCATGTTAGTTTTTGTTAAAAGTGACTAATGCTTTACGTAGATGTCATTTATCCATGTTGATGTGTAGAGGAAGTAGATTCATATTGTGTCATCTATAGATACAATCTGTTCAGTACATAATAATGAGTTGCTGTGGCAGCGTAGCTGGACATACTGTTGACCTGCCTGTGTGTATAGTGGAGGGTGTTTCTGAACAGAGTCCTGTTGCCTTAACTGTTGAGAAATGAGCTTGAGAGCAGCATGAAAGTCAAAGTGTATGAGGCTGTCAACTGTAAAATTCTGTCAAACGCTCACTGTCCACGTTTGAACTGCAGCTTAAAGTAGAAAACCACGGGTCACTGCTGTGTGAACACTCTGACTCTGAAGTCAAGTCTCCTCAGTGACAACACCACCTCCAGCTTTTATGGTTCAGCTCCTGAGTTAAGTTTCTATTGGTTGAAATGAATGTCAGCCTAACACTGTGTTTCCCAACCTGTTGGAGCCTCAGCACATGTTTTACACTAGAAAACCACACAACACACCACCAATCAAAAATGCCACAAGAAGCAGATGTAATGTCTAGTGTCAGTTTATTTGGTAGAGGGTCTTGGGCTCTTTCCTTAACGGCGCCAGGACCAAGCATCTCTAAGGATCATTTTGCAGGTGGTCAGTATCAACATCTCTGCTACGGTGTGAGGCTGTTTAGATTTAGTGATGAGTTCAGCAGCTTGGTAGCTTTCAGAACTTTCTCACTCAGCTTGGTGACAGATGTACGACGCAGTAATTAGAGTAATACACTTGCATCGTCAGTAGCCATTTCACTCTATAGGAAGGGTGAATCTAAGCTGCATGAGAGACACAAAGTACCTGAGGATACCTGAGTTCTATCATTAAATGAGGAGCAGATTTAAGTGTCACTGAATTAAAAGAAAATAATTAATAACTACCAGTCAGGTGTCTCATAAAAAATATTTACAGCAAAGACATGACCTGCATTTGCAATGACCACAAGTCTACTGCTCCTGCTGTTCATGGGACTGATCTCTGTTCACTGCTTGTTCTCTTCATCATAATGTTCAGCTGACTGAAGGAACTCTATTTAATTATAAGAATCAAACATATAGAAATAATTATTCAGTCATGCAAATATGTACATACAAGATGAACCTGATGTAGTATAATCATGTGTTTGACTTTTTTGTCCATCCTTGACTGACTAATAAAGTTTACGTGTTTAGGTCTGAGTGAGTTGTGTCTGTTTTTGAGCACCTTCTGGCTGAACAGCTCATCTGCAGTTCAACCAGAAGGTGAGTAATGAGACCAGATGTGTGTCAGGGTGTTTCCAGCCTAAGGAAGGACTCTATGTAATTATTAAATTAACAAAACATGTATAAATATTTATTCAATCATGCAAATATGTACATACAAGTGGAACCTGGTGTAGTATGATCATCTGTTTATTCCTCCCCAGGAACAGAACGTGACGTGAACCAAGCCTATCAAAGCAACTCAGGCCTCTGAAACGTCCACTTCGCACCCTGACCTTTGACCTGTATCTGCTAGCTGCTAGCTGCTAGCGGGACAGCTGCTAGATGCTAGCTGATAGCTTTGACATTATCCCTTTTCCTCGTTTTACACAGACAGAAGTTGAAGCCGCGTCGCCTATTGGCCTTTATTCAGGTAAACGCAGACTGGACACATTCACTGATAGAAGGACTCTGAATTAGTCAGCATTTTACTTGCTAAGCATTAGCCTCAATGCTGCTACTGATGGTTAGCTAACCTGCAGCTCGCTAGCTGCCAGTTTCCAATTGGCCAGTAATTAATTTGTGTCTCTACGATCTCAAAATATTTATCTGACTTACCGACTGACAAATATTCAGGTTAGTTTTCAATTTTATAAAATTAAAAATTATATTGCCTGGGATAACATGTTTGCTTACTGATTGGCCTCTGACCCTGGTGACGTCACAGACTGTCGTCTCTAGCTACGGGACAACAATCTTTCAGCTGTTTCGACAACAGACAGAGACACAGGTAAGATGTTTCCAGCTGAGCTCAATGTTAATTTTACTGTATTTATTCTTTGTTATATGTCTTATTTCTAGTTTATTCAGATAAACACAGACTAGATATGTTCACCGATAGAAGGACTCTCTGAATGAGTCAGCATTTTACTTGCTAGGCATTAGCCTCAATGCTGCTACTGATGGTAGCTAACCTGTAGCTCGCTAGCTGCCAGTTTCTAATTGGCCAGTAATGAATTTGTGTCTCTACGATCTCGAAATGCTTATCTGACTTATCGACTGACAAATATTTAGTTTAGTTTTTCAAGTTCATAAAATTAAAAATTATATTCCCTGGGATAAAATGGTAACTTACTTATTGGCCTCCGACACAGGTGACGTCACAGACTGTCGTCTCTAGCGACGGGACAACAATCTTTCAGCTGTTTCCAGCTGAGCTCAGTGTTTATTCAGTTATATTTCTTATTTCTTGTGTTTAGTTTATCTTAATGCTTCGGTCAAATTTAATGATGAATAATATGTGGTTCTGTCAACCTGAAGTGCTTGTATATACTGTTAAACTGTCTTTCAATGCTGGATACAGGTAATAAGTTGGAGTCATTGTCTTTCTAGTGTTTGGTTCGTCTGCTTTAGTCAGTGAGTGGGTACATTAACTGCCGACTGAAACCATCAGTGTCTAACAGTGAACTAAATGCAGACCTCGCCTGCATGTTTAGCTGCACCTTTTTCTGTTTGCTAACACACTGTCACACACTGTTGTTAAACCAGTGATATTGGGCCTTGCTAACCTCCTTTTCACATGCAGACAGGAGCGAGTCACGGAAAAGGCAGCAAGCTCTACAGACTGGACCTTCGAGGCTGCGCAGGGAAGGAAAACCGCTCATGGACGCTGTGGATCGAGGAGGTAGTTAAGTAGTTTTTCTCTGTTTAAACACGTGTTTCTGGGTTGTTTGTGTCATTGATGCAGTGGTCAGAGTGTGCTGGCATGCTGGGCCACTCTGTCAGTGATACTGAGGGGCCTGTGTCTTTAGTGTCATGTAGAATGAGTCTTGCTGGGCTGTTGGGCCACCCACTCAATAGTTTTTAGTTAGTATTGTAGTAGAAGTGTCGTAGTAGTATCATAGTAGTAGCAGAAGGGTCATACTAGTAGTAGCAGTAGTAGTGGGAATAGTACTAGTAGAAGTGTAGTAGTAATGGTATTAGTGTTGTACCTGTAGGACAGTAGTAGTTGTGTTATGGTAGTATATTAGTAGAAGTAGTACTAGTCATGGTAGTGTCCTACTATTTTAGTATTAGCTGTAGTCTAGTATTAGTAGCAGTGTCCTAATAGCAGAAGAATATTAGTAGTAGTCTTACTAGTTTTAGCTGTAGTCTAGTATTAGTAGTAGTGTCCTACTAGTGGTAGCTGTAGTCTAGTATTAGTAGTAGTGTCTTACTAGTGGTAGCTGTAGTATAGTATTAGTAGTAGTGTCCTACTAGTGGTAGCTGTAGTGTAGTATTAGTAGTAGTGTCTTACTAGTGGTAGCTGTAGTATAGTATTAGTAGTACTGTCTTACTAGTGGTAGCTGTAGTGTAGTATTAGTAGTAGTTTCTTACTAGTGGTAGCTGTAGTCTAGTATTAGTAGTAGTGTCCTACTAGTGGTAGCTGTAGTCTAGTATTAGTAGTAGTGTCCTACTAGTGGTAGCTGTAGTATAGTATTAGTAGTAGTGTCCTACTAGTGGTAGCTGTAGTGTAGTATTAGTAGTAGTGTCTTACTAGTGGTAGCTGTAGTGTAGTATTAGTAGTAGTGTCTTACTAGTGGTAGCTGTAGTATAGTATTAGTAGTAGTGTCCTACTAGTGGTAGCTGTAGTCTAGTATTAGTAGTAGTGTCCTACTAGTGGTAGCTGTAGTATAGTATTAGTAGTAGTGTCCTACTAGTGGTAGCTGTAGTGTAGTATTAGTAGTAGTGTCTTACTAGTGGTAGCTGTAGTGTAGTATTAGTAGTAGTGTCTTACTAGTGGTAGCTGTAGTGTAGTATTAGTAGTAGTGTCCTACTAGTGGTAGCCGTAGTATAGTATTAGTAGTAGTGTCCTACTAGTGGTAGCCGTAGTGTAGTATTAGTAGTAGTGTCTTACTAGTGGTAGCTGTAGTGTAGTATTAGTAGTAGTAGTGTCCTACTAGTGGTAGCTGTAGTGTAGTATTAGTAGTAGTGTCCTACTAGTGGTAGCTGTAGTATAGTATTAGTAGTAGTGTCTTACTAGTGGTAGCTGTAGTATAGTATTAGTAGTAGTGTCTTACTAGTGGTAGCTGTAGTGTAGTATTAGTAGTAGTGTCCTACTAGTGGTAGCTGTAGTGTAGTATTAGTAGTAGTGTCTTACTAGTGGTAGCTGTAGTGTAGTATTAGTAGTAGTGTCTTACTAGTGGTAGCTGTAGTATAGTATTAGTAGTAGTGTCTTACTAGTGGTAGCTGTAGTGTAGTATTAGTAGTAGTGTCTTACTAGTGGTAGCTGTAGTGTAGTATTAGTAGTAGTGTCTTACTAGTGGTAGCTGTAGTATAGTATTAGTAGTAGTGTCTTACTAGTGGTAGCTGTAGTTTAGTATTAGTAGTAGTGTCTTACTAGTGGTAGCTGTAGTGTAGTATTAGTAGTAGTGTCCTACTAGTGGTAGCTGTAGTATAGTATTAGTAGTAGTGTCTTACTAGTGGTAGCTGTAGTGTAGTATTAGTAGTAGTGTCCTACTAGTGGTAGCTGTAGTGTAGTATTAGTAGTAGTGTCCTACTAGTGGTAGCTGTAGTGTAGTATTAGTAGTAGTGTCCTACTAGTGGTAGCTGTAGTATAGTATTAGTAGTAGTGTCTTACTAGTGGTAGCTGTAGTGTAGTATTAGTAGTCGTGTTGCAACAGCTGTACTAGTCTAGCAGTAGCAGTGTTGTCGTAGTAGTATAAGTGTAGTACTCAAAGTAGTTGTTTAGTATGCATGTAGTAGTATTCAGTGTAGTAGTGTAATGGTTGCGTGGTAGTAGTAGTCTTCGATTAGTGGTAGTATTGTATTAGTGTATTAGTAGGAGTAGTGTTGTTTTTTGTAGTAGTGTTATCGTAAGAGTGGTGTCGTCATAGTAGCAGTCTAGCAGTAGTATTGTACTATCTAGTATAGTGAAGTAAAGTATAGTATGTTATAGTGTGTGGGGTAGTGTAGTGGAGTTTGATTTAGTGTAGAGTCATATAGTCTAGTTTGGTTTAGTATAATATTGTACTAGTATTATAATATAATCTGTACTGTATTGTATACTGTAGTGTAGTTTAGCATAGATGTAAGATAGTCTAGTAGAGTGTAGTCTAGTATAGTTTGGAATAGTCTAATGTGTAGTGTACTGTAATATAGTGTAATATACTCAAGTTGTATTGTAATATAATATATAATTTCGTTTACAATAGTCCAGTGTGGTGTAGTATATCTTAATATAGTATAACATTGTGTACTATAGTTTAGTGTAGTGTAACATAGTCTAGTATAGTTTAGAATAGTCTAGCGTACTCTGTTATAGTTTAGCATTGTGTAATATAGGCTTGTATAGCTTAGAATAGTCTAGTGTCTGGTAGTGTAGTGTACTTTAGTATATGTAGTAGATATATATAGGTGTAATATAGTCTAATGTGGTTTAATGTAGTGTAGTAGAGAGCAATATTGTCTAGTGTAGCTAGAATAGTCTAGTGTAATTTGGTGTTGTTTATTATACTGTAGTATAGTGTAGTATACTGTAGTTTAATGTATTATAATCTAATGTACTAAAGTCTGTTATAGTGTAGTTTAATATAGGGTATTATACTGTAGTATAGTGTAGTTTAGTATAGTACAGTTTTACTATAATCGAGTGTACTAAAGTCTGTTATGGTGTAGTTTTGATGTAGAGTAATATTGTCTAGTGTAGTGTAATATGGTCTGTTATAGTCTAGTTTTGTTTAGAGTAATGTAATATAGTATAGTGTAGTTTTAGTACAATGTAGTTTAACTTGATATACTCTCATATAGTGTAGTTTAGCAAGGTGTAATATATTTTAGTGTAGTAGAGTGTAATATAGGCTAGTAGAGTGTGCTTTATAGTAATATTGTTTATTGTGGTGTAATATAGTTTAGTATAGAGAAGTATAATGTTTAGTACAGTGTAGTATAGTCTAATATAGTATAGTGTAGTAGAGTGTAACATGGTCAAGTAGAGTGTAGTCTAGTGTAGTTTAGAATAGTCTAATGTAGTGTACTGTAATACATTATAATATAGCCTGTTGTAGTGTAGTTTAGTTTAGAATAGTCCTCATTACTATAATTTAGCATTGAGTAATATACTCTAGATAGGAATTTTATTTATCCCGCAGTGGGGAAATTCTGGTGACCCAGCAGCAGCGGACAGACAGTCAGAAAAAAAGTTAATAATTACAAAAAAATAGTAAATTGTTTGACAATTCTAGTGTAGTTTAATGTAGTGTAATACAGTATAGTTTAGTTTATAATACTTTACTATAATAAATATAGTTTAATTTATTGTAGTCTAGTACAGTTTAGTGTGATATAGTCTAATATAGTGTAGTAAAGTCAAATATTTTCTAGTCTAGTTTAGAGTAGTGTAATATATTATCGTGTAGTTTAGTATAACGCAGTCTAACTTAATATACTCTAGTATAGTGTAGTTTAGAATAGTGTCATATATTCTAGTGTAGTTTAGTTTAGTATAATGTAGTTTATTTTATATAATATAGTGAAGTAAAGTATAGTATATTATAGCCTGTTAAAGTGTAGGTTAGTGGAGTGTACTATAGTGTAATCTACTTTAGTTTCCAATAGTCCAGTGTAGTGCAGTATAGAGCAATAGTTTATTGAAGTGTAGTGTAACATAGTCTACTATAGTGTAGTAGAATTAGAATAATCTAATATAGTGTAGTGTACTGTAGTATAGTCTAGTTGTAGTGTAGTTTAATATAGTTTAGTTTACAGTAATCCAGTGTGGTGTAGTATATCTTAATATAGTTTAACATTATGTACTATAGTCTAATAGTCTATAATTTAATATAGTCTAATATAGTGTAGTGTACTTTACAATAGTCCAGTGTGGTGTAGTATATCTTAATGTAGTTTAGTTTTAGGATTGGTGGTTCAATTGAGTCCGTTCCTTAGGAGACAGGTCAGTTGTCAGCCATTCATTGAAACACTTGTTCAAATGATTGTTACTGTGTTGTTTGTGTTCCGGAAGGGACAAAGCATTCGCCCACCTATCGGAGGATAGGTGTTTTTAATAACGCTTTGTTGTTTTTGAGTTTGTCAAGGTACAGAGCAGTCGTCGGTGGTTCCATTGACGCCTACTACTTGACCTGAGTTACAGAGGGAGCAGAGCAGTTGTTCTCCAGTCATTGAGTTGGTGGGTGAAATGTCTCTGGCTCTTTTCCTTGTGTTCCTCAGGTTATAGAGCAGTGGTCCACCAGTCGTAGGATTGGTGGTTCAGATACCTCTGACTTCTTGACCTGACTTCCTCGGCAGACAGAACAGTTGTCCAGCAATCGTAGGTTTGGTGGGTCAACTGACTCGGTTCCGTAGGAGACAGGTCAGTCATAAAGCAATCATTGGATCGGTGTTTCAATGGAATTTGACTGTGCTATTTGTGTTCCACAAGTGATACGGCATTTGTCCACCAATCGTAGGTTTCGTGATTTCATTGACTATGTCTCTGTGAGTTGAGTTCCTCAGGAGACAAAACAGTGTTTCACCAATCGTAGGTTTCGTGATTTCATTGACTGTCTCTGTGAGTTGAGTTCCTCAGGAGACAAAACAGTGTTTCACCAATCATAGGTTTGGTGTTTCAGATGCCTCTGACCTCTAGACCTGACTTCCTCAGGAGACAGAACAGTTGTCTACCAATCGTAGGATTGGTGGTTCAATTGAGTCCGTTCCTTAGGAGACAGGTCAGTTGTCAGCCATTCATTGAAACACTTGTTCAAATGATTGTTACTGTGTTGTTTGTGTTCCGGAAGGGACAAAGCATTCGCTCACCTATCGGAGGATAGGTGTTTTAAAAAGGCTTTGTTGTTTTTGAGTTTGTCAAGGTACAGAGCAATCGTCGGTGGTTCCATTGACGCCTACTACTTGACCTGAGTTACAGAGGGAGCAGAGCAGTTGTTCTCCAGTCATTGAGTTGGTGGGTGAAATGTCTCTGGCTCTTTTCCTTGTGTTCCTCAGGTTATAGAGCAGTGGTCCACCAGTCGTAGGATTGGTGGTTCAGATACCTCTGACTTCTTGACCTGACTTCCTCGGCAGACAGAACAGTTGTCCAGCAATCGTAGGTTTGGTGGGTCAACTGACTCGGTTCCGTAGGAGACAGGTCAGTCATAAAGCAATCATTGGATCGGTGTTTCAATGGAATTTGACTGTGCTATTTGTGTTCCACAAGTAACACGGCATTTGTCCACCAATCGTAGGTTTCGTGATTTCATTGACTATGTCTCTGTGAGTTGAGTTCCTCAGGAGACAAAACAATGTTTCACCAATCATAGGTTTGGTGTTTCAGATGCCTCTGACCTCTAGACCTGACTTCCTCAGGAGACAGAACAGTTGTCTACCAATCGTAGGATTGGTGGTTCAATTGAGTCCGTTCCTTAGGAGACAGGTCAGTTGTCAGCCATTCATTGAAACACTTGTTCAAATGATTGTTACTGTGTTGTTTGTGTTCCGGAAGGGACAAAGCATTCGCCCACCTATCGGAGGATAGGTGTTTTTAATAACGCTTTGTTGTTTTTGAGTTTGTCAAGGTACAGAGCAGTCGTCGGTGGTTCCATTGACGCCTACTACTTGACCTGAGTTACAGAGGGAGCAGAGCAGTTGTTCTCCAGACATTGAGTTGGTGGGTGAAATGTCTCTGGCTCTATTCCTTGTGTTCCTCAGGTTATAGAGCAGTGGTCCACCAGTCGTAGGATTGGTGGTTCAGATACCTCTGGCTTCTTGACCTGACTTCCTCGGCAGACAGAACAGTTGTCCAGCAATCGTAGGTTTGGTGGGTCAACTGACTCGGTTCCGTAGGAGACAGGTCAGTCATAAAGCAATCATTGGATCGGTGTTTCAATGGAATTTGACTGTGCTATTTGTGTTCCACAAGTGACACGGCATTTGTCCACCAATCGTAGGTTTCGTGATTTCATTGACTATGTCTCTGTGAGTTGAGTTCCTCAGGAGACAAAACAGTGTTTCACCAATCGTAGGTTTCGTGATTTCATTGACTATGTCTCTGTGAGTTGAGTTCCTCAGGAGACAAAACAGTGTTTCACCAATCATAGGTTTGGTGTTTCAGATGCCTCTGACCTCTAGACCTGACTTCCTCAGGAGACAGAACAGTTGTCTACCAATCGTAGGATTGGTGGTTCAATTGAGTCTGTTCCTTAGGAGACAGGTCAGTTGTCAGCCATTCATTGAAACACTTGTTCAAATGATTGTTACTGTGTTGTTTGTGTTCCGGAAGGGACAAAGCATTCGCCCACCTATCGGAGGATAGGTGTTTTTAATAACGCTTTGTTGTTTTTGAGTTTGTCGAGGTACAGAGCAGTCGTCGGTGGTTCCATTGACGCCTACTACTTGACCTGAGTTACAGAGGGAGCAGAGCAGTTGTTCTCCAGTCATTGAGTTGGTGGGTGAAATGTCTCTGGCTCTATTCCTTGTATTCCTCAGGTTATAGAGCAGTGGTCCACCAGTCGTAGGATTGGTGGTTCAGATACCTCTGACTTCTTGACCTGACTTCCTCGGCAGACAGAACAGTTGTCCAGCAATCGTAGGTTTGGTGGGTCAACTGACTCGGTTCCATAGGAGACAGGTCAGTCATAAAGCAATCATTGGATCGGTGTTTCAATGGAATTTGACTGTGCTATTTGTGTTCCACAAGTGACACGGCATTTGTCCACCAATCGTAGGTTTCGTGATTTCATTGACTATGTCTCTGTGAGTTGAGTTCCTCAGGAGACAAAACAGTGTTTCACCAATCGTAGGTTTCGTGATTTCATTGACTATGTCTCTGTGAGTTGAGTTCCTCAGGAGACAAAACAATGCTTCACCAATCATAGGTTTGGTGTTTCAGATGCCTCTGACCTCTAGACCTGACTTCCTCAGGAGACAGAACAGTTGTCTACCAATCGTAGGATTGGTGGTTCAATTGAGTCTGTTCCTTAGGAGACAGGTCAGTTGTCAGCCATTCATTGAAACACTTGTTCAAATGATTGTTACTGTGTTGTTTGTGTTCCGGAAGGGACAAAGCATTCGCCCACCTAACGGAGGATAGGTGTTTTTAATAACGCTTTGTTGTTTTTGAGTTTGTCGAGGTACAGAGCAGTCGTCGGTGGTTCCATTGACGCCTACTACTTGACCTGAGTTACAGAGGGAGCAGAGCAGTTGTTCTCCAGTCATTGAGTTGGTGGGTGAAATGTCTCTGGCTCTTTTCCTTGTGTTCCTCAGGTTATAGAGCAGTGGTCCACCAGTCGTAGGATTGGTGGTCCAGATACCTCTGACTTCTTGACCTGACTTCCTCGGCAGACAGAACAGTTGTCCAGCAATCGTAGGTTTGGTGGGTCAACTGACTCGGTTCCGTAGGAGACAGGTCAGTCATAAAGTAATCATTGGATCGGTGTTTCAATGGAATTTGACTGTGCTATTTGTGTTCCACAAGTGACACGGCATTTGTCCACCAATCGTAGGTTTCGTGATTTCATTGACTATGTCTCTGTGAGTTGAGTTCCTCAGGAGACAAAACAGTGTTTCACCAATCATAGGTTTGGTGTTTCAGATGCCTCTGACCTCTAGACCTGACTTCCTCAGGAGACAGTACAGTTGTCTACCAATCGTAGGATTGGTGGTTCAATTGAGTCAGTTCCTTAGGAGACAGGTCAGTTGTCAGCCATTCATTGAAACACTTGTTCAAATGATTGTTACTGTGTTGTTTGTGTTCCGGAAGGGACAAAGCATTCGCCCACCTATCGGAGGATAGGTGTTTTTAATAACGCTTTGTTGTTTTTGAGTTTGTCAAGGTACAGAGCAGTCGTCGGTGGTTCCATTGACGCCTACTACTTGACCTGAGTTACAGAGGGACCAGAGCAGTTGTTCTCCAGTCATTGAGTTGGTGGGTGAAATGTCTCTGGCTCTTTTCCTTGTGTTCCTCAGGTTATAGAGCAGTGGTCCACCAGTCGTAGGATTGGTGGTTCAGATACCTCTGACTTCTTGACCTGACTTCCTCGGCAGACAGAACAGTTGTCCAGCAATCGTAGGTTTGGTGGGTCAACTGACTCGGTTCCGTAGGAGACAGGTCAGTCATAAAGCAATCATTGGATCGGTGTTTCAATGGAATTTGACTGTGCTATTTGTGTTCCACAAGTGACACGGCATTTGTCCACCAATCGTAGGTTTCGTGATTTCATTGACTATGTCTCTGTGAGTTGAGTTCCTCAGGAGACAAAACAGTGTTTCACCAATCGTAGGTTTCGTGATTTCATTGACTATGTCTCTGTGAGTTGACTTCCTCAGGAGACAAAACAGTGTTTCACCAATCGTAGGTTTCGTGATTTCATTGACTATGTCTCTGTGAGTTGAGTTCCTCAGGAGACAAAACAGTGTTTCACCAATCGTAAGTTTCGTGATTTCATTGACTATGTCTCTGTGAGTTGACTTCCTCAGGAGACAGAACAGTTGTCTACCAATCGTAGGATTGGTTGTTCAATTGAGTCCGTTCCTTCGGAGACAGGTCAGTTGTCAGCCATTCATATAAACACTTGTTCAAATGATTGTTACTGTGTTGTTTGTGTTCCGGAAGGGACAAAGCATTCGCCCACCTATCGGAGGATAGGTGTTTTAAAAACGCTTTGTTGTTTTTGAGTTTGTCAAGGTACAGAGCAGTCGTCGGTGGTTCCATTGACGCCTACTACTTGACCTGAGTTACAGAGGGAGCAGGGCAGTTGTTCTCCAGTCATTGAGTTGGTGGGTGAAATGTCTCTGGCTCTATTCCTTGTGTTCCTCAGGTTATAGAGCAGTGGTCCACCAGTCGTAGGATTGGTGGTTCAGATACCTCTGACTTCTTGACCTGACTTCCTCGGCAGACAGAACAGTTGTCCAGCAATCGTAGGTTTGGTGGGTCAACTGACTCGGTTCCGTAGGAGACAGGTCAGTCATAAAGCAATCATTGGATCGGTGTTTCAATGGAATTTGACTGTGCTATTTGTGTTCCACAAGTGATACGGCATTTGTCCACCAATCGTAGGTTTCGTGATTTCATTGACTATGTCTCTGTGAGTTGAGTTCCTCAGGAGACAAAACAATGTTTCACCAATCATAGGTTTGGTGTTTCAGATGCCTCTGACCTGTAGACCTGACTTCCTCAGGAGACAGAACAGTTGTCTACCAATTGTAGGATTGGTGGTTCAATTGAGTCCGTTCCTTAGGAGACAGGTCAGTTGTCAGCCATTCATTGAAACACTTGTTCAAATGATTGTTACTGTGTTGTTTGTGTTCCGGAAGGGACAAAGCATTCGCCCACCTATCGGAGGGTAGGTGTTTTTAATAACGCTTTGTTGTTTTTGAGTTTGTCAAGGTACAGAGCAGTCGTCGGTGGTTCCATTGACGCCTACTACTTGACCTGAGCTACAGAGGGAGCAGAGCAGTTGTTCTCCAGTCATTGAGTTGGTGGGTGAAATGTCTCTGGCTCTTTTCCTTGTGTTCCTCAGGTTATAGAGCAGTGGTCCACCAGTCGTAGGATTGGTGGTTCAGATACCTCTGACTTCCTCGGCAGACAGAACAGTTGTCCAGCAATCGTAGGTTTGGTGGGTCAACTGACTCGGTTCCGTAGGAGACAGGTCAGTCATAAAGCAATCATTGGATCGGTGTTTCAATGGAATTTGACTGTGCTATTTGTGTTCCACAAGTGACACGGCATTTGTCCACCAATCGTAGGTTTCGTGATTTCATTGACTATGTCTCTGTGAGTTGAGTTCCTCAGGAGACAAAACAGTGTTTCACCAATCGTAGGTTTCGTGATTTCATTGACTATGTCTCTGTGAGTTGAGTTCCTCAGGAGACAAAACAGTGTTTCACCAATCATAGGTTTGGTGTTTCAGATGCCTCTGACCTCTAGACCTGACTTCCTCAGGAGACAGAACAGTTGTCTACCAATCGTAGGATTGGTGGTTCAATTGAGTCCGTTCCTTAGGAGACAGGTCAGTTGTCAGCCATTCATTGAAACACTTGTTCAAATGATTGTTACTGTGTTGTTTGTGTTCCGGAAGGGACAAAGCATTCTCTCACCTATCGGAGGATAGGTGTTTTAAAAAGGCTTTGTTGTTTTTGAGTTTGTCAAGGTACAGAGCAATCGTCGGTGGTTCCATTGACGCCTACTACTTGACCTGAGTTACAGAGGGAGCAGAGCAGTTGTTCTCCAGTCATTGAGTTGGTGGGTGAAATGTCTCTGGCTCTTTTCCTTGTGTTCCTCAGGTTATAGAGCAGTGGTCCACCAGTCGTAGGATTGGTGGTTCAGATACCTCTGACTTCTTGACCTGACTTCCTCGGCAGACAGAACAGTTGTCCAGCAATCGTAGGTTTGGTGGGTCAACTGACTCGGTTCCGTAGGAGACAGGTCAGTCATAAAGCAATCATTGGATCGGTGTTTCAATTGAATTTGACTGTGCTATTTGTGTTCCACAAGTAACACGGCATTTGTCCACCAATCGTAGGTTTCGTGATTTCATTGACTATGTCTCTGTGAGTTGAGTTCCTCAGGAGACAAAACAATGTTTCACCAATCATAGGTTTGGTGTTTCAGATGCCTCTGACCTCTAGACCTGACTTCCTCAGGAGACAGAACAGTTGTCTACCAATCGTAGGATTGGTGGTTCAATTGAGTCCGTTCCTTAGGAGACAGGTCAGTTGTCAGCCATTCATTGAAACACTTGTTCAAATGATTGTTACTGTGTTGTTTGTGTTCCGGAAGGGACAAAGCATTCGCCCACCTATCGGAGGATAGGTGTTTTTAATAACGCTTTGTTGTTTTTGAGTTTGTCAAGGTACAGAGCAGTCGTCGGTGGTTCCATTGACGCCTACTACTTGACCTGAGTTACAGAGGGAGCAGAGCAGTTGTTCTCCAGTCATTGAGTTGGTGGGTGAAATGTCTCTGGCTCTTTTCCTTGTGTTCCTCAGGTTATAGAGCAGTGGTCCACCAGTCGTAGGATTGGTGGTTCAGATCCCTCTGACTTCTTGACCTGACTTCCTCGGCAGACAGAACAGTTGTCCAGCAATCGTAGGTTTGGTGGGTCAACTGACTCGGTTCCGTAGGAGACAGGTCAGTCATAAAGCAATCATTGGATCGGTGTTTCAATGGAATTTGACTGTGCTATTTGTGTTCCACAAGTGACACTGCATTTGTCCACCAATCGTAGGTTTCGTGATTTCATTGACTATGTCTCTGTGAGTTGAGTTCCTCAGGAGACAAAACAGTGTTTTAGCAATCGTAGGTTTCGTGATTTCATTGACTATGTCTCTGTGAGTTGAGTTCCTCAGGAGACAAAACAATGTTTCACCAATCATAGGTTTGGTGTTTCAGATGCCTCTGACCTCTAGACCTGACTTCCTCAGGAGACAGAACAGTTGTCTACCAATCGTAGGATTGGTGGTTCAATTGAGTCCGTCCCTTAGGAGACAGGTCAGTTGTCAGCCATTCATTGAAACACTTGTTCAAATGATTGTTACTGTGTTGTTTGTGTTCCGGAAGGGACAAAGCATTCGCCCACCTATCGGAGGATAGGTGTTTTTAATAACGCTTTGTTGTTTTAGAGTTTGTCAAGGTACAGAGCAGTCGTCGGTGGTTCCATTGACGCCTACTACTTGACCTGAGTTACAGAGGGAGCAGAGCAGTTGTTCTCCAGTCATTGAGTTGGTGGGTGAAATGTCTCTGGCTCTTTTCCTTGTGTTCCTCAGGTTATAGAGCAGTGGTCCACCAGTCGTAGGATTGGTTGTTCAGATACCTCTGACTTCCTCGGCAGACAGAACAGTTGTCCAGCAATCGTAGGTTTGGTGGGTCAACTGACTCGGTTCCGTAGGAGACAGGTCAGTCACAAAGCAATCATTGGATCGGTGTTTCAATGGAATTTGACTGTGCTATTTGTGTTCCACAAGTGACACGGCATTTGTCCACCAATCGTAGGTTTCGTGATTTCATTGACTATGTCTCTGTGAGTTGAGTTCCTCAGGAGACAAAACAGTGTTTCACCAATCGTAGGTTTCGTGATTTCATTGACTATGTCTCTGTGAGTTGAGTTCCTCAGGAGACAAAACAGTGTTTCACCAATCATAGGTTTGGTGTTTCAGATGCCTCTGACCTCTAGACCTGACTTCCTCAGGAGACAGAACAGTTGTCTACCAATTGTAGGATTGGTGGTTCAATTGAGTCCGTTCCTTAGGAGACAGGTCAGTTGTCAGCCATTCATTGAAACACTTGTTCAAATGATTGTTACTGTGTTGTTTGTGTTCCGGAAGGGACAAAGCATTCGCCCACCTATCGGAGGATAGGTGTTTTTAATAACGCTTTGTTGTTTTTGAGTTTGTCAAGGTACAGAGCAGTCGTCGGTGGTTCCATTGACGCCTACTACTTGACCTGAGTTACAGAGGGAGCAGGGCAGTTGTTCTCCAGTCATTGAGTTGGTGGGTGAAATGTCTCTGGCTCTATTCCTTGTGTTCCTCAGGTTATAGAGCAGTGGTCCACCAGTCGTAGGATTGGTGGTTCAGATACCTCTGACTTCTTGACCTGACTTCCTCGGCAGACAGAACAGTCGTCCAGCAATCGTAGGTTTCGTGATTTCATTGACTATGTCTCTGTGAGTTGAGTTCCTCAGGAGACAAAACAGTGTTTCACCAATCGTAGGTTTCGTGATTTCATTGACTATGTCTCTGTGAGTTGAGTTCCTCAGGAGACAAAACAGTGTTTCACCAATCATAGGTTTAGTGGTTCAGATGCCTCTGACCTCTAGACCTGACTTCCTCGGCAGACAGAACAGTTGTCCAGCAATCGTAGGTTTGGTGGGTCAACTGACTCGGTTCCGTAGGAGACAGGTCAGTCACAAAGCAATCATTGGATCGGTGTTTCAATGGAATTTGACTGTGCTATTTGTGTTCCACAAGTGACACGGCATTTGACCACCAATCGTAGGTTTCGTGATTTCATTGACTATGTCTCTGTGAGTTGAGTTCCTCAGGAGACAAAACAGTGTTTCACCAATCGTAGGTTTCGTGATTTCATTGACTATGTCTCTGTGAGTTGAGTTCCTCAGGAGACAAAACAATGTTTCACCAATCATAGGTTTGGTGTTTCAGATGCCTCTGACCTCTAGACCTGACTTCCTCAGGAGACAGAACAGTTGTCTACCAATCGTAGGATTGGTGGTTCAATTGAGTCCGTTCCTTAGGAGACAGGTCAGTTGTCAGCCATTCATTGAAACACTTGTTCAAATGATTGTTACTGTGTTGTTTGTGTTCCGGAAGGGACAAAGCATTCGCCCACCTATCGGAGGATAGGTGTTTTTAATAACGCTTTGTTGTTTTTGAGTTTGTCAAGGTACAGAGCAGTCGTCGGTGGTTCCATTGACGCCTACTACTTGACCTGAGTTACAGAGGGAGCAGAGCAGTTGTTCTCCAGTCATTGAGTTGGTGGGTGAAATGTCTCTGGCTCTTTTCCTTGTGTTCCTCAGGTTATAGAGCAGTGGTCCACCAGTCGTAGGATTGGTGGTTCAGATACCTCTGACTTCTTGACCTGACTTCCTCGGCAGACAGAACAGTTGTCCAGCAATCGTAGGTTTGGTGGGTCAACTGACTCGGTTCCGTAGGAGACAGGTCAGTCATAAAGCAATCATTAGATCGGTGTTTCAATGGAATTTGACTGTGCTATTTGTGTTCCACAAGTGACACGGCATTTGTCCACCAATCGTAGGTTTCGTGATTTCATTGACTATGTCTCTGTGAGTTGAGTTCCTCAGGAGACAAAACAGTGTTTCACCAATCGTAGGTTTCGTGATTTCATTGACTATGTCTCTGTGAGTTGAGTTCCTCAGGAGACAAAACAATGTTTCACCAATCATAGGTTTGGTGTTTCAGATGCCTCTGACCTCTAGACCTGACTTCCTCAGGAGACAGAACAGTTGTCTACCAATCGTAGGATTGGTGGTTCAATTGAGTCCGTTCCTTAGGAGACAGGTCAGTTGTCAGCCATTCATTGAAACACTTGTTCAAATGATTGTTACTGTGTTGTTTGTGTTCCGGAGAGGACAAAGCATTCGCCCACCTATCGGAGGATAGGTGTTTTTAATAACGCTTTGTTGTTTTTGAGTTTGTCAAGGTACAGAGCAGTCGTCGGTGGTTCCATTGACGCCTACTACTTGACCTGAGTTACAGAGGGAGCAGGGCAGTTGTTCTCCAGTCATTGAGTTGGTGGGTGAAATGTCTCTGGCTCTATTCCTTGTGTTCCTCAGGTTATAGAGCAGTGGTCCACCAGTCGTAGGATTGGTGGTTCAGATACCTCTGACTTCTTGACCTGACTTCCTCGGCAGACAGAACAGTTGTCCAGCAATCGTAGGTTTGGTGGGTCAACTGACTCGGTTCCGTAGGAGACAGGTCAGTCATAAAGCAATCATTGGATCGGTGTTTCAATGGAATTTGACTGTGCTATTTGTGTTCCACAAGTGACACGGCATTTGTCCACCAATCGTAGGTTTCGTGATTTCATTGACTATGTCTCTGTGAGTTGAGTTCCTCAGGAGACAAAACAGTGTTTCACCAATCGTAGGTTTCGTGATTTCATTGACTATGTCTCTGTGAGTTGAGTTCCTCAGGAGACAAAACAATGTTTCACCAATCATAGGTTTGGTGTTTCAGATGCCTCTGACCTGTAGACCTGACTTCCTCAGGAGACAGAACAGTTGTCCACCAATCGTAGGATTGGTGGTTCAATTGAGTCCGTTCCTTAGGAGACAGGTCAGTTGTCAGCCATTCATTGAAACACTTGTTCAAATGATTGTTACTGTGTTGTTTGTGTTCCGGAAGGGACAAAGCATTCGCCCACCTATCGGAGGATAGGTGTTTTTAATAACGCTTTGTTGTTTTTGAGTTTGTCAAGGTACAGAGCAGTCGTCGGTGGTTCCATTGACGCCTACTACTTGACCTGAGTTACAGAGGGAGCAGAGCAGTTGTTCTCCAGTCATTGAGTTGGTGGGTGAAATGTCTCTTGCTCTATTCCTTGTATTCCTCAGGTTATAGAGCAGTGGTCCACCAGTCGTAGGATTGGTGGTTCAGATACCTCTGACTTCTTGCCTGACTTCCTCGGCAGACAGAACAGTTGTCCAGCAATCGTAGGTTTGGTGGGTCAACTGACTCGGTTCCGTAGGAGACAGGTCAGTCACAAAGCAATCATTGGATCGGTGTTTCAATGGAATTTGACTGTGCTATTTGTGTTCCACAAGTGACACGGCATTTGTCCACCAATCGTAGGTTTCGTGATTTCATTGACTATGTCTCTGTGAGTTGAGTTCCTCAGGAGACAAAACAGTGTTTCACCAATCGTAGGTTTCGTGATTTCATTGACTATGTCTCTGTGAGTTGAGTTCCTCAGGACACAAAACAGTGGTTCACCAATCGTAGGTTTCGTGATTTCATTGACTATGTCTCTGTGAGTTGAGTTCCTCAGGAGACAAAACAATGCTTCACCAATCATAGGTTTGGTGTTTCAGATGCCTCTGACCTCTAGACCTGACTTCCTCAGGAGACAGAACAGTTGTCTACCAATCGTAGGATTGTTGGTTCAATTGAGTCCGTTCCTTAGGAGACAGGTCAGTTGTCAGCCATTCATTGAAACACTTGTTCAAATGATTGTTACTGTGTTGTTTGTGTTCCGGAAGGGACAAAGCATTCGCCCACCTATCGGAGGATAGGTGTTTTTAATAACGCTTTGTTGTTTTTGAGTTTGTCAAGGTACAGAGCAGTCGACGGTGGTTCCATTGACGCCTACTACTTGACCTGAGTTACAGAGGGAGCAGAGCAGTTGTTCTCCAGTCATTGAGTTGGTGGGTGAAATGTCTCTGGCTCTTTTCCTTGTGTTCCTCAGGTTATAGAGCAGTGGTCCACCAGTCGTAGGATTGGTGGTTCAGATACCTCTGACTTCTTGACCTGACTTCCTCGGCAGACAGAACAGTTGTCCAGCAATCGTAGGTTTGGTGGGTCAACTGACTCGGTTCCGTAGGAGACAGGTCAGTCATAAAGTAATCATTGGATCGGTGTTTCAATGGAATTTGACTGTGCTATTTGTGTTCCACAAGTGACACGGCATTTGTCCACCAATCGTAGGTTTCGTGATTTCATTGACTATGTCTCTGTGAGTTGAGTTCCTCAGGAGACAAAACAGTGTTTCACCAATCATAGGTTTGGTGTTTCAGATGCCTCTGACCTCTAGACCTGACTTCCTCAGGAGACAGAACAGTTGTCTACCAATCGTAGGATTGGTGGTTCAATTGAGTCAGTTCCTTAGGAGACAGGTCAGTTGTCAGCCATTCATTGAAACACTTGTTCAAATGATTGTTACTGTGTTGTTTGTGTTCCGGAAGGGACAAAGCATTCGCCCACCTATCGGAGGATAGGTGTTTTTAATAACGCTTTGTTGTTTTTGAGTTTGTCAAGGTACAGAGCAGTCGTCGGTGGTTCCATTGACGCCTACTACTTGACCTGAGTTACAGAGGGACCAGAGCAGTTGTTCTCCAGTCATTGAGTTGGTGGGTGAAATGTCTCTGGCTCTTTTCCTTGTGTTCCTCAGGTTATAGAGCAGAGGTCCACCAGTCGTAGGATTGGTGGTTCAGATACCTCTGACTTCTTGACCTGACTTCCTCGGCAGACAGAACAGTTGTCCACCAATCGTAGGTTTCGTGATTTCATTGACTATGTCTCTGTGAGTTGAGTTCCTCAGGAGACAAAACAGTGTTTCACCAATCGTAGGTTTCGTGATTTCATTGACTATGTCTCTGTGAGTTGACTTCCTCAGGAGACAAAACAGTGTTTCACCAATCGTAGGTTTCGTGATTTCATTGACTATGTCTCTGTGAGTTGAGTTCCTCAGGAGACAAAACAGTGTTTCACCAATCGTAAGTTTCGTGATTTCATTGACTATGTCTCTGTGAGTTGAGTTCCTCAGGAGACAAAACAATGTTTCACCAATCATAGCTTTGGTGTTTCAGATGCCTCTGACCTCTAGACCTGACTTCCTCAGGAGACAGAACAGTTGTCTACCAATCGTAGGATTGGTGGTTCAATTGAGTCCGTTCCTTAGGAGACAGGTCAGTTGTCAGCCATTCATTGAAACACTTGTTCAAATGATTGTTACTGTGTTGTTTGTGTTCCGGAAGGGACAAAGCATTCGCCCACCTATCGGAGGATAGGTGTTTTTAATAACGCTTTGTTGTTTTTGAGTTTGTCAAGGTACAGAGCAGTCGACGGTGGTTCCATTGACGCCTACTACTTGACCTGAGTTACAGAGGGAGCAGAGCAGTTGTTCTCCAGTCATTGAGTTGGTGGGTGAAATGTCTCTGGCTCTTTTCCTTGTGTTCCTCAGGTTATAGAGCAGTGGTCCACCAGTCGTAGGATTGGTGGTTCAGATCCCTCTGACTTCTTGACCTGACTTCCTCAGGAGACAGAACAGTTGTCCAGCAATCGTAGGTTTGGTGGGTCAACTGACTCGGTTCCGTAGGAGACAGGTCAGTCATAAAGCAATCATTGGATCGGTGTTTCAATGGAATTTGACTGTGCTATTTGTGTTCCACAAGTAACACGGCATTTGTCCACCAATCGTAGGTTTCGTGATTTCATTGACTATGTCTCTGTGAGTTGAGTTCCTCAAGAGACAAAACAGTGTTTCACCAATCATAGGTTTGGTGTTTCAGATGCCTCTGACCTCTAGACCTGACTTCCTCAGCAGACAGAACAGTTGTCTACCAATCGTAGGATTGGTCGTTCAATTGAGTCAGTTCCTTAGGAGACAGGTCAGTTGTCAGCCATTCATTGAAACACTTGTTCAAATGATTGTTACTGTGTTGTTTGTGTTCCGGAAGGGACAAAGCATTCGCCCACCTATCGGAGGATAGGTGTTTTTAATAACGCTTTGTTGTTTTTGAGTTTGTCAAGGTACAGAGCAGTCGTCGGTGGTTCCATTGACGCCTACTACTTGACCTGAGTTACAGAGGGAGCAGAGCAGTTGTTCTCCAGTCATTGAGTTGGTGGGTGAAATGTCTCTGGCACTTTTCCTTGTGTTCCTCAGGTTATAGAGCAGTGGTCCACCAGTCGTAGGATTGGTGGTTCAGATACCTCTGACTTCTTGACCTGACTTCCTCGGCAGACAGAACAGTTGTCCAGCAATCGTAGGTTTGGTGGGTCAACTGACTCGGTTCCGTAGGAGACAGGTCAGTCATAAAGCAATCATTGGATCGGTGTTTCAATGGAATTTGACTGTGCTATTTGTGTTCCACAAGTGACACGGCATTTGTCCACCAATCGTAGGTTTCGTGATTTCATTGACTATGTCTCTGTGAGTTGAGTTCCTCAGGAGACAAAACAGTGTTTCACCAATCGTAGGTTTCGTGATTTCATTGACTATGTCTCTGTGAGTTGAGTTCCTCAGGACACAAAACAGTGGTTCACCAATCGTAGGTTTCGTGATTTCATTGACTATGTCTCTGTGAGTTGAGTTCCTCAGGAGACAAAACAGTGTTTCACCAATCATAGGTTTGGTGGTTCAGATGCCTCTGACCTCTAGACCTGACTTCCTCAGGAGACAGAACAGTTGTCTACCAATCGTAGGATTGGTGGTTCAATTGAGTCAGTTCCTTAGGAGACAGGTCAGTTGTCAGCCATTCATTGAAACACTTGTTCAAATGATTGTTACTGTGTTGTTTGTGTTCCGGAAGGGACAAAGCATTCGCCCACCTATCGGAGGATAGGTGTTTTTAATAACGCTTTGTTGTTTTTGAGTTTGTCAAGGTACAGAGCAGTCGTCGGTGGTTCCATTGACGCCTACTACTTGACCTGAGTTACAGAGGGACCAGAGCAGTTGTTCTCCAGTCATTGAGTTGGTGGGTGAAATGTCTCTGGCTCTTTTCCTTGTGTTTCTCAGGTTATAGAGCAGTGGTCCACCAGTCGTAGGATTGGTGGTTCAGATACCTCTGACTTCTTGACCTGACTTCCTCGGCAGACAGAACAGTTGTCCAGCAATCGTAGGTTTGGTGGGTCAACTGACTCGGTTCCGTAGGAGACAGGTCAGTCATAAAGCAATCATTGGATCGGTGTTTCAATGGAATTTGACTGTGCTATTTGTGTTCCACAAGTGACACGGCATTTGTCCACCAATCGTAGGTTTCGTGATTTCATTGACTATGTCTCTGTGAGTTGACTTCCTCAGGAGACAGAACAGTTGTCTACCAATCGTAGGATTGGTGGTTCAATTGAGTCAGTTCCTTCGGAGACAGGTCAGTTGTCAGCCATTCATTGAAACACTTGTTCAAATGATTGTTACTGTGTTGTTTGTGTTCCGGAAGGGACAAAGCATTCGCCCACCTATCGGAGGATAGGTGTTTTTAATAACGCTTTGTTGTTTTTGAGTTTGTCAAGGTACAGAGCAGTCGTCGGTGGTTCCATTGACGCCTACTACTTGACCTGAGTTACAGAGGGAGCAGAGCAGTTGTTCTCCAGTCATTGAGTTGGTGGGTGAAATGTCTCTGGCTCTTTTCCTTGTGTTCCTCAGGTTATAGAGCAGTGGTCCACCAGTCGTAGGATTGGTGGTTCAGATACCTCTGACTTCTTGACCTGACTTCCTCGGCAGACAGAACAGTTGTCCAGCAATCGTAGGTTTGGTGGGTCAACTGACTCGGTTCCGTAGGAGACAGGTCAGTCATAAAGCAATCATTGGATCGGTGTTTCAATGGAATTTGACTGTGCTATTTGTGTTCCACAAGTGACACGGCATTTGTCCACCAATCGTAGGTTTCGTGATTTCATTGACTATGTCTCTGTGAGTTGAGTTCCTCAGGAGACAAAACAATGTTTCACCAATCATAGGTTTGGTGTTTCAGATGCCTCTGACCTCTAGACCTGACTTCCTCAGGAGACAGAACAGTTGTCTACCAATCGTAGGATTGGTGGTTCAATTGAGTCCGTTCCTTAGGAGACAGGTCAGTTGTCAGCCATTCATTGAAACACTTGTTCAAATGATTGTTACTGTGTTGTTTGTGTTCCGGAGAGGACAAAACATTCGCCCACCTATCGGAGGATAGGTGTTTTTAATAACGCTTTGTTGTTTTTGAGTTTGTCAAGGTACAGAGCAGTCGTCGGTGGTTCCATTGACGCCTACTACTTGACCTGAGTTACAGAGGGAGCAGGGCAGTTGTTCTCCAGTCATTGAGTTGGTGGGTGAAATGTCTCTGGCTCTATTCCTTGTGTTCCTCAGGTTATAGAGCAGTGGTCCACCAGTCGTAGGTTTGGTGGGTCAACTGACTCGGTTCCGTAGGAGACAGGTCAGTCATAAAGCAATCATTGGATCGGTGTTTCAATGGAATTTGACTGTGCTATTTGTGTTCCACAAGTGACACGGCATTTGTCCACCAATCGTAGGTTTCGTGATTTCATTGACTATGTCTCTGTGAGTTGAGTTCCTCAGGAGACAAAACAGTGTTTCACCAATCGTAGGTTTCGTGATTTCATTGACTATGTCTCTGTGAGTTGAGTTCCTCAGGAGACAAAACAATGTTTCACCAATCATAGGTTTGGTGTTTCAGATGCCTCTGACCTCTAGACCTGACTTCCTCAGGAGACAGAACAGTTGTCTACCAATCGTAGGATTGGTGGTTCAATTGAGTCCGTTCCTTAGGAGACAGGTCAGTTGTCAGCCATTCATTGAAACACTTGTTCAAATGATTGTTACTGTGATGTTTGTGTTCCGGAAGGGACAAAGCATTCGCCCACCTATCGGAGGATAGGTGTTTTTAATAACGCTTTGTTGTTTTTGAGTTTGTCAAGGTACAGAGCAGTCGTCGGTGGTTCCATTGACGCCTACTACTTGACCTGAGTTACAGAGGGAGCAGAGCAGTTGTTCTCCAGTCATTGAGTTGGTGGGTGAAATGTCTCTGGCTCTATTCCTTGTGTTCCTCAGGTTATAGAGCAGTGGTCCACCAGTCGTAGGATTGGTGGTTCAGATACCTCTGACTTCTTGACCTGACTTCCTCGGCAGACAGAACAGTCGTCCAGCAATCGTAGGTTTGGTGGGTCAACTGACTCGGTTCCGTAGGAGACAGGTCAGTCATAAAGCAATCATTGGATCGGTGTTTCAATGGAATTTGACTGTGCTATTTGTGTTCCACAAGTGACACGGCATTTGACCACCAATCGTAGGTTTCGTGATTTCATTGACTATGTCTCTGTGAGTTGATTTCCTCAGGAGACAAAACAGTGTTTCACCAATCGTAGGTTTCGTGATTTCATTGACTATGTCTCTGTGAGTTGAGTTCCTCAGGAGACAAAACAGTGTTTCACCAATCATAGGTTTAGTGGTTCAGATGCCTCTGACCTCTAGACCTGACTTCCTCGGCAGACAGAACAGTTGTCCAGCAATCGTAGGTTTGGTGGGTCAACTGACTCGGTTCCGTAGGAGACAGGTCAGTCACAAAGCAATCATTGGATCGGTGTTTCAATGGAATTTGACTGTGCTATTTGTGTTCCACAAGTGACACGGCATTTGACCACCAATCGTAGGTTTCGTGATTTCATTGACTATGTCTCTGTGAGTTGAGTTCCTCAGGAGACAAAACAGTGTTTCACCAATCGTAGGTTTCGTGATTTCATTGACTATGTCTCTGTGAGTTGAGTTCCTCAGGAGACAAAACAATGTTTCACCAATCATAGGTTTGGTGTTTCAGATGCCTCTGACCTCTAGACCTGACTTCCTCAGGAGACAGAACAGTTGTCTACCAATCGTAGGATTGGTGGTTCAATTGAGTCAGTTTCTTAGGAGACAGGTCAGTTGTCAGCCATTCATTGAAACACTTGTTCAAATGATTGTTACTGTGTTGTTTGTGTTCCGGAAGGGACAAAGCATTCGCCCACCTATCGGAGGATAGGTGTTTTTAATAACGCTTTGTTGTTTTTGAGTTTGTCAAGGTACAGAGCAGTCGTCGGTGGTTCCATTGACGCCTACTACTTGACCTGAGTTACAGAGGGAGCAGAGCAGTTGTTCTCCAGTCATTGAGTTGGTGGGTGAAATGTTTCTGGCTCTTTTCCTTGTGTTCCTCAGGTTATAGAGCAGTGGTCCACCAGTCGTAGGATTGGTGGTTCAGATACCTCTGACTTCTTGACCTGACTTCCTCGGCAGACAGAACAGTTGTCCAGCAATCGTAGGATTGATGGGTCAACTGACTCGGTTCCGTAGGAGACAGGTCAGTCATAAAGCAATCATTGGATCGGTGTTTCAATGGAATTTGACTGTGCTATTTGTGTTCCACAAGTGACACGGCATTTGTCCACCAATCGTAGGTTTCGTGATTTCATTGACTATGTCTCTGTGAGTTGAGTTCCTCAGGAGACAAAACAGTGTTTCACCAATCGTAGGTTTCGTGATTTCATTGACTATGTCTCTGTGAGTTGAGTTCCTCAGGAGACAAAACAGTGTTTCACCAATCATAGGTTTAGTGGTTCAGATGCCTCTGACCTCTAGACCTGACTTCCTCGGCAGACAGAACAGTTGTCCAGCAATCGTAGGTTTGGTGGGTCAACTGACTCGGTTCCGTAGGAGACAGGTCAGTCACAAAGCAATCATTGGATCGGTGTTTCAATGGAATTTGACTGTGCTATTTGTGTTCCACAAGTGACACGGCATTTGTCCACCAATCGTAGGTTTCGTGATTTCATTGACTATGTCTCTGTGAGTTGAGTTCCTCAGGAGACAAAACAATGTTTCACCAATCATAGGTTTGGTGTTTCAGATGCCTCTGACCTCTAGACCTGACTTCCTCAGGAGACAGAACAGTTGTCTACCAATTGTAGGATTGGTGGTTCAATTGAGTCCGTTCCTTAGGAGACAGGTCAGTTGTCAGCCATTCATTGAAACACTTGTTCAAATGATTGTTACTGTGTTGTTTGTGTTCCGGAAGGGACAAAGCATTCGCCCACCTATCGGAGGATAGGTGTTTTTAATAACGCTTTGTTGTTTTTGAGTTTGTCAAGGTACAGAGCAGTCGTCGGTGGTTCCATTGACGCCTACTACTTGACCTGAGTTACAGAGGGAGCAGAGCAGTTGTTCTCCAGTCATTGAGTTGGTGGGTGAAATGTCTCTGGCTCTATTCCTTGTATTCCTCAGGTTATAGAGCAGTGGTCCACCAGTCGTAGGATTGGTGGTTCAGATACCTCTAACTTCTTGACCTGACTTCCTCGGCAGACAGAACAGTTGTCCAGCAATCGTAGGTTTGGTGGGTCAACTGACTCGGTTCCATAGGAGACAGGTCAGTCATAAAGCAATCATTGGATCGGTGTTTCAATGGAATTTGACTGTGCTATTTGTGTTCCACAAGTGACACGGCATTTGTCCACCAATCGTAGGTTTCGTGATTTCATTGACTATGTCTCTGTGAGTTGAGTTCCTCAGGAGACAAAACAGTGTTTCACCAATCGTAGGTTTCGTGATTTCATTGACTATGTCTCTGTGAGTTGAGTTCCTCAGGACACAAAACAGTGTTTCACCAATCGTAGGTTTCGTGATTTCATTGACTATGTCTCTGTGAGTTGAGTTCCTCAGGAGACAAAACAATGCTTCACCAATCATAGGTTTGGTGTTTCAGATGCCTCTGACCTCTAGACCTGACTTCCTCAGGAGACAGAACAGTTGTCTACCAATCGTAGGATTGGTGGTTCAATTGAGTCTGTTCCTTAGGAGACAGGTCAGTTGTCAGCCATTCATTGAAACACTTGTTCAAATGATTGTTACTGTGTTGTTTGTGTTCCGGAAGGGACAAAGCATTCGCCCACCTATCGGAGGATAGGTGTTTTTAATAACGCTTTGTTGTTTTTGAGTTTGTCAAGGTACAGAGCAGTCGTCGGTGGTTCCATTGACGCCTACTACTTGACCTGAGTTACAGAGGGAGCAGAGCAGTTGTTCTCCAGTCATTGAGTTGGTGGGTGAAATGTCTCTGGCTCTTTTCCTTGTGTTCCTCAGGTTATAGAGCAGTGGTCCACCAGTCGTAGGATTGGTGGTTCAGATACCTCTGACTTCTTGACCTGACTTCCTCGGCAGACAGAACAGTTGTCCAGCAATCGTAGGTTTGGTGGGTCAACTGACTCGGTTCCGTAGGAGACAGGTCAGTCATAAAGCAATCATTGGATCGGTGTTTCAATGGAATTTGACTGTGCTATTTGTGTTCCACAAGTGACACGGCATTTGTCCACCAATCGTAGGTTTCGTGATTTCATTGACTATGTCTCTGTGAGTTGAGTTCCTCAGGAGACAAAACAGTGTTTCACTAATCGTAGGTTTCGTGATTTCATTGACTATGTCTCTGTGAGTTGAGTTCCTCAGGAGACAAAACAATGTTTCACCAATCATAGGTTTGGTGTTTCAGATGCCTCTGACCTCTAGACCTGACTTCCTCAGGAGACAGAACAGTTGTCTACCAATTGTAGGATTGGTGGTTCAATTGAGTCCGTTCCTTAGGAGACAGGTCAGTTGTCAGCCATTCATTGAAACACTTGTTCAAATGATTGTTACTGTGTTGTTTGTGTTCCGGAAGGGACAAAGCATTCGCCCACCTATAGGTGTTTTTAATAACGCTTTGTTGTTTTTGAGTTTGTCAAGGTACAGAGCAGTCGTCGGTGGTTCCATTGATGCCTACTACTTGACCTGAGTTACAGAGGGAGCAGAGCAGTTGTTCTCCAGTCATTGAGTTGGTGGGTGAAATGTCTCTGGCTCTTTTCCTTGTGTTCCTCAGGTTATAGAGCAGTGGTCCACCAGTCGTAGGATTGGTGGTTCAGATACCTCTGACTTCTTGACCTGACTTCTTCGGCAGACAGAACAGTTGTCCAGCAATCGTAGGTTTGGTGGGTCAACTGACTCGGTTCCGTAGGAGACAGGTCAGTCATAAAGCAATCATTGGATCGGTGTTTCAATGGAATTTGACTGTGCTATTTGTGTTCCACAAGTGACACGGCATTTGTCCACCAATCGTAGGTTTCGTGATTTCATTGACTATGTCTCTGTGAGTTGAGTTCCTCAGGAGACAAAACAGTGTTTCACCAATCGTAGGTTTCGTGATTTCATTGACTATGTCTCTGTGAGTTGAGTTCCTCAGGAGACAAAACAGTGTTTCACCAATCATAGGTTTGGTGGTTCAGATGCCTCTGACCTCTAGACCTGACTTCCTCAGGAGACAGAACAGTTGTCTACCAATCGTAGGATTGGTGGTTCAATTGAGTCCGTTCCTTAGGAGACAGGTCAGTTGTCAGCCATTCATTGAAACACTTGTTCAAATGATTGTTACTGTGTTGTTTGTGTTCCGGAAGGGACAAAGCATTCGCCCACCTATCGGAGGATAGGTGTTTTTAATAACGCTTTGTTGTTTTTGAGTTTGTCGAGGTACAGAGCAGTCGTCGGTGGTTCCATTGACGCCTACTACTTGACCTGAGTTACAGAGGGAGCAGAGCAGTTGTTCTCCAGTCATTGAGTTGGTGGGTGAAATGTCTCTGGCTCTTTTCCTTGTGTTCCTCAGGTTATAGAGCTGTGGTCCACCAGTCGTAGGATTGGTGGTTCAGATACCTCTGACTTCTTGACCTGACTTCCTCGGCAGACAGAACAGTTGTCCAGCAATCGTAGGTTTGGTGGGTCAACTGACTCGGTTCCGTAGGAGACAGGTCAGTCATAAAGCAATCATTGGATCGGTGTTTCAATGGAATTTGACTGTGCTATTTGTGTTCCACAAGTGACACGGCATTTGTCCACCAATCGTAGGTTTCGTGATTCAGATGCCTCTGACCTCTAGACCTGACTTCCTCGGCAGACAGAACAGTTGTCCAGCAATCGTAGGTTTGGTGGGTCAACTGACTCGGTTCCGTAGGAGACAGGTCAGTCATAAAGTGTCACGATCGGCAGCCTGGCCGATCGGTCCCTTACTGGGTGAATCTCCACCCAGCGGATTCACTCACCACACCCCTGTCATCACCACGCACCTGCCTGATTATCCTCTTGTGCTCTGATTATTTTCACCTGGCTCATCATCTCTTACTTAAGTTCTTCCCACAGCTCAGTCCCTTGTCAGACCATCAACGTTTCTACCCCGACATGCAAACCTCCGACGGACTTCCCCTTTTGCCACCGGTACCGTGAGGTTTCCTTTGAATCCTTGTTCTGATCGCCTGACGCTCACGACAGCGGTGGGTATTTTGACTGACTTTTACGCCAAGAACGCTGGGCTCTCGTCTTTGTGTCCTGAGGGATTTGCTACTCTGACTTGTCCACGAAACCTAAACTAACTCTTCTTAGTTAGCGACGAGCGCCTTTGGTGCGCCGTGTGTTTGAGACTCTGTCACGCACTGTACACAGCCGGTTCGGCTCGCTTTGTGTTTTGTTTTGTTCTTAGTTTTGTCGCCTGGATTCTGCTGCCCTCCTGGTCTCCTCTCCACTGTCACGGCTGGCAGAAGATCCGGAGGACTCCGGAGACCTGACAGCCACCAATCTTGACCTTGCCAGGTCATCCAGACCCTTTTTGATTTGCTGGATGCGATCCCTGAGATCCAGGACTCCCAGACCCGCATCTCCACACTGAACTGGGTTACAGATTTTTACTCAGCCTGCCCCTGGTTAAAGACCCATACAAGGTTCCCTGAGCTTCTGACCATACAGGTCAGACTCAGAAGGAGGGAGGCACCCCGTCCTCAGTCTGCTCCCTCGCCACGTCGCCAGTCTGCCCTCTCGTCACGACGACAGCCTGCCCTCTCGCTCGTCCCATCCACACCAGAACGACCTGCCGCACCCTCACAGTCCCAGGCCACCTCTCCGGTCCTCTGTGCTGGCCACGTGATTCTCGGCTCGTGCCGGACGCCGGAGATTGCCCCTCGTCTCTTCCCCTCTGAGGGCCGCCGTATCTGGCAGGAACTGAAGCATCAGGGGGACCCTCTCCACACTCCTCCGGTTCCCCCCATCCCGGGTCCCAAGTCTCAGCCTCATTCTCGACACCACCCAGAACCTGCTGTTCGTGCTGCTCCACGCCACCCAGAACCTGCTGTTCGTGCTGCTTCACGCCACCCAGAACCTGCTGTTCGTGCTGCTTCACGCCACCCAGAACCTGCTGTTCGTGCTGCTTCACGCCACCCAGAACCTGCTGTTCGTGCTGCTTCACGCCACCCAGAACCTGCTGTTCGTGCTGCTTCACGCCACCCAGAACCTGCTGTTCGTGCTGCTTTACGCCACCCAGAACCTGCTGTTCGTGCTGCTTCACGCCACCCAGAACCTGCTGTTCATGCTGCTCTACGCCACCCAGAACCTGCTGTTCCACGCCATGCTAGGACCACGGACTCATACCACCCGAGCCTCCCTGCCGCTCCTCGCCTCTCCTCTCCTGAGCCTCTGCCCAATCAGGAGGAGCCGATGGCCCAGTCGGGTCCGCGGCGGACATTTCCCCAGTTCCTGGCCTATTGGGCCTCCCTTCGGGCCCGCGCCCGCGCAAATCTTGCCACCTCCTCAGGCCATGCAGACTTGGACCATGTCCGCAGCAGCAGCCACAGACGCCGGCCGCCTAGGTTCCCCTGCCGCCGCAACCACCGGTGACACTGGCCATGTTCTTGTCCTCGCCATGTTCCTCAAGGTGTCCTGGTATTGTGCGGCCTGGAGGGTCCACACAGGTTCCTTCCGGCTCCGGCGACCCCAGGAGGGGTCTGCCTTTTGGTTCCTGGCTCTGGCGACCCCAGGAGGGGTCTGCCTTCTGGTTCCTGGCTCTGGCGACCCCAGGAGGGGTCTGCCTTCTGGTTCCTGGCTCTGGCGACCCCAGGAGGGGTCTGCCTTCTGGTTCCGGGCTCTGGCGACCCCAGGAGGGGTCCGCCTTCTGGTTCCGGGCTCTGGCGACCCCAAGAGGGGTCCGCCTTCTGGGTCCGGGCTCTGGCGACCCCAGGAGGGGTCCGCCTTCTGGTTCCGGGCTCTGGCGACCCCAGGAGGGGTCCGCCTTCTGGTTCCTGGCTCTGGCGACCCCAGGAGGGCTCTGCCTTCTGGATTGGTGGTTCAGATACCTCTGACTTCTTGACCTGACTTCCTCGGCAGACAGAACAGTTGTCCAGCAATCGCAGGATTGGTGGGTCAACTGACTCGGTTCCGTAGGAGACAGGTCAGTCATAAAGCAATCATTGGATCGGTGTTTCAATGGAATTTGACTGTGCTATTTGTGTTCCACAAGTGACACGGCATTTGTCCACCAATCGTAGGTTTCGTGATTTCATTGACTATGTCTCTGTGAGTTGAGTTCCACAGGAGACAAAACAGTGTTTCACCAATCGTAGGTTTCGTGATTTCATTGACTATGTCTCTGTGAGTTGAGTTCCTCAGGAGACAAAACAATGTTTCACCAATCATAGCTTTGGTGTTTCAGATGCCTCTGACCTCTAGACCTGACTTCCTCAGGAGACAGAACAGTTGTCTACCAATCGTAGGATTGGTGGTTCAATTGAGTCCGTTCCTTAGGAGACAGGTCAGTTGTCAGCCATTCATTGAAACACTTGTTCAAATGATTGTTACTGTGTTGTTTGTGTTCCGGAAGGGACAAAGCATTCGCCCACCTATCGGAGGATAGGTGTTTTTAATAACGCTTTGTTGTTTTTGAGTTTGTCAAGTTACAGAGCAGTCGTCGGTGGTTCCATTGACGCCTACTACTTGACCTGAGTTACAGAGGGAGCAGAGCAGTTGTTCTCCAGTCATTGAGTTGGTGGGTGAAATGTCTCTGGCTCTATTCCTTGTGTTCCTCAGGTTATAGAGCAGTGGTCCACCAGTCGTAGGATTGGTGGTTCAGATACCTCTGACTTCTTGACCTGACTTCCTCGGCAGACAGAACAGTTGTCCAGCAATCGTAGGTTTGGTGGGTCAACTGACTCGGTTCCGTAGGAGACAGGTCAGTCATAAAGCAATCATTGGATCGGTGTTTCAATGGAATTTGACTGTGCTATTTGTGTTCCACAAGTTACACGGCATTTGTCCACCAATCGTAGGTTTCGTGATTTCATTGACTATGTCTCTGTGAGTTGAGTTCCTCAGGACACAAAACAGTGTTTCACCAATCGTAGGTTTCGTGATTTCATTGACTATGTCTCTGTGAGTTGAGTTCCTCAGGACACAAAACAGTGTTTCACCAATCGTAGGTTTCGTGATTTCATTGACTATGTCTCTGTGAGTTGAGTTCCTCAGGAGACAAAACAATGTTTCACCAATCATAGGTTTGGTGTTTCAGATGCCTCTGACCTCTAGACCTGACTTCCTCAGGAGACAGAACAGTTGTCTACCAATCGTAGGATTGGTGGTTCAATTGAGTCAGTTCCTTAGGAGACAGGTCAGTTGTCAGCCATTCATTGAAACACTTGTTCAAATGATTGTTACTATGTTGTTTGTGTTCCGGAAGGGACAAAGCATTCGCCCACCTATCGGAGGATAGGTGTTTTTAATAACGCTTTGTTGTTTTTGAGTTTGTCAAGGTACAGAGCAGTCGTCGGTGGTTCCATTGACGCCTACTACTTGACCTGAGTTACAGAGGGAGCAGAGCAGTTGTTCTCCAGTCATTGAGTTGGTGGGTGAAATGTCTCTGGCTCTTTTCCTTGTGTTCCTCAGGTTATAGAGCAGTGGTCCACCAGTCGTAGGATTGGTGGTTCAGATACCTCTGACTTCTTGACCTGACTTCCTCGGCAGACAGAACAGTTGTCCAGCAATCGTAGGTTTGGTGGGTCAACTGACTCGGTTCCGTAGGAGACAGGTCAGTCATAAAGCAATCATTGGATCGGTGTTTCAATGGAATTTGACTGTGCTATTTGTGTTCCACAAGTGACACGGCATTTGTCCACCAATCGTAGGTTTCGTGATTTCATTGACTATGTCTCTGTGAGTTGAGTTCCTCAGGAGACAAAACAGTGTTTCACCAATCATAGGTTTGGTGTTTCAGATGCCTCTGACCTCTAGACCTGACTTCCTCAGGAGACAGAACAGTTGTCTACCAATCGTAGGATTGGTGGTTCAATTGAGTCTGTTCCTTAGGAGACAGGTCAGTTGTCAGCCATTCATTGAAACACTTGTTCAAATGATTGTTACTGTGTTGTTTGTGTTCCGGAAGGGACAAAGCATTCGCCCACCTATAGGTGTTTTTAATAACGCTTTGTTGTTTTTGAGTTTGTCAAGGTACAGAGCAGTCGTCGGTGGTTCCATTGATGCCTACTACTTGACCTGAGTTACAGAGGGAGCAGAGCAGTTGTTCTCCAGTCATTGAGTTGGTGGGTGAAATGTCTCTGGCTCTTTTCCTTGTGTTCCTCAGGTTATAGAGCAGTGGTCCACCAGTCGTAGGATTGGTGGTTCAGATACCTCTGACTTCTTGACCTGACTTCTTCGGCAGACAGAACAGTTGTCCAGCAATCGTAGGTTTGGTGGGTCAACTGACTCGGTTCCGTAGGAGACAGGTCAGTCATAAAGCAATCATTGGATCGGTGTTTCAATGGAATTTGACTGTGCTATTTGTGTTCCACAAGTGACACGGCATTTGTCCACCAATCGTAGGTTTCGTGATTCAGATGCCTCTGACCTCTAGACCTGACTTCCTCGGCAGACAGAACAGTTGTCCAGCAATCGTAGGTTTGGTGGGTCAACTGACTCGGTTCCGTAGGAGACAGGTCAGTCATAAAGTGTCACGATCGGCAGCCTGGCCGATCGGTCCCTTACTGGGTGAATCTCCACCCAGCGGAGTCACTCACCACACCCCTGTCATCACCACGCACCTGCCTGATTATCCTCTTGTGCTCTGATTATTTTCACCTGGCTCATCATCTCTTACTTAAGTTCTTCCCACAGCTCAGTCCCTTGTCAGACCATCAACGTTTCTACCCCGACATGCAAACCTCCGACGGACTTCCCCTTTTGCCACCGGTACCGTGAGGTTTCCTTTGAATCCTTGTTCTGATCGCCTGACGCTCACGACAGCGGTGGGTATTTTGACTGACTTTTACGCCAAGAACGCTGGGCTCTCGTCTTTGTGTCCTGAGGGATTTGCTACTCTGACTTGTCCACGAAACCTAAACTAACTCTTCTTAGTTAGCGACGAGCGCCTTTGGTGCGCCGTGTGTTTGAGACTCTGTCACGCACTGTACACAGCCGGTTCGGCTCGCTTTGTGTTTTGTTTTGTTCTTAGTTTTGTCGCCTGGATTCTGCTGCCCTCCTGGTCTCCTCTCCACTGTCACGGCTGGCAGAAGATCCGGAGGACTCCGGAGACCTGACAGCCACCAATCTTGACCTTGCCAGGTCATCCAGACCCTTTTTGATTTGCTGGATGCGATCCCTGAGATCCAGGACTCCCAGACCCGCATCTCCACACTGAACTGGGTTACAGATTTTTACTCAGCCTGCCCCTGGTTAAAGACCCATACAAGGTTCCCTGAGCTTCTGACCATACAGGTCAGACTCAGAAGGAGGGAGGCACCCCGTCCTCAGTCTGCTCCCTCGCCACGTCGCCAGTCTGCCCTCTCGTCACGACGACAGCCTGCCCTCTCGCTCGTCCCATCCACACCAGAACGACCTGCCGCACCCTCACAGTCCCAGGCCACCTCTCCGGTCCTCTGTGCTGGCCACGTGATTCTCGGCTCGTGCCGGACGCCGGAGATTGCCCCTCGTCTCTTCCCCTCTGAGGGCCGCCGTATCTGGCAGGAACTGAAGCATCAGGGGGACCCTCTCCACACTCCTCCGGTTCCCCCCATCCCGGGTCCCAAGTCTCAGCCTCATTCTCGACACCACCCAGAACCTGCTGTTCGTGCTGCTCCACGCCACCCAGAACCTGCTGTTCGTGCTGCTTCACGCCACCCAGAACCTGCTGTTCGTGCTGCTTCACGCCACCCAGAACCTGCTGTTCGTGCTGCTTCACGCCACCCAGAACCTGCTGTTCGTGCTGCTTCACGCCACCCAGAACCTGCTGTTCGTGCTGCTTCACGCCACCCAGAACCTGCTGTTCGTGCTGCTTCACGCCACCCAGAACCTGCTGTTCATGCTGCTCTACGCCACCCAGAACCTGCTGTTCCACGCCATGCTAGGACCACGGACTCATACCACCCGAGCCTCCCTGCCGCTCCTCGCCTCTCCTCTCCTGAGCCTCTGCCCAATCAGGAGGAGCCGATGGCCCAGTCGGGTCCGCGGCGGACATTTCCCCAGTTCCTGGCCTATTGGGCCTCCCTTCGGGCCCGCGCCCGCGCAAATCTTGCCACCTCCTCAGGCCATGCAGACTTGGACCATGTCCGCAGCAGCAGCCACAGACGCCGGCCGCCTAGGTTCCCCTGCCGCCGCAACCACCGGTGACACTGGCCATGTTCTTGTCCTCGCCATGTTCCTCAAGGTGTCCTGGTATTGTGCGGCCTGGAGGGTCCACACAGGTTCCTTCCGGCTCCGGCGACCCCAGGAGGGGTCTGCCTTTTGGTTCCTGGCTCTGGCGACCCCAGGAGGGGTCTGCCTTCTGGTTCCTGGCTCTGGCGACCCCAGGAGGGGTCTGCCTTCTGGTTCCTGGCTCTGGCGACCCCAGGAGGGGTCTGCCTTCTGGTTCCGGGCTCTGGCGACCCCAGGAGGGGTCCGCCTTCTGGTTCCGGGCTCTGGCGACCCCAGGACGGGTCTGCCTTCTGGTTCCTGGCTCTGGCGACCCCAGGAGGGGTCTGCCTTCTGGTTTCTGGCTCTGGCGACCCCAGGAGGGGTCCGCCTTCTGGGTCCGGGCTCTGGCGACCCCAGGAGGGGTCCGCCTTCTGGTTCCGGGCTCTGGCGACCCCAGGAGGGGTCCGCCTTCTGGTTCCTGGCTCTGGCGACCCCAGGAGGGCTCTGCCTTCTGGATTGGTGGTTCAGATACCTCTGACTTCTTGACCTGACTTCCTCGGCAGACAGAACAGTTGTCCAGCAATCGCAGGATTGGTGGGTCAACTGACTCGGTTCCGTAGGAGACAGGTCAGTCATAAAGCAATCATTGGATCGGTGTTTCAATGGAATTTGACTGTGCTATTTGTGTTCCACAAGTGACACGGCATTTGTCCACCAATCGTAGGTTTCGTGATTTCATTGACTATGTCTCTGTGAGTTGAGTTCCTCAGGAGACAAAACAGTGTTTCACCAATCGTAGGTTTCGTGATTTCATTGACTATGTCTCTGTGAGTTGAGTTCCTCAGGAGACAAAACAATGTTTCACCAATCATAGCTTTGGTGTTTCAGATGCCTCTGACCTCTAGACCTGACTTCCTCAGGAGACAGAACAGTTGTCTACCAATCGTAGGATTGGTGGTTCAATTGAGTCCGTTCCTTAGGAGACAGGTCAGTTGTCAGCCATTCATTGAAACACTTGTTCAAATGATTGTTACTGTGTTGTTTGTGTTCCGGAAGGGACAAAGCATTCGCCCACCTATCGGAGGATAGGTGTTTTTAATAACGCTTTGTTGTTTTTGAGTTTGTCAAGTTACAGAGCAGTCGTCGGTGGTTCCATTGACGCCTACTACTTGACCTGAGTTACAGAGGGAGCAGAGCAGTTGTTCTCCAGTCATTGAGTTGGTGGGTGAAATGTCTCTGGCTCTATTCCTTGTGTTCCTCAGGTTATAGAGCAGTGGTCCACCAGTCGTAGGATTGGTGGTTCAGATACCTCTGACTTCTTGACCTGACTTCCTCGGCAGACAGAACAGTTGTCCAGCAATCGTAGGTTTGGTGGGTCAACTGACTCGGTTCCGTAGGAGACAGGTCAGTCATAAAGCAATCATTGGATCGGTGTTTCAATGGAATTTGACTGTGCTATTTGTGTTCCACAAGTTACACGGCATTTGTCCACCAATCGTAGGTTTCGTGATTTCATTGACTATGTCTCTGTGAGTTGAGTTCCTCAGGACACAAAACAGTGTTTCACCAATCGTAGGTTTCGTGATTTCATTGACTATGTCTCTGTGAGTTGAGTTCCTCAGGAGACAAAACAATGTTTCACCAATCATAGGTTTGGTGTTTCAGATGCCTCTGACCTCTAGACCTGACTTCCTCAGGAGACAGAACAGTTGTCTACCAATCGTAGGATTGGTGGTTCAATTGAGTCTGTTCCTTAGGAGACAGGTCAGTTGTCAGCCATTCATTGAAACACTTGTTCAAATGATTGTTACTGTGTTGTTTGTGTTCCGGAAGGGACAAAGCATTCGCCCACCTATCGGAGGATAGGTGTTTTTAATAACGCTTTGTTGTTTTTGAGTTTGTCACGGTACAGAGCAGTCGTCGGTGGTTCCATTGACGCCTACTACTTGACCTGAGTTACAGAGGGAGCAGAGCAGTTGTTCTCCAGTCATTGAGTTGGTGGGTGAAATGTCTCTGGCTCTATTTCTTGTGTTCCTCAGGTTATAGAGCAGTGGTCCACCAGTCGTAGGATTGGTGGTTCAGATACCTCTGACTTCTTGACCTGACTTCCTCGGCAGACAGAACAGTTGTCCAGCAATCGTAGGTTTGGTGGGTCAACTGACTCGGTTCCGTAGGAGACAGGTCAGTCATAAAGCAATCATTGGATCGGTGTTTCAATGGAATTTGACTGTGCTATTTGTGTTCCACAAGTGACACGGCATTTGTCCACCAATCGTAGGTTTCGTGATTTCATTGACTATGTCTCTGTGAGTTGAGTTTCTCAGGAGACAAAACAATGTTTCACCAATCGTAGGTTTCGTGATTTCATTGACTATGTCTCTGTGAGTTGAGTTCCTCAGGAGACAAAACAGTGTTTCACCAATCATAGGTTTGGTGTTTCAGATACCTCTGACCTCTAGACCTGACTTCCTCAGGAGACAGAACAGTTGTCTACCAATCGTAGGATTGGTGGTTCAATTGAGTCCGTTCCTTAGGAGACAGGTCAGTTGTCAGCCATTCATTGAAACACTTGTTCAAATGATTGTTACTGTGTTGTTTGTGTTCCGGAAGGGACAAAGCATTCGCCCACCTATCGGAGGATAGGTGTTTTTAATAACGCTTTGTTGTTTTTGAGTTTGTCAAGGTACAGAGCAGTCGTCGGTGGTTCCATTGACGCCTACTACTTGACCTGAGTTACAGAGGGAGCAGAGCAGTTGTTCTCCAGTCATTGAGTTGGTGGGTGAAATGTCTCTGGCTCTTTTCCTTGTGATGATCAGGTTATAGAGCAGTGGTCCACCAGTCGTAGGATTGGTGGTTCAGATACCTCTGACTTCTTGACCTGACTTCCTCGGCAGACAGAACAGTTGTCCAGCAATCGCAGGATTGGTGGGTCAACTGACTCGGTTCCGTAGGAGACAGGTCAGTCATAAAGCAATCATTGGATCGGTGTTTCAATGGAATTTGACTGTGCTATTTGTGTTCCACAAGTGACACGGCATTTGTCCACCAATCGTAGGTTTCGTGATTTCATTGACTATGTCTCTGTGAGTTGAGTTCCTCAGGAGACAAAACAGTGTTTCACCAATCGTAGGTTTCGTGATTTCATTGACTATGTCTCTGTGAGTTGAGTTCCTCAGGAGACAAAACAATGTTTCACCAATCATAGCTTTGGTGTTTCAGATGCCTCTGACCTCTAGACCTGACTTCCTCAGGAGACAGAACAGTTGTCTACCAATCGTAGGATTGGTGGTTCAATTGAGTCCGTTCCTTAGGAGACAGGTCAGTTGTCAGCCATTCATTGAAACACTTGTTCAAATGATTGTTACTGTGTTGTTTGTGTTCCGGAAGGGACAAAGCATTCGCCCACCTATCGGAGGATAGGTGTTTTTAATAACGCTTTGTTGTTTTTGAGTTTGTCAAGTTACAGAGCAGTCGTCGGTGGTTCCATTGACGCCTACTACTTGACCTGAGTTACAGAGGGAGCAGAGCAGTTGTTCTCCAGTCATTGAGTTGGTGGGTGAAATGTCTCTGGCTCTATTCCTTGTGTTCCTCAGGTTATAGAGCAGTGGTCCACCAGTCGTAGGATTGGTGGTTCAGATACCTCTGACTTCTTGACCTGACTTCCTCGGCAGACAGAACAGTTGTCCAGCAATCGTAGGTTTGGTGGGTCAACTGACTCGGTTCCGTAGGAGACAGGTCAGTCATAAAGCAATCATTGGATCGGTGTTTCAATGGAATTTGACTGTGCTATTTGTGTTCCACAAGTTACACGGCATTTGTCCACCAATCGTAGGTTTCGTGATTTCATTGACTATGTCTCTGTGAGTTGAGTTCCTCAGGACACAAAACAGTGTTTCACCAATCGTAGGTTTCGTGATTTCATTGACTATGTCTCTGTGAGTTGAGTTCCTCAGGAGACAAAACAATGTTTCACCAATCATAGGTTTGGTGTTTCAGATGCCTCTGACCTCTAGACCTGACTTCCTCAGGAGACAGAACAGTTGTCTACCAATCGTAGGATTGGTGGTTCAATTGAGTCTGTTCCTTAGGAGACAGGTCAGTTGTCAGCCATTCATTGAAACACTTGTTCAAATGATTGTTACTGTGTTGTTTGTGTTCCGGAAGGGACAAAGCATTCGCCCACCTATCGGAGGATAGGTGTTTTTAATAACGCTTTGTTGTTTTTGAGTTTGTCACGGTACAGAGCAGTCGTCGGTGGTTCCATTGACGCCTACTACTTGACCTGAGTTACAGAGGGAGCAGAGCAGTTGTTCTCCAGTCATTGAGTTGGTGGGTGAAATGTCTCTGGCTCTATTTCTTGTGTTCCTCAGGTTATAGAGCAGTGGTCCACCAGTCGTAGGATTGGTGGTTCAGATACCTCTGACTTCTTGACCTGACTTCCTCGGCAGACAGAACAGTTGTCCAGCAATCGTAGGTTTGGTGGGTCAACTGACTCGGTTCCGTAGGAGACAGGTCAGTCATAAAGCAATCATTGGATCGGTGTTTCAATGGAATTTGACTGTGCTATTTGTGTTCCACAAGTGACACGGCATTTGTCCACCAATCGTAGGTTTCGTGATTTCATTGACTATGTCTCTGTGAGTTGAGTTTCTCAGGAGACAAAACAATGTTTCACCAATCGTAGGTTTCGTGATTTCATTGACTATGTCTCTGTGAGTTGAGTTCCTCAGGAGACAAAACAGTGTTTCACCAATCATAGGTTTGGTGTTTCAGATACCTCTGACCTCTAGACCTGACTTCCTCAGGAGACAGAACAGTTGTCTACCAATCGTAGGATTGGTGGTTCAATTGAGTCCGTTCCTTAGGAGACAGGTCAGTTGTCAGCCATTCATTGAAACACTTGTTCAAATGATTGTTACTGTGTTGTTTGTGTTCCGGAAGGGACAAAGCATTCGCCCACCTATCGGAGGATAGGTGTTTTTAATAACGCTTTGTTGTTTTTGAGTTTGTCAAGGTACAGAGCAGTCGTCGGTGGTTCCATTGACGCCTACTACTTGACCTGAGTTACAGAGGGAGCAGAGCAGTTGTTCTCCAGTCATTGAGTTGGTGGGTGAAATGTCTCTGGCTCTTTTCCTTGTGATGATCAGGTTATAGAGCAGTGGTCCACCAGTCGTAGGATTGGTGGTTCAGATACCTCTGACTTCTTGACCTGACTTCCTCGGCAGACAGAACAGTTGTCCAGCAATCGTAGGTTTGGTGGGTCAACTGACTCGGTTCCGTAGGAGACAGGTCAGTCATAAAGCAATCATTGGATCGGTGTTTCAATGGAATTTGACTGTGCTATTTGTGTTCCACAAGTGACACGGCATTTGTCCACCAATCGTAGGTTTCGTGATTTCATTGACTATGTCTCTGTGAGTTGAGTTTCTCAGGAGACAAAACAATGTTTCACCAATCGTAGGTTTCGTGATTTCATTGACTATGTCTCTGTGAGTTGAGTTCCTCAGGAGACAAAACAGTGTTTCACCAATCATAGGTTTGGTGTTTCAGATACCTCTGACCTCTAGACCTGACTTCCTCAGGAGACAGAACAGTTGTCTACCAATCGTAGGATTGGTGGTTCAATTGAGTCCGTTCCTTAGGAGACAGGTCAGTTGTCAGCCATTCATTGAAACACTTGTTCAAATGATTGTTACTGTGTTGTTTGTGTTCCGGAAGGGACAAAGCATTCGCCCACCTATCGGAGGATAGGTGTTTTTAATAACGCTTTGTTGTTTTTGAGTTTGTCAAGGTACAGAGCAGTCGTCGGTGGTTCCATTGACGCCTACTACTTGACCTGAGTTACAGAGGGAGCAGAGCAGTTGTTCTCCAGTCATTGAGTTGGTGGGTGAAATGTCTCTGGCTCTTTTCCTTGTGATGATCAGGTTATAGAGCAGTGGTCCACCAGTCGTAGGATTGGTGGTTCAGATACCTCTGACTTCTTGACCTGACTTCCTCGGCAGACAGAACAGTTGTCCAGCAATCGTAGGTTTGGTGGGTCAACTGACTCGGTTCCGTAGGAGACAGGTCAGTCATAAAGCAATCATTGGATCGGTGTTTCAATGGAATTTGACTGTGCTATTTGTGTTCCACAAGTGACACGGCATTTGTCCACCAATCGTAGGTTTCGTGATTTCATTGACTATGTCTCTGTGAGTTGAGTTTCTCAGGAGACAAAACAATGTTTCACCAATCGTAGGTTTCGTGATTTCATTGACTATGTCTCTGTGAGTTGAGTTCCTCAGGAGACAAAACAGTGTTTCACCAATCATAGGTTTGGTGTTTCAGATACCTCTGACCTCTAGACCTGACTTCCTCAGGAGACAGAACAGTTGTCTACCAATCGTAGGATTGGTGGTTCAATTGAGTCCGTTCCTTAGGAGACAGGTCAGTTGTCAGCCATTCATTGAAACACTTGTTCAAATGATTGTTACTGTGTTGTTTGTGTTCCGGAAGGGACAAAGCATTCGCCCACCTATCGGAGGATAGGTGTTTTTAATAACGCTTTGTTGTTTTTGAGTTTGTCAAGGTACAGAGCAGTCGTCGGTGGTTCCATTGACGCCTACTACTTGACCTGAGTTACAGAGGGAGCAGAGCAGTTGTTCTCCAGTCATTGAGTTGGTGGGTGAAATGTCTCTGGCTCTTTTCCTTGTGATGATCAGGTTATAGAGCAGTGGTCCACCAGTCGTAGGATTGGTGGTTCAGATACCTCTGACTTCTTGACCTGACTTCCTCGGCAGACAGAACAGTTGTCCAGCAATCGCAGGATTGGTGGGTCAACTGACTCGGTTCCGTAGGAGACAGGTCAGTCATAAAGCAATCATTGGATCGGTGTTTCAATGGAATTTGACTGTGCTATTTGTGTTCCACAAGTGACACGGCATTTGTCCACCAATCGTAGGTTTCGTGATTTCATTGACTATGTCTCTGTGAGTTGAGTTCCTCAGGAGACAAAACAGTGTTTCACCAATCGTAGGTTTCGTGATTTCATTGACTATGTCTCTGTGAGTTGAGTTCCTCAGGAGACAAAACAATGTTTCACCAATCATAGGTTTGGTGTTTCAGATGCCTCTGACCTCTAGACCTGACTTCCTCAGGAGACAGAACAGTTGTCTACCAATCGTAGGATTGGTGGTTCAATTGAGTCTGTTCCTTAGGAGACAGGTCAGTTGTCAGCCATTCATTGAAACACTTGTTCAAATGATTGTTACTGTGTTGTTTGTGTTCCGGAAGGGACAAAGCATTCGCCCACCTATCGGAGGATAGGTGTTTTTAATAACGCTTTGTTGTTTTTGAGTTTGTCGAGGTACAGAGCAGTCGTCGGTGGTTCCATTGACGCCTACTACTTGACCTGAGTTACAGAGGGAGCAGAGCAGTTGTTCTCCAGTCATTGAGTTGGTGGGTGAAATGTCTCTGGCTCTTTTCCTTGTGTTCCTCAGGTTATAGAGCAGTGGTCCACCAGTCGTAGGATTGGTGGTTCAGATACCTCTGACTTCTTGACCTGACTTCCTCGGCAGACAGAACAGTTGTCCAGCAATCGTAGGTTTGGTGGGTCAACTGACTCGGTTCCGTAGGAGACAGGTCAGTCATAAAGCAATCATTGGATCGGTGTTTCAATGGAATTTGACTGTGCTATTTGTGTTCCACAAGTTACACGGCATTTGTCCACCAATCGTAGGTTTCGTGATTTCATTGACTATGTCTCTGTGAGTTGAGTTCCTCAGGACACAAAACAGTGTTTCACCAATCGTAGGTTTCGTGATTTCATTGACTATGTCTCTGTGAGTTGAGTTCCTCAGGAGACAAAACAATGTTTCACCAATCATAGGTTTGGTGTTTCAGATGCCTCTGACCTCTAGACCTGACTTCCTCAGGAGACAGAACAGTTGTCTACCAATCGTAGGATTGGTGGTTCAATTGAGTCTGTTCCTTAGGAGACAGGTCAGTTGTCAGCCATTCATTGAAACACTTGTTCAAATGATTGTTACTGTGTTGTTTGTGTTCCGGAAGGGACAAAGCATTCGCCCACCTATCGGAGGATAGGTGTTTTTAATAACGCTTTGTTGTTTTTGAGTTTGTCGAGGTACAGAGCAGTCGTCGGTGGTTCCATTGACGCCTACTACTTGACCTGAGTTACAGAGGGAGCAGAGCAGTTGTTCTCCAGTCATTGAGTTGGTGGGTGAAATGTCTCTGGCTCTTTTCCTTGTGTTCCTCAGGTTATAGAGCAGTGGTCCACCAGTCGTAGGATTGGTGGTTCAGATACCTCTGACTTCTTGACCTGACTTCCTCGGCAGACAGAACAGTTGTCCAGCAATCGTAGGTTTGGTGGGTCAACTGACTCGGTTCCGTAGGAGACAGGTCAGTCATAAAGCAATCATTGGATCGGTGTTTCAATGGAATTTGACTGTGCTATTTGTGTTCCACAAGTTACACGGCATTTGTCCACCAATCGTAGGTTTCGTGATTTCATTGACTATGTCTCTGTGAGTTGAGTTCCTCAGGACACAAAACAGTGTTTCACCAATCGTAGGTTTCGTGATTTCATTGACTATGTCTCTGTGAGTTGAGTTCCTCAGGAGACAAAACAATGTTTCACCAATCATAGGTTTGGTGTTTCAGATGCCTCTGACCTCTAGACCTGACTTCCTCAGGAGACAGAACAGTTGTCTACCAATCGTAGGATTGGTGGTTCAATTGAGTCCGTTCCTTAGGAGACAGGTCAGTTGTCAGCCATTCATTGAAACACTTGTTCAAATGATTGTTACTGTGTTGTTTGTGTTCCGGAAGGGACAAAGCATTCGCCCACCTATCGGAGGATAGGTGTTTTTAATAACGCTTTGTTGTTTTTGAGTTTGTCAAGGTACAGAGCAGTCGTCGGTGGTTCCATTGACGCCTACTACTTGACCTGAGTTACAGAGGGAGCAGAGCAGTTGTTCTCCAGTCATTGAGTTGGTGGGTGAAATGTCTCTGGCTCTTTTCCTTGTGATGATCAGGTTATAGAGCAGTGGTCCACCAGTCGTAGGATTGGTGGTTCAGATACCTCTGACTTCTTGACCTGACTTCCTCGGCAGACAGAACAGTTGTCCAGCAATCGTAGGTTTGGTGGGTCAACTGACTCGGTTCCGTAGGAGACAGGTCAGTCATAAAGCAATCATTGGATCGGTGTTTCAATGGAATTTGACTGTGCTATTTGTGTTCCACAAGTGACACGGCATTTGTCCACCAATCGTAGGTTTCGTGATTTCATTGACTATGTCTCTGTGAGTTGATTTCCTCAGGAGACAAAACAGTGTTTCACCAATCGTAGGTTTCGTGATTTCATTGACTATGTCTCTGTGAGTTGAGTTCCTCAGGAGACAAAACAATGTTTCACCAATCATAGGTTTGGTGTTTCAGATGCCTCTGACCTCTAGACCTGACTTCCTCAGGAGACAGAACAGTTGTCTACCAATCGTAGGATTGGTGGTTCAATTGAGTCAGTACCTTAGGAGACAGGTCAGTTGTCAGCCATTCATTGAAACACTTGTTCAAATGATTGTTACTGTGTTGTTTGTGTTCCGGAAGGGACAAAGCATTCGCCCACCTATCGGAGGATAGGTGTTTTTAATAACGCTTTGTTGTTTTTGAGTTTGTCAAGGTACAGAGCAGTCGTCGGTGGTTCCATTGACGCCTACTACTTGACCTGAGTTACAGAGGGAGCAGAGCAGTTGTTCTCCAGTCATTGAGTTGGTGGGTGAAATGTCTCTGGCTCTTTTCCTTGTGTTCCTCAGGTTATAGAGCAGTGGTCCACCAGTCGTAGGATTGGTGGTTCAGATACCTCTGACTTCTTGACCTGACTTCCTCGGCAGACAGAACAGTTGTCCAGCAATCGTAGGTTTGGTGGGTCAACTGACTCGGTTCCGTAGGAGACAGGTCAGTCATAAAGCAATCATTGGATCGGTGTTTCAATGGAATTTGACTGTGCTATTTGTGTTCCACAAGTGACACGGCATTTGTCCAACAATCGTAGGTTTAGTGATTTCATTGACTATGTCTCTGTGAGTTGAGTTCCTCAGGAGACAAAACAGTGTTTCACCAATCGTAGGTTTCGTGATTTCATTGACTATGTCTCTGTGAGTTGAGTTCCTCAGGAGACAAAACAGTGTTTTGTCCGGTTCGGCTCGCTTTGTGTTTTGTTTTGTTCTTAGTTTTGTCGCCTGGATTCTGCTGCCCTCCTGGTCTCCTCTCCACTGTCACGGCTGGCAGAAGATCCGGAGGACTCCGGAGACCTGACAGCCACCAATCTTGACCTTGCCAGGTCATCCAGACCCTTTTTGATTTGCTGGATGCGATCCCTGAGATCCAGGACTCCCAGACCCGCATCTCCACACTGAACTGGGTTACAGATTTTTACTCAGCCTGCCCCTGGTTAAAGACCCATACAAGGTTCCCTGAGCTTCTGACCATACAGGTCAGACTCAGAAGGAGGGAGGCACCCCGTCCTCAGTCTGCTCCCTCGCCACGTCGCCAGTCTGCCCTCTCGTCACGACGACAGCCTGCCCTCTCGCTCGTCCCATCCACACCAGAACGACCTGCCGCACCCTCACAGTCCCAGGCCACCTCTCCGGTCCTCTGTGCTGGCCACGTGATTCTCGGCTCGTGCCGGACGCCGGAGATTGCCCCTCGTCTCTTCCCCTCTGAGGGCCGCCGTATCTGGCAGGAACTGAAGAATCAGGCGGACCCTCTCCACACTCCTCCGGTTCCCCCCATCCCGGGTCCCAAGTCTCGACCTCATTCTCGACACCACCCAGAACCTGCTGTTCGTGCTGCTCCACGCCACCCAGAACCTGCTGTTCGTGCTGCTTCACGCCACCCAGAACCTGCTGTTCGTGCTGCTCCACGCCACCCAGAACCTGCTGTTCGTGCTGCTCCACGCCACCCAGAACCTGCTGTTCGTGCTGCTCCACGCCACCCAGAACCTGCTGTTCGTGCTGCTTTACGCCACCCAGAACCTGCTGTTCGTGCTGCTCCACGCCACCCAGAACCTGCTGTTCGTGCTGCTCCACGCCACCCAGAACCTGCTGTTCCACGCCATGCTAGGACCACGGACTCATACCACCCGAGCCTCCCTGCCGCTCCTCGCCTCTCCTCTCCTGAGCCTCTGCCCAATCAGGAGGAGCCGATGGCCCAGTCGGGTCCGCGGCGGACATTTCCCCAGTTCCTGGCCTATTGGGCCTCCCTTCGGCCATGCAGACTTGGACCATGTCCGCAGCAGCAGCCACAGACGCCGGCCGCCTAGGTTCCCCTGCCGCCGCAACCACCGTCGACGCCGACCACCCAGGCTCTCACACCACGAGTTTTCTGCTTCAAGCGTTTCCCGACCATGTTCTTGTCCTCGCCATGTTCCTCAAGGTGTCCTGGTATTGTGCGGCCTGGAGGGTCCACACAGGTTCCTTCCGGCTCCGGCGACCCCAGGAGGGGTCTGCCTTTTGGTTCCTGGCTCTGGTGACCCCAGGAGGGGTCCGCCTTCTGGTTCCGGGCTCTGGCGACCCCAGGAGGGGTCCGCCTTCTGGTTCCGGGCTCTGGCGACCCCAGGAGGGGTCCGCCTTCTGGTTCCGGGCTCTGGCGACCCCAGGAGGGGTCCGCCTTCTGGTTCCGAGCTCTGGCGACCCCAGGAGGGGTCCGCCTTCTGGTTCCTGGCTCTGGCGACCCCAGGAGGGCTCTGCCTTCTGGATTGGTGGCTCAGATACCTCTGACTTCTTGACCTGACTTCCTCGGCAGACAGAACGGTTGTCCAGCAATCGCAGGATTGGTGGGTCAACTGACTCGGTTCCGTAGGAGACAGGTCAGTCATAAAGCAATCATTGGATCGGTGTTTCAATGGAGTTTGACTGTGCTATTTGTGTTCCACAAGTGACACGGCATTTGTCCACCAATCGTAGGTTTCGTGATTTCATTGACTATGTCTCTGTGAGTTGAGTTCCTCAGGAGACAAAACAATGTTTCACCAATCATAGGTTTGGTGTTTCAGATGCCTCTGACCTCTAGACCTGACTTCCTCAGGAGACAGAACAGTTGTCTACCAATCGTAGGATTGGTGGTTCAATTGAGTCCGTTCCTTAGGAGACAGGTCAGTTGTCAGCCATTCATTGAAACACTTGTTCAAATGATTGTTACTGTGTTGTTTGTGTTCCGGAAGGGACAAAGCATTCGCCCACCTATCGGAGGATAGGTGTTTTTAATAACGCTTTGTTGTTTTTGAGTTTGTCACGGTACAGAGCAGTCGTTGGTGGTTCCATTTGTCATGATCGGCAACTTCACTTCCGCCGGGGCTTTTACTGTTAAGGGCTCCAGCGGATACGCACCCACCACCTCCGCCAACTTTTATTTGATTGCATAATTCTGTTCACCTGTCTTTAACTCTTTTTAAACCCTGGTCACAGGAAGCCTGTTGTCAGATCGTCGTTTTCGTTCCGGCACACAAGACCTCGACAGATTGCAGCGGCTCATGACTTACTCTCTCTGCTACGGACATCGCCTGAATCCCCGACTACGTGAGTGTTTCCTGAACTGCCGTTCGCCACCTGTTTCTGGATCTTTGACCACAGACCCATGCTAGGATTACCCTGCATGTTGGAACCACGATCACAGACATATGTTTGATGATCAGCGTGACTTTTGTATGGAACTACTTAAGCGGCAGTCGTGCCGATAGTTAGTGAACGGAGCGTTCACTCCCGACTCCCGGCCGTACAGGCCATAAGACAAGACGTCCAGCTGCTAGCGGGCGTGGAGATTAAGTTCCTCTGAACATTACAGTAATCAGCCAGTTTGGCTCGCTTTCGTTTGGTTGGGTTTTTTTGCCTGGTCTGCTCTTTCCCCTGCTCGTGCTCTCGCTCCTCCCTCTCCGGTGCTGAAGTGGAACCCCGTGATCGTCAGCCGCCGTGCTGCGAGAACCCCCTAACCGGACACGTCCCTCCACCCTCGGCTGCCAAGAGGAAAATACCCCCCTCCTCTGTTCCCCTGGGAATCATATCAGTACTTCTCCTATTGCTCCCACTCTCATGGTTTCCTCGGCCTGCCACTAGGATTCCCCGCCTGTCTGGAGGTACGTCGCACCCTACTCAATCTGTTAATACCATCCACCTGAAGTCTGACATTTTCCTCTGTCTCCATAGACCCAGACGGTGCCCTTCTTCCTTCGGCTACATCGTTACTTGCAATAAAATCGTTTCTATACACTCCCTCTCCTGTCGTGGTTTTGCACGTTCCATTGCTCCCCAGATCTGTCAGTAAGATTCGTAACAGTACGATCTGACCATTAAAATGGAACCCGCAAAACCAGCTCCCCCCACTGAAGCTCCACTCGCTCCTGCACCCATCTCCCCTCCTCAAGCACTCGCTCCCACCTCTGAACCCCGACTACCTCCCCCGGCCCGTTATCATGGGGAAGCGGGACGAAGTCGGTCCTTCCTCATCTTATGTGAGGTCATGTTCATGAATCAACCATCGGCTTTCCCCTCAGAGTCTAGCAAGGTGGCTTACACTCTGGCCCTGTTGGGGGGGCGCGCCGCTGCCTGGGGAACGGCGGCGTGGCGTAGTAACGAGCCCTACTGCCTAACCTTTAAAAGTTTTTCAGAACGACTTTCCCGGGTTTTCGACCCATTGAGGCCGCAGGCCGAGGCCAGACGGGGACTCACCTCCATCTCACAAGGAAGTCGTCCGCTGGTGGATTATGTGATCGAGTTTCAGACCCTCCCAGCAGACAGTACCTGGAATGAGGCAGCTCTTTTGGATCATTTTACATGGGGTTGAACGAACGCATAAAAGATGCTCTCTCGTACCAAGCTGAGCCCTCGTCCCTGGATGAATTAATAGAACTGGCCACCAGGGCTGAGCAGCGGTTCCTTGAGCGGCAACGCAGCCGCACGGTGCCTCGCCATCTGGTGAGTACCCCACGCTCTCCCCCCCGTGCCTCCTCTACTCCTGTCTTCGCAGATCTCTCTTTACCAGAACCCATGCAACTCGGGAGGCAACGGATTTCGGAGGAGGAACGCCTCAGACGTCGAACCAATGGCCTGTGCTACTACTGAGGAATCAAGGGACACATGATTGCACAATGCCCAGCAGAAGGAAGGGCTCAGTAGTTCAAGCGGGGGTGCTACTGAGCCGTTCTCTAGCTAAATCCCCTGCAACCTGGTCACTCTCCTCTGTCACCATTGGAACCTCTCCTCATTGCCAGACTGTACCAGCCCTGATTGGTTCTGGAGCAGACGCCAGCTTCATCTCCGCTTCCTTGGTCCGGGCACTTCAACTCCCTACCAGTCGTCTGTCAAACCCGGTCCAGGTACGCTCCCTGAATAACACATTGCTTCATTCCATAACGTTGACCACACTTCCTGTCCAAGTCCTCCTAGACAATCACAAGGATCACACAGTCTTCCATGTTGTGGATTCCTCCGACCCCCCTGTGGTCCTAGGGATCTCCTGGCTTCAGAACCACAACCCTCATATTGACTGGTCTTCTGGCAAGGTCCTGGGATGGGGTCCAGCCTGTTCACTTACCTGTCTGCGCTCCGCCCGACCTCCTTCTCCTGCGCCCACCTCAAAGGCGGAGGAGACCCCGGACCTGTCCAAGGTACCCGAACCCTATCATGATCTCAGAGAGGTTTTTAATAAGAACCGTACTATCTCGCTTCCTCCACACCGTCATTACGACTGCGCCATTGACCTGCTCCCGGGTGCTGCCCCACCCAGGGGACGACTTTTTTCATTATCAGAACCAGAACGGGTGGCCATGGAAACATACACCTTGGAGTCCCTGGACTCGGGAATCATTCGCTCATCCAAAGCAGAAAAGTGTGAGTTCCACGTCTCATCCACTACCTTTTTGGGTTTTATTCTCCAGCCAGGGAGGGTTGCCATGGATCCGGACAAAGTGCGCGCAGTGAGGACCTGGCCCTCACCACAGACCCGGAAACAGCTCCAGCGCTTCCTGGGCTTTGCCAATTTTTATCGCCGCTTTATCAGGGGCTACAGTACCATTGCAGCCCCTCTCCACAGTCTCACCTCAGCTAAGACCAAGTTCAGCTGGGGGGGCGCCGCCGAGGAATCATTTACCAAACTCAAGATGCTATTCACCGCCGCACCCATACTTACTGTTAGATGATATGGGCCATAAGCATTGTCCTCTCTGTGTTTGGTCCTGTCTGTGTCTCTGTGACCTGTAACCTTTTCTTGCTTTTACTTTTATAAACATGCAACGATTTCTAGTATTAGAGGAGAGTGGTTTTACCACCTATGTCAGGAGGAGGTTTTGCAGACCACATTTATTGCTTAACGGCTCCATAGGTATCTGACACCACATGGAGCTGTCCACTATCTTGCTATGCCTGCATGCATCTTTTACGACTTGTAGTGTTTGGGAAAGGGGGTCTCAACCGCCTGCATCAAAGGAGGAAGCTTCACAACCTATGTATATGTTATCTACCATATATGGACTTGTCTTGTACTTTATTGCACCAATCTGATCTCAATATCTGATCTCAATAAAAGACCTGTGTGCGAGAGAGGAGTTTGGAGTTCTCCAGCTGGCCACTAAGTTGTTGTTCAGAGAGGCTCCCCTCGTGCACGAGTAAAAGAAGCTGAGATTCTCGAGTTTGTCTTTCTTGTGCAGGTGTCTCTGCGATTGTTTAAGTGTTGGCAGGTTAGACCCAACATTTCTTGGTGCCGAAAGACCCGGGAGTCAAGATTCAGCGTCGAAGGGGAGGAGGACAACGGAGAACCGAAATCTGTGCACAGTCGATTCGTCTAGAGCGGTCGGAATAAAGACCCGGAGCATGAATTCGTCTGCTGGGCCGGTTGAATAGCTCCTGACATCCCCCTCTTCGCTCACTGATGACGATTCCTGAGAGGCATCTGACCAGGGCAAGACAAAAAGTAAGTACCGCTGGAAAAGCGCGGTGTGTGTGTGTGAAATGGCAGGTCGCATTTCCAAGAAGTAGAACAGACGTAATTGTTCTAGAAGGAGAAAATAGACGTACTTATTTTCTCAAGCGGACAGAAGTAATTGTCCGAGGGAGGAGTAGACGTAGTTACTCCTCAGTGAATGTTCAGTCTAATGCATTAGTGATGTGTGAAGTGTGAAAGTCACCCATTGACGCAGAAAACGTGTGACTGGGGGAAACCTGACGGTGTTAACGTAACCCATCCACACGTACTACATGAGGGGTGAATTAAGGAAACTGTGTGTCATTAGGAGAATCTAAGCCAGAAGTTTCACCGCCTAGGTTGCGGGGCTCGGATTCTCACATTAAGTTTGAAAATACTATTGTAGGACTGAGCCAAAATCGAAATGCTGCTCATTTGTTCAGCTACGTCCGCAGGTGATAGACCTGTAGAAGCTTGATGTAGTCGATGGACACGTGAGAAGGTGGCAAATCGTTGACTCAGTCCAAAGTGTATTAATAAAGGCTATTGATAAAGCCTATTAATAATAAGATATTAATAGAGTCCGTTAATAAAGTATAATACTAAAGCCTATTTCATACAGGAGAGATGGGGAAAACAAACAGTAAGCCCCTTTTGGAGGGGACACAAAGTTTATGGCGTCGTTAGATCCACAACATGTTAAGTGGATCGGCGAATGGGAAAACAAATATGAATTTAGTGGCAAATTAGTGCCTGATGATTGTCGTAGCCTTCTGTCTAAATTAGACAAAAAGATGACAAAAGAAAAAGGTAAACGTAAAGAAAAATTACAAAAACAGTGGTTGGCAGCAGCAGAGTGGAATAAGCAAGCTGTAAAAAGACAGGAAGATATACAGCGGAAACAGGCAAAGAAAGACGGCCAGGCTGTATTACAGGCAGCAGCTCTTGTGAAACCAGATGAAGAATCGGTGCAAGGAAGGTTATTGAGAAAACAAAGGAGGAGAGAGCAGGAAGCAAAGGATGCCGGAGATAGGGTTACCACTCGGTTGCAACAATTGCATAAACAGATCGAGGACCAGATAAAACAAACTGGAGACAAGGCGGCAGGTCCGTCCTCTCCAATAGCATATAACACGAGGGGAAAGGAAGAGAAGAGTGAGAAATTAAAATCAAAAGCAGCCAGCGTGAATGTGGCTGCACAATATCCAAATCTTAAACATATCAAAGTAACCTATGGGTTAGATGATGATGATTGCGAGGATTATGGCCCAATGCCAGATTCTCCGACCCTTGGGCCAGACCAGGTGTTTCCCATGATTGAGGTAGCTAATCCAAATTTTGGAGTAGGAAATCAAGAAAGAACCATGCATGTTTATCGACCATGGACAGAAACAGACTGTAGTGAAGCTTGCAGAGCATTAGGTGACCCCACAGTTGACCCTGAACAGTGGATTGAGAAACATAAACAATTAGTTGACTCCTTTGGGTTAAATGGGTGGGAGGTCATGCAGACATTCAGGAAATGTCTCCTGTTTCATTGGGGACGTGTGAGAGGGCAATTCACGGGAAAAGCAGCAGATGACACGTGGCTTGCAGCCACTAGTGCTGCTTTGACAGCACAGAGAGAAGCCGTCTATGTGGAAATAAGAAGAATATGGAGAGCACGACCAGACTATATAAAAATTGCCCAGTGTCGCCAGAAAGATGGGGAGGATGTGTATGAATACACAGAACGTTTAGATAACGTGTTCAAAGCACATTGTGGCCTTCCGGAAGAACAGGCACCTGATTCAGCTTATCAGAACCAGCTCAAACAGGCGTTATTAGCAGGATTTAGAGGCCCAATTTCTGATTTTATTAGAAAGCATAACGTAAATTACACCACAGATGATGTTAACCACATCATGAACTTTGCCAGACATGCTAGTGAAGTATTAGCTAAGAAAAAGAAGAAAAGTGTTGAAGCAGCTGTTTACGGCTTATTTGGAGCAGAAGACAACTCAGGAGCAGAAGTGTTTTTCCAAGGCCCCCCCGGTAGAGGCCGAGGGAGCCTCAGAGGGAGGGGGCGTGGTCGGTCTAGAGGAGGTCCACCTAAACATGATCGATGTTACACTTGTGACAAGCCAGGACACATAGCCCGAAACTGCCCTGAGAAGCTCAGGAAACAACAGCGAAGGCCTACAGAATATAGTAGACAAAACCCATTTAATCCTAATAATTGACTAGGCTCGCAGGAGAGTTCACCGGACCCAGACAGACCTGATGATTTTTTAGACCTCACTTGTGTGATAGAAACATTAGTAGCACAGACCGGTAATAAGAACACTCCCACCAGAACTTTGACAGTAGAAGGTCGTGACGTCGTTTTCTTATGTGATTCAGGAGCAGACCGCACAGTTTTAAAAGAGCACGTTGAGGGAGTTTCCGCTTCAAACGACCGTATTTTTGTGCAATCAGCAAACGGCAGAATAACATCAAGTGCAGTGTCTAAACCTGTGTCTGTAAAAGATCTTCAGACTAACTTAGAAATAACAGCACCCATAGTAATGTGTCCAGCGTGTCCAGTGAACCTCTTAGGGCGAGACTTAATGATAAAATGACATATTTCCGTCGTACCCACCTCAAAAGGAATGGTGGCTATAGGAAAAGATGAAACAGTGCCTACATATCCCCTCTTAGCCAGTGGGATACCACAGTATTATTGGTCTTTAGATTTCCCAAATCCAGACCCGGGGAAAATAGGGAAAGAATTATTAAAACTGGCTGATAACAGCCAATCAGGAGACTATGTCTCTATGTCTCCAAGCGAGATGCATGTTACCCTCTGGTACAAACATGACCCAGGGTCAGATCACCAATATGATAAGCTGGTGAATGACTCTGGACCCCAACGTGTAACATTACAACATTATTACACTGATGGCAAAGGAATGTCAGCCTGTGACGTTCTATTGCCAGATAAAGCTTTCAAGCTGTTTAAAAACCGTGGCTCACAGCCGCATGTCTCTGTGACCAGAGACCCCCAGCACAAATGGGAGTTTCTGGGCCCGTGGTTGAAAGAGACAATGAGACACACACACTGGAGGCCAGAGCAAGACGGGTGGGAAATAAATCACACCCGAGACAGATGGAGAAAACCTTTAGGCTCACACCACACACCCACTTAGAGAGTTCTTATGAGTCTAAATGACAGCCATGCCCAATAATGTCAACAGTAACAGACCCACTGTTGAAAACAGTTCCTGATGAATTTTGGTCTAAGGGAAAAGCAGATGTAGGTTTAATGACTACTGCTCGACCTGTAGTGATAAAACCAAAAGCGGACTATAGACCTCGTGTCCGTCAGTATCCACTTAAACCAGATGCAGAGAAAGGCATCCAGCCAGTGATAGCTGATATGATTAAAGCAGGCATCATAATTCAAGCTCCAGATGCTCCATGTAATACTCCCATTTTTCCTGTTAAGAAAGCAGAAACGGGACAATGGAGGATGGTCCAGGATTTAAGAGCAGTAAATCAAGCTGTGGAAAGCAGGGCCCCATGTGTGCCTGACCCACACACATTGTTAAACCAGTTAAGAGTTGAAATTTACATATCAGGGAAAGAAGTATACTTATACTCAGTTACCACAAGGTTTCTGTGACAGTCCCACTATATTTACTGCAGAAATAAATAATTGTTTGGCTGATTTCCAAATGCCTGAACACAGCCAACTATTGGTATATGTAGATGATCTATTAATAGCATCAGACACAGAAGAACATAACAAGCAGGTTTCTGTGGCATTATTCAAACATTTACAAAGAACAGGAAACAAGGCCTCACTTTCAAAGTTACAGTGGGCCAGACAAGCTGTAGTTTTCTTAGGCCATGAAGTATCTCCTGAAGGTCGAAGAATCACAGACACCAGAAAAAAGTCTATATTAGATGCACCGAAACCCGTCACAAAGCAACACATGATGAGTTTTCTAGGCTTGTGCAACTATTGTAGGTTGTGGATCCCAAATTATGCACAAATGACACAACCGTTGTTAGATCTTATCTATGGTGAACCAATGACTATGAAACAAACTTTGCAGTGGACAGATGCAGCACCGAGCTGAAACAAGCACTTACCAGCTCCACGGTTATTGGGCTACCAGACTACACCAAGCCCTTCGTACAGACTGTTGATTGTAAGGGTTCATTTCTGACGTCTATGTTAGATGAAGCCTGTGGCTTACTACTCTAAGAGATTAGATCCAGTTGCATGCGCTTTGCCTAGCTGTGTCAGAGCTGTGTGTGCTGCAGCGTTAGCCATACAAGCCTCTGCTGAGGTTGTGCTTTATCACCCGCTGCAACTGTTAGTGCCTCATGAAGTAGACGTGTTACTGACTCAGACAAAAATGACATTTCTGTCTCCTGCGAGACATTTGTCTTTACTGTCAACGTTGCTTTGGCAACCACATTTGACCATTAAAAGATGTTCAACTCTGAACCCGGCAACCCTCCTGCCACATCCACATGAGGGGCTGCCACATCGTTGTCTAGCTGACACAGAACAGCAGTGTAAACCACGACCTGACTTGAAAGATACTCCTTTAGAGGAAGGAGAATGTTGGTTTGTTGATGACTCCTCAAGGTACTAATCAGTCTGGGTTCGCGGTAGTTACACAGGACATCATTCATCACAGCAATGAAGTTACCATCTCACTATTCTGCACAAGCTGCAGAAATTGTGGCATTAACTGAAGCGTGTAGAACTGGACGTGGGAAAAGACTGACAGTGTACACAGACAGTCAGTTTGCTTTTTCTACATTACATTGCTTTGCCGCCCAGTGGGCTCGTAGAGGAATGACAACTTCTACAGGGAAGACAGTGCAACATGCAAAACTGTTGGAAGCATTATTACAAGCTGTGCTTTTGCCAAAAGCATTAGCAGTGTGTAAATGTGCGGCACATACGAAAGGGAAAGATTCAGTTTCACTAGGAAATGCGTTTGCAGACAAGATAGCGAAAGAAGCAGCAGAAGGAAAATATGGAACAATGGTCATGGTGGCACAGGATTCTCCTCAAGTGCCACTAGACATAGAAATGATCAGAGACATGCAACTAACTCTCCTAAGCAAGAAGTGACAAACTGGCTTAAAGACGGAGCACAAATTGAAAATGATGTTCACTACATTAACAAGAAGCCATGCCTACCTAGAAGTCTGTTCCATACAGCAGCTGTAATGAGCCATGGGCCATGTCTCAACAGGGATCCCCCCTGTTGAGACATGGCCCATGGCTCATGGCCCATGGTGACAATAATTGACCAGCACTTCTATGCTTATGGATTTAATACTTACTCAAAACATTTTTGTAGATCATGTCTCATCTGTTGCAAACATAATCCACAAGGTAATCTCAGACCAAAAAGAGGACAGTTCCCCCGAACTAAATATCCTTTCCGGTTCATACACATGGACTTTATTGAACTAACACCAAGCCAGCAATATAAGTATTGCCTCGTTCTCATAGAGCCATTTTCAAAATGGGTTGAAATCGTTCCAAGTAAGACAGCAGATGCTCTTACAGTAGCAAAAGCCATATGCAAGCACATAATACCACAACATGGTATTCCAGAAGTAATCTATAGTGACAACGGGACACGTTTTGTGAACGAAGTAGTGTCGCGAATGGCAGAACATCTAGGAATACGTCTGAAAAATCACTGTTCATACCACCCACAAAGTGCAGGATTGGTGGAAAGAACCAATGGCACCGTGAAAGGCCATGGAGCAAACAGGCAGACCATGGCCTGAGTGTTTAGATTTGGTAAAAATGTATATGCGCATTACTCCTACAGATAAAGGATTAACTCCTTTTGAGATTGTGCATGGGAGATCTTTCGTGTTACCAATGATGACTAATGTTAAAGAAAAGGCAGAAGACACACACACACATTAGCAAACTGGATGTGCAAAATGCTGAAGGGGAAAGAGGTTGTTAATGCCAATAATCTGCCAGATAATGATCTGTCTCCCCAGGTGACGCTTATACAGCCAGGTGACCAGGTCCTCATCAAAGTGATTAAACGGAAGAACTGGTCCAGCCCCCGCTGGGAAGGCCCCTACACAGTCCTGCTGACCACTCCCACAGCGTTGAAGATAGCAGAGAGAGACACGTGGATTCACCAGACCCACTGCAAAAAGCTGACACCGCTGACATCTGAGTAGGGTGGAAGTCGGCCGGCACCAAAGCCTTTGGCTGCAGAAAAAAACATCTGAACCCTACTCCCAGCTATGATGTCGAGGGGTAAGCTGTGTGCAGTGGTAATTGCTGGAACTGTAGCTGCGATAGCTATAGTGACTCTGTTGCTGTGGGAAGATGGTCTCTTACCGGGGCAGGGATCTCCAGGGAAGGTCATCTTGCATCGTCCGAGCCGAGCCATCAGAGACTGGGACGCATGGGAGGCAGCACGGGACTACCTCAAGGACAATCCAGATGGTAATCTATGGCTGGCATATACCAACTATACGGCCAAGACAATTACTGAAGGGTCTTGTGTGATCTGTGCCAAGGCGCGACCACAACTGTCTATTGTTCCTTTTCCTTATGACACACATTCCTGTTATCAAGAAGCTCGAGACAGGGAGCTGGTGTCAGAGGATTCTTGCAGTATTCGACTAACCGCTCAAGTCACAGGAACTCCACTAAAGGACTACATCCCTAGAGTCCAGTTTAACAAAAATATTGTGAAGTACCCTGTACAATGAGAGCAGTACTGGGACTAGCAGGAAAAACATTTACTTTAATGTGTACAACATATCTAGACGCATTTGGACAGTATGTGAATCTATAGATCCCAAGTGGCCTACAGGGGAACCCATACAGAGAACAACTAGTAAATCTGGGGAGTTCCCGGCCAGTGGGGTTTGTGCAAACTGTACGTTTGAGAGTTTTCACAGGTCAGGAAAGGGACAGCGACTGGGAGAATTTCCAACCTGCACCACCACATGGAATGTGACGGACAGAACCAAGACATGGGGGAAGCCCATTGGAACGGGTTGGACCGAGCATATCGAGAAACGGAACAACCTCACCTACTACAACGTTGCAGGTATACCAAGGGCACCTCCATACCAGGGATTTCGACCGACTGGCATGGGAGATTGCCGACGTGTGGTGGATGTGTGGAGGAGCTCCCAGACAGACTTTACCGACAGACTGGACTGGCACCTGCACGCAAGTAATGTTTCTCACAAGTGACATACACGTAGGAAGAGAACAACAAACAGACAGGAGTCGGCGTAACATTGATATCAGAGCTCAAATGAGTTTGAGCACCGTCTACCTGGACTCTATTGGGCAACCACGAGGTATTCCACATGAGTTTAAAGCACGGGATGAAGTTAAAGGAGGCTTCACATTAGCTATTCCATTTATGGGCCCCATAGCTGAAGTAGCTAAGAACACTGAATGGATTAATTACATTTATTACAATCAGCAGAGATTTGTCAACATTACTCACAATGGGATGAGAGGACTGGCTGAACAACTGGCACCTACCTCTCTAATGGCATGGCAGACCCGTATGGGAGTTGACATGTTGTTAGCAGAGAAAGGAGGACTGTGTGTTATGTTCGGTGATGAATGTTGTACTTTTATTCCAAACAACACAGCTCCAGGCGGTTCAGTCAGCATCGCTCTAAAGAACCTGAAAAGTCTGAAGGAAGAATTGGCACGAAACTCTGGAGTTGAAAATCCATGGGGGAAGAGGTTTGATTCAATGTTTGGGCAATGGAAGTCTACTATTGTGACTTTCCTTACTGCAATAGGGATAGTATTGCTTCTATTTCTGTTCTCGGCCTGTTGTGTTATACCCTGTCTCCGTAGCCTCATTGTGAAGAGTGCTGAAACGGCAGTGTCACAGCAGTTCACAATCCAACAACTGGAACTGGAGAAAGAGATCTACGAGGATGACGAGCGGGAAGAGTGTATCTCCCTAATCGACATAGCAGAATAATCAATGCCTGATGTATGATGCATGTTCCGAAAATGAGAGATCAAGTGGAATGTGTCTGATGATGATTCGTGCAGATTGTGTTTGCTATTCATGTATATAATGTTAAAGTTTTTTTCTTGCCCAGGGTACACAGGAGGACAGACAGGAGGGATTGTTAGAGGATATGGAGCATAAGCATTGTCCTCTCTGTGTTTGGTCCTGTCTGTGTCTCTGTGACCTGCAACCTTCTCTTGCTTTTACTTTTATAAACATGGAACGATTTCTAGTATTAGAGGAGAGTGGTTTTACCACCTATGTCAGGAGGAGGTTTTGCAGACCACATTTATTGCTTAACGGCTCCATAGGTATCTGACACCACATGGAGCTGTCCACTATCTTGCTATGCCTGCATGCATCTTTTACGACTTGTAGTGTTTGGGAAAGGGGGTCTCAACCGCCTGCATCAAAGGAGGAAGCTTCACAACCTATGTATATGTTATCTACCATATATGGACTTTATTGCACCAGATGTAGAAGGAGTGACTTTCATACTGATCTCAATAAAAGACCTGTGTGCGAGAGAGGAGTTTGGAGTTCTCCAGCTGGCCACTAAGTTGTTGTGTTCAGAGAGGCTCCCCTCGTGCACGAGTAAAAGAAGCTGAGATTCTCGAGTTTGTCTTCATGTGTCAGGTGTCTCTGCGATTGTTTAAGTGTTGGCAGGTTAGACCCAACACTTACCCTCCCGACCCTGACCTCCCATTCGTGGTAGAGGTGGACGCCTCCGTCTGCGGGGTAGGAGCTGTCCTCTCTCAGAGGTCGAGACTAGAGTCTAGGCTCCATCCGTGCGCTTTCTTCTCTCGAAAACTGTCGGACTCTGAGAGAAATTACGAGGTGGGGAACAGGGGACTGTTAGCAGTTAAGCTCGCCCTTGCAGAATGGCGGCATTGGCTTGAGGGCGCCAAGCACCAGTTTACAGTGCTCACAGACCACAAGAACCTGGAATACCTCAGATCAGCAAAGAGTCTGAATTCAAGGCAGGCCAGGTGGGCCATTTTTTTCGAGCGTTTCTCCTTTTCCCTTTCTTTTCGCCCAGGGTCCGAGAACAACAAGGCGGATGCACTTTCAAGGCTATTCTCCACCACGGGCGATACGGACCATGGGAAGTTTATCCTTCCCACCTCAGTTCGTCTAGGCGCGGCTCGGCTAGCCTTGGAGGAGGAGGTCCGACTGGCATCACTGAACCATCCTATCCCAGACGCCTGTCCCGAACATTGTCTCTTCCGCTCCAAGGTACTGCAACTCTGTCATAACTCTCGTCTCTCCGTTCATCCAGGTTTTTCCCATACTCTGCACATTCTGTCCCAGAGGTTCTGGTGGCCCTCTATCCGACTTGACACCAAGGATTACATCTCTGCATGCGACTCCTGTGCTAGGGTCAAAACGTCCAATCAACCTCCTGCCGGACTTCTCCGCCCCCTTCCGATCCCACGGAGGCCATGGTCACACATTGCAATGGAGTTTGTCACGGGTCTGCCCCCCTCAAAAGGTAAAACTGTCATCCTGTCCATAATAGATCGATTTTCTAAGATGGCACACTTCGTAGCCCTGCACAAACTCCCCTCAGCTCCCGAGACAGCTCGCCTCCTGACGGACAACGTGGTCCGCCTCCACGGAATCCCAGAGGACATCGTCTCCGACCGTGGTCCACAGTTTGCGTCCCGCTTCTGGGCGGAGTCTTGTAAGTCCCTGGGAATTAAGATCAGCCTCTCTTCAGGGTATCATCCACAGATTAACGGGCAGACAGAGAGATTAAATCAGGAGCTGGAGGTTAGCCTCCGTCATCTCGCGGCTAACAACTCCACCGCCTGGGCAGAGGAACTAACATGGGCTGAGTATGCCCATAACTCCCTCGTCTCCTCGGCAACAGGGTTTTTCCCCGTTCTATGTAGTTTACGGCTACCAGCCGCCACTCTTTGAACCACAGTTCAGGCAGTCCACAGTACCATCAGCAGCAGCCTCTGCTCGCCGATGCCATCTGGCCTGGAGACAGGCACGGCAGGCCCTAATTTCCTCTGTCTCTACCTACGAACACCGAGCCAACCTTCATCGACGACCTGCGCCCCACTACACCGTGGGTCAGCGAGTCTGGTTATCCACTCGGGACATCCCCTTAAAGGTACGCTCTCCTAAATTAGCTCCACGTTTCATAGGTCCGTTCCCATTCTCCAAGATCATCAACCCTGCCGCGGTTCGCCTCCGGCTGCCAGGACCCCTGAGAATCCATCCGACATTTCACGTGTCTCGTATTAAGCCAGTCCAGCTCCAGCGCATTATTCCCTGCCCACCGACCCCCTCCTCCTCCTCGACTTATCGACGGAGCACCTGCGTATACTGTGCACCGTATCATCAGCTCCCGCCGGAGAGGTCGGGGGCTTCAATACCTGGTCGACTGGGAGGGCTACGGACCGGAGGAGCGGTCCTGGATCTTGTCTTGTTTACACCATGTAGCATCTGTGACCCCAACAACCCTGTTGAGTTCGCCTCCACCAACACACTGACTAATTACATGGGTTTGTTGAGATTTATAAAATCTGTTAAAACAAATTGTTCTCTACATGTATGACTTTTCAAATATTCTCATGCACTAAAAGAAGAAATGCATCCATTTGCTAGAGGCATCTCGTTGTACAGTGGACTACAAGCCAGGAAAACTCAAGTCAAAGCTACATGTGAGCTTAGCGCCAAACAGATCTAAAAGCACTGAGCAAGAATATTCACAGGAAACCTGAAGCCTCATGTCTGAGAAAACAAAGTGCAGGGTTGGCTTCCTCACTCAGATCACAGCAAATGTAAGTATAACGAATACAAACCAACAATCTGGCGATGAGCACACTACGCTGTGTCAGAGAGAGGGAGAGAGAAGATGGGGTTGAGGAGAGTCACTGCTGAATTTATACAAACCTGAAATGAAACTAAATGATCAGATTAGAGTGTTTGGCACAGATGCCAAGAGGCCTCTGCTACTTCCTTGAGGTGGTGGAGATGTGAAGGTGATGCAGGGGTTGGGAACTGATGCGAGTTCAAGTAGGAGATGTGCTGCATGACCTCGTCAAAGGCATCAACGTCATCACCCTCGACTGTCGGAGAGGTTGGAGTTGAAGAAAACCTGAGAGAAGAGAAATAACATTACACACAAACCACACGTTTAATACTGATTTCCTCTACTTCAGCATTTTAGTGTTTTATTTTCAGTATTGTCCAACAATCTCAGACTTCAAATAACTTTTAAAATCGTGCATGATTTTTTTCCACACCTTGACTCGTGAAGACAGGAGAAAGATGGATGAGACTTAGACACATGCAACACCTGCATTAACAGGGTACAAAAAAATAATGTGTGTGTCCTGCAGGTCGATCCATAAAGATGAGCCTCAACTCTGCAGCCAGGTCAGAGTTTTGTGCTCATCGTGTGTCTACTTCTGTTCTGCTTGTGTATCCATAACGGTCCTGCTGCTGAGTGAATACAATCTATAGATGGAGGATGACAACACTAATCAGCAAAACCCACGACATCTCATTCATTCTGCATCGTGTTGCAAACTGAAGAATGAATCTTTCAGCATCTAGAATGTTTCAGAATCATTGCAGCCAAAGTGGTGTGAGGAGGCTGTTAGCATGGAGGCACTGTGGACACATGGACATTACTGAGGGGTAGAGTAAGCAGAGCAACCTGAGGTGAACTCACAGACTGTCTCAGTGTCATCGTCAAGTCCAGAGTTTTCTGAAAAGGACAAGAAGGAAGGTTGAGGATCTGCAGGAGAGACTCAGGTGCTGCTCACAAGGCCACACTGCAAGAGGCACCGACCAACAACAACACTGCACTTTGTATTCTACAGAAGAGAGAACAGATCATAAGGTGACAGCAGAGAATCTGTTTAGTAATGAACAACATTCTCCCTAAACTTTGCTGAAACTCTGCTGACTGTTGGAGTCTGGGGCTCGAAGGCCGTCCCGTCCACAAACAGAGACACACTCAGCACATCATGACTGATGGTTGGAGGAGTCACAGGAGTTGAGAGTTCACGCCTACTCACTGCCCTCAGTCCTTAGACCACAGAATGAGTCTGTTCTTTACAGGAGTGAAGGGAAGTGGCAGGATAAATGTGTGGTCTCTGGCCAACTTTCCTCAGCCTGTAGAAGCTTCTTGGATAGATTCAGAAACGTGTCTACTCTAAACGAAGTCCAGCTGACTCAACTTTGACGCAGCTTCACCTGGATGACTGAAGATGTAGTTCTCACTGAAGACAGGGAGGACAAAGCTGATTTCCAGGAGTCGGTGCTCAGTGTTCAGCTGAAGTCAAGCTGTGTGTCTTCAGGGATCTCTCAGCTCGTCTCTGAGCGTCTGGAAGCTCCTCTGGTCCACGATCAGACGACAGCAGCACTGGCCTTAAAGACACGCCGTCAGGTAAAAGGCCTCATTCTGTTCTATTCCATTTATATTCTGTCTCTTCTGCTTCACTCAGTCTAGACACATCTGAGTTCTCTGTACCTGCTGTGGTCCCAGATCCAGGTCACGCCCTGCGACAGGTAGCTCCTGCAGGTTCTGATCATCTGGTTGGTGACCTTGGGCAGCACAGAGGTCGTCCTCAGACGAGACGGTGGTATCATCCCGATGCTGCTCATCAGGGCGGGAACGTGCTTCATCATGCTGGTCTGTCACAGAGGAGGGAAGGTCAGAGAGTCACCAACAGCCTCTGTTCACCTAAAACCAGTTTTCTGTGTCAGACGTAAACAGGGCGAGGACTCGCATGGATTCTGACTGTTCTGTTCGATTACAAGCAACAGGTTTTGTCACTGGTTTGAGTCCAGAGACATTTTAAAACTCTGTATTTACCAAGTGTATTTCTCCAGTGGTCTGACGAACTTATCCAGGGTGTAAAGATACTTACACAACAGTGATGTCTCTGTCCTAAAACGATCCAGCGGCCAGTTGGTGGAAACATGTAACATGTAGGTGGTGTGAAGGAAAGTCCTCTTCCATCTTAACTTACATTTGGAGTGGATTCAAACCTGACCAGTTCTCTCCAGTTTGCTGGACTCTGGACTTCACCACCTCCCTGAGCAGAGTCCATTTCACATCAGGGCGCTTCACTGCCTCCTGAATAACGCCCAGGACAGCTTTAGGGTTTGATTTCCAGATAAACAGACACCACAAGGGTGATCGTGCATCACTTCCAATGCTCCAACTCCACTGATGGGCCAACATTATCGGCCTTCTCCCTTCACCAGCTATGGATGGTCAAAGTGGGATCATCCAGTGACATCCATCTCAAGATATAAACCAAACATCGACAGGGTCCTCCAACATGCAACTAGACTTAAACTAAATGCTGCAGCAACTGATCCTGGGACAGTGTGGTTGTCCATTCTACCTGCAGAGGTGTAGCTCAGCTGACTGATGACATCAGGGAGGTCCACCTGCAGCAGCTGCCACTTTCTCTCCATGTTGCCTCAGATGACTGATGAGCTGGTCCACTGAGGACAGGAAGGACTGGACGTACGGACTGGACGCGTCCTCCTGTGGAGGACCCCACGTCTGGACAGAGAATAAAGGCAGAGCTAACAAACAGCCACATCAGCTCCGTCAGCTCACAAGCAAATGCAGCAGAGACTAATCTAAAAAAACTAGTCTGACCAACTCACATGATCTGAATTCACTCACCTGATAACATGCAGCAGGTCATCTCACAGTTAGTTCACTGTCTGTGTTTTCTGATAAGGAGAACATAACAAATGCAGTTTCATATTAAATCAGTTTATCTGGCAGTGAGTGAACCTCTGCACCTGTCACACATGTTTCTAGTGAGGCCAAGAAAGCAAAGCTGCTAAATAGCCAGTAGGACCAAACTATCAGCTTCCACATCATGGGGGTATTTTGACTTTGACTGGGTTAACAACAACATACATATATTCATTTATATTTTCATAATATTAATATATTAGTTTTGCTTCTCATTGTGTGCGAGGTTTCTCTTTTTGCTTCTAACATGTCTGGTAGTGGGTCACACAGGGCAGATGGTGGTTTGTACCTGCTGAGACCTGAGTTCCGGTAACATGGCCTGATCCATCAGCATCTCCAGGCTGCACAGGACGCACTGCTGAGGTTCACCTCCTGTAAACACAGTGAGCAAACAGGTTCAGTTCTGCATTATCTCCTATAAAGTTCACATTTTCTGACAGCTTCCATCAAGGTTGAGGTTCTGACCTGCTGTATGTTAGTAAAGATGAGGCTTTAACACCTGAACCTGTCCTAAACAGAGTCCAGACGCGTTTCTCCAAAATGAGCCTGATTCCACCTCAGAATCACTGCCCAGACAAAAATACTACAAATCAAAAGCAGGTGTGAGTTGAGAGGATCTAGGTCGACCTGAAGACCTGCTACAGATGGAAGAGTTGTTCTGCTCAACCTGTTTCCACCTCCGTCTCTTCTTAGACTTTCCTGTAGAGGTAGTGTTTGACCTGGGCATTAAACCTACCACTCAGGTGATAATGAGCTAAACAAAGCAGAAGTCGCCAAAATAAAAGGCTGCTCCGTCTCCTGTTTAATGTGACTGAACTGTGCCAGAAACGGTGGAATCACCTTTGACGTCCCTATAGTGAGGAAGAGTTTCTTCTGTGTCACTGCTGAGGCTGTGAGGTCCACGTACGATGAATAACTGGAGGAAAGACTCTGTGGAGAAAGCTGTTAATAAACAGAGACGAGTGATGGGAAAAGGATCAAATACGCAGATAAATATGTACGTTACACTCATATTTAGAGGTTTTATACAAGTCACCTTGTTCACATGCTGACAGAAGAAAATCTACTTCCTGGATCCATTTGCAGCAAAGAATTCATCAGTGACACTGAACTGGAAGAACGACTCATTCAGGGAACATCAGTTGTGTGAGGTTCTAGTTGTGATGCTACCTGTTCAGCAGAGATGGGGGCGTCCTCCACCTCCTGCTCCCCAGGGTCACAGCGTCTGCACACGACTAACAGACGTCTGTCACGACCAACTGAGGTCTATGAACTATGAACATTCAACATCTGAATTAATAATTGGGTTTCAGTATAGTTTATAATGGTATATTATGCACCTGTCTTCTCCTCAGTGGCTGCTTTAACGTGTTTAAATGTCCCAAAGTCATTGTTTCCAGCTCTGAGTGGTTTTCTAACACCTCCTGCAATTGAAGCTCATGTTTTCTTGGGTTCGTCTTTTAGTCGCTGCCAGTTTCATCTTGTATCCAGTTGCAGCCTGACACCGACTGTGTTTGTAACACACTGCAGCATTAAACTTTCACATCACGGTCGTGTTTTGTTTCACCGTGACTCTGTCTATATATATATAAGCAACGTTAGCAAAAGAAAAAGGTGCAGGTTAACATGCATTTTTTTTCCTATTTGTCCGTCAAGTCAAACCAAAGCCGTTTGTGGAGTTGCCTCATTCAGCGAGAGAGTCCTTCTATCAGGAAACGTGTCCAAGCTGTGTTTACCTGAATAAAGGCCGATCAGCGACGCGTATCCTCCTGAAGTCGGTGAACTATGGTTCCCAAGGTGCATTTCGTCCAATAAACGTCAGGGCAGATGGAAGATAAATGTAAAGGTGACAATTAAATGTTATGGTGATGTTGGCGAAAATGTATTCAATTTATCTTAGCCACAAATTATAAAATGTATTACGGCAACGGAGAGTGAGGATTATGGGAAATGTAGTAAGCAGCTTTGTCAGCGCAACACATTGCGACATAAGAGACAAAAGGTAAAACGTGAACATTGAGTCACTGTTATTTGTTCCGCGTTGGAAAATATTTGTTAATTTCATAGAATGAAACTGGTCCTTTTGTTTTTACAGGCTATGTTTCATAATAATCATATGCACATTACTTCCTGTCTGACTGACAGATATGACAGTGACTGTTGTTGGAAATTCCAAAGTCTTCATTTAGATGAAACTATGCATTTGTGATCACAGTGATGATGGACCAACCACAGGCTACGGTTGGTTTATAGAAAGGTGAACTCACGTCCTCAGGGGCTTTGACATGTTTAAACCTTTACATCATCTGTGAGTGTCATTGAATTTGTTCATAATTATTTTATACAGATATTAACATGTTGTACTGTTGATGTTTTGAAATGTCTAATAAATATTCAGATGTGTTTTGGGAAAATATATTAGTTACAGCAGAAGAATGACACAGACAAACATTGTCAGTTCTTTCCTCTTCCATCATTCTGAGAACTAAATGTCTACATAAACGCAAACACTACTGTGATAACAGCACAACATTTAGTCTTAAAGTTGATCAGCTGGAGCCTCCAACAGTGGTGTAGGATCTATGGAGCAAAGAGAAAGGAAACGTGTTGAAGTGGATGAACAGCCTCATGAATATGGCTACATTTGCTGTGATCTGAGTGAGGAAGCCAACCCTGCACTTTGCTCTAACAAAATTATATTTGTCTTTTTTTTCTTTTCTTTTTTTTGCTATTTCCTTTTATTTGTTTCATGTTAGTTTTTGTTAAAAGTGACTAATGCTTTACGTAGATGTCATTTATCCATGTTGATGTGTAGAGGAAGTAGATTCATATTGTGTCATCTATAGATACAATCTGTTCAGTACATAATAATGAGTTGCTGTGGCAGCGTAGCTGGACATACTGTTGACCTGCCTGTGTGTATAGTGGAGGGTGTTTCTGAACAGAGTCCTGTTGCCTTAACTGTTGAGAAATGAGCTTGAGAGCAGCATGAAAGTCAAAGTGTATGAGGCTGTCAACTGTAAAATTCTGTCAAACGCTCACTGTCCACGTTTGAACTGCAGCTTAAAGTAGAAAACCACGGGTCACTGCTGTGTGAACACTCTGACTCTGAAGTCAAGTCTCCTCAGTGACAACACCACCTCCAGCTTTTATGGTTCAGCTCCTGAGTTAAGTTTCTATTGGTTGAAATGAATGTCAGCCTAACACTGTGTTTCCCAACCTGTTGGAGCCTCAGCACATGTTTTACACTAGAAAACCACACAACACACCACCAATCAAAAATGCCACAAGAAGCAGATGTAATGTCTAGTGTCAGTTTATTTGGTAGAGGGTCTTGGGCTCTTTCCTTAACGGCGCCAGGACCAAGCATCTCTAAGGATCATTTTGCAGGTGGTCAGTATCAACATCTCTGCTACGGTGTGAGGCTGTTTAGATTTAGTGATGAGTTCAGCAGCTTGGTAGCTTTCAGAACTTTCTCACTCAGCTTGGTGACAGATGTACGACGCAGTAATTAGAGTAATACACTTGCATCGTCAGTAGCCATTTCACTCTATAGGAAGGGTGAATCTAAGCTGCATGAGAGACACAAAGTACCTGAGGATACCTGAGTTCTATCATTAAATGAGGAGCAGATTTAAGTGTCACTGAATTAAAAGAAAATAATTAATAACTACCAGTCAGGTGTCTCATAAAAAATATTTACAGCAAAGACATGACCTGCATTTGCAATGACCACAAGTCTACTGCTCCTGCTGTTCATGGGACTGATCTCTGTTCACTGCTTGTTCTCTTCATCATAATGTTCAGCTGACTGAAGGAACTCTATTTAATTATAAGAATCAAACATATAGAAATAATTATTCAGTCATGCAAATATGTACATACAAGATGAACCTGATGTAGTATAATCATGTGTTTGACTTTTTTGTCCATCCTTGACTGACTAATAAAGTTTACGTGTTTAGGTCTGAGTGAGTTGTGTCTGTTTTTGAGCACCTTCTGGCTGAACAGCTCATCTGCAGTTCAACCAGAAGGTGAGTAATGAGACCAGATGTGTGTCAGGGTGTTTCCAGCCTAAGGAAGGACTCTATGTAATTATTAAATTAACAAAACATGTATAAATATTTATTCAATCATGCAAATATGTACATACAAGTGGAACCTGGTGTAGTATGATCATCTGTTTATTCCTCCCCAGGAACAGAACGTGACGTGAACCAAGCCTATCAAAGCAACTCAGGCCTCTGAAACGTCCACTTCGCACCCTGACCTTTGACCTGTATCTGCTAGCTGCTAGCTGCTAGCGGGACAGCTGCTAGATGCTAGCTGATAGCTTTGACATTATCCCTTTTCCTCGTTTTACACAGACAGAAGTTGAAGCCGCGTCGCCTATTGGCCTTTATTCAGGTAAACGCAGACTGGACACATTCACTGATAGAAGGACTCTGAATTAGTCAGCATTTTACTTGCTAAGCATTAGCCTCAATGCTGCTACTGATGGTTAGCTAACCTGCAGCTCGCTAGCTGCCAGTTTCCAATTGGCCAGTAATTAATTTGTGTCTCTACGATCTCAAAATATTTATCTGACTTACCGACTGACAAATATTCAGGTTAGTTTTCAATTTTATAAAATTAAAAATTATATTGCCTGGGATAACATGTTTGCTTACTGATTGGCCTCTGACCCTGGTGACGTCACAGACTGTCGTCTCTAGCTACGGGACAACAATCTTTCAGCTGTTTCGACAACAGACAGAGACACAGGTAAGATGTTTCCAGCTGAGCTCAATGTTAATTTTACTGTATTTATTCTTTGTTATATGTCTTATTTCTAGTTTATTCAGATAAACACAGACTAGATATGTTCACCGATAGAAGGACTCTCTGAATGAGTCAGCATTTTACTTGCTAGGCATTAGCCTCAATGCTGCTACTGATGGTAGCTAACCTGTAGCTCGCTAGCTGCCAGTTTCTAATTGGCCAGTAATGAATTTGTGTCTCTACGATCTCGAAATGCTTATCTGACTTATCGACTGACAAATATTTAGTTTAGTTTTTCAAGTTCATAAAATTAAAAATTATATTCCCTGGGATAAAATGGTAACTTACTTATTGGCCTCCGACACAGGTGACGTCACAGACTGTCGTCTCTAGCGACGGGACAACAATCTTTCAGCTGTTTCCAGCTGAGCTCAGTGTTTATTCAGTTATATTTCTTATTTCTTGTGTTTAGTTTATCTTAATGCTTCGGTCAAATTTAATGATGAATAATATGTGGTTCTGTCAACCTGAAGTGCTTGTATATACTGTTAAACTGTCTTTCAATGCTGGATACAGGTAATAAGTTGGAGTCATTGTCTTTCTAGTGTTTGGTTCGTCTGCTTTAGTCAGTGAGTGGGTACATTAACTGCCAACTGAAACCATCAGTGTCTAACAGTGAACTAAATGCAGACCTCGCCTGCATGTTTAGCTGCACCTTTTTCTGTTTGCTAACACACTGTCACACACTGTTGTTAAACCAGTGATATTGGGCCTTGCTAACCTCCTTTTCACATGCAGACAGGAGCGAGTCACGGAAAAGGCAGCAAGCTCTACAGACTGGACCTTCGAGGCTGCGCAGGGAAGGAAAACCGCTCATGGACGCTGTGGATCGAGGAGGTAGTTAAGTAGTTTTTCTCTGTTTAAACACGTGTTTCTGGGTTGTTTGTGTCATTGATGCAGTGGTCAGAGTGTGCTGGCATGCTGGGCCACTCTGTCAGTGATACTGAGGGGCCTGTGTCTTTAGTGTCATGTAGAATGAGTCTTGCTGGGCTGTTGGGCCACCCACTCAATAGTTTTTAGTTAGTATTGTAGTAGAAGTGTCGTAGTAGTATCATAGTAGTAGCAGAAGGGTCATACTAGTAGTAGCAGTAGTAGTGGGAATAGTACTAGTAGAAGTGTAGTAGTAATGGTATTAGTGTTGTACCTGTAGGACAGTAGTAGTTGTGTTATGGTAGTATATTAGTAGAAGTAGTACTAGTCATGGTAGTGTCCTACTATTTTAGTATTAGCTGAAGTCTAGTATTAGTAGCAGTGTCCTAATAGCAGAAGAATATTAGTAGTAGTCTTACTAGTTTTAGCTGTAGTCTAGTATTAGTAGTAGTGTCCTACTAGTGGTAGCTGTAGTCTAGTATTAGTAGTAGTGTCTTACTAGTGGTAGCTGTAGTATAGTATTAGTAGTAGTGTCCTACTAGTGGTAGCTGTAGTGTAGTATTAGTAGTAGTGTCTTACTAGTGGTAGCTGTAGTATAGTATTAGTAGTACTGTCTTACTAGTGGTAGCTGTAGTGTAGTATTAGTAGTAGTTTCTTACTAGTGGTAGCTGTAGTCTAGTATTAGTAGTAGTGTCCTACTAGTGGTAGCTGTAGTCTAGTATTAGTAGTAGTGTCCTACTAGTGGTAGCTGTAGTATAGTATTAGTAGTAGTGTCCTACTAGTGGTAGCTGTAGTGTAGTATTAGTAGTAGTGTCTTACTAGTGGTAGCTGTAGTGTAGTATTAGTAGTAGTGTCTTACTAGTGGTAGCTGTAGTATAGTATTAGTAGTAGTGTCCTACTAGTGGTAGCTGTAGTCTAGTATTAGTAGTAGTGTCCTACTAGTGGTAGCTGTAGTATAGTATTAGTAGTAGTGTCCTACTAGTGGTAGCTGTAGTGTAGTATTAGTAGTAGTGTCTTACTAGTGGTAGCTGTAGTGTAGTATTAGTAGTAGTGTCTTACTAGTGGTAGCTGTAGTGTAGTATTAGTAGTAGTGTCCTACTAGTGGTAGCCGTAGTATAGTATTAGTAGTAGTGTCCTACTAGTGGTAGCCGTAGTGTAGTATTAGTAGTAGTGTCTTACTAGTGGTAGCTGTAGTGTAGTATTAGTAGTAGTAGTGTCCTACTAGTGGTAGCTGTAGTGTAGTATTAGTAGTAGTGTCCTACTAGTGGTAGCTGTAGTATAGTATTAGTAGTAGTGTCTTACTAGTGGTAGCTGTAGTATAGTATTAGTAGTAGTGTCTTACTAGTGGTAGCTGTAGTGTAGTATTAGTAGTAGTGTCCTACTAGTGGTAGCTGTAGTGTAGTATTAGTAGTAGTGTCTTACTAGTGGTAGCTGTAGTGTAGTATTAGTAGTAGTGTCTTACTAGTGGTAGCTGTAGTATAGTATTAGTAGTAGTGTCTTACTAGTGGTAGCTGTAGTGTAGTATTAGTAGTAGTGTCTTACTAGTGGTAGCTGTAGTGTAGTATTAGTAGTAGTGTCTTACTAGTGGTAGCTGTAGTATAGTATTAGTAGTAGTGTCTTACTAGTGGTAGCTGTAGTTTAGTATTAGTAGTAGTGTCTTACTAGTGGTAGCTGTAGTGTAGTATTAGTAGTAGTGTCCTACTAGTGGTAGCTGTAGTATAGTATTAGTAGTAGTGTCTTACTAGTGGTAGCTGTAGTGTAGTATTAGTAGTAGTGTCCTACTAGTGGTAGCTGTAGTGTAGTATTAGTAGTAGTGTCCTACTAGTGGTAGCTGTAGTGTAGTATTAGTAGTAGTGTCCTACTAGTGGTAGCTGTAGTATAGTATTAGTAGTAGTGTCTTACTAGTGGTAGCTGTAGTGTAGTATTAGTAGTCGTGTTGCAACAGCTGTACTAGTCTAGCAGTAGCAGTGTTGTCGTAGTAGTATAAGTGTAGTACTCAAAGTAGTTGTTTAGTATGCATGTAGTAGTATTCAGTGTAGTAGTGTAATGGTTGCGTGGTAGTAGTAGTCTTCGATTAGTGGTAGTATTGTATTAGTGTATTAGTAGGAGTAGTGTTGTTTTTTGTAGTAGTGTTATCGTAAGAGTGGTGTCGTCATAGTAGCAGTCTAGCAGTAGTATTGTACTATCTAGTATAGTGAAGTAAAGTATAGTATGTTATAGTGTGTGGGGTAGTGTAGTGGAGTTTGATTTAGTGTAGAGTCATATAGTCTAGTTTGGTTTAGTATAATATTGTACTAGTATTATAATATAATCTGTACTGTATTGTATACTGTAGTGTAGTTTAGCATAGATGTAAGATAGTCTAGTAGAGTGTAGTCTAGTATAGTTTGGAATAGTCTAATGTGTAGTGTACTGTAATATAGTGTAATATACTCAAGTTGTATTGTAATATAATATATAATTTCGTTTACAATAGTCCAGTGTGGTGTAGTATATCTTAATATAGTATAACATTGTGTACTATAGTTTAGTGTAGTGTAACATAGTCTAGTATAGTTTAGAATAGTCTAGCGTACTCTGTTATAGTTTAGCATTGTGTAATATAGGCTTGTATAGCTTAGAATAGTCTAGTGTCTGGTAGTGTAGTGTACTTTAGTATATGTAGTAGATATATATAGGTGTAATATAGTCTAATGTGGTTTAATGTAGTGTAGTAGAGAGCAATATTGTCTAGTGTAGCTAGAATAGTCTAGTGTAATTTGGTGTTGTTTATTATACTGTAGTATAGTGTAGTATACTGTAGTTTAATGTATTATAATCTAATGTACTAAAGTCTGTTATAGTGTAGTTTAATATAGGGTATTATACTGTAGTATAGTGTAGTTTAGTATAGTACAGTTTTACTATAATCGAGTGTACTAAAGTCTGTTATGGTGTAGTTTTGATGTAGAGTAATATTGTCTAGTGTAGTGTAATATGGTCTGTTATAGTCTAGTTTTGTTTAGAGTAATGTAATATAGTATAGTGTAGTTTTAGTACAATGTAGTTTAACTTGATATACTCTCATATAGTGTAGTTTAGCAAGGTGTAATATATTTTAGTGTAGTAGAGTGTAATATAGGCTAGTAGAGTGTGCTTTATAGTAATATTGTTTATTGTGGTGTAATATAGTTTAGTATAGAGAAGTATAATGTTTAGTACAGTGTAGTATAGTCTAATATAGTATAGTGTAGTAGAGTGTAACATGGTCAAGTAGAGTGTAGTCTAGTGTAGTTTAGAATAGTCTAATGTAGTGTACTGTAATACATTATAATATAGCCTGTTGTAGTGTAGTTTAGTTTAGAATAGTCCTCATTACTATAATTTAGCATTGAGTAATATACTCTAGATAGGAATTTTATTTATCCCGCAGTGGGGAAATTCTGGTGACCCAGCAGCAGCGGACAGACAGTCAGAAAAAAAGTTAATAATTACAAAAAAATAGTAAATTGTTTGACAATTCTAGTGTAGTTTAATGTAGTGTAATACAGTATAGTTTAGTTTATAATACTTTACTATAATAAATATAGTTTAATTTATTGTAGTCTAGTACAGTTTAGTGTGATATAGTCTAATATAGTGTAGTAAAGTCAAATATTTTCTAGTCTAGTTTAGAGTAGTGTAATATATTATCGTGTAGTTTAGTATAACGCAGTCTAACTTAATATACTCTAGTATAGTGTAGTTTAGAATAGTGTCATATATTCTAGTGTAGTTTAGTTTAGTATAATGTAGTTTATTTTATATAATATAGTGAAGTAAAGTATAGTATATTATAGCCTGTTAAAGTGTAGGTTAGTGGAGTGTACTATAGTGTAATCTACTTTAGTTTCCAATAGTCCAGTGTAGTGCAGTATAGAGCAATAGTTTATTGAAGTGTAGTGTAACATAGTCTACTATAGTGTAGTAGAATTAGAATAATCTAATATAGTGTAGTGTACTGTAGTATAGTCTAGTTGTAGTGTAGTTTAATATAGTTTAGTTTACAGTAATCCAGTGTGGTGTAGTATATCTTAATATAGTTTAACATTATGTACTATAGTCTAATAGTCTATAATTTAATATAGTCTAATATAGTGTAGTGTACTTTACAATAGTCCAGTGTGGTGTAGTATATCTTAATGTAGTTTAGTTTTAGGATTGGTGGTTCAATTGAGTCCGTTCCTTAGGAGACAGGTCAGTTGTCAGCCATTCATTGAAACACTTGTTCAAATGATTGTTACTGTGTTGTTTGTGTTCCGGAAGGGACAAAGCATTCGCCCACCTATCGGAGGATAGGTGTTTTTAATAACGCTTTGTTGTTTTTGAGTTTGTCAAGGTACAGAGCAGTCGTCGGTGGTTCCATTGACGCCTACTACTTGACCTGAGTTACAGAGGGAGCAGAGCAGTTGTTCTCCAGTCATTGAGTTGGTGGGTGAAATGTCTCTGGCTCTTTTCCTTGTGTTCCTCAGGTTATAGAGCAGTGGTCCACCAGTCGTAGGATTGGTGGTTCAGATACCTCTGACTTCTTGACCTGACTTCCTCGGCAGACAGAACAGTTGTCCAGCAATCGTAGGTTTGGTGGGTCAACTGACTCGGTTCCGTAGGAGACAGGTCAGTCATAAAGCAATCATTGGATCGGTGTTTCAATGGAATTTGACTGTGCTATTTGTGTTCCACAAGTGATACGGCATTTGTCCACCAATCGTAGGTTTCGTGATTTCATTGACTATGTCTCTGTGAGTTGAGTTCCTCAGGAGACAAAACAGTGTTTCACCAATCGTAGGTTTCGTGATTTCATTGACTGTCTCTGTGAGTTGAGTTCCTCAGGAGACAAAACAGTGTTTCACCAATCATAGGTTTGGTGTTTCAGATGCCTCTGACCTCTAGACCTGACTTCCTCAGGAGACAGAACAGTTGTCTACCAATCGTAGGATTGGTGGTTCAATTGAGTCCGTTCCTTAGGAGACAGGTCAGTTGTCAGCCATTCATTGAAACACTTGTTCAAATGATTGTTACTGTGTTGTTTGTGTTCCGGAAGGGACAAAGCATTCGCTCACCTATCGGAGGATAGGTGTTTTAAAAAGGCTTTGTTGTTTTTGAGTTTGTCAAGGTACAGAGCAATCGTCGGTGGTTCCATTGACGCCTACTACTTGACCTGAGTTACAGAGGGAGCAGAGCAGTTGTTCTCCAGTCATTGAGTTGGTGGGTGAAATGTCTCTGGCTCTTTTCCTTGTGTTCCTCAGGTTATAGAGCAGTGGTCCACCAGTCGTAGGATTGGTGGTTCAGATACCTCTGACTTCTTGACCTGACTTCCTCGGCAGACAGAACAGTTGTCCAGCAATCGTAGGTTTGGTGGGTCAACTGACTCGGTTCCGTAGGAGACAGGTCAGTCATAAAGCAATCATTGGATCGGTGTTTCAATGGAATTTGACTGTGCTATTTGTGTTCCACAAGTAACACGGCATTTGTCCACCAATCGTAGGTTTCGTGATTTCATTGACTATGTCTCTGTGAGTTGAGTTCCTCAGGAGACAAAACAATGTTTCACCAATCATAGGTTTGGTGTTTCAGATGCCTCTGACCTCTAGACCTGACTTCCTCAGGAGACAGAACAGTTGTCTACCAATCGTAGGATTGGTGGTTCAATTGAGTCCGTTCCTTAGGAGACAGGTCAGTTGTCAGCCATTCATTGAAACACTTGTTCAAATGATTGTTACTGTGTTGTTTGTGTTCCGGAAGGGACAAAGCATTCGCCCACCTATCGGAGGATAGGTGTTTTTAATAACGCTTTGTTGTTTTTGAGTTTGTCAAGGTACAGAGCAGTCGTCGGTGGTTCCATTGACGCCTACTACTTGACCTGAGTTACAGAGGGAGCAGAGCAGTTGTTCTCCAGTCATTGAGTTGGTGGGTGAAATGTCTCTGGCTCTATTCCTTGTGTTTTTCAGGTTATAGAGCAGTGGTCCACCAGTCGTAGGATTGGTGGTTCAGATACCTCTGGCTTCTTGACCTGACTTCCTCGGCAGACAGAACAGTTGTCCAGCAATCGTAGGTTTGGTGGGTCAACTGACTCGGTTCCGTAGGAGACAGGTCAGTCATAAAGCAATCATTGGATCGGTGTTTCAATGGAATTTGACTGTGCTATTTGTGTTCCACAAGTGACACGGCATTTGTCCACCAATCGTAGGTTTCGTGATTTCATTGACTATGTCTCTGTGAGTTGAGTTCCTCAGGAGACAAAACAGTGTTTCACCAATCGTAGGTTTCGTGATTTCATTGACTATGTCTCTGTGAGTTGAGTTCCTCAGGAGACAAAACAGTGTTTCACCAATCATAGGTTTGGTGTTTCAGATGCCTCTGACCTCTAGACCTGACTTCCTCAGGAGACAGAACAGTTGTCTACCAATCGTAGGATTGGTGGTTCAATTGAGTCTGTTCCTTAGGAGACAGGTCAGTTGTCAGCCATTCATTGAAACACTTGTTCAAATGATTGTTACTGTGTTGTTTGTGTTCCGGAAGGGACAAAGCATTCGCCCACCTATCGGAGGATAGGTGTTTTTAATAACGCTTTGTTGTTTTTGAGTTTGTCGAGGTACAGAGCAGTCGTCGGTGGTTCCATTGACGCCTACTACTTGACCTGAGTTACAGAGGGAGCAGAGCAGTTGTTCTCCAGTCATTGAGTTGGTGGGTGAAATGTCTCTGGCTCTATTCCTTGTATTCCTCAGGTTATAGAGCAGTGGTCCACCAGTCGTAGGATTGGTGGTTCAGATACCTCTGACTTCTTGACCTGACTTCCTCGGCAGACAGAACAGTTGTCCAGCAATCGTAGGTTTGGTGGGTCAACTGACTCGGTTCCATAGGAGACAGGTCAGTCATAAAGCAATCATTGGATCGGTGTTTCAATGGAATTTGACTGTGCTATTTGTGTTCCACAAGTGACACGGCATTTGTCCACCAATCGTAGGTTTCGTGATTTCATTGACTATGTCTCTGTGAGTTGAGTTCCTCAGGAGACAAAACAGTGTTTCACCAATCGTAGGTTTCGTGATTTCATTGACTATGTCTCTGTGAGTTGAGTTCCTCAGGAGACAAAACAATGCTTCACCAATCATAGGTTTGGTGTTTCAGATGCCTCTGACCTCTAGACCTGACTTCCTCAGGAGACAGAACAGTTGTCTACCAATCGTAGGATTGGTGGTTCAATTGAGTCTGTTCCTTAGGAGACAGGTCAGTTGTCAGCCATTCATTGAAACACTTGTTCAAATGATTGTTACTGTGTTGTTTGTGTTCCGGAAGGGACAAAGCATTCGCCCACCTAACGGAGGATAGGTGTTTTTAATAACGCTTTGTTGTTTTTGAGTTTGTCGAGGTACAGAGCAGTCGTCGGTGGTTCCATTGACGCCTACTACTTGACCTGAGTTACAGAGGGAGCAGAGCAGTTGTTCTCCAGTCATTGAGTTGGTGGGTGAAATGTCTCTGGCTCTTTTCCTTGTGTTCCTCAGGTTATAGAGCAGTGGTCCACCAGTCGTAGGATTGGTGGTCCAGATACCTCTGACTTCTTGACCTGACTTCCTCGGCAGACAGAACAGTTGTCCAGCAATCGTAGGTTTGGTGGGTCAACTGACTCGGTTCCGTAGGAGACAGGTCAGTCATAAAGTAATCATTGGATCGGTGTTTCAATGGAATTTGACTGTGCTATTTGTGTTCCACAAGTGACACGGCATTTGTCCACCAATCGTAGGTTTCGTGATTTCATTGACTATGTCTCTGTGAGTTGAGTTCCTCAGGAGACAAAACAGTGTTTCACCAATCATAGGTTTGGTGTTTCAGATGCCTCTGACCTCTAGACCTGACTTCCTCAGGAGACAGTACAGTTGTCTACCAATCGTAGGATTGGTGGTTCAATTGAGTCAGTTCCTTAGGAGACAGGTCAGTTGTCAGCCATTCATTGAAACACTTGTTCAAATGATTGTTACTGTGTTGTTTGTGTTCCGGAAGGGACAAAGCATTCGCCCACCTATCGGAGGATAGGTGTTTTTAATAACGCTTTGTTGTTTTTGAGTTTGTCAAGGTACAGAGCAGTCGTCGGTGGTTCCATTGACGCCTACTACTTGACCTGAGTTACAGAGGGACCAGAGCAGTTGTTCTCCAGTCATTGAGTTGGTGGGTGAAATGTCTCTGGCTCTTTTCCTTGTGTTCCTCAGGTTATAGAGCAGTGGTCCACCAGTCGTAGGATTGGTGGTTCAGATACCTCTGACTTCTTGACCTGACTTCCTCGGCAGACAGAACAGTTGTCCAGCAATCGTAGGTTTGGTGGGTCAACTGACTCGGTTCCGTAGGAGACAGGTCAGTCATAAAGCAATCATTGGATCGGTGTTTCAATGGAATTTGACTGTGCTATTTGTGTTCCACAAGTGACACGGCATTTGTCCACCAATCGTAGGTTTCGTGATTTCATTGACTATGTCTCTGTGAGTTGAGTTCCTCAGGAGACAAAACAGTGTTTCACCAATCGTAGGTTTCGTGATTTCATTGACTATGTCTCTGTGAGTTGACTTCCTCAGGAGACAAAACAGTGTTTCACCAATCGTAGGTTTCGTGATTTCATTGACTATGTCTCTGTGAGTTGACTTCCTCAGGAGACAGAACAGTTGTCTACCAATCGTAGGATTGGTTGTTCAATTGAGTCCGTTCCTTCGGAGACAGGTCAGTTGTCAGCCATTCATATAAACACTTGTTCAAATGATTGTTACTGTGTTGTTTGTGTTCCGGAAGGGACAAAGCATTCGCCCACCTATCGGAGGATAGGTGTTTTAAAAACGCTTTGTTGTTTTTGAGTTTGTCAAGGTACAGAGCAGTCGTCGGTGGTTCCATTGACGCCTACTACTTGACCTGAGTTACAGAGGGAGCAGGGCAGTTGTTCTCCAGTCATTGAGTTGGTGGGTGAAATGTCTCTGGCTCTATTCCTTGTGTTCCTCAGGTTATAGAGCAGTGGTCCACCAGTCGTAGGATTGGTGGTTCAGATACCTCTGACTTCTTGACCTGACTTCCTCGGCAGACAGAACAGTTGTCCAGCAATCGTAGGTTTGGTGGGTCAACTGACTCGGTTCCGTAGGAGACAGGTCAGTCATAAAGCAATCATTGGATCGGTGTTTCAATGGAATTTGACTGTGCTATTTGTGTTCCACAAGTGATACGGCATTTGTCCACCAATCGTAGGTTTCGTGATTTCATTGACTATGTCTCTGTGAGTTGAGTTCCTCAGGAGACAAAACAATGTTTCACCAATCATAGGTTTGGTGTTTCAGATGCCTCTGACCTGTAGACCTGACTTCCTCAGGAGACAGAACAGTTGTCTACCAATTGTAGGATTGGTGGTTCAATTGAGTCCGTTCCTTAGGAGACAGGTCAGTTGTCAGCCATTCATTGAAACACTTGTTCAAATGATTGTTACTGTGTTGTTTGTGTTCCGGAAGGGACAAAGCATTCGCCCACCTATCGGAGGATAGGTGTTTTTAATAACGCTTTGTTGTTTTTGAGTTTGTCAAGGTACAGAGCAGTCGTCGGTGGTTCCATTGACGCCTACTACTTGACCTGAGCTACAGAGGGAGCAGAGCAGTTGTTCTCCAGTCATTGAGTTGGTGGGTGAAATGTCTCTGGCTCTTTTCCTTGTGTTCCTCAGGTTATAGAGCAGTGGTCCACCAGTCGTAGGATTGGTGGTTCAGATACCTCTGACTTCCTCGGCAGACAGAACAGTTGTCCAGCAATCGTAGGTTTGGTGGGTCAACTGACTCGGTTCCGTAGGAGACAGGTCAGTCATAAAGCAATCATTGGATCGGTGTTTCAATGGAATTTGACTGTGCTATTTGTGTTCCACAAGTGACACGGCATTTGTCCACCAATCGTAGGTTTCGTGATTTCATTGACTATGTCTCTGTGAGTTGAGTTCCTCAGGAGACAAAACAGTGTTTCACCAATCGTAGGTTTCGTGATTTCATTGACTATGTCTCTGTGAGTTGAGTTCCTCAGGAGACAAAACAGTGTTTCACCAATCATAGGTTTGGTGTTTCAGATGCCTCTGACCTCTAGACCTGACTTCCTCAGGAGACAGAACAGTTGTCTACCAATCGTAGGATTGGTGGTTCAATTGAGTCCGTTCCTTAGGAGACAGGTCAGTTGTCAGCCATTCATTGAAACACTTGTTCAAATGATTGTTACTGTGTTGTTTGTGTTCCGGAAGGGACAAAGCATTCTCTCACCTATCGGAGGATAGGTGTTTTAAAAAGGCTTTGTTGTTTTTGAGTTTGTCAAGGTACAGAGCAATCGTCGGTGGTTCCATTGACGCCTACTACTTGACCTGAGTTACAGAGGGAGCAGAGCAGTTGTTCTCCAGTCATTGAGTTGGTGGGTGAAATGTCTCTGGCTCTATTCCTTGTGTTCCTCAGGTTATAGAGCAGTGGTCCACCAGTCGTAGGATTGGTGGTTCAGATACCTCTGACTTCTTGACCTGACTTCCTCGGCAGACAGAACAGTTGTCCAGCAATCGTAGGTTTGGTGGGTCAACTGACTCGGTTCCGTAGGAGACAGGTCAGTCATAAAGCAATCATTGGATCGGTGTTTCAATTGAATTTGACTGTGCTATTTGTGTTCCACAAGTAACACGGCATTTGTCCACCAATCGTAGGTTTCGTGATTTCATTGACTATGTCTCTGTGAGTTGAGTTCCTCAGGAGACAAAACAATGTTTCACCAATCATAGGTTTGGTGTTTCAGATGCCTCTGACCTCTAGACCTGACTTCCTCAGGAGACAGAACAGTTGTCTACCAATCGTAGGATTGGTGGTTCAATTGAGTCCGTTCCTTAGGAGACAGGTCAGTTGTCAGCCATTCATTGAAACACTTGTTCAAATGATTGTTACTGTGTTGTTTGTGTTCCGGAAGGGACAAAGCATTCGCCCACCTATCGGAGGATAGGTGTTTTTAATAACGCTTTGTTGTTTTTGAGTTTGTCAAGGTACAGAGCAGTCGTCGGTGGTTCCATTGACGCCTACTACTTGACCTGAGTTACAGAGGGAGCAGAGCAGTTGTTCTCCAGTCATTGAGTTGGTGGGTGAAATGTCTCTGGCTCTTTTCCTTGTGTTCCTCAGGTTATAGAGCAGTGGTCCACCAGTCGTAGGATTGGTGGTTCAGATCCCTCTGACTTCTTGACCTGACTTCCTCGGCAGACAGAACAGTTGTCCAGCAATCGTAGGTTTGGTGGGTCAACTGACTCGGTTCCGTAGGAGACAGGTCAGTCATAAAGCAATCATTGGATCGGTGTTTCAATGGAATTTGACTGTGCTATTTGTGTTCCACAAGTGACACTGCATTTGTCCACCAATCGTAGGTTTCGTGATTTCATTGACTATGTCTCTGTGAGTTGAGTTCCTCAGGAGACAAAACAGTGTTTTAGCAATCGTAGGTTTCGTGATTTCATTGACTATGTCTCTGTGAGTTGAGTTCCTCAGGAGACAAAACAATGTTTCACCAATCATAGGTTTGGTGTTTCAGATGCCTCTGACCTCTAGACCTGACTTCCTCAGGAGACAGAACAGTTGTCTACCAATCGTAGGATTGGTGGTTCAATTGAGTCCGTCCCTTAGGAGACAGGTCAGTTGTCAGCCATTCATTGAAACACTTGTTCAAATGATTGTTACTGTGTTGTTTGTGTTCCGGAAGGGACAAAGCATTCGCCCACCTATCGGAGGATAGGTGTTTTTAATAACGCTTTGTTGTTTTAGAGTTTGTCAAGGTACAGAGCAGTCGTCGGTGGTTCCATTGACGCCTACTACTTGACCTGAGTTACAGAGGGAGCAGAGCAGTTGTTCTCCAGTCATTGAGTTGGTGGGTGAAATGTCTCTGGCTCTTTTCCTTGTGTTCCTCAGGTTATAGAGCAGTGGTCCACCAGTCGTAGGATTGGTTGTTCAGATACCTCTGACTTCCTCGGCAGACAGAACAGTTGTCCAGCAATCGTAGGTTTGGTGGGTCAACTGACTCGGTTCCGTAGGAGACAGGTCAGTCACAAAGCAATCATTGGATCGGTGTTTCAATGGAATTTGACTGTGCTATTTGTGTTCCACAAGTGACACGGCATTTGTCCACCAATCGTAGGTTTCGTGATTTCATTGACTATGTCTCTGTGAGTTGAGTTCCTCAGGAGACAAAACAGTGTTTCACCAATCATAGGTTTGGTGTTTCAGATGCCTCTGACCTCTAGACCTGACTTCCTCAGGAGACAGAACAGTTGTCTACCAATTGTAGGATTGGTGGTTCAATTGAGTCCGTTCCTTAGGAGACAGGTCAGTTGTCAGCCATTCATTGAAACACTTGTTCAAATGATTGTTACTGTGTTGTTTGTGTTCCGGAAGGGACAAAGCATTCGCCCACCTATCGGAGGATAGGTGTTTTTAATAACGCTTTGTTGTTTTTGAGTTTGTCAAGGTACAGAGCAGTCGTCGGTGGTTCCATTGACGCCTACTACTTGACCTGAGTTACAGAGGGAGCAGGGCAGTTGTTCTCCAGTCATTGAGTTGGTGGGTGAAATGTCTCTGGCTCTATTCCTTGTGTTCCTCAGGTTATAGAGCAGTGGTCCACCAGTCGTAGGATTGGTGGTTCAGATACCTCTGACTTCTTGACCTGACTTCCTCGGCAGACAGAACAGTCGTCCAGCAATCGTAGGTTTCGTGATTTCATTGACTATGTCTCTGTGAGTTGAGTTCCTCAGGAGACAAAACAGTGTTTCACCAATCGTAGGTTTCGTGATTTCATTGACTATGTCTCTGTGAGTTGAGTTCCTCAGGAGACAAAACAGTGTTTCACCAATCATAGGTTTAGTGGTTCAGATGCCTCTGACCTCTAGACCTGACTTCCTCGGCAGACAGAACAGTTGTCCAGCAATCGTAGGTTTGGTGGGTCAACTGACTCGGTTCCGTAGGAGACAGGTCAGTCACAAAGCAATCATTGGATCGGTGTTTCAATGGAATTTGACTGTGCTATTTGTGTTCCACAAGTGACACGGCATTTGACCACCAATCGTAGGTTTCGTGATTTCATTGACTATGTCTCTGTGAGTTGAGTTCCTCAGGAGACAAAACAGTGTTTCACCAATCGTAGGTTTCGTGATTTCATTGACTATGTCTCTGTGAGTTGAGTTCCTCAGGAGACAAAACAATGTTTCACCAATCATAGGTTTGGTGTTTCAGATGCCTCTGACCTCTAGACCTGACTTCCTCAGGAGACAGAACAGTTGTCTACCAATCGTAGGATTGGTGGTTCAATTGAGTCCGTTCCTTAGGAGACAGGTCAGTTGTCAGCCATTCATTGAAACACTTGTTCAAATGATTGTTACTGTGTTGTTTGTGTTCCGGAAGGGACAAAGCATTCGCCCACCTATCGGAGGATAGGTGTTTTTAATAACGCTTTGTTGTTTTTGAGTTTGTCAAGGTACAGAGCAGTCGTCGGTGGTTCCATTGACGCCTACTACTTGACCTGAGTTACAGAGGGAGCAGAGCAGTTGTTCTCCAGTCATTGAGTTGGTGGGTGAAATGTCTCTGGCTCTTTTCCTTGTGTTCCTCAGGTTATAGAGCAGTGGTCCACCAGTCGTAGGATTGGTGGTTCAGATACCTCTGACTTCTTGACCTGACTTCCTCGGCAGACAGAACAGTTGTCCAGCAATCGTAGGTTTGGTGGGTCAACTGACTCGGTTCCGTAGGAGACAGGTCAGTCATAAAGCAATCATTAGATCGGTGTTTCAATGGAATTTGACTGTGCTATTTGTGTTCCACAAGTGACACGGCATTTGTCCACCAATCGTAGGTTTCGTGATTTCATTGACTATGTCTCTGTGAGTTGAGTTCCTCAGGAGACAAAACAGTGTTTCACCAATCGTAGGTTTCGTGATTTCATTGACTATGTCTCTGTGAGTTGAGTTCCTCAGGAGACAAAACAATGTTTCACCAATCATAGGTTTGGTGTTTCAGATGCCTCTGACCTCTAGACCTGACTTCCTCAGGAGACAGAACAGTTGTCTACCAATCGTAGGATTGGTGGTTCAATTGAGTCCGTTCCTTAGGAGACAGGTCAGTTGTCAGCCATTCATTGAAACACTTGTTCAAATGATTGTTACTGTGTTGTTTGTGTTCCGGAGAGGACAAAGCATTCGCCCACCTATCGGAGGATAGGTGTTTTTAATAACGCTTTGTTGTTTTTGAGTTTGTCAAGGTACAGAGCAGTCGTCGGTGGTTCCATTGACGCCTACTACTTGACCTGAGTTACAGAGGGAGCAGGGCAGTTGTTCTCCAGTCATTGAGTTGGTGGGTGAAATGTCTCTGGCTCTATTCCTTGTGTTCCTCAGGTTATAGAGCAGTGGTCCACCAGTCGTAGGATTGGTGGTTCAGATACCTCTGACTTCTTGACCTGACTTCCTCGGCAGACAGAACAGTTGTCCAGCAATCGTAGGTTTGGTGGGTCAACTGACTCGGTTCCGTAGGAGACAGGTCAGTCATAAAGCAATCATTGGATCGGTGTTTCAATGGAATTTGACTGTGCTATTTGTGTTCCACAAGTGACACGGCATTTGTCCACCAATCGTAGGTTTCGTGATTTCATTGACTATGTCTCTGTGAGTTGAGTTCCTCAGGAGACAAAACAGTGTTTCACCAATCGTAGGTTTCGTGATTTCATTGACTATGTCTCTGTGAGTTGAGTTCCTCAGGAGACAAAACAATGTTTCACCAATCATAGGTTTGGTGTTTCAGATGCCTCTGACCTGTAGACCTGACTTCCTCAGGAGACAGAACAGTTGTCCACCAATCGTAGGATTGGTGGTTCAATTGAGTCCGTTCCTTAGGAGACAGGTCAGTTGTCAGCCATTCATTGAAACACTTGTTCAAATGATTGTTACTGTGTTGTTTGTGTTCCGGAAGGGACAAAGCATTCGCCCACCTATCGGAGGATAGGTGTTTTTAATAACGCTTTGTTGTTTTTGAGTTTGTCAAGGTACAGAGCAGTCGTCGGTGGTTCCATTGACGCCTACTACTTGACCTGAGTTACAGAGGGAGCAGAGCAGTTGTTCTCCAGTCATTGAGTTGGTGGGTGAAATGTCTCTTGCTCTATTCCTTGTATTCCTCAGGTTATAGAGCAGTGGTCCACCAGTCGTAGGATTGGTGGTTCAGATACCTCTGACTTCTTGCCTGACTTCCTCGGCAGACAGAACAGTTGTCCAGCAATCGTAGGTTTGGTGGGTCAACTGACTCGGTTCCGTAGGAGACAGGTCAGTCACAAAGCAATCATTGGATCGGTGTTTCAATGGAATTTGACTGTGCTATTTGTGTTCCACAAGTGACACGGCATTTGTCCACCAATCGTAGGTTTCGTGATTTCATTGACTATGTCTCTGTGAGTTGAGTTCCTCAGGAGACAAAACAGTGTTTCACCAATCGTAGGTTTCGTGATTTCATTGACTATGTCTCTGTGAGTTGAGTTCCTCAGGACACAAAACAGTGGTTCACCAATCGTAGGTTTCGTGATTTCATTGACTATGTCTCTGTGAGTTGAGTTCCTCAGGAGACAAAACAATGCTTCACCAATCATAGGTTTGGTGTTTCAGATGCCTCTGACCTCTAGACCTGACTTCCTCAGGAGACAGAACAGTTGTCTACCAATCGTAGGATTGTTGGTTCAATTGAGTCCGTTCCTTAGGAGACAGGTCAGTTGTCAGCCATTCATTGAAACACTTGTTCAAATGATTGTTACTGTGTTGTTTGTGTTCCGGAAGGGACAAAGCATTCGCCCACCTATCGGAGGATAGGTGTTTTTAATAACGCTTTGTTGTTTTTGAGTTTGTCAAGGTACAGAGCAGTCGACGGTGGTTCCATTGACGCCTACTACTTGACCTGAGTTACAGAGGGAGCAGAGCAGTTGTTCTCCAGTCATTGAGTTGGTGGGTGAAATGTCTCTGGCTCTTTTCCTTGTGTTCCTCAGGTTATAGAGCAGTGGTCCACCAGTCGTAGGATTGGTGGTTCAGATACCTCTGACTTCTTGACCTGACTTCCTCGGCAGACAGAACAGTTGTCCAGCAATCGTAGGTTTGGTGGGTCAACTGACTCGGTTCCGTAGGAGACAGGTCAGTCATAAAGTAATCATTGGATCGGTGTTTCAATGGAATTTGACTGTGCTATTTGTGTTCCACAAGTGACACGGCATTTGTCCACCAATCGTAGGTTTCGTGATTTCATTGACTATGTCTCTGTGAGTTGAGTTCCTCAGGAGACAAAACAGTGTTTCACCAATCATAGGTTTGGTGTTTCAGATGCCTCTGACCTCTAGACCTGACTTCCTCAGGAGACAGAACAGTTGTCTACCAATCGTAGGATTGGTGGTTCAATTGAGTCAGTTCCTTAGGAGACAGGTCAGTTGTCAGCCATTCATTGAAACACTTGTTCAAATGATTGTTACTGTGTTGTTTGTGTTCCGGAAGGGACAAAGCATTCGCCCACCTATCGGAGGATAGGTGTTTTTAATAACGCTTTGTTGTTTTTGAGTTTGTCAAGGTACAGAGCAGTCGTCGGTGGTTCCATTGACGCCTACTACTTGACCTGAGTTACAGAGGGACCAGAGCAGTTGTTCTCCAGTCATTGAGTTGGTGGGTGAAATGTCTCTGGCTCTTTTCCTTGTGTTCCTCAGGTTATAGAGCAGAGGTCCACCAGTCGTAGGATTGGTGGTTCAGATACCTCTGACTTCTTGACCTGACTTCCTCGGCAGACAGAACAGTTGTCCACCAATCGTAGGTTTCGTGATTTCATTGACTATGTCTCTGTGAGTTGAGTTCCTCAGGAGACAAAACAGTGTTTCACCAATCGTAGGTTTCGTGATTTCATTGACTATGTCTCTGTGAGTTGACTTCCTCAGGAGACAAAACAGTGTTTCACCAATCGTAGGTTTCGTGATTTCATTGACTATGTCTCTGTGAGTTGAGTTCCTCAGGAGACAAAACAGTGTTTCACCAATCGTAAGTTTCGTGATTTCATTGACTATGTCTCTGTGAGTTGAGTTCCTCAGGAGACAAAACAATGTTTCACCAATCATAGCTTTGGTGTTTCAGATGCCTCTGACCTCTAGACCTGACTTCCTCAGGAGACAGAACAGTTGTCTACCAATCGTAGGATTGGTGGTTCAATTGAGTCCGTTCCTTAGGAGACAGGTCAGTTGTCAGCCATTCATTGAAACACTTGTTCAAATGATTGTTACTGTGTTGTTTGTGTTCCGGAAGGGACAAAGCATTCGCCCACCTATCGGAGGATAGGTGTTTTTAATAACGCTTTGTTGTTTTTGAGTTTGTCAAGGTACAGAGCAGTCGACGGTGGTTCCATTGACGCCTACTACTTGACCTGAGTTACAGAGGGAGCAGAGCAGTTGTTCTCCAGTCATTGAGTTGGTGGGTGAAATGTCTCTGGCTCTTTTCCTTGTGTTCCTCAGGTTATAGAGCAGTGGTCCACCAGTCGTAGGATTGGTGGTTCAGATCCCTCTGACTTCTTGACCTGACTTCCTCAGGAGACAGAACAGTTGTCCAGCAATCGTAGGTTTGGTGGGTCAACTGACTCGGTTCCGTAGGAGACAGGTCAGTCATAAAGCAATCATTGGATCGGTGTTTCAATGGAATTTGACTGTGCTATTTGTGTTCCACAAGTGACACGGCATTTGTCCACCAATCGTAGGTTTCGTGATTTCATTGACTATGTCTCTGTGAGTTGAGTTCCTCAAGAGACAAAACAGTGTTTCACCAATCATAGGTTTGGTGTTTCAGATGCCTCTGACCTCTAGACCTGACTTCCTCAGCAGACAGAACAGTTGTCTACCAATCGTAGGATTGGTCGTTCAATTGAGTCAGTTCCTTAGGAGACAGGTCAGTTGTCAGCCATTCATTGAAACACTTGTTCAAATGATTGTTACTGTGTTGTTTGTGTTCCGGAAGGGACAAAGCATTCGCCCACCTATCGGAGGATAGGTGTTTTTAATAACGCTTTGTTGTTTTTGAGTTTGTCAAGGTACAGAGCAGTCGTCGGTGGTTCCATTGACGCCTACTACTTGACCTGAGTTACAGAGGGAGCAGAGCAGTTGTTCTCCAGTCATTGAGTTGGTGGGTGAAATGTCTCTGGCACTTTTCCTTGTGTTCCTCAGGTTATAGAGCAGTGGTCCACCAGTCGTAGGATTGGTGGTTCAGATACCTCTGACTTCTTGACCTGACTTCCTCGGCAGACAGAACAGTTGTCCAGCAATCGTAGGTTTGGTGGGTCAACTGACTCGGTTCCGTAGGAGACAGGTCAGTCATAAAGCAATCATTGGATCGGTGTTTCAATGGAATTTGACTGTGCTATTTGTGTTCCACAAGTGACACGGCATTTGTCCACCAATCGTAGGTTTCGTGATTTCATTGACTATGTCTCTGTGAGTTGAGTTCCTCAGGAGACAAAACAGTGTTTCACCAATCGTAGGTTTCGTGATTTCATTGACTATGTCTCTGTGAGTTGAGTTCCTCAGGACACAAAACAGTGGTTCACCAATCGTAGGTTTCGTGATTTCATTGACTATGTCTCTGTGAGTTGAGTTCCTCAGGAGACAAAACAGTGTTTCACCAATCATAGGTTTGGTGGTTCAGATGCCTCTGACCTCTAGACCTGACTTCCTCAGGAGACAGAACAGTTGTCTACCAATCGTAGGATTGGTGGTTCAATTGAGTCAGTTCCTTAGGAGACAGGTCAGTTGTCAGCCATTCATTGAAACACTTGTTCAAATGATTGTTACTGTGTTGTTTGTGTTCCGGAAGGGACAAAGCATTCGCCCACCTATCGGAGGATAGGTGTTTTTAATAACGCTTTGTTGTTTTTGAGTTTGTCAAGGTACAGAGCAGTCGTCGGTGGTTCCATTGACGCCTACTACTTGACCTGAGTTACAGAGGGACCAGAGCAGTTGTTCTCCAGTCATTGAGTTGGTGGGTGAAATGTCTCTGGCTCTTTTCCTTGTGTTTCTCAGGTTATAGAGCAGTGGTCCACCAGTCGTAGGATTGGTGGTTCAGATACCTCTGACTTCTTGACCTGACTTCCTCGGCAGACAGAACAGTTGTCCAGCAATCGTAGGTTTGGTGGGTCAACTGACTCGGTTCCGTAGGAGACAGGTCAGTCATAAAGCAATCATTGGATCGGTGTTTCAATGGAATTTGACTGTGCTATTTGTGTTCCACAAGTGACACGGCATTTGTCCACCAATCGTAGGTTTCGTGATTTCATTGACTATGTCTCTGTGAGTTGACTTCCTCAGGAGACAGAACAGTTGTCTACCAATCGTAGGATTGGTGGTTCAATTGAGTCAGTTCCTTCGGAGACAGGTCAGTTGTCAGCCATTCATTGAAACACTTGTTCAAATGATTGTTACTGTGTTGTTTGTGTTCCGGAAGGGACAAAGCATTCGCCCACCTATCGGAGGATAGGTGTTTTTAATAACGCTTTGTTGTTTTTGAGTTTGTCAAGGTACAGAGCAGTCGTCGGTGGTTCCATTGACGCCTACTACTTGACCTGAGTTACAGAGGGAGCAGAGCAGTTGTTCTCCAGTCATTGAGTTGGTGGGTGAAATGTCTCTGGCTCTTTTCCTTGTGTTCCTCAGGTTATAGAGCAGTGGTCCACCAGTCGTAGGATTGGTGGTTCAGATACCTCTGACTTCTTGACCTGACTTCCTCGGCAGACAGAACAGTTGTCCAGCAATCGTAGGTTTGGTGGGTCAACTGACTCGGTTCCGTAGGAGACAGGTCAGTCATAAAGCAATCATTGGATCGGTGTTTCAATGGAATTTGACTGTGCTATTTGTGTTCCACAAGTGACACGGCATTTGTCCACCAATCGTAGGTTTCGTGATTTCATTGACTATGTCTCTGTGAGTTGAGTTCCTCAGGAGACAAAACAATGTTTCACCAATCATAGGTTTGGTGTTTCAGATGCCTCTGACCTCTAGACCTGACTTCCTCAGGAGACAGAACAGTTGTCTACCAATCGTAGGATTGGTGGTTCAATTGAGTCCGTTCCTTAGGAGACAGGTCAGTTGTCAGCCATTCATTGAAACACTTGTTCAAATGATTGTTACTGTGTTGTTTGTGTTCCGGAGAGGACAAAACATTCGCCCACCTATCGGAGGATAGGTGTTTTTAATAACGCTTTGTTGTTTTTGAGTTTGTCAAGGTACAGAGCAGTCGTCGGTGGTTCCATTGACGCCTACTACTTGACCTGAGTTACAGAGGGAGCAGGGCAGTTGTTCTCCAGTCATTGAGTTGGTGGGTGAAATGTCTCTGGCTCTATTCCTTGTGTTCCTCAGGTTATAGAGCAGTGGTCCACCAGTCGTAGGTTTGGTGGGTCAACTGACTCGGTTCCGTAGGAGACAGGTCAGTCATAAAGCAATCATTGGATCGGTGTTTCAATGGAATTTGACTGTGCTATTTGTGTTCCACAAGTGACACGGCATTTGTCCACCAATCGTAGGTTTCGTGATTTCATTGACTATGTCTCTGTGAGTTGAGTTCCTCAGGAGACAAAACAGTGTTTCACCAATCGTAGGTTTCGTGATTTCATTGACTATGTCTCTGTGAGTTGAGTTCCTCAGGAGACAAAACAATGTTTCACCAATCATAGGTTTGGTGTTTCAGATGCCTCTGACCTCTAGACCTGACTTCCTCAGGAGACAGAACAGTTGTCTACCAATCGTAGGATTGGTGGTTCAATTGAGTCCGTTCCTTAGGAGACAGGTCAGTTGTCAGCCATTCATTGAAACACTTGTTCAAATGATTGTTACTGTGATGTTTGTGTTCCGGAAGGGACAAAGCATTCGCCCACCTATCGGAGGATAGGTGTTTTTAATAACGCTTTGTTGTTTTTGAGTTTGTCAAGGTACAGAGCAGTCGTCGGTGGTTCCATTGACGCCTACTACTTGACCTGAGTTACAGAGGGAGCAGAGCAGTTGTTCTCCAGTCATTGAGTTGGTGGGTGAAATGTCTCTGGCTCTATTCCTTGTGTTCCTCAGGTTATAGAGCAGTGGTCCACCAGTCGTAGGATTGGTGGTTCAGATACCTCTGACTTCTTGACCTGACTTCCTCGGCAGACAGAACAGTCGTCCAGCAATCGTAGGTTTGGTGGGTCAACTGACTCGGTTCCGTAGGAGACAGGTCAGTCATAAAGCAATCATTGGATCGGTGTTTCAATGGAATTTGACTGTGCTATTTGTGTTCCACAAGTGACACGGCATTTGACCACCAATCGTAGGTTTCGTGATTTCATTGACTATGTCTCTGTGAGTTGATTTCCTCAGGAGACAAAACAGTGTTTCACCAATCGTAGGTTTCGTGATTTCATTGACTATGTCTCTGTGAGTTGAGTTCCTCAGGAGACAAAACAGTGTTTCACCAATCATAGGTTTAGTGGTTCAGATGCCTCTGACCTCTAGACCTGACTTCCTCGGCAGACAGAACAGTTGTCCAGCAATCGTAGGTTTGGTGGGTCAACTGACTCGGTTCCGTAGGAGACAGGTCAGTCACAAAGCAATCATTGGATCGGTGTTTCAATGGAATTTGACTGTGCTATTTGTGTTCCACAAGTGACACGGCATTTGACCACCAATCGTAGGTTTCGTGATTTCATTGACTATGTCTCTGTGAGTTGAGTTCCTCAGGAGACAAAACAGTGTTTCACCAATCGTAGGTTTCGTGATTTCATTGACTATGTCTCTGTGAGTTGAGTTCCTCAGGAGACAAAACAATGTTTCACCAATCATAGGTTTGGTGTTTCAGATGCCTCTGACCTCTAGACCTGACTTCCTCAGGAGACAGAACAGTTGTCTACCAATCGTAGGATTGGTGGTTCAATTGAGTCAGTTTCTTAGGAGACAGGTCAGTTGTCAGCCATTCATTGAAACACTTGTTCAAATGATTGTTACTGTGTTGTTTGTGTTCCGGAAGGGACAAAGCATTCGCCCACCTATCGGAGGATAGGTGTTTTTAATAACGCTTTGTTGTTTTTGAGTTTGTCAAGGTACAGAGCAGTCGTCGGTGGTTCCATTGACGCCTACTACTTGACCTGAGTTACAGAGGGAGCAGAGCAGTTGTTCTCCAGTCATTGAGTTGGTGGGTGAAATGTTTCTGGCTCTTTTCCTTGTGTTCCTCAGGTTATAGAGCAGTGGTCCACCAGTCGTAGGATTGGTGGTTCAGATACCTCTGACTTCTTGACCTGACTTCCTCGGCAGACAGAACAGTTGTCCAGCAATCGTAGGATTGATGGGTCAACTGACTCGGTTCCGTAGGAGACAGGTCAGTCATAAAGCAATCATTGGATCGGTGTTTCAATGGAATTTGACTGTGCTATTTGTGTTCCACAAGTGACACGGCATTTGTCCACCAATCGTAGGTTTCGTGATTTCATTGACTATGTCTCTGTGAGTTGAGTTCCTCAGGAGACAAAACAGTGTTTCACCAATCGTAGGTTTCGTGATTTCATTGACTATGTCTCTGTGAGTTGAGTTCCTCAGGAGACAAAACAGTGTTTCACCAATCATAGGTTTAGTGGTTCAGATGCCTCTGAACTCTAGACCTGACTTCCTCGGCAGACAGAACAGTTGTCCAGCAATCGTAGGTTTGGTGGGTCAACTGACTCGGTTCCGTAGGAGACAGGTCAGTCACAAAGCAATCATTGGATCGGTGTTTCAATGGAATTTGACTGTGCTATTTGTGTTCCACAAGTGACACGGCATTTGTCCACCAATCGTAGGTTTCGTGATTTCATTGACTATGTCTCTGTGAGTTGAGTTCCTCAGGAGACAAAACAATGTTTCACCAATCATAGGTTTGGTGTTTCAGATGCCTCTGACCTCTAGACCTGACTTCCTCAGGAGACAGAACAGTTGTCTACCAATTGTAGGATTGGTGGTTCAATTGAGTCCGTTCCTTAGGAGACAGGTCAGTTGTCAGCCATTCATTGAAACACTTGTTCAAATGATTGTTACTGTGTTGTTTGTGTTCCGGAAGGGACAAAGCATTCGCCCACCTATCGGAGGATAGGTGTTTTTAATAACGCTTTGTTGTTTTTGAGTTTGTCAAGGTACAGAGCAGTCGTCGGTGGTTCCATTGACGCCTACTACTTGACCTGAGTTACAGAGGGAGCAGAGCAGTTGTTCTCCAGTCATTGAGTTGGTGGGTGAAATGTCTCTGGCTCTATTCCTTGTATTCCTCAGGTTATAGAGCAGTGGTCCACCAGTCGTAGGATTGGTGGTTCAGATACCTCTAACTTCTTGACCTGACTTCCTCGGCAGACAGAACAGTTGTCCAGCAATCGTAGGTTTGGTGGGTCAACTGACTCGGTTCCATAGGAGACAGGTCAGTCATAAAGCAATCATTGGATCGGTGTTTCAATGGAATTTGACTGTGCTATTTGTGTTCCACAAGTGACACGGCATTTGTCCACCAATCGTAGGTTTCGTGATTTCATTGACTATGTCTCTGTGAGTTGAGTTCCTCAGGAGACAAAACAGTGTTTCACCAATCGTAGGTTTCGTGATTTCATTGACTATGTCTCTGTGAGTTGAGTTCCTCAGGACACAAAACAGTGTTTCACCAATCGTAGGTTTCGTGATTTCATTGACTATGTCTCTGTGAGTTGAGTTCCTCAGGAGACAAAACAATGCTTCACCAATCATAGGTTTGGTGTTTCAGATGCCTCTGACCTCTAGACCTGACTTCCTCAGGAGACAGAACAGTTGTCTACCAATCGTAGGATTGGTGGTTCAATTGAGTCTGTTCCTTAGGAGACAGGTCAGTTGTCAGCCATTCATTGAAACACTTGTTCAAATGATTGTTACTGTGTTGTTTGTGTTCCGGAAGGGACAAAGCATTCGCCCACCTATCGGAGGATAGGTGTTTTTAATAACGCTTTGTTGTTTTTGAGTTTGTCAAGGTACAGAGCAGTCGTCGGTGGTTCCATTGACGCCTACTACTTGACCTGAGTTACAGAGGGAGCAGAGCAGTTGTTCTCCAGTCATTGAGTTGGTGGGTGAAATGTCTCTGGCTCTTTTCCTTGTGTTCCTCAGGTTATAGAGCAGTGGTCCACCAGTCGTAGGATGGGTGGTTCAGATACCTCTGACTTCTTGACCTGACTTCCTCGGCAGACAGAACAGTCGTCCAGCAATCGTAGTTTGGTGGGTCAACTGACTCGGTTCCGTAGGAGACAGGTCAGTCATAAAGCAATCATTGGATCGGTGTTTCAATGGAATTTGACTGTGCTATTTGTGTTCCACAAGTGACACGGCATTTGTCCACCAATCGTAGGTTTCGTGATTTCATTGACTGTCTCTGTGAGTTGAGTTCCTCAGGAGACAAAACAGTGTTTCACCAATCGTAGGTTTCGTGATTTCATTGACTATGTCTCTGTGAGTTGAGTTCCTCAGGAGACAAAACAATGTTTCACCAATCATAGGTTTGGTGTTTCAGATGCCTCTGACCTCTAGACCTGACTTCCTCAGGAGACAGAACAGTTGTCTACCAATCGTAGGATTGGTGGTTCAATTGAGTCCGTTCCTTAGGAGACAGGTCAGTTGTCAGCCATTCATTGAAACACTTGTTCAAATGATTGTTACTGTGTTGTTTGTGTTCCGGAAGGGACAAAGCATTCGCCCACCTATCGGAGGATAGGTGTTTTTAATAACGCTTTGTTGTTTTTGAGTTTGTCAAGGTACAGAGCAGTCGTCGGTGGTTCCATTGACGCCTACTACTTGACCTGAGTTAAAGAGGGAGCAGAGCAGTTGTTCTCCAGTCATTGAGTTGGTGGGTGAAATGTCTCTGGCTCTATTCCTTGTGTTCCTCAGGTTATAGAGCAGTGGTCCACCAGTCGTAGGATTGGTGGTTCAGATACCTCTGACTTCTTGACCTGACTTCCTCGGCAGACAGAACAGTCGTCCAGCAATCGTAGGTTTGGTGGGTCAACTGACTCGGTTCCGTAGGAGACAGGTCAGTCATAAAGCAATCATTGGATCGGTGTTTCAATGGAATTTGACTGTGCTATTTGTGTTCCACATGTGACACGGCATTTGTCCACCAATCGTAGGTTTCGTGATTTCATTGACTATGTCTCTGTGAGTTGAGTTCCTCAGGAGACAAAACAGTGTTTCACCAATCATAGGTTTGGTGGTTCAGATGCCTCTGACCTCTAGACCTGACTTCCTTTAGGAGACAGAACAGTTGTCTACCAATCGTAGGATTGGTGGTTCAATTGAGTCCGTTCCTTAGGAGACAGGTCAGTTGTCAGCCAGTCATTGAAACACTTGTTCAAATGATTGTTACTGTGTTGTTTGTGTTCCGGAAGGGACAAAGCATTCGCCCACCTATCGGAGGATAGGTGTTTTTAATAACGCTTTGTTGTTTTTGAGTTTGTCAAGGTACAGAGCAGTCGTCGGTGGTTCCATTGACGCCTACTACTTGACCTGAGTTACAGAGGGAGCAGAGCAGTTGTTCTCCAGTCATTGAGTTGGTGGGTGAAATGTCTCTGGCTCTTTTCCTTGTGTTCCTCAGGTTATAGAGCAGTGGTCCACCAGTCGTAGGATTGGTGGTTCAGATACCTCTGACTTCTTGACCTGACTTCCTCGGCAGACAGAACAGTTGTCCAGCAATCGTAGGTTTGGTGGGTCTACTGACTCGGTTCCGTAGGAGACAGGTCAGTCATAAAGCAATCATTGGATCGGTGTTTCAATGGAATTTGACTGTGCTATTTGTGTTCCACAAGTGACACGGCATTTGTCCACCAATCGTAGGTTTCGTGATTTCATTGACTATGTCTCTGTGAGTTGAGTTCCTCAGGAGACAAAACAGTGTTTCACCAATCGTAGGTTTCGTGATTTCATTGACTATGTCTCTGTGAGTTGAGTTCCTCAGGAGACAAAACAATGTTTCACCAATCATAGGTTTGGTGTTTCAGATGCCTCTGACCTCTAGACCTGACTTCCTCGGCAGACAGAACAGTTGTCCAGCAATCGTAGGTTTGGTGGGTCAACTGACTCGGTTCCGTAGGAGACAGGTCAGTCATAAAGCAATCATTAGATCGGTGTTTCAATGGAATTTGACTGTGCTATTTGTGTTCCACAAGTGACACGGCATTTGTCCACCAATCGTAGGTTTCATAATTTCATTGACTATGTCTCTGTGAGTTGAGTTCCTCAGGAGACAAAACAGTGTTTCACCAATCGTAGGTTTCGTGATTTCATTGACTATGTCTCTGTGAGTTGAGTTCCTCAGGAGACAAAACAATGTTTCACCAATCATAGGTTTGGTGTTTCAGATGCCTCTGACCTCTAGACCTGACTTCCTCAGGAGACAGAACAGTTGTCTACCAATCGTAGGATTGGTGGTTCAATTGAGTCAGTTCCTTAGGAGACAGGTCAGTTGTCAGCCATTCATTGAAACACTTGTTCAAATGATTGTTACTGTGTTGTTTGTGTTCCGGAAGGGACAAAGCATTCGCCCACCTATCGGAGGATAGGTGTTTTTAATAACGCTTTGTTGTTTTTGAGTTTGTCAAGGTACAGAGCAGTCGTCGGTGGTTCCATTGACGCCTACTACTTGACCTGAGTTACAGAGGGAGCAGAGCAGTTGTTCTCCAGTCATTGAGTTGGTGGGTGAAATGTCTCTGGCTCTTTTCCTTGTGTTCCTCAGGTTATAGAGCAGTGGTCCACCAGTCGTAGGATTGGTGGTTCAGATACCTCTGACTTCTTGACCTGACTTCCTCGGCAGACAGAACAGTTGTCCAGCAATCGTAGGTTTGGTGGGTCAACTGACTCGGTTCCGTAGGAGACAGGTCAGTCATAAAGTAATCATTGGATCGGTGTTTCAATGGAATTTGACTGTGCTATTTGTGTTCCACAAGTGACACGGCATTTGTCCACCAATCGTAGGTTTCGTGATTTCATTGACTATGTCTCTGTGAGTTGAGTTCCTCAGGAGACAAAACAGTGTTTCACCAATCGTAGGTTTCGTGATTTCATTGACTATGTCTCTGTGAGTTGAGTTCCTCAGGAGACAAAACAATGTTTCACCAATCATAGGTTTGGTGTTTCAGATGCCTCTGACCTCTAGACCTGACTTCCTCAGGAGACAGAACAGTTGTCTACCAATCGTAGGATTGGTGGTTCAATTGAGTCCGTTCCTTAGGAGACAGGTCAGTTGTCAGCCATTCATTGAAACACTTGTTCAAATGATTGTTACTGTGTTGTTTGTGTTCCGGAAGGGACAAAGCATTCGCCCACTTATCGGAGGATAGGTGTTTTTAATAACGCTTTGTTGTTTTTGAGTTTGTCACGGTACAGAGCAGTCGTCGGTGGTTCCATTTGTCATGATCGGCAACTTCACTTCCACCGGGGCTTTTACTGTTAAGGGCTCCAGCGGATACGCACCCACCACCTCCGCCAACTTTTATTTGATTGCATAATTCTGTTCACCTGTCTTTAACTCTTTTTAAACCCTGGTCACAGGAAGCCTGTTGTCAGATCGTCGTTTTCGTTCCGGCACACAAGACCTCGACAGATTGCAGCGGCTCATGACTTACTCTCTCTGCTACGGACATCGCCTGAATCCCCCACTACGTGAGTGTTTCCTGAACTGCCGTTCGCCACCTGTTTCTGGATCTTTGACCACAGACCCATGCTAGGATTACCCTGCATGTTGGAACCACGATCACAGACATATGTTTGATGATCAGCGTGACTTTTGTATGGAACTACTTAAGCGGCAGTCGTGCCGATAGTTAGTGAACGGAGCGTTCACTCCCGACTCCCGGCCGTACAGGCCATAAGACAAGACGTCCAGCTGCTAGCGGGCGTGGAGATTAAGTTCCCCTGAACATTACAGTAATCAGCCAGTTTGGCTCGCTTTCGTTTGGTTGGGTTTTTTTGCCTGGTCTGCTCTTTCCCCTGCTCGTGCTCTCGCTCCTCCCTCTCTGGTGCTGAAGTGGAACCCCGTGATCGTCAGCCGCCGTGCTGCGAGAACCCCCTAACCGGACACGTCCCTCCACCCTCGGCTGCCAAGAGGAAAATACCCCCCTCCTCTGTTCCCCTGGGAATCATATCAGTACTTCTCCTATTGCTCCCACTCTCATGGTTTCCTCGGCCTGCCACTAGGATTCCCCGCCTGTCTGGAGGTACGTCGCACCCTACTCGATCTGTTAATACCATCCACCTGAAGTCTGACATTTTCCTCTGTCTCCATAGACCCAGACGGTGCCCTTCTTCCTTCGGCTACATCGTTACTTGCAATAAAATCGTTTCTATACACTCCCTCTCCTGTCGTGGTTTTGCACGTTCCATTGCTCCCCAGATCTGTCAGTAAGATTCGTAACAGTACGATCTGACCATTAAAATGGAACCCGCAAAACCAGCTCCCCCCACTCGCTCCTGCACCCATCTCCCCTCCTCAAGCGCTCGCTCCCACCTCTGAACCCCGACTACCTCCCCCGGCCCGTTATCATGGGGAAGCGGGTCGAAGTCGGTCCTTCCTCATCTTATGTGAGGTCATGTTCATGAATCAACCATCGGCTTTCCCCTCAGAGTCTAGCAAGGTGGCTTACACTCTGGCCCTGTTGGGGGGGCGCGCCGCTGCCTGGGGAACGGCGGCGTGGCGTAGTAACGAGCCCTACTGCCTAACCTTTAAAAGTTTTTCAGAACGACTTTCCCGGGTTTTCGACCCATTGAGGCCGCAGGCCGAGGCCAGACGGGGACTCACCTCCATCTCACAAGGAAGTCGTCCGCTGGTGGATTATGTGATCGAGTTTCAGACCCTCCCAGCAGACAGTACCTGGAATGAGGCAGCTCTTTTGGATCATTTTACATGGGGTTGAATGAACGCATAAAAGATGCTCTCTCGTACCAAGCTGAGCCCTCGTCCCTGGATGAATTAATAGAACTGGCCACCAGGGCTGAGCAGCGGTTCCTTGAGCGGCAACGCAGCCGCACGGTGCCTCGCCATCTGGTGAGTACCCCACGCTCTCCCCCCCGTGCCTCCTCTACTCCTGTCTTCGCAGATCTCTCTTTACCAGAACCCATGCAACTCGGGAGGCAACGGATTTCGGAGGAGGAACGCCTCAGACGTCGAACCAATGGCCTGTGCTACTACTGAGGAATCAAGGGACACATGATTGCACAATGCCCAGCAGAAGGAAGGGCTCAGTAGTTCAAGCGGGGGTGCTACTGAGCCGTTCTCTAGCTAAATCCCCTGCAACCTGGTCACTCTCCTCTGTCACCATTGGAACCTCTCCTCATTGCCAGACTGTACCAGCCCTGATTGGTTCTGGAGCAGACGCCAGCTTCATCTCCGCTTCCTTGGTCCGGGCACTTCAACTCCCTACCAGTCGTCTGTCAAACCCGGTCCAGGTACGCTCCCTGAATAACACATTGCTTCATTCCATAACGTTGACCACACTTCCTGTCCAAGTCCTCCTAGACAATCACAAGGATCACACAGTCTTCCATGTTGTGGATTCCTCCGACCCCCCTGTGGTCCTAGGGATCTCCTGGCTTCAGAACCACAACCCTCATATTGACTGGTCTTTTGGCAAGGTCCTGGGATGGGGTCCAGCCTGTTCACTTACCTGTCTGCGCTCCGCCCGACCTCCTTCTCCTGCGCCCACCTCAAAGGCGGAGGAGACCCCGGACCTGTCCAAGGTACCCGAACCCTATCATGATCTCAGAGAGGTTTTTAATAAGAACCGTACTATCTCGCTTCCTCCACACCGTCATTACGACTGCGCCATTGACCTGCTCCCGGGTGCTGCCCCACCCAGGGGACGACTTTTTTCATTATCAGAACCAGAACGGGTGGCCATGGAAACATACACCTGGGAGTCCCTGGACTCGGGAATCATTCGCTCATCCAAAGCAGAAAAGTGTGAGTTCCACGTCTCATCCACTACCTTTTTGGGTTTTATTCTCCAGCCAGGGAGGGTTGCCATGGATCCGGACAAAGTGCGCGCAGTGAGGACCTGGCCCTCACCACAGACCCGGAAACAGCTCCAGCGCTTCCTGGGCTTTGCCAATTTTTATCGCCGCTTTATCAGGGGCTACAGTACCATTGCAGCCCCTCTCCACAGTCTCACCTCAGCTAAGACCAAGTTCAGCTGGGGGGGGCGCCGCCGAGGAATCATTTACCAAACTCAAGATGCTATTCACCGCCGCACCCATACTTACTGTTAGATGATATGGGCCATAAGCATTGTCCTCTCTGTGTTTGGTCCTGTCTGTGTCTCTGTGACCTGTAACCTTCTCTTGCTTTTACTTTTATAAACATGGAACGATTTCTAGTATTAGAGGAGAGTGGTTTTACCACCTATGTCAGGAGGAGGTTTTGCAGACCACATTTATTGCTTAACGGCTCCATAGGTATCTGACACCACATGGAGCTGTCCACTATCTTGCTATGCCTGCATGCATCTTTTACGACTTGTAGTGTTTGGGAAAGGGGGTCTCAACCGCCTCCATCAAAGGAGGAAGCTTCACAACCTATGTATATGTTATCTACCATATATGGACTTGTCTTGTACTTTATTGCACCAATCTGATCTCAATATCTGATCTCAATAAAAGACCTGTGTGCGAGAGAGGAGTTTGGAGTTCTCCAGCTGGCCACTAAGTTGTTGTTCAGAGAGGCTCCCCTCGTGCACGAGTAAAAGAAGCTGAGATTCTCTAGTTTGTCTTTCTTGTGCAGGTGTCTCTGCGATTGTTTAAGTGTTGGCAGGTTAGACCCAACATTTCTTGGTGCCGAAAGACCCGGGAGTCAAGATTCAGCGTCGAAGGGGAGGAGGACAATGGTGAACCGAAATCTGTGCACAGTCGATTCGTCTAGAGCGATCGGAATAAAGACCCGGAGCATGAATTCGTCTGCTGGGCCGGTTGAATAGCTCCTGACATCCCCCTCTTCGCTCACTGATGACGATTCCTGAGAGGCATCTGACCAGGGCAAGACAAAAAGTAAGTACCGCTGGAAAAGCGCGGTGTGTGTGTGAAATGGCAGGTCGCATTTCCAAGAAGTAGAACAGACGTAATTGTTCTAGAAGGAGAAAATAGACGTACTTATTTTCTCAAGCGGACAGAAGTAATTGTCCGAGGGAGGAGTAGACGTAGTTACTCCTCAGTGAATGTTCAGTCTAATGCATTAGTGATGTGTGAAGTGTGAAAGTCACCCATTGACGCAGAAAACGTGTGACTGGGGGAAACCTGACGGTGTTAACGTAACCCATCCACACGTACTACATGAGGGGTGAATTAAGGAAACTGTGTGTCATTAGGAGAATCTAAGCCAGAAGTTTCACCGCCTAGGTTGCGGGGCTCGGATTCTCACATTAAGTTTGAAAATACTATTGTAGGACTGAGCCAAAATTGAAATGCTGCTCATTTGTTCAGCTACGTCCGCAGGTGATAGACCTGTAGAAGCTTGATGTAGTCGATGGACACGTGAGAAGGTGGCAAATCGTTGACTCAGTCCAAAGTCTATTAATAAAGGCTATTGATAAAGCCTATTAATAATAAGATATTAATAGAGTCCGTTAATAAAGTATAATACTAAAGCCTATTTCATACAGGAGAGATGGGGAAAACAAACAGTAAGCCCCTTTTGGAGGGGACACAAAGTTTATGGCGTCGTTAGATCCACAACATGTTAAGTGGATCGGCGAATGGGAAAACAAATATGAATTTAGTGGCAAATTAGTGCCTGATGATTGTCGTAGCCTTCTGTCTAAATTAGACAAAAAGATGACAAAAGAAAAAGGTAAACGTAAAGAAAAATTACAAAAACAGTGGTTGGCAGCAGCAGAGTGGAATAAGCAAGCTGTAAAAAGACAGGAAGATATACAGCGGAAACAGGCAAAGAAAGACGGCCAGGCTGTATTACAGGCAGCAGCTCTTGTGAAACCAGATGAAGAATCGGTGCAAGGAAGGTTATTGAGAAAACAAAGGAGGAGAGAGCAGGAAGCAAAGGATGCCGGAGATAGGGTTACCACTCGGTTGCAACAATTGCATAAACAGATCGAGGACCAGATAAAACAAACTGGAGACAAGGCGGCAGGTCCGTCCTCTCCAATAGCATATAACACGAGGGGAAAGGAAGAGAAGAGTGAGAAATTAAAATCAAAAACAGCCAGCGTGAATGTGGCTGCACAATATCCAAATCTTAAACATATCAAAGTAACCTATGGGTTAGATGATGATGATTGCGAGGATTATGGCCCAATGCCAGATTCTCCGACCCTTGGGCCAGACCAGGTGTTTCCCATGATTGAGGTAGCTAATCCAAATTTTGGAGTAGGAAATCAAGAAAGAACCATGCATGTTTATCGACCATGGACAGAAACAGACTAAAAATTGCCCAGTGTCGCCAGAAAGATGGGGAGGATGTGTATGAATACACAGAACGTTTAGATAACGTGTTCAAAGCACATTGTGGCCTTCCGGAAGAACAGGCACCTGATTCAGCTTATCAGAACCAGCTCAAACAGGCGTTATTAGCAGGATTTAGAGGCCCAATTTCTGATTTTATTAGAAAGCATAACGTAAATTACACCACAGATGATGTTAACCACATCATGAACTTTGCCAGACATGCTAGTGAAGTATTAGCTAAGAAAAAGAAGAAAAGTGTTGAAGCAGCTGTTTACGGCTTATTTGGAGCAGAAGACAACTCAGGAGCAGAAGTGTTTTTCCAAGGCCCCCCCGGTAGAGGCCGAGGGAGCCTCAGAGGGAGGGGGCGTGGTCGGTCTAGAGGAGGTCCACCTAAACATGATCGATGTTACACTTGTGACAAGCCAGGACACATAGCCCGAAACTGCCCTGAGAAGCTCAGGAAACAACAGCGAAGGCCTACAGAATATAGTAGACAAAACCCATTTAATCCTAATAATTGACTAGGCTCGCAGGAGAGTTCACCGGACCCAGACAGACCTGATGATTTTTTAGACCTCACTTGTGTGATAGAAACATTAGTAGCACAGACCGGTAATAAGAACACTCCCACCAGAACTTTGACAGTAGAAGGTCGTGACGTCGTTTTCTTATGTGATTCAGGAGCAGACCGCACAGTTTTAAAAGAGCACGTTGAGGGAGTTTCCGCTTCAAACGACCGTATTTTTGTGCAATCAGCAAACGGCAGAATAACATCAAGTGCAGTGTCTAAACCTGTGTCTGTAAAAGATCTTCAGACTAACTTAGAAATAACAGCACCCATAGTAATGTGTCCAGCGTGTCCAGTGAACCTCTTAGGGCGAGACTTAATGATAAAATGACATATTTCCGTCGTACCCACCTCAAAAGGAATGGTGGCTATAGGAAAAGATGAAACAGTGCCTACATATCCCCTCTTAGCCAGTGGGATACCACAGTATTATTGGTCTTTAGATTTCCCAAATCCAGACCCGGGGAAAATAGGGAAAGAATTATTAAAACTGGCTGATAACAGCCAATCAGGAGACTATGTCTCTATGTCTCCAAGCGAGATGCATGTTACCCTCTGGTACAAACATGACCCAGGGTCAGATCACCAATATGATAAGCTGGTGAATGACTCTGGACCCCAACGTGTAACATTACAACATTATTACACTGATGGCAAAGGAATGTCAGCCTGTGACGTTCTATTGCCAGATAAAGCTTTCAAGCTGTTTAAAAACCGTGGCTCACAGCCGCATGTCTCTGTGACCAGAGACCCCCAGCACAAATGGGAGTTTCTGGGCCCGTGGTTGAAAGAGACAATGAGACACACACACTGGAGGCCAGAGCAAGACGGGTGGGAAATAAATCACACCCGAGACAGATGGAGAAAACCTTTAGGCTCACACCACACACCCACTTAGAGAGTTCTTATGAGTCTAAATGACAGCCATGCCCAATAATGTCAACAGTAACAGACCCACTGTTGAAAACAGTTCCTGATGAATTTTGGTCTAAGGGAAAAGCAGATGTAGGTTTAATGACTACTGCTCGACCTGTAGTGATAAAACCAAAAGCGGACTATAGACCTCGTGTCCGTCAGTATCCACTTAAACCAGATGCAGAGAAAGGCATCCAGCCAGTGATAGCTGATATGATTAAAGCAGGCATCATAATTCAAGCTCCAGATGCTCCATGTAATACTCCCATTTTTCCTGTTAAGAAAGCAGAAACGGGACAATGGAGGATGGTCCAGGATTTAAGAGCAGTAAATCAAGCTGTGGAAAGCAGGGCCCCATGTGTGCCTGACCCACACACATTGTTAAACCAGTTATGAGTTGAAATTTACATATCAGGGAAAGAAGTATACTTATACTCAGTTACCACAAGGTTTCTGTGACAGTCCCACTATATTTACTGCAGAAATAAATAATTGTTTGGCTGATTTCCAAATGCCTGAACACAGCCAACTATTGGTATATGTAGATGATCTATTAATAGCATCAGACACAGAAGAACATAACAAGCAGGTTTCTGTGGCATTATTCAAACATTTACAAAGAACAGGAAACAAGGCCTCACTTTCAAAGTTACAGTGGGCCAGACAAGCTGTAGTTTTCTTAGGCCATGAAGTATCTCCTGAAGGTCGAAGAATCACAGACACCAGAAAAAAGTCTATATTAGATGCACCGAAACCCGTCACAAAGCAACACATGATGAGTTTTCTAGGCTTGTGCAACTATTGTAGGTTGTGGATCCCAAATTATGCACAAATGACACAACCGTTGTTAGATCTTATCTATGGTGAACCAATGACTATGAAACAAACTTTGCAGTGGACAGATGCAGCACCGAGCTGAAACAAGCACTTACCAGCTCCACGGTTATTGGGCTACCAGACTACACCAAGCCCTTCGTACAGACTGTTGATTGTAAGGGTTCATTTCTGACGTCTATGTTAGATGAAGCCTGTGGCTTACTACTCTAAGAGATTAGATCCAGTTGCATGCGCTTTGCCTAGCTGTGTCAGAGCTGTGTGTGCTGCAGCGTTAGCCATACAAGCCTCTGCTGAGGTTGTGCTTTATCACCCGCTGCAACTGTTAGTGCCTCATGAAGTAGACGTGTTACTGACTCAGACAAAAATGACATTTCTGTCTCCTGCGAGACATTTGTCTTTACTGTCAACGTTGCTTTGGCAACCACATTTGACCATTAAAAGATGTTCAACTCTGAACCCGGCAACCCTCCTGCCACATCCACATGAGGGGCTGCCACATCGTTGTCTAGCTGACACAGAACAGCAGTGTAAACCACGACCTGACTTGAAAGATACTCCTTTAGAGGAAGGAGAATGTTGGTTTGTTGATGACTCCTCAAGGTACTAATCAGTCTGGGTTCGCGGTAGTTACACAGGACATCATTCATCACAGCAATGAAGTTACCATCTCACTATTCTGCACAAGCTGCAGAAATTGTGGCATTAACTGAAGCGTGTAGAACTGGACGTGGGAAAAGACTGACAGTGTACACAGACAGTCAGTTTGCTTTTTCTACATTACATTGCTTTGCCGCCCAGTGGGCTCGTAGAGGAATGACAACTTCTACAGGGAAGACAGTGCAACATGCAAAACTGTTGGAAGCATTATTACAAGCTGTGCTTTTGCCAAAAGCATTAGCAGTGTGTAAATGTGCGGCACATACGAAAGGGAAAGATTCAGTTTCACTAGGAAATGCGTTTGCAGACAAGATAGCGAAAGAAGCAGCAGAAGGAAAATATGGAACAATGGTCATGGTGGCACAGGATTCTCCTCAAGTGCCACTAGACATAGAAATGATCAGAGACATGCAACTAACTCTCCTAAGCAAGAAGTGACAAACTGGCTTAAAGACGGAGCACAAATTGAAAATGATGTTCACTACATTAACAAGAAGCCATGCCTACCTAGAAGTCTGTTCCATACAGCAGCTGTAATGAGCCATGGGCCATGTCTCAACAGGGGGGATGGTGACAATAATTGACCAGCACTTCTATGCTTATGGATTTAATACTTACTCAAAACATTTTTGTAGATCATGTCTCATCTGTTGCAAACATAATCCACAAGGTAATCTCAGACCAAAAAGAGGACAGTTCCCCCGAACTAAATATCCTTTCCGGTTCATACACATGGACTTTATTGAACTAACACCAAGCCAGCAATATAAGTATTGCCTCGTTCTCATAGAGCCATTTTCAAAATGGGTTGAAATCGTTCCAAGTAAGACAGCAGATGCTCTTACAGTAGCAAAAGCCATATGCAAGCACATAATACCACAACATGGTATTCCAGAAGTAATCTATAGTGACAACGGGACACGTTTTGTGAACGAAGTAGTGTCGCGAATGGCAGAACATCTAGGAATACGTCTGAAAAATCACTGTTCATACCACCCACAAAGTGCAGGATTGGTGGAAAGAACCAATGGCACCGTGAAAGACCATGGAGCAAACAGGCAGACCATGGCCTGAGTGTTTAGATTTGGTAAAAATGTATATGCGCATTACTCCTACAGATAAAGGATTACCTCCTTTTGAGATTGTGCATGGGAGATCTTTCGTGTTACCAATGATGACTAATGTTAAAGAAAAGGCAGAAGACACACACACACATTAGCAAACTGGATGTGCAAAATGCTGAAGGGGAAAGAGGTTGTTAATGCCAATAATCTGCCAGATAATGATCTGTCTCCCCAGGTGACGCTTATACAGCCAGGTGACCAGGTCCTCATCAAAGTGATTAAACGGAAGAACTGGTCCAGCCCCCGCTGGGAAGGCCCCTACACAGTCCTGCTGACCACTCCCACAGCGTTGAAGATAGCAGAGAGAGACACGTGGATTCACCAGACCCACTGCAAAAAGCTGACACCGCTGACATCTGAGTAGGGTGGAAGTCGGCCGGCACCAAAGCCTGTGGGAAGATGGTCTCTTACCGGGGCAGGGATCTCCAGGGAAGGTCATCTTGCATCGTCCGAGCCGAGCCATCAGAGACTGGGACGCATGGGAGGCAGCACGGGACTACCTCAAGGACAATCCAGATGGTAATCTATGGCTGGCATATACCAACTATACGGCCAAGACAATTACTGAAGGGTCTTGTGTGATCTGTGCCAAGGCGCGACCACAACTGTCTATTGTTCCTTTTCCTTATGACACACATTCCTGTTATCAAGAAGCTCGAGACAGGGAGCTGGTGTCAGAGGATTCTTGCAGTATTCGACTAACCGCTCAAGTCACAGGAACTCCACTAAAGGACTACATCCCTAGAGTCCAGTTTAACAAAAATATTGTGAAGTACCCTGTACAATGAGAGCAGTACTGGGACTAGCAGGAAAAACATTTACTTTAATGTGTACAACATATCTAGACGCATTTGGACAGTATGTGAATCTATAGATCCCAAGTGGCCTACAGGGGAACCCATACAGAGAACAACTAGTAAATCTGGGGAGTTCCCGGCCAGTGGGGTTTGTGCAAACTGTACGTTTGAGAGTTTTCACAGGTCAGGAAAGGGACAGCGACTGGGAGAATTTCCAACCTGCACCACCACATGGAATGTGACGGACAGAACCAAGACATGGGGGAAGCCCATTGGAACGGGTTGGACCGAGCATATCGAGAAACGGAACAACCTCACCTACTACAACGTTGCAGGTATACCAAGGGCACCTCCATACCAGGGATTTCGACCGACTGGCATGGGAGATTGCCGACGTGTGGTGGATGTGTGGAGGAGCTCCCAGACAGACTTTACCGACAGACTGGACTGGCACCTGCACGCAAGTAATGTTTCTCACAAGTGACATACACGTAGGAAGAGAACAACAAACAGACAGGAGTCGGCGTAACATTGATATCAGAGCTCAAATGAGTTTGAGCACCGTCTACCTGGACTCTATTGGGCAACCACGAGGTATTCCACATGAGTTTAAAGCACGGGATGAAGTTAAAGGAGGCTTCACATTAGCTATTCCATTTATGGGCCCCATAGCTGAAGTAGCTAAGAACACTGAATGGATTAATTACATTTATTACAATCAGCAGAGATTTGTCAACATTACTCACAATGGGATGAGAGGACTGGCTGAACAACTGGCACCTACCTCTCTAATGGCATGGCAGACCCGTATGGGAGTTGACATGTTGTTAGCAGAGAAAGGAGGACTGTGTGTTATGTTCGGTGATGAATGTTGTACTTTTATTCCAAACAACACAGCTCCAGGCGGTTCAGTCAGCATCGCTCTAAAGAACCTGAAAAGTCTGAAGGAAGAATTGGCACGAAACTCTGGAGTTGAAAATCCATGGGGGAAGAGGTTTGATTCAATGTTTGGGCAATGGAAGTCTACTATTGTGACTTTCCTTACTGCAATAGGGATAGTATTGCTTCTATTTCTGTTCTCGGCCTGTTGTGTTATACCCTGTGTCCGTAGCCTCATTGTGAAGAGTGCTGAAACGGCAGTGTCACAGCAGTTCACAATCCAACAACTGGAACTGGAGAAAGAGATCTACGAGGATGACGAGCGGGAAGAGTGTATCTCCCTAATCGACATAGCAGAATAATCAATGCCTGATGTATGATGCATGTTCCGAAAATGAGAGATCAAGTGGAATGTGTCTGATGATGATTCGTGCAGATTGTGTTTGCTATTCATGTATATAATGTTAAAGTTTTTTTCTTGCCCAGGGTACACAGGAGGACAGACAGGAGGGATTGTTAGAGGATATGGAGCATAAGCATTGTCCTCTCTGTGTTTGGTCCTGTCTGTGTCTCTGTGACCTGCAACCTTTTCTTGCTTTTACTTTTATAAACATGCAACGATTTCTAGTATTAGAGGAGAGTGGTTTTACCACCTATGTCAGGAGGAGGTTTTGCAGACCACATTTATTGCTTAACGGCTCCATAGGTATCTGACACCACATGGAGCTGTCCACTATCTTGCTATGCCTGCATGCATCTTTTACGACTTGTAGTGTTTGGGAAAGGGGGTCTCAACCGCCTGCATCAAAGGAGGAAGCTTCACAACCTATGTATATGTTATCTACCATATATGGACTTTATTGCACCAGATGTAGAAGGAGTGACTTTCATACTGATCTCAATAAAAGACCTGTGTGCGAGAGAGGAGTTTGGAGTTCTCCAGCTGGCCACTAAGTTGTTGTGTTCAGAGAGGCTCCCCTCGTGCACGAGTAAAAGAAGCTGAGATTCTCGAGTTTGTCTTCATGTGTCAGGTGTCTCTGCGATTGTTTAAGTGTTGGCAGGTTAGACCCAACACTTACCCTCCCGACCCTGACCTCCCATTCGTGGTAGAGGTGGACGCCTCCGTCTGCGGGGTAGGAGCTGTCCTCTCTCAGAGGTCGAGACTAGAGTCTAGGCTCCATCCGTGCGCTTTCTTCTCTCGAAAACTGTCGGACTCTGAGAGAAATTACGAGGTGGGGAACAGGGAACTGTTAGCAGTTAAGCTCGCCCTTGCAGAATGGCGGCATTGGCTTGAGGGCGCCAAGCACCAGTTTACAGTGCTCACAGACCACAAGAACCTGGAATACCTCAGATCAGCAAAGAGTCTGAATTCAAGGCAGGCCAGGTGGGCCATTTTTTTCGAGCGTTTCTCCTTTTCCCTTTCTTTTCGCCCAGGGTCCGAGAACAACAAGGCGGATGCACTTTCAAGGCTATTCTCCACCACGGGCGATACGGACCATGGGAAGTTTATCCTTCCCACCTCAGTTCGTCTAGGCGCGGCTCGGCTAGCCTTGGAGGAGGAGGTCCGACTGGCATCACTGAACCATCCTATCCCAGACGCCTGTCCCGAACATTGTCTCTTCCGCTCCAAGGTACTGCAACTCTGTCATAACTCTCGTCTCTCCGTTCATCCAGGTTTTTCCCATACTCTGCACATTCTGTCCCAGAGGTTCTGGTGGCCCTCTATCCGACTTGACACCAAGGATTACATCTCTGCATGCGACTCCTGTGCTAGGGTCAAAACGTCCAATCAACCTCCTGCCGGACTTCTCCGCCCCCTTCCAATCCCACGGAGGCCATGGTCACACATTGCAATGGAGTTTGTCACGGGTCTGCCCCCCTCAAAAGGTAAAACTGTCATCCTGTCCATAATAGATCGATTTTCTAAGATGGCACACTTCGTAGCCCTGCACAAACTCCCCTCAGCTCCCGAGACAGCTCGCCTCCTGACGGACAACGTGGTCCGCCTCCACGGAATCCCAGAGGACATCGTCTCCGACCGTGGTCCACAGTTTGCGTCCCGCTTCTGGGCGGAGTCTTGTAAGTCCCTGGGAATTAAGATCAGCCTCTCTTCAGGGTATCATCCACAGACCAACGGGCAGACAGAGAGATTAAATCAGGAGCTGGAGGTTAGCCTCCGTCATCTCGCGGCTAACAACTCCACCGCCTGGGCAGAGGAACTAACATGGGCTGAGTATGCCCATAACTCCCTCGTCTCCTCGGCAACAGGGTTTTTCCCCGTTCTATGTAGTTTACGGCTACCAGCCGCCACTCTTTGAACCACAGTTCAGGCAGTCCACAGTACCATCAGCAGCAGCCTCTGCTCGCCGATGCCATCTGGCCTGGAGACAGGCACGGCAGGCCCTAATTTCCTCTGTCTCTACCTACGAACACCGAGCCAACCTTCATCGACGACCTGCGCCCCACTACACCGTGGGTCAGCGAGTCTGGTTATCCACTCGGGACATCCCCTTAAAGGTACGCTCTCCTAAATTAGCTCCACGTTTCATAGGTCCGTTCCCATTCTCCAAGATCATCAACCCTGCCGCGGTTCGCCTCCGGCTGCCAGGACCCCTGAGAATCCATCCGACATTTCACGTGTCTCGTATTAAGCCAGTCCAGCTCCAGCGCATTATTCCCTGCCCACCGACCCCCTCCTCCTCCTCGACTTATCGACGGAGCACCTGCGTATACTGTGCACCGTATCATCAGCTCCCGCCGGAGAGGTCGGGGGCTTCAATACCTGGTCGACTGGGAGGGCTACGGACCGGAGGAGCGGTCCTGGATCTTGTCTTGTTTACACCATGTAGCATCTGTGACCCCAACAACCCTGTTGAGTTCGCCTCCACCAACACACTGACTAATTACATGGGTTTGTTGAGATTTATAAAATCTGTTAAAACAAATTGTTCTCTACATGTATGACTTTTCAAATATTCTCATGCACTAAAAGAAGAAATGCATCCATTTGCTAGAGGCATCTCGTTGTACAGTGGACTACAAGCCAGGAAAACTCAAGTCAAAGCTACATGTGAGCTTAGCGCCAAACAGATCTAAAAGCACTGAGCAAGAATATTCACTGTGACAGTATGGACTCGCTTCCCCACCAGGGGGAGCTATTTTGGACTTTGAGTTTGTTCCTTGTTTGTTCCCATACTGGTCCCCATACACACCTGTTTGTCATTATCATCACCCGGTCTTCATATACTCCCCTCAGTCTGTCATTTGTCGCTGGTGTGTCATTCCTGTTTGCCTCGTTCGTTTGTTCTCCCTCTTCCCCGACCTCTAGCTCTACTCAACTTGCGTAAGTCAGTCAGTCAGTGTTCGTAGCCTGTTCTTGTTCCTGTTTTGCAGTGTTTTGTTTGGTAGTGTTAACTTTGTTTGTTTTCCCGCTTGCGGTGACTTTGTTTTGTAGACAGTCAGTTAGGTTCGTTAGAATAAGTTTTGTATTATCCCGCTTGCGGTGAATTTTGGTTTTGTAGGATTTTCATAATTAGTGCATAGTGTTGAATTTGATCCACTATTGTTTTGAGTTCTTTGTTTTTGCCAAATTGTAGTTTTCTCCAGCTCTGCTGTGATTTTCTGTTTGTCCTTATTTAATAAATTCTTGTCTTGCGGAAATTCAACCTACTGGGTTCTTTTGCACCTGGGTCCGACCTCACCTCGTGTCTGGCTCGTAACAGTACACACCAGCCAACATGGACCCAGCATCTGAGCCCGGGGTTGAACTTTCAGCAGCCACGTCTGGCCCGCCTCAGGTTTCACAGCCAGAGCTGAGTAGATCAGAGCTCGAGGTGGTCAGAGAGACGGCTGAACAGGCTCTCCGACTGAGCCGCCATTTTCAGTCGGAGGTTAGGTTGGCACTACCAACCCGGTTCAGCGGCGAGGCGGCGCAGTGCGAGACCTTTTTGTCCTCGCTTCGGCTCAAGTTTGAGCTCGAACCCCTAACTTTTTTCACTGAAAGGAGCAAAGTCACATTCACCCTGTCTCAGCTTGAGGGGCGCGCGCTGGAATGGGGAATGGCTGAGTGGAACCGTGATGCTCAGTGTTGTAACAGCTTCAAGAAGTTCGCAGAGGAACTTTCCCTCATTTTTAATCCAGCCTCTAGCCGCCGCGTCACCGCTGCCACCATGTTTCGGCTCTCCCAGAGTGGGAGATCGGTGTACGAATACACCATAGAATTCAGGACGCTGGCAGCCCGCCTAGACTGGCCAGAGAGCATATTGGTGGACAAGTTTTACGAGGGGCTACCCAGTAGGATTAAGGACGAGATGGTGGGGAGCGTTCTCCCCGATTCGCTGCATGGGTTGATGTCCCTGGCAGCCGCCGTGGATCAGCGTCACCACGAACGGGAGCAGGAGCGACGCCTACTGGGAGATGCCAGGAGGACTCGGGGTAGTCAGCCGCCGCCAGGAGAGCGCCGGCGGCGATCACTCGATCCCGAGGGGTGGCTCAATCCGGGGTGGCAGCCTCCGCGACGCCCATCGGTCCCACCCACATTTGCCCCGTCGACTGGTCCAGCGACAACTCCTGAACCTGCCGTTGCAAACCCAGAAGAGGAGCCCATGCAGATCGGCAGATATCGGCTCTCGAATGAGGAACGGAGGAGACGCATGGTCGGGGGTCTGTGCATGTATTGCGGGCAGGGGGGCCACAGGGCGGCAAACTGCCCGATTAAACGACAACGCTCACCAGCAGCCCGGGAGACGCTGGTGAGCAGGTCCGCCCAGATTTCCCCCTCCACTACGCCCTCCATAGGGGTCGTTTTTTCAGCATCCGGTAGGGACCAGACGGTCACAGCCCTGGTGGACTCGGGAGCAGAGGCCAACTTCATGGACCAAGACCTGGCCAACTCGCTGGGACTAACATTACACCGTCTGGTAAGGCCGATCACGGTACGGTCTTTTAATAACTGCGTAATTCACTCCATTGACTATCGCACTGAACCGTTGAGGATGACTGTTGCCGGCAACCACCAGGAGGTGCTGGAGTTCAACGTGTTCAGATGTTCTGACTCTCCCGTTATCCTGGGGCTGCCCTGGCTCCAGAAACACGATCCACACGTCAGCTGGGTCACATGCAAGATTTTAGGCTGGAGCAAATTTTGTCTTCAGCATTGTCTTTTGTCCGCACCTCTTTCTACTCGCCCCACAGGAAAGGAGGTTAAGTCAGCTGCTGTGGATCTCACTGGAGTGCCGAGGGAATACCACGACCTAGCGCTGGTCTTCAGCAAGGAGAGAGCCACTTCTCTCCCTCCACATCGTCCCTACGATTGTGGCATCGACCTGCTTCCTGGGACAGCGCCCCCCAAGGGTCGAATCTTCTCCCTCACACAGCCCGAACGTGAGGCCATGGACGAATATATAAACGGGGCTCTGACGTCGGGCATCATTCGGCCTTCCTCGTCACCGGCTGGGGCAGGTTTCTTCTTTGTTGGTAAGAAGGACGGTGGTCTGCGTCCTTGCATTGATTACAGGGGTCTTAACGCGATTACAGTAAAGAATAAATACCCCTTGCCACTTATCTCGTCGGCCTTCGAGATGCTGCAGGAGGCCACTGTGTTTTCTAAGTTGGATCTGAGAAACGCTTACCATTTAGTTCGAATCAGGGAAGGCGACGAATGGAAGACTGCCTTCAACACACCAAGTGGACATTATGAATATCTGGTTATGCCGTTCGGCCTCACTAACGCTCCTGCTGTCTTTCAGGCCCTGGTCAACGACGTGCTACGGGACATGGTAAATCACTTCGTCTTTGTGTATTTAGATGACATTCTGATTTACTCCCGTTCTCAGGAGGAGCACGTTGACCATGTGAGGGCAGTTCTGTTACGGCTGCTGGAGAATCAGCTCTACGTAAAAGCTGAGAAGTGTGAATTTCATACCACTAAGACGTCGTTCCTAGGTTTCATTGTCGAACCGGGAAAGGTGGGCATGGATCCCGCCAAGGTGACGGCGGTCACGGACTGGGCGGAGCCCAAGAGTCGCCAACAGCTGCAACGGTTCCTTGGTTTTGCTAACTTTTATCGTAGGTTCATTAAGGACTTTAGTAAGGTGGCAGCCCCTCTGCACGCCCTCACCTCCACCAAAGCAGCATTCCGGTGGTCCCCCGAGGCTGGAGCTGCGTTCGTCAAGTTGAAGAGGCTGTTCACGTCAGCACCCATTCTCCGCCTGCCGGATCTTTCACGTCAATTTATCGTGGAGGTGAACGCCTCCAACACCGGGGTCGGAGCCGTCCTCTCACAACGCTTCGAGGACCAAAAGGTACACCCCTGCGCCTTTTTTTCCAGGAGATTAACCAGTGCTGAAAGAAATTACGATGTGGGAAACCGCGAGCTTCTGGCGGTGAAGTTAGCCCTCGAGGAGTGGAGGCACTGGCTGGAGGGCACCACGCTCCCTTTCCTCGTATGGACGGATCATAAAAACCTGGAATACATCAGAACGGCCAGGAGACTAAACGCTCGTCAGTCACGGTGGGCATTATTTTTCACACGGTTTAACTTCTCTCTCTCTTATCGCCCCGGGTCAGAGAATGTCAAGCCAGATGCACTCTCCAGGCAGTTTGAGAGTCCGGAGAGTGAGGAGTCCAGTCCTACAGAGGACTATATCCTCGAACCCACCAGGATCAGAGCGATGCGGTGGGATATCGAGGCCCGAGTTCGTGAGTTCCGCCACACCCAACCAGTTCCGGAGGGAGGTCCTCCACACCGTCTGTTCGTTCCTGTTTGTCTTCGTCCCCAGGTGCTGAAGTGGGGACATGACTCCAGACTAGCCTGTCATCCTGGAGTCTCTCGCACAATCGCCATGATCGCACAACGCTTCTGGTGGCCTTCCATGAGGGTGGACGTCCGCAGATACGTCACAGCCTGCCGGACGTGCGCCACCAACAAGACTTCGCACAGACCGCCGGCCGGTCTGTTACGTCCCTTGCCAGTTCCGTCACGCCCTTGGTCACATGTCTCGATGGACTTCATCACGGGTCTTCCCCCGTCGGCGGGTAAGACCACCATACTTACCATTGTGGACCGCTTTTCTAAGTCAATTCACCTTGTTTCCCTGCCCAAGTTACCGTCCGCTCAGGAGACAGCCCAACTCCTAATTCTGCACGTAGTAAGGCTCCATGGTATTCCCGAAGACATTGTGTCGGACCGAGGACCCCAGTTCGCCTCGGCTGTCTGGAGGGAGTTCTGTGGGGCACCTCGGTCAGTCTGTCCTCTGGTTTTCACCCACAAACTAATGGACAGACAGAGAGGATCAACCAGGAGGTGGAGACTCTCCTAAGATGCACCATCTCAGCTCAACCCAGGACCTGGAGTTCCCAATTGCCGTGGATAGAATACGCACACAACACACTCCCGTCATTTGCCCTAGGGTGTTCCCCGTTCGAGGCGGCTCATGGATTCCAGCCGCCCCTCTTCCCGGAGCAGGGTCCCGAGGTCGGAGTTTCCTCAATCTCCGCCTACATCAGGCGATGCAGAGCCACATGGACCAGAGTAAGGGCCCAACTGCTCCGGGGTCAAGCACAGGCTGAGCGGTATGCCAATCGCCGCCGTTCTCCAGCGCCCGAATATAAAGTAGGTGATCTAGTTTGGCTCTCGACGAGGGATTTGAAACTAAAAGACTATTGCAGGAAGCTCTCCCCTAGGTTTGTCGGTCCTTTTCGCATATCCAACATTATCAACCCGGTTTCTGTCAGACTCGAACTTCCCAATAGTATGAGGGTCCATCCAGTTTTCCATGTGTCATGCATTAAACCTGTGGTCTCTCCTGTTTTCTCTTCCCCGGTTGACGCCCCCCCCCCCGCCCGCATCATCGACGGGGGCCCGGCTTATACGGTCAGTTCCATCCTCCGGTCCCGGCGACGAGGTCGCGGTCTCCAGTACCTGGTGGACTGGGAGGGATATGGACCGGAACACCGCAGCTGGGTCCCCTCGAGGCACGTTCTGGATCCGTCGCTGATCAGGGACTTCCATGAACGGCATCCGGAGGAACCCTCTTAGGTCGCCGGGAGGCGCCCGTGGGGGGGGGGCTCTGTGACAGTATGGACTCGCTTCCCCACCAGGGGGAGCTATTTTGGACTTTGAGTTTGTTCCTTGTTTGTTCCCATACTGGTCCCCATACACACCTGTTTGTCATTATCATCACCCGGTCTTCATATACTCCCCTCAGTCTGTCATTTGTCGCTGGTGTGTCATTCCTGTTTGCCTCGTTCGTTTGTTCTCCCTCTTCCCCGACCTCTAGCTCTACTCAACTTGCGTAAGTCAGTCAGTCAGTGTTCGTAGCCTGTTCTTGTTCCTGTTTTGCAGTGTTTTGTTTGGTAGTGTTAACTTTGTTTGTTTTCCCGCTTGCGGTGACTTTGTTTTGTAGACAGTCAGTTAGGTTCGTTAGAATAAGTTTTGTATTATCCCGCTTGCGGTGAATTTTGGTTTTGTAGGATTTTCATAATTAGTGCATAGTGTTGAATTTGATCCACTATTGTTTTGAGTTCTTTGTTTTTGCCAAATTGTAGTTTTCTCCAGCTCTGCTGTGATTTTCTGTTTGTCCTTATTTAATAAATTCTTGTCTTGCGGAAATTCAACCTACTGGGTTCTTTTGCACCTGGGTCCGACCTCACCTCGTGTCTGGCTCGTAACATTCACAGGAAACCTGAAGCCTCATGTCTGAGAAAACAAAGTGCAGGGTTGGCTTCCTCACTCAGATCACAGCAAATGTAAGTATAACGAATACAAACCAACAATCTGGCGATGAGCACACTACGCTGTGTCAGAGAGAGGGAGAGAGAAGATGGGGTTGAGGAGAGTCACTGCTGAATTTATACAAACCTGAAATGAAACTAAATGATCAGATTAGAGTGTTTGGCACAGATGCCAAGAGGCCTCTGCTACTTCCTTGAGGTGGTGGAGATGTGAAGGTGGGAACTGATGCGAGTTCAAGTAGGAGATGTGCTGCATGACCTCGTCAAAGGCATCAACGTCATCACCCTCGACTGTCGGAGAGGTTGGAGTTGAAGAAAACCTGAGAGAAGAGAAATAACATTACACACAAACCACACGTTTAATACTGATTTCCTCTACTTCAGCATTTTAGTGTTTTATTTTCAGTATTGTCCAACAATCTCAGACTTCAAATAACTTTTAAAATCGTGCATGATTTTTTTCCACACCTTGACTCGTGAAGACAGGAGAAAGATGGATGAGACTTAGACACATGCAACACCTGCATTAACAGGGTACAAAAAAATAATGTGTGTGTCCTGCAGGTCGATCCATAAAGATGAGCCTCAACTCTGCAGCCAGGTCAGAGTTTTGTGCTCATCGTGTGTCTACTTCTGTTCTGCTTGTGTATCCATAACGGTCCTGCTGCTGAGTGAATACAATCTATAGATGGAGGATGACAACACTAATCAGCAAAACCCACGACATCTCATTCATTCTGCATCGTGTTGCAAACTGAAGAATGAATCTTTCAGCATCTAGAATGTTTCAGAATCATTGCAGCCAAAGTGGTGTGAGGAGGCTGTTAGCATGGAGGCACTGTGGACACATGGACATTACTGAGGGGTAGAGTAAGCAGAGCAACCTGAGGTGAACTCACAGACTGTCTCAGTGTCATCGTCAAGTCCAGAGTTTTCTGAAAAGGACAAGAAGGAAGGTTGAGGATCTGCAGGAGAGACTCAGGTGCTGCTCACAAGGCCACACTGCAAGAGGCACCGACCAACAACAACACTGCACTTTGTATTCTACAGAAGAGAGAACAGATCATAAGGTGACAGCAGAGAATCTGTTTAGTAATGAACAACATTCTCCCTAAACTTTGCTGAAACTCTGCTGACTGTTGGAGTCTGGGGCTCGAAGGCCGTCCCGTCCACAAACAGAGACACACTCAGCACATCATGACTGATGGTTGGAGGAGTCACAGGAGTTGAGAGTTCACGCCTACTCACTGCCCTCAGTCCTTAGACCACAGAATGAGTCTGTTCTTTACAGGAGTGAAGGGAAGTGGCAGGATAAATGTGTGGTCTCTGGCCAACTTTCCTCAGCCTGAAGAAGCTTCTTGGATAGATTCAGAAACGTGTCTACTCTAAACGAAGTCCAGCTGACTCAACTTTGACGCAGCTTCACCTGGATGACTGAAGATGTAGTTCTCACTGAAGACAGGGAGGACAAAGCTGATTTCCAGGAGTCGGTGCTCAGTGTTCAGCTGAAGTCAAGCTGTGTGTCTTCAGGGATCTCTCAGCTCGTCTCTGAGCGTCTGGAAGCTCCTCTGGTCCACGATCAGACGACAGCAGCACTGGCCTTAAAGACACGCCGTCAGGTAAAAGGCCTCATTCTGTTCTATTCCATTTATATTCTGTCTCTTCTGCTTCACTCAGTCTAGACACATCTGAGTTCTCTGTACCTGCTGTGGTCCCAGATCCAGGTCACGCCCTGCGACAGGTAGCTCCTGCAGGTTCTGATCATCTGGTTGGTGACCTTGGGCAGCACAGAGGTCGTCCTCGGACGAGACGGTGGTATCATCCCGATGCTGCTCATCAGGGCGGGAACGTGCTTCATCATGCTGGTCTGTCACAGAGGAGGGAAGGTCAGAGAGTCACCAACAGCCTCTGTTCACCTAAAACCAGTTTTCTGTGTCAGACGTAAACAGGGCGAGGACTCGCATGGATTCTGACTGTTCTGTTCGATTACAAGCAACAGGTTTTGTCACTGGTTTGAGTCCAGAGACATTTTAAAACTCTGTATTTACCAAGTGTATTTCTCCAGTGGTCTGACGAACTTATCCAGGGTGTAAAGATACTTACACAACAGTGATGTCTCTGTCCTAAAACGATCCAGCGGCCAGTTGGTGGAAACATGTAACATGTAGGTGGTGTGAAGGAAAGTCCTCTTCCATCTTAACTTACATTTGGAGTGGATTCAAACCTGACCAGTTCTCTCCAGTTTGCTGGACTCTGGACTTCACCACCTCCCTGAGCAGAGTCCATTTCACATCAGGGCGCTTCACTGCCTCCTGAATAACGCCCAGGACAGCTTTAGGGTTTGATTTCCAGATAAACAGACACCACAAGGGTGATCGTGCATCACTTCCAATGCTCCAACTCCACTGATGGGCCAACATTATCGGCCTTCTCCCTTCACCAGCTATGGATGGTCAAAGTGGGATCATCCAGTGACATCCATCTCAAGATGTAAACCAAACATCGACAGGGTCCTCCAACATGCAACTAGACTTAAACTAAATGCTGCAGCAACTGATCCTGGGACAGTGTGGTTGTCCATTCTACCTGCAGAGGTGTAGCTCAGCTGACTGATGACATCAGGGAGGTCCACCTGCAGCAGCTGCCACTTTCTCTCCATGTTGCCTCAGATGACTGATGAGCTGGTCCACTGAGGACAGGAAGGACTGGACGTACGGACTGGACGCGTCCTCCTGTGGAGGACCCCACGTCTGGACAGAGAATAAAGGCAGAGCTAACAAACAGCCACATCAGCTCCGTCAGCTCACAAGCAAATGCAGCAGAGACTAATCTAAAAAAACTAGTCTGACCAACTCACATGATCTGAATTCACTCACCTGATAACATGCAGCAGGTCATCTCACAGTTAGTTCACTGTCTGTGTTTTCTGATAAGGAGAACATAACAAATGCAGTTTCATATTAAATCAGTTTATCTGGCAGTGAGTGAACCTCTGCACCTGTCACACATGTTTCTAGTGAGGCCAAGAAAGCAAAGCTGCTAAATAGCCAGTAGGACCAAACTATCAGCTTCCACATCATGGGGGTATTTTGACTTTGACTGGGTTAACAACAACATACATATATTCATTTATATTTTCATAATATTAATATATTAGTTTTGCTTCTCATTGTGTGCGAGGTTTCTCTTTTTGCTTCTAACATGTCTGGTAGTGGGTCACACAGGGCAGATGGTGGTTTGTACCTGCTGAGACCTGAGTTCCGGTAACATGGCCTGATCCATCAGCATCTCCAGGCTGCACAGGACGCACTGCTGAGGTTCACCTCCTGTAAACACAGTGAGCAAACAGGTTCAGTTCTGCATTATCTCCTATAAAGTTCACATTTTCTGACAGCTTCCATCAAGGTTGAGGTTCTGACCTGCTGTATGTTAGTAAAGATGAGGCTTTAACACCTGAACCTGTCCTAAACAGAGTCCAGACGCGTTTCTCCAAAATGAGCCTGATTCCACCTCAGAATCACTGCCCAGACAAAAATACTACAAATCAAAAGCAGGTGTGAGTTGAGAGGATCTAGGTCGACCTGAAGACCTGCTACAGATGGAAGAGTTGTTCTGCTCAACCTGTTTCCACCTCCGTCTCTTCTTAGACTTTCCTGTAGAGGTAGTGTTTGACCTGGGCATTAAACCTACCACTCAGGTGATAATGAGCTAAACAAAGCAGAAGTCGCCAAAATAAAAGGCTGCTCCGTCTCCTGTTTAATGTGACTGAACTGTGCCAGAAACGGTGGAATCACCTTTGACGTCCCTATAGTGAGGAAGAGTTTCTTCTGTGTCACTGCTGAGGCTGTGAGGTCCACGTACGATGAATAACTGGAGGAAAGACTCTGTGGAGAAAGCTGTTAATAAACAGAGACGAGTGATGGGAAAAGGATCAAATACGCAGATAAATATGTACGTTACACTCATATTTAGAGGTTTTATACAAGTCACCTTGTTCACATGCTGACAGAAGAAAATCTACTTCCTGGATCCATTTGCAGCAAAGAATTCATCAGTGACACTGAACTGGAAGAACGACTCATTCAGGGAACATCAGTTGTGTGAGGTTCGAGTTGTGATGCTACCTGTTCAGCAGAGATGGGGGCGTCCTCCACCTCCTGCTCCCCAGGGTCACAGCGTCTGCACACGACTAACAGACGTCTGTCACGACCAACTGAGGTCTATGAACTATGAACATTCAACATCTGAATTAATAATTGGGTTTCAGTATAGTTTATAATGGTATATTATGCACCTGTCTTCTCCTCAGTGGCTGCTTTAACGTGTTTAAATGTCCCAAAGTCATTGTTTCCAGCTCTGAGTGGTTTTCTAACACCTCCTGCAATTGAAGCTCATGTTTTCTTGGGTTCGTCTTTTAGTCGCTGCCAGTTTCATCTTGTATCCAGTTGCAGCCTGACACCGACTGTGTTTGTAACACACTGCAGCATTAAACTTTCACATCACGGTCGTGTTTTGTTTCACCGTGACTCTGTCTATATATATATAAGCAACGTTAGCAAAAGAAAAAGGTGCAGGTTAACATGCATTTTTTTTCCTATTTGTCCGTCAAGTCAAACCAAAGCCGTTTGTGGAGTTGCCTCATTCAGCGAGAGAGTCCTTCTATCAGGAAACGTGTCCAAGCTGTGTTTACCTGAATAAAGGCCGATCAGCGACGCGTATCCTCCTGAAGTCGGTGAACTATGGTTCCCAAGGTGCATTTCGTCCAATAAACGTCAGGGCAGATGGAAGATAAATGTAAAGGTGACAATTAAATGTTATGGTGATGTTGGCGAAAATGTATTCAATTTATCTTAGCCACAAATTATAAAATGTATTACGGCAACGGAGAGTGAGGATTATGGGAAATGTAGTAAGCAGCTTTGTCAGCGCAACACATTGCGACATAAGAGACAAAAGGTAAAACGTGAACATTGAGTCACTGTTATTTGTTCCGCGTTGGAAAATATTTGTTAATTTCATAGAATGAAACTGGTCCTTTTGTTTTTACAGGCTATGTTTCATAATAATCATATGCACATTACTTCCTGTCTGACTGACAGATATGACAGTGACTGTTGTTGGAAATTCCAAAGTCTTCATTTAGATGAAACTATGCATTTGTGGTCACAGTGATGATGGACCAACCACAGGCTACGGTTGGTTTATAGAAAGGTGAACTCACGTCCTCAGGGGCTTTGACATGTTTAAACCTTTACATCATCTGTGAGTGTCATTGAATTTGTTCATAATTATTTTATACAGATATTAACATGTTGTACTGTTGATGTTTTGAAATGTCTAATAAATATTCAGATGTGTTTTGGGAAAATATATTAGTTACAGCAGAAGAATGACACAGACAAACATTGTCAGTTCTTTCCTCTTCCATCATTCTGAGAACTAAATGTCTACATAAACGCAAACACTACTGTGATAACAGCACAACATTTAGTCTTAAAGTTGATCAGCTGGAGCCTCCAACAGTGGTGTAGGATCTATGGAGCAAAGAGAAAGGAAACGTGTTGAAGTGGATGAACAGCCTCATGAATATGGCTACATTTGCTGTGATCTGAGTGAGGAAGCCAACCCTGCACTTTGCTCTAACAAAATTATATTTGTCTTTTTTTTCTTTTCTTTTTTTTGCTATTTCCTTTTATTTGTTTCATGTTAGTTTTTGTTAAAAGTGACTAATGCTTTACGTAGATGTCATTTATCCATGTTGATGTGTAGAGGAAGTAGATTCATATTGTGTCATCTATAGATACAATCTGTTCAGTACATAATAATGAGTTGCTGTGGCAGCGTAGCTGGACATACTGTTGACCTGCCTGTGTGTATAGTGGAGGGTGTTTCTGAACAGAGTCCTGTTGCCTTAACTGTTGAGAAATGAGCTTGAGAGCAGCATGAAAGTCAAAGTGTATGAGGCTGTCAACTGTAAAATTCTGTCAAACGCTCACTGTCCACGTTTGAACTGCAGCTTAAAGTAGAAAACCACGGGTCACTGCTGTGTGAACACTCTGACTCTGAAGTCAAGTCTCCTCAGTGACAACACCACCTCCAGCTTTTATGGTTCAGCTCCTGAGTTAAGTTTCTATTGGTTGAAATGAATGTCAGCCTAACACTGTGTTTCCCAACCTGTTGGAGCCTCAGCACATGTTTTACACTAGAAAACCACACAACACACCACCAATCAAAAATGCCACAAGAAGCAGATGTAATGTCTAGTGTCAGTTTATTTGGTAGAGGGTCTTGGGCTCTTTCCTTAACGGCGCCAGGACCAAGCATCTCTAAGGATCATTTTGCAGGTGGTCAGTATCAACATCTCTGCTACGGTGTGAGGCTGTTTAGATTTAGTGATGAGTTCAGCAGCTTGGTAGCTTTCAGAACTTTCTCACTCAGCTTGGTGACAGATGTACGACGCAGTAATTAGAGTAATACACTTGCATCGTCAGTAGCCATTTCACTCTATAGGAAGGGTGAATCTAAGCTGCATGAGAGACACAAAGTACCTGAGGATACCTGAGTTCTATCATTAAATGAGGAGCAGATTTAAGTGTCACTGAATTAAAAGAAAATAATTAATAACTACCAGTCAGGTGTCTCATAAAAAATATTTACAGCAAAGACATGACCTGCATTTGCAATGACCACAAGTCTACTGCTCCTGCTGTTCATGGGACTGATCTCTGTTCACTGCTTGTTCTCTTCATCATAATGTTCAGCTGACTGAAGGAACTCTATTTAATTATAAGAATCAAACATATAGAAATAATTATTCAGTCATGCAAATATGTACATACAAGATGAACCTGATGTAGTATAATCATGTGTTTGACTTTTTTGTCCATCCTTGACTGACTAATAAAGTTTACGTGTTTAGGTCTGAGTGAGTTGTGTCTGTTTTTGAGCACCTTCTGGCTGAACAGCTCATCTGCAGTTCAACCAGAAGGTGAGTAATGAGACCAGATGTGTGTCAGGGTGTTTCCAGCCTAAGGAAGGACTCTATGTAATTATTAAATTAACAAAACATGTATAAATATTTATTCAATCATGCAAATATGTACATACAAGTGGAACCTGGTGTAGTATGATCATCTGTTTATTCCTCCCCAGGAACAGAACGTGACGTGAACCAAGCCTATCAAAGCAACTCAGGCCTCTGAAACGTCCACTTCGCACCCTGACCTTTGACCTGTATCTGCTAGCTGCTAGCTGCTAGCGGGACAGCTGCTAGATGCTAGCTGATAGCTTTGACATTATCCCTTTTCCTCGTTTTACACAGACAGAAGTTGAAGCCGCGTCGCCTATTGGCCTTTATTCAGGTAAACGCAGACTGGACACATTCACTGATAGAAGGACTCTGTCTCTGAATTAGTCAGCATTTTACTTGCTAAGCATTAGCCTCAATGCTGCTACTGATGGTTAGCTAACCTGCAGCTCGCTAGCTGCCAGTTTCCAATTGGCCAGTAATTAATTTGTGTCTCTACGATCTCAAAATATTTATCTGACTTACCGACTGACAAATATTCAGGTTAGTTTTCAATTTTATAAAATTAAAAATTATATTGCCTGGGATAACATGTTTGCTTACTGATTGGCCTCTGACCCTGGTGACGTCACAGACTGTCGTCTCTAGCTACGGGACAACAATCTTTCAGCTGTTTCGACAACAGACAGAGACACAGGTAAGATGTTTCCAGCTGAGCTCAATGTTAATTTTACTGTATTTATTCTTTGTTATATGTCTTATTTCTAGTTTATTCAGATAAACACAGACTAGATATGTTCACCGATAGAAGGACTCTCTGAATGAGTCAGCATTTTACTTGCTAGGCATTAGCCTCAATGCTGCTACTGATGGTAGCTAACCTGTAGCTCGCTAGCTGCCAGTTTCTAATTGGCCAGTAATGAATTTGTGTCTCTACGATCTCGAAATGCTTATCTGACTTATCGACTGACAAATATTTAGTTTAGTTTTTCAAGTTCATAAAATTAAAAATTATATTCCCTGGGATAAAATGGTAACTTACTTATTGGCCTCCGACACAGGTGACGTCACAGACTGTCGTCTCTAGCGACGGGACAACAATCTTTCAGCTGTTTCCAGCTGAGCTCAGTGTTTATTCAGTTATATTTCTTATTTCTTGTGTTTAGTTTATCTTAATGCTTCTGTCAAATTTAATGATGAATAATATGTGGTTCTGTCAACCTGAAGTGCTTGTATATACTGTTAAACTGTCTTTCAATGCTGGATACAGGTAATAAGTTGGAGTCATTGTCTTTCTAGTGTTTGGTTCGTCTGCTTTAGTCAGTGAGTGGGTACATTAACTGCCGACTGAAACCATCAGTGTCTAACAGTGAACTAAATGCAGACCTCGCCTGCATGTTTAGCTGCACCTTTTTCTGTTTGCTAACACACTGTCACACACTGTTGTTAAACCAGTGATATTGGGCCTTGCTAACCTCCTTTTCACATGCAGACAGGAGCGAGTCACGGAAAAGGCAGCAAGCTCTACAGACTGGACCTTCGAGGCTGCGCAGGGAAGGAAAACCGCTCATGGACGCTGTGGATCGAGGAGGTAGTTAAGTAGTTTTTCTCTGTTTAAACACGTGTTTCTGGGTTGTTTGTGTCATTGATGCAGTGGTCAGAGTGTGCTGGCATGCTGGGCCACTCTGTCAGTGATACTGAGGGGCCTGTGTCTTTAGTGTCATGTAGAATGAGTCTTGCTGGGCTGTTGGGCCACCCACTCAATAGTTTTTAGTTAGTATTGTAGTAGAAGTGTCGTAGTAGTATCATAGTAGTAGCAGAAGGGCCATACTAGTAGTAGCAGTAGTAGTGGGAATAGTACTAGTAGAAGTGTAGTAGTAATGGTATTAGTGTTGTACCTGTAAAACAGTAGTAGTTGTGTTACGGTAGTATAATAGTAGAAGTAGTACTAGTCATTGTAGTGTCCTACTATTTTAGTATTAGCTGTAGTCTAGTATTAGTAGCAGTGTCCTAATAGCAGAAGAATATTAGTAGTAGTCTTACTAGTTTTAGCTGTAGTCTAGTATTAGTAGTAGTGTCCTACTAGTGGTAGCTGTAGTGTAGTATTAGTAGTAGTGTCTTACTAGTGGTAGCTGTAGTATAGTATTAGTAGTAGTGTCCTACTAGTGGTAGCTGTAGTGTAGTATTAGTAGTAGTGTCTTACTAGTGGTAGCTGTAGTATAGTATTAGTAGTACTGTCTTACTAGTGGTAGCTGTAGTGTAGTATTAGTAGTAGTTTCTTACTAGTGGTAGCTGTAGTCTAGTATTAGTAGTAGTGTCCTACTACTGGTAGCTGTAGTCTAGTATTAGTAGTAGTGTCCTACTAGTGGTAGCTGTAGTATAGTATTAGTAGTAGTGTCCTACTAGTGGTAGCTGTAGTGTAGTATTAGTAGTAGTGTCCTACTAGTGGTAGCTGTAGTCTAGTATTAGTAGTAGTGTCCTACTAGTGGTAGTTGTAGTGTAGTATTAGTAGTAGTGTCTTACTAGTGGTAGCTGTAGTGTAGTATTAGTAGTAGTAGTGTCTTACTAGTGGTAGCTGTAGTGTAGTATTAGTAGTAGTGTCCTACTAGTGGTAGTTGTAGTGTAGTATTAGTAGTAGTGTCCTACTAGTGGTAGCTGTAGTATAGTATTAGTAGTAGTGTCTTACTAGTGGTAGCTGTAGTGTAGTATTAGTAGTAGTGTCTTACTAGTGGTAGCTGTAGTGTAGTATTAGTAGTAGTGTCTTACTAGTGGTAGCTGTAGTGTAGTATTAGTAGTAGTGTCTTACTAGTGGTAGCTGTAGTGTAGTATTAGTAGTAGTGTCTTACTAGTGGTAGCTGTAGTGTAGTATTAGTAGTAGTGTCTTACTAGTGGTAGCTGTAGTGTAGTATTAGTAGTAGTGTCTTACTAGTGGTAGCTGTAGTGTAGTATTAGTAGTAGTGTCTTACTAGTGGTAGTTGTAGTGTAGTATTAGTAGTAGTGTCTTACTAGTGGTAGCTGTAGTGTAGTATTAGTAGTAGTGTCTTACTAGTGGTAGCTGTAGTGTAGTATTAGTAGTAGTGTCCTACTAGTGGTAGCTGTAGTGTAGTATTAGTAGTAGTGTCCTACTAGTGGTAGCTGTAGTATAGTATTAGTAGTAGTGTCCTACTAGTGGTAGCTGTAGTGTAGTATTAGTAGTAGTGTCCTACTAGTGGTAGCTGTAGTATAGTATTAGTAGTAGTGTCCTACTAGTGGTAGCTGTAGTGTAGTATTAGTAGTAGTGTCCTACTAGTGGTAGCTGTAGTGTAGTATTAGTAGTAGTGTCCTACTAGTGGTAGCTGTAGTGTAGTATTAGTAGTAGTGTCCTACTAGTGGTAGCTGTAGTATAGTATTAGTAGTAGTGTCTTACTAGTGGTAGTTGTAGTGTAGTATTAGTAGTATTGTCCTACTAGTGGTAGCTGTAGTATAGTATTAGTAGTAGTGTCTTACTAGTGGTAGCTGTAGTGTAGTATTAGTAGTCGTGTTGCAACAGCTGTACTAGTCTAGCAGTAGCAGTGTTGTCGTAGTAGTATAAGTGTAGTACTCAAAGTAGTTTTTTAGTATGCATGTAGTAGTATTCAGTGTAGTAGTATAATGGTTGCGTGGTAGTAGTAGTCTTCGATTAGTGGTAGTATTGTACTAGTGTATTAGTAGGAGTAGTGTTGTTTTTTGTAGTAGTGTTATCGTAAGAGTGGTGTCGTCATAGTAGCAGTCTAGCAGTAGTATTGTACTATCTAGTATAGTGAAGTAAAGTATAGTATGTTATAGTGTGTGGGGTAGTGTAGTGGAGTTTGATTTAGTGTAGAGTCATATAGTCTAGTTTGGTTTAGTATAATATTGTACTAGTATTATAATATAATCTGTACTGTATTGTATACTGTAGTGTAGTTTAGCATAGATGTAAGATAGTCTAGTAGAGTGTAGTCTAGTATAGTTTGGAATAGTCTAATGTGTAGTGTACTGTAATATAGTGTAATATACTCAAGTTGTATTGTAATATAATATATAATTTCGTTTACAATAGTCCAGTGTGGTGTAGTATATCTTAATATAGTATAACATTGTGTACTATAGTTTAGTGTAGTGTAACATAGTCTAGTATAGTTTAGAATAGTCTAGCGTACTCTGTTATAGTTTAGCATTGTGTAATATAGGCTTGTATAGCTTAGAATAGTCTAGTGTCTGGTAGTGTAGTATAGTCTAGAGTAGTGTACTTTAGTATATGTAGTAGATATATATAGGTGTAATATAGCCTAATGTGGTTTAATGTAGTGTAGTAGAGAGCAATATTGTCTAGTGTAGCTAGAATAGTCTAGTGTAATTTGGTGTTGTTTATTATACTGTAGTATAGTGTAGTATACTGTAGTTTAATGTATTATAATCTAATGTACTAAAGTCTGTTATAGTGTAGTTTAATATAGGGTATTATACTGTAGTATAGTGTAGTATACTGTAGTTTCATGTATTATAATCTAATGTACTAAAGTCTGTTATGGTGTAGTTTTGATGTAGAGTAATATTGTCTAGTGTAGTGTAATATGGTCTGTTATAGTCTAGTTTTGTTTAGAGTAATGTAATATAGTATAGTGTAGTTTTAGTACAATGTAGTTTAACTTGATATACTCTCATATAGTGTAGTTTAGCAAGGTGTAATATATTTTAGTGTAGTAGAGTGTAATATAGGCTAGTAGAGTGTGCTTTATAGTAATATTGTTTATTGTGGTGTAATATAGTTTAGTATAGAGAAGTATAATGTTTAGTACAGTGTAGTATAGTCTAATATAGTATAGTGTAGTAGAGTGTAACATGGTCAAGTAGAGTGTAGTCTAGTATAGTTTAGAATAGTCTAATGTAGTGTACTGTAATACATTATAATATAGCCTGTTGTAGTGTAGTTTAGTTTAGAATAGTCCTCATTAATATAATTTAGCATTGTGTAATATACTCTAGATAGGAATTTTATTTATCCCGCAGTGGGGAAATTCTGGTGACCCAGCAGCAGCGGACAGACAGTCAGAAAAAAAGTTAATAATTACAAAAAAATAGTAAATTGTTTGACAATTCTAGTGTAGTTTAATGTAGTGTAATACAGTATAGTTTAGTTTATAATACTTTACTATAATAAATATAGTTTAATTTATTGTAGTCTAGTACAGTTTAGTGTGATATAGTCTAATATAGTGTAGTAAAGTCAAATATTTTCTAGTCTAGTTTAGAGTAGTGTAATATATTATCGTGTAGTTTAGTATAACGCAGTCTAACTTAATATACTCTAGTATAGTGTAGTTTAGAATAGTGTCATATATTCTAGTGTAGTTTAGTTTAGTATAATGTAGTTTATTTTATATAATATAGTGAAGTAAAGTATAGTATATTATAGCCTGTTAAAGTGTAGGTTAGTGGAGTGTACTATAGTGTAATCTACTTTAGTTTCCAATAGTCCAGTGTAGTGCAGTATAGAGCAATAGTTTATTGAAGTGTAGTGTAACATAGTCTACTATAGTGTAGTAGAATTAGAATAATCTAATATAGTGTAGTGTACTGTAGTATAGTCTAGTTGTAGTGTAGTTTAATATAGTTTAGTTTACAGTAATCCAGTGTGGTGTATTATATCTTAATATAGTTTAACATTATGTACTATAGTCTAATAGTCTATAATTTAATATAGTCTAATATAGTGTAGTGTACTTTACAATAGTCCAGTGTGGTGTAGTATATCTTAATGTAGTTTAGTTTTAGGATTGGTGGTTCAATTGAGTCCGTTCCTTAGGAGACAGGTCAGTTGTCAGCCATTCATTGAAACACTTGTTCAAATGATTGTTACTGTGTTGTTTGTGTTCCGGAAGGGACAAAGCATTCGCCCACCTATCGGAGGATAGGTGTTTTTAATAACGCTTTGTTGTTTTTGAGTTTGTCAAGGTACAGAGCAGTCGTCGGTGGTTCCATTGACGCCTACTACTTGACCTGAGCTACAGAGGGAGCAGAGCAGTTGTTCTCCAGTCATTGAGTTGGTGGGTGAAATGTCTCTGGCTCTTTTCCTTGTGTTCCTCAGGTTATAGAGCAGTGGTCCACCAGTCGTAGGATTGGTGGTTCAGATACCTCTGACTTCCTCGGCAGACAGAACAGTTCTCCAGCAATCGTAGGTTTGGTGGGTCAGCTGACTCGGTTCCGTAGGAGACAGGTCAGTCATAAAGCAATCATTGGATCGGTGTTTCAATGGAATTTGACTGTGCTATTTGTTTTCCACAAGTGACACGGCATTTGTCCACCAATCGTAGGTTTCGTGATTTCATTGACTATGTCTCTGTGAGTTGACTTCCTCAGGAGACAGAACAGTTGTCTACCAATTGTAGGATTGGTGGTTCAATTGAGTCCGTTCCTTCGGAGACAGGTCAGTTGTCAGCCATTCATATAAACACTTGTTCAAATGATTGTTACTGTGTTGTTTGTGTTCCGGAAGGGACAAAGTATTCGCCCACCTATCGGAGGATAGGTGTTTTAAAAACGCTTTGTTGTTTTTGAGTTTGTCAAGGTACAGAGCAGTCGTCGGTGGTTCCATTGACGCCTACTACTTGACCTGAGTTACAGAGGGAGCAGAGCAGTTGTTCTCCAGTCATTGAGTTGGTGGGTGAAATGTCTCTGGCTCTTTTCCTTATGTTCCTCAGGTTATAGAGCAGTGGTCCACCAGTCGTAGGATTGGTGGTTCAGATACCTCTGACTTCTTGACCTGACTTCCTCGGCAGACAGAACAGTCGTCCAGCAATCGTAGGTTTGGTGGGTCAACTGACTCGGTTCCGTAGGAGACAGGTCAGTCATAAAGCAATCATTGGATCGGTGTTTCAATGGAATTTGACTGTGCTATTTGTGTTCCACAAGTGATACGGCATTTGTCCACCAATCGTAGGTTTCGTGATTTCATTGACTATGTCTCTGTGAGTTGAGTTCCTCAGGAGACAAAACAGTGTTTCACCAATCGTAGGTTTCGTGATTTCATTGACTATGTCTCTGTGAGTTGAGTTCCTCAGGAGACAAAACAGTGTTTCACCAATCATAGGTTTGGTGTTTCAGATGCCTCTGACCTCTAGACCTGACTTCCTCAGGAGACAGAACAGTTGTCTACCAATTGTAGGATTGGTGGTTCAATTGAGTCCGTTCCTTCGGAGACAGGTCAGTTGTCAGCCATTCATATAAACACTTGTTCAAATGATTGTTACTGTGTTGTTTGTGTTCCGGAAGGGACAAAGTATTCGCCCACCTATCGGAGGATAGGTGTTTTAAAAACGCTTTGTTGTTTTTGAGTTTGTCAAGGTACAGAGCAGTCGTCGGTGGTTCCATTGACGCCTACTACTTGACCTGAGTTACAGAGGGAGCAGAGCAGTTTTTCTCCAGTCATTGAGTTGGTGGGTGAAATGTCTCTGGCTCTATTCCTTGTGTTCCTCAGGTTATAGAGCAGTGGTCCACCAGTCGTAGGATTGGTGGTTCAGATACCTCTGACTTCTTGACCTGACTTCCTCGGCAGACAGAACAGTTGTCCAGCAGTCGTAGGTTTGGTGGGTCAACTGACTCGGTTCCGTAGGAGACAGGTCAGTCATAAAGCAATCATTGGATCGGTGTTTCAATGGAATTTGACTGTGCTATTTGTGTTCCACAAGTGACACGGCATTTGTCCACCAATCGTAGGTTTCGTGATTTCATTGACTATGTCTCTGTGAGTTGACTTCCTCAGGAGACAGAACAGTTGTCTACCAATCGTAGGATTGGTGGTTCAATTGAGTCAGTTCCTTCGGAGACAGGTCAGTTGTCAGCCATTCATTGAAACACTTGTTCAAATGATTGTTACTGTGTTGTTTGTGTTTCGGAAGGGACAAAGCATTCGCCCACCTATCGGAGGATAGGTGTTTTTAATAACACTTTGTTGTTTTTGAGTTTGTCAAGGTACAGAGCAGTCGTCGGTGGTTCCATTGACGCCTACTACTTGACCTGAGTTACAGAGGGAGCAGAGCAGTTGTTCTCCAGTCATTGAGTTGGTGGGTGAAATGTCTCTGGCTCTTTTCCTTGTGTTCCTCAGGTTATAGAGCAGTGGTCCACCAGTCGTAGGATTGGTGGTTCAGATACCTCTGACTTCTTGACCTGACTTCCTCGGCAGACAGAACAGTTGTCCAGCAATCGTAGGTTTGGTGGGTCAACTGACTCGGTTCCGTAGGAGACAGGTCAGTCATAAAGCAATCATTGGATCGGTGTTTCAATGGAATTTGACTGTGCTATTTGTGTTCCACAAGTGACACGGCATTTGTCCACCAATCGTAGGTTTCGTGATTTCATTGACTATGTCTCTGTGAGTTGAGTTCCTCAGGAGACAAAACAGTGTTTCACCAATCGTAGGTTTCGTGATTTCATTGACTATGTCTCTGTGAGTTGAGTTCCTCAGGAGACAAAACAGTGTTTCACCAATCATAGGTTTGGTGTTTCAGATGCCTCTGACCTCTAGACCTGACTTCCTCAGGAGACAGAACAGTTGTCTACCAATCGTAGGATTGGTGGTTCAATTGAGTCAGTTCCTTAGGAGACAGGTCAGTTGTCAGCCATTCATTGAAACACTTGTTCAAATGATTGTTACTGTGTTGTTTGTGTTCCGGAAGGGACAAAGCATTCGCCCACCTATCGGAGGATAGGTGTTTTTAATAACGCTTTGTTGTTTTTGAGTTTGTCAAGGTACAGAGCAGTCGTCGGTGGTTCCATTGACGCCTACTACTTGACCTGAGTTACAGAGGGAGCAGAGCAGTTGTTCTCCAGTCATTGAGTTGGTGGGTGAAATGTCTCTGGCTCTTTTCCTTGTGTTCCTCAGGTTATAGAGCAGTGGTCCACCAGTCGTAGGATTGGTGGTTCAGATACCTCTGACTTCCTCGGCAGACAGAACAGTTGTCCAGCAATCGTAGGTTTGGTGGGTCAACTGACTCGGTTCCGTAGGAGACAGGTCAGTCATAAAGCAATCATTGGATCGGTGTTTCAATGGAATTTGACTGTGCTATTTGTGTTCCACAAGTGACACGGCATTTGTCCACCAATCGTTGGTTTCGTGATTTCATTGACTATGTCTCTGTGAGTTGAGTTCCTCAGGAGACAGAACAGTGTTTCACCAATCGTAGGTTTCGTGATTTCATTGACTAATATCTCTGTGAGTTGAGTTCCTCAGCAGACAAAACAATGTTTCACCAATCATAGGTTTGGTGTTTCAGATACTTCTGACTTCTTGACCTGACTTCCTCAGGAGACAGAACAGTTGTCTACCAATCGTAGGATTGGTGGTTCAATTGAGTCCGTTCCTTAGGAGACAGGTCAGTTGTCAGCCATTCATTGAAACACTTGTTCAAATGATTGTTACTGTGTTGTTTGTGTTCCGGAAGGGACAAAGCATTCGCCCACCTATCGGAGGATAGGTGTTTTTAATAACGCTTTGTTGTTTTTGAGTTTGTCAAGGTACAGAGCAGTCGTCGGTGGTTCCATTGACGCCTATTACTTGACCTGAGTTACAGAGGGAGCAGAGCAGTTGTTCTCCAGTCATTGAGTTGGTGGGTGAAATGTCTCTGGCTCTTTTCCTTGTGTTCCTCAGGTTATAGAGCTGTGGTCCACCAGTCGTAGGATTGGTGGTTCAGATACCTCTGACTTCTTGACCTGACTTCCTCGGCAGACAGAACAGTTGTCCAGCAATCGTAGGTTCGGTGGGTCAACTGACTCGGTTCCGTAGGAGACAGGTCAGTCATAAAGCAATCATTGGATCGGTGTTTCAATGGAATTTGACTGTGCTATTTGTGTTCCACAAGTGACACGGCATTTGTCCACCAATCGTAGGTTTCGTGATTTCATTGACTATGTCTCTGTGAGTTGAGTTCCTCAGGAGACAAAACCGTGTTTCACCAATCGTAGGTTTCGTGATTTCATTGACTATGTCTCTGTGAGTTGAGTTCCTCAGGAGACAAAACAATGTTTCACCAATCATAGGTTTGGTGTTTCAGATGCCTCTGACCTCTAGACCTGACTTCCTCAGGAGACAGAACAGTTGTCTACCAATCGTAGGATTGGTGGTTCAATTGAGTCAGTTCCTTAGGAGACAGGTCAGTTGTCAGCCATTCATTGAAACACTTGTTCAAATGATTGTTACTGTGTTGTTTGTGTTCCGGAAGGGACAAAGCATTCGCCCACCTATCGGAGGATAGGTGTTTTTAATAACGCTTTGTTGTTTTTGAGTTTGTCAAGGTACAGAGCAGTCGTCAGTGGTTCCATTGACGCCTACTACTTGACCTGAGTTACAGAGGGAGCAGAGCAGTTGTTCTCCAGTCATTGAGTTGGTTGGTGAAATGTCTCTGGCTCTATTCTTTGTGTTCCTCAGGTTATAGAGCAGTGGTCCACCAGTCGTAGGATTGGTGGTTCAGATCCCTCTGACTTCTTGACCTGACTTCCTCGGCAGACAGAACAGTTGTCCAGCAATCGTAGGTTTGGTGGGTCAACTGACTCGGTTCCGTAGGAGACAGGTCAGTCATAAAGCAATCATTGGATCGGTGTTTCAATGGAATTTGACTGTGCTATTTGTGTTCCACAAGTGACACGGCATTTGTCCACCAATCGTAGGTTTCGTGATTTCATTGACTATGTCTCTGTGAGTTGAGTTCCTCAGGAGACAAAACAGTGTTTCACCAATCATAGGTTTGGTGTTTCAGATACCTCTGACCTCTAGACCTGACTTCCTCAGGAGACAGAACAGTTGTCTACCAATCGTAGGATTGGTGGTTCAATTGAGTCAGTTCCTTAGGAGACAGGTCAGTTGTCAGCCATTCATTGAAACACTTGTTCAAATGATTGTTACTGTGTTGTTTGTGTTCCGGAAGGGACAAAGCATTCGCCCACCTATCGGAGGATAGGTGTTTTTAATAACGCTTTGTTGTTTTTGAGTTTGTCAAGGTACAGAGCAGTCGTCGGTGGTTCCATTGACGCCTACTACTTGACCTGAGTTACAGAGGGAGCAGAGCAGTTGTTCTCCAGTCATTGAGTTGGTGGGTGAAATGTCTCTGGCTCTATTCCTTGTGTTCCTCAGGTTATAGAGCAGTGGTCCACCAGTCGTAGGATTGGTGGTTCAGATACCTCTGACTTCTTGACCTGACTTCCTCGGCAGACAGAACAGTTGTCCAGCAATCGTAGGTTTGGTGGGTCAACTGACTCGGTTCCGTAGGAGACAGGTCAGTCATAAAGCAATCATTGGATCGGTGTTTCAATGGAATTTGACTGTGCTATTTGTGTTCCACAAGTGACACGGCATTTGTCCACCAGTCGTAGGTTTCGTGATTTCATTGACTATGTCTCTGTGAGTTGAGTTCCTCAGGAGACAAAACAGTGTTTCACCAATCGTAGGTTTCGTGATTTCATTGACTATGTCTCTGAGTTGAGTTCCTCAGGAGACAAAACAGTGTTTCACCAATCTTAGGTTTCGTGATTTCATTGACTATGTCTCTGAGTTGAGTTCCTCAGGAGACAAAACAGTGCTTCACCAATCGTAGGTTTCGTGATTTCATTGACTATGTCTCTGTGAGTTGAGTTCCTCAGGAGACAAAACAATGTTTCACCAATCATAGGTTTGGTGTTTCAGATGCCTCTGACCTCTAGTCCTGACTTCCTCAGGAGACAGAACAGTTGTCTACCAATCGTAGGATTGGTGGTTCAATTGAGTCAGTTCCTTAGGAGACAGGTCAGTTGTCAGCCATTCATTGAAACACTTGTTCAAATGATTGTTACTGTGTTGTTTGTGTTCCGGAAGGGACAAAGCATTCGCCCACCTATAGGTGTTTTTAATAACGCTTTGTTGTTTTTGAGTTTGTCAAGGTACAGAGCAGTCGTCGGTGGTTCCATTGACGCCTACTACTTGACCTGAGTTACAGAGGGAGCAGAGCAGTTGTTCTCCAGTCATTGAGTTGGTGGGTGAAATGTCTCTGGCTCTTTTCCTTGTGATGATCAGGTTATAGAGCAGTGGTCCACCAGTCGTAGGATTGGTGGTTCAGATACCTCTGACTTCTTGACCTGACTTCCTCGGCAGACAGAACAGTTGTCCAGCAATCGTAGGTTTGGTGGGTCTACTGACTCGGTTCCGTAGGAGACAGGTCAGTCATAAAGCAATCATTGGATCGGTGTTTCAATGGAATTTGACTGTGCTATTTGTGTTCCACAAGTGACACGGCATTTGTCCACCAATCGTAGGTTTCGTGATTTCATTGACTATGTCTCTGTGAGTTGAGTTCCTCAGGAGACAAAACAGTGTTTCACCAATCGTAGGTTTCGTGATTTCATTGACTATGTCTCATTGAGTTGAGTTCCTCAGGAGACAAAACAGTGTTTCACCAATCGTAGGTTTCGTGATTTCATTGACTATGTCTCTGTGAGTTGAGTTCCTCAGGAGACAAAACAATGTTTCACCAATCATAGCTTTGGTGTTTCAGATGCCTCTGACCTCTAGACCTGACTTCCTCAGGAGACAGAACAGTTGTCTACCAATCATAGGTTTGGTGTTTCAGATTCCTCTGACCTCTAGACCTGATCTCCTCAGGAGACAGAACAGTTGTCTACCAATCGTAGGATTGGTGGTTCAATTGAGTCCGTTCCTTAGGAGACAGGTCAGTTGTCAGCCATTCATTGAAACACTTGTTCAAATGATTGTTACTGTGTTGTTTGTGTTCCGGAAGGGACAAAGCATTCGCCCACCTATCGGAGGATAGGTGTTTTTAATAACGCTTTGTTGTTTTTGAGTTTGTCAAGGTACAGAGCAGTCGTCGGTGGTTCCATTGACGCCTACTACTTGACCTGAGTTACAGAGGGAGCAGAGCAGTTGTTCTCCAGTCATTGAGTTGGTGGGTGAAATGTCTCTGGCTCTTTTCCTTGTGTTCCTCAGGTTATAGAGCAGTGGTCCACCAGTCGTAGGATTGGTGGTTCAGATACCTCTGACTTCTTGCCTGACTTCCTCGGCAGACAGAACAGTTGTCCAGCAATCGTAGGTTTGGTGGGTCAACTGACTCGGTTCCGTAGGAGACAGGTCAGTCATAAAGTAATCATTGGATCGGTGTTTCAATGGAATTTGACTGTGCTATTTGTGTTCCACAAGTGACACGGCATTTGTCCACCAATCGTAGGTTTCGTGATTTCATTGACTATGTCTCTGTGAGTTGAGTTCCTCAGGAGACAGAACAGTTGTCTACCAATCATAGGTTTGGTGTTTCAGATTCCTCTGAACTCTAGACCTGACTTCCTCAGGAGACAGAACAGTTGTCTACCAATCGTAGGATTGGTGGTTCAATTGAGTCCGTTCCTTAGGAGACAGGTCAGTTGTCAGCCATTCATTGAAACACTTGTTCAAATGATTGTTACTGTGTTGTTTGTGTTCCGGAAGGGACAAAGCATTCGCCCACCTATCGGAGGATAGGTGTTTTTAATAACGCTTTGTTGTTTTTGAGTTTGTCAAGGTACAGAGCAGTCGTCGGTGGTTCCATTGACGCCTACTACTTGACCTGAGTTACAGAGGGAGCAGAGCAGTTGTTCTCCAGTCATTGAGTTGGTGGGTGAAATGTCTCTGGCTCTTTTCCTTGTGTTCCTCAGGTTATAGAGCAGTGGTCCACCAGTCGTAGGATTGGTGGTTCAGAGACCTCTGACTTCTCGACCTGACTTCCTCGGCAGACAGAACAGTCGTCCAGCAATCGTAGGTTTGGTGGGTCAACTGACTCGGTTCCGTAGGAGACAGGTCAGTCATAAAGTAATCATTGGATCGGTGTTTCAATGGAATTTGACTGTGCTATTTGTGTTCCACAAGTGACACGGCATTTGTCCACCAATCGTAGGTTTCGTGATTTCATTGACTATGTCTCTGTGAGTTGAGTTCCTCAGGAGACAAAACAATGTTTCACCAATCATAGGTTTGGTGTTTCAGATGCCTCTGACCTCTAGACCTGACTTCCTCAGGAGACAGAACAGTTGTCTACCAATCGTAGGATTGGTGGTTCAATTGAGTCCGTTCCTTAGGAGACAGGTCAGTTGTCAGCCATTCATTGAAACACTTGTTCAAATGATTGTTACTGTGTTGTTTGTGTTCCGGAAGGGACAAAGCATTCGCCCACCTATCGGAGGATAGGTGTTTTTAATAACGCTTTGTTGTTTTTGAGTTTGTCAAGGTACAGAGCAGTCGTCGGTGGTTCCATTGACGCCTACTACTTGACCTGAGTTACAGAGGGAGCAGAGCAGTTGTTCTCCAGTCATTGAGTTGGTGGGTGAAATGTCTCTGGCTCTTTTCCTTGTGTTCCTCAGGTTATAGAGCAGTGGTCCACCAGTCGTAGGATTGGTGGTTCAGATACCTCTGACTTCTTGACCTGACTTCCTCGGCAGACAGAACAGTTGTCCAGCAATCGTAGGTTTGGTGGGTCAACTGACTCGGTTCCGTAGGAGACAGGTCAGTCATAAAGCAATCATTGGATCGGTGTTTCAATGGAATTTGACTGTGCTGTTTGTGTTCCACAAGTGACACGGCATTTGTCCACCAATCGTAGGTTTCGTGATTTCATTGACTATGTCTCTGTGAGTTGAGTTCCTCAGGAGACAAAACAGTGTTTCACCAATCGTAGGTTTCATGATTTCATTGACTATGTCTCTGTGAGTTGAGTTCCTCAGGAGACAAAACAGTGTTTCACCAATCGTAGGTTTCGTGATTTCATTGACTATGTCTCTGTGAGTTGAGTTCCTCAGGAGACAAAACAATGTTTCACCAATCATAGGTTTGGTGTTTCAGATGCCTCTGACCTCTAGACCTGACTTCCTCAGGAGACAGAACAGTTGTCTACCAATCGTAGGATTGGTGGGTCAATTGAGTCCGTTCCTTAGGAGACAGGTCAGTTGTCAGCCATTCATTGAAACACTTGTTCAAACGATTGTTACTGTGTTGTTTGTGTTCCGGAAGGGACAAAGCATTCGCCCACCTATCGGAGGATAGGTGTTTTTAATAACGCTTTGTTGTTTTTGAGTTTGTCAAGGTACAGAGCAGTCGTCGGTGGTTCCATTGACGCCTACTACTTGACCTGAGTTACAGAGGGAGCAGAGCAGTTGTTCTCCAGTCATTGAGTTGGTGGGTGAATTGTCTCTGGCTCTTTTCCTTGTGTTCCTCAGGTTATAGAGCTGTGGTCCACCAGTCGTAGGATTGGTGGTTCAGATACCTCTGACTTCTTGACCTGACTTCCTCGGCAGACAGAACAGTTGTCCAGCAATCGTAGGTTTGGTGGGTCAACTGACTCGGTTCCGTAGGAGACAGGTCAGTCATAAAGCAATCATTGGATCGGTGTTTCAATGGAATTTGACTGTGCTATTTGTGTTCCACAAGTGACACGGCATTTGTCCACCAATCGTAGGTTTCGTGATTTCATTGACTATGTCTCTGTGAGTTGAGTTCCTCAGGAGACAAAACAGTGTTTCACCAATCGTAGGTTTCGTGATTTCATTGACTATGTCTCTGTGAGTTGAGTTCCTCAGGAGACAAAACAATGTTTCATCAATCATAGGTTTGGTGTTTCAGATGCCTCTGACCTCTAGACCTGACTTCCTCAGGAGACAGAAAAGTTGTCTACCAATCGTAGGATTGGTGGTTCAATTGAGTCCGTTCCTTAGGAGACAGGTCAGTTGTCAGCCATTCATTGAAACACTTGTTCAAATGATTGTTACTGTGTTGTTTGTGTTCCGGAAGGGACAAAGCATTCGCCCACCTATCGGAGGATAGGTGTTTTTAATAACGCTTTGTTGTTTTTGAGTTTGTCAAGGTACAGAGCAGTCGTCGGTGGTTCCATTGACGCCTACTACTTGACCTGAGTTACAGAGGGAGCAGAGCAGTTGTTCTCCAGTCATTGAGTTGGTGGGTGAAATGTCTCTGGCTCTATTCCTTGTGTTTTTCAGGTTATAGAGCAGTGGTCCACCAGTCGTAGGATTGGTGGTTCAGATACTTCTGACTTCTTGACCTGACTTCCTCGGCAGACAGAACAGTTGTCCAGCAATCGTAGGTTTGGTGGGTCAACTGACTCGGTTCCGTAGGAGACAGGTCAGTCATAAAGCAATCATTGGATCGGTGTTTCAATGGAATTTGACTGTGCTATTTGTGTTCCACAAGTGACACGGCATTTGTCCAACAATCGTAGGTTTCGTGATTTCATTGACTATGTCTCTGTGAGTTGAGTTCCTCAGGAGACAAAACAGTGTTTCACCAATCGTAGGTTTCGTGATTTCATGGACTATGTCTCTGTGAGTTGAGTTCCTCAGGAGACAAAACAGTGTTTCACCAATCGTAGGTTTCGTGATTTCATGGACTATGTCTCTGTGAGTTGAGTTCCTCAGGAGACAAAACAATGTTTCACCAATCATAGGTTTGGTGTTTCAGATGCCTCTGACCTCTAGACCTGACTTCCTCAGGAGACAGAACAGTTGTCTACCAATCGTAGGATTGGTGGTTCAATTGAGTCCGTTCCTTAGGAGACAGGTCAGTTGTCAGCCATTCATTGAAACACTTGTTCAAATGATTGTTACTGTGTTGTTTGTGTTCCGGAAGGGACAAAGCATTCGCCCACCTATCGGAGGATAGGTGTTTTTAATAACGCTTTGTTGTTTTTGAGTTTGTCAAGGTACAGAGCAGTCGTCGGTGGTTCCATTGACGCCTACTACTTGACCTGAGTTACAGAGGGAGCAGAGCAGTTGTTCTCCAGTCATTGAGTTGGTGGGTGAAATGTCTCTGGCTCTTTTCCTTGTGTTCCTCAGGTTATAGAGCAGTGGTCCACCAGTCGTAGGATTGGTGGTTCAGATACCTCTGACTTCCTCGGCAGACAGAACAGTTGTCCAGCAATCGTAGGTTTGGTGGGTCAACTGACTCGGTTCCGTAGGAGACAGGTCAGTCATAAAGCAATCATTGGATCGGTGTTTCAATGGAATTTGACTGTGCTATTTGTGTTCCACAAGTGACACGGCATTTGTCCACCAATCGTAGGTTTCGTGATTTCATTGACTATGTCTCTGTGAGTTGAGTTCCTCAGGAGACAAAACAGTGTTTCACCAATCGTAGGTTTCATGATTTCATTGACTATGTCTCTGTGAGTTGAGTTCCTCAGGAGACAAAACAGTGTTTCACCAATCGTAGGTTTCGTGATTTCATTGACTATGTCTCTGTGAGTTGAGTTCCTCAGGAGACAAAACAATGTTTCACCAATCATAGGTTTGGTGTTTCAGATGCCTCTGACCTCTAGACCTGACTTTCTCAGGAGACAGAACAGTTGTCTACCAATCGTAGGATTGGTGGTTCAATTGAGTCCGTTCCTTAGGAGACAGGTCAGTTGTCAGCCATTCATTGAAACACTTGTTCAAATGATTGTTACTGTGTTGTTTGTGTTCCGGAGAGGACAAAGCATTCGCCCACCTATCGGAGGATAGGTGTTTTTAATAACGCTTTGTTGTTTTTGAGTTTGTCAAGGTACAGAGCAGTCGTCGGTGGTTCCATTGACGCCTACTACTTGACCTGAGTTACAGAGGGAGCAGAGCAGTTGTTCTCCAGTCATTGAGTTGGTGGGTGAAATGTCTCTGGCTCTTTTCCTTGTGTTCCTCAGGTTATAGAGCAGTGGTCCACCAGTCGTAGGATTGGTGGTTCAGATACCTCTGACTTCTTGACCTGACTTCCTCGGCAGACGGAACAGTTGTCCAGCAATCGTAGGTTTGGTGGGTCAACTGACTCGGTTCCGTAGGAGACAGGTCAGTCATAAAGCAATCATTGGATCGGTGTTTCAATGGAATTTGACTGTGCTATTTGTGTTCCACAAGTGACACGGCATTTGTCCACCAATCGTAGGTTTCGTGATTTCATTGACTATGTCTCTGTGAGTTGAGTTCCTCAGGAGACAAAACAATGTTTCACCAATCATAGGTTTGGTGTTTCAGATGCCTCTGACCTCTAGACCTGACTTCCTCAGGAGACAGAACAGTTGTCTACCAATCGTAGGATTGGTGGTTCAATTGAGTCCGTTCCTTAGGAGACAGGTCAGTTGTCAGCCATTCATTGAAACACTTGTTCAAATGATTGTTACTGTGTTGTTTGTGTTCCGGAAGGGACAAAGCATTCGCCCACCTATCGGAGGATAGGTGTTTTTAATAACGCTTTGTTGTTTTTGAGTTTGTCAAGGTACAGAGCAGTCGTCGGTGGTTCCATTGACGCCTACTACTTGACCTGAGTTACAGAGGGAGCAGAGCAGTTGTTCTCCAGTCATTGAGTTGGTGGGTGAAATGTCTCTGGCTCTATTCCTTGTGTTCCTCAGGTTATAGAGCAGTGGTCCACCAGTCGTAGGATTGGTGGTTCAGATACCTCTGACTTCTAGACCTGACTTCCTCGGCAGACAGAACAGTTGTCCAGCAATCGTAGGTTTGGTGGGTCAACTGACTCGGTTCCATAGGAGACAGGTCAGTCATAAAGCAATCATTGGATCGGTGTTTCAATGGAATTTGACTGTGCTATTTGTGTTCCACAAGTGACACGGCATTTGTCCACCAATCGTAGGTTTCGTGATTTCATTGACTATGTCTCTGTGAGTTGAGTTCCTCAGGACACAAAACAGTGTTTCACCAATCGTAGGTTTCGTGATTTCATTGACTATGTCTCTGTGAGTTGAGTTCCTCAGGAGACAAAACAATGTTTCACCAATCATAGGTTTGGTGTTTCAGATGCCTCTGACCTCTAGACCTGACTTCCTCAGGAGACAGAACAGTTGTCTACCAATCATAGGATTGGTGGTTCAATTGAGTCAGTTCCTTAGGAGACAGGTCAGTTGTCAGCCATTCATTGAAACACTTGTTCAAATGATTGTTACTGTGTTGTTTGTGTTCCGGAAGGGACAAAGCATTCGCCCACCTATCGGAGGATAGGTGTTTTTAATAACGCTTTGTTGTTTTTGAGTTTGTCAAGGTACAGAGCAGTCGTCGGTGGTTCCATTGACGCCTACTACTTGACCTGAGTTACAGAGGGAGCAGAGCAGTTGTTCTCCAGTCATTGAGTTGGTGGGTGAAATGTCTCTGGCTCTATTCCTTGTGTTCCTCAGGTTATAGAGCAGTGTTCCACCAGTCGTAGGATTGGTGGTTCAGATACCTCTGACTTCTTGACCTGACTTCCTCGGCAGACAGAACAGTTGTCCAGCAATCGTAGGTTTGGTGGGTCAACTGACTCGGTTCCGTAGGAGACAGGTCAGTCATAAAGCAATCATTGGATCGGTGTTTCAATGGAATTTGACTGTGCTATTTGTGTTCCACAAGTGACACGGCATTTGTCCACCAATCGTAGGTTTCGTGATTTCATTGACTATGTCTCTGTGAGTTGAGTTCCTCAGGAGACAAAACAGTGTTTCACCAATCGTAGGTTTCGTGATTTCATTGACTATGTCTCATTGAGTTGAGTTCCTCAGGAGACAAAACAGTGTTTCACCAATCGTAGGTTTCGTGATTTCATTGACTATGTCTCTGTGAGTTGAGTTCCTCAGGAGACAAAACAATGTTTCACCAATCATAGCTTTGGTGTTTCAGATGCCTCTGACCTCTAGACCTGACTTCCTCAGGAGACAGAACAGTTGTCTACCAATCGTAGGATTGGTGGTTCAATTGAGTCCGTTCCTTAGGAGACAGGTCAGTTGTCAGCCATTCATTGAAACACTTGTTCAAATGATTGTTACTGTGTTGTTTGTGTTCCGGAAGGGACAAAGCATTCGCCCACCTATCGGAGGATAGGTGTTTTTAATAACGCTTTGTTGTTTTTGAGTTTGTCAAGGTACAGAGCAGTCGTCGGTGGTTCCATTGACGCCTACTACTTGACCTGAGTTACAGAGGGAGCAGAGCAGTTGTTCTCCAGTCATTGAGTTGGTGGGTGAAATGTCTCTGGCTCTTTTCCTTGTGTTCCTCAGGTTATAGAGCAGTGGTCCACCAGTCGTAGGATTGGTGGTTCAGAGACCTCTGACTTCTCGACCTGACTTCCTCGGCAGACAGAACAGTTGTCCAGCAATCGTAGGTTTGGTGGGTCAACTGACTCGGTTCCGTAGGAGACAGGTCAGTCATAAAGTAATCATTGGATCGGTGTTTCAATGGAATTTGACTGTGCTATTTGTGTTCCACAAGTGACACGGCATTTGTCCACCAATCGTAGGTTTCGTGATTTCATTGACTATGTCTCTGTGAGTTGAGTTCCTCAGGAGACAGAACAGTTGTCTACCAATCATAGGTTTGGTGTTTCAGATTCCTCTGACCTCTAGACCTGACTTCCTCAGGAGACAGAACAGTTGTCTACCAATCGTAGGATTGGTGGTTCAATTGAGTCCGTTCCTTAGGAGACAGGTCAGTTGTCAGCCATTCATTGAAACACTTGTTCAAATGATTGTTACTGTGTTGTTCGTGTTCCGGAAGGGACAAAGCATTCGCCCACCTATCGGAGGATAGGTGTTTTTAATAACGCTTTGTTGTTTTTGAGTTTGTCAAGGTACAGAGCAGTCGTCGGTGGTTCCATTGACGCCTACTACTTGACCTGAGTTACAGAGGGAGCAGAGCAGTTGTTCTCCAGTCATTGAGTTGGTGGGTGAAATGTCTCTGGCTCTTTTCCTTGTGTTCCTCAGGTTATAGAGCAGTGGTCCACCAGTCGTAGGATTGGTGGTTCAGATACCTCTGACTTCTTGACCTGACTTCCTCGGCAGACAGAACAGTTGTCCAGCAATCGTAGGTTTGGTGGGTCAACTGACTCGGTTCCGTAGGAGACAGGTCAGTCATAAAGCAATCATTGGATCGGTGTTTCAATGGAATTTGACTGTGCTGTTCGTGTTCCACAAGTGACACGGCATTTGTCCACCAATCGTAGGTTTCGTGATTTCATTGACTATGTCTCTGTGAGTTGAGTTCCTCAGGAGACAAAACAGTGTTTCACCAATCGTAGGTTTCATGATTTCATTGACTATGTCTCTGTGAGTTGAGTTCCTCAGGAGACAAAACAGTGTTTCACCAATCGTAGGTTTCGTGATTTCATTGACTATGTCTCTGTGAGTTGAGTTCCTCAGGAGACAAAACAGTGTTTCACCAATCGTAGGTTTCGTGATTTCATTGACTATGTCTCTGTGAGTTGAGTTCCTCAGGAGACAAAACAATGTTTCACCAATCATAGGTTTGGTGTTTCAGATGCCTCTGACCTCTAGACCTGACTTCCTCAGGAGACAGAACAGTTGTCTACCAATCGTAGGATTGGTGGGTCAATTGAGTCCGTTCCTTAGGAGACAGGTCAGTTGTCAGCCATTCATTGAAACACTTGTTCAAACGATTGTTACTGTGTTGTTTGTGTTCCGGAAGGGACAAAGCATTCGCCCACCTATCGGAGGATAGGTGTTTTTAATAACGCTTTGTTGTTTTTGAGTTTGTCAAGGTACAGAGCAGTCGTCGGTGGTTCCATTGACGCCTACTACTTGACCTGAGTTACAGAGGGAGCAGAGCAGTTGTTCTCCAGTCATTGAGTTGGTGGGTGAATTGTCTCTGGCTCTTTTCCTTGTGTTCCTCAGGTTATAGAGCTGTGGTCCACCAGTCGTAGGATTGGTGGTTCAGATACCTCTGACTTCTTGACCTGACTTCCTCGGCAGACAGAACAGTTGTCCAGCAATCGTAGGTTTGGTGGGTCAACTGACTCGGTTCCGTAGGAGACAGGTCAGTCATAAAGTAATCATTGGATCGGTTTTTCAATGGAATTTGACTGTGCTATTTGTGTTCCACAAGTGACACGGCATTTGTCCACCAATCGTAGGTTTCGTGATTTCATTGACTATGTCTCTGTGAGTTGAGTTCCTCAGGAGACAAAACAGTGTTTCACCAATCGTAGGTTTCGTGATTTCATTGACTATGTCTCTGTGAGTTGAGTTCCTCAGGAGACAAAACAATGTTTCATCAATCATAGGTTTGGTGTTTCAGATGCCTCTGACCTCTAGACCTGACTTCCTCAGGAGACAGAACAGTTGTCTACCAATCGTAGGATTGGTGGTTCAATTGAGTCCGTTCCTTAGGAGACAGGTCAGTTGTCAGCCATTCATTGAAACACTTGTTCAAATGATTGTTACTGTGTTGTTTGTGTTCCGGAAGGGACAAAGCATTCGCCCACCTATCGGAGGATAGGTGTTTTTAATAACGCTTTGTTGTTTTTGAGTTTGTCAAGGTACAGAGCAGTCGTCGGTGGTTCCATTGACGCCTACTACTTGACCTGAGTTACAGAGGGAGCAGGGCAGTTGTTCTCCAGTCATTGAGTTGGTGGGTGAAATGTCTCTGGCTCTATTCCTTGTGTTCCTCAGGTTATAGAGCAGTGGTCCACCAGTCGTAGGATTGGTGGTTCAGATACCTCTGACTTCTTGACCTGACTTCCTCGGCAGACAGAACAGTTGTCCAGCAATCGTAGGTTTGGTGGGTCAACTGACTCGGTTCCGTAGGAGACAGGTCAGTCATAAAGCAATCATTGGATCGGTGTTTCAATGGAATTTGACTGTGCTATTTGTGTTCCACAAGTGACACGGCATTTGTCCACCAATCGTAGGTTTCGTGATTTCATTGACTATGTCTCTGTGAGTTGAGTTCCTCAGGAGACAAAACAATGTTTCACCAATCATAGGTTTGGTGTTTCAGATGCCTCTGACCTCTAGACCTGACTTCCTCAGGAGACAGAACAGTTGTCTACCAATCGTAGGATTGGTGGTTCAATTGAGTCCGTTCCTTAGGAGACAGGTCAGTTGTCAGCCATTCATTGAAACACTTGTTCAAATGATTGTTACTGTGTTGTTTGTGTTCCGGAAGGGACAAAGCATTCGCCCACCTATCGGAGGATAGGTGTTTTTAATAACGCTTTGTTGTTTTTGAGTTTGTCAAGGTACAGAGCAGTCGTCGGTGGTTCCATTGACGCCTACTACTTGACCTGAGTTACAGAGGGAGCAGAGCAGTTGTTCTCCAGTCATTGAGTTGGTGGGTGAAATGTCTCTGGCTCTATTCCTTGTGTTCCTCAGGTTATAGAGCAGTGGTCCACCAGTCGTAGGATTGGTGGTTCAGATCCCTCTGACTTCTTGACCTGACTTCCTCGGCAGACAGAACAGTTGTCCAGCAATCGTAGGTTTGGTGGGTCAACTGACTCGGTTCCGTAGGAGACAGGTCAGTCATAAAGCAATCATTGGATCGGTGTTTCAATGGAATTTGACTGTGCTAATTGTGTTCCACAAGTGACACGGCATTTGTCCACCAATCGTAGGTTTCGTGATTTCATTGACTATGTCTCTGTGAGTTGACTTCCTCAGGAGACAGAACAGTTGTCTACCAATCGTAGGATTGGTGGTTCAATTGAGTCAGTTCCTTCGGAGACAGGTCAGTTGTCAGCCATTCATTGAAACACTTGTTCAAATGATTGTTACTGTGTTGTTTGTGTTCCGGAAGGGACAAAGCATTCGCCCACCTATCGGAGGATAGGTGTTTTTAATAACACTTTGTTGTTTTTGAGTTTGTCAAGGTACAGAGCAGTCGTCGGTGGTTCCATTGACGCCTACTACTTGACCTGAGTTACAGAGGGAGCAGAGCAGTTGTTCTCCAGTCATTGAGTTGGTGGGTGAAATGTCTCTGGCTCTTTTCCTTGTGTTCCTCAGGTTATAGAGCAGTGGTCCACCAGTCGTAGGATTGGTGGTTCAGATACCTCTGACTTCTTGACCTGACTTCCTCGGCAGACAGAACAGTTGTCCAGCAATCGTAGGTTTGGTGGGTCAACTGACTCGGTTCCGTAGGAGACAGGTCAGTCATAAAGCAATCATTGGATCGGTGTTTCAATGGAATTTGACTGTGCTATTTGTGTTCCACAAGTGACACGGCATTTGTCCACCAATCGTAGGTTTCGTGATTTCATTGACTATGTCTCTGTGAGTTGAGTTCCTCAGGAGACAAAACAGTGTTTCACCAATCGTAGGTTTCGTGATTTCATTGACTATGTCTCTGTGAGTTGAGTTCCTCAGGAGACAAAACAGTGTTTCACCAATCATAGGTTTGGTGTTTCAGATGCCTCTGACCTCTAGACCTGACTTCCTCAGGAGACAGAACAGTTGTCTACCAATCGTAGGATTGGTGGTTCAATTGAGTCAGTTCCTTAGGAGACAGGTCAGTTGTCAGCCATTCATTGAAACACTTGTTCAAATGATTGTTACTGTGTTGTTTGTGTTCCGGAAGGGACAAAGCATTCGCCCACCTATCGGAGGATAGGTGTTTTTAATAACGCTTTGTTGTTTTTGAGTTTGTCAAGGTACAGAGCAGTCGTCGGTGGTTCCATTGACGCCTACTACTTGACCTGAGTTACAGAGGGAGCAGAGCAGTTGTTCTCCAGTCATTGAGTTGGTGGGTGAAATGTTTCTGGCTCTTTTCCTTGTGTTCCTCAGGTTATAGAGCAGTGGTCCACCAGTCGTAGGATGGGTGGTTCAGATACCTCTGGCTTCTTGACCTGACTTCCTCGGCAGACAGAACAGTTGTCCAGCAATCGTAGGTTTGGTGGGTCAACTGACTCGGTTCCATAGGAGACAGGTCAGTCATAAAGCAATCATTGGATCGGTGTTTCAATGGAATTTGACTGTGCTATTTGTGTTCCACAAGTGACACGGCATTTGTCCACCAATCGTAGGTTTCGTGATTTCATTGACTATGTCTCTGTGAGTTGAGTTCCTCAGGAGACAAAACAATGTTTCACCAATCATAGGTTTGGTGTTTCAGATGCCTCTGACCTCTAGACCTGACTTCCTCAGGAGACAGAACAGTTGTCTACCAATCGTAGGATTGGTGGTTCAATTGAGTCCGTTCCTTAGGAGACAGGTCAGTTGTCAGCCATTCATTGAAACACTTGTTCAAATGATTGTTACTGTGTTGTTTGTGTTCCGGAAGGGACAAAGCATTCGCCCACCTATCGGAGGATAGGTGTTTTTAATAACGCTTTGTTGTTTTTGAGTTTGTCAAGGTACAGAGCAGTCGTCGGTGGTTCCATTGACGCCTACTACTTGACCTGAGTTACAGAGGGAGCAGAGCAGTTGTTCTCCAGTCATTGAGTTGGTGGGTGAAATGTCTCTGGCTCTATTCCTTGTGTTCCTCAGGTTATAGAGCAGTGGTCCACCAGTCGTAGGATTGGTGGTTCAGATACCTCTGACTTCTTGACCTGACTTCCTCGGCAGACAGAACAGTCGTCCAGCAATCGTAGGTTTGGTGGGTCAACTGACTCGGTTCCGTAGGAGACAGGTCAGTCATAAAGCAATCATTGGATCGGTGTTTCAATGGAATTTGACTGTGCTATTTGTGTTCCACATGTGACACGGCATTTGTCCACCAATCGTAGGTTTCGTGATTTCATTGACTATGTCTCTGTGAGTTGAGTTCCTCAGGAGACAAAACAGTGTTTCACCAATCATAGGTTTGGTGGTTCAGATGCCTCTGACCTCTAGACCTGACTTCCTTTAGGAGACAGAACAGTTGTCTACCAATCGTAGGATTGGTGGTTCAATTGAGTCAGTTCCTTAGGAGACAGGTCAGTTGTCAGCCATTCATTGAAACACTTGTTCAAATGATTGTTACTGTGTTGTTTGTGTTCCGGAAGGGACAAAGCATTCGCCCACCTATCGGAGGATAGGTGTTTTTAATAACGCTTTGTTGTTTTTGAGTTTGTCAAGGTACAGAGCAGTCGTCGGTGGTTCCATTGACGCCTACTACTTGACCTGAGTTACAGAGGGAGCAGAGCAGTTGTTCTCCAGTCATTGAGTTGGTGGGTGAAATGTCTCTGGCTCTTTTCCTTGTGTTCCTCAGGTTATAGAGCAGTGGTCCACCAGTCGTAGGATTGGTGGTTCAGATACCTCTGACTTCTTGACCTGACTTCCTCGGCAGACAGAACAGTTGTCCAGCAATCGTAGGTTTGGTGGGTCAACTGACTCGGTTCCGTAGGAGACAGGTCAGTCATAAAGCAATCATTGGATCGGTGTTTCAATGGAATTTGACTGTGCTATTTGTGTTCCACAAGTGACACGGCATTTGTCCACCAATCGTAGGTTTCGTGATTTCATTGACTATGTCTCTGTGAGTTGAGTTCCTCAGGAGACAAAACAGTGTTTCACCAATCATAGTGTAGTTGTTACAGAGATTTCCCACTGAAAGAATTCAGTCAAACACAGTACTGAGGTTCAAAATAATACAAATGATTTATTTCTCATAAGTGGTGTAAAATATATGAAAGGCAGATATACGAAGTCACCTGTTTCCTCCCTGCAGGGGTAGAGCTCGCTGGCGCGTGGGGGAGCTCCGGGCCTGACCACAGAGATCAAGTTATCTCCTAGGCAGGGGACGAAACTCTCCTACTTTCCTAGTTGGGGTGTTGGTTTTTAAACCCTCAACTTGCGTCAGTAGAAAGAAGACCATTGCCCAATTTTGGTCTTCGGTTCTGGATAGTTTAGACTAATGACTCTGTGTACTGGAAAGTTATCAACAGGTCACTTCGACCTGGCGTGTTCCCGGAGCAGCCCCGCTTGCCAAGAACTTTCCAGATGTGGGAGAGAAAACATCCTGTTCACATAAGAGGTTCACGTCCTGGACACAGAAACTCCATCACCTCACAGCCTGACTGTCTAGCCTGCACTTCATGAGAGCCTATTCCTATTCCTCCTATGTGGACACACTTACATCAATAACAAATAATACTACATTAATACTAAACATATTACATATGAACTATGTATCCCCTAATTTCTACTACAGACTTTCCCCCTCACGGGATTACTAAATCCCGTCAAACCCTGGACTATTCTACTCTCATCTCGGCCCTGACTAACTTTGACACTATGTCTAAATGAGAAGACTAAACCTAGTTATCCCCATTAATTTTTTTTTTTTTTAGCCTTAGCTTGAATGCCTATCTCCGTCCTAACCCAGAACATCAACAATTAATCTAAAAACACCCATCAATCTAAACTAGACTTAACATTTCAAAGGTCCTGCAGGTGGAAGAGGCGATTCCCCGTATTCTGCCCAAAAAACAGAATTCACACAATTCACACAATCCATGATTTCACATCAATGTTCTTAAGAGCAACAGATTCACTACAATTATCGTCCCAGCCACACTCGCCAACCAAGGGGGTCCCGGGATGTCTTTTCCGGGAGCAATAGCCTCCGTTGATCCACGGGTGCAGCCGATTCGGAGTTGCAGTGAATCTGCGCGAAAAGAAAAGAACAGACATCAGGCAAATCACTAGAATTGGGCACATCTTAGAGTATGTGTTGCAAATTATGGAATATAACCCTCTGACCTCATACTATGGTAACTGTATAGGTTGGATAGTTGTATAAGGCATAAAAACTGATACATTCTATATAAATTCAGTAATACAACAGTGTATGGTGGAGAAGTCAGAGGCTTAAAGGTAATGAGTGCAATAGGCCTGTATGTGAATCATGTGTATATTTGAGAATACAAGAACATTAATGATGAGTGAAGATCTTCTGGCTCAGCTCTGGTCTCATTCTTCCCCCTCGTCTACTTCATCACTCTCGTCACCGTCATCGTCATCGTCCTTCCTGATATGGATCCATTCCGGCACCGGAAACAGGTCGTGGTCCATCTTGTCCTCAGCGATCCTACTCTGCTCTATCTGCTCTATTCTCTGCTTCATCACTGTCATCTGTAGACTCTCTTTCTTAACTGCTCTGAGGGCCAGTGATTTCATCAGAGGAATGCAACAACACAGGATGAATCCCATCACTACCACTCCTATCGACACTGTTATGACTAATCTAATTAACCCCTGCTTCCACTAGCAGTGTTCTCCAACCAACTAATCCAGCTCACATTCGCATCCCTGCCAGCGTTCTCTTTCACCTCTGCCTTCAGTGCTTTCAACTTTCTCATCGCTTCAGTAAATGCTCCGTCAGGAGCCGTGTGTCCTGGAATGTAAGTGCAGCAATATTCACCTATGAGAGCACACACACCTCCTTTCTCTGCCAGCATCCAATCAATGGCCTGTCGATTCTGCCACGCCATAGCACTAGTGGCACTCACCTGCTCTCCTAGAGCACCCAAGGCTTCATCAGTGTAATTAATGAAACGCTGTTGGTTGTAATAAATGTAGTTGATCCACTCAGTATTTTTGTTAGTGGTTATCCAGGGCAGAATTGACTCAAAACCTGACGCAATTTCATTTCTAGCTTTAAATTCACTAGGGATTCCCCTGGGTTGACCAATTGAGTCCAGGTAAACTTTAGGGTCTGGATTAAATCCTCTCTTAACCCGCGTGCTGCTATTCTTTCCCCGCTCATCACCTTTAAAGGTGATTAGCTCCTGTGCTATTTGCACTCTAGCACACCTACCTGCCCAATCTACTGGCAGAACTGAGTAAAGACGTTGACTTCCACACCACCAGAAATGATCTGCCAACGCTATAGTTTGGTCGATATAAGGACAAGCAACGATTCTCAGAGGACCTGTGTCCCCTGAGATTAATATTGCAGGTTTCGCATTAGGTTTGGGACAGTTAAGGGGAGGTATCTTCCACCTATGACTACATCTATCTCGCTTCACTTTGCCTAACGGCACTTTCCCTATCCTCTCAATGCATTCGAAACGGCCAACAGGAATAAATGGTGCTCCCTGTGGCATTCCCAGCAACGCACTCTTTTGCTCAATTCTGATGTCTAGTTCCTGGCATCGTTCTGTGTTGGTCTTCCCTTCAAAGTAAAAGTCATTCAATATCTGATAATTTGGTGACCCCAGATATAATAAACATTCAGACTTACACCAGGGTCTAGGGTCTTGCGTAACCGTTAGCAGCATGCGATCACACTCCTGCCAACTAAACACAGTGTTTAACACAAGAAATTTATCTGGCTTAGCCTTGGTGCAGATGTAACAGTCAGTTTTGCCATTAATCTGGCCTGCAAATTCAACCCATCGGTACCAACTATTCTGTGGGCGCAAATCCAAACCAGTCTCTTCCTCCTCATAATCTTCTACCTCTGTGAATACACCCTTGATTCCTGTGACGAAACCATTGGCCCATCCAGTAAATGTCTGACCCATCCAGTCTGACAATAACTCCCTGCTTGGCTTCGCTGTTACTCTATCACTATTTTTAGCAGGACCATCTATTCTCCCTTCTGCCGCTTGGGGGGCCGAACTATTTCCTACAGCGTCAGGAGCCTCTTTAGATGCAACGGAGCCTCCAGCGGGAGGCATCAGAATAACATTCCCCTCTCGCTTCTCAGCGTTCTTTTTCATCACCATACTCCATCCAACCTTATATTGCTGTTATAAACTTCCCATTAGAGGCTTGAACCCAACTTCTACGATCCACACCTTGTCGAAGTTAAACTCACTTTCTCTCACTCTAAGGGAGCACTGATCTTTTCCCCACGCGTAAGGGATCGCGTTGGACGCCATCCTAACCACTCAACTCCACATGCACGCTGCTTGTCTGACTGTTCAGACGACACATGAACGCTAAACGTGTTCATGGCATCTTCCCACTCGACTTTTGGCAACCGAGCGAGCCAGGTGTTCTCTGCTGTATAACCCCAATTGGGATCATTCAATGTCCATCCCTGGACCCCTGGCCAATCTACCCCAACGGACCTCCTTCTCCTGACTACCCCATCCTCACTCCTGCTGGGCCCTTCGGCGCTGAGCGGCCCTAGTGCGTGGATAGTCAACTGGAAGACCAACAGCACCAACACCATCACTGGGAGTGACATTCTTTTCATTGCCCCTTGTACACTCCCCCAGAACCTCATGTTCTTCCTTCTTAGCAACTGTCAACTCGAGTTCCCCCTCTGGTACTTTAACACAGTGGTTTAAATGATACCACGTGGGCGAGCCTTCAACCTGAACTGCTCGCGTTGTAGCTTTGACCACCTCGTAAGGACCCTCTCGCCGAGGGTGGTCCCACTTTCTTCTGAACACTTTGACGTACACCAGATCCCCTGGCTTCACGGTTGGTTCTGGATCGTCATGTGCTTCTTTGTCCTGTAAGGAGACAACACGGGAGGAAATATTCCTGTGTATGTTAGCCATTTGTTTGATGTAAGAACTCATGTCGTTAGTTAGAATGTCTAGAGAAGGGCCTTTCACAGCCCGATACATTGGCGCAGGCATTGGTCGACCAAGCAAAGCCTCATGCGGTGTTAGCTTCAGTGTTCTGTGAGCACTTGATCTGCAAGCCATGAGAGCCAGCGGCAAAGCGTCTATCCAGTTTAACCCAGTACTCATGCAGATTTTTAGCAGTTTGTTTTTCAAAATCCCATTGCACCTCTCCACATCAGACTGTGAAGTTGGGCAATACACACTCCCATACTTCTGTTTTACTCCTAACTTCTGTAAAACACACTTCACTGTTTTGTCCACAAACTCTTTCCCATTGTCAGAACTGATTTTTAGAGGAATTCCAAAGCGTGGAATCACCTCTCGACACAAGAATTTCGCCACTGTCTCAGCTGTCTTATGTTTAGACGATGTAGCCTCAACCCAACGGCTAAACCGATCAATCACCACCAATAGGTAACGCTTACCCTGCACTGGACGCACCATGTCTACAAAATCCATTGTCAAGTGCATGAACGGTCCCTCTGGGATGGGGAGGTGCCCAGCTGGGGGCACCATCCCTCGTCGAATGTTACACTTAAGACACGTCGCACACCGACTCAACATGTCGTCCACATGTTGCTGCAACTTCGGAGCCCAGAAATTCCATTCTTTGATTCTTCTCATCACCTCTCCTCTTGACTCATGGCTCAACCCATGAGCCTCCGTTATTAGCATTGCCAACAAACTGGTTGGAGCCACAAGGAGCCCCTCGTGGTTTCTCCATAGCCCCTCACCGTCTTTTACTGCACCTCTCAATACCCAGAGCTGTCGCTCTGCCTCAGAGACCTCTTCCTGCAGTAAAGACAAATCCTTAGGGATTATCTGATCTTCCTGTTCTTTGGCATGGACAACCAGAACCGCTTTGGCACCAGCTGTAGCAGCAGTTTTAGCCGCTCTGTCCGCCGCCGCATTTCCCTGTGCGACCAGCGACTCATCTTTTTTATGAGCAGCACACTTGATGATAGCCAGAGCAGTTGGCTTCATCATAGCATTTAGCAACTTCTTAATTTGTTCACCATGCACCACCGGAGATCCGTCAGCCTTCTTAAAACCTCTGCCCTTCCAGGCAGCCCCAAACAAATGACAAAAGTCGAATCTGTGTACACATTAGCCCGCTTGCCATCCGCGAGCTCACATGCACGAGTCAAAGCCTTTAGCTCCGCTAGCTGAGCAGAACAGGGTTGAGTGCACTCCTGGGCACTCAACACTTCCAGATTACCATTTTCCTCCCGGACCACTGCGAATCCTGCTTTGAGGGCGTCCCCCTCTCTGTAGCAGGAACCATCTACAAACAACGTCAATTCTACCTCCTCAAGAGGAATTGCACTCAGATCCGACCTTAACTTGGCATAACGTTCAGCCTCTGCCACACACTCATGTGGCTCCCCGTCACTGGGTAAAGGAACTGAATCAGCCGGATTTTTTACTTTACACACACGCACCGTCACATCTGGATACTCAAGCAGTCTGTGATAGTCACTGAGGCGTTGTGCTGTCAACACAAACTTACCTCTCTCTATCAGATTCACCAACTTGTGATGGGACAGAATCTCGATGGGATACCCCATTGTCAATGCAGAAGCTCTCTCATACATCAAATGTGCGGCCGCCAAGTGACGATAACAAGGTGGAAGGCCTAGTTCAACTGGTGTCAAAGCCACCGAGTAGTATGCAATAGGCTGCGCACGTGTTCCCACTCCTGTTCTCTGGGCCAACACGCCACATGCATGATCTTCTCTACAGGAAACATACAACAGAAATGTCTTTTCATAGTCTGGGAGCGCCAAAGCAGGAGCCTGCTGCAACGACAGCTTAATGGTTTCAAACGCCATGTGACCCTCTGTGGTCCACACGAGTTTCTCCCGTAAATTTCCAGCTCCTTCAGCTCTTACCATTTCTCTCAGGGGTTGCACGATTGTTGAATACCCATCGATCCACTCTGCACTGTAACCTGTCATTCCTAGGAAAGTTAGCATTTCCCGGACTGTGGTGGGTTTGGGAGCCTTAGACACAGCTTCCAACTGGGATGGAGACACAGCGCGTGTTCCCTGTGTAATCAACCTCCCCAAATACTCCACTTGGTCCTTACAGTACTGAAGCTTTTTCAAAGATACCTTATGTCCTCGTTCAGCCAGCAGTGTCAACAAAGTGATGGAATCCGCATGGCACGTTTCCCAATCAGGTGCACAGAGAATAATGTCATCAACATACTGCAGAACGGTACTCGTGATCTTACTTGCCAAATCTCCCATATCTTCTTTCAAGACTTTGTTGAACAAGTGGGGACTGTGTTTGAATCCCATAGGCATGCGAGTGTACGTATAGGACTGTCCCTGATACGTAAATGCAAAGAGATGCCTACTGCCTTCACTCAGTGGCACACTGAAAAATGCAGAACAGAGATCAACCACCGTAAACCACTTTGCATTAGATGGAACGTTTGATAACAAAGTGTGTGGGTTTGGCACTTCGGCCTGAAAATCTTCCACGACCTCATTTAGAGCTCGGAGATCATGCACCAATCTATACTTACTCTTGTCTGCCTTTTTGATAGGTAGAATTGGTGTATTGCTGCGTGGATTGGGCTCCTTCACCAGTACACCCGCATCCAGCAGCCCCTGGATTGTTGGCTGAATCCCAGCCTCTGCTTCTTGTTTTAATGGATATTGTGGCTTCCAGGGAGGTCTGCATCCTGGCTTAAGACGCACCTCCACAGGTTGTGCTGACTGAATGAAGCCTACATCTGTGTCATGTGTTGACCATAGTTTTCCTGGTACTCTCTCTACCATCTCTTTCTCCAGATCAGAGTGTTGGCAGCAAAATACTGCCTGACATGGAAGACGAATGGCCTGTGGGAAAGCCCATCCCTCAGCAGAGATGGCTATTTTTAGGAACGACCGTCCTCGCTCAACCAAATGCTTTTGTTCTCTGTCGGCGTAAATTTGACCTTCTTAGATTCTACGATCATGGGGCCTAAGTGTTTTGGCTCATACTCTGGATTGACTAACAGAGTAACATGAGGGATGCTGTCTTTTATGCTAAACTCCTGATCTAAATATGAGTTTCTCTCTACTACCATGGCAGCTCCCTGTTTCCCTAACACAATAGAAGCTGATTGTATCTGAACTTTCCCTGGCTGTCTTCCTAACCATGCATCGGGCTGAGCTTCTGATTCTTTTTTAAAAAACTGGAGGGTGCAGTGAGGTGGACACGCCGGTCGCGACGCTCCTGGCATATTGGCTTTAATAAAGTCCATCCACAGCTCAGCAGAGTTCATGAATGTCTCGTTCAGGTTCCCCAGCCAGTAAACCATCTCCTCCTCTGCTATGACAGTCATTTGGTGATGTGCATTGTCCACAATTATTCCATCAGGCGTGCACCAAATAGCACATCCCAGTTTACACAATGCGTCTCGTCCGAGTAAATTTACAGGCGTCTGGTTCGATATCAGAATTGGCAGCTCCACAGTTTTCCCTTGGAACTGTAAAGGAACAGGGTCTGAGACGGGAATCAGTTGCTTTGTCCCTGAGAATCCAACGATCCGCACAAATTGGCCAGATCTTGGGAGGTGTTCAGCATCAGTATGACTCACACAGGTGTATGTCGCACCTGAGTCTGCCATCATGTCCAGTGGTTTACCAGCTACGAGTACTGGCACCATCGGTTCTTCATCAGGGCTTGAAGATGATGTTAATGACAACTGACACCCTCCCAGGTTCCCCTGATTCTCAGGGCATCCCTAGTATCCAGCGGGCGGGCCCCGCCATGGATTGGTGGGCCCCCTCGACCTGGCAATTCCCTGTCCGTTTGGATTGAACCTGTCCTGATATCGTCCAGGGCACTGATTTCTCATGTGTCCCATTCGGCCACAGCCATAACATCTTACACCTCCAGCTCCCCTTCCTCGCCCAGCGGAAAATCCTCCTCTCATCCTAGGAGGTCCACCTGACCATCCTCCTGGCTGGACATAAATCACCTGGGGAGCAGCTGGGGGTGGAGCTGACGCTGGAGGGGGGCGCTGGGCCTCGGCAACCACAGCTTGCATTTTCTTTTTCCCCTCTGTCAGCTGTTGCTGGGTCAGTTTTCTTACCACCTCAGCATCGGCTTGCTTCAGACGCTGGGCCGCAGCCCGCACCTTGGTGACAGCATCCACCACGTGATCTGTGAACTGATCAAACGGCATGCTGTACAGTCCCACAGCATCACCTAGCTTGCTCTGGGCCGGCAGTGGCAAGCCGTCAATTATTCTCTTCCGGAGAGCCTGTCTATGGAAAATGTCCTCATCTGGCTTGGCACCTGTCTGCCTTATCCACTCTTTGCGAGTGAGGTGTACATAGGCTTGTGGGCTCTCCTCTTCTTTTATAGGTGTGGCCACGATGCTGTCAGGCTGGATTCTGGTGGGATAGCGCAATCTGAGGGCTGCCCATAGGGTGTTGCGGTGTCGGTTGAAAAGCTCTCCATCATGAGCCTGTGTCCCCGCATACACACCCAGCTGTGCTACTCGGAAAGCTTCTTCCATTTCCTGTTTACCCAGGATTTTTCCCAGGACAGCTTTAATGTCCCCCATCGCTAAAATGACAGCAATGGTTTCCTCCTCAAATGCTGCCACCCACTTGCTAGCTCCATCATGCAGACATGGCAGCCTCTGCACCAACATGTTGAGCTGTCTTTTCTCCTAACATCTGAGCATGCTCGGTAAACAGTTGCAACACTGCAGCCTCACGCTCACGCTTACGCACACGCTTTGCAGATTTATCTTTGAGCTTGTGATTTTTTATTAAAACTTCCATTTCCGCACACTGTCTCAAGTCAAACGTTCCCCCCAATGGCCAGGGTGACGTGGCCTTCTGGGTTCGCTTATTCCACTTTTTTGAATATTTGCCAATTTCTTCCGTCAAAAGCGGATTCTTCTTCCCCAGCACCTCGACTGGAGACGGGTTCTTATTGTCAGACTCCATGACTCTATGCGGTGTGTCTGTATTGTTTTATGTCCGCGACGTAATTTCATGACTAAGCGTTTTTCTGTTGCAAAAAACTTCAAACCTTATTGTCCGGATTCAAACACCAGTGGAGTATGTAATTTGAGCCCTAAGCAGCCTCAAAACCCTTTAGAACTAAATGTCTCAGCTGCTTTGTACAAATGAGAGCCCACATACAAATGATTTATTTCTCATAAGTGGTGTAAAATATATGAAAGGCAGATATACGAAGTCACCTGTTTCCTCCCTGCAGGGGTAGAGCTCGCTGGCGCGTGGGGGAGCTCCGGGCCTGACCACAGAGATCAAGTTATCTCCTAGGCAGGGGACGAAACTCTCCTACTTTCCTAGTTGGGGTGTTGATTTTTAAACCCTCAACTTGCGTCAGTAGAAAGAAGACCATTGCCCAATTTTGGTCTTCGGTTCTGGAGAGTTTAGACTAATGACTCTGTGTACTGGAAAGTTATCAACAGGTCACTTCGACCTGGCGTGTTCCCGGAGCAGCCCCGCTTGCCAAGAACTTTCCAGATGTGGGAGAGAGAACATCCTGTTCACATAAGAGGTTCACGTCCTGGACACAGAAACTCCATCACCTCACAGCCTGACTGTCTAGCCTGCACTTTATGAGAGCCTATTCCTATTCCTCCTATGTGGACACACTTACATCAATAACAAATAATACTACATTAATACTAAACATATTACATATGAACTATGTATCCCCTAATTTCTACTACAATAGGTTTGGTGGTTCAGATGCCTCTGACCTCTAGACCTGACTTCCTCAGGAGACAGAACAGTTGTCTACCAATCGTTGGATTGGTGGTTCAATTGAGTCCGTTCCTTAGGAGACAGGTCAGTTGTCAGCCATTCATTGAAACACTTGTTCAAATGATTGTTACTGTGTTGTTTGTGTTCCGGAAGGGACAAAGCATTCGCCCACCTATCGGAGGATAGGTGTTTTTAATAACGCTTTGTTGTTTTTGAGTTTGTCAAGGTACAGAGCAGTCGTCGGTGGTTCCATTGACGCCTACTACTTGACCTGAGTTACAGAGGGAGCAGGGCAGTTGTTCTCCAGTCATTGAGTTGGTGGGTGAAATGTCTCTGGCTCTATTCCTTGTGTTCCTCAGGTTATAGAGCAGTGGTCCACCAGTCGTAGGATTGGTGGTTCAGATACCTCTGACTTCTTGACCTGACTTCCTCGGCAGACAGAACAGTTGTCCAGCAATCGTAGGTTTGGTGGGTCAACTGACTCGGTTCCGTAGGAGACAGGTCAGTCATAAAGCAATCATTGGATCGGTGTTTCAATGGAATTTGACTGTGCTATTTGTGTTCCACAAGTGACACGGCATTTGTCCACCAATCGTAGGTTTCGTGATTTCATTGACTATGTCTCTGTGAGTTGAGTTCCTCAGGAGACAAAACAATGTTTCACCAATCATAGGTTTGGTGTTTCAGATGCCTCTGACCTCTAGACCTGACTTCCTCAGGAGACAGAACAGTTGTCTACCAATCGTAGGATTGGTGGTTCAATTGAGTCCGTTCCTTAGGAGACAGGTCAGTTGTCAGCCATTCATTGAAACACTTGTTCAAATGATTGTTACTGTGTTGTTTGTGTTCCGGAAGGGACAAAGCATTCGCCCACCTATCGGAGGATAGGTGTTTTTAATAACGCTTTGTTGTTTTTGAGTTTGTCAAGGTACAGAGCAGTCGTCGGTGGTTCCATTGACGCCTACTACTTGACCTGAGTTACAGAGGGAGCAGAGCAGTTGTTCTCCAGTCATTGAGTTGGTGGGTGAAATGTCTCTGGCTCTATTCCTTGTGTTCCTCAGGTTATAGAGCAGTGGTCCACCAGTCGTAGGATTGGTGGTTCAGATCCCTCTGACTTCTTGACCTGACTTCCTCGGCAGACAGAACAGTTGTCCAGCAATCGTAGGTTTGGTGGGTCAACTGACTCGGTTCCGTAGGAGACAGGTCAGTCATAAAGCAATCATTGGATCGGTGTTTCAATGGAATTTGACTGTGCTAATTGTGTTCCACAAGTGACACGGCATTTGTCCACCAATCGTAGGTTTCGTGATTTCATTGACTATGTCTCTGTGAGTTGACTTCCTCAGGAGACAGAACAGTTGTCTACCAATCGTAGGATTGGTGGTTCAATTGAGTCAGTTCCTTCGGAGACAGGTCAGTTGTCAGCCATTCATTGAAACACTTGTTCAAATGATTGTTACTGTGTTGTTTGTGTTCCGGAAGGGACAAAGCATTCGCCCACCTATCGGAGGATAGGTGTTTTTAATAACACTTTGTTGTTTTTGAGTTTGTCAAGGTACAGAGCAGTCGTCGGTGGTTCCATTGACGCCTACTACTTGACCTGAGTTACAGAGGGAGCAGAGCAGTTGTTCTCCAGTCATTGAGTTGGTGGGTGAAATGTCTCTGGCTCTTTTCCTTGTGTTCCTCAGGTTATAGAGCAGTGGTCCACCAGTCGTAGGATTGGTGGTTCAGATACCTCTGACTTCTTGACCTGACTTCCTCGGCAGACAGAACAGTTGTCCAGCAATCGTAGGTTTGGTGGGTCAACTGACTCGGTTCCGTAGGAGACAGGTCAGTCATAAAGCAATCATTGGATCGGTGTTTCAATGGAATTTGACTGTGCTATTTGTGTTCCACAAGTGACACGGCATTTGTCCACCAATCGTAGGTTTCGTGATTTCATTGACTATGTCTCTGTGAGTTGAGTTCCTCAGGAGACAAAACAGTGTTTCACCAATCGTAGGTTTCGTGATTTCATTGACTATGTCTCTGTGAGTTGAGTTCCTCAGGAGACAAAACAGTGTTTCACCAATCATAGGTTTGGTGTTTCAGATGCCTCTGACCTCTAGACCTGACTTCCTCAGGAGACAGAACAGTTGTCTACCAATCGTAGGATTGGTGGTTCAATTGAGTCAGTTCCTTAGGAGACAGGTCAGTTGTCAGCCATTCATTGAAACACTTGTTCAAATGATTGTTACTGTGTTGTTTGTGTTCCGGAAGGGACAAAGCATTCGCCCACCTATCGGAGGATAGGTGTTTTTAATAACGCTTTGTTGTTTTTGAGTTTGTCAAGGTACAGAGCAGTCGTCGGTGGTTCCATTGACGCCTACTACTTGACCTGAGTTACAGAGGGAGCAGAGCAGTTGTTCTCCAGTCATTGAGTTGGTGGGTGAAATGTTTCTGGCTCTTTTCCTTGTGTTCCTCAGGTTATAGAGCAGTGGTCCACCAGTCGTAGGATGGGTGGTTCAGATACCTCTGGCTTCTTGACCTGACTTCCTCGGCAGACAGAACAGTTGTCCAGCAATCGTAGGATTGATGGGTCAACTGACTCGGTTCCGTAGGAGACAGGTCAGTCATAAAGCAATCATTGGATCGGTGTTTCAATGGAATTTTACTGTGCTATTTGTGTTCCACAAGTGACACGGCATTTGTCCACCAATCGTAGGTTTCGTGATTTCATTGACTATGTCTCTGTGAGTTGAGTTCCTCAGGAGACAAAACAATGTTTCACCAATCATAGGTTTGGTGTTTCAGATGCCTCTGACCTCTAGACCTGACTTCCTCAGGAGACAGAACAGTTGTCTACCAATCGTAGGATTGGTGGTTCAATTGAGTCCGTTCCTTAGGAGACAGGTCAGTTGTCAGCCATTCATTGAAACACTTGTTCAAATGATTGTTACTGTGTTGTTTGTGTTCCGGAAGGGACAAAGCATTCGCCCACCTATCGGAGGATAGGTGTTTTTAATAACGCTTTGTTGTTTTTGAGTTTGTCAAGGTACAGAGCAGTCGTCGGTGGTTCCATTGACGCCTACTACTTGACCTGAGTTACAGAGGGAGCAGAGCAGTTGTTCTCCAGTCATTGAGTTGGTGGGTGAAATGTCTCTGGCTCTATTCCTTGTGTTCCTCAGGTTATAGAGCAGTGGTCCACCAGTCGTAGGATTGGTGGTTCAGATACCTCTGACTTCTTGACCTGACTTCCTCGGCAGACAGAACAGTCGTCCAGCAATCGTAGGTTTGGTGGGTCAACTGACTCGGTTCCGTAGGAGACAGGTCAGTCATAAAGCAATCATTGGATCGGTGTTTCAATGGAATTTGACTGTGCTATTTGTGTTCCACATGTGACACGGCATTTGTCCACCAATCGTAGGTTTCGTGATTTCATTGACTATGTCTCTGTGAGTTGAGTTCCTCAGGAGACAAAACAGTGTTTCACCAATCATAGGTTTGGTGGTTCAGATGCCTCTGACCTCTAGACCTGACTTCCTTTAGGAGACAGAACAGTTGTCTACCAATCGTAGGATTGGTGGTTCAATTGAGTCAGTTCCTTAGGAGACAGGTCAGTTGTCAGCCATTCATTGAAACACTTGTTCAAATGATTGTTACTGTGTTGTTTGTGTTCCGGAAGGGACAAAGCATTCGCCCACCTATCGGAGGATAGGTGTTTTTAATAACGCTTTGTTGTTTTTGAGTTTGTCAAGGTACAGAGCAGTCGTCGGTGGTTCCATTGACGCCTACTACTTGACCTGAGTTACAGAGGGAGCAGAGCAGTTGTTCTCCAGTCATTGAGTTGGTGGGTGAAATGTCTCTGGCTCTTTTCCTTGTGTTCCTCAGGTTATAGAGCAGTGGTCCACCAGTCGTAGGATTGGTGGTTCAGATACCTCTGACTTCTTGACCTGACTTCCTCGGCAGACAGAACAGTTGTCCAGCAATCGTAGGTTTGGTGGGTCAACTGACTCGGTTCCGTAGGAGACAGGTCAGTCATAAAGCAATCATTGGATCGGTGTTTCAATGGAATTTGACTGTGCTATTTGTGTTCCACAAGTGACACGGCATTTGTCCACCAATCGTAGGTTTCGTGATTTCATTGACTATGTCTCTGTGAGTTGAGTTCCTCAGGAGACAAAACAGTGTTTCACCAATCATAGTGTAGTTGTTACAGAGATTTCCCACTGAAAGAATTCAGTCAAACACAGTACTGAGGTTCAAAATAATACAAATGATTTATTTCTCATAAGTGGTGTAAAATATATGAAAGGCAGATATACGAAGTCACCTGTTTCCTCCCTGCAGGGGTAGAGCTCGCTGGCGCGTGGGGGAGCTCCGGGCCTGACCACAGAGATCAAGTTATCTCCTAGGCAGGGGACGAAACTCTCCTACTTTCCTAGTTGGGGTGTTGGTTTTTAAACCCTCAACTTGCGTCAGTAGAAAGAAGACCATTGCCCAATTTTGGTCTTCGGTTCTGGATAGTTTAGACTAATGACTCTGTGTACTGGAAAGTTATCAACAGGTCACTTCGACCTGGCGTGTTCCCGGAGCAGCCCCGCTTGCCAAGAACTTTCCAGATGTGGGAGAGAAAACATCCTGTTCACATAAGAGGTTCACGTCCTGGACACAGAAACTCCATCACCTCACAGCCTGACTGTCTAGCCTGCACTTCATGAGAGCCTATTCCTATTCCTCCTATGTGGACACACTTACATCAATAACAAATAATACTACATTAATACTAAACATATTACATATGAACTATGTATCCCCTAATTTCTACTACAGACTTTCCCCCTCACGGGATTACTAAATCCCGTCAAACCCTGGACTATTCTACTCTCATCTCGGCCCTGACTAACTTTGACACTATGTCTAAATGTCATTAATTTTTTTTTTTTTTAGCCTTAGCTTGAATGCCTATCTCCGTCCTAACCCAGAACATCAACAATTAATCTAAAAACACCCATCAATCTAAACTAGACTTAACATTTCAAAGGTCCTGCAGGTGGAAGAGGCGATTCCCCGTATTCTGCCCAAAAAACAGAATTCACACAATTCACACAATCCATGATTTCACATCAATGTTCTTAAGAGCAACAGATTCACTACAATTATCGTCCCAGCCACACTCGCCAACCAAGGGGGTCCCGGGATGTCTTTTCCGGGAGCAATAGCCTCCGTTGATCCACGGGTGCAGCCGATTCGGAGTTGCAGCGAATCTGCGCGAAAAGAAAAGAACAGACATCAGGCAAATCACTAGAATTGGGCACATCTTAGAGTATGTGTTGCAAATTATGGAATATAACCCTCTGACCTCATACTATGGTAACTGTATAGGTTGGATAGTTGTATAAGGCATAAAAACTGATACATTCTATATAAATTCAGTAATACAACAGTGTATGGTGGAGAAGTCAGAGGCTTAAAGGTAATGAGTGCAATAGGCCTGTATGTGAATCATGTGTATATTTGAGAATACAAGAACATTAATGATGAGTGAAGATCTTCTGGCTCAGCTCTGGTCTTATTCTTCCCCCTCGTCTACTTCATCACTCTCGTCACCGTCATCGTCATCGTCCTTCCTGATATGGATCCATTCCGGCACCGGAAACAGGTCGTGGTCCATCTTGTCCTCAGCGATCCTACTCTGCTCTATCTGCTCTATTCTCTGCTTCATCACTGTCATCTGTAGACTCTCTTTCTTAACTGCTCTGAGGGCCAGTGATTTCATCAGAGGAATGCAACAACACAGGATGAATCCCATCACTACCACTCCTATCGACACTGTTATGACTAATCTAATTAACCCCTGCTTCCACTAGCAGTGTTCTCCAACCAACTAATCCAGCTCACATTCGCATCCCTGCCAGCGTTCTCTTTCACCTCTGCCTTCAGTGCTTTCAACTTTCTCATCGCTTCAGTAAATGCTCCGTCAGGAGCCGTGTGTCCTGGAATGTAAGTGCAGCAATATTCACCTATGAGAGCACACACACCTCCTTTCTCTGCCAGCATCCAATCAATGGCCTGTCGATTCTGCCACGCCATAGCACTAGTGGCACTCACCTGCTCTCCTAGAGCACCCAAGGCTTCATCAGTGTAATTAATGAAACGCTGTTGGTTGTAATAAATGTAGTTGATCCACTCAGTATTTTTGTTAGTGGTTATCCAGGGCAGAATTGACTCAAAACCTGACGCAATTTCATTTCTAGCTTTAAATTCACTAGGGATTCCCCTGGGTTGACCAATTGAGTCCAGGTAAACTTTAGGGTCTGGATTAAATCCTCTCTTAACCCGCGTGCTGCTATTCTTTCCCCGCTCATCACCTTTAAAGGTGATTAGCTCCTGTGCTATTTGCACTCTAGCACACCTACCTGCCCAATCTACTGGCAGAACTGAGTAAAGACGTTGACTTCCACACCACCAGAAATGATCTGCCAACGCTATAGTTTGGTCGATATAAGGACAAGCAACGATTCTCAGAGGACCTGTGTCCCCTGAGATCAATATTGCAGGTTTCGCATTAGGTTTGGGACAGTTAAGGGGAGGTATCTTCCACCTATGACTACATCTATCTCGCTTCACTTTGCCTAACGGCACTTTCCCTATCCTCTCAATGCATTCGAAACGGCCAACAGGAATAAATGGTGCTCCCTGTGGCATTCCCAGCAACGCACTCTTTTGCTCAATTCTGATGTCTAGTTCCTGGCATCGTTCTGTGTTGGTCTTCCCTTCAAAGTAAAAGTCATTCAATATCTGATAATTTGGTGACCCCAGATATAATAAACATTCAGACTTACACCAGGGTCTAGGGTCTTGCGTAACCGTTAGCAGCATGCGATCACACTCCTGCCAACTAAACACAGTGTTTAACACAAGAAATTTATCTGGCTTAGCCTTGGTGCAGATGTAACAGTCAGTTTTGCCATTAATCTGGCCTGCAAATTCAACCCATCGGTACCAACTATTCTGTGGGCGCAAATCCAAACCAGTCTCTTCCTCCTCATAATCTTCTACCTCTGTGAATACACCCTTGATTCCTGTGACGAAACCATTGGCCCATCCAGTAAATGTCTGACCCATCCAGTCTGACAATAACTCCCTGCTTGGCTTCGCTGTTACTCTATCACTATTTTTAGCAGGACCATCTATTCTCCCTTCTGCCGCTTGGGGGGCCGAACTATTTCCTACAGCGTCAGGAGCCTCTTTAGATGCAACGGAGCCTCCAGCGGGAGGCATCAGAATAACATTCCCCTCTCGCTTCTCAGCGTTCTTTTTCATCACCATACTCCATCCAACCTTATATTGCTGTTATAAACTTCCCATTAGAGGCTTGAACCCAACTTCTACGATCCACACCTTGTCGAAGTTAAACTCACTTTCTCTCACTCTAAGGGAGCACTGATCTTTTCCCCACGCGTAAGGGATCGCGTTGGACGCCATCCTAACCACTCAACTCCACATGCACGCTGCTTGTCTGACTGTTCAGACGACACATGAACGCTAAACGTGTTCATGGCATCTTCCCACTCGACTTTTGGCAACCGAGCGAGCCAGGTGTTCTCTGCTGTATAACCCCAATTGGGATCATTCAATGTCCATCCCTGGACCCCTGGCCAATCTACCCCAACGGACCTCCTTCTCCTGACTACCCCATCCTCACTCCTGCTGGGCCCTTCGGCGCTGAGCGGCCCTAGTGCGTGGATAGTCAACTGGAAGACCAACAGCACCAACACCATCACTGGGAGTGACATTCTTTTCATTGCCCCTTGTACACTCCCCCAGAACCTCATGTTCTTCCTTCTTAGCAACTGTCAACTCGAGTTCCCCCTCTGGTACTTTAACACAGTGGTTTAAATGATACCACGTGGGCGAGCCTTCAACCTGAACTGCTCGCGTTGTAGCTTTGACCACCTCGTAAGGACCCTCTCGCCGAGGGTGGTCCCACTTTCTTCTGAACACTTTGACGTACACCAGATCCCCTGGCTTCACGGTTGGTTCTGGATCGTCATGTGCTTCTTTGTCCTGTAAGGAGACAACACGGGAGGAAATATTCCTGTGTATGTTAGCCATTTGTTTGATGTAAGAACTCATGTCGTTAGTTAGAATGTCTAGAGAAGGGCCTTTCACAGCCCGATACATTGGCGCAGGCATTGGTCGACCAAGCAAAGCCTCATGCGGTGTTAGCTTCAGTGTTCTGTGAGCACTTGATCTGCAAGCCATGAGAGCCAGCGGCAAAGCGTCTATCCAGTTTAACCCAGTACTCATGCAGATTTTTAGCAGTTTGTTTTTCAAAATCCCATTGCACCTCTCCACATCAGACTGTGAAGTTGGGCAATACACACTCCCATACTTCTGTTTTACTCCTAACTTCTGTAAAACACACTTCACTGTTTTGTCCACAAACTCTTTCCCATTGTCAGAACTGATTTTTAGAGGAATTCCAAAGCGTGGAATCACCTCTCGACACAAGAATTTCGCCACTGTCTCAGCTGTCTTATGTTTAGACGATGTAGCCTCAACCCAACGGCTAAACCGATCAATCACCACCAATAGGTAACGCTTACCCTGCACTGGACGCACCATGTCTACAAAATCCATTGTCAAGTGCATGAACGGTCCCTCTGGGATGGGGAGGTGCCCAGCTGGGGGCACCATCCCTCGTCGAATGTTACACTTAAGACACGTCGCACACCGACTCAACATGTCGTCCACATGTTGCTGCAACTTCGGAGCCCAGAAATTCCATTCTTTGATTCTTCTCATCACCTCTCCTCTTGACTCATGGCTCAACCCATGAGCCTCCGTTATTAGCATTGCCAACAAACTGGTTGGAGCCACAAGGAGCCCCTCGTGGTTTCTCCATAGCCCCTCACCGTCTTTTACTGCACCTCTCAATACCCAGAGCTGTCGCTCTGCCTCAGAGACCTCTTCCTGCAGTAAAGACAAATCCTTAGGGATTATCTGATCTTCCTGTTCTTTGGCATGGACAACCAGAACCGCTTTGGCACCAGCTGTAGCAGCAGTTTTAGCCGCTCTGTCCGCCGCCGCATTTCCCTGTGCGACCAGCGACTCATCTTTTTTATGAGCAGCACACTTGATGATAGCCAGAGCAGTTGGCTTCATCATAGCATTTAGCAACTTCTTAATTTGTTCACCATGCACCACCGGAGATCCGTCAGCCTTCTTAAAACCTCTGCCCTTCCAGGCAGCCCCAAACAAATGACAAAAGTCGAATCTGTGTACACATTAGCCCGCTTGCCATCCGCGAGCTCACATGCACGAGTCAAAGCCTTTAGCTCCGCTAGCTGAGCAGAACAGGGTTGAGTGCACTCCTGGGCACTCAACACTTCCAGATTACCATTTTCCTCCCGGACCACTGCGAATCCTGCTTTGAGGGCGTCCCCCTCTCTGTAGCAGGAACCATCTACAAACAACGTCAATTCTACCTCCTCAAGAGGAATTGCACTCAGATCCGACCTTAACTTGGCATAACGTTCAGCCTCTGCCACACACTCATGTGGCTCCCCGTCACTGGGTAAAGGAACTGAATCAGCCGGATTTTTTACTTTACACACACGCACCGTCACATCTGGATACTCAAGCAGTCTGTGATAGTCACTGAGGCGTTGTGCTGTCAACACAAACTTACCTCTCTCTATCAGATTCACCAACTTGTGATGGGACAGAATCTCGATGGGATACCCCATTGTCAATGCAGAAGCTTTCTCATACATCAAATGTGCGGCCGCCAAGTGACGATAACAAGGTGGAAGGCCTAGTTCAACTGGTGTCAAAGCCACCGAGTAGTATGCAATAGGCTGCGCACGTGTTCCCACTCCTGTTCTCTGGGCCAACACGCCACATGCATGATCTTCTCTACAGGAAACATACAACAGAAATGTCTTTTCATAGTCTGGGAGCGCCAAAGCAGGAGCCTGCTGCAACGACAGCTTAATGGTTTCAAACGCCATGTGACCCTCTGTGGTCCACACGAGTTTCTCCCGTAAATTTCCAGCTCCTTCAGCTCTTACCATTTCTCTCAGGGGTTGCACGATTGTTGAATACCCATCGATCCACTCTGCACTGTAACCTGTCATTCCTAGGAAAGTTAGCATTTCCCGGACTGTGGTGGGTTTGGGAGCCTTAGACACAGCTTCCAACTGGGATGGAGACACAGCGCGTGTTCCCTGTGTAATCAACCTCCCCAAATACTCCACTTGGTCCTTACAGTACTGAAGCTTTTTCAAAGATACCTTATGTCCTCGTTCAGCCAGCAGTGTCAACAAAGTGATGGAATCCGCATGGCACGTTTCCCAATCAGGTGCACAGAGAATAATGTCATCAACATACTGCAGAACGGTACTCGTGATCTTACTTGCCAAATCTCCCATATCTTCTTTCAAGACTTTGTTGAACAAGTGGGGACTGTGTTTGAATCCCATAGGCATGCGAGTGTACGTATAGGACTGTCCCTGATACGTAAATGCAAAGAGATGCCTACTGCCTTCACTCAGTGGCACACTGAAAAATGCAGAACAGAGATCAACCACCGTAAACCACTTTGCATTAGATGGAACGTTTGATAACAAAGTGTGTGGGTTTGGCACTTCGGCCTGAAAATCTTCCACGACCTCATTTAGAGCTCGGAGATCATGCACCAATCTATACTTACTCTTGTCTGCCTTTTTGATAGGTAGAATTGGTGTATTGCTGCGTGGATTGGGCTCCTTCACCAGTACACCCGCATCCAGCAGCCCCTGGATTGTTGGCTGAATCCCAGCCTCTGCTTCTTGTTTTAATGGATATTGTGGCTTCCAGGGAGGTCTGCATCCTGGCTTAAGACGCACCTCCACAGGTTGTGCTGACTGAATGAAGCCTACATCTGTGTCATGTGTTGACCATAGTTTTCCTGGTACTCTCTCTACCATCTCTTTCTCCAGATCAGAGTGTTGGCAGCAAAATACTGCCTGACATGGAAGACGAATGGCCTGTGGGAAAGCCCATCCCTCAGCAGAGATGGCTATTTTTAGGAACGACCGTCCTCGCTCAACCAAATGCTTTTGTTCTCTGTCGGCGTAAATTTGACCTTCTTAGATTCTACGATCATGGGGCCTAAGTGTTTTGGCTCATACTCTGGATTGACTAACAGAGTAACATGAGGGATGCTGTCTTTTATGCTAAACTCCTGATCTAAATATGAGTTTCTCTCTACTACCATGGCAGCTCCCTGTTTCCCTAACACAATAGAAGCTGATTGTATCTGAACTTTCCCTGGCTGTCTTCCTAACCATGCATCGGGCTGAGCTTCTGATTCTTTTTTAAAAAACTGGAGGGTGCAGTGAGGTGGACACGCCGGTCGCGACGCTCCTGGCATATTGGCTTTAATAAAGTCCATCCACAGCTCAGCAGAGTTCATGAATGTCTCGTTCAGGTTCCCCAGCCAGTAAACCATCTCCTCCTCTGCTATGACAGTCATTTGGTGATGTGCATTGTCCACAATTATTCCATCAGGCGTGCACCAAATAGCACATCCCAGTTTACACAATGCGTCTCGTCCGAGTAAATTTACAGGCGTCTGGTTCGATATCAGAATTGGCAGCTCCACAGTTTTCCCTTGGAACTGTAAAGGAACAGGGTCTGAGACGGGAATCAGTTGCTTTGTCCCTGAGAATCCAACGATCCGCACAAATTGGCCAGATCTTGGGAGGTGTTCAGCATCAGTATGACTCACACAGGTGTATGTCGCACCTGAGTCTGCCATCATGTCCAGTGGTTTACCAGCTACGAGTACTGGCACCATCGGTTCTTCATCAGGGCTTGAAGATGATGTTAATGACAACTGACACCCTCCCAGGTTCCCCTGATTCTCAGGGCATCCCTAGTATCCAGCGGGCGGGCCCCGCCATGGATTGGTGGGCCCCCTCGACCTGGCAATTCCCTGTCCGTTTGGATTGAACCTGTCCTGATATCGTCCAGGGCACTGATTTCTCATGTGTCCCATTCGGCCACAGCCATAACATCTTACACCTCCAGCTCCCCTTCCTCGCCCAGCGGAAAATCCTCCTCTCATCCTAGGAGGTCCACCTGACCATCCTCCTGGCTGGACATAAATCACCTGGGGAGCAGCTGGGGGTGGAGCTGACGCTGGAGGGGGGCGCTGGGCCTCGGCAACCACAGCTTGCATTTTCTTTTTCCCCTCTGTCAGCTGTTGCTGGGTCAGTTTTCTTACCACCTCAGCATCGGCTTGCTTCAGACGCTGGGCCGCAGCCCGCACCTTGGTGACAGCATCCACCACGTGATCTGTGAACTGATCAAACGGCATGCTGTACAGTCCCACAGCATCACCTAGCTTGCTCTGGGCCGGCAGTGGCAAGCCGTCAATTATTCTCTTCCGGAGAGCCTGTCTATGGAAAATGTCCTCATCTGGCTTGGCACCTGTCTGCCTTATCCACTCTTTGCGAGTGAGGTGTACATAGGCTTGTGGGCTCTCCTCTTCTTTTATAGGTGTGGCCACGATGCTGTCAGGCTGGATTCTGGTGGGATAGCGCAATCTGAGGGCTGCCCATAGGGTGTTGCGGTGTCGGTTGAAAAGCTCTCCATCATGAGCCTGTGTCCCCGCATACACACCCAGCTGTGCTACTCGGAAAGCTTCTTCCATTTCCTGTTTACCCAGGATTTTTCCCAGGACAGCTTTAATGTCCCCCATCGCTAAAATGACAGCAATGGTTTCCTCCTCAAATGCTGCCACCCACTTGCTAGCTCCATCATGCAGACATGGCAGCCTCTGCACCAACATGTTGAGCTGTCTTTTCTCCTAACATCTGAGCATGCTCGGTAAACAGTTGCAACACTGCAGCCTCACGCTCACGCTTACGCACACGCTTTGCAGATTTATCTTTGAGCTTGTGATTTTTTATTAAAACTTCCATTTCCGCACACTGTCTCAAGTCAAACGTTCCCCCCAATGGCCAGGGTGACGTGGCCTTCTGGGTTCGCTTATTCCACTTTTTTGAATATTTGCCAATTTCTTCCGTCAAAAGCGGATTCTTCTTCCCCAGCACCTCGACTGGAGACGGGTTCTTATTGTCAGACTCCATGACTCTATGCGGTGTGTCTGTATTGTTTTATGTCCGCGACGTAATTTCATGACTAAGCGTTTTTCTGTTGCAAAAAACTTCAAACCTTATTGTCCGGATTCAAACACCAGTGGAGTATGTAATTTGAGCCCTAAGCAGCCTCAAAACCCTTTAGAACTAAATGTCTCAGCTGCTTTGTACAAATGAGAGCCCACATACAAATGATTTATTTCTCATAAGTGGTGTAAAATATATGAAAGGCAGATATACGAAGTCACCTGTTTCCTCCCTGCAGGGGTAGAGCTCGCTGGCGCGTGGGGGAGCTCCGGGCCTGACCACAGAGATCAAGTTATCTCCTAGGCAGGGGACGAAACTCTCCTACTTTCCTAGTTGGGGTGTTGATTTTTAAACCCTCAACTTGCGTCAGTAGAAAGAAGACCATTGCCCAATTTTGGTCTTCGGTTCTGGAGAGTTTAGACTAATGACTCTGTGTACTGGAAAGTTATCAACAGGTCACTTCGACCTGGCGTGTTCCCGGAGCAGCCCCGCTTGCCAAGAACTTTCCAGATGTGGGAGAGAGAACATCCTGTTCACATAAGAGGTTCACGTCCTGGACACAGAAACTCCATCACCTCACAGCCTGACTGTCTAGCCTGCACTTTATGAGAGCCTATTCCTATTCCTCCTATGTGGACACACTTACATCAATAACAAATAATACTACATTAATACTAAACATATTACATATGAACTATGTATCCCCTAATTTCTACTACAATAGGTTTGGTGGTTCAGATGCCTCTGACCTCTAGACCTGACTTCCTCAGGAGACAGAACAGTTGTCTACCAATCGTTGGATTGGTGGTTCAATTGAGTCCGTTCCTTAGGAGACAGGTCAGTTGTCAGCCATTCATTGAAACACTTGTTCAAATGATTGTTACTGTGTTGTTTGTGTTCCGGAAGGGACAAAGCATTCGCCCACCTATCGGAGGATAGGTGTTTTTAATAACGCTTTGTTGTTTTTGAGTTTGTCAAGGTACAGAGCAGTCGTCGGTGGTTCCATTTGTCATGATCGGCAACTTCACTTCCGCCGGGGCTTTTACTGTTAAGGGCTCCAGCGGATACGCACCCACCACCTCCGCCAACTTTTATTTGATTGCATAATTCTGTTCACCTGTCTTTAACTCTTTTTAAACCCTGGTCACAGGAAGCCTGTTGTCAGATCGTCGTTTTCGTTCCGGCACACAAGACTTCGACAGATTGCAGCGGCTCATGACTTACTCTCTCTGCTACGGACATCGCCTGAATCCCCGACTACGTGAGTGTTTCCTGAACTGCCGTTCGCCACCTGTTTCTGGATCTTTGACCACAGACCCATGCTAGGATTACCCTGCATGTTGGAACCACGATCACAGACATATGTTTGATGATCAGCGTGACTTTTGTATGGAACTACTTAAGCGGCAGTCGTGCCGATAGTTAGTGAACGGAGCGTTCACTCCCGACTCCCGGCCGTACAGGCCATAAGACAAGACGTCCAGCTGCTAGCGGGCGTGGAGATTAAGTTCCCCTGAACATTACAGTAATCAGCCAGTTTGGCTCGCTTTCGTTTGGTTGGGTTTTTTGGCCTGGTCTGCTCTTTCCCCTGCTCGTGCTCTCGCTCCTCCCTCTCCGGTGCTGAAGTGGAACCCCGTGATCGTCAGCCGCCGTGCTGCGAGAACCCCCTAACCGGACACGTCCCTCCACCCTCGGCTGCCAAGAGGAAAATACCCCCCTCCTCTGTTCCCCTGGGAATCATATCAGTACTTCTCCTATTGCTCCCACTCTCATGGTTTCCTCGGCCTGCCACTAGGATTCCCCGCCTGTCTGGAGGTACGTCGCACCCTACTCGATCTGTTAATACCATCCACCTGAAGTCTGACATTTTCCTCTGTCTCCATAGACCCAGACGGTGCCCTTCTTCCTTCGGCTACATCGTTACTTGCAATAAAATCGTTTCTATACACTCCCTCTCCTGTCGTGGTTTTGCACGTTCCATTGCTCCCCAGATCTGTCAGTAAGATTCGTAACAGTACGATCTGACCATTAAAATGGAACCCGCAAAACCAGCTCCCCCCACTGAAGCTCCACTCGCTCCTGCACCCATCTCCCCTCCTCAAGCGCTCGCTCCCACCTCTGAACCCCGACTACCTCCCCCGGCCCGTTATCATGGGGAAGCGGGTCGAAGTCAGTCCTTCCTCACTTTATGTGAGGTCATGTTCATGAATCAACCATCGGCTTTCCCCTCAGAGTCTAGCAAGGTGGCTTACACTCTGGCCCTGTTGGGGGGGCGCGCCGCTGCCTGGGGAACGGCGGCGTGGCGTAGTAACGAGCCCTACTGCCTAACCTTTAAAAGTTTTTCAGAACGACTTTCCCGGGTTTTCGACCCATTGAGGCCGCAGGCCGAGGCCAGACGGGGACTCACCTCCATCTCACAAGGAAGTCGTCCGCTGGTGGATTATGTGATCGAGTTTCAGACCCTCCCAGCAGACAGTACCTGGAATGAGGCAGCTCTTTTGGATCATTTTACATGGGGTTGAACGAACGCATAAAAGATGCTCTCTCGTACCAAGCTGAGCCCTCGTCCCTGGATGAATTAATAGAACTGGCCACCAGGGCTGAGCAGCGGTTCCTGGAGCGGCAACGCAGCCGCACGGTGCCTCGCCATCTGGTGAGTACCCCACGCTCTCCCCCCGTGCCTCCTCTACTCCTGTCTTCGCAGATCTCTCTTTACCAGAACCCATGCAACTCGGGAGGCAACGGATTTCGGAGGAGGAACGCCTCAGACGTCGAACCAATGGCCTGTGCTACTACTGAGGAATCAAGGGACACATGATTGCACAATGCCCAGCAGAAGGAAGGGCTCAGTAGTTCAAGCGGGGGTGCTACTGAGCCGTTCTCTAGCTAAATCCCCTGCAACCTGGTCACTCTCCTCTGTCACCATTGGAACCTCTCCTCATTGCCAGACTGTACCAGCCCTGATTGGTTCTGGAGCAGACGCCAGCTTCATCTCCGCTTCCTTGGTCCGGGCACTTCAACTCCCTACCAGTCGTCTGTCAAACCCGGTCCAGGTACGCTCCCTGAATAACACATTGCTTCATTCCATAACGTTGACCACACTTCCTGTCCAAGTCCTCCTAGACAATCACAAGGATCACACAGTCTTCCATGTTGTGGATTCCCCCGACCCCCCTGTGGTCCTAGGGATCTCCTGGCTTCAGAACCACAACCCTCATATTGACTGGTCTTCTGGCAAGGTCCTGGGATGGGGTCCAGCCTGTTCACTTACCTGTCTGCGCTCCGCCCGACCTCCTTCTCCTGCGCCCACCTCAAAGGCGGAGGAGACCCCGGACCTGTCCAAGGTACCCGAACCCTATCATGATCTTAGAGAGGTTTTTAATAAGAACCGTACTATCTCGCTTCCTCCACACCGTCATTACGACTGCGCCATTGACCTGCTCCCGGGTGCTGCCCCACCCAGGGGACGACTTTTTTCATTATCAGAACCAGAACGGGTGGCCATGGAAACATACACCTGGGAGTCCCTGGACTCGGGAATCATTCGCTCATCCAAAGCAGAAAAGTGTGAGTTCCACGTCTCATCCACTACCTTTTTGGGTTTTATTCTCCAGCCAGGGAGGGTTGCCATGGATCCGGACAAAGTGCGCGCAGTGAGGACCTGGCCCTCACCACAGACCCGGAAACAGCTCCAGCGCTTCCTGGGCTTTGCCAATTTTTATCGCCGCTTTATCAGGGGCTACAGTACCATTGCAGCCCCTCTCCACAGTCTCACCTCAGCTAAGACCAAGTTCAGCTGGGGGGGCGCCGCCGAGGAATCATTCACCAAACTCAAGATGCTATTCACCGCCGCACCCATACTTACTGTTAGATGATATGGGCCATAAGCATTGTCCTCTCTGTGTTTGGTCCTGTCTGTGTCTCTGTGACCTGTAACCTTTTCTTGCTTTTACTTTTATAAACATGGAACGATTTCTAGTATTAGAGGAGAGTGGTTTTACCACCTATGTCAGGAGGAGCTTTTGCAGACCACATTTATTGCTTAACGGCTCCATAGGTATCTGACACCACATGGAGCTGTCCACTATCTTGCTATGCCTGCATGCATCTTTTACGACTTGTAGTGTTTGGGAAAGGGGGTCTCAACCGCCTGCATCAAAGGAGGAAGCTTCACAACCTATGTATATGTTATCTACCATATATGGACTTGTCTTGTACTTTATTGCACCAATCTGATCTCAATATCTGATCTCAATAAAAGACCTGTGTGCGAGAGAGGAGTTTGGAGTTCTCCAGCTGGCCACTAAGTTGTTGTTCAGAGAGGCTCCCCTCGTGCACGAGTAAAAGAAGCTGAGATTCTCGAGTTTGTCTTTCTTGTGCAGGTGTCTCTGCGATTGTTTAAGTGTTGGCAGGTTAGACCCAACATTTCTTGGTGCCGAAAGACCCGGGAGTCAAGATTCAGCGTCGAAGGGGAGGAGGACAACGGAGAACCGAAATCTGTGCACAGTCGATTCGTCTAGAGCGGTCGGAATAAAGACCCGGAGCATGAATTCGTCTGCTGGGCCGGTTGAATAGCTCCTGACATCCCCCTCTTCGCTCACTGATGACGATTCCTGAGAGGCATCTGACCAGGGCAAGACAAAAAGTAAGTACCGCTGGAAAAGCGCGGTGTGTGTGTGAAATGGCAGGTCGCATTTCCAAGAAGTAGAACAGACGTAATTGTTCTAGAAGGAGAAAATAGACGTACTTATTTTCTCAAGCGGACAGAAGTAATTGTCCGAGGGAGGAGTAGACGTAGTTACTCCTCAGTGAATGTTCAGTCTAATGCATTAGTGATGTGTGAAGTGTGAAAGTCACCCATTGACGCAGAAAACGTGTGACTGGGGGAAACCTGACGGTGTTAACGTAACCCATCCACACGTACTACATGAGGGGTGAATTAAGGAAACTGTGTGTCATTAGGAGAATCTAAGCCAGAAGTTTCACCGCCTAGGTTGCGGCGCTCGGATTCTCACATTAAGTTTGAAAATACTATTGTAGGACTGAGCCAAAATTGAAATGCTGCTCATTTGTTCAGCTACGTCCGCAGGTGATAGACCTGTAGAAGCTTGATGTAGTCGATGGACACGTGAGAAGGTGGCAAATCGTTGACTCAGTCCAAAGTGTATTAATAAAGGCTATTGATAAAGCCTATTAATAATAAGATATTAATAGAGTCCGTTAATAAAGTATAATACTAAAGCCTATTTCATACAGGAGAGATGGGGAAAACAAACAGTAAGCCCCTTTTGGAGGGGACACAAAGTTTATGGCGTCGTTAGATCCACAACATGTTAAGTGGATCGGCGAATGGGAAAACAAATATGAATTTAGTGGCAAATTAGTGCCTGATGATTGTCGTAGCCTTCTGTCTAAATTAGACAAAAAGATGACAAAAGAAAAAGGTAAACGTAAAGAAAAATTACAAAAACAGTGGTTGGCAGCAGCAGAGTGGAATAAGCAAGCTGTAAAAAGACAGGAAGATATACAGCGGAAACAGGCAAAGAAAGACGGCCAGGCTGTATTACAGGCAGCAGCTCTTGTGAAACCAGATGAAGAATCGGTGCAAGGAAGGTTATTGAGAAAACAAAGGAGGAGAGAGCAGGAAGCAAAGGATGCCGGAGATAGGGTTACCACTCGGTTGCAACAATTGCATAAACAGATCGAGGACCAGATAAAACAAACTGGAGACAAGGCGGCAGGTCCGTCCTCTCCAATAGCATATAACACGAGGGGAAAGGAAGAGAAGAGTGAGAAATTAAAATCAAAAGCAGCCAGCGTGAATGTGGCTGCACAATATCCAAATCTTAAACATATCAAAGTAACCTATGGGTTAGATGATGATGATTGCGAGGATTATGGCCCAATGCCAGATTCTCCGACCCTTGGGCCAGACCAGGTGTTTCCCATGATTGAGGTAGCTAATCCAAATTTTGGAGTAGGAAATCAAGAAAGAACCATGCATGTTTATCGACCATGGACAGAAACAGACTGTAGTGAAGCTTGCAGAGCATTAGGTGACCCCACAGTTGACCCTGAACAGTGGATTGAGAAACATAAACAATTAGTTGACTCCTTTGGGTTAAATGGGTGGGAGGTCATGCAGACATTCAGGAAATGTCTCCTGTTTCATTGGGGACGTGTGAGAGGGCAATTCACGGGAAAAGCAGCAGATGACACGTGGCTTGCAGCCACTAGTGCTGCTTTGACAGCACAGAGAGAAGCCGTCTATGTGGAAATAAGAAGAATATGGAGAGCACGACCAGACTATATAAAAATTGCCCAGTGTCGCCAGAAAGATGGGGAGGATGTGTATGAATACACAGAACGTTTAGATAACGTGTTCAAAGCACATTGTGGCCTTCCGGAAGAACAGGCACCTGATTCAGCTTATCAGAACCAGCTCAAACAGGCGTTATTAGCAGGATTTAGAGGCCCAATTTCTGATTTTATTAGAAAGCATAACGTAAATTACACCACAGATGATGTTAACCACATCATGAACTTTGCCAGACATGCTAGTGAAGTATTAGCTAAGAAAAAGAAGAAAAGTGTTGAAGCAGCTGTTTACGGCTTATTTGGAGCAGAAGACAACTCAGGAGCAGAAGTGTTTTTCCAAGGCCCCCCCGGTAGAGGCCGAGGGAGCCTCAGAGGGAGGGGGCGTGGTCGGTCTAGAGGAGGTCCACCTAAACATGATCGATGTTACACTTGTGACAAGCCAGGACACATAGCCCGAAACTGCCCTGAGAAGCTCAGGAAACAACAGCGAAGGCCTACAGAATATAGTAGACAAAACCCATTTAATCCTAATAATTGACTAGGCTCGCAGGAGAGTTCACCGGACCCAGACAGACCTGATGATTTTTTAGACCTCACTTGTGTGATAGAAACATTAGTAGCACAGACCGGTAATAAGAACACTCCCACCAGAACTTTGACAGTAGAAGGTCGTGACGTCGTTTTCTTATGTGATTCAGGAGCAGACCGCACAGTTTTAAAAGAGCACGTTGAGGGAGTTTCCGCTTCAAACGACCGTATTTTTGTGCAATCAGCAAACGGCAGAATAACATCAAGTGCAGTGTCTAAACCTGTGTCTGTAAAAGATCTTCAGACTAACTTAGAAATAACAGCACCCATAGTAATGTGTCCAGCGTGTCCAGTGAACCTCTTAGGGCGAGACTTAATGATAAAATGACATATTTCCGTCGTACCCACCTCAAAAGGAATGGTGGCTATAGGAAAAGATGAAACAGTGCCTACATATCCCCTCTTAGCCAGTGGGATACCACAGTATTATTGGTCTTTAGATTTCCCAAATCCAGACCCGGGGAAAATAGGGAAAGAATTATTAAAACTGGCTGATAACAGCCAATCAGGAGACTATGTCTCTATGTCTCCAAGCGAGATGCATGTTACCCTCTGGTACAAACATGACCCAGGGTCAGATCACCAATATGATAAGCTGGTGAATGACTCTGGACCCCAACGTGTAACATTACAACATTATTACACTGATGGCAAAGGAATGTCAGCCTGTGACGTTCTATTGCCAGATAAAGCTTTCAAGCTGTTTAAAAACCGTGGCTCCCAGCCGCATGTCTCTGTGACCAGAGACCCCCAGCACAGATGGGAGTTTCTGGGCCCGTGGTTGAAAGAGACAATGAGACACACACACTGGAGGCCAGAGCAAGACGGGTGGGAAATAAATCACACCCGAGACAGATGGAGAAAACCTTTAGGCTCACACCACACACCCACTTAGAGAGTTCTTATGAGTCTAAATGACAGCCATGCCCAATAATGTCAACAGTAACAGACCCACTGTTGAAAACAGTTCCTGATGAATTTTGGTCTAAGGGAAAAGCAGATGTAGGTTTAATGACTACTGCTCGACCTGTAGTGATAAAACCAAAAGCGGACTATAGACCTCGTGTCCGTCAGTATCCACTTAAACCAGATGCAGAGAAAGGCATCCAGCCAGTGATAGCTGATATGATTAAAGCAGGCATCATAATTCAAGCTCCAGATGCTCCATGTAATACTCCCATTTTTCCTGTTAAGAAAGCAGAAACGGGACAATGGAGGATGGTCCAGGATTTAAGAGCAGTAAATCAAGCTGTGGAAAGCAGGGCCCCATGTGTGCCTGACCCACACACATTGTTAAACCAGTTATGAGTTGAAATTTACATATCAGGGAAAGAAGTATACTTATACTCAGTTACCACAAGGTTTCTGTGACAGTCCCACTATATTTACTGCAGAAATAAATAATTGTTTGGCTGATTTCCAAATGCCTGAACACAGCCAACTATTGGTATATGTAGATGATCTATTAATAGCATCAGACACAGAAGAACATAACAAGCAGGTTTCTGTGGCATTATTCAAACATTTACAAAGAACAGGAAACAAGGCCTCACTTTCAAAGTTACAGTGGGCCAGACAAGCTGTAGTTTTCTTAGGCCATGAAGTATCTCCTGAAGGTCGAAGAATCACAGACACCAGAAAAAAGTCTATATTAGATGCACCGAAACCCGTCACAAAGCAACACATGATGAGTTTTCTAGGCTTGTGCAACTATTGTAGGTTGTGGATCCCAAATTATGCACAAATGACACAACCGTTGTTAGATCTTATCTATGGTGAACCAATGACTATGAAACAAACTTTGCAGTGGACAGATGCAGCACCGAGCTGAAACAAGCACTTACCAGCTCCACGGTTATTGGGCTACCAGACTACACCAAGCCCTTCGTACAGACTGTTGATTGTAAGGGTTCATTTCTGACGTCTATGTTAGATGAAGCCTGTGGCTTACTACTCTAAGAGATTAGATCCAGTTGCATGCGCTTTGCCTAGCTGTGTCAGAGCTGTGTGTGCTGCAGCGTTAGCCATACAAGCCTCTGCTGAGGTTGTGCTTTATCACCCGCTGCAACTGTTAGTGCCTCATGAAGTAGACGTGTTACTGACTCAGACAAAAATGACATTTCTGTCTCCTGCGAGACATTTGTCTTTACTGTCAACGTTGCTTTGGCAACCACATTTGACCATTAAAAGATGTTCAACTCTGAACCCGGCAACCCTCCTGCCACATCCACATGAGGGGCTGCCACATCGTTGTCTAGCTGACACAGAACAGCAGTGTAAACCACGACCTGACTTGAAAGATACTCCTTTAGAGGAAGGAGAATGTTGGTTTGTTGATGACTCCTCAAGGTACTAATCAGTCTGGGTTCGCGGTAGTTACACAGGACATCATTCATCACAGCAATGAAGTTACCATCTCACTATTCTGCACAAGCTGCAGAAATTGTGGCATTAACTGAAGCGTGTAGAACTGGACGTGGGAAAAGACTGACAGTGTACACAGACAGTCAGTTTGCTTTTTCTACATTACATTGCTTTGCCGCCCAGTGGGCTCGTAGAGGAATGACAACTTCTACAGGGAAGACAGTGCAACATGCAAAACTGTTGGAAGCATTATTACAAGCTGTGCTTTTGCCAAAAGCATTAGCAGTGTGTAAATGTGCGGCACATACGAAAGGGAAAGATTCAGTTTCACTAGGAAATGCGTTTGCAGACAAGATAGCGAAAGAAGCAGCAGAAGGAAAATATGGAACAATGGTCATGGTGGCACAGGATTCTCCTCAAGTGCCACTAGACATAGAAATGATCAGAGACATGCAACTAACTCTCCTAAGCAAGAAGTGACAAACTGGCTTAAAGACGGAGCACAAATTGAAAATGATGTTCACTACATTAACAAGAAGCCATGCCTACCTAGAAGTCTGTTCCATACAGCAGCTGTAATGAGCCATGGGCCATGTCTCAACAGGGATCCCCCCTGTTGAGACATGGCCCATGGCTCATGGCCCATGGTGACAATAATTGACCAGCACTTCTATGCTTATGGATTTAATACTTACTCAAAACATTTTTGTAGATCATGTCTCATCTGTTGCAAACATAATCCACAAGGTAATCTCAGACCAAAAAGAGGACAGTTCCCCCGAACTAAATATCCTTTCCGGTTCATACACATGGACTTTATTGAACTAACACCAAGCCAGCAATATAAGTATTGCCTCGTTCTCATAGAGCCATTTTCAAAATGGGTTGAAATCGTTCCAAGTAAGACAGCAGATGCTCTTACAGTAGCAAAAGCCATATGCAAGCACATAATACCACAACATGGTATTCCAGAAGTAATCTATAGTGACAACGGGACACGTTTTGTGAACGAAGTAGTGTCGCGAATGGCAGAACATCTAGGAATACGTCTGAAAAATCACTGTTCATACCACCCACAAAGTGCAGGATTGGTGGAAAGAACCAATGGCACCGTGAAAGACCATGGAGCAAACAGGCAGACCATGGCCTGAGTGTTTAGATTTGGTAAAAATGTATATGCGCATTACTCCTACAGATAAAGGATTAACTCCTTTTGAGATTGTGCATGGGAGATCTTTCGTGTTACCAATGATGACTAATGTTAAAGAAAAGGCAGAAGACACACACACACACATTAGCAAACTGGATGTGCAAAATGCTGAAGGGGAAAGAGGTTGTTAATGCCAATAATCTGCCAGATAATGATCTGTCTCCCCAGGTGACGCTTATACAGCCAGGTGACCAGGTCCTCATCAAAGTGATTAAACGGAAGAACTGGTCCAGCCCCCGCTAGGAAGGCCCCTACACAGTCCTGCTGACCACTCCCACAGCGTTGAAGATAGCAGAGAGAGACACGTGGATTCACCAGACCCACTGCAAAAAGCTGACACCGCTGACATCTGAGTAGGGTGGAAGTCGGCCGGCACCAAAGCCTTTGGCTGCAGAAAAAACCATCTGAACCCTACTCCCAGCTATGATGTCGAGGGGTAAGCTGTGTGCAGTGGTAATTGCTGGAACTGTAGCTGCGATAGCTATAGTGACTCTGTTGCTGTGGGAAGATGGTCTCTTACCGGGGCAGGGATCTCCAGGGAAGGTCATCTTGCATCGTCCGAGCCGAGCCATCAGAGACTGGGACGCATGGGAGGCAGCACGGGACTACCTCAAGGACAATCCAGATGGTAATCTATGGCTGGCATATACCAACTATACGGCCAAGACAATTACTGAAGGGTCTTGTGTGATCTGTGCCAAGGCGCGACCACAACTGTCTATTGTTCCTTTTCCTTATGACACACATTCCTGTTATCAAGAAGCTCGAGACAGGGAGCTGGTGTCAGAGGATTCTTGCAGTATTCGACTAACCGCTCAAGTCACAGGAACTCCACTAAAGGACTACATCCCTAGAGTCCAGTTTAACAAAAATATTGTGAAGTACCCTGTACAATGAGAGCAGTACTGGGACTAGCAGGAAAAACATTTACTTTAATGTGTACAACATATCTAGACGCATTTGGACAGTATGTGAATCTATAGATCCCAAGTGGCCTACAGGGGAACCCATACAGAGAACAACTAGTAAATCTGGGGAGTTCCCGGCCAGTGGGGTTTGTGCAAACTGTACGTTTGAGAGTTTTCACAGGTCAGGAAAGGGACAGCGACTGGGAGAATTTCCAACCTGCACCACCACATGGAATGTGACGGACAGAACCAAGACATGGGGGAAGCCCATTGGAACGGGTTGGACCGAGCATATCGAGAAACGGAACAACCTCACCTACTACAACGTTGCAGGTATACCAAGGGCACCTCCATACCAGGGATTTCGACCGACTGGCATGGGAGATTGCCGACGTGTGGTGGATGTGTGGAGGAGCTCCCAGACAGACTTTACCGACAGACTGGACTGGCACCTGCACGCAAGTAATGTTTCTCACAAGTGACATACACGTAGGAAGAGAACAACAAACAGACAGGAGTCGGCGTAACATTGATATCAGAGCTCAAATGAGTTTGAGCACCGTCTACCTGGACTCTATTGGGCAACCACGAGGTATTCCACATGAGTTTAAAGCACGGGATGAAGTTAAAGGAGGCTTCACATTAGCTATTCCATTTATGGGCCCCATAGCTGAAGTAGCTAAGAACACTGAATGGATTAATTACATTTATTACAATCAGCAGAGATTTGTCAACATTACTCACAATGGGATGAGAGGACTGGCTGAACAACTGGCACCTACCTCTCTAATGGCATGGCAGACCCGTATGGGAGTTGACATGTTGTTAGCAGAGAAAGGAGGACTGTGTGTTATGTTCGGTGATGAATGTTGTACTTTTATTCCAAACAACACAGCTCCAGGCGGTTCAGTCAGCATCGCTCTAAAGAACCTGAAAAGTCTGAAGGAAGAATTGGCACGAAACTCTGGAGTTGAAAATCCATGGGGGAAGAGGTTTGATTCAATGTTTGGGCAATGGAAGTCTACTATTGTGACTTTCCTTACTGCAATAGGGATAGTATTGCTTCTATTTCTGTTCTCGGCCTGTTGTGTTATACCCTGTGTCCGTAGCCTCATTGTGAAGAGTGCTGAAACGGCAGTGTCACAGCAGTTCACAATCCAACAACTGGAACTGGAGAAAGAGATCTACGAGGATGACGAGCGGGAAGAGTGTATCTCCCTAATCGACATAGCAGAATAATCAATGCCTGATGTATGATGCATGTTCCGAAAATGAGAGATCAAGTGGAATGTGTCTGATGATGATTCGTGCAGATTGTGTTTGCTATTCATGTATATAATGTTAAAGTTTTTTTCTTGCCCAGGGTACACAGGAGGACAGACAGGAGGGATTGTTAGAGGATATGGAGCATAAGCATTGTCCTCTCTGTGTTTGGTCCTGTCTGTGTCTCTGTGACCTGCAACCTTCTCTTGCTTTTACTTTTATAAACATGCAACGATTTCTAGTATTAGAGGAGAGTGGTTTTACCACCTATGTCAGGAGGAGGTTTTGCAGACCACATTTATTGCTTAACGGCTCCATAGGTATCTGACACCACATGGAGCTGTCCACTATCTTGCTATGCCTGCATGCATCTTTTACGACTTGTAGTGTTTGGGAAAGGGGGTCTCAACCGCCTGCATCAAAGGAGGAAGCTTCACAACCTATGTATATGTTATCTACCATATATGGACTTTATTGCACCAGATGTAGAAGGAGTGACTTTCATACTGATCTCAATAAAAGACCTGTGTGCGAGAGAGGAGTTTGGAGTTCTCCAGCTGGCCACTAAGTTGTTGTGTTCAGAGAGGCTCCCCTCGTGCACGAGTAAAAGAAGCTGAGATTCTCGAGTTTGTCTTCATGTGTCAGGTGTCTCTGCGATTGTTTAAGTGTTGGCAGGTTAGACCCAACACTTACCCTCCCGACCCTGACCTCCCATTCGTGGTAGAGGTGGACGCCTCCGTCTGCGGGGTAGGAGCTGTCCTCTCTCAGAGGTCGAGACTAGAGTCTAGGCTCCATCCGTGCGCTTTCTTCTCTCGAAAACTGTCGGACTCTGAGAGAAATTACGAGGTGGGGAACAGGGAACTGTTAGCAGTTAAGCTCGCCCTTGCAGAATGGCGGCATTGGCTTGAGGGCGCCAAGCACCAGTTTACAGTGCTCACAGACCACAAGAACCTGGAATACCTCAGATCAGCAAAGAGTCTGAATTCAAGGCAGGCCAGGTGGGCCATTTTTTTCGAGCGTTTCTCCTTTTCCCTTTCTTTTCGCCCAGGGTCCGAGAACAACAAGGCGGATGCACTTTCAAGGCTATTCTCCACCACGGGCGATACGGACCATGGGAAGTTTATCCTTCCCACCTCAGTTCGTCTAGGCGCGGCTCGGCTAGCCTTGGAGGAGGAGGTCCGACTGGCATCACTGAACCATCCTATCCCAGACGCCTGTCCCGAACATTGTCTCTTCCGCTCCAAGGTACTGCAACTCTGTCATAACTCTCGTCTCTCCGTTCATCCAGGTTTTTCCCATACTCTGCACATTCTGTCCCAGAGGTTCTGGTGGCCCTCTATCCGACTTGACACCAAGGATTACATCTCTGCATGCGACTCCTGTGCTAGGGTCAAAACGTCCAATCAACCTCCTGCCAGACTTCTCCGCCCCCTTCCAATCCCACGGAGGCCATGGTCACACATTGCAATGGAGTTTGTCACGGGTCTGCCCCCCTCAAAAGGTAAAACTGTCATCCTGTCCATAATAGATCGATTTTCTAAGATGGCACACTTCGTAGCCCTGCACAAACTCCCCTCAGCTCCCGAGACAGCTCGCCTCCTGACGGACAACGTGGTCCGCCTCCACGGAATCCCAGAGGACATCGTCTCCGACCGTGGTCCACAGTTTGCGTCCCGCTTCTGGGCGGAGTCTTGTAAGTCCCTGGGAATTAAGATCAGCCTCTCTTCAGGGTATCATCCACAGACCAACGGGCAGACAGAGAGATTAAATCAGGAGCTGGAGGTTAGCCTCCGTCATCTCGCGGCTAACAACTCCACCGCCTGGGCAGAGGAACTAACATGGGCTGAGTATGCCCATAACTCCCTCGTCTCCTCGGCAACAGGGTTTTTCCCCGTTCTATGTAGTTTACGGCTACCAGCCGCCACTCTTTGAACCACAGTTCAGGCAGTCCACAGTACCATCAGCAGCAGCCTCTGCTCGCCGATGCCATCTGGCCTGGAGACAGGCACGGCAGGCCCTAATTTCCTCTGTCTCTACCTACGAACACCGAGCCAACCTTCATCGACGACCTGCGCCCCACTACACCGTGGGTCAGCGAGTCTGGTTATCCACTCGGGACATCCCCTTAAAGGTACGCTCTCCTAAATTAGCTCCACGTTTCATAGGTCCGTTCCCATTCTCCAAGATCATCAACCCTGCCGCGGTTCGCCTCCGGCTGCCAGGACCCCTGAGAATCCATCCGACATTTCACGTGTCTCGTATTAAGCCAGTCCAGCTCCAGCGCATTATTCCCTGCCCACCGACCCCCTCCTCCTCCTCGACTTATCGACGGAGCACCTGCGTATACTGTGCACCGTATCATCAGCTCCCGCCGGAGAGGTCGGGGGCTTCAATACCTGGTCGACTGGGAGGGCTACGGACCGGAGGAGCGGTCCTGGATCTTGTCTTGTTTACACCATGTAGCATCTGTGACCCCAACAACCCTGTTGAGTTCGCCTCCACCAACACACTGACTAATTACATGGGTTTGTTGAGATTTATAAAATCTGTTAAAACAAATTGTTCTCTACATGTATGACTTTTCAAATATTCTCATGCACTAAAAGAAGAAATGCATCCATTTGCTAGAGGCATCTCGTTGTACAGTGGACTACAAGCCAGGAAAACTCAAGTCAAAGCTACATGTGAGCTTAGCGCCAAACAGATCTAAAAGCACTGAGCAAGAATATTCACTGTGACAGTATGGACTCGCTTCCCCACCAGGGGGAGCTATTTTGGACTTTGAGTTTGTTCCTTGTTTGTTCCCATACTGGTCCCCATACACACCTGTTTGTCATTATCATCACCCGGTCTTCATATACTCCCCTCAGTCTGTCATTTGTCGCTGGTGTGTCATTCCTGTTTGCCTCGTTCGTTTGTTCTCCCTCTTCCCCGACCTCTAGCTCTACTCAACTTGCGTAAGTCAGTCAGTCAGTGTTCGTAGCCTGTTCTTGTTCCTGTTTTGCAGTGTTTTGTTTGGTAGTGTTAACTTTGTTTGTTTTCCCGCTTGCGGTGACTTTGTTTTGTAGACAGTCAGTTAGGTTCGTTAGAATAAGTTTTGTATTATCCCGCTTGCGGTGAATTTTGGTTTTGTAGGATTTTCATAATTAGTGCATAGTGTTGAATTTGATCCACTATTGTTTTGAGTTCTTTGTTTTTGCCAAATTGTAGTTTTCTCCAGCTCTGCTGTGATTTTCTGTTTGTCCTTATTTAATAAATTCTTGTCTTGCGGAAATTCAACCTACTGGGTTCTTTTGCACCTGGGTCCGACCTCACCTCGTGTCTGGCTCGTAACAGTACACACCAGCCAACATGGACCCAGCATCTGAGCCCGGGGTTGAACTTTCAGCAGCCACGTCTGGCCCGCCTCAGGTTTCACAGCCAGAGCTGAGTAGATCAGAGCTCGAGGTGGTCAGAGAGACGGCTGAACAGGCTCTCCGACTGAGCCGCCATTTTCAGTCGGAGGTTAGGTTGGCACTACCAACCCGGTTCAGCGGCGAGGCGGCGCAGTGCGAGACCTTTTTGTCCTCGCTTCGGCTCAAGTTTGAGCTCGAACCCCTAACTTTTTTCACTGAAAGGAGCAAAGTCACATTCACCCTGTCTCAGCTTGAGGGGCGCGCGCTGGAATGGGGAATGGCTGAGTGGAACCGTGATGCTCAGTGTTGTAACAGCTTCAAGAAGTTCGCAGAGGAACTTTCCCTCATTTTTAATCCAGCCTCTAGCCGCCGCGTCACCGCTGCCACCATGTTTCGGCTCTCCCAGAGTGGGAGATCGGTGTACGAATACACCATAGAATTCAGGACGCTGGCAGCCCGCCTAGACTGGCCAGAGAGCATATTGGTGGACAAGTTTTACGAGGGGCTACCCAGTAGGATTAAGGACGAGATGGTGGGGAGCGTTCTCCCCGATTCGCTGCATGGGTTGATGTCCCTGGCAGCCGCCGTGGATCAGCGTCACCACGAACGGGAGCAGGAGCGACGCCTACTGGGAGATGCCAGGAGGACTCGGGGTAGTCAGCCGCCGCCAGGAGAGCGCCGGCGGCGATCACTCGATCCCGAGGGGTGGCTCAATCCGGGGTGGCAGCCTCCGCGACGCCCATCGGTCCCACCCACATTTGCCCCGTCGACTGGTCCAGCGACAACTCCTGAACCTGCCGTTGCAAACCCAGAAGAGGAGCCCATGCAGATCGGCAGATATCGGCTCTCGAATGAGGAACGGAGGAGACGCATGGTCGGGGGTCTGTGCATGTATTGCGGGCAGGGGGGCCACAGGGCGGCAAACTGCCCGATTAAACGACAACGCTCACCAGCAGCCCGGGAGACGCTGGTGAGCAGGTCCGCCCAGATTTCCCCCTCCACTACGCCCTCCATAGGGGTCGTTTTTTCAGCATCCGGTAGGGACCAGACGGTCACAGCCCTGGTGGACTCGGGAGCAGAGGCCAACTTCATGGACCAAGACCTGGCCAACTCGCTGGGACTAACATTACACCGTCTGGTAAGGCCGATCACGGTACGGTCTTTTAATAACTGCGTAATTCACTCCATTGACTATCGCACTGAACCGTTGAGGATGACTGTTGCCGGCAACCACCAGGAGGTGCTGGAGTTCAACGTGTTCAGATGTTCTGACTCTCCCGTTATCCTGGGGCTGCCCTGGCTCCAGAAACACGATCCACACGTCAGCTGGGTCACATGCAAGATTTTAGGCTGGAGCAAATTTTGTCTTCAGCATTGTCTTTTGTCCGCACCTCTTTCTACTCGCCCCACAGGAAAGGAGGTTAAGTCAGCTGCTGTGGATCTCACTGGAGTGCCGAGGGAATACCACGACCTAGCGCTGGTCTTCAGCAAGGAGAGAGCCACTTCTCTCCCTCCACATCGTCCCTACGATTGTGGCATCGACCTGCTTCCTGGGACAGCGCCCCCCAAGGGTCGAATCTTCTCCCTCACACAGCCCGAACGTGAGGCCATGGACGAATATATAAACGGGGCTCTGACGTCGGGCATCATTCGGCCTTCCTCGTCACCGGCTGGGGCAGGTTTCTTCTTTGTTGGTAAGAAGGACGGTGGTCTGCGTCCTTGCATTGATTACAGGGGTCTTAACGCGATTACAGTAAAGAATAAATACCCCTTGCCACTTATCTCGTCGGCCTTCGAGATGCTGCAGGAGGCCACTGTGTTTTCTAAGTTGGATCTGAGAAACGCTTACCATTTAGTTCGAATCAGGGAAGGCGACGAATGGAAGACTGCCTTCAACACACCAAGTGGACATTATGAATATCTGGTTATGCCGTTCGGCCTCACTAACGCTCCTGCTGTCTTTCAGGCCCTGGTCAACGACGTGCTACGGGACATGGTAAATCACTTCGTCTTTGTGTATTTAGATGACATTCTGATTTACTCCCGTTCTCAGGAGGAGCACGTTGACCATGTGAGGGCAGTTCTGTTACGGCTGCTGGAGAATCAGCTCTACGTAAAAGCTGAGAAGTGTGAATTTCATACCACTAAGACGTCGTTCCTAGGTTTCATTGTCGAACCGGGAAAGGTGGGCATGGATCCCGCCAAGGTGACGGCGGTCACGGACTGGGCGGAGCCCAAGAGTCGCCAACAGCTGCAACGGTTCCTTGGTTTTGCTAACTTTTATCGTAGGTTCATTAAGGACTTTAGTAAGGTGGCAGCCCCTCTGCACGCCCTCACCTCCACCAAAGCAGCATTCCGGTGGTCCCCCGAGGCTGGAGCTGCGTTCGTCAAGTTGAAGAGGCTGTTCACGTCAGCACCCATTCTCCGCCTGCCGGATCTTTCACGTCAATTTATCGTGGAGGTGAACGCCTCCAACACCGGGGTCGGAGCCGTCCTCTCACAACGCTTCGAGGACCAAAAGGTACACCCCTGCGCCTTTTTTTCCAGGAGATTAACCAGTGCTGAAAGAAATTACGATGTGGGAAACCGCGAGCTTCTGGCGGTGAAGTTAGCCCTCGAGGAGTGGAGGCACTGGCTGGAGGGCACCACGCTCCCTTTCCTCGTATGGACGGATCATAAAAACCTGGAATACATCAGAACGGCCAGGAGACTAAACGCTCGTCAGTCACGGTGGGCATTATTTTTCACACGGTTTAACTTCTCTCTCTCTTATCGCCCCGGGTCAGAGAATGTCAAGCCAGATGCACTCTCCAGGCAGTTTGAGAGTCCGGAGAGTGAGGAGTCCAGTCCTACAGAGGACTATATCCTCGAACCCACCAGGATCAGAGCGATGCGGTGGGATATCGAGGCCCGAGTTCGTGAGTTCCGCCACACCCAACCAGTTCCGGAGGGAGGTCCTCCACACCGTCTGTTCGTTCCTGTTTGTCTTCGTCCCCAGGTGCTGAAGTGGGGACATGACTCCAGACTAGCCTGTCATCCTGGAGTCTCTCGCACAATCGCCATGATCGCACAACGCTTCTGGTGGCCTTCCATGAGGGTGGACGTCCGCAGATACGTCACAGCCTGCCGGACGTGCGCCACCAACAAGACTTCGCACAGACCGCCGGCCGGTCTGTTACGTCCCTTGCCAGATCCGTCACGCCCTTGGTCACATGTCTCGATGGACTTCATCACGGGTCTTCCCCCGTCGGCGGGTAAGACCACCATACTTACCATTGTGGACCGCTTTTCTAAGTCAATTCACCTTGTTTCCCTGCCCAAGTTACCGTCCGCTCAGGAGACAGCCCAACTCCTAATTCTGCACGTAGTAAGGCTCCATGGTATTCCCGAAGACATTGTGTCGGACCGAGGACCCCAGTTCGCCTCGGCTGTCTGGAGGGAGTTCTGTGGGGCACCTCGGTCAGTCTGTCCTCTGGTTTTCACCCACAAACTAATGGACAGACAGAGAGGATCAACCAGGAGGTGGAGACTCTCCTAAGATGCACCATCTCAGCTCAACCCAGGACCTGGAGTTCCCAATTGCCGTGGATAGAATACGCACACAACACACTCCCGTCATTTGCCCTAGGGTGTTCCCCGTTCGAGGCGGCTCATGGATTCCAGCCGCCCCTCTTCCCGGAGCAGGGTCCCGAGGTCGGAGTTTCCTCAATCTCCGCCTACATCAGGCGATGCAGAGCCACATGGACCAGAGTAAGGGCCCAACTGCTCCGGGGTCAAGCACAGGCTGAGCGGTATGCCAATCGCCGCCGTTCTCCAGCGCCCGAATATAAAGTAGGTGATCTAGTTTGGCTCTCGACGAGGGATTTGAAACTAAAAGACTATTGCAGGAAGCTCTCCCCTAGGTTTGTCGGTCCTTTTCGCATATCCAACATTATCAACCCGGTTTCTGTCAGACTCGAACTTCCCAATAGTATGAGGGTCCATCCAGTTTTCCATGTGTCATGCATTAAACCTGTGGTCTCTCCTGTTTTCTCTTCCCCGGTTGACGCCCCCCCCCCCGCCCGCATCATCGACGGGGGCCCGGCTTATACGGTCAGTTCCATCCTCCGGTCCCGGCGACGAGGTCGCGGTCTCCAGTACCTGGTGGACTGGGAGGGATATGGACCGGAACACCGCAGCTGGGTCCCCTCGAGGCACGTTCTGGATCCGTCGCTGATCAGGGACTTCCATGAACGGCATCCGGAGGAACCCTCTTAGGTCGCCGGGAGGCGCCCGTGGGGGGGGGGCTCTGTGACAGTATGGACTCGCTTCCCCACCAGGGGGAGCTATTTTGGACTTTGAGTTTGTTCCTTGTTTGTTCCCATACTGGTCCCCATACACACCTGTTTGTCATTATCATCACCCGGTCTTCATATACTCCCCTCAGTCTGTCATTTGTCGCTGGTGTGTCATTCCTGTTTGCCTCGTTCGTTTGTTCTCCCTCTTCCCCGACCTCTAGCTCTACTCAACTTGCGTAAGTCAGTCAGTCAGTGTTCGTAGCCTGTTCTTGTTCCTGTTTTGCAGTGTTTTGTTTGGTAGTGTTAACTTTGTTTGTTTTCCCGCTTGCGGTGACTTTGTTTTGTAGACAGTCAGTTAGGTTCGTTAGAATAAGTTTTGTATTATCCCGCTTGCGGTGAATTTTGGTTTTGTAGGATTTTCATAATTAGTGCATAGTGTTGAATTTGATCCACTATTGTTTTGAGTTCTTTGTTTTTGCCAAATTGTAGTTTTCTCCAGCTCTGCTGTGATTTTCTGTTTGTCCTTATTTAATAAATTCTTGTCTTGCGGAAATTCAACCTACTGGGTTCTTTTGCACCTGGGTCCGACCTCACCTCGTGTCTGGCTTGTAACATTCACAGGAAACCTGAAGCCTCATGTCTGAGAAAACAAAGTGCAGGGTTGGCTTCCTCACTCAGATCACAGCAAATGTAAGTATAACGAATACAAACCAACAATCTGGCGATGAGCACACTACGCTGTGTCAGAGAGAGGGAGAGAGAAGATGGGGTTGAGGAGAGTCACTGCTGAATTTATACAAACCTGAAATGAAACTAAATGATCAGATTAGAGTGTTTGGCACAGATGCCAAGAGGCCTCTGCTACTTCCTTGAGGTGGTGGAGATGTGAAGGTGATGCAGGGGTTGGGAACTGATGCGAGTTCAAGTAGGAGATGTGCTGCATGACCTCGTCAAAGGCATCAACGTCATCACCCTCGACTGTCGGAGAGGTTGGAGTTGAAGAAAACCTGAGAGAAGAGAAATAACATTACACACAAACCACACGTTTAATACTGATTTCCTCTACTTCAGCATTTTAGTGTTTTATTTTCAGTATTGTCCAACAATCTCAGACTTCAAATAACTTTTAAAATCGTGCATGATTTTTTTCCACACCTTGACTCGTGAAGACAGGAGAAAGATGGATGAGACTTAGACACATGCAACACCTGCATTAACAGGGTACAAAAAAATAATGTGTGTGTCCTGCAGGTCGATCCATAAAGATGAGCCTCAACTCTGCAGCCAGGTCAGAGTTTTGTGCTCATCGTGTGTCTACTTCTGTTCTGCTTGTGTATCCATAACGGTCCTGCTGCTGAGTGAATACAATCTATAGATGGAGGATGACAACACTAATCAGCAAAACCCACGACATCTCATTCATTCTGCATCGTGTTGCAAACTGAAGAATGAATCTTTCAGCATCTAGAATGTTTCAGAATCATTGCAGCCAAAGTGGTGTGAGGAGGCTGTTAGCATGGAGGCACTGTGGACACATGGACATTACTGAGGGGTAGAGTAAGCAGAGCAACCTGAGGTGAACTCACAGACTGTCTCAGTGTCATCGTCAAGTCCAGAGTTTTCTGAAAAGGACAAGAAGGAAGGTTGAGGATCTGCAGGAGAGACTCAGGTGCTGCTCACAAGGCCACACTGCAAGAGGCACCGACCAACAACAACACTGCACTTTGTATTCTACAGAAGAGAGAACAGATCATAAGGTGACAGCAGAGAATCTGTTTAGTAATGAACAACATTCTCCCTAAACTTTGCTGAAACTCTGCTGACTGTTGGAGTCTGGGGCTCGAAGGCCGTCCCGTCCACAAACAGAGACACACTCAGCACATCATGACTGATGGTTGGAGGAGTCACAGGAGTTGAGAGTTCACGCCTACTCACTGCCCTCAGTCCTTAGACCACAGAATGAGTCTGTTCTTTACAGGAGTGAAGGGAAGTGGCAGGATAAATGTGTGGTCTCTGGCCAACTTTCCTCAGCCTGAAGAAGCTTCTTGGATAGATTCAGAAACGTGTCTACTCTAAACGAAGTCCAGCTGACTCAACTTTGACGCAGCTTCACCTGGATGACTGAAGATGTAGTTCTCACTGAAGACAGGGAGGACAAAGCTGATTTCCAGGAGTCGGTGCTCAGTGTTCAGCTGAAGTCAAGCTGTGTGTCTTCAGGGATCTCTCAGCTCGTCTCTGAGCGTCTGGAAGCTCCTCTGGTCCACGATCAGACGACAGCAGCACTGGCCTTAAAGACACGCCGTCAGGTAAAAGGCCTCATTCTGTTCTATTCCATTTATATTCTGTCTCTTCTGCTTCACTCAGTCTAGACACATCTGAGTTCTCTGTACCTGCTGTGGTCCCAGATCCAGGTCACGCCCTGCGACAGGTAGCTCCTGCAGGTTCTGATCATCTGGTTGGTGACCTTGGGCAGCACAGAGGTCGTCCTCGGACGAGACGGTGGTATCATCCCGATGCTGCTCATCAGGGCGGGAACGTGCTTCATCATGCTGGTCTGTCACAGAGGAGGGAAGGTCAGAGAGTCACCAACAGCCTCTGTTCACCTAAAACCAGTTTTCTGTGTCAGACGTAAACAGGGCGAGGACTCGCATGGATTCTGACTGTTCTGTTCGATTACAAGCAACAGGTTTTGTCACTGGTTTGAGTCCAGAGACATTTTAAAACTCTGTATTTACCAAGTGTATTTCTCCAGTGGTCTGACGAACTTATCCAGGGTGTAAAGATACTTACACAACAGTGATGTCTCTGTCCTAAAACGATCCAGCGGCCAGTTGGTGGAAACATGTAACATGTAGGTGGTGTGAAGGAAAGTCCTCTTCCATCTTAACTTACATTTGGAGTGGATTCAAACCTGACCAGTTCTCTCCAGTTTGCTGGACTCTGGACTTCACCACCTCCCTGAGCAGAGTCCATTTCACATCAGGGCGCTTCACTGCCTCCTGAATAACGCCCAGGACAGCTTTAGGGTTTGATTTCCAGATAAACAGACACCACAAGGGTGATCGTGCATCACTTCCAATGCTCCAACTCCACTGATGGGCCAACATTATCGGCCTTCTCCCTTCACCAGCTATGGATGGTCAAAGTGGGATCATCCAGTGACATCCATCTCAAGATGTAAACCAAACATCGACAGGGTCCTCCAACATGCAACTAGACTTAAACTAAATGCTGCAGCAACTGATCCTGGGACAGTGTGGTTGTCCATTCTACCTGCAGAGGTGTAGCTCAGCTGACTGATGACATCAGGGAGGTCCACCTGCAGCAGCTGCCACTTTCTCTCCATGTTGCCTCAGATGACTGATGAGCTGGTCCACTGAGGACAGGAAGGACTGGACGTACGGACTGGACGCGTCCTCCTGTGGAGGACCCCACGTCTGGACAGAGAATAAAGGCAGAGCTAACAAACAGCCACATCAGCTCCGTCAGCTCACAAGCAAATGCAGCAGAGACTAATCTAAAAAAACTAGTCTGACCAACTCACATGATCTGAATTCACTCACCTGATAACATGCAGCAGGTCATCTCACAGTTAGTTCACTGTCTGTGTTTTCTGATAAGGAGAACATAACAAATGCAGTTTCATATTAAATCAGTTTATCTGGCAGTGAGTGAACCTCTGCACCTGTCACACATGTTTCTAGTGAGGCCAAGAAAGCAAAGCTGCTAAATAGCCAGTAGGACCAAACTATCAGCTTCCACATCATGGGGGTATTTTGACTTTGACTGGGTTAACAACAACATACATATATTCATTTATATTTTCATAATATTAATATATTAGTTTTGCTTCTCATTGTGTGCGAGGTTTCTCTTTTTGCTTCTAACATGTCTGGTAGTGGGTCACACAGGGCAGATGGTGGTTTGTACCTGCTGAGACCTGAGTTCCGGTAACATGGCCTGATCCATCAGCATCTCCAGGCTGCACAGGACGCACTGCTGAGGTTCACCTCCTGTAAACACAGTGAGCAAACAGGTTCAGTTCTGCATTATCTCCTATAAAGTTCACATTTTCTGACAGCTTCCATCAAGGTTGAGGTTCTGACCTGCTGTATGTTAGTAAAGATGAGGCTTTAACACCTGAACCTGTCCTAAACAGAGTCCAGACGCGTTTCTCCAAAATGAGCCTGATTCCACCTCAGAATCACTGCCCAGACAAAAATACTACAAATCAAAAGCAGGTGTGAGTTGAGAGGATCTAGGTCGACCTGAAGACCTGCTACAGATGGAAGAGTTGTTCTGCTCAACCTGTTTCCACCTCCGTCTCTTCTTAGACTTTCCTGTAGAGGTAGTGTTTGACCTGGGCATTAAACCTACCACTCAGGTGATAATGAGCTAAACAAAGCAGAAGTCGCCAAAATAAAAGGCTGCTCCGTCTCCTGTTTAATGTGACTGAACTGTGCCAGAAACGGTGGAATCACCTTTGACGTCCCTATAGTGAGGAAGAGTTTCTTCTGTGTCACTGCTGAGGCTGTGAGGTCCACGTACGATGAATAACTGGAGGAAAGACTCTGTGGAGAAAGCTGTTAATAAACAGAGACGAGTGATGGGAAAAGGATCAAATACGCAGATAAATATGTACGTTACACTCATATTTAGAGGTTTTATACAAGTCACCTTGTTCACATGCTGACAGAAGAAAATCTACTTCCTGGATCCATTTGCAGCAAAGAATTCATCAGTGACACTGAACTGGAAGAACGACTCATTCAGGGAACATCAGTTGTGTGAGGTTCTAGTTGTGATGCTACCTGTTCAGCAGAGATGGGGGCGTCCTCCACCTCCTGCTCCCCAGGGTCACAGCGTCTGCACACGACTAACAGACGTCTGTCACGACCAACTGAGGTCTATGAACTATGAACATTCAACATCTGAATTAATAATTGGGTTTCAGTATAGTTTATAATGGTATATTATGCACCTGTCTTCTCCTCAGTGGCTGCTTTAACGTGTTTAAATGTCCCAAAGTCATTGTTTCCAGCTCTGAGTGGTTTTCTAACACCTCCTGCAATTGAAGCTCATGTTTTCTTGGGTTCGTCTTTTAGTCGCTGCCAGTTCCATCTTGTATCCAGTTGCAGCCTGACACCGACTGTGTTTGTAACACACTGCAGCATTAAACTTTCACATCACGGTCGTGTTTTGTTTCACCGTGACAGGTCCAGTCTGTGACTCTGTCTATATATATATATAAGCAACGTTAGCAAAAGAAAAAGGTGCAGGTTAACATGCATTTTTTTCCTATTTGTCCGTCAAGTCAAACCAAAGCCGTTTGTGGAGTTGCCTCATTCAGCGAGAGAGTCCTTCTATCAGGAAACGTGTCCAAGCTGTGTTTACCTGAATAAAGGCCGATCAGCGACGCGTATCCTCCTGAAGTCGGTGAACTATGGTTCCCAAGGTGCATTTCGTCCAATAAACGTCAGGGCAGATGGAAGATAAATGTAAAGGTGACAATTAAATGTTATGGTGATGTTGGCGAAAATGTATTCAATTTATCTTAGCCACAAATTATAAAATGTATTACGGCAACGGAGAGTGAGGATTATGGGAAATGTAGTAAGCAGCTTTGTCAGCGCAACACATTGCGACATAAGAGACAAAAGGTAAAACGTGAACATTGAGTCACTGTTATTTGTTCCGCGTTGGAAAATATTTGTTAATTTCATAGAATGAAACTGGTCCTTTTGTTTTTACAGGCTATGTTTCATAATAATCATATGCACATTACTTCCTGTCTGACTGACAGATATGACAGTGACTGTTGTTGGAAATTCCAAAGTCTTCATTTAGATGAAACTATGCATTTGTGGTCACAGTGATGATGGACCAACCACAGGCTACGGTTGGTTTATAGAAAGGTGAACACACGTCCTCAGGGGCTTTGACATGTTTAAACCTTTACATCATCTGTGAGTGTCATTGAATTTGTTCATAATTATTTTATACAGATATTAACATGTTGTACTGTTGATGTTTTGAAATGTCTAATAAATATTCAGATGTGTTTTGGGAAAATATATTAGTTACAGCAGAAGAATGACACAGACAAACATTGTCAGTTCTTTCCTCTTCCATCATTCTGAGAACTAAATGTCTACATAAACGCAAACACTACTGTGATAACAGCACAACATTTAGTCTTAAAGTTGATCAGCTGGAGCCTCCAACAGTGGTGTAGGATCTATGGAGCAAAGAGAAAGGAAACGTGTTGAAGTGGATGAACAGCCTCATGAATATGGCTACATTTGCTGTGATCTGAGTGAGGAAGCCAACCCTGCACTTTGCTCTAACAAAATTATATTTGTCTTTTTTTTCTTTTCTTTTTTTTGCTATTTCCTTTTATTTGTTTCATGTTAGTTTTTGTTAAAAGTGACTAATGCTTTACGTAGATGTCATTTATCCATGTTGATGTGTAGAGGAAGTAGATTCATATTGTGTCATCTATAGATACAATCTGTTCAGTACATAATAATGAGTTGCTGTGGCAGCGTAGCTGGACATACTGTTGACCTGCCTGTGTGTATAGTGGAGGGTGTTTCTGAACAGAGTCCTGTTGCCTTAACTGTTGAGAAATGAGCTTGAGAGCAGCATGAAAGTCAAAGTGTATGAGGCTGTCAACTGTAAAATTCTGTCAAACGCTCACTGTCCACGTTTGAACTGCAGCTTAAAGTAGAAAACCACGGGTCACTGCTGTGTGAACACTCTGACTCTGAAGTCAAGTCTCCTCAGTGACAACACCACCTCCAGCTTTTATGGTTCAGCTCCTGAGTTAAGTTTCTATTGGTTGAAATGAATGTCAGCCTAACACTGTGTTTCCCAACCTGTTGGAGCCTCAGCACATGTTTTACACTAGAAAACCACACAACACACCACCAATCAAAAATGCCACAAGAAGCAGATGTAATGTCTAGTGTCAGTTTATTTGGTAGAGGGTCTTGGGCTCTTTCCTTAACGGCGCCAGGACCAAGCATCTCTAAGGATCATTTTGCAGGTGGTCAGTATCAACATCTCTGCTACGGTGTGAGGCTGTTTAGATTTAGTGATGAGTTCAGCAGCTTGGTAGCTTTCAGAACTTTCTCACTCAGCTTGGTGACAGATGTACGACGCAGTAATTAGAGTAATACACTTGCATCGTCAGTAGCCATTTCACTCTATAGGAAGGGTGAATCTAAGCTGCATGAGAGACACAAAGTACCTGAGGATACCTGAGTTCTATCATTAAATGAGGAGCAGATTTAAGTGTCACTGAATTAAAAGAAAATAATTAATAACTACCAGTCAGGTGTCTCATAAAAAATATTTACAGCAAAGACATGACCTGCATTTGCAATGACCACAAGTCTACTGCTCCTGCTGTTCATGGGACTGATCTCTGTTCACTGCTTGTTCTCTTCATCATAATGTTCAGCTGACTGAAGGAACTCTATTTAATTATAAGAATCAAACATATAGAAATAATTATTCAGTCATGCAAAAATGTACATACAAGATGAACCTGATGTAGTATAATCATGTGTTTCACTTTTTTGTCCATCCTTGACTGACTAATAAAGTTTACGTGTTTAGGTCTGAGTGAGTTGTGTCTGTTTTTGAGCACCTTCTGGCTGAACAGCTCATCTGCAGTTCAACCAGAAGGTGAGTAATGAGACCAGATGTGTGTCAGGGTGTTTCCAGCCTAAGGAAGGACTCTATGTAATTATTAAATTAACAAAACATGTATAAATATTTATTCAATCATGCAAATATGTACATACAAGTGGAACCTGGTGTAGTATGATCATCTGTTTATTCCTCCCCAGGAACAGAACGTGACGTGAACCAAGCCTATCAAAGCAACTCAGGCCTCTGAAACGTCCACTTCGCACCCTGACCTTTGACCTGTATCTGCTAGCTGCTAGCTGCTAGCGGGACAGCTGCTAGATGCTAGCTGATAGCTTTGACATTATCCCTTTTCCTCGTTTTACACAGACAGAAGTTGAAGCCGCGTCGCCTATTGGCCTTTATTCAGGTAAACGCAGACTGGACACATTCACTGATAGAAGGACTCTGAATTAGTCAGCATTTTACTTGCTAAGCATTAGCCTCAATGCTGCTACTGATGGTTAGCTAACCTGCAGCTCGCTAGCTGCCAGTTTCCAATTGGCCAGTAATTAATTTGTGTCTCTACGATCTCAAAATATTTATCTGACTTACCGACTGACAAATATTCAGGTTAGTTTTCAATTTTATAAAATTAAAAATTATATTGCCTGGGATAACATGTTTGCTTACTGATTGGCCTCTGACCCTGGTGACGTCACAGACTGTCGTCTCTAGCTACGGGACAACAATCTTTCAGCTGTTTCGACAACAGACAGAGACACAGGTAAGATGTTTCCAGCTGAGCTCAATGTTAATTTTACTGTATTTATTCTTTGTTATATGTCTTATTTCTAGTTTATTCAGATAAACACAGACTAGATATGTTCACCGATAGAAGGACTCTCTGAATGAGTCAGCATTTTACTTGCTAGGCATTAGCCTCAATGCTGCTACTGATGGTAGCTAACCTGTAGCTCGCTAGCTGCCAGTTTCTAATTGGCCAGTGTCTCTACGATCTCGAAATGCTTATCTGACTTATCGACTGACAAATATTTAGTTTAGTTTTTCAAGTTCATAAAATTAAAAATTATATTCCCTGGGATAAAATGGTAACTTACTTATTGGCCTCCGACACAGGTGACGTCACAGACTGTCGTCTCTAGCGACGGGACAACAATCTTTCAGCTGTTTCCAGCTGAGCTCAGTGTTTATTCAGTTATATTTCTTATTTCTTGTGTTTAGTTTATCTTAATGCTTCGGTCAAATTTAATGATGAATAATATGTGGTTCTGTCAACCTGAAGTGCTTGTATATACTGTTAAACTGTCTTTCAATGCTGGATACAGGTAATAAGTTGGAGTCATTGTCTTTCTAGTGTTTGGTTCGTCTGCTTTAGTCAGTGAGTGGGTACATTAACTGCCGACTGAAACCATCAGTGTCTAACAGTGAACTAAATGCAGACCTCGCCTGCATGTTTAGCTGCACCTTTTTCTGTTTGCTAACACACTGTCACACACTGTTGTTAAACCAGTGATATTGGGCCTTGCTAACCTCCTTTTCACATGCAGACAGGAGCGAGTCACGGAAAAGGCAGCAAGCTCTACAGACTGGACCTTCGAGGCTGCGCAGGGAAGGAAAACCGCTCATGGACGCTGTGGATCGAGGAGGTAGTTAAGTAGTTTTTCTCTGTTTAAACACGTGTTTCTGGGTTGTTTGTGTCATTGATGCAGTGGTCAGAGTGTGCTGGCATGCTGGGCCACTCTGTCAGTGATACTGAGGGGCCTGTGTCTTTAGTGTCATGTAGAATGAGTCTTGCTGGGCTGTTGGGCCACCCACTCAATAGTTTTTAGTTAGTATTGTAGTAGAAGTGTCGTAGTAGTATCATAGTAGTAGCAGAAGGGCCATACTAGTAGTAGCAGTAGTAGTGGGAATAGTACTAGTAGAAGTGTAGTAGTAATGGTATTAGTGTTGTACCTGTAAAACAGTAGTAGTTGTGTTACGGTAGTATAATAGTAGAAGTAGTACTAGTCATTGTAGTGTCCTACTATTTTAGTATTAGCTGTAGTCTAGTATTAGTAGCAGTGTCCTAATAGCAGAAGAATATTAGTAGTAGTCTTACTAGTTTTAGCTGTAGTCTAGTATTAGTAGTAGTGTCCTACTAGTGGTAGCTGTAGTATAGTATTAGTAGTAGTGTCCTACTAGTGGTAGCTGTAGTGTAGTATTAGTAGTAGTGTCTTACTAGTGGTAGCTGTAGTATAGTATTAGTAGTACTGTCTTACTAGTGGTAGCTGTAGTGTAGTATTAGTAGTAGTTTCTTACTAGTGGTAGCTGTAGTCTAGTATTAGTAGTAGTGTCCTACTAGTGGTAGCTGTAGTCTAGTATTAGTAGTAGTGTCCTACTAGTGGTAGCTGTAGTATAGTATTAGTAGTAGTGTCCTACTAGTGGTAGCTGTAGTGTAGTATTAGTAGTAGTGTCCTACTAGTGGTAGCTGTAGTCTAGTATTAGTAGTAGTGTCCTACTAGTGGTAGTTGTAGTGTAGTATTAGTAGTAGTGTCTTACTAGTGGTAGCTGTAGTGTAGTATTAGTAGTAGTAGTGTCTTACTAGTGGTAGCTGTAGTGTAGTATTAGTAGTAGTGTCCTACTAGTGGTAGTTGTAGTGTAGTATTAGTAGTAGTGTCCTACTAGTGGTAGCTGTAGTATAGTATTAGTAGTAGTGTCTTACTAGTGGTAGCTGTAGTGTAGTATTAGTAGTAGTGTCTTACTAGTGGTAGCTGTAGTGTAGTATTAGTAGTAGTGTCTTACTAGTGGTAGCTGTAGTGTAGTATTAGTAGTAGTGTCTTACTAGTGGTAGTTGTAGTGTAGTATTAGTAGTAGTGTCTTACTAGTGGTAGCTGTAGTGTAGTATTAGTAGTAGTGTCTTACTAGTGGTAGCTGTAGTGTAGTATTAGTAGTAGTGTCCTACTAGTGGTAGCTGTAGTGTAGTATTAGTAGTAGTGTCCTACTAGTGGTAGCTGTAGTATAGTATTAGTAGTAGTGTCCTACTAGTGGTAGCTGTAGTGTAGTATTAGTAGTAGTGTCCTACTAGTGGTAGCTGTAGTATAGTATTAGTAGTAGTGTCCTACTAGTGGTAGCTGTAGTGTAGTATTAGTAGTAGTGTCCTACTAGTGGTAGCTGTAGTGTAGTATTAGTAGTAGTGTCCTACTAGTGGTAGCTGTAGTGTAGTATTAGTAGTAGTGTCCTACTAGTGGTAGCTGTAGTATAGTATTAGTAGTAGTGTCTTACTAGTGGTAGTTGTAGTGTAGTATTAGTAGTATTGTCCTACTAGTGGTAGCTGTAGTATAGTATTAGTAGTAGTGTCTTACTAGTGGTAGCTGTAGTGTAGTATTAGTAGTCGTGTTGCAACAGCTGTACTAGTCTAGCAGTAGCAGTGTTGTCGTAGTAGTATAAGTGTAGTACTCAAAGTAGTTTTTTAGTATGCATGTAGTAGTATTCAGTGTAGTAGTATAATGGTTGCGTGGTAGTAGTAGTCTTCGATTAGTGGTAGTATTGTACTAGTGTATTAGTAGGAGTAGTGTTGTTTTTTGTAGTAGTGTTATCGTAAGAGTGGTGTCGTCATAGTAGCAGTCTAGCAGTAGTATTGTACTATCTAGTATAGTGAAGTAAAGTATAGTATGTTATAGTGTGTGGGGTAGTGTAGTGGAGTTTGATTTAGTGTAGAGTCATATAGTCTAGTTTGGTTTAGTATAATATTGTACTAGTATTATAATATAATCTGTACTGTATTGTATACTGTAGTGTAGTTTAGCATAGATGTAAGATAGTCTAGTAGAGTGTAGTCTAGTATAGTTTGGAATAGTCTAATGTGTAGTGTACTGTAATATAGTGTAATATACTCAAGTTGTATTGTAATATAATATATAATTTCGTTTACAATAGTCCAGTGTGGTGTAGTATATCTTAATATAGTATAACATTGTGTACTATAGTTTAGTGTAGTGTAACATAGTCTAGTATAGTTTAGAATAGTCTAGCGTACTCTATTATAGTTTAGCATTGTGTAATATAGGCTTGTATAGCTTAGAATAGTCTAGTGTCTGGTAGTGTAGTATAGTCTAGAGTAGTGTACTTTAGTATATGTAGTAGATATATATAGGTGTAATATAGCCTAATGTGGTTTAATGTAGTGTAGTAGAGAGCAATATTGTCTAGTGTAGCTAGAATAGTCTAGTGTAATTTGGTGTTGTTTATTATACTGTAGTATAGTGTAGTATACTGTAGTTTAATGTATTATAATCTAATGTACTAAAGTCTGTTATAGTGTAGTTTAATATAGGGTATTATACTGTAGTATAGTGTAGTATACTGTAGTTTCATGTATTATAATCTAATGTACTAAAGTCTGTTATGGTGTAGTTTTGATGTAGAGTAATATTGTCTAGTGTAGTGTAATATGGTCTGTTATAGTCTAGTTTTGTTTAGAGTAATGTAATATAGTATAGTGTAGTTTTAGTACAATGTAGTTTAACTTGATATACTCTCATATAGTGTAGTTTGGCAAGGTGTAATATATTTTAGTGTAGTAGAGTGTAATATAGGCTAGTAGAGTGTGCTTTATAGTAATATTGTTTATTGTGGTGTAATATAGTTTAGTATAGAGAAGTATAATGTTTAGTACAGTGTAGTATAGTCTAATATAGTATAGTGTAGTAGAGTGTAACATGGTCAAGTAGAGTGTAGTCTAGTATAGTTTAGAATAGTCTAATGTAGTGTACTGTAATACATTATAATATAGCCTGTTGTAGTGTAGTTTAGTTTAGAATAGTCCTCATTAATATAATTTAGCATTGTGTAATATACTCTAGATAGGAATTTTATTTATCCCGCAGTGGGGAAATTCTGGTGACCCAGCAGCAGCGGACAGACAGTCAGAAAAAAAGTTAATAATTACAAAAAAATAGTAAATTGTTTGACAATTCTAGTGTAGTTTAATGTAGTGTAATACAGTATAGTTTAGTTTATAATACTTTACTATAATAAATATAGTTTAATTTATTGTAGTCTAGTACAGTTTAGTGTGATATAGTCTAATATAGTGTAGTAAAGTCAAATATTTTCTAGTCTAGTTTAGAGTAGTGTAATATATTATCGTGTAGTTTAGTATAACGCAGTCTAACTTAATATACTCTAGTATAGTGTAGTTTAGAATAGTATAATGTAGTTTATTTTATATAATATAGTGAAGTAAAGTATAGTATATTATAGCCTGTTAAAGTGTAGGTTAGTGGAGTGTACTATAGTGTAATCTACTTTAGTTTCCAATAGTCCAGTGTAGTGCAGTATAGAGCAATAGTTTATTGAAGTGTAGTGTAACATAGTCTACTATAGTGTAGTAGAATTAGAATAATCTAATATAGTGTAGTGTACTGTAGTATAGTCTAGTTGTAGTGTAGTTTAATATAGTTTAGTTTACAGTAATCCAGTGTGGTGTAGTATATCTTAATATAGTTTAACATTATGTACTATAGTCTAATAGTCTATAATTTAATATAGTCTAATATAGTGTAGTGTACTTTACAATAGTCCAGTGTGGTGTAGTATATCTTAATGTAGTTTAGTTTTAGGATTGGTGGTTCAATTGAGTCCGTTCCTTAGGAGACAGGTCAGTTGTCAGCCATTCATTGAAACACTTGTTCAAATGATTGTTACTGTGTTGTTTGTGTTCCGGAAGGGACAAAGCATTCGCCCACCTATCGGAGGATAGGTGTTTTTAATAACGCTTTGTTGTTTTTGAGTTTGTCAAGGTACAGAGCAGTCGTCGGTGGTTCCATTGACGCCTACTACTTGACCTGAGCTACAGAGGGAGCAGAGCAGTTGTTCTCCAGTCATTGAGTTGGTGGGTGAAATGTCTCTGGCTCTTTTCCTTGTGTTCCTCAGGTTATAGAGCAGTGGTCCACCAGTCGTAGGATTGGTGGTTCAGATACCTCTGACTTCCTCGGCAGACAGAACAGTTCTCCAGCAATCGTAGGTTTGGTGGGTCAGCTGACTCGGTTCCGTAGGAGACAGGTCAGTCATAAAGCAATCATTGGATCGGTGTTTCAATGGAATTTGACTGTGCTATTTGTTTTCCACAAGTGACACGGCATTTGTCCACCAATCGTAGGTTTCGTGATTTCATTGACTATGTCTCTGTGAGTTGACTTCCTCAGGAGACAGAACAGTTGTCTACCAATTGTAGGATTGGTGGTTCAATTGAGTCCGTTCCTTCGGAGACAGGTCAGTTGTCAGCCATTCATATAAACACTTGTTCAAATGATTGTTACTGTGTTGTTTGTGTTTCGGAAGGGACAAAGTATTCGCCCACCTATCGGAGGATAGGTGTTTTAAAAACGCTTTGTTGTTTTTGAGTTTGTCAAGGTACAGAGCAGTCGTCGGTGGTTCCATTGACGCCTACTACTTGACCTGAGTTACAGAGGGAGCAGAGCAGTTGTTCTCCAGTCATTGAGTTGGTGGGTGAAATGTCTCTGGCTCTTTTCCTTATGTTCCTCAGGTTATAGAGCAGTGGTCCACCAGTCGTAGGATTGGTGGTTCAGATACCTCTGACTTCTTGACCTGACTTCCTCGGCAGACAGAACAGTTGTCCAGCAATCGTAGGTTTGGTGGGTCAACTGACTCGGTTCCGTAGGAGACAGGTCAGTCATAAAGCAATCATTGGATCGGTGTTTCAATGGAATTTGACTGTGCTATTTGTGTTCCACAAGTGATACGGCATTTGTCCACCAATCGTAGGTTTCGTGATTTCATTGACTATGTCTCTGTGAGTTGAGTTCCTCAGGAGACAAAACAGTGTTTCACCAATCGTAGGTTTCGTGATTTCATTGACTATGTCTCTGTGAGTTGAGTTCCTCAGGAGACAAAACAGTGTTTCACCAATCATAGGTTTGGTGTTTCAGATGCCTCTGACCTCTAGACCTGACTTCCTCAGGAGACAGAACAGTTGTCTACCAATCGTAGGATTGGTGGTTCAATTGAGTCCGTTCCTTAGGAGACAGGTCAGTTGTCAGCCATTCATTGAAACACTTGTTCAAATGATTGTTACTGTGTTGTTTGTGTTCCGGAAGGGACAAAGCATTCGCTCACCTATCGGAGGATAGGTGTTTTAAAAAGGCTTTGTTGTTTTTGAGTTTGTCAAGGTACAGAGCAGTCGTCGGTGGTTCCATTGACGCCTACTACTTGACCTGAGTTACAGAGGGAGCAGAGCAGTTGTTCTCCAGTCATTGAGTTGGTGGGTGAAATGTCTCTGGCTCTTTTCCTTGTGTTCCTCAGCTTATAGAGCAGTGGTCCACCAGTCGTAGGATTGGTGGTTCAGATCCCTCTGACTTCTTGACCTGACTTCCTCGGCAGACAGAACAGTTGTCCAGCAATCGTAGGTTTGGTGGGTCAACTGACTCGGTTCCGTAGGAGACAGGTCAGTCATAAAGCAATCATTGGATCGGTGTTTCAATGGAATTTGACTGTGCTATTTGTGTTCCACAAGTGACACGGCATTTGTCCACCAATTGTAGGTTTCGTGATTTCATTGACTATGTCTCTGTGAGTTGAGTTCCTCAGGAGACAAAACAATGTTTCACCAATCATAGGTTTGGTGTTTCAGATGCCTCTGACCTCTAGACCTGACTTCCTCAGGAGACAGTACAGTTGTCTACCAATCGTAGGATTGGTGGTTCAATTGAGTCCGTTCCTTCGGAGACAGGTCAGTTGTCAGCCATTCATTGAAACACTTGTTCAAATGATTGTTACTGTGTTGTTTGTGTTCCGGAAGGGACAAAGCATTCGCCCACCTATCGGAGGATAGGTGTTTTTAATAACGCTTTGTTGTTTTTGAGTTTGTCAAGGTACAGAGCAGTCGTCGGTGGTTCCATTGACGCCTACTACTTGACCTGAGTTACAGAGGGAGCAGAGCAGTTGTTCTCCAGTCATTGAGTTGGTGGGTGAAATGTCTCTGGCTCTTTTCCTTGTGTTCCTCAGGTTATAGAGCAGTGGTCCACCAGTCGTAGGATTGGTGGTTCAGATACCTCTGACTTCTTGACCTGACTTCCTCGGCAGACAGAACAGTTGTCCAGCAATCGTAGGTTTGGTGGGTCAACTGACTCGGTTCCGTAGGAGACAGGTCAGTCATAAAGCAATCATTGGATCGGTGTTTCAATTGAATTTGACTGTGCTATTTGTGTTCCACAAGTGACACGGCATTTGTCCACCAATCGTAGGTTTCGTGATTTCATTGACTATGTCTCTGTGAGTTGAGTTCCTCAGGAGACAAAACAATGTTTCACCAATCATAGGTTTGGTGTTTCAGATGCCTCTGACCTCTAGACCTGACTTCCTCAGGAGACAGAACAGTTGTCTACCAATCGTAGGATTGGTGGTTCAATTGAGTCCGTTCCTTAGGAGACAGGTCAGTTGTCAGCCATTCATTGAAACACTTGTTCAAATGATTGTTACTGTGTTGTTTGTGTTCCGGAAGGGACAAAGCATTCGCCCACCTATCGGAGGATAGGTGTTTTTAATAACGCTTTGTTGTTTTTGAGTTTGTCAAGGTACAGAGCAGTCGTCGGTGGTTCCATTGACGCCTACTACTTGACCTGAGTTACAGAGGGAGCAGAGCAGTTGTTCTCCAGTCATTGAGTTGGTGGGTGAAATGTCTCTGGCTCTTTTCCTTGTGTTCCTCAGGTTATAGAGCAGTGGTCCACCAGTCGTAGGATTGGTTGTTCAGATACCTCTGACTTCCTCGGCAGACAGAACAGTTGTCCAGCAATCGTAGGTTTGGTGGGTCAGCTGACTCGGTTCCGTAGGAGACAGGTCAGACATAAAGCCATCATTGGATCGGTGTTTCAATGGAATTTGACTGTGCTATTTGTTTTCCACAAGTGACACGGCATTTGTCCACCAATCGTAGGTTTCGTGATTTCATTGACTATGTCTCTGTGAGTTGAGTTCCTCAGGAGACAAAACAGTGTTTCACCAATCGTAGGTTTCGTGATTTCATTGACTATGTCTCTGTGAGTTGACTTCCTCAGGAGACAGAACAGTTGTCTACCAATTGTAGGATTGGTGGTTCAATTGAGTCCGTTCCTTCGGAGAAAGGTCAGTTGTCAGCCAATCATATAAACACTTGTTCAAATGATTGTTACTGTGTTGTTTGTGTTCCGGAAGGGACAAAGCATTCGCCCACCTATCGGAGGATAGGTGTTTTTAATAACGCTTTGTTGTTTTTGATTTTGTCAAGGTACAGAGCAGTCGTCGGTGGTTCCATTGACGCCTAGTACTTGAACTGAGTTACATAGGGAGCAGAGCAGTTGTTCTCCAGTCATTGAGTTGGTGGGTGAAATGTCTCTGGCTCTTTTCCTTGTGTTCCTCAGGTTATAGAGCAGTGGTCCACCAGTCGTAGGATTGGTGGTTCAGATACCTCTGACTTCTTGACCTGACTTCCTCGGCAGACAGAACAGTCGTCCAGCAATCGTAGGTTTGGTGGGTCAACTGACTCGGTTCCGTAGGAGACAGGTCAGTCATAAAGCAATCATTGGATCGGTGTTTCAATGGAATTTGACTGTGCTATTTGTTTTCCACAAGTGACACGGCATTTGTCCACCAATCGTAGGTTTCGTGATTTCATTGACTATGTCTCTGTGAGTTGAGTTCCTAAGGAGACAAAACAGTGTTTCACCAATCGTAGGTTTCGTGATTTCATTGACTATGTCTCTGTGAGTTGAGTTCCTCAGGAGACAAAACAGTGTTTCACCAATCATAGGTTTGGTGTTTCAGATGCCTCTGACCTCTAGACCTGACTTCCTCAGGAGACAGAACAGTTGTCTACCAATCGTAGGATTGGTGGTTCAATTGAGTCCGTTCCTTAGGAGACAGGTCAGTTGTCAGCCATTCATTGAAACACTTGTTCAAATGATTGTTACTGTGTTGTTTGTGTTCCGGAAGGGACAAAGCATTCGCCCACCTATCGGAGGATAGGTGTTTTTAATAACGCTTTGTTGTTTTTGAGTTTGTCAAGGTACAGAGCAGTCGTCGGTGGTTCCATTGACGCCTACTACTTGACCTGAGTTACAGAGGGAGCAGAGCAGTTGTTCTCCAGTCATTGAGTTTGTGGGTGAAATGTCTCTGGCTCTTTTCCTTGTGTTCCTCAGGTTATAGAGCAGTGGTCCACCAGTCGTAGGATTGGTGGTTCAGATCCCTCTGACTTCTTGACCTGACTTCCTCGGCAGACAGAACAGTTGTCCAGCAATCGTAGGTTTGGTGGGTCAACTGACTCGGTTCCGTAGGAGACAGGTCAGTCATAAAGCAATCATTGGATCGGTGTTTCAATGGAATTTGACTGTGCTATTTGTGTTCCACAAGTGACACGGCATTTGTCCACCAATCGTAGGTTTCGTGATTTCATTGACTATGTCTCTGTGAGTTGAGTTCCTCAGGAGACAAAACAATGTTTCACCAATCATAGGTTTGGTGTTTCAGATGCCTCTGACCTCTAGACCTGACTTCCTCAGGAGACAGAACAGTTGTCTACCAATCGTAGGATTGGTGGTTCAATTGAGTCAGTTCCTTAGGAGACAGGTCAGTTGTCAGCCATTCATTGAAACACTTGTTCAAATGATTGTTACTGTGTTGTTTGTGTTCCGGAAGGGACAAAGCATTCGCCCACCTATCGGAGGATAGGTGTTTTTAATAACGCTTTGTTGTTTTTGAGTTTGTCAAGGTACAGAGCAGTCGTCGGTGGTTCCATTGACGCCTACTACTTGACCTGAGTTACAGAGAGAGCAGAGCAGTTGTTCTCCAGTCATTGAGTTGGTGGGTGAAATGTCTCTGGCTCTTTTCCTTGTGTTTTTCAGGTTATAGAGCAGTGGTCCACCAGTCGTAGGATTGGTGGTTCAGATACCTCTGACTTCTTGACCTGACTTCCTCGGCAGACAGAACAGTTGTCCAGCAATCGTAGGTTTGGTGGGTCAACTGACTCGGTTCCGTAGGAGACAGGTCAGTCATAAAGCAATCATTGGATCGGTGTTTCAATGGAATTTGACTGTGCTATTTGTGTTCCACAAGTGACACGGCATTTGTCCACCAGTCGTAGGTTTCGTGATTTCATTGACTATGTCTCTGTGAGTTGAGTTCCTCAGGAGACAAAACAGTGTTTCACCAATCGTAGGTTTCGTGATTTCATTGACTATGTCTCTGTGAGTTGAGTTCCTCAGGAGACAAAACAGTGTTTCACCAATCGTAGGTTTCGTGATTTCATTGACTATGTCTCTGAGTTGAGTTCCTCAGGAGACAAAACAGTGTTTCACCAATCGTAGGTTTCGTGATTTCATTGACTATGTCTCTGTGAGTTGAGTTCCTCAGGAGACAAAACAATGTTTCACCAATCATAGGTTTGGTGTTTCAGATGCCTCTGACCTCTAGACCTGACTTCCTCAGGAGACAGAACAGTTGTCTACCAATCGTAGGATTGGTGGTTCAATTGAGTCCGTTCCTTAGGAGACAGGTCAGTTGTCAGCCATTCATTGAAACACTTGTTCAAATGATTGTTACTGTGTTGTTTGTGTTCCGGAAGGGACAAAGCATTCGCCCACCTATCGGAGGATAGGTGTTTTTAATAACGCTTTGTTGTTTTTGAGTTTGTCAAGGTACAGAGCAGTCGTCGGTGGTTCCATTGACGCCTACTACTTGACCTGAGTTACAGAGGGAGCAGGGCAGTTGTTCTCCAGTCATTGAGTTGGTGGGTGAAATGTCTCTGGCTCTATTCCTTGTGTTCCTCAGGTTATAAAGCAGTGGTCCACCAGTCGTAGGATTGGTGGTTCAGATACCTCTGACTTCTTGACCTGACTTCCTCGGCAGACAGAACAGTTGTCCAGCAATCGTAGGTTTGGTGGGTCAACTGACTCGGTTCCGTAGGAGACAGGTCAGTCATAAAGCAATCATTGGATCGGTGTTTCAATGGAATTTGACTGTGCTATTTGTGTTCCACAAGTGACACGGCATTTGTCCACCAATCGTAGGTTTCGTGATTTCATTGACTATGTCTCTGTGAGTTGAGTTCCTCAGGAGACAAAACAGTGTTTCACCAATCGTAGGTTTCGTGATTTCATTGACTATGTCTCTGTGAGTTGAGTTCCTCAGGAGACAAAACAATGTTTCACCAATCATAGGTTTGGTGTTTCAGATGCCTCTGACCTCTAGACCTGACTTCCTCAGGAGACAGAACAGTTGTCTACCAATCGTAGGATTGGTGGTTCAATTGAGTCCGTTCCTTAGGAGACAGGTCAGTTGTCAGCCATTCATTGAAACACTTGTTCAAATGATTGTTACTGTGTTGTTTGTGTTCCGGAAGGGACAAAGCATTCGCCCACCTATCGGAGGATAGGTGTTTTTAATAACGCTTTGTTGTTTTTGAGTTTGTCAAGGTACAGAGCAGTCGTCGGTGGTTCCATTGACGCCTACTACTTGACCTGAGTTACAGAGGGAGCAGAGCAGTTGTTCTCCAGTCATTGAGTTGGTGGGTGAAATGTCTCTGGCTCTATTCCTTGTGTTCCTCAGGTTATAGAGCAGTGGTCCACCAGTCGTAGGATTGGTGGTTCAGATACCTCTGACTTCTTGACCTGACTTCCTCGGCAGACAGAACAGTCGTCCAGCAATCGTAGGTTTGGTGGGTCAACTGACTCGGTTCCGTAGGAGACAGGTCAGTCATAAAGCAATCATTGGATCGGTGTTTCAATGGAATTTGACTGTGCTATTTGTGTTCCACATGTGACACGGCATTTGTCCACCAATCGTAGGTTTCGTGATTTCATTGACTATGTCTCTGTGAGTTGAGTTCCTCAGGAGACAAAACAATGTTTCACCAATCATAGGTTTGGTGTTTCAGATGCCTCTGACCTCTAGACCTGACTTCCTTTAGGAGACAGAACAGTTGTCTACCAATCGTAGGATTGGTGGTTCAATTGAGTCCGTTCCTTAGGAGACAGGTCAGTTGTCAGCCAGTCATTGAAACACTTGTTCAAATGATTGTTACTGTGTTGTTTGTGTTCCGGAAGGGACAAAGCATTCGCCCACCTATCGGAGGATAGGTGTTTTTAATAACGCTTTGTTGTTTTTGAGTTTGTCAAGGTACAGAGCAGTCGTCGGTGGTTCCATTGACGCCTACTACTTGACCTGAGTTACAGAGGGAGCAGAGCAGTTGTTCTCCAGTCATTGAGTTGGTGGGTGAAATGTCTCTGGCTCTTTTCCTTGTGTTCCTCAGGTTATAGAGCAGTGGTCCACCAGTCGTAGGATTGGTGGTTCAGATACCTCTGACTTCTTGACCTGACTTCCTCGGCAGACAGAACAAATGTCCAGCAATCGTAGGTTTGGTGGGTCAACTGACTCGGTTCCGTAGGAGACAGGTCAGTCATAAAGCAATCATTGGATCGGTGTTTCAATGGAATTTGACTGTGCTATTTGTGTTCCACAAGTGACACGGCATTTGTCCACCAATCGTAGGTTTCGTGATTTCATTGACTATGTCTCTGTGAGTTGAGTTCCTCAGGAGACAAAACAGTGTTTCACCAATCGTAGGTTTCGTGATTTCATTGACTATGTCTCTGTGAGTTGAGTTCCTCAGGAGACAAAACAATGTTTCACCAATCATAGGTTTGGTGTTTCAGATGCCTCTGACCTCTAGACCTGACTTCCTCAGGAGACAGAACAGTTGTCTACCAATCGTAGGATTGGTGGTTCAATTGAGTCCGTTCCTTAGGAGACAGGTCAGTTGTCAGCCATTCATATAAACACTTGTTCAAATGATTGTTACTGTGTTGTTTGTGTTCCGGAAGGGACAAAGCATTCGCCCACCTATCGGAGGATAGGTGTTTTAAAAACGCTTTGTTGTTTTTGAGTTTGTCAAGGTACAGAGCAGTCGTCGGTGGTTCCATTGATGCCTACTACTTGACCTGAGTTACAGAGGGAGCAGAGCAGTTGTTCTCCAGTCATTGAGTTGGTGGGTGAAATGTCTCTGGCTCTTTTCCTTGTGTTCCTCAGGTTATAGAGCAGTGGTCCACCAGTCGTAGGATTGGTGGTTCAGATACCTCTGACTTCTTGACCTGACTTCCTCGGCAGACAGAACAGTTGTCCAGCAATCGTAGGTTTGGTGGGTCAACTGACTCGGTTCCGTAGGAGACAGGTCAGTCATAAAGCAATCATTGGATCGGTGTTTCAATGGAATTTGACTGTGCTATTTGTGTTCCACAAGTGACACGGCATTTGTCCACCAATCGTAGGTTTCGTGATTTCATTGACTATGTCTCTGTGAGTTGAGTTCCTCAGGAGACAAAACAGTGTTTCACCAATCGTAGGTTTCGTGATTTCATTGACTATGTCTCTGTGAGTTGAGTTTCTCAGGAGACAAAACAATGTTTCACCAATCATAGGTTTGGTGTTTCAGATGCCTCTGACCTCTAGACCTGACTTCCTCAGGAGACAGAACAGTTGTCTACCAATCGTAGGATTGGTGGTTCAATTGAGTCCGTTCCTTAGGAGACAGGTCTGTTGTCAGCCATTCATTGAAACACTTGTTCAAATGATTGTTACTGTGTTGTTTGTGTTCCGGAAGGGACAAAGCATTCGCCCACCTATCGGAGGATAGGTGTTTTTAATAACGCTTTGTTGTTTTTGAGTTTGTCAAGGTACAGAGCAGTCGTCGGTGGTTCCATTGACGCCTACTACTTGACCTGAGTTACATAGGGAGCAGAGCAGTTGTTCTCCAGTCATTGAGTTGGTGGGTGAAATGTCTCTGGCTCTATTCCTTGTGTTCCTCAGGTTATAGAGCAGTGGTCCACCAGTCGTAGGATTGGTGGTTCAGATACCTCTGACTTCTTGACCTGACTTCCTCGGCAGACAGAACAGTTGTCCAGCAATCGTAGGTTTGGTGGGTCAACTGACTCGGTTCCGTAGGAGACAGGTCAGTCATAAAGCAATCATTGGATCGGTGTTTCAATGGAATTTGACTGTGCTATTTGTGTTCCACATGTGACACGGCATTTGTCCACCAATCGTAGGTTTCGTGATTTCATTGACTATGTCTCTGTGAGTTGAGTTCCTCAGGAGACAAAACAGTGTTTCACCAATCATAGGTTTGGTGTTTCAGATGCCTCTGACCTCTAGACCTGACTTCCTTTAGGAGACAGAACAGTTGTCTACCAATCGTAGGATTGGTGGTTCAATTGAGTCCGTTCCTTAGGAGACAGGTCAGTTGTCAGCCAGTCATTGAAACACTTATTCAAATGATTGTTACTGTGTTGTTTGTGTTCCGGAAGGGACAAAGCATTCGCCCACCTATCGGAGGATAGGTGTTTTTAATAACGCTTTGTTGTTTTTGAGTTTGTCAAGGTACAGAGCAGTCGTCGGTGGTTCCATTGACGCCTACTACTTGACCTGAGTTACAGAGGGAGCAGAGCAGTTGTTCTCCAGTCATTGAGTTGGTGGGTGAAATGTCTCTGGCTCTATTCCTTGTGTTCCTCAGGTTATAGAGCAGTGGTCCACCAGTCGTAGGATTGGTGGTTCAGATACCTCTGACTTCTTGACCTGACTTCCTCGGCAGACAGAACAAATGTCCAGCAATCGTAGGTTTGGTGGGTCAACTGACTCGGTTCCGTAGGAGACAGGTCAGTTATAAAGCAATCATTGGATCGGTGTTTCAATGGAATTTGACTGTGCTATTTGTGTTCCACAAGTGACACGGCATTTGTCCACCAATCGTAGGTTTCGTGATTTCATTGACTATGTCTCTGTGAGTTGAGTTCCTCAGGAGACAAAACAGTGTTTCACCAATCTTAGGTTTCGTGATTTCATTGACTATGTCTCTGTGAGTTGAGTTCCTCAGGAGACAAAACAGTGTTTCACCAATCGTAGGTTTCGTGATTTCATTGACTATGTCTCTGTGAGTTGAGTTCCTCAGGAGACAAAACAATGTTTCACCAATCATAGGTTTGGTGTTTCAGATGCCTCTGACCTCTAGACCTGACTTCCTCGGCAGACAGAACAGTTGTCCAGCAATCGTAGGTTTGGTGGGTCAACTGACTCGGTTCCGTAGGAGACAGGTCAGTCATAAAGCAATCATTGGATCGGTGTTTCAATGGAATTTGACTGTGCTATTTGTGTTCCACAAGTGACACGGCATTTGTCCACCAATCGTAGGTTTCATAATTTCATTGACTATGTCTCTGTGAGTTGAGTTCCTCAGGAGACAAAACAGTGTTTCACCAATCGTAGGTTTCGTGATTTCATTGACTATGTCTCTGTGAGTTGAGTTCCTCAGGAGACAGAACAGTTGTCTACCAATCATAGGATTGGTGGTTCAATTGAGTCAGTTCCTTAGGAGACAGGTCAGTTGTCAGCCATTCATTGAAACACTTGTTCAAATGATTGTTACTGTGTTGTTTGTGTTCCGGAAGGGACAAAGCATTCGCCCACCTATAGGTGTTTTTAATAACGCTTTGTTGTTTTTGAGTTTGTCAAGGTACAGAGCAGTCGTCGGTGGTTCCATTGACGCCTACTACTTGACCTGAGTTACAGAGGGAGCAGAGCAGTTGTTCTCCAGTCATTGAGTTGGTGGGTGAAATGTCTCTGGCTCTATTCCTTGTGTTCCTCAGGTCATAGAGCAGTGGTCCACCAGTCGTAGGATTGGTGGTTCAGATGTGACAGTTTGGCCCTCCAGCCCCTGGAGGGCGCCCTTGTCCCCTTTTCTTCTTTGTGGGTTTTTGTTTCGTCCGTTTCCTGTCTCTGCTCGTTATTGTTTTCACCTGGTTTTGATTTCCTGTTTGTGTAGTATTTAAGTTCCTCTGTTTGTTTTCGGTTTGCTGGCTGATTAGTAGATGTTACCTTGCGTTAGTTGTGTTTGTACACTTGTGTTACTGGTTCCTACATGTTTTGTTCTTGTCATTTGTGTTACCATTCACATTTGAATTATCAAGATGTCTTTTCCTTTGAGAGTCGGAGTAAGTGTTGGTTTGTTGATGTCTGTATTTGTCTTTTGTGTTTCGATTTATGTAGTAGTAGTTATACGTATTCGTTTAGTCCAGTCAGTGTTTAGAGTTGTTTTGTCCCGTTCAGTGTGCTGTGCATGTGAGTATGTGTAGGCTTTGTGTTTCACGTTAAAGTGTATTCACCCCTGTTAAGATTTGTTTGTACCGTCTTTTAGTTTGGTAGTTTATGTGGGGTCTCGTTAGATGTTAAGAGTTGTCACCTTGTCCTTGTCTAGAGTCCTGTCGGTGTGATAGTCTGCCACTTATTTATCTATTGTATGTTTTGGTTTATTATTATTTTGTGTAGCCACTTGTCTTCTCGTTTGTTCAATTAAAAATTGGTTAATCGTCCAACTGTTCTGTCCCGGGTTTGTGCAATTGGGTCCTATCCTTTTAGTCCTGTCGTAGTGGGCACAGGCTCTTGGCTGAGCAGCCCTTTAGTTTGTCTGGCGCCACCGTGTGGCGATATAACGAGTCTGAACCAGGGGTTCAGGCATCTCCTGCCCCTGGGTGCAAGTGAGTTAAGTAGCGAGTTGTAACAGAATCAGCCAGCCAAAAACAGGACCCAGCCGACCCAGTTTTGTTTTTCTGCGCACAGGATAAGTTATGCTCGGCCCCGGAGTCTAACGAAGGATCTCCGGGGGCTTCGTTTGTTCCCTGTGCGCCGGACTGCGCACAGGATGATGGTTGTTCGACCCCGGAGAAGAGTGAGAGACCTCCGGGGTTCTCGTTTGTTCCCTGTGCGCCGGATTGCGCACAGGATGAGCCCTGTTCAGCCCCGGAGAATAGTGAAGGAACTCCGGGGATTTCTTTTGTTTCCTGTGCGCTGGTCTGCGCACAGGATGATGCCTGTCCTGCCCCAGAGGATCTCAAAGTGGTCGCCACCTCCTCGACCGTCCGCAACGATCCGCCTGGGTTCTTCGCCACGCCCTCATCCGTCCCGGAGCTCACCGCCGCGGAACCGCTCATCTCGTCTGTTTCGGAGCTCATCGCCACTGGCCAGCTCATCTCGTCTGCTTCAGAGTCTGGTGCCGCTGAACTACTCATCTCCTCTTCTGCGGAACCTGGCGCTGCCGCACCGCTCATCTCGTCTGCCGCGGAGCCCGGCGCTGCCGCACCGCTCATCTCGTCTGCCGCGGAGCCCGGCGCTGCCGCACCGCTCATTCCGTCCGCCGCGGAGCCCGGAGCTGCTGAACCACTCACCTCATCTGCCGCAGAACACCTTGTCTCGTCTGTCTCGGAGCTCACCGCTGTCGGCCAGCTCACCTCGTCTTCCTCGGAGCCCGGCGCCGCAGAACCACTCATGTCGTCGGCTTCTGAGTCCGGTGCTGCCGAACACCTCGTCTCGTCTGTCTCGGAGCCCGGCGCTGTCGAGCCGCCTTCCTCGTCCGCCTCGGAGCCCGGCGCTGTCGAGCCGCCTTCCTCGTCCGCCTCGGAGCCCGGCGCTGCCGAGCCGCCTTCCTCGTCCGCCTCGGAGCCCGGCGCTGCCGAGTTACCCACCTCGTCCGTCCCGGAGCCCGGCGCTGCCGAACCGCTCCCCTCGTCCGTCTCGGAGCTCGGATCAGCGTTCCGGTTACGTCCTGTCTTGCCGGCCTCAAAGGTCGTCAAGCCGTTTGCTTGGCCATGTCTCTTTCGCCGCCGGCCACCAAGGGGTTTTCGTCCGGCCGTTTGGGAGCCAGAGGCCCCGTTTTGTCCCCAGCTGCTGCTGGATAGAGCATGTGCTCGCCTTCGCCCGCCGTGACGGGACACTTTCAGTTTGAACATTTTGAACTATTCGTTTGACCTCGTTGAGGGCCTTTTGAGTTGGACAATTTTTTTGTGTTTGTTGGTTTGTTCGTTTCTTCGGGGCCGTCTGGGATCCGGCCTTGGGGAGGGGGCTCTGTGACAGTTTGGCCCTCCAGCCCCTGGAGGGCGCCCTTGTCCCCTTTTCTTCTTTGTGGGTTTTTGTTTCGTCCGTTTCCTGTCTCTGCTCGTTATTGTTTTCACCTGGTTTTGATTTCCTGTTTGTGTAGTATTTAAGTTCCTCTGTTTGTTTTCGGTTTGCTGGCTGATTAGTAGATGTTACCTTGCGTTAGTTGTGTTTGTACACTTGTGTTACTGGTTCCTACATGTTTTGTTCTTGTCATTTGTGTTACCATTCACATTTGAATTATCAAGATGTCTGTTCCTTTGAGAGTCGGAGTAAGTGTTGGTTTGTTGATGTCTGTATTTGTCTTTTGTGTTTCGATTTATGTAGTAGTAGTTATACGTATTCGTTTAGTCCAGTCAGTGTTTAGAGTTGTTTTGTCCCGTTCAGTGTGCTGTGCATGTGAGTATGTGTAGGCTTTGTGTTTCACGTTAAAGTGTATTCACCCCTGTTAAGATTTGTTTGTACCGTCTTTTAGTTTGGTAGTTTATGTGGGGTCTCGTTAGATGTTAAGAGTTGTCACCTTGTCCTTGTCTAGAGTCCTGTCGGTGTGATAGTCTGCCACTTATTTATCTATTGTATGTTTTGGTTTATTATTATTTTGTGTAGCCACTTGTCTTCTCGTTTGTTCAATTAAAAATTGGTTAATCGTCCAACTGTTCTGTCCCGGGTTTGTGCAATTGGGTCCTATCCTTTTAGTCCTGTCGTAGTGGGCACAGGCTCTTGGCTGAGCAGCCCTTTAGTTTGTCTGGCGCCACCGTGTGGCGATATAACGAGTCTGAACCAGGGGTTCAGGCATCTCCTGCCCCTGGGTGCAAGTGAGTTAAGTAGCGAGTTGTAACATCAGACACCTCTGACTTCTTGACCTGACTTCCTCGGCAGACAGAACAGTTGTCCAGCAATCGTAGGTTTGGTGGGTCAACTGACTCGGTTCCGTAGGAGACAGGTCAGTCATAAAGCAATCATTGGATCGGTGTTTCAATTGAATTTGACTGTGCTGTTTGTGTTCCACAAGTGACACGGCATTTGTCCACCAATCGTAGGTTTCGTGATTCAGATGCCTCTGACCTCTAGACCTGACTTCCTCGGCAGACAGAACAGTTGTCCAGCAATCGTAGGTTTGGTGGGTCAACTGACTCGGTTCCGTAGGAGACAGGTCAGTCATAAAGTGTCACGATCGGCAGCCTGGCCGATCGGTCCCTTACTGGGTGAATCTCCACCCAGCGGAGTCACTCACCACACCCCTGTCATCACCACGCACCTGCCTGATTATCCTCACGTGCTCTGATTATTTTCACCTGGCTCATCATCTCTTACTTAAGTTCTTCCCACAGCTCAGTCCCTTGTCAGACCATCAACGTTGCTACCCCGACATGCAAACCTCCGACGGACTTCCCCTTTTGCCACCGGTACCGTGAGGTTTCCTTTGAATCCTTGTTCTGATCGCCTGACGCTCACGACAGCGGTGGGTATTTTGACTGACTTTTACGCCAAGAACGCTGGGCTCTCGTCTTTGTGTCCTGAGGGATTTGCTACTCTGACTTGTCCACGAAACCTAAACTAACTCTTCTTAGTTAGCGACGAGCGCCTTTGGTGCGCCGTGTGTTTGAGACTCTGTCACGCACTGTACACAGCCGGTTCGGCTCGCTTTGTGTTTTGTTTTGTTCTTAGTTTTGTCGCCTGGATTCTGCTGCCCTCCTGGTCTCCTCTCCACTGTCACGGCTGGCAGAAGATCCGGAGGACTCCGGAGACCTGACAGCCACCAATCTTGACCTTGCCAGGTCATCCAGACCCTTTTTGATTTGCTGGATGCGATCCCTGAGATCCAGGACTCCCAGACCCGCATCTCCACACTGAACTGGGTTACAGATTTTTACTCAGCCTGCCCCTGGTTAAAGACCCATACAAGGTTCCCTGAGCTTCTGACCATACAGGTCAGACTCAGAAGGAGGGAGGCACCCCGTCCTCAGTCTGCTCCCTCGCCACGTCGCCAGTCTGCCCTCTCGTCACGACGACAGCCTGCCCTCTCGCTCGTCCCATCCACACCAGAACGACCTGCCGCACCCTCACAGTCCCAGGCCACCTCTCCGGTCCTCTGTGCTGGCCACGTGATTCTCGGCTCGTGCCGGACGCCGGAGATTGCCCCTCGTCTCTTCCCCTCTGAGGGCCGCCGTATCTGGCAGGAACTGAAGCATCAGGGGGACCCTCTCCACACTCCTCCGGTTCCCCCCATCCCGGGTCCCAAGTCTCGGCCTCATTCTCGACACCACCCAGAACCTGCTGTTCGTGCTGCTTCACGCCACCCAGAACCTGCTGTTCATGCTGCTCTACGCCACCCAGAACCTGCTGTTCCACGCCATGCTAGGACCACGGACTCATACCACCCGAGCCTCCCTGCTGCTCCTCGCCTCTCCTCTCCTGAGCCTCTGCCCAATCAGGAGGAGCCGATGGCCCAGTCGGGTCCGCGGCGGACATTTCCCCAGTTCCTGGCCTATTGGGCCTCCCTTCGGGCCCGCGCCCGCGCAAATCTTGCCACCTCCTCAGGCCATGCAGACTTGGACCATGTCCGCAGCAGCAGCCACAGACGCCGGCCGCCTAGGTTCCCCTGCCGCCGCAACCACCGGTGACACTGGCCACCCTGGGCTTTACGCCGCCGCAACCACCGTCGACGCCGACCACCCAGGCTCTCACACCACGAGTTTTCTGCTTCAAGCGTTTCCCGACCATGTTCTTATCCTCGCCATGTTCCTCAAGGTGTCCTGGTATTGTGCGGCCTGGAGGGTCCACACAGGTTCCTTCCGGCTCCGGCGACCCCAGGAGGGGTCTGCCTTTTGGTTCCTGGCTCTGGCGACCCCAGGAGGGGTCTGCCTTCTGGTTCCTGGCTCTGGCGACCCCAGGAGGGGTCTGCCTTCTGGTTCCGGGCTCTGGCGACCCCAGGAGGGGTCCGCCTTCTGGTTCCGGGCTCTGGCGACCCCAGGAGGGGTCCGCCTTCTGGGTCCGGGCTCTGGCGACCCCAGGAGGGGTCCGCCTTCTGGATTGGTGGTTCAGATACCTCTGACTTCTTGACCTGACTTCCTCGGCAGACAGAACAGTTGTCCAGCAATCGCAGGATTGGTGGGTCAACTGACTCGGTTCCGTAGGAGACAGGTCAGTCATAAAGCAATCATTGGATCGGTGTTTCAATGGAATTTGACTGTGCTATTTGTGTTCCACAAGTGACACGGCATTTGTCCACCAATCGTAGGTTTCGTGATTTCATTGACTATGTCTCTGTGAGTTGAGTTCCTCAGGAGACAAAACAGTGTTTCACCAATCGTAGGTTTCGTGATTTCATTGACTATGTCTCTGTGAGTTGAGTTCCTCAGGAGACAAAACAATGTTTCACCAATCATAGCTTTGGTGTTTCAGATGCCTCTGACCTCTAGACCTGACTTCCTCAGGAGACAGAACAGTTGTCTACCAATCGTAGGATTGGTGGTTCAATTGAGTCCGTTCCTTAGGATACAGGTCAGTTGTCAGCCATTCATTGAAACACTTGTTCAAATGATTGTTACTGTGTTGTTTGTGTTCCGGAAGGGACAAAGCATTCGCCCACCTATCGGAGGATAGGTGTTTTTAATAACGCTTTGTTGTTTTTGAGTTTGTCGAGGTACAGAGCAGTCGTCGGTGGTTCCATTGACGCCTACTACTTGACCTGAGTTACAGAGGGAGCAGAGCAGTTGTTCTCCAGTCATTGAGTTGGTGGGTGAAATGTCTCTGGCTCTTTTCCTTGTGTTCCTCAGGTTATAGAGCAGTGGTCCACCAGTCGTAGGATTGGTGGTTCAGATCCCTCTGACTTCTTGACCTGACTTCCTCGGCAGACAGAACAGTTGTCCAGCAATCGTAGGTTTGGTGGGTCAACTGACTCGGTTCCGTAGGAGACAGATCAGTCACAAAGCAATCATTAGATCGGTGTTTCAATGGAATTTGACTGTGCTATTTGTGTTCCACAAGTGACACGGCATTTGTCCACCAATCGTAGGTTTCGTGATTTCATTGACTATGTCTCTGTGAGTTGACTTCCTCAGGAGACAGAACAGTTGTCTACCAATCGTAGGATTGGTGGTTCAATTGAGTCAGTTCCTTAGGAGACAGGTCAGTTGTCAGCCATTCATTGAAACACTTGTTCAAATGATTGTTACTGTGTTGTTTGTGTTCCGGAAGGGACAAAGCATTCGCCCACCTATCGGAGGATAGGTGTTTTTAATAACGCTTTGTTGTTTTTGAGTTTGTCAAGGTACAGAGCAGTCGTCGGTGGTTCCATTGACGCCTACTACTTGACCTGAGTTACAGAGGGAGCAGAGCAGTTGTTCTCCAGTCATTGAGTTGGTGGGTGAAATGTCTCTGGCTCTTTTCCTTGTGTTCCTCAGGTTATAGAGCAGTGGTCCACCAGTCGTAGGATTGGTGGTTCAGATACCTCTGACTTCTTGACCTGACTTCCTCGGCAGACAGAACAGTTGTCCAGCAATCGTAGGTTTGGTGGGTCAACTGACTCGGTTCCGTAGGAGACAGGTCAGTCATAAAGCAATCATTGGATCGGTGTTTCAATGGAATTTGACTGTGCTGTTTGTGTTCCACAAGTGACACGGCATTTGTCCACCAATCGTAGGTTTCGTGATTTCATTGACTATGTCTCTGTGAGTTGAGTTCCTCAGGAGACAAAACAATGTTTCACCAATCATAGGTTTGGTGTTTCAGATACCTCTGACCTCTAGACCTGACTTCCTCAGGAGACAGAACAGTTGTCTACCAATCGTAGGATTGGTGGTTCAATTGAGTCAGTTCCTTAGGAGACAGGTCAGTTGTCAGCCATTCATTGAAACACTTGTTTAAATGATTGTTACTGTGTTGTTTGTGTTCCGGAAGGGACAAAGCATTCGCCCACCTATCGGAGGATAGGTGTTTTTAATAACGCTTTGTTGTTTTTGAGTTTGTCAAGGTACAGAGCAGTCGTCGGTGGTTCCATTGACGCCTACTACTTGAACTGAGTTACAGAGGGAGCAGAGCAGTTGTTCTCCAGTCATTGAGTTGGTGGGTGAAATGTCTCTGGCTCTATTCCTTGTGTTCCTCAGGTTATAGAGCAGTGGTCCACCAGTCGTAGGATTGGTGGTTCAGATACCTCTGACTTCTTGACCTGACTTCCTCGGCAGACAGAACAGTTGTCCAGCAATCTTAGGTTTGGTGGGTCAACTGACTCGGTTCCGTAGGAGACAGGTCAGTCATAAAGCAATCATTGGATCGGTGTTTCAATGGAATTTGACTGTGCTATTTGTGTTCCACAAGTGACACGGCATTTGTCCACCAATCGTAGGTTTCGTGATTTCATTGACTATGTCTCTGTGAGTTGAGTTCCTCAGGAGACAAAACAGTGTTTCACCAATCGTAGGTTTCGTGATTTCATTGACTATGTCTCTGTGAGTTGAGTTCCTCAGGAGACAAAACAGTGTTTCACCAATCGTAGGTTTCGTGATTTCATTGACTATGTCTCTGTGAGTTGAGTTCCTTAGGAGACAAAACAGTGTTTCACCAATCATAGGTTTGGTGTTTCAGATACCTCTGACCTCTAGACCTGACTTCCCCAGGAGACAGAACAGTTGTCTACCAATCGTAGGATTGGTGGTTCAATTGAGTCCGTTCCTTAGGAGACAGGTCAGTTGTCAGCCATTCATTGAAACACTTGTTCAAATGATTGTTACTGTGTTGTTTGTGTTCCGGAAGGGACAAAGCATTCGCCCACCTATCGGAGGATAGGTGTTTTTAATAACGCTTTGTTGTTTTTGAGTTTGTCGAGGTACAGAGCAGTCGTCGGTGGTTCCATTGACGCCTACTACTTGACCTGAGTTACAGAGGGAGCAGAGCAGTTGTTCTCCAGTCATTGAGTTGGTGGGTGAAATGTCTCTGGCTCTTTTCCTTGTGTTCCTCAGGTTATAGAGCAGTGGTCCACCAGTCGTAGGATTGGTCGTTCAGATACCTCTGACTTCCTCGGCAGACAGAACAGTTGTCCAGCAATCGTAGGTTTGGTGGGTCAACTGACTCGGTTCCGTAGAAGACAGGTCAGTCATAAAGCAATCATTGGATCGGTGTTTCAATGGAATTTGACTGTGCTATTTGTGTTCCACAAGTGACACGGCATTTGTCCAGCAATCGCAGGTTTCGTGATTTCATTGACTATGTCTCTGTGAGTTGAGTTCCTCAGGAGACAAAACAGTGTTTCACCAATCGTAGGTTTCGTGATTTCATTGACTATGTCTCTGTGAGTTGAGTTCCTCAGGAGACAAAACAATGTTTCACCAATCATAGGTTTGGTGTTTCAGATGCCTCTGACCTCTAGACCTGACTTCCTCAGGAGACAGAACAGTTGTCTACCAATCGTAGGATTGGTGGTTCAATTGAGTCAGTTCCTTAGGAGACAGGTCAGTTGTCAGCCATTCATTGAAACACTTGTTCAAATGATTGTTACTGTGTTGTTTGTGTTCCGGAAGGGACAAAGCATTCGCCCACCTATCGGAGGATAGGTGTTTTTAATAACGCTTTGTTGTTTTTGAGTTTGTCAAGGTACAGAGCAGTCGTCGGTGGTTCCATTGACGCCTACTACTTGACCTGAGTTACAGAGGGAGCAGAGCAGTTGTTCTCCAGTCATTGAGTTGGTGGGTGAAATGTTTCTGGCTCTTTTCCTTGTGTTCCTCAGGTTATAGAGCAGTGGTCCACCAGTCGTAGGATTGGTGGTTCAGATACCTCTGGCTTCTTGACCTGACTTCCTCGGCAGACAGAACAGTTGTCCAGCAATCGTAGGATTGATGGGTCAACTGACTCGGTTCCGTAGGAGACAGGTCAGTCATAAAGCAATCATTGGATCGGTGTTTCAATGGAATTTGACTGTGCTATTTGTGTTCCACAAGTGACACGGCATTTGTCCACCAATCGTAGGTTTTGTGATTTCATTGACTATGTCTCTGTGAGTTGAGTTCCTCAGGAGACAAAACAGTGTTTCACCAATCGTAGGTTTCGTGATTTCATTGACTATGTCTCTGTGAGTTGAGTTCCTCAGGAGACAAAACAGTGTTTCACCAATCGTAGGTTTCGTGATTTCATTGACTATGTCTCTGTGAGTTGAGTTCCTTAGGAGACAAAACAGTGTTTCACCAATCATAGGTTTGGTGTTTCAGATACCTCTGACCTCTAGACCTGACTTCCCCAGGAGACAGAACAGTTGTCTACCAATCGTAGGATTGGTGGTTCAATTGAGTCCGTTCCTTAGGAGACAGGTCAGTTGTCAGCCATTCATTGAAACACTTGTTCAAATGATTGTTACTGTGTTGTTTGTGTTCCGGAAGGGACAAAGCATTCGCCCACCTATCGGAGGATAGGTGTTTTTAATAACGCTTTGTTGTTTTTGAGTTTGTCGAGGTACAGAGCAGTCGTCGGTGGTTCCATTGACGCCTACTACTTGACCTGAGTTACAGAGGGAGCAGAGCAGTTGTTCTCCAGTCATTGAGTTGGTGGGTGAAATGTCTCTGGCTCTTTTCCTTGTGTTCCTCAGGTTATAGAGCAGTGGTCCACCAGTCGTAGGATTGGTCGTTCAGATACCTCTGACTTCCTCGGCAGACAGAACAGTTGTCCAGCAATCGTAGGATTGATGGGTCAACTGACTCGGTTCCGTAGGAGACAGGTCAGTCATAAAGCAATCATTGGATCGGTGTTTCAATGGAATTTGACTGTGCTATTTGTGTTCCACAAGTGACACGGCATTTGTCCACCAATCGTAGGTTTTGTGATTTCATTGACTATGTCTCTGTGAGTTGAGTTCCTCAGGAGACAAAACAGTGTTTCACCAATCGTAGGTTTCGTGATTTCATTGACTATGTCTCTGTGAGTTGAGTTCCTCAGGAGACAAAACAATGTTTCACCAATCATAGGTTTGGTGTTTCAGATGCCTCTGACCTCTAGACCTGACTTCCTCAGGAGACAGAACAGTTGTCTACCAATCGTAGGATTGGTGGTTCAATTGAGTCAGTTCCTTAGGAGACAGGTCAGTTGTCAGCCATTCATTGAAACACTTGTTCAAATGATTGTTACTGTGTTGTTTGTGTTCCGGAAGGGACAAAGCATTCGCCCACCTATCGGAGGATAGGTGTTTTTAATAACGCTTTGTTGTTTTTGAGTTTGTCAAGGTACAGAGCAGTCGTCGGTGGTTCCATTGACGCCTACTACTTGACCTGAGTTACAGAGGGAGCAGAGCAGTTGTTCTCCAGTCATTGAGTTGGTGGGTGAAATGTCTCTGGCTCTTTTCCTTGTGTTCCTCAGGTTATAGAGCAGTGGTCCACCAGTCGTAGGATTGGTGGTTCAGATACCTCTGACTTCTTGACCTGACTTCCTCGGCAGACAGAACAGTTGTCCAGCAATCGTAGGTTTGGTGGGTCAACTGACTCGGTTTCGTAGGAGACAGGTCAGTCATAAAGCAATCATTGGATCGGTGTTTCAATGGAATTTGACTGTGCTATTTGTGTTCCACAAGTGACACGGCATTTGTCCACCAATCGTAGGTTTCGTGATTTCATTGACTATGTCTCTGTGAGTTGAGTTCCTCAGGAGACAAAACAGTGTTTCACCAATCGTAGGTTTCGTGATTTCATTGACTATGTCTCTGTGAGTTGAGTTCCTCAGGAGACAAAACAATGTTTCACCAATCATAGGTTTGGTGTTTCAGATGCCTCTGACCTCTAGACCTGACTTCCTCAGGAGACAGAACAGTTGTCTACCAATCGTAGGATTGGTGGTTCAATTGAGTCAGTTCCTTAGGAGACAGGTCAGTTGTCAGCCATTCATTGAAACACTTGTTCAAATGATTGTTACTGTGTTGTTTGTGTTCCGGAAGGGACAAAGCATTCGCCCACCTATCGGAGGATAGGTGTTTTTAATAACGCTTTGTTGTTTTTGAGTTTGTCAAGGTACAGAGCAGTCGTCGGTGGTTCCATTGACGCCTACCACTTGACCTGAGTTACAGAGGGAGCAGAGCAGTTGTTCTCCAGTCATTGAGTTGGTGGGTGAAATGTCTCTGGCTCTTTTCCTTGTGTTCCTCAGGTTATAGAGCAGTGGTCCACCAGTCGTAGGATTGGTGGTTCAGATCCCTCTGACTTCTTGACCTGACTTCCTCGGCAGACAGAACAGTTGTCCAGCAATCGTAGGTTTGGTGGGTCAACTGACTCGGTTCCGTAGGAGACAGGTCAGTCATAAAGTAATCATTGGATCTGTGTTTCAATGGAATTTGACTGTGCTATTTGTGTTCCACAAGTGACACGGCATTTGTCCACCAATCGTAGGTTTCGTGATTCAGATGCTTCTGACCTCTAGACCTGACTTCCTCGGCAGACAGAACAGTTGTCCAGCAATCGTAGGTTTGGTGGGTCAACTGACTCGGTTCCGTAGGAGACAGGTCAGTCATAAAGTGTCACGATCGGCAGCCTGGCCGATCGGTCCCTTACTGGGTGAATCTCCACCCAGCGGAGTCACTCACCACACCCCTGTCATCACCACGCACCTGCCTGATTATCCTCACGTGCTCTGATTATTTTCACCTGGCTCATCATCTCTTACTTAAGTTCTTCCCACAGCTCAGTCCCTTGTCAGACCATCAACGTTGCTACCCCGACATGCAAACCTCCGACGGACTTCGCCTCTTGCCACCGGTACCGTGAGGTTTCCTTTGAATCCTTGTTCTGATCGCCTGACGCTCACGACAGCGGTGGGTATTTTGACTGACTTTTACGCCAAGAACGCTGGGCTCTCGTCTTTGTGTCCTGAGGGATTTGCTACTCTGACTTGTCCACGAAACCTAAACTAACTCTTCTTAGTTAGCGACGAGCGCCTTTGGTGCGCCGTGTGTTTGAGACTCTGTCACGCACTGTACACAGCCGGTTCGGCTCGCTTTGTGTTTTGTTTTGTTCTTAGTTTTGTCGCCTGGATTCTGCTGCCCTCCTGGTCTCCTCTCCACTGTCACGGCTGGCAGAAGATCCGGAGGACTCCGGAGACCTGACAGCCACCAATCTTGACCTTGCCAGGTCATCCAGACCCTTTTTGATTTGCTGGATGCGATCCCTGAGATCCAGGACTCCCAGACCCGCATCTCCACACTGAACTGGGTTACAGATTTTTACTCAGCCTGCCCCTGGTTAAAGACCCATACAAGGTTCCCTGAGCTTCTGACCATACAGGTCAGACTCAGAAGGAGGGAGGCACCCCGTCCTCAGTCTGCTCCCTCGCCACGTCGCCAGTCTGCCCTCTCGTCACGACGACAGCCTGCCCTCTCGCTCGTCCCATCCACACCAGAACGACCTGCCGCACCCTCACAGTCCCAGGCCACCTCTCCGGTCCTCTGTGCTGGCCACGTGATTCTCGGCTCGTGCCGGACGCCGGAGATTGCCCCTCGTCTCTTCCCCTCTGAGGGCCGCCGTATCTGGCAGGAACTGAAGCATCAGGGGGACCCTCTCCACACTCCTCCGGTTCCCCCCATCCCGGGTCCCAAGTCTCAGCCTCATTCTCGACACCACCCAGAACCTGCTGTTCGTGCTGCTCCACGCCACCCAGAACCTGCTGTTCGTGCTGCTCCACGCCACCCAGAACCTGCTGTTCGTGCTGCTTCACGCCACCCAGAACCTGCTGTTCGTGCTGCTTCACGCCACCCAGAACCTGCTGTTCGTGCTGCTTCACGCCACCCAGAACCTGCTGTTCATGCTGCTCTACGCCACCCAGAACCTGCTGTTCCACGCCATGCTAGGACCACGGACTCATACCACCCGAGCCTCCCTGCCGCTCCTCGCCTCTCCTCTCCTGAGCCTCTGCCCAATCAGGAGGAGCCGATGGCCCAGTCGGGTCCGCGGCGGACATTTCCCCAGTTCCTGGCCTATTGGGCCTCCCTTCGGGCCCGCGCCCGCGCAAATCTTGCCACCTCCTCAGGCCATGCAGACTTGGACCATGTCCGCAGCAGCAGCCACAGACGCCGGCCGCCTAGGTTCCCCTGCCGCCGCAACCACCGGTGACACTGGCCACCCTGGGCTTTACGCCGCCGCAACCACCGTCGACGCCGACCACCCAGGCTCTCACACCACGAGTTTTCTGCTTCAAGCGTTTCCCGACCATGTTCTTGTCCTCGCCATGTTCCTCAAGGTGTCCTGGTATTGTGCGGCCTGAAGGGTCCACACAGGTTCCTTCCGGCTCCGGCGACCCCAGGAGGGGTCTGCCTTTTGGTTCCTGGCTCTGGCGACCCCAGGAGGGGTCTGCCTTCTGGTTCCTGGCTCTGGCGACCCCAGGAGGGGTCTGCCTTCTGGTTCCGGGCTCTGGCGACCCCAGGAGGGGTCCGCCTTCTGGTTCCGGGCTCTGGCGACCCCAGGAGGGGTCCGCCTTCTGGTTCCGGGCTCTGGCGACCCCAGGAGGGGTCCGCCTTCTGGTTCCGGGCTCTGGCGACCCCAGGAGGGGTCCGCCTTCTGGTTCCGGGCTCTGGCGACCCCAGGAGGGGTCCGCCTTCTGGTTCCGGGCTCTGGCGACCCCAGGAGGGGTCCGCCTTCTGGTTCCTGGCTCTGGCGACCCCAGGAGGGCTCTGCCTTCTGGATTGGTGGTTCAGATACCTCTGACTTCTTGACCTGACTTCCTCGGCAGACAGAACAGTTGTCCAGCAATCGCAGGATTGGTGGGTCAACTGACTCGGTTCCGTAGGAGACAGGTCAGTCATAAAGCAATCATTGGATCGGTGTTTCAATGGAATTTGACTGTGCTATTTGTGTTCCACAAGTGACACGGCATTTGTCCACCAATCGTAGGTTTCGTGATTTCATTGACTATGTCTCTGTGAGTTGAGTTCCTCAGGAGACAAAACAGTGTTTCACCAATCGTAGGTTTCGTGATTTCATTGACTATGTCTCTGTGAGTTGAGTTCCTCAGGAGACAAAACAATGTTTCACCAATCATAGCTTTGGTGTTTCAGATGCCTCTGACCTCTAGACCTGACTTCCTCAGGAGACAGAACAGTTGTCTACCAATCGTAGGATTGGTGGTTCAATTGAGTCCGTTCCTTAGGAGACAGGTCAGTTGTCAGCCATTCATTGAAACACTTGTTCAAATGATTGTTACTGTGTTGTTTGTGTTCCGGAAGGGACAAAGCATTCGCCCACTTATCGGAGGATAGGTGTTTTTAATAACGCTTTGTTGTTTTTGAGTTTGTCAAGGTACAGAGCAGTCGTCGGTGGTTCCATTGACGCCTACTACTTGACCTGAGTTACAGAGGGAGCAGAGCAGTTGTTCTCCAGTCATTGAGTTGGTGGGTGAAATGTCTCTGGCTCTATTCCTTGTATTCCTCAGGTTATAGAGCAGTGGTCCACCAGTCGTAGGATTGGTGGTTCAGATACCTCTGACTTCTTGACCTGACTTCCTCGGCAGACAGAACAGTTGTCCAGCAATCGTAGGTTTGGTGGGTCAACTGACTCGGTTCCGTAGGAGACAGGTCAGTCATAAAGCAATCATTGGATCGGTGTTTCAATGGAATTTGACTGTGCTATTTGTGTTCCACAAGTTACACGGCATTTGTCCACCAATCGTAGGTTTCGTGATTTCATTGACTATGTCTCTGTGAGTTGAGTTCCTCAGGAGACAAAACAGTGTTTCACCAATCGTAGGTTTCGTGATTTCATTGACTATGTCTCTGTGAGTTGAGTTCCTCAGGACACAAAACAGTGTTTCACCAATCGTAGGTTTGGTGTTTCAGATGCCTCTGACCTCTAGACCTGACTTCCTCAGGAGACAGAACAGTTGTCTACCAATCGTAGGATTGGTGGTTCAATTGAGTCCGTTCCTTAGGAGACAGGTCAGTTGTCAGCCATTCATTGAAACACTTGTTCAAATGATTGTTACTGTGTTGTTTGTGTTCCGGAAGGGACAAAGCATTCGCCCACCTATCGGAGGATAGGTGTTTTTAATAACGCTTTGTTGTTTTTGAGTTTGTCAAGGTACAGAGCAGTCGTCGGTGGTTCCATTGACGCCTACTACTTGACCTGAGTTACAGAGGGAGCAGAGCAGTTGTTCTCCAGTCATTGAGTTGGTGGGTGAAATGTCTCTGGCTCTATTCCTTGTGTTCCTCAGGTTATAGAGCAGTGGTCCACCAGTCGTAGGATTGGTGGTTCAGATACCTCTGACTTCTTGACCTGACTTCCTCGGCAGACAGAACAGTTGTCCAGCAATCGTAGGTTTGGTGGGTCAACTGACTCGGTTCCGTAGGAGACAGGTCAGTCATAAAGCAATCATTGGATCTGTGTTTCAATGGAATTTGACTGTGCTATTTGTGTTCCACAAGTGACACGGCATTTGTCCACCAATCGTAGGTTTCGTGATTTCATTGACTATGTCTCTGTGAGTTGAGTTCCTCAGGAGACAAAACATTGTTTCACCAATCGTAGGTTTCGTGATTTCATTGACTATGTCTCTGTGAGTTGAGTTCCTCAGGAGACAAAACAATGTTTCACCAATCATAGGTTTCGTGTTTCAGATGCCTCTGACCTCTAGACCTGACTTCCTCAGGAGACAGAACAGTTGTCTACCAATCGTAGGATTGGTGGTTCAATTGAGTCAGTTCCTTAGGAGACAGGTCAGTTGTCAGCCATTCATTGAAACACTTGTTCAAATGATTGTTACTGTGTTGTATGTGTTCCGGAAGGGACAAAGCATTCGCCCACCTATCGGAGGATAGGTGTTTTTAATAACGCTTTGTTGTTTTTGAGTTTGTCAAGGTACAGAGCAGTCGTCGGTGGTTCCATTGACGCCTACTACTTGACCTGAGTTACAGAGGGAGCAGAGCAGTTGTTCTCCAGTCATTGAGTTGGTGGGTGAAATGTCTCTGGCTCTTTTCCTTGTGTTCCTCAGGTTATAGAGCAGTGGTCCACCAGTCGTAGGATTGGTGGTTCAGATACCTCTGACTTCCTTGGCAGACAGAACAGTTGTCCAGCAATCGTAGGTTTGGTGGGTCAACTGACTCTGTTCCGTAGGAGACAGGTCAGTCATAAAGCAATCATTGGATCGGTGTTTCAATGGAATTTGACTGTGCTATTTGTGTTCCACAAGTGACACGGCATTTGTCCACCAATCGTAGGTTTCGTGATTTCATTGACTATGTCTCTGTGAGTTGAGTTCCTCAGGAGACAAAACAGTGTTTCACCAATCATAGGTTTGGTGTTTCAGATACCTCTGACCTCTAGACCTGACTTCCTCAGGAGACAGAACAGTTGTCTACCAATCGTAGGATTGGTGGTTCAATTGAGTCAGTTCCTTAGGAGACAGGTCAGTTGTCAGCCATTCATTGAAACACTTGTTCAAATGATTGTTACTGTGTTGTTTGTGTTCCGGAAGGGACAAAGCATTCGCCCACCTATCGGAGGATAGGTGTTTTTTAATAACGCTTTGTTGTTTTTGAGTTTGTCAAGGTACAGAGCAGTCGTCGGTGGTTCCATTGACGCCTACTACTTGACCTGAGTTACAGAGGGAGCAGAGCAGTTGTTCTCCAGTCATTGAGTTGGTGGGTGAAATGTCTCTGGCTCTTTTCCTTGTGTTCCTCAGGTTATAGAGCAGTGGTCCACCAGTCGTAGGATTGGTGGTTCAGATACCTCTGACTTCCTCGGCAGACAGAACAGTTGTCCAGCAATCGTAGGTTTGGTGGGTCAACTGACTCGGTTCCGTAGGAGACAGGTCAGTCATAAAGCAATCATTGGATTGGTGTTTCAATGGAATTTGACTGTGCTATTTGTGTTCCACAAGTGACACGGCATTTGTCCACCAATCGTAGGTTTCGTGATTTCATTGACTATGTCTCTGTGAGTTGAGTTCCTCAGGAGACAAAACAGTGTTTCACCAATCGTAGGTTTCGTGATTTCATTGACTATGTCTCTGTGAGTTGAGTTCCTCAGGAGACAAAACAGTGTTTCACCAATCGTAGGTTTCGTGATTTCATTGACTATGTCTCTGTGAGTTGAGTTCCTCAGGAGACAAAACAATGTTTCACCAATCATAGGTTTGGTGTTTCAGATGCCTCTGACCTCTAGACCTGACTTCCTCAGGAGACAGAACAGTTGTCTACCAATCGTAGGATTGGTGGTTCAATTGAGTCCGTTCCTTAGGAGACAGGTCAGTTGTCAGCCATTCATTGAAACACTTGTTCAAATGATTGTTACTGTGTTGTTTGTGTTCCGGAAGGGACAAAGCATTCGCCCACCTATCGGAGGATAGGTGTTTTTAATAACGCTTTGTTGTTTTTGAGTTTGTCAAGGTACAGAGCAGTCGTCGGTGGTTCCATTGACGCCTACTACTTGACCTGAGTTACAGAGGGAGCAGAGCAGTTGTTCTCCAGTCATTGAGTTGGTGGGTGAAATGTCTCTGGCTCTTTTCCTTGTGTTCCTCAGGTTATAGAGCAGTGGTCCACCAGTCGTAGGATTGGTGGTTCAGATACCTCTGACTTCTTGACCTGACTTCCTCGGCAGACAGAACAGTTGTCCAGCAATCGTAGGTTTGGTGGGTCAACTGACTCGGTTCCGTAAGAGACAGGTCAGTCATAAAGCAATTATTGGATCGGTGTTTCAATGGAATTTGACTGTGCTATTTGTGTTCCACAAGTGACACGGCATTTGTCCACCAGTCGTAGGTTTCGTGATTTCATTGACTATGTCTCTGTGAGTTGAGTTCCTCAGGAGACAAAACAATGTTTCACCAATCATAGGTTTGGTGGTTCAGATGCCTCTGACCTCTAGACCTGACTTCCTCAGGAGACAGAACAGTTGTCTACCAATCGTAGGATTGGTGGTTCAATTGAGTCCGTTCCTTAGGAGACAGGTCAGTTGTCAGCCATTCATTGAAACACTTGTTCAAATGATTGTTACTGTGTTGTTTGTGTTCCGGAAGGGACAAAGCATTCGCCCACCTATAGGTGTTTTTAATAACGCTTTGTTGTTTTTGAGTTTGTCAAGGTACAGAGCAGTCGTCGGTGGTTCCATTGACGCCTACTACTTGACCTGAGTTACAGAGGGAGCAGAGCAGTTGTTCTCTAGTCATTGAGTTGGTGGGTGAAATGTCTCTGGCTCTTTTCCTTGTGTTCCTCAGGTTATAGAGCAGTGGTCCACCAGTCGTAGGATTGGTGGTTCAGATACCTCTGACTTCTCGACCTGACTTCCTCGGCAGACAGAACAGTTGTCCAGCAATCGTAGGTTTGGTGGGTCAACTGACTCGGTTCCGTAGGAGACAGGTCAGTCATAAAGCAATCATTGGATCGGTGTTTCAATGGAATTTGACTGTGCTATTTGTGTTCCACAAGTGACACGGCATTTGTCCACCAGTCGTAGGTTTCGTGATTTCATTGACTATGTCTCTGTGAGTTGAGTTCCTCAGGAGACAAAACAGTGTTTCACCAATCGTAGGTTTCGTGATTTCATTGACTATGTCTCTGAGTTGAGTTCCTCAGGAGACAAAACAATGTTTCACCAATCATAGGTTTGGTGTTTCAGATGCCTCTGACCTCGAGACCTGACTTCCTCAGGAGACAGAACAGTTGTCTACCAATCGTAGGATTGGTGGTTCAATTGAGTCCGTTCCTTAGGAGACAGGTCAGTTGTCAGCCATTCATTGAAACACTTGTTCAAATGATTGTTACTGTGTTGTTTGTGTTCCGGAAGGGACAAAGCATTCGCCCACCTATCGGAGGATAGGTGTTTTTAATAACGCTTTGTTGTTTTTGAGTTTGTCAAGGTACAGAGCAGTCGTCGGTGGTTCCATTGACGCCTACTACTTGACCTGAGTTACAGAGGGAGCAGAGCAGTTGTTCTCCAGTCATTGAGTTGGTGGGTGAAATGTCTCTGGCTCTTTTCCTTGTATTCCTCAGGTTATAGAGCAGTGGTCCACCAGTCGTAGGATTGGTGGTTCAGATACCTCTGACTTCTTGACCTGACTTCCTCGGCAGACAGAACAGTTGTCCAGCAATCGTAGGTTTGGTGGGTCAACTGACTCGGTTCCGTAGGAGACAGGTCAGTCATAAAGCAATCATTGGATCGGTGTTTCAATGGAATTTGACTGTGCTATTTGTGTTCCACAAGTGACACGGCATTTGTCCACCAGTCGTAGGTTTCGTGATTTCATTGACTATGTCTCTGTGAGTTGAGTTCCTCAGGAGACAAAACAGTGTTTCACCAATCGTAGGTTTCGTGATTTCATTGACTATGTCTCTGTGAGTTGAGTTCCTCAGGAGACAAAACAATGTTTCACCAATCATAGGTTTGGTGTTTCAGATGCCTCTGACCTCTAGACCTGACTTCCTCAGGAGACAGAACAGTTGTCTACCAATCGTAGGATTGGTGGTTGAATTGAGTCCGTTACTTAGGAGACAGGTCAGTTGTCAGCCATTCATTGAAACACTTGTTCAAATGATTGTTACTGTGTTGTTTGTGTTTCGGAAGGGACAAAGCATTCGCCCACCTATCGGAGGATAGGTGTTTTTAATAACGCTTTGTTGTTTTTGAGTTTGTCAAGGTACAGAGCAGTCGTCGGTGGTTCCATTGACGCCTACTACTTGACCTGAGTTACAGAGGGAGCAGAGCAGTTGTTCTCCAGTCATTGAGTTGGTGGGTGAAATGTCTCTGGCTCTTTTCCTTGTGTTCCTCAGGTTATAGAGCAGTGGTCCACCCGTCGTAGGATTGGTGGTTCAGATACCTCTGACTTCCTCGGCAGACAGAAGAGTTGTCCAGCAATCGTAGGTTTCGTGATTTCATTGACTATGTCTCTGTGAGTTGAGTTCCTCAGGAGACAAAACAATGTTTCACCAATCATAGGTTTGGTGTTTCAGATGCCTCTGACCTCTAGACCTGACTTCCTCAGGAGACAGAACAGTTGTCTACCAATCGTAGGATTGGTGGTTCAATTGAGTCAGTTCCTTAGGAGACAGGTCAGTTGTCAGCCATTCATTGAAACACTTGTTCAAATGATTGTTACTGTGTTGTTTGTGTTCCGGAAGGGACAAAGCATTCGCCCACCTATCGGAGGATAGGTGTTTTTATTAACGCTTTGTTGTTTTTGAGTTTGTCAAGGTACAGAGCAGTCGTCGGTGGTTCCATTGACGCCTACCACTTGACCTGAGTTACAGAGGGAGCAGAGCAGTTGTTCTCCAGTCATTGAGTTGGTGGGTGAAATGTCTCTGGCTCTTTTCCTTGTGTTCCTCAGGTTATAGAGCAGTGGTCCACCAGTCGTAGGATTGGTGGTTCAGATCCCTCTGACTTCTTGACCTGACTTCCTCGGCAGACAGAACAGTTGTCCAGCAATCGTAGGTTTGGTGGGTCAACTGACTCGGTTCCGTAGGAGACAGGTCAGTTGTCAGCCATTCATTGAAACACTTGTTCAAATGATTGTTACTGTGTTGTTTGTGTTCCGGAAGGGACAAAGCATTCGCCCACCTATCGGAGGATAGGTGTTTTTAATAACGCTTTGTTGTTTTTGAGTTTGTCAAGGTACAGAGCAGTCGTCGGTGGTTCCATTGACGCCTACTACTTGACCTGAGTTACAGAGAGAGCAGAGCAGTTGTTCTCTAGTCATTGAGTTGGTGGGTGAAATGTCTCTGGCTCTATTCCTTGTGTTCCTCAGGTTATAGAGCAGTGGTCCACCAGTCGTAGGATTGGTGGTTCAGATACCTCTGACTTCCTCGGCAGACAGAACAGTTGTCCAGCAATCGTAGGTTTCGTGATTTCATTGACTATGTCTCTGTGAGTTGAGTTCCTCAGGACACAAAACAGTGTTTCACCAATCGTAGGTTTCGTGATTTCATTGACTATGTCTCTGTGAGTTGAGTTCCTCAGGAGACAAAACAATGTTTCACCAATCATAGCTTTGGTGTTTCAGATGCCTCTGACCTCTAGACCTGACTTCCTCAGGAGACAGAACAGTTGTCTACCAATCGTAGGATTGGTGGTTCAATTGAGTCAGTTCCTTAGGAGACAGGACAGTTGTCCGCCATTCATTGAAACACTTGTTCAAATGATTGTTACTGTGTTGTTTGTGTTCCGGAAGGGACAAAGCATTCGCCCACCTATCGGAGGATAGGTGTTTTTAATAACGCTTTGTTGTTTTTGAGTTTGTCGAGGTACAGAGCAGTCGTCGGTGGTTCCATTGACGCCTACCACTTGACCTGAGTTACAGAGGGAGCAGAGCAGTTGTTCTCCAGTCATTGAGTTGGTGGGTGAAATGTCTCTGGCTCTTTTCCTTGTGTTCCTCAGGTTATAGAGCAGTGGTCCACCAGTCGTAGGATTGGTGGTTCAGATACCTCTGACTTCTTGACCTGACTTCCTCGGCAGACAGAACAGTCGTCCAGCAATCGCAGGATTGGTGGGTCAACTGACTCGGTTCCGTAGGAGACAGGTCAGTCATAAAGCAATCATTGGATCGGTGTTTCAATGGAATTTGACTGTGCTATTTGTGTTCCACAAGTGACACGGCATTTGTCCACCAAGCGTAGGTTTCGTGATTTCATTGACTATGTCTCTGTGAGTTGAGTTCCTCAGGAGACAAAACAGTGTTTCACCAATCGTAGGTTTCGTGATTTCATTGACTATGTCTCTGTGAGTTGAGTTCCTCAGGAGACAATACAATGTTTCACCAATCATAGGTTTGGTGTTTCAGATGCCTCTGACCTCTAGACCTGACTTCCTCAGGAGACAGAACAGTTGTCTACCAATCGTAGGATTGGTGGTTCAATTGAGTCAGTTCCTTAGGAGACAGGTCAGTTGTCAGCCATTCATTGAAACACTTGTTCAAATGATTGTTACTGTGTTGTTTGTGTTCCGGAAGGGACAAAGCATTCGCCCACCTATCGGAGGATAGGTGTTTTTAATAACGCTTTGTTGTTTTTGAGTTTGTCAAGGTACAGAGCAGTCGTCGGTGGTTCCATTGACGCCTACCACTTGACCTGAGTTACAGAGGGAGCAGAGCAGTTGTTCTCCAGTCATTGAGTTGGTGGGTGAAATGTCTCTGGCTCTTTTCCTTGTGTTCCTCAGGTTATAGAGCAGTGGTCCACCAGTCGTAGGATTGGTGGTTCAGATCCCTCTGACTTCTTGACCTGACTTCCTCGGCAGACAGAACAGTTGTCCAGCAATCGTAGGTTTGGTGGGTCAACTGACTCGGTTCCGTAGGAGACAGGTCAGTCATAAAGTAATCATTGGATCTGTGTTTCAATGGAATTTGACTGTGCTATTTGTGTTCCACAAGTGACACGGCATTTGTCCACCAATCGTAGGTTTCGTGATTCAGATGCTTCTGACCTCTAGACCTGACTTCCTCGGCAGACAGAACAGTTGTCCAGCAATCGTAGGTTTGGTGGGTCAACTGACTCGGTTCCGTAGGAGACAGGTCAGTCATAAAGTGTCACGATCGGCAGCCTGGCCGATCGGTCCCTTACTGGGTGAATCTCCACCCAGCGGAGTCACTCACCACACCCCTGTCATCACCACGCACCTGCCTGATTATCCTCACGTGCTCTGATTATTTTCACCTGGCTCATCATCTCTTACTTAAGTTCTTCCCACAGCTCAGTCCCTTGTCAGACCATCAACGTTGCTACCCCGACATGCAAACCTCCGACGGACTTCGCCTCTTGCCACCGGTACCGTGAGGTTTCCTTTGAATCCTTGTTCTGATCGCCTGACGCTCACGACAGCGGTGGGTATTTTGACTGACTTTTACGCCAAGAACGCTGGGCTCTCGTCTTTGTGTCCTGAGGGATTTGCTACTCTGACTTGTCCACGAAACCTAAACTAACTCTTCTTAGTTAGCGACGAGCGCCTTTGGTGCGCCGTGTGTTTGAGACTCTGTCACGCACTGTACACAGCCGGTTCGGCTCGCTTTGTGTTTTGTTTTGTTCTTAGTTTTGTCGCCTGGATTCTGCTGCCCTCCTGGTCTCCTCTCCACTGTCACGGCTGGCAGAAGATCCGGAGGACTCCGGAGACCTGACAGCCACCAATCTTGACCATGCCAGGTCATCCAGACCCTTTTTGATTTGCTGGATGCGATCCCTGAGATCCAGGACTCCCAGACCCGCATCTCCACACTGAACTGGGTTACAGATTTTTACTCAGCCTGCCCCTGGTTAAAGACCCATACAAGGTTCCCTGAGCTTCTGACCATACAGGTCAGACTCAGAAGGAGGGAGGCACCCCGTCCTCAGTCTGCTCCCTCGCCACGTCGCCAGTCTGCCCTCTCGTCACGACGACAGCCTGCCCTCTCGCTCGTCCCATCCACACCAGAACGACCTGCCGCACCCTCACAGTCCCAGGCCACCTCTCCGGTCCTCTGTGCTGGCCACGTGATTCTCGGCTCGTGCCGGACGCCGGAGATTGCCCCTCGTCTCTTCCCCTCTGAGGGCCGCCGTATCTGGCAGGAACTGAAGCATCAGGGGGACCCTCTCCACACTCCTCCGGTTCCCCCCATCCCGGGTCCCAAGTCTCAGCCTCATTCTCGACACCACCCAGAACCTGCTGTTCGTGCTGCTCCACGCCACCCAGAACCTGCTGTTCGTGCTGCTTCACGCCACCCAGAACCTGCTGTTCGTGCTGCTTCACGCCACCCAGAACCTGCTGTTCGTGCTGCTTCACGCCACCCAGAACCTGCTGTTCATGCTGCTCTACGCCACCCAGAACCTGCTGTTCCACGCCATGCTAGGACCACGGACTCATACCACCCGAGCCTCCCTGCCGCTCCTCGCCTCTCCTCTCCTGAGCCTCTGCCCAATCAGGAGGAGCCGATGGCCCAGTCGGGTCCGCGGCGGACATTTCTCCAGTTCCTGGCCTATTGGGCCTCCCTTCGGGCCCGCGCCCGCGCAAATCTTGCCACCTCCTCAGGCCATGCAGACTTGGACCATGTCCGCAGCAGCAGCCACAGACGCCGGCCGCCTAGGTTCCCCTGCCGCCGCAACCACCGGTGACACTGGCCACCCTGGGCTTTACGCCGCCGCAACCACCGTCGACGCCGACCACCCAGGCTCTCACACCACGAGTTTTCTGCTTCAAGCGTTTCCCGACCATGTTCTTGTCCTCGCCATGTTCCTCAAGGTGTCCTGGTATTGTGCGGCCTGGAGGGTCCACACAGGTTCCTTCCGGCTCCGGCGACCCCAGGAGGGGTCTGCCTTTTGGTTCCTGGCTCTGGCGACCCCAGGAGGGGTCTGCCTTCTGGTTCCTGGCTCTGGCGACCCCAGGAGGGGTCTGCCTTCTGGTTCCGGGCTCTGGCGACCCCAGGAGGGGTCCGCCTTCTGGTTCCGGGCTCTGGCGACCCCAGGAGGGGTCCGCCTTCTGGGTCCGGGCTCTGGCGACCCCAGGAGGGGTCCGCCTTCTGGTTCCGGGCTCTGGCGACCCCAGGAGGGCTCTGCCTTCTGGATTGGTGGTTCAGATACCTCTGACTTCTTGACCTGACTTCCTCGGCAGACAGAACAGTTGTCCAGCAATCGCAGGATTGGTGGGTCAACTGACTCGGTTCCGTAGGAGACAGGTCAGTCATAAAGCAATCATTGGATCGGTGTTTCAATGGAATTTGACTGTGCTATTTGTGTTCCACAAGTGACACGGCATTTGTCCACCAATCGTAGGTTTCGTGATTTCATTGACTATGTCTCTGTGAGTTGAGTTCCTCAGGAGACAAAACAGTGTTTCACCAATCGTAGGTTTCGTGATTTCATTGACTATGTCTCTGTGAGTTGAGTTCCTCAGGAGACAAAACAGTGTTTCACCAATCATAGGTTTGGTGTTTCAGATGCCTCTGACCTATAGACCTGACTTCCTCAGGAGACAGAACAGTTGTCTACCAATCGTAGGATTGGTGGTTCAATTGAGTCCGTTCCTTAGGAGACAGGTCAGTTGTCAGCCATTCATTGAAACACTTGTTCAAATGATTGTTACTGTGTTGTTTGTGTTCCGGAAGGGACAAAGCATTCGCCCACTTATCGGAGGATAGGTGTTTTTAATAACGCTTTGTTGTTTTTGAGTTTGTCACGGTACAGAGCAGTCGTCGGTGGTTCCATTTGTCATGATCGGCAACTTCACTTCCACCGGGGCTTTTACTGTTAAGGGCTCCAGCGGATACGCACCCACCACCTCCGCCAACTTTTATTTGATTGCATAATTCTGTTCACCTGTCTTTAACTCTTTTTAAACCCTGGTCACAGGAAGCCTGTTGTCAGATCGTCGTTTTCGTTCCGGCACACAAGACCTCGACAGATTGCAGCGGCTCATGACTTACTCTCTCTGCTACGGACATCGCCTGAATCCCCCACTACGTGAGTGTTTCCTGAACTGCCGTTCGCCACCTGTTTCTGGATCTTTGACCACAGACCCATGCTAGGATTACCCTGCATGTTGGAACCACGATCACAGACATATGTTTGATGATCAGCGTGACTTTTGTATGGAACTACTTAAGCGGCAGTCGTGCCGATAGTTAGTGAACGGAGCGTTCACTCCCGACTCCCGGCCGTACAGGCCATAAGACAAGACGTCCAGCTGCTAGCGGGCGTGGAGATTAAGTTCCCCTGAACATTACAGTAATCAGCCAGTTTGGCTCGCTTTCGTTTGGTTGGGTTTTTTGGCCTGGTCTGCTCTTTCCCCTGCTCGTGCTCTCGCTCCTCCCTCTCCGGTGCTGAAGTGGAACCCCGTGATCGTCAGCCGCCGTGCTGCGAGAACCCCCTAACCGGACACGTCCCTCCACCCTCGGCTGCCAAGAGGAAAATACCCCCCTCCTCTGTTCCCCTGGGAATCATATCAGTACTTCTCCTATTGCTCCCACTCTCATGGTTTCCTCGGCCTGCCACTAGGATTCCCCGCCTGTCTGGAGGTACGTCGCACCCTACTCGATCTGTTAATACCATCCACCTGAAGTCTGACATTTTCCTCTGTCTCCATAGACCCAGACGGTGCCCTTCTTCCTTCGGCTACATCGTTACTTGCAATAAAATCGTTTCTATACACTCCCTCTCCTGTCGTGGTTTTGCACGTTCCATTGCTCCCCAGATCTGTCAGTAAGATTCGTAACAGTACGATCTGACCATTAAAATGGAACCCGCAAAACCAGCTCCCCCCACTCGCTCCTGCACCCATCTCCCCTCCTCAAGCGCTCGCTCCCACCTCTGAACCCCGACTACCTCCCCCGGCCCGTTATCATGGGGAAGCGGGTCGAAGTCGGTCCTTCCTCATCTTATGTGAGGTCATGTTCATGAATCAACCATCGGCTTTCCCCTCAGAGTCTAGCAAGGTGGCTTACACTCTGGCCCTGTTGGGGGGGCGCGCCGCTGCCTGGGGAACGGCGGCGTGGCGTAGTAACGAGCCCTACTGCCTAACCTTTAAAAGTTTTTCAGAACGACTTTCCCGGGTTTTCGACCCATTGAGGCCGCAGGCCGAGGCCAGACGGGGACTCACCTCCATCTCACAAGGAAGTCGTCCGCTGGTGGATTATGTGATCGAGTTTCAGACCCTCCCAGCAGACAGTACCTGGAATGAGGCAGCTCTTTTGGATCATTTTACATGGGGTTGAACGAACGCATAAAAGATGCTCTCTCGTACCAAGCTGAGCCCTCGTCCCTGGATGAATTAATAGAACTGGCCACCAGGGCTGAGCAGCGGTTCCTTGAGCGGCAACGCAGCCGTGAGTACCCCACGCTCTCCCCCCCGTGCCTCCTCTACTCCTGTCTTCGCAGATCTCTCTTTACCAGAACCCATGCAACTCGGGAGGCAACGGATTTCGGAGGAGGAACGCCTCAGACGTCGAACCAATGGCCTGTGCTACTACTCAGGAATCAAGGGACACATGATTGCACAATGCCCAGCAGAAGGAAGGGCTCAGTAGTTCAAGTGGGGGTGCTACTGAGCCGTTCTCTAGCTAAATCCCCTGCAACCTGGTCACTCTCCTCTGTCACCATTGGAACCTCTCCTCATTGCCAGACTGTACCAGCCCTGATTGGTTCTGGAGCAGACGCCAGCTTCATCTCCGCTTCCTTGGTCCGGGCACTTCAACTCCCTACCAGTCGTCTGTCAAACCCGGTCCAGGTACGCTCCCTGAATAACACATTGCTTCATTCCATAACGTTGACCACACTTCCTGTCCAAGTCCTCCTAGACAATCACAAGGATCACACAGTCTTCCATGTTGTGGATTCCTCCGACCCCCCTGTGGTCCTAGGGATCTCCTGGCTTCAGAACCACAACCCTCATATTGACTGGTCTTCTGGCAAGGTCCTGGGATGGGGTCCAGCCTGTTCACTTACCTGTCTGCGCTCCGCCCGACCTCCTTCTCCTGCGCCCACCTCAAAGGCGGAGGAGACCCCGGACCTGTCCAAGGTACCCGAACCCTATCATGATCTCAGAGAGGTTTTTAATAAGAACCGTACTATCTCGCTTCCTCCACACCGTCATTACGACTGCGCCATTGACCTGCTCCCGGGTGCTGCCCCACCCAGGGGACGACTTTTTTCATTATCAGAACCAGAACGGGTGGCCATGGAAACATACACCTGGGAGTCCCTGGACTCGGGAATCATTCGCTCATCCAAAGCAGAAAAGTGTGAGTTCCACGTCTCATCCACTACCTTTTTGGGTTTTATTCTCCAGCCAGGGAGGGTTGCCATGGATCCGGACAAAGTGCGCGCAGTGAGGACCTGGCCCTCACCACAGACCCGGAAACAGCTCCAGCGCTTCCTGGGCTTTGCCAATTTTTATCGCCGCTTTATCAGGGGCTACAGTACCATTGCAGCCCCTCTCCACAGTCTCACCTCAGCTAAGACCAAGTTCAGCTGGGGGGGGCGCCGCCGAGGAATCATTTACCAAACTCAAGATGCTATTCACCGCCGCACCCATACTTACTGTTAGATGATATGGGCCATAAGCATTGTCCTCTCTGTGTTTGGTCCTGTCTGTGTCTCTGTGACCTGTAACCTTCTCTTGCTTTTACTTTTATAAACATGGAACGATTTCTAGTATTAGAGGAGAGTGGTTTTACCACCTATGTCAGGAGGAGGTTTTGCAGACCACATTTATTGCTTAACGGCTCCATAGGTATCTGACACCACATGGAGCTGTCCACTATCTTGCTATGCCTGCATGCATCTTTTACGACTTGTAGTGTTTGGGAAAGGGGGTCTCAACCGCCTGCATCAAAGGAGGAAGCTTCACAACCTATGTATATGTTATCTACCATATATGGACTTGTCTTGTACTTTATTGCACCAATCTGATCTCAATATCTGATCTCAATAAAAGACCTGTGTGCGAGAGAGGAGTTTGGAGTTCTCCAGCTGGCCACTAAGTTGTTGTTCAGAGAGGCTCCCCTCGTGCACGAGTAAAAGAAGCTGAGATTCTCGAGTTTGTCTTTCTTGTGCAGGTGTCTCTGCGATTGTTTAAGTGTTGGCAGGTTAGACCCAACATTTCTTGGTGCCGAAAGACCCGGGAGTCAAGATTCAGCGTCGAAGAGGAGGAGGACAACGGAGAACCGAAATCTGTGCACAGTCGATTCGTCTAGAGCGGTCGGAATAAAGACCCGGAGCATGAATTCGTCTGCTGGGCCGGTTGAATAGCTCCTGACATCCCCCTCTTCGCTCACTGATGACGATTCCTGAGAGGCATCTGACCAGGGCAAGACAAAAAGTAAGTACCGCTGGAAAAGCGCGGTGTGTGTGTGTGAAATGGCAGGTCGCATTTCCAAGAAGTAGAACAGACGTAATTGTTCTAGAAGGAGAAAATAGACGTACTTATTTTCTCAAGCGGACAGAAGTAATTGTCCGAGGGAGGAGTAGACGTAGTTACTCCTCAGTGAATGTTCAGTCTAATGCATTAGTGATGTGTGAAGTGTGAAAGTCACCCATTGACGCAGAAAACGTGTGACTGGGGGAAACCTGACGGTGTTAACGTAACCCATCCACACGTACTACATGAGGGGTGAATTAAGGAAACTGTGTGTCATTAGGAGAATCTAAGCCAGAAGTTTCACCGCCTAGGTTGCGGGGCTCGGATTCTCACATTAAGTTTGAAAATACTATTGTAGGACTGAGCCAAAATTGAAATGCTGCTCATTTGTTCAGCTACGTCCGCAGGTGATAGACCTGTAGAAGCTTGATGTAGTCGATGGACACGTGAGAAGGTGGCAAATCGTTGACTCAGTCCAAAGTGTATTAATAAAGGCTATTGATAAAGCCTATTAATAATAAGATATTAATAGAGTCCGTTAATATAGTATAATACTAAAGCCTATTTCATACAGGAGAGATGGGGAAAACAAACAGTAAGCCCCTTTTGGAGGGGACACAAAGTTTATGGCGTCGTTAGATCCACAACATGTTAAGTGGATCGGCGAATGGGAAAACAAATATGAATTTAGTGGCAAATTAGTGCCTGATGATTGTCGTAGCCTTCTGTCTAAATTAGACAAAAAGATGACAAAAGAAAAAGGTAAACGTAAAGAAAAATTACAAAAACAGTGGTTGGCAGCAGCAGAGTGGAATAAGCAAGCTGTAAAAAGACAGGAAGATATACAGCGGAAACAGGCAAAGAAAGACGGCCAGGCTGTATTACAGGCAGCAGCTCTTGTGAAACCAGATGAAGAATCGGTGCAAGGAAGGTTATTGAGAAAACAAAGGAGGAGAGAGCAGGAAGCAAAGGATGCCGGAGATAGGGTTACCACTCGGTTGCAACAATTGCATAAACAGATCGAGGACCAGATAAAACAAACTGGAGACAAGGCGGCAGGTCCGTCCTCTCCAATAGCATATAACACGAGGGGAAAGGAAGAGAAGAGTGAGAAATTAAAATCAAAAGCAGCCAGCGTGAATGTGGCTGCACAATATCCAAATCTTAAACATATCAAAGTAACCTATGGGTTAGATGATGATGATTGCGAGGATTATGGCCCAATGCCAGATTCTCCGACCCTTGGGCCAGACCAGGTGTTTCCCATGATTGAGGTAGCTAATCCAAATTTTGGAGTAGGAAATCAAGAAAGAACCATGCATGTTTATCGACCATGGACAGAAACAGACTAAAAATTGCCCAGTGTCGCCAGAAAGATGGGGAGGATGTGTATGAATACACAGAACGTTTAGATAACGTGTTCAAAGCACATTGTGGCCTTCCGGAAGAACAGGCACCTGATTCAGCTTATCAGAACCAGCTCAAACAGGCGTTATTAGCAGGATTTAGAGGCCCAATTTCTGATTTTATTAGAAAGCATAACGTAAATTACACCACAGATGATGTTAACCACATCATGAACTTTGCCAGACATGCTAGTGAAGTATTAGCTAAGAAAAAGAAGAAAAGTGTTGAAGCAGCTGTTTACGGCTTATTTGGAGCAGAAGACAACTCAGGAGCAGAAGTGTTTTTCCAAGGCCCCCCCGGTAGAGGCCGAGGGAGCCTCAGAGGGAGGGGGCGTGGTCGGTCTAGAGGAGGTCCACCTAAACATGATCGATGTTACACTTGTGACAAGCCAGGACACATAGCCCGAAACTGCCCTGAGAAGCTCAGGAAACAACAGCGAAGGCCTACAGAATATAGTAGACAAAACCCATTTAATCCTAATAATTGACTAGGCTCGCAGGAGAGTTCACCGGACCCAGACAGACCTGATGATTTTTTAGACCTCACTTGTGTGATAGAAACATTAGTAGCACAGACCGGTAATAAGAACACTCCCACCAGAACTTTGACAGTAGAAGGTCGTGACGTCGTTTTCTTATGTGATTCAGGAGCAGACCGCACAGTTTTAAAAGAGCACGTTGAGGGAGTTTCCGCTTCAAACGACCGTATTTTTGTGCAATCAGCAAACGGCAGAATAACATCAAGTGCAGTGTCTAAACCTGTGTCTGTAAAAGATCTTCAGACTAACTTAGAAATAACAGCACCCATAGTAATGTGTCCAGCGTGTCCAGTGAACCTCTTAGGGCGAGACTTAATGATAAAATGACATATTTCCGTTGTACCCACCTCAAAAGGAATGGTGGCTATAGGAAAAGATGAAACAGTGCCTACATATCCCCTCTTAGCCAGTGGGATACCACAGTATTATTGGTCTTTAGATTTCCCAAATCCAGACCCGGGGAAAATAGGGAAAGAATTATTAAAACTGGCTGATAACAGCCAATCAGGAGACTATGTCTCTATGTCTCCAAGCGAGATGCATGTTACCCTCTGGTACAAACATGACCCAGGGTCAGATCACCAATATGATAAGCTGGTGAATGACTCTGGACCCCAACGTGTAACATTACAACATTATTACACTGATGGCAAAGGAATGTCAGCCTGTGACGTTCTATTGCCAGATAAAGCTTTCAAGCTGTTTAAAAACCGTGGCTCCCAGCCGCATGTCTCTGTGACCAGAGACCCCCAGCACAAATGGGAGTTTCTGGGCCCGTGGTTGAAAGAGACAATGAGACACACACACTGGAGGCCAGAGCAAGACGGGTGGGAAATAAATCACACCCGAGACAGATGGAGAAAACCTTTAGGCTCACACCACACACCCACTTAGAGAGTTCTTATGAGTCTAAATGACAGCCATGCCCAATAATGTCAACAGTAACAGACCCACTGTTGAAAACAGTTCCTGATGAATTTTGGTCTAAGGGAAAAGCAGATGTAGGTTTAATGACTACTGCTCGACCTGTAGTGATAAAACCAAAAGCGGACTATAGACCTCGTGTCCGTCAGTATCCACTTAAACCAGATGCAGAGAAAGGCATCCAGCCAGTGATAGCTGATATGATTAAAGCAGGCATCATAATTCAAGCTCCAGATGCTCCATGTAATACTCCCATTTTTCCTGTTAAGAAAGCAGAAACGGGACAATGGAGGATGGTCCAGGATTTAAGAGCAGTAAATCAAGCTGTGGAAAGCAGGGCCCCATGTGTGCCTGACCCACACACATTGTTAAACCAGTTAAGAGTTGAAATTTACATATCAGGGAAAGAAGTATACTTATACTCAGTTACCACAAGGTTTCTGTGACAGTCCCACTATATTTACTGCAGAAATAAATAATTGTTTGGCTGATTTCCAAATGCCTGAACACAGCCAACTATTGGTATATGTAGATGATCTATTAATAGCATCAGACACAGAAGAACATAACAAGCAGGTTTCTGTGGCATTATTTAAACATTTACATAAAACAGGAAACAAGGCCTCACTTTCAAAGTTACAGTGGGCCAGACAAGCTGTAGTTTTCTTAGGCCATGAAGTATCTCCTGAAGGTCGAAGAATCACAGACACCAGAAAAAAGTCTATATTAGATGCACCGAAACCCGTCACAAAGCAACACATGATGAGTTTTCTAGGCTTGTGCAACTATTGTAGGTTGTGGATCCCAAATTATGCACAAATGACACAACCGTTGTTAGATCTTATCTATGGTGAACCAATGACTATGAAACAAACTTTGCAGTGGACAGATGCAGCACCGAGCTGAAACAAGCACTTACCAGCTCCACGGTTATTGGGCTACCAGACTACACCAAGCCCTTCGTACAGACTGTTGATTGTAAGGGTTCATTTCTGACGTCTATGTTAGATGAAGCCTGTGGCTTACTACTCTAAGAGATTAGATCCAGTTGCATGCGCTTTGCCTAGCTGTGTCAGAGCTGTGTGTGCTGCAGCGTTAGCCATACAAGCCTCTGCTGAGGTTGTGCTTTATCACCCGCTGCAACTGTTAGTGCCTCATGAAGTAGACGTGTTACTGACTCAGACAAAAATGACATTTCTGTCTCCTGCGAGACATTTGTCTTTACTGTCAACGTTGCTTTGGCAACCACATTTGACCATTAAAAGATGTTCAACTCTGAACCCGGCAACCCTCCTGCCACATCCACATGAGGGGCTGCCACATCGTTGTCTAGCTGACACAGAACAGCAGTGTAAACCACGACCTGACTTGAAAGATACTCCTTTAGAGGAAGGAGAATGTTGGTTTGTTGATGACTCCTCAAGGTACTAATCAGTCTGGGTTCGCGGTAGTTACACAGGACATCATTCATCACAGCAATGAAGTTACCATCTCACTATTCTGCACAAGCTGCAGAAATTGTGGCATTAACTGAAGCGTGTAGAACTGGACGTGGGAAAAGACTGACAGTGTACACAGACAGTCAGTTTGCTTTTTCTACATTACATTGCTTTGCCGCCCAGTGGGCTCGTAGAGGAATGACAACTTCTACAGGGAAGACAGTGCAACATGCAAAACTGTTGGAAGCATTATTACAAGCTGTGCTTTTGCCAAAAGCGTTAGCAGTGTGTAAATGTGCGGCACATACGAAAGGGAAAGATTCAGTTTCACTAGGAAATGCGTTTGCAGACAAGATAGCGAAAGAAGCAGCAGAAGGAAAATATGGAACAATGGTCATGGTGGCACAGGATTCTCCTCAAGTGCCACTAGACATAGAAATGATCAGAGACATGCAACTAACTCTCCTAAGCAAGAAGTGACAAACTGGCTTAAAGACGGAGCACAAATTGAAAATGATGTTCACTACATTAACAAGAAGCCATGCCTACCTAGAAGTCTGTTCCATACAGCAGCTGTAATGAGCCATGGGCCATGTCTCAACAGGGGGGATGGTGACAATAATTGACCAGCACTTCTATGCTTATGGATTTAATACTTACTCAAAACATTTTTGTAGATCATGTCTCATCTGTTGCAAACATAATCCACAAGGTAATCTCAGACCAAAAAGAGGACAGTTCCCCCGAACTAAATATCCTTTCCGGTTCATACACATGGACTTTATTGAACTAACACCAAGCCAGCAATATAAGTATTGCCTCGTTCTCATAGAGCCATTTTCAAAATGGGTTGAAATCGTTCCAAGTAAGACAGCAGATGCTCTTACAGTAGCAAAAGCCATATGCAAGCACATAATACCACAACATGGTATTCCAGAAGTAATCTATAGTGACAACGGGACACGTTTTGTGAACGAAGTAGTGTCGCGAATGGCAGAACATCTAGGAATACGTCTGAAAAATCACTGTTCATACCACCCACAAAGTGCAGGATTGGTGGAAAGAACCAATGGCACCGTGAAAGGCCATGGAGCAAACAGGCAGACCATGGCCTGAGTGTTTAGATTTGGTAAAAATGTATATGCGCATTACTCCTACAGATAAAGGATTAACTCCTTTTGAGATTGTGCATGGGAGATCTTTCGTGTTACCAATGATGACTAATGTTAAAGAAAAGGCAGAAGACACACACACACATTAGCAAACTGGATGTGCAAAATGCTGAAGGGGAAAGAGGTTGTTAATGCCAATAATCTGCCAGATAATGATCTGTCTCCCCAGGTGACGCTTATACAGCCAGGTGACCAGGTCCTCATCAAAGTGATTAAACGGAAGAACTGGTCCAGCCCCCGCTGGGAAGGCCCCTACACAGTCCTGCTGACCACTCCCACAGCGTTGAAGATAGCAGAGAGAGACACGTGGATTCACCAGACCCACTGCAAAAAGCTGACACCGCTGACATCTGAGTAGGGTGGAAGTCGGCCGGCACCAAAGCCTTTGGCTGCAGAAAAAACCATCTGAACCCTACTCCCAGCTATGATGTCGAGGGGTAAGCTGTGTGCAGTGGTAATTGCTGGAACTGTAGCTGCGATAGCTATAGTGACTCTGTTGCTGTGGGAAGATGGTCTCTTACCGGGGCAGGGATCTCCAGGGAAGGTCATCTTGCATCGTCCGAGCCGAGCCATCAGAGACTGGGACGCATGGGAGGCAGCACGGGACTACCTCAAGGACAATCCAGATGGTAATCTATGGCTGGCATATACTTACTATACGGCCAAGACAATTACTGAAGGGTCTTGTGTGATCTGTGCCAAGGCGCGACCACAACTGTCTATTGTTCCTTTTCCTTATGACACACATTCCTGTTATCAAGAAGCTCGAGACAGGGAGCTGGTGTCAGAGGATTCTTGCAGTATTCGACTAACCGCTCAAGTCACAGGAACTCCACTAAAGGACTACATCCCTAGAGTCCAGTTTAACAAAAATATTGTGAAGTACCCTGTACAATGAGAGCAGTACTGGGACTAGCAGGAAAAACATTTACTTTAATGTGTACAACATATCTAGACGCATTTGGACAGTATGTGAATCTATAGATCCCAAGTGGCCTACAGGGGAACCCATACAGAGAACAACTAGTAAATCTGGGGAGTTCCCGGCCAGTGGGGTTTGTGCAAACTGTACGTTTGAGAGTTTTCACAGGTCAGGAAAGGGACAGCGACTGGGAGAATTTCCAACCTGCACCACCACATGGAATGTGACGGACAGAACCAAGACATGGGGGAAGCCCATTGGAACGGGTTGGACCGAGCATATCGAGAAACGGAACAACCTCACCTACTACAACGTTGCAGGTATACCAAGGGCACCTCCATACCAGGGATTTCGACCGACTGGCATGGGAGATTGCCGACGTGTGGTGGATGTGCGGAGGAGCTCCCAGACAGACTTTACCGACAGACTGGACTGGCACCTGCACGCAAGTAATGTTTCTCACAAGTGACATACACGTAGGAAGAGAACAACAAACAGACAGGAGTCGGCGTAACATTGATATCAGAGCTCAAATGAGTTTGAGCACCGTCTACCTGGACTCTATTGGGCAACCACGAGGTATTCCACATGAGTTTAAAGCACGGGATGAAGTTAAAGGAGGCTTCACATTAGCTATTCCATTTATGGGCCCCATAGCTGAAGTAGCTAAGAACACTGAATGGATTAATTACATTTATTACAATCAGCAGAGATTTGTCAACATTACTCACAATGGGATGAGAGGACTGGCTGAACAACTGGCACCTACCTCTCTAATGGCATGGCAGACCCGTATGGGAGTTGACATGTTGTTAGCAGAGAAAGGAGGACTGTGTGTTATGTTCGGTGATGAATGTTGTACTTTTATTCCAAACAACACAGCTCCAGGCGGTTCAGTCAGCATCGCTCTAAAGAACCTGAAAAGTCTGAAGGAAGAATTGGCACGAAACTCTGGAGTTGAAAATCCATGGGGGAAGAGGTTTGATTCAATGTTTGGGCAATGGAAGTCTACTATTGTGACTTTCCTTACTGCAATAGGGATAGTATTGCTTCTATTTCTGTTCTCGGCCTGTTGTGTTATACCCTGTGTCCGTAGCCTCATTGTGAAGAGTGCTGAAACGGCAGTGTCACAGCAGTTCACAATCCAACAACTGGAACTGGAGAAAGAGATCTACGAGGATGACGAGCGGGAAGAGTGTATCTCCCTAATCGACATAGCAGAATAATCAATGCCTGATGTATGATGCATGTTCCGAAAATGAGAGATCAAGTGGAATGTGTCTGATGATGATTCGTGCAGATTGTGTTTGCTATTCATGTATATAATGTTAAAGTTTTTTTCTTGCCCAGGGTACACAGGAGGACAGACAGGAGGGATTGTTAGAGGATATGGAGCATAAGCATTGTCCTCTCTGTGTTTGGTCCTGTCTGTGTCTCTGTGACCTGCAACCTTTTCTTGCTTTTACTTTTATAAACATGCAACGATTTCTAGTATTAGAGGAGAGTGGTTTTACCACCTATGTCAGGAGGAGGTTTTGCAGACCACATTTATTGCTTAACGGCTCCATAGGTATCTGACACCACATGGAGCTGTCCACTATCTTGCTATGCCTGCATGCATCTTTTACGACTTGTAGTGTTTGGGAAAGGGGGTCTCAACCGCCTGCATCAAAGGAGGAAGCTTCACAACCTATGTATATGTTATCTACCATATATGGACTTTATTGCACCAGATGTAGAAGGAGTGACTTTCATACTGATCTCAATAAAAGACCTGTGTGCGAGAGAGGAGTTTGGAGTTCTCCAGCTGGCCACTAAGTTGTTGTGTTCAGAGAGGCTCCCCTCGTGCACGAGTAAAAGAAGCTGAGATTCTCGAGTTTGTCTTCATGTGTCAGGTGTCTCTGCGATTGTTTAAGTGTTGGCAGGTTAGACCCAACACTTACCCTCCCGACCCTGACCTCCCATTCGTGGTAGAGGTGGACGCCTCCGTCTGCGGGGTAGGAGCTGTCCTCTCTCAGAGGTCGAGACTAGAGTCTAGGCTCCATCCGTGCGCTTTCTTCTCTCGAAAACTGTCGGACTCTGAGAGAAATTACGAGGTGGGGAACAGGGGACTGTTAGCAGTTAAGCTCGCCCTTGCAGAATGGCGGCATTGGCTTGAGGGCGCCAAGCACCAGTTTACAGTGCTCACAGACCACAAGAACCTGGAATACCTCAGATCAGCAAAGAGTCTGAATTCAAGGCAGGCCAGGTGGGCCATTTTTTTCGAGCGTTTCTCCTTTTCCCTTTCTTTTCGCCCAGGGTCCGAGAACAACAAGGCGGATGCACTTTCAAGGCTATTCTCCACCACGGGCGATACGGACCATGGGAAGTTTATCCTTCCCACCTCAGTTCGTCTAGGCGCGGCTCGGCTAGCCTTGGAGGAGGAGGTCCGACTGGCATCACTGAACCATCCTATCCCAGACGCCTGTCCCGAACATTGTCTCTTCCGCTCCAAGGTACTGCAACTCTGTCATAACTCTCGTCTCTCCGTTCATCCAGGTTTTTCCCATACTCTGCACATTCTGTCCCAGAGGTTCTGGTGGCCCTCTATCCGACTTGACACCAAGGATTACATCTCTGCATGCGACTCCTGTGCTAGGGTCAAAACGTCCAATCAACCTCCTGCCGGACTTCTCCGCCCCCTTCCAATCCCACGGAGGCCATGGTCACACATTGCAATGGAGTTTGTCACGGGTCTGCCCCCCTCAAAAGGTAAAACTGTCATCCTGTCCATAATAGATCGATTTTCTAAGATGGCACACTTCGTAGCCCTGCACAAACTCCCCTCAGCTCCCGAGACAGCTCGCCTCCTGACGGACAACGTGGTCCGCCTCCACGGAATCCCAGAGGACATCGTCTCCGACCGTGGTCCACAGTTTGCGTCCCGCTTCTGGGCGGAGTCTTGTAAGTCCCTGGGAATTAAGATCAGCCTCTCTTCAGGGTATCATCCACAGACCAACGGGCAGACAGAGAGATTAAATCAGGAGCTGGAGGTTAGCCTCCGTCATCTCGCGGCTAACAACTCCACCGCCTGGGCAGAGGAACTAACATGGGCTGAGTATGCCCATAACTCCCTCGTCTCCTCGGCAACAGGGTTTTTCCCCGTTCTATGTAGTTTACGGCTACCAGCCGCCACTCTTTGAACCACAGTTCAGGCAGTCCACAGTACCATCAGCAGCAGCCTCTGCTCGCCGATGCCATCTGGCCTGGAGACAGGCACGGCAGGCCCTAATTTCCTCTGTCTCTACCTACGAACACCGAGCCAACCTTCATCGACGACCTGCGCCCCACTACACCGTGGGTCAGCGAGTCTGGTTATCCACTCGGGACATCCCCTTAAAGGTACGCTCTCCTAAATTAGCTCCACGTTTCATAGGTCCGTTCCCATTCTCCAAGATCATCAACCCTGCCGCGGTTCGCCTCCGGCTGCCAGGACCCCTGAGAATCCATCCGACATTTCACGTGTCTCGTATTAAGCCAGTCCAGCTCCAGCGCATTATTCCCTGCCCACCGACCCCCTCCTCCTCCTCGACTTATCGACGGAGCACCTGCGTATACTGTGCACCGTATCATCAGCTCCCGCCGGAGAGGTCGGGGGCTTCAATACCTGGTCGACTGGGAGGGCTACGGACCGGAGGAGCGGTCCTGGATCTTGTCTTGTTTACACCATGTAGCATCTGTGACCCCAACAACCCTGTTGAGTTCGCCTCCACCAACACACTGACTAATTACATGGGTTTGTTGAGATTTATAAAATCTGTTAAAACAAATTGTTCTCTACATGTATGACTTTTCAAATATTCTCATGCACTAAAAGAAGAAATGCATCCATTTGCTAGAGGCATCTCGTTGTACAGTGGACTACAAGCCAGGAAAACTCAAGTCAAAGCTACATGTGAGCTTAGCGCCAAACAGATCTAAAAGCACTGAGCAAGAATATTCACAGGAAACCTGAAGCCTCATGTCTGAGAAAACAAAGTGCAGGGTTGGCTTCCTCACTCAGATCACAGCAAATGTAAGTATAACGAATACAAACCAACAATCTGGCGATGAGCACACTACGCTGTGTCAGAGAGAGGGAGAGAGAAGATGGGGTTGAGGAGAGTCACTGCTGAATTTATACAAACCTGAAATGAAACTAAATGATCAGATTAGAGTGTTTGGCACAGATGCCAAGAGGCCTCTGCTACTTCCTTGAGGTGGTGGAGATGTGAAGGTGATGCAGGGGTTGGGAACTGATGCGAGTTCAAGTAGGAGATGTGCTGCATGACCTCGTCAAAGGCATCAACGTCATCACCCTCGACTGTCGGAGAGGTTGGAGTTGAAGAAAACCTGAGAGAAGAGAAATAACATTACACACAAACCACACGTTTAATACTGATTTCCTCTACTTCAGCATTTTAGTGTTTTATTTTCAGTATTGTCCAACAATCTCAGACTTCAAATAACTTTTAAAATCGTGCATGATTTTTTTCCACACCTTGACTCGTGAAGACAGGAGAAAGATGGATGAGACTTAGACACATGCAACACCTGCATTAACAGGGTACAAAAAAATAATGTGTGTGTCCTGCAGGTCGATCCATAAAGATGAGCCTCAACTCTGCAGCCAGGTCAGAGTTTTGTGCTCATCGTGTGTCTACTTCTGTTCTGCTTGTGTATCCATAACGGTCCTGCTGCTGAGTGAATACAATCTATAGATGGAGGATGACAACACTAATCAGCAAAACCCACGACATCTCATTCATTCTGCATCGTGTTGCAAACTGAAGAATGAATCTTTCAGCATCTAGAATGTTTCAGAATCATTGCAGCCAAAGTGGTGTGAGGAGGCTGTTAGCATGGAGGCACTGTGGACACATGGACATTACTGAGGGGTAGAGTAAGCAGAGCAACCTGAGGTGAACTCACAGACTGTCTCAGTGTCATCGTCAAGTCCAGAGTTTTCTGAAAAGGACAAGAAGGAAGGTTGAGGATCTGCAGGAGAGACTCAGGTGCTGCTCACAAGGCCACACTGCAAGAGGCACCGACCAACAACAACACTGCACTTTGTATTCTACAGAAGAGAGAACAGATCATAAGGTGACAGCAGAGAATCTGTTTAGTAATGAACAACATTCTCCCTAAACTTTGCTGAAACTCTGCTGACTGTTGGAGTCTGGGGCTCGAAGGCCGTCCCGTCCACAAACAGAGACACACTCAGCACATCATGACTGATGGTTGGAGGAGTCACAGGAGTTGAGAGTTCACGCCTACTCACTGCCCTCAGTCCTTAGACCACAGAATGAGTCTGTTCTTTACAGGAGTGAAGGGAAGTGGCAGGATAAATGTGTGGTCTCTGGCCAACTTTCCTCAGCCTGAAGAAGCTTCTTGGATAGATTCAGAAACGTGTCTACTCTAAACGAAGTCCAGCTGACTCAACTTTGACGCAGCTTCACCTGGATGACTGAAGATGTAGTTCTCACTGAAGACAGGGAGGACAAAGCTGATTTCCAGGAGTCGGTGCTCAGTGTTCAGCTGAAGTCAAGCTGTGTGTCTTCAGGGATCTCTCAGCTCGTCTCTGAGCGTCTGGAAGCTCCTCTGGTCCACGATCAGACGACAGCAGCACTGGCCTTAAAGACACGCCGTCAGGTAAAAGGCCTCATTCTGTTCTATTCCATTTATATTCTGTCTCTTCTGCTTCACTCAGTCTAGACACATCTGAGTTCTCTGTACCTGCTGTGGTCCCAGATCCAGGTCACGCCCTGCGACAGGTAGCTCCTGCAGGTTCTGATCATCTGGTTGGTGACCTTGGGCAGCACAGAGGTCGTCCTCGGACGAGACGGTGGTATCATCCCGATGCTGCTCATCAGGGCGGGAACGTGCTTCATCATGCTGGTCTGTCACAGAGGAGGGAAGGTCAGAGAGTCACCAACAGCCTCTGTTCACCTAAAACCAGTTTTCTGTGTCAGACGTAAACAGGGCGAGGACTCGCATGGATTCTGACTGTTCTGTTCGATTACAAGCAACAGGTTTTGTCACTGGTTTGAGTCCAGAGACATTTTAAAACTCTGTATTTACCAAGTGTATTTCTCCAGTGGTCTGACGAACTTATCCAGGGTGTAAAGATACTTACACAACAGTGATGTCTCTGTCCTAAAACGATCCAGCGGCCAGTTGGTGGAAACATGTAACATGTAGGTGGTGTGAAGGAAAGTCCTCTTCCATCTTAACTTACATTTGGAGTGGATTCAAACCTGACCAGTTCTCTCCAGTTTGCTGGACTCTGGACTTCACCACCTCCCTGAGCAGAGTCCATTTCACATCAGGGCGCTTCACTGCCTCCTGAATAACGCCCAGGACAGCTTTAGGGTTTGATTTCCAGATAAACAGACACCACAAGGGTGATCGTGCATCACTTCCAATGCTCCAACTCCACTGATGGGCCAACATTATCGGCCTTCTCCCTTCACCAGCTATGGATGGTCAAAGTGGGATCATCCAGTGACATCCATCTCAAGATGTAAACCAAACATCGACAGGGTCCTCCAACATGCAACTAGACTTAAACTAAATGCTGCAGCAACTGATCCTGGGACAGTGTGGTTGTCCATTCTACCTGCAGAGGTGTAGCTCAGCTGACTGATGACATCAGGGAGGTCCACCTGCAGCAGCTGCCACTTTCTCTCCATGTTGCCTCAGATGACTGATGAGCTGGTCCACTGAGGACAGGAAGGACTGGACGTACGGACTGGACGCGTCCTCCTGTGGAGGACCCCACGTCTGGACAGAGAATAAAGGCAGAGCTAACAAACAGCCACATCAGCTCCGTCAGCTCACAAGCAAATGCAGCAGAGACTAATCTAAAAAAACTAGTCTGACCAACTCACATGATCTGAATTCACTCACCTGATAACATGCAGCAGGTCATCTCACAGTTAGTTCACTGTCTGTGTTTTCTGATAAGGAGAACATAACAAATGCAGTTTCATATTAAATCAGTTTATCTGGCAGTGAGTGAACCTCTGCACCTGTCACACATGTTTCTAGTGAGGCCAAGAAAGCAAAGCTGCTAAATAGCCAGTAGGACCAAACTATCAGCTTCCACATCATGGGGGTATTTTGACTTTGACTGGGTTAACAACAACATACATATATTCATTTATATTTTCATAATATTAATATATTAGTTTTGCTTCTCATTGTGTGCGAGGTTTCTCTTTTTGCTTCTAACATGTCTGGTAGTGGGTCACACAGGGCAGATGGTGGTTTGTACCTGCTGAGACCTGAGTTCCGGTAACATGGCCTGATCCATCAGCATCTCCAGGCTGCACAGGACGCACTGCTGAGGTTCACCTCCTGTAAACACAGTGAGCAAACAGGTTCAGTTCTGCATTATCTCCTATAAAGTTCACATTTTCTGACAGCTTCCATCAAGGTTGAGGTTCTGACCTGCTGTATGTTAGTAAAGATGAGGCTTTAACACCTGAACCTGTCCTAAACAGAGTCCAGACGCGTTTCTCCAAAATGAGCCTGATTCCACCTCAGAATCACTGCCCAGACAAAAATACTACAAATCAAAAGCAGGTGTGAGTTGAGAGGATCCCCCACCTCCGTCTCTTCTTAGACTTTCCTGTAGAGGTAGTGTTTGACCTGGGCATTAAACCTACCACTCAGGTGATAATGAGCTAAACAAAGCAGAAGTCGCCAAAATAAAAGGCTGCTCCGTCTCCTGTTTAATGTGACTGAACTGTGCCAGAAACGGTGGAATCACCTTTGACGTCCCTATAGTGAGGAAGAGTTTCTTCTGTGTCACTGCTGAGGCTGTGAGGTCCACGTACGATGAATAACTGGAGGAAAGACTCTGTGGAGAAAGCTGTTAATAAACAGAGACGAGTGATGGGAAAAGGATCAAATACGCAGATAAATATGTACGTTACACTCATATTTAGAGGTTTTATACAAGTCACCTTGTTCACATGCTGACAGAAGAAAATCTACTTCCTGGATCCATTTGCAGCAAAGAATTCATCAGTGACACTGAACTGGAAGAACGACTCATTCAGGGAACATCAGTTGTGTGAGGTTCTAGTTGTGATGCTACCTGTTCAGCAGAGATGGGGGCGTCCTCCACCTCCTGCTCCCCAGGGTCACAGCGTCTGCACACGACTAACAGACGTCTGTCACGACCAACTGAGGTCTATGAACTATGAACATTCAACATCTGAATTAATAATTGGGTTTCAGTATAGTTTATAATGGTATATTATGCACCTGTCTTCTCCTCAGTGGCTGCTTTAACGTGTTTAAATGTCCCAAAGTCATTGTTTCCAGCTCTGAGTGGTTTTCTAACACCTCCTGCAATTGAAGCTCATGTTTTCTTGGGTTCGTCTTTTAGTCGCTGCCAGTTCCATCTTGTATCCAGTTGCAGCCTGACACCGACTGTGTTTGTAACACACTGCAGCATTAAACTTTCACATCACGGTCGTGTTTTGTTTCACCGTGACAGGTCCAGTCTGTGACTCTGTCTATATATATATATAAGCAACGTTAGCAAAAGAAAAAGGTGCAGGTTAACATGCATTTTTTTCCTATTTGTCCGTCAAGTCAAACCAAAGCCGTTTGTGGAGTTGCCTCATTCAGCGAGAGAGTCCTTCTATCAGGAAACGTGTCCAAGCTGTGTTTACCTGAATAAAGGCCGATCAGCGACGCGTATCCTCCTGAAGTCGGTGAACTATGGTTCCCAAGGTGCATTTCGTCCAATAAACGTCAGGGCAGATGGAAGATAAATGTAAAGGTGACAATTAAATGTTATGGTGATGTTGGCGAAAATGTATTCAATTTATCTTAGCCACAAATTATAAAATGTATTACGGCAACGGAGAGTGAGGATTATGGGAAATGTAGTAAGCAGCTTTGTCAGCGCAACACATTGCGACATAAGAGACAAAAGGTAAAACGTGAACATTGAGTCACTGTTATTTGTTCCGCGTTGGAAAATATTTGTTAATTTCATAGAATGAAACTGGTCCTTTTGTTTTTACAGGCTATGTTTCATAATAATCATATGCACATTACTTCCTGTCTGACTGACAGATATGACAGTGACTGTTGTTGGAAATTCCAAAGTCTTCATTTAGATGAAACTATGCATTTGTGGTCACAGTGATGATGGACCAACCACAGGCTACGGTTGGTTTATAGAAAGGTGAACTCACGTCCTCAGGGGCTTTGACATGTTTAAACCTTTACATCATCTGTGAGTGTCATTGAATTTGTTCATAATTATTTTATACAGATATTAACATGTTGTACTGTTGATGTTTTGAAATGTCTAATAAATATTCAGATGTGTTTTGGGAAAATATATTAGTTACAGCAGAAGAATGACACAGACAAACATTGTCAGTTCTTTCCTCTTCCATCATTCTGAGAACTAAATGTCTACATAAACGCAAACACTACTGTGATAACAGCACAACATTTAGTCTTAAAGTTGATCAGCTGGAGCCTCCAACAGTGGTGTAGGATCTATGGAGCAAAGAGAAAGGAAACGTGTTGAAGTGGATGAACAGCCTCATGAATATGGCTACATTTGCTGTGATCTGAGTGAGGAAGCCAACCCTGCACTTTGCTCTAACAAAATTATATTTGTCTTTTTTTTCTTTTCTTTTTTTTGCTATTTCCTTTTATTTGTTTCATGTTAGTTTTTGTTAAAAGTGACTAATGCTTTACGTAGATGTCATTTATCCATGTTGATGTGTAGAGGAAGTAGATTCATATTGTGTCATCTATAGATACAATCTGTTCAGTACATAATAATGAGTTGCTGTGGCAGCGTAGCTGGACATACTGTTGACCTGCCTGTGTGTATAGTGGAGGGTGTTTCTGAACAGAGTCCTGTTGCCTTAACTGTTGAGAAATGAGCTTGAGAGCAGCATGAAAGTCAAAGTGTATGAGGCTGTCAACTGTAAAATTCTGTCAAACGCTCACTGTCCACGTTTGAACTGCAGCTTAAAGTAGAAAACCACGGGTCACTGCTGTGTGAACACTCTGACTCTGAAGTCAAGTCTCCTCAGTGACAACACCACCTCCAGCTTTTATGGTTCAGCTCCTGAGTTAAGTTTCTATTGGTTGAAATGAATGTCAGCCTAACACTGTGTTTCCCAACCTGTTGGAGCCTCAGCACATGTTTTACACTAGAAAACCACACAACACACCACCAATCAAAAATGCCACAAGAAGCAGATGTAATGTCTAGTGTCAGTTTATTTGGTAGAGGGTCTTGGGCTCTTTCCTTAACGGCGCCAGGACCAAGCATCTCTAAGGATCATTTTGCAGGTGGTCAGTATCAACATCTCTGCTACGGTGTGAGGCTGTTTAGATTTAGTGATGAGTTCAGCAGCTTGGTAGCTTTCAGAACTTTCTCACTCAGCTTGGTGACAGATGTACGACGCAGTAATTAGAGTAATACACTTGCATCGTCAGTAGCCATTTCACTCTATAGGAAGGGTGAATCTAAGCTGCATGAGAGACACAAAGTACCTGAGGATACCTGAGTTCTATCATTAAATGAGGAGCAGATTTAAGTGTCACTGAATTAAAAGAAAATAATTAATAACTACCAGTCAGGTGTCTCATAAAAAATATTTACAGCAAAGACATGACCTGCATTTGCAATGACCACAAGTCTACTGCTCCTGCTGTTCATGGGACTGATCTCTGTTCACTGCTTGTTCTCTTCATCATAATGTTCAGCTGACTGAAGGAACTCTATTTAATTATAAGAATCAAACATATAGAAATAATTATTCAGTCATGCAAATATGTACATACAAGATGAACCTGATGTAGTATAATCATGTGTTTGACTTTTTTGTCCATCCTTGACTGACTAATAAAGTTTACGTGTTTAGGTCTGAGTGAGTTGTGTCTGTTTTTGAGCACCTTCTGGCTGAACAGCTCATCTGCAGTTCAACCAGAAGGTGAGTAATGAGACCAGATGTGTGTCAGGGTGTTTCCAGCCTAAGGAAGGACTCTATGTAATTATTAAATTAACAAAACATGTATAAATATTTATTCAATCATGCAAATATGTACATACAAGTGGAACCTGGTGTAGTATGATCATCTGTTTATTCCTCCCCAGGAACAGAACGTGACGTGAACCAAGCCTATCAAAGCAACTCAGGCCTCTGAAACGTCCACTTCGCACCCTGACCTTTGACCTGTATCTGCTAGCTGCTAGCTGCTAGCGGGACAGCTGCTAGATGCTAGCTGATAGCTTTGACATTATCCCTTTTCCTCGTTTTACACAGACAGAAGTTGAAGCCGCGTCGCCTATTGGCCTTTATTCAGGTAAACGCAGACTGGACACATTCACTGATAGAAGGACTCTGAATTAGTCAGCATTTTACTTGCTAAGCATTAGCCTCAATGCTGCTACTGATGGTTAGCTAACCTGCAGCTCGCTAGCTGCCAGTTTCCAATTGGCCAGTAATTAATTTGTGTCTCTACGATCTCAAAATATTTATCTGACTTACCGACTGACAAATATTCAGGTTAGTTTTCAATTTTATAAAATTAAAAATTATATTGCCTGGGATAACATGTTTGCTTACTGATTGGCCTCTGACCCTGGTGACGTCACAGACTGTCGTCTCTAGCTACGGGACAACAATCTTTCAGCTGTTTCGACAACAGACAGAGACACAGGTAAGATGTTTCCAGCTGAGCTCAATGTTAATTTTACTGTATTTATTCTTTGTTATATGTCTTATTTCTAGTTTATTCAGATAAACACAGACTAGATATGTTCACCGATAGAAGGACTCTCTGAATGAGTCAGCATTTTACTTGCTAGGCATTAGCCTCAATGCTGCTACTGATGGTAGCTAACCTGTAGCTCGCTAGCTGCCAGTTTCTAATTGGCCAGTAATGAATTTGTGTCTCTACGATCTCGAAATGCTTATCTGACTTATCGACTGACAAATATTTAGTTTAGTTTTTCAAGTTCATAAAATTAAAAATTATATTCCCTGGGATAAAATGGTAACTTACTTATTGGCCTCCGACACAGGTGACGTCACAGACTGTCGTCTCTAGCGACGGGACAACAATCTTTCAGCTGTTTCCAGCTGAGCTCAGTGTTTATTCAGTTATATTTCTTATTTCTTGTGTTTAGTTTATCTTAATGCTTCGGTCAAATTTAATGATGAATAATATGTGGTTCTGTCAACCTGAAGTGCTTGTATATACTGTTAAACTGTCTTTCAATGCTGGATACAGGTAATAAGTTGGAGTCATTGTCTTTCTAGTGTTTGGTTCGTCTGCTTTAGTCAGTGAGTGGGTACATTAACTGCCGACTGAAACCATCAGTGTCTAACAGTGAACTAAATGCAGACCTCGCCTGCATGTTTAGCTGCACCTTTTTCTGTTTGCTAACACACTGTCACACACTGTTGTTAAACCAGTGATATTGGGCCTTGCTAACCTCCTTTTCACATGCAGACAGGAGCGAGTCACGGAAAAGGCAGCAAGCTCTACAGACTGGACCTTCGAGGCTGCGCAGGGAAGGAAAACCGCTCATGGACGCTGTGGATCGAGGAGGTAGTTAAGTAGTTTTTCTCTGTTTAAACACGTGTTTCTGGGTTGTTTGTGTCATTGATGCAGTGGTCAGAGTGTGCTGGCATGCTGGGCCACTCTGTCAGTGATACTGAGGGGCCTGTGTCTTTAGTGTCATGTAGAATGAGTCTTGCTGGGCTGTTGGGCCACCCACTCAATAGTTTTTAGTTAGTATTGTAGTAGAAGTGTCGTAGTAGTATCATAGTAGTAGCAGAAGGGCCATACTAGTAGTAGCAGTAGTAGTGGGAATAGTACTAGTAGAAGTGTAGTAGTAATGGTATTAGTGTTGTACCTGTAAAACAGTAGTAGTTGTGTTACGGTAGTATAATAGTAGAAGTAGTACTAGTCATTGTAGTGTCCTACTATTTTAGTATTAGCTGTAGTCTAGTATTAGTAGCAGTGTCCTAATAGCAGAAGAATATTAGTAGTAGTCTTACTAGTTTTAGCTGTAGTCTAGTATTAGTAGTAGTGTCCTACTAGTGGTAGCTGTAGTATAGTATTAGTAGTAGTGTCCTACTAGTGGTAGCTGTAGTCTAGTATTAGTAGTAGTGTCCTACTAGTGGTAGCTGTAGTATAGTATTAGTAGTCGTGTCCTACTAGTGGTAGCTGTAGTGTAGTATTAGTAGTAGTGTCCTACTAGTGGTAGCTGTAGTGTAGTATTAGTAGTAGTGTCCTACTAGTGGTAGCTGTAGTGTAGTATTAGTAGTAGTGTCCTACTAGTGGTAGCCGTAGTCTAGTATTAGTAGTAGTGTCCTACTAGTGGTAGTTGTAGTGTAGTATTAGTAGTAGTGTCTTACTAGTGGTAGCTGTAGTGTAGTATTAGTAGTAGTAGTGTCTTACTAGTGGTAGCTGTAGTGTAGTATTAGTAGTAGTGTCCTACTAGTGGTAGTTGTAGTGTAGTATTAGTAGTAGTGTCCTACTAGTGGTAGCTGTAGTATAGTATTAGTAGTAGTGTCTTACTAGTGGTAGCTGTAGTATAGTATTAGTAGTAGTGTCTTACTAGTGGTAGCTGTAGTGTAGTATTAGTAGTAGTGTCCTACTAGTGGTAGCTGTAGTGTAGTATTAGTAGTAGTGTCTTACTAGTGGTAGCTGTAGTCTAGTATTAGTAGTAGTGTCTTACTAGTGGTAGCTGTAGTATAGTATTAGTAGTAGTGTCTTACTAGTGGTAGCTGTAGTATAGTATTAGTAGTAGTGTCTTACTAGTGGTAGCTGTAGTATAGTATTAGTAGTAGTGTCTTACTAGTGGTAGCTGTAGTGTAGTATTAGTAGTAGTGTCTTACTAGTGGTAGCTGTAGTATAGTATTAGTAGTAGTGTCTTACTAGTGGTAGCTGTAGTGTAGTATTAGTAGTAGTGTCTTACTAGTGGTAGCTGTAGTATAGTATTAGTAGTAGTGTCTTACTAGTGGTAGCTGTAGTATAGTATTAGTAGTAGTGTCTTACTAGTGGTAGCTGTAGTGTAGTATTAGTAGTAGTGTCTTACTAGTGGTAGCTGTAGTGTAGTATTAGTAGTAGTGTCCTACTAGTGGTAGCTGTAGTGTAGTATTAGTAGTAGTGTCCTACTAGTGGTAGCTGTAGTGTAGTATTAGTAGTAGTGTCCTACTAGTGGTAGCTGTAGTGTAGTATTAGTAGTAGTGTCTTACTAGTGGTAGCTGTAGTGTAGTATTAGTAGTAGTAGTGTCTTACTAGTGGTAGCTGTAGTGTAGTATTAGTAGTAGTGTCCTACTAGTGGTAGTTGTAGTGTAGTATTAGTAGTAGTGTCCTACTAGTGGTAGCTGTAGTATAGTATTAGTAGTAGTGTCTTACTAGTGGTAGCTGTAGTATAGTATTAGTAGTAGTGTCTTACTAGTGGTAGCTGTAGTGTAGTATTAGTAGTAGTGTCCTACTAGTGGTAGCTGTAGTGTAGTATTAGTAGTAGTGTCTTACTAGTGGTAGCTGTAGTGTAGTATTAGTAGTAGTGTCTTACTAGTGGTAGCTGTAGTATAGTATTAGTAGTAGTGTCTTACTAGTGGTAGCTGTAGTGTAGTATTAGTAGTACTGTCTTACTAGTGGTAGCTGTAGTGTAGTATTAGTAGTAGTTTCTTACTAGTGGTAGCTGTAGTCTAGTATTAGTAGTAGTGTCCTACTAGTGGTAGCTGTAGTCTAGTATTAGTAGTAGTGTCCTACTAGTGGTAGCTGTAGTATAGTATTAGTAGTAGTGTCCTACTAGTGGTAGCTGTAGTGTAGTATTAGTAGTAGTGTCCTACTAGTGGTAGCCGTAGTCTAGTATTAGTAGTAGTGTCCTACTAGTGGTAGTTGTAGTGTAGTATTAGTAGTAGTGTCTTACTAGTGGTAGCTGTAGTGTAGTATTAGTAGTAGTAGTGTCTTACTAGTGGTAGCTGTAGTGTAGTATTAGTAGTAGTGTCCTACTAGTGGTAGTTGTAGTGTAGTATTAGTAGTAGTGTCCTACTAGTGGTAGCTGTAGTATAGTATTAGTAGTAGTGTCTTACTAGTGGTAGCTGTAGTATAGTATTAGTAGTAGTGTCTTACTAGTGGTAGCTGTAGTGTAGTATTAGTAGTAGTGTCCTACTAGTGGTAGCTGTAGTGTAGTATTAGTAGTAGTGTCTTACTAGTGGTAGCTGTAGTGTAGTATTAGTAGTAGTGTCTTACTAGTGGTAGCTGTAGTATAGTATTAGTAGTAGTGTCTTACTAGTGGTAGCTGTAGTGTAGTATTAGTAGTAGTGTCTTACTAGTGGTAGCTGTAGTGTAGTATTAGTAGTAGTGTCTTACTAGTGGTAGCTGTAGTGTAGTATTAGTAGTAGTAGTGTCTTACTAGTGGTAGCTGTAGTGTAGTATTAGTAGTAGTGTCCTACTAGTGGTAGTTGTAGTGTAGTATTAGTAGTAGTGTCCTACTAGTGGTAGCTGTAGTGTAGTATTAGTAGTAGTGTCTTACTAGTGGTAGCTGTAGTGTAGTATTAGTAGTAGTGTCTTACTAGTGGTAGCTGTAGTGTAGTATTAGTAGTAGTGTCTTACTAGTGGTAGCTGTAGTGTAGTATTAGTAGTAGTGTCCTACTAGTGGTAGCTGTAGTGTAGTATTAGTAGTAGTGTCCTACTAGTGGTAGCTGTAGTGTGGTATTAGTAGTAGTGTCTTACTAGTGGTAGCTGTAGTGTAGTATTAGTAGTAGTGTCTTACTAGTGGTAGCTGTAGTGTAGTATTAGTAGTAGTGTCTTACTAGTGGTAGCTGTAGTGTAGTATTAGTAGTAGTAGTGTCTTACTAGTGGTAGCTGTAGTGTAGTATTAGTAGTAGTGTCCTACTAGTGGTAGTTGTAGTGTAGTATTAGTAGTAGTGTCCTACTAGTGGTAGCTGTAGTGTAGTATTAGTAGTAGTGTCTTACTAGTGGTAGCTGTAGTATAGTATTAGTAGTAGTGTCTTACTAGTGGTAGCTGTAGTGTAGTATTAGTAGTAGTGTCTTACTAGTGGTAGCTGTAGTGTAGTATTAGTAGTAGTGTCCTACTAGTGGTAGCTGTAGTGTAGTATTAGTAGTAGTGTCCTACTAGTGGTAGCTGTAGTGTAGTATTAGTAGTAGTGTCCTACTAGTGGTAGCTGTAGTGTAGTATTAGTAGTAGTGTCCTACTAGTGGTAGCTGTAGTATAGTATTAGTAGTAGTGTCTTACTAGTGGTAGCTGTAGTATAGTATTAGTAGTAGTGTCTTACTAGTGGTAGCTGTAGTGTAGTATTAGTAGTCGTGTTGCAACAGCTGTACTAGTCTAGCAGTAGCAGTGTTGTCGTAGTAGTATAAGTGTAGTACTCAAAGTAGTTTTTTAGTATGCATGTAGTAGTATTCAGTGTAGTAGTGTAATGGTTGCGTGGTAGTAGTAGTCTTCGATTAGTGGTAGTATTGTATTAGTGTATTAGTAGGAGTAGTGTTGTTTTTTGTAGTAGTGTTATCGTAAGAGTGGTGTCGTCATAGTAGCAGTCTAGCAGTAGTATTGTACTATCTAGTATAGTGAAGTAAAGTATAGTATGTTATAGTGTGTGGGGTAGTGTAGTGGAGTTTGATTTAGTGTAGAGTCATATAGTCTAGTTTGGTTTAGTATAATATTGTACTAGTATTATAATATAATCTGTACTGTATTGTATACTGTAGTGTAGTTTAGCATAGATGTAAGATAGTCTAGTAGAGTGTAGTCTAGTATAGTTTGGAATAGTCTAATGTGTAGTGTACTGTAATATAGTGTAATATACTCAAGTTGTATTGTAATATAATATATAATTTAGTTTACAATAGTCCAGTGTGGTGTAGTATATCTTAATATAGTATAACATTGTGTACTATAGTTTAGTGTAGTGTAACATAGTCTAGTATAGTTTAGAATAGTCTAGCGTACTCTGTTATAGTTTAGCATTGTGTAATATAGGCTTGTATAGCTTAGAATAGTCTAGTGTCTGGTAGTGTAGTATAGTCTAGAGTAGTGTACTTTAGTATATGTAGTAGATATATATAGGTGTAATATAGTCTAATGTGGTTTAATGTAGTGTAGTAGAGAGCAATATTGTCTAGTGTAGCTAGAATAGTCTAGTGTAATTTGGTGTTGTTTATTATACTGTAGTATAGTGTAGTATACTGTAGTTTAATGTATTATAATCTAATGTACTAAAGTCTGTTATAGTGTAGTTTAATATAGGGTATTATACTGTAGTATAGTGTAGTATACTGTAGTTTAATGTATTATAATCTAATGTACTAAAGTCTGTTATAGTGTAGTTTAATATAGGGTATTATACTGTAGTATAGTGTAGTATACTGTAGTTTAATGTATTATAATCTAATGTACTAAAGTCTGTTATAGTGTAGTTTAATATAGGGTATTATACTGTAGTATAGTGTAGTTTAGTATAGTACAGTTTTACTATAATCGAGTGTACTAAAGTCTGTTATGGTGTAGTTTTGATGTAGAGTAATATTGTCTAGTGTAGTGTAATATGGTCTGTTATAGTCTAGTTTTGTTTAGAGTAATGTAATATAGTATAGTGTAGTTTTAGTACAATGTAGTTTAACTTGATATACTCTCATATAGTGTAGTTTAGCAAGGTGTAATATATTTTAGTGTAGTAGAGTGTAATATAGGCTAGTAGAGTGTGCTTTATAGTAATATTGTTTATTGTGGTGTAATATAGTTTATTATAGAGAAGTATAATGTTTAGTACAGTGTAGTATAGTCTAATATAGTATAGTGTAGTAGAGTGTAACATGGTCAAGTAGAGTGTAGTCTAGTGTAGTTTAGAATAGTCTAATGTAGTGTACTGTAATACATTATAATATAGCCTGTTGTAGTGTAGTTTAGTTTAGAATAGTCCTCATTACTATAATTTAGCATTGTGTAATATACTCTAGATAGGAATTTTATTTATCCCGCAGTGGGGAAATTCTGGTGACCCAGCAGCAGCGGACAGACAGTCAGAAAAAAAGTTAATAATTACAAAAAAATAGTAAATTGTTTGACAATTCTAGTGTAGTTTAATGTAGTGTAATACAGTATAGTTTAGTTTATAATACTTTACTATAATAAATATAGTTTAATTTATTGTAGTCTAGTACAGTTTAGTGTGATATAGTCTAATATAGTGTAGTAAAGTCAAATATTTTCTAGTCTAGTTTAGAGTAGTGTAATATATTATCGTGTAGTTTAGTATAACGCAGTCTAACTTAATATACTCTAGTATAGTGTAGTTTAGAATAGTGTCATATATTCTAGTGTAGTTTAGTTTAGTATAATGTAGTTTATTTTATATAATATAGTGAAGTAAAGTATAGTATATTATAGCCTGTTAAAGTGTAGGTTAGTGGAGTGTACTATAGTGTAATCTACTTTAGTTTCCAATAGTCCAGTGTAGTGCAGTATAGAGCAATAGTTTATTGAAGTGTAGTGTAACATAGTCTACTATAGTGTAGTAGAATTAGAATAATCTAATATAGTGTAGTGTACTGTAGTATAGTCTAGTTGTAGTGTAGTTTAATATAGTTTAGTTTACAGTAATCCAGTGTGGTGTAGTATATCTTAATATAGTTTAACATTATGTACTATAGTCTAATAGTCTATAATTTAATATAGTCTAATATAGTGTAGTGTACTTTACAATAGTCCAGTGTGGTGTAGTATATCTTAATGTAGTTTAGTTTTAGGATTGGTGGTTCAATTGAGTCCGTTCCTTAGGAGACAGGTCAGTTGTCAGCCATTCATTGAAACACTTGTTCAAATGATTGTTACTGTGTTGTTTGTGTTCCGGAAGGGACAAAGCATTCGCCCACCTATCGGAGGATAGGTGTTTTTAATAACGCTTTGTTGTTTTTGAGTTTGTCAAGGTACAGAGCAGTCGTCGGTGGTTCCATTGACGCCTACTACTTGACCTGAGCTACAGAGGGAGCAGAGCAGTTGTTCTCCAGTCATTGAGTTGGTGGGTGAAATGTCTCTGGCTCTTTTCCTTGTGTTCCTCAGGTTATAGAGCAGTGGTCCACCAGTCGTAGGATTGGTGGTTCAGATACCTCTGACTTCCTCGGCAGACAGAACAGTTCTCCAGCAATCGTAGGTTTGGTGGGTCAGCTGACTCGGTTCCGTAGGAGACAGGTCAGTCATAAAGCAATCATTGGATCGGTGTTTCAATGGAATTTGACTGTGCTATTTGTTTTCCACAAGTGACACGGCATTTGTCCACCAATCGTAGGTTTCGTGATTTCATTGACTATGTCTCTGTGAGTTGAGTTCCTCAGGAGACAAAACAGTGTTTCACCAATCGTAGGTTTCGTGATTTCATTGACTATGTCTCTGTGAGTTGACTTCCTCAGGAGACAGAACAGTTGTCTACCAATTGTAGGATTGGTGGTTCAATTGAGTCCGTTCCTTCGGAGACAGGTCAGTTGTCAGCCATTCATATAAACACTTGTTCAAATGATTGTTACTGTGTTGTTTGTGTTCCGGAAGGGACAAAGCATTCGCCCACCTATCGGAGGATAGGTGTTTTAAAAACGCTTTGTTGTTTTTGAGTTTGTCAAGGTACAGAGCAGTCGTCGGTGGTTCCATTGACGCCTACTACTTGACCTGAGTTACAGAGGGAGCAGAGCAGTTGTTCTCCAGTCATTGAGTTGGTGGGTGAAATGTCTCTGGCTCTTTTCCTTGTGTTCCTCAGGTTATAGAGCAGTGGTCCACCAGTCGTAGGATTGGTGGTTCAGATACCTCTGACTTCTTGACCTGACTTCCTCGGCAGACAGAACAGTTGTCCAGCAATCGTAGGTTTGGTGGGTCAACTGACTCGGTTCCGTAGGAGACAGGTCAGTCATAAAGCAATCATTGGATCGGTGTTTCAATGGAATTTGACTGTGCTATTTGTGTTCCACAAGTGACACGGCATTTGTCCACCAATCGTAGGTTTCGTGATTTCATTGACTATGTCTCTGTGAGTTGAGTTCCTCAGGAGACAAAACAGTGTTTCACCAATCGTAGGTTTCGTGATTTCATTGACTATGTCTCTGTGAGTTGAGTTCCTCAGGAGACAAAACAATGTTTCACCAATCATAGGTTTGGTGTTTCAGATGCCTCTGACCTCTAGACCTGACTTCCTCAGGAGACAGAACAGTTGTCTACCAATCGTAGGATTGGTGGTTCAATTGAGTCCGTTCCTTAGGAGACAGGTCAGTTGTCAGCCATTCATTGAAACACTTGTTCAAATGATTGTTACTGTGTTGTTTGTGTTCCGGAAGGGACAAAGCATTCGCCCACCTATCGGAGGATAGGTGTTTTTAATAACGCTTTGTTGTTTTTGAGTTTGTCAAGGTACAGAGCAGTCGTCGGTGGTTCCATTGACGCCTACTACTTGACCTGAGTTACAGAGGGAGCAGAGCAGTTGTTCTCCAGTCATTGAGTTGGTGGGTGAAATGTCTCTGGCTCTTTTCCTTGTGTTCCTCAGGTTATAGAGCAGTGGTCCACCAGTCGTAGGATTGGTGGTTCAGATCCCTCTGACTTCTTGACCTGACTTCCTCGGCAGACAGAACAGTTGTCCAGCAATCGTAGGTTTGGTGGGTCAACTGACTCGGTTCCGTAGGAGACAGGTCAGTCATAAAGCAATCATTGGATCGGTGTTTCAATGGAATTTGACTGTGCTATTTGTGTTCCACAAGTGACACTGCATTTGTCCACCAATCGTAGGTTTCGTGATTTCATTGACTATGTCTCTGTGAGTTGAGTTCCTCAGGAGACAAAACAATGTTTCACCAATCATAGGTTTGGTGTTTCAGATGCCTCTGACCTCTAGACCTGACTTCCTCAGGAGACAGAACAGTTGTCTACCAATCGTAGGATTGGTGGTTCAATTGAGTCCCTCCCTTAGGAGACAGGTCAGTTGTCAGCCATTCATTGAAACACTTGTTCAAATGATTGTTACTATGTTGTTTGTGTTCCGGAAGGGACAAAGCATTCGCCCACCTATCGGAGGATAGGTGTTTTTAATAACGCTTTGTTGTTTTTGAGTTTGTCAAGGTACAGAGCAGTCGTCGGTGGTTCCATTGACGCCTACTACTTGACCTGAGTTACAGAGGGAGCAGAGCAGTTGTTCTCCAGTCATTGAGTTGGTGGGTGAAATGTCTCTGGCTCTTTTCCTTGTGTTCCTTAGGTTATAGAGCAGTGGTCCACCAGTCGTAGGATTGGTTGTTCAGATACCTCTGACTTCCTCGGCAGACAGAACAGTTGTCCAGCAATCGTAGGTTTGGTGGGTCAACTGACTCGGTTCCGTAGGAGACAGGTCAGTCACAAAGCAATCATTGGATCGGTGTTTCAATGGAATTTGACTGTGCTATTTGTGTTCCACAAGTGACACGGCATTTGTCCACCAATCGTAGGTTTCGTGATTTCATTGACTATGTCTCTGTGAGTTGAGTTCCTCAGGAGACAAAACAGTGTTTCACCAATCGTAGGTTTCGTGATTTCATTGACTATGTCTCTGTGAGTTGAGTTCCTCAGGAGACAAAACAGTGTTTCACCAATCATAGGTTTGGTGTTTCAGATGCCTCTGACCTCTAGACCTGACTTCCTCAGGAGACAGAACAGTTGTCTACCAATTGTAGGATTGGTGGTTCAATTGAGTCCGTCCTTTAGGAGACAGGTCAGTTGTCAGCCATTCATTGAAACACTTGTTCAAATGATTGTTACTGTGTTGTTTGTGTTCCGGAAGGGACAAAGCATTCGCCCACCTATCGGAGGATAGGTGTTTTTAATAACGCTTTGTTGTTTTTGATTTTGTCAAGGTACAGAGCAGTCGTCGGTGGTTCCATTGACGCCTAGTACTTGAACTGAGTTACAGAGGGAGCAGAGCAGTTGTTCTCCAGTCATTGAGTTGGTGGGTGAAATGTCTCTGGCTCTTTTCCTTGTGTTCCTCAGGTTATAGAGCAGTGGTCCACCAGTCGTAGGATTGGTGGTTCAGATACCTCTGACTTCTTGACCTGACTTCCTCGGCAGACAGAACAGTTGTCCAGCAATCGTAGGTTTGGTGGGTCAACTGACTCGGTTCCGTAGGAGACAGGTCAGTCATAAAGCAATCATTGGATCGGTGTTTCAATGGAATTTGACTGTGCTATTTGTGTTCCACAAGTGACACGGCATTTGTCCACCAATCGTAGGTTTCGTGATTTCATTGACTATGTCTCTGTGAGTTGAGTTCCTCAGGAGACAAAACAGTGTTTCACCAATCGTAGGTTTCGTGATTTCATTGACTATGTCTCTGTGAGTTGAGTTCCTCAGGAGACAAAACAATGTTTCACCAATCATAGGTTTGGTGTTTCAGATGCCTCTGACCTCTAGACCTGACTTCCTCAGGAGACAGAACAGTTGTCTACCAATCGTAGGATTGGTGGTTCAATTGAGTCCGTTCCTTAGGAGACAGGTCAGTTGTCAGCCATTCATTGAAACACTTGTTCAAATGATTGTTACTGTGTTGTTTGTGTTCCGGAAGGGACAAAGCATTCGCCCACCTATCGGAGGATAGGTGTTTTTAATAACGCTTTGTTGTTTTTGAGTTTGTCAAGGTACAGAGCAGTCGTCGGTGGTTCCATTGACGCCTACTACTTGACCTGAGTTACAGAGGGAGCAGAGCAGTTGTTCTCCAGTCATTGAGTTGGTGGGTGAAATGTCTCTGGCTCTTTTCCTTGTGTTTTTCAGGTTATAGAGCAGTGGTCCACCAGTCGTAGGATTGGTGGTTCAGATACCTCTGACTTCTTGACCTGACTTCCTCGGCAGACAGAACAGTTGTCCAGCAATCGTAGGTTTGGTGGGTCAACTGACTCGGTTCCGTAGGAGACAGGTCAGTCATAAAGCAATCATTGGATCGGTGTTTCAATGGAATTTGACTGTGCTGTTTGTGTTCCACAAGTGACACGGCATTTGTCCACCAATCGTAGGTTTCGTGATTTCATTGACTATGTCTCTGTGAGTTGAGTTCCTCAGGAGACAAAACAGTGTTTCACCAATCGTAGGTTTCGTGATTTCATTGACTATGTCTCTGTGAGTTGAGTTCCTCAGGAGACAAAACAATGTTTCACCAATCATAGGTTTGGTGTTTCAGATGCCTCTGACCTCTAGACCTGACTTCCTCAGGAGACAGAACAGTTGTCTACCAATCGTAGGATTGGTGGTTCAATTGAGTCCGTTCCTTAGGAGACAGGTCAGTTGTCAGCCATTCATTGAAACACTTGTTCAAATGATTGTTACTGTGTTGTTTGTGTTCCGGAGAGGACAAAGCATTCGCCCACCTATCGGAGGATAGGTGTTTTTAATAACGCTTTGTTGTTTTTGAGTTTGTCAAGGTACAGAGCAGTCGTCGGTGGTTCCATTGACGCCTACTACTTGACCTGAGTTACAGAGGGAGCAGGGCAGTTGTTCTCCAGTCATTGAGTTGGTGGGTGAAATGTCTCTGGCTCTTTTCCTTGTGTTCCTCAGGTTATAGAGCAGTGGTCCACCAGTCGTAGGATTGGTGGTTCAGATACCTCTGACTTCTTGACCTGACTTCCTCGGCAGACAGAACAGTTGTCCAGCAATCGTAGGTTTGGTGGGTCAACTGACTCGGTTCCGTAGGAGACAGGTCAGTCATAAAGCAATCATTGGATCGGTGTTTCAATGGAATTTGACTGTGCTATTTGTGTTCCACAAGTGACACGGCATTTGTCCACCAATCGTAGGTTTCGTGATTTCATTGACTATGTCTCTGTGAGTTGAGTTCCTCAGGAGACAAAACAGTGTTTCACCAATCGTAGGTTTCGTGATTTCATTGACTATGTCTCTGTGAGTTGAGTTCCTCAGGAGACAAAACAATGTTTCACCAATCATAGGTTTGGTGTTTCAGATGCCTCTGACCTCTAGACCTGACTTCCTCAGGAGACAGAACAGTTGTCTACCAATCGTAGGATTGGTGGTTCAATTGAGTCCGTTCCTTAGGAGACAGGTCAGTTGTCAGCCATTCATTGAAACACTTGTTCAAATGATTGTTACTGTGTTGTTTGTGTTCCGGAAGGGACAAAGCATTCGCCCACCTATCGGAGGATAGGTGTTTTTAATAACGCTTTGTTGTTTTTGAGTTTGTCAAGGTACAGAGCAGTCGTCGGTGGTTCCATTGACGCCTACTACTTGACCTGAGTTACAGAGGGAGCAGAGCAGTTGTTCTCCAGTCATTGAGTTGGTGGGTGAAATGTCTCTGGCTCTTTTCCTTGTGTTTTTCAGGTTATAGAGCAGTGGTCCACCAGTCGTAGGATTGGTGGTTCAGATACCTCTGACTTCTTGACCTGACTTCCTCGGCAGACAGAACAGTTGTCCAGCAATCGTAGGTTTGGTGGGTCAACTGACTCGGTTCCGTAGGAGACAGGTCAGTCATAAAGCAATCATTGGATCGGTGTTTCAATGGAATTTGACTGTGCTGTTTGTGTTCCACAAGTGACACGGCATTTGTCCACCAATCGTAGGTTTCGTGATTTCATTGACTATGTCTCTGTGAGTTGAGTTCCTCAGGAGACAAAACAGTGTTTCACCAATCGTAGGTTTCGTGATTTCATTGACTATGTCTCTGTGAGTTGAGTTCCTCAGGAGACAAAACAATGTTTCACCAATCATAGGTTTGGTGTTTCAGATGCCTCTGACCTCTAGACCTGACTTCCTCAGGAGACAGAACAGTTGTCTACCAATCGTAGGATTGGTGGTTCAATTGAGTCCGTTCCTTAGGAGACAGGTCAGTTGTCAGCCATTCATTGAAACACTTGTTCAAATGATTGTTACTGTGTTGTTTGTGTTCCGGAGAGGACAAAGCATTCGCCCACCTATCGGAGGATAGGTGTTTTTAATAACGCTTTGTTGTTTTTGAGTTTGTCAAGGTACAGAGCAGTCGTCGGTGGTTCCATTGACGCCTACTACTTGACCTGAGTTACAGAGGGAGCAGGGCAGTTGTTCTCCAGTCATTGAGTTGGTGGGTGAAATGTCTCTGGCTCTATTCCTTGTGTTCCTCAGGTTATAGAGCAGTGGTCCACCAGTCGTAGGTTTGGTGGGTCAACTGACTCGGTTCCGTAGGAGACAGGTCAGTCATAAAGCAATCATTGGATCGGTGTTTCAATGGAATTTGACTGTGCTATTTGTGTTCCACAAGTGACACGGCATTTGTCCACCAATCGTAGGTTTCGTGATTTCATTGACTATGTCTCTGTGAGTTGAGTTCCTCAGGAGACAAAACAGTGTTTCACCAATCGTAGGTTTCGTGATTTCATTGACTATGTCTCTGTGAGTTGAGTTCCTCAGGAGACAAAACAATGTTTCACCAATCATAGGTTTGGTGTTTCAGATGCCTCTGACCTCTAGACCTGACTTCCTCAGGAGACAGAACAGTTGTCTACCAATCGTAGGATTGGTGGTTCAATTGAGTCCGTTCCTTAGGAGACAGGTCAGTTGTCAGCCATTCATTGAAACACTTGTTCAAATGATTGTTACTGTGTTGTTTGTGTTCCGGAAGGGACAAAGCATTCGCCCACCTATCGGAGGATAGGTGTTTTTAATAACGCTTTGTTGTTTTTGAGTTTGTCAAGGTACAGAGCAGTCGTCGGTGGTTCCATTGACGCCTACTACTTGACCTGAGTTACAGAGGGAGCAGAGCAGTTGTTCTCCAGTCATTGAGTTGGTGGGTGAAATGTCTCTGGCTCTATTCCTTGTGTTCCTCAGGTTATAGAGCAGTGGTCCACCAGTCGTAGGATTGGTGGTTCAGATACCTCTGACTTCTTGACCTGACTTCCTCGGCAGACAGAACAGTCGTCCAGCAATCGTAGGTTTGGTGGGTCAACTGACTCGGTTCCGTAGGAGACAGGTCAGTCATAAAGCAATCATTGGATCGGTGTTTCAATGGAATTTGACTGTGCTATTTGTGTTCCACAAGTGACACGGCATTTGACCACCAATCGTAGGTTTCGTGATTTCATTGACTATGTCTCTGTGAGTTGAGTTCCTCAGGAGACAAAACAGTGTTTCACCAATCGTAGGTTTCGTGATTTCATTGACTATGTCTCTGTGAGTTGAGTTCCTCAGGAGACAAAACAGTGTTTCACCAATCATAGGTTTAGTGGTTCAGATGCCTCTGACCTCTAGACCTGACTTCCTCGGCAGACAGAACAGTTGTCCAGCAATCGTAGGTTTGGTGGGTCAACTGACTCGGTTCCGTAGGAGACAGGTCAGTCACAAAGCAATCATTGGATCGGTGTTTCAATGGAATTTGACTGTGCTATTTGTGTTCCACAAGTGACACGGCATTTGACCACCAATCGTAGGTTTCGTGATTTCATTGACTATGTCTCTGTGAGTTGAGTTCCTCAGGAGACAAAACAGTGTTTCACCAATCGTAGGTTTCGTGATTTCATTGACTATGTCTCTGTGAGTTGAGTTCCTCAGGAGACAAAACAATGTTTCACCAATCATAGGTTTGGTGTTTCAGATGCCTCTGACCTCTAGACCTGACTTCCTCAGGAGACAGAACAGTTGTCTACCAATCGTAGGATTGGTGGTTCAATTGAGTCCGTTCCTTAGGAGACAGGTCAGTTGTCAGCCATTCATTGAAACACTTGTTCAAATGATTGTTACTGTGTTGTTTGTGTTCCGGAAGGGACAAAGCATTCGCCCACCTATCGGAGGATAGGTGTTTTTAATAACGCTTTGTTGTTTTTGAGTTTGTCAAGGTACAGAGCAGTCGTCGGTGGTTCCATTGACGCCTACTACTTGACCTGAGTTACAGAGGGAGCAGAGCAGTTGTTCTCCAGTCATTGAGTTGGTGGGTGAAATGTCTCTGGCTCTTTTCCTTGTGTTCCTCAGGTTATAGAGCAGTGGTCCACCAGTCGTAGGATTGGTGGTTCAGATACCTCTGACTTCTTGACCTGACTTCCTCGGCAGACAGAACAGTTGTCCAGCAATCGTAGGTTTGGTGGGTCAACTGACTCGGTTCCGTAGGAGACAGGTCAGTCATAAAGCAATCATTGGATCGGTGTTTCAATGGAATTTGACTGTGCTATTTGTGTTCCACAAGTGACACGGCATTTGTCCACCAATCGTAGGTTTCGTGATTTCATTGACTATGTCTCTGTGAGTTGAGTTCCTCAGGAGACAAAACAGTGTTTCACCAATCGTAGGTTTCGTGATTTCATTGACTATGTCTCTGTGAGTTGAGTTCCTCAGGAGACAAAACAATGTTTCACCAATCATAGGTTTGGTGTTTCAGATGCCTCTGACCTCTAGACCTGACTTCCTCAGGAGACAGAACAGTTGTCTACCAATCGTAGGATTGGTGGTTCAATTGAGTCCGTTCCTTAGGAGACAGGTCAGTTGTCAGCCATTCATTGAAACACTTGTTCAAATGATTGTTACTGTGTTGTTTGTGTTCCGGAAGGGACAAAGCATTCGCCCACCTATCGGAGGATAGGTGTTTTTAATAACGCTTTGTTGTTTTTGAGTTTGTCAAGGTACAGAGCAGTCGTCGGTGGTTCCATTGACGCCTACTACTTGACCTGAGTTACAGAGGGAGCAGAGCAGTTGTTCTCCAGTCATTGAGTTGGTGGGTGAAATGTCTCTGGCTCTATTCCTTGTGTTCCTCAGGTTATAGAGCAGTGGTCCACCAGTCGTAGGATTGGTGGTTCAGATACCTCTGGCTTCTTGACCTGACTTCCTCGGCAGACAGAACAGTTGTCCAGCAATCGTAGGTTTGGTGGGTCAACTGACTCGGTTCCGTAGGAGACAGGTCAGTCACAAAGCAATCATTGGATCGGTGTTTCAATGGAATTTGACTGTGCTATTTGTGTTCCACAAGTGACACGGCATTTGTCCACCAATCGTAGGTTTCGTGATTTCATTGACTATGTCTCTGTGAGTTGAGTTCCTCAGGAGACAAAACAATGTTTCACCAATCATAGGTTTGGTGTTTCAGATGCCTCTGACCTGTAGACCTGACTTCCTCAGGAGACAGAACAGTTGTCTACCAATTGTAGGATTGGTGGTTCAATTGAGTCCGTTCCTTAGGAGACAGGTCAGTTGTCAGCCATTCATTGAAACACTTGTTCAAATGATTGTTACTGTGTTGTTTGTGTTCCGGAAGGGACAAAGCATTCGCCCACCTATCGGAGGATAGGTGTTTTTAATAACGCTTTGTTGTTTTTGAGTTTGTCAAGGTACAGAGCAGTCGTCGGTGGTTCCATTGACGCCTACTACTTGACCTGAGTTACAGAGGGAGCAGAGCAGTTGTTCTCCAGTCATTGAGTTGGTGGGTGAAATGTCTCTGGCTCTATTCCTTGTATTCCTCAGGTTATAGAGCAGTGGTCCACCAGTCGTAGGATTGGTGGTTCAGATACCTCTGACTTCTTGACCTGACTTCCTCGGCAGACAGAACAGTCGTCCAGCAATCGTAGGTTTGGTGGGTCAACTGACTCGGTTCCGTAGGAGACAGGTCAGTCATAAAGCAATCATTGGATCGGTGTTTCAATGGAATTTGACTGTGCTATTTGTGTTCCACAAGTGACACGGCATTTGTCCACCAATCGTAGGTTTCGTGATTTCATTGACTATGTCTCTGTGAGTTGAGTTCCTCAGGAGACAAAACAGTGTTTCACCAATCGTAGGTTTCGTGATTTCATTGACTATGTCTCTGTGAGTTGAGTTCCTCAGGACACAAAACAGTGGTTCACCAATCGTAGGTTTCGTGATTTCATTGACTATGTCTCTGTGAGTTGAGTTCCTCAGGAGACAAAACAATGCTTCACCAATCATAGGTTTGGTGTTTCAGATGCCTCTGACCTCTAGACCTGACTTCCTCAGGAGACAGAACAGTTGTCTACCAATCGTAGGATTGTTGGTTCAATTGAGTCCGTTCCTTAGGAGACAGGTCAGTTGTCAGCCATTCATTGAAACACTTGTTCAAATGATTGTTACTGTGTTGTTTGTGTTCCGGAAGGGACAAAGCATTCGCCCACCTATCGGAGGATAGGTGTTTTTAATAACGCTTTGTTGTTTTTGAGTTTGTCAAGGTACAGAGCAGTCGTCGGTGGTTCCATTGACGCCTACTACTTGACCTGAGTTACAGAGGGAGCAGAGCAGTTGTTCTCCAGTCATTGAGTTGGTGGGTGAAATGTCTCTGGCTCTTTTCCTTGTGTTTCTCAGGTTATAGAGCAGTGGTCCACCAGTCGTAGGATTGGTGGTTCAGATCCCTCTGACTTCTAGACCTGACTTCCTCGGCAGACAGAACAGTTGTCCAGCAATCGTAGGTTTGGTGGGTCAACTGACTCGGTTCCGTAGGAGACAGGTCAGTCATAAAGCAATCATTGGATCGGTGTTTCAATGGAATTTGACTGTGCTATTTGTGTTCCACAAGTGACACGGCATTTGTCCACCAATCGTAGGTTTCTTGATTTCATTGACTATGTCTCTGTGAGTTGAGTTCCTCAGGAGACAAAACAATGTTTCACCAATCATAGGTTTGGTGTTTCAGATGCCTCTGACCTCTAGACCTGACTTCCTCAGGAGACAGAACAGTTGTCTACCAATCGTAGGATTGGTGGTTCAATTGAGTCTGTTCCTTAGGAGACAGGTCAGTTGTCAGCCATTCATTGAAACACTTGTTCAAATGATTGTTACTGTGTTGTTTGTGTTCCGGAAGGGACAAAGCATTCGCCCACCTATCGGAGGATAGGTGTTTTTAATAACGCTTTGTTGTTTTTGAGTTTGTCGAGGTACAGAGCAGTCGTCGGTGGTTCCATTGACGCCTACTACTTGACCTGAGTTACAGAGGGAGCAGAGCAGTTGTTCTCCAGTCATTAAGTTGGTGGGTGAAATGTCTCTGGCTCTTTTCCTTGTGTTCCTCAGGTTATAGAGCAGTGGTCCACCAGTCGTAGGATTGGTGGTTCAGATACCTCTGACTTCTTTACCTGACTTCCTCGGCAGACAGAACAGTTGTCCAGCAATCGTAGGTTTGGTGGGTCAACTGACTCGGTTCCGTAGGAGACAGGTCAGTCATAAAGTAATCATTGGATCGGTGTTTCAATGGAATTTGACTGTGCTATTTGTGTTCCACAAGTGACACGGCATTTGTCCACCAATCGTAGGTTTCGTGATTTCATTGACTATGTCTCTGTGAGTTGAGTTCCTCAGGAGACAAAACAGTGTTTCACCAATCATAGGTTTGGTGTTTCAGATGCCTCTGACCTCTAGACCTGACTTCCTCAGGAGACAGAACAGTTGTCTACCAATCGTAGGATTGGTGGTTCAATTGAGTCAGTTCCTTAGGAGACAGGTCAGTTGTCAGCCATTCATTGAAACACTTGTTCAAATGATTGTTACTGTGTTGTTTGTGTTCCGGAAGGGACAAAGCATTCGCCCACCTATCGGAGGATAGGTGTTTTTAATAACGCTTTGTTGTTTTTGAGTTTGTCAAGGTACAGAGCAGTCGTCGGTGGTTCCATTGACGCCTACTACTTGACCTGAGTTACAGAGGGACCAGAGCAGTTGTTCTCCAGTCATTGAGTTGGTGGGTGAAATGTCTCTGGCTCTTTTCCTTGTGTTCCTCAGGTTATAGAGCAGTGGTCCACCAGTCGTAGGATTGGTGGTTCAGATACCTCTGACTTCTTGACCTGACTTCCTCGGCAGACAGAACAGTTGTCCAGCAATCGTAGGTTTGGTGGGTCAACTGACTCGGTTCCGTAGGAGACAGGTCAGTCATAAAGCAATCATTGGATCGGTGTTTCAATGGAATTTGACTGTGCTATTTGTGTTCCACAAGTGACACGCCATTTGTCCACCAATCGTAGGTTTCGTGATTTCATTGACTATGTCTCTGTGAGTTGAGTTCCTCAGGAGACAAAACAGTGTTTCACCAATCGTAGGTTTCGTGATTTCATTGACTATGTCTCTGTGAGTTGACTTCCTCAGGAGACAAAACAGTGTTTCACCAATCGTAGGTTTCGTGATTTCATTGACTATGTCTCTGTGAGTTGAGTTCCTCAGGACACAAAACAGTGTTTCACCAATCGTAAGTTTCGTGATTTCATTGACTATGTCTCTGTGAGTTGAGTTCCTCAGGAGACAAAACAATGTTTCACCAATCATAGCTTTGGTGTTTCAGATGCCTCTGACCTCTAGACCTGACTTCCTCAGGAGACAGAACAGTTGTCTACCAATCGTAGGATTGGTGGTTCAATTGAGTCCGTTCCTTAGGAGACAGGTCAGTTGTCAGCCATTCATTGAAACACTTGTTCAAATGATTGTTACTGTGTTGTTTGTGTTCCGGAAGGGACAAAGCATTCGCCCATCTATCGGAGGATAGGTGTTTTTAATAACGCTTTGTTGTTTTTGAGTTTGTCAAGGTACAGAGCAGTCGTCGGTGGTTCCATTGACGCCTACTACTTGACCTGAGTTACAGAGGGAGCAGAGCAGTTGTTCTCCAGTCATTGAGTTGGTGGGTGAAATGTCTCTGGCTCTTTTTCTTGTGTTCCTCAGGTTATAGAGCAGTGTTCCACCAGTCGTAGGATTGGTGGTTCAGATACCTCTGACTTCTTGACCTGACTTCCTCGGCAGACAGAACAGTTGTCCAGCAATCGTAGGTTTGGTGGGTCAACTGACTCGGTTCCGTAGGAGACAGGTCAGTCATAAAGCAATCATTGGATCGGTGTTTCAATGGAATTTGACTGTGCTATTTGTGTTCCACAAGTGACACGGCATTTGTCCACCAATCGTAGGTTTCGTGATTTCATTGACTATGTCTCTGTGAGTTGAGTTCCTCAGGAGACAAAACAGTGTTTCACCAATCGTAGGTTTCGTGATTTCATTGACTATGTCTCTGTGAGTTGAGTTCCTCAGGAGACAAAACAATGTTTCACCAATCATAGGTTTGGTGTTTCAGATGCCTCTGACCTCTAGACCTGACTTCCTCAGGAGACAGAACAGTTGTCTACCAATCGTAGGATTGGTGGTTCAATTGAGTCCGTTCCTTAGGAGACAGGTCAGTTGTCAGCCATTCATTGAAACACTTGTTCAAATGATTGTTACTGTGTTGTTTGTGTTCCGGAGAGGACAAAGCATTCGCCCACCTATCGGAGGATAGGTGTTTTTAATAACGCTTTGTTGTTTTTGAGTTTTTCAAGGTACAGAGCAGTCGTCGGTGGTTCCATTGACGCCTACTACTTGACCTGAGTTACAGAGGGAGCAGACCAGTTGTTCTCCAGTCATTGAGTTGGTGGGTGAAATGTCTCTGGCTCTATTCCTTGTGTTCCTCAGGTTATAGAGCAGTGGTCCACCAGTCGTAGGATTGGTGGTTCAGATACCTCTGACTTCTTGACCTGACTTCCTCGGCAGACAGAACAGTCGTCCAGCAATCGTAGGTTTGGTGGGTCAACTGACTCGGTTCCGTAGGAGACAGGTCAGTCATAAAGCAATCATTGGATCGGTGTTTCAATGGAATTTGACTGTGCTATTTGTGTTCCACAAGTGACACGGCATTTGACCACCAATCGTAGGTTTCGTGATTTCATTGACTATGTCTCTGTGAGTTGAGTTCCTCAGGAGACAAAACAGTGTTTCACCAATCGTAGGTTTCGTGATTTCATTGACTATGTCTCTGTGAGTTGAGTTCCTCAGGAGACAAAACAGTGTTTTGTCCGGTTCGGCTCGCTTTGTGTTTTGTTTTGTTCTTAGTTTTGTCGCCTGGATTCTGCTGCCCTCCTGGTCTCCTCTCCACTGTCACGGCTGGCAGAAGATCCGGAGGACTCCGGAGACCTGACAGCCACCAATCTTGACCTTGCCAGGTCATCCAGACCCTTTTTGATTTGCTGGATGCGATCCCTGAGATCCAGGACTCCCAGACCCGCATCTCCACACTGAACTGGGTTACAGATTTTTACTCAGCCTGCCCCTGGTTAAAGACCCATACAAGGTTCCCTGAGCTTCTGACCATACAGGTCAGACTCAGAAGGAGGGAGGCACCCCGTCCTCAGTCTGCTCCCTCGCCACGTCGCCAGTCTGCCCTCTCGTCACGACGACAGCCTGCCCTCTCGCTCGTCCCATCCACACCAGAACGACCTGCCGCACCCTCACAGTCCCAGGCCACCTCTCCGGTCCTCTGTGCTGGCCACGTGATTCTCGGCTCGTGCCGGACGCCGGAGATTGCCCCTCGTCTCTTCCCCTCTGAGGGCCGCCGTATCTGGCAGGAACTGAAGAATCAGGCGGACCCTCTCCACACTCCTCCGGTTCCCCCCATCCCGGGTCCCAAGTCTCGACCTCATTCTCGACACCACCCAGAACCTGCTGTTCGTGCTGCTCCACGCCACCCAGAACCTGCTGTTCGTGCTGCTTCACGCCACCCAGAACCTGCTGTTCGTGCTGCTCCACGCCACCCAGAACCTGCTGTTCGTGCTGCTCCACGCCACCCAGAACCTGCTGTTCGTGCTGCTCCACGCCACCCAGAACCTGCTGTTCCACGCCATGCTAGGACCACGGACTCATACCACCCGAGCCTCCCTGCCGCTCCTCGCCTCTCCTCTCCTGAGCCTCTGCCCAATCAGGAGGAGCCGATGGCCCAGTCGGGTCCGCGGCGGACATTTCCCCAGTTCCTGGCCTATTGGGCCTCCCTTCGGCCATGCAGACTTGGACCATGTCCGCAGCAGCAGCCACAGACGCCAGCCGCCTAGGTTCCCCTGCCGCCGCAACCACCGTCGACGCCGACCACCCAGGCTCTCACACCACGAGTTTTCTGCTTCAAGCGTTTCCCGACCATGTTCTTGTCCTCGCCATGTTCCTCAAGGTGTCCTGGTATTGTGCGGCCTGGAGGGTCCACACAGGTTCCTTCCGGCTCCGGCGACCCCAGGAGGTGTCTGCCTTTTGGTTCCTGGCTCTGGTGACCCCAGGAGGGGTCCGCCTTCTGGTTCCGGGCTCTGGCGACCCCAGGAGGGGTCCGCCTTCTGGTTCCGGGCTCTGGCGACCCCAGGAGGGGTCCGCCTTCTGGTTCCGGGCTCTGGCGACCCCAGGAGGGGTCCGCCTTCTGGTTCCGGGCTCTGGCGACCCCAGGAGGGGTCCGCCTTCTGGTTCCGGGCTCTGGCGACCCCAGGAGGTGTCTGCCTTTTGGTTCCTGGCTCTGGTGACCCCAGGAGGGGTCCGCCTTCTGGTTCCGGGCTCTGGCGACCCCAGGAGGGGTCCGCCTTCTGGTTCCGGGCTCTGGCGACCCCAGGAGGGGTCCGCCTTCTGGTTCCGGGCTCTGGCGACCCCAGGAGGGGTCCGCCTTCTGGTTCCGGGCTCTGGCGACCCCAGGAGGGGTCTGCCTTCTGGTTCCGAGCTCTGGCGACCCCAGGAGGGGTCCGCCTTCTGGTTCCTGGCTCTGGCGACCCCAGGAGGGCTCTGCCTTCTGGATTGGTGGTTCAGATACCTCTGACTTCTTGACCTGACTTCCTCGGCAGACAGAACGGTTGTCCAGCAATCGCAGGATTGGTGGGTCAACTGACTCGGTTCCGTAGGAGACAGGTCAGTCATAAAGCAATCATTGGATCGGTGTTTCAATGGAGTTTGACTGTGCTATTTGTGTTCCACAAGTGACACGGCATTTGTCCACCAATCGTAGGTTTCGTGATTTCATTGACTATGTCTCTGTGAGTTGAGTTCCTCAGGAGACAAAACAATGTTTCACCAATCATAGGTTTGGTGTTTCAGATGCCTCTGACCTCTAGACCTGACTTCCTCAGGAGACAGAACAGTTGTCTACCAATCGTAGGATTGGTGGTTCAATTGAGTCAGTTCCTTAGGAGACAGGTCAGTTGTCAGCCATTCATTGAAACACTTGTTCAAATGATTGTTACTGTGTTGTTTGTGTTCCGGAAGGGACAAAGCATTCGCCCACCTATCGGAGGATAGGTGTTTTTAATAACGCTTTGTTGTTTTTGAGTTTGTCACGGTACAGAGCAGTCGTCGGTGGTTCCATTTGTCATGATCGGCAACTTCACTTCCGCCGGGGCTTTTACTGTTAAGGGCTCCAGCGGATACGCACCCACCACCTCCGCCAACTTTTATTTGATTGCATAATTCTGTTCACCTGTCTTTAACTCTTTTTAAACCCTGGTCACAGGAAGCCTGTTGTCAGATCGTCGTTTTCGTTCCGGCACACAAGACCTCGACAGATTGCAGCGGCTCATGACTTACTCTCTCTGCTACGGACATCGCCTGAATCCCCGACTACGTGAGTGTTTCCTGAACTGCCGTTCGCCACCTGTTTCTGGATCTTTGACCACAGACCCATGCTAGGATTACCCTGCATGTTGGAACCACGATCACAGACATATGTTTGATGATCAGCGTGACTTTTGTATGGAACTACTTAAGCGGCAGTCGTGCCGATAGTTAGTGAACGGAGCGTTCACTCCCGACTCCCGGCCGTACAGGCCATAAGACAAGACGTCCAGCTGCTAGCGGGCGTGGAGATTAAGTTCCCCTGAACATTACAGTAATCAGCCAGTTTGGCTCGCTTTCGTTTGGTTGGGTTTTTTTGCCTGGTCTGCTCTTTCCCCTGCTCGTGCTCTCGCTCCTCCCTCTCCGGTGCTGAAGTGGAACCCCGTGATCGTCAGCCGCCGTGCTGCGAGAACCCCCTAACCGGACACGTCCCTCCACCCTCGGCTGCCAAGAGGAAAATACCCCCCTCCTCTGTTCCCCTGGGAATCATATCAGTACTTCTCCTATTGCTCCCACTCTCATGGTTTCCTCGGCCTGCCACTAGGATTCCCCGCCTGTCTGGAGGTACGTCGCACCCTACTCGATCTGTTAATACCATCCACCTGAAGTCTGACATTTTCCTCTGTCTCCATAGACCCAGACGGTGCCCTTCTTCCTTCGGCTACATCGTTACTTGCAATAAAATCGTTTCTATACACTCCCTCTCCTGTCGTGGTTTTGCACGTTCCATTGCTCCCCAGATCTGTCAGTAAGATTCGTAACAGTACGATCTGACCATTAAAATGGAACCCGCAAAACCAGCTCCCCCCACTGAAGCTCCACTCGCTCCTGCACCCATCTCCCCTCCTCAAGCACTCGCTCCCACCTCTGAACCCCGACTACCTCCCCCGGCCCGTTATCATGGGGAAGCGGGTCGAAGTCGGTCCTTCCTCATCTTATGTGAGGTCATGTTCATGAATCAACCATCGGCTTTCCCCTCAGAGTCTAGCAAGGTGGCTTACACTCTGGCCCTGTTGGGGGGGCGCGCCGCTGCCTGGGGAACGGCGGCGTGGCGTAGTAACGAGCCCTACTGCCTAACCTTTAAAAGTTTTTCAGAACGACTTTCCCGGGTTTTCGACCCATTGAGGCCGCAGGCCGAGGCCAGACGGGGACTCACCTCCATCTCACAAGGAAGTCGTCCGCTGGTGGATTATGTGATCGAGTTTCAGACCCTCCCAGCAGACAGTACCTGGAATGAGGCAGCTCTTTTGGATCATTTTACATGGGGTTGAACGAACGCATAAAAGATGCTCTCTCGTACCAAGCTGAGCCCTCGTCCCTGGATGAATTAATAGAACTGGCCACCAGGGCTGAGCAGCGGTTCCTTGAGCGGCAACGCAGCCGCACGGTGCCTCGCCATCTGGTGAGTACCCCACGCTCTCCCCCCGTGCCTCCTCTACTCCTGTCTTCGCAGATCTCTCTTTACCAGAACCCATGCAACTCGGGAGGCAACGGATTTCGGAGGAGGAACGCCTCAGACGTCGAACCAATGGCCTGTGCTACTACTGAGGAATCAAGCGACACATGATTGCACAATGCCCAGCAGAAGGAAGGGCTCAGTAGTTTAAGCGGGGGTGCTACTGAGCCGTTCTCTAGCTAAATCCCCTGCAACCTGGTCACTCTCCTCTGTCACCATTGGAACCTCTCCTCATTGCCAGACTGTACCAGCCCTGATTGGTTCTGGAGCAGACGCCAGCTTCATCTCCGCTTCCTTGGTCCGGGCACTTCAACTCCCTACCAGTCGTCTGTCAAACCCGGTCCAGGTACGCTCCCTGAATAACACATTGCTTCATTCCATAACGTTGACCACACTTCCTGTCCAAGTCCTCCTAGACAATCACAAGGATCACACAGTCTTCCATGTTGTGGATTCCTCCGACCCCCCTGTGGTCCTAGGGATCTCCTGGCTTCAGAACCACAACCCTCATATTGACTGGTCTTCTGGCAAGGTCCTGGGATGGGGTCCAGCCTGTTCACTTACCTGTCTGCGCTCCGCCCGACCTCCTTCTCCTGCGCCCACCTCAAAGGCGGAGGAGACCCTGGACCTGTCCAAGGTACCCGAACCCTATCATGATCTCAGAGAGGTTTTTAATAAGAACCGTACTATCTCGCTTCCTCCACACCGTCATTACGACTGCGCCATTGACCTGCTTACCTGGGTGCTGCCCCACCCAGGGGACGACTTTTTTCATTATCAGAACCAGAACGGGTGGCCATGGAAACATACACCTGGGAGTCCCTGGACTCGGGAATCATTCGCTCATCCAAAGCAGAAAAGTGTGAGTTCCACGTCTCATCCACTACCTTTTTGGGTTTTATTCTCCAGCCAGGGAGGGTTGCCATGGATCCGGACAAAGTGCGCGCAGTGAGGACCTGGCCCTCACCACAGACCCGGAAACAGCTCCAGCGCTTCCTGGGCTTTGCCAATTTTTATCGCCGCTTTATCAGGGGCTACAGTACCATTGCAGCCCCTCTCCACAGTCTCACCTCAGCTAAGACCAAGTTCAGCTGGGGGGGCGCCGCCGAGGAATCATTTACCAAACTCAAGATGCTATTCACCGCCGCACCCATACTTACTGTTAGATGATATGGGCCATAAGCATTGTCCTCTCTGTGTTTGGTCCTGTCTGTGTCTCTGTGACCTGTAACCTTTTCTTGCTTTTACTTTTATAAACATGGAACGATTTCTAGTATTAGAGGAGAGTGGTTTTACCACCTATGTCAGGAGGAGGTTTTGCAGACCACATTTATTGCTTAACGGCTCCATAGGTATCTGACACCACATGGAGCTGTCCACTATCTTGCTATGCCTGCATGCATCTTTTACGACTTGTAGTGTTTGGGAAAGGGGGTCTCAACCGCCTGCATCAACGGAGGAAGCTTCACAACCTATGTATATGTTATCTACCATATATGGACTTGTCTTGTACTTTATTGCACCAATCTGATCTCAATATCTGATCTCAATAAAAGACCTGTGTGCGAGAGAGGAGTTTGGAGTTCTCCAGCTGGCCACTAAGTTGTTGTTCAGAGAGGCTCCCCTCGTGCACGAGTAAAAGAAGCTGAGATTCTCGAGTTTGTCTTTCTTGTGCAGGTGTCTCTGCGATTGTTTAAGTGTTGGCAGGTTAGACCCAACATTTCTTGGTGCCGAAAGACCCGGGAGTCAAGATTCAGCGTCGAAGGGGAGGAGGACAACGGAGAACCGAAATCTGTGCACAGTCGATTCGTCTAGAGCGGTCGGAATAAAGACCCGGAGCATGAATTCTTCTGCTGGGCCGGTTGAATAGCTCCTGACATCCCCCTCTTCGCTCACTGATGACGATTCCTGAGAGGCATCTGACCAGGGCAAGACAAAAAGTAAGTACCGCTGGAAAAGCGCGGTGTGTGTGTGAAATGGCAGGTCGCATTTCCAAGAAGTAGAACAGACGTAATTGTTCTAGAAGGAGAAAATAGACGTACTTATTTTCTCAAGCGGACAGAAGTAATTGTCCGAGGGAGGAGTAGACGTAGTTAGTCCTCAGTGAATGTTCAGTCTAATGCATTAGTGATGTGTGAAGTGTGAAAGTCACCCATTGACGCAGAAAACGTGTGACTGGGGGAAACCTGACGGTGTTAACGTAACCCATCCACACGTACTACATGAGGGGTGAATTAAGGAAACTGTGTGTCATTAGGAGAATCTAAGCCAGAAGTTTCACCGCCTAGGTTGCGGGGCTCGGATTCTCACATTAAGTTTGAAAATACTATTGTAGGACTGAGCCAAAATTGAAATGCTGCTCATTTGTTCAGCTACGTCCGCAGGTGATAGACCTGTAGAAGCTTGATGTAGTCGATGGACACGTGAGAAGGTGGCAAATCGTTGACTCAGTCCAAAGTGTATTAATAAAGGCTATTGATAAAGCCTATTAATAATAAGATATTAATAGAGTCCGTTAATATAGTATAATACTAAAGCCTATTTCATACAGGAGAGATGGGGAAAACAAACAGTAAGCCCCTTTTGGAGGGGACACAAAGTTTATGGCGTCGTTAGATCCACAACATGTTAAGTGGATCGGCGAATGGGAAAACAAATATGAATTTAGTGGCAAATTAGTGCCTGATGATTGTCGTAGCCTTCTGTCTAAATTAGACAAAAAGATGACAAAAGAAAAAGGTAAACGTAAAGAAAAATTACAAAAACAGTGGTTGGCAGCAGCAGAGTGGAATAAGCAAGCTGTAAAAAGACAGGAAGATATACAGCGGAAACAGGCAAAGAAAGACGGCCAGGCTGTATTACAGGCAGCAGCTCTTGTGAAACCAGATGAAGAATCGGTGCAAGGAAGGTTATTGAGAAAACAAAGGAGGAGAGAGCAGGAAGCAAAGGATGCCGGAGATAGGGTTACCACTCGGTTGCAACAATTGCATAAACAGATCGAGGACCAGATAAAACAAACTGGAGACAAGGCGGCAGGTCCGTCCTCTCCAATAGCATATAACACGAGGGGAAAGGAAGAGAAGAGTGAGAAATTAAAATCAAAAGCAGCCAGCGTGAATGTGGCTGCACAATATCCAAATCTTAAACATATCAAAGTAACCTATGGGTTAGATGATGATGATTGCGAGGATTATGGCCCAATGCCAGATTCTCCGACCCTTGGGCCAGACCAGGTGTTTCCCATGATTGAGGTAGCTAATCCAAATTTTGGAGTAGGAAATCAAGAAAGAACCATGCATGTTTATCGACCATGGACAGAAACAGACTGTAGTGAAGCTTGCAGAGCATTAGGTGACCCCACAGTTGACCCTGAACAGTGGATTGAGAAACATAAACAATTAGTTGACTCCTTTGGGTTAAATGGGTGGGAGGTCATGCAGACATTCAGGAAATGTCTCCTGTTTCATTGGGGACGTGTGAGAGGGCAATTCACGGGAAAAGCAGCAGATGACACGTGGCTTGCAGCCACTAGTGCTGCTTTGACAGCACAGAGAGAAGCCGTCTATGTGGAAATAAGAAGAATATGGAGAGCACGACCAGACTATATAAAAATTGCCCAGTGTCGCCAGAAAGATGGGGAGGATGTGTATGAATACACAGAACGTTTAGATAACGTGTTCAAAGCACATTGTGGCCTTCCGGAAGAACAGGCACCTGATTCAGCTTATCAGAACCAGCTCAAACAGGCGTTATTAGCAGGATTTAGAGGCCCAATTTCTGATTTTATTAGAAAGCATAACGTAAATTACACCACAGATGATGTTAACCACACCATGAACTTTGCCAGACATGCTAGTGAAGTATTAGCTAAGAAAAAGAAGAAAAGTGTTGAAGCAGCTGTTTACGGCTTATTTGGAGCAGAAGACAACTCAGGAGCAGAAGTGTTTTTCCAAGGCCCCCCCGGTAGAGGCCGAGGGAGCCTCAGAGGGAGGGGGCGTGGTCGGTCTAGAGGAGGTCCACCTAAACATGATCGATGTTACACTTGTGACAAGCCAGGACACATAGCCCGAAACTGCCCTGAGAAGCTCAGGAAACAACAGCGAAGGCCTACAGAATATAGTAGACAAAACCCATTTAATCCTAATAATTGACTAGGCTCGCAGGAGAGTTCACCGGACCCAGACAGACCTGATGATTTTTTAGACCTCACTTGTGTGATAGAAACATTAGTAGCACAGACCGGTAATAAGAACACTCCCACCAGAACTTTGACAGTAGAAGGTCGTGACGTCGTTTTCTTATGTGATTCAGGAGCAGACCGCACAGTTTTAAAAGAGCACGTTGAGGGAGTTTCCGCTTCAAACGACCGTATTTTTGTGCAATCAGCAAACGGCAGAATAACATCAAGTGCAGTGTCTAAACCTGTGTCTGTAAAAGATCTTCAGACTAACTTAGAAATAACAGCACCCATAGTAATGTGTCCAGCGTGTCCAGTGAACCTCTTAGGGCGAGACTTAATGATAAAATGACATATTTCCGTCGTACCCACCTCAAAAGGAATGGTGGCTATAGGAAAAGATGAAACAGTGCCTACATATCCCCTCTTAGCCAGTGGGATACCACAGTATTATTGGTCTTTAGATTTCCCAAATCCAGACCCGGGGAAAATAGGGAAAGAATTATTAAAACTGGCTGATAACAGCCAATCAGGAGACTATGTCTCTATGTCTCCAAGCGAGATGCATGTTACCCTCTGGTACAAACATGACCCAGGGTCAGATCACCAATATGATAAGCTGGTGAATGACTCTGGACCCCAACGTGTAACATTACAACATTATTACACTGATGGCAAAGGAATGTCAGCCTGTGACGTTCTATTGCCAGATAAAGCTTTCAAGCTGTTTAAAAACCGTGGCTCCCAGCCGCATGTCTCTGTGACCAGAGACCCCCAGCACAAATGGGAGTTTCTGGGCCCGTGGTTGAAAGAGACAATGAGACACGCACACTGGAGGCCAGAGCAAGACGGGTGGGAAATAAATCACACCCGAGACAGATGGAGAAAACCTTTAGGCTCACACCACACACCCACTTAGAGAGTTCTTATGAGTCTAAATGACAGCCATGCCCAATAATGTCAACAGTAACAGACCCACTGTTGAAAACAGTTCCTGATGAATTTTGGTCTAAGGGAAAAGCAGATGTAGGTTTAATGACTACTGCTCGACCTGTAGTGATAAAACCAAAAGCGGACTATAGACCTCGTGTCCGTCAGTATCCACTTAAACCAGATGCAGAGAAAGGCATCCAGCCAGTGATAGCTGATATGATTAAAGCAGGCATCATAATTCAAGCTCCAGATGCTCCATGTAATACTCCCATTTTTCCTGTTAAGAAAGCAGAAACGGGACAATGGAGGATGGTCCAGGATTTAAGAGCAGTAAATCAAGCTGTGGAAAGCAGGGCCCCATGTGTGCCTGACCCACACACATTGTTAAACCAGTTAAGAGTTGAAATTTACATATCAGGGAAAGAAGTATACTTATACTCAGTTACCACAAGGTTTCTGTGACAGTCCCACTATATTCACTGCAGAAATAAATAATTGTTTGGCTGATTTCCAAATGCCTGAACACAGCCAACTATTGGTATATGTAGATGATCTATTAATAGCATCAGACACAGAAGAACATAACAAGCAGGTTTCTGTGGCATTATTCAAACATTTACAAAGAACAGGAAACAAGGCCTCACTTTCAAAGTTACAGTGGGCCAGACAAGCTGAAGTTTTCTTAGGCCATGAAGTATCTCCTGAAGGTCGAAGAATCACAGACACCAGAAAAAAGTCTATATTAGATGCACCGAAACCCGTCACAAAGCAACACATGATGAGTTTTCTAGGCTTGTGCAACTATTGTAGGTTGTGGATCCCAAATTATGCACAAATGACACAACCGTTGTTAGATCTTATCTATGGTGAACCAATGACTATGAAACAAACTTTGCAGTGGACAGATGCAGCACCGAGCTGAAACAAGCACTTACCAGCTCCACGGTTATTGGGCTACCAGACTACACCAAGCCCTTCGTACAGACTGTTGATTGTAAGGGTTCATTTCTGACGTCTATGTTAGATGAAGCCTGTGGCTTACTACTCTAAGAGATTAGATCCAGTTGCATGCGCTTTGCCTAGCTGTGTCAGAGCTGTGTGTGCTGCAGCGTTAGCCATACAAGCCTCTGCTGAGGTTGTGCTTTATCACCCGCTGCAACTGTTAGTGCCTCATGAAGTAGACGTGTTACTGACTCAGACAAAAATGACATTTCTGTCTCCTGCGAGACATTTGTCTTTACTGTCAACGTTGCTTTGGCAACCACATTTGACCATTAAAAGATGTTCAACTCTGAACCCGGCAACCCTCCTGCCACATCCACATGAGGGGCTGCCACATCGTTGTCTAGCTGACACAGAACAGCAGTGTAAACCACGACCTGACTTGAAAGATACTCCTTTAGAGGAAGGAGAATGTTGGTTTGTTGATGACTCCTCAAGGTACTAATCAGTCTGGGTTCGCGGTAGTTACACAGGACATCATTCATCACAGCAATGAAGTTACCATCTCACTATTCTGCACAAGCTGCAGAAATTGTGGCATTAACTGAAGCGTGTAGAACTGGACGTGGGAAAAGACTGACAGTGTACACAGACAGTCAGTTTGCTTTTTCTACATTACATTGCTTTGCCGCCCAGTGGGCTCGTAGAGGAATGACAACTTCTACAGGGAAGACAGTGCAACATGCAAAACTGTTGGAAGCATTATTACAAGCTGTGCTTTTGCCAAAAGCATTAGCAGTGTGTAAATGTGCGGCACATACGAAAGGGAAAGATTCAGTTTCACTAGGAAATGCGTTTGCAGACAAGATAGCGAAAGAAGCAGCAGAAGGAAAATATGGAACAATGGTCATGGTGGCACAGGATTCTCCTCAAGTGCCACTAGACATAGAAATGATCAGAGACATGCAACTAACTCTCCTAAGCAAGAAGTGACAAACTGGCTTAAAGACGGAGCACAAATTGAAAATGATGTTCACTACATTAACAAGAAGCCATGCCTACCTAGAAGTCTGTTCCATACAGCAGCTGTAATGAGCCATGGGCCATGTCTCAACAGGGATCCCCCCTGTTGAGACATGGCCCATGGCTCATGGCCCATGGTGACAATAATTGACCAGCACTTCTATGCTTATGGATTTAATACTTACTCAAAACATTTTTGTAGATCATGTCTCATCTGTTGCAAACATAATCCACAAGGTAATCTCAGACCAAAAAGAGGACAGTTCCCCCGAACTAAATATCCTTTCCGGTTCATACACATGGACTTTATTGAACTAACACCAAGCCAGCAATATAAGTATTGCCTCGTTCTCATAGAGCCATTTTCAAAATGGGTTGAAATCGTTCCAAGTAAGACAGCAGATGCTCTTACAGTAGCAAAAGCCATATGCAAGCACATAATACCACAACATGGTATTCCAGAAGTAATCTATAGTGACAACGGGACACGTTTTGTGAACGAAGTAGTGTCGCGAATGGCAGAACATCTAGGAATACGTCTGAAAAATCACTGTTCATACCACCCACAAAGTGCAGGATTGGTGGAAAGAACCAATGGCACCGTGAAAGACCATGGAGCAAACAGGCAGACCATGGCCTGAGTGTTTAGATTTGGTAAAAATGTATATGCGCATTACTCCTACAGATAAAGGATTAACTCCTTTTGAGATTGTGCATGGGAGATCTTTCGTGTTACCAATGATGACTAATGTTAAAGAAAAGGCAGAAGACACACACACACATTAGCAAACTGGATGTGCAAAATGCTGAAGGGGAAAGAGGTTGTTAATGCCAATAATCTGCCAGATAATGATCTGTCTCCCCAGGTGACGCTTATACAGCCAGGTGACCAGGTCCTCATCAAAGTGATTAAACGGAAGAACTGGTCCAGCCCCCGCTGGGAAGGCCCCTACACAGTCCTGCTGACCACTCCCACAGCGTTGAAGATAGCAGAGAGAGACACGTGGATTCACCAGACCCACTGCAAAAAGCTGACACCGCTGACATCTGAGTAGGGTGGAAGTCGGCCGGCACCAAAGCCTTTGGCTGCAGAAAAAACCATCTGAACCCTACTCCCAGCTATGATGTCGAGGGGTAAGCTGTGTGCAGTGGTAATTGCTGGAACTGTAGCTGTGATAGCTATAGTGACTCTGTTGCTGTGGGAAGATGGTCTCTTACCGGGGCAGGGATCTCCAGGGAAGGTCATCTTGCATCGTCCGAGCCGAGCCATCAGAGACTGGGACGCATGGGAGGCAGCACGGGACTACCTCAAGGACAATCCAGATGGTAATCTATGGCTGGCATATACCAACTATACGGCCAAGACAATTACTGAAGGGTCTTGTGTGATCTGTGCCAAGGCGCGACCACAACTGTCTATTGTTCCTTTTCCTTATGACACACATTCCTGTTATCAAGAAGCTCGAGACAGGGAGCTGGTGTCAGAGGATTCTTGCAGTATTCGACTAACCGCTCAAGTCACAGGAACTCCACTAAAGGACTACATCCCTAGAGTCCAGTTTAACAAAAATATTGTGAAGTACCCTGTACAATGAGAGCAGTACTGGGACTAGCAGGAAAAACATTTACTTTAATGTGTACAACATATCTAGACGCATTTGGACAGTATGTGAATCTATAGATCCCAAGTGGCCTACAGGGGAACCCATACAGAGAACAACTAGTAAATCTGGGGAGTTCCCGGCCAGTGGGGTTTGTGCAAACTGTACGTTTGAGAGTTTTCACAGGTCAGGAAAGGGACAGCGACTGGGAGAATTTCCAACCTGCACCACCACATGGAATGTGACGGACAGAACCAAGACATGGGGGAAGCCCATTGGAACGGGTTGGACCGAGCATATCGAGAAACGGAACAACCTCACCTACTACAACGTTGCAGGTATACCAAGGGCACCTCCATACCAGGGATTTCGACCGACTGGCATGGGAGATTGCCGACGTGTGGTGGATGTGTGGAGGAGCTCCCAGACAGACTTTACCGACAGACTGGACTGGCACCTGCACGCAAGTAATGTTTCTCACAAGTGACATACACGTAGGAAGAGAACAACAAACAGACAGGAGTCGGCGTAACATTGATATCAGAGCTCAAATGAGTTTGAGCACCGTCTACCTGGACTCTATTGGGCAACCACGAGGTATTCCACATGAGTTTAAAGCACGGGATGAAGTTAAAGGAGGCTTCACATTAGCTATTCCATTTATGGGCCCCATAGCTGAAGTAGCTAAGAACACTGAATGGATTAATTACATTTATTACAATCAGCAGAGATTTGTCAACATTACTCACAATGGGATGAGAGGACTGGCTGAACAACTGGCACCTACCTCTCTAATGGCATGGCAGACCCGTATGGGAGTTGACATGTTGTTAGCAGAGAAAGGAGGACTGTGTGTTATGTTCGGTGATGAATGTTGTACTTTTATTCCAAACAACACAGCTCCAGGCGGTTCAGTCAGCATCGCTCTAAAGAACCTGAAAAGTCTGAAGGAAGAATTGGCACGAAACTCTGGAGTTGAAAATCCATGGGGGAAGAGGTTTGATTCAATGTTTGGGCAATGGAAGTCTACTATTGTGACTTTCCTTACTGCAATAGGGATAGTATTGCTTCTATTTCTGTTCTCGGCCTGTTGTGTTATACCCTGTGTCCGTAGCCTCATTGTGAAGAGTGCTGAAACGGCAGTGTCACAGCAGTTCACAATCCAACAACTGGAACTGGAGAAAGAGATCTACGAGGATGACGAGCGGGAAGAGTGTATCTCCCTAATCGACATAGCAGAATAATCAATGCCTGATGTATGATGCATGTTCCGAAAATGAGAGATCAAGTGGAATGTGTCTGATGATGATTCGTGCAGATTGTGTTTGCTATTCATGTATATAATGTTAAAGTTTTTTTCTTGCCCAGGGTACACAGGAGGACAGACAGGAGGGATTGTTAGAGGATATGGAGCATAAGCATTGTCCTCTCTGTGTTTGGTCCTGTCTGTGTCTCTGTGACCTGCAACCTTTTCTTGCTTTTACTTTTATAAACATGCAACGATTTCTAGTATTAGAGGAGAGTGGTTTTACCACCTATGTCAGGAGGAGGTTTTGCAGACCACATTTATTGCTTAACGGCTCCATAGGTATCTGACACCACATGGAGCTGTCCACTATCTTGCTATGCCTGCATGCATCTTTTACGACTTGTAGTGTTTGGGAAAGGGGGTCTCAACCGCCTGCATCAAAGGAGGAAGCTTCACAACCTATGTATATGTTATCTACCATATATGGACTTTATTGCACCAGATGTAGAAGGAGTGACTTTCATACTGATCTCAATAAAAGACCTGTGTGCGAGAGAGGAGTTTGGAGTTCTCCAGCTGGCCACTAAGTTGTTGTGTTCAGAGAGGCTCCCCTCGTGCACGAGTAAAAGAAGCTGAGATTCTCGAGTTTGTCTTCATGTGTCAGGTGTCTCTGCGATTGTTTAAGTGTTGGCAGGTTAGACCCAACACTTACCCTCCCGACCCTGACCTCCCATTCGTGGTAGAGGTGGACGCCTCCGTCTGCGGGGTAGGAGCTGTCCTCTCTCAGAGGTCGAGACTAGATCTAGGCTCCATCCGTGTGCTTTCTTCTCTCGAAAACTGTCGGACTCTGAGAGAAATTACGAGGTGGGGAACAGGGGACTGTTAGCAGTTAAGCTCGCCCTTGCAGAATGGCGGCATTGGCTTGAGGGCGCCAAGCACCAGTTTACAGTGCTCACAGACCACAAGAACCTGGAATACCTCAGATCAGCAAAGAGTCTGAATTCAAGGCAGGCCAGGTGGGCCATTTTTTTCGAGCGTTTCTCCTTTTCCCTTTCTTTTCGCCCAGGGTCCGAGAACAACAAGGCGGATGCACTTTCAAGGCTATTCTCCACCACGGGCGATACGGACCATGGGAAGTTTATCCTTCCCACCTCAGTTCGTCTAGGCGCGGCTCGGCTAGCCTTGGAGGAGGAGGTCCGACTGGCATCACTGAACCATCCTATCCCAGACGCCTGTCCCGAACATTGTCTCTTCCGCTCCAAGGTACTGCAACTCTGTCATAACTCTCGTCTCTCCGTTCATCCAGGTTTTTCCCATACTCTGCACATTCTGTCCCAGAGGTTCTGGTGGCCCTCTATCCGACTTGACACCAAGGATTACATCTCTGCATGCGACTCCTGTGCTAGGGTCAAAACGTCCAATCAACCTCCTGCCGGACTTCTCCGCCCCCTTCCAATCCCACGGAGGCCATGGTCACACATTGCAATGGAGTTTGTCACGGGTCTGCCCCCCTCAAAAGGTAAAACTGTCATCCTGTCCATAATAGATCGATTTTCTAAGATGGCACACTTCGTAGCCCTGCACAAACTCCCCTCAGCTCCCGAGACAGCTCGCCTCCTGACGGACAACGTGGTCCGCCTCCACGGAATCCCAGAGGACATCGTCTCCGACCGTGGTCCACAGTTTGCGTCCCGCTTCTGGGCGGAGTCTTGTAAGTCCCTGGGAATTAAGATCAGCCTCTCTTCAGGGTATCATCCACAGACCAACGGGCAGACAGAGAGATTAAATCAGGAGCTGGAGGTTAGCCTCCGTCATCTCGCGGCTAACAACTCCACCGCCTGGGCAGAGGAACTAACATGGGCTGAGTATGCCCATAACTCCCTCGTCTCCTCGGCAACAGGGTTTTTCCCCGTTCTATGTAGTTTACGGCTACCAGCCGCCACTCTTTGAACCACAGTTCAGGCAGTCCACAGTACCATCAGCAGCAGCCTCTGCTCGCCGATGCCATCTGGCCTGGAGACAGGCACGGCAGGCCCTAATTTCCTCTGTCTCTACCTACGAACACCGAGCCAACCTTCATCGACGACCTGCGCCCCACTACACCGTGGGTCAGCGAGTCTGGTTATCCACTCGGGACATCCCCTTAAAGGTACGCTCTCCTAAATTAGCTCCACGTTTCATAGGTCCGTTCCCATTCTCCAAGATCATCAACCCTGCCGCGGTTCGCCTCCGGCTGCCAGGACCCCTGAGAATCCATCCGACATTTCACGTGTCTCGTATTAAGCCAGTCCAGCTCCAGCGCATTATTCCCTGCCCACCGACCCCCTCCTCCTCCTCGACTTATCAACGGAGCACCTGCGTATACTGTGCACCGTATCATCAGCTCCCGCCGGAGAGGTCGGGGGCTTCAATACCTGGTCGACTGGGAGGGCTACGGACCGGAGGAGCGGTCCTGGATCTTGTCTTGTTTACACCATGTAGCATCTGTGACCCCAACAACCCTGTTGAGTTCGCCTCCACCAACACACTGACTAATTACATGGGTTTGTTGAGATTTATAAAATCTGTTAAAACAAATTGTTCTCTACATGTATGACTTTTCAAATATTCTCATGCACTAAAAGAAGAAATGCATCCATTTGCTAGAGGCATCTCGTTGTACAGTGGACTACAAGCCAGGAAAACTCAAGTCAAAGCTACATGTGAGCTTAGCGCCAAACAGATCTAAAAGCACTGAGCAAGAATATTCACAGGAAACCTGAAGCCTCATGTCTGAGAAAACAAAGTGCAGGGTTGGCTTCCTCACTCAGATCACAGCAAATGTAAGTATAACGAATACAAACCAACAATCTGGCGATGAGCACACTACGCTGTGTCAGAGAGAGGGAGAGAGAAGATGGGGTTGAGGAGAGTCACTGCTGAATTTATACAAACCTGAAATGAAACTAAATGATCAGATTAGAGTGTTTGGCACAGATGCCAAGAGGCCTCTGCTACTTCCTTGAGGTGGTGGAGATGTGAAGGTGGGAACTGATGCGAGTTCAAGTAGGAGATGTGCTGCATGACCTCGTCAAAGGCATCAACGTCATCACCCTCGACTGTCGGAGAGGTTGGAGTTGAAGAAAACCTGAGAGAAGAGAAATAACATTACACACAAACCACACGTTTAATACTGATTTCCTCTACTTCAGCATTTTAGTGTTTTATTTTCAGTATTGTCCAACAATCTCAGACTTCAAATAACTTTTAAAATCGTGCATGATTTTTTTCCACACCTTGACTCGTGAAGACAGGAGAAAGATGGATGAGACTTAGACACATGCAACACCTGCATTAACAGGGTACAAAAAAATAATGTGTGTGTCCTGCAGGTCGATCCATAAAGATGAGCCTCAACTCTGCAGCCAGGTCAGAGTTTTGTGCTCATCGTGTGTCTACTTCTGTTCTGCTTGTGTATCCATAACGGTCCTGCTGCTGAGTGAATACAATCTATAGATGGAGGATGACAACACTAATCAGCAAAACCCACGACATCTCATTCATTCTGCATCGTGTTGCAAACTGAAGAATGAATCTTTCAGCATCTAGAATGTTTCAGAATCATTGCAGCCAAAGTGGTGTGAGGAGGCTGTTAGCATGGAGGCACTGTGGACACATGGACATTACTGAGGGGTAGAGTAAGCAGAGCAACCTGAGGTGAACTCACAGACTGTCTCAGTGTCATCGTCAAGTCCAGAGTTTTCTGAAAAGGACAAGAAGGAAGGTTGAGGATCTGCAGGAGAGACTCAGGTGCTGCTCACAAGGCCACACTGCAAGAGGCACCGACCAACAACAACACTGCACTTTGTATTCTACAGAAGAGAGAACAGATCATAAGGTGACAGCAGAGAATCTGTTTAGTAATGAACAACATTCTCCCTAAACTTTGCTGAAACTCTGCTGACTGTTGGAGTCTGGGGCTCGAAGGCCGTCCCGTCCACAAACAGAGACACACTCAGCACATCATGACTGATGGTTGGAGGAGTCACAGGAGTTGAGAGTTCACGCCTACTCACTGCCCTCAGTCCTTAGACCACAGAATGAGTCTGTTCTTTACAGGAGTGAAGGGAAGTGGCAGGATAAATGTGTGGTCTCTGGCCAACTTTCCTCAGCCTGAAGAAGCTTCTTGGATAGATTCAGAAACGTGTCTACTCTAAACGAAGTCCAGCTGACTCAACTTTGACGCAGCTTCACCTGGATGACTGAAGATGTAGTTCTCACTGAAGACAGGGAGGACAAAGCTGATTTCCAGGAGTCGGTGCTCAGTGTTCAGCTGAAGTCAAGCTGTGTGTCTTCAGGGATCTCTCAGCTCGTCTCTGAGCGTCTGGAAGCTCCTCTGGTCCACGATCAGACGACAGCAGCACTGGCCTTAAAGACACGCCGTCAGGTAAAAGGCCTCATTCTGTTCTATTCCATTTATATTCTGTCTCTTCTGCTTCACTCAGTCTAGACACATCTGAGTTCTCTGTACCTGCTGTGGTCCCAGATCCAGGTCACGCCCTGCGACAGGTAGCTCCTGCAGGTTCTGATCATCTGGTTGGTGACCTTGGGCAGCACAGAGGTCGTCCTCGGACGAGACGGTGGTATCATCCCGATGCTGCTCATCAGGGCGGGAACGTGCTTCATCATGCTGGTCTGTCACAGAGGAGGGAAGGTCAGAGAGTCACCAACAGCCTCTGTTCACCTAAAACCAGTTTTCTGTGTCAGACGTAAACAGGGCGAGGACTCGCATGGATTCTGACTGTTCTGTTCGATTACAAGCAACAGGTTTTGTCACTGGTTTGAGTCCAGAGACATTTTAAAACTCTGTATTTACCAAGTGTATTTCTCCAGTGGTCTGACGAACTTATCCAGGGTGTAAAGATACTTACACAACAGTGATGTCTCTGTCCTAAAACGATCCAGCGGCCAGTTGGTGGAAACATGTAACATGTAGGTGGTGTGAAGGAAAGTCCTCTTCCATCTTAACTTACATTTGGAGTGGATTCAAACCTGACCAGTTCTCTCCAGTTTGCTGGACTCTGGACTTCACCACCTCCCTGAGCAGAGTCCATTTCACATCAGGGCGCTTCACTGCCTCCTGAATAACGCCCAGGACAGCTTTAGGGTTTGATTTCCAGATAAACAGACACCACAAGGGTGATCGTGCATCACTTCCAATGCTCCAACTCCACTGATGGGCCAACATTATCGGCCTTCTCCCTTCACCAGCTATGGATGGTCAAAGTGGGATCATCCAGTGACATCCATCTCAAGATATAAACCAAACATCGACAGGGTCCTCCAACATGCAACTAGACTTAAACTAAATGCTGCAGCAACTGATCCTGGGACAGTGTGGTTGTCCATTCTACCTGCAGAGGTGTAGCTCAGCTGACTGATGACATCAGGGAGGTCCACCTGCAGCAGCTGCCACTTTCTCTCCATGTTGCCTCAGATGACTGATGAGCTGGTCCACTGAGGACAGGAAGGACTGGACGTACGGACTGGACGCGTCCTCCTGTGGAGGACCCCACGTCTGGACAGAGAATAAAGGCAGAGCTAACAAACAGCCACATCAGCTCCGTCAGCTCACAAGCAAATGCAGCAGAGACTAATCTAAAAAAACTAGTCTGACCAACTCACATGATCTGAATTCACTCACCTGATAACATGCAGCAGGTCATCTCACAGTTAGTTCACTGTCTGTGTTTTCTGATAAGGAGAACATAACAAATGCAGTTTCATATTAAATCAGTTTATCTGGCAGTGAGTGAACCTCTGCACCTGTCACACATGTTTCTAGTGAGGCCAAGAAAGCAAAGCTGCTAAATAGCCAGTAGGACCAAACTATCAGCTTCCACATCATGGGGGTATTTTGACTTTGACTGGGTTAACAACAACATACATATATTCATTTATATTTTCATAATATTAATATATTAGTTTTGCTTCTCATTGTGTGCGAGGTTTCTCTTTTTGCTTCTAACATGTCTGGTAGTGGGTCACACAGGGCAGATGGTGGTTTGTACCTGCTGAGACCTGAGTTCCGGTAACATGGCCTGATCCATCAGCATCTCCAGGCTGCACAGGACGCACTGCTGAGGTTCACCTCCTGTAAACACAGTGAGCAAACAGGTTCAGTTCTGCATTATCTCCTATAAAGTTCACATTTTCTGACAGCTTCCATCAAGGTTGAGGTTCTGACCTGCTGTATGTTAGTAAAGATGAGGCTTTAACACCTGAACCTGTCCTAAACAGAGTCCAGACGCGTTTCTCCAAAATGAGCCTGATTCCACCTCAGAATCACTGCCCAGACAAAAATACTACAAATCAAAAGCAGGTGTGAGTTGAGAGGATCTAGGTCGACCTGAAGACCTGCTACAGATGGAAGAGTTGTTCTGCTCAACCTGTTTCCACCTCCGTGTCTTCTTAGACTTTCCTGTAGAGGTAGTGTTTGACCTGGGCATTAAACCTACCACTCAGGTGATAATGAGCTAAACAAAGCAGAAGTCGCCAAAATAAAAGGCTGCTCCGTCTCCTGTTTAATGTGACTGAACTGTGCCAGAAACGGTGGAATCACCTTTGACGTCCCTATAGTGAGGAAGAGTTTCTTCTGTGTCACTGCTGAGGCTGTGAGGTCCACGTACGATGAATAACTGGAGGAAAGACTCTGTGGAGAAAGCTGTTAATAAACAGAGACGAGTGATGGGAAAAGGATCAAATACGCAGATAAATATGTACGTTACACTCATATTTAGAGGTTTTATACAAGTCACCTTGTTCACATGCTGACAGAAGAAAATCTACTTCCTGGATCCATTTGCAGCAAAGAATTCATCAGTGACACTGAACTGGAAGAACGACTCATTCAGGGAACATCAGTTGTGTGAGGTTCTAGTTGTGATGCTACCTGTTCAGCAGAGATGGGGGCGTCCTCCACCTCCTGCTCCCCAGGGTCACAGCGTCTGCACACGACTAACAGACGTCTGTCACGACCAACTGAGGTCTATGAACTATGAACATTCAACATCTGAATTAATAATTGGGTTTCAGTATAGTTTATAATGGTATATTATGCACCTGTCTTCTCCTCAGTGGCTGCTTTAACGTGTTTAAATGTCCCAAAGTCATTGTTTCCAGCTCTGAGTGGTTTTCTAACACCTCCTGCAATTGAAGCTCATGTTTTCTTGGGTTCGTCTTTTAGTCGCTGCCAGTTTCATCTTGTATCCAGTTGCAGCCTGACACCGACTGTGTTTGTAACACACTGCAGCATTAAACTTTCACATCACGGTCGTGTTTTGTTTCACCGTGACTCTGTCTATATATATATAAGCAACGTTAGCAAAAGAAAAAGGTGCAGGTTAACATGCATTTTTTTTCCTATTTGTCCGTCAAGTCAAACCAAAGCCGTTTGTGGAGTTGCCTCATTCAGCGAGAGAGTCCTTCTATCAGGAAACGTGTCCAATCTGTGTTTACCTGAATAAAGGCCGATCAGCGACGCGTATCCTCCTGAAGTCGGTGAACTATGGTTCCCAAGGTGCATTTCGTCCAATAAACGTCAGGGCAGATGGAAGATAAATGTAAAGGTGACAATTAAATGTTATGGTGATGTTGGCGAAAATGTATTCAATTTATCTTAGCCACAAATTATAAAATGTATTACGGCAACGGAGAGTGAGGATTATGGGAAATGTAGTAAGCAGCTTTGTCAGCGCAACACATTGCGACATAAGAGACAAAAGGTAAAACGTGAACATTGAGTCACTGTTATTTGTTCCGCGTTGGAAAATATTTGTTAATTTCATAGAATGAAACTGGTCCTTTTGTTTTTACAGGCTATGTTTCATAATAATCATATGCACATTACTTCCTGTCTGACTGACAGATATGACAGTGACTGTTGTTGGAAATTCCAAAGTCTTCATTTAGATGAAACTATGCATTTGTGGTCACAGTGATGATGGACCAACCACAGGCTACGGTTGGTTTATAGAAAGGTGAACTCACGTCCTCAGGGGCTTTGACATGTTTAAACCTTTACATCATCTGTGAGTGTCATTTATTTTGTTCATAATTATTTTATACAGATATTAACATGTTGTACTGTTGATGTTTTGAAATGTCTAATAAATATTCAGATGTGTTTTGGGAAAATATATTAGTTACAGCAGAAGAATGACACAGACAAACATTGTCAGTTCTTTCCTCTTCCATCATTCTGAGAACTAAATGTCTACATAAACGCAAACACTACTGTGATAACAGCACAACATTTAGTCTTAAAGTTGATCAGCTGGAGCCTCCAACAGTGGTGTAGGATCTATGGAGCAAAGAGAAAGGAAACGTGTTGAAGTGGATGAACAGCCTCATGAATATGGCTACATTTGCTGTGATCTGAGTGAGGAAGCCAACCCTGCACTTTGCTCTAACAAAATTATATTTGTCTTTTTTTTCTTTTCTTTTTTTTGCTATTTCCTTTTATTTGTTTCATGTTAGTTTTTGTTAAAAGTGACTAATGCTTTACGTAGATGTCATTTATCCATGTTGATGTGTAGAGGAAGTAGATTCATATTGTGTCATCTATAGATACAATCTGTTCAGTACATAATAATGAGTTGCTGTGGCAGCGTAGCTGGACATACTGTTGACCTGCCTGTGTGTATAGTGGAGGGTGTTTCTGAACAGAGTCCTGTTGCCTTAACTGTTGAGAAATGAGCTTGAGAGCAGCATGAAAGTCAAAGTGTATGAGGCTGTCAACTGTAAAATTCTGTCAAACGCTCACTGTCCACGTTTGAACTGCAGCTTAAAGTAGAAAACCACGGGTCACTGCTGTGTGAACACTCTGACTCTGAAGTCAAGTCTCCTCAGTGACAACACCACCTCCAGCTTTTATGGTTCAGCTCCTGAGTTAAGTTTCTATTGGTTGAAATGAATGTCAGCCTAACACTGTGTTTCCCAACCTGTTGGAGCCTCAGCACATGTTTTACACTAGAAAACCACACAACACACCACCAATCAAAAATGCCACAAGAAGCAGATGTAATGTCTAGTGTCAGTTTATTTGGTAGAGGGTCTTGGGCTCTTTCCTTAACGGCGCCAGGACCAAGCATCTCTAAGGATCATTTTGCAGGTGGTCAGTATCAACATCTCTGCTACGGTGTGAGGCTGTTTAGATTTAGTGATGAGTTCAGCAGCTTGGTAGCTTTCAGAACTTTCTCACTCAGCTTGGTGACAGATGTACGACGCAGTAATTAGAGTAATACACTTGCATCGTCAGTAGCCATTTCACTCTATAGGAAGGGTGAATCTAAGCTGCATGAGAGACACAAAGTACCTGAGGATACCTGAGTTCTATCATTAAATGAGGAGCAGATTTAAGTGTCACTGAATTAAAAGAAAATAATTAATAACTACCAGTCAGGTGTCTCATAAAAAATATTTACAGCAAAGACATGACCTGCATTTGCAATGACCACAAGTCTACTGCTCCTGCTGTTCATGGGACTGATCTCTGTTCACTGCTTGTTCTCTTCATCATAATGTTCAGCTGACTGAAGGAACTCTATTTAATTATAAGAATCAAACATATAGAAATAATTATTCAGTCATGCAAATATGTACATACAAGATGAACCTGATGTAGTATAATCATGTGTTTGACTTTTTTGTCCATCCTTGACTGACTAATAAAGTTTACGTGTTTAGGTCTGAGTGAGTTGTGTCTGTTTTTGAGCACCTTCTGGCTGAACAGCTCATCTGCAGTTCAACCAGAAGGTGAGTAATGAGACCAGATGTGTGTCAGGGTGTTTCCAGCCTAAGGAAGGACTCTATGTAATTATTAAATTAACAAAACATGTATAAATATTTATTCAATCATGCAAATATGTACATACAAGTGGAACCTGGTGTAGTATGATCATCTGTTTATTCCTCCCCAGGAACAGAACGTGACGTGAACCAAGCCTATCAAAGCAACTCAGGCCTCTGAAACGTCCACTTCGCACCCTGACCTTTGACCTGTATCTGCTAGCTGCTAGCTGCTAGCGGGACAGCTGCTAGATGCTAGCTGATAGCTTTGACATTATCCCTTTTCCTCGTTTTACACAGACAGAAGTTGAAGCCGCGTCGCCTATTGGCCTTTATTCAGGTAAACGCAGACTGGACACATTCACTGATAGAAGGACTCTGAATTAGTCAGCATTTTACTTGCTAAGCATTAGCCTCAATGCTGCTACTGATGGTTAGCTAACCTGCAGCTCGCTAGCTGCCAGTTTCCAATTGGCCAGTAATTAATTTGTGTCTCTACGATCTCAAAATATTTATCTGACTTACCGACTGACAAATATTCAGGTTAGTTTTCAATTTTATAAAATTAAAAATTATATTGCCTGGGATAACATGTTTGCTTACTGATTGGCCTCTGACCCTGGTGACGTCACAGACTGTCGTCTCTAGCTACGGGACAACAATCTTTCAGCTGTTTCGACAACAGACAGAGACACAGGTAAGATGTTTCCAGCTGAGCTCAATGTTAATTTTACTGTATTTATTCTTTGTTATATGTCTTATTTCTAGTTTATTCAGATAAACACAGACTAGATATGTTCACCGATAGAAGGACTCTCTGAATGAGTCAGCATTTTACTTGCTAGGCATTAGCCTCAATGCTGCTACTGATGGTAGCTAACCTGTAGCTCGCTAGCTGCCAGTTTCTAATTGGCCAGTAATGAATTTGTGTCTCTACGATCTCGAAATGCTTATCTGACTTATCGACTGACAAATATTTAGTTTAGTTTTTCAAGTTCATAAAATTAAAAATTATATTCCCTGGGATAAAATGGTAACTTACTTATTGGCCTCCGACACAGGTGACGTCACAGACTGTCGTCTCTAGCGACGGGACAACAATCTTTCAGCTGTTTCCAGCTGAGCTCAGTGTTTATTCAGTTATATTTCTTATTTCTTGTGTTTAGTTTATCTTAATGCTTCGGTCAAATTTAATGATGAATAATATGTGGTTCTGTCAACCTGAAGTGCTTGTATATACTGTTAAACTGTCTTTCAATGCTGGATACAGGTAATAAGTTGGAGTCATTGTCTTTCTAGTGTTTGGTTCGTCTGCTTTAGTCAGTGAGTGGGTACATTAACTGCCGACTGAAACCATCAGTGTCTAACAGTGAACTAAATGCAGACCTCGCCTGCATGTTTAGCTGCACCTTTTTCTGTTTGCTAACACACTGTCACACACTGTTGTTAAACCAGTGATATTGGGCCTTGCTAACCTCCTTTTCACATGCAGACAGGAGCGAGTCACGGAAAAGGCAGCAAGCTCTACAGACTGGACCTTCGAGGCTGCGCAGGGAAGGAAAACCGCTCATGGACGCTGTGGATCGAGGAGGTAGTTAAGTAGTTTTTCTCTGTTTAAACACGTGTTTCTGGGTTGTTTGTGTCATTGATGCAGTGGTCAGAGTGTGCTGGCATGCTGGGCCACTCTGTCAGTGATACTGAGGGGCCTGTGTCTTTAGTGTCATGTAGAATGAGTCTTGCTGGGCTGTTGGGCCACCCACTCAATAGTTTTTAGTTAGTATTGTAGTAGAAGTGTCGTAGTAGTATCATAGTAGTAGCAGAAGGGTCATACTAGTAGTAGCAGTAGTAGTGGGAATAGTACTAGTAGAAGTGGTAGTAATGGTATTAGTGTTGTACCTGTAGGACAGTAGTAGTTGTGTTATGGTAGTATATTAGTAGAAGTAGTACTAGTCATGGTAGTGTCCTACTATTTTAGTATTAGCTGTAGTCTAGTATTAGTAGCAGTGTCCTAATAGCAGAAGAATATTAGTAGTAGTCTTACTAGTTTTAGCTGTAGTCTAGTATTAGTAGTAGTGTCCTACTAGTGGTAGCTGTAGTGTAGTATTAGTAGTAGTGTCTTACTAGTGGTAGCTGTAGTATAGTATTAGTAGTAGTGTCCTACTAGTGGTAGCTGTAGTGTAGTATTAGTAGTAGTGTCTTACTAGTGGTAGCTGTAGTATAGTATTAGTAGTACTGTCTTACTAGTGGTAGCTGTAGTGTAGTATTAGTAGTAGTTTCTTACTAGTGGTAGCTGTAGTCTAGTATTAGTAGTAGTGTCCTACTAGTGGTAGCTGTAGTCTAGTATTAGTAGTAGTGTCCTACTAGTGGTAGCTGTAGTATAGTATTAGTAGTAGTGTCCTACTAGTGGTAGCTGTAGTGTAGTATTAGTAGTAGTGTCTTACTAGTGGTAGCTGTAGTGTAGTATTAGTAGTAGTGTCTTACTAGTGGTAGCTGTAGTATAGTATTAGTAGTAGTGTCCTACTAGTGGTAGCTGTAGTCTAGTATTAGTAGTAGTGTCCTACTAGTGGTAGCTGTAGTATAGTATTAGTAGTAGTGTCCTACTAGTGGTAGCTGTAGTGTAGTATTAGTAGTAGTGTCTTACTAGTGGTAGCTGTAGTGTAGTATTAGTAGTAGTGTCTTACTAGTGGTAGCTGTAGTGTAGTATTAGTAGTAGTGTCCTACTAGTGGTAGCCGTAGTCTAGTATTAGTAGTAGTGTCCTACTAGTGGTAGCCGTAGTGTAGTAGTAGTAGTAGTGTCTTACTAGTGGTAGCTGTAGTGTAGTATTAGTAGTAGTGTCCTACTAGTGGTAGTTGTAGTGTAGTATTAGTAGTAGTGTCCTACTAGTGGTAGCTGTAGTATAGTATTAGTAGTAGTGTCTTACTAGTGGTAGCTGTAGTATAGTATTAGTAGTAGTGTCTTACTAGTGGTAGCTGTAGTGTAGTATTAGTAGTAGTGTCCTACTAGTGGTAGCTGTAGTGTAGTATTAGTAGTAGTGTCTTACTAGTGGTAGCTGTAGTGTAGTATTAGTAGTAGTGTCTTACTAGTGGTAGCTGTAGTATAGTATTAGTAGTAGTGTCTTACTAGTGGTAGCTGTAGTGTAGTATTAGTAGTAGTGTCTTACTAGTGGTAGCTGTAGTGTAGTATTAGTAGTAGTGTCTTACTAGTGGTAGCTGTAGTATAGTATTAGTAGTAGTGTCTTACTAGTGGTAGCTGTAGTTTAGTATTAGTAGTAGTGTCTTACTAGTGGTAGCTGTAGTGTAGTATTAGTAGTAGTGTCCTACTAGTGGTAGCTGTAGTATAGTATTAGTAGTAGTGTCTTACTAGTGGTAGCTGTAGTGTAGTATTAGTAGTAGTGTCCTACTAGTGGTAGCTGTAGTGTAGTATTAGTAGTAGTGTCCTACTAGTGGTAGCTGTAGTGTAGTATTAGTAGTAGTGTCCTACTAGTGGTAGCTGTAGTGTAGTATTAGTAGTAGTGTCCTACTAGTGGTAGCTGTAGTATAGTATTAGTAGTAGTGTCTTACTAGTGGTAGCTGTAGTATAGTATTAGTAGTAGTGTCTTACTAGTGGTAGCTGTAGTGTAGTATTAGTAGTCGTGTTGCAACAGCTGTACTAGTCTAGCAGTAGCAGTGTTGTCGTAGTAGTATAAGTGTAGTACTCAAAGTAGTTGTTTAGTATGCATGTAGTAGTATTCAGTGTAGTAGTGTAATGGTTGCGTGGTAGTAGTAGTCTTCGATTAGTGGTAGTATTGTATTAGTGTATTAGTAGGAGTAGTGTTGTTTTTTGTAGTAGTGTTATCGTAAGAGTGGTGTCGTCATAGTAGCAGTCTAGCAGTAGTATTGTACTATCTAGTATAGTGAAGTAAAGTATAGTATGTTATAGTGTGTGGGGTAGTGTAGTGGAGTTTGATTTAGTGTAGAGTCATATAGTCTAGTTTGGTTTAGTATAATATTGTACTAGTATTATAATATAATCTGTACTGTATTGTATACTGTAGTGTAGTTTAGCATAGATGTAAGATAGTCTAGTAGAGTGTAGTCTAGTATAGTTTGGAATAGTCTAATGTGTAGTGTACTGTAATATAGTGTAATATACTCAAGTTGTATTGTAATATAATATATAATTTCGTTTACAATAGTCCAGTGTGGTGTAGTATATCTTAATATAGTATAACATTGTGTACTATAGTTTAGTGTAGTGTAACATAGTCTAGTATAGTTTAGAATAGTCTAGCGTACTCTGTTATAGTTTAGCATTGTGTAATATAGGCTTGTATAGCTTAGAATAGTCTAGTGTCTGGTAGTGTAGTGTACTTTAGTATATGTAGTAGATATATATAGGTGTAATATAGTCTAATGTGGTTTAATGTAGTGTAGTAGAGAGCAATATTGTCTAGTGTAGCTAGAATAGTCTAGTGTAATTTGGTGTTGTTTATTATACTGTAGTATAGTGTAGTATACTGTAGTTTAATGTATTATAATCTAATGTACTAAAGTCTGTTATAGTGTAGTTTAATATAGGGTATTATACTGTAGTATAGTGTAGTATACTGTAGTTTAATGTATTATAATCTAATGTACTAAAGTCTGTTATAGTGTAGTTTAATATAGGGTATTATACTGTAGTATAGTGTAGTTTAGTATAGTACAGTTTTACTATAATCGAGTGTACTAAAGTCTGTTATGGTGTAGTTTTGATGTAGAGTAATATTGTCTAGTGTAGTGTAATATGGTCTGTTATAGTCTAGTTTTGTTTAGAGTAATGTAATATAGTATAGTGTAGTTTTAGTACAATGTAGTTTAACTTGATATACTCTCATATAGTGTAGTTTAGCAAGGTGTAATATATTTTAGTGTAGTAGAGTGTAATATAGGCTAGTAGAGTGTGCTTTATAGTAATATTGTTTATTGTGGTGTAATATAGTTTAGTATAGAGAAGTATAATGTTTAGTACAGTGTAGTATAGTCTAATATAGTATAGTGTAGTAGAGTGTAACATGGTCAAGTAGAGTGTAGTCTAGTGTAGTTTAGAATAGTCTAATGTAGTGTACTGTAATACATTATAATATAGCCTGTTGTAGTGTAGTTTAGTTTAGAATAGTCCTCATTACTATAATTTAGCATTGAGTAATATACTCTAGATAGGAATTTTATTTATCCCGCAGTGGGGAAATTCTGGTGACCCAGCAGCAGCGGACAGACAGTCAGAAAAAAAGTTAATAATTACAAAAAAATAGTAAATTGTTTGACAATTCTAGTGTAGTTTAATGTAGTGTAATACAGTATAGTTTAGTTTATAATACTTTACTATAATAAATATAGTTTAATTTATTGTAGTCTAGTACAGTTTAGTGTGATATAGTCTAATATAGTGTAGTAAAGTCAAATATTTTCTAGTCTAGTTTAGAGTAGTGTAATATATTATCGTGTAGTTTAGTATAACGCAGTCTAACTTAATATACTCTAGTATAGTGTAGTTTAGAATAGTGTCATATATTCTAGTGTAGTTTAGTTTAGTATAATGTAGTTTATTTTATATAATATAGTGAAGTAAAGTATAGTATATTATAGCCTGTTAAAGTGTAGGTTAGTGGAGTGTACTATAGTGTAATCTACTTTAGTTTCCAATAGTCCAGTGTAGTGCAGTATAGAGCAATAGTTTATTGAAGTGTAGTGTAACATAGTCTACTATAGTGTAGTAGAATTAGAATAATCTAATATAGTGTAGTGTACTGTAGTATAGTCTAGTTGTAGTGTAGTTTAATATAGTTTAGTTTACAGTAATCCAGTGTGGTGTAGTATATCTTAATATAGTTTAACATTATGTACTATAGTCTAATAGTCTATAATTTAATATAGTCTAATATAGTGTAGTGTACTTTACAATAGTCCAGTGTGGTGTAGTATATCTTAATGTAGTTTAGTTTTAGGATTGGTGGTTCAATTGAGTCCGTTCCTTAGGAGACAGGTCAGTTGTCAGCCATTCATTGAAACACTTGTTCAAATGATTGTTACTGTGTTGTTTGTGTTCCGGAAGGGACAAAGCATTCGCCCACCTATCGGAGGATAGGTGTTTTTAATAACGCTTTGTTGTTTTTGAGTTTGTCAAGGTACAGAGCAGTCGTCGGTGGTTCCATTGACGCCTACTACTTGACCTGAGCTACAGAGGGAGCAGAGCAGTTGTTCTCCAGTCATTGAGTTGGTGGGTGAAATGTCTCTGGCTCTTTTCCTTGTGTTCCTCAGGTTATAGAGCAGTGGTCCACCAGTCGTAGGATTGGTGGTTCAGATACCTCTGACTTCTTGACCTGACTTCCTCGGCAGACAGAACAGTTGTCCAGCAATCGTAGGTTTGGTGGGTCAACTGACTCGGTTCCGTAGGAGACAGGTCAGTCATAAAGCAATCATTGGATCGGTGTTTCAATGGAATTTGACTGTGCTATTTGTGTTCCACAAGTGACACGGCATTTGTCCACCAATCGTAGGTTTCGTGATTTCATTGACTATGTCTCTGTGAGTTGAGTTCCTCAGGAGACAAAACAGTGTTTCACCAATCGTAGGTTTCGTGATTTCATTGACTATGTCTCTGTGAGTTGAGTTCCTCAGGAGACAAAACAGTGTTTCACCAATCATAGGTTTGGTGTTTCAGATGCCTCTGACCTCTAGACCTGACTTCCTCAGGAGACAGAACAGTTGTCTACCAATCGTAGGATTGGTGGTTCAATTGAGTCCGTTCCTTAGGAGACAGGTCAGTTGTCAGCCATTCATTGAAACACTTGTTCAAATGATTGTTACTGTGTTGTTTGTGTTCCGGAAGGGACAAAGCATTCGCTCACCTATCGGAGGATAGGTGTTTTAAAAAGGCTTTGTTGTTTTTGAGTTTGTCAAGGTACAGAGCAATCGTCGGTGGTTCCATTGACGCCTACTACTTGACCTGAGTTACAGAGGGAGCAGAGCAGTTGTTCTCCAGTCATTGAGTTGGTGGGTGAAATGTCTCTGGCTCTTTTCCTTGTGTTCCTCAGGTTATAGAGCAGTGGTCCACCAGTCGTAGGATTGGTGGTTCAGATACCTCTGACTTCTTGACCTGACTTCCTCGGCAGACAGAACAGTTGTCCAGCAATCGTAGGTTTGGTGGGTCAACTGACTCGGTTCCGTAGGAGACAGGTCAGTCATAAAGCAATCATTGGATCGGTGTTTCAATTGAATTTGACTGTGCTATTTGTGTTCCACAAGTAACACGGCATTTGTCCACCAATCGTAGGTTTCGTGATTTCATTGACTATGTCTCTGTGAGTTGAGTTCCTCAGGAGACAAAACAATGTTTCACCAATCATAGGTTTGGTGTTTCAGATGCCTCTGACCTCTAGACCTGACTTCCTCAGGAGACAGAACAGTTGTCTACCAATCGTAGGATTGGTGGTTCAATTGAGTCCGTTCCTTAGGAGACAGGTCAGTTGTCAGCCATTCATTGAAACACTTGTTCAAATGATTGTTACTGTGTTGTTTGTGTTCCGGAAGGGACAAAGCATTCGCCCACCTATCGGAGGATAGGTGTTTTTAATAACGCTTTGTTGTTTTTGAGTTTGTCAAGGTACAGAGCAGTCGTCGGTGGTTCCATTGACGCCTACTACTTGACCTGAGTTACAGAGGGACCAGAGCAGTTGTTCTCCAGTCATTGAGTTGGTGGGTGAAATGTCTCTGGCTCTATTCCTTGTGTTTTTCAGGTTATAGAGCAGTGGTCCACCAGTCGTAGGATTGGTGGTTCAGATACCTCTGGCTTCTTGACCTGACTTCCTCGGCAGACAGAACAGTTGTCCAGCAATCGTAGGTTTGGTGGGTCAACTGACTCGGTTCCGTAGGAGACAGGTCAGTCATAAAGCAATCATTGGATCGGTGTTTCAATGGAATTTGACTGTGCTATTTGTGTTCCACAAGTGACACGGCATTTGTCCACCAATCGTAGGTTTCGTGATTTCATTGACTATGTCTCTGTGAGTTGAGTTCCTCAGGAGACAAAACAGTGTTTCACCAATCGTAGGTTTCGTGATTTCATTGACTATGTCTCTGTGAGTTGAGTTCCTCAGGACACAAAACAGTGTTTCACCAATCGTAGGTTTCGTGATTTCATTGACTATGTCTCTGTGAGTTGAGTTCCTCAGGAGACAAAACAATGTTTCACCAATCATAGGTTTGGTGTTTCAGATGCCTCTGACCTCTAGACCTGACTTCCTCAGGAGACAGAACAGTTGTCTAACAATCGTAGGATTGGTGGTTCAATTGAGTCTGTTCCTTAGGAGACAGGTCAGTTGTCAGCCATTCATTGAAACACTTGTTCAAATGATTGTTACTGTGTTGTTTGTGTTCCGGAAGGGACAAAGCATTCGCCCACCTATCGGAGGATAGGTGTTTTTAATAACGCTTTGTTGTTTTTGAGTTTGTCGAGGTACAGAGCAGTCGTCGGTGGTTCCATTGACGCCTACTACTTGACCTGAGTTACAGAGGGAGCAGAGCAGTTGTTCTCCAGTCATTGAGTTGGTGGGTGAAATGTCTCTGGCTCTTTTCCTTGTGTTCCTCAGGTTATAGAGCAGTGGTCCACCAGTCGTAGGATTGGTGGTTCAGATACCTCTGACTTCTTGCCTGACTTCCTCGGCAGACAGAACAGTTGTCCAGCAATCGTAGGTTTGGTGGGTCAACTGACTCGGTTCCGTAGGAGACAGGTCAGTCACAAAGCAATCATTGGATCGGTGTTTCAATGGAATTTGACTGTGCTATTTGTGTTCCACAAGTGACACGGCATTTGTCCACCAATCGTAGGTTTCGTGATTTCATTGACTATGTCTCTGTGAGTTGAGTTCCTCAGGAGACAAAACAATGTTTCACCAATCATAGGTTTGGTGTTTCAGATGCCTCTGACCTCTAGACCTGACTTCCTCAGGAGACAGAACAGTTGTCTACCAATTGTAGGATTGGTGGTTCAATTGAGTCCGTTCCTTAGGAGACAGGTCAGTTGTCAGCCATTCATTGAAACACTTGTTCAAATGATTGTTACTGTGTTGTTTGTGTTCCGGAAGGGACAAAGCATTCGCCCACCTATCGGAGGATAGGTGTTTTTAATAACGCTTTGTTGTTTTTGAGTTTGTCAAGGTACAGAGCAGTCGTCGGTGGTTCCATTGACGCCTACTACTTGACCTGAGTTACAGAGGGAGCAGAGCAGTTGTTCTCCAGTCATTGAGTTGGTGGGTGAAATGTCTCTGGCTCTATTCCTTGTATTCCTCAGGTTATAGAGCAGTGGTCCACCAGTCGTAGGATTGGTGGTTCAGATACCTCTGACTTCTTGACCTGACTTCCTCGGCAGACAGAACAGTTGTCCAGCAATCGTAGGTTTGGTGGGTCAACTGACTCGGTTCCATAGGAGACAGGTCAGTCATAAAGCAATCATTGGATCGGTGTTTCAATGGAATTTGACTGTGCTATTTGTGTTCCACAAGTGACACGGCATTTGTCCACCAATCGTAGGTTTCGTGATTTCATTGACTATGTCTCTGTGAGTTGAGTTCCTCAGGAGACAAAACAGTGTTTCACCAATCGTAGGTTTCGTGATTTCATTGACTATGTCTCTGTGAGTTGAGTTCCTCAGGAGACAAAACAATGCTTCACCAATCATAGGTTTGGTGTTTCAGATGCCTCTGACCTCTAGACCTGACTTCCTCAGGAGACAGAACAGTTGTCTACCAATCGTAGGATTGGTGGTTCAATTGAGTCTGTTCCTTAGGAGACAGGTCAGTTGTCAGCCATTCATTGAAACACTTGTTCAAATGATTGTTACTGTGTTGTTTGTGTTCCGGAAGGGACAAAGCATTCTCTCACCTATCGGAGGATAGGTGTTTTAAAAAGGCTTTGTTGTTTTTGAGTTTGTCAAGGTACAGAGCAATCGTCGGTGGTTCCATTGACGCCTACTACTTGACCTGAGTTACAGAGGGAGCAGAGCAGTTGTTCTCCAGTCATTGAGTTGGTGGGTGAAATGTCTCTGGCTCTTTTCCTTGTGTTCCTCAGGTTATAGAGCAGTGGTCCACCAGTCGTAGGATTGGTGGTTCAGATACCTCTGACTTCTTGACCTGACTTCCTCGGCAGACAGAACAGTTGTCCAGCAATCGTAGGTTTGGTGGGTCAACTGACTCGGTTCCGTAGGAGACAGGTCAGTCATAAAGCAATCATTGGATCGGTGTTTCAATTGAATTTGACTGTGCTATTTGTGTTCCACAAGTAACACGGCATTTGTCCACCAATCGTAGGTTTCGTGATTTCATTGACTATGTCTCTGTGAGTTGAGTTCCTCAGGAGACAAAACAATGTTTCACCAATCATAGGTTTGGTGTTTCAGATGCCTCTGACCTCTAGACCTGACTTCCTCAGGAGACAGAACAGTTGTCTACCAATCGTAGGATTGGTGGTTCAATTGAGTCCGTTCCTTAGGAGACAGGTCAGTTGTCAGCCATTCATTGAAACACTTGTTCAAATGATTGTTACTGTGTTGTTTGTGTTCCGGAAGGGACAAAGCATTCGCCCACCTATCGGAGGATAGGTGTTTTTAATAACGCTTTGTTGTTTTTGAGTTTGTCAAGGTACAGAGCAGTCGTCGGTGGTTCCATTGACGCCTACTACTTGACCTGAGTTACAGAGGGAGCAGAGCAGTTGTTCTCCAGTCATTGAGTTGGTGGGTGAAATGTCTCTGGCTCTTTTCCTTGTGTTCCTCAGGTTATAGAGCAGTGGTCCACCAGTCGTAGGATTGGTGGTTCAGATCCCTCTGACTTCTTGACCTGACTTCCTCGGCAGACAGAACAGTTGTCCAGCAATCGTAGGTTTGGTGGGTCAACTGACTCGGTTCCGTAGGAGACAGGTCAGTCATAAAGCAATCATTGGATCGGTGTTTCAATGGAATTTGACTGTGCTATTTGTGTTCCACAAGTGACACTGCATTTGTCCACCAATCGTAGGTTTCGTGATTTCATTGACTATGTCTCTGTGAGTTGAGTTCCTCAGGAGACAAAACAGTGTTTTAGCAATCGTAGGTTTCGTGATTTCATTGACTATGTCTCTGTGAGTTGAGTTCCTCAGGAGACAAAACAATGTTTCACCAATCATAGGTTTGGTGTTTCAGATGCCTCTGACCTCTAGACCTGACTTCCTCAGGAGACAGAACAGTTGTCTACCAATCGTAGGATTGGTGGTTCAATTGAGTCCGTCCCTTAGGAGACAGGTCAGTTGTCAGCCATTCATTGAAACACTTGTTCAAATGATTGTTACTGTGTTGTTTGTGTTCCGGAAGGGACAAAGCATTCGCCCACCTATCGGAGGATAGGTGTTTTTAATAACGCTTTGTTGTTTTAGAGTTTGTCAAGGTACAGAGCAGTCGTCGGTGGTTCCATTGACGCCTACTACTTGACCTGAGTTACAGAGGGAGCAGAGCAGTTGTTCTCCAGTCATTGAGTTGGTGGGTGAAATGTCTCTGGCTCTTTTCCTTGTGTTCCTCAGGTTATAGAGCAGTGGTCCACCAGTCGTAGGATTGGTTGTTCAGATACCTCTGACTTCCTCGGCAGACAGAACAGTTGTCCAGCAATCGTAGGTTTGGTGGGTCAACTGACTCGGTTCCGTAGGAGACAGGTCAGTCACAAAGCAATCATTGGATCGGTGTTTCAATGGAATTTGACTGTGCTATTTGTGTTCCACAAGTGACACGGCATTTGTCCACCAATCGTAGGTTTCGTGATTTCATTGACTATGTCTCTGTGAGTTGAGTTCCTCAGGAGACAAAACAGTGTTTCACCAATTGTAGGTTTCGTGATTTCATTGACTATGTCTCTGTGAGTTGAGTTCCTCAGGAGACAAAACAGTGTTTCACCAATCATAGGTTTGGTGTTTCAGATGCCTCTGACCTCTAGACCTGACTTCCTCAGGAGACAGAACAGTTGTCTACCAATTGTAGGATTGGTGGTTCAATTGAGTCCGTTCCTTAGGAGACAGGTCAGTTGTCAGCCATTCATTGAAACACTTGTTCAAATGATTGTTACTGTGTTGTTTGTGTTCCGGAAGGGACAAAGCATTCGCCCACCTATCGGAGGATAGGTGTTTTTAATAACGCTTTGTTGTTTTTGAGTTTGTCAAGGTACAGAGCAGTCGTCGGTGGTTCCATTGACGCCTACTACTTGACCTGAGTTACAGAGGGAGCAGGGCAGTTGTTCTCCAGTCATTGAGTTGGTGGGTGAAATGTCTCTGGCTCTATTCCTTGTGTTCCTTAGGTTATAGAGCAGTGGTCCACCAGTCGTAGGATTGGTGGTTCAGATACCTCTGACTTCTTGACCTGACTTCCTCGGCAGACAGAACAGTTGTCCAGCAATCGTAGGTTTGGTGGGTCAACTGACTCGGTTCCGTAGGAGACAGGTCAGTCATAAAGCAATCATTGGATCGGTGTTTCAATGGAATTTGACTGTGCTATTTGTGTTCCACAAGTGACACGGCATTTGACCACCAATCGTAGGTTTCGTGATTTCATTGACTATGTCTCTGTGAGTTGAGTTCCTCAGGAGACAAAACAGTGTTTCACCAATCGTAGGTTTCGTGATTTCATTGACTATGTCTCTGTGAGTTGAGTTCCTCAGGAGACAAAACAGTGTTTCACCAATCATAGGTTTAGTGGTTCAGATGCCTCTGACCTCTAGACCTGACTTCCTCGGCAGACAGAACAGTTGTCCAGCAATCGTAGGTTTGGTGGGTCAACTGACTCGGTTCCGTAGGAGACAGGTCAGTCACAAAGCAATCATTGGATCGGTGTTTCAATGGAATTTGACTGTGCTATTTGTGTTCCACAAGTGACACGGCATTTGACCACCAATCGTAGGTTTCGTGATTTCATTGACTATGTCTCTGTGAGTTGAGTTCCTCAGGAGACAAAACAGTGTTTCACCAATCGTAGGTTTCGTGATTTCATTGACTATGTCTCTGTGAGTTGAGTTCCTCAGGAGACAAAACAATGTTTCACCAATCATAGGTTTGGTGTTTCAGATGCCTCTGACCTCTAGACCTGACTTCCTCAGGAGACAGAACAGTTGTCTACCAATCGTAGGATTGGTGGTTCAATTGAGTCCGTTCCTTAGGAGACAGGTCAGTTGTCAGCCATTCATTGAAACACTTGTTCAAATGATTGTTACTGTGTTGTTTGTGTTCCGGAAGGGACAAAGCATTCGCCCACCTATCGGAGGATAGGTGTTTTTAATAACGCTTTGTTGTTTTTGAGTTTGTCAAGGTACAGAGCAGTCGTCGGTGGTTCCATTGACGCCTACTACTTGACCTGAGTTACAGAGGGAGCAGAGCAGTTGTTCTCCAGTCATTGAGTTGGTGGGTGAAATGTCTCTGGCTCTTTTCCTTGTGTTCCTCAGGTTATAGAGCAGTGGTCCACCAGTCGTAGGATTGGTGGTTCAGATACCTCTGACTTCTTGACCTGACTTCCTCGGCAGACAGAACAGTTGTCCAGCAATCGTAGGTTTGGTGGGTCAACTGACTCGGTTCCGTAGGAGACAGGTCAGTCATAAAGCAATCATTGGATCGGTGTTTCAATGGAATTTGACTGTGCTATTTGTGTTCCACAAGTGACACGGCATTTGTCCACCAATCGTAGGTTTCGTGATTTCATTGACTATGTCTCTGTGAGTTGAGTTCCTCAGGAGACAAAACAGTGTTTCACCAATCGTAGGTTTCGTGATTTCATTGACTATGTCTCTGTGAGTTGAGTTCCTCAGGAGACAAAACAATGTTTCACCAATCATAGGTTTGGTGTTTCAGATGCCTCTGACCTCTAGACCTGACTTCCTCAGGAGACAGAACAGTTGTCTACCAATCGTAGGATTGGTGGTTCAATTGAGTCCGTTCCTTAGGAGACAGGTCAGTTGTCAGCCATTCATTGAAACACTTGTTCAAATGATTGTTACTGTGTTGTTTGTGTTCCGGAGAGGACAAAGCATTCGCCCACCTATCGGAGGATAGGTGTTTTTAATAACGCTTTGTTGTTTTTGAGTTTGTCAAGGTACAGAGCAGTCGTCGGTGGTTCCATTGACGCCTACTACTTGACCTGAGTTACAGAGGGAGCAGGGCAGTTGTTCTCCAGTCATTGAGTTGGTGGGTGAAATGTCTCTGGCTCTATTCCTTGTGTTCCTCAGGTTATAGAGCAGTGGTCCACCAGTCGTAGGATTGGTGGTTCAGATACCTCTGACTTCTTGACCTGACTTCCTCGGCAGACAGAACAGTTGTCCAGCAATCGTAGGTTTGGTGGGTCAACTGACTCGGTTCCGTAGGAGACAGGTCAGTCATAAAGCAATCATTGGATCGGTGTTTCAATGGAATTTGACTGTGCTATTTGTGTTCCACAAGTGACACGGCATTTGTCCACCAATCGTAGGTTTCGTGATTTCATTGACTATGTCTCTGTGAGTTGAGTTCCTCAGGAGACAAAACAGTGTTTCACCAATCGTAGGTTTCGTGATTTCATTGACTATGTCTCTGTGAGTTGAGTTCCTCAGGAGACAAAACAATGTTTCACCAATCATAGGTTTGGTGTTTCAGATGCCTCTGACCTGTAGACCTGACTTCCTCAGGAGACAGAACAGTTGTCCACCAATCGTAGGATTGGTGGTTCAATTGAGTCCGTTCCTTAGGAGACAGGTCAGTTGTCAGCCATTCATTGAAACACTTGTTCAAATGATTGTTACTGTGTTGTTTGTGTTCCGGAAGGGACAAAGCATTCGCCCACCTATCGGAGGATAGGTGTTTTTAATAACGCTTTGTTGTTTTTGAGTTTGTCAAGGTACAGAGCAGTCGTCGGTGGTTCCATTGACGCCTACTACTTGACCTGAGTTACAGAGGGAGCAGAGCAGTTGTTCTCCAGTCATTGAGTTGGTGGGTGAAATGTCTCTTGCTCTATTCCTTGTATTCCTCAGGTTATAGAGCAGTGGTCCACCAGTCGTAGGATTGGTGGTTCAGATACCTCTGACTTCTTGACCTGACTTCCTCGGCAGACAGAACAGTTGTCCAGCAATCGTAGGTTTGGTGGGTCAACTGACTCGGTTCCGTAGGAGACAGGTCAGTCATAAAGCAATCATTGGATCGGTGTTTCAATGGAATTTGACTGTGCTATTTGTGTTCCACAAGTGACACGGCATTTGTCCACCAATCGTAGGTTTCGTGATTTCATTGACTATGTCTCTGTGAGTTGAGTTCCTCAGGAGACAAAACAGTGTTTCACCAATCGTAGGTTTCGTGATTTCATTGACTATGTCTCTGTGAGTTGAGTTCCTCAGGACACAAAACAGTGGTTCACCAATCGTAGGTTTCGTGATTTCATTGACTATGTCTCTGTGAGTTGAGTTCCTCAGGAGACAAAACAATGTTTCACCAATCATAGGTTTGGTGTTTCAGATGCCTCTGACCTCTAGACCTGACTTCCTCAGGAGACAGAACAGTTGTCTACCAATCGTAGGATTGGTGGTTCAATTGAGTCTGTTCCTTAGGAGACAGGTCAGTTGTCAGCCATTCATTGAAACACTTGTTCAAATGATTGTTACTGTGTTGTTTGTGTTCCGGAAGGGACAAAGCATTCGCCCACCTATCGGAGGATAGGTGTTTTTAATAACGCTTTGTTGTTTTTGAGTTTGTCGAGGTACAGAGCAGTCGTCGGTGGTTCCATTGACGCCTACTACTTGACCTGAGTTACAGAGGGAGCAGAGCAGTTGTTCTCCAGTCATTGAGTTGGTGGGTGAAATGTCTCTGGCTCTTTTCCTTGTGTTCCTCAGGTTATAGAGCAGTGGTCCACCAGTCGTAGGATTGGTGGTTCAGATACCTCTGACTTCTTGACCTGACTTCCTCGGCAGACAGAACAGTTGTCCAGCAATCGTAGGTTTGGTGGGTCAACTGACTCGGTTCCGTAGGAGACAGGTCAGTCATAAAGTAATCATTGGATCGGTGTTTCAATGGAATTTGACTGTGCTATTTGTGTTCCACAAGTGACACGGCATTTGTCCACCAATCGTAGGTTTCGTGATTTCATTGACTATGTCTCTGTGAGTTGAGTTCCTCAGGAGACAAAACAATGTTTCACCAATCATAGGTTTGGTGTTTCAGATGCCTCTGACCTCTAGACCTGACTTCCTCAGGAGACAGAACAGTTGTCTACCAATCGTAGGATTGGTGGTTCAATTGAGTCTGTTCCTTAGGAGACAGGTCAGTTGTCAGCCATTCATTGAAACACTTGTTCAAATGATTGTTACTGTGTTGTTTGTGTTCCGGAAGGGACAAAGCATTCGCCCACCTATCGGAGGATAGGTGTTTTTAATAACGCTTTGTTGTTTTTGAGTTTGTCGAGGTACAGAGCAGTCGTCGGTGGTTCCATTGACGCCTACTACTTGACCTGAGTTACAGAGGGAGCAGAGCAGTTGTTCTCCAGTCATTGAGTTGGTGGGTGAAATGTCTCTGGCTCTTTTCCTTGTGTTCCTCAGGTTATAGAGCAGTGGTCCACCAGTCGTAGGATTGGTGGTTCAGATACCTCTGACTTCTTGCCTGACTTCCTCGGCAGACAGAACAGTTGTCCAGCAATCGTAGGTTTGGTGGGTCAACTGACTCGGTTCCGTAGGAGACAGGTCAGTCACAAAGCAATCATTGGATCGGTGTTTCAATGGAATTTGACTGTGCTATTTGTGTTCCACAAGTGACACGGCATTTGTCCACCAATCGTAGGTTTCGTGATTTCATTGACTATGTCTCTGTGAGTTGAGTTCCTCAGGAGACAAAACAGTGTTTCACCAATCGTAGGTTTCGTGATTTCATTGACTATGTCTCTGTGAGTTGAGTTCCTCAGGACACAAAACAGTGGTTCACCAATCGTAGGTTTCGTGATTTCATTGACTATGTCTCTGTGAGTTGAGTTCCTCAGGAGACAAAACAATGCTTCACCAATCATAGGTTTGGTGTTTCAGATGCCTCTGACCTCTAGACCTGACTTCCTCAGGAGACAGAACAGTTGTCTACCAATCGTAGGATTGTTGGTTCAATTGAGTCCGTTCCTTAGGAGACAGGTCAGTTGTCAGCCATTCATTGAAACACTTGTTCAAATGATTGTTACTGTGTTGTTTGTGTTCCGGAAGGGACAAAGCATTCGCCCACCTATCGGAGGATAGGTGTTTTTAATAACGCTTTGTTGTTTTTGAGTTTGTCAAGGTACAGAGCAGTCGTCGGTGGTTCCATTGACGCCTACTACTTGACCTGAGTTACAGAGGGAGCAGAGCAGTTGTTCTCCAGTCATTGAGTTGGTGGGTGAAATGTCTCTGGCTCTTTTCCTTGTGTTCCTCAGGTTATAGAGCAGTGGTCCACCAGTCGTAGGATTGGTGGTTCAGATACCTCTGACTTCTTGACCTGACTTCCTCGGCAGACAGAACAGTTGTCCAGCAATCGTAGGTTTGGTGGGTCAACTGACTCGGTTCCGTAGGAGACAGGTCAGTCACAAAGCAATCATTGGATCGGTGTTTCAATGGAATTTGACTGTGCTATTTGTGTTCCACAAGTGACACGGCATTTGTCCACCAATCGTAGGTTTCGTGATTTCATTGACTATGTCTCTGTGAGTTGAGTTCCTCAGGAGACAAAACAGTGTTTCACCAATTGTAGGTTTCGTGATTTCATTGACTATGTCTCTGTGAGTTGAGTTCCTCAGGAGACAAAACAGTGTTTCACCAATCATAGGTTTGGTGTTTCAGATGCCTCTGACCTCTAGACCTGACTTCCTCAGGAGACAGAACAGTTGTCTACCAATTGTAGGATTGGTGGTTCAATTGAGTCCGTTCCTTAGGAGACAGGTCAGTTGTCAGCCATTCATTGAAACACTTGTTCAAATGATTGTTACTGTGTTGTTTGTGTTCCGGAAGGGACAAAGCATTCGCCCACCTATCGGAGGATAGGTGTTTTTAATAACGCTTTGTTGTTTTTGAGTTTGTCAAGGTACAGAGCAGTCGTCGGTGGTTCCATTGACGCCTACTACTTGACCTGAGTTACAGAGGGAGCAGGGCAGTTGTTCTCCAGTCATTGAGTTGGTGGGTGAAATGTCTCTGGCTCTATTCCTTGTGTTCCTCAGGTTATAGAGCAGTGGTCCACCAGTCGTAGGATTGGTGGTTCAGATACCTCTGACTTCTTGACCTGACTTCCTCGGCAGACAGAACAGTCGTCCAGCAATCGTAGGTTTGGTGGGTCAACTGACTCGGTTCCGTAGGAGACAGGTCAGTCATAAAGCAATCATTGGATCGGTGTTTCAATGGAATTTGACTGTGCTATTTGTGTTCCACAAGTGATACGGCATTTGACCACCAATCGTAGGTTTCGTGATTTCATTGACTATGTCTCTGTGAGTTGAGTTCCTCAGGAGACAAAACAGTGTTTCACCAATCGTAGGTTTCGTGATTTCATTGACTATGTCTCTGTGAGTTGAGTTCCTCAGGAGACAAAACAGTGTTTCACCAATCATAGGTTTAGTGGTTCAGATGCCTCTGACCTCTAGACCTGACTTCCTCGGCAGACAGAACAGTTGTCCAGCAATCGTAGGTTTGGTGGGTCAACTGACTCGGTTCCGTAGGAGACAGGTCAGTCACAAAGCAATCATTGGATCGGTGTTTCAATGGAATTTGACTGTGCTATTTGTGTTCCACAAGTGACACGGCATTTGACCACCAATCGTAGGTTTCGTGATTTCATTGACTATGTCTCTGTGAGTTGAGTTCCTCAGGAGACAAAACAGTGTTTCACCAATCGTAGGTTTCGTGATTTCATTGACTATGTCTCTGTGAGTTGAGTTCCTCAGGAGACAAAACAATGTTTCACCAATCATAGGTTTGGTGTTTCAGATGCCTCTGACCTCTAGACCTGACTTCCTCAGGAGACAGAACAGTTGTCTACCAATCGTAGGATTGGTGGTTCAATTGAGTCCGTTCCTTAGGAGACAGGTCAGTTGTCAGCCATTCATTGAAACACTTGTTCAAATGATTGTTACTGTGTTGTTTGTGTTCCGGAAGGGACAAAGCATTCGCCCACCTATCGGAGGATAGGTGTTTTTAATAACGCTTTGTTGTTTTTGAGTTTGTCAAGGTACAGAGCAGTCGTCGGTGGTTCCATTGACGCCTACTACTTGACCTGAGTTACAGAGGGAGCAGAGCAGTTGTTCTCCAGTCATTGAGTTGGTGGGTGAAATGTCTCTGGCTCTTTTCCTTGTGTTCCTCAGGTTGTAGAGCAGTGGTCCACCAGTCGTAGGATTGGTGGTTCAGATACCTCTGACTTCTTGACCTGACTTCCTCGGCAGACAGAACAGTTGTCCAGCAATCGTAGGTTTGGTGGGTCAACTGACTCGGTTCCGTAGGAGACAGGTCAGTCATAAAGCAATCATTAGATCGGTGTTTCAATGGAATTTGACTGTGCTATTTGTGTTCCACAAGTGACACGGCATTTGTCCACCAATCGTAGGTTTCGTGATTTCATTGACTATGTCTCTGTGAGTTGAGTTCCTCAGGAGACAAAACAGTGTTTCACCAATCGTAGGTTTCGTGATTTCATTGACTATGTCTCTGTGAGTTGAGTTCCTCAGGAGACAAAACAATGTTTCACCAATCATAGGTTTGGTGTTTCAGATGCCTCTGACCTCTAGACCTGACTTCCTCAGGAGACAGAACAGTTGTCTACCAATCGTAGGATTGGTGGTTCAATTGAGTCCGTTCCTTAGGAGACAGGTCAGTTGTCAGCCATTCATTGAAACACTTGTTCAAATGATTGTTACTGTGTTGTTTGTGTTCCGGAGAGGACAAAGCATTCGCCCACCTATCGGAGGATAGGTGTTTTTAATAACGCTTTGTTGTTTTTGAGTTTGTCAAGGTACAGAGCAGTCGTCGGTGGTTCCATTGACGCCTACTACTTGACCTGAGTTACAGAGGGAGCAGGGCAGTTGTTCTCCAGTCATTGAGTTGGTGGGTGAAATGTCTCTGGCTCTATTCCTTGTGTTCCTCAGGTTATAGAGCAGTGGTCCACCAGTCGTAGGATTGGTGGTTCAGATACCTCTGACTTCTTGACCTGACTTCCTCGGCAGACAGAACAGTTGTCCAGCAATCGTAGGTTTGGTGGGTCAACTGACTCGGTTCCGTAGGAGACAGGTCAGTCATAAAGCAATCATTGGATCGGTGTTTCAATGGAATTTGACTGTGCTATTTGTGTTCCACAAGTGACACGGCATTTGTCCACCAATCGTAGGTTTCGTGATTTCATTGACTATGTCTCTGTGAGTTGAGTTCCTCAGGAGACAAAACAGTGTTTCACCAATCGTAGGTTTCGTGATTTCATTGACTATGTCTCTGTGAGTTGAGTTCCTCAGGAGACAAAACAATGTTTCACCAATCATAGGTTTGGTGTTTCAGATGCCTCTGACCTGTAGACCTGACTTCCTCAGGAGACAGAACAGTTGTCCACCAATCGTAGGATTGGTGGTTCAATTGAGTCCGTTCCTTAGGAGACAGGTCAGTTGTCAGCCATTCATTGAAACACTTGTTCAAATGATTGTTACTGTGTTGTTTGTGTTCCGGAAGGGACAAAGCATTCGCCCACCTATCGGAGGATAGGTGTTTTTAATAACGCTTTGTTGTTTTTGAGTTTGTCAAGGTACAGAGCAGTCGTCGGTGGTTCCATTGACGCCTACTACTTGACCTGAGTTACAGAGGGAGCAGAGCAGTTGTTCTCCAGTCATTGAGTTGGTGGGTGAAATGTCTCTTGCTCTATTCCTTGTATTCCTCAGGTTATAGAGCAGTGGTCCACCAGTCGTAGGATTGGTGGTTCAGATACCTCTGACTTCTTGACCTGACTTCCTCGGCAGACAGAACAGTTGTCCAGCAATCGTAGGTTTGGTGGGTCAACTGACTCGGTTCCGTAGGAGACAGGTCAGTCATAAAGCAATCATTGGATCGGTGTTTCAATGGAATTTGACTGTGCTATTTGTGTTCCACAAGTGACACGGCATTTGTCCACCAATCGTAGGTTTCGTGATTTCATTGACTATGTCTCTGTGAGTTGAGTTCCTCAGGAGACAAAACAGTGTTTCACCAATCGTAGGTTTCGTGATTTCATTGACTATGTCTCTGTGAGTTGAGTTCCTCAGGACACAAAACAGTGGTTCACCAATCGTAGGTTTCGTGATTTCATTGACTATGTCTCTGTGAGTTGAGTTCCTCAGGAGACAAAACAATGTTTCACCAATCATAGGTTTGGTGTTTCAGATGCCTCTGACCTCTAGACCTGACTTCCTCAGGAGACAGAACAGTTGTCTACCAATCGTAGGATTGGTGGTTCAATTGAGTCTGTTCCTTAGGAGACAGGTCAGTTGTCAGCCATTCATTGAAACACTTGTTCAAATGATTGTTACTGTGTTGTTTGTGTTCCGGAAGGGACAAAGCATTCGCCCACCTATCGGAGGATAGGTGTTTTTAATAACGCTTTGTTGTTTTTGAGTTTGTCGAGGTACAGAGCAGTCGTCGGTGGTTCCATTGACGCCTACTACTTGACCTGAGTTACAGAGGGAGCAGAGCAGTTGTTCTCCAGTCATTGAGTTGGTGGGTGAAATGTCTCTGGCTCTTTTCCTTGTGTTCCTCAGGTTATAGAGCAGTGGTCCACCAGTCGTAGGATTGGTGGTTCAGATACCTCTGACTTCTTGACCTGACTTCCTCGGCAGACAGAACAGTTGTCCAGCAATCGTAGGTTTGGTGGGTCAACTGACTCGGTTCCGTAGGAGACAGGTCAGTCATAAAGTAATCATTGGATCGGTGTTTCAATGGAATTTGACTGTGCTATTTGTGTTCCACAAGTGACACGGCATTTGTCCACCAATCGTAGGTTTCGTGATTTCATTGACTATGTCTCTGTGAGTTGAGTTCCTCAGGAGACAAAACAATGTTTCACCAATCATAGGTTTGGTGTTTCAGATGCCTCTGACCTCTAGACCTGACTTCCTCAGGAGACAGAACAGTTGTCTACCAATCGTAGGATTGGTGGTTCAATTGAGTCTGTTCCTTAGGAGACAGGTCAGTTGTCAGCCATTCATTGAAACACTTGTTCAAATGATTGTTACTGTGTTGTTTGTGTTCCGGAAGGGACAAAGCATTCGCCCACCTATCGGAGGATAGGTGTTTTTAATAACGCTTTGTTGTTTTTGAGTTTGTCGAGGTACAGAGCAGTCGTCGGTGGTTCCATTGACGCCTACTACTTGACCTGAGTTACAGAGGGAGCAGAGCAGTTGTTCTCCAGTCATTGAGTTGGTGGGTGAAATGTCTCTGGCTCTTTTCCTTGTGTTCCTCAGGTTATAGAGCAGTGGTCCACCAGTCGTAGGATTGGTGGTTCAGATACCTCTGACTTCTTGCCTGACTTCCTCGGCAGACAGAACAGTTGTCCAGCAATCGTAGGTTTGGTGGGTCAACTGACTCGGTTCCGTAGGAGACAGGTCAGTCACAAAGCAATCATTGGATCGGTGTTTCAATGGAATTTGACTGTGCTATTTGTGTTCCACAAGTGACACGGCATTTGTCCACCAATCGTAGGTTTCGTGATTTCATTGACTATGTCTCTGTGAGTTGAGTTCCTCAGGAGACAAAACAGTGTTTCACCAATCGTAGGTTTCGTGATTTCATTGACTATGTCTCTGTGAGTTGAGTTCCTCAGGACACAAAACAGTGGTTCACCAATCGTAGGTTTCGTGATTTCATTGACTATGTCTCTGTGAGTTGAGTTCCTCAGGAGACAAAACAATGCTTCACCAATCATAGGTTTGGTGTTTCAGATGCCTCTGACCTCTAGACCTGACTTCCTCAGGAGACAGAACAGTTGTCTACCAATCGTAGGATTGTTGGTTCAATTGAGTCCGTTCCTTAGGAGACAGGTCAGTTGTCAGCCATTCATTGAAACACTTGTTCAAATGATTGTTACTGTGTTGTTTGTGTTCCGGAAGGGACAAAGCATTCGCCCACCTATCGGAGGATAGGTGTTTTTAATAACGCTTTGTTGTTTTTGAGTTTGTCAAGGTACAGAGCAGTCGTCGGTGGTTCCATTGACGCCTACTACTTGACCTGAGTTACAGAGGGAGCAGAGCAGTTGTTCTCCAGTCATTGAGTTGGTGGGTGAAATGTCTCTGGCTCTTTTCCTTGTGTTCCTCAGGTTATAGAGCAGTGGTCCACCAGTCGTAGGATTGGTGGTTCAGATACCTCTGACTTCTTGACCTGACTTCCTCGGCAGACAGAACAGTTGTCCAGCAATCGTAGGTTTGGTGGGTCAACTGACTCGGTTCCGTAGGAGACAGGTCAGTCACAAAGCAATCATTGGATCGGTGTTTCAATGGAATTTGACTGTGCTATTTGTGTTCCACAAGTGACACGGCATTTGTCCACCAATCGTAGGTTTCGTGATTTCATTGACTATGTCTCTGTGAGTTGAGTTCCTCAGGAGACAAAACAGTGTTTCACCAATTGTAGGTTTCGTGATTTCATTGACTATGTCTCTGTGAGTTGAGTTCCTCAGGAGACAAAACAGTGTTTCACCAATCATAGGTTTGGTGTTTCAGATGCCTCTGACCTCTAGACCTGACTTCCTCAGGAGACAGAACAGTTGTCTACCAATTGTAGGATTGGTGGTTCAATTGAGTCCGTTCCTTAGGAGACAGGTCAGTTGTCAGCCATTCATTGAAACACTTGTTCAAATGATTGTTACTGTGTTGTTTGTGTTCCGGAAGGGACAAAGCATTCGCCCACCTATCGGAGGATAGGTGTTTTTAATAACGCTTTGTTGTTTTTGAGTTTGTCAAGGTACAGAGCAGTCGTCGGTGGTTCCATTGACGCCTACTACTTGACCTGAGTTACAGAGGGAGCAGGGCAGTTGTTCTCCAGTCATTGAGTTGGTGGGTGAAATGTCTCTGGCTCTATTCCTTGTGTTCCTCAGGTTATAGAGCAGTGGTCCACCAGTCGTAGGATTGGTGGTTCAGATACCTCTGACTTCTTGACCTGACTTCCTCGGCAGACAGAACAGTCGTCCAGCAATCGTAGGTTTGGTGGGTCAACTGACTCGGTTCCGTAGGAGACAGGTCAGTCATAAAGCAATCATTGGATCGGTGTTTCAATGGAATTTGACTGTGCTATTTGTGTTCCACAAGTGATACGGCATTTGACCACCAATCGTAGGTTTCGTGATTTCATTGACTATGTCTCTGTGAGTTGAGTTCCTCAGGAGACAAAACAGTGTTTCACCAATCGTAGGTTTCGTGATTTCATTGACTATGTCTCTGTGAGTTGAGTTCCTCAGGAGACAAAACAGTGTTTCACCAATCATAGGTTTAGTGGTTCAGATGCCTCTGACCTCTAGACCTGACTTCCTCGGCAGACAGAACAGTTGTCCAGCAATCGTAGGTTTGGTGGGTCAACTGACTCGGTTCCGTAGGAGACAGGTCAGTCACAAAGCAATCATTGGATCGGTGTTTCAATGGAATTTGACTGTGCTATTTGTGTTCCACAAGTGACACGGCATTTGACCACCAATCGTAGGTTTCGTGATTTCATTGACTATGTCTCTGTGAGTTGAGTTCCTCAGGAGACAAAACAGTGTTTCACCAATCGTAGGTTTCGTGATTTCATTGACTATGTCTCTGTGAGTTGAGTTCCTCAGGAGACAAAACAATGTTTCACCAATCATAGGTTTGGTGTTTCAGATGCCTCTGACCTCTAGACCTGACTTCCTCAGGAGACAGAACAGTTGTCTACCAATCGTAGGATTGGTGGTTCAATTGAGTCCGTTCCTTAGGAGACAGGTCAGTTGTCAGCCATTCATTGAAACACTTGTTCAAATGATTGTTACTGTGTTGTTTGTGTTCCGGAAGGGACAAAGCATTCGCCCACCTATCGGAGGATAGGTGTTTTTAATAACGCTTTGTTGTTTTTGAGTTTGTCAAGGTACAGAGCAGTCGTCGGTGGTTCCATTGACGCCTACTACTTGACCTGAGTTACAGAGGGAGCAGAGCAGTTGTTCTCCAGTCATTGAGTTGGTGGGTGAAATGTCTCTGGCTCTTTTCCTTGTGTTCCTCAGGTTGTAGAGCAGTGGTCCACCAGTCGTAGGATTGGTGGTTCAGATACCTCTGACTTCTTGACCTGACTTCCTCGGCAGACAGAACAGTTGTCCAGCAATCGTAGGTTTGGTGGGTCAACTGACTCGGTTCCGTAGGAGACAGGTCAGTCATAAAGCAATCATTAGATCGGTGTTTCAATGGAATTTGACTGTGCTATTTGTGTTCCACAAGTGACACGGCATTTGTCCACCAATCGTAGGTTTCGTGATTTCATTGACTATGTCTCTGTGAGTTGAGTTCCTCAGGAGACAAAACAGTGTTTCACCAATCGTAGGTTTCGTGATTTCATTGACTATGTCTCTGTGAGTTGAGTTCCTCAGGAGACAAAACAATGTTTCACCAATCATAGGTTTGGTGTTTCAGATGCCTCTGACCTCTAGACCTGACTTCCTCAGGAGACAGAACAGTTGTCTACCAATCGTAGGATTGGTGGTTCAATTGAGTCCGTTCCTTAGGAGACAGGTCAGTTGTCAGCCATTCATTGAAACACTTGTTCAAATGATTGTTACTGTGTTGTTTGTGTTCCGGAGAGGACAAAGCATTCGCCCACCTATCGGAGGATAGGTGTTTTTAATAACGCTTTGTTGTTTTTGAGTTTGTCAAGGTACAGAGCAGTCGTCGGTGGTTCCATTGACGCCTACTACTTGACCTGAGTTACAGAGGGAGCAGGGCAGTTGTTCTCCAGTCATTGAGTTGGTGGGTGAAATGTCTCTGGCTCTATTCCTTGTGTTCCTCAGGTTATAGAGCAGTGGTCCACCAGTCGTAGGATTGGTGGTTCAGATACCTCTGACTTCTTGACCTGACTTCCTCGGCAGACAGAACAGTTGTCCAGCAATCGTAGGTTTGGTGGGTCAACTGACTCGGTTCCGTAGGAGACAGGTCAGTCATAAAGCAATCATTGGATCGGTGTTTCAATGGAATTTGACTGTGCTATTTGTGTTCCACAAGTGACACGGCATTTGTCCACCAATCGTAGGTTTCGTGATTTCATTGACTATGTCTCTGTGAGTTGAGTTCCTCAGGAGACAAAACAGTGTTTCACCAATCGTAGGTTTCGTGATTTCATTGACTATGTCTCTGTGAGTTGAGTTCCTCAGGAGACAAAACAATGTTTCACCAATCATAGGTTTGGTGTTTCAGATGCCTCTGACCTGTAGACCTGACTTCCTCAGGAGACAGAACAGTTGTCCACCAATCGTAGGATTGGTGGTTCAATTGAGTCCGTTCCTTAGGAGACAGGTCAGTTGTCAGCCATTCATTGAAACACTTGTTCAAATGATTGTTACTGTGTTGTTTGTGTTCCGGAAGGGACAAAGCATTCGCCCACCTATCGGAGGATAGGTGTTTTTAATAACGCTTTGTTGTTTTTGAGTTTGTCAAGGTACAGAGCAGTCGTCGGTGGTTCCATTGACGCCTACTACTTGACCTGAGTTACAGAGGGAGCAGAGCAGTTGTTCTCCAGTCATTGAGTTGGTGGGTGAAATGTCTCTTGCTCTATTCCTTGTATTCCTCAGGTTATAGAGCAGTGGTCCACCAGTCGTAGGATTGGTGGTTCAGATACCTCTGACTTCTTGACCTGACTTCCTCGGCAGACAGAACAGTTGTCCAGCAATCGTAGGTTTGGTGGGTCAACTGACTCGGTTCCGTAGGAGACAGGTCAGTCATAAAGCAATCATTGGATCGGTGTTTCAATGGAATTTGACTGTGCTATTTGTGTTCCACAAGTGACACGGCATTTGTCCACCAATCGTAGGTTTCGTGATTTCATTGACTATGTCTCTGTGAGTTGAGTTCCTCAGGAGACAAAACAGTGTTTCACCAATCGTAGGTTTCGTGATTTCATTGACTATGTCTCTGTGAGTTGAGTTCCTCAGGACACAAAACAGTGGTTCACCAATCGTAGGTTTCGTGATTTCATTGACTATGTCTCTGTGAGTTGAGTTCCTCAGGAGACAAAACAATGTTTCACCAATCATAGGTTTGGTGTTTCAGATGCCTCTGACCTCTAGACCTGACTTCCTCAGGAGACAGAACAGTTGTCTACCAATCGTAGGATTGGTGGTTCAATTGAGTCTGTTCCTTAGGAGACAGGTCAGTTGTCAGCCATTCATTGAAACACTTGTTCAAATGATTGTTACTGTGTTGTTTGTGTTCCGGAAGGGACAAAGCATTCGCCCACCTATCGGAGGATAGGTGTTTTTAATAACGCTTTGTTGTTTTTGAGTTTGTCGAGGTACAGAGCAGTCGTCGGTGGTTCCATTGACGCCTACTACTTGACCTGAGTTACAGAGGGAGCAGAGCAGTTGTTCTCCAGTCATTGAGTTGGTGGGTGAAATGTCTCTGGCTCTTTTCCTTGTGTTCCTCAGGTTATAGAGCAGTGGTCCACCAGTCGTAGGATTGGTGGTTCAGATACCTCTGACTTCTTGACCTGACTTCCTCGGCAGACAGAACAGTTGTCCAGCAATCGTAGGTTTGGTGGGTCAACTGACTCGGTTCCGTAGGAGACAGGTCAGTCATAAAGTAATCATTGGATCGGTGTTTCAATGGAATTTGACTGTGCTATTTGTGTTCCACAAGTGACACGGCATTTGTCCACCAATCGTAGGTTTCGTGATTTCATTGACTATGTCTCTGTGAGTTGAGTTCCTCAGGAGACAAAACAATGTTTCACCAATCATAGGTTTGGTGTTTCAGATGCCTCTGACCTCTAGACCTGACTTCCTCAGGAGACAGAACAGTTGTCTACCAATCGTAGGATTGGTGGTTCAATTGAGTCTGTTCCTTAGGAGACAGGTCAGTTGTCAGCCATTCATTGAAACACTTGTTCAAATGATTGTTACTGTGTTGTTTGTGTTCCGGAAGGGACAAAGCATTCGCCCACCTATCGGAGGATAGGTGTTTTTAATAACGCTTTGTTGTTTTTGAGTTTGTCGAGGTACAGAGCAGTCGTCGGTGGTTCCATTGACGCCTACTACTTGACCTGAGTTACAGAGGGAGCAGAGCAGTTGTTCTCCAGTCATTGAGTTGGTGGGTGAAATGTCTCTGGCTCTTTTCCTTGTGTTCCTCAGGTTATAGAGCAGTGGTCCACCAGTCGTAGGATTGGTGGTTCAGATACCTCTGACTTCTTGCCTGACTTCCTCGGCAGACAGAACAGTTGTCCAGCAATCGTAGGTTTGGTGGGTCAACTGACTCGGTTCCGTAGGAGACAGGTCAGTCACAAAGCAATCATTGGATCGGTGTTTCAATGGAATTTGACTGTGCTATTTGTGTTCCACAAGTGACACGGCATTTGTCCACCAATCGTAGGTTTCGTGATTTCATTGACTATGTCTCTGTGAGTTGAGTTCCTCAGGAGACAAAACAGTGTTTCACCAATCGTAGGTTTCGTGATTTCATTGACTATGTCTCTGTGAGTTGAGTTCCTCAGGACACAAAACAGTGGTTCACCAATCGTAGGTTTCGTGATTTCATTGACTATGTCTCTGTGAGTTGAGTTCCTCAGGAGACAAAACAATGCTTCACCAATCATAGGTTTGGTGTTTCAGATGCCTCTGACCTCTAGACCTGACTTCCTCAGGAGACAGAACAGTTGTCTACCAATCGTAGGATTGTTGGTTCAATTGAGTCCGTTCCTTAGGAGACAGGTCAGTTGTCAGCCATTCATTGAAACACTTGTTCAAATGATTGTTACTGTGTTGTTTGTGTTCCGGAAGGGACAAAGCATTCGCCCACCTATCGGAGGATAGGTGTTTTTAATAACGCTTTGTTGTTTTTGAGTTTGTCAAGGTACAGAGCAGTCGTCGGTGGTTCCATTGACGCCTACTACTTGACCTGAGTTACAGAGGGAGCAGAGCAGTTGTTCTCCAGTCATTGAGTTGGTGGGTGAAATGTCTCTGGCTCTTTTCCTTGTGTTCCTCAGGTTATAGAGCAGTGGACCACCAGTCGTAGGATTGGTGGTTCAGATACCTCTGACTTCTTGACCTGACTTCCTCGGCAGACAGAACAGTTGTCCAGCAATCGTAGGTTTGGTGGGTCAACTGACTCGGTTCCGTAGGAGACAGGTCAGTCATAAAGTAATCATTGGATCGGTGTTTCAATGGAATTTGACTGTGCTATTTGTGTTCCACAAGTGACACGGCATTTGTCCACCAATCGTAGGTTTCGTGATTTCATTGACTATGTCTCTGTGAGTTGAGTTCCTCAGGACACAAAACAGTGGTTCACCAATCGTAGGTTTCGTGATTTCATTGACTATGTCTCTGTGAGTTGAGTTCCTCAGGAGACAAAACAATGCTTCACCAATCATAGGTTTGGTGTTTCAGATGCCTCTGACCTCTAGACCTGACTTCCTCAGGAGACAGAACAGTTGTCTACCAATCGTAGGATTGGTGGTTCAATTGAGTCAGTTCCTTAGGAGACAGGTCAGTTGTCAGCCATTCATTGAAACACTTGTTCAAATGATTGTTACTGTGTTGTTTGTGTTCCGGAAGGGACAAAGCATTCGCCCACCTATCGGAGGATAGGTGTTTTTAATAACGCTTTGTTGTTTTTGAGTTTGTCAAGGTACAGAGCAGTCGTCGGTGGTTCCATTGACGCCTACTACTTGACCTGAGTTACAGAGGGACCAGAGCAGTTGTTCTCCAGTCATTGAGTTGGTGGGTGAAATGTCTCTGGCTCTTTTCCTTGTGTTCCTCAGGTTATAGAGCAGTGGTCCACCAGTCGTAGGATTGGTGGTTCAGATACCTCTGACTTCTTGACCTGACTTCCTCGGCAGACAGAACAGTTGTCCACCAATCGTAGGTTTCGTGATTTCATTGACTATGTCTCTGTGAGTTGAGTTCCTCAGGAGACAAAACAGTGTTTCACCAATCGTAGGTTTCGTGATTTCATTGACTATGTCTCTGTGAGTTGACTTCCTCAGGAGACAAAACAGTGTTTCACCAATCGTAGGTTTCGTGATTTCATTGACTATGTCTCTGTGAGTTGACTTCCTCAGGAGACAAAACAGTGTTTCACCAATCGTAAGTTTCGTGATTTCATTGACTATGTCTCTGTGAGTTGAGTTCCTCAGGAGACAAAACAATGTTTCACCAATCATAGCTTTGGTGTTTCAGATGCCTCTGACCTCTAGACCTGACTTCCTCAGGAGACAGAACAGTTGTCTACCAATCGTAGGATTGGTGGTTCAATTGAGTCCGTTCCTTAGGAGACAGGTCAGTTGTCAGCCATTCATTGAAACACTTGTTCAAATGATTGTTACTGTGTTGTTTGTGTTCCGGAAGGGACAAAGCATTCGCCCATCTATCGGAGGATAGGTGTTTTTAATAACGCTTTGTTGTTTTTGAGTTTGTCAAGGTACAGAGCAGTCGTCGGTGGTTCCATTGACGCCTACTACTTGACCTGAGTTACAGAGGGAGCAGAGCAGTTGTTCTCCAGTCATTGAGTTGGTGGGTGAAATGTCTCTGGCTCTTTTTCTTGTGTTCCTCAGGTTATAGAGCAGTGTTCCACCAGTCGTAGGATTGGTGGTTCAGATACCTCTGACTTCTTGACCTGACTTCCTCGGCAGACAGAACAGTTGTCCAGCAATCGTAGGTTTGGTGGGTCAACTGACTCGGTTCCGTAGGAGACAGGTCAGTCATAAAGCAATCATTGGATCGGTGTTTCAATGGAATTTGACTGTGCTATTTGTGTTCCACAAGTGACACGGCATTTGTCCACCAATCGTAGGTTTCGTGATTTCATTGACTATGTCTCTGTGAGTTGAGTTCCTCAGGAGACAAAACAGTGTTTCACCAATCGTAGGTTTCGTGATTTCATTGACTATGTCTCTGTGAGTTGAGTTCCTCAGGAGACAAAACAATGTTTCACCAATCATAGGTTTGGTGTTTCAGATGCCTCTGACCTCTAGACCTGACTTCCTCAGGAGACAGAACAGTTGTCTACCAATCGTAGGATTGGTGGTTCAATTGAGTCCGTTCCTTAGGAGACAGGTCAGTTGTCAGCCATTCATTGAAACACTTGTTCAAATGATTGTTACTGTGTTGTTTGTGTTCCGGAAGGGACAAAGCATTCGCCCACCTATCGGAGGATAGGTGTTTTTAATAACGCTTTGTTGTTTTTGAGTTTGTCAAGGTACAGAGCAGTCGACGGTGGTTCCATTGACGCCTACTACTTGACCTGAGTTACAGAGGGAGCAGAGCAGTTGTTCTCCAGTCATTGAGTTGGTGGGTGAAATGTCTCTGGCTCTTTTCCTTGTGTTCCTCAGGTTATAGAGCAGTGGTCCACCAGTCGTAGGATTGGTGGTTCAGATCCCTCTGACTTCTTGACCTGACTTCCTCAGGAGACAGAACAGTTGTCCAGCAATCGTAGGTTTGGTGGGTCAACTGACTCGGTTCCGTAGGAGACAGGTCAGTCATAAAGCAATCATTGGATCGGTGTTTCAATGGAATTTGACTGTGCTATTTGTGTTCCACAAGTGACACGGCATTTGTCCACCAATCGTAGGTTTCGTGATTTCATTGACTATGTCTCTGTGAGTTGAGTTCCTCAAGAGACAAAACAGTGTTTCACCAATCATAGGTTTGGTGTTTCAGATGCCTCTGACCTCTAGACCTGACTTCCTCAGCAGACAGAACAGTTGTCTACCAATCGTAGGATTGGTCGTTCAATTGAGTCAGTTCCTTAGGAGACAGGTCAGTTGTCAGCCATTCATTGAAACACTTGTTCAAATGATTGTTACTGTGTTGTTTGTGTTCCGGAAGGGACAAAGCATTCGCCCACCTATCGGAGGATAGGTGTTTTTAATAACGCTTTGTTGTTTTTGAGTTTGTCAAGGTACAGAGCAGTCGTCGGTGGTTCCATTGACGCCTACTACTTGACCTGAGTTACAGAGGGAGCAGAGCAGTTGTTCTCCAGTCATTGAGTTGGTGGGTGAAATGTCTCTGGCACTTTTCCTTGTGTTCCTCAGGTTATAGAGCAGTGGTCCACCAGTCGTAGGATTGGTGGTTCAGATACCTCTGACTTCTTGACCTGACTTCCTCGGCAGACAGAACAGTTGTCCAGCAATCGTAGGTTTGGTGGGTCAACTGACTCGGTTCCGTAGGAGACAGGTCAGTCATAAAGCAATCATTGGATCGGTGTTTCAATGGAATTTGACTGTGCTATTTGTGTTCCACAAGTGACACGGCATTTGTCCACCAATCGTAGGTTTCGTGATTTCATTGACTATGTCTCTGTGAGTTGAGTTCCTCAGGAGACAAAACAGTGTTTCACCAATCGTAGGTTTCGTGATTTCATTGACTGTCTCTGTGAGTTGAGTTCCTCAGGACACAAAACAGTGGTTCACCAATCGTAGGTTTCGTGATTTCATTGACTATGTCTCTGTGAGTTGAGTTCCTCAGGAGACAAAACAGTGTTTCACCAATCATAGGTTTGGTGGTTCAGATGCCTCTGACCTCTAGACCTGACTTCCTCAGGAGACAGAACAGTTGTCTACCAATCGTAGGATTGGTGGTTCAATTGAGTCCGTTCCTTAGGAGACAGGTCAGTTGTCAGCCATTCATTGAAACACTTGTTCAAATGATTGTTACTGTGTTGTTTGTGTTCCGGAAGGGACAAAGCATTCGCCCACCTATCGGAGGATAGGTGTTTTTAATAACGCTTTGTTGTTTTTGAGTTTGTCAAGGTACAGAGCAGTCGTCGGTGGTTCCATTGACGCCTACTACTTGACCTGAGTTACAGAGGGACCAGAGCAGTTGTTCTCCAGTCATTGAGTTGGTGGGTGAAATGTCTCTGGCTCTTTTCCTTGTGTTTCTCAGGTTATAGAGCAGTGGTCCACCAGTCGTAGGATTGGTGGTTCAGATACCTCTGACTTCTTGACCTGACTTCCTCGGCAGACAGAACAGTTGTCCAGCAATCGTAGGTTTGGTGGGTCAACTGACTCGGTTCCGTAGGAGACAGGTCAGTCATAAAGCAATCATTGGATCGGTGTTTCAATGGAATTTGACTGTGCTATTTGTGTTCCACAAGTGACACGGCATTTGTCCACCAATCGTAGGTTTCGTGATTTCATTGACTATGTCTCTGTGAGTTGACTTCCTCAGGAGACAGAACAGTTGTCTACCAATCGTAGGATTGGTGGTTCAATTGAGTCAGTTCCTTCGGAGACAGGTCAGTTGTCAGCCATTCATTGAAACACTTGTTCAAATGATTGTTACTGTGTTGTTTGTGTTCCGGAAGGGACAAAGCATTCGCCCACCTATCGGAGGATAGGTGTTTTTAATAACGCTTTGTTGTTTTTGAGTTTGTCAAGGTACAGAGCAGTCGTCGGTGGTTCCATTGACGCCTACTACTTGACCTGAGTTACAGAGGGAGCAGAGCAGTTGTTCTCCAGTCATTGAGTTGGTGGGTGAAATGTCTCTGGCTCTTTTCCTTGTGTTCCTCAGGTTATAGAGCAGTGGTCCACCAGTCGTAGGATTGGTGGTTCAGATACCTCTGACTTCTTGACCTGACTTCCTCGGCAGACAGAACAGTTGTCCAGCAATCGTAGGTTTGGTGGGTCAACTGACTCGGTTCCGTAGGAGACAGGTCAGTCATAAAGCAATCATTGGATCGGTGTTTCAATGGAATTTGACTGTGCTATTTGTGTTCCACAAGTGACACGGCATTTGTCCACCAATCGTAGGTTTCGTGATTTCATTGACTATGTCTCTGTGAGTTGAGTTCCTCAGGAGACAAAACAATGTTTCACCAATCATAGGTTTGGTGTTTCAGATGCCTCTGACCTCTAGACCTGACTTCCTCAGGAGACAGAACAGTTGTCTACCAATCGTAGGATTGGTGGTTCAATTGAGTCCGTTCCTTAGGAGACAGGTCAGTTGTCAGCCATTCATTGAAACACTTGTTCAAATGATTGTTACTGTGTTGTTTGTGTTCCGGAGAGGACAAAGCATTCGCCCACCTATCGGAGGATAGGTGTTTTTAATAACGCTTTGTTGTTTTTGAGTTTGTCAAGGTACAGAGCAGTCGTCGGTGGTTCCATTGACGCCTACTACTTGACCTGAGTTACAGAGGGAGCAGGGCAGTTGTTCTCCAGTCATTGAGTTGGTGGGTGAAATGTCTCTGGCTCTATTCCTTGTGTTCCTCAGGTTATAGAGCAGTGGTCCACCAGTCGTAGGTTTGGTGGGTCAACTGACTCGGTTCCGTAGGAGACAGGTCAGTCATAAAGCAATCATTGGATCGGTGTTTCAATGGAATTTGACTGTGCTATTTGTGTTCCACAAGTGACACGGCATTTGTCCACCAATCGTAGGTTTCGTGATTTCATTGACTATGTCTCTGTGAGTTGAGTTCCTCAGGAGACAAAACAGTGTTTCACCAATCGTAGGTTTCGTGATTTCATTGACTATGTCTCTGTGAGTTGAGTTCCTCAGGAGACAAAACAATGTTTCACCAATCATAGGTTTGGTGTTTCAGATGCCTCTGACCTCTAGACCTGACTTCCTCAGGAGACAGAACAGTTGTCTACCAATCGTAGGATTGGTGGTTCAATTGAGTCCGTTCCTTAGGAGACAGGTCAGTTGTCAGCCATTCATTGAAACACTTGTTCAAATGATTGTTACTGTGTTGTTTGTGTTCCGGAAGGGACAAAGCATTCGCCCACCTATCGGAGGATAGGTGTTTTTAATAACGCTTTGTTGTTTTTGAGTTTGTCAAGGTACAGAGCAGTCGTCGGTGGTTCCATTGACGCCTACTACTTGACCTGAGTTACAGAGGGAGCAGAGCAGTTGTTCTCCAGTCATTGAGTTGGTGGGTGAAATGTCTCTGGCTCTATTCCTTGTGTTCCTCAGGTTATAGAGCAGTGGTCCACCAGTCGTAGGATTGGTGGTTCAGATACCTCTGACTTCTTGACCTGACTTCCTCGGCAGACAGAACAGTCGTCCAGCAATCGTAGGTTTGGTGGGTCAACTGACTCGGTTCCGTAGGAGACAGGTCAGTCATAAAGCAATCATTGGATCGGTGTTTCAATGGAATTTGACTGTGCTATTTGTGTTCCACAAGTGACACGGCATTTGACCACCAATCGTAGGTTTCGTGATTTCATTGACTATGTCTCTGTGAGTTGATTTCCTCAGGAGACAAAACAGTGTTTCACCAATCGTAGGTTTCGTGATTTCATTGACTATGTCTCTGTGAGTTGAGTTCCTCAGGAGACAAAACAGTGTTTCACCAATCATAGGTTTAGTGGTTCAGATGCCTCTGACCTCTAGACCTGACTTCCTCGGCAGACAGAACAGTTGTCCAGCAATCGTAGGTTTGGTGGGTCAACTGACTCGGTTCCGTAGGAGACAGGTCAGTCACAAAGCAATCATTGGATCGGTGTTTCAATGGAATTTGACTGTGCTATTTGTGTTCCACAAGTGACACGGCATTTGACCACCAATCGTAGGTTTCGTGATTTCATTGACTATGTCTCTGTGAGTTGAGTTCCTCAGGAGACAAAACAGTGTTTCACCAATCGTAGGTTTCGTGATTTCATTGACTATGTCTCTGTGAGTTGAGTTCCTCAGGAGACAAAACAATGTTTCACCAATCATAGGTTTGGTGTTTCAGATGCCTCTGACCTCTAGACCTGACTTCCTCAGGAGACAGAACAGTTGTCTACCAATCGTAGGATTGGTGGTTCAATTGAGTCAGTTTCTTAGGAGACAGGTCAGTTGTCAGCCATTCATTGAAACACTTGTTCAAATGATTGTTACTGTGTTGTTTGTGTTCCGGAAGGGACAAAGCATTCGCCCACCTATCGGAGGATAGGTGTTTTTAATAACGCTTTGTTGTTTTTGAGTTTGTCAAGGTACAGAGCAGTCGTCGGTGGTTCCATTGACGCCTACTACTTGACCTGAGTTACAGAGGGAGCAGAGCAGTTGTTCTCCAGTCATTGAGTTGGTGGGTGAAATGTTTCTGGCTCTTTTCCTTGTGTTCCTCAGGTTATAGAGCAGTGGTCCACCAGTCGTAGGATTGGTGGTTCAGATACCTCTGACTTCTTGACCTGACTTCCTCGGCAGACAGAACAGTTGTCCAGCAATCGTAGGATTGATGGGTCAACTGACTCGGTTCCGTAGGAGACAGGTCAGTCATAAAGCAATCATTGGATCGGTGTTTCAATGGAATTTGACTGTGCTATTTGTGTTCCACAAGTGACACGGCATTTGTCCACCAATCGTAGGTTTCGTGATTTCATTGACTATGTCTCTGTGAGTTGAGTTCCTCAGGAGACAAAACAGTGTTTCACCAATCGTAGGTTTTGTGATTTCATTGACTATGTCTCTGTGAGTTGAGTTCCTCAGGAGACAAAACAATGTTTCACCAATCATAGGTTTGGTGTTTCAGATGCCTCTGACCTCTAGACCTGACTTCCTCAGGAGACAGAACAGTTGTCTACCAATCGTAGGATTGGTGGTTCAATTGAGTCCGTTCCTTAGGAGACAGGTCAGTTGTCAGCCATTCATTGAAACACTTGTTCAAATGATTGTTACTGTGTTGTTTGTGTTCCGGAAGGGACAAAGCATTCGCCCACCTATCGGAGGATAGGTGTTTTTAATAACGCTTTGTTGTTTTTGAGTTTGTCAAGGTACAGAGCAGTCGTCGGTGGTTCCATTGACGCCTACTACTTGACCTGAGTTACAGAGGGAGCAGAGCAGTTGTTCTCCAGTCATTGAGTTGGTGGGTGAAATGTCTCTGGCTCTTTTCCTTGTGTTCCTCAGGTTATAGAGCAGTGGTCCACCAGTCGTAGGATTGGTGGTTCAGATACCTCTGACTTCTTGACCTGACTTCCTCGGCAGACAGAACAGTTGTCCAGCAATCGTAGGTTTGGTGGGTCAACTGACTCGGTTCCGTAGGAGACAGGTCAGTCATAAAGCAATCATTGGATCGGTGTTTCAATGGAATTTGACTGTGCTATTTGTGTTCCACAAGTGACACGGCATTTGTCCACCAATCGTAGGTTTCGTGATTTCATTGACTATGTCTCTGTGAGTTGAGTTCCTCAGGAGACAAAACAGTGTTTCACCAATCGTAGGTTTCGTGATTTCATTGACTATGTCTCTGTGAGTTGAGTTCCTCAGGAGACAAAACAATGTTTCACCAATCATAGGTTTGGTGTTTCAGATGCCTCTGACCTCTAGACCTGACTTCCTCAGGAGACAGAACAGTTGTCTACCAATCGTAGGATTGGTGGTTCAATTGAGTCCGTTCCTTAGGAGACAGGTCAGTTGTCAGCCATTCATTGAAACACTTGTTCAAATGATTGTTACTATGTTGTTTGTGTTCCGGAAGGGACAAAGCATTCGCCCACCTATCGGAGGATAGGTGTTTTTAATAACGCTTTGTTGTTTTTGAGTTTGTCAAGGTACAGAGCAGTCGTCGGTGGTTCCATTGACGCCTACTACTTGACCTGAGTTACAGAGGGAGCAGGGCAGTTGTTCTCCAGTCATTGAGTTGGTGGGTGAAATGTCTCTGGCTCTATTCCTTGTGTTCCTCAGGTTATAGAGCAGTGGTCCACCAGTCGTAGGTTTGGTGGGTCAACTGACTCGGTTCCGTAGGAGACAGGTCAGTCATAAAGCAATCATTGGATCGGTGTTTCAATGGAATTTGACTGTGCTATTTGTGTTCCACAAGTGACACGGCATTTGTCCACCAATCGTAGGTTTCGTGATTTCATTGACTATGTCTCTGTGAGTTGAGTTCCTCAGGAGACAAAACAGTGTTTCACCAATCGTAGGTTTCGTGATTTCATTGACTATGTCTCTGTGAGTTGAGTTCCTCAGGAGACAAAACAATGTTTCACCAATCATAGGTTTGGTGTTTCAGATGCCTCTGACCTCTAGACCTGACTTCCTCAGGAGACAGAACAGTTGTCTACCAATCGTAGGATTGGTGGTTCAATTGAGTCCGTTCCTTAGGAGACAGGTCAGTTGTCAGCCATTCATTGAAACACTTGTTCAAATGATTGTTACTGTGTTGTTTGTGTTCCGGAGAGGACAAAGCATTCGCCCACCTATCGGAGGATAGGTGTTTTTAATAACGCTTTGTTGTTTTTGAGTTTGTCAAGGTACAGAGCAGTCGTCGGTGGTTCCATTGACGCCTACTACTTGACCTGAGTTACAGAGGGAGCAGAGCAGTTGTTCTCCAGTCATTGAGTTGGTGGGTGAAATGTCTCTGGCTCTATTCCTTGTGTTCCTCAGGTTATAGAGCAGTGGTCCACCAGTCGTAGGATTGGTGGTTCAGATACCTCTGACTTCTTGACCTGACTTCCTCGGCAGACAGAACAGTTGTCCAGCAATCGTAGGTTTGGTGGGTCAACTGACTCGGTTCCGTAGGAGACAGGTCAGTCATAAAGCAATCATTGGATCGGTGTTTCAATGGAATTTGACTGTGCTATTTGTGTTCCACAAGTGACACGGCATTTGACCACCAATCGTAGGTTTCGTGATTTCATTGACTATGTCTCTGTGAGTTGATTTCCTCAGGAGACAAAACAGTGTTTCACCAATCGTAGGTTTCGTGATTTCATTGACTATGTCTCTGTGAGTTGAGTTCCTCAGGAGACAAAACAGTGTTTCACCAATCATAGGTTTAGTGGTTCAGATGCCTCTGACCTCTAGACCTGACTTCCTCGGCAGACAGAACAGTTGTCCAGCAATCGTAGGTTTGGTGGGTCAACTGACTCGGTTCCGTAGGAGACAGGTCAGTCACAAAGCAATCATTGGATCGGTGTTTCAATGGAATTTGACTGTGCTATTTGTGTTCCACAAGTGACACGGCATTTGACCACCAATCGTAGGTTTCGTGATTTCATTGACTATGTCTCTGTGAGTTGAGTTCCTCAGGAGACAAAACAGTGTTTCACCAATCGTAGGTTTTCGTGATTTCATTGACTATGTCTCTGTGAGTTGAGTTCCTCAGGAGACAAAACAATGTTTCACCAATCATAGGTTTGGTGTTTCAGATGCCTCTGACCTCTAGACCTGACTTCCTCAGGAGACAGAACAGTTGTCTACCAATCGTAGGATTGGTGGTTCAATTGAGTCAGTTTCTTAGGAGACAGGTCAGTTGTCAGCCATTCATTGAAACACTTGTTCAAATGATTGTTACTGTGTTGTTTGTGTTCCGGAAGGGACAAAGCATTCGCCCACCTATCGGAGGATAGGTGTTTTTAATAACGCTTTGTTGTTTTTGAGTTTGTCAAGGTACAGAGCAGTCGTCGGTGGTTCCATTGACGCCTACTACTTGACCTGAGTTACAGAGGGAGCAGAGCAGTTGTTCTCCAGTCATTGAGTTGGTGGGTGAAATGTTTCTGGCTCTTTTCCTTGTGTTCCTCAGGTTATAGAGCAGTGGTCCACCAGTCGTAGGATTGGTGGTTCAGATACCTCTGACTTCTTGACCTGACTTCCTCGGCAGACAGAACAGTTGTCCAGCAATCGTAGGATTGATGGGTCAACTGACTCGGTTCCGTAGGAGACAGGTCAGTCATAAAGCAATCATTGGATCGGTGTTTCAATGGAATTTGACTGTGCTATTTGTGTTCCACAAGTGACACGGCATTTGTCCACCAATCGTAGGTTTCGTGATTTCATTGACTATGTCTCTGTGAGTTGAGTTCCTCAGGAGACAAAACAGTGTTTCACCAATCGTAGGTTTTGTGATTTCATTGACTATGTCTCTGTGAGTTGAGTTCCTCAGGAGACAAAACAATGTTTCACCAATCATAGGTTTGGTGTTTCAGATGCCTCTGACCTCTAGACCTGACTTCCTCAGGAGACAGAACAGTTGTCTACCAATCGTAGGATTGGTGGTTCAATTGAGTCCGTTCCTTAGGAGACAGGTCAGTTGTCAGCCATTCATTGAAACACTTGTTCAAATGATTGTTACTGTGTTGTTTGTGTTCCGGAAGGGACAAAGCATTCGCCCACCTATCGGAGGATAGGTGTTTTTAATAACGCTTTGTTGTTTTTGAGTTTGTCAAGGTACAGAGCAGTCGTCGGTGGTTCCATTGACGCCTACTACTTGACCTGAGTTACAGAGGGAGCAGAGCAGTTGTTCTCCAGTCATTGAGTTGGTGGGTGAAATGTCTCTGGCTCTTTTCCTTGTGTTCCTCAGGTTATAGAGCAGTGGTCCACCAGTCGTAGGATTGGTGGTTCAGATACCTCTGACTTCTTGACCTGACTTCCTCGGCAGACAGAACAGTTGTCCAGCAATCGTAGGTTTGGTGGGTCAACTGACTCGGTTCCGTAGGAGACAGGTCAGTCATAAAGCAATCATTGGATCGGTGTTTCAATGGAATTTGACTGTGCTATTTGTGTTCCACAAGTGACACGGCATTTGTCCACCAATCGTAGGTTTCGTGATTTCATTGACTATGTCTCTGTGAGTTGAGTTCCTCAGGAGACAAAACAGTGTTTCACCAATCGTAGGTTTCGTGATTTCATTGACTATGTCTCTGTGAGTTGAGTTCCTCAGGAGACAAAACAATGTTTCACCAATCATAGGTTTGGTGTTTCAGATGCCTCTGACCTCTAGACCTGACTTCCTCAGGAGACAGAACAGTTGTCTACCAATCGTAGGATTGGTGGTTCAATTGAGTCCGTTCCTTAGGAGACAGGTCAGTTGTCAGCCATTCATTGAAACACTTGTTCAAATGATTGTTACTATGTTGTTTGTGTTCCGGAAGGGACAAAGCATTCGCCCACCTATCGGAGGATAGGTGTTTTTAATAACGCTTTGTTGTTTTTGAGTTTGTCAAGGTACAGAGCAGTCGTCGGTGGTTCCATTGACGCCTACTACTTGACCTGAGTTACAGAGGGAGCAGAGCAGTTGTTCTCCAGTCATTGAGTTGGTGGGTGAAATGTCTCTGGCTCTATTCCTTGTGTTCCTCAGGTTATAGAGCAGTGGTCCACCAGTCGTAGGATTGGTGGTTCAGATACCTCTGGCTTCTTGACCTGACTTCCTCGGCAGACAGAACAGTTGTCCAGCAATCGTAGGTTTGGTGGGTCAACTGACTCGGTTCCGTAGGAGACAGGTCAGTCACAAAGCAATCATTGGATCGGTGTTTCAATGGAATTTGACTGTGCTATTTGTGTTCCACAAGTGACACGGCATTTGTCCACCAATCGTAGGTTTCGTGATTTCATTGACTATGTCTCTGTGAGTTGAGTTCCTCAGGAGACAAAACAATGTTTCACCAATCATAGGTTTGGTGTTTCAGATGCCTCTGACCTGTAGACCAGACTTCCTCAGGAGACAGAACAGTTGTCTACCAATTGTAGGATTGGTGGTTCAATTGAGTCCGTTCCTTAGGAGACAGGTCAGTTGTCAGCCATTCATTGAAACACTTGTTCAAATGATTGTTACTGTGTTGTTTGTGTTCCGGAAGGGACAAAGCATTCGCCCACCTATCGGAGGATAGGTGTTTTTAATAACGCTTTGTTGTTTTTGAGTTTGTCAAGGTACAGAGCAGTCGTCGGTGGTTCCATTGACGCCTACTACTTGACCTGAGTTACAGAGGGAGCAGAGCAGTTGTTCTCCAGTCATTGAGTTGGTGGGTGAAATGTCTCTGGCTCTATTCCTTGTATTCCTCAGGTTATAGAGCAGTGGTCCACCAGTCGTAGGATTGGTGGTTCAGATACCTCTGACTTCTTGACCTGACTTCCTCGGCAGACAGAACAGTTGTCCAGCAATCGTAGGTTTGGTGGGTCAACTGACTCGGTTCCGTAGGAGACAGGTCAGTCATAAAGCAATCATTGGATCGGTGTTTCAATGGAATTTGACTGTGCTATTTGTGTTCCACAAGTGACACGGCATTTGTCCACCAATCGTAGGTTTCGTGATTTCATTGACTATGTCTCTGTGAGTTGATTTCCTCAGGAGACAAAACAGTGTTTCACCAATCGTAGGTTTCGTGATTTCATTGACTATGTCTCTGTGAGTTGAGTTCCTCAGGAGACAAAACAATGTTTCACCAATCATAGGTTTGGTGTTTCAGATGCCTCTGACCTCTAGACCTGACTTCCTCAGGAGACAGAACAGTTGTCTACCAATCGTAGGATTGGTGGTTCAATTGAGTCTGTTCCTTAGGAGACAGGTCAGTTGTCAGCCATTCATTGAAACACTTGTTCAAATGATTGTTACTGTGTTGTTTGTGTTCCGGAAGGGACAAAGCATTCGCCCACCTATCGGAGGATAGGTGTTTTTAATAACGCTTTGTTGTTTTTGAGTTTGTCGAGGTACAGAGCAGTCGTCGGTGGTTCCATTGACGCCTACTACTTGACCTGAGTTACAGAGGGAGCAGAGCAGTTGTTCTCCAGTCATTGAGTTGGTGGGTGAAATGTCTCTGGCTCTTTTCCTTGTGTTCCTCAGGTTATAGAGCAGTGGTCCACCAGTCGTAGGATTGGTGGTTCAGATACCTCTGACTTCTTGCCTGACTTCCTCGGCAGACAGAACAGTTGTCCAGCAATCGTAGGTTTGGTGGGTCAACTGACTCGGTTCCGTAGGAGACAGGTCAGTCACAAAGCAATCATTGGATCGGTGTTTCAATGGAATTTGACTGTGCTATTTGTGTTCCACAAGTGACACGGCATTTGTCCACCAATCGTAGGTTTCGTGATTTCATTGACTATGTCTCTGTGAGTTGAGTTCCTCAGGAGACAAAACAATGTTTCACCAATCATAGGTTTGGTGTTTCAGATGCCTCTGACCTCTAGACCTGACTTCCTCAGGAGACAGAACAGTTGTCTACCAATCGTAGGATTGGTGGTTCAATTGAGTCTGTTCCTTAGGAGACAGGTCAGTTGTCAGCCATTCATTGAAACACTTGTTCAAATGATTGTTACTGTGTTGTTTGTGTTCCGGAAGGGACAAAGCATTCGCCCACCTATCGGAGGATAGGTGTTTTTAATAACGCTTTGTTGTTTTTGAGTTTGTCAAGGTACAGAGCAGTCGTCGGTGGTTCCATTGACGCCTACTACTTGACCTGAGTTACAGAGGGAGCAGAGCAGTTGTTCTCCAGTCATTGAGTTGGTGGGTGAAATGTCTCTGGCTCTATTCCTTGTATTCCTCAGGTTATAGAGCAGTGGTCCACCAGTCGTAGGATTGGTGGTTCAGATACCTCTGACTTCTTGACCTGACTTCCTCGGCAGACAGAACAGTTGTCCAGCAATCGTAGGTTTGGTGGGTCAACTGACTCGGTTCCATAGGAGACAGGTCAGTCATAAAGCAATCATTGGATCGGTGTTTCAATGGAATTTGACTGTGCTATTTGTGTTCCACAAGTGACACGGCATTTGTCCACCAATCGTAGGTTTCGTGATTTCATTGACTATGTCTCTGTGAGTTGAGTTCCTCAGGAGACAAAACAGTGTTTCACCAATCGTAGGTTTCGTGATTTCATTGACTATGTCTCTGTGAGTTGAGTTCCTCAGGACACAAAACAGTGGTTCACCAATCGTAGGTTTCGTGATTTCATTGACTATGTCTCTGTGAGTTGAGTTCCTCAGGAGACAAAACAATGCTTCACCAATCATAGGTTTGGTGTTTCAGATGCCTCTGACCTCTAGACCTGACTTCCTCAGGAGACAGAACAGTTGTCTACCAATCGTAGGATTGTTGGTTCAATTGAGTCCGTTCCTTAGGAGACAGGTCAGTTGTCAGCCATTCATTGAAACACTTGTTCAAATGATTGTTACTGTGTTGTTTGTGTTCCGGAAGGGACAAAGCATTCGCCCACCTATCGGAGGATAGGTGTTTTTAATAACGCTTTGTTGTTTTTGAGTTTGTCAAGGTACAGAGCAGTCGTCGGTGGTTCCATTGACGCCTACTACTTGACCTGAGTTACAGAGGGAGCAGAGCAGTTGTTCTCCAGTCATTGAGTTGGTGGGTGAAATGTCTCTGGCTCTATTCCTTGTATTCCTCAGGTTATAGAGCAGTGGTCCACCAGTCGTAGGATTGGTGGTTCAGATCCCTCTGACTTCTAGACCTGACTTCCTCGGCAGACAGAACAGTTGTCCAGCAATCGTAGGTTTGGTGGGTCAACTGACTCGGTTCCGTAGGAGACAGGTCAGTCATAAAGCAATCATTGGATCGGTGTTTCAATGGAATTTGACTGTGCTATTTGTGTTCCACAAGTAACACGGCATTTGTCCACCAATCGTAGGTTTCTTGATTTCATTGACTATGTCTCTGTGAGTTGAGTTCCTCAGGAGACAAAACAATGTTTCACCAATCATAGGTTTGGTGTTTCAGATGCCTCTGACCTCTAGACCTGACTTCCTCAGGAGACAGAACAGTTGTCTACCAATCGTAGGATTGGTGGTTCAATTGAGTCTGTTCCTTAGGAGACAGGTCAGTTGTCAGCCATTCATTGAAACACTTGTTCAAATGATTGTTACTGTGTTGTTTGTGTTCCGGAAGGGACAAAGCATTCGCCCACCTATCGGAGGATAGGTGTTTTTAATAACGCTTTGTTGTTTTTGAGTTTGTCGAGGTACAGAGCAGTCGTCGGTGGTTCCATTGACGCCTACTACTTGACCTGAGTTACAGAGGGAGCAGAGCAGTTGTTCTCCAGTCATTGAGTTGGTGGGTGAAATGTCTCTGGCTCTTTTCCTTGTGTTCCTCAGGTTATAGAGCAGTGGTCCACCAGTCGTAGGATTGGTGGTTCAGATACCTCTGACTTCTTGACCTGACTTCCTCGGCAGACAGAACAGTTGTCCAGCAATCGTAGGTTTGGTGGGTCAACTGACTCGGTTCCGTAGGAGACAGGTCAGTCATAAAGTAATCATTGGATCGGTGTTTCAATGGAATTTGACTGTGCTATTTGTGTTCCACAAGTGACACGGCATTTGTCCACCAATCGTAGGTTTCGTGATTTCATTGACTATGTCTCTGTGAGTTGAGTTCCTCAGGAGACAAAACAGTGTTTCACCAATCGTAGGTTTCGTGATTTCATTGACTATGTCTCTGTGAGTTGACTTCCTCAGGAGACAAAACAGTGTTTCACCAATCGTAGGTTTCGTGATTTCATTGACTATGTCTCTGTGAGTTGAGTTCCTCAGGAGACAAAACAGTGTTTCACCAATCGTAAGTTTCGTGATTTCATTGACTATGTCTCTGTGAGTTGAGTTCCTCAGGAGACAAAACAATGTTTCACCAATCATAGCTTTGGTGTTTCAGATGCCTCTGACCTCTAGACCTGACTTCCTCAGGAGACAGAACAGTTGTCTACCAATCGTAGGTTTGGTGGGTCAACTGACTCGGTTCCGTAGGAGACAGGTCAGTCATAAAGCAATCATTGGATCGGTGTTTCAATTGAATTTGACTGTGCTATTTGTGTTCCACAAGTGACACGGCATTTGTCCACCAATCGTAGGTTTCGTGATTTCATTGACTATGTCTCTGTGAGTTGAGTTCCTCAGGAGACAAAACAATGTTTCACCAATCATAGGTTTGGTGTTTCAGATGCCTCTGACCTCTAGACCTGACTTCCTCAGGAGACAGAACAGTTGTCTACCAATCGTAGGATTGGTGGTTCAATTGAGTCCGTTCCTTAGGAGACAGGTCAGTTGTCAGCCATTCATTGAAACACTTGTTCAAAGTATTGTTACTGTGTTGTTTGTGTTCCGGAAGGGACAAAGCATTCGCCCACCTATAGGTGTTTTTAATAACGCTTTGTTGTTTTTGAGTTTGTCAAGGTACAGAGCAGTCGTCGGTGGTTCCATTGATGCCTACTACTTGACCTGAGTTACAGAGGGAGCAGAGCAGTTGTTCTCCAGTCATTGAGTTGGTGGGTGAAATGTCTCTGGCTCTTTTCCTTGTGTTCCTCAGGTTATAGAGCAGTGGTCCACCAGTCGTAGGATTGGTGGTTCAGATACCTCTGACTTCTTGACCTGACTTCTTCGGCAGACAGAACAGTTGTCCAGCAATCGTAGGTTTGGTGGGTCAACTGACTCGGTTCCGTAGGAGACAGGTCAGTCATAAAGCAATCATTGGATCGGTGTTTCAATGGAATTTGACTGTGCTATTTGTGTTCCACAAGTGACACGGCATTTGTCCACCAATCGTAGGTTTCGTGATTTCATTGACTATGTCTCTGTGAGTTGAGTTCCTCAGGAGACAAAACAGTGTTTCACCAATCGTAGGTTTCGTGATTTCATTGACTATGTCTCTGTGAGTTGAGTTCCTCAGGAGACAAAACAGTGTTTCACCAATCGTAGGTTTTGTGATTTCATTGACTATGTCTCTGTGAGTTGAGTTCCTCAGGAGACAAAACAATGTTTCACCAATCATAGGTTTGGTGTTTCAGATGCCTCTGACCTCTAGACCTGACTTCCTCAGGAGACAGAACAGTTGTCTACCAATCGTAGGATTGGTGGTTCAATTGAGTCCGTTCCTTAGGAGACAGGTCAGTTGTCAGCCATTCATTGAAACACTTGTTCAAATGATTGTTACTGTGTTGTTTGTGTTCCGGAAGGGACAAAGCATTCGCCCACCTATCGGAGGATAGGTGTTTTTAATAACGCTTTGTTGTTTTTGAGTTTGTCAAGGTACAGAGCAGTCGTCGGTGGTTCCATTGACGCCTACTACTTGACCTGAGTTACAGAGGGAGCAGAGCAGTTGTTCTCCAGTCATTGAGTTGGTGGGTGAAATGTCTCTGGCTCTATTCCTTGTATTCCTCAGGTTATAGAGCAGTGGTCCACCAGTCGTAGGATTGGTGGTTCAGATACCTCTGACTTCTTGACCTGACTTCCTCGGCAGACAGAACAGTTGTCCAGCAATCGTAGGTTTGGTGGGTCAACTGACTCGGTTCCGTAGGAGACAGGTCAGTCATAAAGCAATCATTGGATCGGTGTTTCAATGGAATTTGACTGTGCTATTTGTGTTCCACAAGTGACACGGCATTTGTCCACCAATCGTAGGTTTCGTGATTTCATTGACTATGTCTCTGTGAGTTGAGTTCCTCAGGAGACAAAACAGTGTTTCACCAATCGTAGGTTTCGTGATTTCATTGACTATGTCTCTGTGAGTTGAGTTCCTCAGGAGACAAAACAATGTTTCACCAATCATAGGTTTGGTGTTTCAGATGCCTCTGACCTCTAGACCTGACTTCCTCAGGAGACAGAACAGTTGTCTACCAATCGTAGGATTGGTGGTTCAATTGAGTCCGTTCCTTAGGAGACAGGTCAGTTGTCAGCCATTCATTGAAACACTTGTTCAAATGATTGTTACTGTGTTGTTTGTGTTCCGGAAGGGACAAAGCATTCGCCCACCTATCGGAGGATAGGTGTTTTTAATAACGCTTTGTTGTTTTTGAGTTTGTCAAGGTACAGAGCAGTCGTCGGTGGTTCCATTGACGCCTACTACTTGACCTGAGTTACAGAGGGAGCAGAGCAGTTGTTCTCCAGTCATTGAGTTGGTGGGTGAAATGTCTCTGGCTCTATTCCTTGTGTTCCTCAGGTTATAGAGCAGTGGTCCACCAGTCGTAGGATTGGTGGTTCAGATACCTCTGACTTCTTGACCTGACTTCCTCGGCAGACAGAACAGTCGTCCAGCAATCGTAGGTTTGGTGGGTCAACTGACTCGGTTCCGTAGGAGACAGGTCAGTCATAAAGCAATCATTGGATCGGTGTTTCAATGGAATTTGACTGTGCTATTTGTGTTCCACAAGTGACACGGCATTTGACCACCAATCGTAGGTTTCGTGATTTCATTGACTATGTCTCTGTGAGTTGAGTTCCTCAGGAGACAAAACAGTGTTTCACCAATCGTAGGTTTCGTGATTTCATTGACTATGTCTCTGTGAGTTGAGTTCCTCAGGAGACAAAACAGTGTTTCACCAATCATAGGTTTAGTGGTTCAGATGCCTCTGACCTCTAGACCTGACTTCCTCGGCAGACAGAACAGTTGTCCAGCAATCGTAGGTTTGGTGGGTCAACTGACTCGGTTCCGTAGGAGACAGGTCAGTCACAAAGCAATCATTGGATCGGTGTTTCAATGGAATTTGACTGTGCTATTTGTGTTCCACAAGTGACACGGCATTTGACCACCAATCGTAGGTTTCGTGATTTCATTGACTATGTCTCTGTGAGTTGAGTTCCTCAGGAGACAAAACAGTGTTTCACCAATCGTAGGTTTCGTGATTTCATTGACTATGTCTCTGTGAGTTGAGTTCCTCAGGAGACAAAACAATGTTTCACCAATCATAGGTTTGGTGTTTCAGATGCCTCTGACCTCTAGACCTGACTTCCTCAGGAGACAGAACAGTTGTCTACCAATCGTAGGATTGGTGGTTCAATTGAGTCCGTTCCTTAGGAGACAGGTCAGTTGTCAGCCATTCATTGAAACACTTGTTCAAATGATTGTTACTGTGTTGTTTGTGTTCCGGAAGGGACAAAGCATTCGCTCACCTATCGGAGGATAGGTGTTTTTAATAACGCTTTGTTGTTTTTGAGTTTGTCAAGGTACAGAGCAGTCGTCGGTGGTTCCATTGACGCCTACTACTTGACCTGAGTTACAGAGGGAGCAGAGCAGTTGTTCTCCAGTCATTGAGTTGGTGGGTGAAATGTTTCTGGCTCTTTTCCTTGTGTTCCTCAGGTTATAGAGCAGTGGTCCACCAGTCGTAGGATTGGTGGTTCAGATACCTCTGACTTCTTGACCTGACTTCCTCGGCAGACAGAACAGTTGTCCAGCAATCGTAGGATTGATGGGTCAACTGACTCGGTTCCGTAGGAGACAGGTCAGTCATAAAGCAATCATTGGATCGGTGTTTCAATGGAATTTGACTGTGCTATTTGTGTTCCACAAGTGACACGGCATTTGTCCACCAATCGTAGGTTTCGTGATTTCATTGACTATGTCTCTGTGAGTTGAGTTCCTCAGGAGACAAAACAGTGTTTCACCAATCGTAGGTTTTGTGATTTCATTGACTATGTCTCTGTGAGTTGAGTTCCTCAGGAGACAAAACAATGTTTCACCAATCATAGGTTTGGTGTTTCAGATGCCTCTGACCTCTAGACCTGACTTCCTCAGGAGACAGAACAGTTGTCTACCAATCGTAGGATTGGTGGTTCAATTGAGTCCGTTCCTTAGGAGACAGGTCAGTTGTCAGCCATTCATTGAAACACTTGTTCAAATGATTGTTACTGTGTTGTTTGTGTTCCGGAAGGGACAAAGCATTCGCCCACCTATCGGAGGATAGGTGTTTTTAATAACGCTTTGTTGTTTTTGAGTTTGTCAAGGTACAGAGCAGTCGTCGGTGGTTCCATTGACGCCTACTACTTGACCTGAGTTACAGAGGGAGCAGAGCAGTTGTTCTCCAGTCATTGAGTTGGTGGGTGAAATGTCTCTGGCTCTTTTCCTTGTGTTCCTCAGGTTATAGAGCAGTGGTCCACTAGTCGTAGGATTGGTTGTTCAGATACCTCTGACTTCCTCGGCAGACAGAACAGTTGTCCAGCAATCGTAGGTTTGGTGGGTCAACTGACTCGGTTCCGTAGGAGACAGGTCAGTCATAAAGCAATCATTGGATCGGTGTTTCAATGGAATTTGACTGTGCTATTTGTGTTCCACAAGTGACACGGCATTTGTCCACCAATCGTAGGTTTCGTGATTTCATTGACTATGTCTCTGTGAGTTGAGTTCCTCAGGAGACAAAACAGTGTTTCACTAATCGTAGGTTTCGTGATTTCATTGACTATGTCTCTGTGAGTTGAGTTCCTCAGGAGACAAAACAATGTTTCACCAATCATAGGTTTGGTGTTTCAGATGCCTCTGACCTCTAGACCTGACTTCCTCAGGAGACAGAACAGTTGTCTACCAATCGTAGGATTGGTGGTTCAATTGAGTCCGTTCCTTAGGAGACAGGTCAGTTGTCAGCCATTCATTGAAACACTTGTTCAAAGTATTGTTACTGTGTTGTTTGTGTTCCGGAAGGGACAAAGCATTCGCCCACCTATCGGAGGATAGGTGTTTTTAATAACGCTTTGTTGTTTTTGAGTTTGTCAAGGTACAGAGCAGTCGACGGTGGTTCCATTGACGCCTACTACTTGACCTGAGTTACAGAGGGAGCAGAGCAGTTGTTCTCCAGTCATTGAGTTGGTGGGTGAAATGTCTCTGGCTCTTTTCCTTGTGTTCCTCAGGTTATAGAGCAGTGGTCCACCAGTCGTAGGATTGGTGGTTCAGATCCCTCTGACTTCTTGACCTGACTTCCTCAGGAGACAGAACAGTTGTCCAGCAATCGTAGGTTTGGTGGGTCAACTGACTCGGTTCCGTAGGAGACAGGTCAGTCATAAAGCAATCATTGGATCGGTGTTTCAATGGAATTTGACTGTGCTATTTGTGTTCCACAAGTGACACGGCATTTGTCCACCAATCGTAGGTTTCGTGATTTCATTGACTATGTCTCTGTGAGTTGAGTTCCTCAAGAGACAAAACAGTGTTTCACCAATCATAGGTTTGGTGTTTCAGATGCCTCTGACCTCTAGACCTGACTTCCTCAGCAGACAGAACAGTTGTCTACCAATCGTAGGATTGGTGGTTCAATTGAGTCAGTTCCTTAGGAGACAGGTCAGTTGTCAGCCATTCATTGAAACACTTGTTCAAATGATTGTTACTGGGTTGTTTGTGTTCCGGAAGGGACAAAGCATTCGCCCACCTATCGGAGGATAGGTGTTTTTAATAACGCTTTGTTGTTTTTGAGTTTGTCAAGGTACAGAGCAGTCGACGGTGGTTCCATTGACGCCTACTACTTGACCTGAGTTACAGAGGGAGCAGAGCAGTTGTTCTCCAGTCATTGAGTTGGTGGGTGAAATGTCTCTGGCTCTTTTCCTTGTGTTCCTCAGGTTATAGAGCAGTGGTCCACCAGTCGTAGGATTGGTGGTTCAGATACCTCTGACTTCTTCACCTGACTTCTTCGGCAGACAGAACAGTTGTCCAGCAATCGTAGGTTTGGTGGGTCAACTGACTCGGTTCCGTAGGAGACAGGTCAGTCATAAAGCAATCATTGGATCGGTGTTTCAATGGAATTTGACTGTGCTATTTGTGTTCCACAAGTGACACGGCATTTGTCCACCAATCGTAGGTTTCGTGATTTCATTGACTATGTCTCTGTGAGTTGAGTTCCTCAGGAGACAAAACAGTGTTTCACCAATCGTAGGTTTCGTGATTTCATTGACTATGTCTCTGTGAGTTGAGTTCCTCAGGAGACAAAACAGTGTTTCACCAATCGTAGGTTTCGTGATTTCATTGACTATGTCTCTGTGAGTTGAGTTCCTCAGGAGACAAAACAGTGTTTCACCAATCGTAGGTTTCGTGATTTCATTGACTATGTCTCTGTGAGTTGAGTTCCTCAGGAGACAAAACAGTGTTTCACCAATCATAGGTTTGGTGGTTCAGATGCCTCTGACCTCTAGACCTGACTTCCTCAGGAGACAGAACAGTTGTCTACCAATCGTAGGATTGGTGGTTCAATTGAGTCCGTTCCTTAGGAGACAGGTCAGTTGTCAGCCATTCATTGAAACACTTGTTCAAATGATTGTTACTGTGTTGTTTGTGTTCCGGAAGGGACAAAGCATTCGCCCACCTATCGGAGGATAGGTGTTTTTAATAACGCTTTGTTGTTTTTGAGTTTGTCAAGGTACAGAGCAGTCGTCGGTGGTTCCATTGACGCCTACTACTTGACCTGAGTTACAGAGGGAGCAGAGCAGTTGTTCTCCAGTCATTGAGTTGGTGGGTGAAATGTCTCTGGCTCTTTTCCTTGTGTTCCTCAGGTTATAGAGCAGTGGTCCACCAGTCGTAGGATTGGTGGTTCAGATACCTCTGACTTCTTGACCTGACTTCCTCGCCAGACAGAACAGTTGTCCAGCAATCGTAGGTTTGGTGGGTCAACTGACTCGGTTCCGTAGGAGACAGGTCAGTCATAAAGCAATCATTGGATCGGTGTTTCAATGGAATTTGACTGTGCTATTTGTGTTCCACAAGTGACACGGCATTTGTCCACCAATCGTAGGTTTCGTGATTTCATTGACTATGTCTCTGTGAGTTGAGTTCCTCAGGAGACAAAACAGTGTTTCACCAATCGTAGGTTTCGTGATTTCATTGACTATGTCTCTGTGAGTTGAGTTCCTCAGGAGACAAAACAATGTTTCACCAATCATAGGTTTGGTGTTTCAGATGCCTCTGACCTCTAGACCTGACTTCCTCAGGAGACAGAACAGTTGTCTACCAATCGTAGGATTGGTGGTTCAATTGAGTCAGTTCCTTAGGAGACAGGTCAGTTGTCAGCCATTCATTGAAACACTTGTTCAAATGATTGTTACTGTGTTGTTTGTGTTCCGGAAGGGACAAAGCATTCGCCCACCTATCGGAGGATAGGTGTTTTTAATAACGCTTTGTTGTTTTTGAGTTTGTCGAGGTACAGAGCAGTCGTCGGTGGTTCCATTGACGCCTACTACTTGACCTGAGTTACAGAGGGAGCAGAGCAGTTGTTCTCCAGTCATTGAGTTGGTGGGTGAAATGTCTCTGGCTCTATTCCTTGTATTCCTCAGGTTATAGAGCAGTGGTCCACCAGTCGTAGGATTGGTGGTTCAGATACCTCTGACTTCTTGACCTGACTTCCTCGGCAGACAGAACAGTTGTCCAGCAATCGTAGGTTTGGTGGGTCAACTGACTCGGTTCCGTAGGAGACAGGTCAGTCATAAAGCAATCATTGGATCGGTGTTTCAATGGAATTTGACTGTGCTATTTGTGTTCCACAAGTAACACGGCATTTGTCCACCAATCGTAGGTTTCGTGATTTCATTGACTATGTCTCTGTGAGTTGAGTTCCTCAGGAGACAAAACAGTGTTTCACCAATCGTAGGTTTCGTGATTTCATTGACTATGTCTCTGTGAGTTGAGTTCCTCAGGACACAAAACAGTGTTTCACCAATCGTAGGTTTCGTGATTTCATTGACTATGTCTCTGTGAGTTGAGTTCCTCAGGAGACAAAACAATGTTTCACCAATCATAGGTTTGGTGTTTCAGATGCCTCTGACCTCTAGACCTGACTTCCTCAGGAGACAGAACAGTTGTCTACCAATTGTAGGATTGGTGGTTCAATTGAGTCCGTTCCTTAGGAGACAGGTCAGTTGTCAGCCATTCATTGAAACACTTGTTCAAATGATTGTTACTGTGTTGTTTGTGTTCCGGAAGGGACAAAGCATTCGCCCACCTATCGGAGGATAGGTGTTTTTAATAACGCTTTGTTGTTTTTGAGTTTGTCAAGGTACAGAGCAGTCGTCGGTGGTTCCATTGACGCCTACTACTTGACCTGAGTTACAGAGGGAGCAGAGCAGTTGTTCTCCAGTCATTGAGTTGGTGGGTGAAATGTCTCTGGCTCTATTCCTTGTATTCCTCAGGTTATAGAGCAGTGGTCCACCAGTCGTAGGATTGGTGGTTCAGATACCTCTAACTTCTTGACCTGACTTCCTCGGCAGACAGAACAGTTGTCCAGCAATCGTAGGTTTGGTGGGTCAACTGACTCGGTTCCATAGGAGACAGGTCAGTCATAAAGCAATCATTGGATCGGTGTTTCAATGGAATTTGACTGTGCTATTTGAGTTCCTCAGGAGACAAAACAGTGTTTCACCAATCGTAGGTTTCGTGATTTCATTGACTATGTCTCTGTGAGTTGAGTTCCTCAGGACACAAAACAGTGTTTCACCAATCGTAGGTTTCGTGATTTCATTGACTATGTCTCTGTGAGTTGAGTTCCTCAGGAGACAAAACAATGCTTCACCAATCATAGGTTTGGTGTTTCAGATGCCTCTGACCTCTAGACCTGACTTCCTCAGGAGACAGAACAGTTGTCTACCAATCGTAGGATTGGTGGTTCAATTGAGTCTGTTCCTTAGGAGACAGGTCAGTTGTCAGCCATTCATTGAAACACTTGTTCAAATGATTGTTACTGTGTTGTTTGTGTTCCGGAAGGGACAAAGCATTCGCCCACCTATCGGAGGATAGGTGTTTTTAATAACGCTTTGTTGTTTTTGAGTTTGTCAAGGTACAGAGCAGTCGTCGGTGGTTCCATTGACGCCTACTACTTGACCTGAGTTACAGAGGGAGCAGAGCAGTTGTTCTCCAGTCATTGAGTTGGTGGGTGAAATGTCTCTGGCTCTTTTCCTTGTGTTTCTCAGGTTATAGAGCAGTGGTCCACCAGTCGTAGGATTGGTGGTTCAGATCCCTCTGACTTCTAGACCTGACTTCCTCGGCAGACAGAACAGTTGTCCAGCAATCGTAGGTTTGGTGGGTCAACTGACTCGGTTCCGTAGGAGACAGGTCAGTCATAAAGCAATCATTGGATCGGTGTTTCAATGGAATTTGACTGTGCTATTTGTGTTCCACAAGTGACACGGCATTTGTCCACCAATCGTAGGTTTCTTGATTTCATTGACTATGTCTCTGTGAGTTGAGTTCCTCAGGAGACAAAACAATGTTTCACCAATCATAGGTTTGGTGTTTCAGATGCCTCTGACCTCTAGACCTGACTTCCTCAGGAGACAGAACAGTTGTCTACCAATCGTAGGATTGGTGGTTTAATTGAGTCAGTTCCTTAGGAGACAGGTCAGTTGTCAGCCATTCATTGAAACACTTGTTCAAATGATTGTTACTATGTTGTTTGTGTTCCGGAAGGGACAAAGCATTCGCCCACCTATCGGAGGATAGGTGTTTTTAATAACGCTTTGTTGTTTTTGAGTTTGTCAAGGTACAGAGCAGTCGTCGGTGGTTCCATTGACGCCTACTACTTGACCTGAGTTACAGAGGGAGCAGAGCAGTTGTTCTCCAGTCATTGAGTTGGTGGGTGAAATGTCTCTGGCTCTTTTCCTTGTGTTCCTCAGGTTATAGAGCAGTGGTCCACCAGTCGTAGGATTGGTGGTTCAGATACCTCTGACTTCTTGACCTGACTTCCTCGGCAGACAGAACAGTTGTCCAGCAATCGTAGGTTTGGTGGGTCAACTGACTCGGTTCCGTAGGAGACAGGTCAGTCATAAAGCAATCATTGGATCGGTGTTTCAATGGAATTTGACTGTGCTATTTGTGTTCCACAAGTGACACGGCATTTGTCCACCAATCGTAGGTTTCGTGATTTCATTGACTATGTCTCTGTGAGTTGAGTTCCTCAGGAGACAAAACAGTGTTTCACTAATCGTAGGTTTCGTGATTTCATTGACTATGTCTCTGTGAGTTGAGTTCCTCAGGAGACAAAACAATGTTTCACCAATCATAGGTTTGGTGTTTCAGATGCCTCTGACCTCTAGACCTGACTTCCTCAGGAGACAGAACAGTTGTCTACCAATCGTAGGATTGGTGGTTCAATTGAGTCCGTTCCTTAGGAGACAGGTCAGTTGTCAGCCATTCATTGAAACACTTGTTCAAATGATTGTTACTGTGTTGTTTGTGTTCCGGAAGGGACAAAGCATTCGCCCACCTATAGGTGTTTTTAATAACGCTTTGTTGTTTTTGAGTTTGTCAAGGTACAGAGCAGTCGTCGGTGGTTCCATTGATGCCTACTACTTGACCTGAGTTACAGAGGGAGCAGAGCAGTTGTTCTCCAGTCATTGAGTTGGTGGGTGAAATGTCTCTGGCTCTTTTCCTTGTGTTCCTCAGGTTATAGAGCAGTGGTCCACCAGTCGTAGGATTGGTGGTTCAGATACCTCTGACTTCTTGACCTGACTTCTTCGGCAGACAGAACAGTTGTCCAGCAATCGTAGGTTTGGTGGGTCAACTGACTCGGTTCCGTAGGAGACAGGTCAGTCATAAAGCAATCATTGGATCGGTGTTTCAATGGAATTTGACTGTGCTATTTGTGTTCCACAAGTGACACGGCATTTGTCCACCAATCGTAGGTTTCGTGATTTCATTGACTATGTCTCTGTGAGTTGAGTTCCTCAGGAGACAAAACAGTGTTTCACCAATCGTAGGTTTCGTGATTTCATTGACTATGTCTCTGTGAGTTGAGTTCCTCAGGAGACAAAACAGTGTTTCACCAATCATAGGTTTGGTGGTTCAGATGCCTCTGACCTCTAGACCTGACTTCCTCAGGAGACAGAACAGTTGTCTACCAATCGTAGGATTGGTGGTTCAATTGAGTCCGTTCCTTAGGAGACAGGTCAGTTGTCAGCCATTCATTGAAACACTTGTTCAAATGATTGTTACTGTGTTGTTTGTGTTCCGGAAGGGACAAAGCATTCGCCCACCTATCGGAGGATAGGTGTTTTTAATAACGCTTTGTTGTTTTTGAGTTTGTCGAGGTACAGAGCAGTCGTCGGTGGTTCCATTGACGCCTACTACTTGACCTGAGTTACAGAGGGAGCAGAGCAGTTGTTCTCCAGTCATTGAGTTGGTGGGTGAAATGTCTCTGGCTCTTTTCCTTGTGTTCCTCAGGTTATAGAGCTGTGGTCCACCAGTCGTAGGATTGGTGGTTCAGATACCTCTGACTTCTTGACCTGACTTCCTCGGCAGACAGAACAGTTGTCCAGCAATCGTAGGTTTGGTGGGTCAACTGACTCGGTTCCGTAGGAGACAGGTCAGTCATAAAGCAATCATTGGATCGGTGTTTCAATGGAATTTGACTGTGCTATTTGTGTTCCACAAGTGACACGGCATTTGTCCACCAATCGTAGGTTTCGTGATTCAGATGCCTCTGACCTCTAGACCTGACTTCCTCGGCAGACAGAACAGTTGTCCAGCAATCGTAGGTTTGGTGGGTCAACTGACTCGGTTCCGTAGGAGACAGGTCAGTCATAAAGTGTCACGATCGGCAGCCTGGCCGATCGGTCCCTTACTGGGTGAATCTCCACCCAGCGGAGTCACTCACCACACCCCTGTCATCACCACGCACCTGCCTGATTATCCTCTTGTGCTCTGATTATTTTCACCTGGCTCATCATCTCTTACTTAAGTTCTTCCCACAGCTCAGTCCCTTGTCAGACCATCAACGTTTCTACCCCGACATGCAAACCTCCGACGGACTTCCCCTTTTGCCACCGGTACCGTGAGGTTTCCTTTGAATCCTTGTTCTGATCGCCTGACGCTCACGACAGCGGTGGGTATTTTGACTGACTTTTACGCCAAGAACGCTGGGCTCTCGTCTTTGTGTCCTGAGGGATTTGCTACTCTGACTTGTCCACGAAACCTAAACTAACTCTTCTTAGTTAGCGACGAGCGCCTTTGGTGCGCCGTGTGTTTGAGACTCTGTCACGCACTGTACACAGCCGGTTCGGCTCGCTTTGTGTTTTGTTTTGTTCTTAGTTTTGTCGCCTGGATTCTGCTGCCCTCCTGGTCTCCTCTCCACTGTCACGGCTGGCAGAAGATCCGGAGGACTCCGGAGACCTGACAGCCACCAATCTTGACCTTGCCAGGTCATCCAGACCCTTTTTGATTTGCTGGATGCGATCCCTGAGATCCAGGACTCCCAGACCCGCATCTCCACACTGAACTGGGTTACAGATTTTTACTCAGCCTGCCCCTGGTTAAAGACCCATACAAGGTTCCCTGAGCTTCTGACCATACAGGTCAGACTCAGAAGGAGGGAGGCACCCCGTCCTCAGTCTGCTCCCTCGCCACGTCGCCAGTCTGCCCTCTCGTCACGACGACAGCCTGCCCTCTCGCTCGTCCCATCCACACCAGAACGACCTGCCGCACCCTCACAGTCCCAGGCCACCTCTCCGGTCCTCTGTGCTGGCCACGTGATTCTCGGCTCGTGCCGGACGCCGGAGATTGCCCCTCGTCTCTTCCCCTCTGAGGGCCGCCGTATCTGGCAGGAACTGAAGCATCAGGGGGACCCTCTCCACACTCCTCCGGTTCCCCCCATCCCGGGTCCCAAGTCTCGGCCTCATTCTCGACACCACCCAGAACCTGCTGTTCGTGCTGCTCCACGCCACCCAGAACCTGCTGTTCGTGCTGCTTCACGCCACCCAGAACCTGCTGTTCGTGCTGCTTCACGCCACCCAGAACCTGCTGTTCGTGCTGCTTCACGCCACCCAGAACCTGCTGTTCGTGCTGCTTCACGCCACCCAGAACCTGCTGTTCGTGCTGCTTTACGCCACCCAGAACCTGCTGTTCGTGCTGCTTCACGCCACCCAGAACCTGCTGTTCATGCTGCTCTACGCCCCCCCGGAACCTGCTGTTCCACGCCATGCTAGGACCACGGACTCATACCACCCGAGCCTCCCTGCCGCTCCTCGCCTCTCCTCTCCTGAGCCTCTGCCCAATCAGGAGGAGCCGATGGCCCAGTCGGGTCCGCGGCGGACATTTCCCCAGTTCCTGGCCTATTGGGCCTCCCTTCGGGCCCGCGCCCGCGCAAATCTTGCCACCTCCTCAGGCCATGCAGACTTGGACCATGTCCGCAGCAGCAGCCACAGACGCCGGCCGCCTAGGTTCCCCTGCCGCCGCAACCACCGGTGACACTGGCCATGTTCTTGTCCTCGCCATGTTCCTCAAGGTGTCCTGGTATTGTGCGGCCTGGAGGGTCCACACAGGTTCCTTCCGGCTCCGGCGACCCCAGGAGGGGTCTGCCTTTTGGTTCCTGGCTCTGGCGACCCCAGGAGGGGTCTGCCTTCTGGTTCCTGGCTCTGGCGACCCCAGGAGGGGTCTGCCTTCTGGTTCCTGGCTCTGGCGACCCCAGGAGGGGTCTGCCTTCTGGTTCCGGGCTCTGGCGACCCCAGGAGGGGTCCGCCTTCTGGTTCCGGGCTCTGGCGACCCCAGGAGGGGTCCGCCTTCTGGGTCCGGGCTCTGGCGACCCCAGGAGGGGTCCGCCTTCTGGTTCCGGGCTCTGGCGACCCCAGGAGGGGTCCGCCTTCTGGTTCCTGGCTCTGGCGACCCCAGGAGGGCTCTGCCTTCTGGATTGGTGGTTCAGATACCTCTGACTTCTTGACCTGACTTCCTCGGCAGACAGAACAGTTGTCCAGCAATCGCAGGATTGGTGGGTCAACTGACTCGGTTCCGTAGGAGACAGGTCAGTCATAAAGCAATCATTGGATCGGTGTTTCAATGGAATTTGACTGTGCTATTTGTGTTCCACAAGTGACACGGCATTTGTCCACCAATCGTAGGTTTCGTGATTTCATTGACTATGTCTCTGTGAGTTGAGTTCCTCAGGAGACAAAACAATGTTTCACCAATCATAGCTTTGGTGTTTCAGATGCCTCTGACCTCTAGACCTGACTTCCTCAGGAGACAGAACAGTTGTCTACCAATCGTAGGATTGGTGGTTCAATTGAGTCCGTTCCTTAGGAGACAGGTCAGTTGTCAGCCATTCATTGAAACACTTGTTCAAATGATTATTACTGTGTTGTTTGTGTTCCGGAAGGGACAAAGCATTCGCCCACCTATCGGAGGATAGGTGTTTTTAATAACGCTTTGTTGTTTTTGAGTTTGTCAAGTTACAGAGCAGTCGTCGGTGGTTCCATTGACGCCTACTACTTGACCTGAGTTACAGAGGGAGCAGAGCAGTTGTTCTCCAGTCATTGAGTTGGTGGGTGAAATGTCTCTGGCTCTATTCCTTGTGTTCCTCAGGTTATAGAGCAGTGGTCCACCAGTCGTAGGATTGGTGGTTCAGATACCTCTGACTTCTTGACCTGACTTCCTCGGCAGACAGAACAGTTGTCCAGCAATCGTAGGTTTGGTGGGTCAACTGACTCGGTTCCGTAGGAGACAGGTCAGTCATAAAGCAATCATTGGATCGGTGTTTCAATGGAATTTGACTGTGCTATTTGTGTTCCACAAGTGACACGGCATTTGTCCACCAATCGTAGGTTTCGTGATTTCATTGACTATGTCTCTGTGAGTTGAGTTCCTCAGGACACAAAACAGTGTTTCACCAATCGTAGGTTTCGTGATTTCATTGACTATGTCTCTGTGAGTTGAGTTCCTCAGGAGACAAAACAATGTTTCACCAATCATAGGTTTGGTGTTTCAGATGCCTCTGACCTCTAGACCTGACTTCCTCAGGAGACAGAACAGTTGTCTACCAATCGTAGGATTGGTGGTTCAATTGAGTCTGTTCCTTAGGAGACAGGTCAGTTGTCAGCCATTCATTGAAACACTTGTTCAAATGATTGTTACTGTGTTGTTTGTGTTCCGGAAGGGACAAAGCATTCGCCCACCTATCGGAGGATAGGTGTTTTTAATAACGCTTTGTTGTTTTTGAGTTTGTCACGGTACAGAGCAGTCGTCGGTGGTTCCATTGACGCCTACTACTTGACCTGAGTTACAGAGGGAGCAGAGCAGTTGTTCTCCAGTCATTGAGTTGGTGGGTGAAATGTCTCTGGCTCTATTTCTTGTGTTCCTCAGGTTATAGAGCAGTGGTCCACCAGTCGTAGGATTGGTGGTTCAGATACCTCTGACTTCTTGACCTGACTTCCTCGGCAGACAGAACAGTTGTCCAGCAATCGTAGGTTTGGTGGGTCAACTGACTCGGTTCCGTAGGAGACAGGTCAGTCATAAAGCAATCATTGGATCGGTGTTTCAATGGAATTTGACTGTGCTATTTGTGTTCCACAAGTGACACGGCATTTGTCCACCAATCGTAGGTTTCGTGATTTCATTGACTATGTCTCTGTGAGTTGAGTTTCTCAGGAGACAAAACAATGTTTCACCAATCGTAGGTTTCGTGATTTCATTGACTATGTCTCTGTGAGTTGAGTTCCTCAGGAGACAAAACAGTGTTTCACCAATCATAGGTTTGGTGTTTCAGATACCTCTGACCTCTAGACCTGACTTCCTCAGGAGACAGAACAGTTGTCTACCAATCGTAGGATTGGTGGTTCAATTGAGTCCGTTCCTTAGGAGACAGGTCAGTTGTCAGCCATTCATTGAAACACTTGTTCAAATGATTGTTACTGTGTTGTTTGTGTTCCGGAAGGGACAAAGCATTCGCCCACCTATCGGAGGATAGGTGTTTTTAATAACGCTTTGTTGTTTTTGAGTTTGTCAAGGTACAGAGCAGTCGTCGGTGGTTCCATTGACGCCTACTACTTGACCTGAGTTACAGAGGGAGCAGAGCAGTTGTTCTCCAGTCATTGAGTTGGTGGGTGAAATGTCTCTGGCTCTTTTCCTTGTGATGATCAGGTTATAGAGCAGTGGTCCACCAGTCGTAGGATTGGTGGTTCAGATACCTCTGACTTCTTGACCTGACTTCCTCGGCAGACAGAACAGTTGTCCAGCAATCGCAGGATTGGTGGGTCAACTGACTCGGTTCCGTAGGAGACAGGTCAGTCATAAAGCAATCATTGGATCGGTGTTTCAATGGAATTTGACTGTGCTATTTGTGTTCCACAAGTGACACGGCATTTGTCCACCAATCGTAGGTTTCGTGATTTCATTGACTATGTCTCTGTGAGTTGAGTTCCTCAGGAGACAAAACAGTGTTTCACCAATCGTAGGTTTCGTGATTTCATTGACTATGTCTCTGTAAGTTGAGATCCTCAGGAGACAAAACAATGTTTCACCAATCATAGCTTTGGTGTTTCAGATGCCTCTGACCTCTAGACCTGACTTCCTCAGGAGACAGAACAGTTGTCTACCAATCGTAGGATTGGTGGTTCAATTGAGTCCGTTCCTTAGGAGACAGGTCAGTTGTCAGCCATTCATTGAAACACTTGTTCAAATGATTGTTACTGTGTTGTTTGTGTTCCGGAAGGGACAAAGCATTCGCCCACCTATCGGAGGATAGGTGTTTTTAATAACGCTTTGTTGTTTTTGAGTTTGTCAAGTTACAGAGCAGTCGTCGGTGGTTCCATTGACGCCTACTACTTGACCTGAGTTACAGAGGGAGCAGAGCAGTTGTTCTCCAGTCATTGAGTTGGTGGGTGAAATGTCTCTGGCTCTATTCCTTGTGTTCCTCAGGTTATAGAGCAGTGGTCCACCAGTCGTAGGATTGGTGGTTCAGATACCTCTGACTTCTTGACCTGACTTCCTCGGCAGACAGAACAGTTGTCCAGCAATCGTAGGTTTGGTGGGTCAACTGACTCGGTTCCGTAGGAGACAGGTCAGTCATAAAGCAATCATTGGATCGGTGTTTCAATGGAATTTGACTGTGCTATTTGTGTTCCACAAGTGACACGGCATTTGTCCACCAATCGTAGGTTTCTTGATTTCATTGACTATGTCTCTGTGAGTTGAGTTCCTCAGGAGACAAAACAATGTTTCACCAATCATAGGTTTGGTGTTTCAGATGCCTCTGACCTCTAGACCTGACTTCCTCAGGAGACAGAACAGTTGTCTACCAATCGTAGGATTGGTGGTTCAATTGAGTCCGTTCCTTAGGAGACAGGTCAGTTGTCAGCCATTCATTGAAACACTTGTTCAAATGATTGTTACTGTGTTGTTTGTGTTCCGGAAGGGACAAAGCATTCGCCCACCTATCGGAGGATAGGTGTTTTTAATAACGCTTTGTTGTTTTTGAGTTTGTCACGGTACAGAGCAGTCGTCGGTGGTTCCATTGACGCCTACTACTTGACCTGAGTTACAGAGGGAGCAGAGCAGTTGTTCTCCAGTCATTGAGTTGGTGGGTGAAATGTCTCTGGCTCTATTTCTTGTGTTCCTCAGGTTATAGAGCAGTGGTCCACCAGTCGTAGGATTGGTGGTTCAGATACCTCTGACTTCTTGACCTGACTTCCTCGGCAGACAGAACAGTTGTCCAGCAATCGTAGGTTTGGTGGGTCAACTGACTCGGTTCCGTAGGAGACAGGTCAGTCATAAAGCAATCATTGGATCGGTGTTTCAATGGAATTTGACTGTGCTATTTGTGTTCCACAAGTGACACGACATTTGTCCACCAATCGTAGGTTTCGTGATTTCATTGACTATGTCTCTGTGAGTTGAGTTCCTCAGGAGACAAAACAATGTTTCACCAATCATAGGTTTGGTGTTTCAGATGCCTCTGACCTCTAGACCTGACTTCCTCAGGAGACAGAACAGTTGTCTACCAATCGTAGGATTGGTGGTTCAATTGAGTCAGTTCCTTAGGAGACAGGTCAGTTGTCAGCCATTCATTGAAACACTTGTTCAAATGATTGTTACTGTGTTGTTTGTGTTCCGGAAGGGACAAAGCATTCGCCCACCTATCGGAGGATAGGTGTTTTTAATAACGCTTTGTTGTTTTTGAGTTTGTCAAGGTACAGAGCAGTCGTCGGTGGTTCCATTGACGCCTACTACTTGACCTGAGTTACAGAGAGAGCAGAGCAGTTGTTCTCCAGTCATTGAGTTGGTGGGTGAAATGTCTCTGGCTCTTTTCCTTGTGTTTTTCAGGTTATAGAGCAGTGGTCCACCAGTCGTAGGATTGGTGGTTCAGATACCTCTGACTTCTTGACCTGACTTCCTCGGCAGACAGAACAGTTGTCCAGCAATCGTAGGTTTGGTGGGTCAACTGACTCGGTTCCGTAGGAGACAGGTCAGTCATAAAGCAATCATTGGATCGGTGTTTCAATGGAATTTGACTGTGCTATTTGTGTTCCACAAGTGACACGGCATTTGTCCACCAGTCGTAGGTTTCGTGATTTCATTGACTATGTCTCTGTGAGTTGAGTTCCTCAGGAGACAAAACAGTGTTTCACCAATCGTAGGTTTCGTGATTTCATTGACTATGTCTCTGTGAGTTGAGTTCCTCAGGAGACAAAACAATGTTTCACCAATCATAGGTTTGGTGTTTCAGATGCCTCTGACCTCTAGACCTGACTTCCTCAGGAGACAGAACAGTTGTCTACCAATCGTAGGATTGGTGGTTCAATTGAGTCCGTTCCTTAGGAGACAGGTCAGTTGTCAGCCATTCATTGAAACACTTGTTCAAATGATTGTTACTGTGTTGTTTGTGTTCCGGAAGGGACAAAGCATTCGCCCACCTATCGGAGGATAGGTGTTTTTAATAACGCTTTGTTGTTTTTGAGTTTGTCAAGGTACAGAGCAGTCGTCGGTGGTTCCATTGACGCCTACTACTTGACCTGAGTTACAGAGGGAGCAGAGCAGTTGTTCTCCAGTCATTGAGTTGGTGGGTGAAATGTCTCTGGCTCTATTCCTTGTGTTCCTCAGGTTATAGAGCAGTGGTCCACCAGTCGTAGGATTGGTGGTTCAGATACCTCTGACTTCTTGACCTGACTTCCTCGGCAGACAGAACAGTCGTCCAGCAATCGTAGGTTTGGTGGGTCAACTGACTCGGTTCCGTAGGAGACAGGTCAGTCATAAAGCAATCATTGGATCGGTGTTTCAATGGAATTTGACTGTGCTATTTGTGTTCCACATGTGACACGGCATTTGTCCACCAATCGTAGGTTTCGTGATTTCATTGACTATGTCTCTGTGAGTTGAGTTCCTCAGGAGACAAAACAATGTTTCACCAATCATAGGTTTGGTGTTTCAGATGCCTCTGACCTCTAGACCTGACTTCCTTTAGGAGACAGAACAGTTGTCTACCAATCGTAGGATTGGTGGTTCAATTGAGTCCGTTCCTTAGGAGACAGGTCAGTTGTCAGCCAGTCATTGAAACACTTGTTCAAATGATTGTTACTGTGTTGTTTGTGTTCCGGAAGGGACAAAGCATTCGCCCACCTATCGGAGGATAGGTGTTTTTAATAACGCTTTGTTGTTTTTGAGTTTGTCAAGGTACAGAGCAGTCGTCGGTGGTTCCATTGACGCCTACTACTTGACCTGAGTTACAGAGGGAGCAGAGCAGTTGTTCTCCAGTCATTGAGTTGGTGGGTGAAATGTCTCTGGCTCTTTTCCTTGTGTTCCTCAGGTTATAGAGCAGTGGTCCACCAGTCGTAGGATTGGTGGTTCAGATACCTCTGACTTCTTGACCTGACTTCCTCGGCAGACAGAACAAATGTCCAGCAATCGTAGGTTTGGTGGGTCAACTGACTCGGTTCCGTAGGAGACAGGTCAGTCATAAAGCAATCATTGGATCGGTGTTTCAATGGAATTTGACTGTGCTATTTGTGTTCCACAAGTGACACGGCATTTGTCCACCAATCGTAGGTTTCGTGATTTCATTGACTATGTCTCTGTGAGTTGAGTTCCTCAGGAGACAAAACAGTGTTTCACCAATCGTAGGTTTCGTGATTTCATTGACTATGTCTCTGTGAGTTGAGTTCCTCAGGAGACAAAACAATGTTTCACCAATCATAGGTTTGGTGTTTCAGATGCCTCTGACCTCTAGACCTGACTTCCTCGGCAGACAGAACAGTTGTCCAGCAATCGTAGGTTTGGTGGGTCAACTGACTCGGTTCCGTAGGAGACAGGTCAGTCATAAAGCAATCATTGGATCGGTGTTTCAATGGAATTTGACTGTGCTATTTGTGTTCCACAAGTGACACGGCATTTGTCCACCAATCGTAGGTTTCATAATTTCATTGACTTTGTCTCTGTGAGTTGAGTTCCTCAGGAGACAAAACAGTGTTTCACCAATCGTAGGTTTCGTGATTTCATTGACTATGTCTCTGTGAGTTGAGTTCCTCAGGAGACAAAACAATGTTTCACCAATCATAGGTTTGGTGTTTCAGATGCCTCTGACCTCTAGACCTGACTTCCTCAGGAGACAGAACAGTTGTCTACCAATCGTAGGATTGGTGGTTCAATTGAGTCCGTTCCTTAGGAGACAGGTCAGTTGTCAGCCATTCATATAAACACTTGTTCAAATGATTGTTACTGTGTTGTTTGTGTTCCGGAAGGGACAAAGCATTCGCCCACCTATCGGAGGATAGGTGTTTTAAAAACGCTTGGTTGTTTTTGAGTTTGTCAAGGTACAGAGCAGTCGTCGGTGGTTCCATTGATGCCTACTACTTGACCTGAGTTACAGAGGGAGCAGAGCAGTTGTTCTCCAGTCATTGAGTTGGTGGGTGAAATGTCTCTGGCTCTTTTCCTTGTGTTCCTCAGGTTATAGAGCAGTGGTCCACCAGTCGTAGGATTGGTGGTTCAGATACCTCTGACTTCTTGACCTGACTTCCTCGGCAGACAGAACAGTTGTCCAGCAATCGTAGGTTTGGTGGGTCAACTGACTCGGTTCCGTAGGAGACAGGTCAGTCACAAAGCAATCATTGGATCGGTGTTTCAATGGAATTTGACTGTGCTATTTGTGTTCCACAAGTGACACGGCATTTGTCCACCAATCGTAGGTTTCGTGATTTCATTGACTATGTCTCTGTGAGTTGAGTTCCTCAGGAGACAAAACAGTGTTTCACCAATCGTAGGTTTCGTGATTTCATTGACTATGTCTCTGTGAGTTGAGTTTCTCAGGAGACAAAACAATGTTTCACCAATCATAGGTTTGGTGTTTCAGATGCCTCTGACCTCTAGACCTGACTTCCTCAGGAGACAGAACAGTTGTCTACCAATCGTAGGATTGGTGGTTCAATTGAGTCCGTTCCTTAGGAGACAGGTCTGTTGTCAGCCATTCATTGAAACACTTGTTCAAATGATTGTTACTGTGTTGTTTGTGTTCCGGAAGGGACAAAGCATTCGCCCACCTATCGGAGGATAGGTGTTTTTAATAACGCTTTGTTGTTTTTGAGTTTGTCAAGGTACAGAGCAGTCGTCGGTGGTTCCATTGACGCCTACTACTTGACCTGAGTTACATAGGGAGCAGAGCAGTTGTTCTCCAGTCATTGAGTTGGTGGGTGAAATGTCTCTGGCTCTATTCCTTGTGTTCCTCAGGTTATAGAGCAGTGGTCCACCAGTCGTAGGATTGGTGGTTCAGATACCTCTGACTTCTTGACCTGACTTCCTCGGCAGACAGAACAGTTGTCCAGCAATCGTAGGTTTGGTGGGTCAACTGACTCGGTTCCGTAGGAGACAGGTCAGTCATAAAGCAATCATTGGATCGGTGTTTCAATGGAATTTGACTGTGCTATTTGTGTTCCACATGTGACACGGCATTTGTCCACCAATCGTAGGTTTCGTGATTTCATTGACTATGTCTCTGTGAGTTGAGTTCCTCAGGAGACAAAACAGTGTTTCACCAATCATAGGTTTGGTGTTTCAGATGCCTCTGACCTCTAGACCTGACTTCCTTTAGGAGACAGAACAGTTGTCTACCAATCGTAGGATTGGTGGTTCAATTGAGTCCGTTCCTTAGGAGACAGGTCAGTTGTCAGCCAGTCATTGAAACACTTGTTCAAATGATTGTTACTGTGTTGTTTGTGTTCCGGAAGGGACAAAGCATTCGCCCACCTATCGGAGGATAGGTGTTTTTAATAACGCTTTGTTGTTTTTGAGTTTGTCAAGGTACAGAGCAGTCGTCGGTGGTTCCATTGACGCCTACTACTTGACCTGAGTTACAGAGGGAGCAGAGCAGTTGTTCTCCAGTCATTGAGTTGGTGGGTGAAATGTCTCTGGCTCTATTCCTTGTGTTCCTCAGGTTATAGAGCAGTGGTCCACCAGTCGTAGGATTGGTGGTTCAGATACCTCTGACTTCTTGACCTGACTTCCTCGGCAGACAGAACAAATGTCCAGCAATCGTAGGTTTGGTGGGTCAACTGACTCGGTTCCGTAGGAGACAGGTCAGTTATAAAGCAATCATTGGATCGGTGTTTCAATGGAATTTGACTGTGCTATTTGTGTTCCACAAGTGACACGGCATTTGTCCACCAATCGTAGGTTTCGTGATTTCATTGACTATGTCTCTGTGAGTTGAGTTCCTCAGGAGACAAAACAGTGTTTCACCAATCTTAGGTTTCGTGATTTCATTGACTATGTCTCTGTGAGTTGAGTTCCTCAGGAGACAAAACAGTGTTTCACCAATCGTAGGTTTCGTGATTTCATTGACTATGTCTCTGTGAGTTGAGTTCCTCAGGAGACAAAACAATGTTTCACCAATCATAGGTTTGGTGTTTCAGATGCCTCTGACCTCTAGACCTGACTTCCTCGGCAGACAGAACAGTTGTCCAGCAATCGTAGGTTTGGTGGGTCAACTGACTCGGTTCCGTAGGAGACAGGTCAGTCATAAAGCAATCATTGGATCGGTGTTTCAATGGAATTTGACTGTGCTATTTGTGTTCCACAAGTGACACGGCATTTGTCCACCAATCGTAGGTTTCATAATTTCATTGACTATGTCTCTGTGAGTTGAGTTCCTCAGGAGACAAAACAGTGTTTCACCAATCGTAGGTTTCGTGATTTCATTGACTATGTCTCTGTGAGTTGAGTTCCTCAGGAGACAGAACAGTTGTCTACCAATCATAGGATTGGTGGTTCAATTGAGTCAGTTCCTTAGGAGACAGGTCAGTTGTCAGCCATTCATTGAAACACTTGTTCAAATGATTGTTACTGTGTTGTTTGTGTTCCGGAAGGGACAAAGCATTCGCCCACCTATAGGTGTTTTTAATAACGCTTTGTTGTTTTTGAGTTTGTCAAGGTACAGAGCAGTCGTCGGTGGTTCCATTGACGCCTACTACTTGACCTGAGTTACAGAGGGAGCAGAGCAGTTGTTCTCCAGTCATTGAGTTGGTGGGTGAAATGTCTCTGGCTCTATTCCTTGTGTTCCTCAGGTCATAGAGCAGTGGTCCACCAGTCGTAGGATTGGTGGTTCAGATGTGACAGTTTGGCCCTCCAGCCCCTGGAGGGCGCCCTTGTCCCCTTTTCTTCTTTGTGGGTTTTTGTTTCGTCCGTTTCCTGTCTCTGCTCGTTATTGTTTTCACCTGGTTTTGATTTCCTGTTTGTGTAGTATTTAAGTTCCTCTGTTTGTTTTCGGTTTGCTGGCTGATTAGTAGATGTTACCTTGCGTTAGTTGTGTTTGTACACTTGTGTTACTGGTTCCTACATGTTTTGTTCTTGTCATTTGTGTTACCATTCACATTTGAATTATCAAGATGTCTTTTCCTTTGAGAGTCGGAGTAAGTGTTGGTTTGTTGATGTCTGTATTTGTCTTTTGTGTTTCGATTTATGTAGTAGTAGTTATACGTATTCGTTTAGTCCAGTCAGTGTTTAGAGTTGTTTTGTCCCGTTCAGTGTGCTGTGCATGTGAGTATGTGTAGGCTTTGTGTTTCACGTTAAAGTATATTCACCCCTGTTAAGATTTGTTTGTACCGTCTTTTAGTTTGGTAGTTTATGTGGGGTCTCGTTAGATGTTAAGAGTTGTCACCTTGTCCTTGTCTAGAGTCCTGTCGGTGTGATAGTCTGCCACTTATTTATCTATTGTATGTTTTGGTTTATTATTATTTTGTGTAGCCACTTGTCTTCTCGTTTGTTCAATTAAAAATTGGTTAATCGTCCAACTGTTCTGTCCCGGGTTTGTGCAATTGGGTCCTATCCTTTTAGTCCTGTCGTAGTGGGCACAGGCTCTTGGCTGAGCAGCCCTTTAGTTTGTCTGGCGCCACCGTGTGGCGATATAACGAGTCTGAACCAGGGGTTCAGGCATCTCCTGCCCCTGGGTGCAAGTGAGTTAAGTAGCGAGTTGTAACAGAATCAGCCAGCCAAAAACAGGACCCAGCCGACCCAGTTTTGTTTTTCTGCGCACAGGATAAGTTATGCTCGGCCCCGGAGTCTAACGAAGGATCTCCGGGGGCTTCGTTTGTTCCCTGTGCGCCGGACTGCGCACAGGATGATGGTTGTTCGACCCCGGAGAAGAGTGAGAGACCTCCGGGGTTCTCGTTTGTTCCCTGTGCGCCGGATTGCGCACAGGATGAGCCCTGTTCAGCCCCGGAGAATAGTGAAGGAACTCCGGGGATTTCTTTTGTTTCCTGTGCGCTGGTCTGCGCACAGGATGATGCCTGTCCTGCCCCAGAGGATCTCAAAGTGGTCGCCACCTCCTCGACCGTCCGCAACGATCCGCCTGGGTTCTTCGCCACGCCCTCATCCGTCCCGGAGCTCACCGCCGCGGAACCGCTCATCTCGTCTGTTTCGGAGCTCATCGCCACTGGCCAGCTCATCTCGTCTGCTTCAGAGTCTGGTGCCGCTGAACTACTCATCTCCTCTTCTGCGGAACCTGGCGCTGCCGCACCGCTCATCTCGTCTGCCGCGGAGCCCGGCGCTGCCGCACCGCTCATCTCGTCTGCCGCGGAGCCCGGCGCTGCCGCACCGCTCATTCCGTCCGCCGCGGAGCCCGGAGCTGCTGAACCACTCACCTCATCTGCCGCAGAACACCTTGTCTCGTCTGTCTCGGAGCTCACCGCTGTCGGCCAGCTCACCTCGTCTTCCTCGGAGCCCGGCGCCGCAGAACCACTCATGTCGTCGGCTTCTGAGTCCGGTGCTGCCGAACACCTCGTCTCGTCTGTCTCGGAGCCCGGCGCTGTCGAGCCGCCTTCCTCGTCCGCCTCGGAGCCCGGCGCTGTCGAGCCGCCTTCCTCGTCCGCCTCGGAGCCCGGCGCTGCCGAGCCGCCTTCCTCGTCCGCCTCGGAGCCCGGCGCTGCCGAGTTACCCACCTCGTCCGTCCCGGAGCCCGGCGCTGCCGAACCGCTCCCCTCGTCCGTCTCGGAGCTCGGATCAGCGTTCCGGTTACGTCCTGTCTTGCCGGCCTCAAAGGTCGTCAAGCCGTTTGCTTGGCCATGTCTCTTTCGCCGCCGGCCACCAAGGGGTTTTCGTCCGGCCGTTTGGGAGCCAGAGGCCCCGTTTTGTCCCCAGCTGCTGCTGGATAGAGCATGTGCTCGCCTTCGCCCGCCGTGACGGGACACTTTCAGTTTGAACATTTTGAACTATTCGTTTGACCTCGTTGAGGGCCTTTTGAGTTGGACAATTTTTTTGTGTTTGTTGGTTTGTTCGTTTCTTCGGGGCCGTCTGGGATCCGGCCTTGGGGAGGGGGCTCTGTGACAGTTTGGCCCTCCAGCCCCTGGAGGGCGCCCTTGTCCCCTTTTCTTCTTTGTGGGTTTTTGTTTCGTCCGTTTCCTGTCTCTGCTCGTTATTGTTTTCACCTGGTTTTGATTTCCTGTTTGTGTAGTATTTAAGTTCCTCTGTTTGTTTTCGGTTTGCTGGCTGATTAGTAGATGTTACCTTGCGTTAGTTGTGTTTGTACACTTGTGTTACTGGTTCCTACATGTTTTGTTCTTGTCATTTGTGTTACCATTCACATTTGAATTATCAAGATGTCTGTTCCTTTGAGAGTCGGAGTAAGTGTTGGTTTGTTGATGTCTGTATTTGTCTTTTGTGTTTCGATTTATGTAGTAGTAGTTATACGTATTCGTTTAGTCCAGTCAGTGTTTAGAGTTGTTTTGTCCCGTTCAGTGTGCTGTGCATGTGAGTATGTGTAGGCTTTGTGTTTCACGTTAAAGTGTATTCACCCCTGTTAAGATTTGTTTGTACCGTCTTTTAGTTTGGTAGTTTATGTGGGGTCTCGTTAGATGTTAAGAGTTGTCACCTTGTCCTTGTCTAGAGTCCTGTCGGTGTGATAGTCTGCCACTTATTTATCTATTGTATGTTTTGGTTTATTATTATTTTGTGTAGCCACTTGTCTTCTCGTTTGTTCAATTAAAAATTGGTTAATCGTCCAACTGTTCTGTCCCGGGTTTGTGCAATTGGGTCCTATCCTTTTAGTCCTGTCGTAGTGGGCACAGGCTCTTGGCTGAGCAGCCCTTTAGTTTGTCTGGCGCCACCGTGTGGCGATATAACGAGTCTGAACCAGGGGTTCAGGCATCTCCTGCCCCTGGGTGCAAGTGAGTTAAGTAGCGAGTTGTAACATCAGACACCTCTGACTTCTTGACCTGACTTCCTCGGCAGACAGAACAGTTGTCCAGCAATCGTAGGTTTGGTGGGTCAACTGACTCGGTTCCGTAGGAGACAGGTCAGTCATAAAGCAATCATTGGATCGGTGTTTCAATTGAATTTGACTGTGCTGTTTGTGTTCCACAAGTGACACGGCATTTGTCCACCAATCGTAGGTTTCGTGATTCAGATGCCTCTGACCTCTAGACCTGACTTCCTCGGCAGACAGAACAGTTGTCCAGCAATCGTAGGTTTGGTGGGTCAACTGACTCGGTTCCGTAGGAGACAGGTCAGTCATAAAGTGTCACGATCGGCAGCCTGGCCGATCGGTCCCTTACTGGGTGAATCTCCACCCAGCGGAGTCACTCACCACACCCCTGTCATCACCACGCACCTGCCTGATTATCCTCACGTGCTCTGATTATTTTCACCTGGCTCATCATCTCTTACTTAAGTTCTTCCCACAGCTCAGTCCCTTGTCAGACCATCAACGTTGCTACCCCGACATGCAAACCTCCGACGGACTTCCCCTTTTGCCACCGGTACCGTGAGGTTTCCTTTGAATCCTTGTTCTGATCGCCTGACGCTCACGACAGCGGTGGGTATTTTGACTGACTTTTACGCCAAGAACGCTGGGCTCTCGTCTTTGTGTCCTGAGGGATTTGCTACTCTGACTTGTCCACGAAACCTAAACTAACTCTTCTTAGTTAGCGACGAGCGCCTTTGGTGCGCCGTGTGTTTGAGACTCTGTCACGCACTGTACACAGCCGGTTCGGCTCGCTTTGTGTTTTGTTTTGTTCTTAGTTTTGTCGCCTGGATTCTGCTGCCCTCCTGGTCTCCTCTCCACTGTCACGGCTGGCAGAAGATCCGGAGGACTCCGGAGACCTGACAGCCACCAATCTTGACCTTGCCAGGTCATCCAGACCCTTTTTGATTTGCTGGATGCGATCCCTGAGATCCAGGACTCCCAGACCCGCATCTCCACACTGAACTGGGTTACAGATTTTTACTCAGCCTGCCCCTGGTTAAAGACCCATACAAGGTTCCCTGAGCTTCTGACCATACAGGTCAGACTCAGAAGGAGGGAGGCACCCCGTCCTCAGTCTGCTCCCTCGCCACGTCGCCAGTCTGCCCTCTCGTCACGACGACAGCCTGCCCTCTCGCTCGTCCCATCCACACCAGAACGACCTGCCGCACCCTCACAGTCCCAGGCCACCTCTCCGGTCCTCTGTGCTGGCCACGTGATTCTCGGCTCGTGCCGGACGCCGGAGATTGCCCCTCGTCTCTTCCCCTCTGAGGGCCGCCGTATCTGGCAGGAACTGAAGCATCAGGGGGACCCTCTCCACACTCCTCCGGTTCCCCCCATCCCGGGTCCCAAGTCTCGGCCTCATTCTCGACACCACCCAGAACCTGCTGTTCGTGCTGCTTCACGCCACCCAGAACCTGCTGTTCATGCTGCTCTACGCCACCCAGAACCTGCTGTTCCACGCCATGCTAGGACCACGGACTCATACCACCCGAGCCTCCCTGCTGCTCCTCGCCTCTCCTCTCCTGAGCCTCTGCCCAATCAGGAGGAGCCGATGGCCCAGTCGGGTCCGCGGCGGACATTTCCCCAGTTCCTGGCCTATTGGGCCTCCCTTCGGGCCCGCGCCCGCGCAAATCTTGCCACCTCCTCAGGCCATGCAGACTTGGACCATGTCCGCAGCAGCAGCCACAGACGCCGGCCGCCTAGGTTCCCCTGCCGCCGCAACCACCGGTGACACTGGCCACCCTGGGCTTTACGCCGCCGCAACCACCGTCGACGCCGACCACCCAGGCTCTCACACCACGAGTTTTCTGCTTCAAGCGTTTCCCGACCATGTTCTTATCCTCGCCATGTTCCTCAAGGTGTCCTGGTATTGTGCGGCCTGGAGGGTCCACACAGGTTCCTTCCGGCTCCGGCGACCCCAGGAGGGGTCTGCCTTTTGGTTCCTGGCTCTGGCGACCCCAGGAGGGGTCTGCCTTCTGGTTCCTGGCTCTGGCGACCCCAGGAGGGGTCTGCCTTCTGGTTCCGGGCTCTGGCGACCCCAGGAGGGGTCCGCCTTCTGGTTCCGGGCTCTGGCGACCCCAGGAGGGGTCCGCCTTCTGGGTCCGGGCTCTGGCGACCCCAGGAGGGGTCCGCCTTCTGGATTGGTGGTTCAGATACCTCTGACTTCTTGACCTGACTTCCTCGGCAGACAGAACAGTTGTCCAGCAATCGCAGGATTGGTGGGTCAACTGACTCGGTTCCGTAGGAGACAGGTCAGTCATAAAGCAATCATTGGATCGGTGTTTCAATGGAATTTGACTGTGCTATTTGTGTTCCACAAGTGACACGGCATTTGTCCACCAATCGTAGGTTTCGTGATTTCATTGACTATGTCTCTGTGAGTTGAGTTCCTCAGGAGACAAAACAGTGTTTCACCAATCGTAGGTTTCGTGATTTCATTGACTATGTCTCTGTGAGTTGAGTTCCTCAGGAGACAAAACAATGTTTCACCAATCATAGCTTTGGTGTTTCAGATGCCTCTGACCTCTAGACCTGACTTCCTCAGGAGACAGAACAGTTGTCTACCAATCGTAGGATTGGTGGTTCAATTGAGTCCGTTCCTTAGGATACAGGTCAGTTGTCAGCCATTCATTGAAACACTTGTTCAAATGATTGTTACTGTGTTGTTTGTGTTCCGGAAGGGACAAAGCATTCGCCCACCTATCGGAGGATAGGTGTTTTTAATAACGCTTTGTTGTTTTTGAGTTTGTCGAGGTACAGAGCAGTCGTCGGTGGTTCCATTGACGCCTACTACTTGACCTGAGTTACAGAGGGAGCAGAGCAGTTGTTCTCCAGTCATTGAGTTGGTGGGTGAAATGTCTCTGGCTCTTTTCCTTGTGTTCCTCAGGTTATAGAGCAGTGGTCCACCAGTCGTAGGATTGGTGGTTCAGATCCCTCTGACTTCTTGACCTGACTTCCTCGGCAGACAGAACAGTTGTCCAGCAATCGTAGGTTTGGTGGGTCAACTGACTCGGTTCCGTAGGAGACAGATCAGTCACAAAGCAATCATTAGATCGGTGTTTCAATGGAATTTGACTGTGCTATTTGTGTTCCACAAGTGACACGGCATTTGTCCACCAATCGTAGGTTTCGTGATTTCATTGACTATGTCTCTGTGAGTTGACTTCCTCAGGAGACAGAACAGTTGTCTACCAATCGTAGGATTGGTGGTTCAATTGAGTCAGTTCCTTAGGAGACAGGTCAGTTGTCAGCCATTCATTGAAACACTTGTTCAAATGATTGTTACTGTGTTGTTTGTGTTCCGGAAGGGACAAAGCATTCGCCCACCTATCGGAGGATAGGTGTTTTTAATAACGCTTTGTTGTTTTTGAGTTTGTCAAGGTACAGAGCAGTCGTCGGTGGTTCCATTGACGCCTACTACTTGACCTGAGTTACAGAGGGAGCAGAGCAGTTGTTCTCCAGTCATTGAGTTGGTGGGTGAAATGTCTCTGGCTCTTTTCCTTGTGTTCCTCAGGTTATAGAGCAGTGGTCCACCAGTCGTAGGATTGGTGGTTCAGATACCTCTGACTTCTTGACCTGACTTCCTCGGCAGACAGAACAGTTGTCCAGCAATCGTAGGTTTGGTGGGTCAACTGACTCGGTTCCGTAGGAGACAGGTCAGTCATAAAGCAATCATTGGATCGGTGTTTCAATGGAATTTGACTGTGCTGTTTGTGTTCCACAAGTGACACGGCATTTGTCCACCAATCGTAGGTTTCGTGATTTCATTGACTATGTCTCTGTGAGTTGAGTTCCTCAGGAGACAAAACAATGTTTCACCAATCATAGGTTTGGTGTTTCAGATACCTCTGACCTCTAGACCTGACTTCCTCAGGAGACAGAACAGTTGTCTACCAATCGTAGGATTGGTGGTTCAATTGAGTCAGTTCCTTAGGAGACAGGTCAGTTGTCAGCCATTCATTGAAACACTTGTTTAAATGATTGTTACTGTGTTGTTTGTGTTCCGGAAGGGACAAAGCATTCGCCCACCTATCGGAGGATAGGTGTTTTTAATAACGCTTTGTTGTTTTTGAGTTTGTCAAGGTACAGAGCAGTCGTCGGTGGTTCCATTGACGCCTACTACTTGAACTGAGTTACAGAGGGAGCAGAGCAGTTGTTCTCCAGTCATTGAGTTGGTGGGTGAAATGTCTCTGGCTCTATTCCTTGTGTTCCTCAGGTTATAGAGCAGTGGTCCACCAGTCGTAGGATTGGTGGTTCAGATACCTCTGACTTCTTGACCTGACTTCCTCGGCAGACAGAACAGTTGTCCAGCAATCTTAGGTTTGGTGGGTCAACTGACTCGGTTCCGTAGGAGACAGGTCAGTCATAAAGCAATCATTGGATCGGTGTTTCAATGGAATTTGACTGTGCTATTTGTGTTCCACAAGTGACACGGCATTTGTCCACCAATCGTAGGTTTCGTGATTTCATTGACTATGTCTCTGTGAGTTGAGTTCCTCAGGAGACAAAACAGTGTTTCACCAATCGTAGGTTTCGTGATTTCATTGACTATGTCTCTGTGAGTTGAGTTCCTCAGGAGACAAAACAGTGTTTCACCAATCGTAGGTTTCGTGATTTCATTGACTATGTCTCTGTGAGTTGAGTTCCTTAGGAGACAAAACAGTGTTTCACCAATCATAGGTTTGGTGTTTCAGATACCTCTGACCTCTAGACCTGACTTCCCCAGGAGACAGAACAGTTGTCTACCAATCGTAGGATTGGTGGTTCAATTGAGTCCGTTCCTTAGGAGACAGGTCAGTTGTCAGCCATTCATTGAAACACTTGTTCAAATGATTGTTACTGTGTTGTTTGTGTTCCGGAAGGGACAAAGCATTCGCCCACCTATCGGAGGATAGGTGTTTTTAATAACGCTTTGTTGTTTTTGAGTTTGTCGAGGTACAGAGCAGTCGTCGGTGGTTCCATTGACGCCTACTACTTGACCTGAGTTACAGAGGGAGCAGAGCAGTTGTTCTCCAGTCATTGAGTTGGTGGGTGAAATGTCTCTGGCTCTTTTCCTTGTGTTCCTCAGGTTATAGAGCAGTGGTCCACCAGTCGTAGGATTGGTCGTTCAGATACCTCTGACTTCCTCGGCAGACAGAACAGTTGTCCAGCAATCGTAGGTTTGGTGGGTCAACTGACTCGGTTCCGTAGAAGACAGGTCAGTCATAAAGCAATCATTGGATCGGTGTTTCAATGGAATTTGACTGTGCTATTTGTGTTCCACAAGTGACACGGCATTTGTCCACCAATCGCAGGTTTCGTGATTTCATTGACTATGTCTCTGTGAGTTGAGTTCCTCAGGAGACAAAACAGTGTTTCACCAATCGTAGGTTTCGTGATTTCATTGACTATGTCTCTGTGAGTTGAGTTCCTCAGGAGACAAAACAATGTTTCACCAATCATAGGTTTGGTGTTTCAGATGCCTCTGACCTCTAGACCTGACATCCTCAGGAGACAGAACAGTTGTCTACCAATCGTAGGATTGGTGGTTCAATTGAGTCAGTTCCTTAGGAGACAGGTCAGTTGTCAGCCATTCATTGAAACACTTGTTCAAATGATTGTTACTGTGTTGTTTGTGTTCCGGAAGGGACAAAGCATTCGCCCACCTATCGGAGGATAGGTGTTTTTAATAACGCTTTGTTGTTTTTGAGTTTGTCAAGGTACAGAGCAGTCGTCGGTGGTTCCATTGACGCCTACTACTTGACCTGAGTTACAGAGGGAGCAGAGCAGTTGTTCTCCAGTCATTGAGTTGGTGGGTGAAATGTTTCTGGCTCTTTTCCTTGTGTTCCTCAGGTTATAGAGCAGTGGTCCACCAGTCGTAGGATTGGTGGTTCAGATACCTCTGGCTTCTTGACCTGACTTCCTCGGCAGACAGAACAGTTGTCCAGCAATCGTAGGATTGATGGGTCAACTGACTCGGTTCCGTAGGAGACAGGTCAGTCATAAAGCAATCATTGGATCGGTGTTTCAATGGAATTTGACTGTGCTATTTGTGTTCCACAAGTGACACGGCATTTGTCCACCAATCGTAGGTTTTGTGATTTCATTGACTATGTCTCTGTGAGTTGAGTTCCTCAGGAGACAAAACAGTGTTTCACCAATCGTAGGTTTCGTGATTTCATTGACTATGTCTCTGTGAGTTGAGTTCCTCAGGAGACAAAACAGTGTTTCACCAATCGTAGGTTTCGTGATTTCATTGACTATGTCTCTGTGAGTTGAGTTCCTCAGGAGACAAAACAATGTTTCACCAATCATAGGTTTGGTGTTTCAGATGCCTCTGACCTCTAGACCTGACTTCCCCAGGAGACAGAACAGTTGTCTACCAATCGTAGGATTGGTGGTTCAATTGAGTCCGTTCCTTAGGAGACAGGTCAGTTGTCAGCCATTCATTGAAACACTTGTTCAAATGATTGTTACTGTGTTGTTTGTGTTCCGGAAGGGACAAAGAATTCGCCCACCTATCGGAGGATAGGTGTTTTTAATAACGCTTTGTTGTTTTTGAGTTTGTCGAGGTACAGAGCAGTCGTCGGTGGTTCCATTGACGCCTACTACTTGACCTGAGTTACAGAGGGAGCAGAGCAGTTGTTCTCCAGTCATTGAGTTGGTGGGTGAAATGTCTCTGGCTCTTTTCCTTGTGTTCCTCAGGTTATAGAGCAGTGGTCCACCAGTCGTAGGATTGGTGGTTCAGATACCTCTGACTTCTTGACCTGACTTCCTCGGCAGACAGAACAGTTGTCCAGCAATCGTAGGTTTGGTGGGTCAACTGACTCGGTTTCGTAGGAGACAGGTCAGTCATAAAGCAATCATTGGATCGGTGTTTCAATGGAATTTGACTGTGCTATTTGTGTTCCACAAGTGACACGGCATTTGTCCACCAATCGTAGGTTTCGTGATTTCATTGACTATGTCTCTGTGAGTTGAGTTCCTCAGGAGACAAAACAGTGTTTCACCAATCGTAGGTTTCGTGATTTCATTGACTATGTCTCTGTGAGTTGAGTTCCTCAGGAGACAAAACAATGTTTCACCAATCATAGGTTTGGTGTTTCAGATGCCTCTGACCTCTAGACCTGACTTCCTCAGGAGACAGAACAGTTGTCTACCAATCGTAGGATTGGTGGTTCAATTGAGTCAGTTCCTTAGGAGACAGGTCAGTTGTCAGCCATTCATTGAAACACTTGTTCAAATGATTGTTACTGTGTTGTTTGTGTTCCGGAAGGGACAAAGCATTCGCCCACCTATCGGAGGATAGGTGTTTTTAATAACGCTTTGTTGTTTTTGAGTTTGTCAAGGTACAGAGCAGTCGTCGGTGGTTCCATTGACGCCTACCACTTGACCTGAGTTACAGAGGGAGCAGAGCAGTTGTTCTCCAGTCATTGAGTTGGTGGGTGAAATGTCTCTGGCTCTTTTCCTTGTGTTCCTCAGGTTATAGAGCAGTGGTCCACCAGTCGTAGGATTGGTGGTTCAGATCCCTCTGACTTCTTGACCTGACTTCCTCGGCAGACAGAACAGTTGTCCAGCAATCGTAGGTTTGGTGGGTCAACTGACTCGGTTCCGTAGGAGACAGGTCAGTCATAAAGTAATCATTGGATCTGTGTTTCAATGGAATTTGACTGTGCTATTTGTGTTCCACAAGTGACACGGCATTTGTCCACCAATCGTAGGTTTCGTGATTCAGATGCTTCTGACCTCTAGACCTGACTTCCTCGGCAGACAGAACAGTTGTCCAGCAATCGTAGGTTTGGTGGGTCAACTGACTCGGTTCCGTAGGAGACAGGTCAGTCATAAAGTGTCACGATCGGCAGCCTGGCCGATCGGTCCCTTACTGGGTGAATCTCCACCCAGCGGAGTCACTCACCACACCCCTGTCATCACCACGCACCTGCCTGATTATCCTCACGTGCTCTGATTATTTTCACCTGGCTCATCATCTCTTACTTAAGTTCTTCCCACAGCTCAGTCCCTTGTCAGACCATCAACGTTGCTACCCCGACATGCAAACCTCCGACGGACTTCGCCTCTTGCCACCGGTACCGTGAGGTTTCCTTTGAATCCTTGTTCTGATCGCCTGACGCTCACGACAGCGGTGGGTATTTTGACTGACTTTTACGCCAAGAACGCTGGGCTCTCGTCTTTGTGTCCTGAGGGATTTGCTACTCTGACTTGTCCACGAAACCTAAACTAACTCTTCTTAGTTAGCGACGAGCGCCTTTGGTGCGCCGTGTGTTTGAGACTCTGTCACGCACTGTACACAGCCGGTTCGGCTCGCTTTGTGTTTTGTTTTGTTCTTAGTTTTGTCGCCTGGATTCTGCTGCCCTCCTGGTCTCCTCTCCACTGTCACGGCTGGCAGAAGATCCGGAGGACTCCGGAGACCTGACAGCCACCAATCTTGACCTTGCCAGGTCATCCAGACCCTTTTTGATTTGCTGGATGCGATCCCTGAGATCCAGGACTCCCAGACCCGCATCTCCACACTGAACTGGGTTACAGATTTTTACTCAGCCTGCCCCTGGTTAAAGACCCATACAAGGTTCCCTGAGCTTCTGACCATACAGGTCAGACTCAGAAGGAGGGAGGCACCCCGTCCTCAGTCTGCTCCCTCGCCACGTCGCCAGTCTGCCCTCTCGTCACGACGACAGCCTGCCCTCTCGCTCGTCCCATCCACACCAGAACGACCAGCCGCACCCTCACAGTCCCAGGCCACCTCTCCGGTCCTCTGTGCTGGCCACGTGATTCTCGGCTCGTGCCGGACGCCGGAGATTGCCCCTCGTCTCTTCCCCTCTGAGGGCCGCCGTATCTGGCAGGAACTGAAGCATCAGGGGGACCCTCTCCACACTCCTCCGGTTCCCCCCATCCCGGGTCCCAAGTCTCAGCCTCATTCTCGACACCACCCAGAACCTGCTGTTCGTGCTGCTCCACGCCACCCAGAACCTGCTGTTCGTGCTGCTCCACGCCACCCAGAACCTGCTGTTCGTGCTGCTTCACGCCACCCAGAACCTGCTGTTCGTGCTGCTTCACGCCACCCAGAACCTGCTGTTCGTGCTGCTTCACGCCACCCAGAACCTGCTGTTCATGCTGCTCTACGCCACCCAGAACCTGCTGTTCCACGCCATGCTAGGACCACGGACTCATACCACCCGAGCCTCCCTGCCGCTCCTCGCCTCTCCTCTCCTGAGCCTCTGCCCAATCAGGAGGAGCCGATGGCCCAGTCGGGTCCGCGGCGGACATTTCCCCAGTTCCTGGCCTATTGGGCCTCCCTTCGGGCCCGCGCCCGCGCAAATCTTGCCACCTCCTCAGGCCATGCAGACTTGGACCATGTCCGCAGCAGCAGCCACAGACGCCGGCCGCCTAGGTTCCCCTGCCGCCGCAACCACCGGTGACACTGGCCACCCTGGGCTTTACGCCGCCGCAACCACCGTCGACGCCGACCACCCAGGCTCTCACACCACGAGTTTTCTGCTTCAAGCGTTTCCCGACCATGTTCTTGTCCTCGCCATGTTCCTCAAGGTGTCCTGGTATTGTGCGGCCTGAAGGGTCCACACAGGTTCCTTCCGGCTCCGGCGACCCCAGGAGGGGTCTGCCTTTTGGTTCCTGGCTCTGGCGACCCCAGGAGGGGTCTGCCTTCTGGTTCCTGGCTCTGGCGACCCCAGGAGGGGTCTGCCTTCTGGTTCCGGGCTCTGGCGACCCCAGGAGGGGTCCGCCTTCTGGTTCCGGGCTCTGGCGACCCCAGGAGGGGTCCGCCTTCTGGTTCCGGGCTCTGGCGACCCCAGGAGGGGTCCGCCTTCTGGGTCCGGGCTCTGGCGACCCCAGGAGGGGTCCGCCTTCTGGTTCCGGGCTCTGGCGACCCCAGGAGGGGTCCGCCTTCTGGTTCCTGGCTCTGGCGACCCCAGGAGGGCTCTGCCTTCTGGATTGGTGGTTCAGATACCTCTGACTTCTTGACCTGACTTCCTCGGCAGACAGAACAGTTGTCCAGCAATCGCAGGATTGGTGGGTCAACTGACTCGGTTCCGTAGGAGACAGGTCAGTCATAAAGCAATCATTGGATCGGTGTTTCAATGGAATTTGACTGTGCTATTTGTGTTCCACAAGTGACACGGCATTTGTCCACCAATCGTAGGTTTCGTGATTTCATTGACTATGTCTCTGTGAGTTGAGTTCCTCAGGAGACAAAACAGTGTTTCACCAATCGTAGGTTTCGTGATTTCATTGACTATGTCTCTGTGAGTTGAGTTCCTCAGGAGACAAAACAATGTTTCACCAATCATAGCTTTGGTGTTTCAGATGCCTCTGACCTCTAGACCTGACTTCCTCAGGAGACAGAACAGTTGTCTACCAATCGTAGGATTGGTGGTTCAATTGAGTCCGTTCCTTAGGAGACAGGTCAGTTGTCAGCCATTCATTGAAACACTTGTTCAAATGATTGTTACTGTGTTGTTTGTGTTCCGGAAGGGACAAAGCATTCGCCCACTTATCGGAGGATAGGTGTTTTTAATAACGCTTTGTTGTTTTTGAGTTTGTCAAGGTACAGAGCAGTCGTCGGTGGTTCCATTGACGCCTACTACTTGACCTGAGTTACAGAGGGAGCAGAGCAGTTGTTCTCCAGTCATTGAGTTGGTGGGTGAAATGTCTCTGGCTCTATTCCTTGTATTCCTCAGGTTATAGAGCAGTGGTCCACCAGTCGTAGGATTGGTGGTTCAGATACCTCTGACTTCTTGACCTGACTTCCTCGGCAGACAGAACAGTTGTCCAGCAATCGTAGGTTTGGTGGGTCAACTGACTCGGTTCCGTAGGAGACAGGTCAGTCATAAAGCAATCATTGGATCGGTGTTTCAATGGAATTTGACTGTGCTATTTGTGTTCCACAAGTTACACGGCATTTGTCCACCAATCGTAGGTTTCGTGATTTCATTGACTATGTCTCTGTGAGTTGAGTTCCTCAGGAGACAAAACAGTGTTTCACCAATCGTAGGTTTCGTGATTTCATTGACTATGTCTCTGTGAGTTGAGTTCCTCAGGACACAAAACAGTGTTTCACCAATCGTAGGTTTGGTGTTTCAGATGCCTCTGACCTCTAGACCTGACTTCCTCAGGAGACAGAACAGTTGTCTACCAATCGTAGGATTGGTGGTTCAATTGAGTCCGTTCCTTAGGAGACAGGTCAGTTGTCAGCCATTCATTGAAACACTTGTTCAAATGATTGTTACTGTGTTGTTTGTGTTCCGGAAGGGACAAAGCATTCGCCCACCTATCGGAGGATAGGTGTTTTTAATAACGCTTTGTTGTTTTTGAGTTTGTCAAGGTACAGAGCAGTCGTCGGTGGTTCCATTGACGCCTACTACTTGACCTGAGTTACAGAGGGAGCAGAGCAGTTGTTCTCCAGTCATTGAGTTGGTGGGTGAAATGTCTCTGGCTCTATTCCTTGTGTTCCTCAGGTTATAGAGCAGTGGTCCACCAGTCGTAGGATTGGTGGTTCAGATACCTCTGACTTCTTGACCTGACTTCCTCGGCAGACAGAACAGTTGTCCAGCAATCGTAGGTTTGGTGGGTCAACTGACTCGGTTCCGTAGGAGACAGGTCAGTCATAAAGCAATCATTGGATCTGTGTTTCAATGGAATTTGACTGTGCTATTTGTGTTCCACAAGTGACACGGCATTTGTCCACCAATCGTAGGTTTCGTGATTTCATTGACTATGTCTCTGTGAGTTGAGTTCCTCAGGAGACAAAACATTGTTTCACCAATCGTAGGTTTCGTGATTTCATTGACTATGTCTCTGTGAGTTGAGTTCCTCAGGAGACAAAACAATGTTTCACCAATCATAGGTTTCGTGTTTCAGATGCCTCTGACCTCTAGACCTGACTTCCTCAGGAGACAGAACAGTTGTCTACCAATCGTAGGATTGGTGGTTCAATTGAGTCAGTTCCTTAGGAGACAGGTCAGTTGTCAGCCATTCATTGAAACACTTGTTCAAATGATTGTTACTGTGTTGTATGTGTTCCGGAAGGGACAAAGCATTCGCCCACCTATCGGAGGATAGGTGTTTTTAATAACGCTTTGTTGTTTTTGAGTTTGTCAAGGTACAGAGCAGTCGTCGGTGGTTCCATTGACGCCTACTACTTGACCTGAGTTACAGAGGGAGCAGAGCAGTTGTTCTCCAGTCATTGAGTTGGTGGGTGAAATGTCTCTGGCTCTTTTCCTTGTGTTCCTCAGGTTATAGAGCAGTGGTCCACCAGTCGTAGGATTGGTGGTTCAGATACCTCTGACTTCCTTGGCAGACAGAACAGTTGTCCAGCAATCGTAGGTTTGGTGGGTCAACTGACTCTGTTCCGTAGGAGACAGGTCAGTCATAAAGCAATCATTGGATCGGTGTTTCAATGGAATTTGACTGTGCTATTTGTGTTCCACAAGTGACACGGCATTTGTCCACCAATCGTAGGTTTCGTGATTTCATTGACTATGTCTCTGTGAGTTGAGTTCCTCAGGAGACAAAACAGTGTTTCACCAATCATAGGTTTGGTGTTTCAGATACCTCTGACCTCTAGACCTGACTTCCTCAGGAGACAGAACAGTTGTCTACCAATCGTAGGATTGGTGGTTCAATTGAGTCAGTTCCTTAGGAGACAGGTCAGTTGTCAGCCATTCATTGAAACACTTGTTCAAATGATTGTTACTGTGTTGTTTGTGTTCCGGAAGGGACAAAGCATTCGCCCACCTATCGGAGGATAGGTGTTTTTTAATAACGCTTTGTTGTTTTTGAGTTTGTCAAGGTACAGAGCAGTCGTTGGTGGTTCCATTGACGCCTACTACTTGACCTGAGTTACAGAGGGAGCAGAGCAGTTGTTCTCCAGTCATTGAGTTGGTGGGTGAAATGTCTCTGGCTCTTTTCCTTGTGTTCCTCAGGTTATAGAGCAGTGGTCCACCAGTCGTAGGATTGGTGGTTCAGATACCTCTGACTTCCTCGGCAGACAGAACAGTTGTCCAGCAATCGTAGGTTTGGTGGGTCAACTGACTCGGTTCCGTAGGAGACAGGTCAGTCATAAAGCAATCATTGGATTGGTGTTTCAATGGAATTTGACTGTGCTATTTGTGTTCCACAAGTGACACGGCATTTGTCCACCAATCGTAGGTTTCGTGATTTCATTGACTATGTCTCTGTGAGTTGAGTTCCTCAGGAGACAAAACAGTGTTTCACCAATCGTAGGTTTCGTGATTTCATTGACTATGTCTCTGTGAGTTGAGTTCCTCAGGAGACAAAACAGTGTTTCACCAATCGTAGGTTTCGTGATTTCATTGACTATGTCTCTGTGAGTTGAGTTCCTCAGGAGACAAAACAATGTTTCACCAATCATAGGTTTGGTGTTTCAGATGCCTCTGACCTCTAGACCTGACTTCCTCAGGAGACAGAACAGTTGTCTACCAATCGTAGGATTGGTGGTTCAATTGAGTCCGTTCCTTAGGAGACAGGTCAGTTGTCAGCCATTCATTGAAACACTTGTTCAAATGATTGTTACTGTGTTGTTTGTGTTCCGGAAGGGACAAAGCATTCGCCCACCTATAGGTGTTTTTAATAACGCTTTGTTGTTTTTGAGTTTGTCAAGGTACAGAGCAGTCGTCGGTGGTTCCATTGACGCCTACTACTTGACCTGAGTTACATAGGGAGCAGAGCAGTTGTTCTCTAGTCATTGAGTTGGTGGGTGAAATGTCTCTGGCTCTTTTCCTTGTGTTCCTCAGGTTATAGAGCAGTGGTCCACCAGTCGTAGGATTGGTGGTTGTTGAGCTGCTCTCCCAATCCCAGCTCTGCGCGTTCGTTGAATGATGAGGAGAAACGTCTGATAAAAATCAGTCTTACTTTTATTTCAAACTTGAAGAATAATAATGTACAGGCCTGGGTCAGTCTGTCCCTATACTATACAGCATATAGTCAGGGCACGAAGTCTGACTGACACTGTCTGTCCCTCGACCCACACTTTTATGCTGGACAGAGCGTCTTTCTGTGGTGTAACAGGATCCTGATTCCGTGGTCTGGTGTTCGTCTCCATGGCTGGTTTATTGGTGTCTTATCTTCTCCGTTGCTTTGTGGTCCCATCACCTATGGATCCAAGCACATTCCTTCTGCAGACATTCACATGTTTCACTCCCTACTTATCTTATTTTCTGCCGTGTCTGGGTGCATCTGGTTCCTCTACTATTCTCTAAATCTGATGTGTGTGTTTCAAACTATACTTTAATGCAATCGGCTTGTTCTGTTTTCTGCATGCATCCTACTATCTAAGCTTTCAACTACTATTTTAACTACTACTTAACTATTTAGATTCCTACAATTCCCCCTTTTGGTCTCTCATCCGAGAGACCACTTACAACACCGCCATGACTGCTATATCCTCCTGTTCGTCCTCCTCATCGTTTGGTGCGCCTCCTCTAAGCAGTGGCATCTGTGTAGCAGGAGCATCCCTGCCTTCTATTGCAGTCACTATTAAATGCTGACACAAAGCTCGGATGCAGGGAATACAGCAGCATCCACACAAGATTAGAGCCGTCACCATTCCCACTAAGGAGAGAAATATAGACAAAATCATGGTTTTCCATTTTCCAAACATTCTGTTCATCCAATGATCAAGAGGATTATTAATCCCTGAATTTTCATGCATTTCCTTAGATAGTGTCCGTAGTCCCTCTAATGCCTTGGTGACGGAGCCATCAGGAGCCGTATTGTTAGGAATGAACGTACAGCATTGCTCACCAAACATAGAGCACACTCCCCCCTTTTCCGCCAGCAACATATCCAAGGCCATACGGTTCTGCACCGACATCAGGGATGTGGGAGCTACTTGGTCTGCCAGACCTTCTACTGCATCTCTGGTCAAGTTCGCTAGACGCAGAACATTGTAATGTACATAATTAATTCTATCAATATTTTTGTTAGGAGTTACTGGGAAGAGAGCGGCTACAACCGGTATGTTTTCAAATCCACCAGCTATCTGATCTGCCAGTTTAAATTCATCCGGCACTCCACGTGGCACACCTATTGCGTCTATATACGTCGGGCTCCCTGTAGATAAATCAAATCCCTGTGCTTTACGTTTCTGCAAAACATGCCTTCTACGTTTTCGGGTGGTATCATGCCGATCATGTCGGTCGGTTATTGCCTTGAGATGAGTCTTTCCATCTTTATGACCTATCAACATTAAAGGTATTGCCAGTCGCACCATAGCACATCTTCCCTTCCAGGCTGTGGGTAAATTCACCCTCAACCGTGTTTCATCACACATCCAAAACAAATCCGCCCTTGCCCAGGTCCCTACTGTGTTTGTAGCATTTTTAGCACACCAGGTCCCTCTCAGGCTACCTACTGCCACACCTGTGGGGTCATTACTGGAGAAACAGGTGTAATTATTGAACCGTGGGGCAAAGACAGGTGGTTTAGTGTCATTGCGAATAGGAGGAAATATTGCTGCCAATGTTGTACAATTAAGAGGAGTGGCCTGTGAGGTTAATTTTACCATACAGTCGTATCCCCAAGAGTCACTGTCGGGATACAAAGGGGCGGGTTCAGTGTATAACAGAGGACGGGCTGATGAACATGCCACGCAGTTTGTCATACCCTGCTCTCTGGCTGTGCCTACTAACCAATCTAGCCATAGATTCTTATCTCCATAACCAGTGGCTAGTTGAATTATATCTGTGGTGGATAATTTTGTATAGTCCAATGTTAAAACATGTTTCTTAACCTCGTCCTGTGCTTTTCCTGGAGCAGAAGTAACAGCCTTCTGGTCTTTCTTTGTGCGACTCTGTGGTTCCCGGAAATTAATTTTTATCATACCCAATGTATCTTTTCCTGGTTGATCCACCCCTAATATCCAATAAAATGTCATTTCATTTCGATCTGCATTAGTACTGATACTACTTCCTGGTGTTCGAGTGGGCCCCACCCACTTTCCTGGTATGGTCAGAGTGAGTGGAAGGTTGTTATATGCGATACGTGCCTTGTCACCGAATGTCACATTGCTCCACCATCCTTCTCCTCCGGTTGTAGGCTTTTGTCCTGTATTTTTGATCACCTCCCCCCATGAGGGGCAAGGTGAAACGCTATATGCATCCTGTGCTCTACAGTAACGATCTGTATTAGCTTCTGTACACAGATACACACTGTATCCTTTCCAATTTTTCCAACTCTGTCGGTCTGGGCCACAATTAATAACGGAACATAAATCAAACTGGAATCTAGTAAGAGTACCACGCGTGTAGTTCAACTCAATTCCCCCATACCTGACGAGACATTGGTCCCTATGACTCGCCGCTCTGCCCTTCCTCTCCAGTTTGAGATGGTGACGCCTCCACTCTTTCCATCTCAAGGTTCCTAAAACAGTTACTATAGCCAGCACAGCAATCACACATACAATTAACTTCTTATATGGCCATGTCCATGCCATCATGTTTTTTTTTTTTTTTTTTTTTTTTTCTCTCTCTCTTTTGTATCTATATCTTTCACTAATACCCTTTAGTGAAAAAGCTTTCGACTTTCTTAGGGGGTTACAGAGGAACTTTCAAGAGCCCGGAGATCTCTCTCTGTACTTCTTACGTCTCTGGCTGGCTCATCTGTTGGAGCACACATGCTCCAGTGATACCATATGTCACCTTTCCCCTTCAGTCTCACTGCATGGGATGTTCGCTCCGTCACTTGGAACGGTCCTGTCCACCGTGGCTCAGACCACTTCCTCCTTATCACTTTCAAAAGGACCCACTCAGCCGTATGTGGTTTCTTGGACTCTGGAGATCCTTTGGCTCCCGTAACCTGCGTGGAAAATTCTGCAACGAGAGCCGTTAGTTGGTCATGACACGCTTTGTACCCTCTACGGGGCATTTCAGTTAACTGCAGTCCCTCTCCCGGTCCCGGGAAGGGTCTTCCTGTTAACAGTTCATGAGGTGTGAACTGTGTTATCCTATTAACTGACGTCCTGACACTCATCAGAGCGATTGGTAATGCCTGAACCCAGTTCAATTTGGTCTGTGCACAGATTTTTGCCAATTTTGTCTTAAGCGTTTGGTTCATTCTCTCCACTTTTCCCTGTGACTGGGGATGATACACTGTTCCAAACGAATGTTTCAATCCCAACATCTGTTCGACCTTCTGTAAATCCTGATTCTTAAAATGTGTACCGTTGTCCGATCGGACTTTTCTAGGAAACCCATGGTTTGGTATGTAATGGTTTATTAAACACTTGATAACAGTTGTGCTGTCTTCATGTTTTGCTGGCCACGCCTCTGGCCATCCTGAATAGGCATCCACACACACCAGTAGATACCTCTTTCCTTCCACTGTCTCACCCATATCTGTGTAATCTATGATGATTTCCTCTCCTGGCCCTGCCACTGGAGCAAATCGTCCTTCAGTTGTCTGGACTCCTGCTTTCACATTGTATCCTGTGCATATTTGACATGTTTTCACATGATGTTTGACCATGTCTGGGAGAAAAGGATGCCACCAGTCTTTTAAATTCTTCTCCATCTGTCTGACTCCTACATGCGCAAGCCCATGTACCTCCTGAAACACAGTTCCTCTCAAACCTGCTGGCAACACTACTCTTCCCTGTGGACCTCTCCACAATCCTTCCGTTTGAATGGCTCCTCTCTGTATCCAAACAGTTTTCTCCTGTGGAGAACACTTTTCTTGTTCTTCTCTGATTAGTTCCACCGTCATTGGTGGGAGGATGTCCTCCACCCCCTTTTGTGCTGACATTAAAATCATCTGAGTCTGGTATCCTGCTGCCTGTTTTGCTGCTTCATCTGCTTTTTGATTTCCTACCGCGGTTTTAGTTTGAGCCTTGTCGTGTCCCTTACATTTCACTAGAGCTACTGCCTGTGGTTTCTGTATTAACTCGACTAATTCTCTCATCTCACTTTCGTGTTTGATCGTCTGTCCGGTTGTTGTCTTGAATCCTGCTCTCTGCCACTGTCTGAGTTCTGTCTGAACTGCTCCCACCACATATGCAGAGTCGGTGTAAATTGTTACTCTCTTTCCCTCTGCCCATGCTAGAGCTTCCATGACTGCTCTGAGTTCAGCTAACTGTGCTGATGGTCGATCTAATATCTGTCCAGTAATGATGGTTTCATGTTGTTCTCCTACTTCTCTAACAACTGCATATGCTGCTTTTAATCCTTCCTGCGGATGCCTGTAGCAACAGCCATCTGTGTACAACACTTCTGTCTGTCCTTCCAGTGGTTCTGTTGCTAAGTCTGCCCTTATCTTTGTGTCTTCCATTGCCTTTTCCTCACACACATGTGGTCCTCCCCCACTTCTCTGCTCTGCCATGTTAATGCCTTCATGTGTGAATGTGATGTGTTCTCCACTCAAGACTTTAGCAAGTCTGTTCTGTCGTACTGCTGTCATCGTGAACGCTGCTGAATTAACAAATGCCACCACGCTATGTGTTGTCAGTACTATCAATGCATGTCCCATTACCACATGTGCTGTTTTTAAAATGAGTTTTGCTACACCAGCTGCATGTCGTGTGCACACTGGTTGTCTTTTTTCCATGTTATCCAATAGCACACTGCTATACATCAATACTTTCCTATTCCCCCTTTGTTTCTGAAAGAGCACGCCGTGTGCGGCCTGTGCGTCTTCAGAAACATCCAGAAAGAATGGTTTGGTGTAGTCCGGAGTAGCTAACTCCGCCGCACCTGCCAAAGCCTGTTTTAAAGAGATAAACGCCTTTTCCGCCTCCGTTGTCCATGACAAACAAGCTGTCAAGTTCCGAGGGCCCGCCTGTTGGACCAGTGACCGTAACAGAGCAGTATAGTCACAATAGGAGGGAACAAACTGTCGACTGTAGCCTGCTAGTCCGAGGAATGACAACATATCTTTCACTGTCAGTGGTTGAGGATGCGCCAAGATGGAGGACCGATGGGCTGGAGACATGCTGGCTCCAGATGCTGATACCACTCTACCGAGGAATGTAACTTCCCTACGTACTGCCTGTAGTTTGGAGCGACTAACCTTAAAGCCCACAGAATGCAGATGTAGCAACACCCTTCTCGTGCCTTCCAAACAGGACTGTGGGGAGTCCGCTGCCAATAGCAAGTCGTCCACATATTGTATCAAAACCACGCCTTCAGGTAGAGAGCAGGACTGTAACAATTTACGCAGAGCATGATTAAACAAACCTGGAGACAATACAAATCCCTGTGGGACCCGCGTATAGCGCAGCTGTGTCCCCTGAAAAGTAAATGAAAAAACATCTCTCAGCTCTTCAGCCAATGGTAGGCAGAAGAATGCGTTTGCCAGATCAATACATGTAAACCACGTGTGTTGCGGAGTCAGTGACGACAAAGCAGTGTAGGGGTTAGGAACTGGTAATGTGGGTGTGGTTACAATAGAATTGATGCGCCTTAAGTCGTGTGCCATCCGATACTTGCCCGTGCCTGGTTTTTCTACAGGTAGTATAGGAGTATTCCACGCTGAAGTCGAGGGTTCTAATACACCACTCTGTAATAACCCATAAATAGTGTCTGCTATCCCTGCCTCTGCTTCGGCTTTCTGTCGATACTGTGGTTGCCATAATGGCGGAGTGGGCTGCAGGGTGAATGTGACCGGAGTTAGGGAACTGCAAAAACCAACATCTGTGGGGCCCTGTGACCACAACGTGCTAGGCAGAGCGTCTAACATATCTGCAGCCAACTCGTGATCAGATTTTTCACGGCCATGGTGCCGAGTTAGTAACTGATGTTCAAGTACAACCACATCAGATGTAGTTTGTGTGATTTTATAAGATGAGTGTTCAGGTGAGTATTGGACATTAGGAAGTTGCGTTGTTACCCAATCAGTACTTTCAGCCAATCGTTTTGCCATCGGGCCTAGATCTTTAGCTTGGTGTCCAGGATTTATTGCCAACGAGACATGAGGCACCGCCTCCGCACCCATCTCATACCAGGCAGCCTGATCTGCTGTCAACTGGACACTGCCCACTACTCCTTCTGGACCAATCAAAATAGCATTAGTGGAAATTTTCCATGTATGTCCTTGCAGTTTGTCCTGAAACATATCTTGATACCAATCTGTCTGTTCCCTGTCATAAAATAATGTAACATGGTAAGGGTCGGTCGGGGAGACATATGGGCTCAGTTGGGAGATCCAGGGTTTCCAGGCCATGTATAAGGAAAGAAGACCGCCCCCTGCCGGGCCCTCCGGTTCCAATCGGCCCCAGTATACGTCAGCGCCCACATTCGTCGAGGCTTCCTGCATCAGCCACTGACCAGCCACTGACAAACTTTTCTTGGAGCAATTAGTGGATTCACCGTTGGGAAACGATACAATCACACCGTCAGGTGAACAAAGAATTGAAACGCCCAGTCGAACCAACAAGTCTCTCCCCATCAAATTGACTGGGGTGCCATTTGAAACAACAAAACGATGCCGTATGGATTGGCCGGCCACTCGGACCGGCAGAGGTTGGGTTAATGGCAGTTTGACAGGTTCCCCAGAGAAACCAACTAGTTCAACAGTCTTAGATGATAGGTCCTTCTTTTCCACTCTCACATTCAGAGTGGAGAAAGTCGCGCCTGTGTCCACCAGAAAGGGCAGTCTTGTCTGTTTTATTGTCAAGGATAACAACGGGTCTGCCCTCCCGTCGTCTAGGCTTCTCTGTGGGCTTCTTCATTGTTGGGGGAAATCCTCTGGTTCCCACACAGGAAACTGACCCCCTGGTGCAAGACTGGCGTGAGGTGACATTCTCTGGCGAAATGCCCCGGCTGACCGCAGCAGTAGCATATCCACTCCCCCGACATGCCCCTTCCCCTCCCGGATCCCCGTCCCAGATAGCCACGGCCCCCCCTGGGTTGACCCCTACCGTACTGCTGTGGGTAATATGAGCCTTGTGTATTGGATGGCCCGTGTCCATACTGAGGGTGGCCTGGAACCCAGAATGGAGAGGGCAATAAATCTGGGTTATCAGGAACCTGTGTAGCCTGTTGCAACATCTGTTTTTCTACCTTATCTTTCTTCTTAACATCATTAGTCTCTTGTCTTACCTTCTGTAACTGTAACCTAAGCAGCTGTTTTTTTCAATTCCTCCATTTCTGAACCTTCCTCTTCCTCTTTCTGCTGTGCCTTATGTAAATGGTGCAACAGGTGGCGTTCCCACGTCTCAGTGGAACCTCCCGGTGCATCTGGATTATCTTCCATGCTTTGTCTTACTTCTTTTGACACTCCCTTTAACACTGCTCGCCTGAACAACTCCTCTTGCATTTGAGTGGAGTGTGGGTGCACCCCCGTAGCATCAACCCATTCTGTTTTACACCTATGTAAAAAAGTGGCCGGTTTCTCCCCCTTCTTAGGTGTACACGTGATCTGATGTGTCTGGCCTCTAGGGGCCGGGAAACGTTCTCTCATAGCTCTACCCACATTTGTGGCCCACTGGTCAATTGGCTCACTATCATCTACCATCAACAGTCCTGCTCTTGCCTCTATTTGTTCTACTTCCCAGGTGGACATAATCTGCCCCATCAGGGCCCTCCAATCACCTACTCCCAGTCTCTGGCCCATGGTCAACTGCTCCAACTTGCTCAACCACCTTCCCCCACCCTCTGTGGGATGTGGAAGTTTCTCTAAAATTGCTGTCATGTCCCCAAACTGCCATGGTTTATATTGGATTCTGCCCCCTTTTGAAAGCAAGGGGTATTGGTGGTGTATGTGGTCACCACCTGGTGCTGAATTACGTCTAGGTCTAAGGTCATATCTATGGGACACGGGTGGCTCATCTGTGTGTGTTGTCAGTTTTCCCTTAATGGTGACGTCAATCCCTGCTTGACTCCTCCTTTCACTCTCCTCTTGTCTCCTACTTTCCCTTCTTCTCCTGTTTCTAAAAGCTTCCTCTCCTTCTTCGTCACTTTGCATGCTTCTACTTTCTCCTTCTAACTCTATCCCTGACTTCCATCCTATTGCCTGTTCCTCCTTCCTCATCTCTTTTCTCTTAATTAATTCCTGATCTTGCTGCTGAGCTGCAGCAAGCGCACGCATCGTTTCCCTAGTTTCGTTATCTCTGCTCCAATCTACTCCACTGGCTCCTCCACTGTCCTGCTGCTCCTCTACATCTAACTGACCTCCCTTCACATTCCACAGAGGCATCTGTTTATACGGTGGGGGCAGCGTAGTAAGTGCAGATGTGTGCTTTAAATCAGGATAGATGTTTACATATGTCGGTGGTCGTGTCTGCCCTACTGTGGTGTGTGGTGTTAACTCTGTCTCCTGTTTTTTCACTGAACTATCAGTGAGTTCCTGTTGTTTGTCTTTCCCTATTTTTGCAATAATTTTAGTTCCCCATGCTGCCAATGCCATATTGTGCACTATACGCCTATTTTCCTCTTTTTGTTCTAATTCTGTTTTCCACTTTCTCTTCACGATTAAACCTTTTACTTCTTCTTTGCTGTGTTCTTTTGTTGCCTGTAATGCAGCCACATCCTCCCTGGCTAAAACTTCTGCTAGATCTCCTCTGTCCTCATCTTTCCAAACTCCCTTCTTTTTTAATTCTTCATATTTACCATCATAAATTTTTCTTTGTCGATCTCGATCTTTCTTTTCAAAACCACTTATCAACTGTTCACGAGCTTTTTTCCACTGATTCAACATTGTCAGTGGCCTGCAGCCGCCTTCATCAACACCCTCTAGATCAAATTCACTCTCCATTTTTCTCCTCCTGAGATTTCACTTCTCTCACTCACAGGAGTGAGAAAGAAAAAACAAACAAACAAACAAACAAGCAAACAAAACACTTTGTTATCACCGTTAGATTTCCACTCTCTCACCGGTGACTTTTCAACTCTTCAACACATCAACAACTATTCCACTAACTTGCAATATTTTAAGGGAGCACCAAATCCCTAGGGGTCCTACACCCGGAATCTTTCAGACACTGCCCCTTTTTTTTTTCTTTTTGTTATTAATTTGTGTCTGTAGCTTTCCAACTGGTGGCCGTAATTTTAGTTGTATCACAACAGAGGTTCACAACTCAGTCTTTTAAGGGAGCACCAAATCCCTAGGTTCTACCAAACCGGAATCTTTCAGACACTTCACCCTTTTTTTTTTTGTCTTTTAATTTTTAATTTGTGTCTGCAGTTTTCCAACTAGTGGCCGTAATTTTAGTTGTATCACAACAGAGGTTCACAACTCAGTCTTTTAAGGGAGCACCAAATCCCTAGGTTCTACCAAACCGGAATCTTTCAGACACTTCCCTTTTTTTTTTTTTTCTTTTTGTTTTTAATTTGTGTCTGCAGTTTTCCAACTAGTGGCCGTAATTTTAGTTGTATCACTACCACAACAGAGGTTCACAACTCAGTATTTTAATGTCCTTGTCAGGACATTATAGGCACCACACCCGTGATTTCACTTCTCTTATCCTTTTTACTCTTTTACTTTTAACTTATCTCTTATCCTTTTTCTTTTTTACTTTTAACTTTACTCTTATCCTTTTTCTTTTTTAATTAATTATTATTCTTCAAATTTTAATTTACAGAACTGGATTCCTATCCATGACACAGTTATTTTAGAGTTTTCAATATGCAGAAATTTGAAACTTAACAGGTTTTCTGCTTACCTTGTTTTTGCCCGGGCTACTGTGTCACAAACAGGTCCTCAGTTCTCGTTCCAAATCTGTCTCTCCTTCACCATCACGTCGGGGTCACCAAATTGTTGAGCTGCTCTCCCAATCCCAGCTCTGCGCGTTCGTTGAATGATGAGGAGAAACGTCTGATAAAAATCAGTCTTACTTTTATTTCAAACTTGAAGAATAATAATGTACAGGCCTGGGTCAGTCTGTCCCTATACTATACAGCATATAGTCAGGGCACGAAGTCTGACTGACACTGTCTGTCCCTCGACCCACACTTTTATGCTGGACAGAGCGTCTTTCTGTGGTGTAACAGGATCCTGATTCCGTGGTCTGGTGTTCGTCTCCATGGCTGGTTTATTGGTGTCTTATCTTCTCCGTTGCTTTGTGGTCCCATCACCTATGGATCCAAGCACATTCCTTCTGCAGACATTCACATGTTTCACTCCCTACTTATCTTATTTTCTGCCGTGTCTGGGTGCATCTGGTTCCTCTACTATTCTCTAAATCTGATGTGTGTGTTTCAAACTATACTTTAATGCAATCGGCTTGTTCTGTTTTCTGCATGCATCCTACTATCTAAGCTTTCAACTACTATTTTAACTACTACTTAACTATTTAGATTCCTACATGGTTCAGATACCTCTGACTTCTCGACCTGACTTCCTCGGCAGACAGAACAGTTGTCCAGCAATCGTAGGTTTGGTGGGTCAACTGACTCGGTTCCGTAGGAGACAGGTCAGTCATAAAGCAATCATTGGATCGGTGTTTCAATGGAATTTGACTGTGCTATTTGTGTTCCACAAGTGACACGGCATTTGTCCACCAGTCGTAGGTTTCGTGATTTCATTGACTATGTCTCTGTGAGTTGAGTTCCTCAGGAGACAAAACAGTGTTTCACCAATCGTAGGTTTCGTGATTTCATTGACTATGTCTCTGAGTTGAGTTCCTCAGGAGACAAAACAGTGTTTCACCAATCGTAGGTTTTGTGATTTCATTGACTATGTCTCTGTGAGTTGAGTTCCTCAGGAGACAAAACAGTGTTTCACCAATCATAGGTTTGGTGTTTCAGATGCCTCTGACCTCTAGACCTGACTTCCTCAGGAGACAGAACAGTTGTCTACCAATCGTAGGATTGGTGGTTCAATTGAGTCCGTTCCTTAGGAGACAGGTCAGTTGTCAGCCATTCATTGAAACACTTGTTCAAATGATTGTTACTGTGTTGTTTGTGTTCCGGAAGGGACAAAGCATTCGCCCACCTATCGGAGGATAGGTGTTTTTAATAACGCTTTGTTGTTTTTGAGTTTGTCAAGGTACAGAGCAGTCGTCGGTGGTTCCATTGACGCCTACTACTTGACCTGAGTTACAGAGGGAGCAGAGCAGTTGTTCTCCAGTCATTGAGTTGGTGGGTGAAATGTCTCTGGCTCTTTTCCTTGTATTCCTCAGGTTATAGAGCAGTGGTCCACCAGTCGTAGGATTGGTGGTTCAGATACCTCTGACTTCTTGACCTGACTTCCTCGGCAGACAGAACAGTTGTCCAGCAATCGTAGGTTTGGTGGGTCAACTGACTCGGTTCCGTAGGAGACAGGTCAGTCATAAAGCAATCATTGGATCGGTGTTTCAATGGAATTTGACTGTGCTATTTGTGTTCCACAAGTGACACGGCATTTGTCCACCAGTCGTAGGTTTCGTGATTTCATTGACTATGTCTCTGTGAGTTGAGTTCCTCAGGAGACAAAACAGTGTTTCACCAATCGTAGGTTTCGTGATTTCATTGACTATGTCTCTGTGAGTTGAGTTCCTCAGGAGACAAAACAATGTTTCACCAATCATAGGTTTGGTGTTTCAGATGCCTCTGACCTCTAGACCTGACTTCCTCAGGAGACAGAACAGTTGTCTACCAATCGTAGGATTGGTGGTTCAATTGAGTCAGTTCCTTAGGAGACAGGTCAGTTGTCAGCCATTCATTGAAACACTTGTTCAAATGATTGTTACTGTGTTGTTTGTGTTCCGGAAGGGACAAAGCATTCGCCCACCTATCGGAGGATAGGTGTTTTTAATAACGCTTTGTTGTTTTTGAGTTTGTCAAGGTGCAGAGCAGTCGTCGGTGGTTCCATTGACGCCTACCACTTGACCTGAGTTACAGAGGGAGCAGAGCAGTTGTTCTCCAGTCATTGAGTTGGTGGGTGAAATGTCTCTGGCTCTTTTCCTTGTGTTCCTCAGGTTATAGAGCAGTGGTCCACCAGTCGTAGGATTGGTGGTTCAGATACCTCTGACTTCCTTGGCAGACAGAACAGTTGTCCAGCAATCGTAGGTTTGGTGGGTCAACTGACTCTGTTCCGTAGGAGACAGGTCAGTCATAAAGCAATCATTGGATCGGTGTTTCAATGGAATTTGACTGTGCTATTTGTGTTCCACAAGTGACACGGCATTTGTCCACCAATCGTAGGTTTCGTGATTTCATTGACTATGTCTCTGTGAGTTGAGTTCCTCAGGAGACAAAACAGTGTTTCACCAATCATAGGTTTGGTGTTTCAGATACCTCTGACCTCTAGACCTGACTTCCTCAGGAGACAGAACAGTTGTCTACCAATCGTAGGATTGGTGGTTCAATTGAGTCAGTTCCTTAGGAGACAGGTCAGTTGTCAGCCATTCATTGAAACACTTGTTCAAATGATTGTTACTGTGTTGTTTGTGTTCCGGAAGGGACAAAGCATTCGCCCACCTATCGGAGGATAGGTGTTTTTTAATAACGCTTTGTTGTTTTTGAGTTTGTCAAGGTACAGAGCAGTCGTCGGTGGTTCCATTGACGCCTACTACTTGACCTGAGTTACAGAGGGAGCAGAGCAGTTGTTCTCCAGTCATTGAGTTGGTGGGTGAAATGTCTCTGGCTCTTTTCCTTGTGTTCCTCAGGTTATAGAGCAGTGGTCCACCAGTCGTAGGATTGGTGGTTCAGATACCTCTGACTTCCTCGGCAGACAGAACAGTTGTCCAGCAATCGTAGGTTTGGTGGGTCAACTGACTCGGTTCCGTAGGAGACAGGTCAGTCATAAAGCAATCATTGGATTGGTGTTTCAATGGAATTTGACTGTGCTATTTGTGTTCCACAAGTGACACGGCATTTGTCCACCAATCGTAGGTTTCGTGATTTCATTGACTATGTCTCTGTGAGTTGAGTTCCTCAGGAGACAAAACAGTGTTTCACCAATCGTAGGTTTCGTGATTTCATTGACTATGTCTCTGTGAGTTGAGTTCCTCAGGAGACAAAACAGTGTTTCACCAATCGTAGGTTTCGTGATTTCATTGACTATGTCTCTGTGAGTTGAGTTCCTCAGGAGACAAAACAATGTTTCACCAATCATAGGTTTGGTGTTTCAGATGCCTCTGACCTCTAGACCTGACTTCCTCAGGAGACAGAACAGTTGTCTACCAATCGTAGGATTGGTGGTTCAATTGAGTCCGTTCCTTAGGAGACAGGTCAGTTGTCAGCCATTCATTGAAACACTTGTTCAAATGATTGTTACTGTGTTGTTTGTGTTCCGGAAGGGACAAAGCATTCGCCCACCTATCGGAGGATAGGTGTTTTTAATAACGCTTTGTTGTTTTTGAGTTTGTCAAGGTACAGAGCAGTCGTCGGTGGTTCCATTGACGCCTACTACTTGACCTGAGTTACAGAGGGAGCAGAGCAGTTGTTCTCCAGTCATTGAGTTGGTGGGTGAAATGTCTCTGGCTCTTTTCCTTGTGTTCCTCAGGTTATAGAGCAGTGGTCCACCAGTCGTAGGATTGGTGGTTCAGATACCTCTGACTTCTTGACCTGACTTCCTCGGCAGACAGAACAGTTGTCCAGCAATCGTAGGTTTGGTGGGTCAACTGACTCGGTTCCGTAAGAGACAGGTCAGTCATAAAGCAATTATTGGATCGGTGTTTCAATGGAATTTGACTGTGCTATTTGTGTTCCACAAGTGACACGGCATTTGTCCACCAGTCGTAGGTTTCGTGATTTCATTGACTATGTCTCTGTGAGTTGAGTTCCTCAGGAGACAAAACAATGTTTCACCAATCATAGGTTTGGTGGTTCAGATGCCTCTGACCTCTAGACCTGACTTCCTCAGGAGACAGAACAGTTGTCTACCAATCGTAGGATTGGTGGTTCAATTGAGTCCGTTCCTTAGGAGACAGGTCAGTTGTCAGCCATTCATTGAAACACTTGTTCAAATGATTGTTACTGTGTTGTTTGTGTTCCGGAAGGGACAAAGCATTCGCCCACCTATAGGTGTTTTTAATAACGCTTTGTTGTTTTTGAGTTTGTCAAGGTACAGAGCAGTCGTCGGTGGTTCCATTGACGCCTACTACTTGACCTGAGTTACATAGGGAGCAGAGCAGTTGTTCTCTAGTCATTGAGTTGGTGGGTGAAATGTCTCTGGCTCTTTTCCTTGTGTTCCTCAGGTTATAGAGCAGTGGTCCACCAGTCGTAGGATTGGTGGTTCAGATACCTCTGACTTCTCGACCTGACTTCCTCGGCAGACAGAACAGTTGTCCAGCAATCGTAGGTTTGGTGGGTCAACTGACTCGGTTCCGTAGGAGACAGGTCAGTCATAAAGCAATCATTGGATCGGTGTTTCAATGGAATTTGACTGTGCTATTTGTGTTCCACAAGTGACACGGCATTTGTCCACCAGTCGTAGGTTTCGTGATTTCATTGACTATGTCTCTGTGAGTTGAGTTCCTCAGGAGACAAAACAGTGTTTCACCAATCGTAGGTTTCGTGATTTCATTGACTATGTCTCTGAGTTGAGTTCCTCAGGAGACAAAACAATGTTTCACCAATCATAGGTTTGGTGTTTCAGATGCCTCTGACCTCGAGACCTGACTTCCTCAGGAGACAGAACAGTTGTCTACCAATCGTAGGATTGGTGGTTCAATTGAGTCCGTTCCTTAGGAGACAGGTCAGTTGTCAGCCATTCATTGAAACACTTGTTCAAATGATTGTTACTGTGTTGTTTGTGTTCCGGAAGGGACAAAGCATTCGCCCACCTATCGGAGGATAGGTGTTTTTAATAACGCTTTGTTGTTTTTGAGTTTGTCAAGGTACAGAGCAGTCGTCGGTGGTTCCATTGACGCCTACTACTTGACCTGAGTTACAGAGGGAGCAGAGCAGTTGTTCTCCAGTCATTGAGTTGGTGGGTGAAATGTCTCTGGCTCTTTTCCTTGTATTCCTCAGGTTATAGAGCAGTGGTCCACCAGTCGTAGGATTGGTGGTTCAGATACCTCTGACTTCTTGACCTGACTTCCTCGGCAGACAGAACAGTTGTCCAGCAATCGTAGGTTTGGTGGGTCAACTGACTCGGTTCCGTAGGAGACAGGTCAGTCATAAAGCAATCATTGGATCGGTGTTTCAATGGAATTTGACTGTGCTATTTGTGTTCCACAAGTGACACGGCATTTGTCCACCAGTCGTAGGTTTCGTGATTTCATTGACTATGTCTCTGTGAGTTGAGTTCCTCAGGAGACAAAACAGTGTTTCACCAATCGTAGGTTTCGTGATTTCATTGACTATGTCTCTGTGAGTTGAGTTCCTCAGGAGACAAAACAATGTTTCACCAATCATAGGTTTGGTGTTTCAGATGCCTCTGACCTCTAGACCTGACTTCCTCAGGAGACAGAACAGTTGTCTACCAATCGTAGGATTGGTGGTTCAATTGAGTCAGTTCCTTAGGAGACAGGTCAGTTGTCAGCCATTCATTGAAACACTTGTTCAAATGATTGTTACTGTGTTGTTTGTGTTCCGGAAGGGACAAAGCATTCGCCCACCTATCGGAGGATAGGTGTTTTTAATAACGCTTTGTTGTTTTTGAGTTTGTCAAGGTGCAGAGCAGTCGTCGGTGGTTCCATTGACGCCTACCACTTGACCTGAGTTACAGAGGGAGCAGAGCAGTTGTTCTCCAGTCATTGAGTTGGTGGGTGAAATGTCTCTGGCTCTTTTCCTTGTGTTCCTCAGGTTATAGAGCAGTGGTCCACCAGTCGTAGGATTGGTGGTTCAGATCCCTCTGACTTCTTGACCTGACTTCCTCGGCAGACAGAACAGTTGTCCAGCAATCGTAGGTTTGGTGGGTCAACTGACTCGGTTCCGTAGGAGACAGGTCAGTTGTCAGCCATTCATTGAAACACTTGTTCAAATGATTGTTACTGTGTTGTTTGTGTTCCGGAAGGGACAAAGCATTCGCCCACCTATCGGAGGATAGGTGTTTTTAATAACGCTTTGTTGTTTTTGAGTTTGTCAAGGTACAGAGCAGTCGTCGGTGGTTCCATTGACGCCTACTACTTGACCTGAGTTACAGAGAGAGCAGAGCAGTTGTTCTCTAGTCATTGAGTTGGTGGGTGAAATGTCTCTGGCTCTATTCCTTGTGTTCCTCAGGTTATAGAGCAGTGGTCCACCAGTCGTAGGATTGGTGGTTCAGATACCTCTGACTTCCTCGGCAGACAGAACAGTTGTCCAGCAATCGTAGGTTTCGTGATTTCATTGACTATGTCTCTGTGAGTTGAGTTCCTCAGGACACAAAACAGTGTTTCACCAATCGTAGGTTTCGTGATTTCATTGACTATGTCTCTGTGAGTTGAGTTCCTCAGGAGACAAAACAATGTTTCACCAATCATAGCTTTGGTGTTTCAGATGCCTCTGACCTCTAGACCTGACTTCCTCAGGAGACAGAACAGTTGTCTACCAATCGTAGGATTGGTGGTTCAATTGAGTCAGTTCCTTAGGAGACAGGACAGTTGTCAGCCATTCATTGAAACACTTGTTCAAATGATTGTTACTGTGTTGTTTGTGTTCCGGAAGGGACAAAGCATTCGCCCACCTATCGGAGGATAGGTGTTTTTAATAACGCTTTGTTGTTTTTGAGTTTGTCGAGGTACAGAGCAGTCGTCGGTGGTTCCATTGACGCCTACCACTTGACCTGAGTTACAGAGGGAGCAGAGCAGTTGTTCTCCAGTCATTGAGTTGGTGGGTGAAATGTCTCTGGCTCTATTCCTTGTATTCCTCAGGTTATAGAGCAGTGGTCCACCAGTCGTAGGATTGGTGGTTCAGATACCTCTGACTTCTTGACCTGACTTCCTCGGCAGACAGAACAGTTGTCCAGCAATCGTAGGTTTGGTGGGTCAACTGACTCGGTTCCATAGGAGACAGGTCAGTCATAAAGCAATCATTGGATCGGTGTTTCAATGGAATTTGACTGTGCTATTTGTGTTCCACAAGTGACACGGCATTTGTCCACCAATCGTAGGTTTCGTGATTTCATTGACTATGTCTCTGTGAGTTGAGTTCCTCAGGAGACAAAACAATGTTTCACCAATCATAGGTTTGGTGTTTCAGATGCCTCTGACCTCTAGACCTGACTTCCTCAGGAGACAGAACAGTTGTCTACCAATCGTAGGATTGGTGGTTCAATTGAGTCAGTTCCTTAGGAGACAGGTCAGTTGTCAGCCATTCATTGAAACACTTGTTCAAATGATTGTTACTGTGTTGTTTGTGTTCCGGAAGGGACAAAGCATTCGCCCACCTATCGGAGGATAGGTGTTTTTAATAACGCTTTGTTGTTTTTGAGTTTGTCAAGGTACAGAGCAGTCGTCGGTGGTTCCATTGACGCCTACCACTTGACCTGAGTTACAGAGGGAGCAGAGCAGTTGTTCTCCAGTCATTGAGTTGGTGGGTGAAATGTCTCTGGCTCTTTTCCTTGTGTTCCTCAGGTTATAGAGCAGTGGTCCACCAGTCGTAGGATTGGTGGTTCAGATCCCTCTGACTTCTTGACCTGACTTCCTCGGCAGACAGAACAGTTGTCCAGCAATCGTAGGTTTGGTGGGTCAACTGACTCGGTTCCGTAGGAGACAGGTCAGTCATAAAGTAATCATTGGATCTGTGTTTCAATGGAATTTGACTGTGCTATTTGTGTTCCACAAGTGACACGGCATTTGTCCACCAATCGTAGGTTTCGTGATTCAGATGCTTCTGACCTCTAGACCTGACTTCCTCGGCAGACAGAACAGTTGTCCAGCAATCGTAGGTTTGGTGGGTCAACTGACTCGGTTCCGTAGGAGACAGGTCAGTCATAAAGTGTCACGATCGGCAGCCTGGCCGATCGGTCCCTTACTGGGTGAATCTCCACCCAGCGGAGTCACTCACCACACCCCTGTCATCACCACGCACCTGCCTGATTATCCTCACGTGCTCTGATTATTTTCACCTGGCTCATCATCTCTTACTTAAGTTCTTCCCACAGCTCAGTCCCTTGTCAGACCATCAACGTTGCTACCCCGACATGCAAACCTCCGACGGACTTCGCCTCTTGCCACCGGTACCGTGAGGTTTCCTTTGAATCCTTGTTCTGATCGCCTGACGCTCACGACAGCGGTGGGTATTTTGACTGACTTTTACGCCAAGAACGCTGGGCTCTCGTCTTTGTGTCCTGAGGGATTTGCTACTCTGACTTGTCCACGAAACCTAAACTAACTCTTCTTAGTTAGCGACGAGCGCCTTTGGTGCGCCGTGTGTTTGAGACTCTGTCACGCACTGTACACAGCCGGTTCGGCTCGCTTTGTGTTTTGTTTTGTTCTTAGTTTTGTCGCCTGGATTCTGCTGCCCTCCTGGTCTCCTCTCCACTGTCACGGCTGGCAGAAGATCCGGAGGACTCCGGAGACCTGACAGCCACCAATCTTGACCTTGCCAGGTCATCCAGACCCTTTTTGATTTGCTGGATGCGATCCCTGAGATCCAGGACTCCCAGACCCGCATCTCCACACTGAACTGGGTTACAGATTTTTACTCAGCCTGCCCCTGGTTAAAGACCCATACAAGGTTCCCTGAGCTTCTGACCATACAGGTCAGACTCAGAAGGAGGGAGGCACCCCGTCCTCAGTCTGCTCCCTCGCCACGTCGCCAGTCTGCCCTCTCGTCACGACGACAGCCTGCCCTCTCGCTCGTCCCATCCACACCAGAACGACCTGCCGCACCCTCACAGTCCCAGGCCACCTCTCCGGTCCTCTGTGCTGGCCACGTGATTCTCGGCTCGTGCCGGACGCCGGAGATTGCCCCTCGTCTCTTCCCCTCTGAGGGCCGCCGTATCTGGCAGGAACTGAAGCATCAGGGGGACCCTCTCCACACTCCTCCGGTTCCCCCCATCCCGGGTCCCAAGTCTCAGCCTCATTCTCGACACCACCCAGAACCTGCTGTTCGTGCTGCTCCACGCCACCCAGAACCTGCTGTTCGTGCTGCTTCACGCCACCCAGAACCTGCTGTTCGTGCTGCTTCACGCCACCCAGAACCTGCTGTTCGTGCTGCTTCACGCCACCCAGAACCTGCTGTTCATGCTGCTCTACGCCACCCAGAACCTGCTGTTCCACGCCATGCTAGGACCACGGACTCATACCACCCGAGCCTCCCTGCCGCTCCTCGCCTCTCCTCTCCTGAGCCTCTGCCCAATCAGGAGGAGCCGATGGCCCAGTCGGGTCCGCGGCGGACATTTCTCCAGTTCCTGGCCTATTGGGCCTCCCTTCGGGCCCGCGCCCGCGCAAATCTTGCCACCTCCTCAGGCCATGCAGACTTGGACCATGTCCGCAGCAGCAGCCACAGACGCCGGCCGCCTAGGTTCCCCTGCCGCCGCAACCACCGGTGACACTGGCCACCCTGGGCTTTACGCCGCCGCAACCACCGTCGACGCCGACCACCCAGGCTCTCACACCACGAGTTTTCTGCTTCAAGCGTTTCCCGACCATGTTCTTGTCCTCGCCATGTTCCTCAAGGTGTCCTGGTATTGTGCGGCCTGGAGGGTCCACACAGGTTCCTTCCGGCTCCGGCGACCCCAGGAGGGGTCTGCCTTTTGGTTCCTGGCTCTGGCGACCCCAGGAGGGGTCTGCCTTCTGGTTCCTGGCTCTGGCGACCCCAGGAGGGGTCTGCCTTCTGGTTCCGGGCTCTGGCGACCCCAGGAGGGGTCCGCCTTCTGGTTCCGGGCTCTGGCGACCCCAGGAGGGGTCCGCCTTCTGGGTCCGGGCTCTGGCGACCCCAGGAGGGGTCCGCCTTCTGGTTCCGGGCTCTGGCGACCCCAGGAGGGCTCTGCCTTCTGGATTGGTGGTTCAGATACCTCTGACTTCTTGACCTGACTTCCTCGGCAGACAGAACAGTTGTCCAGCAATCGCAGGATTGGTGGGTCAACTGACTCGGTTCCGTAGGAGACAGGTCAGTCATAAAGCAATCATTGGATCGGTGTTTCAATGGAATTTGACTGTGCTATTTGTGTTCCACAAGTGACACGGCATTTGTCCACCAATCGTAGGTTTCGTGATTTCATTGACTATGTCTCTGTGAGTTGAGTTCCTCAGGAGACAAAACAGTGTTTCACCAATCGTAGGTTTCGTGATTTCATTGACTATGTCTCTGTGAGTTGAGTTCCTCAGGAGACAAAACAGTGTTTCACCAATCATAGGTTTGGTGTTTCAGATGCCTCTGACCTATAGACCTGACTTCCTCAGGAGACAGAACAGTTGTCTACCAATCGTAGGATTGGTGGTTCAATTGAGTCCGTTCCTTAGGAGACAGGTCAGTTGTCAGCCATTCATTGAAACACTTGTTCAAATGATTGTTACTGTGTTGTTTGTGTTCCGGAAGGGACAAAGCATTCGCCCACTTATCGGAGGATAGGTGTTTTTAATAACGCTTTGTTGTTTTTGAGTTTGTCACGGTACAGAGCAGTCGTCGGTGGTTCCATTTGTCATGATCGGCAACTTCACTTCCACCGGGGCTTTTACTGTTAAGGGCTCCAGCGGATACGCACCCACCACCTCCGCCAACTTTTATTTGATTGCATAATTCTGTTCACCTGTCTTTAACTCTTTTTAAACCCTGGTCACAGGAAGCCTGTTGTCAGATCGTCGTTTTCGTTCCGGCACACAAGACCTCGACAGATTGCAGCGGCTCATGACTTACTCTCTCTGCTACGGACATCGCCTGAATCCCCCACTACGTGAGTGTTTCCTGAACTGCCGTTCGCCACCTGTTTCTGGATCTTTGACCACAGACCCATGCTAGGATTACCCTGCATGTTGGAACCACGATCACAGACATATGTTTGATGATCAGCGTGACTTTTGTATGGAACTACTTAAGCGGCAGTCGTGCCGATAGTTAGTGAACGGAGCGTTCACTCCCGACTCCCGGCCGTACAGGCCATAAGACAAGACGTCCAGCTGCTAGCGGGCGTGGAGATTAAGTTCCCCTGAACATTACAGTAATCAGCCAGTTTGGCTCGCTTTCGTTTGGTTGGGTTTTTTGGCCTGGTCTGCTCTTTCCCCTGCTCGTGCTCTCGCTCCTCCCTCTCCGGTGCTGAAGTGGAACCCCGTGATCGTCAGCCGCCGTGCTGCGAGAACCCCCTAACCGGACACGTCCCTCCACCCTCGGCTGCCAAGAGGAAAATACCCCCCTCCTCTGTTCCCCTGGGAATCATATCAGTACTTCTCCTATTGCTCCCACTCTCATGGTTTCCTCGGCCTGCCACTAGGATTCCCCGCCTGTCTGGAGGTACGTCGCACCCTACTCGATCTGTTAATACCATCCACCTGAAGTCTGACATTTTCCTCTGTCTCCATAGACCCAGACGGTGCCCTTCTTCCTTCGGCTACATCGTTACTTGCAATAAAATCGTTTCTATACACTCCCTCTCCTGTCGTGGTTTTGCACGTTCCATTGCTCCCCAGATCTGTCAGTAAGATTCGTAACAGTACGATCTGACCATTAAAATGGAACCCGCAAAACCAGCTCCCCCCACTCGCTCCTGCACCCATCTCCCCTCCTCAAGCGCTCGCTCCCACCTCTGAACCCCGACTACCTCCCCCGGCCCGTTATCATGGGGAAGCGGGACGAAGTCGGTCCTTCCTCATCTTATGTGAGGTCATGTTCATGAATCAACCATCGGCTTTCCCCTCAGAGTCTAGCAAGGTGGCTTACACTCTGGCCCTGTTGGGGGGGCGCGCCGCTGCCTGGGGAACGGCGGCGTGGCGTAGTAACGAGCCCTACTGCCTAACCTTTAAAAGTTTTTCAGAACGACTTTCCCGGGTTTTCGACCCATTGAGGCCGCAGGCCGAGGCCAGACGGGGACTCACCTCCATCTCACAAGGAAGTCGTCCGCTGGTGGATTATGTGATCGAGTTTCAGACCCTCCCAGCAGACAGTACCTGGAATGAGGCAGCTCTTTTGGATCATTTTACATGGGGTTGAACGAACGCATAAAAGATGCTCTCTCGTACCAAGCTGAGCCCTCGTCCCTGGATGAATTAATAGAACTGGCCACCAGGGCTGAGCAGCGGTTCCTTGAGCGGCAACGCAGCCGTGAGTACCCCACGCTCTCCCCCCCGTGCCTCCTCTACTCCTGTCTTCGCAGATCTCTCTTTACCAGAACCCATGCAACTCGGGAGGCAACGGATTTCGGAGGAGGAACGCCTCAGACGTCGAACCAATGGCCTGTGCTACTACTCAGGAATCAAGGGACACATGATTGCACAATGCCCAGCAGAAGGAAGGGCTCAGTAGTTCAAGCGGGGGTGCTACTGAGCCGTTCTCTAGCTAAATCCCCTGCAACCTGGTCACTCTCCTCTGTCACCATTGGAACCTCTCCTCATTGCCAGACTGTACCAGCCCTGATTGGTTCTGGAGCAGACGCCAGCTTCATCTCCGCTTCCTTGGTCCGGGCACTTCAACTCCCTACCAGTCGTCTGTCAAACCCGGTCCAGGTACGCTCCCTGAATAACACATTGCTTCATTCCATAACGTTGACCACACTTCCTGTCCAAGTCCTCCTAGACAATCACAAGGATCACACAGTCTTCCATGTTGTGGATTCCTCCGACCCCCCTGTGGTCCTAGGGATCTCCTGGCTTCAGAACCACAACCCTCATATTGACTGGTCTTCTGGCAAGGTCCTGGGATGGGGTCCAGCCTGTTCACTTACCTGTCTGCGCTCCGCCCGACCTCCTTCTCCTGCGCCCACCTCAAAGGCGGAGGAGACCCCGGACCTGTCCAAGGTACCCGAACCCTATCATGATCTCAGAGAGGTTTTTAATAAGAACCGTACTATCTCGCTTCCTCCACACCGTCATTACGACTGCGCCATTGACCTGCTCCCGGGTGCTGCCCCACCCAGGGGACGACTTTTTTCATTATCAGAACCAGAACGGGTGGCCATGGAAACATACACCTGGGAGTCCCTGGACTCGGGAATCATTCGCTCATCCAAAGCAGAAAAGTGTGAGTTCCACGTCTCATCCACTACCTTTTTGGGTTTTATTCTCCAGCCAGGGAGGGTTGCCATGGATCCGGACAAAGTGCGCGCAGTGAGGACCTGGCCCTCACCACAGACCCGGAAACAGCTCCAGCGCTTCCTGGGCTTTGCCAATTTTTATCGCCGCTTTATCAGGGGCTACAGTACCATTGCAGCCCCTCTCCACAGTCTCACCTCAGCTAAGACCAAGTTCAGCTGGGGGGGGCGCCGCCGAGGAATCATTTACCAAACTCAAGATGCTATTCACCGCCGCACCCATACTTACTGTTAGATGATATGGGCCATAAGCATTGTCCTCTCTGTGTTTGGTCCTGTCTGTGTCTCTGTGACCTGTAACCTTCTCTTGCTTTTACTTTTATAAACATGGAACGATTTCTAGTATTAGAGGAGAGTGGTTTTACCACCTATGTCAGGAGGAGGTTTTGCAGACCACATTTATTGCTTAACGGCTCCATAGGTATCTGACACCACATGGAGCTGTCCACTATCTTGCTATGCCTGCATGCATCTTTTACGACTTGTAGTGTTTGGGAAAGGGGGTCTCAACCGCCTGCATCAAAGGAGGAAGCTTCACAACCTATGTATATGTTATCTACCATATATGGACTTGTCTTGTACTTTATTGCACCAATCTGATCTCAATATCTGATCTCAATAAAAGACCTGTGTGCGAGAGAGGAGTTTGGAGTTCTCCAGCTGGCCACTAAGTTGTTGTTCAGAGAGGCTCCCCTCGTGCACGAGTAAAAGAAGCTGAGATTCTCGAGTTTGTCTTTCTTGTGCAGGTGTCTCTGCGATTGTTTAAGTGTTGGCAGGTTAGACCCAACATTTCTTGGTGCCGAAAGACCCGGGAGTCAAGATTCAGCGTCGAAGAGGAGGAGGACAACGGAGAACCGAAATCTGTGCACAGTCGATTCGTCTAGAGCGGTCGGAATAAAGACCCGGAGCATGAATTCGTCTGCTGGGCCGGTTGAATAGCTCCTGACATCCCCCTCTTCGCTCACTGATGACGATTCCTGAGAGGCATCTGACCAGGGCAAGACAAAAAGTAAGTACCGCTGGAAAAGCGCGGTGTGTGTGTGTGAAATGGCAGGTCGCATTTCCAAGAAGTAGAACAGACGTAATTGTTCTAGAAGGAGAAAATAGACGTACTTATTTTCTCAAGCGGACAGAAGTAATTGTCCGAGGGAGGAGTAGACGTAGTTACTCCTCAGTGAATGTTCAGTCTAATGCATTAGTGATGTGTGAAGTGTGAAAGTCACCCATTGACGCAGAAAACGTGTGACTGGGGGAAACCTGACGGTGTTAACGTAACCCATCCACACGTACTACATGAGGGGTGAATTAAGGAAACTGTGTGTCATTAGGAGAATCTAAGCCAGAAGTTTCACCGCCTAGGTTGCGGGGCTCGGATTCTCACATTAAGTTTGAAAATACTATTGTAGGACTGAGCCAAAATTGAAATGCTGCTCATTTGTTCAGCTACGTCCGCAGGTGATAGACCTGTAGAAGCTTGATGTAGTCGATGGACACGTGAGAAGGTGGCAAATCGTTGACTCAGTCCAAAGTCTATTAATAAAGGCTATTGATAAAGCCTATTAATAATAAGATATTAATAGAGTCCGTTAATATAGTATAATACTAAAGCCTATTTCATACAGGAGAGATGGGGAAAACAAACAGTAAGCCCCTTTTGGAGGGGACACAAAGTTTATGGCGTCGTTAGATCCACAACATGTTAAGTGGATCGGCGAATGGGAAAACAAATATGAATTTAGTGGCAAATTAGTGCCTGATGATTGTCGTAGCCTTCTGTCTAAATTAGACAAAAAGATGACAAAAGAAAAAGGTAAACGTAAAGAAAAATTACAAAAACAGTGGTTGGCAGCAGCAGAGTGGAATAAGCAAGCTGTAAAAAGACAGGAAGATATACAGCGGAAACAGGCAAAGAAAGACGGCCAGGCTGTATTACAGGCAGCAGCTCTTGTGAAACCAGATGAAGAATCGGTGCAAGGAAGGTTATTGAGAAAACAAAGGAGGAGAGAGCAGGAAGCAAAGGATGCCGGAGATAGGGTTACCACTCGGTTGCAACAATTGCATAAACAGATCGAGGACCAGATAAAACAAACTGGAGACAAGGCGGCAGGTCCGTCCTCTCCAATAGCATATAACACGAGGGGAAAGGAAGAGAAGAGTGAGAAATTAAAATCAAAAGCAGCCAGCGTGAATGTGGCTGCACAATATCCAAATCTTAAACATATCAAAGTAACCTATGGGTTAGATGATGATGATTGCGAGGATTATGGCCCAATGCCAGATTCTCCGACCCTTGGGCCAGACCAGGTGTTTCCCATGATTGAGGTAGCTAATCCAAATTTTGGAGTAGGAAATCAAGAAAGAACCATGCATGTTTATCGACCATGGACAGAAACAGACTGTAGTGAAGCTTGCAGAGCATTAGGTGACCCCACAGTTGACCCTGAACAGTGGATTGAGAAACATAAACAATTAGTTGACTCCTTTGGGTTAAATGGGTGGGAGGTCATGCAGACATTCAGGAAATGTCTCCTGTTTCATTGGGGACGTGTGAGAGGGCAATTCACGGGAAAAGCAGCAGATGACACGTGGCTTGCAGCCACTAGTGCTGCTTTGACAGCACAGAGAGAAGCCGTCTATGTGGAAATAAGAAGAATATGGAGAGCACGACCAGACTATATAAAAATTGCCCAGTGTCGCCAGAAAGATGGGGAGGATGTGTATGAATACACAGAACGTTTAGATAACGTGTTCAAAGCACATTGTGGCCTTCCGGAAGAACAGGCACCTGATTCAGCTTATCAGAACCAGCTCAAACAGGCGTTATTAGCAGGATTTAGAGGCCCAATTTCTGATTTTATTAGAAAGCATAACGTAAATTACACCACAGATGATGTTAACCACATCATGAACTTTGCCAGACATGCTAGTGAAGTATTAGCTAAGAAAAAGAAGAAAAGTGTTGAAGCAGCTGTTTACGGCTTATTTGGAGCAGAAGACAACTCAGGAGCAGAAGTGTTTTTCCAAGGCCCCCCCGGTAGAGGCCGAGGGAGCCTCAGAGGGAGGGGGCGTGGTCGGTCTAGAGGAGGTCCACCTAAACATGATCGATGTTACACTTGTGACAAGCCAGGACACATAGCCCGAAACTGCCCTGAGAAGCTCAGGAAACAACAGCGAAGGCCTACAGAATATAGTAGACAAAACCCATTTAATCCTAATAATTGACTAGGCTCGCAGGAGAGTTCACCGGACCCAGACAGACCTGATGATTTTTTAGACCTCACTTGTGTGATAGAAACATTAGTAGCACAGACCGGTAATAAGAACACTCCCACCAGAACTTTGACAGTAGAAGGTCGTGACGTCGTTTTCTTATGTGATTCAGGAGCAGACCGCACAGTTTTAAAAGAGCACGTTGAGGGAGTTTCCGCTTCAAACGACCGTATTTTTGTGCAATCAGCAAACGGCAGAATAACATCAAGTGCAGTGTCTAAACCTGTGTCTGTAAAAGATCTTCAGACTAACTTAGAAATAACAGCACCCATAGTAATGTGTCCAGCGTGTCCAGTGAACCTCTTAGGGCGAGACTTAATGATAAAATGACATATTTCCGTTGTACCCACCTCAAAAGGAATGGTGGCTATAGGAAAAGATGAAACAGTGCCTACATATCCCCTCTTAGCCAGTGGGATACCACAGTATTATTGGTCTTTAGATTTCCCAAATCCAGACCCGGGGAAAATAGGGAAAGAATTATTAAAACTGGCTGATAACAGCCAATCAGGAGACTATGTCTCTATGTCTCCAAGCGAGATGCATGTTACCCTCTGGTACAAACATGACCCAGGGTCAGATCACCAATATGATAAGCTGGTGAATGACTCTGGACCCCAACGTGTAACATTACAACATTATTACACTGATGGCAAAGGAATGTCAGCCTGTGACGTTCTATTGCCAGATAAAGCTTTCAAGCTGTTTAAAAACCGTGGCTCACAGCCGCATGTCTCTGTGACCAGAGACCCCCAGCACAGATGGGAGTTTCTGGGCCCGTGGTTGAAAGAGACAATGAGACACACACACTGGAGGCCAGAGCAAGACGGGTGGGAAATAAATCACACCCGAGACAGATGGAGAAAACCTTTAGGCTCACACCACACACCCACTTAGAGAGTTCTTATGAGTCTAAATGACAGCCATGCCCAATAATGTCAACAGTAACAGACCCACTGTTGAAAACAGTTCCTGATGAATTTTGGTCTAAGGGAAAAGCAGATGTAGGTTTAATGACTACTGCTCGACCTGTAGTGATAAAACCAAAAGCGGACTATAGACCTCGTGTCCGTCAGTATCCACTTAAACCAGATGCAGAGAAAGGCATCCAGCCAGTGATAGCTGATATGATTAAAGCAGGCATCATAATTCAAGCTCCAGATGCTCCATGTAATACTCCCATTTTTCCTGTTAAGAAAGCAGAAACGGGACAATGGAGGATGGTCCAGGATTTAAGAGCAGTAAATCAAGCTGTGGAAAGCAGGGCCCCATGTGTGCCTGACCCACACACATTGTTAAACCAGTTAAGAGTTGAAATTTACATATCAGGGAAAGAAGTATACTTATACTCAGTTACCACAAGGTTTCTGTGACAGTCCCACTATATTTACTGCAGAAATAAATAATTGTTTGGCTGATTTCCAAATGCCTGAACACAGCCAACTATTGGTATATGTAGATGATCTATTAATAGCATCAGACACAGAAGAACATAACAAGCAGGTTTCTGTGGCATTATTTAAACATTTACATAAAACAGGAAACAAGGCCTCACTTTCAAAGTTACAGTGGGCCAGACAAGCTGTAGTTTTCTTAGGCCATGAAGTATCTCCTGAAGGTCGAAGAATCACAGACACCAGAAAAAAGTCTATATTAGATGCACCGAAACCCGTCACAAAGCAACACATGATGAGTTTTCTAGGCTTGTGCAACTATTGTAGGTTGTGGATCCCAAATTATGCACAAATGACACAACCGTTGTTAGATCTTATCTATGGTGAACCAATGACTATGAAACAAACTTTGCAGTGGACAGATGCAGCACCGAGCTGAAACAAGCACTTACCAGCTCCACGGTTATTGGGCTACCAGACTACACCAAGCCCTTCGTACAGACTGTTGATTGTAAGGGTTCATTTCTGACGTCTATGTTAGATGAAGCCTGTGGCTTACTACTCTAAGAGATTAGATCCAGTTGCATGCGCTTTGCCTAGCTGTGTCAGAGCTGTGTGTGCTGCAGCGTTAGCCATACAAGCCTCTGCTGAGGTTGTGCTTTATCACCCGCTGCAACTGTTAGTGCCTCATGAAGTAGACGTGTTACTGACTCAGACAAAAATGACATTTCTGTCTCCTGCGAGACATTTGTCTTTACTGTCAACGTTGCTTTGGCAACCACATTTGACCATTAAAAGATGTTCAACTCTGAACCCGGCAACCCTCCTGCCACATCCACATGAGGGGCTGCCACATCGTTGTCTAGCTGACACAGAACAGCAGTGTAAACCACGACCTGACTTGAAAGATACTCCTTTAGAGGAAGGAGAATGTTGGTTTGTTGATGACTCCTCAAGGTACTAATCAGTCTGGGTTCGCGGTAGTTACACAGGACATCATTCATCACAGCAATGAAGTTACCATCTCACTATTCTGCACAAGCTGCAGAAATTGTGGCATTAACTGAAGCGTGTAGAACTGGACGTGGGAAAAGACTGACAGTGTACACAGACAGTCAGTTTGCTTTTTCTACATTACATTGCTTTGCCGCCCAGTGGGCTCGTAGAGGAATGACAACTTCTACAGGGAAGACAGTGCAACATGCAAAACTGTTGGAAGCATTATTACAAGCTGTGCTTTTGCCAAAAGCGTTAGCAGTGTGTAAATGTGCGGCACATACGAAAGGGAAAGATTCAGTTTCACTAGGAAATGCGTTTGCAGACAAGATAGCGAAAGAAGCAGCAGAAGGAAAATATGGAACAATGGTCATGGTGGCACAGGATTCTCCTCAAGTGCCACTAGACATAGAAATGATCAGAGACATGCAACTAACTCTCCTAAGCAAGAAGTGACAAACTGGCTTAAAGACGGAGCACAAATTGAAAATGATGTTCACTACATTAACAAGAAGCCATGCCTACCTAGAAGTCTGTTCCATACAGCAGCTGTAATGAGCCATGGGCCATGTCTCAACAGGGATCCCCCCTGTTGAGACATGGCCCATGGCTCATGGCCCATGGTGACAATAATTGACCAGCACTTCTATGCTTATGGATTTAATACTTACTCAAAACATTTTTGTAGATCATGTCTCATCTGTTGCAAACATAATCCACAAGGTAATCTCAGACCAAAAAGAGGACAGTTCCCCCGAACTAAATATCCTTTCCGGTTCATACACATGGACTTTATTGAACTAACACCAAGCCAGCAATATAAGTATTGCCTCGTTCTCATAGAGCCATTTTCAAAATGGGTTGAAATCGTTCCAAGTAAGACAGCAGATGCTCTTACAGTAGCAAAAGCCATATGCAAGCAGATAATACCACAACATGGTATTCCAGAAGTAATCTATAGTGACAACGGGACACGTTTTGTGAACGAAGTAGTGTCGCGAATGGCAGAACATCTAGGAATACGTCTGAAAAATCACTGTTCATACCACCCACAAAGTGCAGGATTGGTGGAAAGAACCAATGGCACCGTGAAAGGCCATGGAGCAAACAGGCAGACCATGGCCTGAGTGTTTAGATTTGGTAAAAATGTATATGCGCATTACTCCTACAGATAAAGGATTAACTCCTTTTGAGATTGTGCATGGGAGATCTTTCGTGTTACCAATGATGACTAATGTTAAAGAAAAGGCAGAAGACACACACACACATTAGCAAACTGGATGTGCAAAATGCTGAAGGGGAAAGAGGTTGTTAATGCCAATAATCTGCCAGATAATGATCTGTCTCCCCAGGTGACGCTTATACAGCCAGGTGACCAGGTCCTCATCAAAGTGATTAAACGGAAGAACTGGTCCAGCCCCCGCTGGGAAGGCCCCTACACAGTCCTGCTGACCACTCCCACAGCGTTGAAGATAGCAGAGAGAGACACGTGGATTCACCAGACCCACTGCAAAAAGCTGACACCGCTGACATCTGAGTAGGGTGGAAGTCGGCCGGCACCAAAGCCTTTGGCTGCAGAAAAAACCATCTGAACCCTACTCCCAGCTATGATGTCGAGGGGTAAGCTGTGTGCAGTGGTAATTGCTGGAACTGTAGCTGTGATAGCTATAGTGACTCTGTTGCTGTGGGAAGATGGTCTCTTACCGGGGCAGGGATCTCCAGGGAAGGTCATCTTGCATCGTCCGAGCCGAGCCATCAGAGACTGGGACGCATGGGAGGCAGCACGGGACTACCTCAAGGACAATCCAGATGGTAATCTATGGCTGGCATATACCAACTATACGGCCAAGACAATTACTGAAGGGTCTTGTGTGATCTGTGCCAAGGCGCGACCACAACTGTCTATTGTTCCTTTTCCTTATGACACACATTCCTGTTATCAAGAAGCTCGAGACAGGGAGCTGGTGTCAGAGGATTCTTGCAGTATTCGACTAACCGCTCAAGTCACAGGAACTCCACTAAAGGACTACATCCCTAGAGTCCAGTTTAACAAAAATATTGTGAAGTACCCTGTACAATGAGAGCAGTACTGGGACTAGCAGGAAAAACATTTACTTTAATGTGTACAACATATCTAGACGCATTTGGACAGTATGTGAATCTATAGATCCCAAGTGGCCTACAGGGGAACCCATACAGAGAACAACTAGTAAATCTGGGGAGTTCCCGGCCAGTGGGGTTTGTGCAAACTGTACGTTTGAGAGTTTTCACAGGTCAGGAAAGGGACAGCGACTGGGAGAATTTCCAACCTGCACCACCACATGGAATGTGACGGACAGAACCAAGACATGGGGGAAGCCCATTGGAACGGGTTGGACCGAGCATATCGAGAAACGGAACAACCTCACCTACTACAACGTTGCAGGTATACCAAGGGCACCTCCATACCAGGGATTTCGACCGACTGGCATGGGAGATTGCCGACGTGTGGTGGATGTGCGGAGGAGCTCCCAGACAGACTTTACCGACAGACTGGACTGGCACCTGCACGCAAGTAATGTTTCTCACAAGTGACATACACGTAGGAAGAGAACAACAAACAGACAGGAGTCGGCGTAACATTGATATCAGAGCTCAAATGAGTTTGAGCACCGTCTACCTGGACTCTATTGGGCAACCACGAGGTATTCCACATGAGTTTAAAGCACGGGATGAAGTTAAAGGAGGCTTCACATTAGCTATTCCATTTATGGGCCCCATAGCTGAAGTAGCTAAGAACACTGAATGGATTAATTACATTTATTACAATCAGCAGAGATTTGTCAACATTACTCACAATGGGATGAGAGGACTGGCTGAACAACTGGCACCTACCTCTCTAATGGCATGGCAGACCCGTATGGGAGTTGACATGTTGTTAGCAGAGAAAGGAGGACTGTGTGTTATGTTCGGTGATGAATGTTGTACTTTTATTCCAAACAACACAGCTCCAGGCGGTTCAGTCAGCATCGCTCTAAAGAACCTGAAAAGTCTGAAGGAAGAATTGGCACGAAACTCTGGAGTTGAAAATCCATGGGGGAAGAGGTTTGATTCAATGTTTGGGCAATGGAAGTCTACTATTGTGACTTTCCTTACTGCAATAGGGATAGTATTGCTTCTATTTCTGTTCTCGGCCTGTTGTGTTATACCCTGTGTCCGTAGCCTCATTGTGAAGAGTGCTGAAACGGCAGTGTCACAGCAGTTCACAATCCAACAACTGGAACTGGAGAAAGAGATCTACGAGGATGACGAGCGGGAAGAGTGTATCTCCCTAATCGACATAGCAGAATAATCAATGCCTGATGTATGATGCATGTTCCGAAAATGAGAGATCAAGTGGAATGTGTCTGATGATGATTCGTGCAGATTGTGTTTGCTATTCATGTATATAATGTTAAAGTTTTTTTCTTGCCCAGGGTACACAGGAGGACAGACAGGAGGGATTGTTAGAGGATATGGAGCATAAGCATTGTCCTCTCTGTGTTTGGTCCTGTCTGTGTCTCTGTGACCTGCAACCTTTTCTTGCTTTTACTTTTATAAACATGCAACGATTTCTAGTATTAGAGGAGAGTGGTTTTACCACCTATGTCAGGAGGAGGTTTTGCAGACCACATTTATTGCTTAACGGCTCCATAGGTATCTGACACCACATGGAGCTGTCCACTATCTTGCTATGCCTGCATGCATCTTTTACGACTTGTAGTGTTTGGGAAAGGGGGTCTCAACCGCCTGCATCAAAGGAGGAAGCTTCACAACCTATGTATATGTTATCTACCATATATGGACTTTATTGCACCAGATGTAGAAGGAGTGACTTTCATACTGATCTCAATAAAAGACCTGTGTGCGAGAGAGGAGTTTGGAGTTCTCCAGCTGGCCACTAAGTTGTTGTGTTCAGAGAGGCTCCCCTCGTGCACGAGTAAAAGAAGCTGAGATTCTCGAGTTTGTCTTCATGTGTCAGGTGTCTCTGCGATTGTTTAAGTGTTGGCAGGTTAGACCCAACACTTACCCTCCCGACCCTGACCTCCCATTCGTGGTAGAGGTGGACGCCTCCGTCTGCGGGGTAGGAGCTGTCCTCTCTCAGAGGTCGAGACTAGAGTCTAGGCTCCATCCGTGCGCTTTCTTCTCTCGAAAACTGTCGGACTCTGAGAGAAATTACGAGGTGGGGAACAGGGGACTGTTAGCAGTTAAGCTCGCCCTTGCAGAATGGCGGCATTGGCTTGAGGGCGCCAAGCACCAGTTTACAGTGCTCACAGACCACAAGAACCTGGAATACCTCAGATCAGCAAAGAGTCTGAATTCAAGGCAGGCCAGGTGGGCCATTTTTTTCGAGCGTTTCTCCTTTTCCCTTTCTTTTCGCCCAGGGTCCGAGAACAACAAGGCGGATGCACTTTCAAGGCTATTCTCCACCACGGGCGATACGGACCATGGGAAGTTTATCCTTCCCACCTCAGTTCGTCTAGGCGCGGCTCGGCTAGCCTTGGAGGAGGAGGTCCGACTGGCATCACTGAACCATCCTATCCCAGACGCCTGTCCCGAACATTGTCTCTTCCGCTCCAAGGTACTGCAACTCTGTCATAACTCTCGTCTCTCCGTTCATCCAGGTTTTTCCCATACTCTGCACATTCTGTCCCAGAGGTTCTGGTGGCCCTCTATCCGACTTGACACCAAGGATTACATCTCTGCATGCGACTCCTGTGCTAGGGTCAAAACGTCCAATCAACCTCCTGCCGGACTTCTCCGCCCCCTTCCAATCCCACGGAGGCCATGGTCACACATTGCAATGGAGTTTGTCACGGGTCTGCCCCCCTCAAAAGGTAAAACTGTCATCCTGTCCATAATAGATCGATTTTCTAAGATGGCACACTTCGTAGCCCTGCACAAACTCCCCTCAGCTCCCGAGACAGCTCGCCTCCTGACGGACAACGTGGTCCGCCTCCACGGAATCCCAGAGGACATCGTCTCCGACCGTGGTCCACAGTTTGCGTCCCGCTTCTGGGCGGAGTCTTGTAAGTCCCTGGGAATTAAGATCAGCCTCTCTTCAGGGTATCATCCACAGACCAACGGGCAGACAGAGAGATTAAATCAGGAGCTGGAGGTTAGCCTCCGTCATCTCGCGGCTAACAACTCCACCGCCTGGGCAGAGGAACTAACATGGGCTGAGTATGCCCATAACTCCCTCGTCTCCTCGGCAACAGGGTTTTTCCCCGTTCTATGTAGTTTACGGCTACCAGCCGCCACTCTTTGAACCACAGTTCAGGCAGTCCACAGTACCATCAGCAGCAGCCTCTGCTCGCCGATGCCATCTGGCCTGGAGACAGGCACGGCAGGCCCTAATTTCCTCTGTCTCTACCTACGAACACCGAGCCAACCTTCATCGACGACCTGCGCCCCACTACACAGTGGGTCAGCGAGTCTGGTTATCCACTCGGGACATCCCCTTAAAGGTACGCTCTCCTAAATTAGCTCCACGTTTCATAGGTCCGTTCCCATTCTCCAAGATCATCAACCCTGCCGCGGTTCGCCTCCGGCTGCCAGGACCCCTGAGAATCCATCCGACATTTCACGTGTCTCGTATTAAGCCAGTCCAGCTCCAGCGCATTATTCCCTGCCCACCGACCCCCTCCTCCTCCTCGACTTATCGACGGAGCACCTGCGTATACTGTGCACCGTATCATCAGCTCCCGCCGGAGAGGTCGGGGGCTTCAATACCTGGTCGACTGGGAGGGCTACGGACCGGAGGAGCGGTCCTGGATCTTGTCTTGTTTACACCATGTAGCATCTGTGACCCCAACAACCCTGTTGAGTTCGCCTCCACCAACACACTGACTAATTACATGGGTTTGTTGAGATTTATAAAATCTGTTAAAACAAATTGTTCTCTACATGTATGACTTTTCAAATATTCTCATGCACTAAAAGAAGAAATGCATCCATTTGCTAGAGGCATCTCGTTGTACAGTGGACTACAAGCCAGGAAAACTCAAGTCAAAGCTACATGTGAGCTTAGCGCCAAACAGATCTAAAAGCACTGAGCAAGAATATTCACAGGAAACCTGAAGCCTCATGTCTGAGAAAACAAAGTGCAGGGTTGGCTTCCTCACTCAGATCACAGCAAATGTAAGTATAACGAATACAAACCAACAATCTGGCGATGAGCACACTACGCTGTGTCAGAGAGAGGGAGAGAGAAGATGGGGTTGAGGAGAGTCACTGCTGAATTTATACAAACCTGAAATGAAACTAAATGATCAGATTAGAGTGTTTGGCACAGATGCCAAGAGGCCTCTGCTACTTCCTTGAGGTGGTGGAGATGTGAAGGTGATGCAGGGGTTGGGAACTGATGCGAGTTCAAGTAGGAGATGTGCTGCATGACCTCGTCAAAGGCATCAACGTCATCACCCTCGACTGTCGGAGAGGTTGGAGTTGAAGAAAACCTGAGAGAAGAGAAATAACATTACACACAAACCACACGTTTAATACTGATTTCCTCTACTTCAGCATTTTAGTGTTTTATTTTCAGTATTGTCCAACAATCTCAGACTTCAAATAACTTTTAAAATCGTGCATGATTTTTTTCCACACCTTGACTCGTGAAGACAGGAGAAAGATGGATGAGACTTAGACACATGCAACACCTGCATTAACAGGGTACAAAAAAATAATGTGTGTGTCCTGCAGGTCGATCCATAAAGATGAGCCTCAACTCTGCAGCCAGGTCAGAGTTTTGTGCTCATCGTGTGTCTACTTCTGTTCTGCTTGTGTATCCATAACGGTCCTGCTGCTGAGTGAATACAATCTATAGATGGAGGATGACAACACTAATCAGCAAAACCCACGACATCTCATTCATTCTGCATCGTGTTGCAAACTGAAGAATGAATCTTTCAGCATCTAGAATGTTTCAGAATCATTGCAGCCAAAGTGGTGTGAGGAGGCTGTTAGCATGGAGGCACTGTGGACACATGGACATTACTGAGGGGTAGAGTAAGCAGAGCAACCTGAGGTGAACTCACAGACTGTCTCAGTGTCATCGTCAAGTCCAGAGTTTTCTGAAAAGGACAAGAAGGAAGGTTGAGGATCTGCAGGAGAGACTCAGGTGCTGCTCACAAGGCCACACTGCAAGAGGCACCGACCAACAACAACACTGCACTTTGTATTCTACAGAAGAGAGAACAGATCATAAGGTGACAGCAGAGAATCTGTTTAGTAATGAACAACATTCTCCCTAAACTTTGCTGAAACTCTGCTGACTGTTGGAGTCTGGGGCTCGAAGGCCGTCCCGTCCACAAACAGAGACACACTCAGCACATCATGACTGATGGTTGGAGGAGTCACAGGAGTTGAGAGTTCACGCCTACTCACTGCCCTCAGTCCTTAGACCACAGAATGAGTCTGTTCTTTACAGGAGTGAAGGGAAGTGGCAGGATAAATGTGTGGTCTCTGGCCAACTTTCCTCAGCCTGAAGAAGCTTCTTGGATAGATTCAGAAACGTGTCTACTCTAAACGAAGTCCAGCTGACTCAACTTTGACGCAGCTTCACCTGGATGACTGAAGATGTAGTTCTCACTGAAGACAGGGAGGACAAAGCTGATTTCCAGGAGTCGGTGCTCAGTGTTCAGCTGAAGTCAAGCTGTGTGTCTTCAGGGATCTCTCAGCTCGTCTCTGAGCGTCTGGAAGCTCCTCTGGTCCACGATCAGACGACAGCAGCACTGGCCTTAAAGACACGCCGTCAGGTAAAAGGCCTCATTCTGTTCTATTCCATTTATATTCTGTCTCTTCTGCTTCACTCAGTCTAGACACATCTGAGTTCTCTGTACCTGCTGTGGTCCCAGATCCAGGTCACGCCCTGCGACAGGTAGCTCCTGCAGGTTCTGATCATCTGGTTGGTGACCTTGGGCAGCACAGAGGTCGTCCTCGGACGAGACGGTGGTATCATCCCGATGCTGCTCATCAGGGCGGGAACGTGCTTCATCATGCTGGTCTGTCACAGAGGAGGGAAGGTCAGAGAGTCACCAACAGCCTCTGTTCACCTAAAACCAGTTTTCTGTGTCAGACGTAAACAGGGCGAGGACTCGCATGGATTCTGACTGTTCTGTTCGATTACAAGCAACAGGTTTTGTCACTGGTTTGAGTCCAGAGACATTTTAAAACTCTGTATTTACCAAGTGTATTTCTCCAGTGGTCTGACGAACTTATCCAGGGTGTAAAGATACTTACACAACAGTGATGTCTCTGTCCTAAAACGATCCAGCGGCCAGTTGGTGGAAACATGTAACATGTAGGTGGTGTGAAGGAAAGTCCTCTTCCATCTTAACTTACATTTGGAGTGGATTCAAACCTGACCAGTTCTCTCCAGTTTGCTGGACTCTGGACTTCACCACCTCCCTGAGCAGAGTCCATTTCACATCAGGGCGCTTCACTGCCTCCTGAATAACGCCCAGGACAGCTTTAGGGTTTGATTTCCAGATAAACAGACACCACAAGGGTGATCGTGCATCACTTCCAATGCTCCAACTCCACTGATGGGCCAACATTATCGGCCTTCTCCCTTCACCAGCTATGGATGGTCAAAGTGGGATCATCCAGTGACATCCATCTCAAGATGTAAACCAAACATCGACAGGGTCCTCCAACATGCAACTAGACTTAAACTAAATGCTGCAGCAACTGATCCTGGGACAGTGTGGTTGTCCATTCTACCTGCAGAGGTGTAGCTCAGCTGACTGATGACATCAGGGAGGTCCACCTGCAGCAGCTGCCACTTTCTCTCCATGTTGCCTCAGATGACTGATGAGCTGGTCCACTGAGGACAGGAAGGACTGGACGTACGGACTGGACGCGTCCTCCTGTGGAGGACCCCACGTCTGGACAGAGAATAAAGGCAGAGCTAACAAACAGCCACATCAGCTCCGTCAGCTCACAAGCAAATGCAGCAGAGACTAATCTAAAAAAACTAGTCTGACCAACTCACATGATCTGAATTCACTCACCTGATAACATGCAGCAGGTCATCTCACAGTTAGTTCACTGTCTGTGTTTTCTGATAAGGAGAACATAACAAATGCAGTTTCATATTAAATCAGTTTATCTGGCAGTGAGTGAACCTCTGCACCTGTCACACATGTTTCTAGTGAGGCCAAGAAAGCAAAGCTGCTAAATAGCCAGTAGGACCAAACTATCAGCTTCCACATCATGGGGGTATTTTGACTTTGACTGGGTTAACAACAACATACATATATTCATTTATATTTTCATAATATTAATATATTAGTTTTGCTTCTCATTGTGTGCGAGGTTTCTCTTTTTGCTTCTAACATGTCTGGTAGTGGGTCACACAGGGCAGATGGTGGTTTGTACCTGCTGAGACCTGAGTTCCGGTAACATGGCCTGATCCATCAGCATCTCCAGGCTGCACAGGACGCACTGCTGAGGTTCACCTCCTGTAAACACAGTGAGCAAACAGGTTCAGTTCTGCATTATCTCCTATAAAGTTCACATTTTCTGACAGCTTCCATCAAGGTTGAGGTTCTGACCTGCTGTATGTTAGTAAAGATGAGGCTTTAACACCTGAACCTGTCCTAAACAGAGTCCAGACGCGTTTCTCCAAAATGAGCCTGATTCCACCTCAGAATCACTGCCCAGACAAAAATACTACAAATCAAAAGCAGGTGTGAGTTGAGAGGATCTAGGTCGACCTGAAGACCTGCTACAGATGGAAGAGTTGTTCTGCTCAACCTGTTTCCACCTCCGTCTCTTCTTAGACTTTCCTGTAGAGGTAGTGTTTGACCTGGGCATTAAACCTACCACTCAGGTGATAATGAGCTAAACAAAGCAGAAGTCGCCAAAATAAAAGGCTGCTCCGTCTCCTGTTTAATGTGACTGAACTGTGCCAGAAACGGTGGAATCACCTTTGACGTCCCTATAGTGAGGAAGAGTTTCTTCTGTGTCACTGCTGAGGCTGTGAGGTCCACGTACGATGAATAACTGGAGGAAAGACTCTGTGGAGAAAGCTGTTAATAAACAGAGACGAGTGATGGGAAAAGGATCAAATACGCAGATAAATATGTACGTTACACTCATATTTAGAGGTTTTATACAAGTCACCTTGTTCACATGCTGACAGAAGAAAATCTACTTCCTGGATCCATTTGCAGCAAAGAATTCATCAGTGACACTGAACTGGAAGAACGACTCATTCAGGGAACATCAGTTGTGTGAGGTTCTAGTTGTGATGCTACCTGTTCAGCAGAGATGGGGGCGTCCTCCACCTCCTGCTCCCCAGGGTCACAGCGTCTGCACACGACTAACAGACGTCTGTCACGACCAACTGAGGTCTATGAACTATGAACATTCAACATCTGAATTAATAATTGGGTTTCAGTATAGTTTATAATGGTATATTATGCACCTGTCTTCTCCTCAGTGGCTGCTTTAACGTGTTTAAATGTCCCAAAGTCATTGTTTCCAGCTCTGAGTGGTTTTCTAACACCTCCTGCAATTGAAGCTCATGTTTTCTTGGGTTCGTCTTTTAGTCGCTGCCAGTTCCATCTTGTATCCAGTTGCAGCCTGACACCGACTGTGTTTGTAACACACTGCAGCATTAAACTTTCACATCACGGTCGTGTTTTGTTTCACCGTGACAGGTCCAGTCTGTGACTCTGTCTATATATATATATAAGCAACGTTAGCAAAAGAAAAAGGTGCAGGTTAACATGCATTTTTTTCCTATTTGTCCGTCAAGTCAAACCAAAGCCGTTTGTGGAGTTGCCTCATTCAGCGAGAGAGTCCTTCTATCAGGAAACGTGTCCAAGCTGTGTTTACCTGAATAAAGGCCGATCAGCGACGCGTATCCTCCTGAAGTCGGTGAACTATGGTTCCCAAGGTGCATTTCGTCCAATAAACGTCAGGGCAGATGGAAGATAAATGTAAAGGTGACAATTAAATGTTATGGTGATGTTGGCGAAAATGTATTCAATTTATCTTAGCCACAAATTATAAAATGTATTACGGCAACGGAGAGTGAGGATTATGGGAAATGTAGTAAGCAGCTTTGTCAGCGCAACACATTGCGACATAAGAGACAAAAGGTAAAACGTGAACATTGAGTCACTGTTATTTGTTCCGCGTTGGAAAATATTTGTTAATTTCATAGAATGAAACTGGTCCTTTTGTTTTTACAGGCTATGTTTCATAATAATCATATGCACATTACTTCCTGTCTGACTGACAGATATGACAGTGACTGTTGTTGGAAATTCCAAAGTCTTCATTTAGATGAAACTATGCATTTGTGGTCACAGTGATGATGGACCAACCACAGGCTACGGTTGGTTTATAGAAAGGTGAACTCACGTCCTCAGGGGCTTTGACATGTTTAAACCTTTACATCATCTGTGAGTGTCATTGAATTTGTTCATAATTATTTTATACAGATATTAACATGTTGTACTGTTGATGTTTTGAAATGTCTAATAAATATTCAGATGTGTTTTGGGAAAATATATTAGTTACAGCAGAAGAATGACACAGACAAACATTGTCAGTTCTTTCCTCTTCCATCATTCTGAGAACTAAATGTCTACATAAACGCAAACACTACTGTGATAACAGCACAACATTTAGTCTTAAAGTTGATCAGCTGGAGCCTCCAACAGTGGTGTAGGATCTATGGAGCAAAGAGAAAGGAAACGTGTTGAAGTGGATGAACAGCCTCATGAATATGGCTACATTTGCTGTGATCTGAGTGAGGAAGCCAACCCTGCACTTTGCTCTAACAAAATTATATTTGTCTTTTTTTTCTTTTCTTTTTTTTGCTATTTCCTTTTATTTGTTTCATGTTAGTTTTTGTTAAAAGTGACTAATGCTTTACGTAGATGTCATTTATCCATGTTGATGTGTAGAGGAAGTAGATTCATATTGTGTCATCTATAGATACAATCTGTTCAGTACATAATAATGAGTTGCTGTGGCAGCGTAGCTGGACATACTGTTGACCTGCCTGTGTGTATAGTGGAGGGTGTTTCTGAACAGAGTCCTGTTGCCTTAACTGTTGAGAAATGAGCTTGAGAGCAGCATGAAAGTCAAAGTGTATGAGGCTGTCAACTGTAAAATTCTGTCAAACGCTCACTGTCCACGTTTGAACTGCAGCTTAAAGTAGAAAACCACGGGTCACTGCTGTGTGAACACTCTGACTCTGAAGTCAAGTCTCCTCAGTGACAACACCACCTCCAGCTTTTATGGTTCAGCTCCTGAGTTAAGTTTCTATTGGTTGAAATGAATGTCAGCCTAACACTGTGTTTCCCAACCTGTTGGAGCCTCAGCACATGTTTTACACTAGAAAACCACACAACACACCACCAATCAAAAATGCCACAAGAAGCAGATGTAATGTCTAGTGTCAGTTTATTTGGTAGAGGGTCTTGGGCTCTTTCCTTAACGGCGCCAGGACCAAGCATCTCTAAGGATCATTTTGCAGGTGGTCAGTATCAACATCTCTGCTACGGTGTGAGGCTGTTTAGATTTAGTGATGAGTTCAGCAGCTTGGTAGCTTTCAGAACTTTCTCACTCAGCTTGGTGACAGATGTACGACGCAGTAATTAGAGTAATACACTTGCATCGTCAGTAGCCATTTCACTCTATAGGAAGGGTGAATCTAAGCTGCATGAGAGACACAAAGTACCTGAGGATACCTGAGTTCTATCATTAAATGAGGAGCAGATTTAAGTGTCACTGAATTAAAAGAAAATAATTAATAACTACCAGTCAGGTGTCTCATAAAAAATATTTACAGCAAAGACATGACCTGCATTTGCAATGACCACAAGTCTACTGCTCCTGCTGTTCATGGGACTGATCTCTGTTCACTGCTTGTTCTCTTCATCATAATGTTCAGCTGACTGAAGGAACTCTATTTAATTATAAGAATCAAACATATAGAAATAATTATTCAGTCATGCAAATATGTACATACAAGATGAACCTGATGTAGTATAATCATGTGTTTGACTTTTTTGTCCATCCTTGACTGACTAATAAAGTTTACGTGTTTAGGTCTGAGTGAGTTGTGTCTGTTTTTGAGCACCTTCTGGCTGAACAGCTCATCTGCAGTTCAACCAGAAGGTGAGTAATGAGACCAGATGTGTGTCAGGGTGTTTCCAGCCTAAGGAAGGACTCTATGTAATTATTAAATTAACAAAACATGTATAAATATTTATTCAATCATGCAAATATGTACATACAAGTGGAACCTGGTGTAGTATGATCATCTGTTTATTCCTCCCCAGGAACAGAACGTGACGTGAACCAAGCCTATCAAAGCAACTCAGGCCTCTGAAACGTCCACTTCGCACCCTGACCTTTGACCTGTATCTGCTAGCTGCTAGCTGCTAGCGGGACAGCTGCTAGATGCTAGCTGATAGCTTTGACATTATCCCTTTTCCTCGTTTTACACAGACAGAAGTTGAAGCCGCGTCGCCTATTGGCCTTTATTCAGGTAAACGCAGACTGGACACATTCACTGATAGAAGGACTCTGAATTAGTCAGCATTTTACTTGCTAAGCATTAGCCTCAATGCTGCTACTGATGGTTAGCTAACCTGCAGCTCGCTAGCTGCCAGTTTCCAATTGGCCAGTAATTAATTTGTGTCTCTACGATCTCAAAATATTTATCTGACTTACCGACTGACAAATATTCAGGTTAGTTTTCAATTTTATAAAATTAAAAATTATATTGCCTGGGATAACATGTTTGCTTACTGATTGGCCTCTGACCCTGGTGACGTCACAGACTGTCGTCTCTAGCTACGGGACAACAATCTTTCAGCTGTTTCGACAACAGACAGAGACACAGGTAAGATGTTTCCAGCTGAGCTCAATGTTAATTTTACTGTATTTATTCTTTGTTATATGTCTTATTTCTAGTTTATTCAGATAAACACAGACTAGATATGTTCACCGATAGAAGGACTCTCTGAATGAGTCAGCATTTTACTTGCTAGGCATTAGCCTCAATGCTGCTACTGATGGTAGCTAACCTGTAGCTCGCTAGCTGCCAGTTTCTAATTGGCCAGTAATGAATTTGTGTCTCTACGATCTCGAAATGCTTATCTGACTTATCGACTGACAAATATTTAGTTTAGTTTTTCAAGTTCATAAAATTAAAAATTATATTCCCTGGGATAAAATGGTAACTTACTTATTGGCCTCCGACACAGGTGACGTCACAGACTGTCGTCTCTAGCGACGGGACAACAATCTTTCAGCTGTTTCCAGCTGAGCTCAGTGTTTATTCAGTTATATTTCTTATTTCTTGTGTTTAGTTTATCTTAATGCTTCGGTCAAATTTAATGATGAATAATATGTGGTTCTGTCAACCTGAAGTGCTTGTATATACTGTTAAACTGTCTTTCAATGCTGGATACAGGTAATAAGTTGGAGTCATTGTCTTTCTAGTGTTTGGTTCGTCTGCTTTAGTCAGTGAGTGGGTACATTAACTGCCGACTGAAACCATCAGTGTCTAACAGTGAACTAAATGCAGACCTCGCCTGCATGTTTAGCTGCACCTTTTTCTGTTTGCTAACACACTGTCACACACTGTTGTTAAACCAGTGATATTGGGCCTTGCTAACCTCCTTTTCACATGCAGACAGGAGCGAGTCACGGAAAAGGCAGCAAGCTCTACAGACTGGACCTTCGAGGCTGCGCAGGGAAGGAAAACCGCTCATGGACGCTGTGGATCGAGGAGGTAGTTAAGTAGTTTTTCTCTGTTTAAACACGTGTTTCTGGGTTGTTTGTGTCATTGATGCAGTGGTCAGAGTGTGCTGGCATGCTGGGCCACTCTGTCAGTGATACTGAGGGGCCTGTGTCTTTAGTGTCATGTAGAATGAGTCTTGCTGGGCTGTTGGGCCACCCACTCAATAGTTTTTAGTTAGTATTGTAGTAGAAGTGTCGTAGTAGTATCATAGTAGTAGCAGAAGGGCCATACTAGTAGTAGCAGTAGTAGTGGGAATAGTACTAGTAGAAGTGTAGTAGTAATGGTATTAGTGTTGTACCTGTAAAACAGTAGTAGTTGTGTTACGGTAGTATAATAGTAGAAGTAGTACTAGTCATTGTAGTGTCCTACTATTTTAGTATTAGCTGTAGTCTAGTATTAGTAGCAGTGTCCTAATAGCAGAAGAATATTAGTAGTAGTCTTACTAGTTTTAGCTGTAGTCTAGTATTAGTAGTAGTGTCCTACTAGTGGTAGCTGTAGTATAGTATTAGTAGTAGTGTCCTACTAGTGGTAGCTGTAGTCTAGTATTAGTAGTAGTGTCCTACTAGTGGTAGCTGTAGTATAGTATTAGTAGTCGTGTCCTACTAGTGGTAGCTGTAGTGTAGTATTAGTAGTAGTGTCCTACTAGTGGTAGCTGTAGTGTAGTATTAGTAGTAGTGTCCTACTAGTGGTAGCTGTAGTGTAGTATTAGTAGTAGTGTCCTACTAGTGGTAGCCGTAGTCTAGTATTAGTAGTAGTGTCCTACTAGTGGTAGTTGTAGTGTAGTATTAGTAGTAGTGTCTTACTAGTGGTAGCTGTAGTGTAGTATTAGTAGTAGTAGTGTCTTACTAGTGGTAGCTGTAGTGTAGTATTAGTAGTAGTGTCCTACTAGTGGTAGTTGTAGTGTAGTATTAGTAGTAGTGTCCTACTAGTGGTAGCTGTAGTATAGTATTAGTAGTAGTGTCTTACTAGTGGTAGCTGTAGTGTAGTATTAGTAGTAGTGTCCTACTAGTGGTAGCTGTAGTGTAGTATTAGTAGTAGTGTCCTACTAGTGGTAGCTGTAGTGTAGTATTAGTAGTAGTGTCTTACTAGTGGTAGCTGTAGTATAGTATTAGTAGTAGTGTCTTACTAGTGGTAGCTGTAGTATAGTATTAGTAGTAGTGTCTTACTAGTGGTAGCTGTAGTATAGTATTAGTAGTAGTGTCTTACTAGTGGTAGCTGTAGTGTAGTATTAGTAGTAGTGTCTTACTAGTGGTAGCTGTAGTGTAGTATTAGTAGTAGTGTCTTACTAGTGGTAGCTGTAGTGTAGTATTAGTAGTAGTGTCTTACTAGTGGTAGCTGTAGTGTAGTATTAGTAGTAGTGTCTTACTAGTGGTAGCTGTAGTATAGTATTAGTAGTAGTGTCTTACTAGTGGTAGCTGTAGTGTAGTATTAGTAGTAGTGTCTTACTAGTGGTAGCTGTAGTGTAGTATTAGTAGTAGTGTCCTACTAGTGGTAGCTGTAGTGTAGTATTAGTAGTAGTGTCCTACTAGTGGTAGCTGTAGTGTAGTATTAGTAGTAGTGTCCTACTAGTGGTAGCTGTAGTGTAGTATTAGTAGTAGTGTCCTACTAGTGGTAGCTGTAGTGTAGTATTAGTAGTAGTGTCTTACTAGTGGTAGCTGTAGTGTAGTATTAGTAGTAGTAGTGTCTTACTAGTGGTAGCTGTAGTGTAGTATTAGTAGTAGTGTCCTACTAGTGGTAGTTGTAGTGTAGTATTAGTAGTAGTGTCCTACTAGTGGTAGCTGTAGTATAGTATTAGTAGTAGTGTCTTACTAGTGGTAGCTGTAGTATAGTATTAGTAGTAGTGTCTTACTAGTGGTAGCTGTAGTGTAGTATTAGTAGTAGTGTCCTACTAGTGGTAGCTGTAGTGTAGTATTAGTAGTAGTGTCTTACTAGTGGTAGCTGTAGTGTAGTATTAGTAGTAGTGTCTTACTAGTGGTAGCTGTAGTGTAGTATTAGTAGTAGTGTCTTACTAGTGGTAGCTGTAGTGTAGTATTAGTAGTACTGTCTTACTAGTGGTAGCTGTAGTGTAGTATTAGTAGTAGTTTCTTACTAGTGGTAGCTGTAGTCTAGTATTAGTAGTAGTGTCCTACTAGTGGTAGCTGTAGTATAGTATTAGTAGTAGTGTCCTACTAGTGGTAGCTGTAGTGTAGTATTAGTAGTAGTGTCCTACTAGTGGTAGCCGTAGTCTAGTATTAGTAGTAGTGTCCTACTAGTGGTAGTTGTAGTGTAGTATTAGTAGTAGTGTCTTACTAGTGGTAGCTGTAGTGTAGTATTAGTAGTAGTAGTGTCTTACTAGTGGTAGCTGTAGTGTAGTATTAGTAGTAGTGTCCTACTAGTGGTAGTTGTAGTGTAGTATTAGTAGTAGTGTCCTACTAGTGGTAGCTGTAGTATAGTATTAGTAGTAGTGTCTTACTAGTGGTAGCTGTAGTATAGTATTAGTAGTAGTGTCTTACTAGTGGTAGCTGTAGTGTAGTATTAGTAGTAGTGTCCTACTAGTGGTAGCTGTAGTGTAGTATTAGTAGTAGTGTCTTACTAGTGGTAGCTGTAGTGTAGTATTAGTAGTAGTGTCTTACTAGTGGTAGCTGTAGTATAGTATTAGTAGTAGTGTCTTACTAGTGGTAGCTGTAGTGTAGTATTAGTAGTAGTGTCTTACTAGTGGTAGCTGTAGTGTAGTATTAGTAGTAGTGTCTTACTAGTGGTAGCTGTAGTGTAGTATTAGTAGTAGTAGTGTCTTACTAGTGGTAGCTGTAGTGTAGTATTAGTAGTAGTGTCCTACTAGTGGTAGTTGTAGTGTAGTATTAGTAGTAGTGTCCTACTAGTGGTAGCTGTAGTGTAGTATTAGTAGTAGTGTCTTACTAGTGGTAGCTGTAGTGTAGTATTAGTAGTAGTGTCTTACTAGTGGTAGCTGTAGTGTAGTATTAGTAGTAGTGTCTTACTAGTGGTAGCTGTAGTGTAGTATTAGTAGTAGTGTCCTACTAGTGGTAGCTGTAGTGTAGTATTAGTAGTAGTGTCCTACTAGTGGTAGCTGTAGTGTAGTATTAGTAGTAGTGTCTTACTAGTGGTAGCTGTAGTGTAGTATTAGTAGTAGTGTCTTACTAGTGGTAGCTGTAGTGTAGTATTAGTAGTAGTGTCTTACTAGTGGTAGCTGTAGTGTAGTATTAGTAGTAGTAGTGTCTTACTAGTGGTAGCTGTAGTGTAGTATTAGTAGTAGTGTCCTACTAGTGGTAGTTGTAGTGTAGTATTAGTAGTAGTGTCCTACTAGTGGTAGCTGTAGTGTAGTATTAGTAGTAGTGTCTTACTAGTGGTAGCTGTAGTATAGTATTAGTAGTAGTGTCTTACTAGTGGTAGCTGTAGTGTAGTATTAGTAGTAGTGTCTTACTAGTGGTAGCTGTAGTGTAGTATTAGTAGTAGTGTCCTACTAGTGGTAGCTGTAGTGTAGTATTAGTAGTAGTGTCCTACTAGTGGTAGCTGTAGTGTAGTATTAGTAGTAGTGTCCTACTAGTGGTAGCTGTAGTGTAGTATTAGTAGTAGTGTCCTACTAGTGGTAGCTGTAGTATAGTATTAGTAGTAGTGTCTTACTAGTGGTAGCTGTAGTATAGTATTAGTAGTAGTGTCTTACTAGTGGTAGCTGTAGTGTAGTATTAGTAGTCGTGTTGCAACAGCTGTACTAGTCTAGCAGTAGCAGTGTTGTCGTAGTAGTATAAGTGTAGTACTCAAAGTAGTTTTTTAGTATGCATGTAGTAGTATTCAGTGTAGTAGTGTAATGGTTGCGTGGTAGTAGTAGTCTTCGATTAGTGGTAGTATTGTATTAGTGTATTAGTAGGAGTAGTGTTGTTTTTTGTAGTAGTGTTATCGTAAGAGTGGTGTCGTCATAGTAGCAGTCTAGCAGTAGTATTGTACTATCTAGTATAGTGAAGTAAAGTATAGTATGTTATAGTGTGTGGGGTAGTGTAGTGGAGTTTGATTTAGTGTAGAGTCATATAGTCTAGTTTGGTTTAGTATAATATTGTACTAGTATTATAATATAATCTGTACTGTATTGTATACTGTAGTGTAGTTTAGCATAGATGTAAGATAGTCTAGTAGAGTGTAGTCTAGTATAGTTTGGAATAGTCTAATGTGTAGTGTACTGTAATATAGTGTAATATACTCAAGTTGTATTGTAATATAATATATAATTTAGTTTACAATAGTCCAGTGTGGTGTAGTATATCTTAATATAGTATAACATTGTGTACTATAGTTTAGTGTAGTGTAACATAGTCTAGTATAGTTTAGAATAGTCTAGCGTACTCTGTTATAGTTTAGCATTGTGTAATATAGGCTTGTATAGCTTAGAATAGTCTAGTGTCTGGTAGTGTAGTATAGTCTAGAGTAGTGTACTTTAGTATATGTAGTAGATATATATAGGTGTAATATAGTCTAATGTGGTTTAATGTAGTGTAGTAGAGAGCAATATTGTCTAGTGTAGCTAGAATAGTCTAGTGTAATTTGGTGTTGTTTATTATACTGTAGTATAGTGTAGTATACTGTAGTTTAATGTATTATAATCTAATGTACTAAAGTCTGTTATAGTGTAGTTTAATATAGGGTATTATACTGTAGTATAGTGTAGTATACTGTAGTTTAATGTATTATAATCTAATGTACTAAAGTCTGTTATAGTGTAGTTTAATATAGGGTATTATACTGTAGTATAGTGTAGTATACTGTAGTTTAATGTATTATAATCTAATGTACTAAAGTCTGTTATAGTGTAGTTTAATATAGGGTATTATACTGTAGTATAGTGTAGTTTAGTATAGTACAGTTTTACTATAATCGAGTGTACTAAAGTCTGTTATGGTGTAGTTTTGATGTAGAGTAATATTGTCTAGTGTAGTGTAATATGGTCTGTTATAGTCTAGTTTTGTTTAGAGTAATGTAATATAGTATAGTGTAGTTTTAGTACAATGTAGTTTAACTTGATATACTCTCATATAGTGTAGTTTAGCAAGGTGTAATATATTTTAGTGTAGTAGAGTGTAATATAGGCTAGTAGAGTGTGCTTTATAGTAATATTGTTTATTGTGGTGTAATATAGTTTATTATAGAGAAGTATAATGTTTAGTACAGTGTAGTATAGTCTAATATAGTATAGTGTAGTAGAGTGTAACATGGTCAAGTAGAGTGTAGTCTAGTGTAGTTTAGAATAGTCTAATGTAGTGTACTGTAATACATTATAATATAGCCTGTTGTAGTGTAGTTTAGTTTAGAATAGTCCTCATTACTATAATTTAGCATTGTGTAATATACTCTAGATAGGAATTTTATTTATCCCGCAGTGGGGAAATTCTGGTGACCCAGCAGCAGCGGACAGACAGTCAGAAAAAAAGTTAATAATTACAAAAAAATAGTAAATTGTTTGACAATTCTAGTGTAGTTTAATGTAGTGTAATACAGTATAGTTTAGTTTATAATACTTTACTATAATAAATATAGTTTAATTTATTGTAGTCTAGTACAGTTTAGTGTGATATAGTCTAATATAGTGTAGTAAAGTCAAATATTTTCTAGTCTAGTTTAGAGTAGTGTAATATATTATCGTGTAGTTTAGTATAACGCAGTCTAACTTAATATACTCTAGTATAGTGTAGTTTAGAATAGTGTCATATATTCTAGTGTAGTTTAGTTTAGTATAATGTAGTTTATTTTATATAATATAGTGAAGTAAAGTATAGTATATTATAGCCTGTTAAAGTGTAGGTTAGTGGAGTGTACTATAGTGTAATCTACTTTAGTTTCCAATAGTCCAGTGTAGTGCAGTATAGAGCAATAGTTTATTGAAGTGTAGTGTAACATAGTCTACTATAGTGTAGTAGAATTAGAATAATCTAATATAGTGTAGTGTACTGTAGTATAGTCTAGTTGTAGTGTAGTTTAATATAGTTTAGTTTACAGTAATCCAGTGTGGTGTAGTATATCTTAATATAGTTTAACATTATGTACTATAGTCTAATAGTCTATAATTTAATATAGTCTAATATAGTGTAGTGTACTTTACAATAGTCCAGTGTGGTGTAGTATATCTTAATGTAGTTTAGTTTTAGGATTGGTGGTTCAATTGAGTCCGTTCCTTAGGAGACAGGTCAGTTGTCAGCCATTCATTGAAACACTTGTTCAAATGATTGTTACTGTGTTGTTTGTGTTCCGGAAGGGACAAAGCATTCGCCCACCTATCGGAGGATAGGTGTTTTTAATAACGCTTTGTTGTTTTTGAGTTTGTCAAGGTACAGAGCAGTCGTCGGTGGTTCCATTGACGCCTACTACTTGACCTGAGCTACAGAGGGAGCAGAGCAGTTGTTCTCCAGTCATTGAGTTGGTGGGTGAAATGTCTCTGGCTCTTTTCCTTGTGTTCCTCAGGTTATAGAGCAGTGGTCCACCAGTCGTAGGATTGGTGGTTCAGATACCTCTGACTTCCTCGGCAGACAGAACAGTTCTCCAGCAATCGTAGGTTTGGTGGGTCAGCTGACTCGGTTCCGTAGGAGACAGGTCAGTCATAAAGCAATCATTGGATCGGTGTTTCAATGGAATTTGACTGTGCTATTTGTTTTCCACAAGTGACACGGCATTTGTCCACCAATCGTAGGTTTCGTGATTTCATTGACTATGTCTCTGTGAGTTGAGTTCCTCAGGAGACAAAACAGTGTTTCACCAATCGTAGGTTTCGTGATTTCATTGACTATGTCTCTGTGAGTTGACTTCCTCAGGAGACAGAACAGTTGTCTACCAATTGTAGGATTGGTGGTTCAATTGAGTCCGTTCCTTCGGAGACAGGTCAGTTGTCAGCCATTCATATAAACACTTGTTCAAATGATTGTTACTGTGTTGTTTGTGTTCCGGAAGGGACAAAGCATTCGCCCACCTATCGGAGGATAGGTGTTTTAAAAACGCTTTGTTGTTTTTGAGTTTGTCAAGGTACAGAGCAGTCGTCGGTGGTTCCATTGACGCCTACTACTTGACCTGAGTTACAGAGGGAGCAGAGCAGTTGTTCTCCAGTCATTGAGTTGGTGGGTGAAATGTCTCTGGCTCTTTTCCTTGTGTTCCTCAGGTTATAGAGCAGTGGTCCACCAGTCGTAGGATTGGTGGTTCAGATACCTCTGACTTCTTGACCTGACTTCCTCGGCAGACAGAACAGTTGTCCAGCAATCGTAGGTTTGGTGGGTCAACTGACTCGGTTCCGTAGGAGACAGGTCAGTCATAAAGCAATCATTGGATCGGTGTTTCAATGGAATTTGACTGTGCTATTTGTGTTCCACAAGTGATACGGCATTTGTCCACCAATCGTAGGTTTCGTGATTTCATTGACTATGTCTCTGTGAGTTGAGTTCCTCAGGAGACAAAACAGTGTTTCACCAATCGTAGGTTTCGTGATTTCATTGACTATGTCTCTGTGAGTTGAGTTCCTCAGGAGACAAAACAATGTTTCACCAATCATAGGTTTGGTGTTTCAGATGCCTCTGACCTCTAGACCTGACTTCCTCAGGAGACAGAACAGTTGTCTACCAATCGTAGGATTGGTGGTTCAATTGAGTCCGTTCCTTAGGAGACAGGTCAGTTGTCAGCCATTCATTGAAACACTTGTTCAAATGATTGTTACTGTGTTGTTTGTGTTCCGGAAGGGACAAAGCATTCGCCCACCTATCGGAGGATAGGTGTTTTTAATAACGCTTTGTTGTTTTTGAGTTTGTCAAGGTACAGAGCAGTCGTCGGTGGTTCCATTGACGCCTACTACTTGACCTGAGTTACAGAGGGAGCAGAGCAGTTGTTCTCCAGTCATTGAGTTGGTGGGTGAAATGTCTCTGGCTCTTTTCCTTGTGTTCCTCAGGTTATAGAGCAGTGGTCCACCAGTCGTAGGATTGGTGGTTCAGATCCCTCTGACTTCTTGACCTGACTTCCTCGGCAGACAGAACAGTTGTCCAGCAATCGTAGGTTTGGTGGGTCAACTGACTCGGTTCCGTAGGAGACAGGTCAGTCATAAAGCAATCATTGGATCGGTGTTTCAATGGAATTTGACTGTGCTATTTGTGTTCCACAAGTGACACTGCATTTGTCCACCAATCGTAGGTTTCGTGATTTCATTGACTATGTCTCTGTGAGTTGAGTTCCTCAGGAGACAAAACAATGTTTCACCAATCATAGGTTTGGTGTTTCAGATGCCTCTGACCTCTAGACCTGACTTCCTCAGGAGACAGAACAGTTGTCTACCAATTGTAGGATTGGTGGTTCAATTGAGTCCGTTCCTTAGGAGACAGGTCAGTTGTCAGCCATTCATTGAAACACTTGTTCAAATGATTGTTACTGTGTTGTTTGTGTTCCGGAAGGGACAAAGCATTCGCCCACCTATCGGAGGATAGGTGTTTTTAATAACGCTTTGTTGTTTTTGATTTTGTCAAGGTACAGAGCAGTCGTCGGTGGTTCCATTGACGCCTAGTACTTGAACTGAGTTACAGAGGGAGCAGAGCAGTTGTTCTCCAGTCATTGAGTTGGTGGGTGAAATGTCTCTGGCTCTTTTCCTTGTGTTCCTCAGGTTATAGAGCAGTGGTCCACCAGTCGTAGGATTGGTGGTTCAGATACCTCTGACTTCTTGACCTGACTTCCTCGGCAGACAGAACAGTTGTCCAGCAATCGTAGGTTTGGTGGGTCAACTGACTCGGTTCCGTAGGAGACAGGTCAGTCATAAAGCAATCATTGGATCGGTGTTTCAATGGAATTTGACTGTGCTATTTGTGTTCCACAAGTGACACGGCATTTGTCCACCAATCGTAGGTTTCGTGATTTCATTGACTATGTCTCTGTGAGTTGAGTTCCTCAGGAGACAAAACAGTGTTTCACCAATCGTAGGTTTCGTGATTTCATTGACTATGTCTCTGTGAGTTGAGTTCCTCAGGAGACAAAACAATGTTTCACCAATCATAGGTTTGGTGTTTCAGATGCCTCTGACCTCTAGACCTGACTTCCTCAGGAGACAGAACAGTTGTCTACCAATCGTAGGATTGGTGGTTCAATTGAGTCCGTTCCTTAGGAGACAGGTCAGTTGTCAGCCATTCATTGAAACACTTGTTCAAATGATTGTTACTGTGTTGTTTGTGTTCCGGAAGGGACAAAGCATTCGCCCACCTATCGGAGGATAGGTGTTTTTAATAACGCTTTGTTGTTTTTGAGTTTGTCAAGGTACAGAGCAGTCGTCGGTGGTTCCATTGACGCCTACTACTTGACCTGAGTTACAGAGGGAGCAGAGCAGTTGTTCTCCAGTCATTGAGTTGGTGGGTGAAATGTCTCTGGCTCTTTTCCTTGTGTTTTTCAGGTTATAGAGCAGTGGTCCACCAGTCGTAGGATTGGTGGTTCAGATACCTCTGACTTCTTGACCTGACTTCCTCGGCAGACAGAACAGTTGTCCAGCAATCGTAGGTTTGGTGGGTCAACTGACTCGGTTCCGTAGGAGACAGGTCAGTCATAAAGCAATCATTGGATCGGTGTTTCAATGGAATTTGACTGTGCTGTTTGTGTTCCACAAGTGACACGGCATTTGTCCACCAATCGTAGGTTTCGTGATTTCATTGACTATGTCTCTGTGAGTTGAGTTCCTCAGGAGACAAAACAGTGTTTCACCAATCGTAGGTTTCGTGATTTCATTGACTATGTCTCTGTGAGTTGAGTTCCTCAGGAGACAAAACAATGTTTCACCAATCATAGGTTTGGTGTTTCAGATGCCTCTGACCTCTAGACCTGACTTCCTCAGGAGACAGAACAGTTGTCTACCAATCGTAGGATTGGTGGTTCAATTGAGTCCGTTCCTTAGGAGACAGGTCAGTTGTCAGCCATTCATTGAAACACTTGTTCAAATGATTGTTACTGTGTTGTTTGTGTTCCGGAGAGGACAAAGCATTCGCCCACCTATCGGAGGATAGGTGTTTTTAATAACGCTTTGTTGTTTTTGAGTTTGTCAAGGTACAGAGCAGTCGTCGGTGGTTCCATTGACGCCTACTACTTGACCTGAGTTACAGAGGGAGCAGGGCAGTTGTTCTCCAGTCATTGAGTTGGTGGGTGAAATGTCTCTGGCTCTTTTCCTTGTGTTCCTCAGGTTATAGAGCAGTGGTCCACCAGTCGTAGGATTGGTGGTTCAGATACCTCTGACTTCTTGACCTGACTTCCTCGGCAGACAGAACAGTTGTCCAGCAATCGTAGGTTTGGTGGGTCAACTGACTCGGTTCCGTAGGAGACAGGTCAGTCATAAAGCAATCATTGGATCGGTGTTTCAATGGAATTTGACTGTGCTATTTGTGTTCCACAAGTGACACGGCATTTGTCCACCAATCGTAGGTTTCGTGATTTCATTGACTATGTCTCTGTGAGTTGAGTTCCTCAGGAGACAAAACAGTGTTTCACCAATCGTAGGTTTCGTGATTTCATTGACTATGTCTCTGTGAGTTGAGTTCCTCAGGAGACAAAACAATGTTTCACCAATCATAGGTTTGGTGTTTCAGATGCCTCTGACCTCTAGACCTGACTTCCTCAGGAGACAGAACAGTTGTCTACCAATCGTAGGATTGGTGGTTCAATTGAGTCCGTTCCTTAGGAGACAGGTCAGTTGTCAGCCATTCATTGAAACACTTGTTCAAATGATTGTTACTGTGTTGTTTGTGTTCCGGAAGGGACAAAGCATTCGCCCACCTATCGGAGGATAGGTGTTTTTAATAACGCTTTGTTGTTTTTGAGTTTGTCAAGGTACAGAGCAGTCGTCGGTGGTTCCATTGACGCCTACTACTTGACCTGAGTTACAGAGGGAGCAGAGCAGTTGTTCTCCAGTCATTGAGTTGGTGGGTGAAATGTCTCTGGCTCTTTTCCTTGTGTTTTTCAGGTTATAGAGCAGTGGTCCACCAGTCGTAGGATTGGTGGTTCAGATACCTCTGACTTCTTGACCTGACTTCCTCGGCAGACAGAACAGTTGTCCAGCAATCGTAGGTTTGGTGGGTCAACTGACTCGGTTCCGTAGGAGACAGGTCAGTCATAAAGCAATCATTGGATCGGTGTTTCAATGGAATTTGACTGTGCTGTTTGTGTTCCACAAGTGACACGGCATTTGTCCACCAATCGTAGGTTTCGTGATTTCATTGACTATGTCTCTGTGAGTTGAGTTCCTCAGGAGACAAAACAGTGTTTCACCAATCGTAGGTTTCGTGATTTCATTGACTATGTCTCTGTGAGTTGAGTTCCTCAGGAGACAAAACAATGTTTCACCAATCATAGGTTTGGTGTTTCAGATGCCTCTGACCTCTAGACCTGACTTCCTCAGGAGACAGAACAGTTGTCTACCAATCGTAGGATTGGTGGTTCAATTGAGTCCGTTCCTTAGGAGACAGGTCAGTTGTCAGCCATTCATTGAAACACTTGTTCAAATGATTGTTACTGTGTTGTTTGTGTTCCGGAGAGGACAAAGCATTCGCCCACCTATCGGAGGATAGGTGTTTTTAATAACGCTTTGTTGTTTTTGAGTTTGTCAAGGTACAGAGCAGTCGTCGGTGGTTCCATTGACGCCTACTACTTGACCTGAGTTACAGAGGGAGCAGGGCAGTTGTTCTCCAGTCATTGAGTTGGTGGGTGAAATGTCTCTGGCTCTATTCCTTGTGTTCCTCAGGTTATAGAGCAGTGGTCCACCAGTCGTAGGTTTGGTGGGTCAACTGACTCGGTTCCGTAGGAGACAGGTCAGTCATAAAGCAATCATTGGATCGGTGTTTCAATGGAATTTGACTGTGCTATTTGTGTTCCACAAGTGACACGGCATTTGTCCACCAATCGTAGGTTTCGTGATTTCATTGACTATGTCTCTGTGAGTTGAGTTCCTCAGGAGACAAAACAGTGTTTCACCAATCGTAGGTTTCGTGATTTCATTGACTATGTCTCTGTGAGTTGAGTTCCTCAGGAGACAAAACAATGTTTCACCAATCATAGGTTTGGTGTTTCAGATGCCTCTGACCTCTAGACCTGACTTCCTCAGGAGACAGAACAGTTGTCTACCAATCGTAGGATTGGTGGTTCAATTGAGTCCGTTCCTTAGGAGACAGGTCAGTTGTCAGCCATTCATTGAAACACTTGTTCAAATGATTGTTACTGTGTTGTTTGTGTTCCGGAAGGGACAAAGCATTCGCCCACCTATCGGAGGATAGGTGTTTTTAATAACGCTTTGTTGTTTTTGAGTTTGTCAAGGTACAGAGCAGTCGTCGGTGGTTCCATTGACGCCTACTACTTGACCTGAGTTACAGAGGGAGCAGAGCAGTTGTTCTCCAGTCATTGAGTTGGTGGGTGAAATGTCTCTGGCTCTATTCCTTGTGTTCCTCAGGTTATAGAGCAGTGGTCCACCAGTCGTAGGATTGGTGGTTCAGATACCTCTGACTTCTTGACCTGACTTCCTCGGCAGACAGAACAGTCGTCCAGCAATCGTAGGTTTGGTGGGTCAACTGACTCGGTTCCGTAGGAGACAGGTCAGTCATAAAGCAATCATTGGATCGGTGTTTCAATGGAATTTGACTGTGCTATTTGTGTTCCACAAGTGACACGGCATTTGACCACCAATCGTAGGTTTCGTGATTTCATTGACTATGTCTCTGTGAGTTGAGTTCCTCAGGAGACAAAACAGTGTTTCACCAATCGTAGGTTTCGTGATTTCATTGACTATGTCTCTGTGAGTTGAGTTCCTCAGGAGACAAAACAGTGTTTCACCAATCATAGGTTTAGTGGTTCAGATGCCTCTGACCTCTAGACCTGACTTCCTCGGCAGACAGAACAGTTGTCCAGCAATCGTAGGTTTGGTGGGTCAACTGACTCGGTTCCGTAGGAGACAGGTCAGTCACAAAGCAATCATTGGATCGGTGTTTCAATGGAATTTGACTGTGCTATTTGTGTTCCACAAGTGACACGGCATTTGACCACCAATCGTAGGTTTCGTGATTTCATTGACTATGTCTCTGTGAGTTGAGTTCCTCAGGAGACAAAACAGTGTTTCACCAATCGTAGGTTTCGTGATTTCATTGACTATGTCTCTGTGAGTTGAGTTCCTCAGGAGACAAAACAATGTTTCACCAATCATAGGTTTGGTGTTTCAGATGCCTCTGACCTCTAGACCTGACTTCCTCAGGAGACAGAACAGTTGTCTACCAATCGTAGGATTGGTGGTTCAATTGAGTCCGTTCCTTAGGAGACAGGTCAGTTGTCAGCCATTCATTGAAACACTTGTTCAAATGATTGTTACTGTGTTGTTTGTGTTCCGGAAGGGACAAAGCATTCGCCCACCTATCGGAGGATAGGTGTTTTTAATAACGCTTTGTTGTTTTTGAGTTTGTCAAGGTACAGAGCAGTCGTCGGTGGTTCCATTGACGCCTACTACTTGACCTGAGTTACAGAGGGAGCAGAGCAGTTGTTCTCCAGTCATTGAGTTGGTGGGTGAAATGTCTCTGGCTCTTTTCCTTGTGTTCCTCAGGTTATAGAGCAGTGGTCCACCAGTCGTAGGATTGGTGGTTCAGATACCTCTGACTTCTTGACCTGACTTCCTCGGCAGACAGAACAGTTGTCCAGCAATCGTAGGTTTGGTGGGTCAACTGACTCGGTTCCGTAGGAGACAGGTCAGTCATAAAGCAATCATTGGATCGGTGTTTCAATGGAATTTGACTGTGCTATTTGTGTTCCACAAGTGACACGGCATTTGTCCACCAATCGTAGGTTTCGTGATTTCATTGACTATGTCTCTGTGAGTTGAGTTCCTCAGGAGACAAAACAGTGTTTCACCAATCGTAGGTTTCGTGATTTCATTGACTATGTCTCTGTGAGTTGAGTTCCTCAGGAGACAAAACAATGTTTCACCAATCATAGGTTTGGTGTTTCAGATGCCTCTGACCTCTAGACCTGACTTCCTCAGGAGACAGAACAGTTGTCTACCAATCGTAGGATTGGTGGTTCAATTGAGTCCGTTCCTTAGGAGACAGGTCAGTTGTCAGCCATTCATTGAAACACTTGTTCAAATGATTGTTACTGTGTTGTTTGTGTTCCGGAAGGGACAAAGCATTCGCCCACCTATCGGAGGATAGGTGTTTTTAATAACGCTTTGTTGTTTTTGAGTTTGTCAAGGTACAGAGCAGTCGTCGGTGGTTCCATTGACGCCTACTACTTGACCTGAGTTACAGAGGGAGCAGAGCAGTTGTTCTCCAGTCATTGAGTTGGTGGGTGAAATGTCTCTGGCTCTATTCCTTGTGTTCCTCAGGTTATAGAGCAGTGGTCCACCAGTCGTAGGATTGGTGGTTCAGATACCTCTGGCTTCTTGACCTGACTTCCTCGGCAGACAGAACAGTTGTCCAGCAATCGTAGGTTTGGTGGGTCAACTGACTCGGTTCCGTAGGAGACAGGTCAGTCACAAAGCAATCATTGGATCGGTGTTTCAATGGAATTTGACTGTGCTATTTGTGTTCCACAAGTGACACGGCATTTGTCCACCAATCGTAGGTTTCGTGATTTCATTGACTATGTCTCTGTGAGTTGAGTTCCTCAGGAGACAAAACAATGTTTCACCAATCATAGGTTTGGTGTTTCAGATGCCTCTGACCTGTAGACCTGACTTCCTCAGGAGACAGAACAGTTGTCTACCAATTGTAGGATTGGTGGTTCAATTGAGTCCGTTCCTTAGGAGACAGGTCAGTTGTCAGCCATTCATTGAAACACTTGTTCAAATGATTGTTACTGTGTTGTTTGTGTTCCGGAAGGGACAAAGCATTCGCCCACCTATCGGAGGATAGGTGTTTTTAATAACGCTTTGTTGTTTTTGAGTTTGTCAAGGTACAGAGCAGTCGTCGGTGGTTCCATTGACGCCTACTACTTGACCTGAGTTACAGAGGGAGCAGAGCAGTTGTTCTCCAGTCATTGAGTTGGTGGGTGAAATGTCTCTGGCTCTATTCCTTGTATTCCTCAGGTTATAGAGCAGTGGTCCACCAGTCGTAGGATTGGTGGTTCAGATACCTCTGACTTCTTGACCTGACTTCCTCGGCAGACAGAACAGTCGTCCAGCAATCGTAGGTTTGGTGGGTCAACTGACTCGGTTCCGTAGGAGACAGGTCAGTCATAAAGCAATCATTGGATCGGTGTTTCAATGGAATTTGACTGTGCTATTTGTGTTCCACAAGTGACACGGCATTTGTCCACCAATCGTAGGTTTCGTGATTTCATTGACTATGTCTCTGTGAGTTGAGTTCCTCAGGAGACAAAACAGTGTTTCACCAATCGTAGGTTTCGTGATTTCATTGACTATGTCTCTGTGAGTTGAGTTCCTCAGGACACAAAACAGTGGTTCACCAATCGTAGGTTTCGTGATTTCATTGACTATGTCTCTGTGAGTTGAGTTCCTCAGGAGACAAAACAATGCTTCACCAATCATAGGTTTGGTGTTTCAGATGCCTCTGACCTCTAGACCTGACTTCCTCAGGAGACAGAACAGTTGTCTACCAATCGTAGGATTGTTGGTTCAATTGAGTCCGTTCCTTAGGAGACAGGTCAGTTGTCAGCCATTCATTGAAACACTTGTTCAAATGATTGTTACTGTGTTGTTTGTGTTCCGGAAGGGACAAAGCATTCGCCCACCTATCGGAGGATAGGTGTTTTTAATAACGCTTTGTTGTTTTTGAGTTTGTCGAGGTACAGAGCAGTCGTCGGTGGTTCCATTGACGCCTACTACTTGACCTGAGTTACAGAGGGAGCAGAGCAGTTGTTCTCCAGTCATTAAGTTGGTGGGTGAAATGTCTCTGGCTCTTTTCCTTGTGTTCCTCAGGTTATAGAGCAGTGGTCCACCAGTCGTAGGATTGGTGGTTCAGATACCTCTGACTTCTTGACCTGACTTCCTCGGCAGACAGAACAGTTGTCCAGCAATCGTAGGTTTGGTGGGTCAACTGACTCGGTTCCGTAGGAGACAGGTCAGTCATAAAGTAATCATTGGATCGGTGTTTCAATGGAATTTGACTGTGCTATTTGTGTTCCACAAGTGACACGGCATTTGTCCACCAATCGTAGGTTTCGTGATTTCATTGACTATGTCTCTGTGAGTTGAGTTCCTCAGGAGACAAAACAGTGTTTCACCAATCATAGGTTTGGTGTTTCAGATGCCTCTGACCTCTAGACCTGACTTCCTCAGGAGACAGAACAGTTGTCTACCAATCGTAGGATTGGTGGTTCAATTGAGTCAGTTCCTTAGGAGACAGGTCAGTTGTCAGCCATTCATTGAAACACTTGTTCAAATGATTGTTACTGTGTTGTTTGTGTTCCGGAAGGGACAAAGCATTCGCCCACCTATCGGAGGATAGGTGTTTTTAATAACGCTTTGTTGTTTTTGAGTTTGTCAAGGTACAGAGCAGTCGTCGGTGGTTCCATTGACGCCTACTACTTGACCTGAGTTACAGAGGGACCAGAGCAGTTGTTCTCCAGTCATTGAGTTGGTGGGTGAAATGTCTCTGGCTCTTTTCCTTGTGTTCCTCAGGTTATAGAGCAGTGGTCCACCAGTCGTAGGATTGGTGGTTCAGATACCTCTGACTTCTTGACCTGACTTCCTCGGCAGACAGAACAGTTGTCCAGCAATCGTAGGTTTGGTGGGTCAACTGACTCGGTTCCGTAGGAGACAGGTCAGTCATAAAGCAATCATTGGATCGGTGTTTCAATGGAATTTGACTGTGCTATTTGTGTTCCACAAGTGACACGCCATTTGTCCACCAATCGTAGGTTTCGTGATTTCATTGACTATGTCTCTGTGAGTTGAGTTCCTCAGGAGACAAAACAGTGTTTCACCAATCGTAGGTTTCGTGATTTCATTGACTATGTCTCTGTGAGTTGACTTCCTCAGGAGACAAAACAGTGTTTCACCAATCGTAGGTTTCGTGATTTCATTGACTATGTCTCTGTGAGTTGAGTTCCTCAGGACACAAAACAGTGTTTCACCAATCGTAAGTTTCGTGATTTCATTGACTATGTCTCTGTGAGTTGAGTTCCTCAGGAGACAAAACAATGTTTCACCAATCATAGCTTTGGTGTTTCAGATGCCTCTGACCTCTAGACCTGACTTCCTCAGGAGACAGAACAGTTGTCTACCAATCGTAGGATTGGTGGTTCAATTGAGTCCGTTCCTTTGGAGACAGGTCAGTTGTCAGCCATTCATTGAAACACTTGTTCAAATGATTGTTACTGTGTTGTTTGTGTTCCGGAAGGGACAAAGCATTCGCCCATCTATCGGAGGATAGGTGTTTTTAATAACGCTTTGTTGTTTTTGAGTTTGTCAAGGTACAGAGCAGTCGTCGGTGGTTCCATTGACGCCTACTACTTGACCTGAGTTACAGAGGGAGCAGAGCAGTTGTTCTCCAGTCATTGAGTTGGTGGGTGAAATGTCTCTGGCTCTTTTTCTTGTGTTCCTCAGGTTATAGAGCAGTGTTCCACCAGTCGTAGGATTGGTGGTTCAGATACCTCTGACTTCTTGACCTGACTTCCTCGGCAGACAGAACAGTTGTCCAGCAATCGTAGGTTTGGTGGGTCAACTGACTCGGTTCCGTAGGAGACAGGTCAGTCATAAAGCAATCATTGGATCGGTGTTTCAATGGAATTTGACTGTGCTATTTGTGTTCCACAAGTGACACGGCATTTGTCCACCAATCGTAGGTTTCGTGATTTCATTGACTATGTCTCTGTGAGTTGAGTTCCTCAGGAGACAAAACAGTGTTTCACCAATCGTAGGTTTCGTGATTTCATTGACTATGTCTCTGTGAGTTGAGTTCCTCAGGAGACAAAACAATGTTTCACCAATCATAGGTTTGGTGTTTCAGATGCCTCTGACCTCTAGACCTGACTTCCTCAGGAGACAGAACAGTTGTCTACCAATCGTAGGATTGGTGGTTCAATTGAGTCCGTTCCTTAGGAGACAGGTCAGTTGTCAGCCATTCATTGAAACACTTGTTCAAATGATTGTTACTGTGTTGTTTGTGTTCCGGAGAGGACAAAGCATTCGCCCACCTATCGGAGGATAGGTGTTTTTAATAACGCTTTGTTGTTTTTGAGTTTTTCAAGGTACAGAGCAGTCGTCGGTGGTTCCATTGACGCCTACTACTTGACCTGAGTTACAGAGGGAGCAGACCAGTTGTTCTCCAGTCATTGAGTTGGTGGGTGAAATGTCTCTGGCTCTATTCCTTGTGTTCCTCAGGTTATAGAGCAGTGGTCCACCAGTCGTAGGATTGGTGGTTCAGATACCTCTGACTTCTTGACCTGACTTCCTCGGCAGACAGAACAGTCGTCCAGCAATCGTAGGTTTGGTGGGTCAACTGACTCGGTTCCGTAGGAGACAGGTCAGTCATAAAGCAATCATTGGATCGGTGTTTCAATGGAATTTGACTGTGCTATTTGTGTTCCACAAGTGACACGGCATTTGACCACCAATCGTAGGTTTCGTGATTTCATTGACTATGTCTCTGTGAGTTGAGTTCCTCAGGAGACAAAACAGTGTTTCACCAATCGTAGGTTTCGTGATTTCATTGACTATGTCTCTGTGAGTTGAGTTCCTCAGGAGACAAAACAGTGTTTCACCAATCATAGGTTTAGTGGTTCAGATGCCTCTGACCTCTAGACCTGACTTCCTCGGCAGACAGAACAGTTGTCCAGCAATCGTAGGTTTGGTGGGTCAACTGACTCGGTTCCGTAGGAGACAGGTCAGTCACAAAGCAATCATTGGATCGGTGTTTCAATGGAATTTGACTGTGCTATTTGTGTTCCACAAGTGACACGGCATTTGACCACCAATCGTAGGTTTCGTGATTTCATTGACTATGTCTCTGTGAGTTGAGTTCCTCAGGAGACAAAACAGTGTTTCACCAATCGTAGGTTTCGTGATTTCATTGACTATGTCTCTGTGAGTTGAGTTCCTCAGGAGACAAAACAATGTTTCACCAATCATAGGTTTGGTGTTTCGGATGCCTCTGACCTCTAGACCTGACTTCCTCAGGAGACAGAACAGTTGTCTACCAATCGTAGGATTGGTGGTTCAATTGAGTCAGTTTCTTAGGAGACAGGTCAGTTGTCAGCCATTCATTGAAACACTTGTTCAAATGATTGTTACTGTGTTGTTTGTTTTCCGGAAGGGACAAAGCATTCGCTCACCTATCGGAGGATAGGTGTTTTTAATAACGCTTTGTTGTTTTTGAGTTTGTCAAGGTACAGAGCAGTCGTCGGTGGTTCCATTGACGCCTACTACTTGACCTGAGTTACAGAGGGAGCAGAGCAGTTGTTCTCCAGTCATTGAGTTGGTGGGTGAAATGTTTCTGGCTCTTTTCCTTGTGTTCCTCAGGTTATAGAGCAGTGGTCCACCAGTCGTAGGATTGGTGGTTCAGATACCTCTGACTTCTTGACCTGACTTCCTCGGCAGACAGAACAGTTGTCCAGCAATCGTAGGATTGATGGGTCAACTGACTCGGTTCCGTAGGAGACAGGTCAGTCATAAAGCAATCATTGGATCGGTGTTTCAATGGAATTTGACTGTGCTATTTGTGTTCCACAAGTGACACGGCATTTGTCCACCAATCGTAGGTTTCGTGATTTCATTGACTATGTCTCTGTGAGTTGAGTTCCTCAGGAGACAAAACAGTGTTTCACCAATCGTAGGTTTTGTGATTTCATTGACTATGTCTCTGTGAGTTGAGTTCCTCAGGAGACAAAACAATGTTTCACCAATCATAGGTTTGGTGTTTCAGATGCCTCTGACCTCTAGACCTGACTTCCTCAGGAGACAGAACAGTTGTCTACCAATCGTAGGATTGGTGGTTCAATTGAGTCCGTTCCTTAGGAGACAGGTCAGTTGTCAGCCATTCATTGAAACACTTGTTCAAATGATTGTTACTGTGTTGTTTGTGTTCCGGAAGGGACAAAGCATTCGCCCACCTATCGGAGGATAGGTGTTTTTAATAACGCTTTGTTGTTTTTGAGTTTGTCAAGGTACAGAGCAGTCGTCGGTGGTTCCATTGACGCCTACTACTTGACCTGAGTTACAGAGGGAGCAGAGCAGTTGTTCTCCAGTCATTGAGTTGGTGGGTGAAATGTCTCTGGCTCTTTTCCTTGTGTTCCTCAGGTTATAGAGCAGTGGTCCACCAGTCGTAGGATTGGTGGTTCAGATACCTCTGACTTCTTGACCTGACTTCCTCGGCAGACAGAACAGTTGTCCAGCAATCGTAGGTTTGGTGGGTCAACTGACTCGGTTCCGTAGGAGACAGGTCAGTCATAAAGCAATCATTGGATCGGTGTTTCAATGGAATTTGACTGTGCTATTTGTGTTCCACAAGTGACACGGCATTTGTCCACCAATCGTAGGTTTCGTGATTTCATTGACTATGTCTCTGTGAGTTGAGTTCCTCAGGAGACAAAACAGTGTTTCACCAATCGTAGGTTTCGTGATTTCATTGACTATGTCTCTGTGAGTTGAGTTCCTCAGGACACAAAACAGTGTTTCACCAATCGTAGGTTTCGTGATTTCATTGACTATGTCTCTGTGAGTTGAGTTCCTCAGGAGACAAAACAATGTTTCACCAATCATAGGTTTGGTGTTTCAGATGCCTCTGACCTCTAGACCTGACTTCCTCAGGAGACAGAACAGTTGTCTACCAATCGTAGGATTGGTGGTTCAATTGAGTCTGTTCCTTAGGAGACAGGTCAGTTGTCAGCCATTCATTGAAACACTTGTTCAAATGATTGTTACTGTGTTGTTTGTGTTCCGGAAGGGACAAAGCATTCGCCCACCTATCGGAGGATAGGTGTTTTTAATAACGCTTTGTTGTTTTTGAGTTTGTCGAGGTACAGAGCAGTCGTCGGTGGTTCCATTGACGCCTACTACTTGACCTGAGTTACAGAGGGAGCAGAGCAGTTGTTCTCCAGTCATTGAGTTGGTGGGTGAAATGTCTCTGGCTCTTTTCCTTGTGTTCCTCAGGTTATAGAGCAGTGGTCCACCAGTCGTAGGATTGGTGGTTCAGATACCTCTGACTTCTTGCCTGACTTCCTCGGCAGACAGAACAGTTGTCCAGCAATCGTAGGTTTGGTGGGTCAACTGACTCGGTTCCGTAGGAGACAGGTCAGTCACAAAGCAATCATTGGATCGGTGTTTCAATGGAATTTGACTGTGCTATTTGTGTTCCACAAGTGACACGGCATTTGTCCACCAATCGTAGGTTTCGTGATTTCATTGACTATGTCTCTGTGAGTTGAGTTCCTCAGGAGACAAAACAGTGTTTCACCAATCGTAGGTTTCGTGATTTCATTGACTATGTCTCTGTGAGTTGAGTTCCTCAGGACACAAAACAGTGGTTCACCAATCGTAGGTTTCGTGATTTCATTGACTATGTCTCTGTGAGTTGAGTTCCTCAGGAGACAAAACAATGCTTCACCAATCATAGGTTTGGTGTTTCAGATGCCTCTGACCTCTAGACCTGACTTCCTCAGGAGACAGAACAGTTGTCTACCAATCGTAGGATTGTTGGTTCAATTGAGTCCGTTCCTTAGGAGACAGGTCAGTTGTCAGCCATTCATTGAAACACTTGTTCAAATGATTGTTACTGTGTTGTTTGTGTTCCGGAAGGGACAAAGCATTCGCCCACCTATCGGAGGATAGGTGTTTTTAATAACGCTTTGTTGTTTTTGAGTTTGTCAAGGTACAGAGCAGTCGTCGGTGGTTCCATTGACGCCTACTACTTGACCTGAGTTACAGAGGGAGCAGAGCAGTTGTTCTCCAGTCATTGAGTTGGTGGGTTAAATGTCTCTGGCTCTTTTCCTTGTGTTCCTCAGGTTATAGAGCAGTGGTCCACCAGTCGTAGGATTGGTGGTTCAGATACCTCTGACTTCTTGACCTGACTTCCTCGGCAGACAGAACAGTTGTCCAGCAATCGTAGGTTTGGTGGGTCAACTGACTCGGTTCCGTAGAAGACAGGTCAGTCACAAAGCAATCATTGGATCGGTGTTTCAATGGAATTTGACTGTGCTATTTGTGTTCCACAAGTGACACGGCATTTGTCCACCAATCGTAGGTTTCGTGATTTCATTGACTATGTCTCTGTGAGTTGAGTTCCTCAGGAGACAAAACAGTGTTTCATCAATCGTAGGTTTCGTGATTTCATTGACTATGTCTCTGTGAGTTGAGTTCCTCAGGAGACAAAACAATGTTTCACCAATCATAGGTTTGGTGTTTCAGATGCCTCTGACCTCTAGACCTGACTTCCTCAGGAGACAGAACAGTTGTCTACCAATCGTAGGATTGGTGGTTCAATTGAGTCCGTTCCTTAGGAGACAGGTCAGTTGTCAGCCATTCATTGAAACACTTGTTCAAATGATTGTTACTGTGTTGTTTGTTTTCCGGAAGGGACAAAGCATTCGCTCACCTATCGGAGGATAGGTGTTTTTAATAACGCTTTGTTGTTTTTGAGTTTGTCAAGGTACAGAGCAGTCGTCGGTGGTTCCATTGACGCCTACTACTTGACCTGAGTTACAGAGGGAGCAGAGCAGTTGTTCTCCAGTCATTGAGTTGGTGGGTGAAATGTTTCTGGCTCTTTTCCTTGTGTTCCTCAGGTTATAGAGCAGTGGTCCACCAGTCGTAGGATTGGTGGTTCAGATACCTCTGACTTCTTGACCTGACTTCCTCGGCAGACAGAACAGTTGTCCAGCAATCGTAGGATTGATGGGTCAACTGACTCGGTTCCGTAGGAGACAGGTCAGTCATAAAGCAATCATTGGATCGGTGTTTCAATGGAATTTGACTGTGCTATTTGTGTTCCACAAGTGACACGGCATTTGTCCACCAATCGTAGGTTTCGTGATTTCATTGACTATGTCTCTGTGAGTTGAGTTCCTCAGGAGACAAAACAGTGTTTCACCAATCGTAGGTTTTGTGATTTCATTGACTATGTCTCTGTGAGTTGAGTTCCTCAGGAGACAAAACAATGTTTCACCAATCATAGGTTTGGTGTTTCAGATGCCTCTGACCTCTAGACCTGACTTCCTCAGGAGACAGAACAGTTGTCTACCAATCGTAGGATTGGTGGTTCAATTGAGTCCGTTCCTTAGGAGACAGGTCAGTTGTCAGCCATTCATTGAAACACTTGTTCAAATGATTGTTACTGTGTTGTTTGTGTTCCGGAAGGGACAAAGCATTCGCCCACCTATCGGAGGATAGGTGTTTTTAATAACGCTTTGTTGTTTTTGAGTTTGTCAAGGTACAGAGCAGTCGTCGGTGGTTCCATTGACGCCTACTACTTGACCTGAGTTACAGAGGGAGCAGAGCAGTTGTTCTCCAGTCATTGAGTTGGTGGGTGAAATGTCTCTGGCTCTTTTCCTTGTGTTCCTCAGGTTATAGAGCAGTGGTCCACCAGTCGTAGGATTGGTGGTTCAGATACCTCTGACTTCTTGACCTGACTTCCTCGGCAGACAGAACAGTTGTCCAGCAATCGTAGGTTTGGTGGGTCAACTGACTCGGTTCCGTAGGAGACAGGTCAGTCATAAAGCAATCATTGGATCGGTGTTTCAATGGAATTTGACTGTGCTATTTGTGTTCCACAAGTGACACGGCATTTGTCCACCAATCGTAGGTTTCGTGATTTCATTGACTATGTCTCTGTGAGTTGAGTTCCTCAGGAGACAAAACAGTGTTTCACCAATCGTAGGTTTCGTGATTTCATTGACTATGTCTCTGTGAGTTGAGTTCCTCAGGACACAAAACAGTGTTTCACCAATCGTAGGTTTCGTGATTTCATTGACTATGTCTCTGTGAGTTGAGTTCCTCAGGAGACAAAACAATGTTTCACCAATCATAGGTTTGGTGTTTCAGATGCCTCTGACCTCTAGACCTGACTTCCTCAGGAGACAGAACAGTTGTCTACCAATCGTAGGATTGGTGGTTCAATTGAGTCTGTTCCTTAGGAGACAGGTCAGTTGTCAGCCATTCATTGAAACACTTGTTCAAATGATTGTTACTGTGTTGTTTGTGTTCCGGAAGGGACAAAGCATTCGCCCACCTATCGGAGGATAGGTGATTTTAATAACGCTTTGTTGTTTTTGAGTTTGTCGAGGTACAGAGCAGTCGTCGGTGGTTCCATTGACGCCTACTACTTGACCTGAGTTACAGAGGGAGCAGAGCAGTTGTTCTCCAGTCATTGAGTTGGTGGGTGAAATGTCTCTGGCTCTTTTCCTTGTGTTCCTCAGGTTATAGAGCAGTGGTCCACCAGTCGTAGGATTGGTGGTTCAGATACCTCTGACTTCTTGCCTGACTTCCTCGGCAGACAGAACAGTTGTCCAGCAATCGTAGGTTTGGTGGGTCAACTGACTCGGTTCCGTAGGAGACAGGTCAGTCACAAAGCAATCATTGGATCGGTGTTTCAATGGAATTTGACTGTGCTATTTGTGTTCCACAAGTGACACGGCATTTGTCCACCAATCGTAGGTTTCGTGATTTCATTGACTATGTCTCTGTGAGTTGAGTTCCTCAGGAGACAAAACAGTGTTTCACCAATCGTAGGTTTCGTGATTTCATTGACTATGTCTCTGTGAGTTGAGTTCCTCAGGACACAAAACAGTGGTTCACCAATCGTAGGTTTCGTGATTTCATTGACTATGTCTCTGTGAGTTGAGTTCCTCAGGAGACAAAACAATGCTTCACCAATCATAGGTTTGGTGTTTCAGATGCCTCTGACCTCTAGACCTGACTTCCTCAGGAGACAGAACAGTTGTCTACCAATCGTAGGATTGTTGGTTCAATTGAGTCCGTTCCTTAGGAGACAGGTCAGTTGTCAGCCATTCATTGAAACACTTGTTCAAATGATTGTTACTGTGTTGTTTGTGTTCCGGAAGGGACAAAGCATTCGCCCACCTATCGGAGGATAGGTGTTTTTAATAACGCTTTGTTGTTTTTGAGTTTGTCAAGGTACAGAGCAGTCGTCGGTGGTTCCATTGACGCCTACTACTTGACCTGAGTTACAGAGGGAGCAGAGCAGTTGTTCTCCAGTCATTGAGTTGGTGGGTTAAATGTCTCTGGCTCTTTTCCTTGTGTTCCTCAGGTTATAGAGCAGTGGTCCACCAGTCGTAGGATTGGTGGTTCAGATACCTCTGACTTCTTGACCTGACTTCCTCGGCAGACAGAACAGTTGTCCAGCAATCGTAGGTTTGGTGGGTCAACTGACTCGGTTCCGTAGAAGACAGGTCAGTCACAAAGCAATCATTGGATCGGTGTTTCAATGGAATTTGACTGTGCTATTTGTGTTCCACAAGTGACACGGCATTTGTCCACCAATCGTAGGTTTCGTGATTTCATTGACTATGTCTCTGTGAGTTGAGTTCCTCAGGAGACAAAACAGTGTTTCATCAATCGTAGGTTTCGTGATTTCATTGACTATGTCTCTGTGAGTTGAGTTCCTCAGGAGACAAAACAATGTTTCACCAATCATAGGTTTGGTGTTTCAGATGCCTCTGACCTCTAGACCTGACTTCCTCAGGAGACAGAACAGTTGTCTACCAATCGTAGGATTGGTGGTTCAATTGAGTCCGTTCCTTAGGAGACAGGTCAGTTGTCAGCCATTCATTGAAACACTTGTTCAAATGATTGTTACTTTGTTGTTTGTGTTCCGGAAGGGACAAAGCATTCGCCCACCTATCGGAGGATAGGTGTTTTTAATAACGCTTTGTTGTTTTTGAGTTTGTCAAGGTACAGAGCAGTCGTCGGTGGTTCCATTGACGCCTACTACTTGACCTGAGTTACAGAGGGAGCAGAGCAGTTGTTCTCCAGTCATTGAGTTGGTGGGTGAAATGTCTCTGGCTCTATTCCTTGTATTCCTCAGGTTATAGAGCAGTGGTCCACCAGTCGTAGGATTGGTGGTTCAGATACCTCTGACTTCTTGACCTGACTTCCTCGGCAGACAGAACAGTTGTCCAGCAATCGTAGGTTTGGTGGGTCAACTGACTCGGTTCCGTAGGAGACAGGTCAGTCATAAAGCAATCATTGGATCGGTGTTTCAATGGAATTTGACTGTGCTATTTGTGTTCCACAAGTGACACGGCATTTGTCCACCAATCGTAGGTTTCGTGATTTCATTGACTATGTCTCTGTGAGTTGAGTTCCTCAGGAGACAAAACAGTGTTTCACCAATCGTAGGTTTCGTGATTTCATTGACTATGTCTCTGTGAGTTGAGTTCCTCAGGAGACAAAACAATGTTTCACCAATCATAGGTTTGGTGTTTCAGATGCCTCTGACCTCTAGACCTGACTTCCTCAGGAGACAGAACAGTTGTCTACCAATCGTAGAATTGGTGGTTCAATTGAGTCAGTTCCTTAGGAGACAGGTCAGTTGTCAGCCATTCATTGAAACACTTGTTTAAATGATTGTTACTGTGTTGTTTGTGTTCCGGAAGGGACAAAGCATTCGCCCACCTATCGGAGCATAGGTGTTTTTAATAACGCTTTGTTGTTTTTGAGTTTGTCGAGGTACAGAGCAGTCGTCGGTGGTTCCATTGACGCCTACTACTTGACCTGAGTTACAGAGGGAGCAGAGCAGTTGTTCTCCAGTCATTGAGTTGGTGGGTGAAATGTCTCTGGCTCTTTTCCTTGTGTTCCTCAGGTTATAGAGCAGTGGTCCACCAGTCGTAGGATTGGTGGTTCAGATACCTCTGACTTCTTGACCTGACTTCCTCGGCAGACAGAACAGTTGTCCAGCAATCGTAGGTTTGGTGGGTCAACTGACTCGGTTCCGTAGGAGACAGGTCAGTCATAAAGCAATCATTGGATCGGTGTTTCAATGGAATTTGACTGTGCTATTTGTGTTCCACAAGTGACACGGCATTTGTCCACCAATCGTAGGTTTCGTGATTTCATTGACTATGTCTCTGTGAGTTGAGTTCCTCAGGAGACAAAACAGTGTTTCACTAATCGTAGGTTTCGTGATTTCATTGACTATGTCTCTGTGAGTTGAGTTCCTCAGGAGACAAAACAATGTTTCACCAATCATAGGTTTGGTGTTTCAGATGCCTCTGACCTCTAGACCTGACTTCCTCAGGAGACAGAACAGTTGTCTACCAATCGTAGGATTGGTGGTTCAATTGAGTCCGTTCCTTAGGAGACAGGTCAGTTGTCAGCCATTCATTGAAACACTTGTTCAAATGATTGTTACTGTGTTGTTTGTGTTCCGGAAGGGACAAAGCATTCGCTCACCTATCGGAGGATAGGTGTTTTTAATAACGCTTTGTTGTTTTTGAGTTTGTGGAGGTACAGAGCAGTCGTCGGTGGTTCCATTGACGCCTACTACTTGACCTGAGTTACAGAGGGAGCAGAGCAGTTGTTCTCCAGTCATTGAGTTGGTGGGTGAAATGTCTCTGGCTCTTTTCCTTGTGTTCCTCAGGTTATAGAGCTGTGGTCCACCAGTCGTAGGATTGGTGGTTCAGATACCTCTGACTTCTTGACCTGACTTCCTCGGCAGACAGAACAGTTGTCCAGCAATCGTAGGTTTGGTGGGTCAACTGACTCGGTTCCGTAGGAGACAGGTCAGTCATAAAGCAATCATTGGATCGGTGTTTCAATGGAATTTGACTGTGCTATTTGTGTTCCACAAGTGACACGGCATTTGTCCACCAATCGTAGGTTTCGTGATTCAGATGCCTCTGACCTCTAGACCTGACTTCCTCGGCAGACAGAACAGTTGTCCAGCAATCGTAGGTTTGGTGGGTCAACTGACTCGGTTCCGTAGGAGACAGGTCAGTCATAAAGTGTCACGATCGGCAGCCTGGCCGATCGGTCCCTTACTGGGTGAATCTCCACCCAGCGGAGTCACTCACCACACCCCTGTCATCACCACGCACCTGCCTGATTATCCTCACGTGCTCTGATTATTTTCACCTGGCTCATCATCTCTTACTTAAGTTCTTCCCACAGCTCAGTCCCTTGTCAGACCATCAACGTTGCTACCCCGACATGCAAACCTCCGACGGACTTCCCCTTTTGCCACCGGTACCGTGAGGTTTCCTTTGAATCCTTGTTCTGATCGCCTGACGCTCACGACAGCGGTGGGTATTTTGACTGACTTTTACGCCAAGAACGCTGGGCTCTCGTCTTTGTGTCCTGAGGGATTTGCTACTCTGACTTGTCCACGAAACCTAAACTAACTCTTCTTAGTTAGCGACGAGCGCCTTTGGTGCGCCGTGTGTTTGAGACTCTGTCACGCACTGTACACAGCCGGTTCGGCTCGCTTTGTGTTTTGTTTTGTTCTTAGTTTTGTCGCCTGGATTCTGCTGCCCTCCTGGTCTCCTCTCCACTGTCACGGCTGGCAGAAGATCCGGAGGACTCCGGAGACCTGACAGCCACCAATCTTGACCTTGCCAGGTCATCCAGACCCTTTTTGATTTGCTGGATGCGATCCCTGAGATCCAGGACTCCCAGACCCGCATCTCCACACTGAACTGGGTTACAGATTTTTACTCAGCCTGCCCCTGGTTAAAGACCCATACAAGGTTCCCTGAGCTTCTGACCATACAGGTCAGACTCAGAAGGAGGGAGGCACCCCGTCCTCAGTCTGCTCCCTCGCCACGTCGCCAGTCTGCCCTCTCGTCACGACGACAGCCTGCCCTCTCGCTCGTCCCATCCACACCAGAACGACCTGCCGCACCCTCACAGTCCCAGGCCACCTCTCCGGTCCTCTGTGCTGGCCACGTGATTCTCGGCTCGTGCCGGACGCCGGAGATTGCCCCTCGTCTCTTCCCCTCTGAGGGCCGCCGTATCTGGCAGGAACTGAAGCATCAGGGGGACCCTCTCCACACTCCTCCGGTTCCCCCCATCCCGGGTCCCAAGTCTCAGCCTCATTCTCGACACCAACCAGAACCTGCTGTTCGTGCTGCTCCACGCCACCCAGAACCTGCTGTTCGTGCTGCTTCACGCCACCCAGAACCTGCTGTTCGTGCTGCTTCACGCCACCCAGAACCTGCTGTTCGTGCTGCTTCACGCCACCCAGAACCTGCTGTTCGTGCTGCTTCACGCCACCCAGAACCTGCTGTTCGTGCTGCTTTACGCCACCCAGAACCTGCTGTTCGTGCTGCTTTACGCCACCCAGAACCTGCTGTTCGTGCTGCTTCACGCCACCCAGAACCTGCTGTTCATGCTGCTCTACGCCACCCAGAACCTGCTGTTCCACGCCATGCTAGGACCACGGACTCATACCACCCGAGCCTCCCTGCCGCTCCTCGCCTCTCCTCTCCTGAGCCTCTGCCCAATCAGGAGGAGCCGATGGCCCAGTCGGGTCCGCGGCGGACATTTCCCCAGTTCCTGGCCTATTGGGCCTCCCTTCGGGCCCGCGCCCGCGCAAATCTTGCCACCTCCTCAGGCCATGCAGACTTGGACCATGTCCGCAGCAGCAGCCACAGACGCCGGCCGCCTAGGTTCCCCTGCCGCCGCAACCACCGGTGACACTGGCCATGTTCTTGTCCTCGCCATGTTCCTCAAGGTGTCCTGGTATTGTGCGGCCTGGAGGGTCCACACAGGTTCCTTCCGGCTCCGGCGACCCCAGGAGGGGTCTGCCTTTTGGTTCCTGGCTCTGGCGACCCCAGGAGGGGTCTGCCTTCTGGTTCCTGGCTCTGGCGACCCCAGGAGGGGTCTGCCTTCTGGTTCCTGGCTCTGGCGACCCCAGGAGGGGTCTGCCTTCTGGTTCCGGGCTCTGGCGACCCCAGGAGGGGTCCGCCTTCTGGTTCCGGGCTCTGGCGACCCCAGGAGGGGTCCGCCTTCTGGGTCCGGGCTCTGGCGACCCCAGGAGGGGTCCGCCTTCTGGTTCCGGGCTCTGGCGACCCCAGGAGGGGTCCGCCTTCTGGTTCCTGGCTCTGGCGACCCCAGGAGGGCTCTGCCTTCTGGATTGGTGGTTCAGATACCTCTGACTTCTTGACCTGACTTCCTCGGCAGACAGAACAGTTGTCCAGCAATCGCAGGATTGGTGGGTCAACTGACTCGGTTCCGTAGGAGACAGGTCAGTCATAAAGCAATCATTGGATCGGTGTTTCAATGGAATTTGACTGTGCTATTTGTGTTCCACAAGTGACACGGCATTTGTCCACCAATCGTAGGTTTCGTGATTTCATTGACTATGTCTCTGTGAGTTGAGTTCCTCAGGAGACAAAACAGTGTTTCACCAATCGTAGGTTTCGTGATTTCATTGACTATGTCTCTGTGAGTTGAGTTCCTCAGGACACAAAACAGTGTTTCACCAATCGTAGGTTTCGTGATTTCATTGACTATGTCTCTGTGAGTTGAGTTCCTCAGGAGACAAAACAATGTTTCACCAATCATAGCTTTGGTGTTTCAGATGCCTCTGACCTCTAGACCTGACTTCCTCAGGAGACAGAACAGTTGTCTACCAATCGTAGGATTGGTGGTTCAATTGAGTCCGTTCCTTAGGAGACAGGTCAGTTGTCAGCCATTCATTGAAACACTTGTTCAAATGATTGTTACTGTGTTGTTTGTGTTCCGGAAGGGACAAAGCATTCGCCCACCTATCGGAGGATAGGTGTTTTTAATAACGCTTTGTTGTTTTTGAGTTTGTCAAGTTACAGAGCAGTCCTCGGTGGTTCCATTGACGCCTACTACTTGACCTGAGTTACAGAGGGAGCAGAGCAGTTGTTCTCCAGTCATTGAGTTGGTGGGTGAAATGTCTCTGGCTCTATTCCTTGTGTTCCTCAGGTTATAGAGCAGTGGTCCACCAGTCGTAGGATTGGTGGTTCAGATACCTCTGACTTCTTGACCTGACTTCCTCGGCAGACAGAACAGTTGTCCAGCAATCGTAGGTTTGGTGGGTCAACTGACTCGGTTCCGTAGGAGACAGGTCAGTCATAAAGCAATCATTGGATCGGTGTTTCAATGGAATTTGACTGTGCTATTTGTGTTCCACAAGTGACACGGCATTTGTCCACCAATCGTAGGTTTCGTGATTTCATTGACTATGTCTCTGTGAGTTGAGTTCCTCAGGAGACAAAACAGTGTTTCACCAATCGTAGGTTTCGTGATTTCATTGACTATGTCTCTGTGAGTTGAGTTCCTCAGGAGACAAAACAATGTTTCACCAATCATAGCTTTGGTGTTTCAGATGCCTCTGACCTCTAGACCTGACTTCCTCAGGAGACAGAACAGTTGTCTACCAATCGTAGGATTGGTGGTTCAATTGAGTCTGTTCCTTAGGAGACAGGTCAGTTGTCAGCCATTCATTGAAACACTTGTTCAAATGATTGTTACTGTGTTGTTTGTGTTCCGGAAGGGACAAAGCATTCGCCCACCTATCGGAGGATAGGTGTTTTTAATAACGCTTTGTTGTTTTTGAGTTTGTCAAGGTACAGAGCAGTCGTCGGTGGTTCCATTGACGCCTACTACTTGACCTGAGTTACAGAGGGAGCAGAGCAGTTGTTCTCCAGTCATTGAGTTGGTGGGTGAAATGTCTCTGGCTCTATTCCTTGTGTTCCTCAGGTTATAGAGCAGTGGTCCACCAGTCGTAGGATTGGTGGTTCAGATACCTCTGACTTCTTGACCTGACTTCCTCGGCAGACAGAACAGTTGTCCAGCAATCGTAGGTTTGGTGGGTCAACTGACTCGGTTCCGTAGGAGACAGGTCAGTCATAAAGCAATCATTGGATCTGTGTTTCAATGGAATTTGACTGTGCTATTTGTGTTCCACAAGTGACACGGCATTTGTCCACCAATCGTAGGTTTCGTGATTTCATTGACTATGTCTCTGTGAGTTGAGTTCCTCAGGAGACAAAACATTGTTTCACCAATCGTAGGTTTCGTGATTTCATTGACTATGTCTCTGTGAGTTGAGTTCCTCAGGAGACAAAACAATGTTTCACCAATCATAGGTTTGGTGTTTCAGATACCTCTGACCTCTAGACCTGACTTCCTCAGGAGACAGAACAGTTGTCTACCAATCGTAGGATTGGTGGTTCAATTGAGTCCGTTCCTTAGGAGACAGGTCAGTTGTCAGCCATTCATTGAAACACTTGTTCAAATGATTGTTACTGTGTTGTTTGTGTTCCAGAAGGGATAAAGCATTCGCCCACCTATCGGAGGATAGGTGTTTTTAATAACTCTTTGTTGTTTTTGAGTTTGTCAAGGTACAGAGCAGTCGTCGGTGGTTCCATTGACGCCTACTACTTGACCTGAGTTACAGAGGGAGCAGAGCAGTTGTTCTCCAGTCATTGAGTTGGTGGGTGAAATGTCTCTGGCTCTTTTCCTTGTGTTCCTCAGGTTATAGAGCAGTGGTCCACCAGTCGTAGGATTGGTGGTTCAGATACCTCTGACTTCTTGACCTGACTTCCTCGGCAGACAGAACAGTTGTCCAGCAATCGTAGGTTTGGTGGGTCAACTGACTCGGTTCCGTAGGAGACAGGTCAGTCATAAAGCAATCATTGGATCGGTGTTTCAATGGAATTTGACTGTGCTATTTGTGTTCCACAAGTGACACGGCATTTGTCCAACAATCGTAGGTTTAGTGATTTCATTGACTATGTCTCTGTGAGTTGAGTTCCTCAGGAGACAAAACAGTGTTTCACCAATCGTAGGTTTCGTGATTTCATTGACTATGTCTCTGTGAGTTGAGTTCCTCAGGAGACAAAACAGTGTTTTGTCCGGTTCGGCTCGCTTTGTGTTTTGTTTTGTTCTTAGTTTTGTCGCCTGGATTCTGCTGCCCTCCTGGTCTCCTCTCCACTGTCACGGCTGGCAGAAGATCCGGAGGACTCCGGAGACCTGACAGCCACCAATCTTGACCTTGCCAGGTCATCCAGACCCTTTTTGATTTGCTGGATGCGATCCCTGAGATCCAGGACTCCCAGACCCGCATCTCCACACTGAACTGGGTTACAGATTTTTACTCAGCCTGCCCCTGGTTAAAGACCCATACAAGGTTCCCTGAGCTTCTGACCATACAGGTCAGACTCAGAAGGAGGGAGGCACCCCGTCCTCAGTCTGCTCCCTCGCCACGTCGCCAGTCTGCCCTCTCGTCACGACGACAGCCTGCCCTCTCGCTCGTCCCATCCACACCAGAACGACCTGCCGCACCCTCACAGTCCCAGGCCACCTCTCCGGTCCTCTGTGCTGGCCACGTGATTCTCGGCTCGTGCCGGACGCCGGAGATTGCCCCTCGTCTCTTCCCCTCTGAGGGCCGCCGTATCTGGCAGGAACTGAAGAATCAGGCGGACCCTCTCCACACTCCTCCGGTTCCCCCCATCCCGGGTCCCAAGTCTCGACCTCATTCTCGACACCACCCAGAACCTGCTGTTCGTGCTGCTCCACGCCACCCAGAACCTGCTGTTCGTGCTGCTTCACGCCACCCAGAACCTGCTGTTCGTGCTGCTCCACGCCACCCAGAACCTGCTGTTCGTGCTGCTCCACGCCACCCAGAACCTGCTGTTCGTGCTGCTCCACGCCACCCAGAACCTGCTGTTCCACGCCATGCTAGGACCACGGACTCATACCACCCGAGCCTCCCTGCCGCTCCTCGCCTCTCCTCTCCTGAGCCTCTGCCCAATCAGGAGGAGCCGATGGCCCAGTCGGGTCCGCGGCGGACATTTCCCCAGTTCCTGGCCTATTGGGCCTCCCTTCGGCCATGCAGACTTGGACCATGTCCGCAGCAGCAGCCACAGACGCCAGCCGCCTAGGTTCCCCTGCCGCCGCAACCACCGTCGACGCCGACCACCCAGGCTCTCACACCACGAGTTTTCTGCTTCAAGCGTTTCCCGACCATGTTCTTGTCCTCGCCATGTTCCTCAAGGTGTCCTGGTATTGTGCGGCCTGGAGGGTCCACACAGGTTCCTTCCGGCTCCGGCGACCCCAGGAGGTGTCTGCCTTTTGGTTCCTGGCTCTGGTGACCCCAGGAGGGGTCCGCCTTCTGGTTCCGGGCTCTGGCGACCCCAGGAGGGGTCCGCCTTCTGGTTCCGGGCTCTGGCGACCCCAGGAGGGGTCCGCCTTCTGGTTCCGGGCTCTGGCGACCCCAGGAGGGGTCCGCCTTCTGGTTCCGGGCTCTGGCGACCCCAGGAGGGGTCCGCCTTCTGGTTCCGGGCTCTGGCGACCCCAGGAGGTGTCTGCCTTTTGGTTCCTGGCTCTGGTGACCCCAGGAGGGGTCCGCCTTCTGGTTCCGGGCTCTGGCGACCCCAGGAGGGGTCCGCCTTCTGGTTCCGGGCTCTGGCGACCCCAGGAGGGGTCCGCCTTCTGGTTCCGGGCTCTGGCGACCCCAGGAGGGGTCCGCCTTCTGGTTCCGGGCTCTGGCGACCCCAGGAGGGGTCTGCCTTCTGGTTCCGAGCTCTGGCGACCCCAGGAGGGGTCCGCCTTCTGGTTCCTGGCTCTGGCGACCCCAGGAGGGCTCTGCCTTCTGGATTGGTGGTTCAGATACCTCTGACTTCTTGACCTGACTTCCTCGGCAGACAGAACGGTTGTCCAGCAATCGCAGGATTGGTGGGTCAACTGACTCGGTTCCGTAGGAGACAGGTCAGTCATAAAGCAATCATTGGATCGGTGTTTCAATGGAGTTTGACTGTGCTATTTGTGTTCCACAAGTGACACGGCATTTGTCCACCAATCGTAGGTTTCGTGATTTCATTGACTATGTCTCTGTGAGTTGAGTTCCTCAGGAGACAAAACAATGTTTCACCAATCATAGGTTTGGTGTTTCAGATGCCTCTGACCTCTAGACCTGACTTCCTCAGGAGACAGAACAGTTGTCTACCAATCGTAGGATTGGTGGTTCAATTGAGTCAGTTCCTTAGGAGACAGGTCAGTTGTCAGCCATTCATTGAAACACTTGTTCAAATGATTGTTACTGTGTTGTTTGTGTTCCGGAAGGGACAAAGCATTCGCCCACCTATCGGAGGATAGGTGTTTTTAATAACGCTTTGTTGTTTTTGAGTTTGTCACGGTACAGAGCAGTCGTCGGTGGTTCCATTTGTCATGATCGGCAACTTCACTTCCGCCGGGGCTTTTACTGTTAAGGGCTCCAGCGGATACGCACCCACCACCTCCGCCAACTTTTATTTGATTGCATAATTCTGTTCACCTGTCTTTAACTCTTTTTAAACCCTGGTCACAGGAAGCCTGTTGTCAGATCGTCGTTTTCGTTCCGGCACACAAGACCTCGACAGATTGCAGCGGCTCATGACTTACTCTCTCTGCTACGGACATCGCCTGAATCCCCGACTACGTGAGTGTTTCCTGAACTGCCGTTCGCCACCTGTTTCTGGATCTTTGACCACAGACCCATGCTAGGATTACCCTGCATGTTGGAACCACGATCACAGACATATGTTTGATGATCAGCGTGACTTTTGTATGGAACTACTTAAGCGGCAGTCGTGCCGATAGTTAGTGAACGGAGCGTTCACTCCCGACTCCCGGCCGTACAGGCCATAAGACAAGACGTCCAGCTGCTAGCGGGCGTGGAGATTAAGTTCCCCTGAACATTACAGTAATCAGCCAGTTTGGCTCGCTTTCGTTTGGTTGGGTTTTTTTGCCTGGTCTGCTCTTTCCCCTGCTCGTGCTCTCGCTCCTCCCTCTCCGGTGCTGAAGTGGAACCCCGTGATCGTCAGCCGCCGTGCTGCGAGAACCCCCTAACCGGACACGTCCCTCCACCCTCGGCTGCCAAGAGGAAAATACCCCCCTCCTCTGTTCCCCTGGGAATCATATCAGTACTTCTCCTATTGCTCCCACTCTCATGGTTTCCTCGGCCTGCCACTAGGATTCCCCGCCTGTCTGGAGGTACGTCGCACCCTACTCGATCTGTTAATACCATCCACCTGAAGTCTGACATTTTCCTCTGTCTCCATAGACCCAGACGGTGCCCTTCTTCCTTCGGCTACATCGTTACTTGCAATAAAATCGTTTCTATACACTCCCTCTCCTGTCGTGGTTTTGCACGTTCCATTGCTCCCCAGATCTGTCAGTAAGATTCGTAACAGTACGATCTGACCATTAAAATGGAACCCGCAAAACCAGCTCCCCCCACTGAAGCTCCACTCGCTCCTGCACCCATCTCCCCTCCTCAAGCACTCGCTCCCACCTCTGAACCCCGACTACCTCCCCCGGCCCGTTATCATGGGGAAGCGGGACGAAGTCGGTCCTTCCTCACTTTATGTGAGGTCATGTTCATGAATCAACCATCGGCTTTCCCCTCAGAGTCTAGCAAGGTGGCTTACACTCTGGCCCTGTTGGGGGGGCGCGCCGCTGCCTGGGGAACGGCGGCGTGGCGTAGTAACGAGCCCTACTGCCTAACCTTTAAAAGTTTTTCAGAACGACTTTCCCGGGTTTTCGACCCATTGAGGCCGCAGGCCGAGGCCAGACGGGGACTCACCTCCATCTCACAAGGAAGTCGTCCGCTGGTGGATTATGTGATCGAGTTTCAGACCCTCCCAGCAGACAGTACCTGGAATGAGGCAGCTCTTTTGGATCATTTTACATGGGGTTGAACGAACGCATAAAAGATGCTCTCTCGTACCAAGCTGAGCCCTCGTCCCTGGATGAATTAATAGAACTGGCCACCAGGGCTGAGCAGCGGTTCCTTGAGCGGCAACGCAGCCGCACGGTGCCTCGCCATCTGGTGAGTACCCCACGCTCTCCCCCCGTGCCTCCTCTACTCCTGTCTTCGCAGATCTCTCTTTACCAGAACCCATGCAACTCGGGAGGCAACGGATTTCGGAGGAGGAACGCCTCAGACGTCGAACCAATGGCCTGTGCTACTACTGAGGAATCAAGCGACACATGATTGCACAATGCCCAGCAGAAGGAAGGGCTCAGTAGTTTAAGCGGGGGTGCTACTGAGCCGTTCTCTAGCTAAATCCCCTGCAACCTGGTCACTCTCCTCTGTCACCATTGGAACCTCTCCTCATTGCCAGACTGTACCAGCCCTGATTGGTTCTGGAGCAGACGCCAGCTTCATCTCCGCTTCCTTGGTCCGGGCACTTCAACTCCCTACCAGTCGTCTGTCAAACCCGGTCCAGGTACGCTCCCTGAATAACACATTGCTTCATTCCATAACGTTGACCACACTTCCTGTCCAAGTCCTCCTAGACAATCACAAGGATCACACAGTCTTCCATGTTGTGGATTCCTCCGACCCCCCTGTGGTCCTAGGGATCTCCTGGCTTCAGAACCACAACCCTCATATTGACTGGTCTTCTGGCAAGGTCCTGGGATGGGGTCCAGCCTGTTCACTTACCTGTCTGCGCTCCGCCCGACCTCCTTCTCCTGCGCCCACCTCAAAGGCGGAGGAGACCCTGGACCTGTCCAAGGTACCCGAACCCTATCATGATCTCAGAGAGGTTTTTAATAAGAACCGTACTATCTCGCTTCCTCCACACCGTCATTACGACTGCGCCATTGACCTGCTTACCTGGGTGCTGCCCCACCCAGGGGACGACTTTTTTCATTATCAGAACCAGAACGGGTGGCCATGGAAACATACACCTGGGAGTCCCTGGACTCGGGAATCATTCGCTCATCCAAAGCAGAAAAGTGTGAGTTCCACGTCTCATCCACTACCTTTTTGGGTTTTATTCTCCAGCCAGGGAGGGTTGCCATGGATCCGGACAAAGTGCGCGCAGTGAGGACCTGGCCCTCACCACAGACCCGGAAACAGCTCCAGCGCTTCCTGGGCTTTGCCAATTTTTATCGCCGCTTTATCAGGGGCTACAGTACCATTGCAGCCCCTCTCCACAGTCTCACCTCAGCTAAGACCAAGTTCAGCTGGGGGGGCGCCGCCGAGGAATCATTTACCAAACTCAAGATGCTATTCACCGCCGCACCCATACTTACTGTTAGATGATATGGGCCATAAGCATTGTCCTCTCTGTGTTTGGTCCTGTCTGTGTCTCTGTGACCTGTAACCTTTTCTTGCTTTTACTTTTATAAACATGGAACGATTTCTAGTATTAGAGGAGAGTGGTTTTACCACCTATGTCAGGAGGAGGTTTTGCAGACCACATTTATTGCTTAACGGCTCCATAGGTATCTGACACCACATGGAGCTGTCCACTATCTTGCTATGCCTGCATGCATCTTTTACGACTTGTAGTGTTTGGGAAAGGGGGTCTCAACCGCCTGCATCAACGGAGGAAGCTTCACAACCTATGTATATGTTATCTACCATATATGGACTTGTCTTGTACTTTATTGCACCAATCTGATCTCAATATCTGATCTCAATAAAAGACCTGTGTGCGAGAGAGGAGTTTGGAGTTCTCCAGCTGGCCACTAAGTTGTTGTTCAGAGAGGCTCCCCTCGTGCACGAGTAAAAGAAGCTGAGATTCTCGAGTTTGTCTTTCTTGTGCAGGTGTCTCTGCGATTGTTTAAGTGTTGGCAGGTTAGACCCAACATTTCTTGGTGCCGAAAGACCCGGGAGTCAAGATTCAGCGTCGAAGGGGAGGAGGACAACGGAGAACCGAAATCTGTGCACAGTCGATTCGTCTAGAGCGGTCGGAATAAAGACCCGGAGCATGAATTCTTCTGCTGGGCCGGTTGAATAGCTCCTGACATCCCCCTCTTCGCTCACTGATGACGATTCCTGAGAGGCATCTGACCAGGGCAAGACAAAAAGTAAGTACCGCTGGAAAAGCGCGGTGTGTGTGTGAAATGGCAGGTCGCATTTCCAAGAAGTAGAACAGACGTAATTGTTCTAGAAGGAGAAAATAGACGTACTTATTTTCTCAAGCGGACAGAAGTAATTGTCCGAGGGAGGAGTAGACGTAGTTAGTCCTCAGTGAATGTTCAGTCTAATGCATTAGTGATGTGTGAAGTGTGAAAGTCACCCATTGACGCAGAAAACGTGTGACTGGGGGAAACCTGACGGTGTTAACGTAACCCATCCACACGTACTACATGAGGGGTGAATTAAGGAAACTGTGTGTCATTAGGAGAATCTAAGCCAGAAGTTTCACCGCCTAGGTTGCGGGGCTCGGATTCTCACATTAAGTTTGAAAATACTATTGTAGGACTGAGCCAAAATTGAAATGCTGCTCATTTGTTCAGCTACGTCCGCAGGTGATAGACCTGTAGAAGCTTGATGTAGTCGATGGACACGTGAGAAGGTGGCAAATCGTTGACTCAGTCCAAAGTGTATTAATAAAGGCTATTGATAAAGCCTATTAATAATAAGATATTAATAGAGTCCGTTAATATAGTATAATACTAAAGCCTATTTCATACAGGAGAGATGGGGAAAACAAACAGTAAGCCCCTTTTGGAGGGGACACAAAGTTTATGGCGTCGTTAGATCCACAACATGTTAAGTGGATCGGCGAATGGGAAAACAAATATGAATTTAGTGGCAAATTAGTGCCTGATGATTGTCGTAGCCTTCTGTCTAAATTAGACAAAAAGATGACAAAAGAAAAAGGTAAACGTAAAGAAAAATTACAAAAACAGTGGTTGGCAGCAGCAGAGTGGAATAAGCAAGCTGTAAAAAGACAGGAAGATATACAGCGGAAACAGGCAAAGAAAGACGGCCAGGCTGTATTACAGGCAGCAGCTCTTGTGAAACCAGATGAAGAATCGGTGCAAGGAAGGTTATTGAGAAAACAAAGGAGGAGAGAGCAGGAAGCAAAGGATGCCGGAGATAGGGTTACCACTCGGTTGCAACAATTGCATAAACAGATCGAGGACCAGATAAAACAAACTGGAGACAAGGCGGCAGGTCCGTCCTCTCCAATAGCATATAACACGAGGGGAAAGGAAGAGAAGAGTGAGAAATTAAAATCAAAAGCAGCCAGCGTGAATGTGGCTGCACAATATCCAAATCTTAAACATATCAAAGTAACCTATGGGTTAGATGATGATGATTGCGAGGATTATGGCCCAATGCCAGATTCTCCGACCCTTGGGCCAGACCAGGTGTTTCCCATGATTGAGGTAGCTAATCCAAATTTTGGAGTAGGAAATCAAGAAAGAACCATGCATGTTTATCGACCATGGACAGAAACAGACTGTAGTGAAGCTTGCAGAGCATTAGGTGACCCCACAGTTGACCCTGAACAGTGGATTGAGAAACATAAACAATTAGTTGACTCCTTTGGGTTAAATGGGTGGGAGGTCATGCAGACATTCAGGAAATGTCTCCTGTTTCATTGGGGACGTGTGAGAGGGCAATTCACGGGAAAAGCAGCAGATGACACGTGGCTTGCAGCCACTAGTGCTGCTTTGACAGCACAGAGAGAAGCCGTCTATGTGGAAATAAGAAGAATATGGAGAGCACGACCAGACTATATAAAAATTGCCCAGTGTCGCCAGAAAGATGGGGAGGATGTGTATGAATACACAGAACGTTTAGATAACGTGTTCAAAGCACATTGTGGCCTTCCGGAAGAACAGGCACCTGATTCAGCTTATCAGAACCAGCTCAAACAGGCGTTATTAGCAGGATTTAGAGGCCCAATTTCTGATTTTATTAGAAAGCATAACGTAAATTACACCACAGATGATGTTAACCACATCATGAACTTTGCCAGACATGCTAGTGAAGTATTAGCTAAGAAAAAGAAGAAAAGTGTTGAAGCAGCTGTTTACGGCTTATTTGGAGCAGAAGACAACTCAGGAGCAGAAGTGTTTTTCCAAGGCCCCCCCGGTAGAGGCCGAGGGAGCCTCAGAGGGAGGGGGCGTGGTCGGTCTAGAGGAGGTCCACCTAAACATGATCGATGTTACACTTGTGACAAGCCAGGACACATAGCCCGAAACTGCCCTGAGAAGCTCAGGAAACAACAGCGAAGGCCTACAGAATATAGTAGACAAAACCCATTTAATCCTAATAATTGACTAGGCTCGCAGGAGAGTTCACCGGACCCAGACAGACCTGATGATTTTTTAGACCTCACTTGTGTGATAGAAACATTAGTAGCACAGACCGGTAATAAGAACACTCCCACCAGAACTTTGACAGTAGAAGGTCGTGACGTCGTTTTCTTATGTGATTCAGGAGCAGACCGCACAGTTTTAAAAGAGCACGTTGAGGGAGTTTCCGCTTCAAACGACCGTATTTTTGTGCAATCAGCAAACGGCAGAATAACATCAAGTGCAGTGTCTAAACCTGTGTCTGTAAAAGATCTTCAGACTAACTTAGAAATAACAGCACCCATAGTAATGTGTCCAGCGTGTCCAGTGAACCTCTTAGGGCGAGACTTAATGATAAAATGACATATTTCCGTCGTACCCACCTCAAAAGGAATGGTGGCTATAGGAAAAGATGAAACAGTGCCTACATATCCCCTCTTAGCCAGTGGGATACCACAGTATTATTGGTCTTTAGATTTCCCAAATCCAGACCCGGGGAAAATAGGGAAAGAATTATTAAAACTGGCTGATAACAGCCAATCAGGAGACTATGTCTCTATGTCTCCAAGCGAGATGCATGTTACCCTCTGGTACAAACATGACCCAGGGTCAGATCACCAATATGATAAGCTGGTGAATGACTCTGGACCCCAACGTGTAACATTACAACATTATTACACTGATGGCAAAGGAATGTCAGCCTGTGACGTTCTATTGCCAGATAAAGCTTTCAAGCTGTTTAAAAACCGTGGCTCCCAGCCGCATGTCTCTGTGACCAGAGACCCCCAGCACAAATGGGAGTTTCTGGGCCCGTGGTTGAAAGAGACAATGAGACACACACACTGGAGGCCAGAGCAAGACGGGTGGGAAATAAATCACACCCGAGACAGATGGAGAAAACCTTTAGGCTCACACCACACACCCACTTAGAGAGTTCTTATGAGTCTAAATGACAGCCATGCCCAATAATGTCAACAGTAACAGACCCACTGTTGAAAACAGTTCCTGATGAATTTTGGTCTAAGGGAAAAGCAGATGTAGGTTTAATGACTACTGCTCGACCTGTAGTGATAAAACCAAAAGCGGACTATAGACCTCGTGTCCGTCAGTATCCACTTAAACCAGATGCAGAGAAAGGCATCCAGCCAGTGATAGCTGATATGATTAAAGCAGGCATCATAATTCAAGCTCCAGATGCTCCATGTAATACTCCCATTTTTCCTGTTAAGAAAGCAGAAACGGGACAATGGAGGATGGTCCAGGATTTAAGAGCAGTAAATCAAGCTGTGGAAAGCAGGGCCCCATGTGTGCCTGACCCACACACATTGTTAAACCAGTTAAGAGTTGAAATTTACATATCAGGGAAAGAAGTATACTTATACTCAGTTACCACAAGGTTTCTGTGACAGTCCCACTATATTTACTGCAGAAATAAATAATTGTTTGGCTGATTTCCAAATGCCTGAACACAGCCAACTATTGGTATATGTAGATGATCTATTAATAGCATCAGACACAGAAGAACATAACAAGCAGGTTTCTGTGGCATTATTCAAACATTTACAAAGAACAGGAAACAAGGCCTCACTTTCAAAGTTACAGTGGGCCAGACAAGCTGTAGTTTTCTTAGGCCATGAAGTATCTCCTGAAGGTCGAAGAATCACAGACACCAGAAAAAAGTCTATATTAGATGCACCGAAACCCGTCACAAAGCAACACATGATGAGTTTTCTAGGCTTGTGCAACTATTGTAGGTTGTGGATCCCAAATTATGCACAAATGACACAACCGTTGTTAGATCTTATCTATGGTGAACCAATGACTATGAAACAAACTTTGCAGTGGACAGATGCAGCACCGAGCTGAAACAAGCACTTACCAGCTCCACGGTTATTGGGCTACCAGACTACACCAAGCCCTTCGTACAGACTGTTGATTGTAAGGGTTCATTTCTGACGTCTATGTTAGATGAAGCCTGTGGCTTACTACTCTAAGAGATTAGATCCAGTTGCATGCGCTTTGCCTAGCTGTGTCAGAGCTGTGTGTGCTGCAGCGTTAGCCATACAAGCCTCTGCTGAGGTTGTGCTTTATCACCCGCTGCAACTGTTAGTGCCTCATGAAGTAGACGTGTTACTGACTCAGACAAAAATGACATTTCTGTCTCCTGCGAGACATTTGTCTTTACTGTCAACGTTGCTTTGGCAACCACATTTGACCATTAAAAGATGTTCAACTCTGAACCCGGCAACCCTCCTGCCACATCCACATGAGGGGCTGCCACATCGTTGTCTAGCTGACACAGAACAGCAGTGTAAACCACGACCTGACTTGAAAGATACTCCTTTAGAGGAAGGAGAATGTTGGTTTGTTGATGACTCCTCAAGGTACTAATCAGTCTGGGTTCGCGGTAGTTACACAGGACATCATTCATCACAGCAATGAAGTTACCATCTCACTATTCTGCACAAGCTGCAGAAATTGTGGCATTAACTGAAGCGTGTAGAACTGGACGTGGGAAAAGACTGACAGTGTACACAGACAGTCAGTTTGCTTTTTCTACATTACATTGCTTTGCCGCCCAGTGGGCTCGTAGAGGAATGACAACTTCTACAGGGAAGACAGTGCAACATGCAAAACTGTTGGAAGCATTATTACAAGCTGTGCTTTTGCCAAAAGCATTAGCAGTGTGTAAATGTGCGGCACATACGAAAGGGAAAGATTCAGTTTCACTAGGAAATGCGTTTGCAGACAAGATAGCGAAAGAAGCAGCAGAAGGAAAATATGGAACAATGGTCATGGTGGCACAGGATTCTCCTCAAGTGCCACTAGACATAGAAATGATCAGAGACATGCAACTAACTCTCCTAAGCAAGAAGTGACAAACTGGCTTAAAGACGGAGCACAAATTGAAAATGATGTTCACTACATTAACAAGAAGCCATGCCTACCTAGAAGTCTGTTCCATACAGCAGCTGTAATGAGCCATGGGCCATGTCTCAACAGGGATCCCCCCTGTTGAGACATGGCCCATGGCTCATGGCCCATGGTGACAATAATTGACCAGCACTTCTATGCTTATGGATTTAATACTTACTCAAAACATTTTTGTAGATCATGTCTCATCTGTTGCAAACATAATCCACAAGGTAATCTCAGACCAAAAAGAGGACAGTTCCCCCGAACTAAATATCCTTTCCGGTTCATACACATGGACTTTATTGAACTAACACCAAGCCAGCAATATAAGTATTGCCTCGTTCTCATAGAGCCATTTTCAAAATGGGTTGAAATCGTTCCAAGTAAGACAGCAGATGCTCTTACAGTAGCAAAAGCCATATGCAAGCACATAATACCACAACATGGTATTCCAGAAGTAATCTATAGTGACAACGGGACACGTTTTGTGAACGAAGTAGTGTCGCGAATGGCAGAACATCTAGGAATACGTCTGAAAAATCACTGTTCATACCACCCACAAAGTGCAGGATTGGTGGAAAGAACCAATGGCACCGTGAAAGGCAGACTGAGAAAGACCATGGAGCAAACAGGCAGACCATGGCCTGAGTGTTTAGATTTGGTAAAAATGTATATGCGCATTACTCCTACAGATAAAGGATTAACTCCTTTTGAGATTGTGCATGGGAGATCTTTCGTGTTACCAATGATGACTAATGTTAAAGAAAAGGCAGAAGACACACACACACATTAGCAAACTGGATGTGCAAAATGCTGAAGGGGAAAGAGGTTGTTAATGCCAATAATCTGCCAGATAATGATCTGTCTCCCCAGGTGACGCTTATACAGCCAGGTGACCAGGTCCTCATCAAAGTGATTAAACGGAAGAACTGGTCCAGCCCCCGCTGGGAAGGCCCCTACACAGTCCTGCTGACCACTCCCACAGCGTTGAAGATAGCAGAGAGAGACACGTGGATTCACCAGACCCACTGCAAAAAGCTGACACCGCTGACATCTGAGTAGGGTGGAAGTCGGCCGGCACCAAAGCCTTTGGCTGCAGAAAAAACCATCTGAACCCTACTCCCAGCTATGATGTCGAGGGGTAAGCTGTGTGCAGTGGTAATTGCTGGAACTGTAGCTGCGATAGCTATAGTGACTCTGTTGCTGTGGGAAGATGGTCTCTTACCGGGGCAGGGATCTCCAGGGAAGGTCATCTTGCATCGTCCGAGCCGAGCCATCAGAGACTGGGACGCATGGGAGGCAGCACGGGACTACCTCAAGGACAATCCAGATGGTAATCTATGGCTGGCATATACCAACTATACGGCCAAGACAATTACTGAAGGGTCTTGTGTGATCTGTGCCAAGGCGCGACCACAACTGTCTATTGTTCCTTTTCCTTATGACACACATTCCTGTTATCAAGAAGCTCGAGACAGGGAGCTGGTGTCAGAGGATTCTTGCAGTATTCGACTAACCGCTCAAGTCACAGGAACTCCACTAAAGGACTACATCCCTAGAGTCCAGTTTAACAAAAATATTGTGAAGTACCCTGTACAATGAGAGCAGTACTGGGACTAGCAGGAAAAACATTTACTTTAATGTGTACAACATATCTAGACGCATTTGGACAGTATGTGAATCTATAGATCCCAAGTGGCCTACAGGGGAACCCATACAGAGAACAACTAGTAAATCTGGGGAGTTCCCGGCCAGTGGGGTTTGTGCAAACTGTACGTTTGAGAGTTTTCACAGGTCAGGAAAGGGACAGCGACTGGGAGAATTTCCAACCTGCACCACCACATGGAATGTGACGGACAGAACCAAGACATGGGGGAAGCCCATTGGAACGGGTTGGACCGAGCATATCGAGAAACGGAACAACCTCACCTACTACAACGTTGCAGGTATACCAAGGGCACCTCCATACCAGGGATTTCGACCGACTGGCATGGGAGATTGCCGACGTGTGGTGGATGTGTGGAGGAGCTCCCAGACAGACTTTACCGACAGACTGGACTGGCACCTGCACGCAAGTAATGTTTCTCACAAGTGACATACACGTAGGAAGAGAACAACAAACAGACAGGAGTCGGCGTAACATTGATATCAGAGCTCAAATGAGTTTGAGCACCGTCTACCTGGACTCTATTGGGCAACCACGAGGTATTCCACATGAGTTTAAAGCACGGGATGAAGTTAAAGGAGGCTTCACATTAGCTATTCCATTTATGGGCCCCATAGCTGAAGTAGCTAAGAACACTGAATGGATTAATTACATTTATTACAATCAGCAGAGATTTGTCAACATTACTCACAATGGGATGAGAGGACTGGCTGAACAACTGGCACCTACCTCTCTAATGGCATGGCAGACCCGTATGGGAGTTGACATGTTGTTAGCAGAGAAAGGAGGACTGTGTGTTATGTTCGGTGATGAATGTTGTACTTTTATTCCAAACAACACAGCTCCAGGCGGTTCAGTCAGCATCGCTCTAAAGAACCTGAAAAGTCTGAAGGAAGAATTGGCACGAAACTCTGGAGTTGAAAATCCATGGGGGAAGAGGTTTGATTCAATGTTTGGGCAATGGAAGTCTACTATTGTGACTTTCCTTACTGCAATAGGGATAGTATTGCTTCTATTTCTGTTCTCGGCCTGTTGTGTTATACCCTGTGTCCGTAGCCTCATTGTGAAGAGTGCTGAAACGGCAGTGTCACAGCAGTTCACAATCCAACAACTGGAACTGGAGAAAGAGATCTACGAGGATGACGAGCGGGAAGAGTGTATCTCCCTAATCGACATAGCAGAATAATCAATGCCTGATGTATGATGCATGTTCCGAAAATGAGAGATCAAGTGGAATGTGTCTGATGATGATTCGTGCAGATTGTGTTTGCTATTCATGTATATAATGTTAAAGTTTTTTTCTTGCCCAGGGTACACAGGAGGACAGACAGGAGGGATTGTTAGAGGATATGGAGCATAAGCATTGTCCTCTCTGTGTTTGGTCCTGTCTGTGTCTCTGTGACCTGCAACCTTCTCTTGCTTTTACTTTTATAAACATGCAACGATTTCTAGTATTAGAGGAGAGTGGTTTTACCACCTATGTCAGGAGGAGGTTTTGCAGACCACATTTATTGCTTAACGGCTCCATAGGTATCTGACACCACATGGAGCTGTCCACTATCTTGCTATGCCTGCATGCATCTTTTACGACTTGTAGTGTTTGGGAAAGGGGGTCTCAACCGCCTGCATCAAAGGAGGAAGCTTCACAACCTATGTATATGTTATCTACCATATATGGACTTTATTGCACCAGATGTAGAAGGAGTGACTTTCATACTGATCTCAATAAAAGACCTGTGTGCGAGAGAGGAGTTTGGAGTTCTCCAGCTGGCCACTAAGTTGTTGTGTTCAGAGAGGCTCCCCTCGTGCACGAGTAAAAGAAGCTGAGATTCTCGAGTTTGTCTTCATGTGTCAGGTGTCTCTGCGATTGTTTAAGTGTTGGCAGGTTAGACCCAACACTTACCCTCCCGACCCTGACCTCCCATTCGTGGTAGAGGTGGACGCCTCCGTCTGCGGGGTAGGAGCTGTCCTCTCTCAGAGGTCGAGACTAGAGTCTAGGCTCCATCCGTGCGCTTTCTTCTCTCGAAAACTGTCGGACTCTGAGAGAAATTACGAGGTGGGGAACAGGGGACTGTTAGCAGTTAAGCTCGCCCTTGCAGAATGGCGGCATTGGCTTGAGGGCGCCAAGCACCAGTTTACAGTGCTCACAGACCACAAGAACCTGGAATACCTCAGATCAGCAAAGAGTCTGAATTCAAGGCAGGCCAGGTGGGCCATTTTTTTCGAGCGTTTCTCCTTTTCCCTTTCTTTTCGCCCAGGGTCCGAGAACAACAAGGCGGATGCACTTTCAAGGCTATTCTCCACCACGGGCGATACGGACCATGGGAAGTTTATCCTTCCCACCTCAGTTCGTCTAGGCGCGGCTCGGCTAGCCTTGGAGGAGGAGGTCCGACTGGCATCACTGAACCATCCTATCCCAGACGCCTGTCCCGAACATTGTCTCTTCCGCTCCAAGGTACTGCAACTCTGTCATAACTCTCGTCTCTCCGTTCATCCAGGTTTTTCCCATACTCTGCACATTCTGTCCCAGAGGTTCTGGTGGCCCTCTATCCGACTTGACACCAAGGATTACATCTCTGCATGCGACTCCTGTGCTAGGGTCAAAACGTCCAATCAACCTCCTGCCGGACTTCTCCGCCCCCTTCCAATCCCACGGAGGCCATGGTCACACATTGCAATGGAGTTTGTCACGGGTCTGCCCCCCTCAAAAGGTAAAACTGTCATCCTGTCCATAATAGATCGATTTTCTAAGATGGCACACTTCGTAGCCCTGCACAAACTCCCCTCAGCTCCCGAGACAGCTCGCCTCCTGACGGACAACGTGGTCCGCCTCCACGGAATCCCAGAGGACATCGTCTCCGACCGTGGTCCACAGTTTGCGTCCCGCTTCTGGGCGGAGTCTTGTAAGTCCCTGGGAATTAAGATCAGCCTCTCTTCAGGGTATCATCCACAGACCAACGGGCAGACAGAGAGATTAAATCAGGAGCTGGAGGTTAGCCTCCGTCATCTCGCGGCTAACAACTCCACCGCCTGGGCAGAGGAACTAACATGGGCTGAGTATGCCCATAACTCCCTCGTCTCCTCGGCAACAGGGTTTTTCCCCGTTCTATGTAGTTTACGGCTACCAGCCGCCACTCTTTGAACCACAGTTCAGGCAGTCCACAGTACCATCAGCAGCAGCCTCTGCTCGCCGATGCCATCTGGCCTGGAGACAGGCACGGCAGGCCCTAATTTCCTCTGTCTCTACCTACGAACACCGAGCCAACCTTCATCGACGACCTGCGCCCCACTACACAGTGGGTCAGCGAGTCTGGTTATCCACTCGGGACATCCCCTTAAAGGTACGCTCTCCTAAATTAGCTCCACGTTTCATAGGTCCGTTCCCATTCTCCAAGATCATCAACCCTGCCGCGGTTCGCCTCCGGCTGCCAGGACCCCTGAGAATCCATCCGACATTTCACGTGTCTCGTATTAAGCCAGTCCAGCTCCAGCGCATTATTCCCTGCCCACCGACCCCCTCCTCCTCCTCGACTTATCGACGGAGCACCTGCGTATACTGTGCACCGTATCATCAGCTCCCGCCGGAGAGGTCGGGGGCTTCAATACCTGGTCGACTGGGAGGGCTACGGACCGGAGGAGCGGTCCTGGATCTTGTCTTGTTTACACCATGTAGCATCTGTGACCCCAACAACCCTGTTGAGTTCGCCTCCACCAACACACTGACTAATTACATGGGTTTGTTGAGATTTATAAAATCTGTTAAAACAAATTGTTCTCTACATGTATGACTTTTCAAATATTCTCATGCACTAAAAGAAGAAATGCATCCATTTGCTAGAGGCATCTCGTTGTACAGTGGACTACAAGCCAGGAAAACTCAAGTCAAAGCTACATGTGAGCTTAGCGCCAAACAGATCTAAAAGCACTGAGCAAGAATATTCACAGGAAACCTGAAGCCTCATGTCTGAGAAAACAAAGTGCAGGGTTGGCTTCCTCACTCAGATCACAGCAAATGTAAGTATAACAAATACAAACCAACAATCTGGCGATGAGCACACTACGCTGTGTCAGAGAGAGGGAGAGAGAAGATGGGGTTGAGGAGAGTCACTGCTGAATTTATACAAACCTGAAATGAAACTAAATGATCAGATTAGAGTGTTTGGCACAGATGCCAAGAGGCCTCTGCTACTTCCTTGAGGTGGTGGAGATGTGAAGGTGATGCAGGGGTTGGGAACTGATGCGAGTTCAAGTAGGAGATGTGCTGCATGACCTCGTCAAAGGCATCAACGTCATCACCCTCGACTGTCGGAGAGGTTGGAGTTGAAGAAAACCTGAGAGAAGAGAAATAACATTACACACAAACCACACGTTTAATACTGATTTCCTCTACTTCAGCATTTTAGTGTTTTATTTTCAGTATTGTCCAACAATCTCAGACTTCAAATAACTTTTAAAATCGTGCATGATTTTTTTCCACACCTTGACTCGTGAAGACAGGAGAAAGATGGATGAGACTTAGACACATGCAACACCTGCATTAACAGGGTACAAAAAAATAATGTGTGTGTCCTGCAGGTCGATCCATAAAGATGAGCCTCAACTCTGCAGCCAGGTCAGAGTTTTGTGCTCATCGTGTGTCTACTTCTGTTCTGCTTGTGTATCCATAACGGTCCTGCTGCTGAGTGAATACAATCTATAGATGGAGGATGACAACACTAATCAGCAAAACCCACGACATCTCATTCATTCTGCATCGTGTTGCAAACTGAAGAATGAATCTTTCAGCATCTAGAATGTTTCAGAATCATTGCAGCCAAAGTGGTGTGAGGAGGCTGTTAGCATGGAGGCACTGTGGACACATGGACATTACTGAGGGGTAGAGTAAGCAGAGCAACCTGAGGTGAACTCACAGACTGTCTCAGTGTCATCGTCAAGTCCAGAGTTTTCTGAAAAGGACAAGAAGGAAGGTTGAGGATCTGCAGGAGAGACTCAGGTGCTGCTCACAAGGCCACACTGCAAGAGGCACCGACCAACAACAACACTGCACTTTGTATTCTACAGAAGAGAGAACAGATCATAAGGTGACAGCAGAGAATCTGTTTAGTAATGAACAACATTCTCCCTAAACTTTGCTGAAACTCTGCTGACTGTTGGAGTCTGGGGCTCGAAGGCCGTCCCGTCCACAAACAGAGACACACTCAGCACATCATGACTGATGGTTGGAGGAGTCACAGGAGTTGAGAGTTCACGCCTACTCACTGCCCTCAGTCCTTAGACCACAGAATGAGTCTGTTCTTTACAGGAGTGAAGGGAAGTGGCAGGATAAATGTGTGGTCTCTGGCCAACTTTCCTCAGCCTGAAGAAGCTTCTTGGATAGATTCAGAAACGTGTCTACTCTAAACGAAGTCCAGCTGACTCAACTTTGACGCAGCTTCACCTGGATGACTGAAGATGTAGTTCTCACTGAAGACAGGGAGGACAAAGCTGATTTCCAGGAGTCGGTGCTCAGTGTTCAGCTGAAGTCAAGCTGTGTGTCTTCAGGGATCTCTCAGCTCGTCTCTGAGCGTCTGGAAGCTCCTCTGGTCCACGATCAGACGACAGCAGCACTGGCCTTAAAGACACGCCGTCAGGTAAAAGGCCTCATTCTGTTCTATTCCATTTATATTCTGTCTCTTCTGCTTCACTCAGTCTAGACACATCTGAGTTCTCTGTACCTGCTGTGGTCCCAGATCCAGGTCACGCCCTGCGACAGGTAGCTCCTGCAGGTTCTGATCATCTGGTTGGTGACCTTGGGCAGCACAGAGGTCGTCCTCGGACGAGACGGTGGTATCATCCCGATGCTGCTCATCAGGGCGGGAACGTGCTTCATCATGCTGGTCTGTCACAGAGGAGGGAAGGTCAGAGAGTCACCAACAGCCTCTGTTCACCTAAAACCAGTTTTCTGTGTCAGACGTAAACAGGGCGAGGACTCGCATGGATTCTGACTGTTCTGTTCGATTACAAGCAACAGGTTTTGTCACTGGTTTGAGTCCAGAGACATTTTAAAACTCTGTATTTACCAAGTGTATTTCTCCAGTGGTCTGACGAACTTATCCAGGGTGTAAAGATACTTACACAACAGTGATGTCTCTGTCCTAAAACGATCCAGCGGCCAGTTGGTGGAAACATGTAACATGTAGGTGGTGTGAAGGAAAGTCCTCTTCCATCTTAACTTACATTTGGAGTGGATTCAAACCTGACCAGTTCTCTCCAGTTTGCTGGACTCTGGACTTCACCACCTCCCTGAGCAGAGTCCATTTCACATCAGGGCGCTTCACTGCCTCCTGAATAACGCCCAGGACAGCTTTAGGGTTTGATTTCCAGATAAACAGACACCACAAGGGTGATCGTGCATCACTTCCAATGCTCCAACTCCACTGATGGGCCAACATTATCGGCCTTCTCCCTTCACCAGCTATGGATGGTCAAAGTGGGATCATCCAGTGACATCCATCTCAAGATGTAAACCAAACATCGACAGGGTCCTCCAACATGCAACTAGACTTAAACTAAATGCTGCAGCAACTGATCCTGGGACAGTGTGGTTGTCCATTCTACCTGCAGAGGTGTAGCTCAGCTGACTGATGACATCAGGGAGGTCCACCTGCAGCAGCTGCCACTTTCTCTCCATGTTGCCTCAGATGACTGATGAGCTGGTCCACTGAGGACAGGAAGGACTGGACGTACGGACTGGACGCGTCCTCCTGTGGAGGACCCCACGTCTGGACAGAGAATAAAGGCAGAGCTAACAAACAGCCACATCAGCTCCGTCAGCTCACAAGCAAATGCAGCAGAGACTAATCTAAAAAAACTAGTCTGACCAACTCACATGATCTGAATTCACTCACCTGATAACATGCAGCAGGTCATCTCACAGTTAGTTCACTGTCTGTGTTTTCTGATAAGGAGAACATAACAAATGCAGTTTCATATTAAATCAGTTTATCTGGCAGTGAGTGAACCTCTGCACCTGTCACACATGTTTCTAGTGAGGCCAAGAAAGCAAAGCTGCTAAATAGCCAGTAGGACCAAACTATCAGCTTCCACATCATGGGGGTATTTTGACTTTGACTGGGTTAACAACAACATACATATATTCATTTATATTTTCATAATATTAATATATTAGTTTTGCTTCTCATTGTGTGCGAGGTTTCTCTTTTTGCTTCTAACATGTCTGGTAGTGGGTCACACAGGGCAGATGGTGGTTTGTACCTGCTGAGACCTGAGTTCCGGTAACATGGCCTGATCCATCAGCATCTCCAGGCTGCACAGGACGCACTGCTGAGGTTCACCTCCTGTAAACACAGTGAGCAAACAGGTTCAGTTCTGCATTATCTCCTATAAAGTTCACATTTTCTGACAGCTTCCATCAAGGTTGAGGTTCTGACCTGCTGTATGTTAGTAAAGATGAGGCTTTAACACCTGAACCTGTCCTAAACAGAGTCCAGACGCGTTTCTCCAAAATGAGCCTGATTCCACCTCAGAATCACTGCCCAGACAAAAATACTACAAATCAAAAGCAGGTGTGAGTTGAGAGGATCTAGGTCGACCTGAAGACCTGCTACAGATGGAAGAGTTGTTCTGCTCAACCTGTTTCCACCTCCGTCTCTTCTTAGACTTTCCTGTAGAGGTAGTGTTTGACCTGGGCATTAAACCTACCACTCAGGTGATAATGAGCTAAACAAAGCAGAAGTCGCCAAAATAAAAGGCTGCTCCGTCTCCTGTTTAATGTGACTGAACTGTGCCAGAAACGGTGGAATCACCTTTGACGTCCCTATAGTGAGGAAGAGTTTCTTCTGTGTCACTGCTGAGGCTGTGAGGTCCACGTACGATGAATAACTGGAGGAAAGACTCTGTGGAGAAAGCTGTTAATAAACAGAGACGAGTGATGGGAAAAGGATCAAATACGCAGATAAATATGTACGTTACACTCATATTTAGAGGTTTTATACAAGTCACCTTGTTCACATGCTGACAGAAGAAAATCTACTTCCTGGATCCATTTGCAGCAAAGAATTCATCAGTGACACTGAACTGGAAGAACGACTCATTCAGGGAACATCAGTTGTGTGAGGTTCTAGTTGTGATGCTACCTGTTCAGCAGAGATGGGGGCGTCCTCCACCTCCTGCTCCCCAGGGTCACAGCGTCTGCACACGACTAACAGACGTCTGTCACGACCAACTGAGGTCTATGAACTATGAACATTCAACATCTGAATTAATAATTGGGTTTCAGTATAGTTTATAATGGTATATTATGCACCTGTCTTCTCCTCAGTGGCTGCTTTAACGTGTTTAAATGTCCCAAAGTCATTGTTTCCAGCTCTGAGTGGTTTTCTAACACCTCCTGCAATTGAAGCTCATGTTTTCTTGGGTTCGTCTTTTAGTCGCTGCCAGTTTCATCTTGTATCCAGTTGCAGCCTGACACCGACTGTGTTTGTAACACACTGCAGCATTAAACTTTCACATCACGGTCGTGTTTTGTTTCACCGTGACTCTGTCTATATATATATAAGCAACGTTAGCAAAAGAAAAAGGTGCAGGTTAACATGCATTTTTTTTCCTATTTGTCCGTCAAGTCAAACCAAAGCCGTTTGTGGAGTTGCCTCATTCAGCGAGAGAGTCCTTCTATCAGGAAACGTGTCCAAGCTGTGTTTACCTGAATAAAGGCCGATCAGCGACGCGTATCCTCCTGAAGTCGGTGAACTATGGTTCCCAAGGTGCATTTCGTCCAATAAACGTCAGGGCAGATGGAAGATAAATGTAAAGGTGACAATTAAATGTTATGGTGATGTTGGCGAAAATGTATTCAATTTATCTTAGCCACAAATTATAAAATGTATTACGGCAACGGAGAGTGAGGATTATGGGAAATGTAGTAAGCAGCTTTGTCAGCGCAACACATTGCGACATAAGAGACAAAAGGTAAAACGTGAACATTGAGTCACTGTTATTTGTTCCGCGTTGGAAAATATTTGTTAATTTCATAGAATGAAACTGGTCCTTTTGTTTTTACAGGCTATGTTTCATAATAATCATATGCACATTACTTCCTGTCTGACTGACAGATATGACAGTGACTGTTGTTGGAAATTCCAAAGTCTTCATTTAGATGAAACTATGCATTTGTGGTCACAGTGATGATGGACCAACCACAGGCTACGGTTGGTTTATAGAAAGGTGAACTCACGTCCTCAGGGGCTTTGACATGTTTAAACCTTTACATCATCTGTGAGTGTCATTGAATTTGTTCATAATTATTTTATACAGATATTAACATGTTGTACTGTTGATGTTTTGAAATGTCTAATAAATATTCAGATGTGTTTTGGGAAAATATATTAGTTACAGCAGAAGAATGACACAGACAAACATTGTCAGTTCTTTCCTCTTCCATCATTCTGAGAACTAAATGTCTACATAAACGCAAACACTACTGTGATAACAGCACAACATTTAGTCTTAAAGTTGATCAGCTGGAGCCTCCAACAGTGGTGTAGGATCTATGGAGCAAAGAGAAAGGAAACGTGTTGAAGTGGATGAACAGCCTCATGAATATGGCTACATTTGCTGTGATCTGAGTGAGGAAGCCAACCCTGCACTTTGCTCTAACAAAATTATATTTGTCTTTTTTTTCTTTTCTTTTTTTTGCTATTTCCTTTTATTTGTTTCATGTTAGTTTTTGTTAAAAGTGACTAATGCTTTACGTAGATGTCATTTATCCATGTTGATGTGTAGAGGAAGTAGATTCATATTGTGTCATCTATAGATACAATCTGTTCAGTACATAATAATGAGTTGCTGTGGCAGCGTAGCTGGACATACTGTTGACCTGCCTGTGTGTATAGTGGAGGGTGTTTCTGAACAGAGTCCTGTTGCCTTAACTGTTGAGAAATGAGCTTGAGAGCAGCATGAAAGTCAAAGTGTATGAGGCTGTCAACTGTAAAATTCTGTCAAACGCTCACTGTCCACGTTTGAACTGCAGCTTAAAGTAGAAAACCACGGGTCACTGCTGTGTGAACACTCTGACTCTGAAGTCAAGTCTCCTCAGTGACAACACCACCTCCAGCTTTTATGGTTCAGCTCCTGAGTTAAGTTTCTATTGGTTGAAATGAATGTCAGCCTAACACTGTGTTTCCCAACCTGTTGGAGCCTCAGCACATGTTTTACACTAGAAAACCACACAACACACCACCAATCAAAAATGCCACAAGAAGCAGATGTAATGTCTAGTGTCAGTTTATTTGGTAGAGGGTCTTGGGCTCTTTCCTTAACGGCGCCAGGACCAAGCATCTCTAAGGATCATTTTGCAGGTGGTCAGTATCAACATCTCTGCTACGGTGTGAGGCTGTTTAGATTTAGTGATGAGTTCAGCAGCTTGGTAGCTTTCAGAACTTTCTCACTCAGCTTGGTGACAGATGTACGACGCAGTAATTAGAGTAATACACTTGCATCGTCAGTAGCCATTTCACTCTATAGGAAGGGTGAATCTAAGCTGCATGAGAGACACAAAGTACCTGAGGATACCTGAGTTCTATCATTAAATGAGGAGCAGATTTAAGTGTCACTGAATTAAAAGAAAATAATTAATAACTACCAGTCAGGTGTCTCATAAAAAATATTTACAGCAAAGACATGACCTGCATTTGCAATGACCACAAGTCTACTGCTCCTGCTGTTCATGGGACTGATCTCTGTTCACTGCTTGTTCTCTTCATCATAATGTTCAGCTGACTGAAGGAACTCTATTTAATTATAAGAATCAAACATATAGAAATAATTATTCAGTCATGCAAATATGTACATACAAGATGAACCTGATGTAGTATAATCATGTGTTTGACTTTTTTGTCCATCCTTGACTGACTAATAAAGTTTACGTGTTTAGGTCTGAGTGAGTTGTGTCTGTTTTTGAGCACCTTCTGGCTGAACAGCTCATCTGCAGTTCAACCAGAAGGTGAGTAATGAGACCAGATGTGTGTCAGGGTGTTTCCAGCCTAAGGAAGGACTCTATGTAATTATTAAATTAACAAAACATGTATAAATATTTATTCAATCATGCAAATATGTACATACAAGTGGAACCTGGTGTAGTATGATCATCTGTTTATTCCTCCCCAGGAACAGAACGTGACGTGAACCAAGCCTATCAAAGCAACTCAGGCCTCTGAAACGTCCACTTCGCACCCTGACCTTTGACCTGTATCTGCTAGCTGCTAGCTGCTAGCGGGACAGCTGCTAGATGCTAGCTGATAGCTTTGACATTATCCCTTTTCCTCGTTTTACACAGACAGAAGTTGAAGCCGCGTCGCCTATTGGCCTTTATTCAGGTAAACGCAGACTGGACACATTCACTGATAGAAGGACTCTGTCTCTGAATTAGTCAGCATTTTACTTGCTAAGCATTAGCCTCAATGCTGCTACTGATGGTTAGCTAACCTGCAGCTCGCTAGCTGCCAGTTTCCAATTGGCCAGTAATTAATTTGTGTCTCTACGATCTCAAAATATTTATCTGACTTACCGACTGACAAATATTCAGGTTAGTTTTCAATTTTATAAAATTAAAAATTATATTGCCTGGGATAACATGTTTGCTTACTGATTGGCCTCTGACCCTGGTGACGTCACAGACTGTCGTCTCTAGCTACGGGACAACAATCTTTCAGCTGTTTCGACAACAGACAGAGACACAGGTAAGATGTTTCCAGCTGAGCTCAATGTTAATTTTACTGTATTTATTCTTTGTTATATGTCTTATTTCTAGTTTATTCAGATAAACACAGACTAGATATGTTCACCGATAGAAGGACTCTCTGAATGAGTCAGCATTTTACTTGCTAGGCATTAGCCTCAATGCTGCTACTGATGGTAGCTAACCTGTAGCTCGCTAGCTGCCAGTTTCTAATTGGCCAGTAATGAATTTGTGTCTCTACGATCTCGAAATGCTTATCTGACTTATCGACTGACAAATATTTAGTTTAGTTTTTCAAGTTCATAAAATTAAAAATTATATTCCCTGGGATAAAATGGTAACTTACTTATTGGCCTCCGACACAGGTGACGTCACAGACTGTCGTCTCTAGCGACGGGACAACAATCTTTCAGCTGTTTCCAGCTGAGCTCAGTGTTTATTCAGTTATATTTCTTATTTCTTGTGTTTAGTTTATCTTAATGCTTCGGTCAAATTTAATGATGAATAATATGTGGTTCTGTCAACCTGAAGTGCTTGTATATACTGTTAAACTGTCTTTCAATGCTGGATACAGGTAATAAGTTGGAGTCATTGTCTTTCTAGTGTTTGGTTCGTCTGCTTTAGTCAGTGAGTGGGTACATTAACTGCCGACTGAAACCATCAGTGTCTAACAGTGAACTAAATGCAGACCTCGCCTGCATGTTTAGCTGCACCTTTTTCTGTTTGCTAACACACTGTCACACACTGTTGTTAAACCAGTGATATTGGGCCTTGCTAACCTCCTTTTCACATGCAGACAGGAGCGAGTCACGGAAAAGGCAGCAAGCTCTACAGACTGGACCTTCGAGGCTGCGCAGGGAAGGAAAACCGCTCATGGACGCTGTGGATCGAGGAGGTAGTTAAGTAGTTTTTCTCTGTTTAAACACGTGTTTCTGGGTTGTTTGTGTCATTGATGCAGTGGTCAGAGTGTGCTGGCATGCTGGGCCACTCTGTCAGTGATACTGAGGGGCCTGTGTCTTTAGTGTCATGTAGAATGAGTCTTGCTGGGCTGTTGGGCCACCCACTCAATAGTTTTTAGTTAGTATTGTAGTAGAAGTGTCGTAGTAGTATCATAGTAGTAGCAGAAGGGTCATACTAGTAGTAGCAGTAGTAGTGGGAATAGTACTAGTAGAAGTGTAGTAGTAATGGTATTAGTGTTGTACCTGTAGGACAGTAGTAGTTGTGTTATGGTAGTATATTAGTAGAAGTAGTACTAGTCATGGTAGTGTCCTACTATTTTAGTATTAGCTGTAGTCTAGTATTAGTAGCAGTGTCCTAATAGCAGAAGAATATTAGTAGTAGTCTTACTAGTTTTAGCTGTAGTCTAGTATTAGTAGTAGTGTCCTACTAGTGGTAGCTGTAGTGTAGTATTAGTAGTAGTGTCTTACTAGTGGTAGCTGTAGTATAGTATTAGTAGTAGTGTCCTACTAGTGGTAGCTGTAGTGTAGTATTAGTAGTAGTGTCTTACTAGTGGTAGCTGTAGTATAGTATTAGTAGTACTGTCTTACTAGTGGTAGCTGTAGTGTAGTATTAGTAGTAGTTTCTTACTAGTGGTAGCTGTAGTCTAGTATTAGTAGTAGTGTCCTACTAGTGGTAGCTGTAGTCTAGTATTAGTAGTAGTGTCCTACTAGTGGTAGCTGTAGTATAGTATTAGTAGTAGTGTCCTACTAGTGGTAGCTGTAGTGTAGTATTAGTAGTAGTGTCTTACTAGTGGTAGCTGTAGTGTAGTATTAGTAGTAGTGTCTTACTAGTGGTAGCTGTAGTATAGTATTAGTAGTAGTGTCCTACTAGTGGTAGCTGTAGTCTAGTATTAGTAGTAGTGTCCTACTAGTGGTAGCTGTAGTATAGTATTAGTAGTAGTGTCCTACTAGTGGTAGCTGTAGTGTAGTATTAGTAGTAGTGTCTTACTAGTGGTAGCTGTAGTGTAGTATTAGTAGTAGTGTCTTACTAGTGGTAGCTGTAGTGTAGTATTAGTAGTAGTGTCCTACTAGTGGTAGCCGTAGTCTAGTATTAGTAGTAGTGTCCTACTAGTGGTAGCCGTAGTGTAGTAGTAGTAGTAGTGTCTTACTAGTGGTAGCTGTAGTGTAGTATTAGTAGTAGTGTCCTACTAGTGGTAGTTGTAGTATAGTATTAGTAGTAGTGTCCTACTAGTGGTAGCTGTAGTATAGTATTAGTAGTAGTGTCTTACTAGTGGTAGCTGTAGTATAGTATTAGTAGTAGTGTCTTACTAGTGGTAGCTGTAGTGTAGTATTAGTAGTAGTGTCCTACTAGTGGTAGCTGTAGTGTAGTATTAGTAGTAGTGTCTTACTAGTGGTAGCTGTAGTGTAGTATTAGTAGTAGTGTCTTACTAGTGGTAGCTGTAGTATAGTATTAGTAGTAGTGTCTTACTAGTGGTAGCTGTAGTGTAGTATTAGTAGTAGTGTCTTACTAGTGGTAGCTGTAGTGTAGTATTAGTAGTAGTGTCTTACTAGTGGTAGCTGTAGTATAGTATTAGTAGTAGTGTCTTACTAGTGGTAGCTGTAGTTTAGTATTAGTAGTAGTGTCTTACTAGTGGTAGCTGTAGTGTAGTATTAGTAGTAGTGTCCTACTAGTGGTAGCTGTAGTATAGTATTAGTAGTAGTGTCTTACTAGTGGTAGCTGTAGTGTAGTATTAGTAGTAGTGTCCTACTAGTGGTAGCTGTAGTGTAGTATTAGTAGTAGTGTCCTACTAGTGGTAGCTGTAGTGTAGTATTAGTAGTAGTGTCCTACTAGTGGTAGCTGTAGTGTAGTATTAGTAGTAGTGTCCTACTAGTGGTAGCTGTAGTATAGTATTAGTAGTAGTGTCTTACTAGTGGTAGCTGTAGTATAGTATTAGTAGTAGTGTCTTACTAGTGGTAGCTGTAGTGTAGTATTAGTAGTCGTGTTGCAACAGCTGTACTAGTCTAGCAGTAGCAGTGTTGTCGTAGTAGTATAAGTGTAGTACTCAAAGTAGTTGTTTAGTATGCATGTAGTAGTATTCAGTGTAGTAGTGTAATGGTTGCGTGGTAGTAGTAGTCTTCGATTAGTGGTAGTATTGTATTAGTGTATTAGTAGGAGTAGTGTTGTTTTTTGTAGTAGTGTTATCGTAAGAGTGGTGTCGTCATAGTAGCAGTCTAGCAGTAGTATTGTACTATCTAGTATAGTGAAGTAAAGTATAGTATGTTATAGTGTGTGGGGTAGTGTAGTGGAGTTTGATTTAGTGTAGAGTCATATAGTCTAGTTTGGTTTAGTATAATATTGTACTAGTATTATAATATAATCTGTACTGTATTGTATACTGTAGTGTAGTTTAGCATAGATGTAAGATAGTCTAGTAGAGTGTAGTCTAGTATAGTTTGGAATAGTCTAATGTGTAGTGTACTGTAATATAGTGTAATATACTCAAGTTGTATTGTAATATAATATATAATTTCGTTTACAATAGTCCAGTGTGGTGTAGTATATCTTAATATAGTATAACATTGTGTACTATAGTTTAGTGTAGTGTAACATAGTCTAGTATAGTTTAGAATAGTCTAGCGTACTCTGTTATAGTTTAGCATTGTGTAATATAGGCTTGTATAGCTTAGAATAGTCTAGTGTCTGGTAGTGTAGTGTACTTTAGTATATGTAGTAGATATATATAGGTGTAATATAGTCTAATGTGGTTTAATGTAGTGTAGTAGAGAGCAATATTGTCTAGTGTAGCTAGAATAGTCTAGTGTAATTTGGTGTTGTTTATTATACTGTAGTATAGTGTAGTATACTGTAGTTTAATGTATTATAATCTAATGTACTAAAGTCTGTTATAGTGTAGTTTAATATAGGGTATTATACTGTAGTATAGTGTAGTATACTGTAGTTTAATGTATTATAATCTAATGTACTAAAGTCTGTTATAGTGTAGTTTAATATAGGGTATTATACTGTAGTATAGTGTAGTTTAGTATAGTACAGTTTTACTATAATCGAGTGTACTAAAGTCTGTTATGGTGTAGTTTTGATGTAGAGTAATATTGTCTAGTGTAGTGTAATATGGTCTGTTATAGTCTAGTTTTGTTTAGAGTAATGTAATATAGTATAGTGTAGTTTTAGTACAATGTAGTTTAACTTGATATACTCTCATATAGTGTAGTTTAGCAAGGTGTAATATATTTTAGTGTAGTAGAGTGTAATATAGGCTAGTAGAGTGTGCTTTATAGTAATATTGTTTATTGTGGTGTAATATAGTTTAGTATAGAGAAGTATAATGTTTAGTACAGTGTAGTATAGTCTAATATAGTATAGTGTAGTAGAGTGTAACATGGTCAAGTAGAGTGTAGTCTAGTGTAGTTTAGAATAGTCTAATGTAGTGTACTGTAATACATTATAATATAGCCTGTTGTAGTGTAGTTTAGTTTAGAATAGTCCTCATTACTATAATTTAGCATTGAGTAATATACTCTAGATAGGAATTTTATTTATCCCGCAGTGGGGAAATTCTGGTGACCCAGCAGCAGCGGACAGACAGTCAGAAAAAAAGTTAATAATTACAAAAAAATAGTAAATTGTTTGACAATTCTAGTGTAGTTTAATGTAGTGTAATACAGTATAGTTTAGTTTATAATACTTTACTATAATAAATATAGTTTAATTTATTGTAGTCTAGTACAGTTTAGTGTGATATAGTCTAATATAGTGTAGTAAAGTCAAATATTTTCTAGTCTAGTTTAGAGTAGTGTAATATATTATCGTGTAGTTTAGTATAACGCAGTCTAACTTAATATACTCTAGTATAGTGTAGTTTAGAATAGTGTCATATATTCTAGTGTAGTTTAGTTTAGTATAATGTAGTTTATTTTATATAATATAGTGAAGTAAAGTATAGTATATTATAGCCTGTTAAAGTGTAGGTTAGTGGAGTGTACTATAGTGTAATCTACTTTAGTTTCCAATAGTCCAGTGTAGTGCAGTATAGAGCAATAGTTTATTGAAGTGTAGTGTAACATAGTCTACTATAGTGTAGTAGAATTAGAATAATCTAATATAGTGTAGTGTACTGTAGTATAGTCTAGTTGTAGTGTAGTTTAATATAGTTTAGTTTACAGTAATCCAGTGTGGTGTAGTATATCTTAATATAGTTTAACATTATGTACTATAGTCTAATAGTCTATAATTTAATATAGTCTAATATAGTGTAGTGTACTTTACAATAGTCCAGTGTGGTGTAGTATATCTTAATGTAGTTTAGTTTTAGGATTGGTGGTTCAATTGAGTCCGTTCCTTAGGAGACAGGTCAGTTGTCAGCCATTCATTGAAACACTTGTTCAAATGATTGTTACTGTGTTGTTTGTGTTCCGGAAGGGACAAAGCATTCGCCCACCTATCGGAGGATAGGTGTTTTTAATAACGCTTTGTTGTTTTTGAGTTTGTCAAGGTACAGAGCAGTCGTCGGTGGTTCCATTGACGCCTACTACTTGACCTGAGCTACAGAGGGAGCAGAGCAGTTGTTCTCCAGTCATTGAGTTGGTGGGTGAAATGTCTCTGGCTCTTTTCCTTGTGTTCCTCAGGTTATAGAGCAGTGGTCCACCAGTCGTAGGATTGGTGGTTCAGATACCTCTGACTTCTTGACCTGACTTCCTCGGCAGACAGAACAGTTGTCCAGCAATCGTAGGTTTGGTGGGTCAACTGACTCGGTTCCGTAGGAGACAGGTCAGTCATAAAGCAATCATTGGATCGGTGTTTCAATGGAATTTGACTGTGCTATTTGTGTTCCACAAGTGATACGGCATTTGTCCACCAATCGTAGGTTTCGTGATTTCATTGACTATGTCTCTGTGAGTTGAGTTCCTCAGGAGACAAAACAGTGTTTCACCAATCGTAGGTTTCGTGATTTCATTGACTATGTCTCTGTGAGTTGAGTTCCTCAGGAGACAAAACAGTGTTTCACCAATCATAGGTTTGGTGTTTCAGATGCCTCTGACCTCTAGACCTGACTTCCTCAGGAGACAGAACAGTTGTCTACCAATCGTAGGATTGGTGGTTCAATTGAGTCCGTTCCTTAGGAGACAGGTCAGTTGTCAGCCATTCATTGAAACACTTGTTCAAATGATTGTTACTGTGTTGTTTGTGTTCCGGAAGGGACAAAGCATTCGCTCACCTATCGGAGGATAGGTGTTTTAAAAAGGCTTTGTTGTTTTTGAGTTTGTCAAGGTACAGAGCAATCGTCGGTGGTTCCATTGACGCCTACTACTTGACCTGAGTTACAGAGGGAGCAGAGCAGTTGTTCTCCAGTCATTGAGTTGGTGGGTGAAATGTCTCTGGCTCTTTTCCTTGTGTTCCTCAGGTTATAGAGCAGTGGTCCACCAGTCGTAGGATTGGTGGTTCAGATACCTCTGACTTCTTGACCTGACTTCCTCGGCAGACAGAACAGTTGTCCAGCAATCGTAGGTTTGGTGGGTCAACTGACTCGGTTCCGTAGGAGACAGGTCAGTCATAAAGCAATCATTGGATCGGTGTTTCAATTGAATTTGACTGTGCTATTTGTGTTCCACAAGTAACACGGCATTTGTCCACCAATCGTAGGTTTCGTGATTTCATTGACTATGTCTCTGTGAGTTGAGTTCCTCAGGAGACAAAACAATGTTTCACCAATCATAGGTTTGGTGTTTCAGATGCCTCTGACCTCTAGACCTGACTTCCTCAGGAGACAGAACAGTTGTCTACCAATCGTAGGATTGGTGGTTCAATTGAGTCCGTTCCTTAGGAGACAGGTCAGTTGTCAGCCATTCATTGAAACACTTGTTCAAATGATTGTTACTGTGTTGTTTGTGTTCCGGAAGGGACAAAGCATTCGCCCACCTATCGGAGGATAGGTGTTTTTAATAACGCTTTGTTGTTTTTGAGTTTGTCAAGGTACAGAGCAGTCGTCGGTGGTTCCATTGACGCCTACTACTTGACCTGAGTTACAGAGGGAGCAGAGCAGTTGTTCTCCAGTCATTGAGTTGGTGGGTGAAATGTCTCTGGCTCTATTCCTTGTGTTTTTCAGGTTATAGAGCAGTGGTCCACCAGTCGTAGGATTGGTGGTTCAGATACCTCTGGCTTCTTGACCTGACTTCCTCGGCAGACAGAACAGTTGTCCAGCAATCGTAGGTTTGGTGGGTCAACTGACTCGGTTCCGTAGGAGACAGGTCAGTCATAAAGCAATCATTGGATCGGTGTTTCAATGGAATTTGACTGTGCTATTTGTGTTCCACAAGTGACACGGCATTTGTCCACCAATCGTAGGTTTCGTGATTTCATTGACTATGTCTCTGTGAGTTGAGTTCCTCAGGAGACAAAACAGTGTTTCACCAATCGTAGGTTTCGTGATTTCATTGACTATGTCTCTGTGAGTTGAGTTCCTCAGGACACAAAACAGTGTTTCACCAATCGTAGGTTTCGTGATTTCATTGACTATGTCTCTGTGAGTTGAGTTCCTCAGGAGACAAAACAATGTTTCACCAATCATAGGTTTGGTGTTTCAGATGCCTCTGACCTCTAGACCTGACTTCCTCAGGAGACAGAACAGTTGTCTAACAATCGTAGGATTGGTGGTTCAATTGAGTCTGTTCCTTAGGAGACAGGTCAGTTGTCAGCCATTCATTGAAACACTTGTTCAAATGATTGTTACTGTGTTGTTTGTGTTCCGGAAGGGACAAAGCATTCGCCCACCTATCGGAGGATAGGTGTTTTTAATAACGCTTTGTTGTTTTTGAGTTTGTCGAGGTACAGAGCAGTCGTCGGTGGTTCCATTGACGCCTACTACTTGACCTGAGTTACAGAGGGAGCAGAGCAGTTGTTCTCCAGTCATTGAGTTGGTGGGTGAAATGTCTCTGGCTCTTTTCCTTGTGTTCCTCAGGTTATAGAGCAGTGGTCCACCAGTCGTAGGATTGGTGGTTCAGATACCTCTGACTTCTTGCCTGACTTCCTCGGCAGACAGAACAGTTGTCCAGCAATCGTAGGTTTGGTGGGTCAACTGACTCGGTTCCGTAGGAGACAGGTCAGTCACAAAGCAATCATTGGATCGGTGTTTCAATGGAATTTGACTGTGCTATTTGTGTTCCACAAGTGACACGGCATTTGTCCACCAATCGTAGGTTTCGTGATTTCATTGACTATGTCTCTGTGAGTTGAGTTCCTCAGGAGACAAAACAATGTTTCACCAATCATAGGTTTGGTGTTTCAGATGCCTCTGACCTCTAGACCTGACTTCCTCAGGAGACAGAACAGTTGTCTACCAATTGTAGGATTGGTGGTTCAATTGAGTCCGTTCCTTAGGAGACAGGTCAGTTGTCAGCCATTCATTGAAACACTTGTTCAAATGATTGTTACTGTGTTGTTTGTGTTCCGGAAGGGACAAAGCATTCGCCCACCTATCGGAGGATAGGTGTTTTTAATAACGCTTTGTTGTTTTTGAGTTTGTCAAGGTACAGAGCAGTCGTCGGTGGTTCCATTGACGCCTACTACTTGACCTGAGTTACAGAGGGAGCAGAGCAGTTGTTCTCCAGTCATTGAGTTGGTGGGTGAAATGTCTCTGGCTCTATTCCTTGTATTCCTCAGGTTATAGAGCAGTGGTCCACCAGTCGTAGGATTGGTGGTTCAGATACCTCTGACTTCTTGACCTGACTTCCTCGGCAGACAGAACAGTTGTCCAGCAATCGTAGGTTTGGTGGGTCAACTGACTCGGTTCCATAGGAGACAGGTCAGTCATAAAGCAATCATTGGATCGGTGTTTCAATGGAATTTGACTGTGCTATTTGTGTTCCACAAGTGACACGGCATTTGTCCACCAATCGTAGGTTTCGTGATTTCATTGACTATGTCTCTGTGAGTTGAGTTCCTCAGGAGACAAAACAGTGTTTCACCAATCGTAGGTTTCGTGATTTCATTGACTATGTCTCTGTGAGTTGAGTTCCTCAGGAGACAAAACAATGCTTCACCAATCATAGGTTTGGTGTTTCAGATGCCTCTGACCTCTAGACCTGACTTCCTCAGGAGACAGAACAGTTGTCTACCAATCGTAGGATTGGTGGTTCAATTGAGTCTGTTCCTTAGGAGACAGGTCAGTTGTCAGCCATTCATTGAAACACTTGTTCAAATGATTGTTACTGTGTTGTTTGTGTTCCGGAAGGGACAAAGCATTCGCCCACCTATCGGAGGATAGGTGTTTTTAATAACGCTTTGTTGTTTTTGAGTTTGTCGAGGTACAGAGCAGTCGTCGGTGGTTCCATTGACGCCTACTACTTGACCTGAGTTACAGAGGGAGCAGAGCAGTTGTTCTCCAGTCATTGAGTTGGTGGGTGAAATGTCTCTGGCTCTTTTCCTTGTGTTCCTCAGGTTATAGAGCAGTGGTCCACCAGTCGTAGGATTGGTGGTCCAGATACCTCTGACTTCTTGACCTGACTTCCTCGGCAGACAGAACAGTTGTCCAGCAATCGTAGGATTGATGGGTCAACTGACTCGGTTCCGTAGGAGACAGGTCAGTCATAAAGCAATCATTGGATCGGTGTTTCAATGGAATTTGACTGTGCTATTTGTGTTCCACAAGTGACACGGCATTTGTCCACCAATCGTAGGTTTCGTGATTTCATTGACTATGTCTCTGTGAGTTGAGTTCCTCAGGAGACAAAACAGTGTTTCACCAATCGTAGGTTTCGTGATTTCATTGACTATGTCTCTGTGAGTTGAGTTCCTCAGGAGACAAAACAGTGTTTCACCAATCATAGGTTTGGTGTTTCAGATGCCTCTGACCTCTAGACCTGACTTCCTCAGGAGACAGAACAGTTGTCTACCAATCGTAGGATTGGTGGTTCAATTGAGTCCGTTCCTTAGGAGACAGGTCAGTTGTCAGCCATTCATTGAAACACTTGTTCAAATGATTGTTACTGTGTTGTTTGTGTTCCGGAAGGGACAAAGCATTCTCTCACCTATCGGAGGATAGGTGTTTTAAAAAGGCTTTGTTGTTTTTGAGTTTGTCAAGGTACAGAGCAATCGTCGGTGGTTCCATTGACGCCTACTACTTGACCTGAGTTACAGAGGGAGCAGAGCAGTTGTTCTCCAGTCATTGAGTTGGTGGGTGAAATGTCTCTGGCTCTTTTCCTTGTGTTCCTCAGGTTATAGAGCAGTGGTCCACCAGTCGTAGGATTGGTGGTTCAGATACCTCTGACTTCTTGACCTGACTTCCTCGGCAGACAGAACAGTTGTCCAGCAATCGTAGGTTTGGTGGGTCAACTGACTCGGTTCCGTAGGAGACAGGTCAGTCATAAAGCAATCATTGGATCGGTGTTTCAATTGAATTTGACTGTGCTATTTGTGTTCCACAAGTAACACGGCATTTGTCCACCAATCGTAGGTTTCGTGATTTCATTGACTATGTCTCTGTGAGTTGAGTTCCTCAGGAGACAAAACAATGTTTCACCAATCATAGGTTTGGTGTTTCAGATGCCTCTGACCTCTAGACCTGACTTCCTCAGGAGACAGAACAGTTGTCTACCAATCGTAGGATTGGTGGTTCAATTGAGTCCGTTCCTTAGGAGACAGGTCAGTTGTCAGCCATTCATTGAAACACTTGTTCAAATGATTGTTACTGTGTTGTTTGTGTTCCGGAAGGGACAAAGCATTCGCCCACCTATCGGAGGATAGGTGTTTTTAATAACGCTTTGTTGTTTTTGAGTTTGTCAAGGTACAGAGCAGTCGTCGGTGGTTCCATTGACGCCTACTACTTGACCTGAGTTACAGAGGGAGCAGAGCAGTTGTTCTCCAGTCATTGAGTTGGTGGGTGAAATGTCTCTGGCTCTTTTCCTTGTGTTCCTCAGGTTATAGAGCAGTGGTCCACCAGTCGTAGGATTGGTGGTTCAGATCCCTCTGACTTCTTGACCTGACTTCCTCGGCAGACAGAACAGTTGTCCAGCAATCGTAGGTTTGGTGGGTCAACTGACTCGGTTCCGTAGGAGACAGGTCAGTCATAAAGCAATCATTGGATCGGTGTTTCAATGGAATTTGACTGTGCTATTTGTGTTCCACAAGTGACACTGCATTTGTCCACCAATCGTAGGTTTCGTGATTTCATTGACTATGTCTCTGTGAGTTGAGTTCCTCAGGAGACAAAACAGTGTTTTAGCAATCGTAGGTTTCGTGATTTCATTGACTATGTCTCTGTGAGTTGAGTTCCTCAGGAGACAAAACAATGTTTCACCAATCATAGGTTTGGTGTTTCAGATGCCTCTGACCTCTAGACCTGACTTCCTCAGGAGACAGAACAGTTGTCTACCAATCGTAGGATTGGTGGTTCAATTGAGTCCGTCCCTTAGGAGACAGGTCAGTTGTCAGCCATTCATTGAAACACTTGTTCAAATGATTGTTACTGTGTTGTTTGTGTTCCGGAAGGGACAAAGCATTCGCCCACCTATCGGAGGATAGGTGTTTTTAATAACGCTTTGTTGTTTTAGAGTTTGTCAAGGTACAGAGCAGTCGTCGGTGGTTCCATTGACGCCTACTACTTGACCTGAGTTACAGAGGGAGCAGAGCAGTTGTTCTCCAGTCATTGAGTTGGTGGGTGAAATGTCTCTGGCTCTTTTCCTTGTGTTCCTCAGGTTATAGAGCAGTGGTCCACCAGTCGTAGGATTGGTTGTTCAGATACCTCTGACTTCCTCGGCAGACAGAACAGTTGTCCAGCAATCGTAGGTTTGGTGGGTCAACTGACTCGGTTCCGTAGGAGACAGGTCAGTCACAAAGCAATCATTGGATCGGTGTTTCAATGGAATTTGACTGTGCTATTTGTGTTCCACAAGTGACACGGCATTTGTCCACCAATCGTAGGTTTCGTGATTTCATTGACTATGTCTCTGTGAGTTGAGTTCCTCAGGAGACAAAACAGTGTTTCACCAATTGTAGGTTTCGTGATTTCATTGACTATGTCTCTGTGAGTTGAGTTCCTCAGGAGACAAAACAGTGTTTCACCAATCATAGGTTTGGTGTTTCAGATGCCTCTGACCTCTAGACCTGACTTCCTCAGGAGACAGAACAGTTGTCTACCAATTGTAGGATTGGTGGTTCAATTGAGTCCGTTCCTTAGGAGACAGGTCAGTTGTCAGCCATTCATTGAAACACTTGTTCAAATGATTGTTACTGTGTTGTTTGTGTTCCGGAAGGGACAAAGCATTCGCCCACCTATCGGAGGATAGGTGTTTTTAATAACGCTTTGTTGTTTTTGAGTTTGTCAAGGTACAGAGCAGTCGTCGGTGGTTCCATTGACGCCTACTACTTGACCTGAGTTACAGAGGGAGCAGGGCAGTTGTTCTCCAGTCATTGAGTTGGTGGGTGAAATGTCTCTGGCTCTATTCCTTGTGTTCCTCAGGTTATAGAGCAGTGGTCCACCAGTCGTAGGATTGGTGGTTCAGATACCTCTGACTTCTTGACCTGACTTCCTCGGCAGACAGAACAGTCGTCCAGCAATCGTAGGTTTGGTGGGTCAACTGACTCGGTTCCGTAGGAGACAGGTCAGTCATAAAGCAATCATTGGATCGGTGTTTCAATGGAATTTGACTGTGCTATTTGTGTTCCACAAGTGACACGGCATTTGACCACCAATCGTAGGTTTCGTGATTTCATTGACTATGTCTCTGTGAGTTGAGTTCCTCAGGAGACAAAACAGTGTTTCACCAATCGTAGGTTTCGTGATTTCATTGACTATGTCTCTGTGAGTTGAGTTCCTCAGGAGACAAAACAGTGTTTCACCAATCATAGGTTTAGTGGTTCAGATGCCTCTGACCTCTAGACCTGACTTCCTCGGCAAACAGAACAGTTGTCCAGCAATCGTAGGTTTGGTGGGTCAACTGACTCGGTTCCGTAGGAGACAGGTCAGTCACAAAGCAATCATTGGATCGGTGTTTCAATGGAATTTGACTGTGCTATTTGTGTTCCACAAGTGACACGGCATTTGACCACCAATCGTAGGTTTCGTGATTTCATTGACTATGTCTCTGTGAGTTGAGTTCCTCAGGAGACAAAACAGTGTTTCACCAATCGTAGGTTTCGTGATTTCATTGACTATGTCTCTGTGAGTTGAGTTCCTCAGGAGACAAAACAATGTTTCACCAATCATAGGTTTGGTGTTTCAGATGCCTCTGACCTCTAGACCTGACTTCCTCAGGAGACAGAACAGTTGTCTACCAATCGTAGGATTGGTGGTTCAATTGAGTCCGTTCCTTAGGAGACAGGTCAGTTGTCAGCCATTCATTGAAACACTTGTTCAAATGATTGTTACTGTGTTGTTTGTGTTCCGGAAGGGACAAAGCATTCGCCCACCTATCGGAGGATAGGTGTTTTTAATAACGCTTTGTTGTTTTTGAGTTTGTCAAGGTACAGAGCAGTCGTCGGTGGTTCCATTGACGCCTACTACTTGACCTGAGTTACAGAGGGAGCAGAGCAGTTGTTCTCCAGTCATTGAGTTGGTGGGTGAAATGTCTCTGGCTCTTTTCCTTGTGTTCCTCAGGTTGTAGAGCAGTGGTCCACCAGTCGTAGGATTGGTGGTTCAGATACCTCTGACTTCTTGACCTGACTTCCTCGGCAGACAGAACAGTTGTCCAGCAATCGTAGGTTTGGTGGGTCAACTGACTCGGTTCCGTAGGAGACAGGTCAGTCATAAAGCAATCATTAGATCGGTGTTTCAATGGAATTTGACTGTGCTATTTGTGTTCCACAAGTGACACGGCATTTGTCCACCAATCGTAGGTTTCGTGATTTCATTGACTATGTCTCTGTGAGTTGAGTTCCTCAGGAGACAAAACAGTGTTTCACCAATCGTAGGTTTCGTGATTTCATTGACTATGTCTCTGTGAGTTGAGTTCCTCAGGAGACAAAACAATGTTTCACCAATCATAGGTTTGGTGTTTCAGATGCCTCTGACCTCTAGACCTGACTTCCTCAGGAGACAGAACAGTTGTCTACCAATCGTAGGATTGGTGGTTCAATTGAGTCCGTTCCTTAGGAGACAGGTCAGTTGTCAGCCATTCATTGAAACACTTGTTCAAATGATTGTTACTGTGTTGTTTGTGTTCCGGAGAGGACAAAGCATTCGCCCACCTATCGGAGGATAGGTGTTTTTAATAACGCTTTGTTGTTTTTGAGTTTGTCAAGGTACAGAGCAGTCGTCGGTGGTTCCATTGACGCCTACTACTTGACCTGAGTTACAGAGGGAGCAGGGCAGTTGTTCTCCAGTCATTGAGTTGGTGGGTGAAATGTCTCTGGCTCTATTCCTTGTGTTCCTCAGGTTATAGAGCAGTGGTCCACCAGTCGTAGGATTGGTGGTTCAGATACCTCTGACTTCTTGACCTGACTTCCTCGGCAGACAGAACAGTTGTCCAGCAATCGTAGGTTTGGTGGGTCAACTGACTCGGTTCCGTAGGAGACAGGTCAGTCATAAAGCAATCATTGGATCGGTGTTTCAATGGAATTTGACTGTGCTATTTGTGTTCCACAAGTGACACGGCATTTGTCCACCAATCGTAGGTTTCGTGATTTCATTGACTATGTCTCTGTGAGTTGAGTTCCTCAGGAGACAAAACAGTGTTTCACCAATCGTAGGTTTCGTGATTTCATTGACTATGTCTCTGTGAGTTGAGTTCCTCAGGAGACAAAACAATGTTTCACCAATCATAGGTTTGGTGTTTCAGATGCCTCTGACCTGTAGACCTGACTTCCTCAGGAGACAGAACAGTTGTCCACCAATCGTAGGATTGGTGGTTCAATTGAGTCCGTTCCTTAGGAGACAGGTCAGTTGTCAGCCATTCATTGAAACACTTGTTCAAATGATTGTTACTGTGTTGTTTGTGTTCCGGAAGGGACAAAGCATTCGCCCACCTATCGGAGGATAGGTGTTTTTAATAACGCTTTGTTGTTTTTGAGTTTGTCAAGGTACAGAGCAGTCGTCGGTGGTTCCATTGACGCCTACTACTTGACCTGAGTTACAGAGGGAGCAGAGCAGTTGTTCTCCAGTCATTGAGTTGGTGGGTGAAATGTCTCTTGCTCTATTCCTTGTATTCCTCAGGTTATAGAGCAGTGGTCCACCAGTCGTAGGATTGGTGGTTCAGATACCTCTGACTTCTTGACCTGACTTCCTCGGCAGACAGAACAGTTGTCCAGCAATCGTAGGTTTGGTGGGTCAACTGACTCGGTTCCGTAGGAGACAGGTCAGTCATAAAGCAATCATTGGATCGGTGTTTCAATGGAATTTGACTGTGCTATTTGTGTTCCACAAGTGACACGGCATTTGTCCACCAATCGTAGGTTTCGTGATTTCATTGACTATGTCTCTGTGAGTTGAGTTCCTCAGGAGACAAAACAGTGTTTCACCAATCGTAGGTTTCGTGATTTCATTGACTATGTCTCTGTGAGTTGAGTTCCTCAGGACACAAAACAGTGGTTCACCAATCGTAGGTTTCGTGATTTCATTGACTATGTCTCTGTGAGTTGAGTTCCTCAGGAGACAAAACAATGTTTCACCAATCATAGGTTTGGTGTTTCAGATGCCTCTGACCTCTAGACCTGACTTCCTCAGGAGACAGAACAGTTGTCTACCAATCGTAGGATTGGTGGTTCAATTGAGTCTGTTCCTTAGGAGACAGGTCAGTTGTCAGCCATTCATTGAAACACTTGTTCAAATGATTGTTACTGTGTTGTTTGTGTTCCGGAAGGGACAAAGCATTCGCCCACCTATCGGAGGATAGGTGTTTTTAATAACGCTTTGTTGTTTTTGAGTTTGTCGAGGTACAGAGCAGTCGTCGGTGGTTCCATTGACGCCTACTACTTGACCTGAGTTACAGAGGGAGCAGAGCAGTTGTTCTCCAGTCATTGAGTTGGTGGGTGAAATGTCTCTGGCTCTTTTCCTTGTGTTCCTCAGGTTATAGAGCAGTGGTCCACCAGTCGTAGGATTGGTGGTTCAGATACCTCTGACTTCTTGACCTGACTTCCTCGGCAGACAGAACAGTTGTCCAGCAATCGTAGGTTTGGTGGGTCAACTGACTCGGTTCCGTAGGAGACAGGTCAGTCATAAAGTAATCATTGGATCGGTGTTTCAATGGAATTTGACTGTGCTATTTGTGTTCCACAAGTGACACGGCATTTGTCCACCAATCGTAGGTTTCGTGATTTCATTGACTATGTCTCTGTGAGTTGAGTTCCTCAGGAGACAAAACAATGTTTCACCAATCATAGGTTTGGTGTTTCAGATGCCTCTGACCTCTAGACCTGACTTCCTCAGGAGACAGAACAGTTGTCTACCAATCGTAGGATTGGTGGTTCAATTGAGTCTGTTCCTTAGGAGACAGGTCAGTTGTCAGCCATTCATTGAAACACTTGTTCAAATGATTGTTACTGTGTTGTTTGTGTTCCGGAAGGGACAAAGCATTCGCCCACCTATCGGAGGATAGGTGTTTTTAATAACGCTTTGTTGTTTTTGAGTTTGTCGAGGTACAGAGCAGTCGTCGGTGGTTCCATTGACGCCTACTACTTGACCTGGGTTACAGAGGGAGCAGAGCAGTTGTTCTCCAGTCATTGAGTTGGTGGGTGAAATGTCTCTGGCTCTTTTCCTTGTGTTCCTCAGGTTATAGAGCAGTGGTCCACCAGTCGTAGGATTGGTGGTTCAGATACCTCTGACTTCTTGCCTGACTTCCTCGGCAGACAGAACAGTTGTCCAGCAATCGTAGGTTTGGTGGGTCAACTGACTCGGTTCCGTAGGAGACAGGTCAGTCACAAAGCAATCATTGGATCGGTGTTTCAATGGAATTTGACTGTGCTATTTGTGTTCCACAAGTGACACGGCATTTGTCCACCAATCGTAGGTTTCGTGATTTCATTGACTATGTCTCTGTGAGTTGAGTTCCTCAGGAGACAAAACAGTGTTTCACCAATCGTAGGTTTCGTGATTTCATTGACTATGTCTCTGTGAGTTGAGTTCCTCAGGACACAAAACAGTGGTTCACCAATCGTAGGTTTCGTGATTTCATTGACTATGTCTCTGTGAGTTGAGTTCCTCAGGAGACAAAACAATGCTTCACCAATCATAGGTTTGGTGTTTCAGATGCCTCTGACCTCTAGACCTGACTTCCTCAGGAGACAGAACAGTTGTCTACCAATCGTAGGATTGTTGGTTCAATTGAGTCCGTTCCTTAGGAGACAGGTCAGTTGTCAGCCATTCATTGAAACACTTGTTCAAATGATTGTTACTGTGTTGTTTGTGTTCCGGAAGGGACAAAGCATTCGCCCACCTATCGGAGGATAGGTGTTTTTAATAACGCTTTGTTGTTTTTGAGTTTGTCAAGGTACAGAGCAGTCGTCGGTGGTTCCATTGACGCCTACTACTTGACCTGAGTTACAGAGGGAGCAGAGCAGTTGTTCTCCAGTCATTGAGTTGGTGGGTGAAATGTCTCTGGCTCTTTTCCTTGTGTTCCTCAGGTTATAGAGCAGTGGTCCACCAGTCGTAGGATTGGTGGTTCAGATACCTCTGACTTCTTGACCTGACTTCCTCGGCAGACAGAACAGTTGTCCAGCAATCGTAGGTTTGGTGGGTCAACTGACTCGGTTCCGTAGGAGACAGGTCAGTCACAAAGCAATCATTGGATCGGTGTTTCAATGGAATTTGACTGTGCTATTTGTGTTCCACAAGTGACACGGCATTTGTCCACCAATCGTAGGTTTCGTGATTTCATTGACTATGTCTCTGTGAGTTGAGTTCCTCAGGAGACAAAACAGTGTTTCACCAATTGTAGGTTTCGTGATTTCATTGACTATGTCTCTGTGAGTTGAGTTCCTCAGGAGACAAAACAGTGTTTCACCAATCATAGGTTTGGTGTTTCAGATGCCTCTGACCTCTAGACCTGACTTCCTCAGGAGACAGAACAGTTGTCTACCAATTGTAGGATTGGTGGTTCAATTGAGTCCGTTCCTTAGGAGACAGGTCAGTTGTCAGCCATTCATTGAAACACTTGTTCAAATGATTGTTACTGTGTTGTTTGTGTTCCGGAAGGGACAAAGCATTCGCCCACCTATCGGAGGATAGGTGTTTTTAATAACGCTTTGTTGTTTTTGAGTTTGTCAAGGTACAGAGCAGTCGTCGGTGGTTCCATTGACGCCTACTACTTGACCTGAGTTACAGAGGGAGCAGGGCAGTTGTTCTCCAGTCATTGAGTTGGTGGGTGAAATGTCTCTGGCTCTATTCCTTGTGTTCCTCAGGTTATAGAGCAGTGGTCCACCAGTCGTAGGATTGGTGGTTCAGATACCTCTGACTTCTTGACCTGACTTCCTCGGCAGACAGAACAGTTGTCCAGCAATCGTAGGTTTGGTGGGTCAACTGACTCGGTTCCGTAGGAGACAGGTCAGTCATAAAGCAATCATTAGATCGGTGTTTCAATGGAATTTGACTGTGCTATTTGTGTTCCACAAGTGACACGGCATTTGTCCACCAATCGTAGGTTTCGTGATTTCATTGACTATGTCTCTGTGAGTTGAGTTCCTCAGGAGACAAAACAGTGTTTCACCAATCGTAGGTTTCGTGATTTCATTGACTATGTCTCTGTGAGTTGAGTTCCTCAGGAGACAAAACAATGTTTCACCAATCATAGGTTTGGTGTTTCAGATGCCTCTGACCTCTAGACCTGACTTCCTCAGGAGACAGAACAGTTGTCTACCAATCGTAGGATTGGTGGTTCAATTGAGTCCGTTCCTTAGGAGACAGGTCAGTTGTCAGCCATTCATTGAAACACTTGTTCAAATGATTGTTACTGTGTTGTTTGTGTTCCGGAGAGGACAAAGCATTCGCCCACCTATCGGAGGATAGGTGTTTTTAATAACGCTTTGTTGTTTTTGAGTTTGTCAAGGTACAGAGCAGTCGTCGGTGGTTCCATTGACGCCTACTACTTGACCTGAGTTACAGAGGGAGCAGGGCAGTTGTTCTCCAGTCATTGAGTTGGTGGGTGAAATGTCTCTGGCTCTATTCCTTGTGTTCCTCAGGTTATAGAGCAGTGGTCCACCAGTCGTAGGATTGGTGGTTCAGATACCTCTGACTTCTTGACCTGACTTCCTCGGCAGACAGAACAGTTGTCCAGCAATCGTAGGTTTGGTGGGTCAACTGACTCGGTTCCGTAGGAGACAGGTCAGTCATAAAGCAATCATTGGATCGGTGTTTCAATGGAATTTGACTGTGCTATTTGTGTTCCACAAGTGACACGGCATTTGTCCACCAATCGTAGGTTTCGTGATTTCATTGACTATGTCTCTGTGAGTTGAGTTCCTCAGGAGACAAAACAGTGTTTCACCAATCGTAGGTTTCGTGATTTCATTGACTATGTCTCTGTGAGTTGAGTTCCTCAGGAGACAAAACAATGTTTCACCAATCATAGGTTTGGTGTTTCAGATGCCTCTGACCTGTAGACCTGACTTCCTCAGGAGACAGAACAGTTGTCCACCAATCGTAGGATTGGTGGTTCAATTGAGTCCGTTCCTTAGGAGACAGGTCAGTTGTCAGCCATTCATTGAAACACTTGTTCAAATGATTGTTACTGTGTTGTTTGTGTTCCGGAAGGGACAAAGCATTCGCCCACCTATCGGAGGATAGGTGTTTTTAATAACGCTTTGTTGTTTTTGAGTTTGTCAAGGTACAGAGCAGTCGTCGGTGGTTCCATTGACGCCTACTACTTGACCTGAGTTACAGAGGGAGCAGAGCAGTTGTTCTCCAGTCATTGAGTTGGTGGGTGAAATGTCTCTTGCTCTATTCCTTGTATTCCTCAGGTTATAGAGCAGTGGTCCACCAGTCGTAGGATTGGTGGTTCAGATACCTCTGACTTCTTGACCTGACTTCCTCGGCAGACAGAACAGTTGTCCAGCAATCGTAGGTTTGGTGGGTCAACTGACTCGGTTCCGTAGGAGACAGGTCAGTCATAAAGCAATCATTGGATCGGTGTTTCAATGGAATTTGACTGTGCTATTTGTGTTCCACAAGTGACACGGCATTTGTCCACCAATCGTAGGTTTCGTGATTTCATTGACTATGTCTCTGTGAGTTGAGTTCCTCAGGAGACAAAACAGTGTTTCACCAATCGTAGGTTTCGTGATTTCATTGACTATGTCTCTGTGAGTTGAGTTCCTCAGGACACAAAACAGTGGTTCACCAATCGTAGGTTTCGTGATTTCATTGACTATGTCTCTGTGAGTTGAGTTCCTCAGGAGACAAAACAATGTTTCACCAATCATAGGTTTGGTGTTTCAGATGCCTCTGACCTCTAGACCTGACTTCCTCAGGAGACAGAACAGTTGTCTACCAATCGTAGGATTGGTGGTTCAATTGAGTCTGTTCCTTAGGAGACAGGTCAGTTGTCAGCCATTCATTGAAACACTTGTTCAAATGATTGTTACTGTGTTGTTTGTGTTCCGGAAGGGACAAAGCATTCGCCCACCTATCGGAGGATAGGTGTTTTTAATAACGCTTTGTTGTTTTTGAGTTTGTCGAGGTACAGAGCAGTCGTCGGTGGTTCCATTGACGCCTACTACTTGACCTGAGTTACAGAGGGAGCAGAGCAGTTGTTCTCCAGTCATTGAGTTGGTGGGTGAAATGTCTCTGGCTCTTTTCCTTGTGTTCCTCAGGTTATAGAGCAGTGGTCCACCAGTCGTAGGATTGGTGGTTCAGATACCTCTGACTTCTTGACCTGACTTCCTCGGCAGACAGAACAGTTGTCCAGCAATCGTAGGTTTGGTGGGTCAACTGACTCGGTTCCGTAGGAGACAGGTCAGTCATAAAGTAATCATTGGATCGGTGTTTCAATGGAATTTGACTGTGCTATTTGTGTTCCACAAGTGACACGGCATTTGTCCACCAATCGTAGGTTTCGTGATTTCATTGACTATGTCTCTGTGAGTTGAGTTCCTCAGGAGACAAAACAATGTTTCACCAATCATAGGTTTGGTGTTTCAGATGCCTCTGACCTCTAGACCTGACTTCCTCAGGAGACAGAACAGTTGTCTACCAATCGTAGGATTGGTGGTTCAATTGAGTCTGTTCCTTAGGAGACAGGTCAGTTGTCAGCCATTCATTGAAACACTTGTTCAAATGATTGTTACTGTGTTGTTTGTGTTCCGGAAGGGACAAAGCATTCGCCCACCTATCGGAGGATAGGTGTTTTTAATAACGCTTTGTTGTTTTTGAGTTTGTCGAGGTACAGAGCAGTCGTCGGTGGTTCCATTGACGCCTACTACTTGACCTGAGTTACAGAGGGAGCAGAGCAGTTGTTCTCCAGTCATTGAGTTGGTGGGTGAAATGTCTCTGGCTCTTTTCCTTGTGTTCCTCAGGTTATAGAGCAGTGGTCCACCAGTCGTAGGATTGGTGGTTCAGATACCTCTGACTTCTTGCCTGACTTCCTCGGCAGACAGAACAGTTGTCCAGCAATCGTAGGTTTGGTGGGTCAACTGACTCGGTTCCGTAGGAGACAGGTCAGTCACAAAGCAATCATTGGATCGGTGTTTCAATGGAATTTGACTGTGCTATTTGTGTTCCACAAGTGACACGGCATTTGTCCACCAATCGTAGGTTTCGTGATTTCATTGACTATGTCTCTGTGAGTTGAGTTCCTCAGGAGACAAAACAGTGTTTCACCAATCGTAGGTTTCGTGATTTCATTGACTATGTCTCTGTGAGTTGAGTTCCTCAGGACACAAAACAGTGGTTCACCAATCGTAGGTTTCGTGATTTCATTGACTATGTCTCTGTGAGTTGAGTTCCTCAGGAGACAAAACAATGCTTCACCAATCATAGGTTTGGTGTTTCAGATGCCTCTGACCTCTAGACCTGACTTCCTCAGGAGACAGAACAGTTGTCTACCAATCGTAGGATTGTTGGTTCAATTGAGTCCGTTCCTTAGGAGACAGGTCAGTTGTCAGCCATTCATTGAAACACTTGTTCAAATGATTGTTACTGTGTTGTTTGTGTTCCGGAAGGGACAAAGCATTCGCCCACCTATCGGAGGATAGGTGTTTTTAATAACGCTTTGTTGTTTTTGAGTTTGTCAAGGTACAGAGCAGTCGTCGGTGGTTCCATTGACGCCTACTACTTGACCTGAGTTACAGAGGGAGCAGAGCAGTTGTTCTCCAGTCATTGAGTTGGTGGGTGAAATGTCTCTGGCTCTTTTCCTTGTGTTCCTCAGGTTATAGAGCAGTGGACCACCAGTCGTAGGATTGGTGGTTCAGATACCTCTGACTTCTTGACCTGACTTCCTCGGCAGACAGAACAGTTGTCCAGCAATCGTAGGTTTGGTGGGTCAACTGACTCGGTTCCGTAGGAGACAGGTCAGTCATAAAGTAATCATTGGATCGGTGTTTCAATGGAATTTGACTGTGCTATTTGTGTTCCACAAGTGACACGGCATTTGTCCACCAATCGTAGGTTTCGTGATTTCATTGACTATGTCTCTGTGAGTTGAGTTCCTCAGGACACAAAACAGTGGTTCACCAATCGTAGGTTTCGTGATTTCATTGACTATGTCTCTGTGAGTTGAGTTCCTCAGGAGACAAAACAATGCTTCACCAATCATAGGTTTGGTGTTTCAGATGCCTCTGACCTCTAGACCTGACTTCCTCAGGAGACAGAACAGTTGTCTACCAATCGTAGGATTGGTGGTTCAATTGAGTCAGTTCCTTAGGAGACAGGTCAGTTGTCAGCCATTCATTGAAACACTTGTTCAAATGATTGTTACTGTGTTGTTTGTGTTCCGGAAGGGACAAAGCATTCGCCCACCTATCGGAGGATAGGTGTTTTTAATAACGCTTTGTTGTTTTTGAGTTTGTCAAGGTACAGAGCAGTCGTCGGTGGTTCCATTGACGCCTACTACTTGACCTGAGTTACAGAGGGACCAGAGCAGTTGTTCTCCAGTCATTGAGTTGGTGGGTGAAATGTCTCTGGCTCTTTTCCTTGTGTTCCTCAGGTTATAGAGCAGTGGTCCACCAGTCGTAGGATTGGTGGTTCAGATCCCTCTGACTTCTTGACCTGACTTCCTCGGCAGACAGAACAGTTGTCCACCAATCGTAGGTTTCGTGATTTCATTGACTATGTCTCTGTGAGTTGAGTTCCTCAGGAGACAAAACAGTGTTTCACCAATCGTAGGTTTCGTGATTTCATTGACTATGTCTCTGTGAGTTGACTTCCTCAGGAGACAAAACAGTGTTTCACCAATCGTAGGTTTCGTGATTTCATTGACTATGTCTCTGTGAGTTGAGTTCCTCAGGAGACAAAACAATGTTTCACCAATCATAGGTTTGGTGTTTCAGATGCCTCTGACCTCTAGACCTGACTTCCTCAGGAGACAGAACAGTTGTCTACCAATCGTAGGATTGGTGGTTCAATTGAGTCAGTTTCTTAGGAGACAGGTCAGTTGTCAGCCATTCATTGAAACACTTGTTCAAATGATTGTTACTGTGTTGTTTGTGTTCCGGAAGGGACAAAGCATTCGCCCACCTATCGGAGGATAGGTGTTTTTAATAACGCTTTGTTGTTTTTGAGTTTGTCAAGGTACAGAGCAGTCGTCGGTGGTTCCATTGACGCCTACTACTTGACCTGAGTTACAGAGGGAGCAGAGCAGTTGTTCTCCAGTCATTGAGTTGGTGGGTGAAATGTTTCTGGCTCTTTTCCTTGTGTTCCTCAGGTTATAGAGCAGTGGTCCACCAGTCGTAGGATTGGTGGTTCAGATACCTCTGACTTCTTGACCTGACTTCCTCGGCAGACAGAACAGTTGTCCAGCAATCGTAGGATTGATGGGTCAACTGACTCGGTTCCGTAGGAGACAGGTCAGTCATAAAGCAATCATTGGATCGGTGTTTCAATGGAATTTGACTGTGCTATTTGTGTTCCACAAGTGACACGGCATTTGTCCACCAATCGTAGGTTTCGTGATTTCATTGACTATGTCTCTGTGAGTTGAGTTCCTCAGGAGACAAAACAGTGTTTCACCAATCGTAGGTTTTGTGATTTCATTGACTATGTCTCTGTGAGTTGAGTTCCTCAGGAGACAAAACAATGTTTCACCAATCATAGGTTTGGTGTTTCAGATGCCTCTGACCTCTAGACCTGACTTCCTCAGGAGACAGAACAGTTGTCTACCAATCGTAGGATTGGTGGTTCAATTGAGTCCGTTCCTTAGGAGACAGGTCAGTTGTCAGCCATTCATTGAAACACTTGTTCAAATGATTGTTACTGTGTTGTTTGTGTTCCGGAAGGGACAAAGCATTCGCCCACCTATCGGAGGATAGGTGTTTTTAATAACGCTTTGTTGTTTTTGAGTTTGTCAAGGTACAGAGCAGTCGTCGGTGGTTCCATTGACGCCTACTACTTGACCTGAGTTACAGAGGGAGCAGAGCAGTTGTTCTCCAGTCATTGAGTTGGTGGGTGAAATGTCTCTGGCTCTTTTCCTTGTGTTCCTCAGGTTATAGAGCAGTGGTCCACCAGTCGTAGGATTGGTGGTTCAGATACCTCTGACTTCTTGACCTGACTTCCTCGGCAGACAGAACAGTTGTCCAGCAATCGTAGGTTTGGTGGGTCAACTGACTCGGTTCCGTAGGAGACAGGTCAGTCATAAAGCAATCATTGGATCGGTGTTTCAATGGAATTTGACTGTGCTATTTGTGTTCCACAAGTGACACGGCATTTGTCCACCAATCGTAGGTTTCGTGATTTCATTGACTATGTCTCTGTGAGTTGAGTTCCTCAGGAGACAAAACAGTGTTTCACCAATCGTAGGTTTCGTGATTTCATTGACTATGTCTCTGTGAGTTGAGTTCCTCAGGAGACAAAACAATGTTTCACCAATCATAGGTTTGGTGTTTCAGATGCCTCTGACCTCTAGACCTGACTTCCTCAGGAGACAGAACAGTTGTCTACCAATCGTAGGATTGGTGGTTCAATTGAGTCCGTTCCTTAGGAGACAGGTCAGTTGTCAGCCATTCATTGAAACACTTGTTCAAATGATTGTTACTATGTTGTTTGTGTTCCGGAAGGGACAAAGCATTCGCCCACCTATCGGAGGATAGGTGTTTTTAATAACGCTTTGTTGTTTTTGAGTTTGTCAAGGTACAGAGCAGTCGTCGGTGGTTCCATTGACGCCTACTACTTGACCTGAGTTACAGAGGGAGCAGGGCAGTTGTTCTCCAGTCATTGAGTTGGTGGGTGAAATGTCTCTGGCTCTATTCCTTGTGTTCCTCAGGTTATAGAGCAGTGGTCCACCAGTCGTAGGTTTGGTGGGTCAACTGACTCGGTTCCGTAGGAGACAGGTCAGTCATAAAGCAATCATTGGATCGGTGTTTCAATGGAATTTGACTGTGCTATTTGTGTTCCACAAGTGACACGGCATTTGTCCACCAATCGTAGGTTTCGTGATTTCATTGACTATGTCTCTGTGAGTTGAGTTCCTCAGGAGACAAAACAGTGTTTCACCAATCGTAGGTTTCGTGATTTCATTGACTATGTCTCTGTGAGTTGAGTTCCTCAGGAGACAAAACAATGTTTCACCAATCATAGGTTTGGTGTTTCAGATGCCTCTGACCTCTAGACCTGACTTCCTCAGGAGACAGAACAGTTGTCTACCAATCGTAGGATTGGTGGTTCAATTGAGTCCGTTCCTTAGGAGACAGGTCAGTTGTCAGCCATTCATTGAAACACTTGTTCAAATGATTGTTACTGTGTTGTTTGTGTTCCGGAGAGGACAAAGCATTCGCCCACCTATCGGAGGATAGGTGTTTTTAATAACGCTTTGTTGTTTTTGAGTTTGTCAAGGTACAGAGCAGTCGTCGGTGGTTCCATTGACGCCTACTACTTGACCTGAGTTACAGAGGGAGCAGAGCAGTTGTTCTCCAGTCATTGAGTTGGTGGGTGAAATGTCTCTGGCTCTATTCCTTGTGTTCCTCAGGTTATAGAGCAGTGGTCCACCAGTCGTAGGATTGGTGGTTCAGATACCTCTGACTTCTTGACCTGACTTCCTCGGCAGACAGAACAGTCGTCCAGCAATCGTAGGTTTGGTGGGTCAACTGACTCGGTTCCGTAGGAGACAGGTCAGTCATAAAGCAATCATTGGATCGGTGTTTCAATGGAATTTGACTGTGCTATTTGTGTTCCACAAGTGACACGGCATTTGACCACCAATCGTAGGTTTCGTGATTTCATTGACTATGTCTCTGTGAGTTGATTTCCTCAGGAGACAAAACAGTGTTTCACCAATCGTAGGTTTCGTGATTTCATTGACTATGTCTCTGTGAGTTGAGTTCCTCAGGAGACAAAACAATGTTTCACCAATCATAGGTTTGGTGGTTCAGATGCCTCTGACCTCTAGACCTGACTTCCTCAGGAGACAGAACAGTTGTCTACCAATCGTAGGATTGGTGGTTCAATTGAGTCCGTTCCTTAGGAGACAGGTCAGTTGTCAGCCATTCATTGAAACACTTGTTCAAATGATTGTTACTGTGTTGTTTGTGTTCCGGAAGGGACAAAGCATTCGCCCACCTATCGGAGGATAGGTGTTTTTAATAACGCTTTGTTGTTTTTGAGTTTGTCAAGGTACAGAGCAGTCGTCGGTGGTTCCATTGACGCCTACTACTTGACCTGAGTTACAGAGGGAGCAGAGCAGTTGTTCTCCAGTCATTGAGTTGGTGGGTGAAATGTCTCTGGCTCTATTCCTTGTGTTCCTCAGGTTATAGAGCAGTGGTCCACCAGTCGTAGGATTGGTGGTTCAGATACCTCTGGCTTCTTGACCTGACTTCCTCGGCAGACAGAACAGTTGTCCAGCAATCGTAGGTTTGGTGGGTCAACTGACTCGGTTCCGTAGGAGACAGGTCAGTCACAAAGCAATCATTGGATCGGTGTTTCAATGGAATTTGACTGTGCTATTTGTGTTCCACAAGTGACACGGCATTTGTCCACCAATCGTAGGTTTCGTGATTTCATTGACTATGTCTCTGTGAGTTGAGTTCCTCAGGAGACAAAACAATGTTTCACCAATCATAGGTTTGGTGTTTCAGATGCCTCTGACCTGTAGACCAGACTTCCTCAGGAGACAGAACAGTTGTCTACCAATTGTAGGATTGGTGGTTCAATTGAGTCCGTTCCTTAGGAGACAGGTCAGTTGTCAGCCATTCATTGAAACACTTGTTCAAATGATTGTTACTGTGTTGTTTGTGTTCCGGAAGGGACAAAGCATTCGCCCACCTATCGGAGGATAGGTGTTTTTAATAACGCTTTGTTGTTTTTGAGTTTGTCAAGGTACAGAGCAGTCGTCGGTGGTTCCATTGACGCCTACTACTTGACCTGAGTTACAGAGGGAGCAGAGCAGTTGTTCTCCAGTCATTGAGTTGGTGGGTGAAATGTCTCTGGCTCTATTCCTTGTATTCCTCAGGTTATAGAGCAGTGGTCCACCAGTCGTAGGATTGGTGGTTCAGATACCTCTGACTTCTTGACCTGACTTCCTCGGCAGACAGAACAGTTGTCCAGCAATCGTAGGTTTGGTGGGTCAACTGACTCGGTTCCGTAGGAGACAGGTCAGTCATAAAGCAATCATTGGATCGGTGTTTCAATGGAATTTGACTGTGCTATTTGTGTTCCACAAGTGACACGGCATTTGTCCACCAATCGTAGGTTTCGTGATTTCATTGACTATGTCTCTGTGAGTTGATTTCCTCAGGAGACAAAACAGTGTTTCACCAATCGTAGGTTTCGTGATTTCATTGACTATGTCTCTGTGAGTTGAGTTCCTCAGGAGACAAAACAATGTTTCACCAATCATAGGTTTGGTGTTTCAGATGCCTCTGACCTCTAGACCTGACTTCCTCAGGAGACAGAACAGTTGTCTACCAATCGTAGGATTGGTGGTTCAATTGAGTCTGTTCCTTAGGAGACAGGTCAGTTGTCAGCCATTCATTGAAACACTTGTTCAAATGATTGTTACTGTGTTGTTTGTGTTCCGGAAGGGACAAAGCATTCGCCCACCTATCGGAGGATAGGTGTTTTTAATAACGCTTTGTTGTTTTTGAGTTTGTCGAGGTACAGAGCAGTCGTCGGTGGTTCCATTGACGCCTACTACTTGACCTGAGTTACAGAGGGAGCAGAGCAGTTGTTCTCCAGTCATTGAGTTGGTGGGTGAAATGTCTCTGGCTCTTTTCCTTGTGTTCCTCAGGTTATAGAGCAGTGGTCCACCAGTCGTAGGATTGGTGGTTCAGATACCTCTGACTTCTTGCCTGACTTCCTCGGCAGACAGAACAGTTGTCCAGCAATCGTAGGTTTGGTGGGTCAACTGACTCGGTTCCGTAGGAGACAGGTCAGTCACAAAGCAATCATTGGATCGGTGTTTCAATGGAATTTGACTGTGCTATTTGTGTTCCACAAGTGACACGGCATTTGTCCACCAATCGTAGGTTTCGTGATTTCATTGACTATGTCTCTGTGAGTTGAGTTCCTCAGGAGACAAAACAATGTTTCACCAATCATAGGTTTGGTGTTTCAGATGCCTCTGACCTCTAGACCTGACTTCCTCAGGAGACAGAACAGTTGTCTACCAATCGTAGGATTGGTGGTTCAATTGAGTCTGTTCCTTAGGAGACAGGTCAGTTGTCAGCCATTCATTGAAACACTTGTTCAAATGATTGTTACTGTGTTGTTTGTGTTCCGGAAGGGACAAAGCATTCGCCCACCTATCGGAGGATAGGTGTTTTTAATAACGCTTTGTTGTTTTTGAGTTTGTCAAGGTACAGAGCAGTCGTCGGTGGTTCCATTGACGCCTACTACTTGACCTGAGTTACAGAGGGAGCAGAGCAGTTGTTCTCCAGTCATTGAGTTGGTGGGTGAAATGTCTCTGGCTCTATTCCTTGTATTCCTCAGGTTATAGAGCAGTGGTCCACCAGTCGTAGGATTGGTGGTTCAGATACCTCTGACTTCTTGACCTGACTTCCTCGGCAGACAGAACAGTTGTCCAGCAATCGTAGGTTTGGTGGGTCAACTGACTCGGTTCCATAGGAGACAGGTCAGTCATAAAGCAATCATTGGATCGGTGTTTCAATGGAATTTGACTGTGCTATTTGTGTTCCACAAGTGACACGGCATTTGTCCACCAATCGTAGGTTTCGTGATTTCATTGACTATGTCTCTGTGAGTTGAGTTCCTCAGGAGACAAAACAGTGTTTCACCAATCGTAGGTTTCGTGATTTCATTGACTATGTCTCTGTGAGTTGAGTTCCTCAGGACACAAAACAGTGGTTCACCAATCGTAGGTTTCGTGATTTCATTGACTATGTCTCTGTGAGTTGAGTTCCTCAGGAGACAAAACAATGCTTCACCAATCATAGGTTTGGTGTTTCAGATGCCTCTGACCTCTAGACCTGACTTCCTCAGGAGACAGAACAGTTGTCTACCAATCGTAGGATTGTTGGTTCAATTGAGTCCGTTCCTTAGGAGACAGGTCAGTTGTCAGCCATTCATTGAAACACTTGTTCAAATGATTGTTACTGTGTTGTTTGTGTTCCGGAAGGGACAAAGCATTCGCCCACCTATCGGAGGATAGGTGTTTTTAATAACGCTTTGTTGTTTTTGAGTTTGTCAAGGTACAGAGCAGTCGTCGGTGGTTCCATTGACGCCTACTACTTGACCTGAGCTACAGAGGGAGCAGAGCAGTTGTTCTCCAGTCATTGAGTTGGTGGGTGAAATGTCTCTGGCTCTATTCCTTGTATTCCTCAGGTTATAGAGCAGTGGTCCACCAGTCGTAGGATTGGTGGTTCAGATCCCTCTGACTTCTAGACCTGACTTCCTCGGCAGACAGAACAGTTGTCCAGCAATCGTAGGTTTGGTGGGTCAACTGACTCGGTTCCGTAGGAGACAGGTCAGTCATAAAGCAATCATTGGATCGGTGTTTCAATGGAATTTGACTGTGCTATTTGTGTTCCACAAGTAACACGGCATTTGTCCACCAATCGTAGGTTTCTTGATTTCATTGACTATGTCTCTGTGAGTTGAGTTCCTCAGGAGACAAAACAATGTTTCACCAATCATAGGTTTGGTGTTTCAGATGCCTCTGACCTCTAGACCTGACTTCCTCAGGAGACAGAACAGTTGTCTACCAATCGTAGGATTGGTGGTTCAATTGAGTCTGTTCCTTAGGAGACAGGTCAGTTGTCAGCCATTCATTGAAACACTTGTTCAAATGATTGTTACTGTGTTGTTTGTGTTCCGGAAGGGACAAAGCATTCGCCCACCTATCGGAGGATAGGTGTTTTTAATAACGCTTTGTTGTTTTTGAGTTTGTCGAGGTACAGAGCAGTCGTCGGTGGTTCCATTGACGCCTACTACTTGACCTGAGTTACAGAGGGAGCAGAGCAGTTGTTCTCCAGTCATTGAGTTGGTGGGTGAAATGTCTCTGGCTCTTTTCCTTGTGTTCCTCAGGTTATAGAGCAGTGGTCCACCAGTCGTAGGATTGGTGGTTCAGATACCTCTGACTTCTTGACCTGACTTCCTCGGCAGACAGAACAGTTGTCCAGCAATCGTAGGTTTGGTGGGTCAACTGACTCGGTTCCGTAGGAGACAGGTCAGTCATAAAGTAATCATTGGATCGGTGTTTCAATGGAATTTGACTGTGCTATTTGTGTTCCACAAGTGACACGGCATTTGTCCACCAATCGTAGGTTTCGTGATTTCATTGACTATGTCTCTGTGAGTTGAGTTCCTCAGGAGACAAAACAGTGTTTCACCAATCGTAGGTTTCGTGATTTCATTGACTATGTCTCTGTGAGTTGACTTCCTCAGGAGACAAAACAGTGTTTCACCAATCGTAGGTTTCGTGATTTCATTGACTATGTCTCTGTGAGTTGAGTTCCTCAGGAGACAAAACAGTGTTTCACCAATCGTAAGTTTCGTGATTTCATTGACTATGTCTCTGTGAGTTGAGTTCCTCAGGAGACAAAACAATGTTTCACCAATCATAGCTTTGGTGTTTCAGATGCCTCTGACCTCTAGACCTGACTTCCTCAGGAGACAGAACAGTTGTCTACCAATCGTAGGTTTGGTGGGTCAACTGACTCGGTTCCGTAGGAGACAGGTCAGTCATAAAGCAATCATTGGATCGGTGTTTCAATTGAATTTGACTGTGCTATTTGTGTTCCACAAGTGACACGGCATTTGTCCACCAATCGTAGGTTTCGTGATTTCATTGACTATGTCTCTGTGAGTTGAGTTCCTCAGGAGACAAAACAATGTTTCACCAATCATAGGTTTGGTGTTTCAGATGCCTCTGACCTCTAGACCTGACTTCCTCAGGAGACAGAACAGTTGTCTACCAATCGTAGGATTGGTGGTTCAATTGAGTCCGTTCCTTAGGAGACAGGTCAGTTGTCAGCCATTCATTGAAACACTTGTTCAAAGTATTGTTACTGTGTTGTTTGTGTTCCGGAAGGGACAAAGCATTCGCCCACCTATAGGTGTTTTTAATAACGCTTTGTTGTTTTTGAGTTTGTCAAGGTACAGAGCAGTCGTCGGTGGTTCCATTGATGCCTACTACTTGACCTGAGTTACAGAGGGAGCAGAGCAGTTGTTCTCCAGTCATTGAGTTGGTGGGTGAAATGTCTCTGGCTCTTTTCCTTGTGTTCCTCAGGTTATAGAGCAGTGGTCCACCAGTCGTAGGATTGGTGGTTCAGATACCTCTGACTTCTTGACCTGACTTCTTCGGCAGACAGAACAGTTGTCCAGCAATCGTAGGTTTGGTGGGTCAACTGACTCGGTTCCGTAGGAGACAGGTCAGTCATAAAGCAATCATTGGATCGGTGTTTCAATGGAATTTGACTGTGCTATTTGTGTTCCACAAGTGACACGGCATTTGTCCACCAATCGTAGGTTTCGTGATTTCATTGACTATGTCTCTGTGAGTTGAGTTCCTCAGGAGACAAAACAGTGTTTCACCAATCGTAGGTTTCGTGATTTCATTGACTATGTCTCTGTGAGTTGAGTTCCTCAGGAGACAAAACAGTGTTTCACCAATCGTAGGTTTCGTGATTTCATTGACTATGTCTCTGTGAGTTGAGTTCCTCAGGAGACAAAACAGTGTTTCACCAATCGTAGGTTTCGTGATTTCATTGACTATGTCTCTGTGAGTTGAGTTCCTCAGGAGACAAAACAGTGTTTCACCAATCATAGGTTTGGTGGTTCAGATGCCTCTGACCTCTAGACCTGACTTCCTCAGGAGACAGAACAGTTGTCTACCAATCGTAGGATTGGTGGTTCAATTGAGTCCGTTCCTTAGGAGACAGGTCAGTTGTCAGCCATTCATTGAAACACTTGTTCAAATGATTGTTACTGTGTTGTTTGTGTTCCGGAAGGGACAAAGCATTCGCCCACCTATCGGAGGATAGGTGTTTTTAATAACGCTTTGTTGTTTTTGAGTTTGTCGAGGTACAGAGCAGTCGTCGGTGGTTCCATTGACGCCTACTACTTGACCTGAGTTACAGAGGGAGCAGAGCAGTTGTTCTCCAGTCATTGAGTTGGTGGGTGAAATGTCTCTGGCTCTTTTCCTTGTGTTCCTCAGGTTATAGAGCTGTGGTCCACCAGTCGTAGGATTGGTGGTTCAGATACCTCTGACTTCTTGACCTGACTTCCTCGGCAGACAGAACAGTTGTCCAGCAATCGTAGGTTTGGTGGGTCAACTGACTCGGTTCCGTAGGAGACAGGTCAGTCATAAAGCAATCATTGGATCGGTGTTTCAATGGAATTTGACTGTGCTATTTGTGTTCCACAAGTGATACGGCATTTGTCCACCAATCGTAGGTTTCGTGATTTCATTGACTATGTCTCTGTGAGTTGAGTTCCTCAGGAGACAAAACAGTGTTTCACCAATCGTAGGTTTTGTGATTTCATTGACTATGTCTCTGTGAGTTGAGTTCCTCAGGAGACAAAACAATGTTTCACCAATCATAGGTTTGGTGTTTCAGATGCCTCTGACCTCTAGACCTGACTTCCTCAGGAGACAGAACAGTTGTCTACCAATCGTAGGATTGGTGGTTCAATTGAGTCCGTTCCTTAGGAGACAGGTCAGTTGTCAGCCATTCATTGAAACACTTGTTCAAATGATTGTTACTGTGTTGTTTGTGTTCCGGAAGGGACAAAGCATTCGCCCACCTATCGGAGGATAGGTGTTTTTAATAACGCTTTGTTGTTTTTGAGTTTGTCAAGGTACAGAGCAGTCGTCGGTGGTTCCATTGACGCCTACTACTTGACCTGAGTTACAGAGGGAGCAGAGCAGTTGTTCTCCAGTCATTGAGTTGGTGGGTGAAATGTCTCTGGCTCTATTCCTTGTATTCCTCAGGTTATAGAGCAGTGGTCCACCAGTCGTAGGATTGGTGGTTCAGATACCTCTGACTTCTTGACCTGACTTCCTCGGCAGACAGAACAGTTGTCCAGCAATCGTAGGTTTGGTGGGTCAACTGACTCGGTTCCGTAGGAGACAGGTCAGTCATAAAGCAATCATTGGATCGGTGTTTCAATGGAATTTGACTGTGCTATTTGTGTTCCACAAGTGACACGGCATTTGTCCACCAATCGTAGGTTTCGTGATTTCATTGACTATGTCTCTGTGAGTTGAGTTCCTCAGGAGACAAAACAGTGTTTCACCAATCGTAGGTTTCGTGATTTCATTGACTATGTCTCTGTGAGTTGAGTTCCTCAGGAGACAAAACAATGTTTCACCAATCATAGGTTTGGTGTTTCAGATGCCTCTGACCTCTAGACCTGACTTCCTCAGGAGACAGAACAGTTGTCTACCAATCGTAGGATTGGTGGTTCAATTGAGTCCGTTCCTTAGGAGACAGGTCAGTTGTCAGCCATTCATTGAAACACTTGTTCAAATGATTGTTACTGTGTTGTTTGTGTTCCGGAAGGGACAAAGCATTCGCCCACCTATCGGAGGATAGGTGTTTTTAATAACGCTTTGTTGTTTTTGAGTTTGTCAAGGTACAGAGCAGTCGTCGGTGGTTCCATTGACGCCTACTACTTGACCTGAGTTACAGAGGGAGCAGAGCAGTTGTTCTCCAGTCATTGAGTTGGTGGGTGAAATGTCTCTGGCTCTATTCCTTGTGTTCCTCAGGTTATAGAGCAGTGGTCCACCAGTCGTAGGATTGGTGGTTCAGATACCTCTGACTTCTTGACCTGACTTCCTCGGCAGACAGAACAGTCGTCCAGCAATCGTAGGTTTGGTGGGTCAACTGACTCGGTTCCGTAGGAGACAGGTCAGTCATAAAGCAATCATTGGATCGGTGTTTCAATGGAATTTGACTGTGCTATTTGTGTTCCACAAGTGACACGGCATTTGACCACCAATCGTAGGTTTCGTGATTTCATTGACTATGTCTCTGTGAGTTGAGTTCCTCAGGAGACAAAACAGTGTTTCACCAATCGTAGGTTTCGTGATTTCATTGACTATGTCTCTGTGAGTTGAGTTCCTCAGGAGACAAAACAGTGTTTCACCAATCATAGGTTTAGTGGTTCAGATGCCTCTGACCTCTAGACCTGACTTCCTCGGCAGACAGAACAGTTGTCCAGCAATCGTAGGATTGATGGGTCAACTGACTCGGTTCCGTAGGAGACAGGTCAGTCATAAAGCAATCATTGGATCGGTGTTTCAATGGAATTTGACTGTGCTATTTGTGTTCCACAAGTGACACGGCATTTGTCCACCAATCGTAGGTTTCGTGATTTCATTGACTATGTCTCTGTGAGTTGAGTTCCTCAGGAGACAAAACAGTGTTTCACCAATCGTAGGTTTTGTGATTTCATTGACTATGTCTCTGTGAGTTGAGTTCCTCAGGAGACAAAACAATGTTTCACCAATCATAGGTTTGGTGTTTCAGATGCCTCTGACCTCTAGACCTGACTTCCTCAGGAGACAGAACAGTTGTCTACCAATCGTAGGATTGGTGGTTCAATTGAGTCCGTTCCTTAGGAGACAGGTCAGTTGTCAGCCATTCATTGAAACACTTGTTCAAATGATTGTTACTGTGTTGTTTGTGTTCCGGAAGGGACAAAGCATTCGCCCACCTATCGGAGGATAGGTGTTTTTAATAACGCTTTGTTGTTTTTGAGTTTGTCAAGGTACAGAGCAGTCGTCGGTGGTTCCATTGACGCCTACTACTTGACCTGAGTTACAGAGGGAGCAGAGCAGTTGTTCTCCAGTCATTGAGTTGGTGGGTGAAATGTCTCTGGCTCTTTTCCTTGTGTTCCTCAGGTTATAGAGCAGTGGTCCACTAGTCGTAGGATTGGTTGTTCAGATACCTCTGACTTCCTCGGCAGACAGAACAGTTGTCCAGCAATCGTAGGATTGATGGGTCAACTGACTCGGTTCCGTAGGAGACAGGTCAGTCATAAAGCAATCATTGGATCGGTGTTTCAATGGAATTTGACTGTGCTATTTGTGTTCCACAAGTGACACGGCATTTGTCCACCAATCGTAGGTTTCGTGATTTCATTGACTATGTCTCTGTGAGTTGAGTTCCTCAGGAGACAAAACAGTGTTTCACCAATCGTAGGTTTTGTGATTTCATTGACTATGTCTCTGTGAGTTGAGTTCCTCAGGAGACAAAACAATGTTTCACCAATCATAGGTTTGGTGTTTCAGATGCCTCTGACCTCTAGACCTGACTTCCTCAGGAGACAGAACAGTTGTCTACCAATCGTAGGATTGGTGGTTCAATTGAGTCCGTTCCTTAGGAGACAGGTCAGTTGTCAGCCATTCATTGAAACACTTGTTCAAATGATTGTTACTGTGTTGTTTGTGTTCCGGAAGGGACAAAGCATTCGCCCACCTATCGGAGGATAGGTGTTTTTAATAACGCTTTGTTGTTTTTGAGTTTGTCAAGGTACAGAGCAGTCGTCGGTGGTTCCATTGACGCCTACTACTTGACCTGAGTTACAGAGGGAGCAGAGCAGTTGTTCTCCAGTCATTGAGTTGGTGGGTGAAATGTCTCTGGCTCTTTTCCTTGTGTTCCTCAGGTTATAGAGCAGTGGTCCACTAGTCGTAGGATTGGTTGTTCAGATACCTCTGACTTCCTCGGCAGACAGAACAGTTGTCCAGCAATCGTAGGTTTGGTGGGTCAACTGACTCGGTTCCGTAGGAGACAGGTCAGTCATAAAGCAATCATTGGATCGGTGTTTCAATGGAATTTGACTGTGCTATTTGTGTTCCACAAGTGACACGGCATTTGTCCACCAATCGTAGGTTTCGTGATTTCATTGACTATGTCTCTGTGAGTTGAGTTCCTCAGGAGACAAAACAGTGTTTCACTAATCGTAGGTTTCGTGATTTCATTGACTATGTCTCTGTGAGTTGAGTTCCTCAGGAGACAAAACAATGTTTCACCAATCATAGGTTTGGTGTTTCAGATGCCTCTGACCTCTAGACCTGACTTCCTCAGGAGACAGAACAGTTGTCTACCAATCGTAGGATTGGTGGTTCAATTGAGTCCGTTCCTTAGGAGACAGGTCAGTTGTCAGCCATTCATTGAAACACTTGTTCAAAGTATTGTTACTGTGTTGTTTGTGTTCCGGAAGGGACAAAGCATTCGCCCACCTATCGGAGGATAGGTGTTTTTAATAACGCTTTGTTGTTTTTGAGTTTGTCAAGGTACAGAGCAGTCGACGGTGGTTCCATTGACGCCTACTACTTGACCTGAGTTACAGAGGGAGCAGAGCAGTTGTTCTCCAGTCATTGAGTTGGTGGGTGAAATGTCTCTGGCTCTTTTCCTTGTGTTCCTCAGGTTATAGAGCAGTGGTCCACCAGTCGTAGGATTGGTGGTTCAGATCCCTCTGACTTCTTGACCTGACTTCCTCAGGAGACAGAACAGTTGTCCAGCAATCGTAGGTTTGGTGGGTCAACTGACTCGGTTCCGTAGGAGACAGGTCAGTCATAAAGCAATCATTGGATCGGTGTTTCAATGGAATTTGACTGTGCTATTTGTGTTCCACAAGTGACACGGCATTTGTCCACCAATCGTAGGTTTCGTGATTTCATTGACTATGTCTCTGTGAGTTGAGTTCCTCAAGAGACAAAACAGTGTTTCACCAATCATAGGTTTGGTGTTTCAGATGCCTCTGACCTCTAGACCTGACTTCCTCAGCAGACAGAACAGTTGTCTACCAATCGTAGGATTGGTGGTTCAATTGAGTCAGTTCCTTAGGAGACAGGTCAGTTGTCAGCCATTCATTGAAACACTTGTTCAAATGATTGTTACTGTGTTGTTTGTGTTCCGGAAGGGACAAAGCATTCGCCCACCTATCGGAGGATAGGTGTTTTTAATAACGCTTTGTTGTTTTTGAGTTTGTCAAGGTACAGAGCAGTCGACGGTGGTTCCATTGACGCCTACTACTTGACCTGAGTTACAGAGGGAGCAGAGCAGTTGTTCTCCAGTCATTGAGTTGGTGGGTGAAATGTCTCTGGCTCTTTTCCTTGTGTTCCTCAGGTTATAGAGCAGTGGTCCACCAGTCGTAGGATTGGTGGTTCAGATACCTCTGACTTCTTGACCTGACTTCTTCGGCAGACAGAACAGTTGTCCAGCAATCGTAGGTTTGGTGGGTCAACTGACTCGGTTCCGTAGGAGACAGGTCAGTCATAAAGCAATCATTGGATCGGTGTTTCAATGGAATTTGACTGTGCTATTTGTGTTCCACAAGTGACACGGCATTTGTCCACCAATCGTAGGTTTCGTGATTTCATTGACTATGTCTCTGTGAGTTGAGTTCCTCAGGAGACAAAACAGTGTTTCACCAATCGTAGGTTTCGTGATTTCATTGACTATGTCTCTGTGAGTTGAGTTCCTCAGGAGACAAAACAGTGTTTCACCAATCGTAGGTTTCGTGATTTCATTGACTATGTCTCTGTGAGTTGAGTTCCTCAGGAGACAAAACAGTGTTTCACCAATCGTAGGTTTCGTGATTTCATTGACTATGTCTCTGTGAGTTGAGTTCCTCAGGAGACAAAACAGTGTTTCACCAATCATAGGTTTGGTGGTTCAGATGCCTCTGACCTCTAGACCTGACTTCCTCAGGAGACAGAACAGTTGTCTACCAATCGTAGGATTGGTGGTTCAATTGAGTCCGTTCCTTAGGAGACAGGTCAGTTGTCAGCCATTCATTGAAACACTTGTTCAAATGATTGTTACTGTGTTGTTTGTGTTCCGGAAGGGACAAAGCATTCGCCCACCTATCGGAGGATAGGTGTTTTTAATAACGCTTTGTTGTTTTTGAGTTTGTCAAGGTACAGAGCAGTCGTCGGTGGTTCCATTGACGCCTACTACTTGACCTGAGTTACAGAGGGAGCAGAGCAGTTGTTCTCCAGTCATTGAGTTGGTGGGTGAAATGTCTCTGGCTCTTTTCCTTGTGTTCCTCAGGTTATAGAGCAGTGGTCCACCAGTCGTAGGATTGGTGGTTCAGATACCTCTGACTTCTTGACCTGACTTCCTCGCCAGACAGAACAGTTGTCCAGCAATCGTAGGTTTGGTGGGTCAACTGACTCGGTTCCGTAGGAGACAGGTCAGTCATAAAGCAATCATTGGATCGGTGTTTCAATGGAATTTGACTGTGCTATTTGTGTTCCACAAGTGACACGGCATTTGTCCACCAATCGTAGGTTTCGTGATTTCATTGACTATGTCTCTGTGAGTTGAGTTCCTCAGGAGACAAAACAGTGTTTCACCAATCGTAGGTTTCGTGATTTCATTGACTATGTCTCTGTGAGTTGAGTTCCTCAGGAGACAAAACAATGTTTCACCAATCATAGGTTTGGTGTTTCAGATGCCTCTGACCTCTAGACCTGACTTCCTCAGGAGACAGAACAGTTGTCTACCAATCGTAGGATTGGTGGTTCAATTGAGTCAGTTCCTTAGGAGACAGGTCAGTTGTCAGCCATTCATTGAAACACTTGTTCAAATGATTGTTACTGTGTTGTTTGTGTTCCGGAAGGGACAAAGCATTCGCCCACCTATCGGAGGATAGGTGTTTTTAATAACGCTTTGTTGTTTTTGAGTTTGTCGAGGTACAGAGCAGTCGTCGGTGGTTCCATTGACGCCTACTACTTGACCTGAGTTACAGAGGGAGCAGAGCAGTTGTTCTCCAGTCATTGAGTTGGTGGGTGAAATGTCTCTGGCTCTATTCCTTGTATTCCTCAGGTTATAGAGCAGTGGTCCACCAGTCGTAGGATTGGTGGTTCAGATACCTCTGACTTCTTGACCTGACTTCCTCGGCAGACAGAACAGTTGTCCAGCAATCGTAGGTTTGGTGGGTCAACTGACTCGGTTCCGTAGGAGACAGGTCAGTCATAAAGCAATCATTGGATCGGTGTTTCAATGGAATTTGACTGTGCTATTTGTGTTCCACAAGTAACACGGCATTTGTCCACCAATCGTAGGTTTCGTGATTTCATTGACTATGTCTCTGTGAGTTGAGTTCCTCAGGAGACAAAACAGTGTTTCACCAATCGTAGGTTTCGTGATTTCATTGACTATGTCTCTGTGAGTTGAGTTCCTCAGGACACAAAACAGTGTTTCACCAATCGTAGGTTTCGTGATTTCATTGACTATGTCTCTGTGAGTTGAGTTCCTCAGGAGACAAAACAATGTTTCACCAATCATAGGTTTGGTGTTTCAGATGCCTCTGACCTCTAGACCTGACTTCCTCAGGAGACAGAACAGTTGTCTACCAATTGTAGGATTGGTGGTTCAATTGAGTCCGTTCCTTAGGAGACAGGTCAGTTGTCAGCCATTCATTGAAACACTTGTTCAAATGATTGTTACTGTGTTGTTTGTGTTCCGGAAGGGACAAAGCATTCGCCCACCTATCGGAGGATAGGTGTTTTTAATAACGCTTTGTTGTTTTTGAGTTTGTCAAGGTACAGAGCAGTCGTCGGTGGTTCCATTGACGCCTACTACTTGACCTGAGTTACAGAGGGAGCAGAGCAGTTGTTCTCCAGTCATTGAGTTGGTGGGTGAAATGTCTCTGGCTCTATTCCTTGTATTCCTCAGGTTATAGAGCAGTGGTCCACCAGTCGTAGGATTGGTGGTTCAGATACCTCTAACTTCTTGACCTGACTTCCTCGGCAGACAGAACAGTTGTCCAGCAATCGTAGGTTTGGTGGGTCAACTGACTCGGTTCCATAGGAGACAGGTCAGTCATAAAGCAATCATTGGATCGGTGTTTCAATGGAATTTGACTGTGCTATTTGTGTTCCACAAGTGACACGGCATTTGTCCACCAATCGTAGGTTTCTTGATTTCATTGACTATGTCTCTGTGAGTTGAGTTCCTCAGGAGACAAAACAATGTTTCACCAATCATAGGTTTGGTGTTTCAGATGCCTCTGACCTCTAGACCTGACTTCCTCAGGAGACAGAACAGTTGTCTACCAATCGTAGGATTGGTGGTTTAATTGAGTCAGTTCCTTAGGAGACAGGTCAGTTGTCAGCCATTCATTGAAACACTTGTTCAAATGATTGTTACTATGTTGTTTGTGTTCCGGAAGGGACAAAGCATTCGCCCACCTATCGGAGGATAGGTGTTTTTAATAACGCTTTGTTGTTTTTGAGTTTGTCAAGGTACAGAGCAGTCGTCGGTGGTTCCATTGACGCCTACTACTTGACCTGAGTTACAGAGGGAGCAGAGCAGTTGTTCTCCAGTCATTGAGTTGGTGGGTGAAATGTCTCTGGCTCTTTTCCTTGTGTTCCTCAGGTTATAGAGCAGTGGTCCACCAGTCGTAGGATTGGTGGTTCAGATACCTCTGACTTCTTGACCTGACTTCCTCGGCAGACAGAACAGTTGTCCAGCAATCGTAGGTTTGGTGGGTCAACTGACTCGGTTCCGTAGGAGACAGGTCAGTCATAAAGCAATCATTGGATCGGTGTTTCAATGGAATTTGACTGTGCTATTTGTGTTCCACAAGTGACACGGCATTTGTCCACCAATCGTAGGTTTCGTGATTTCATTGACTATGTCTCTGTGAGTTGAGTTCCTCAGGAGACAAAACAGTGTTTCACTAATCGTAGGTTTCGTGATTTCATTGACTATGTCTCTGTGAGTTGAGTTCCTCAGGAGACAAAACAATGTTTCACCAATCATAGGTTTGGTGTTTCAGATGCCTCTGACCTCTAGACCTGACTTCCTCAGGAGACAGAACAGTTGTCTACCAATCGTAGGATTGGTGGTTCAATTGAGTCCGTTCCTTAGGAGACAGGTCAGTTGTCAGCCATTCATTGAAACACTTGTTCAAATGATTGTTACTGTGTTGTTTGTGTTCCGGAAGGGACAAAGCATTCGCCCACCTATAGGTGTTTTTAATAACGCTTTGTTGTTTTTGAGTTTGTCAAGGTACAGAGCAGTCGTCGGTGGTTCCATTGATGCCTACTACTTGACCTGAGTTACAGAGGGAGCAGAGCAGTTGTTCTCCAGTCATTGAGTTGGTGGGTGAAATGTCTCTGGCTCTTTTCCTTGTGTTCCTCAGGTTATAGAGCAGTGGTCCACCAGTCGTAGGATTGGTGGTTCAGATACCTCTGACTTCTTGACCTGACTTCTTCGGCAGACAGAACAGTTGTCCAGCAATCGTAGGTTTGGTGGGTCAACTGACTCGGTTCCGTAGGAGACAGGTCAGTCATAAAGCAATCATTGGATCGGTGTTTCAATGGAATTTGACTGTGCTATTTGTGTTCCACAAGTGACACGGCATTTGTCCACCAATCGTAGGTTTCGTGATTTCATTGACTATGTCTCTGTGAGTTGAGTTCCTCAGGAGACAAAACAGTGTTTCACCAATCGTAGGTTTCGTGATTTCATTGACTATGTCTCTGTGAGTTGAGTTCCTCAGGAGACAAAACAGTGTTTCACCAATCATAGGTTTGGTGGTTCAGATGCCTCTGACCTCTAGACCTGACTTCCTCAGGAGACAGAACAGTTGTCTACCAATCGTAGGATTGGTGGTTCAATTGAGTCCGTTCCTTAGGAGACAGGTCAGTTGTCAGCCATTCATTGAAACACTTGTTCAAATGATTGTTACTGTGTTGTTTGTGTTCCGGAAGGGACAAAGCATTCGCCCACCTATCGGAGGATAGGTGTTTTTAATAACGCTTTGTTGTTTTTGAGTTTGTCGAGGTACAGAGCAGTCGTCGGTGGTTCCATTGACGCCTACTACTTGACCTGAGTTACAGAGGGAGCAGAGCAGTTGTTCTCCAGTCATTGAGTTGGTGGGTGAAATGTCTCTGGCTCTTTTCCTTGTGTTCCTCAGGTTATAGAGCTGTGGTCCACCAGTCGTAGGATTGGTGGTTCAGATACCTCTGACTTCTTGACCTGACTTCCTCGGCAGACAGAACAGTTGTCCAGCAATCGTAGGTTTGGTGGGTCAACTGACTCGGTTCCGTAGGAGACAGGTCAGTCATAAAGCAATCATTGGATCGGTGTTTCAATGGAATTTGACTGTGCTATTTGTGTTCCACAAGTGACACGGCATTTGTCCACCAATCGTAGGTTTCGTGATTCAGATGCCTCTGACCTCTAGACCTGACTTCCTCGGCAGACAGAACAGTTGTCCAGCAATCGTAGGTTTGGTGGGTCAACTGACTCGGTTCCGTAGGAGACAGGTCAGTCATAAAGTGTCACGATCGGCAGCCTGGCCGATCGGTCCCTTACTGGGTGAATCTCCACCCAGCGGAGTCACTCACCACACCCCTGTCATCACCACGCACCTGCCTGATTATCCTCTTGTGCTCTGATTATTTTCACCTGGCTCATCATCTCTTACTTAAGTTCTTCCCACAGCTCAGTCCCTTGTCAGACCATCAACGTTTCTACCCCGACATGCAAACCTCCGACGGACTTCCCCTTTTGCCACCGGTACCGTGAGGTTTCCTTTGAATCCTTGTTCTGATCGCCTGACGCTCACGACAGCGGTGGGTATTTTGACTGACTTTTACGCCAAGAACGCTGGGCTCTCGTCTTTGTGTCCTGAGGGATTTGCTACTCTGACTTGTCCACGAAACCTAAACTAACTCTTCTTAGTTAGCGACGAGCGCCTTTGGTGCGCCGTGTGTTTGAGACTCTGTCACGCACTGTACACAGCCGGTTCGGCTCGCTTTGTGTTTTGTTTTGTTCTTAGTTTTGTCGCCTGGATTCTGCTGCCCTCCTGGTCTCCTCTCCACTGTCACGGCTGGCAGAAGATCCGGAGGACTCCGGAGACCTGACAGCCACCAATCTTGACCTTGCCAGGTCATCCAGACCCTTTTTGATTTGCTGGATGCGATCCCTGAGATCCAGGACTCCCAGACCCGCATCTCCACACTGAACTGGGTTACAGATTTTTACTCAGCCTGCCCCTGGTTAAAGACCCATACAAGGTTCCCTGAGCTTCTGACCATACAGGTCAGACTCAGAAGGAGGGAGGCACCCCGTCCTCAGTCTGCTCCCTCGCCACGTCGCCAGTCTGCCCTCTCGTCACGACGACAGCCTGCCCTCTCGCTCGTCCCATCCACACCAGAACGACCTGCCGCACCCTCACAGTCCCAGGCCACCTCTCCGGTCCTCTGTGCTGGCCACGTGATTCTCGGCTCGTGCCGGACGCCGGAGATTGCCCCTCGTCTCTTCCCCTCTGAGGGCCGCCGTATCTGGCAGGAACTGAAGCATCAGGGGGACCCTCTCCACACTCCTCCGGTTCCCCCCATCCCGGGTCCCAAGTCTCGGCCTCATTCTCGACACCACCCAGAACCTGCTGTTCGTGCTGCTCCACGCCACCCAGAACCTGCTGTTCGTGCTGCTTCACGCCACCCAGAACCTGCTGTTCGTGCTGCTTCACGCCACCCAGAACCTGCTGTTCGTGCTGCTTCACGCCACCCAGAACCTGCTGTTCGTGCTGCTTCACGCCACCCAGAACCTGCTGTTCGTGCTGCTTTACGCCACCCAGAACCTGCTGTTCGTGCTGCTTCACGCCACCCAGAACCTGCTGTTCATGCTGCTCTACGCCCCCCCGGAACCTGCTGTTCCACGCCATGCTAGGACCACGGACTCATACCACCCGAGCCTCCCTGCCGCTCCTCGCCTCTCCTCTCCTGAGCCTCTGCCCAATCAGGAGGAGCCGATGGCCCAGTCGGGTCCGCGGCGGACATTTCCCCAGTTCCTGGCCTATTGGGCCTCCCTTCGGGCCCGCGCCCGCGCAAATCTTGCCACCTCCTCAGGCCATGCAGACTTGGACCATGTCCGCAGCAGCAGCCACAGACGCCGGCCGCCTAGGTTCCCCTGCCGCCGCAACCACCGGTGACACTGGCCATGTTCTTGTCCTCGCCATGTTCCTCAAGGTGTCCTGGTATTGTGCGGCCTGGAGGGTCCACACAGGTTCCTTCCGGCTCCGGCGACCCCAGGAGGGGTCTGCCTTTTGGTTCCTGGCTCTGGCGACCCCAGGAGGGGTCTGCCTTCTGGTTCCTGGCTCTGGCGACCCCAGGAGGGGTCTGCCTTCTGGTTCCTGGCTCTGGCGACCCCAGGAGGGGTCTGCCTTCTGGTTCCGGGCTCTGGCGACCCCAGGAGGGGTCCGCCTTCTGGTTCCGGGCTCTGGCGACCCCAGGAGGGGTCCGCCTTCTGGGTCCGGGCTCTGGCGACCCCAGGAGGGGTCCGCCTTCTGGTTCCGGGCTCTGGCGACCCCAGGAGGGGTCCGCCTTCTGGTTCCTGGCTCTGGCGACCCCAGGAGGGCTCTGCCTTCTGGATTGGTGGTTCAGATACCTCTGACTTCTTGACCTGACTTCCTCGGCAGACAGAACAGTTGTCCAGCAATCGCAGGATTGGTGGGTCAACTGACTCGGTTCCGTAGGAGACAGGTCAGTCATAAAGCAATCATTGGATCGGTGTTTCAATGGAATTTGACTGTGCTATTTGTGTTCCACAAGTGACACGGCATTTGTCCACCAATCGTAGGTTTCGTGATTTCATTGACTATGTCTCTGTGAGTTGAGTTCCTCAGGAGACAAAACAATGTTTCACCAATCATAGCTTTGGTGTTTCAGATGCCTCTGACCTCTAGACCTGACTTCCTCAGGAGACAGAACAGTTGTCTACCAATCGTAGGATTGGTGGTTCAATTGAGTCCGTTCCTTAGGAGACAGGTCAGTTGTCAGCCATTCATTGAAACACTTGTTCAAATGATTATTACTGTGTTGTTTGTGTTCCGGAAGGGACAAAGCATTCGCCCACCTATCGGAGGATAGGTGTTTTTAATAACGCTTTGTTGTTTTTGAGTTTGTCAAGTTACAGAGCAGTCGTCGGTGGTTCCATTGACGCCTACTACTTGACCTGAGTTACAGAGGGAGCAGAGCAGTTGTTCTCCAGTCATTGAGTTGGTGGGTGAAATGTCTCTGGCTCTATTCCTTGTGTTCCTCAGGTTATAGAGCAGTGGTCCACCAGTCGTAGGATTGGTGGTTCAGATACCTCTGACTTCTTGACCTGACTTCCTCGGCAGACAGAACAGTTGTCCAGCAATCGTAGGTTTGGTGGGTCAACTGACTCGGTTCCGTAGGAGACAGGTCAGTCATAAAGCAATCATTGGATCGGTGTTTCAATGGAATTTGACTGTGCTATTTGTGTTCCACAAGTGACACGGCATTTGTCCACCAATCGTAGGTTTCGTGATTTCATTGACTATGTCTCTGTGAGTTGAGTTCCTCAGGACACAAAACAGTGTTTCACCAATCGTAGGTTTCGTGATTTCATTGACTATGTCTCTGTGAGTTGAGTTCCTCAGGAGACAAAACAATGTTTCACCAATCATAGGTTTGGTGTTTCAGATGCCTCTGACCTCTAGACCTGACTTCCTCAGGAGACAGAACAGTTGTCTACCAATCGTAGGATTGGTGGTTCAATTGAGTCTGTTCCTTAGGAGACAGGTCAGTTGTCAGCCATTCATTGAAACACTTGTTCAAATGATTGTTACTGTGTTGTTTGTGTTCCGGAAGGGACAAAGCATTCGCCCACCTATCGGAGGATAGGTGTTTTTAATAACGCTTTGTTGTTTTTGAGTTTGTCACGGTACAGAGCAGTCGTCGGTGGTTCCATTGACGCCTACTACTTGACCTGAGTTACAGAGGGAGCAGAGCAGTTGTTCTCCAGTCATTGAGTTGGTGGGTGAAATGTCTCTGGCTCTATTTCTTGTGTTCCTCAGGTTATAGAGCAGTGGTCCACCAGTCGTAGGATTGGTGGTTCAGATACCTCTGACTTCTTGACCTGACTTCCTCGGCAGACAGAACAGTTGTCCAGCAATCGTAGGTTTGGTGGGTCAACTGACTCGGTTCCGTAGGAGACAGGTCAGTCATAAAGCAATCATTGGATCGGTGTTTCAATGGAATTTGACTGTGCTATTTGTGTTCCACAAGTGACACGGCATTTGTCCACCAATCGTAGGTTTCGTGATTTCATTGACTATGTCTCTGTGAGTTGAGTTTCTCAGGAGACAAAACAATGTTTCACCAATCGTAGGTTTCGTGATTTCATTGACTATGTCTCTGTGAGTTGAGTTCCTCAGGAGACAAAACAGTGTTTCACCAATCATAGGTTTGGTGTTTCAGATACCTCTGACCTCTAGACCTGACTTCCTCAGGAGACAGAACAGTTGTCTACCAATCGTAGGATTGGTGGTTCAATTGAGTCCGTTCCTTAGGAGACAGGTCAGTTGTCAGCCATTCATTGAAACACTTGTTCAAATGATTGTTACTGTGTTGTTTGTGTTCCGGAAGGGACAAAGCATTCGCCCACCTATCGGAGGATAGGTGTTTTTAATAACGCTTTGTTGTTTTTGAGTTTGTCAAGGTACAGAGCAGTCGTCGGTGGTTCCATTGACGCCTACTACTTGACCTGAGTTATAGAGGGAGCAGAGCAGTTGTTCTCCAGTCATTGAGTTGGTGGGTGAAATGTCTCTGGCTCTTTTCCTTGTGATGATCAGGTTATAGAGCAGTGGTCCACCAGTCGTAGGATTGGTGGTTCAGATACCTCTGACTTCTTGACCTGACTTCCTCGGCAGACAGAACAGTTGTCCAGCAATCGCAGGATTGGTGGGTCAACTGACTCGGTTCCGTAGGAGACAGGTCAGTCATAAAGCAATCATTGGATCGGTGTTTCAATGGAATTTGACTGTGCTATTTGTGTTCCACAAGTGACACGGCATTTGTCCACCAATCGTAGGTTTCGTGATTTCATTGACTATGTCTCTGTGAGTTGAGTTCCTCAGGAGACAAAACAGTGTTTCACCAATCGTAGGTTTCGTGATTTCATTGACTATGTCTCTGTAAGTTGAGATCCTCAGGAGACAAAACAATGTTTCACCAATCATAGCTTTGGTGTTTCAGATGCCTCTGACCTCTAGACCTGACTTCCTCAGGAGACAGAACAGTTGTCTACCAATCGTAGGATTGGTGGTTCAATTGAGTCCGTTCCTTAGGAGACAGGTCAGTTGTCAGCCATTCATTGAAACACTTGTTCAAATGATTGTTACTGTGTTGTTTGTGTTCCGGAAGGGACAAAGCATTCGCCCACCTATCGGAGGATAGGTGTTTTTAATAACGCTTTGTTGTTTTTGAGTTTGTCAAGTTACAGAGCAGTCGTCGGTGGTTCCATTGACGCCTACTACTTGACCTGAGTTACAGAGGGAGCAGAGCAGTTGTTCTCCAGTCATTGAGTTGGTGGGTGAAATGTCTCTGGCTCTATTCCTTGTGTTCCTCAGGTTATAGAGCAGTGGTCCACCAGTCGTAGGATTGGTGGTTCAGATACCTCTGACTTCTTGACCTGACTTCCTCGGCAGACAGAACAGTTGTCCAGCAATCGTAGGTTTGGTGGGTCAACTGACTCGGTTCCGTAGGAGACAGGTCAGTCATAAAGCAATCATTGGATCGGTGTTTCAATGGAATTTGACTGTGCTATTTGTGTTCCACAAGTTACACGGCATTTGTCCACCAATCGTAGGTTTCGTGATTTCATTGACTATGTCTCTGTGAGTTGAGTTCCTCAGGACACAAAACAGTGTTTCACCAATCGTAGGTTTCGTGATTTCATTGACTATGTCTCTGTGAGTTGAGTTCCTCAGGAGACAAAACAATGTTTCACCAATCATAGGTTTGGTGTTTCAGATGCCTCTGACCTCTAGACCTGACTTCCTCAGGAGACAGAACAGTTGTCTACCAATCGTAGGATTGGTGGTTCAATTGAGTCCGTTCCTT